>OX419699.1:10939281-13664761 GCA_948474745.1 Oligia latruncula
CTCCGACGTGTGTTACAAAGCTAGCCACAGTGTTGTCGACATCAATATAAGTACATAGTAGAAAACGAACTCGCTTTTCTTGTCAGTATGTTTATAAGTGGTTATGTAGGAGCAGCGGGTGGTACAGTGGTATCAGCCCTGAGTTACGAGTTGTAGCTCATAAGTTCAAATCCAGGTCGGAAAGTTCAAATTCAAAAAGTTCAAATCCAGGTCGGAAAGTTTTAGTTTCATCACCACTGCTCTCAAAACGGTAATGAAAAACATCGTGTAGAAACCGGCATGTCCTAGAAACTTTCGATCAATAATTATTGATCGAAGCCTAGAACCAAAAAAAAGAAGACAATTCATTTCCATTCACCAATTGCACTGGGCCCGCGTGGTGAAATACGACCCACTCCCTCACACAGAGAGGAGGTCAGTGTCTCAGCAGTGGGAACATTATAGGGATGGTGAACCAATGGCACGCGTGCCGCTGGTGGCACGTGACAAGATAATTTAGCCACTCAATCAATTTTTCGATATCGGATTTCGATGCCGCGTAAATGCAAGGGATAATGTGAACCTGGTAATAAATTGTTGGTTATCTAGTTTGCATCAGCAGAAGTCTCACTAATTTGTTCTTTCATTCAAATAAATATAAAATGGTAAATGTTAAGATGATTGAATGTCAAGGTCTATTTCTGTTTGCTAATAAGGAGTATTATTCTGAAACTATTGCGTTATTTATTCAGTAGTCAAGAAGTCGAGATTGTTTGTTGGCACGTCATGGCCACATTAAATATTTATTTGGAACAAATGGTACGTAGATCTTTAGAGGTTCGCCATCCCGTCATAGGCTTATTATGCTATGTGTGTTAGTTTTTCTAATCTACACAATGGATTTTGATGCGATTTCCATCATTTAGATTTTTTTTTGTGGATAATACCTTAATATTTAAACTTAGATATAATGTAGCCAGTAACCAGTTACCACAGTAACCTCAATGTTGACAGGTCGCCACTTGAATGCTTTGTTGCATTTAAAAATAGTCTTCTATAAGCATTTTGCAAATGATTATAAAATGAGCGGAGAGCTCAAACGTTTCATACAAAGTGACGCCATACTTCGTCCGCCTCATAGCATCGCATCGCCCACTGAGAATAATAACAAGAGATACTGAGTACAACTTATCGAGACACTAAGTACAAATTGCCTTAAATACATGGCGAATGTGATTCTAATTAAACTTAAAACAATTTAATTTTAATTTATGAGCCAATCAGCCTGAAGGCTCAAAATTAATTATAGGATCTTACAACTTAAAAGTCGTAAATAGGCCGAAATGAAAAGGCACACCGGGGTCGTAATTAAGTATTCATTCTAACAAATTATAGCATCCGTCACGAGAAGCTATAAATTTTATAAACACACATTCAGGGGTTCACAACCTTTGGATCAAATAAAAAAAAAACAGTTTTGTAGTGATTTTTATTTTTATATAAGTAGGGATATAATTATGTTAACACACACATCTTATTACTGTCGTCAGATGATTTCGAGTATTCTGCAGCATTAACAGCGTCAGCGTGAACTTACTTCAAAATGGCGGCCCAAATGTTTACGTTACATGAGTCAGACGGTCCAGTACCACAAAACATTACACGACCGCGGTTTATATCGCTAAAATACCAAGTGAAATTGCTCGTTAGTTTGGTATTACATGTATGTTACTTTAAGTTTATTGAATTTGGATCATTTGTTGTTACGTAACTTAGTAGAAGTTCATTATTTACAAAATGTATAGCTTCTCGTGACGGATACTTTAGGTATGTAGGGTAGGTTGGAGACGCTCACAGGCATTTCAATAATGCACTAAATTACAGACGAGTAATTTCACCAATAATATAGAATGAGAAATTCTTGCATATAGGTTCTAAGTATACGCTAGAATAGTTTATGATTGAAATGGTTTGATTTTTTGTTAGGATGTCATATTGGATTGGATGTCTTTTTGTGATAGGTACTTACTACCAATAAAATCTATAGGTAATGAAATAAATTGCTTTGGTACAACTTCAAGTATTTTATAGGGATAGGAAAATTGCTTTATTATTAACTGGATATTATCTACTTTACCGTAGTATTCATACTGATTTCTATTCAGAACTTACTGATACAATCAGATAAGGTAGGTATGATTTTAATTCCGAATGTTTGCCTACTAGGCACTAATCAATAGTCATGTGGCATCTACATCTCCACATGCGAACTTCGCATCACACATGACGTCACGAAATATCCCGCAAGCACAGTTAACCGTGCAACTAGCATATAAACAACGTCCCAACATCAATCGTCGGGCAGTTTCCCACCAGACAAAACTCCCGTCTGGATGGACGATCCTCCCTTTTCTATGGAGGATGAGTGAACTTTACACCCGGTTGCATAACCTCTCAGTCAACCCGTCTTGGCTGTGTCTGGTGGATGATACTTGCATCACATCAGCCACACCTCTAGTCTCTTTCAAGATCTCTACCAAGTCAGGTCTTAGTCAAGACCTCATACATACACACACTAACTGCACTTTCCCTAAAAGTTATACATTTATTAGCTAAGTGAAAACTGTACTTATGATTTTCGTAATTATTTGCAATAACTAAAGAATCTCTAAGCTTAGCATTGATACATTGTCCTCAGGTATCCTGGATCCGCAAGCGTGACCTGCACATTCTCACAGTAGGTGTGCATACATACAGTAGCGACGCGCGATTCGCCGCGCTTCACGCCGACGGCTCTGATGAATGGACGCTCCGTGTGGCGCCGGCACAGCCGCGCGACTCCGGCGCCTACGAGTGCCAAGTATCCACCGAACCGAAGATCAGTCTGTCATTTCGGCTTACTGTTGTTGGTGAGCAAGATTACATCTATAGTCCTTACACAGTTATTTTACCTCTGACCACCTCTGACGGCAGCAACTCAAAAGCGACCTTAGTGTAACGTGAATAAAGATCTTAGAATTAAAATAGCTGTAAAAAGACTGTAACAAACCATAACTGAAAGCCTGATCGAGTCTCCAAACAGTAAAATATATAACAAGCAGTCAATCTCAGGAAAAAAAAAATGCGAGATATTATGTAGAAGAAAACTCGAAACATTATTCTGTCAGGTTTTTTTTATGCTGCCAAAGTGATGTCAGATATTTCGATCACAACAAGGTATCACTTTCTTCTGAATTTAACTGAGTAGGCAGATATTTATTATGCAAGACGTGACACAGATTTTTGAAACCGATGCAGCATCCTATGTTTTGCCGTTGCTTGTCGGGCCAAATAGTTTTGGTGTTCCTTCGATGTCACATACATATTTGTGCTGCCACTTGCCTTACAAAAATGATAACATTATAACATAATTATCATTTGCCGTCATTTAATAATGGACAAATAAAGAAATCAGATATTACTGCCAAACTGTCCATAGTATATTTATGCTCGTGCCTGTACTTAGCAATGTGCTGACCTTTAACTTTGATCAATGTACTATCGCGCGTTCTGTTTGGCAAAGCAGCTACATATACTGATTAAGCCCATCAAGCGCTGGTACAGGAAATCGATTCAGCTGCGGTGCCAAGACACTGATGTCCGGCCAATGTTAGGAAGGCTAGAGAATTCTCTAAACTCGCAAGTAAGGAACACTTTACGGAACCAAAGCTCTAAATTCGTTCTATTTATGGAGTATTATTCCGTAAGACAAAATATATCAATTTGTGGTGCTTAGCAGATATTATTGCTCTTACAAGATTAGTAGAAAAGTATTTAACTGGACTTGTTGATAATAATTTTAATTCAAATTGTATCTACCACAATAATACTGAACTGTCATCAAAAAGCACATCACAATTTTATTATGCAACTGGACTAATTGGCAAAAGCCACAAATGAACAGTTTCATTGAAAACTGTAAACACTACGTTGAGTTCAGAGAATATTTTAAATAACAATGTAATTCATTATTACACAAATCGTTTATTTCATTAAAATTAACCAGCATTATTATTTATTGTGAAATAATAATTTAAATAATGAATGAAATGACAACGTAGCTAATCCACAACAATTTTGTTATACGAGTAGTTAAGGCGAAAGCGTCAGGGTAGCCCATGATTTTTTTTTTTACGTTTTTTGCAATTTGCTGGTCAATATTAAGTTGTACGTTGATTAAAATATGTAAATACATATTTGTTACGGTCGCGAATCATATTTTAATCAACGTACAACTTAATACTGACCAGCAAATTGCAAAAAACCTAAGAAAATTTGAATTTCGCGGGCTGCCTTAGCGCTTCCCCCCTTTTTTTTGAGCGTGGGAATTCATCAAATCTTCAAATGATCCCCAGAACTAGACTCTGGGTGGAACGGAAGGGAGTGTCAAACTCTTACCGACTAAAACCTACCCATGTTCCTTCCTTAGCCCTTTATGTTCCGGGGTAGCGGTAACCCTTTCGGACAATCCCGCTGCTGCCCCGAGCGCTTCCCCCTTAAGTAAACTATTTCATATTTTTCATCGCTATTGTGATCTTACAAAATGATGAATGTGTTTTACATTATAATACCTACGATTACATACAGGGCGGCATGTTCTAGAACCAAAAATTCGAAGACATGTGACATCTGCCAACCCGCACTGGGCCCGCGTGGTGGATTACGGCCCACTCCCTCTCACCGAGAGGTGGGAACATTATAGGCTGATTATGTACATACAGGGTGTCAGGGACAATGACGCGCAACATGCGTTGAAACTTTTCGTAGGTTATTATAAAAAAAATTGCTATTCCATACATTTTGACCACGACATATTGCACTTTTCTATGAAACAATAGATTTTTTTTGATAACCGACTAATAATATCTACGCTAGGGGGGTCCGCAGAATCATGTGCTGAATTCATGATTACAGTTTGCGCGTTGATATCCCTGCCCTGGACATAGCTTATAAAAGAGTATGAGCAAGTTGGATGCAAGCAGCACGAAAAAAACAACTTCGGAGAGACTCGGGAGAGGCGAACGCCAAAGAAGTGACCTCTACAGTGATAAAATAGAATCAAATTGATAATTAATAGCATGTAACACACGACTCATTTTTACATTCTAAACAAAACAAACTAAATTCCTATAAACACAAAGCGGCAGTACTGTCCGACGCTTCACCGCTCCATGGAAAATAGCGCAGCAGCGATTCACGTACGGACAGTCCAGCCTGCTCGAAATTAGCGACAGGATATTGCGGATATATTATATCTCGAAGTTAGACCTACCTAACTGGACAGTTTGTCCCAGGTAAACATACTCGTCCACGACTTCAAGTGTAGCGTCTCCGATCTTTATAAGTGGGTGTTACATGGGCATTTGACATGACCTTCGTTTTGTCTATGTTCATTTTAAGACCCACTCTTTCGGAGGCTCTACTGAGGTCATCGAGCATTGTACTGAGGTCCTCCTTAGTCTCAGCCATGACTACGATATCGTCGGCAAACCGAAGGTGAGTTATGTACTCGCCATTGATGTTAATGCCAGCCCCTTTCCAGTCCAGAACCTTGAAAACGTCCTCCAGTGCAGCGGTGAACAGTTTCGGAGAGATAACGTCTCCCTGTCTCACACCTCGCTGCGGTGGGATAGGTTTCGAGGTCTGATCCTGGAGTCGGACTGACATAGTGGCGTTTTCGTACAGACACTTCAGCATCTCGATGTACCGATAGTCGATCTGGCACCGTTGAAGAGACTGCAGTATAGCCCATGTCTCGAACGAATCAAAGGATTTTTCGTAGTCCACAAACGCTAAGCAGCTATAATACTCTTTGGTCTTCTTTATAACTTATCGCATTACTTACTTACTTTATTATTAAAGAAACTGTTTTCCTTAACATAAATTCATTTCACTCACATGGTATCGTCTTTTAAGATTATCCTTATTCCTGTGAATAGGTACATCGTTTGTAATACCATCTCTGTTAGTATTAATCGAAGGAATTACAGTTCTTACTATCTTTTCCGAATTTTGACTAAAATCTCTTCATCAAATATGGTACCTATTAACATTATCTGAGTTCTAGGTATTTGGTAGTAATAATCCCTGGTTTTCAACAGTGTCAAAGGCGGAGATACTGTCAGGACCAGAGCTGTTCGTCAGGGCCGGTTCAGACATCAATCTTACTTGCGTGGCGAAGTACGCCCCGGACCCGCCAAGGTAACTAATGCGAAAATCTTTACCTCCTACCAACCCTAGACATTAAAAAAATGGAGATAAATTGCTACAAAATTCTTTCTTTATTTAATAGCATATTTTCTTAACAGTATTAGCTTTCTTGTTTATTTTGCCTATTTTGTTTACTACTATTATTTTGTTTATTCAGAGCTGTTTTATACACGTTTTTCAAGGCTTTTTTACTTTTTGTGGTTTAATTAAACAAAAAACAATTCTTTGAATAAAGTTTAAAGCTAATTTTATCTGTTACACAAGTTGGCTTTTAGTGGTGAAATATATTTTTAGATGAATGGATTCATTGTAAAAGTACGAAAGCCAAACCGTTTTGACTGAAAAAGGCGAAAACTTTTTATACGGCTTATGAAGGAAATAGAAAAGGTGCCGTATTCTTGCTCGAAAAGGGCAGTAACAGCACATGAAAGCGTGGGTTGCCAACATAAAAAACGAGGAAGTAAGAAATAACTTCCGAGCGGGACTTTTGTGTCAGCGTACGTGACAAATGTGTAATGAGACCATCTTGTTTAGTTTGATCATATTTGCCCGCACTCTGCTACCTACAAAAGTATCATATTTCGGGCAATGTGCCGACACTATATGCTAGAGATTGCAGCGTAATATAGGTCTACTACTATAAGCGATCTTTTTTTGGTACCTACTTTGGTAATGTAACAACCAATGTCATTCAGTCATTTGTGACTGAATACAAATTATGCAGTTTTTTTTAATCGAGTAGCAACAACAGCTAGATACTCCACATATACGAGAGCACCAAATTCGATCCGTGTTTAAAAACGTTCACGTAACTGAATTACATGTGTATGTAAAACAAATACGTCTAAAATAATCCACGTGACGAAAAAGTCGATGTACGTTATTGATGTCTGCGGTTGTGCAACTCCGAGTAAATATCCGCCACAAATCGCAGCGGTGTGAATAGGCGACCCCGCCTTCCACCTTACGATCTTATAATGGAAGTGTGTTATCGTGTAGGCACCTTTTCACACCGCACCGAGCCTATACATTTAGTGTTCGCATCCATAAACATGATAAGCTTATTTTCAGATAAAAGGGTCGGTCGGCTGAGGTCCCTAAGTGAGGTATTCTTTGGCTATCAACATTTAATGGTGGCCTATGTCTGAGATCTATCGAGGGACCTTCAATTTGAATATTGAAACGATGATACGCTCCATGTGGACAGATATCGCTTTTTATTCCGACGTTTCGTGAATTATTTACCATAACTCAATGCAGAAGTTTTTCGAACATTTTCGTTGCGTTAATTACGAAGCCAAACAATATTTTATTTATTCGTGCATGTTTCGGAGTGACTGCGGTCAGATGTGCTCGACTCTTATATAGGTATGTAGCGCGGTCTTTTATTTGTCGAGTTTTACATGACTCGTAATTATTATGAGTACAGCTTTCATACAGTAGATTTTTTCCCAGTAAATAGCAGTTCATCGCATAAAATTGAATGCATAAATATAAATTACAATTTCCGAAAGTAAACAAAACTTTTTTAATGTCACTTTATAAATAGACAGAATAAATAGACAGACCCGAAAAACGTTTGGGGCGAATACAAACATATTTCAGCATGTGAACCAAAGTTTAACATGTTCAATATGTGTGAAATACGTTAAATTACATATTTGTTCAAACATTTGACCCAAATAGACTCCTTATTAAACTAAAATTACTTGCTGCCGTTCAAAACACATCCTTGAGTGTAATGAACAGCTGTGTGCCGTGAAATAACATGTAATTAGAGTAGAATGAGCCTGCCTAAGGTGTTGGATTCATATACACAATCAACACGAAACTTTGACTTATCTATTTTAGTTTGAAGTGTTGTTTAATTTTCGTTGATTTTATTGATGTTTTATAGATAAAGTTAATGTTCCATAGTAGATCTTTATCTTCTAAAGCGATAACATTAAATCCAGAAAGAAAGCTTCTTTTCGTGCCTGTAGGCTAAGTTCCAAAAGCCGCCATTCGCAGCTATTGCAATCTATATACCTAACTAGCTACGTCACGCAGTTTTTTGGGATTCCTACAGAAATCATGCATTTTCCGAACATAAAAAGTATCTATACGTTATTTGAGAATAATGTAGCTTCCGATCAGTAAAATTATGACCGTTTACAAACATACAACTTGAACTCTTTATAATAATATGACCTAGAATTAACGCATACCACCAAACACCCCAATTAGCATATTATAATCATAATGTTGTTACTGAATGTTTACTATTATGTATAAAACTGTGTTTCTGTGTGTTTATTAAGTCAGTTATTTATTTATTAAGGTACACCAACAGCTTCTATGTATAATTTATCTCAAGTACATTCACAATAGTCTCAGTCTTACACAGTCGCCAATTTTATAGGTTATTAGTTATACTGATAATGGGATAAAATTGTGGTCACATTACAAATCTACCCACGCACATAGTCGGACACATAAAGCGGAAGACGGAAGCGTATAAGTGGAAGTGTGACTGTAATTACTGTAATCGATTCAGTGAACGATTCTGAATAAAATACTTTCATGTGCATTAATTCAGTAATACATTGTAGATATTAACCATGATGCTGTGCCTTACAAATTCGAGTCAATTTAAAAAGGTGTGAAGTAGGTAATAGTAGGTACTATTTTCGAATTTTGTGGGGTCCTCAAACACTGCCTTGATATACTTCGTGTTATGAATAGAAAAGTTGATCTCTTTGTGCAGCGTCGGCAACGCACGAACAAATCATAAAAGGCGGTGACCATCACTTACCTAATATTAGATGAAATTGTGTGATACTGAATTAAATTCGCCAACAAAAATAGATATTTTTTAAAGGATTTTAATAATATGTTTGTGCGATTGTAAATCTTTTTTTATGTTTGTTTGTCGAGATAAGATTTGTATTTATTCTTAAAGTTTGATTTAAGTTTCTCAATATTTTCAACTAGCTTTTGACGTGATGTTTTGTGATTCTAGCTTTTCTTTTTCTTTTAATACATGAAAATTGCAGCGTCTATTATCTAATTTACCACAAAATAAATAGATACGTTGTGATAAGGTCTTCTCAATATTAAAGGCGATTTTAATTGTAGGAATCGCATAGATATGCTATAGATATTTTGCAATTGCATACACTTTTTGGAATGTATTCTTTTGCTAATGGTGGTTAGTATACAATTCAAATCGCCCTTCAGATTGTCCACGTACAGTTATAAAGTTACATCATCATACCAAGATTTACGAGTACCTTTCATGCTCTGTTTTATGGTAAGGTCACACACGTATTTTTTTTATCACCACAATTACTAATGTACTTAACACTGACCACAATCTTTGTATCTCTAGCTTCATCTACTGGTATCGAGGAGAACAAGTAGTGAACTATGCTCAGCGCGGCGGTATCAGTGTGGAGACAGAGCAGCGCACGCGCACAAGCCGACTACTCATCGCACGGGCTGCACCACATGACTCGGGGAACTATACGTGTGCTCCGAGTAGTTCTGGTAAGAAACCTAAACTTTATGCAATGTTCTATAGCTTTTCGTTCGGTGGGAAGCAATATAAATATTCATACAAACAGCAGTCATTTTACGATGTCGTAGCAGCATGCTACGGCGTAGCTATAAGCTACGAAAAGTGTAGCAATGTGCTACGGACATAGGAATTATCATGGTAATTGTTCTTTGACTGAAATTATATTTGTTGGTATTGGTTGGTATGGCAGACAAATCAACAGATTCAATTTCCAAGTAAAATATATTCATATATATGTATATTATGATATAATACAGAAGCTACTAAACGGACATAATAATATACAGGCTACTATTTACTATAGGCCGACCGCTTAACTGAGACGTTGCCTAAGGTAGCAGAGCGGTGCGGGAGGGGTGAGGCCGTGAAGCGAAGTGTTTCAACCTTAAACAGCTCAAACATCAACGATCAAATAAGGATGTTATATTTGCGCTGTTTGGGGTGTTCTGCTCCAGCGGCAGCCGCCCCAGCTCAGCCCGCCGTGCTAGGAAGATTGGATGCCTCGAGGGTGTCAACAGAGGTTGAATCCCACACCAAAGACCATGTGGAAAGCACACATTTTCATCAATATATACCTACCTAGTGTTTGTGAAAAATAACTTATATTACCCGACTGTAATTTAATTTTAAATTTTCCAAAATACTTATTTTTTAATAAAACTAGGCGCCCTCATTAAGCCTTTTGAGACAAAAACCAAGATGTTTCACTTCACTCCACGAGACAGTGACATTATTATCCCTCACTTTACTTCATATTACATAGATAACATCATTCTTTCAGTTTATTAAGAGCGTTTACGCCGTAAGGCATTTTATACAAACTTTCATGCTCTTGTTTTTCGAAATGAATGAACCGATTTTAATGAAACTTTATACGCATAAGCAGGAAACAAAGGTTTAAAAAGTTACTTAGGAACATTTTCGAATATTATTACAGCCAAATTAGACCGATTTTAGATTTTCCATAGAAACAGAGATTTCCAGTTATCTTTTTTTTAAATAAGACATTTCGAAACTGTTCTGTAACTTTTTAGACCTTTGTATCCTGCTTATGCGTATGATGTTTCATTAAAATCGGTTCATTCATTTCGAAAAACACGGGCTTGAAAGTTTGTACTCCGGAAGGGAATGGCTTACGGCGTAAACGCTCTTAAAACCCAAATGCTTCCACATATTACTATAACTACATGAAAATATAATTATTTCTCTAATTAGAAACACAAACATCTTACTGTTTGAATGGAGAAATAGGGCGAACGCATAAATTTTATAGCCGATTAAAGTCGGGGTACGGGTCAATATCTCATCGTTACGACTATCGATTTTACCCTAATTATCGTAAGGATCAACTATTCAGTATGGTGTGTTAATATTTAGTTTATTTGTTATCGTATATGTATCATAAAACTATAATGAAAATATTTAGTAAACTTTCTATGCTAACCCTTCGTCGGTGGCGCCATTTTTGCGCATTTTTACTTGGGCGTGAGTACTTCCGGGATTTCCCGCGCGATTACGCCGCGGCTGATTAAAACGACGATATCTCTGAAGTTTTGTATGGGAGCTGTATATAAAAGTTATGTCGTTGGAATCGTTAATCAAAGGAATAAAATATTTGTATGAGAATGAATTACTGGTCAGAATTCTAAAATTATTCAATTCGTTGTATTATGAGCTCCTCTCTTTTTCTTTTCCCTTCTTTTTTTTATATACTTGTATATACAATATAATGTGTATATTTTAGAGTTAAATTGTAAGATAATTAGGTATTAATAAAAGATATAATGACTATTATAATATTCGTTGTATTAGATAGAGTTCAACTTGCTTAGATGAAAATTATTTCAAAACTATAATTGAATTGAATAAAGTTTTGGGGTGGTTTCTATAGCGCTATTATAAAGTGCTCTACATCATCATCATTTCAGCCGAAAGACGTCCACTGCTGGACATAGCCCTCCCCCAAGCACCGCTACGTCGACCGGTTCTGTGCTTCTCACGCTCTGTGCCCTGTTATAAAAAGCTCTTATTTTTTAATAAAAAAACTGTTTTCTTATTTTTATAGAGCTGAAGATATTAATAAGATTCAGGCCAGTATATTGTATACAGGAAAAAGAGAGCATCATAAACATGAAAATATAAACAACATTTCAATAAGGAAATAGAATCAGTAGGTACCTACACAAAGTATTTTTATTTTAAATATCTCGTTCCTTTTCAAATGAAACCACGTACGTACAATACAAACTCACAGATTCATATTCCGCCTTCATATTAAAATTATTCATTACAAGGATTTGCTTCAAACTGCTGTGTAATTATTCCAGTCTGGATTCTTACAAAGAACCTGAACATTATTGCTATGTTCCACAATTACCTACACGACTGTTAAAACGCTGCCAACTTTTTAATTGACGTCGTTTAATGGCTTTGAAAGAAAACTCAATGTTCTTGATGTTCTTGGAAAGTCTAAAAATATTTGAGCATTTCTAAATGTTTGTGTGTGGAAAATTGCGGTATTTATTTGTGATTACAATGCAGTACACTATTAACATAATAAAGTGTTCATATTTCTAGGTTAATGCATTACTAGCGACATCGTGACTTTAAAATGTAGGCTAGTAGTGTGCTAGGACGGTTCATTTATCTAAGTTCAACATTCAAGGTGGCTTGCATATTTTCTGTTTGATAGCATCGTATGTCATGATAAAAAGACATCGTTATTCAAATGTTTTGTGACAATATTTCTTGCAAAGTTATTGGGTCGTAAACCCCTTTTGTTTCTAAATCGGTCGTTGTAAAGTATCTTAAATTTTCATACTTTGTTTTGCAGAGTGATTTACGATCGATTTTTTGCTTTCTTTCTGCAACAGTTTCTATTGTTATACTCCAGCTAGTACACATAATCTACTTAATTTATATACCATTGTATAGCTTGCGCAAAAATCAATTAATTGTGCCATTTTTTTTAACAGATTCCTTTCATCCATGAACCCTATTGAAAATGGCTCTTTTATTCAAAGTAGTTTAATTATAAGTAATAAAAAACTACCTAATATAATATTTATAGGTATCTATGATTTTTATACGATCAAATGAGAATTATGAGTCGTGCACCTTTGGATTTTCCAAATTTTTAGACATTCGATCGCTTATACATATTTTAAAGAGCAAGATAGAGGAACCCTTTACATCATTTGTAAGCAATCGGGGGTGCCCGCAGTTAATCGATAATGCTACGTGATACTAGATAGGCTGATTTATGACGAAACTTTGTTGTACAGAATCGGCGTCAGTGATAGTCCACGTGCTGAGCGGCGAGCGGCCGGCGGCCATGCAGAGCTCGGGGTCCACGCCACCGCGCCTGAACCGGGCCATCTTGGCCACGCTGACCACGCTCACCACGCTGCGCCAGCCCCGGCCTGCTCTGATCATCGCCCTCCCCGTCGCTGCACATTACTTCACCATCCCAACACTACTCATCACTCTCCTCTTCGCCAACGCGCTCCTCAAACTCCTATCAAAATATACGACAGCCCACAACGAACCGACATCCTCAAGATGACCTATCAGTGCACACGCGACTTCCCAAACGTTTTAAACTAAGGAAGTATTTTATATGATTGAGTGAAAAAGCGAATTTGTGGCGGACCTTCGGGTTATGTTATCTGAATTGAACGTATTTAAAATACAACGATAAAATAGACAGTAACGTTTCCTGTGAGGTAATTTTAAGGCGATAAATCAATAGCATTTATGGACAATTAAAAAAATGATATTATTGTTTGAAAATCTCTAATTTTCTATTTTTTCAGCAGTAACAGACCAGAGGGTTTTAGTGTTTCCGATAAATAACGACCGGAGAGATTAATGTGACACGCATGAGATAATCCATCGGATGATTTATCCGAAGCTGAATCTCCTTTGTTCTCACAGCTACCTACGTTCGTCGTCTTAATCCGGCACCGAGATTACAAGCAAATCGATTTCGTTAGTCCAACACAGGAATATACCGAGATTCAATCGAAGCGGGAAGCTTATCTATGCGTAACGTATATCTAAGCCGCCGGTTGCTCTCTTTGCCACGTTATTTGCGTTCGATCAACTTGAACAAACAGTGTCTGTACTAATACTAAAGCATACCTGGGACATACAAATGTATTGCCAGAAACTAATTCTTACAACTTTCGTGTTTACAAGTTTAATGAATAAAATGTAACTTCTGTATCATAATTTCTGTATCTATCTTAACTCAAATATGAAATTAAGAACTTAAATGACAAAGTTTGAATTCATTTTGTACAAAGTTTCTTCAAAAAACCATTTAGTTGTTAACTCTCTCATCATTTTTATTTTGTCGCAGCCATTTATTTTTAATTTATCTTAGATTAAACTTTATTGAATAATTAAGTTCCAACGCAATCTTCTTATGAAACAATTGGTTGTTGACGAGAAATTAGGATTCTCTTGTTGCAATTTGCAAAGGAAATCTTAGTCCCTTCAGACTAGATGTTTTCCAAGAGAACGATCCAATCCTCAAACGATTTCATCTCCAGCGCGCTCAAACATAAAATGGGACTAAATCGAGTTGATTTCTCAGCTACCACAAAACCATTTTACTTCGGTTTCTACCAAAGTTCTAAGAATTAATGGGAGTCGTCAATCTTAGAGTAGCTTTGAAATGAGTCTTTCTACGTCTCTTGACATCAAGTAGCTCTGACAGCTATTGAAACCTCTGAATTACCCTGAGGTTGTTACTACGTTTGTGTACTCACTATCCCACAATTGAGACACAGGTACTTAGCAAAATCCCGACCGAAATTCCCCCGACTTTTAAACAAAAAAACAGCGCATACCTTTTTGTGAATCCGTCTGTCTTTTTCGCATTTCACAGTCTTACTCCGGAATAAAATTACACAATCAAAGTTTAGAATTAGGGTTGCTTTACTGGCCAAAATAAAAGGCATCGCCCCAAAAAGTTGTCTCCAGTGACAGCAAGAAACAAATTAGGTACCTTAGACATCATTCGTTTCGAGTTCATTTCATGTAGCGAATCTGGCAGATTGGTACTAAACATTGCTCTCAGTCAGTTCTGTTTTTATTCTCTGCGCGTCCTTTTCCTTACTTATGTTAGCAGTACGGACAAAAACAATTTTATGACTTTTCAAGTAAGAAGGAAGGGTAAACTCGAGGTCGTTTTGCTACTACGTCAATATTAAATCTCTGTTACTTTGTAGATATTTACATCTGTTTAAAACTTAAGTAAAATGCTTGTCAAAGGCAAGTTTAAATTGTATAAAATGTTGATTTTCTCTAGATGATTTATAGACATTGGCTATTGTACCTTTGCATTTAAAGATTTAATAAATGAAATCATGTTACACTCTAAGGTTTAGATCGTATGTTGTACATAATAGCTGATCAATTGTAAATATTTGAATGTAAATAAAATGAATTAAATGTTATGTTTGTAATGTCTTGACAGCCAAAAATACATCTTATGTATTCAGATTACTTTGGCAACGGTTTCAAACAAACGTCGCCATCTTTAACAAGTAGTTAACAAAAGGGTTGTGTAATAAACTATCAAATTGTAGATGTATTTAAATATGTTACCTAACGATTTATAAGAATACAGAACATAGTAATAAAACCAATGAGGAATATTATGAGTATCATTTTATTTACCCTTAATTTTATTAATCTTGTAAGTGCCAGTAATAAGTAAAAAAACAATTGAAAAATACCGTTTAACAAGATATGTTGATTCATAAAATTAAATCTGCTGAAGCAGCTACATGAAGCAAATCCAGCTGAAATCACCAACAAAAAAATAATCTCTAAAAAGAATTCATTCAACCGAGTTAAGGACAAAAATTTCATTGTATTAAGTAATGCGGCCATGGAAGTAGGGCAGAAAGATGAAGACAAAATTGAGGAAAGGGGATAAAGGCCCGAAACCGAGCGTATCTAAATGAAAGGAAACAGTGGGAGCGGGATATTTTAGTCCTATCGGGCGTAGATACGAGTGTATGTTCGACTCGGGGTCTTAGTCCACTTGATGTACGAGCAAGGGTTGCTCCACCTCACGTTATAATACCCACAGTCATATTATCGAGAATATTTCGGCCTTAAGATTCCATATCTAGGAAAAAAACACAATATTTTACGATTCCTCTCGACAGAAATATTTACTTAGAACCTTGCGGAAAGTAAATGTGAATGAATGGTATTTTCAATTTTATAGCATGAATTTATTTTGTGCCTTCGGTAGCTACCTTAGGAGTTATATATGTAGATTATTTACAGCTATGTGAGTTAATGTGTTGCAAAAATGTATATTTTAACTAGCTGCGCCCGCGGTTTTACCCGCGTAAATGACGATCCCGTGGGAATATTGGGATAAAAAATATCTATAATATGTTAATCCAGGGTGTCAGCTACCTCCATACAAACCAGTTGGTCCAGCCATTTGAGCGTGAAGAAGTAACAAACATAAACACACCCCCACACACACACACTCACAAACTTTCGCCTTTATAATATTAGTGTGATACACGATAAAAAAAATTATATAATTTCTAAAATTGGTCAAAATCTCAGAGCAGAGTTTCATAACCTACGACAAAAATAAGGGATTAGGAAGAGAAAAACTTTTGTCTTTTCAAAGCAATAAGTATACATACCCGACATTTGTAAATAACGGTCAATGAAGCGAACCAAATAGGGATCTTATTTGTTTAACAAACTCAACGACAAAGGTAAACATAAGTAACTAAAAGGTATTGAAAGGAAGAAGAAGGTACCACAGTATACAGGGTGGGCAAAAAATCGTGGATCAAACGAAACATGGCGATAGTTGGGGTTATTTGCACACACCTGACAACGTATATGCAAAATTTCAGGATGATGATGATGATAGTATTATTAGTTAGGATGTTAAAATGACTACCTGTCACTGATATTTACATAGCAAGTAATATTATAATAATTTGTGTGGGGTAAGTACAATTTAAAAGTGAAAAATAAAAACTTTTTTTTAAATAACTTTAATTTCAGAAGCCGGTGTCGTTTGGTTCGCATTTTCGTTGTTTGCCACCGACTTGACTTGACTTTGTAGTGTCTTTTTTGGAAGTCGGTTGTTTTTTTTTTTCCATACTTCTCTATTAGTCGATGATCTTTAACACAGCTCATCCATAATATTATTAATTGGATTACAACAAATTGAACTATTGATTAAAAAAATATATATAATTTCAGGAAAAAGGTTGTTTGATGAAATCTGTGTAAAATTCTGTGAAAGAATCAAGAAATAGAATACTATTTCTAATAATTCTATTTTCTTATCTTTTTTAATTAGGTACCTACTATACCAAATATCGACCCGTATTACTTTATCTAACATGATTTTACTAAACAATTACACAACCCTATTTAACACATTCATTAAAAAATAACGTTAAATAACTAAGAATAGATTGTATGTATAAGGTTAGTTTTTAAATAAAAAATATTCAAACAAAATAAACTAAGCCTAGTTCTGGGAAGCAAATTGTTAAACATAAACGAACAACTACCCACTTCTAAAATAAGTCCTTCCTTTTGAGCTGAATCACTGAACACAGCAAAATGTAGGTAGCTGTCTGTTTACATTCTCGAAATTATTTTCCCAGAATAAAAATGACTAAGTTACTTTTAGTTAAGCTCTCTTAGATTCATGGAAAATAGGAGAACTGCGCACAATATCCAGTTTCTCAAACTCCAAATACATGTTACACTTAGATTAGCTTGGACCTAAACTGGACTAAAGAAGTTGGTATTCCAATTTGGAATAACCTAACCATTCGTATGGCCGGAACGTGGATCCACGCGAGACTCGGTGGCTTTTTAATTGTCTCAACCGGTTTAAAGTCATTTATTCAAATAAGACTGATAATCAGCCCTTTTTCAACGTCATTAATACATAAAACCTTCCCCAAAACGCCTGCCATTCACCACTTCCTTTGCGTGCTTTCGCTTTGATGAAATAGTGGCGCTACAAGCTCCCCAGCAGCACATCTGTCTTTGTCCACAAAGTATAAGACACAATAGTTCATCAATCAACATGAATCATATGTGATTCATTGGACATGGAATGGGTTAAGTTATAAGTACTTGGATGGAATGGCAATCCAATTTGCACGTCAAACAAGTCGAGAACAATATGACTATAACTGCGGTAACGCCAATCAACGTCTCTGATTTGTCATCTACTGCCTGCCAATTCGACCGGTTCTGCGCTTCTCGCATCCAACGGGTTCCTGCGGCCTTCACAAGGTCGTCGTACCACCTTGTGAAAGGCCTTCCAACGCTACGTCTTCCGGTACGCGGTCGCCACTCCAGAACCTTTCGGCCCCATCGGCCATCTGTTCTGCGAGCAATGTGCCCTGCCCACTGCCACTTAAGTTTGGCAATTCTTCGGGCTATGTCGGTTACCTTGGTTCTCCTGCGGATCTCCTCGTTAAAAATAAATAAACTATACATATCATGAACATGCCAAGTAAAGCCTGGAGAAATGGGCCTGTGCGTATCAATCCTACATTACTTATGCGTGAAACACATTAGCATTGTTTGGCTTTTATTACAGTATACCTACAATATATAATCATAATAATTCACCAGGTTTCATTACCTGTTACGTGCGGGCTAGGGCCTTTATTAATGTACCAACCCGTTTATTACTCCATAGCTCTTTTGAATTTACACTGAAACAAGAATTTGTACATATACATGCGTGTTTATTGACATAATAATGGAGGCTAGACGGTGATCGGTTCGTGTAAAACATCGATATTTAGCCACACAACTATTAGGTACCAGACAATAGCCGAGCCCAACGTTATTGGATTACAACTACTCGTAGATAGTTGTATCCGATATACAAAAAGGGGAACAACTGAAGTGTTAAACTTTTAGTTGTAAACATTGCTTAAAATTAACAGACGGTCAAATATGTATGGTAAAACAGTCACTAATGACTTAACTTTAAGCAACAAAACAAAATAATGAGAAGACGAAAATAAATTAAATGACGTGATCAGAATTAAAGGAGAAAAATAAAACAAATATCGTATTCTAATTAAACTAAATAATTCAGATGAAATTAAATTGATTACCTATTAAATAAAAAATAATACAATATATTACATTATTATTATTCCATTTGTAAAGAAGTAAAAAAAGTAGGCAGCTGATTACAGGACAATTTTATTTTTAAATATTGGCAGACTATCAAAGAAAATATTATCTTATATAAGACATCCAATCACAGCTATGGAACCGCCTTCCCTAAAAAGACCATTATTATGAGCCTGTGTTATCCCACTGCTGGGCAAATGCTTCCCTTCCCTCGTTCCACTTTTCCCCATCTGCTGCGATTGACAATAAAGAAAAAAAAAAATTATCCCTTCTCGATCATTGAATTAATATAGACCAGGAGTACAAAATAGAAATTATATTGAATATATTTCGGTTGATATGACAGTACACCGCGGTATTACGTGTTCATTCAATCATGCGTGGACCCGCTTTATTGAAAGGGTTGTTTTATTTTCCTTTCCAAAGAGACTTCCGAATTTATCTTTCAAAACCTTTTTTGCCTTTCAGGAATAAATATATAAGGATGGGCCTTTAGATGGGGTGAATAGGGAGACTATTTACTAAATACGTACGGAATGTTTACTAGACTACAGTACTTAAGTGTTTTTTTTTTTGTATAATGTATGCAAAGGTGCTATAGAAATCGAGAAAGTAAGTAAGTATTATGAATTGGAACTTTATTATTGTATTCTACTAGGTACCCATGCAATGGTGTCCAGATAAAATGGGAAAGTTTTTTAAAGAAAACTCTGAAATATTGTAGAAAAAATCTATGAAAAGCAGACAAAAACCAAAAAGCTTTTCTCACTTCAAAATAAAATCCACTTTCACGAGATTCCCGGACAAATCACATCCCCAGTATTCTCCGAAGTATAATTCTAAATTCTATTTAATATACATAATCCCATCGGCCTTAATGCAGGAAGATTCGGTCAAGGCCACCGACAGCATCGCCAGACGAGTTCAGACGACTTGCCGCTGAATTATTAAGTGTCCCGTGTAACAAACACTCTATTACTGCCCATCTTGAGGGCTTTAAAGGGAACAGTCAGAATTAATAAATATTTACAAACACTACAATTACTGCGTACAATTAATAATTCTCTCTTTAAACAGGTCGCGTTTACCATATATAAAATACAAAATATATCCATTAAAAATACCCAACCACTGTCTTTTATGAATACAAACAAAATGATTGAGCACGAACAACAAGCCAACTGATTGTATTAATGCAACACTGTTTTATCATACAATTTATTGCGACTACATAATGAAAACAAATTCCATGCATCATTTTAAACTTCACTTTTATATCAACATGAATAAATTGTAATCTTTCACACGTTAAATTACTTTAGGGCGTAGCATAGATATATGAAACGTAGCCAACAATACAAGTCAAAACGTAAAGTTCGCAAAATCAACAATACGAGTTCGGATGCTTGTTATTTCAGTTGTTCTATTGAAATATTAACTCGAACCGTTTAACTCAATTGTTCTGAGACGGTACATAATATCTACAAACAAATGAACTTGCCTATTCATTTGTTTTTTAGATACCAAGCCCCTAGCGACGTCTACTAAGTATATCAGTCTATTTTTATGGGCCGTAAGTAATGTGAGTTGGTGCAAAGGGACCGCATACATCCCATACATTCTAACGTTGGGCCAAACGTCATTTTTTCTCACCATAACCATACCAGGAAAAAGGGAAATGTATATTACGGTCGATTTTACATGAATATAAAAATATATAGCATCACCACGGCAACGCGTTTAGTACAAAGTACATTTCCGTTCAATAATCCTATTCAAGTTTGTGGAGGATGCACTTCTCATTCAAGGAAGGCACTTTCTTAGGATAAGGCAGCCACCTAAACTCGAATAAAACTTTATTCATTTACTACTTTATTAGTGTCATCAGCAAAGTATCTACTCTCGTGGTAGGATGTAGTAAAGGGTAATATTGATTTTTTCTCTGTAACGTTCTCTTGGACTTAATTGAAGGGCGATATCCTTGGTAGCGAGCTCGCGCAGACATAACATATTTAATTATAATATTATTATATAGTTCTTACATAGTTTTA
Source organism: Oligia latruncula (assembly GCA_948474745.1). Classification (NCBI taxonomy): domain Eukaryota; kingdom Metazoa; phylum Arthropoda; class Insecta; order Lepidoptera; family Noctuidae; genus Oligia; species Oligia latruncula. The sequence goes on from OX419699.1 coordinate 10,960,297, forward strand.
AAAAAATCTATGCAGGCAACCTTTACCCTAAGAAAAGGTGAATGTGCACCAGTCTATATGGAAGGAAAACAATTACCAACGAGTGACTGTGTAAAATATTTGGGTCTACATATAGACCGAAGACTAACATGGGCCAACCACATCAAGGCAAAGAAAAAAGAGGCAACAATATTATTCAAGACCTTCTCTTTGCTATTGGGACGCAAATCACAGCTATCTCCGAACAACAAACTACTGGTCTATAAAGCCATCATAAAACCGGTGTGGACTTATGGCATAGAACTATGGGGTTCTGCCAGTAATTCCAACATAGAAATCCTACAGAGATTTCAGAATATAGCCCTACGATCAATATCTGCCTACGGTAAAGGAAGAAGTAAACAAAAATTGTACGCGATATAAGAAGAGACTACTAGAGCATACCAATGAATTGGCTAAGAACCTCTTAGATAACCAAACCATAACACGCCTAAAAAGATGGCATATACTAGACCAGGATCAGAGAGACTGAGAATAGCTCTTATCATGCTTTGTGTCGATGTCGGTTCAATGGAGCCACATTGTCAAAAATATATAATCTACTGAAACCACATCTGATTATGGCTAGATGAGCCGATTGCAGATCACAAAAGTAAAAAAAAAAAAAACATAGTTTTAAAAGTTCATAATAAATATTCTGCCGTTTCCGGCGTACAAATACATTTTCAGGGTTTTGGTTAGTTTGTTAGATTTAACATTGAATTAAATAAATTAGGACAACATTCAAATTGCAAATAAGTCAAATATTAGGAATGGAAATTTCGAAAAGATTAAATTAAGTCAAAGATATAATATGAAGAGAATATAATTATTCTAATACTTAAGTCAACTTTTCATTTCATTCATACAATCATTAATCTAATTAATAATGGATATGTCTCATATTGTTTGATATTAAGCCTCCTTCCTCCTGAACTCAACCCACCTGCCGACAGGTCCCCAGAACAAATTATATTGAAGCGAAAGAGTGAGACTAAATTACTTTTTTTTCCGTGAAAGCTTTTATCAATGGGATCCAAGTGATTGCTCAACTGCGTTATGATTTATGTAGAGTAAAACCGGCCGACTTTTTTTACCGACTGAAAAAAACAGGGTCTGTAAGGTGAATGGCACAGAAATTTCTTTTTTTTTCACAACAAAAAACATAAATCGACACTCTCTACACACGGTAATTATCCATGAATTCCAAGCGACATTCCACAAAATGAATGTGAATGTTAAAAAAAAGAGATTTTTTATTAAATTTTTTGTGATGAAATTTCTGTGCCATAGGCTTCTACTAACTCCGTTAACCTTTTATACCCTGTTTTTGTCCCGACGGTAGAAAAGTCAGCTTATATATTTTAGATTATCATTACTGTACTCATATATTTCTGATATATTTGTTTTTAACAAAAGGAAATGAGATTTATTTTGGACGATAAAAACATATGTACACTGGATAAACTTTTAATACTAAATAAACTAATATTAAAATAAAAATATAATATCCTAACATAACTACACACATTAAAAAAGTCTATGCAACATGCACCATTTACAGAAACTGCATGTTTTATTAATTGATACTTTATTTTTTTCTTAACAAAGTAGATTGGTATACAATCTTTTTGTTCTCGAAAACATAATTATACTGACTGATTTTAAAAATAGAAACTTTTCGATTGTGTTTTGTTTCCATTAAAATAAAAGCTAATTATTTTTCCCGATTTCATGTGTTTTCGTTGCTTGATAAATTTGGTATTTAGGTATCTCACTTTTATAATTTTGAGAACAGTTTTTGAAAAACTTTGTTGGTGAGTCATTTTTTATGTCATGGAGCGACGCTATTTGTCTGTTGATGAAATGCAAAGAGCTGTAGGAATTGTCTTTTGGCGTCAATAGTAGCGTGATTTGTCGTCTTTGGCAGCGTTACGTTATAGGGAATCCTGCTGAGCAGCACCCAGGTCGTGGAATTACAATTACAATACAGGAGTACAAATAAATAATTAAGCAATAGTGACTTAGCCACTTTTGATCATTATGTGATAAGCCAAGACCAAGTCCTGCATTAAGCTGCTATTGTATTACGGTGTTTTTATCACACGACGACGCTACACGCGCTTCACTTGTGGTAAACAAGTGGAAAAACAAGCTGGGAGTGTATGCGTGAAGACGAATAGTGTCAACACATAACACACACTTACGACTTCACTATTGTCTTGGAGGGTACTGGGAGCTCCTGTTCTTACACAGACATTCAGACCGAGTTTGTACATTTGGTAACTACAAGTACAGCGCGCTTCTTCGCTGAAGCCTAAATGTCTCGACATGGTAGAGCTTCGAGAATTTAGCGTGAACTATGCCATAACATCATATTTTATCGTACGGTGCGGTTTTTGCCTATCATACTGAGTACTTAGTCAAATAGTTTCACAGTTGACGGATAGGCATTATAGGATGAAGAGGCATATTAGGCTTTGTTATAGAAATTGTAAAGGCCCACGAAGACTGAAGGGAATTAGTACTTGTCTTAAGTCTTATCTTTTAATCCTGTCACAAAGTCTTTATTTGTAACGACTTTGTCTCTTCAATAATCTTGTTGTCACAGTTAAGATTACTAACTAGGACTACTTAGCTAAGTTTTAAAATAGGTACAAATTATAGCAGTGTTCATAATCTAGATAGATAATTTACATTCCATCGCCACAAGTTGATTTTTGAGTGACCATTTGTAAGAAAAAGATCTTAATAAGGTTTCGGTTGCAATGGAATTTGAACCTTGTTAAGTGTGACATTCAGATTGTTGTTCCATAACTTAAAAATTATATCAAATTTCTGGCTTTAATATGGGTTGAACTACAGATCGCTAAAAGCATTTAGCGCTTAATGTATTTAAAATATCGTTCTGTTTCTGTCAATCGTGTGAAGATGACGGAGACAGAACGAGGTTTGAAATTCGTTTAACGTTAAACGTAATTAGTGATCTGTGGTGCAAGTCTAATCTTTGGTTTTCTAAGAAAGTGGTTCCTAATAGCAGTTTTCATTATAAAGGCTGTCATATAAATCTGTATTTTCACCAGTAGTTAACGCTCTGTATTTAGTCAGCCGTTAGTTAGACCGTTCACCTTTTGCTTAGGAAACCAAAACTTTAATAGGTAAATAGCTAAGCGTACTTTAGCTATTTTCATAGTGTAATGTCGTACGGTATTCTATTGTGGGGAAATGCCGCCGATATTCAGACTATCTTTGTTTTGCAGAAGCGAGCTGTTCGATCAATTTATAAATTAAGTCCGAGACACTCTCTCAGAGACAAATTTAAAGAGATTAATGTAATGACTGTGCCTTCTCAGTACATTTATGAAAATAAAAATATGCTCATAAAAATATAAAATTGTTTAAAAAATACAGTGATATCCATAATATAAATACTAGAAACAAACACAAATATGTTGTACCTACAACCAGGCTCAAGAAAATAGGTGGCTCGTTCAGATGCCAATGTATACGCTTTTACAATAAACTACCAAGCCACGTTCAAGATCTAAGCCTTAATAAATTCAAATCTTTCATTAAACGTAAGTTGTGCCAGAAAGCCTTTTATACCGTTAAAGATTATATTGAGGACAAAAAGGCTTGGGATTGAGCTGCTTCCAATTTCTGCATTTTTAATGACTTTTTTCTTTTTTATATACACATTGACATTGATGAATATATATTTTTTTTTTAAACAATGACGCAATGACATTTGCTTACTTTGTAAAGTATTATATTATTTTTTCATTGTGAATGTGAAGACGATGTGGGTCATTTTACATACTTATATATATTTTTTTATTATTCTCTCTGTTCTGTTAGTTTTTTTTTTTTTTTTTTAATGGTCTGGCAGTTTGAGTAATTTATGTGGCCTACCCAAATGTCCTTTCTTTGGTATTGTTCGTCGAATCGTTGAGCTCCTTAAGTCTTGAGTTGAGCTGCACGATTTTTGACAAATGCGTGCACTGACTGGACAGGTCCTCTCAATCTGTGTGGTTCTTTCCTCAAAAGACCACCTCAGACATCGATCTACATGGTCTTCATATAACCTGACCAAGATTATGTCTGGACTTTAAAAGCGACTGTGACCTCTGAGTTTGTTTCGGCCTTTCTTCTCAGAGTAGTCAGATAGGAAACGCCGACTTCATCTAGTTTTAAAAAAACATGATTGACGTGTAAAAGTGTTTGTACAAACCTACTTACAAAAAAAATAAAAATAAAATCATTTCAATCATTTCATAAGCACGCAAGCAAAATAATACAGATATCTTCTTTCTTCATTTTACTAAAACAGTGTACCAGGATGCTTGAAAGATAATAACTAATTACTATATTTTAAACTAAACTCGAGGGAGCTTCGCGGCTCGAGGTTTGTAAATGAAAGAATTGGTGATGAAAAAATAATGTATTAAATTAATTCATCTGCCTAGCTTTTTCCCAATCATTTGTGGGGTCGGCTTCCAGTCTAACCGGAAGCAGCTGAATACCAGTATTTTACGTGCAGCGACTGCCTATCTGACCTCCACAACCCAGTTACTTGGTAACACTACAACTTGCTACGTAAAACCGGTTGTCAGAAACTCGGGCTTATGATAACCCGTTCCGACTGCCAAAGATCCCCGAATGACGGCCGCGTGCTTTTCGAGACATGGAGGGGTATCGATATGTTAAGATGGTCACCCATCCAGAGACCGACCGCGGCAAGCGTAGTTTAACCTGATCAATCGACCCGTGTGGATGTTATTACATAAACGAGTATTAAAGTAATTAATAAAATAAAATATTGTGCGTACATATACATCTTTTTGGAGACTAGAAGCGTCATGTTTTCAAAAACATTTTCTGCTAATCTTCTCCTGTAGTATTTATTCTCTTCACCAAGTGTAGGAATTTCCCACATCGAGTGAGTTATGGTGATGGAACGTTTTGCTATAATTGTGTGCGTAGGTGTTGTTCCTAAGGGTTTGGGGTGCCCATGTACTTATGATTTCACCGGAAAATAATATTCACGTTTATTTTTATCACAGCGAGATATGTACTAGGTGGTAAATATAAACACAAAAGGCAATATTGCTTATTGGTATTAGGTTACTCGAAAGCTATTGATTATTTCCATCCCCTCTCCCCCCAATATTTATTTGACTGCTCTGGTAATACGGTCAGGGAAATTAATTATAATAAAATATTTATTTCAGGATTCCTAACAAGAGATACATTACAAGTTAGTATCTTATACAATATTAAAACTTGTATAATATTATCCTGTAATGCACACCCAATTGCTGTGGACAGATAACCACAGCTTACACATTATCCAGTACGCATGCTCTGAATACATTATTAAATCAAGAAAACAAATGTCCAAGCTCACAACATACGATGTGTAATAGTCTATACGTAACTATTCACATGTAGCTATGCATGTATCTACAGTCCACATTAATTTAGTTAGTCAAAAATAAACCATCAAACAGTCCACACGTAGTTTTAATCCATTAACTCGACTAAGCAAATTAAAGTAATGTGGACTATAGATATACGCATAGGTACAACATACAAATAAACCATTTTCGTGCAAAATGACATGACGACAATTGACAAACTACGTCAATGTGCCGTGTAAAAGCCGTTTTATAAAATTGTCAAAGATTGCAGTTGTGATTTGAATATATGTATGGACAATTAAAGTTGGTACTCAATTTGAGAAACAGTCAACTTGAACACAGTGCTGCGTTCGAAAGCACAAATCACCAACACGTCACCAAAAAAGCAGCCAAGCTTAAGTAGGACTGGGCCAAAACTACCACCTTATGGGTCCCAGAAAATATCCAGGACAAGATGGCGGGACGAGCTCGACGCCTACAGACCGGTATGGTCCACAATAGCTCAAGACAGACAGGACTGAAAAGAAGAAAGTTTTTTTTTGTTTAATTTTTTTCTTTCTTCTATTCACCCACTGCAGTGGGACAACATAGGCTAAAAATAAATAAATAATAACTTCCATACCATACCATAACCATAATCAGCCTATAATGTTCCCACTGCTGGGACACAGGCCTCCTCTCAATGAAAGGGAGTGGGCCATAATCCACCACGCGGGCCCAGTGCGGGTTGGTGGATGTCACATGTCTTCGAATTTTTGGTTCTAGGACATGCCGGTTTCCTCACGATGTTTTCCTTCACCGTTTTGAGAGCAGTGGTGATGAAATAATTTACACAAAGTAAAGCGCCTGTCTGGGTTCGAACCTACGACCTACAACTCGTAAGTCGTGTCCGTGACCACTGGGCCACCACTAACAACTGGGTCAATAACTTCCGTGACTTTACAATTTCTAATTAAACACACAATACTCGCTGACTTCAGAATTCTACCTTTTTGAAAGTTTCATACGTAGGCAAGTTAATATTACCGCCCAAATAAAACACCTCCACTGACATACTGAAAACAAACTGCTTAAATCCCACTAAGACGCGTCAGTATAACAACAGCTTTATACAGGGTGACCGTTATTTAGGTTAAACGCAGTGATTTAGATAGGGGCGGTGTGTTTCATCACCGGCAGACAGTGAGCGACGTGGCAGGGCTGCTCCGTGACCGATGACTTCCCGGCTACGGTCAACGGGTAAACAGTACTATGTGAGTACAGTTTTATACTGGATAAGTACTGAATTATGGAGAAGGTAGTATGGAAACCAGCAAGATATTTGCGTAACACACATGAAATGGCAATCAAGCGCAATGCCTTTCATTTTGACAGTTAAAGCCACGTTCGTTGCGTTATTTACGTTGTTGAGCACGCGAGTTTTTTAAAACTGAAGCAATGGATTCGGGATTTCCTTAGAAATCCGTGGGTTTTGAAGGAAATTCTAAATGCATTGCATAAACACAAAGTGTGTTACGTAATTAGGGTGCTGGGAGGACAGAAAACGAATACGAACCTTATCGCTTAGTACATTTATCTCTCAAACACAATCGAACCACTTGTGATTCACAAATATCGAAGAATAAAAGGTATCCGTACAGTATCCGGTCTTAGAAAGAAACTGTCATACAGGTACCTACAGAGACAACGCTATACAATACCGAACATTTTGAAGTAAAAATTTCTTTAGGCGCACTTTACGCTCTTTCTTAACAGTGAACGAAACTGAATCGTCACACTCGGATCGGTGACGCAGAATCGGCTTACTAATTACTTTACTTATACTCGGCTTCAGACGGTCGGTGACGCTGAGTGAGCTACAAGATTAGTGACAAATGGTTGCACTGACTGCATAGGTCCACTTAAATTTTTGAGGTTCTTTCTTCAAAAGACCATTTCAAACACGGATCACACGGTCCTCACATAATCTGACCAAGATTATGTCTGGACTTTGTTTCGTCATTTCTTCCCAGGGCCCGTTTCTTCATTCATTTTCGACCTTTTCGTAATTACGTCGTTGTTCTATTGGATGAGCGATATACCGTATTTTTTATTATGACGTGTAAAAGTGATTCTTATATCCCATTTACAGAATAAGCAATTTCATATAATTTCGCTTATACTTGGATCCAGTCGTCATTAAGTTTACACTTCTATCCTTTTTTTTTCTGAATGAGCCCGCTCTTGACCTCGATCACGCCTGATGGAAAGCGATGGATGAGGTCTATGATGGAACGAGTGTGCCCGCAAGATGCCTAAGGCACTGGAACTCCCACACATTGACGAAATACAGCAGGCTGATTGACGCCGCCGCCGGCCTCCGGTGGGAGGGTGGTCGTAAACCAGGCGGGCGTTAACCCATAGATATAGATACACCTAGATAACGCAAGAGCAACTACTTCGCGTGCCAAAAATCGCACCAGCTTACGATAAAAAATCATAAGCCTCCACTTTCGCGCTCAGTCCTGTGTACTGCTGGCTGGGTAAGCGTGAGCGAGAGCACGAGCTTTTGACGTCATAGTAGGTAGTCAAAAAATGGCACGCTTGGTTTTCATACAGTTCGTGATACTTGCGTTATCTAGGTCTTTCTATATCTGTGCGTTAGTCCTACCACCGTGCACCGCAAGGGAAGAATTGGCCAGTCAAATAAGGTGTTGGGTGTGACTGTCCAGGATGCGCCGAGCGCTCGGGTCAGTTGAGTAACTGGCGGAACAAACTGCGCTACACGAAAAGGCTTCTTCATGCATCCCAAAGATGTACCCATGATCGTAATGGTCATAAGCGTGTGCTCTTTTTTATAAACCATGCAGTGCAATATTTACGAGCTGGTAGTTAGGTATTTAGGTACCTACTGTACGAAAAGTGCACGTTTTTAATATTTGAAGTAGTGGTTGTGGTTCAGAGACTACAAAAAGTATGAAGAAAACATAATGTAAAATTATATTTACGAAAGTCTTTAGAAGAGGTTAAATGGTCATTAACCTCCTCTAAAGGGTTTATAATTAATCTTTAGGGAAAAATCACTGAACTACAAGAATATTATTATTTACCAACGCCATTTTAATTGTGTAATAATTTTATTCAGTGGTGGCCCAGTGCTAACGGCCCTGACTTACGAGTTATAGGTCTTAAGTTCAAACCCAGGCAGGCTTTACTTTGTGTAATTTATTTCATCGCCTCTGCTCTCAAAAACGATGAACGAAAACATCGTGAGGAAACCAGTATGTCCTAGGAACAGAAAATCCACTACATGTGACATCTATCAAGTAGTGGATTACGGCCCATTCCCTCTCACATAGAGGAGGCCTGTGACCCAGCAGTAGGAACGTTATAGGCTGGATACGCAAATTTAATTAAATTGTAGTATGTTTGTGCCCCAATAAAATCGAAATCAGAAGATCCAAATAAAAAGGAAGAGAATAAAAGGTTAAAAAGTTTATTTGTTTATCACGTATGATGTTTATTTTATAAGCTTGCCTGCATATATTTTTCTTATGCCCAGATAGGCGCAGGTAATTTTTTATCCGGGTAAAGTTGCAACCTTCCCTGGGGATAATAAGATACTCGGGTGCGCGCAACTTCGTATAAATCACGTAAATTCGGCCAGTATGAACAAGTTTCTTAATAAAATAAACATAGCACAATTTGGTAACTCGCCCACTTCCCAGTAACATACATTTAGTTCGAAATTACGTAACAGGAACTCTGTTATTTTTAGCAAAGTCCAAAAATAACTTTCTTAGTATATTCGAGACGGTTTCTTGAGATTATAATTACCAATGTACTTAATGGGTCGTAAAGTTAATTACGATCTAATAACCTGACATCTGAAAGAGCGACGGTTTTCAGTCAAATTCAATAGATAAGTGAAATAAACAATTAAATACCCACCACCTATCTCACTTACTGCAAATAAATTGAATAGAATGAAACCTGAAATAAATCTATCTAAATCTAATTAAATGTTTAGGCAAGACGAGACTTTTTTTATATTATTTATATAAGGCTTAAACGTAAAAGGTTACAAACTTTCAAATTAGGTACGCAAATAAGTTACACAAAAGCTAGGAGCAAAAGAAACGTAATAAATATCTACTTATACAAGAACCTACAAGCGTCAAAACCGCACCTAAATAAAAATAACATTACTAAAACTTGAAATTGGTACATATTTCAGTGACTAAAATGGCAAATTTATGTGGCTATCGGCGTAAAATTCGTGCCTTGTACATTTTTCTAGCTTCGAATGGCATTTTCGTTTATATGTCATGTTCGGCGTCCTCTGGCGTCCTCAGCGTCCTCCCGCGGGTAAGAAAACTCACGGTCACGTATAGGGAATGTATTTTTACTATTCGCTTTGTGACCTCTCCAGCATTCGAGCCTTTTCGCTAAATTGGAAAAATCTTTTGGGTTTGTGTTCACAGAAAACTTTTCTGTAAACACTTATGCGTTACGCGGCTGCCGCGCTCGTATAAATGAAACCTTTTTATTATTCACTATTCATTCTTTCAACTCCAAAGCCGTAAAATAGCTATAATAATTTCGTGTATACAATACAAAATGTTATTATTGCACTATTTTTAATAATTGAAATATTTTGACTACCAAATTAGCTAAGAGTAGACTTATAAATATTGACACCTGTCTTTTTCCGTAAGATAATTATGTTGCCTTTCTTCCAAGTTTCAGACAAATAATATAGGATAACATAGACATAACAGCACGCCTGTCATACCCGAAGGGTTATCAAGAGCGGTACCTATACAGGGTGGTCAAAAAATCGTGGATCAAACGAAATAGGAGATAAAGGAGATTATTTTCAACCAAAAAATCTTTCTACAGCATGGCCATAATTCATTTGCTCTAAAAGTTATGAATGTTTTTGTATACCGAGTTCTTTTACATTTACACTAATTTAAAAAAAATGTGATATAAAACAATAAAACAAAACGGTGTTGTATTATTACTAGATAATTTATCAGCACTCCAAATTTCTATTGCAGCTCTGGGTACCAAATTTCAAGAGCAATTAATTTTTTTCCAAAAAATTTCAAGCATTACAAAAAATTATTTCTCACTTTAAGCGTTGGAAATGACCTCGTTTATCTCGCTATTTCGTTTTATGCACGACTTTTTGACCACCCTGTGTATGTATAGTACACTCACATTTCGCGAGGACGTTTATGAAAAATTATATTGGATCAATATACAATGGTAACGGCCCCGACCCACGAGTCCTTAGGTCGTGGGTTCATACGCAGGTTGGCGCTTTACTTTGTGTAAATTAAAAACGGTGAAGTAAAACACCGTGGGCAAGCCGACATGTCCTAGAACCAAAAATTCGAAGGCATATCACTACCAATCCGCAATGGGCCCGCGTGGTAGATTACAGCCCACTCCCTATCTAAGAGAAGAGGCCTGTGTCCCAGCAGTGGGAGCATTATAGGCTGATTATTCTGTGTCTAATTGTTTCACAAAGACATGCAAAGCACAAAGACTTCATAGACCTTGAACACTATTATAAATACACTATGCATAACAAAACTGGTCTAATTGGTTTACGTTTACGTAGTTCCTAACTGTCTACCGTTTTTCCATTTAGTCACTTAAACTAATTACGTAGACCGAAGATAAGACATAAAAACGATTATAATTGGTCATAGAATTAAAATAATTATCATACTTACCTTACTTACTTTATTTTACTGACTGACCTGTTGAGAGAGATCGAGAGATTCTATGGACAGTTACACACGTCAACAAGTAACCCCGTTACGAATCTGGCAAACAACCCAAGAACTAGATTAACCCGACACTATACTGAAGATATCCCGGACGTCAGCCTGTACGAGATTAGGATGGCTCTGAAGCAGCTCAAAAATAACAAGGCGCCGAGTGATGACGGAATTACGGCCGAGCTCCTGAAGGCTGGCGGAAAACCCGTTCTTAAGGCCCTTTGAGAAGCTGTTTGGTAAAACACCACCAGGCATGGAACAGAGTTGTGCTGATACTTTTCTTTAAGAAGGGCGACAATGCCCTTCTTTAGAATTATAGGCCCATCTCACTTCTGATCCATGTCTACAAGCTGTTTTCGAGAGTCATCACGAACCGTCTCGCGCGCAGGTTTGACGACTTCCAGTAAAGGCTTTAGCACCGTAGACCACATACATACGCTGCGACAGGTTATACAGAAGACCGAAGAGTATATATAACCTGTCTCTCTGCTTAGCGTTTGTGGACTACGAGAAAGCCTTTGATTCGATCAAGACATGGGCTGTACTGCAGTCTCTTCAACGGTGCCAGATCAACTATCGGTTCATCGAGGTACTGAAGTGTCTGTACGAAAACACCACTATGTCAGTCCGAGTCCGGGATCAGACCTCGAAACGTATCCTTCTGCAGCCTCGCTGCATAAGTATAAGTTTCGGAGTTTTAACCGCTGCACTGGAGGATGTCTTCAAGGTTCTGGACTGGCAAGGGGCTGGCATTAACATCAATGGCAAGTACATAACTTACCTTCGGTTTGCCGACAATATCGTAAATGAGGCTGAGACTATGGAGGACCTCAGTACAATGCTCGATGACCTCAGTAGAGCCTCCGAAAGAGTATGTCTTAAAATGAACATGGACAAAACGAAGGTCATGGCAAATGCCCATGTAACACCCACTCTCATAAAGATCGGAGACGCTAAACTCGGAGTCGTGCACGAGTATGTTTACCTAGGACAAACTGTCCAGTTAGGTAGATCCAACTTCAAGAAAGAGGTCAATCGTCAAATCCGACTCAGCTGGGCAGCGTTCGGGAAGCTACGCAATATCTTCTCATCCCACATACCGCAGTGTCTCAAGACGAAAGTCTTTGACCAGTGCATGTTGCCAGTGATGACAAAAGTCACCCAAAGAGCAATGTAGAGGGCTATGATTGGAACTTCCCTGCGTGATCGAATCAGAAATGAGGAGAGCCGCAGGAGAACCCAGGTAACCGAGTCCGAAGAATTGCCAAACTTAAGTGGCAGTGGGCAGGCCACATTGCTCGCAGAACAGATGGGGCGGAAAGGTTTTGGAGTGGCGACCGCGTACCCTAAGCCGTAGCGTTGGAAGGCCTCCCACAAGGTGAACCGTACGACCTTGTGAAGGCCGCAGAAACCCGTTGGATGCGAGAAACACAGAACCGAACGAAGTGGAGGTGCTTGGGGGAGGCCTATGGCCAGCACTGGACGTCTTTCGGCTGAAATGATGATGATAATCTTACTTACCTGGTACGGTCGGCTGCAAAAATGGATGGGCAGTTCAGATTCAAAATCCTATGAATCAAGAAATGACACCATCTAGCGTAAGTTATTTGTTTTAATATATTTAGGGGGTTTTAATTTAAAAATTATATTTTATTTAAAATTAATATTAATTTCTTTTTTTTTTATTTGAGTTCGGGGGCACTTTACCTCGTTATCGATATGATAAACTAATTTATTTTCGAAAACTTGAACTTCATACGTTCACAGGAAAATAGATATTAGGGTACCCATGGACTTTTGCAGGTGACTGTACCTACTATCTATTTCTTCAAAACAATTATGAGCAGTAAAGCCTATTAAGAGTCTTTGGTCCACTGGACCCACTCGATATGGACACACGGGATCACTCAACTCAATCACATGCAGTAAATCCGACTTACGTCCTAATATTAATAACACTCTCTTTTCTTATAACAGAATCATAAAGAGTAACTAAGACATTTATCACATAAAATAAAATATCTTTTGAGTGCTAGAATTTATATTTTCCACATAGGTACAGAGAGTATTTTATTACTTTTAATTCCAGAAATATTTCATCTTTTCACATGAGATTTCAAAATGATTTTTATAAACGTCTGTACGTTCATAATAAAGTATTCCGAGAAATGTACTCTCGAGATACAAATATGTCGGGGGTATAATAACAGCTGACTGTGTCACGTATTACCAACTCAGTGTTTGAAAATATCGTGAGTGGAATAAGTAGGTAAGTGGAAATACAGAAAGAGGTCGGGAAGTGAGCGATGACGCCAGTGCGTGAAGGAATATCTTTAGAACAGATCATTCACCTCGCGCCAGTAGGTATAAGAAGTCCATACAAATATGTATATCATCCTCTTAGACTGATGTTTAACCGAGATATTGTTTGTACTAATATAGACAGTAATAATAATCAATTTATTGAAACAATGTTACAATTATTACCTTATAATTAACTTAACTTAATCAGGGTCTGTAACTGTTAGCGATCTTTATTTTGATTTTTACGACGGACCCCAAACTAGGTGGCGCCTGTATCTTGGGGACCAGGGGGCCTTAAAGGCCTTTTTGGCAGAATCATAAACGGATAACATTATGAATCATAATAAGGAGAAGACAGTCCGTGTTTTTCTTTTTTTCGCTGCACTACGTAGTGTACCTATAATCTTGGGATTGGATTTGAATTGGATTGATTGGTATTTCAGCACAGACAAAAAAAAATAACTGAAAAATCCTTCACCAATGGGATTTGATACGATTAACTTAACTTTCTGTATAACAGTCCAATAAGATTCATAATGTTATCCTTTTATGATTCTGCCAAAGTAAACTTTTTAGGCCCTCAGAGCTGTGATACATAATGCTATTTACCACTGAAGTCTATGGGAGAATAGGTAAGTAGTTACAGTTTTGCTTTGTCGCTACCGTAGAAAACCGGTGCAGTGATCAAATCGGACTAAAAAACTCAGAAATATGAAACGACGGAGTACCAACTTTTTTTTCCGTTCCGGCCCGTCTGTTTGCTTTCCGCTAGAGTCTCCTTCATAATTGTATGCATTCTGAATAGCCAGATAGCCAACTTCTATAATTGCACTCTAAGCGAAATTGGTTCTTAGACCAGAGAAATAAACAAAGACATTCAGAACTAAAGAGGAACTTTCATAGGAACTTACGTAAGTCTTCACCTTTCAGTGTGGATGACATCACATAGTCCTCAGAAAGAATTTATCTATAAAAGTTATTATTATAGCCATAAATCTTAATCATAGACGTGTGATAAATCGATGGAGGGGCGTGCAATAGAGTAGTTTGTTTATCGTCCCGTCTCTATAGACTGCTAGGGAAAGCGTGCCGTGAATATATGATCAGATTTTTCTTCTTCGTAAAATGGGGTCTTGTCGTACACCCACCGACTGTCGCAGAGTATGTTTTAATCTCGATTTATTTCACTTAACGCCTTCATCGAGAGATTCGTTGCATTCCTTTGACAAATCGTTCGGAAAACCGCAAGCAATTTAACAACGTGCTCGGGTTTTTAATATAGCGGCCATTTAACGACCTTCCTGTGCCTCTTTTTTCTTTATTGATTTAACGTTGTTTTTTACATTGAATCGCAAAACAATTTTAAAATTGTGTTGACTTTGTCTTTAACAACTGACAAATACATAATTTAGGATAAATTATTTAATATCAGTCGGGTCTTTTAGTGGGTACTTGTACCAAACGATGATTACCCTGATATACAAGTTTAGGACAACAAACGAGATCCAACAACAAGCCTTAGGACGTCCTTCAAACGGGATTATGAAAATATCACGGGGATAACAGTAGGCTGGAGGCGGTCACTGAAATTTGCTCCTCAATAAGGGCGGAATGACAAACGACCGTCCCGGTGACTGTGCGGAAACTAACGAAATAGATGTTCGCAGAGGTCTCGTGGGACGCCGCCTTAGACGTCCCATTTTATTTTATAAATCATGCCGCACTTCACGTATTACGTAGCCAATAAAGACGTGTGTTCGTTCTATGTCCTCATTTGCTACTTGGATTTGCGAATGAAATTGAGTAAAGAAGTTAGTGATGGCAGCATGCCTGACATGGTCTTTCAGAAAATTCTAAGGTACTTATTACTTTTCATTCGTGTGATTCAATGATATCATTTGATCAGATTTATTTATAGCTATATAAACGTGTTGCACGCTTACTAACCACTCACGCGGCTCAAAATAAACAATATGGGGACATAACGATGCGCCTCGCGCGGGAAGCGTACATGTGAGTGGTTAATGACATATCTACACTTACAATTACTGAAGATAAGAACCAACTTCAAATAATAAACTATTTACTTTTAAAAACGTATTTCAGTGCCAAAGGAACCATCTTTTGTCTTTATGAATTCGTGTTACAATGTGTTATAGCTCTTATATTTAGCAAAGAACGCGATATAAAATATTCCGAGATAACGACGTATAAAAATTAGAATGTATAATTTTGTTCGCGAGAATAAAAATAGTCAGTGTAATCTTAAGACGAGAGAAATGTTACCGAGAACAAGTCAAACACAATTCGACTGGTGTAATCTATAGTCCTATTAACACTGCGCTCAGTTCGGTTCGCAAGCGCTTCGGGTTCGTAACATTTTTATTCAGCGGCGTCGTCCACATAAATTAGGCTGAGCTGACCGACCAGCGCTCGTTTCTCCTTTTCTGGTGTAAGGCAAAACTGAACCATGTTTCATTTAGCTGTTTTATTCTTGTACCTAACGCTAAAAAACCAGCCTACCGTCTGCGGCATCGTTTTTGTTCATCAATTTTATTTTACGGCATAGAGAGCCGTGTGATCAGAGACTAACACGCTGCCTCGGGCTGATATTTCAATTGTTTACGTTAAAAACAAGCGTTTTTTTTTTTTAATGTTGGCCATAACAATAAAGTGAAATGAAACAGACTTTTGTCTTGTTTGGCCTCAATCAATAGTAATGAGGCGTCATTTAAAGACCTTATTTGTATTTTGCTTTAATGTGACTTTAAAAGTTCTAAATACGTGTCATTAACACGCTTTTATTAGGTCGACATATATGTAACTATGTAATGGAATCTAAGGTAACTAATTTTACCATCTTCCAAGGGTCGTAGCGTAATGAAAATTGACAGCTGTATGTAGTTCTGATGACAATACAATAATATGGTACTGTCGAACTGATCTGATGATGGAGCCGGAAGATATGAACTGGAAAATGATGGAATATCGTATCATAGCTGTTTTGGATTTCTTAGAAAAGTCTTGTAATGAACTTTGACCACGATTAGTTTTTGTTTTTTACGTGCATTTATAAAAGCGTGTTTTTCTAGTGTTTTTTAAACCATTAATTTATTTACTAGAAATAGTTACGGAAATGGTTTTACTTATATAATATAAAATAAAATTAGTGTAACAATGGAATATAAATTACCATTTTGTATTTTGCACTGTAACTACAGTAACCGACCAACTTAATTAACAACGTTGTAACCCCAAAGATAATTACTTGTATTTTGTATGTTACGAGCGACATGCCCGGGCGTGTTTTAGCTGGGGAACTCTATTTGGTTCCGTAGTCTTGACTAAGGGGACATCAGACGGACTAACAACGTAATGCATACAAAACAACTGTTTACTCGGGTTTTTGGTTTAATGTTAATGGGCTAAGATTTGCTTTAGAGGTGTGAAGCTTGGCCGAGACAATTGTAGGTAATTAAAAGTTATCGAACAAACTATGGAGTGATTTACGAATACCTACGAAATTCAGTGACGCAAAAATAAAATAAAAAGTCGGAATATGCTTTTTCTATACAAAATGTACCTATAGTAAAATAGTAATAAAATCAAAACTTCAATAAATTTTCGAAAAAAGTAATTGCTACGAGGTTTAGGAACACCTGCGTTAATTTGAGAAAAAACCTACTAAAATATATTCCACTAGCAGCGCCCCGTGGTTTCGCCCGCATAAGTGTCGATCCCGTGGGAATATCGGGATAAAAACTAGTCTATGTCCTTTCCCGGGACTCAAACCAAAGGATGATGCGACAGGATGTCCCTACTAACCAATAACGACCGGACGTATGTCGTTGGACAGCTCTTTTCATTACTGTCATTTGTTACTATGGCGGTCAGTCTCAAATCAGTGTGGAAAAAAAGTTAAAGTAAAACAAAGTGACAGATATGAAAAGAGCTTTTCAACAACATATGTCTGGTTATTTAGTTTTGGTTGCTGGGAACGCGTCCCATATCTTTTTGCCCATCCTCCTTTCATATAAATCAGTCCAGCGGTTTAAGCGTGAAGAGGTAACGGACAGACAGACACACTTTCGCATTTGTAATATTAGTATGGATTTGTCTAGATGATACGTTCCAGGTTGGCCCAAAAACGGCTAAACGGATTTGAATAAAATTTGGCACACCACACATAGATTATAGCCTGGATTGACACTTGGGGTACTTTTAATCCTGTGGCATATTTTATTCACGGGCAAAAACTAGTTAAAAGTAAACAAGCTGTCACTCAAGTGTTTCACTCACCTGACTGTGTATGTATTTTATTGGCGTTTTATGCTAATGAGAACTTGAAATAGAATCTTCGTAAGAAACTATGTTACTACGCTTTTACAACACCTTAAACTTCAGGTGTTACTTAATTTATTTATTTATTTTATTTTACCATTTATGTACACACATACATAAACAGACAAGAAAAAAAACAGAACAGAAAAATAGGTACAAAGGGGATGCTTATTTCATAAGAAATCTCTTCCAGCATACCTGCGATAGGACAATAAATAGAGAGATGTAGACAGCGAGTGAAAGAGTTAAGGAGACAAAAAAATAATACATAAAATCTAAAAACAATTCACTTAATAAAACTAAACTAGTATTATGAGAATATAGATACTTACATACATACAAATAAACATACATATTTCTAAAATAAATATCACTAGAATGTTAATAAATATAACGTAATCAAAATAATAAATACATACACAACTATGATAAAGTGAAAAGATAGTGTTCTTTTACTCTTCTTTTAAAAACTGTAACAGTTTGGCAGTCCCTAATTTCAGACGGTAAGTGAATTCCACAGCCGCACCGCTTGCACTGTGAAGGAGTAACTAGTACTTAGTTTAAGGTGTGGTTAAATTTCATAGCATTCTAAGTAAAGAGCTTAGTCTTTGCTGAAAGCGTATTTCCATTGCCTATCATGTTGCGTTTTGTGAAAACAGAGGGGCTTCGTGACATGAGTTGCCAGCAGCATTTGATTCGTTAGTGCATTTACTTGTTATTTAATTCTTGAACTGATTCTTAGCGGAGTAATTCCATAATACACTAACAGTAGCAATGGCTTTCATTTTGGCAGTTCAACAACATTCATAGCGTTATTTACATTGTTAAGCAGACAACTTATTCGAACATTATGAAGCAATGGATTAGCAATATCCTTCAGAATCATTCAGATTGAAAGAGTTTTACGCAGTTAGGGTGCAGGCTCTTACAAAACCAAATAGTCACATTAGAAGCACACGAAAAAGATTATCAGAATCGATAAAGTGAACTACAGCAGTTTGCAGGAATCGAATTAAAAAGGAGCGGTGGCAGATCTACAATCAGTACGTACGTAAGCCCATTGTAAGCACTCTTCCTATTAGCATTAAACGGTCGTTTGCGGCGAGGAATGAGCGCCACACAAACGTATTCTACTTTTTAGTAACGCTACCCCTCGTAAATTGTGCTAGGCGGCCGGCCCGCGAGTAATTCCGTTTACTTTTCACCTACCCACTTGTTACGATGTTTACGTTTCTTAGTGACAAATATTAGGGTTATGTATAGAGATCATTGTGTGTCAAGTACCTAGCTAGGGTTCAAGAAAATTGCCTCGGGTTATCTCGTCTCTTTGTGAGCGTATTACAATGAGTTCGGAAAGCCTATTGCCTGTTTTATTTTCGTCTAAAATGTTGTAATTACTTCGTGCTATAATCCTATTCAGGCTATATAAAAACGCTGATTTGTAGTTAATGTTTCCTGAGGGATTTTCTCTGTGACGTATTCCAGGAACAGTTCCTTTGGCAGTCTAGATTTTTCTTTAACAAAATACGTGAAAAGACCTAAGGCTTTCTCGGTAAATACCTAGTAATTATCCCGGGTTATCTAAGGGTCAAATTATATTTGATATTTAAACACGTTAAATAAGTGACGTTTTTTGAGAATCTACGATCACTGGTAGTGTTGTTACTTGAAAATCTGATTTCTATGGTTTTATCGTATTAAGATATATCGATACCATCACATCTGTAAAGTTTAAATACAAAATATCAGATTTTTTAAACTGATATTTCAATTGACTACACTTATAGAGGTATGAGGAACAGGGTGTAAAGTTCACTCATACTCTATAGAAAAGGGAGGATCCTCCGACCAGACGGGTGTTGTGTCTGGCGGGCAACTGCCCGATGATTCATGGCGAGCCGTTGTATCTATGCTAGTTTCGCGGTAAACTCTGCTTGCGAGATGCAGGATTTTGCGTGACGTCAATATGACACGTTGTTCGCATGTGGCGTTGTAGATACCACTACTTACTCATCATTATCAGCCTATAGCAGTCCACTGCTGGAAATAGGCCTCTCCTTTTGCACGCCATTCAACTCGATTTTCGGCAACTCTCATCCAGCTGCTACTAGCCATCCTGCGAAGATCGTCGCTCCACCTAGCCTGAGGGCGTCCTACCTTACTTTTGCCGACTCGCGGTCTCTCAAGAACAACTTTGGTTCTCTGCCGGATCACCTCGATGCGGATTCGACCCCTCAGAGAGACTCCAAGCATGGCCCGTTAGTGACTACACTGACTGCGGCCAACGACCAACAAAAAAAAAACAATTTATTTATTTTTCTTTTTATCATGATTAGATAATGATACCCATCACATCTGCGGAGTTTCGCTAGCTTATTTAATTTTGACCCTGTATACAATATCAGATATACAACATTAGTTTTTGTTTATACTAAACCCGAAAAGGGGTCAGTGTACTCATCATTTTGAACAACTTTTTCTATGGGACCAACCCTGAAATCGCGAAAAAAAAACAGCTGTTCCGTACATTTTGTCGATTTAAGTGAACACAAATGTATGGAACAGCTGATTTTTTTTCGCGAGTTCAAGGTTGGTCCCATAGAAAAAGTTGTTTAAAATGATGAGTACAATGACTCCTTTTCGGGTTTAGTATACACAAAAACTAATGTTGTATATATATGCGGTTAGACTGGAAGCCGACCCCAACATAGTTGGGAAAAGGCTAGGCAGATGATGATACAGTATCAGATAAAACTCGTAATTCTTTCGAAGCGTGTTCTTTGAATGGTTTTACGACAACACTGTTTACAAGCTATAACGTTTATTGTGCAGCAAACAAACTACCACTAACATAAGTAGATGCTACTATAATAAGGAAGAATAAACTTTTTTTATATTGCACTATAAAATGGCATATGGAAGCATAATTGTGCACTTACATAATAATAGCCAGCTTATAATGGTTCTAGTAATTTTGTTGAAACGTACTATTATTTCTTTATGAATTCAAGTGCTTAATTTGGTGATAAAAAATACCGGCCACGCACAATGAAGGGTTCCGTAGTTGGGATGAATTTATCCCAAAAACTTTAAGATTGTAGTTGAGGAAAATATACTCCCATGCCATACATTTCAACTGCAAATCTAAGTTTGCACGCACAATATTGAGAGATTTACCATGTTATTTTAAGACCATTGAGATCTTATTTATGAAAAATAATAGGATCTTATAGATTTCTATAAGAACCTATAATTTCTTATAAGTATACTTTCTGAATATTTAGATGGTAAATTTTCATCTGTTTTCGTATATAACTTTAAAAATATATACTTTCAAATTATTTAAAAAATATATTTGAGTCTCTCACAATAAGCCGAAAGTGTTTCGAACCGCTTTAAAGTTTATTTACGTTACACATCCGTGTTTGTCTCAGAAAAAAATTATATCATGTACCAAATATCAACTTAATCGGTCCATTTGATTTATAGCAAATTGTCTGAGACGGACGAAAAGACATACACAAAATATTGATCCTGTAAGGGTTCTGTTTTTTACCGACTTCAAAAAAAGGAGGTTATCAATTTGACACGTATGTATGTAATATTAATGGAATTGTATTATATTCATTAATGACGATCTATTAGGGCTTCCAAACAAATATACAACATTTTATAGACGTATGTATGTTTGTCCATGCATTTCTCCGCAACTATTAATCGCATCGTGACCATTTTATTGACATACATTTACTTCAACTTAGGGAACAGTGCAAGTTTCATCAGAATCGTTTCAGTAATTTTCAAGATATGGACTAATAAGTGTAAGTGTGACGGCCTGGCTTAATGATACGAGCTACGGGTGTAGTGTCAAAGGGAAAACATCTCAAAACCTTGGTCAAATCCTAGTGCAATATTTACAACAAAACTATTACCAACTTATTACAAACAAATATTCCAGTCTTTACTTAAAACTAAAAATTACGAAATAAAAAAGTAATAAAAAAATAAATAAACAGACTTCAAAAAGAAATGAAAATTATGAAATAACTATAATTTCGGAAGTCGGTGGCAAAAAACTAAAACTAAAATACAGATCCCAAGACACCGACTTCCGAAATTAAAGTTATTTCATAATTTTGAGTTCATTTATTTATTTTTGAAGTCGGTTTAACTTTTTAAATTTATTTTTATTTATTCGTACGTACGGAATCCTAAAACATAAAATATGATATAATTATAATAGGGAAATGCAATGAAATCTTTGAAAACTTGAAAAATCTATTCCTGAATTCAACTCCTTGTGTTTCCAAACAGACATGATTCTAAGAATTCCT
The DNA here is from genome assembly GCA_948474745.1 of Oligia latruncula. NCBI lineage: Eukaryota > Metazoa > Arthropoda > Insecta > Lepidoptera > Noctuidae > Oligia > Oligia latruncula. The sequence continues at coordinate 10,982,488 of OX419699.1, forward strand.
TAAATTAATTAATCAAAGACAATCATAACAGCTGCAGTTCCGATGATTCACTACCAACCACGTTTGTCTTCTAAAAGATACACTGAAATTCGAGCACAGTGCTTAAGTAATACTTCACCTCCGCAGTCTCAGAGACGGATATTGGTACACCGTTCACTTTATATTTATATTCTGAAAACGTCTGCAACCTGATATAATTAACCTTTACCACAGAACAGTACAGAAGTTCGGCTTCATACAAAGAGCAAAAACAAGCGCACGCACATATAGACGCGTGCGTACGCGACGAGCACTAATACCTGTATAATATATGCATACACTTTCATGTATACAAATTCAAAAGCAATTGACTCGAATATTAACGATAGAAATTTTGAGATAATTCACAATAGTATGGGTTCCAGGAGTGGTATCAGCCTCGACTTACGAGTTGTAGATCTTGGGTTCGAACCCGCAGGCGCTTTACTTTGTGTAAATAATTTCATCACCACTGCTCTGAAAACGGTAAAGGAACACATCGTGAGGAAGCATGTCCTTGAACCAAAAATTCGAAGACATTTGACATCTACCAACCCGCACTGAGCACGCGTGATAGATTAGTACAGCCGACTCTGTCTGCCACGCTTGCATTCTCTGTATAATCTCACGAAGCGACGCGCGCTTTACTTGTGGTTACCAAGTGTACAAACACGCTCTGAATGTGTGTGTAAGTGTAGGAGTTATCGGTACCGTCCGAGACAATGGTGAAGTCGGAAGTGTCTGTGTGTGTTATGTGCTGACGTTACTCGTCTTCACGCACACATTCATAGCGTGTTGGTTATCACACGAAAGCGCGCGTCGCTTCGTTAGATAATTATTATTATACTTGTATGTGAAACGCAGCGTAGTGTGTGCGTGCTATGTTGCTCGTTGAGAGCCGACCTTCTGTACCTACTATTCTGTGCCTCTAACATTTTACATTGCCGAGACTCTGTTTGAAAAGTAAATTTAAATAAACGAGATGAGAGTCTATTGTTTTTTCCGTAGTTGTACAACTATTGTCTTAGCATTTAATAACTGTCAAGCTTTTTAAACTAACTTGTACACGAACTCGTACTTTTTTGTTAGGGATTTTGTTATGTCAAAGAAAATTCCAAGAACGGCAGACGTTATGGTTCGTTTTATTATTAACTAGCCTCGGGTTAATCGTCAATCTCCGACTGTTTCAAGAATTTTATTTCACTACTTGTTTTACTGAAATAATGGAAATTCCATTGTTATATGTAAGTTTAATTTTAATGTTTATTGTACACGGAATACAACACACGGGTATATTATACGAAGGGGCTTGAGGCTAAGTAATAACAGCCGCACGGGTCGATCAATCGGGTTAAACTACGCTTGCCGTGGTTGGGCCGTTGATGGGTGACCATCTTTACATACCAAGACCCCTCCGTGCCTCGGAAAGCACGTTAAGCCGTTGGTCCCGGCTGTCATTCGTGGATCATTGACAGTCGTTACGGGTCGTCAGAAGCCCGAAATTCTGACAACCAGTCTAAGGGGCATCGTATTACCCAGTAACTGGGTTGTGGAGGTCAGATAGGCAGTCGCTCCATGTAAAATACTGGTTCTCAGCTGCAGTTAAACTGGAATTCAACCCCAACATAGTTGGGAAAATATGAGTAACAGGATTTAAAGTTCACTCATACAAGTTCATAGAAAAGGGAGGATCCTCCGACCAGACGGGTGTTGTGTCTGGCGGGCAACTGGCCGATGTTTCATTCGGGCCGTTGTATCTATGCTAGTTGCGCGGTAAACTCTGCTTGCGAGATGCAGGATTTTGCGTGAGATCATTATGACGCGTAGTTCGCGTCGATCGTCGTCGATGGTGAACACCGCATCATATTGCGTTGTTTAAAAGAACAACGTGGTCACAAAAACAGACAAGATAAGTGACTATATTTGTATTATTTAGAGATAAACAGATATAAACAGACTAGCGACCCGCCCCTGTTTTGCACGGTTTCTACGACGGCAGAATATAGAGATTTCTTTCTTAGATGAATATATGTGTTATACGCATAGGCTTCCGGAATAAATTCACTAAATGAAGGTGACGACCGCATCAAAATCCATTGCGTAATCTAGAAGAACAACGTGGTCACTTAGACTGATACGGAAACCGACAAAACTAATAATAAAGCTGAAGAGTTTATTTGTATATATCGGTCTGGTTTGGTTTTTTGGGTAATCTCTAGAAATACCGGTCGGATTTTCCAATTATTGAGGACTTCCACAATAGTCAATAAAAATGTTTTAGTGTAAAGTTCAAACATTTGAAACTATAATTTTAAATCTTAATGTGGGATTAGGTACAGCTGAACTGGAACAATGTCAACTAACTTTTGGAGGGCACTATATAGAATTACTAGCTTCTGCTCACGACTTCGTCCGCGTGGAAGATCTTGATCCCTGACCCACCCCGTCGCATCGCATCGCCTGCCCGCGCTATGACTTCGTTTTCACTCAGCGTTCATTTTTAGGGTTCCGTACCCAAAGGGTAAAAACGGGACCCTATTACTAAGACTTCGCTGTCTGTCCGTCTGTCTGTCACCAGGCTGTATCTCAAGAACCGCGATAGCTAGACAGTTTAAATTTTCACAAATTATGTATTTCTGTTGCCGCTATAACAACAAATGCTAAAAACAAAATAAAATAAATATTTAAGGGGGCTCCCATACAACAAACGTGTTTTTTTTACTTTTTGCTCGGCTCTTAAACTACGTCATTCTGCAAAGTATTAATATCTCACAGCCATCACAAGAATTCCAAATAAAAATCCACAACTGTCCCAACACCCCAACCCCCGACTGCTCATGTGTAAAAATGGACAGATTACAGGATACTAAATGTCTAGGCGTTATGATTGACCAGCGCCTTTCCTGGCACACACACACACCGAACTTCTTAGTTAGGAAAATAATACGGACTTTTAAAACACTGCGACATACGGCTTCAAAGCAACTTCTGAAGTAAGTATTCTGTTCACACACATACATCCAAATCTAACGAACACACTACGGCGTCGTCAACGAGCGACGCGGCACGGCGCGGGGACCTGGGAGGCAACACATTATTCAACATCGCGGCATTGCATCGTCCGACACGACCGCGCTCGGACATACCTTTTGATTAAAGTACTAGTTGCTATTGTGAACCACCTATTAAATCTTTTATAATACAGTCCGCTTGCATTACTTTCACCTGGGCTAAGACATATTCATATCACGGGCCCAATCGATCCTCACGTACTGTTTGTCTTGCTGGGGAGGGACAAAAAAATAAAACTTTTAGAACTTGAGAGGGCACAGAGAACTTTGCTTAAGGTAATTTTCTTTAAGCCCTAAAGATACCCTACCCAAAGCCTCTATATTATTTGATCTTTTTTCTGTAAGAAACAACATACATCCCTCCCGTATGATCCCTCTAAGCCTACAAACAGAAGGAGCTACTTAGTCGCTCCAACTGTCAAGCTTAGATTTGCTTTCGCTAAAAGACAATATTCAAGATAATCTTCCTACCTTGACAACTTGCTGAATAAAGAACGACATACATACATATACAGGGTTATTGGTAAAACATTATCAACCTCATAAGAGTTCATTCTAGGTACTCATCATTATGAACAACTTTTACTATGGGACCAAACCTGAAATCGCGAAAAAAATCAGCTGTTCCCTACATTTATGTTCCTAAACTCGTCAAAATGTAGGGAACAGCTGATTTTTTTTTTCGCGATTTTTGGTTTGGTCCCATACTAAAAGTAGTTCATAATGATGAGCATAATGACCTCTTAAGAGGTTGTTAATGTTTTACCAATAACCATGTATATCGTATGAAGCTCTGAGACTAAAAAGGTTGTAACTGATGACTTAAGACTAAAACCTACGACGATGGTCTATTGTATCTACTATTCAATAACAATTATTTACATTCGGGTTTTTGTGTGCATGGTTAGTGGAAGAAGATTTATTTGGGTTCTCCCGATCCCAAGACATTGTCGCAGGGCTAACCGACAACCTACACTTGAACTCACACTTACACCTAACTTATACCAGCTGCGCCTTTCGGTTTCACCCGCATAGGTCCCATGGGATCCCATGGGAAAGTCGGGTTAGAAGTACTCTATGTCCTAACCCGGGAGATGGTCTACCAAAGTGCCAGATCTCATCCAGATTTGTTCATTCATTTTGGCGTTAATGCGTCCAAACAAACTCATATGTAAGTAGTATCTCAAAAGAGACCCATTCTTCATATTCACCACTATGGGCCACTTGCCAACTGATTGTATAATAGATAGGTATTCGTAGTTTTAAAACTACGATGAACTTCTGAGGAGAATGCAGCGAGGAGAGGAACTTGGAAGTTTCTTTGCACTTTTGATGTTTATTGACTGGATATTTCTCATATGAAATACGTGGTGGCTTATTCTGACCTGGTTTAAATAATTTTACATGGATAAATTTAACTGGAGATCTGTATAGGGTCAACCGCACGTCTGTTTTTAGGGTTTCGTGGGTAAGAAACCCTAAAAACAGACGATCAGATCCGTTGGCACCCTTTGGGTAAAGGGTGCCAACGGATACCTCCGCTGTCTATCAGTCTGTCTATCAGCGGGCTGTATCTCAAGAACTGTAATAGGTGGACATGTGAAATTTTCACCGAGTGTATTTCTATTACCGCTATAATAACAAAAAAAGTTCATTATTAAAGGGAGTTACCATAAAAGAAACGTGTCTTTTAAAAAAATATGTAGGGTTAAATATTGTACGGTGGTAATGAACCCTTTGTGTGCGAGTTCGACTCACACTTGGGCAGTTTTTTAATACAAACCACCAAAACAGCCCATAATGCTATGACATGAGAAAACTTACGGACTCATATCAGAAGAAGTCATCAAAAACATGAATATGTCCTAAGATCGTTGTTATTTCATGCAGGTTTTAATGTCTGCAGAAAATTTTCTAGAATATATTGCACTTGCAACTTACTATCAAACATCGAATAGAATTCTTTTTTTTTTTGGGTGGGAAATCATCAAATGACCCACCCCTCCTGCTCTGCGGTGGAGTTTCTTGCCCATTCTTCTCCATACGAAAACTACCTTTTGGAATGGGCGACTAGAATCATTTCTATTTAGTTTTTTTTTTGACGTTCAAAAGTGCCTTTAATGTGCCTATTTGAAATAAATGATTTGACTTTGACTTTGACTTTGACTTTCTGGGTGGAGCGGAAGGGAGTGTCAGACTCTTACTCACTAAAACCCACCCGTGTTCCTTCCTTAGCCCTTTATGTTCCGGGCCAGCGGTAACCCTTTCGGACAATCCCGCTGACCCGGCAGGCTTCGGCCCTAAGGGGCCCTTTATCTTTGAGGCGCGTGTGGAACACGTACGCGCCGTCCGGCACGGCCCTGGTTGTTATTTCCTGCAGGATTAGTGACTGCAGAAAATTTTCTAGAATATATTGCACTTGCAACATACTATCAAACAGCGAATAGAATCCTTATGTGACTTTCGTTAGACGCGCACGTAATGCGATAGTCTATTCTCAGAGACTTAGACGACACGGAACGTATTTCGCAGTAATCGATACGCTAGTCTGACAAACAACAACAACGCTAGAAAAAAGACAATGTGAGTCGGACGATTTATAATTGTTAATGAGTAATGTGGAGAGCAGTGGTGGCCTAATGGTAACGGTTTGCGACTTACGGGTTGTAGGTCGTAGGTTCAAACCCGCGCTAGGCGCTTTACTTTGTGTAAATTATTTCATCACCACTGCTCTCAAAACGGTGAAGGAAAACATCGTGAGGAAACACATGTCCTAGAACAAAACAAAAAACATGTGACATCTACCAACCCACTTTTTACGATTACGGCCCACTCCCTTTCACCAAAAGGAGGCCTGTGTTCCAGCAGTGGGAACATTATAAGCTGATTATGTAATTAATATGTAATTAGACAAAGTTGTGGACTCTAATAGAAGAAATAAGCACTTTATAAACTAAGCGCCTAATTCCAACTTAATTACGTTGCGTCTATCAAAGTACCTCCACCAAATACAATAACCTCATTTTCCTAATATGGTTTCGTGTACCAAAGACTCTCGACGAATACTAAAGTCTATTGATGAGATTTGCTCTCCTCGAAAAAAATGTCCTTTCTGGAGCATTTTATTTAAAAGAACGCTAAAAGTAAGTATTTTCTTTACAACGAAAAGCATAAAACAAAGACCTTCATATTTCTCGGTATAAGTTCGAAAAATGTCTTTTCAGACAAGAAAATTCCCATCGATTAGCGCTTATCGCTTTCTTTTGTAATAAAAGGGGAAGAAAAATTGATTCGGGCGTCGTCAGTCAATTTGCTGATCGGAGATGAACGAACAATCGGATACGAAACGGTTTGATGGCGACGACTAAAACAGATTATTGCCGAGAAAGCCGAAGATTGCTCGTAAAACTTTTAACGATCGTACTAAATTACAATTGGGATGGAATAAGTTTTTCGACCTATTTAATTTATTGTGATGGCTGGAGGCGACGTCTGATCTCAAAAACATAGGTTTCAGTAGTGGCAACAGTGGAATAAAATTCACTGTTAATATCGGTTGACCGCAAAACTTTGCAGTAATAATGATCGACGAGAACTTGAGAGGAAGAAAAATTAAAGGGATTAAGTTGAAAAGACACGGAATTAACATTTTCGATTAAAATAATCGTACTTGTAGAGGGACTTGCTCGAGAAAATTAGCTTAGAGACTTTCTAATAACTCATTTAGATAGGTACTTGATAACCAACTTTTCAACACCTTATATAGTGTAACAAGTAAGAAAAGGCGAGAAATACCAACTGACTTTATTTTAATTTGAAAAGTTTTAACTTTGAACTACTTCTTTTACACCTTTAGTTATTGAGTAGAACGTTAAGCTTGCTTCAGTCTTTATGTCTACCATAGTGAAAACTAATTTATTTGTTTCGAGTTTTTTTTTTTTTTTTACAAAAAATCTATTTGATGTTAAGAAGAGTGTTCGTGGCAATGTACACCATAATGTTTTAAGTAACGAAACAAAACTATTTCTTTGGTTAAAAACAATGAGCCTTAATATTATAGAGTAGAATATTAAGGACACCATAAATATTACTGATATAAATGTAGAAATTTTACAAGGGGTGACACAATGTCTGATCTGGTCTTATCGCTAAAAGCGAAAAGACAACTTTTGGTTATATACTATATTTGGTTTTAAGCTATATATTATAGGTATATTCTAATACTCATGGTTAAATTGCTTCAAGATACAAGCACCTATAGTACATACATATTCCAGAATTTAGGCCCGATGATGGCATTAAATTACGTTGAGTATCGAATATACCGTACATAAACACACCTATAACGTTCAATATCGATGTCCATGTGAACTTACAAATGGATGGAAACTACATACCTTGAAGTTGGAATATTCACTACAGTAACTAACAATCGATTATTGGGCCCATAACAAGTAACAAGTACCTATGTATTTACAGAATTATAATCAATAAAGTCATCAATACAACCCTCTAAGTTCATATAATCCTATTGATTCATATTTCATGAAATAGCCATTCAATCACACTAATATTATAAAGGCGAAAGTTTGTGAGTCTGTGTGTGTGTGTGTTTATATGTTTGTTACTTCGTCACGCTCAAACGGCTGAACCAATTTTAATAGAATTTTGTATGGAGGTATATAGCTGACACCCTGGATTAACATATAGGCTACTTTTTATCCCCGTATTCCCACGGGATCGACATTTACGCGGGTGAAACCGTGGGACGCAGCTAGTAGGATTATATGAACTTAGAAGGTTGTATTGATGATTTTAATGATTATAATTCTGTATAGTCATATTTGTTACGCTCGAGAATCATATTTTGTTACAACAATCGAGTCAAAAGCTCAGACTGCAGCCAAGAAGCTGGGCATCCTAAATAAGGTGAAGCGATACTTCACATCAGGACAGCTTTTAAGTCTGTACAAAGCACAGGTCCGTTCCTGTATGGAGTATTGCAGCCACTTGTGGGATGGCTCAGCAAAATACCAGCTTGCTGCACTTGACTCGGTGGAACGCAGAGCTAAAAGGCTTATAGGCGACGAGACGTTGGTTGCTACGCTCCACAGCCTAGCTCATCGGCGTAATGTTGCTTGCCTGTCGGTCTTCTACAGATTGTACTTCGGAGAGTGTGCGCAGGAGCTCCATGACCTGATCCCACCATCGCCCTTCTACCACCGGACAACAAGACGTACTGCAGCGTACCATCCGCACTTGGTTGATATCCCCACGAGTCGTACTAAGCGCTTCTCCTCCACTTTTATTATGCGCACAGCCAAAGTGTGGAACTCTCTGCCGGCATCTGTGTTCCCGCCCACATTTAACCCGTCTGCCTTCAAAGCAAGAGTGAACAGGCATCTTCTGGGCACGCTCGTTCCATCATAGACCTCATCTATCGCTTACCATCAGGCGTGATCGGGGTCAAGAGCGGGCCCATTTAGTAATAAAAAAAAAAAAAAAAAAAAACCTGACTCTCAACCTTAACTCCTAATCCAATTTCACATAACTGTAAAGAACAGATGAAAACCATCTGAGAATCTTGCGTTGTCTAAATCAAAATGTCTTTTCAATTTTTCTACCCGTATAACTTAAACCAAATGTAAGTTCACTTAAAAGTTGGAAGCGCACGCATTCTGTTGGAGATCTCGTTACTCCCCATATGGATTTGTTCGCGAATTTTGTTATTTGTATCGTCTTAAGCGGAGTCATTGTGATGGGAAAAGTTATAAGTAGGCTGAGGATTGAAAAGTTGCGAAATAACTCTCTGGGAGGCAATAAGACAAGAACGTTTTGCAGGCATTTGCTGAAACTTTTATGAGAATGCAAAGTTTTTTCTTTAAAAAAAATTGTTGGTAACGTATCATTGTGTGTAAAAATACAAATGCAAAAATTCAGGCCCTTGGGGTATTAAGATTCAGAATAATATTCCGTACAAATAAATTGGCAACTAAGACATTGAATGTTTTGCATACCCTTTCACTCTTTTTAGTTCTCGGAGAAGACAGGAGAAACAAAATTAAGTTTCGACGGCGTCCTTTACTATTCTGCTATGACGTTTATAGTTCACTTTTTTCATTCAGCTTTCTAAGTGGCGCTGTTTTTCGTAGAAAAACGATTAAGTACCTATTTTCTTTTTCAATATAGTCAATATATTCCAATTTGTACAGAATGGGTGATTTTTCAATGCACACGTTATCCAAATCAATACTGTATGTACTTAGGTACTTATATCAAAGGTAGATACCTAGATAGATAGGTACTTATAACAAACATCGTCTAGAGATACTATGTGTATATCAATTTTTGAGTGTAAGTAGGTACTTGCCTAATGCTTTTGAACGTTCCGTAACCAAAGGGTGCCAGAAGGACCCTATTACTAAGTTCGTCCGTCCGTCCGTCTGTCCGTCTGTCTGTCAGCGGGCTGTATCTCATGAACAGTAATAGGTAGACAATTGAAATTTTCACAGACCTTCTGATCAGGAGGGTGTATTTCTATTTCCGCTACAACAAATAATAAAAATAAAATAAAGTAAAAAATTAAAGGGGGTCTCCCCTTTAATTTTTTACTTTATTTTATTTTTATTACCATACCATACAAGAAACATGTTTTTTTTTGTGTTTTTTGCCTTGTGATACGAAACCCTTTTAGTGCTAGTCCGACTCGAACTTAGCCGCTTTTTTTATCTAAACATGACCAAGTAGACAATCTAATTTATTGGCTTAGAAACAAGCCTTTCAATAAAACTGATATCGGATCAATACACATTCTATCAGTAAGTATCTAGATCAAATACGTGACCACCCATACCATTCAACTGTTCAAAAGCTTCAGGGTTGAGCTACCTTAACGCAAATTATCATATTTTTACTCCAACAATCCACGTTAAACTATAGAATAATATACCAAAAAATCACAATAGTATTCCAATGTAATTACAAAATTACATTTGAACTTGTACTGCGTAAATATGAGAATGTCGTGCTCATGTACGTGCATGCATTCGAAAACAGTTAATGTCTGTCCAACATACGAATAAACTATGTCACAAAGTTAAAATGTACAACTTTGATCATAAACTACACTTATTTTCTATATCAACTAAAACAGCAATTATTCCACACGAGTGTGCTTCACTCGGCGTTGAATAAAATATCCTGCGTCCGAAATATGCAATTATGGAATGAAAACGGTGACCGTTTTCACACATGACAATTATTTGAAACGGGTTATTTGTATTATATATTATGTATTATCCATTACCACTAGTGGCGGGTACACAACACTAATGAAAGGGACCTCGACACACACTATTAATCATGACGAACAATGCCCATGTTCAGTTTAAGCTCCTTTCGAGACATAATTACTTTCTTTGTAATGATTATTATAAGCAATTTCATTAAGCTCACCTCACAACTTTCTTATTGTGTTTTCTAACAAAAACTGATACTACAGGAAATTATTTAATATTCAAGACTTTATTACAACCCTATAGTCGATCGAAGTTATTAGGAGTTTATTTAGTAGTTTTGTTAAAAGATACTGGCTCGTGCCGTTACACTGATATATTATTGAAATTACCTATTCCTAAATATTTAGGTAACCTAGGTTTTATAGAGCAGACGAGTCTTGAAGTGGAGACCGTGTATCGGCAAGTGTAGCGTGAGAGGCCCCCCAGCTAGATGGACCGGTGGCTGGGACAGACTTCATGCGGAAGGCGGAGGACAGGGTGTTGTGGCTCAGACTGGTACAGGACTATGTCCAGCAGTGGACCGCGATATTCAGAAGTGATTGAGGTATTATACAAAAAGAGTTTGTTGAGTATTTATTTCATTTGTAAATCTGTCTGTTTCATGGCATATAAAATGGTTCAAATAAACTTACATAAACTCTGCAAAACTCCAACTCGTGTATTTTGTGAAAGATCCACGTGTTTCACTAACAGTAGGTCAGTCAATAGGAATATTTAGGGTATATTATTATTTAGGGAATATTTTATTTATTAGGGTTCCGTACCAAAATGGTAAAACGGAACCCTTATGGTGAAACCCAATCTGTATGTCTGTCTGTCTGTCTGTCACAGCTGGATATCTCAAGAACTACTAATGCTATCAACTTTAAATTTGGAATAGTTTTACATGACTGTTGCTCAACTATTTTGCAAATAAGAAAGAAATAAAAATATATGTATATTTCTTGCAACAGGGACTGAAAGGGGGTCTGAAAAATTCGAAGTCGGGCTACTAGGGCATGTGGAGTATCATATGAAAGAGCGCAGTTTGCACGTTCTCAAACATTTTTTTCTTTTTTTTTTTGAGGCCGCATAGTTTTCGTCCTTTGATGAAAAATTAAAAAAAAAATTGCGTTCCCCCCCTTATCTCGAAAGTTTGCAAAGACAAAAATCTGAATTTTTTCTATGTGATAGAAGTTTATGTAAAGATTACAGGAAAAATAAAACGAAGTCTCTAAATAACACACTTTTGCAGAAATCATCAATAAAAGTTACATTAGTTCCACTATCGGTCAAGGGATGGCGCTGACTTAAAACTGCAATATTCTACACCGCAGTGCAGTGTTAAAATTCTCTGACAAATATAAGCCTCGCCGATGAAAAATTAAAAACATGATGGTACGGAACCCCCTATTTGACTTAATGATGTGGGCGGACTAGCTGTATGATTTATTAATTTGTTTTTGTTTTCATCGATCGAAAATAACTTCAAAGTATTCCTGTAAATAGAAATTGCCAGTGAACCGATAGCAAAATTAAACAAAGTGCTTTTCTCTATTGGCTCCAGAAGAAAATTAGAGTGGAAAAGGGCGACTAATTAATTATTATTGCCTTTTTTCTTGGCTCCATACCTGTAGGTACGCTACGTTTTCAAAGAGTTATATTAGAAAAAGACGCACCATCACGAGGACGTCTCGAATAATAGGAGACCTTTTTCGTTGATTTCTCAAGAGGGAACTATCACTATCAACGTGATGCAATCCGATTTTTAACCATGAAAAAATCCGGATCCACAAAGCCTTCGCAGAATCCAAATAAAAGGTAAAACTAACAAGCGTTCAAGCTAGAAAAATCAATTTTTGGCAACAGGCCGGGAATTCAGCGGAAAAGAATATTACATAAACTGTTTCACATTATTAACTTAATAACACAAGCCACAAGCACATTAAAGATAACCAGGTCTAATTAACGTAAACTTGAGTCTTGGCTTACAGTCTCATACGGATGTATTAAATTCGAGAATATTATGCGGCATGACGCATAAAGACCTAACGCTTAGAGGTTGTGAGATGCCGAATCGTCTCGTTTGTTACCTTCACTGCTCGACAAGTCTGCGTGCGAGAATGTACGGCAACATATTTTCTCTACAGTTGATTGCTTCGGTGTTAATCATTTAGAATTTAGTTTGAAAAGAGATTTGCTCTATTTTGACGATCGACATTGCTATAAATTGTCAGTACCGCGCACATAGGGCACGCCGCGATAGCGGCGATAAGACCCCTCTTTGAGGAGTGGCTAGAGAGGCGCCACGGCGCCCTCACCTACCGCCTGACGCAGGTCCTCACCGGACACGGAAGTTTCGGGAGGTTCCTGCACATCATCAGGCGGGAGGAAACGCCCGGGTGTCACCATTGCCAGGATCGCCCAGAGGACACGGTGGAGCACACGGTGGCGGTATGCCCCGCTTGGGCGGAGCACCGCCGTGTCCTCGTAGAGGCGATCGGCAGCGACGGCGACCTCTCGCGCCCGGCCCTGGTGCAAGCCATGGTCCGGGGCGAGAGGGAGTGGGAGGCAGTCACCTCCTTCTGCGAAGCAGTCATGCTAGCGAAGGAGGTGGCGGGACGGCTCAGGGAGAGAGCCTCCCGTCCCAGCCGTCGCGGGAGACGCTCCGGGCGTCGGGAGCCGCGCGACGACTCCCGGCCACCGTAGGCGCGGGCCTGCGGGCGGAGAGTAATGGGTAGCTCACCGTCCGATCAGGACCAGGCCCGTGCCGGACGGCGCGTACGTGTTCCACGCGCGCCTCAAAGAGATGTCAGCATCGAGGAGGGGCCCCATAGGGCCGAAGCCTGCCGGGTCAGCGGGATTGTCCGAAAGGGTTACCGCTGGCCCGGAACATAAAGGGCTAAGGAAGGAACACGGGTGGGTTTTAGTCAGTAAGAGTCTGACACTCCCTTCCGCTCCACCCAGAGCGGGAGGGGTCATTTGATGATTTCCCATCCGCAAAAAAAAAAAAAAAAAAAAAAGTACCGCGCACATCCGCTCAGTTTTGATGATCGAATGTCAATTGAGCGTCGACACGAATAGACATACACCATTTTTCATTCATGTTTATTGTGGCAGTAGAAACTCGAAGATCATAAAAATCCAATCTTTATAACCGAATTTATTGCAAATAAAACTGTAAAATCTACTATACAATACAGAAGTCCGGAAAATATTGGCCATTTTGCAAGAAATCCACCTGTCAGTACCTACACCTGCCAATACATTTAAATAATTTTTATCTGCCTGTGACTTTACCACCATTTTGCAAAGCTTTGGCTCCAATTGACAAATAAATGAATCCTGACACCAGGTTAGTTGAACTTAAATGCAATGAATATGCAAAGCAACAACTAAAGTACAAATTGTCCAATTAGTTTATCATATTCAAAATAAAAATCAAAATATTTTATTTCACATAAACCTACATGGGCAGTTATGAAACGTCAAAAGCTAGGTGCAAGGTTCCAATTGGTCGTTTCCTATGGAGAAGAGCCGGCAAGAAACTGCACGGTTACTCTATTAAAAATAATTGGCTTATTCAATGTTTTCAAATTACAGTAGGTATGGGAGCACAGCGTAGGCCTGTCAACAAGTACTAGGTACTTGATAAAATAAAAAAGGTCTACAAATTTACGAAATAAGAATCTATCAAAAGGATAAATAAAAAATACGATATAAAATCTATTAAAACCAAGTGATTTGATTGCCATTACAGCCACTAATAAAAAGTTGAAAAATTAGAATTGTCTGTTTATAATGTCAAATAATAAAAATATTATGTCAAAGAAATATGTAAAAAATACAAAATACATTGAAGATCACACTAATATTATAAAGGCGAAAGTTTGTGAGTGTGTGTGAGGGGGGGTGTGTGTGTGTGTTTATATGTTTGTTACTTCTTCACGCTCAAACGGCTGGACCAATTTTGATACAATTTTGTATGGAGGTAGCTGACACCCTGGATTAACATATAGGCCAATTTTTGATCCCAATATTCCCACGTTATCGACATTTACGCGGGTTAAACCGCGGAGCCCAGCTAGTCTTCCATAAAACGTTTGGGAGCAGAATGAAATGGGAGCTACGCCGCTACGTAGCACCGAGCGTAGCGCTACGAGAAGTATGCTACGAAAGATAAATAATTAATATTATTTCGAACATGTGGGCCTAATATACATTTATTTTTAATTTAACTCTAAAGTAACATTTTAATTTGACATTTTGAATATTAATTATTATTAATCTGCCTATAATTGTAATAATTCTGTTGTAACTGTGACATTTTAATTTTAACCAGTAACTGGGTTGTGGAGGTCAGATAGGCAGTCGCTCCATGTAAAATACTGATATTCAGCTGCATCCGGTTAGACTGGAAGCCGACCCCAACATAGTTGAGAAAAGGCTCAGGCAGATAGATGATGATGATGTGTGCATTTTAATTTGTAATTTTATTTTTGGTTAGCTTCTTAACAATTTTTATAAATTTTGCGTGCCTATTTCCAGGCAGAATGTACGTGGCTCACTCCTATCTACTCCACCTGTATTTTAATGTACCTACATTCGTTGCAAATAAATGATTTGAATGATACCTACATGTGTGTAGAATCTTCAAAAAGTGCATGTTTTCACATACATGTTATATTGGATATGTCTTCTTGTTTCAGTCCAAAACTTTAAGACAAATCCCGCGTTAGAGCTACAAATCTCAAAGAACACACGTGATTTGTCATTACATCGTACATCAGAAACTTCGCCGTCCGCACACAACAGCGCGTTGGACAGTGTTTACTCTTCAAACACTTTTAATTGTTACCTTCTGGAGTTTACCAGACCAACACGAGTTGAACCTCATCTAGTGGTGTTTAACTTTTAATTCGTTGGCTTATGTGTAAGATAAAATGTAAGCTGCTGACAGTTTTGTGGGTAAACTAGACTAAAGCATAGTCTGTTACATGTCTGTTTCTATTTTCTAAATGTTTATTTTTATTTAGCATGACTTTGTCTTTGTAACTTCTTCTCATTGTCAGTCACAAAGTCAGCCACAATCTCTTGACTTGGATGTGTTTTCGTGACTACACACGCACATTTATATTGTTCATTGCTAACTTATTGAATTCCACAAAGACTTTTACTTGATTTTGTTTTATGCATTTTAACATTTCAACCCATTAAAAAAAATACGAATTAAGTTCAGGCTTTCAGTACAAAAGCATTTTGTTTACATTGGAAATAGTCCCCGAACATGTTGTTCAACAATAATGGTGGATGTATTTGCCGACGCTAAATTAATAGAACAAACAGTAATTAGAAATCCCGGCGTACTCGGAGCATTTAAATTGCGTCATATTTATGTAAACTGATGAATGACTGTAAAACGTGGCGAACGGAGCAATGAACTTACTCTAATGAACTAATATTTCAACTAGATACACAGGCAGTGACACGGCATAATCCACAATTGAACCTTTTGTCAGGATAATAAATATTAAACTGAATTTCATCTATTTAACACAGTTCTGATGAATCAGCAAATCATATTTACAAAGCTTAACTTCGTGTGGAATCAATGGTTATTCATTTAGTTTTATATTTTTAGATGGCGATATTATCCATGGACTTATTTCGGGCATGTCCGGCTTATTTCGGAGACGCCCGGAATCCTTGATAGCTTTGCACTAACAAATTATAGGTGCATTTAGCCCTTTGTACGATGCTACCTCGCTAGTTTATATATGTAGATATCAAGCGACGAAAGTATAATAACCTTATCTTAATCTTAACTAATATATAAATGCGAAAGTAATTTGTTTGTTTGTTACCTTTTCACGCCTAAACCACTGAACCGATCATCATAAAATTTTGCATATACCTACGATGTCAGGTGTATAGAAACGGACATATAGGGTACCTTACATCCCGAAAAAATGCAGTTCCCGAGGAAAACAAGAACAACGTTATTATGATAATAGACAGCGCTACGTGTCTTTCGAATCATGATTGAATTATATTAGAAATTCGAAACTTACGCGGGAGAAACCGCAGGGCACAGCTAGTCGGTAATTATATTTTCGAGCCGTTTCAGGTTTAAATCCTCGAGCCGTAGGGTCCGAGTGCTTTTGGTTTGTTCAAAGAAATCTTCAAACGGCTGGTTGATACTTCCCGTCACCTAAGGGCTGGCTTTTACCTTGGCCAGAGACTAAACATTACCCTACAACGTGGCAATGCCGCCAGTCTCTCGGATACATTACTAGTCGACTACGGAGGAATTTTGCGATGCCATATTTTAGTTTGTTAATAGTTTTAGTTAGGTTAGGTTATTATATTTTTCTTTCAATATTTCGTTTGTTAATTTAGTCTAAGAAGTTTATCCAGTGTATATATTTTTATCCTCTTTAATAAGTACCTTATAGATTTATAACATTGAATTATCTGAGCTAAACTTAACTTCGAAGTTGTGTCCTTTACCTTATACTCAAAATTATAATAATACTAGCTGCGCCCCGCGGTTTAACCCGCATACATCTCTCTAATATAATTAAATCAGGATTCGAAAGACACGTGGCGCCATCTATTATCATAATAAAGTTATTGTTTTTTTCCTCGGTAACAGCACTTTTTTTCGGGATGAAAGATACCCTATGTCCGTTTCTGTACACCTGACAACGTATATGCAAAATTTCACGATGATCGGTTCAGTGGTTTAGGCGTGAACAGGTAACAAACAAACTTACTTTCGCATTTATAATAATAAGTTAGGATTAATCACTTAAGTAAGGGTGTATAAAATAAGGAATATCTACCAATACTAACATTTACGTAATCAGCCTATTACGTTCCCACTGCTGGGACACAGGCCTCCTCTCTGTGACAGGGAGTGGACTGGAATCTACCACGCGGGCCCAGTGCGGGTTGGTAGATGTCAAATATCTCCGAATGTTCTGGGACGCGCCTGTTTCCTCACGATGTTTTCCTTCACCGTTTTGAGAGCAGTGGTGATGAAATTATTTACACAAAGTAAAGTGCCTGCTACCGAACCCACGACCTCAAACTCGTAAAAGTCGGTCACCACAGGGCTACCACTGCTCCTCATATGCTAACATTAGCATTACAAAAAAGGTTACCTATTAAACAGATATAATCGCAATATGCAAAGTAAGAACATAAAACGCAATACACACGTTTTTAGAGCAATTTGCTCATATAAATTACTCATGAATATCACTTTATCTCTTTATAAGCTAAAGTAAGCAAGCAAAGGTTGACAAGGGTCGCCCTACGATTTTTAAATGAAGTTTAAAAACATTTAATATGTTTAAAATATACCCTTTATGTTTGCTACATCTAAAACGGGTACTTCCGGCTCGTGTCATTTGTGAATTGTTTGCTTTTTTCTTTTACGTAGGTACTTACACGTCAATATAATTTTACCTTTTTGCCATAGGAATACGGAAATTATTGTTTTAAAAGAGTTACTACATTTGATCGCGTCTTTGCCTTGTTTGAGTCTTGTTATCGATTAATATCGTAAACAACAACAAATATCTATATGTATCAATTGTTTTTGATTTTATGTATTATGTTTTCTCTTCTACTCGTAAACACGGTGTCTACATCTATTTTCCTATGGCAGGAAGAGATTTCTTAAGATATAAGCATAACATTTGTGCGTATTTTTCTGTTCCTTTCATCTTGTCTATTTATATGTGTGTTTATTCATAAGATAACAAGATAATGATTTATTTATCACCACAATATACAGGGTTATTGGTAAAACATTAACAACCTCTTAAGAGGTCATTGTACTCATCATTATGAACAACCTTTACAATGGGACCAAACCTGAAATCGAAAAAAAAAAAATCAGCTGTTCCCTACATTTATGTTCATATAACTCGTCAAAATGTAGGGAATAGTTGATTTTGTTTTTTGCGTTTTCAGGTTATTATCATTACCTACGCAGTGCAACGAAACAAAGAAAAACACGGACTGTCTTCGCCATATTTTGATTCATATTATAATCCTTTTATAATATGAATCAAAATACCAATATGGCCAAACTGGCCTTTTTAGGCCCCCTGGATCTCAGTTTTAATCTGTCAAAAATACCGCTAATTTCCCTACATTTTTAACAAGTTTTTGACATTCATTGTCGCTGAGATGAGATTGCGACTAGATTTTGAACGTTTTAAATTACGGGAACTGGCCTTCTGGGGGCCTAAAGAAAAAAGGCCACTTTTGCAGAATCATAAAAGGAATTCATCAAATCATTATAAATCATAATAGACAGTTAACTGTTAAGTTAATCGTATCAAATCCCATTGGTGAAGGATTTTTAGTTATTTTTTTTTTGTCTGTGCTTAAATACCAATCCAAATCCAATCCCAATCTCTTGCAACGAAAAAAAGCAAAATACGTTTATGATTCTGCCAAAGTGGCCTTTTTAGGCCCCCTGGTCCCCTTCAGAAGCAATTACATTTATATCAGATTATACACTCGTACACAAATAGGTACGGTAAGTTATATAAAACTAGAAAAAAGACAGATTACACTATTGATTATTACTTATTCTAGGTTAGTATGTGTAAGGGTATGTGTGGGGGTGTGTGGGCGTGTGCATATGGAAATATGTCAGGAAATGTGAAAGGTATATCACACTAATATTATAAAGGCGAAAGTTTGTGAGTGTGTGAGGGTGTGTGTGTGGGGGTGTGTTCATATGTTTGTTACTTCTTCACGCTCAAACGGCTGTACCAATTTTAATAAAAATTGGTATGGAGGTAGCTGACACCCAGGATTAACATATAGGCTTTTATTCCGATATTCCCACTAGATAGAAACTTATGCGAGTGAAACCGCGGGGCGCAGCTAATTATATATAAATGGTTAAATTCATAAATAAACAAACAAATAAGTAGATACCTATTTCAAACTTTTTCTACTATGTTTATTATCCATCAAAATGAGATGACGGTTCACGACTAACGATGACGGTTGGATGAGCTACAACAAACCCACCCACATTCGCACGGATGGAAAAATATTGCGGCGGGATTTTATCCTGCACTCGATTTTCAACTCTCGGTGTGGAGCCGAACATTGAGAATCCAGTAGAGCGCATCGCAGTGCGTCAAAAAAACGCACTGTTTGATTTTCAACTCTCGGCGCTATGCAGAGCGTTGAAAATTCAGTGCACGAAAAGAAGCGGTGCTATTCTGTAAAAATCTCACCGTGAAAACTTAGGTGAAGTGAGCGTAGAGTGAGCTGTCAATAGTGTCAATTCCTAGCAAAAACAAAATCACTTCACCTAAGTTTTCACGGTGAGATTTTTACAGAATCGACCGGCAGGTCTTACAGTGGTCAATGCACTAAAAAAATAAACGTAGTTCAAACATCACAATACGATTGGATGGCGAACGTAAAATAGACGTGATTTACTATCGCATTTATCTACATGTCATGCCTTTAGACCAGTCGTAATATATTCTGACAGTTTTAGGCTAAAACTCTTCTACAAAAACCTAGTGAGTTTTATATAGAATCGGTTTTATTCAGAATCGTTTGTTCAGCGAATAATAATATCGGATAGAAATGCGGACGCAGCGAGTTTGAACTCCACCCTGGGACAATGTGTTTTCAAACATACATATGTATAGAAATCACGAGCAAATAACGAATGTTTCAAACTAGGTACGGTAAGTACATACTTCTGTAAAATCCACAAAATCCTATAAATTCAGGGTTTTTGTGGCTATTACTTTTGCGGGTTCATTTTTTGAAATTGGAATTTGACTGAAATAAAATCGTTATTTTTTACGAGTAATTATTTGCCAAAAAAAGGAGTTAAAGATAATAAACGAATCACCGGCTAGTTGAAAGGGTTTGTTTACTAAAAACTAGCTGCGCCCCTCAGTTTCACCCGGTTATGTCTGGATCTCGTGACAAAATATATTCTTTGTCCATATCCAGGTCATGGTCTACCCATTTGCCCATTCAAATCCAATTAGGGCTGATTTTTCCATCGCCAAATAACTTATTCGAGGAATAAAATTGACGATTGACATTTTTTCTATGAAATAACTGTCAAAAATTCAAAATTATTCCTCCGATAAAATTATCTGCCGTTGGAAAAATTAGCCCTTAGACATTTTAGCGTAAAAGCGTAACAAACAAATGTACAAAAAATCTCTTTATAATATTAGTTTAGAAAAACAAAGTTGCTCATTAAAAACGACGCAACTAGAAACATCTGAATGTCTAAAATACTGCACAACTCGCCGTCATTAAACCTACATCACTTATAAGTACCTCAAACTCCGAACTCAAAACACTCCTTATTTGCATTAAATGCACAAATATAATCTAGGTAGAAGGGATTTAAAGCAGCTTTAGAAGCAAAATCGGTGAATCACGTAGGCCTTCCATTTATCATCCGCCAAGAGACCCAGCGTCTTCCGAAACGTCGCGATAAGAATATCTCCTCGGTTTCTTCGTACCGGCCGAAGGAATTTGTGAAACAGGCCGATAGCCAGTGCCCATGTACATAGGTTAAGTATATTTCAAAAGCTATTAGGCCTTTATTTTCGATTATGAATTTGATTAATGAACATTAAAAACAAAAGAATAATCCATACTATAATATTATAAATACGAAAGTAACTTTGTCTGTCTGTCTGTATATTACCTTTTCACGCGTAACCCACTGAACGGATTTCGATAAAATTTGACAGAGAGATACATTGCATCCCGGGGAAGGACATAGGATAGTTTTCGCTCTCGGGCGAAGCCGCGGGCGGAAGCTAGTATTATTATATTTATACACTTTTAAATATTTAAAATTTAAATGACTGACCCGGGTCATGGGTATATGTGACATTCGGTGCAATATTTATTTACCTGCCTCGTGAGGGAACATATTTTTTGTTCAAACATTAAAAATGTGTATATACTTTGTTAACTTGTGAAGTTTTGTACCTACAACAGGTCGTAAGTAACGAAAATTCTTTTATCAGATGAAAACATGAACTCTGCACGAAATAGCTACGTGGCACCGCTAAAATGTGCCTTTACACTCTAACGTAACTTACTAACTTTGAAATACGAAATACGTGCAAAATTGCACTTTTATTTTTGAAAAAGTGCCCTCCAACGCGCTCGCAAAGTATGACAAAAAGGTTTTATGATGGTTTGGGCAGCGGCAGCGCTTTCACAGGACTGAGACGATATGCTGACGGTAATTAATACTTAATATGCATAACAATCTCTTTAGTAAGTACTTACACTGGTACATACTGGTAGCGCGATGGGACAAGCCGAGAAAATGCATGAAAGAGCATCAAGCAAGACACGTCACGATTCTTCGCGCTGCGCCTCAACCGGTACCTAAATATAACCTTTTCCGGTAAAATGCATCTTGTGTTCTACACAAAAAGTTCCATAATCAAAGTTCCCCGTAAACTGCACAACGCTTACACTCACTTTCACATGCAGCTTATACAAGGTGCTGTAAGCTGCTTGTCCATCCGTGGCAGTTAATGCAATGAATTAGTAGAATGAAGACTGCGGTGTTAGAAACTTCTTGCGCCCAACTTTTCACTGAATTCAAACAAAGGGGACTTGTAAAACTTAAGAAACTGTTAATTTTATAAATGGTTTTTACTTACTTCTATTCTAAGTAGGTATCTTTTAGATGTCTTTTTCTTATACTGTGGTAGTTTTTCATGCTACAGCAACCGTCCCAATATTTGTCACGGGTCGAATGTCTCATAGGGTCGTAGCATTATGCTGAGCTATGGCCGTCTTGTGTAGATGTGACGCATATTTTCTCGCAACTTGTTGTTTTTTGTGTGTGTATTCTTTTTTACGTCATGTTTTTTGCAAATATACGTAATTGCTTTCTGTTAGAAAATAAGCAAAACACAGAATAAAAAAAAAAAGTGGACGTGGAGTGGAAGGAGCGACTGTCGCAACCCAGCGCAGGGCACGCCGCGATAGCGGCGATAAGACCCCTCTTTGAGGAGTGGCTAGAGAGGCGCCACGGCGCGGCGGCGCCCTCACCTACCGCCTGACGCAGGTCCTCACCGGACACGGATGTTTCGGGAGGTTCCTGCACATCATCAGGCGGGAGGAAACGCCCGGGTGTCACCATTGCCAGGATCGTCCAGAGGACACGGTGGAGCACACGGTGGAGGTCTGCCCCGCTTGGGCGGAGCACCGCCGTGTCCTCGTAGAGGCGATCGGCAGCGGCGGCGACCTCTCGCGCCCGGCCCTGGTGCAAGCCATGGTCCGGGGCGAGAGGGAGTGGGAGGCAGTCACCTCCTTCTGCGAAGCAGTCATGCTAGCGAAGGAGGTGGCGGGACGGTTCAGGGAGAGAGCCTCCCGTCCCAGCCGCCGCGGGAGACGCTCCGGGCGTCGGGAGCCGCGCGACGACTCCCGGCCACCGTAGGCGCGGGCCTGCGGGCGGAGAGTAATGGGTAGCTCACCGTCCGATCAGGACCAGGCCCGTGCCGGACGGCGCGTACGTGTTCCACGCGCGCCTCAAAGAGATGTCAGCATCGAGGAGGGGCCCCATAGGGCCGAAGCCGAACACATCCGAAGCGGTGTCGGCTACGGTAACAGTGGCGCGAGTTTAATAGTTTTTAAAGAAGTTTTTACTTCAAAAAAACAAAACGAATACCTATTTGTAACCTAACCTCACGTCTGTATTCCCCGCAGGGTTCGGTTAGGTTAGCTAATCCAACAGGATTAGCCCACATTTCCCCAGTTATGTTTAAGTCTCAATTCATAGGGGACAAGCCTATTGTCACCAACTGGGCACAAATCCAGACTCCGGGCTGCTATTGAGAAATTCCAGATGAAAAAACCCAATAACACTGCTCGAACCGAGAATCGAAACTAGGACCTCATGTTCAGCAGTAGCGCTTGCGAGCACTAGACCAATGAGGCAGTGATCTATTCATAACATACACAAATATACCTTCACGTATAATTTCCCGAAGGGTTAACCAGAGGTGTAACTTCGTACAGACGCCAGGACATCCAGCTACCCGAAACTGTCAAATTTTCCCAATCAACTTTGAGCCTTATTCTTTAGCGATAAAGTTGAACATCTATTCAAGAAATTTGACAGTTTGTAGTAGCTTGATGTGCTTGGCGTCTGTACAACCACATTTCACCTTTTTATTAGCTTAAAATTACCCAAAGCACACTGCACATGTTTCTCGAAATACTGAGTCAAACCCAATCTCAAAGAAAAAAAAAAGCATTTTTTTTTTCAATTAAACCATTAACAGGCACTTTTGAATTGTCAAGAAGTCGGTCAGTCAGAAAATATGAAGCTAGTTGCCCATCCCAAAGCTAGGTAGCTATGGAGAAGAACGGGCAAGAAACTCCATAGACACTCTTTTTTATTTAAATTATATTTTACAAAAATATTAGTTACATCATTACTTTTGAATTTATAATTATATATAATGTGAGAACGATGTAAAAAATAAAAAAGACATACGCGTTAAAAGCGAATGAATGAGATCCGTCCGATGTGCAACAGATCCCATAGGCTGTTACATCACAACACAACACATTCAATATCTCTCTTTTCCCCCTTTTTTTAGTCACTTTTTTGCGCGCGGGTTTGCCGACCATTTTTCCGCTTTATTTATTGTATCAGCAACTAAATCAACAATAATTTACGCGTCATACAGACGCGTGAGCATAGTCAACCCCTTATCTGGGGATTTGTGTGTTTTTAGCGATAGTTACGGTAAATACACGTATACAAATAGTTTTGTTGGAGGTATGCATCGGCACGCTCAAGGGGAAACTCCTTAGGGGACGTTCAGTGACGGTATAAGCCTCTTCATTGCGATAATTTTTAGTGTACACGTAGGGATAGTTAGCAGAAAATGTACTTAGTGGAAAACTTCGATCAATTTAATCGAAGGTGGGAAGGTAGAAATATTTTTTGACATTACTACACAATTCTTGAACGTTCAATAACCTACTAGACAGAGTGAAATAGTTTGTTTATTTCACTCTGCCTAGTAGGTACCTGTTTAGAGCTGTACAAGGATTGTTTCGTAGCGCAAATGGGGACTAGTGCTGCCATCTTATTTTTTTCAATACAATTTCACAAAACAGCACCCTCTGTCAATGTCATTCAAGCGTCAAAAGATGCTTGTACAGTGTGGCCGACGAGAGAATGCGTTCTTGACACCTGTCAGTTTCATACAAACGAATACATGTTTTGCGAATTTGATCTTTCTATTCTATTTTTAATAAACGGCAAGCAAAGCCTATTTCGACTATTCTGCCAATGTCCAAAGTGAGCTGAAAAAACAAGTGTGCATAAGAAAAAAAAAAAAGAGAAAAAGGTTTTAAACAAATAAAATTATTTGATTGATCCAGTTGATACAATGTAGATCTTGCTGGGTTAGTACGGGAATGAAACGAAACAAAAAAATAGAAATAAATAAATACTATAATTGTTAAAACATAAAAAATACAAGCATACCAGACCCACACATACAGAATAATTTTACTAATAGAAATAATTGACATGACTGTCGGTTAAATTAGGTTCCGTTACTGGCAAAACTCATATAACGCGAAGTATTGCATATTTCCGCTACTTCCTACTTGGAAGCCTGATCTTTCTCAGGTCGTGTCGGATTGCCGTCCCATCGGACTATGAGAGTGAGTTAGATATTATATGCGCGGGAGATATTGGTAGTGCACATATGTTTGCTCGCACACTTGTGCACTAAGTACAATATCTCCGGTCTGGAGGACTTTATTTATTTACTAGCTGTTCCTCGCGGTGTCACACGCTGCGCGGCTCCGAAGGGTCGTAGCGTGATGTTATATAGCCTATAGCCTTCCTCGATAAATGGCCTATCCAACACAAAATTAATTTTTCAATTCGAACCAGCAGTTCCTGAGATTAGCGCGTTCAAACAAACAAACTCTTCAGCTTTATAATATAACTAGCTGACCCGGCAAACGTTGTTTTGCTCCGACACTACTCCTACCCTACTCCCACACTACTCCTACCCTACTCCTACACTAGGTACTCCTACCCTACTCCTACACTACTCCTACCCTACTCCTACACTACTCCTACACTACTCCTACCCTACTTCTACCCTACCCCTACCCTACCCTACTCCTACCCTACTCCTACACTACTCCTACCCTACTCCTACACTACTCCTACCCTACTCCTACACTACTCCTACACTACTCCTACCCTACTTCTACCCTACTCCTACCCTACTCCTACCATACTCCTACTATAAATAAAAAAAAAGTATCCTATGTCCGTCTCCTGGTCCTAAGCTACCTCCCCACCAATTTTCAGCCAAATCGGTTCAGCCGTTCTCGAGTTATAAGTGGTGTAACTAACAGACTTTCTTTTATATATATATAGATTAGTATATTAGTATCTATAGATTTGGAAGAATACCCATACAGGGTGGCAGGGACATCCATGCGCAACCTGTTAACATGGATTAAGTACACGATTCTAGACCCCCATGAAATATCATAAGGGTTATTAAAAAAAATGCTGTTTATTTATTTATTTAATTAATGATAAATGATTTTATTTCTGTAAGTAGATTTGTACAAACACTTTTACATGTCAATTCAAATACTTCAAGCACATAAATGTACAGAGGCGGACTTAATGCCATAGGCATTTTCTACCAGTCAACATTTGGGTGATGCAGAGACAAACACTGGTAGGTGCAATCATGAACATTGAGGAATAAATATTTTAAATATAAAGATACACATAAACCTACATACATTCCATACATTTGCTGTTCCATACATTTTGACCGCATAGGCACATTTTGCACCTGGCGTCTGGTGAAGGCCGCAGGAATGCGCGGGATACGAGAAGCACAACAAATTTGACAAGTAGTCAAAGTGGCGGTGCTTGGAGGAGGCCTATGTCCAGCAGTGGACGTATTTCGGCTGAAATGATAATGATGTAGTATTGCACTTCTGTATGAAACAGCAATTTTTTTTTTATAATCGACGAAAAATTTCTACTCTACTACGTCTACGATCATATTATGTTGAATTCATTCATGGTTAAAGTTTGCACATCAAAGTCCCTGCCAGCCTGTACAATAAGTATACAATATTATCATACCAACAAAAAACCCTCGTCACAGTTCGTGGTAGTGAAACGTCACACATAAATGTTGAGGTAATAAAACTGACATGAATCAACAACGGCGTATTTAAAGTGCTTTGTTGTAACGTTCTAAATTGAAGTTTAACTTTACTCCAACAGCTGTATGTTGTCTAAAATATGTTGTACTTTCATAAGCCAATATAGTAGGTATATTAAACTGTTGAATCGTAAAAGCTTCATTGTTAGTATCTCTCTCTATTCGAGCGTGTATAGAGCTAGAAACCTAATTAGGTGTACCGATCCTATAGCGTTAATATTAAAAATAATTTAGTTCCGTAGCGATTCTCATTTACATTTGTAAATATACAACAAAAAGCGCCGAAAAAGGAGTGACGAGGGTCTCGTTCGGAATACCGTAAAAGTGGCAATCAGCTCGGTTTACTGACTTTTCTTAAAAGTGATTTTTTTGTTCTCGTCTTTTCATTTTGCACGTTAGCAAACGGTGAAGTGTTTTTGAGTAGTCGGAAGCATTTTGCTGCCTTTTCTAATACTCTCAAAGGGAACACTGAGGAAATTTTAATTCGAGGTACACTTTTGTGATTTTTGACAACAACTGTTTTTTTTTTACCGACTTCAAAAAAGTTCATTCATTAGTTCATTAGTTCTCAATTCGGATGTTTATATTATTATTTTTTCTAGAATAATGTTCGATGCCTAAGATTTTGTTAAAGAAAGTTGTGTTAACTGAAAATACATATATTATTTATTGTGGCACTCCTTCTAGGGTCATAAATATCGCTGAGTCCGCTCGGAACGTAGGTTACACTTTCTCTACTCTCCTGGCTACATACAAGTTAAGTGCTTCGGTATTGGGAGAGAGAATTAATGTATGTGTTCTGGGGAATACTCGTACATTGTTCACTCTATACATTAACTGGACGACGTTTTACGAGGTCAGCTTCGTTTGGCATCACGTTGTTTTCAGAATAATTATGGGTGGATAATATTTATGCGCGTTGCAGATTTACTGTAAAGTTTTTTTCAAACACTACTGCTACGACGTAGTTGATATGATGACGTCACAACTCTACGCCGTAGCCGTAGCGCATACACCACTACGCGTCAATTTTAAGAAATTTGATGTGCACCGCAAGTGTATTTTAGTCCGTGGTGGTTTATCTTCTTCTATATACATATAATAAATCTGTAGACGAGGCGTTTCTGTACATTGAAAATAAAAAAAATAAAAATAGGTGGGGTGTTAAAGGATAACCAACAGATGCCATTTCATCAATTTTTGGAATTTTTGTCTGTTTGTCGGTTTGTCTGTTTGGATGTGACAGATTTTTCATTTGAACAGGTTCAACGTCAAAAGTACCAAACCAATATGGCTCATTTTTACACTCAAATATAGTGTAGAACTCGGAGTAGTGATTAGTCTTTGTTTCATCGCAATCGCTTCAGTCTATCAAAAGATATAATCAATATAAAGCATTCTATAACAACTTTTTATAGCAATAAGTGGAAACACGTAACGACATCTATTGGGACGATATAGTACTAAAGAAAACATATTGTGATCTTTAAAACATTATCATGTGTATTATTAACTCTGATACTTATGTCTGTGTTATTTAAAAAAGTAATGATAATGATTATAATCTATAAATATAAAAGAAAGTCGTGTTAGTTACACTATTTATAACTCAAGAACGGCTAAACCGATTTGGCTGAAAATTGGTGGGGAGGTAGCTTAGAACCAGGAGACGGACATAGGATCCGGCTTTTTATCCGGTTTTAGACGGACATACTCGTAGTATTTAATACTTTTATTTACTTATAGGAGTAGGGTAGGAGTAGTGTGGGAGTAGGGTAGGAGTAGGGTAGAAGTTGGGTAGGAGTAGTGTAGGAGTAGGGTAGTAGTAGGTTAGGAGTAGGGTAGAAGTAGGGTAGGAGTAGTGTAGGAGTAGGGTAGGAGTAGTGTAGGAGGAGGGTAGGAGTAGTGTAGGAGTAGGGTAGGAGTAGGATAGGGTAAGGGGTTGGACACCACGCGAACGATACCGCCGGGCAGCTAGAAATAATTTATATGGCAAAACAACGTTTGCCGGGTCAGCTAGTTTGGAATAAAACCGGTAGTTTTACGTTCGAACCGATACGAACCACTCCGTTTCCCGAACCGCAAAATTAACAACCGTTTCTGCGCTCTAAAATACAAAAACATTTTCAAAAATAATATTTCCACGTAGATTTAGGTCCGTTTGTTCATTCAGCATAACTTTTGCCTAATTTGGGGTGTTTCAGCAACACTAATCGTAGCGGGTCGGAGGTGGTCATTATGTCCGAGACAATAGAACAAGAGGGCTGGTCGCCATTCAGACGTACTAGCCGGTGTAGTCGCATGACAAATGGCCGTGTGTTTCTCTCCGGACATGACTGCTCAAACAATCGGCCCAACAACATTAGATGCGTTAGTACGTGTTGGATATTGTCCTGCAGTGCTCCGGCCTAACTCTATTTTCGTGGGATGTATTTATGTATGCGTCGTAGGATGAACGATCGTTTACTTATGTCCTGTTCGGTTGTTGTGGTAACTAAGTGTATCTCGACAAATAGTTTCAAGTATCTACATACAAATTGAGTTGTCATTAAGCTCATGTTAACATAAAAAGCTAAGTTAAGTTAACATGAAATCAAATAAGAGAATCAAATAATAAAAGTTTAGAAAGAGAGCTCTTAACAGATTTGAAGTAGATATTCATTATTTTCTCATTTTTAGAGAATGTTCTATGTCACTAGACAGGTATTTGCTCATCAATCAAGTAAACTATTAAGAGTTCAAATGGGGAGTCCCCATACATCAATTTCCTTTATTTTAGCTATATCACACTGTCAAAGAATGACAGTTATGATTTGAATTTACGGACAATTTAAGTTGGTAGTCAATTTTCTCAATAATTAATTTCTCTTGAAAAAAAAAGTCAGGTTCAATACCACAATTTTATTTTTGAGGTTCTATCATTATTTGAAAAGTAAAAAATATTATACGCACCCCTTTCAGTCGAGTTGATTTGTAACTTTCGAGATTGACTTTTACTAAATTTCTGTTTTTTTGCGGGCTCATTAAAGTCTAACAATTTTTTTTTCGAGACAACTTTAGTAAGTAATAATATATTAAAAATAAGTATAAATATTCCCACTTCAAAGGTAATGCCCATGTCTTATTGGCTTAGGGCCGATTTTTCAATCGACAGATAATTTACGTGATAATTATAATCGTGGAATAAAATTGTCGTCTGACAGTTTTTGTATGGAAGAACTGTCAAAAATTCAAAATTATTCCTCAGATAAAATTATCTGGCGTTGGAAAAATCAGCCCTTAAGAGAATAAATGTGAATTCTCTTTGAAAAATAGAAAATCCATGTTTTAAATTTTCTAGCCTTAACCATATTAGGACGCATCGTTAAAAAAAAAGATTGATAATTATGATCGCAGACCATTATAGTAGTATCCGCGAATCGAATCAGTGACATTGTCATGACAATCTGCGCCTGCTACCATACACGGCTTCACCACTGGTGCTTCACGGCTGGTGTCGTGAAAACTGGAGATAGTAGATCAACTTTGCTAGTAATCCCTAAACTGCACAACTAAACCGAGCCGCACATTACTGGGAAATTATCAATCGTCTCAGATGCACTACGATGGTTGATGGTTTCCTGCGACTACGACCATCATTTCGGTGTAATCAAATATTTGTTCAGCAGTAGATAGCATTTATGGTCATAGCATGTTCTTGTTGAAACTTCATTAATAGTTAATACACTTTTTATAAACATCAAGTACAGACACAGGTAAGCCAGGTCACCGATCTGTTTGAATTTCCAATTTTACGTGACGCGGCGCATGCGGTTACGCGCGTAGCAACTGACGTTACAGGTCACGATACGCTTCCCGCATACTCGACAATTTCACCGCGGCGGGCGTCAACTCGGACGTTTCCGACGTCCATTTCCGACGTCCGTTCCGTCCGTTATTATTTTTATTACCCCTACATAACTCGTGCACTCACAACATTGTTACAGCATAATTATAATTTCGGAGGTTTTCATGCTCGTAAAAGTGAACGATTTCGATAAAACAATGATTTTGCAAATCATCTCAGCTGGATTGAAAGCAGAAGAAAATAAATTCATATATTTTTTTGTGTCTATCACATAATTATAATTCTTCCAATAAAATGTGATCTATACAAGAGCAAATACATTACGACCGACGTAACTTGACCACAGTAACCTACAGTATTTGTCTGTCCTTCCCCTTTTTAATCCATCCAAAGGTTGTCTTTAAAAGATCGCTTCTAGCGATAAGACGGCCCATTGTGTCACCCTTTGTACAGTTTCTATAATTATGTCTGTAATTTATATGGTTTACATAATAAAGAGTATTCTATTCTATTCTTGGCGGGCCTGAACTTCGCGCAGAAGGATGCGCAGTAAGATTTTTTAGGAACCAAAATGGTGACATGAGGCGAGTGTGAGTGAGAGAACATGCGCGAAAGTTCGCCAAGGCTATACTCAGGCCCGCCAAGTTACGTCGATCGTATTGTACTTAGTAGGTTGACTGGTAGAAAATGCCTCAGGATTTTTTTTACTTGTGCATAATGTTTAAATAAATAACGGTCATTATTTCACCACGTACCTACAACACTGAGGTACTATTTGAGTATTTTGTTGAATTCCAATTTGTTTCAAAACTTCGGCGGCGGCGGCCCGCTCCTCTCTGCTACAAAACTTTTCGGACGGCATATTTTTTTTTTTAATTTCGGAAGAAACTCCACAACTTTTCATATTTTTTAAGTTTGCGAGTTCGTAAGTTGAATATTAAATGTTTCGTTTCTTTCTTTTCACTTGATTTCATTTGTAATGTTTTACAATATTGCAGTTTGTGTAGAAGTTAACAAAGAAAGTTCTTTTTATAAAAATTCAAAACATAAAATGTTTATGTCTGTCGATTTTATCTACATAAATAAGATTGCAATCCAATAAAAATTTGTAAGCAATGAAAGAGTATTTTCAACTTAAAGGTTCAACAAGTCAGATAAAAAATGCATTAAAAAAATTCCCGATCTAAGAACAAACATAAAACAATCTCGAGTCGGGGGATTATTCTTATTTAAATTGTTTGTGAGGCGGCTCACAACTGGAGCAGGTAGATACTTAGTTTGAAATCTGTCTAGTATCTCTTGTTTTTACTACTTTCCATTTCATAATACGACGTGAAAGCTTTTACAATAATGCGAAGGATAATTTCATTCCACTTTATATTACTGTATCTCGACAAATAGTTTTAAGCACGGATATCTATGGTTTTAAGTATCTGCATAGAGATTGCATTCTCATAAAGATTTTCATAGTCACGGCTGCGAAATAAATGGAATTCAATTTTCGCGTAAACTTGTTTCTGCCGTTTGATATCTTGGTGAAGGGTTTATACAGTAATGCCAAAACAAAAAAGCCTTTGTAAGCTAAAGATAATATGATAAGGCGTTAACATTTTCACAGGCGGAGCATTTTCACGATAAAAAGAAAGTGTTATGTTTATTGATGAATGAAAAACGGGATTGTGTATTTTTCATTAATTTTTTCTTTTCATAACGCGATTTTATTTTGCATCTGTATAATTCCTAATCTCGTTTAGGTCTAATCACACAAAATCATCGGTCTGAATAAATCAGATTTAATAAGACCGAAGATTTTGCACGATTTGTTGTACGAGAGAAGAGAGAATTCATTTCACATATGAAAAAAACTGAACAACGACCATCGCACTGCACTTCACATAAATATAATCGTTGCTTATTGACTTCACAAATAAAACAGAAGCCAATTTCATATAAAAACCGCAAAACCTTACATTGGCATCGCGTGAATAGTTCCCGAATATATTCCGCGGCCACGTGTGTTATCACGTCGTCGGTGACAAATGTTTACATTGGTTTAAAGTGTACGGTATTTCAAAAAATCCTTTATAATCTCTGATTTACGCACCCGGCAGGCTGACTGCGGTTGGACAATAAAAAGCAATTTATTTTTTCCACCAGCACTTTTTTCATTAGTAAACAAGAATGACGTGTAAAACAAGCGCTCACTGTGACGAGGGTTCCCGTAAATAACCGAAGGGAAGTAATTATCTGCCTGTGCGTTATGCAGATACGCTTTTTTTTTTAATGTGTATGACTGTCGTATTGGCTTTGAGAAAACAGACAAAATATTATTAGAGTTTATTACTTCCTTTTGATAAATCCTTTGGTGCGCGGTCCTTTAATAAAACGTGCTACCATAATATGCTACCAGCGAATTTTTGTTGGATATTTTGGATTCATCGAAATCATAAAAAGGAGCAATCATTTCAAGGCAGTTTTATAAGTCAGTGACTGAATTTACCGCTCAGTGCACTTGGCAACACTTCTCCCATCAACTGCCATGTATTAATACTACTGTAAAAATTTTAGCAAACCACGTCATTGCGTTTGTGTTTGATAGCCATTGAAAGCAGACAACCTAGTGAATTTTAACGAAAATGGAAAGTGCATCATAAAACCTAGTTGATAATGTTTGTCTAGTTGTTAAGTTGTTGATTCCATTTTTAAGATACGTATGTTGATTGAAGTTACATAAACACTAGCGAAACTTAATAAATTCTACGTTGGTACCTAGAATTTATTAAGTTTCGCTAGTGTTAAATATTCGCTATAGAACTTCCAAAAATACTTGTCAGTTTTACCTTACTTCTTGAAGCTTTATTAGGTAGGTACAAGAAACACGTTGAACAAAGGCCATTCAAAAACGTCTGATGAAAAAAGAGGCGTCAAAATACCTCTCTGTTCTGTCACAATAAAGACAAGGAATTGTAAACTTAATTTCATCACATTTGTTAGATAGCCCTAAAAAATGTTTAATTCAATGCTTTAAGAATCCTAGGCGTAGATAAAAAGGTAGCCAGCTGAAATGGGATTGGACTGGACACGTCGGCCGCATGCACAGTGACCGCTGGGCAACAGTCTTCCCACGGTGGGTGCCTGAGGATGATCAGCGCCGCCGCCGCCGGCCCAGGAAAAGGTGGCGAGACGACCTAGTCACGTACCGGTTGGATCGAGGTGGCTCTAGAAAAGGATTTGGTCGAAAAAGGGGACAGGGCAGGCTAAGATTTAAAAAAAACATGCTTTAGAAGTAATTATAACCCAATTCCCAACACCATACAAATGCCACACATATTCCGTTTACACTTGGGGCTAATGTAATAATGGGGGTATTTTTTGTTATAATATACTCGTAAGGAACTGAATGTATATCGCATTCAGTTCCTTACGAGTATATTATAACAAAAATTACCAGGAAAGGAAGTAAATAACGTGAACTCAAGCCTTATTGTTCTAATAACCAGGAAGCGTGCAGAGTATGATTACGGATACGTTTATTATGCTGTGCAAAATGTTATTATGCTTTCACGTTAGGTATAAGTTATTCTATGGTGTAGACTGAAGCTTGACGGAAGCTTCATAAGTGGATGACCAATATCACATTTTCTGTTGTTTTTAAAAAAAAAAAAAGGAAAAAACGGAACCCATATAGGATCACTTTCTTGTCCGTCTGTTTGTCTGTCAAGACCTTTTATCTTGGGAAGGCGTAGAGGTACCGAGTTGGAATTAAAACCATATATTCAAGTCTACAGTCTCCTGAAGCAGTGAAAAAATCATACTTCTAAGTTAACGTAAAAAAAAGATACGGCCGTTTATGCCGCAAAAATCATTTATTTCGACACTCTCAAGGGAATCAAAATTTATAGGGTACTTCCCGTTGACCTAGAATCATAAAATTTGGCGAGAAGCAAGGTCATGTAGCACAAGTAAAGGAAAAAATACAAAAATTATAAATTAGTAGTTTCCTTTAAAAACATTTGGGAACCGAGGCTAGATAGTACTATGGTAGGCCCTTACCAGATACAGCTCGCCATCCGTTTCATAGGAGCGTATAGCAAATTGTGAATGGTAAAAATGAGGTTGGGAAACAGTTTATCAAGGACTAAAATACCAGCAATGTTCTTAACCACCAATCTACATAATTAATACTCATGAGAAATCAAATTTTCAAATTAAATTATTAACAATCAGATTTGTTCAAAAACGGGTTGGACAGTGACCCCCAAACTTGGCAATTGCCTGTCTCTTTAGGTTCGCCACTCAATTACTCTATCTATTATGAACTCTTTCCACTACTAGCAATAAACCAACGAAGTCTTATGAAGGCATGTCAACTAAGTACCTACTATCGATGTAAATAAAACAGCTTACTTTGCAGCGTCATACAAAACAGTAGGACATCCACTTGAAGACCAGCACGCGATAGCGCATAATAGTGAGCCATATCTAAGCTCAGCACGTGCGTGTTAAAGCATCAGTTCTGCAAGTAATGCACTCTATTATTTATTAGTACTGTAATCAAATGTCCCGGTACAGTCAGCGCCGCGTGTACTGACGATAATTGATCGTTAACTGCTTGCCTGATTGTTATTATTGTTTTGACTTGACTTGCCTCGGGTTAGTCGCTTCTGACACACAATTTAGCTAAGTGACACACATAGAATCTATGTTATAAAATTCAAAGTCCTGACTGGCTGATATTGACTGATATATTTATAATTTGTGATACTTATTTATTTATGACATGTAGTCACTATGGGTGAAATGTATGTAATGCCTGAAATATAATGATTTATTATTATTAATATATCAACGTACAGACTAAACTGCTGATCCTAAAGACATGAAATTTGGAGGGTGTGTTCTTTGTGAAGAGTAGGTATCCACTAAGAAAGGGTTTTTCGAATTCCATCCCTAAGAAGGTGAATAGGGGGAGGGTGAAATTTTACGCAGTGAAGTCGCGGGCAGAAGCTAATAAGTTATAATGATTATGATGATTATTCAAAGGCAAGACTACATTTCCATTATACCGGGTCATTGTTTTGGTCGCTTCTAGTTCACTCATGAATAAATCTGAAACGGAAAAATTACTGTATATCCAAATGCAACAACGAGTTCGAGTATATAAATTGCATCTAACCATTTGACTAGTTGGATGGGTCCGAAACAGCCGGTTTGGCATAATATGAACACTCGTATGCGGTTATCGGTTATTGGCTAAACATCCTGGCATGCTGACAATACGACTTAGGTAAGTCGTTGGAATAAAAAATCTGGCTATTTATACTAGCAACAGCAGGATTGTTCAAAGAAAAAATATGAAATCTTAGCATGCATTTCTGCGGAGAACCGTCGCATTTGAGCACCTGTAGAGTAAAATGTACAAAATACCTACTAAAAGAGCGTACCGTCTCTACATACAATAATATTATCGTGGGTATTATGTGTGCAATACAAAAAGGAGGCCCATTTCGTTCTTTCACTGGGCTGCAATATCGTATCGTACATATGTTCCATCCCTCACTTCGGACACACGGGAGTTCCAAACCATTACATCACGTGCGACACTCATTTATCATTCCAGAAATATCTAAGGGACGTCCCGGCGACGACGTGCGGGGGATATACGTGGCATCTTCATTAATAGCACGCCGCAGGTAGGGCGTGGTGCGGGCCGTACTGTGTACATACTCCGCTAATTGAAATCATGGTAATGTGTTTACCTGGATGTAGGCAGATGATGGAGTGATGTGACGTTACCGTAACAACCTACAAAATTACAATTTTC
Organism: Oligia latruncula; assembly: GCA_948474745.1. Classification (NCBI taxonomy): domain Eukaryota; kingdom Metazoa; phylum Arthropoda; class Insecta; order Lepidoptera; family Noctuidae; genus Oligia; species Oligia latruncula. The sequence goes on from OX419699.1 coordinate 11,018,808, forward strand.
TTGGTAGTCAATAGCAAAACGGTTGATCAATTCATATACGAGAAAGTAATTAGTGTCTATCTTATCTAAATCTAAACTCACATTATTATAGTTAACTAGAGTAACAAAATTTAAGTACCTGGGTCACTGGGTCACTCATGACCTGAATGATGACCTGGACATAGAGAGGGAGCGCAGGGCGATGGCTGTCCGAGGTAATATGCTGATCCGCAGATTTGCACGTTGTACGACGCAAGTCAAAATAACCCTTTTCAGAGCATACTGCCAGTCTTTTTACACGTGCAGTCTGTGGGTCAGGTATACGCTGAGGGCATACAACGCCCTGCGTGTCCAGTATAACAATGTGTTCAGGATGCTGTTGGGGCTACCACGATTTTGTAGCGCTTCCGGGATGTTCACCGAGGCCAGGGTTGATGGTTTTCATGCTATTATACGGAAACGGTGCGCTTCTACACTCGGTAGAATGCGAGCTAGCTCCCACAGCATTCTGAGTGTGTTGTGTGATAGGTGGGACAGCCCCATGCTGGCTCACTGGATTCGGCTGCACACGTAAGTGTCAGTCATTTCAATTTTGTGTTTTTTACTAACATTAGGTTAAGATTTTTTACTAACAGCTTATTATTATTATTGTGGATTTTTAATCTGAAATAAATTTATTATTATTATTATTATAAAGAGAAAAGATTTGATTTTAGTATGTTTTTACGCTTTCACGCTAAAACGGCTGAACGGATTTCAATTAAGTTTGGCACATGGGTAGACCATGACCTGGAGAAGTAAGTAATTACATAGACTACTTTTTCATCCTGGATCGTAGACGAAGTCGCGGGTAACAACTAGTCGGGTTTAACTGGTCTTTCATAATATGATAAAAAGTCTGATATGAATTTTGAATAAAAAGGATTCTGTGTTTTCGCAGATGACTTGTGTATGTATCGCCCGTGGGCACCAAAAATTCAAAGGATAAAACAGGTTCAAAATAAATATAAAAGTCAATTGTCTGATGTGATTACTTTTCAGTTTTCTCATACTATTTAAGGATAAAATAAATCCAATGTGTATGAGTACCATGTGCGTTTGACAGACGGTCTACTGAAAAACAAGGGCGATGCATTGTCGAGTATTTGTTATTTTATTGTCTTTTTATATCATTCGCAGTTGGCTCTTTGTTTTTTGAGATTTATTTTTTATCAACAAAGTAAATTAAGGTTTTTTTTTTAACTAAATATAATAAAGAGAAAATATTACAATTTTTTTTTATGTTCGTTTGTTAAGCTTTCACGCTAAAACGGCTGAACGGATTGGGTTGCAATTATGCATATAGGTAGAGACTTAGATATGTATAGGAAATAGGATTCTTTTTTTATCCCTATATTCCCACGAGATCGAGACCTATGCGGAAGAATCCACGGGGCACAGCTAGTATTATATAAAAAAATTCCTAACCCATTTATTTCAGACGAAACAGGTCCATAGATCCCCACGCATTTTCATAATAAACTTGGCACTTCACTTTGCAATAGTTTGACTCTGTGCTGTCCCGTGATACTTGCCGACGAAAGCGATGGAACACCACGTCCTGCGGCCAAAAGTCTTCGACAGGCATTACGAACGCCTTAAAGTTAACGTTGCGAAACTTCAGTAACTACACCCTCGGCGTGTACCTCTTCTTATTATGCAAGTATGCTTTTAAAAAAAAGTAATAAAAAAAAAATCCCGACTGCGGTAAAAACTTAAGTTAAAAAAAACGGAAAAGCTAAAAACAAGCCAATTTTAAATTAAATAAAAGTTGGAAGCATACCATTTTTATTATATTTTCAAATCAAATTCCCTTCTGCTTCCAACTTTATTTTATTTCCAGCTTTTTAGTTTATTTTGATACCCTACTCGATAGGTTTTGGGAAAAAAAAATTTGAAGATAAGGCGCCAAAAATTCGGTCATTATAATTTTTTTTCAATTTTGATATTACCCAGTGTCACTCTCACAATTAAGACGAATCTAACAGCACCTCTCCAGCTGAAATCGATCAAGCCGTTTAGGCTACAGAGCGTGCCAAAGAAATATTCATACATACATTCACTCGAAAAACATAACCCCTTCTGGCGCAGTCGGGTAATAAATACATCTGCCCATTGACTAAATTACGAACATTCTGAACGGCATTCTCTACCAGTCAACCAAGGGTGGTGAAGAGATTAGAAGGCAGGTGCTTTGGATGAGAGGAACAATGATAAATAAAAAGTAATTTAAAAAAATTAAACCGACTTCAAAAAGAAATGAACTCAAAATTATGAAATAACTTTAATTTCGGAAGTCGGTGTCTTGGGATCTGTATTTTAGTTTTAGTTTTTTGCCACCGACTTCCGAAATTGAAGTTATTTCATAATTTTGAGTTCATTTCTTTTTGAAGTCGGTTTAATTTGTTTAAATTACTTTTTATTTGGTAATTTTTAGTTGTTGCACTAGAATTTGACCAAGGTTTTGAGATGTTTTCGCTTTGACACTACACCCGTAGCTCGCCGTCACACTTTCACGTCTTAGTCCATATCTTGAAAATTACTGAATCGATTTTGATGAAACTTGCACTGTTCCCTAAGTTGAAGTAAATGTAAGCCAATAAAAAAGAATGGTCACGATCCGATTAATAGTTACGGAGATATGCGTGGACAAACATACATACATACATACGTCTATAAAATTTTGTATATTTGTTTGGAAGCCCTAATAGATTGTCATATGTGAATATAATGCAATTCCAATAATATTACATACATACGTATCGAATTGATAACCTCCTTTTTTTTTTGAAGTCGGTAAAAAAACTATTAAAACTAGCTACACAAATACATAATTAGGTTGTTAGTTATGTTCGAAAAATTTGTCTAATCAACAACGTAAACACAATGAATGTTGTTGAACTGTCACAATGAAGGCTATTTCTTCTCTTAATGTGTTACGCAATTACTCCGCAAGTAAGCAAGCAGCTGATGACAATGATGAGAAAAAAGACTAGTCTTTCTTTTTGCATAGGTATCTATCTCATCACTGAAGTTAGTATTATGCCAACATTACAACCTAAATCGAAACACGACGCAATAAACAAACAAAGACATAATAAACCTAACGCTGAGCAGAATTTATTTTTTGTTTCTCCACAGCGGATAAAAAAATATTTGTCTCCCAAGTCGGTAATTTATCACGTAGGCTTATCAAAGCGTTGAATAAGCGTCATGGCTGTGACAACAATAGACCTGCCTGCTGTTGCGTCAAACACCAGATCCTCCACAAAGGTGAAAATTAGTAGACGTCGCTTACAGTACCCGCTTTATGATCTGTTTGAATCTATGCCTCTAATGACATACCGACCACGTGTATTGGACTGTGTTTCGATATTGAGTGGTTTATTGACAAAGGTTAACGCTGCAGCTTTGTGTAATGCCTTTCTTTTAACATTGCCGTCGTTCATCTGCTTCAATGTTTAAATTCAGTAGCTATTGTCTGTTTATTTAATGCCATTCACTGATCACAATCAAGCACTCACAATAAATGAATCCAGTTTCTGTTAACTCGCAAAATCATCAACAAGAACCCAAGGTTTTGTTCAAACTTGTCCAATGAATCAAAACGCCGTCCATCAATCTTTGCAAGTCTAACTGAAATTAAACTTTGAACTTTAATCACGTAACAATATTCTGTGATCAAAAGTCTACTAATGAAATGCAAACGCCCGTTTCTGCTTCGAGTATCAAAAACGTGACTTGCATTTCAGCCAACTAACGTCTCAAAAGCCGATAACGCGGAGACCGTTCCGAAAAAAGTATCCAATCCAGTCGTGCGAGGCAAGAATAATTGAATTAAAACAAAAGAGGAACAACCGATCCGCATTTATTTACCACTTCGAAGTGAATCCAGTAGCAACAAATACAAGTGTAGCAAACGGTTTACGACAAAAACGGAACACAACAAGAGCTTTAGTTAATGTGAATCATATTTCATTTCGCAGGAGGACGGGATTTCCGAGACCTCCCAACACGGAGACATTATATTTTCCTTTGTAGGTCTACCTACACTGCATTAAAACGAATGATGTTAATGAAGATATTTTAAATGAAACGTTATTTACGCTCCATGTAATTTTGCGACGTCGTTCAAATGTTTCACATAGGTTTTTTGTGTCGGTTTGTTCGGCTCGCATTGATCACGTTTCTGTACTCACGTTTTTATACTGAGATCATGCCTCGATGAGCACTAAGTTCAATAAATGCATATTCAATGGTCTCTCAAGGAGCGATCCTTCGCCTAACAATGACGCCGTAGACAAATGATGTTTTTTAATAGGTATGTAAAATTCGACGCCCACAAAAGTGTTCTACGTTTTGCCTTTCTTTCTTTGTTCAAAGATATAAAGATAATCTTGAGAAAAATTTAGATTACAAATGAAATTGCTTGTACAAGTTTAAATTACAGCAATTCGTTCAATTGAAAACATTTATAAAAGTAAGCGCACGCAACACGGGCAGCTGTATAATAGGTTCTCGGTGAGAAAAGTAATGTGAATAAGTTTTTCGCACCTGCTCTCACTCTTGATGTCTTTTTTAGTGTTCCTTAGTGAAATGGCGTGGGCGACTTCAGATATCAATCATTCGTACAAGTAAAATACCATTACATAACATGTTCTTATAGCTTAGAGGGGCAGGTGGCTAAGTATTATTACTTAGCCACCTGCCCCTCTAAGCACGGGTCGATCGATCAGATTAAGCTACGCTTGCCGCAGACGGTCCGTGGATGGGTAACCATCTTTACGTTCCGAAACCTCCCGTGCCTCGGAAAGCACGTTAAGCCGTTGGTCCTGGCTATCATTCTTGGATCTTTGACCGTCGTTATGGGTCGTTAGAAGCCCGAAAGTCTGACAACCTCTCTTACCAAGGGGTATAATAATACCCAGTAACTTGGGTGTGGAGGTCAGATAGGCAGTAGCTCCATGTAAAATACTGGTATTCAGCTGCATCCAGTTAGACTGGAAGCCGACCCCAACATATATATGAAAAGGCTAGGCAGATGATGATTATGATGAACATGTTCTTTTAAAGCTTTATTAACATTTCAGCATTTCTTGTTTATTTCTAAAGTTGGCCATGATAATTCGCTATAAATATTTTTGAATTCACGCATCGCGCTTACCGTCTACCTTTCAAAATGTTATATTATAAATATTTCCCTACGGGCCAGAATCTAAATAATTTAAACCGAGTATAACCATGTATAATCCTGCTACTTAGTGATCTTCAGAATTAACTGTCAGTCACTGGAGTAAATGTAGCACATTCGAAATATACAGGCTGAATTTTAGAGATGGGAATTTAGGGTAGTTTTTGCATAAGAATGATTTTGGTCTTGATCCGAAATTTTATCGGAAACTGTAATAACCTATAGACTGTTATTTTTGTAATTAGGTTACCCTCGATTTTAGTTTCCGGGCAAAAATATTATTCAACTAGCTACGCTGGCGACATTGTCCTTGTGAAATTTATTTTTCCCTCGAGCCACCCTGTCGCATCGCATCGCCAGCCCGCGCTAGTACTTCGTTTTCGCTTAGCGTTCTTTCTGACCTTTTTTCTTTTTGCTGGCTCCTTATAGTCCTAGCGTGATGTTGGCGTAAGTCGGTTTTTTTCAAGTTCGACCGGTAGTTCCAGAGATTAGCGTGTTCAAACAAATAAACTCTTCAGCTTTATTATTAGTATAGATAAATCCCCTTTACAAAAAAAGAACGGAGAACTAGAGATTTTCAAACTAGGAGGATTAGAGAAAAGTGGTAAATTCCTCTTCAATTTTCATAGTTTCAATTTTTACTCCACGGTCTCGTTTCAAAAAGTCATCCTGTGTTGCCAATTACTAAATGGCTGGAACTAAAGAACATAAAAGAGCACTAATATTACAAGCATAAAGCCGTAGTAAGTGTTCCACACGTTATGACTGCTACTAGCTCTTGCTCTGCCATAACACACGTTAAATTATGGAAATAAAATATATTCTTATATCGCAATAAAAATATTAGGTAAGGATTTATTTTTATTACTTTTTCACTATATGTAGTGTTAGTAGTTACCTGTTACTATGGAAATTATTAATGTTTTATATTTGAATATGGTTTCTTGGAAATTAATTTATCGCCCACACTCTAATATATGTTGCTCAGATATTAAAATATATTTTACTAAAACCCATAAAACCAATTACAGCAAGGAAACCATGCCGCTCGGTATGAAGGGGGTTTTCGTTATTAACTAAAAACTAAAATGCTTCTAATTTGGCAACAGGAAAATAGCAAAGTTCCAAAGTACGAATTCCAATGTATCATCTGTTACGTAATACGGACAGTTACCAAAGGATTTCTTTGCAGCGAGAATTAACACTGGAAATATAGTGTAGGTAGGTACGCAACATCAATCTCCTACTAAGGCAGGTGAGCGACCTCGCTGGTCAGTAATAGAGCTGTAAGGCAACGAATAACCGGAATAATTCGCATTGTTCTCGCCGCATACATAGCTCGGTAATGTCGTTCCCTAGCGACCGGCAATTTTCCTTTTTTCCGTAATAGTCCGTTATTTGGAAACTTCAACTTCACAATATGGACACACAAATCACTGCCACTACAAATCGTGTTCGGCAGAGGCGAAATCGTTTTGCGTGTGACGTTAATGGGATGGGAGCTATTCTTCACATCACGACTTTATTGGACGATATATCAGCAGTGAGTGTTCGACATCCAGACGGACAAAATACATTATGACCTTTACATTTACTCCACGCATATTGCCAATTTCAGTATTTGGATAGAGTTCTGAGAACTCTAAATTAGCCTCGGTGGAGTCTTGCTAAACATTTCAAACCACCACCAGGCTGCACAAACAACTTTTAAGAATAAGAAATAGGTATCTACGTTACCACTTATAATTAAATTGTGTACAATCTTACATCTCCACAAACATAAATTCAGCGTCTGTTGTCCTTACATCTGAACTTTGCTCAACGGATTTCAAAGTTGCTTGGAGTATTAAGTAAAGTCATATATCAAACTAACATCAACGTACCTACCACCATTTTATTCCATGCATTTCTACAAAAATAATACCTATATATCAATGGGTCGGAAGAAGTAACGAAGTCGGATCGAATCAACATTACCATAGACAACCCTGAAATTACCTTCTCCCTGTTTGTTGAACGTGTAAAGAAGAAGTGACATAAGAAACTCCCCAGCAATTCACTAAACACTTCCAATGTTCACGATCTGTTAAGAACAGAACGATAGCAATTTCCTTTGTTCGCTGCATAATCAAATCCAAGGCTTTAGTGACGCAGTTTGTCGTTACAACTAATAGCTATCATAAATTGCGATTACACCTATGTACAGTACGTTTTAAGTGCAAATGTTTCTGCTACTTGGGAACCTGCACTGCAGTCATGGACCTGTTCAATAATATATCAAAATTCTCTTTATTCGTCACATAATATATGATATAATTCGATAGTTACAGAATTTATTTTAGTTCGGTGTGTCTCTTAGCAAAGGCCTCTTCTGACTTCTTCCATTGTTTCCTATCTCTAGCAACTCTTTCTTCTATAAACTTTTATTCCTCATCCATCTTTTATATTGTCTTTCTCTGTTCCTATTACCATCTTTGGGGTAGATAAGATAAGATAAGATAAGATAATGTTTATTTTGTAAAACATGAGTACAGTATGAAGGTCTTGTATATTATTGTGAGGTGGCTACATGTTTTGCCATTTGTGGCATACAAAATTTGTTGCACTAGACAAAAAAAAAATACAGAAAGAGAGGAAAAAAAAAAAAAAAAAAAATTAAATAAAATTACAATGTCAAAATTAAAATGTCAAAATTAAATTGAAATTACAACGTTAAAATTTAAATCCAACTCAAAAGTACATGTCAACATTAAAATTTATTCCAAGTGAGACACAGAAATAAAAAACACAATCAGAATTCTATACAAGCGAAATATCATTTAAAAATTCATCTACGCTGTAATAGCACTTCTCTAGTAATAACCCCTGAAGGGACTTTTTAAATTTGTTTAGAGGCATAGATTTAACAATATCTGGTATTTTATTATAAATATTTGGAGCAATACCAAAGAAACTCTTTCTCAATAAAGCAGTTTTACACTTGTTTTGACATAACAAATTCTCATATTGGGCACGAATTGGGGTTCTCTTAACTGCTGAAAATTTTTTGAACAATTGTTGATTCGCTTTAACAAATAATGCAGTTTCCAATACATACAAAGATGGAAAAGTTAGTATTTTTAATTTTTTAAAGTAAGGAACGCAACTATCCGTTGTTCTTAGACTACACATTGATCGTATACATCTTTTTTGCATCCTGAATATGAGTTCTCTATTAGTTGATTGTCCCCAAAAAACAACACCATATCTTAAAATAGAAGCGACTAATCCATGATAGGCTGTTAGTAGTGTGTCAATATTCACTTTCTTGGATAATTGGAATAATAGATATGCAGATTTACTCAGACGCTTGCAGATTTCCTCTACGTGAGGTTTCCAGGTCAGTTTATTATCTATAGTTATACCTAAGAATTTAGCATTTGTAACTTCTTCTACTATACAGTTATTATAGGCAATGTTAACTGGTGGATACTTACGGCGCTGGTGGAAATGAATAACTTTAGTTTTATTTAAATTAATTACAAGATTATTTTTGTCAAGCCAATTTATAATGTCATTCAGAGAATTATTTATGTCATTATGATAATTATTAGGGTTAGTATATTCCACAATAGCCGTGCTGTCATCTGCAAATAGTACCATTTTATGATCTATAGTTTTTGGGAGATCATTAATATATATTAAGAAAAGTGGTGGCCCCAGTACGCTACCTTGAGGTACACCATATTTTATATGCCTAGGTTCAGATACGTATTTTATCTCCAATTTAGTAATAGGACAAATTCTAGTGATTTCCGTACATTGAGTACGGTCTTTCAAATATGATTTTAGGAGTTCCAAGATGTTTCCTCTTATGCCATACGCATGTAATTTTTGCAGCAGAATCTTATGATCCACGAAATCGAACGCTTTTGTCATATCTGTTAGTATAGCACACACAGGATTACCTTTATCTACAGATGTCATTACACCAGATAGTAGGTCAAACAGAGCCATATTAATATTTGTATTTTTTCTGAAGCCTTTTTGTTCATTGCAAAAAAGTTTGAATTTTTCAAAATAAGAATAAATTGAATTATAAATTACCTTCTCAATAATTTTTGAGAATACAGATATTTTTGCAATGGGTCTATAATTTTGAACATCACTTTTATCGTTTTTTTTATAAAGCGGTTTAATGATGACTTTTTTTAGGCTACTTGGGAATAAACCATCAGAAATGCAGAGATTAATTATATGTGATAGTAGAGGTGCTATAATTTCCTTTACGTGTTTTATAACTTTAGTTGATATGCCATCAAATCCTACCGTATTTGTATTATTTAGGCTGCTAATTATTTTGATTATATCAGAATCCGAAACAGGTAGCATAAATAGTGATTGCGAATTCGATTGTTCAAGAACGTAGTTATTTGTTAAAGTTCTTTTACTTTTAATATTATTTTCAATAACCTCTATAAAATAGTTATTGAATTCATTTGCAATATTCATAGGATGTGTAAGAGTTAAATTATCTTTATTTATTGACATTATAGGTTCTTGTGGTAAGTTGAATTTGGATTTTTTTATGACTTGCCAAGCAGCCTTTGATTTATTTTTTGACGTATTAATGTAGTTGTTATTTTGGGCTTTTTGAGTTAATTTTATTATTTTTCTATAAATTGAAGAATATTTTTTAAACGCAAGTCTATTTTTTTTATTAGGATTGAATCTATATGCCCAAAGTAACTGCCTTTGCTTTTGACTACAGATTTTTATTCCACGAGATATCCACTTATTTTTTTTATTAGTATATACAGTCACAATTTTATTAGGAAAGCATAATTTGTACAATAATGAAAAATACCATTCTATCCTATGTAAAATGTCATCCATTTATATCTGTAATTCATATGATGTACATAACAAAGAGTGCTGGGGAGTTTGCTGCGCTACTTCTTCTTTTCAGCTAAAGTACTAGGAAGCGGTAAAGAGCGCGCGTTTTGGAGGAGTGTCTTATTTAATTTTGGCGTTTAAAAAGTGCTCATTCTCAGCCTAGTTTGAATAAATTATTTGATGATTTGATTTGAGTATTCTATTGTATCACAACCTTACTCCACGTGCTTAATATACAATAAATCTAACTAAACATTAAAATACCTTGTATTTGTTACGAACAGCCTCCATGGCTACAATCCCAATGGAAGTGTAGTTAACTGAATAAAAAGTACCCTATGTATGGATTTGAATGAAATTTGGTACAGAATAGCCAGAACACATTCAGTACTAAATTTCATGCAGATTTCATTCAAATCCGTTCAACAGATACGGTCCAATTGAGTCACAAACATACATTCGAAACTAGCCTGGATAATAATATTAGTGGGTATGTAATTGTATTTCCAGTGCAGTGGCAGAAAATCTGTAGTTAAAAGTCACATAACATTTGAAATTGAATTCCTCAAAAGGCATCCTAACCACTTGTCCCGCCATCTCCTACGGGGCGAAGGCTTCGTGGCAGAACCCGTAGAAGATGGTGGGACATATGGTTCTCTTCATCTTTACGGGGTCTGCCGCGACGCCTTCGCCCGTAGAATATGATGGGACGAGTTGGACTAAACAAACGACCAGTGGTCCACTTTAACCCTTGATAGAAAGAGCTGGAAGTCGTGGGGCCCAGCAATGGGATGATGCAGGCTAACAGTAACAGTAACCACATGAGCTTAGCTTTAGCAAAGGACCGAATTTCACTCTTACGCAGGCTCTAGCCATGGTTTTTGGTGTTCAAACTTACTTAGGTTACAGGTATAATCAGGATATGACGGCACGGTTGGCACAGTGGTTAAGTGATTGACTGCTCCGCTGCGTGTCGCGGGTTCGATTCCTGCGCGGAACAAATATTTGTATGACCTACAAGTAGTTGTTCCGGGTCTGGCTGTTTGCTTTTGTGAGTTTATATGTTTGTAAACGCACCCACAATGCAGGAGAAATTCCTAGAGTGGGGCAACGTTTTTTTTTTAAAGAAAAAAAAAGGATACAAAACAAGTGGCTTCACTCAGCTAGGAAGCCCAGCGAAAGATGACTAAATAATATTTCGCTTGTAACGAAAGGTTGCTTAAGTGTTTGCGCTTATAGCACCTAGCTTATACCTACCACCAGTGCCTACCTAACCTAACTACATGTTTCCAAAGATCACCAGCCATGTTGGGGGTTCATTACATTCATTGGGTGTAATTTATCTATATATGTATGTATTTAGAAATATATAAGTATGTTTATCAGTTGTCTAGTACTCATAACACAAGCTCTGCTTAGCTTGAGACTAGACGGCGTTGTGTGATAGTTGTGGAATATTATTATTATTATTATTATTATTATTACTAGTATTATTCCATTCCCAAGAGTGCGAACTTACTCGTTGTTTCGTTAAGTTCGTTTTCACGAGTTTTCGCTCGCCAGCCAACGCCGAACCGTTCGGCTATCGCCGCATAATAAATGGATGCATTCTCATTCTGCATTGGTAAAAACTACCACAAATACCTTCACGAAATAAACCTGTTAATGCGACCTCGGTACAGAAAATTCAATTTTAATTAAACTTTAATAAATTAAGTACTTTATCAATTTTAATGATATCCCCGTCATTACTTGTGATCACTTTGGAGTTGATCGTTTATGTTCGTGTCGTACTTTGTGGGCTCATCGCATTAACTATAATAAATAAATAAAACAGCGTGAATTTGCTCATTTCAACAACATTTAACGTAGATGTTGGTAACTGCACCATGACTTCCGTTTACAAACCACCTGGCACCACATTTAATTTCGTTCTGCCAGAGAATTTCAACAACCTCCCATCTGGACATGTGATACTATAAGGGGGAAGCACAAATAAGACGACTTTAAGACTTGCAAGAATAATTATATTGTCAAAGACCCGCGTTACAGCTTCGCGATAAAAATATGAATGACCGCTTCCAGAATAAAACAAACTAATAAAATATTTGACATAGGGTAAGCAGGGGGAATGGCGTTCACTTAAGGAAAATATGGTGTATTTTTTAAATTATTCATTATAAATCAAAATTAAGAAAAGTAACATAGTCTTTAATTATCGAGTAATCAACAATTTAACAACAAAAGCTTATATCTTTTACCTACTAGTAGTAAAACAACATTATATAAAAAAACATGTTTGAGCGGCATTACCCCTGTCTCTGGGTAATGCCGCTCATGGTACGGGGTAATGACGCTCAAACCTGTTTTTTTTTATATAACAAGTAAGACACATTTTAATTAAAAAAATATTAATGAGATCAACTTTAAACAATAAAAGTAAAGTCTACAATCACAAATTAGCATCAATTATCCCAATTTGTGAGTAAAATTAGCCTTTTTCAATTTAACAAATATAGTAGGTAAAGTCTTCAATGTCAAATTAACTTCAATTATTATAATATAAAATAATTATAATTATTAGAGGTAAGACTAATTAGAAATAGTAATATTTTATTATTTTTGGAGACATAAATCACAGATATATCCATCCGGCGAATCCCACCCTGAACATATAGCATGAGCCCTAGCATGATGCTTTTGGACAAACCTCCTTCAATCGCAGTTTTAGCGGATTGAAGGTCTTCTTCAGTCCAAGCCGCTTTAGCCGTGGTCCTTTCACGATTTCTTGGCATATCTACAACAATAAAAAAAAATAAGTCACTAAGGGGTAATGGCGCTCAGACGAGCGGTATAACCCCAAATGGTCGTTTCGTAATAAATTTTAAATTAAAAAAAAATCATACACAATTGTTGAAAATTGATTGCATTATCACAAAATAGAATAGTTTTATGGTTAGAAAAGTAAAATTAATAATTAAATAAGCATTAAAGTTTCGGACTTACCGACAAAAAACACTTAACCAAAAATTAGATCAGCGTGGCCGCAAAGTAAGAAACGCACTTCACGGTCGCATGACGCAAGCTGACTGTCCGTTTGCGTCGCTGTCTGTTAGAGGCCCCCTCCCCCCGCGCTTCACGAGACGTGGCGTATTGCTACGTTCCATTTTGGCAGAGTAACAGAGGTGAGCGCCATTACCCAGTGAGCGCTATTCCCCCTGCTTACCCTACGTTTAAACCTACGAATCGAATAACATTTCTAGCCAGTGCCTTTTGCTAAAGGCTAGAACACACAGGACTCTACAATACCTTGGGTAACCTGGAAGTCTTTAAACAGACTCCCGACAACGACCCGACCCGACCCGAGAGAGTCTCCGGACCCAGGTTGGCCGAAGCAAGGAAAACCTGGTGGAGATTCATAGATGACTCCGCCTTGGAGTGAGAGAGTGGAGAAATCACATAATTTTAATCAATTCGTTTATTAGTAGTGGATAGATTTATGCTGCAATCCAAGCATGATTTATTGCAAAGCAATTAGTTAAAAAGCTGTTTTAAAACTAATGGACGGCGGAAGTCAACATGGAAACACCGTCGGTATTTCTGGGGTCTTGGCGTAAATATCAGATATTTCATTATTTTCCTCATAATAAGTGTTAATTATTTTTCTAAAGTTCGCTGACAAAGCGATTTAGGTAATCAGTAAAGTTACGAAATAAGAAAAATAACATAACATAACAACATCACGTCTCGTTCCCCGAAAGATTAGGCAGAGGTACCTATAGTTAACCCTCATGTCGCCTGTAATGTTTAAGTCCCATGAAATAGCCTTAGAAATAAGTTAACAAAAAAATACCAGCAAATTGCGAAAATCACCATCTTCAAAAAAAAATAAAAACAGCTGAAGTAGATACTGATAATAGCTAATGTTTAAATGAAAAAAAAATTAACAATCCACCGCACGTATCCGAATACGTGGTTCGTGAAATTCAGGTAATTCTAAACTAGCCATGAACCGCGGAACGTTGTGCAAAAGTTATCCGGCCCGGTTTCACGGACGATTTAGTCGCGGCTTTATGATGAAATAATTCTTCAGTCCGGCACGGGTTATCAAGTAGTACTTGCAATGTACATTTTATTAGCGGCTTATTTGTAGAGCACTCTTTTAGTTTCAGTATGCTCAATTGTTTCTTTTGAGACACTTTGTTATACATGTAACAATGTTTTTTACATGTTGTCCTTTTATTTTTTACATGTAACGTGTTTAAATATTTGTATGCCAGTCCTTGGGGAAACATGTAAGATCATAATTCTATTTATAAGACCTTAATGTACCATGTTTAAAAGCAAATAAACATAATCAATTCTATTCTATCGAGACCGCGATTACATATTCATAATGAGCTCTTTAAGAGTTCGAAATTAATCGGACAAACCCGAAATAATAGTTGGATTAGATAATAAAGTTTAAGTAGAAAATAACAACTTTAAATAAAATAGGTAAGCTAAGAGCTACACTGAATAAAACCACATGTATTTTGACCTCGTCTTTTCGAAAAGACAATTCAAGTTATACCAACGCTGCTCCGGTCCCCATTTATAGCGCTCTGCATTTGTTTTTTCCACTTTCGAATCGCTTTGGAATCCAATTGGAACCTCGGGTGAATATACGATGTGGTTGTTAGAGGCGACCTGTCATACACCTACACTTCGCCCAATAATCGCTTCTATTTTTACCGACTTTACAAAAAGGAGGAGGTACTATGTTCGGGTGTTTGTATGTTTTTTTTTTTTTTTTTTTTTGTATGTTTGTTCATCGAATACGCCGCCAATTGTCGACGGATTTTCAAAATTCTTTTTTTGTTAGAAAGTAGATAGTTCTGAGGTGGTCCCATTGTCACCAAGTTAGGATCTGATGATGGGATCTTAGAGAAATCGAGGGCAACCCTCAAATTTTATAGGCTCACTTATTGTCTTTCGCATATTTTATGAAGTATCTTGTGTATTTGTGTATGGTTGTCACCATCTCAGGTAGCTGGGCTGATGATGGAAGGTACAACTCCTTAACAGTAAGAAGTTACTCGAACAGGCAAGGACTGTTTTAGTAAATTGTTTTGATGTTTGATAGGGCATTTGCCACATTTGGTCTCATGATCATCAAGTCATGACCTGATGCTGCAGTCAGGATAGTCTGCAGAGTACCTAACTCCTCGACAACTAACAGCAGATATATCGTGTTTAGGCTCATTGAAAAGGGCTCGATGTGTGGATAAACGTACTGTTACTGAGGAACACCGAAGACCTGATGCTGAAGCCAGGAGCATCAGAAAAAGTACAAACCTTTAAATTACAGCACCGTAGTCGTGTTTGGGCAATGCAATGTTGACATAAGTCTGGCCTGATGCTGCAGCCAGGATTATCAGCATCTAATCTAAAAACTAATAAAAGGAGAACTCCTCAACAATTAACGTCCCTGCATCGAGAAAAGGAATATTTTATAAAAAGGCGATGGGCAAGTTGACATTAGGCTATTGTAACTTAGATAAATTATAAATAGACCCACTAAAAAGCGAGAAATAAAAACTTTTTAACAAAAAAAAAACCGACTTCCAAAAAAAACACTACAAACTGAAAAATAACTTTAATTTCGGAAGTCGGTGGCAAAAACTAAAATATTGATCCCTAAGACACCGACTTCCGAAATTAAAGTTATTTTTCAGTTTGTAGTGTTTTTTTTGGAAGTCGGTTTTTTTTTTGTTAAAAAGTTTTTACACATACATACATACACATCAGAGCAGTGGTGGCCCAGTGGTCACAGCCGCGACTTACGAGTTGTAGGTTTGAACCCTGCCAGGCGCTTTACTTTGTGTAAATTATATCATCACCACTGCTCTCAAAACGGTGAAGGAAAACATCGTGAGGAGACCGGCATGTCCTAGAACCAAAAAATCGAAGACATGCGACATCTACCAACCCGCACTGGGCCCGCGTGGTAGATTACGGCCCATCCCCTCTCACAGAGAGGAGGCCTGTGTCCCAGCAGTGGGAACATTATAGGCTGTGAGTATATATGTATACATACACATGACATCAAGTCTCTAATCTCTGAAGGGTTAGACAGAGGTGGTCCTATAGTACACCCACATTTTGCCCGTTATTTTTAAGTCCCATTTAAGGCGACCCTATTGCCATCAACCAATCACAATTTCAGACTCCGAGCTACTACTGAGAAACCGGGAAGACGGGAAAACCCAATGACACTTTTAATAAATAATAAAGCTTTCATAGATCTCAGTACCAACGTATAAATTGAACGTAAATGTGTCGTTACTGCAGCAAGTTAGTAAATGAGATATACCTACGGGAGTTCAGTAAAGTGCAAAGTTTGCTATCATATCGCCCACGAGAAATGGGTACAGTATAATAGTATTGCCAGTTGCTCCTCACTGTTTTTATGAGACGAGAAGCAACTACGCCATTCATTTTAGTAGGTTAGGTATTTACCTATTATATATGTATAAGATTTTTTTTATAAAGGAACAGCCATTCCGTACAAATTCAGTGACCCGGTTACCAAAATTAGGTTCCTATTAAGTAAAAAAATCACGAACTACCAATATAATTCATTCTACTCACAAAAGCAAGCGGAGCGGTCACGAGGAGAATGGGGCATCCCTAACAGTGGCCCTCGGAAATAACCGCAAAGGTTATCAAATTGGCAGTAGTGGACGCATTGAATGCCTTGGGCCACGCGCACATGAACGATTCCGCCGATCCTCCCCGCCGACCGTAATGGGCTATGCATGAGTAACCGCAAAATCGCATAGCCCCACTAATATGAGCAAATCTGGACGTTCCACATATTATTTATGTAAATGTATTAGATGACGGAATGTAATTCTGATCTGCATATATGAGCGAATGCAGGCAAGCCAGGCGTGTTGGAAACAAAGTGTTTTAATATTCAAAGAACATATGTTTTACTCTTACATTGATGCTAAGTAAGCAATCTGGTTCTACGTGAAACAATGTTAAGAAATTGTTAACTCTACAAGGGCTAAAGATTGAAGTTATACGAACATTTTATATTGCAGATTAAAAATCACGTTTTAAAAGTAGTAAAACCAAAAAGTACATCACTATTACACCGAATTTAACAGCACTATCTACTTTCATGTGAAAAAGAATTGCGTTTTTCTAGTACCATTTCAAAATTTCATAAACTCATAGAATAATACGTATTAAAATCAGTTTGTTCTCGCGAACAAAGTTGGCGCACGCACGAAAACGGAAAATTATGAGTAACTCTGCATCACCTAAAAAAGTTACGACAAACTGCATCTCGCGTTCGCGTTTTCACCCAAGCAAAGAGCAAGCGACAAAATGAATAAAAGGAGAACAGTTTTTCTTCGCAAAATGTGACAAAGAGGTGGTGCGGGATTTCTCTACGTGGAGTTATTGTCTGTGACGCAAAGTCGTCGTGACAAATAGTGCTGCGTTTTGCAACATTTTTAACTAAGAGTTAATGCCTTCGCCAAGAGTTTATTTTAGCTTAAGGGACGGAGGATAGTCACAGTGCTATAAACCTTTATTATCATTTCTCTAGTTTTAGACGCGTTATATTTTTCTTGTTTAATTTTCCAAACAGAAATCTTAGAATATTTACCCGTAAAGAGGTTATTCAAATAAAAACTAGCATAATCAGCCTATAATGTTCCCACAGCTGGGACACAGGCCTTCTTTCTTCGAGAGGGACTGGGAAATACCACGCCGGCCCCCGGTGCGGGTTGTTAGATGTCTTCGATTTTTTGGATTCTAGGACATGCCGGTTTTCTCACGATGGTTTCTTCACCGTTTTGAGTGCAGTGGTCATGATATTATTTATTGAAAGTAAAGCGCCTGCCTGAATTCGAACCCACGACCTACAGCTGGTAAGTCGGGGCAGTTACCTACGCCAACACTGCTCCTAATATGAGCTGAATCATATCATAGCTTATCAGAAAATGTATTGTCTATCTTTATTAGAGCACATTTGAATGACCTTTTGACGTTCAAAAGTGCCTTTTATGTGCCTATTTGAAATAAATGCTTTGACTTTGACCTTTCATAATTACTTGCCTTTATCAAGCACGGCCACCGTAGGCGCGGGCTTGCGGGCGGCGAGCAATGGGCAGCTCGCCGTCCGGTAAGGACCAGGCCCGAGTCGACGGCGCGTTGTGTTCCACGTGCGCCTCAAGGAGATGTCAGCACCAACTGACGGGATCCGCTAGGGCCGATGCCCACCAGGGTCGCGGGTTGTTCTAAAGAGATACCGCGGCCCCTGGCACAGGCAACTGAAGGAACACGGGTGGGTTTTAATCAGTAAGAGTCTGACACTCCCTTCCGCACCGCCCAGAGCGGGAGGGGTCATTTGATGATTTCCCACCCCCAAAAAAAAAAATGGTACATACGTTATGCGTAAAGTATTCGACTGATATTCACAGCAACATATCGGTTTATTTCTATAACGAGCAGATTATCTACGATAACAGCTGTGTCTGTGTGTGTTAACTATCCATCGCTAAGTTACTCATTGGTCTGGACTACTTCAGACTTCGATATCTCAAGTTCGATTACCACATCGGGCAAAATGTGGAACTTAGTTCGAGGTTTTCGGTGGTAAAACTCTCAGTTATGGCCCAGGATTGGAAATGTGCCCGATAAATGATGATAGACTCACGCCCACACATGGAAAGTCTCGCAAATCCATCCCAAAATTTCCTTTCAGGTTTTCCCCGGCGGGACTGAAAAACGTGACAGAAATATTTTTTAGATTTACCCGACTTCAAAAAAGGAGGAGGTTCTCAATTCGGATGTTTATATATTTTTATTTTCCTAAATACCTTAAGATCATCAGCGTATAATAAGAAATTACTACTTTGAAAGCAGTTACAAATATCGTTTAAATATATAATAAACATCAATGGGCCCAGAATAGATCCCAGGGGAAGCCTAAAGTCGCCAGAAATGGGTCTGATTGGTATCCATTGCTCACTACAGTTTAATTACGATTGCAGATATATGAACAGAACCAACGCAGTAAATTAACCTCTGATGCCGATAAAGGCTATTTTATTTAATAAAATTTAATGGTCCACCCTATCAAAAGCCTTTTTAAAATCTGAACAAATAGCGTCGGTCCGATATAGTTCTTAACAAGAAAAAAATATATATTAGGGTTCCGTGCCAACGGGACCCGCCTCCGCTGTCCGTCCGACTGTCAGCGGGCTGTATCTCGTACACAGTTGAAATGTTCACAGAGTTTGTTTCTATTGCCGCTATAAAAACAAATAATAAAAAAAAAAATACTTTATTTTATTTTACATACAAGAAACGTGTTTTTTCGGCGGTTTTTGCTTGTGGCCGGTTTTTGTTACAACTGGTCTTGCCTACTAAATTGTTGTACAAAATATTGGATACTTGTCAATAACAATATGCGACCCCATCAAAGAACGCTCTTAGAATCGTTTATTTATTTCCGTCAATCAATGAACTCACTTTCGTTATTCATTCAATACATTTGGAGGGGAAAGAAAAGTAATCTGAGGGATTGGGCTCGAACACGCGAAAAAGATATTGGAAACCATCCGCGAAATAGGAACAACCCGTTATTATTCTGTCAGTTATAACCCTTCACGTATTTAGAAATAAACTTTTGTTGTTTAACAAAAAGGTTTCGTTAAATTAATCGGGCTTATGAACCTACATTAAACTTGTTTATGAATTACCCTTGCCCTAATTAGGAGCTAATGGGACTCATTTTGTAATTTTTATATATTGTTACTTATGTTTGTACCGGGCTAAATAAAAGGCGTATTTATTACTGATAAAGGAAAATTATTTCTAGAATAATTGGACTACTTATTTTATGTTTAGAACTAACGTTGCTAGACGTTGGCTGTCAGCTCTCCAAGCTAGCTCTTGTCTTTTTTCTATTCTTTTAAATATGAAATAGTGTTTATGTCTTTATCCCAGTAACCTATAACTTTCGTGGGGGTTGATTATTAAACGATATATACATAAAAGACAGTTAAATCCTCTACAATACCTTTTTGTTCATATAACGTGTCGATTCAAATGGCGACATTAATTTAACACACACAGCGCTAGTGGCCAGTAACTATAAAAGTTATAGCAATGTAAAATCATTCGTAATTTGAAAACTATCGCCAGGGCCGCTCGCCAACATTATAGGTCTCTCTCTCTCTTTCCTTCAATTCGCCTATTCTTTGCACGTTATTCGTTTTAATTTCATTGATGCGATGTTATGATCCGTGACCCCGGCAAATGACCCCTGAGCCACAGATAAGTACAGGTCATGGTCCTATTTTAGAAAATTGAAAATAAATAATAACGTTTAATGAAATTTAAATATGTTCATAAAACAAAAATGCGAAACCGTGTTAAATTACTGTCGCTATCACGGAAATCTATGGTCGCCATTAAAGCGGCACGCTGTATAAGTACAAACAAACCACTAATATAATTAATCACTTCAGTTAAAATCTAGTAGGTAATTCAAAGCTACTCCAGATCATCGGCAGCCTTATGCAATTCAATCAAGTGAATCGGAACGTGAATTCTACACACTGCCGAGCGTGGCCGTATCGGCGGCATGTGTATCTGCCCTAAGATTGCCCGTTGCGGTGAAGTGGTCGTAGTTCACCGTATCATGAGTAATACACTCGTGCGTATGTAATGTCACATATTATGTGAATAATATCAAAGCGTCTTCATGTGTCTATTACCTTCTCGAATGTTCCCTGTAATCTAGTAAAGTTTGCCGATTGTGTTTATTGATGACTAGCGACCCGCCTGCGTAATGCCAGACTGTATATGTATATTATCACAGACACGGGTAGCTCTGTGCTCTCAGGTAATTTGTTTTAATGAATGAAGAGCATAGTACATATTAGCACAGACAAAATCTGTGTTGAAATACATTTTGCTTTAGAATATTGGAGAAAAATACGTAACTTTTTAGTCTTTAGGAATATCTATTTTGTTTTTGAGTACAATCCTCCTTCAGGGGGTAGTTTAGAAAAACAAAGCCAACTCTACTAGGTGGCGATATCTCACCCTTGGAAGCTGACTTATTCTATCCGTTCACAAAAAATAGACCCGTTTTTAGAGTATTTTTGAAAACCCCAAAGCCAGAAAAAAATGGCGGGATTGGTGCATAGTGCGAATATTTAGGGTGGGGAAGATCACCTGGCGGGTCTAAGTAGGTTTACTAGCAATAATATTAAGGCGTAGTCGACGGAACCCCGCTTCGCGTGGCCCCTATTTCTGTCTACAGGGTTTAAAGGAACCTAACACGAAGGAGATGACGGGGGCTCGTTCGCTCGCTTTACTCGCCCCGTGTCATCCCCTTCGCATCTAACCTGTCCGAGTTGGGGTGCCCCAAGTCCTGAGCCCGCTTCGCTCGCTCTTGCATCCTAAGTTCTCATTGCGTTTTACTATGTCAAGATGTGTTAGTTTTATTTATGGCCTGTGCCCTGTACTCGTACGTAGTTTGCCTTGGAAATGACGAGCATAATTTATACTAATACAGGGAATGTCTGTGTTGAATTGAAATACATTTTGCTCTTTAGTGTAACGAGCACAAAGCGGTCCAGCACGGACTATGGATGTCTGTGGTAATATACAGTCTGGCATTACGCGACCCGCCCCTGCCTCGCACGGTTATACGACTTGACTTAGTAACGAGACGTTTACATATATTATATGTAAGTTTAATATACACATAAACCTTTCAGAATGAATTGTCTAAATTATGGTGAAAACCGCATCAAAATCCGTTGCGCAGTTTAGAAGAACAATGCGGTCCCCACAGGCAGATACGAAAAGTGGGTTTAATTTATAAAATGTAGATGCTGCATAGATTACGTTTCTCGTGTTCCGCTGACTGCATCTTCACTTATTAATATGAGTATATATTATTATGTGAAGATGCAGTCAGATTTTTATTTGACCCTAAAGTAAGATATTTAGAAAAAAAACACATTGTGAGCTTAACATTCATCGTACCTTAAAAAGAGTATTGCGCAAAAAGGATTTATATTCTTAAATGAAAACTGAAACGAAAAGACTTAAATTGATGAATGTCAAAAATCTTTCGATTTTCTTTTTCTTACTTTGTCTAAGTTTTCAGTGCTCTCGGTTTAAAAACTTAGATGGAGAGTGGGTAGAACTTAAAACGATTTCGAAGTAAACTTATAATTTTGACTTTGTACTGGGTAGAATGTATTTAGCATTTATACGTCACTGCAAACGCAAGGTAGTGGCAGTACTTAGCACACAAAATAAAGAGAAAAAAGGCACATTTTCTTTTTTCTTCTCTTATTTTTAAAAGGATTTTATTTTGAAACGAGAGTTCATACGTGCTCTGTTTATTTTGGCCCTTGTTTAGATTCTAAAAATACATGATTCCATTTCTAAAAAAGGTTTTGGCATACTGGAGCCGCATGAGAAGATCATCTAACTGCAGAACTATTCAGTGTCAGATGTAGAAAGAATAAACCCGCACCCTAATCGCGTAAACTATCAATGTCAATCTGAATCATATTGCTTATCCATCGCTTTATATGTTTGAAAAAATGTGTCTGCTCAACAACGTAAATAAAGGCTCCTACAAACAGGTGCGACACGCGATATAATCGCGCGCGACACAAAGGCACCGCTCGTTGCACGACTTGCGGTGCCTTTGAGACGCGCGCGATTTTATCGCGTGTTGCGCCTGTTTGAAGGAGCTTTAACGCAATGTAATGAAAGCCATTGCCACTTATAGTATGTTACGCAATTACTCCGCTGATCAATAACTTCCCGAAGGTACAAATTTCGACATCAGGGGAAACTACATTCTCTAACCCACAAAAATTGAGTCTCGAAACAGTTTGTACCTATAATTTTTCAGCTTCCATTCCACATATATGCAACAGAATCGTACGATAATGCACTTTCTCATTATCTCGTGTGAGCTTACAGCTTAAATTACAGTAACTTTATAATGTAACCATCGTACGTATTCGTTAATGAGACAGCCAGTCTGTCAAACACAAAGGGGATCTCATTCTAGCGAGAACGAGGAACAATCTCCTAAATCTATCACTCCAGGATGACTTTATTACATAACGCTGCGCTTACATGAGCATTTTTTTCATCAATTATTACTGTGTTACTCTTGCCGGATGTAGTGGAGCTATCTACAGATATCCCAAGAAAAGTATGCGCTTCGAGAATCATAGTTTGTCTTCGGAAATACTAACGCGTGGAGATGAGATCTAATATAGAGTCGTTACAACCTTGTAAGTACTCGCCTATTTTGTATTGCCAAGATTATAAAGTTATAGATTAACAACTCTTTACAATTTCAAAAAAAATTCAAAACTTTTAAGTAACATAATCTGTTTAGGTAACCTGACAGAGAGAGAACTTCATACGAACACGAAATGGTAGGTGCAATACCAAAAAGCGCAGCAGTGCAAAACTTAGAAGCTTTGCCTCTGTAGAGGGTTACTCTATGGCGCGACGTTCGTGTTAATACGGAAATACGAAGATAACCGAAGCGCATACGTTTTTCAGTTCTAATGTAGTTTAGTAATCCAAAAAAATGCTTTATATTTTCTCTATTGTGTTTTAATGAATCGCCTAGTTGGTTAAGTGTCTCTCTAGCGGTATGTGTAGCAACAATTTCTACATTTTGACATCGCAAACATACATCGTTTTTGCCTAATTTTGTCCAGTCTATGTAAGAGCACCTTAACGATCCGTCCCGTTCCGTCGTACGGGCGTTCGTCGCGGCGCCTTACCTCCATACCTAAGCATTCTAAATTGCCAGACTTCACCGTTTATTACGACGTAAAATACTGGTTAATAGTCATGGCGAAGAAGAAAGGAACCCGTGGTAAGTGAGTGTAAGTTTATCAGGTTACGTTATTCATGGGGAGGATTTTTGTGGCTATTTCTGTACGTATAAACACAAATAAAGTGTGAAGGCCGCCTATTGAATGTTTTGTATTGTTAAATGTATTTTTTTGTTAATACTCATGTATTTTCTGGTGTACAATAAAGTATATATAAATAAGTAAATAAAGTAAACATCTAAAAGTAGGATTGACAATACGATGAAAATTGTTTTGAAAATCTTTTAGAAGTCCGTTTCCAAGTCAGTTAAATTACCTTATTATTATTTTGGTTTCTATAGCTGATAATGAGGTCCACTAAAGTGTCGTTTTGACTACAAAATGGCAACCGCTCTGAAAGTTTAGTTAGTAGCTGACCTAACCTCACAATCAAATAGAACTGAAATCCATATCTTGTACAATCTATTCACTTAGGTACCAAATTGAGCTCGCTACTCTTACTCTTCTTCTTCTTAGCGTATTGATGGCAAAAAGTTCAAACATCTTTGGCCCAAAATTCAGTTGAGCGAACTGCGCTACTTTTAATAATGACAAAAAAGTATTTATTAAGAATCCTAAAGGCGAGGATCGTTCAAAATCAATTTCAACCCAAATATTTTCACTCAACGTGTCTATTTGTATTCATAGAGAAATTTTCTTTGAATAGATAAACGGATAAAAGGGTTATTCCGCATTATATGGAGGTCTGACGAACGAAAGACAGGCGTACCTAGTGAGCCAAGTCTGTTATGTGTTGGTGATTTACATAAAAGCAGGTACATAAATATCCAGGAAAAATGTGCTAATGAAAACTCGGAAGATGTTTAGCTGATGTAAAAATAAAAATATAAAACATACTAATAGGGAACTATTTAATGCTTCTCCTAGTTGAAAGGTCCTGAGAAAAAGCATTTATTTACAACTGTTCTAAACTCCTTAGCAGTATAAGCAATAAACAGAGAATCTAAGAGTGTGTATAAAAATCTTTAAATGGATAATAAAATCAAACTTTATAAAAGTTCTTAAACCATAAAAATCTATAAACATTTAATAAACGTGCTTATAAATGGAGAGTCCTCGAAACTCGTGGAGAACTTCGGAAATTTCGACCCTTCAAACGTATTTTCAGTCAGGTATTTCTTGAATTAAATCTTATGAAAGATATTGCCTACGCGTAAGTTCAGAAGGCTCGGGCCTCTAACCCACATAACGAAGGCAAACTTAGTAAATTTATTATAATTTATTGGAAAAAATCAGCCTTTATAGATAACTTTATCTTTTAACTTAGTTTTAACAAACAAGGCCAGTTTGGGGATCACGTTTGCCAAAATATTTACTTGTTATTGTTGAGATCGTCTTTTTACTGCCGCTTGACCTGATTTTTATTAAATTTTACCACCTACACATTTTGGCTCAAATAATCCAAACAAAATAGTCAAAACCGGATATCTATGGTCAAAACAAACTATGATTCCAAACAGAGAAAAGCTTTTTCGTGTTGCCACTAATTAAATTATACTATAATAGAATACAAAAGCATCGTGTTTACTATCGAGCCTAGTTTATAAATTTTTCGCGGTCTCATCGTCGGAGAGCCACGCAAGAATTTATATTCCGCACTGCGACTCATAAATTTGAGTGAACGTCCTCTAGCGCCGCCACTAGTTGTTCTATGTTCGCGCACATTGCAATTTATGATTGTTCAGCTTAAGATTTCACAACTAATAAATTGAATAAATACCGCTTTTATTATCCCAAACTGACACTCACTAGTAGCGCGCCAACGCGTTTAATGTGATAAAATATTTCCTCGGCGTACCATAAATATATGTAGGTAACATTCATACGACATACACGGTCCGTTTTAATAAAAATGTTTCATATGAAACGTACAATATAGCGTAAGTAGGTATATAGAAATTTCTAATATAATAATTGTAATAGTATAAAGGTATATACCGTCCAAATTACAAACTGGTAACTATATTATATGTCATTCAATTCCTCACTGAACACGAAGGTGTAAAGTAATTTCGACGTGTATATTGGAATTCAATTTGGGAGTGGAGTGAATATTTCCGTACACGGGCGCCGTCGATGTCGGCTGTCTATCACTTCCATATTGTTTGATAGAGTTTGACTCGCTTACCTTGAAACTGGCGTTTACGTACGCCGTAACGATCATTAGGCAACTTTCTGCAGATGCTACGGCTCGTTGTCGACTGACATTCTTGGAATACTGATCAGACACCTACCTACTTGTGCTTCTATAAGTTGGTCGTTACCCTAAGCGAGTGACATTAACATAAAATTGCTTAACGCCCTCGCCGATGCAATGATCGCAATTTTGCCTGGACAAAAAGTTAAAGAATCCTTGCGAATGAACTGCGAGAAGTCTTTAATTGAATGAATATTTATATACCGTTACAGTAGATGAGGGTTATACTAAGTACTTATTATTTTGCAGTTTTACCTGAACTTTTATCGTCTCGTTTTGCTAGAGTGAAATGTGATTTGGAACATGTACAAGATCGAGTTGTAGTCAACTCGTTCCAAATCGTGCCATCAAGGTCCACAAAGACATCTTAATTAATTACACTTTCAGATGTAATTGGATTCATACATTTGTAATCCGTGTATACGTAATGAAAACAAAAGAATCCGAAACGAAATCCAATTAGGTACAGTCAACAAAAGAGATAAGTATGCAGGATCGTCGGATATAGTTAAAGTTTAGTAAGAAACCGATGGATGTTCTCGAATAAAAAATAATTTTATTAATAGAAAACAAACAGATCATTTATCAAATTAAAATTTCAATCGACAACATCTATCGTCGTTCACTCAATATAAGAATTCAGAACCTTTACAAAGTTGGGACTTGAAAACAAATGAATATTATTTCAATCCATACATATCTAACTAATAACTTTTAAGTTTAGTGACTTTATTGGACCATCAGCGCTATAAACTTACATATAGTTTAAGTATACTTTTACACATTTTCCAGACTAACTTCTCACAGCTGAACTGTAACTTACAACTGAACTGTAATTTACAAGAGTATATATTATTTCTAATACTACATTACAAAACTACACTGACGAGCAATATAAAAAAGCCACTTGCAAAGTGCCTAAGGAAAACTAAACTATAAGTATACTAATATAACTATATCCTAAACCACACAAGTTAGTTTCACGAAGTATCAAAAATATTCAAACAGTATTATATTGCACATTAAAACCTCATCATGAGTCATTACTTAGAGGCCTGTTCGAAGTCATGGATAGAAAAAAGTTTTAAAATAAAATTGAAACAAACAGCATCGTAAAGTTCCAAAATTAAAATATGCCCGTGAGGCGTGAGCACATCGAATGTGGTGAGGATGAATGGGGAAGAGTAATGTTCTCTGCTGATGAATCATCAATCAAAAAAATGAGACATCGAGTGTACAAGAAAATATTTTACACAAGCATGTTTCGAAGAAAGAGTCCAATATGGGGGAGATACTGTACCTACACGTGTGGGCCGGTATTTTATCAGATGCTGGTGCCGATAGTAATTGGCAATTTGACCGCTGTGAGATAATATAATTATCTAAACGAGTTTCTCAATGAATATGTTCATTGAGAAACTCGTTTACGTTTTGTCCGTATTTGGTCAATATGGCCGATAAGCGGACAATGCATTGTTTATGCATAATTATGTCCGGCCCCACATATCTCATGTGTTAAACGAATACCTTCAAGACGTGGGAATCGATCAAATGGAGTGGCCAGCGAGAAGCTCTGACCTAAACCCTATCGAACATGCCTAGGACGAGCTTGAAGAAGGCGTTAGATGCCGAAATCTACCTCCAATCGCACTTTATGCCCCGAAAAATGCACTTATTGAAGAATGGGAGAATATTTCTCAGCATATTCTGAGGAATCTAATGCTCAGCATGCAATGGAAGGCTACTGTTAGTGTGTTATGCAATTACCCCACAGGTATGCGCACTGTCTAAGCATGCAAGCAACATAAATACTTGGCAAAATCATCGATAAAACGCCATTATTATAAAAATTTGAATTATAAATACCCATACCCAGAATAACCTAAGCAAAGTAAATAATTTGTAGTACGTACTCGCACGGTCAGCAAAAAAGTCAATTAAAACTATATAATTTAATCTTAGGTATTTAATTAATTATTGATCAAAATATTCGGATCTGATATAAGATTTAAAAAGTCTTTACCTTTAGCTCATTAAATATTGAACAGCAATATCCAATCATTTTTTATCTATTAATTTAGAGATTATATGAATGTGTAATACATAGTAACAGTGTCAATCGACTGTTTATGCTGGCTGTACCTATCATAATAGCATCAAACAATATTGGACAAACACATTCTAGGTATTTTACGGTTTACAAACACATACATTTTGGAATAACTGTGGTCCTGTGGCCATACAGGGCAAGCTAAACTCCGCAGACGCAATGGGTATCGATATCTATTTACATAAGTAAACAAAAACAACCAACGTTTATTTAAACGGCCTACCGTTTAAATACTTACCTACATACCTTAGAAGTTTTGAAAATAATGAGGCACACAATTACCTATAATTGATATATGAGATTTTCTTAACATGTTCCACCTATACGTCTCACATTGTGAATTTTGATCCGAGACTTCTGTTTGTGTTCACTTTTTGAAGGTAGGTTCAGTTAGTACCTTGGTACCTACATTTTAAATGAACATTTGAAACACACGTGAGTGTATAAACTACTTTTAAATCTAGTACCTAGCACTGGGCTGCGTTGACTGTTCTATTGAACTGCGTATACGTTCGCTATGGACGAAGCCGTTTCGTTACCGTCGACGAAGAAGAACCACCGACGAATACGCTGTATTGAAGATAGACCCACGTGTTTTGCGCTAGCAGCTATCTTTCAAGGATCTTATTAGGGCTCTGGAGATCATATAGATAGTCATTATTGGATTTGTTTTCTGGTGTAGCTGTGGGTGGACGTTAAAAATGGAAATTAGTACAACAAATTTTACCTATAAATATTATTTTGCATCAGGGTCAGTGAAGAATTAAGTTCATACTGCACTGCAAAAAGAATACGAAAGCATCAAAACAGCTTGATTCCAAATCAAACAATATTGAAAACTATGTTACCAATACGTAAACAGTACCTATAATAAAATATACTTAGCAAACCGCCTGCAGTAGTAAATTCTTAAACGCGCGTAATTCTCTGCTCACGGCGATAGATGGCGCTATAACTCAGTGTGGACACAAACTACCGCCTCAACGAGGCAAATCGAAAGCCATGCGATGATCATTTACACACGATTTAGATGTATTTGAGTGGTATGAACTATGTGGCGATATCAATTCGGTTGATAGTGAATGATTTTATAGTTGGGTAATTTAATTAGATTATACTGGCGCCGATTCTGTTGTGTCACAAACTAAACTAAATTTAAGTTCGGGCATCTTTTTCTTTCCATTTCATTAAGAAAAGGACAGAAGATAAATATTAGTTTAGTCCTGTCAAATTAGTCAGCGCCTGACGTAAATTGACGTATTTATAATGGCCATTTTTTAAATCTCGACTAAATTGTCTATGGAGTATCTTAATTTGACAGGACTAAACTAATATTTATCTTCTGTCCTTTTCATAATGAAATAGAAAGAAAAAGATGCATGAACTTAAATTTAGTTAGGTTGTGAACAACAGAATCGGCGCCATTGTTTAGCATAATCAGCCTACAGGGTTCCCATTGCTGGGGAATGGGCTTCCTCTCTGTGAGAGAGAGCAGGTTATCCACCACGTGGACCCAGTGCGGGTTAGTATAAGGCAGATGTCTTCGAATTTTTGGTTCTAGGATATACCGATTTCCTCACGATGTTTGCCTTCACCCTTTTGAGAGCAGCTAAGTTATGATGTCTGCCTTGGCTCTATATTTTATAGAAAAATAAATTATTCATCTGGAGTCCTGCACCTACAAGAAGTTACATTCGCATACCGTTGTTGCGCAATAATTAATATTATATAACTTGGGATTCTTCATATTAAAATTAAGACAAACATGATTAATTCGACAGAATTGTATAGAATAACAACGTTTTTAGAATATTAAATCAAAATAAATTACTTAACTAATAGACCAAAGAGAACTTTATAAAACTTCTATTAGATTAAAAGCATCTCCTAAATTATGGTACCTACCTTAATAGTGAAATCAAAATCAATTGGCTATCTAACAAAAAGATTTCAAAAATCGCGGCATTTTAAGACGAAGAGTTTCATGTTAAAGTAGGACACGCTATAAAAAATCGTCATGAATAAATTAAGTGAGTTGCTAAAAGAAAAGGGGTTCAATTTAAAAGTGACTCTTTTTCTTTTTCACACAGCCTGTGCCAAGCAGAAGGATGTGTAGGGATTTGAAATATTGCACCTTTGCCAAACGCGCTACTAAATAACCACTCGGTTCACAATGGAGATACTTACTTGGCGTTTTTCTACCTCTTTGGGTACATGTTCTTGCAATTAAGTCACAGAATTGTTGGTGTTGTTTCCGTAATTCTTTAGATGAGGACAGAAGGTTGAAAGGAATAATAAAAATAACTTATTGCATTAGTGACTGTTGAGGTAACCGTGTTCTTGAGTGGAGACCGCGAATCGGCAAACGTAAGGAAGGACGCCCTCAGGCTAGGTGGAGCGACGATCTTTGTAGGGTGCCTGTTAGCTGCTGGATGAGAGTTGCTGAGAATCGAGCTAAATGGCGTGCAATTGAAGAGGCCTATGTTCAGCAGTGGACTGCTGTAACCTGATGACAATGATGGCATTAGTGATGTTCATCATTATTTTATTCCTTCTTCACTAAAATAAAAGGACCCCGTCAGAAAAAATGTAATAATAAAAAAACCTACTTCAAAGCTTATTATTGTCCTATTTTTTTATTTCAGCAACAGTACGTGCACAAGTAATATAAAAACCCGTCGCGTCGTCATACGATAGTTTTTCTTTATGACTTGTAGCGCCATAAAAATTCAGCGAGCACAACAATCTGAGGATAGCTCATTACCATAGTCGGGACGTAGGGACGTAACGTATTGTGTGTGCTGTCGCCTGGCTGTTAAACATTACTAAAAACAAAAGAACTTACAAAAACAAATCCTCGTCATAGTGACAGTGGCGCAACACTAATTAGGTCAAGCGCGAGCTTCACAAACTGCTCTCTAGGCCGGCTGTGCCCTCTTAATGAACTACTCTAACGAAACAAGTTTTTTTAGCACTATTGTACATATAGCCGTCGTAGCTTTCATTAGGTGTTAAGTAACTTTATTACAGTAAAGTAGAGGAGTGATAGATTAAATTGGGTATTTCAGTGTTCAGTGCTCAGAACGTTGAGAGAAAAAATTAAAAGTTATGTAACTAAGAAATTCTTCTAAGCGAGCTTGCAGTTACTTTCTACCTACAAGACTGAAAGTCGAACAGAGCACAGAATTTCTTTAGTAGGTACCAAGTCTCCGTGTATTGAACTCGACTTAAAAAATAATACGATTGTTCTATTTTTGGCGTTAAGCAGCATTGTTATTTGAATTCGAAAGGTCAGTCTCCGTGAAATTCAGACACATATCAGACAGTTTTAGCTCTATAGAATAGACTAGAATACACTTTTGCGTACCTACCCCTTATAGGGGCCCGTGGCTAAATAATAACAGCCACTCGGGTCGATCAAGTTAAGCTACGCTTGTCGAGGTCGATCTGTGGATGGGTTACCATCTTTACATACCGAGACTCCTCCGTGTCTCGGAAAGCACGATAAGCCGTTGATCCCGGCTGTCATTCCTGGATCTTTGGCAGTCGTTACGGGTAGTCTTAGCAAGGGGTATCGTATTATCCAGTAACTGGGTTGTGGACTTGTGGAGGGCAGATAGACAGTAATGTAATATACTTTACAAATTCGGCTGCATCCGGTTAGACTGGAAGATGACCCCAACGTAGTTGAGAAAAGGATAATCAGATTGATGTACACCATATAAATTACAGATATACTCTATCTCTAGGATTAGCAAATACCTTGGCAAATCTCCATTTAGTTCTTATACTCACCTTTAAAGATTACAATACCTCCTCACTCCACACTTACATCTAAAGCAAATTGCACTCAATGTTTTTCTTACTTCCCCACTAACGAGAACCACCCAGAACTTAACGTAAGCAGCTTAATATATCGGGCAGGGAGTGCTTATGTTATCCTGTAGTTACTATAAACTTTGAAGCTTAACATGTTTGCAAGACTTAGGTACCACTAATGTTCCAGATGTTAGATCTTACTAATAAAATGTACAAGTTTGATAACTATTTACAAGTACTTAGAAAATGGTTATCATAATCAGCCTATAATGTTCCCACTGCTGGGAAATAGGCCTCCTCTCTTCGAAAGGGAGAGGGCTGTAATCTACCACGCGGGCACAGTGAGGGTTGGTAGATGTCACAAATGTCTTCGAATTTTTGGTTCTAGGATATACCAGTTTCCTCACGATGTTTAAATTCACAGTTTTGAGAACAGTGGTGATGAAACTATTTACACAAAGTAAAGCGCCTGCCTGCTGGGTTCGAACCCACGACCTACGACTCGTAAGTCGGGGCAATTACCACTGGGCCACCACTACCTACTCCCTGAAAATGGTTATCGTTCTATAAATATTTAACAACTTTAATAGCCACCAAAACGGGCTATCACTAATAACTCATGGAATTAAACCACTATAATGACGGTAATTCGTTGGTTATCAAATAAAATAACTCATTGTAATGGTTGTTTTTCTTGTTTTCCTAAAGTAACACGAAAAGGTTGAACATAGACTTGGTAGCAATTACTACCCTTGATATTTCTACTTGCAGAGCATGTCTATTTCCTTTCCTTCTTACTTTTCTAGTGATAATGACTATCGTAGATAAACAGACTCTACGTTAATGGTAATCTAATTAGTGCCACGAACTAAATGGAGCCGGGTGGTCTTTCACCGTACGCAGTACTTAATGTAGTCCACGTTAAATGACGCTCGTCTTTAACCCCCGAGGACCTGCAATGTACATAGTAAACAAGTGTGAATACATACAAGCCCACTTCACTCGGTGAAATTCGGTTAGAATCTTTACTCCGGGGGCCTAACTCCAGAAAATTATTTATTAATGTTTACTTCAAAATAAATTGGTCTAATGTTTAACTTGAATGTTACGCTTGAAAGGACAATGCTCATGAATGTATGGAATCCCGTACCATGCTGCATCAAAGTCAAACTTTGTTTTTTATAGATTACACTTATCATATTAACTCCTACAAAAGTTCTTTTTTAAACAAAACCCTATCGGAGATTTTCAAAAAAATCTAAATAACTTAAAAACTAGGTATTTTATTTTGTTTGATACGACCGGCGATTATTGCTCTAAAAACAGCCTATTCTATTCTAGTTATTTTTAATTAATGTAGAATCGACAAAGTATAATTTTTTACATGTTTTTTTGTAACACTTGTAGCACTTTCAAAATTCAAGGTTATATCATATCATTTGAAACGGAACGTTATGTAAAGGTAATAAAACAATATCAACACTCTTTTACTTTAAATTAAATTCCCTGTTGAAAAATTAAATCCCCGACGCGTAACGTCGTAAAAAATATGAAAATAATTAGGTAATACAATATTTTGATCTTGATGCATGAGACTTTTGGTAATTCTCCTTTAGTAGATGGATATTAGCGACGCAAGCAAAAACTGGTTTGTTCTTCTGACCCTTTTTACTTTGGACGTGTCACCCTAAAAACTTTATGGTCCACAAATTACTTACTCCTATTTAAAGATAAGTATGTGTCCGACGGTGGCCAAGTGGTGACGGCCGCGACTTACGAGTTGAAGGTCGTAGGTTCGAACCCAGACAGGCGCTTTACTTTGTGTAAATTATTTCATCACCACTGCTCTCAAAACGGTGAAGGAAAACATCGTGAGGAAACCGGCATGTCCTAGAACCAAAAAATTCGAAGACATGTGACATCTACCAACCCGCACTGGGCCCGCGTGGTGGATTACGGCCCACTCCCTCTCACCGAGAGGAGGCCTGTGTCCCAGCAGTGGGAACATTATAGGCTGATTATGGTTATGGTTATGGTATGTGTCCAGCCGAAATCCGGACACAAGATTAATTTAAGTGTGTTTTACATTCAACAACAATTTCATCTTCAAGTTGAAGCGTTATTCCCTTCTCCCACCCACTTCATCCAGATCCCGGACAGATTCGAACAACTTTTCCATTAGTACTTTGGGCACAACTTCCCACTTAAAATTCTATCTTAATTGCGAACAAAATATTCTACTCCTTGGACTCCAGTTCTACCGTGCATTATTTTATTATGCGGAAATGATTAACTTCCATCAGAACCGTCGTTTTGTTATTTTCTTTAAGCTTTTAATTTGTAGCTAAATGGATTTGAGGTATTATCATCAAAACCGTTAGGACACCAGAAAAACAACTTTACGTAAACATATTCCGTACTTTTTCAAGGAACCTCTACTTTGTTTTCACGCTTAGCCAGTGTTTTGAGGATGTTCCAACTTTCACGTGTTTTTATAAAGCTATTTTAATATTTACCTAAGTAACTCCGAGCTGAACAATTTTCATTTTGAATTTTGGTCTTTACGCCAGCAA
Organism: Oligia latruncula; assembly: GCA_948474745.1. NCBI lineage: Eukaryota > Metazoa > Arthropoda > Insecta > Lepidoptera > Noctuidae > Oligia > Oligia latruncula. Next base: position 11,053,552 of record OX419699.1, read on the forward strand.
CATAAGGTAAGCTGTTCTCCGTAATATTTTATAGAACAAAATAGTCAGAGTAACGTGAATGTTTTGATTGCTTCATAATCTATAATAAGTGTTGTTGGTATGTATAGGTATGCTGCGATGTAACATAAACAACCTAACCACTTCGGGCTCATTGGTTTATTTTGAATTCATTTTAGCTTTTGTGGTATAGTAATTTTATTCTTAGAGCACATCGTCTTCACATATAATTATATAATTAATGTATACTAAATATTGTAAAACATTTTAAAGGAGTACCGGTGGACTTTGTTCTTCATACGAAACTACCTTTTGGAAGGAGGAACTAGAATCAATTCTATTATTTGTAAATGTTGACGTTCAAAAGTGCCTTTTATGTGCCCATTTGAAATAAATTAAGTTTTTTACTTTGATTTAAATAACAACAGTAAACCATAGACAATATTTGTATACGCACCGATTTATTTACGCATCTTAGTTCTATTTATCTGCTGGCCAGTAACTCGTGGCCGCCCAAGGGTGCCAGGATGCCGCCACCGACTGCCATATATCAAGCGGTCCGCTTTTAATCTCGCAAGCCCTATTTATTCACATTTATTCCAAAGATATTTTCCCACCGGAATTTCCCCCTTGGAATTGGTAACATTTCCCGCGTTTAGCTGATTTGTACCGTTGCTGTTATTGTGGTTTATTTTACAGGAACAAAAGGGACTGAAATATTTAGAGTTTGTCAAAAGATGGTTATGATAAATTATGGCGACCCGCTATCACAGCCGGGCGTATCTTAAATAATACGCTTTTTGTTTCCTCGAATATTCAAATTGCAATTTTGTTTATTTTTTGTCGTAGACCCGTTATTATACAAGAACACCTACTCATTCCAGTGAGTCATTCTTTTGCAAATGTGATGGATAGACTACATTAATTGTCTTTTAATTATCTATTGCACATATAAATAGAGATGATAAAAACTTTTTACAAAAAAAAACGGCTTCAAAAAAAAAGACTACAAAGTGATAAATAACTTTAATTACAGGAGTCGGTGTCGTTAGTTCCGCAGTTTCGTCTTTTGACACCGACTTCCGAAATTAAAGTTATAATTATCACTTTGTAGTGTTTTTTTTTTCACTTTTTAGTTGTATATTATACAAATTCATACAAATTCAATTAACACTATCGCATTGAAGAATTGAAGACCCCGACTAGAAGAATCATTAAAATTCGCATATAACTTCGTACATTAGAATAATTACCTAATGTATTAAAGATCTTCCTGAAAGTATGGAGATCACATTAATGAAAGAATTATCAAAATTGGTTCATTAGTTTTTGAGAAAATCGCGGACATACAAACATACATTACATACCTACATACGGGTTGAATACAGAACCTCCTTTATTGAAGTCGGTTAAAAACAAGCAAAATCTGTTTCATGTACTTTGTACTTTTATTGTGACAGACCTTTGCAATCTAATCGCTTTTTTTAACCGACGAAAAAACGGAGGAGGTTCTCAAGTCGACGCGTATATATATTTTTTTTTATTAGCTATATTTGTTCCTCGGCATTCCACTTTGTACGTATTATTTTAAAATATCGTAGTTCTGTTAACGTTTTTACTATACCTACCTATTGTTTCTTATATTAAAAGGCTTTGTCCGAAGAAAAACTCATATCAAATGTATCCATTGAATGGGATGTTCGGATGTTTATAACACAAAGAAAAATATATCGCAATAATATGTCCCCTGAAATAAATCTCTAGAGACGTTTTTATTGTAATTTATTCCCTCAAATCGAACACAATTCATCTACAGAGGCTAACAATAGTAAAAGCGGTGCCAATTTTCCAACACGAACCTGAACAAAAGAGTACCCCAACGAGAGATTTATCACAAGCAAAGCAACAACGGGAAAGTTTCGTGCAAACGACGACAACAACTGTTACTGCGCCTGTTACGGTTTTGACACGGCCACTTTGATCGAGAATGCATAAAATCTTTTATACGCAGTCGATTTCCTGTGGGGTCAGCTTTGTGTGAGCAGCTTCGCTAGCTACGAAGCAGAATGCGTTGTAACTAAACATAGCACTAAGCTGCACTTACCTCGTCTCCCATCTGTGTCAAGTGCGCCACACAGTTGGAGCTGCGTTCACAGCTCCACGTCGATGCTAGCTGCAGCTCGGATACAAAGAGACAGTAAAATGTGTAATTTCATGCGGATAAGAACTTCTCTCACAAATGTATGTAGAATTCTCAACTTACTTTACTTATATTGAAGACGGCGAGTGTTCTTGAAGCTCTCTCTGATTTTATAAGGATTTTGTATAGTAACAGTACCGGTGAAGGAAATTCCAGGTCTTAGTAGAATTTTCATTTAAGTTTTTAAAAAAACAAAACGAACTTCAGGTGAATTCGCATGTGTTAATTTGTACTGAAATTGACTTATATTAAAAAGGTGTAATAACATGTTTACAAATTAGCTTAAATATACAATATGTTGAAACCTGAAAATATAATGAGTTGTTAAATAAAACAATGTTATTGAAATATCATTGTCGAAACTTACAAATCAACGAGTATTGCATGTGACATTTAAAATATTTAGAAAAGGATTTACAAAATTCACTATTTAATCAGAGTTATAAATTGGCTTTTATCGCCTAATAAAACCAATGGTTGGTATTGTTTATTTGTGGAATAAAGCGCTACGCTGGTTCAGTGCATCGTAAACTTGAATTGGATAACTTTTTCGCACCCAACAATGTTTGCGAGAGGTTTCAACAGCTGTTATTTAAAATTTCAGTTGTTTACACGCGAAAAACATTGATGGGTTATTCTTAATGCGAAAAAGAAAGTTTGGGATTTTGTTATATTTAACACGAAATGTTTTTTTTTGCTTCGCATCGCCTACGTAAAGGAATATATTATTTTTATTTTTAAGCATATCCCGGCACCATAATGGTCGGGACCTTGTGGTAGGCATATAAGACTCATATGAGGGGCCGAAGCCAACTCGCAAGGTTCGTTAGACTCTTTAAGTAAAAGAAATGAAGCACCAACCGACAATTGTCCCTGTATGCACTGTTATTATTATTATGAATGGCTATCTGACTTCAGTAAAAAGAAATGCTGACATTGGTTATTTCACTCTGATTTTCTTTTACCTGCAAGTTATTTTTCATGCAAGTTTGTTTGTAATACTGTAGTTATCCAAGAATGGAATAGAATACTCTTTGTGATTTATACCACATAAATTACAGATATAAATGTAAAAAATAAACACATAGGGGGATAATGGGCGGTCTTGTCGCTAAAAGCGATCTCTTCTTTTTTCCTATTTTTCTGTTACTTTCTTCTTGTCTGTTTATATGTGTTAATAAATGGCTAAATAAATATATTTACAAAATACAATATTTCAGTTTTTTTTATTTTTAAACAAATTAATAATAATAATATGTATATGTATAAAAAAGATGTGAAGTATTCATAGGGCATCAAATAATTAGTCCGCATCGCTGTCAACAGGAAGAGTGGCCAAAAGGCTGGCATCATTGCCACGTTTTATCGCGATGCTGAAGACCAGCCCTCTTGTCACGTGAAGAGTCGACCAAACTCTTGGCGATGTTTTTTAAAACCAAATGGGCACTCGGACCCCATGAAACAACCTTTGGGTGGATTCAAGTTCACCGTCCGATCGTGATTCCATTGTTTCTAATAACGTTTACTTTGTCTAGGGGCTTGACTCCGTCGTAATAACTCATAGAATGGTGTTTACTAAATTAATAATGTCCATACCATGACAACGTAACGTAATCCATATACCTAAACAAATAAATATTATATAATGTTATTTATCCACAGATTCGAAGACCATTTAATATCTTCCAAATACAGTGTTAGATTAAAGATGGCAAATCTCTGCAGTAGGTACCTCTCGTCTACGGCCTAATTACGAAATCCGTAGTTTCGGCCGAATTACGGGCCTTTATTTCTCCTTATCGCATACGGATATAAGATTAGTACGGATACAGATATAATAATGAATGACGACAGTCAACACGATTTGACAGTTGTATACTCCCGATGTGTTTTTGCCCGTCCAAGAAATTGAATTTGACACTTGTTTTAGTGGATCAACTGTTTTTGGACAGGCCCGTATCTTCGTTGCCGCACTTAGAGAACAAGTCAAGCAACGCCACTATTTCAAAAACATTAAATAAATAAAATAAAAAGTTTTTCTAACTAATTTAATTCAACCCTGTATATCTGGACTAACAAAAAAACACGATAACAATAAACGTTCCATAAATCCATTGGCGTAAACTGAACTGACATACTTTTATATGTGTGAGTATAGTATTGAATGATAAGTGTATTCAGCAGTAAGGCAGAAGCCGCCATTCTTCCAAGCAATTAATTTTCACGAAGCATTTGATATTATGTGTACATTTGTACGTATTTATGTTCTGTATTTTTATAGTTACCGTGTTTTTCTTCATTCCCCACTATTTGAACAGATTTGGTTGTATTATTATTATATACGAAGATATTGTAAACATAGGTACTATAAATTGTGCGAGAGCCCCTATACGTTATAGTTGAAAATTGTTGGGGAATATGTTATCTCAGTGTTTGTAGAAGTTTCCTTTATTTATTACTCATTCTCCGAGTTTTGAGTACATAGTAATATTTTAGAAAATCTTGTTTGGCTACGTGTGTTGATCGTTCGATTGGTTCCTGAGTTGTTTTGGTATCGATGTTATGAATTAGTAGGTAGTTGAAAACTAGTTAAAGTGAATAAACTCTAGTTTAACATACAAATCTAGCAAAAGGTTTCCTAAGGTTTAGATAAATAATAAATAGATCCCTAGGGCACCAAATAAAGTACCAAACTTAGTCAAGTCTGCCTTTACATAAGCAGTTAGGTTTCTTCTGAAAAATATTCAGGACTATAGCAAAAGGTGGCTTCAGCGTAGGCATAATATTTTCTTATTATTTGCTATAATGAAATCGGAATAATATTATTAAGAAAATGGAAGCCAGTTTATTGATAATATTCTTCATATTTCATTTTTCAATATTTAGTAATAATATTTTTCAAACTGTTTTATGTTATCTGTAGTAATAATATTCAGAATTCTTATAAAAGGCAATCATTATGAGTTCACAACAAACAAGCCAATTTAAAACATCAATATTGACATTAAAACAAACCTAATTATTGTAACATTTATCAAAATGAGCAATTCCGTTAAATAATTAGATCCACACACTCAACAACAAGTGTTTATTTTTAATTAAAACATCCATTATGAAGTCCGTCGTTAACAAATAAATGAAGATTGATGTTATGTCGCACCCTCTTTGTTTTGTTCAATTTCAAATTCAGGGATACAAAAGAACGGGCTCTCGACTTTTATTGGCTCGTCTATAGAGGTACACACACACGTGGATGTGTGTACCTACCCAGTTCTATAGCCTGCACTACCCTCCCTCTCGACAATTGAACACGTTCTTACGCTGGAGTAGGTACTGTGCTTGCTTGTTGGATGAAAGAATCAATAGCTAACCGTATTATTGTGAGGATTTATAATGAAAGAGCCACTGAAGTATATTATTGAATAGAAGCGTGCGATACTAAAAGTTACAGGTATCGGAGGTAAATTGAATCTGGTTCGTTTTAAATAACATTTCATAATAAGTGTAAACAGACCTTTTTTTGTCTAATCTCGTAGAATGTAAAGTCGAAAATTAAGTCGGTATCTATATAATACAATAATACAAATAAATAAAATTCATTTGTCTTTTTGTAATGCCAAAATAGCAGCTTTTACTAAATGTTTGTTCCGGCTAATCTCTGAAACAGCTGAACCGATTTTGACGGGACTTTCACCGGCAGATAGAAGATGTTATAAGGAGTAACTGGCTTTTATTTCAGAAAAAGAATTAGGGCTCCGCGCAAATAAAATTAAAACCTATGAAATTTGTTTTCCAACATGCACGTGAACGAAGTCGCGGGCAAAGCTAGTTAAAAATAATAATAGCACCTTTATATCCATATTTTATAGTACTATTTCATATATCCTACTGCGAAACATGTTCAATATTATATTCAGTTAAAGAAATTGTCCAGCAATTCTCCTGAAACTGAATACCAGCAGACCATGTAGTAGGTACTGAAAATATTTCCACAAATACTAAGAAACAACATAACTTTCATGATATTAAAAGTACTACACAAGAGTATATAAGCCTTATTATAATACGACTACACAAAAGCAAATATGAAGGAAGGCTACATATAAATGTTCCAGAGAGAACGCATTCGTCGGTTCCCTGTATCCGGTCTTCGGAAATAGCTCCCAAGCGAGCGTTTCATTATTTCCTTTTTATATTTATCTTCGGGTATAACCGTGAACATGTTGTGTGTATATAAAAGTTTGGTAAGTTTAAATCATCTGAAGAGAGAGTCAAGTTTTTCTCTCTTCTGTTGGAAAATGCTTAGATAATTCTTCAGATAAATAAGCAGCGGTTTTAAGGTAACGAAGTACCTTCATATCAGTAGGTCCTTATAATATTATAAATATATCTCCATCCATCAATCTGTCATTATAATAATTAAACATGAGCATCGCAATGATAGCTATAATTAACACTCTTACAATTATTACCTTCATCATAACGTATCTCTTAGCGGTCTATTTGAAGGTTTTTATTTAGGTATTAAATTCTGTTTACTTTGTCTGATTTATTTCTGTTTGAATATAGTTTTTAATGTTTTTGTTAGTAGGTATATTGGCATGTGCTAGCTGATATATGGCAAATAATTTTATTTAATGTGTTTTATTTCGTAATTTCAATTACTTATTGTTGTATAGAACCAAGTTCTTCTACCTACACAGACCGCTGCGCTACTGGGGAGTTTGTTGCGCCACTTCTTCCCAGCTAAAGCACTAGAAAGTGGTGAAGGGCGGGCGTTTTGAAGGACTATTTCATGTAATTTTGACGTTCAGAAAGTGCTGATTCTCAGCCTAGTTTGAATAAATGATTTTGATTTAGATAACCCCGCGGGGTGGGTTATCCTATTGAAGTATCCACCGGCTAGTACTTTTGACGAATAGGTAACATAAAACGAGGTGAATACGGATGCAGGAGCAAATCGGGACTGAACTTGAAAAGGGATTTTAACATTGGAATAATATAGCGTGTTGCCAAAAAGGACTCTAATGTGTTTACTGTTTTATAATTAACGATTAAGTGTCCTTGTTCACTTGGTCGTTAATAATAAAACAGTAAACACATGAACTAGCTTCATCTTTCTGACTGACCGACCCATTGACAATTCAAAAGGGCCTGCAATTGGTTTAATTGAAATAAATGCGAGTTTAAGCTTGAAATTGAGTTTGTTGGCAGCAAACTATATTATTTCCAGGTCCACTTGAAAACTAGCGCAAGCGTAAGGTACTAATTGTTTAGCACTTTTGCTAAATCAGGCCTTTTTGGCGCAGCCGTGAGGCACACTTTACTGCAAATTTCTTACATCGGACTTTTCACTCTTTTTTTAATTGATTTTTATATGTTTTTAACCCCCGACGCAGAAACGACAGGGTGTTATAAATTTGACGTGTCGGGGTGTGTGTGTGTGTGTGTGTATGTGTCTGTCTGCGGCATCGTAGCTCCCAAACGGATGAACCGATTTTGATTTTGTTTTTTTTATCTGATGTACCTGTATTATATAGGTATCTGTGCTAAATAAATGTATTTTCTTTCTTATTTCAACATGGTACTGAGATATCTGTACTTACCTATTCTATTTCAAACACCTATGTTTAACAAATAAAAAACTTTGACTTTGACCACTGGTTAGTGAGTCTGTTATTATGTCGTCCAAACTCCAGTAAAGTAATTTGATTGGCTATTGTTAATCCGCTCAATGAATCGCAAAGCGAACCAGAAGCTTGTCAGCTGATTTACTAATCAGAAGCCTGATGAGGTTTATCGACTCAGCCCCATTAGGAGGCTTATAAAACAGAGTAAATGAGACCAAATGATATCCGGTTACGTAAGGTGTATGAAAAGACTTCTAACTGTAAAACTTACCTCTCGTAGACGGTGCACTTCAGCTTCAAACTTGTTCGACTGTGCATTTAAGGCTACTCGACTTCAAACGCAACTTAGCCATTTTACGTCATTATTTATTCTTACAAATAAATAATGACGTAAAATTCAGTTCAATAAAATGAAGTGTGGACATGGTTTCTTTTCATTGGTAGTATTGGTACCTAATTAATTATTTATGTAAATTATGTACCATTCGCGAGCCCGCGCGTCCTGCTTCCAGTTTGACGGAACCTATCCAGTTCGTCCTAAGAAAGATGGACGGAGAGGAGTGAATCCTTTGCCCAGGAGTGGGACAGAGCACGCTAAGGAACAAAAAATAATATAGTTCATAGCTTCTACTTATGCGGTGAACTGACTTCCAGCCATTTTCCATTACAAGTAATTGTTTCAAACGCGTGACAGGCATATTATACCAACATGAACCTGAAAAGTCTTCAATGGTTGCTGAAAATTGAAAAGTAGACATTCAGCTTAAAAAGTAATTTGCCATACGAATCGGAATACCTTTCGTATAAATTGTAAAAATAACTTTATAGTTATATTTCCCTTGAAATATAACGAAAATATACCTACAGAAGTTCTAAAATGCTTGTTAGAAAACTATGTAACTTACAAATATGTCGATATCTTTGTTGAAAAGCCAGCGTGTCGTTTGAAATAACATACAGGCGTTCTTGTTATCCTCAGAACTAAAGTTAGCTCCACAGACTATACAAGACGGTTGAAGCCGTAAATTACGTAGTATTGTATCTAATTTATACAAATTTTAAACTACAAACAGTTGTTTCGTCTTCCCAGACAAAATAATTCCGCTTAAAATATTTACGAGGCAAGCTCCATTTTGCACTAAGTCTGTGCTTCGGAGACTTCTAGACATCGCTTTGCGTACCATCTTCAGCAAATTTTTAAATTTACCTTCTTAGAAGTTATTAATTATGTGACTAAATAATAATAGCCGCACAGATCGATCGATCAGGTTAAGCTACGCTTGCCGCTGTTGGTCGGTGGATGGGTGACCATCTTTACATACCGTGAACGTGCTTTTCGAGGCACGGAGGGGCCGTGCCTCGAAAAGCACGTTAAGCCGTTGGTCCCGGCTGTCATTCGTGGATCTTTGACAGTCCTTACGGGTAGTCAGAAGTCCGAAAGTCTGACAACCAGTCTTATCAAGGGGTATCGTATTACCCAGTAATTGGGTTGTGGAGATCAGATAGGCAGTCGCTCCTTGTAAAATACTGGTATTCAGCTGCATCCGGTTAGACTGGAAGCCGACCCCAACATAGTTGGGAAAAGGCTAGGCAGATAAGAAGTTATTAATTATGTGTAGAACTAAAATACGCAGAATAATAATCAATAGGTATGGCTCGGTAGGTGACTCGTGGCTAAATAATAACAACTGCAGGGGGCGATCGAAGGTCAAGCTACGCTTGCCACGGTCGATTCGTGATATCAAGACCCCTCCCTACCTCGGAAAGCATGTCAAGCCGTTGGTCCCCCGGCTGTCATTAATAGATTTTTGACAGTCGTTACGGGTAGTCAGAACTTCAAGTCTGACTACCAGTCTTACCAAGGGGTATCGTGTTACCTAGTAACTGGGTTGTAGAAGTCAGATAGGCCGACCGCAAAATAGTTGGGAACAGGCAGATTTTTTTGAACAATCATTGTGTAATGATTTTTATGCTATAATACTAAAATTCGCACTATGTTCACTTTTAGTAACAATAAGCTTGTTAAATAGACCAAGCATCAATAACTGCGTAACCTACAATAACTCATCGTTTCATAAAAAACAACGAATACTCACGTCCACCAAAAACATCAGCTGCTATACGTAATAGGTACATAATATATCATCGAACCCTTACAATTCCATCGCAAACCGTTTGATTCTATCCTAAGGGAACGGAGTTTCTCATTTCCTAAAAGGGCGCTAATTTTCCAACAAGACGGCCACAGCGCTGGCTGGTTTTGCAAACGTTCACAATGAGAAAATACTATAGGTACCTAACTACCGAGAAAAACTATGTTGCGACTCCATTAATTTTATTCGCATCGATCTCAATTTTTCTTAGAAATGTAACGCAGTTAAAGTAAGGCTCGAACTCTAGTAACGCGAAAAGAGGAAGTATCAAATACTTAAGCTCACGCCTTCTTCCCACGAGGGTAGGCAGAAACTACAGGACGCCTCCTTCTGCGATCCTGGCCAACTCTTTTTGCCTCGTTTACGTTCATACATCTGGTCATACACACACTCCAGTTGCAAGTACTATGTATGACATAGAAAAATAATATACTTACTATTGCTTTAAAAATGTAATATATTAAAACGAATGCATGTAACCTACAATTAATGTAAGAATTTCCTGCAGAAATAATATACTCCGTGCAACACTGTTTCATTAACGGCATCTGTATAAAAACGGAACCGTATTAATTTCGAAAAATATTCTCGAATATTTTCGGAATAACATCGCAAACTCGCTGATCTATTAATTGGCCCAAAAGAAAAGTAACATTCCGCTTTTGGCGGCACGCAAGTCGTAGCTTTACTGGCGGACTAAGCGCTAGTAGTGAAGTGCGGTAAGAGCGGGGCCTTCATCAATCTTCTGTAATTAGCTAGTGACGTTCTCGCCTAACACTAATGACGAGGAGGGCGTTTACTCGCGACCGCCACGCCTCGCCACATAAATTACTACATCCACCGTCAAGAGCTCACTCAAAACACCTCAAGTGTTTAGTGAAATGTGCTGTTAGTGAAAAGTGACGTGGAAGCGGTTTTTAAACGGTGTATGAGTGGCTTTATCGTCATTTAGATAGGGGGTAGTACACGTTATATGACTAATTATAAGGGAAGTAAGTTGGTGAACGATATCAGCAATCCGCTTAGTAAGCACTGTGAAGATTATCTACATCATTCACTTGGCATTTTTCACTTTGATGGAGGTATATTATGCTTTGTTAAAATAAAACTTTAAAAAAAACTTACGTTTGCAATTGCAGAATTGATCGTGCCGTGCCATTTTTTCAACTACAAAGTTTAGTTTGTTCTTGCGATAAATTCATCCCAATAACTAAGGAACCCTTCATTGTGCATGGTCCGACACGCTCTTGGTTCACTCTATCAGTCTTGCATATATGTATCCTTACTCACATATTTAGTAGAACCTCGCAGAAGCATCTCTCTCTCCACTCCATTACATATTAATTAATCATTTATTTTAAAGAACCTTACAAAATTCAACACCTCAAACGCAACTAAAAGCTCTCCCGCCTCTTTGTACTCACTACACAACAAGATAGAACTTCTTATACAACACATAATTTATCACAGAAGTGACTGCTACAGCTCTATCGAGCACCTACCTACATCGTTTCTTTGATAACTTTACAGAAATTCAAATTTCCCTTAACTTCACCCCGTATGCAACATTATTATACCTGCAATACGTTTAATGATCGTAAATTTCCTTAATGAACAAGTTGTGCAATTAATAATTCAGTACCCTTCTGAACTAAAATACATGATTAACCTAATTTGCAGCAGTATTCCGAATTCTAACGCAACTAATGAGGACGTTGTTAAGTAGATTGCATTTAGTTTTGAGGATGGAATACTGTATGTTATGATGACGTAATTAAATACGTACCAAATAATTTGCGAAGAGACGAACATTATTTGTTGTTTATTTTACTTGAACGCTTTTCAAAATTTTTTACGTAGAATTTATGAATGTGTAGCATAATCAGGCACTTCTGGGACACAGGCCTCCTCTCGGTGAGAGGGAGTGGGCCGTAATCCACCACGCAAGCCCAGTCCGGCTTGGTAGATGTCACATGTCTTCCAATTTTTTATTCTAGGACATGCCGGTTTCCTCACAATGTTTTGGTCACAATGAGTTGAAGGTCGTACCTTCAACTCGTAAGTCGAGGCTGTACCACTGCTCTTTAAAAGAATGTGTGGTGTCTTGAAATTGGAAGAGCTTACTTATCATTGTCTCTGTCTGTTTATAATACCGCCTATTATTTAAATTGGAAGAGCTTACTTATCATTGTCTCTGTGTCTGTTTATAATACCGCCTATTATTTAAATTGGAAGAGGTTACTTATCATTGTCTCTGTGTCTATTTATAATACCGCCTATTATTTAAATTGGAAGAGCTTACTTATCGTTGTCTCTGAGTCTGTTTATACCACCTATTATTTAAATTGGAAGAGCTTACTTATCATTGTCTCTGTGTCTGTTTATAATACCGCCTATTATTTAAATTGGAAGAGCTTACTTATCATTGTCTTGTGTCTGTTTATAATACCGCCTATTATTTAAATTGGAAGAGCTTACTTATCATTGTCTTGTGTCTGTTTATAATACCGCCTATTATTTAAATTGGAAGAGCTTACTTATCATTGTCTCTGTGTCTGTTTATAATACCGCCTATTATTTAAATTGGAAGAGCTTAGTTATCATTGTCTCTGTGTCTGTTTATAATACCGCCTATTATTTAAATTGGAAGAGCTTACATAACATTGTCTTGTGTCTGTTTATATTACCGCCTATTATTGTCCCATTGCAGGGCAAAGGCCTCTTCTAATACAGAGAAGGCACGAGCATTGGTCACCGCGCTTGTTCAAGACAGTTTGGTGATTTTTGGCTTATAGTAACTACTAGCTGATGCGACAAACGTTATCCTGTTTCATAGAATTACCATAAAAAAGCACTTTTAATTTCCCAATTCCTTGCAATTTTCCATTCTCTAAAAACCTTTTTTGGACTATTACGAACATTTTAAAACCAAAAATAGCCAAATCGATCCAGGCGTTCCCAACGAACAGCATTTCATTTTTATTATGGATAAGTCCAGATTTCCTCACGATGTTTTGCTACTTGCACGTAATTTGTAACTTCTGTTGAAGATCCAAATAAACAAAAACAAAGCTTTATAAAAAGCAAGCATTTTTAGACTTTACTCTTTACTTGGAAGAATCTAGATTTTTCTGCGTTCAAAAACAAATAAGTTAGAATTAAGTTTAGTTAGCTGCAAAAGATTAAGTACTTCACTATATTTTAATGTTAGAAACTGAAGATTGACTGTCTTCGCTTAAACTAATATTTTTTACAGTTAAGGTTACTTTTTAAATTACAATCCTTTCATCTTTTCATCGCGGAGTAATTTGACAGCTCTGACAACGCTGACATTCTGAAAGAATTACTTTTACTTAAAATGATTAAACTCTTAGACGAGATATCCCATTATTAGAGTTTTAAAAACACTCATATATAAGAAATGTACCTAATATATAACATTTTCGTACTGCTTACCTTAAATTCAGACTTTCAGCCATTTTGTCTTTGGGACAGTGGGTCACGGTGTCACCTGAGCATAAAGAAATAAAACAGAAAACATAACGTTTCTACAGTTCTTTTAAAGAGCTGCTTGTTTCTGAAAACTGTTTATTAGCTTTTCGTAGCGGCCAGTCTGTAGGACAATAAGTTCTCACATGGAGTAAGGACAGGAAAAGTCTATTAATATTAGACCTTGTATATTATGTACAGATAAAGCACACAGACAAGATCTAAACTAAAATATAAATAATAGACGAAAAGAATCAGAAATGAAGTAAATTTTGAAAGAGACTTACTCCCTTACTAATAAACGTATTATATCAGATGAATATCAGTATATAATAATATAAATATAATAATCAGTTACACACCGATTTCTCTCTTTCAGTCGTCAGTAATTTGACTTTCGAAAGAAGAAGACAAAGCGTTGTGTAACTATACAGACACAATACAGCGTTTATTGTTTAATAAAATAAATAGCATTTGAAAAACATTCTTCATTAGGTACTCGAAAAAAATCTCGTACTTCGACTCTTCGGCCCTCATTTATATTGTTGAACTAAATAAATAAGCGAAACGTAAAACATGCGTTTAACTTAACGAAACGAAAATCACGATATTATCAGATTGAAGCAATCAATATTCATTAATCAGAAACATTGGCGTTAAGTTCTAATGACTAGTAATTAGGCAAAGGCTGGATGAGTTTCTGTACTAGTATAGGGGTAAGTTGGACCTAATTTAGAAACTATTTATCGTTAGGGGCAGACGGTTCTTCAACTCGATTTCCGTTTCATTAGACCGTTTATCAAATCAATCTGCTTAACCTTATCCCAACTATGTTGGATTCAGCTTCCAGTCTAACCGGATGCAGCTGAATACCAGTATTTTACATCGGGCGGCTGTCTAACTGACCTCCATAAGCCATTTAGGCCCGTAATCCACCAAAGCGGAGAGGAGAGGAGATGTCTCATTTTTCTATAGAATTTCGTGCCGCTTGCCCGCTTGCTCGCACGAAATTCTATACAAAAATGAGACATCTCCTCTCCTCTCCGCTTTGGTGGATTACGGGCCTTACTCTTCTATACATCCCGGAAGATTTATGGGCTCGATCTGAACACATCACACTAATATTATAAAGGCGAAAGTTTGTGTGTGTGTGTGTTTATATGTTTGTTACTTCTTCACGCACAAACGGCTGGACCAATTTTGACAAAATTTTGTATGAAGGTAGCTGACACCCTGGAGTAACATATAGGCTCACTAGCAGCACCCCGCGGTTTCCCCCGCGAAAATGTCGATCCCGTGGGTATATGGGGATAAAAAGTAGCCTTCCCGTGGGAATATCGGGATAAAAGTATCATATCCTGGTTATAACCTATTTGTGTGCCAAATTTAATCCAAATCCGTGCAGCAGTTTTTGCGTGAAAGAGTAACAAACATCCATCCATCCTCACAAACTTTCACCTTTATAATATTAGTGTGATGTGATGTGATATTATTGTGATAGTAGGAAGTAGGATTACATTGGCCAGAGGCTAAGCATTGCCATTCAACGTGGCAATGCTACTAGTCTCGTAGGTACATTACCAGTCGACAACGATGCGGAGGATTTTTTCGACGCCATATTTTATTTTGTTAAAATAAAAATATAATATCCTAACTAAACTATAGTTAGGATATTATATTTTTATTTTAATAGTTTGTTGGTTAATTTACTAGAATTAGAACAAGTTACATCAACTTCATTGAACAATTTCTTTATAAAGTGGTGAAAATCTAACATGACGGGCGGTAGCGGGTCACCTCTAATAAAACTTTTATACCTGCAGTAACACAAGGCGGATATTTTTTTTTTACTTTCAGCATTACATTTTTTATGTAGCCAACAAATAAAAATAAAATAAACAAGCTTCACAAAGTTTTACAACGACGAATAATCAAAAAGACAATAATACCTGCCAATTCCGTCCTTTGAGGTATTTTAAATATCATACTTGAAGTTTGTGAATAATGCGATCGAAGAAAACGTAAGAAAACTTTACATGGAACTCGGTTAAAAAAGATTATCTTTAAAAACACAATTTATAACTTTTATTTCTACAAACAGAAACGTATCATGAAATATGTGTTTGTGTACCTCCGCGAGCCAGATCGCATTCCTCCGAGGAAGGGGCCGGTACAAAGAATCCTCGCATTCTCCGCTTACAACAGACTGTAACAATACAAACGTTCCATTCATTTTTCACTCACTATTTGTCAAAACCAACGATATCTTTGTAACTGCAGGAAAAAGCCTTCCAAATTCTGACGAAAAAAAAAAGTGAGAAAATGACGCGTTATAATTAAAACTACACCGTAATTCTACTTTATCATAATAGTATCAATATTTCTTATCCTTAATAAACCACTGCCGAACATTCTAATAAAACGCAACAATTATATTCTGTTAATATTGTCATGATCATCGATCACGGTAAGCAGATTGTAATCACAGAAATTATTTGTTTGAGCATGCAATCCTCCATAGAAAAGATCAAAAGAGATTCTCTGACCAGACGGGTGTTTTGTCTGGTGGGCTACTTCCCGACGGTTCATGTAGAAATTGCGTGACATCAGAGGGGCAATTCCTATGTTTTTAACCTTTTTACCGCCACAGTCATGTATAGATGACAAACCAAAATGTGCCCAGCACGCCACGGTTCGACTACCTACATGTCAGACTTTGACGCCGAGGGCACGTTTTTGATTTTTTGACGTGTGGCGGTCAAAAGGTTAAGAACGGTTGCTTTTAATCTCAATCTCCATCTGTCAAAAATACCTCCAATTTCCTTACATTTTTGACAGTTTTTGACATGGATTGTCGCTAAGATGAGATTGAGACTAAATTTTGAACGTAGTGCGAATATGGCGTGATAGATGCCGCCACATATGTACATAATCTCGCTACCTCTGCAAGCCTGCATCACTTTATGATGGAGGATTTATGACGAAGGGAATAGAGCGTAACGACGCGGGGTAATTGCGTAATACACTGTCAGCAGCAATGGGTTTCATTTTGACAGATCAACAACATTCATTGCGTGATTTACGTTGTTGAGCAGACACATTTTTCGAATTTATGGAGTAATGGATTAGCAATATGCTTCAAAATGATTCAAATTGAGAGTAATAGTGTGTTACGCAATTAGGGTGCTACTCTTTTTGGTGAACCGCAGGCCATCAGTCTAGTCAGTCTCAAAGTTTGAAGCTGAAGTCGAGAATGGCTTATTATGTATTATAACCACTATTCTGCAATCTGTAGATCTTATTTCTATAAACATTCATTTGTCTACTTATGAAGTGACCAGAGAGCTGGTCTGTTTTTTGGCCAAAGTTGCCAGCCTTTTGGGCACTTTTCCTGTTGACAGCTATGCGGACGAATTTTTTTATGCCCTATGAATTTTTTCCCTCTTTTTTTTACAGGTACATGCACAAAGAAAGCGAGTCGGTTATAAAAAATGCGATAACTTTTAAAATATTTGAGCAATCCTTTTTAAAATAAAAAATACAGCTTAAGTCTCTAATAAAGTTGGTGTAAAGTATCAATAAATACTTTTAAAATTAAAGAATTCATCCGAATTGTGTTTTCTCAAGTTATTTTGAATAGGGTTTCGATCTAATCTGATGCAGCTGGAAATCAATGCATAACTTAACGCAAAGCGACTGCCATCTGACCTCCAAAACCCAATTAGAAGGAAATAACAGTTGTATTCTGAGGTTTGAACCAGTTGTCAGATTTTCAGGCTTGACTACCCATAACGACGACCATGAAAACTGAGACTTAACCTTTCGTAAGCCAGAACGTGAATCCACGCGAGACACAATGGCTTTTTAGGTAATTGTTTCTGTAATTATGGCAATAATCGTTTAAGGCACAGATTACCAGATTTTTAGATGAAAATTACGGTAATAAGATAACCCATGCACAGACTGACCGCGATAAGATCTGCAATCGACCGACCCGCATGTTTGTTATTTACCCGAGAGATCCACATCGAAGTTGTAGAATTATACCGTGCACAACGTTATAAACTTAGTAGTGTTCTAGTCTTAATTCATACTAGATAGATACATACAAAGCTTCGCTCCAAAGTTGATCTGTAAAGGCTCAACACGTATCAGGAGAGCACTCGACCGACTTTGTAAACTACTTCGTGCAACTCCTACCTTTGTACGATGCATATACGAGAACACATTTTTCGTGTCACTACACAATCATTTACACTATAACGTTATTTCGTTGATTGAATATACAGGGTGGTACGGACATCGACGCGAAAACTGTAACTTTGAATTCAGCAAAGGATTCTAGACTCCCTAGCATAGAAAGGACATCACCCATTCTGGGATATTGTTTTTTTGGCGGACATCAATAATAATTACATATGTTTAAAGTACACATATAACTCATTATTTTTAGGGTTCCGTACCCAAAGGGTAAAAACGGGACCCTGTGACCAAGACTCCACTGTCCGTCTGTCTGTCACCAGGCTGTATTTCATGAACCGTGATAGCTAGACAGTTGAAATTTTCACAGATAATGTATTTCTGTTGCCGCTATAACAACAAATACTAAAAACTGAATACAATAAATATATAAGGGGGGCTCCCATACAACAAACGTGTTTTTTCGGCGTTTTTGCCTTGTGGTACGGAACCCTTCGTGTGCGAGTCCGACTCGCACTTGGCCAGTTTTTTACTAAGGCGTCAAAGACGACAACAATTGGATTCATAGATACGAGTATATTATTATAAGGTTGACATTTTTTACCGATCCCAAATTTTTACAGGGTTTTCTACCCATGAATATGAACAACTGTCACAATGGGACCAACTCTGAAATCACGAAAACAAATCAGCTGTTTCATACAAAAGTTCAATACCTACTTGATCAAAATGTATGAAACCGCTGATTAATTGTTTTTTTAATAACCGACTTTCAACGCAGTGGCTTCTAAATCATGTATGTAAGTGAATCCATGGTAACAGATTGCGCGTCCACCCTATATTTACAGATGCTTCCAGGGATTTTTTAATTTGGCAAAATTTATAGATTCATTAGTACTTTATTAAAATTGGGATAATGATCGAGTGACTTTCAGATTGGTGGCAGTTGGTAGTACGATGAGTTGGCGCCCTTATAAAGCCACTTGTAAAAACTCAACTCTGAACACGTTAAAGCACTACTGCACCATCCAGCTCAATCCGTATTCAAATTTTACTACTATCATATCATCTTACTTAAGTTTATCCTGTTTTTCGCTGCAAGTCATGTACTTCGCCGAGAGATGCATGTCTTGAGGCAAGCCTACTTTTATTTTATTTACTACTAGATACCACAGAATCTTACCCTTAGTTATGTGATGCTTTATATGTAATGGCCCTAACTTAGCTCCCTGGCTGGTCGTTAAACTGAAACAAATTCTTATATACGAGTTAGAGTGGAATAGTAAAAGGCGGCAGTGATGCTTGTCGCACACTTCACTAGTGGATCCCTGGGGTTTGAATGCGAGAGGCAAACCAACCTATAGTCAATCAACCAAGCACATGTTGGTGATAATAGTTCAAAGGCAACATTGAATCCTCGTCAACTAAGTGACAATAAACATATGTTCTTCGAGATCTACAGTTGTACCGATAGCAAGCAAACTGACTCTTGACCGCTGATACGGTGTGGCGAACAAGCATTCGCGTGTTCGCTGACAGATAGCAATCGGGGGGCCGCTGCACGCGTTGTTTCTAATTAATGGCGAAGTATCGCGTGAAAACGACCCATTTGTCTCACCCACCGTCGGATGTTCACAGAAGAATTGTAAGCGATACAAATACCTTAAATGTCTTCAAACACTTACCCCGCCGTACCTGCTGAAATTTCCACCACGATCTGCAATTATAATAAACGATATCTAGATCGCAAATACACTGTTTAAATCCGTTTTATGTTGAATTATGGACGCTGAAACAATGTTACGTAAACGTGTTTGGGATTTCAACGGACTTGGCACAACTGAAATGAGAATACATCGATAATTACTCAAAGCTTTATTAAAGCAGCAAGGCTGATTGCCATTAAAGTTTTTTAATAAAGGCACGATTGCTATCATTTCTCAATGAAAACAAAGGCCTGTTAAGTAAATTAAATTTATTCTGCTTACGTAAGACTCTCAATTCTGTAATTTTTGGCTGCTCATAAATTAACACGAGACATCATCACACAAAACCGGTCTGATGTATTTATGTGATCATACAATGTTCAAGTGCCGTATCATTTTTCAGAGAACTTAAGGGTCCTTTGAAAAAATTAAATATCATATTAATTGAGTACCTTTGACAAAAAACAAACAACAACCTGTGCAACCTGCGTGACACCTGAACATCATATCAGCTATGTTATAACCACTCGATATTAATTACCCTACTAGTGCTGGGAAACTTTCATTTTACTGCAACGAAACTGCGATAATGTCAGTCAACAAGCGATCACTGTTTGTTTTCTATCGATCGTTCTAATCATGGTACCAATGGAGTGCCATATTTTTAAGGAGGTTATACTGTACAGTCGCAATCACATTTGCAGACTCATTTTACCTATTTACATTGTACAGCGATGCGGACGAGTACTTCGACGCCTAAGTGTTTTTGTTATTTATGTATTTATTGGTATAGTTAGTTAGTTACTCGTTTAATTTAGTACCAAGTGTAAATAGTGTTGTCAAATATTGTAGAAGAAATAAACAAGTTTACTATTTCAAAATCAAAAGTAATTTTTTAAAACTAGGCAGAGAATCAGCACTTTTTGAATGTCAAAATGACATAAGACAGTCCCTCAAAACGCCCTCCCTTCACCACTTCCTAGTGCTTTATCTGGGAAGCAGAAGTGGCGCAACTAACTCTCCAGCAGCACAACTGTCTATACCGTTAGAAAAACTTCATTCTATACAATAGTAAGTAACTAATTAACTTTACGAAACATGAAATATTAAATTCAATTATTTGCCATATGACAGCTTTTTTTTTTAAACGTTGCCCCACACTAGGAATTTTCTCCTGTATCGTGGGTGCGTTTACAAACATTTAAACTCACATACACAAACAGCCAGACCCGGAACAACTACTTGTAGGTCATACAAATATTTGTTCCGTGCGGGAATCGAACCCGCGACACGCAGCGCAGCAGTCAATCGCTTAACCACTGCGCCAACCGTGCCGTCAATAGTATATATGCCTAGCTAGCTGTAATAGCTAGCATACGCCAATCCTATCCTACTTCCTACTAATATTATAAACGCGAAAGTTTTTGTGAGGGTGGATGGATGGATGTTTGTTACTCTTTCACAAAAACTACTGAACGGATTTTTATGAAACTTTACAGTAATATAGCTTATACATCAGAATAACACATAGGATACTTTTTATCCCGATATTCCCATGGGATCGACAATTATGTGGGTGAAACCGCGGGGCGCTGCTAGTATTTCATACTACAATCGATTGCAAGTGAATACTGAAATGTTATCGTAACTACTACTTTACTACTTTATCTATACGTAAACTGTATAAAAATTCTGTGAATCATATATTATATGAGTAATGTAAAGTACATTGGTATCACTCAACGATCTCTCAAATACACTTACCCACTTTTATGTGTTTTGTAACAATATAAAATAATTTTTCTCATACGTAACAATATAATAAAGCTTCGCAAACCTCATAAAAGTACATTTATGTTCATATAAACATAGATAGGTACTCCTCGTTCTAGTAATAAAGTTTTTTTACAACCTTTTAAGTCTGTGTTTCGACATGTTTTCAATTTTATCGGCGAGCAAACATTTCGGCATATGCGTTAGTCGGCGTCCATTACAGGTGTCTACCGTTTGATGAAACTGTTAAAAAGGGAGTTTTCACTTGTATTTTTATTGTTTGGGAGATGACGTATTTCATTTTGTGTGCGGCCTGCGCCAGCGGTGATTATGCAAATCGACCGCCCCTGTGCGAATCACATAAATCGTTTCATATTTTATCACTTTTTTTGCATAATATATTTTGTGTAAGCCGACGATCAGTCAGCGCCCTTCATCGCTGAAAGGTACCTACATTTGACGGATGATTTATTATTTTTTCATCTCGTACCTACCGCAATCATCAAATAAGGTTCTGAGCATATATCCGTGGTTCTGAGTCTATCTGTATTATTTAGTATTATTCAACGAATCAAGTAAATGTGAATCAAAATATAGAGAACACAGTTGCTCATTTGCCTGAACTAGGTTAAACCTGCGTTTCAGGCTAGAAAGGTGCTTAGAATTTTAAAATATAAAATTAAAAACTGAGAAGACTAATTAAAAACTTATATTAACTTAAAACACTAACATGTTTTATTTACAGACAACGAGTAGGTAAATCCTCTGTCTATATGATATGCTAAGTAAAAATTGCAGAATAACCTTTTTACAGTCGTAATTATTTAATTTCATTTCCTATTTAATTTATTGTATAGAAATGGGCCTAAAAATGTATAAAATCTGTTTACAGAGACATATAAGGATGCATTTGACTCACATACAACATCATTCCGTCTCTTATTAGTACTTTCAATGTTATAGGAGAGCATGGTGTGCTGTTTTAATACCAAGTGCGTTATGAAAAGCTGGCGAACAGTCAGCACGTTACAGGATTTGTATACAGATTTTTAAAATTACTCTCTGTGCTCTTTCGAGAGGCAGTAAGTAAGTTTTAGGTGCTCCACCCCATGAAGTAATACAGTACTATATTACAGATTGACCTAGGGCTAAGTAAACTTGTGACACTAGTTTTTAATCTGCAATTGCTCGCAATTTTTTAAAAACAAAAATGTACCTGCTCACTCTTGTAACCAAACTGTTAATGCGTGGTCTAAGTGAGAGCGACTCGTCTATTTAAACCCCGAGATATGTTACGTTACATGTTTTAAGGATAAAAGGACACTTACATATGCTGACTGAGCGGAGTCCGCAATGATCGGCATACAGATGAGAGTTAGTAATACTTAAATGCGGTTTGCGGACGGAGAAGTGAATATATTTTGTCTTGTCGGCATTTAATGTTAGTAAGTTGCTTTGAAGCCAGTTAGACACAGTATTGAAACCTATTTGAGCATATTCGTACAATTTGCTATTTGTTTTAGCGGTGAATATTAACGCCGCGGCGATGACACGGCGCGCGCTGTCATCTGCATACGATATAATTTTGCCTTGATTAATATTTAAACTACACAAATCGTTAATATAAATTAGGAAAAGGGTAGGGCCCAAAATACTTCCCTGGGGAACACCAAAACCTGTATTTTTTTGCTCATCGCTACTAATATTGTCAATTTTAACACATTGATAACAATGGTCTAAGTAGTCAGGAAAAAAATTGAAACGGAGACTGTATCAAAAGCCTTCGCCAGATCAAGGAAGATCCCCAGGGTCTGGTTTCCTTTACCAAGTTCTTGTAATCTGTTAGACTGTGCACTGCATCGGCTGTGGATAATTTGGCCCTAAAACCAAATTGCGCAAATGAGAAGAATTCATTTTTCTCTAGATAGTTAACTAGTCTACTGTTTATATTTTTTTCTAGTATCTTAGATATTGAGGGGAGTAGTGATATTGGCCGATAACTGTTAACTGGTCTTTGTTTTCGGATTTGAAGATAGAGATTACAATTGCTTTTTTTACACATTTAGGGAAAATGTCTTCAGAAAAACACATACGAAAAGTACAACGTAAAATAGTACAAGTAAACGCGTTCATTTATTGTCAAATTATCAAAACATTCATCCTTCCTGGGACCCTCTATTGTCCACCCAATCACAAACAATTGCAAACTACTCAGAGCCAATTGCATTCTACGGCCGAACGATTCTTGAGAGCGTCTTGAGACACGAGTCTTTAGAATGTTTTCGCTTCAAAGGTATTGGATACTCGGAGCTTTCTTATCCAACAAAAAACTGTTTTCCTTCATAAAATGTCTCCTAAAGTTACTTTATTTTGAGTCATCTCATCATAACAAATCTAATGAAAAACAAACTTCAATATGACTTGACGTTCGTTAGTAGAAATAAGAATATATTTATCTCAATTGAAATCAATACATGCGACCACCTACAGTCATGAAATAATAGAGAGATAAAAAGTAAATGATTGAATATTGAAATCGTTTGATGTCTCGTCATCATAACGCACGTGAAATAACGTAGAACCGATGAGAAGGACTTGTTAAGTGACAGCTCGAATGATCACTCCGGAGAAATGCTTTCGAAATTTTATAGAAATCTCTGTATTCAAAAGATGCATGTTTATGAAACATTCACACACTTCTATACCTAACGCTGTAAACTCTCAAATAATAGTTGAATAGAAAACAGATAACAAAAAAAGGTCGATAATGGTTATGCTGAAACTGAAAGTGGCTTCATAACAACTAATACGTTTAATACAATTATCTTACACAGGCGTACTACCAATGTCTCAAGGATTGACAATCCAAAACAAAAATCAATTCCAACATTAATCGAAACTTCTTCTAATAAAATACGAGTATGACACACACACAGAAATACGCCGTATCAATCTCATAACACCCCTCGACTTGCCTAAGGGTTAATAAACAAAAATAATTCGCTTCTCCCCTAATATCATGTTCAGAACGTAACTTACTGATATTAATAAAATCCCACTCTATCGATACTCGCCACAACTGTACTAACTTCACATGATTGCGGCAGTTATTACATTTTCCCCTTTTCATAGAAAATGCGATGTATTATATTCATCAATCTACTTATTTGCTTGGAAATCTTCTTTGTGTTTCAGTCGAAAATTATGAATATCTGAGAGCCTCTTTGAAAACACAATTATACGTAGTTAAGAGAGCGGTGCCTTTTCTTGTGGCCGTAATTACATTGCTGTTGTAATTATAATAATTGCCTTTGTCGACATATTAAGTTAACTCTTTTAAGGGGATGCATTTCAACGTTCTAACATTAAGTTTAAAATGTTTAAACTCTAGTAAGGTTCGTAGTTTAACCGGTGTCAAATGTTTCCTCGACAGTTTGCACGTTATTAAACTATTGAGGAAGTTGTACTAATTCCAAGTTACGCTTACTGTATTGCCAATTGTACCTTCTCCGACTCGTTCTGAAATTCTAAGTAAGCAGTTTTAGCTTTCAAATATTATACGTATATTCTTATCTTTTGCACCATTTGGTGCGTTCCTCATAAGCTCGCCATGACAGACGCCAGACAAAACGTAACCGATAAAATGAAAGAGCTCAGTATCTAATAAAGTAGAGACATAGTTGGCAGTGGCGCAAAGTGTAATGACAGGAAAAAGCGGTCAAATATGAAAACTGTTATTTTCCAAGTGTCTACATCTACACTTTCTCCGTACTTATTTCACGCTTAATGATATCTTCGATACTTAGTACGTGTCGATTCTGGCATCAATGTCTTCAATAGGTACGTAGAAATTGTAGGCGCATAGCACTTCCACTTAACAATATCACAACATAATGTACAACACCCACTTAACGTCGCTCTCTCATTCTGTTTTTGTACAAAGGGCCATAATGTGATGAGGTATAAGAAGCATTCTTGAGTTACTCGTCAAAGGCTTCACTCGCGTTTGGCTTAAGAAGAAAAATTATAATTCTTAGTGAAAATATGAAAAACAAATTGGCATTTCTATCGCCGGTTCTGCCTTATGGCGTGATCGAGTCGTGGGAGGACCTCAACCCCCGGCTGTACCACGCCGTTCACATTTACTGGCTCAAGTTTTACGGCATGTGGTTCAACAATTTCTCGCCGTACACTATCAAGTTTTGGGTACAGTTGATGTACACGCTGACCGTATTATGGCTCGTCTGTTTTTTCCCCGGAATTGGAGAAGTCGTTTATTTACTGAGGCAAACGGAAAATATCGGAGATGTCGCCGAAGGGTAGGCTAGATATATCCCAGTTCACTTACATTTTGTTTGTCTGAGATCACGAATTGGTTACATCCTAACAAACATGAGAAATGAGGATGATACAATTTGTTTTGTTTTTTCAGCCTCTATTTATTTTTGAGTGAGATGTACACGTATTTCAAGATCGCTGTATTCTGGCTGAATAGAGATAAAATCGTGAATCTCTTAGAATACTTACATTGTAAGGAATTCAAGCCGAAAGAACCGGAGCATAGAGAAATGATAAGAAAGAGTATTAAAAGTGCGCGTTTTATTATGACATACTATTCCACTATGTGCGTCGGGGCTGTGTCAGGTGGGTTTGATTGTAAACTTTCTGCAGTAAGTTATTAAATATTATATAAATAATTTTTGATTTCGTAAAATACCAATACGGCGGTATGAATAGCGCTATTAGACTATAGAAATAACAAAAATGGTTCATCTACTCGTATCATGAATAAATTGTTAATTTTCTTTTATTTCTAGTTGGAATAATAATGCCTTTAACTGAAAACTTTGACATCCTGCCGACTAACGTGGAGTATCCGTTTTTCGACGTTTACAAGACTCCGGCATACGAAGCCGTTTACATCCATCACGTAAGTTAAACTGCTTACATAAGAAAGTCTGCAATCACTCAAATTGTAATTGAATAATATGTTAATTCAATTAACAACGTAGACGTAAGGGAAAGGGGAAGATTATTTTAATTGAATATTGATTTTCCAAAATATACTGTTAGAGACTGGTTTAGAAATAGTCTATATTTTGAAACTGCATTGGAAAATACAAGTAATAAAATCAAAATTACATTATTTCTGCCAAATAATGAGTCTTCAGTCAGCTGGACCCGGTCGCTTCTGGACCCGCGGGTCCATATAATAAAATCCTACAAAAAAGTAGACAATCAAAATTGTTCCTACAGTATTTATCCATAAAATTCCATTCGGTAAACAAAAACTAACCAAATCTAACCAATATACAAGGATTAATCTACCTATTCAAATGAGAATAATGAATTAAATTAAGCCCGTGTTTGCAATGTGTTTTCAGATTTATTACAAGCCAGCTACGTGTATAATTGATGGGGCTATGGACACAATATTAGCATCTTTCGTCGCTTCAGCCAGTAAGATACCTAGAACTTTGTAATCGCTAAAGGTTTATGGCTCATTTTTATTAGTCAATAACTCGGTCGACATACAGCATGCGGGGACTCCCCGCAGACGGGGTCATGACTAATGAAAGTAATAAGTCTATACGCGGTTGGTACACAGTCTGCGGGAATCCCCGTAGCGGGTCTACCAACCAATGAAATTCATCGGTCGGTAAAAAGCGTGCGGAGACTCACACTTCAATGCAACTGGGGGCCATTCAAGTATTACGTACCTAATCACTACAGGGGTCGGAGGGGCCTTTGCTTAGTTGATTTTTGATGACATGGGGGATGGGGGGGGTCTGGATGGTGATTACGTCAGCAGTATTTCTTTTTTACTTTTCGGATTTTCTACAAAATTTAGTCGATTTTAGTTAAAACACATGGCAACCCTACTTGTCTATTCTTGAAAACGAAACGCATATAACTGCTGCTCATGAATCAATAAAGAAACCAGCATAGCTATTCACAACCACTCGATACGCTTCCGTACCGTATCAAACATCAATCAATGTTATCGTAGGACTCCTCTAAACGCTGTTCACAAGTTCAGAACCCGAAATATTTGTCAGTTTAAATCAAATAAACGACCGCTATTCTTCCGACAGCTGTTTGCTGTATGGGGCAAGGCCAATCAGGTTATCAAAGTGTGTCATTTTCGATACGATAGCCTGTCGGATGGTTGTGAATAGCTTTACAGAACACATTGAAAAATGCATGTACCAATATTTACGTAAGCATGGGAGGGGGGGGTAAGAGCTTTGCTTACTTTTGCTGACGAGGGGGTTAATAATTGCGAAAAATCTGCTTACGTAATACTTGAACGACCCTCTGCCTGACAAACGTGCGGTGCAGATTCTCCGTATACCTCAAATGTTCCTATTGAGTAATGAAAACGGTTCCCCGAATACGGGCCCTATGGCATGCTTTACAGAATTCTCCAGCAACATGCGGGCAATATCGACCAATGAAAATGAGTCTTTAGAGACGAATAACCTTTCAAATCTTTAGTGGTTAAAACCTCTTTGTGTTGTTAATTGTATTGCCTTATCTAAAGCAAGGAAATACCGAGACCTCATATGAAACAACGATAATAAATAAAGTATAACATCTACACAAATTCTATGAAATCCGAAATATTTGCAAGATTGCGTAAAGATTACGCGAAAAGATTGCTACGCGACTGCTACGGGCTACGGAAAACCGTAGCAGCTGCTTAGTTAAGCGATTGGCACATGACATTTAATTTATACCGCTAACACCCACATTTTTTATTTTGTACTAGCTTCTGCCCGCGACTTCGTACGCGGATCCTGTTGCTTATGCCAGCGACAACGGGGTCGTCAAAATCGGAGATCTGAAACGTCTGATGTCGAATTCTAAGAGCCCAGGGACTGAAAAACAACGGGATGCGCGAGACGATTCGAGACGTCATTTTCAGGCAATAATGAACCAATAAGGTGGTAAACTTGGCCTTGCACTTTGAATGTTGGCATAAATGGGCCTTCTGAAATCTGTTCTGCACCAAAAGATGTCATTTGAAAGGCATTATTGTACGAACGTATGTTATCCAAGAAATGTTTTGATTGTGGATGGTCACCGATTAGCAGTGATCTTAATATTTCTGGAGGATTTTGTAATATTTTAATATGTACTTTCCCACCTGAGCAACACATACCGTTTGTTTCTTTTTGCCATTTAACAGCTTCACAAAAAGTACAATTTTGAACCATACCTCTGATGGCGGAATATGTGGCGTAGTCAATCATAGGAGTATACGTAAATGCACTCCGTTCCTTATCAACCCAAGGAAGGTCGCCATGCCCTACGGCTATATCTTGAGACACATCCGATTCTTCAGATGATATCGACATTCTGTTCAGAGAATGTCGAAGTCGATCAGAATTCAAACTGTCTCTTCATGCCGTACTCCAGCAATTCTTTCTTTCTCACTTTCTAACTGATTATGAGTATTTTGTTGTGTGCGTGTTCGGGACAATGTATGATAATCTCACGTTCATCACTTGTTTCAAAAGACCTGTTAGTAGATGTGCGAATACGCTGAGAACTCAAGCGTGATTCTGTATCGGTAAACGTTTCCGATTCGCGAGACAATGCATGTCGCTCACGATCAGCGGACAGTCGCGCATCACGTTCCGCACTTGTCTCTAGAGACCTAGAAGCAGATGCGTAGATATGCTGAGAACTCAAGCGCAATTCTCTATCTGTGAACGTCTCCGACTCGCGAGATAATGCGTGACATTTACGATCAGCGGTCAGTCGCACATCACGTTCCCGACTTGTCTCTGGAGACCTAAAAGTCGATGCGTAGTACGCTTGGAACTCAAGCGCAATTCTCTATCCGTGAACGTCTCCGACTCGCGAGACAATGCATGACTTTCACGATCAGCGGTCATTCGCGCATCATATTCTTCACTGGTCTCTAGAGACCTGGATGTAGATGCGGAAATACGCTGAGAACGCAGGCGTGCTTCGCGATCCGAAGAGGTTTCCACGGAGCGAGTTGCAGCCTGATGTTCTTGAACAGCATCAAGTCTCTCCTGACGCTCTTCGGTAGATTCTTGGGATCTTATGATCCGCAATCTTTTAGCTCCTTTGGAACATTGGAAAAGATTTGACCTTTTTCTAGGCATGATTATAGTTTTATTGTGAAGAAGATACCTGATCAATTAAAATCTAATTGACTGCTCCCCTACCAAGGGTGCCCAGACACGGGGTCGTCTGGCGCCCATGTGCTGGTTTGGTCCCTGGGGTGGTCACGGCGTGCTATGTGTTCTGGTGCGCCGGTGATGGGGAGTACTCCCCAGAGGAGGGTCCGGTGACGGACAGCCGCGGCGGGTTCACGGATGAGTGCATCAGTCCTAAACTGTTACCGCCTTCACCGCGTGGAGGTGAAATTAGTGATAGTTTTGATTTCCACATCAGATGTTTCTAATCTTCGATTTTTAGGGTTCCGTACCCAAAGGGTAAAAACGGAACCCTATTACTAAGACTTCGCTGACCGTCCGTCCGTCTGTCTGTCTCCAGGCTGTATCTCAAGAACCGCGGTAGCTAGACAGTTGAAATTTTCACAGATGATGTATTTCTGTTGCCGCTATAACAACAAATACTAAAAACAAAATAAAATAAATATTTAAGGGGGGCTCCCATACAAAAAAACGTGTTTGTTTCGGCGTTTTTGCCGTCTGTCTGTCTCCAGGCTGTATCTCAAGAACCGCGGTAGCTAGACAGTTGAAATTTTCACAGATGATGTATTTCTGTTGCCGCTATAACAACAAATACTAAAAACAAAATAAAATAAATATTTAAGAGGTGCTCCCGTACAAAAAAACGTGTTTTTTTGGGCGTTTTTGCCGTCTGTCTGTCGCCAGGCTGTATCTCAAGAACCGCGGTAGTTAGACAGTTGAAATTTTCACAGATGATGTATTTCTGTTGCCGCTATAACAACAAATACTAAAAACAAAATAAAATAAATATTTAAGGGGGGCTCCCATACAACAAACGTGTTTTTTTCGGCGTTTTTGCCTTGTGGTACGGAACCCTTCGTGTGCGAGTCCGACTCGCACTTGGCCAGTTTTTATAAGTCAAAAGGAAATGCCCATCAGACTGAACAACTTTTGCTAAGACGTCATTCCTATATGTGTTATGGTTTAGCTGGGCTCTTGGAGTTCCACATCAGGTGTTCCAGATCTTCAAATTTATTCTCTCAGCAGAAAATGCTCATCACGTGGAACAATTTTTGCTATGGTACCGTTTTTGTATCTCTTATAGTTTAGCTGGTCTGTTGCGGTTCTGCATCAGGTGTTCAAGTTTCCAACATAAATTATAGCCTATATGTTGCCCAGGCATAATACCTATACAACAAAAAAAAAATCATTCAAATCCGTCCAGTAGTTCCGAAGATTAGCGTGTACAAACAAACAGACAAACAGACAAAGTTTTTTTTTTGGATTCGTGCTCTATTACTGTTTCTAAACCCCCCTCGGTAATTTTTTTTTAAATATATTCAATGTACAGACACAGTTTTTTTACTGTCTTATTATATGTATAGATCATTCCTAAACTGATTGAAAACTTTGCCCGGTCTTTCTTCATTTGTTGCTACAGTAAATTGATACTACTTGATATTAAAAAAAATTAAAAAAAAATCGACGGCGATTAAGGGTCTTCATTATTTTTCTAAACAGAGTTTCTGTATCAAAGCCTCTTAGAACAAAAGATTAATAAAATGTTTTCTTTCTAAACATCGTATTCCTAGTATTTTCTGTATAAAAACTCATCTCAAATGAGACTTTGCTAAAAAAGTACTTACTCATTAAGATTTTGACTGAAAGATTCCAGGAAAAACGCAGCGTACGGCTTGCTTTGCCTATCTGGCGAATCTGTTGTGTTTTTTTATTACAAGTCTTTTGCTTTTATATTTGCCTTTGACTTAAGGGGGAAATGCCAGGGTTGCCCACGAAATTCAATTTTTCTTATGTTTTTGCAATTTGCAGGTAAGTGTCAGGTTGTGTATTGAACAAAATATGATTCGACCCTATCGATAAATATTTCATTTTCACATATTTCATTTTTAATTTCGCGAGCTACCCTGATGCTTCCCTATTAATTCAAAAGCAACCCATAATTATTTTTCACCTTGTTCGTCGTTTACTGCAAATTGCCGCTGTTTAGAAAAAAAAACCCGCAATTTTCTGTATATTAACTGCTTTTATCTAAATTCTGCCTTATATATATAAACGGATAGATAAACGGATAGATACCATATTATTTCCCATTATGGATATACTCTGTACAGTCAAGTTAGTGGTAAAAGGCGGGCCTTTTGGGTGACTGTCTAATGTAATTTTGACATTCGAAAAGTGCTGCCTCTCAGCCTAATTTGAATAAATGACATTTGTTTTTTTTTATTTAACAGTCGGGCAAATAGAAATACTGGCGTTCAACCTGCGAAACTTCAATGTAGTAGCCGACAGACAACGCAAAAGAGACGTAGCAGAGAACAAATATACCAAGGAGTACACTGAACAGTACTACGTGCGTTCAGTGCTTAAAGACTGCATCATACACCACAACTGCATTATACGGTAATACTGTATATTCTACTCTGTATTAAAGCTTTAGTAAAAGCTGAAGTAAATGAAAAGTGTTATAAATGCACGAGACGTGTTTTTAGCGCGTTACTTGCAACTGCTTTGGAGAGACTCGTTCTCTTAGATGTTTCTTGTGAAATCCAGGTTGTTTTAGACGGTAGAAAATTCAATTGAATTACTAGTTCATTTCTAATTTACTGAAAAGCGTCCCTCATAATGCTGCTTTATTTGGCATTTAAAAAATCTAAGCCGAATACTACTAACAAACCAGTCTACAAAGTTTATACTTTCGAAAATAAACGTCAACACCATTCGTTGTTCGACAAAGATTTCTAAGATTTAGTTGGAAAGGAATTGTATCGGTGTTGTAAATTGAGCTAATCTAGGTTCTAAAGTACAACAGACAGTGTATCGGTGGTGTATCTACTCGTGCAAATGTTAAGTGAGGAAAAGGGGTGATCGTATCAGGTACGGGTAGCACGTAGCCGTCGGCAAGACAACTTGCCTTGTGGCCCGCGCCACTACTTCTACCCATGGCAATCTGAACCGTCAATAATACCTGGTGTTGAGTGAGGGGTTAATCCAGTATACCATTGTAGTTTTTGGGTTAATCTTTCGAACTCAATTATGATTTAATAAAGAATTGATAAGTTAATAAATGCAAGCGTCCTCGCGTGGTCAGCGGGATTGTCCGAAAGGGTTACCGCTGGCCCGGAACATAAAGGGCTAAGGAAGGAACATGGGTGGGTTTTAGTCAGTAAGAGTCTGACACTCCCTTCCGCTCCACCCAGAGCGGGAGGGGGACATTTGATGATTTCACACCCGAAAAAAAAAAAAAAGCGTCCTCGCGTCGGTGGTCGGCTAATGAAAATTGGAAGTTAACAGCAGCTGTTTTCTACAATAGCATACATTCATTATTATTGGGTGATGATTTTTTTTCACAAATCGATTTGATAAGAACCGCCATAGTAGTTATTGATCTTTATTAAAATACCTATCTAATGACATATGTTTGGTTGTTATCGGCCGTGGGGACCATTTTGTCCGGTCCTCCTTTATTTCTCTTTTCTAATCTATCATCAGAAACCTGTGAAAGATGCTCACATCAATAAAAAAGAGCTGATAATCTTCAAACGGCTGAACCGATTTTCTTGACTCATAACTAAGAACACTCTTGATCAAGTCACATTTCATACAAAAAAAAAAAAAACAAAATCGTTTCAGCCGTTTGGGAGCTATGATGGCGCAGACACAGATACACACGTCAAACTTATAACACTCCTCTGTTTTTATCGGGGGTTAAAAATCGCCGCCTACGGGACGTCTAGTTACTTTAGTAGGTATTTATTTTGTAGTTGTTATAAAGTTAGTATTATAAAAGTTTCTCACGATAAATAGGAGTAAAAAATAACATAGGAGAGTTATTTTTACCAACAATACGTAGACAATTCAGTTGATTATAGACAAAATAATACCGTAAACACAACAGAGCGGAGCTATTAACTCGAAAAAAGCCACATTTTTATTTTCACAGGTAAATAAAATAGATGACGCTATTTTTGCTTCGTAAACGAGTGTTGTAAAACAAATTGATTTTCAGATACGTGTCGATGATTGAGAGCGCTTTCAGTTTGGCGTCAGCTTTGCAGTTTATGCTGAGCGTGATGGTGCTTTGTTTGGTCGGCATTCAGTTCCTGACGGTAGGTGCTATAACGTTCTAAATGTTTAAGAAGAGAAATTCACTGTACTGTAGTTTTAAATATTAGCTTAAGGCAGGTATGCTCGAGGAGATTTCTTCAGAAATAAGCACCTTTGTACGATTTTCTTCTTGTCTGTTTATATGTGTACCAGACATAGCTTTCATCATTTGGTAATTTTTGTTGAAAGATTTTGAGGCGGGATGGCAAAGTGCAAGCAATGTTACATATTTATATAAACACACATGATAAATACACGGACACATCACAACTCTTTAGCGCAAATACGATTACTCTAGGTTGTTTAGTTTTCCCCAGAGTTTCATTTAGAACCGTTTTAAATATTTAGCAGTTTTTACAAATTAAGAAAAATTAACCATATCATTTTGTGCCCGTAAAGTAATTAATTGTCGCCTGTAATTCTCGGAAACAAAACAGGCGATAAGTAAGTATAATTATTCATTGAGTATCGACGTCTTTCCCAGAAACGTAGATACCTTTTCTCGAGCCGTCAAAAGGATTCTCGGGCTCGTATTCTAGAACAATACTCGGTCATTAATCTCGATTTAATTAAATTGAATTCAGATTAGTATAAAATCTGTCCGATTACATAAGATTGAGAATTCGAGATTCAAAAAGCTGAGCATCGTTCGAGAATACGGAATACTCCTACTAAAAGTCTTTTCGAAAACATTCCACGCTCAATAAGCTACGGTTTTCACGGCTTCGCTTTTCTGTACAGATCGAGAACCCGAGCACCCATCCAATGCAGATAGCGTGGATGGGCATATATCTAACTTGCATGCTGATTGAAGTGTTCATACTTTGCTGGTTCGGAGATGAATTGATCTGGAAGGTAATCATGGTTGCAGTCGATAAATTCCCCTTTAGCTGTGTTGCGAACGAACTTTATCGTACAGGAACTAGAAATAAGGTGTAACTTTACAAAAGATTAACATAATTTATGCACAGTTTACCCTCTCTTGGGTTTTGTTTTAATTTCAGCATGTATTATATTATAACATGTATTCTTTTTAAAGTTTTAATGAGTTACTCCAAAGTTAATCCAACCAATAATTTAATCCAAAAACCCCATTGATAGATATGTACTTATTTATATTTTACTCATCATACGTTCTGCATTGCTTACAGAGTATGGACCTCGCAAAGGCAGCTTTCGAAGGACCGTGGATGAAGAGTGACCGCAAGACTAACATGTTCATCATCATCTTTCTGGAAAGATGCAAACTTCCCCTGAGACTCACAGCTGGAAAGATATTCACCTTATCACTCGACACTTACACAGTCGTAAGAAACATATTCAACTAGTAACCAGTTTAACTATTAAAATAGCTTTACACAGTCATCAAACTATTAATGAAAGCGAACCAATTGCAGTTAGCGCTAGTTAATTGAAAACTATTCTAGGTTGAAGATAGGTATTCTTGCGTAGATCTCCATCATCCAAAGCCAGACATGCTAAAAACAATAGACATAATAAATTAAAGCCGTTTCAGTTTGCTTTAAGATGCTTTTGCTGGGTAACAAAGTGATTCTCAAGTCGTAAATTATTTATGTAATCTGATAGCCTGAGATTAAATATTCAACAGAAAAGTAGAGTTACAGTGCACTATACACAGTATACTTTCTTCTGCGAGTTTCTAATGAGGCAAATTAAATCGAAAAACTAAAGCGCCAGACATAAGGTGGGAGGCAGCGGACTATGCGATATCATAGGACTCCTCGTTTTTATTTAAATACCTTGGAATTAGCCTTTTTACTCAAGCTTTACAACTACATATGTTATTATTTGTGAGCAGTGCTGGCCCAGTGGAATCGGCTCCGACTTACGACTTGTAGGTCGTGAGTTCGAAATTAATTTTGTCTATTTAATTTGATCATCACTGCTCTCAAAACGGTGAAAGAAAACATCGTGAGGAAACCGGCAAATCAAAAATTCGAATACATGTGATATCCACCCATCCGCACTGGGCTCACGCGGTGGATTACGGCCCAGTCGATCTCACAGAGAGGACGCATGTGTCCCAGCTGTGGGAACGTAATAGGCTGATTATGCTATAGGACTTTTATTAGTAGTCCTGCACCCTATTGCCTAACACTTTTAATCACAATCCGAAAGATTCTGATGAAACAATAAATTTATCCATTGCTTCATATGTTTGAAGAATTCTTCTGTAACCTGTAACGCAATAAATGTTGTTGAACTGTCAAAATAAAAGGCATTGCCATTATAAGGGTGTTAAGCAATTATCCTGCAGCTCAGCTTTTGTAATGAGTGATCTTGCTCATTTTTTCTTCTTCTTCGTTTCGCTGGCACTACAGTTATTCAAATTCTGCTGACCCAAAACTTCGCCACTTCCACGGCGTTATCGGTGGCAGCGCAGAGGTCACTTTAGCTGCAAGTTGCTCTAAACGAAACATACCGAACAATCAAAGGCTGCCTCAAACCGACCCCGGTCAGCACACTATATCCCACAGCTGGGATAGCACCTCCATAAGTCTGAAGAAAAGTTTAAAGAAATGGTTTTGTTACCGACTAGTTTAATAGGCTGGTAGTGAAAATAAAACTTTTTGAAAAATTCGTCTGATCGACAATGTAAATAACGCAATTAATGTTATTGAACTGTCACAATGAAAGACATTGCCATTATAAGTGTGTTACGCGATCATAAGATATAATTTTACCACTGACCTCTATCATACATGTATAATAAAGGTCAGTGAATTTTTTACTAAGAGTTCGATATGACTCTCCGCAATCGCAGTCGGAATGGTCCAAGAGCAATCTATAGAACAACAGAAATAAACAGTTTTGTTACCGACTATAAGTCTATGGTAGTGAAAATAAAACCTCACTTTTTCGTATAAACATCGATTCATATACCTACATTCGCACAGTCTCACGGACTTGGCACGGCCACGCTTTGTCAGGAGAGCAAAAAAAAAATCGGTTGAGTTGTAAAACCTAGTTCACACACGTCAACGTCAGTTCCAACGCCCAAGCTTCAGTGTCGAGGCATACAATGTTGCCTGTTGACTGACAGCCGATATTTTTGACTATCAGAAGAAATTTTCTTGTTCATGCTGACTGATAATTTATCAGAGAGATACGTAATGACATAAATAACGTGTCTCGTAGATTATCACTTAGGTGTTCTTTACCACAACACAAGAAACTGCCGGCAACTTCCTGACAAGAAGTGTGAAAAGCGTGAAAAGAAAGTGCTTCACGTGACACGGATGCAATGTCTCTGCATGGCGCGCGACGGCACTGTCACGTCTTTGACACTATTTGGATGTGTCTGGTATGGTTCAACCTTTATTAACACTTTCGGCGTATGAACTGCGAAATAAAATATGTGTGGCGTTTAAACTACGGTTTCCCAGAAAAGCGGTGACCGCACCATCCGTGATGGCTGTCATGAAAATGATGACAGCGGCAAAGATTTAAATCGCTAGATACCGCGTCTAAATATAGTTTCTGTTTCGTTTTGACACACAATGACGCAGTGACTTGACTTAATTGTCATGGTCACTTTTTCGCGTGACTAAATACGGAGAGGGCTAATCTAGTAATTTAAATCTTTGGGCAGCGGGGTATGACTTTACAGTGTCAAAAACGCTCTCTGAGAAAATACACCAACTTATTTTCATAAACAACGGTTTTAATGACGTCATTCACCGGTAAATGCGGACGCTATGTGGGTGGTGACCGCTCTTTTTTAGGAAACCTTAGCTTGACCGCGTAACACTATCTCATCGTTAACCTCTAAGTAAAATCGAAATTATAAAAACAAATGAATACTCAGCAAGCCCGCTACTGCTTCCAGCTCACTTTATTTAGTCTGCACCGCGCTCATTACAGGATTACATACCTATCCGAAGCGCATTGACTCGTAGATATTCAATTAATTAGAACAGTTAATATTATACCTACAGGTCATGTGTTCTTAGAAATCAATTTCACCTCATTAACCGGCTTAGATTGTTTAGCCAGATGAGATAATTACGCTAACCTGCTTATGAAAGCAAATTCATATAAATACAGCATAATCAGCCTATAATGTTCTTTCTCACTGTTGGGACACAGGCGTCCTATCAGTGAGACGGAATGGGCCGTAATCCACCATGCGGGCCCAATGTGGGTTGGTAGATGTCACAGTCATGTCTTTGAATGAAGTCTTTGAAGTCATGTTTTTGAAGACATGCCGGTTTCCCCACGATGTTTTCCTTCACCGTTTTGAGAGCAGTGCCTGACTGGGTTCGAACCTGTGACTCCTTAGTTATACTGCTGGGCAACCACTGCTGCGCTATAAATACAGAAACAGTTAATTTATGAGATAAATAATTTTAGAATTATAATAGCCTTATTCTATTTCAGCTCATCAACTGGTCGTACAAAGCCTTTGCTGTAATGCGAAACATGAAGAAATAAACATGCACAAACGTTTAAATAAATTTTCGTGTATGTAATTACACTGCGCTGTTGCACAATGCACAACACTGGCTTCAATTAATTTGGGAACAAATTAAAATAAAATTATGTATGGAAAACTTGTATTTTCAATTTTGGAAGCTGTGCTCGTAGCAATGGTACCCATTGGTATCGTATTATCCACTAACTGGGTTGTGGAGGTCAGATAGACTGTCAATCCATGTAAAATACTGGTATTCAGCTGGTATATTCGGGTAGACTGGAAGCCGACCCCGACATGGTTGGGAAAAGGATAGGCAGATGAAGAGCTAGGTACCCATTGTTTATCGGATCAATTGAGGTCATTCAAAAGACTAATATTTGTCTTGTTTGTCCATGTAAAATAACATTGTGTCCTAGTAGAGAAACTCTAACTCCACAGACACTTTAGTTAGAGACCTACATAATTAATCCTGTCAACGTACAAATGGCACCCTAAGTACTACACCAACTAACTAGGTCACGCTTTTTTGTAACGGCAACACAATCTCGACGAAAAAACTATGTAAGAAACTTTCCCAGTCAGGTAAGCTTCGAGTCAGCTTCTTGGTCTAATGAAAACACATTTTGAAAGTACTTTTCGAAAGGAAAATATGCAAGTTCCAAGGGAACAGACATTGTAGTGACGTAGGTACCAATGAAACTTTGTACACGTCGCAATGTGCCAAACAGCTAGCAGTAATCCTCGCGAGCCGACGCCCCGCCTCAACTTTTCCAATTCCATCCTCCATTCCTCCAATTTCTCAGGGTTTCCACACTAATCCCGAATTCTGCCAACTTTCATGCCTGAAATGTTCTTTATTCAAAAATTGAAGGCATGTCAAATATCCCAATTAAATAGAAACATTTGCGAAGATTGTTGCGTGACTCAAGTCGTTTTGTTTGTTTTCATTAACGTTACTATTGTCATTAAACTTAATGATCCCGCATAACGTTACACAGCATTCGATACCTGTCTTCGTTACGGTTTAATTATAGTTACTAAATTTTAGTTACTAAATTATTAAGAGACCAATGTTTGCTAACTAATCAGCATTAAACCTTCATTCAATATAAAAATTGGTAGGTATGTTTTTATTTTCAGCCTGTACTAAAGGTATTTTGAAATTTTACACAATGAAATTATTAGAGTACTCTCGTATAGGACCCGCGAGGAATATCCCAGCAGTATATTTCACAAACGCGGCGGCTGTTACTATTCTAAAGTCGAAATAACAATACGTGAACAATTTAATTATCCTATATCGGTCGCAACGATGCCATAATCATTAACACAATGGCCGATACGAATGTGAAACCCGGCAACGTACCTACAAGTTTGTCAATAATTAACATGACCGCAACGCGGGTGTATTATACGCCCAAATAATCACTGTTGCTAATTAGACGCGATTGCAGTACTAAATACGATGCTAATAACACTGCCACAAATTAGCCCCTTCCCCGATAACGTATGTTTCTACAACTATGCTCACTAAGAATTTGATTATCCTCAAATCAGTACTAGCTATCAACGCTCCACTGAAAACTCTTTACACGGCATCCATAAAAAGACAATCTTCAAGATATAAGAATTTCCTTAAGCTTGTAGACGTAACTTTTTCTCCGCGTAACTTTCCGTTACATGAAAAGTCCAATATCATCTATCACATCACATTTAACAGTAGAACGAATTGAGATTTCTCTTTGAGACGAAAACGTAGACAGTTTCTATTCCGGCGTTCGTTCGGCCTCTATTATCGCTTCTTTGGCAACTTTTGTAATCTGCTGAAAAGCCTCGCGTACCTGTGCTAATAATATTGTTTGTGAAGACTCGCGACATCGAAGCACAAATTCAACCATCATTGTGCATTTACTATAATTAAGGAGAGTGCACATCAGTGTTATAGAGGCCACAGACGCCACAGGCTGCACATTGGGCCCTGTGTTGTGGCCTCATCACCGTGATTAGAAGATCTTGTGTACTACCACCGCTAACCACATACGTTTGTAGACTTAGTAGAAGATGATAACATTACAGTTTATTGGCGAATGGTACAATTTAGATCATAATTATTAAGCCTCTAATAATAATGTAACGAGACGAGGCGTGCTGACCATAAACTTGATTATCTAACGTTATACTACTGCCATTAAGCTCCCAAAATAAATGCATTACTTGCGGGCATCGGAAATGAATTAGCATGTTCAAATGTATGTAGGTAAAGGTAGGTATTCAAAAAAGGTAGGTATTATTACCAATAGGTACTGCGTACCTGCCCATGTACGTATTTCCCTGAAAATGCTAAAACTACTCGTATTTTATTTAAAACAGTTCTTATAACAAAATATGCATACGGAATAAGAAAAAAGCGGGAATCGTGGCAGTGGCATCACAATATTAAAAGCAACATCAAGTATTTTGACGACATTGTTACCCACGTACACAGACGTTCACTTTTAAGCACTCAGAGCGAGATCTCGCCGGGAAAGTTAAAAAAGTTAAATAAACCGCTTTATTTTTAGTTGAATTTCGACAACATGAAACAATGTCGTTTTTCTACTGTGACTTATTTAAAACAAGTTGTGAACCTCATTCTATCAGCAATTTCGGAGCTCATGTGTAAATGTTAAAGTCAAATTAAACCAATTTCTGTGGTTCTGGGAACCGGCGAATCCCAACTAAGTATAGCTATTGCTGTTACCTACGGATTCACTTGCATACAAGGGAAATTAATTTAAGTACCTACTTACCAAGTATTATATAAGATAATCCAGGACCTGATCTACTGCGTCGAATGTCATCGAAATACGTGCAGCCACATTACCCTTAGCGTGACTGAGTTATCAAGTATTTATTTATTTATTTGTCAGATCATTTATGGTTAGTAACAACAGGAGCATAAAAATTATGTTAGTAAAAAACGTCTTCATTAACTTAAAATAATTACAATATACCTGGGGGCCTAAAAAGGCCACTTTGGCAGAATAATAAAAGGATAACATAATGGACAGTTAACCGTTAAGTTAACCGTATCAAATACCATTGGTGAAGCATTTTTCAGTTTTTTTTTTTTTTTTTTCTAAAATACCAATCAATCCGATCCAAATCCAATCCCAATCTCTTTGATTACCCTACGTACGTAGTGCAGCGAAAAAAAGAAAAACACGGACTGTCTTCTCCATATTACGATTCATAATGTTATCCTTTTATGATTCTCCAAAGTGGCCTTTTTAGACCCCCAGGACTTAAAAACAGCTATAACTAAACAACCCTCCACTATGGTACAAACAAGAGAAAATAAATCCAGTTCATACTTTTCGAATTTGGACTATCTACAACAACAAAAGCCTTTTATAACTAAAAATTCTCATCAAAGTACTGTTTTCACTTTGTTTGGCGAATTCATTTTTGACCGTAGCATCAAAAAATAGTTAGTACCATATTTTTATAAAAAGCAGCGCGCTTCATTTTATGAGTTGAATTACTAATGCGAGCGCTAAATGTAATTACTGAATAGCGCAAGTGCGCTAAAACTTACAGAGTTACTTGCTCTAGGAAAACTGCGACATGAATTGTTTATTTGTCAAGTAATGTTTTATTTTTAGGAGTAGCGTGAAAAAATGTCGGGTACCGTACCTATAACATCAGATAAAAAAACGTAATAAATAACATTTTGACTTTCCTATTACGTAAATGAATAATGAGGAGATCTTGTTAAAGGAGGGGTATCCTTTTACAAGATCTCCTCATTATTCATTTTAATTTTGTGCATATTATGGGCACCCTAGGACCGCTACAAAGAACGCAATACGAAGATAACATACCTATTATTATTAGCAGACAGCGCACGCATATATAGGACTTTATAGGACAACCACGGTCTCAAACTTTAACTTAATTACTTACCGAGTACCGACATAACAATTTAGTTAAGTTTTCGAACGGTGTTCTTAAGAACACATAGAAATACCGCAGCAGTATCTTCCAGCAGACGGATAATTTATTAGACTATATATAATAATATATAACTAATAATAACCAGAAACGTGAGACGTTGTCTGAAACTACTAATGCTGATAGACATCGTCTATGTCAGTGTATCAGCTATTTCAGTCACGTTGCACTTTATCACTCGTCTAATTACTGAATACTGTATAGCTATTGTGAAATTATTCATAAGTGAGAAGGGATGCAAGTGAGAGGTACCTATCCGTGGAAGTATTAGAAGAGCTATTAGAAAATGATTAGAGATTCGTTCAGTGGCCACAGTAATTAAATTGAAGAAAATTAGGTACTTTGTATTCGTAATCAAACTCGTAGCAGCTTTGCGTAGGTGCGGTGTAGCAGTGACTCACACCGACCGCGCGACGTAGCTATGCGTAGCATTACGCATTTCGTGGAACCTGTGATCATAATCGTAGCTGCATTGCGTAGGCACGGCGGCGTAGCAGTTACTCATGGTGGGAATAGCTACGCCTAGCGTTAGGCAATGCATGGAACTTGTGATCGTACTCGTAGCAGCTATGCGTAGGCACAGCGTAGCAGTGACTCAAGGTGGGAATAGCTTTGCGTAGGCGCGGCGGCGTAGCAGTGACTCACAGCTGGCGTAACATTAGACAATAGGCAGCGCTTGGAAGTTATAGTTGTAAAAGAAAATAAAAACCACTGACGGCCAACAGAATGATGCTAATTATTAACTTGGATACTTACCTAACAAAATCGAATACTTACAATAATATATTTACCTTAGTATTAGTAAACCATTATTCAGAACCAGTTCAAACAAAACTTACCATTTCAAAGTTTTACAATAGGTACACCAAATCCGTCAAAGTATGTGTAGGGATTCCATTTTGAAATCGATTCCACCGCAAGGCAGCGAAGTTTGTTCTAAACACTATTATAAGGTACAATTGATTCTGTATTGAACAGAGTTGATGTCCGCATTGTTTGACCGCAACTATGAATAGTGCGATAACCCACTGTAACAATGGAATTGTGTGAGAGTCGTCATACAACAATACAATACAGGGTATTTTTCAATGTAAAATTTTGGTACGATATGAGCCTATTGCAATCCCAAATGAACGTAGTAGTATCGTATACATACATAACATCACGCCTGTAATCCCCAAAGTGTCTGGCAGAGGTGTACCTATAAAATTGCCACAGTTTTAGTAACTTAATGTAATACGGGTCATAATATTGTTGTAAACGGAGTCCACATAGCGTAGAATGAACCCAACATCACAACGGTCTCTACCGTACCTATCTATTTATAGCCATGCGGTACAGTCAATGGTTACTCGCAATCTATTGAAACTCCGCACTTCACTAGGACGTTGGAGCAGACGAGTCAAGTGGTACGCACCCCAGCTAGATGGACGGACGACCTAAAGAAAGTAGCTGGGACGGACTGGATGCGGAAGGCGGAGGACGAGGTGTTGTGGCGCAGCCTGGGAGAGGCCTGTCCAGCAGTGGACTACTTTGTCATTTTTTTTAAACCTACGAGTAATTTTTAAGGTGTTTTTAATAATATACTTAGACGCTTTATGAATGGAAAAAAAAACTTTAACGCCCCAGGTATGGAAAATAAAACAGTATTAAAGTAATCTTCAATAATTCTAGTGAAACATGAAAACAAGGATTCAACCTCAATATGTGCTCAAGGTGTCGGTACTCGGTGAAGCGAAGTTAAAGGAGCAAAGTTTGCGAATTTGCCCCCGGGGCCGATCCAACTTCTCTGTTGCAATAAATAAGGATTTTAGCGACAAATTACCACACGAAAACGTTTCACCCTTTCTTCGTAAACTTGGGAACAAGCGAAAATAGGATCGCTACAGAAAGAAAACTTAACAGTAGCTGGCATACATAC
Organism: Oligia latruncula; assembly: GCA_948474745.1. Classification (NCBI taxonomy): domain Eukaryota; kingdom Metazoa; phylum Arthropoda; class Insecta; order Lepidoptera; family Noctuidae; genus Oligia; species Oligia latruncula. The sequence goes on from OX419699.1 coordinate 11,097,351, forward strand.
GAAACTTTCGAATCAATTTCAACTCTAGTAACACTGAATGGGCAATTCGAAATAGATTCTCTTTTCCCACTTACGGTGAGTATCATTTTGTACCTACATTTTGCTTTTAAAGTAATTAAGCACCTACGGAATAAAAATTCCCTCGTAAAAGTTGCTGTGTGTTTATTTTATAATAGAATTAACCGAGTAAAACGAGTATTTATTCTAGTTTATGAAGTAACATACATTACAAAATTGTGAAACGAGATGGGACTCTGGAAGAGCAATAGAGAACATTTTTAACAAATTAGTTTTTTTAAACATAAGTAAGTAGTTTTCAAGCGATCGCTGTGCAGAGCTAGTTTTAACACTTTTAAAACATGAATAGCTAATTTATTCAGTACTTATGCAAGTTGCAGGAAATGGGAGAAATGCATACCTAGGATGGTGGTTTTATTTCATTATTTTTTGGGAGAAAGAAAGGGGTTCGAACATTTTTGGAAGCTGGCATATCAACCCGCCGCCATTTTGTTTTTTTTTTAAGTATCCGCGCTCGTTGAAAGTACTTAGTAGTTAGGTATGATTTTCATAATAATTCTCTAATGGCGAGCTTTACCTTCAAATATATCGGAAACGTGCGTGACACTTTACCTACCTATTACTTGACATTTTATGTGTGCATCGTAGACAGATTAAACTATAGACTGCAGCATATTATCTTCTTTTTCATTCGCACAAGAAAAAGAGAAATAAGTATGGATATTTAACGTCACTAGCAAAGAAAAGAGACAGAGTAAGAATATTTCTGTCCCATAGTGCGTGTCGGCTAAGCACATTAATGTGCACAACAAGTTTGACGTTTATGATGGAATACCTAATAAATAATAGGTAGATAGGTACACCGCGATTAAACGGAAAATAAGATCTTTTTCGTGCATAATTCAATAATACATACATTTGCGCAACTGTGAAAATGGTAAGGTGCAGTGTAGATAATAAGCTGTAAAAAGGATAGATGGAGATTGCCGGATTTTTTTTGTCCCTTTCGGTGTCACGGATACCATGAGTCTATAGATTACTCTGTCTCATGGACGTAATTTATTAGATTATATTAGGTACGTCCATGCTCTGTCTACGGCTATGAGTAATAGTGTTCTGTGGTCTACGGTGTGCATCGAGCGCGGAGAAGCTATGAAACTCTTTTGAATGACAAACTCATAAAACAAAGATTCGATAGATTATCTGGACTCTGGATCAAGCAATACCTATCTACCTAGGTAGGTACTTACCTATAGGTATTCCTTGAAGACTTTCAAAAACCCCTAAAAGTACCTCAGCATTTTCAATCAAGTCGTCCGCGTCTCCTTCGCTTTACCATCACAGTCGACAAAAAATCTACCTATATCAGCCCACACAGCTTTCTAAATTCCGACAAGGGAATCACAACTTTACTCACTGAGATTTATAACTCATTTTATTTTATCAATTTTTTTGTCAGAATGGTACAAGAAGGTGAATATCGGTAGCTCAGGTCATAAAGGCAGTGATTCGAGAAGCATTTCGTCAGTTTACAAGCTCGCCGTAATAAGATATCGGACGCTCTATCGCTCTGGAAAATGTCTTTATTATGCTCACAGAAACAAACGTAACCCAAATATTCCGGAAAATATGATACCTACTTAGGTACCTACATTTAAAAGTCGGTTGGTATACCTACCTATCGATCTATCTACGTTATAGATTTGATATTCTCATAGCTGCACAAGGATATTTTGTCACGTGGCCAAAATCAGAACTAATATAGCCATCTTGTTTTTAGGTTAGGTAACGTTCGTCCAAATGAGAAGTCGATTAATAAAACGAAACCCCCCGTCCCTTATGGATCACTCGTGTCTGTCTGTCTATCCATCTGTCACAGCCAATAGGCTCTGAATCTACTGGACCAATTAAAAACTTTATTTGATACTGACGACATTTTGATTATATTAAGTAAATCTACTCCTACTCGCACTTGTCCACTTTTTCACATTTCCCAAACAATTTTGCAGAAATGTTTACCAACAGGCATCATATTGTAGTCTTTGGCCCCTTGTCCATGTCAATTGCGACGTCAATTGCTCTAAAAGATTGTTGTAGCAGTGGACTATAGGAAATTGTGGAGTAGATAAACATGAAGCGATAATAATGTAAACCCAGATTAACAACATCATGGACTCAACTCGCTGTTAGATCTTGATTGAAATGAATAAGGTGTTATGTTTATTTTATGCATTACCAGCACTGACCTCTATCATACAAGTGTATACAGGTCAGTGTCTAGCGGGCAGTACGCCAAAGAGTATATTATAATAATAATACGGCAGTACGTCCTACTATATTAAGCACCTCTAGCTCTATATATCTATACTAAGCACCTCTCCGCTAGGAGTAATAGTGTTCTGTGACCTCTAGTTTTTTTTAGCATACATACATACACCGTATCCGAACGTTCAAGAACCAACATTGCCAAAACGAAAATATCACAAACAAATCCTTAAAATAATAATGAAGTCTAAACTCTTGCTGAATATAAAAGAGCTCTAGCGAATTTCATCATTTTTATAGACTTATCCAAATCCGTAGATACAATCTCAATAAAAAATAAATACAAATCAGCTGTCAACTATTTTTAAGCTTGCCACCCTTGTCGATGCGTCATCACTTGTCAATTGACGGCTGCTCTACTGCAACAACTTGCGGCTGTTTTCCAAAAAAGTTTATTGATTCCCATAGAAATATTAAAATCTCCATGAAACATCATGGGAGATTCTCTGGATGGAAGTGAGAATTCACCTGAGTCGCAAAATGTCGTCGTGGTCGACTTCCAAGACTTTGCAAACTACTTGCGCAGAGCCGCAACGGTACTTTTGCCTGAAGATGATATCGTTCCACCGGCGTTAAATGCTGCGTTAGACGACAAAGTGAATCAAGATTGCATTAGGAAGTTCTTCTCAGACCCTCAGGTGTCTTCGTTGTACGTGCAAAGATTTTCTTCCAAAGGTATGCGACATCCACCCGTTTTTTTTTTTCATTTCAATTGTCAACTTTCTAGCTGCATTGCTGCAGTATGAGATCATACAGCATTGCACATTCTGATCCATCAAAATGTGCATTGTTTAATTTCGTGTCTGTTACCTAGTTTAATCATTTTTTTTATAATTGCTTGTTAGTTTCATAATTTTGTTAACATAATTTAATCAATAAATTTTGTTTTCCAAATGTTTAGAAGATGACAGTGAACAACCAACTGAAGGCGAAGAGGAGAAGGAAGCTGTTACTTACCAGATCAGCAACGAGGTAAGTGACAAAAAAGGCTACACATTAATATTCCCACCCTACAAATATTACTTTTGCTAAAATTACAAACTACTTTTTTTGGTTAATAGCAAATGTTTATTATCTCTAGGTGGTCTTCTCATCATCCCGAGTGGCAGCCTTCGTCTGCATCAAGCGTAGTGCTGTCATCGAAGCTGACAAGTCCATCCATGGTCAGCTGCGGCTCATCAACTTGTCTGATGGCTCCCCCTATGAGACCCTGCATGCTTTCATCAGCAAAACTATGGCTCCATTCTTCAAGAGTTATGTGAAAGAGAGTGGTAGAGCAGACAGGTAAGGGGATAACATATTTTTAGCCCACTTCATATGTATCTCTAAAACTTATAAATATTTTACTGAAAAGGATTTCATATATTGTCGGTGCGCCTGCCAAAACCGTTATGTGCATTTTTTTTTGCTTGATGGCCTTAAAATCGAATTGCGCATCAACTACAACAACAACTATATGTTATTTCCCTCTAGAAGAAGAAGATACAAACTGCATAAGTACTGCATTTTTTATTTATTGATAAGTCCATCAATCATTAAATAAAATAGTTTGTTGTCTCCCCTGAAAACTTGACTATAAACACATAGGTTTTGGCAAGCATGACAATGATATATTATTACTATAGATCAATGCAGTAAGCTCCAAGTAAAACACTTATGATTTGCAGGGATGGAGACAAAATGGCACCATCAGTGGAGAAGAAGATTGCTGAACTGGAGATGGGACTGCTTCACCTTCAGCAGAACATTGACATCCCTGAGATTACTCTGCCTGTTCACCCTCTGGTAGCAGCTGTGATTAAAAGGCAAGAGCTTTAATATCTTTCTTGATAAAAAAATGCTTTCATAGTTCTTGGTTGTGCTTTTTTTTTAGGGCTACCCATAGGGTGCCAACGGAACCCTATTACTAAGCCTCTGCTGGCCGTCCCTCTATCTGTCAATCGTCTATACCTCATGAACCATAATAGGTAGATATTTAAATTTCTATTTCTGCAATAACAACAAAATAAAATAAAGTTAAAAATTAAAGGACTCCATTTTCGGCATATTTTGCCTTGTGGTATACAATCCTTCGTGTGTGAGTCCAACTCGCACTTGGCCGGTTTATGTGCTTTTCTTACTGTACTTTGAATTAAATTACTGAGCAAATAAATCTTTTTAAACTTGAAATGTGGACATTGGTACAAACATTTTATTGTTCACAAGCCATCTAACAATCATTTTGTGTTTCTTTTCTATCAGAGCTGCTGATGAAGGGCGCAAACCTCGCGTTGCCGACTTCGGCGATAAAGTGGAAGACTCAACATTCCTCAATCAACTGCAGAATGGAGTCAACCGCTGGATCAAAGAAATACAAAAGGTTTGTTAAACCAAACTAGTTTTTATTTTCAATGTCATGTATTTAAGTACTGATACACACATCAACACGGTCTAGGGATATTTTTAAAAAAGCGAATTACTATCAATGTGTTAATTATTTATATGACATGTATATATTTAAAAGATACGTTATTTAATATTCTACCATTTTTTAATAATGGTTAAGGTACTTAGATTAAAATTTCAGGATTTTATGGAAAAAAAATGAAGCATAGACGGAAATCGTATATGAATGAACTTTTAATTTGTGAGTAAAAACTGAAAAAAATAGAAAAATCATTTAATTTGTGTTTATACACTTGAAGTTAGTAGTCTGAGAAAGCGCCCATGATGTTCATAACACATCGGCAACGATTCGGCATGCTCAGAACAAGGTTGTCAATGTCTTGCTACGGAATATTGTCCCATGTCCTTCTGAGGTGCGCAAAAAGTTGATCTTCTGTAGCCAGATTTTCAGGAACTTCCTTCAGAGCTCTTCTTTGCAGCATATCCCACGCATGCTCAATGGGATTTAGATCTGGCGATTGAGCAGGCCAGTCTAAGGCCCTAACATTATGTGTATGTAACCAAGCTGCTACCGTTCTCGCCGTGTGTGCCCGGGCATTGTCGTGCATGAGCAGGAAATCTTGCCCCATTTGTGTTCTGTGGGGCAAGATTACGGGCCCCAGCACCTGTTGGACGTATCGTTCTGCAGTCATATTGCCCCGCACCCAAACGAGATCCGTCCGTCCTCCAAGACGAATTCCTGCCCAAACCATAATTGTTCCTCCTTGGTATGGGTGAACTTCCTGAGGGTTCTGGAGACGGCTCCATCGTCCAGGAACTCGCCAAACACGCGTCCTTCGTGAATCTGGATGGAAGCCGAACCTGGATTCATCCGTGAACAGCACATTGGACCATTGCTCACGGCCCCAGTCCACGTGGTTCCGAACCCATTCTAATCGTCGTCCACGATTGCCTCTCCGTAAAGGTGGGACCCGGAGTGGTCTACGAGAGCGTAGATTGCTTTCATGCAGTCGCCTTCTTACAGTTTGGTCACTCACAAGCACTTGGTGTTCCACTCGCAGCCTTTGGACCAATTGAGTCGCCGTTGCATTTGGTTGTGCTCGCGCAGTAATTTGCAAAAATCGGTCTTGTCTGGGGGTAGTGATGCGACTTGGCCCCCAGTGCCTCTCCGCTACTTCACCTGTGGCACGATAGCGTGTCCACAATCTTGAAATTACATTTTGATGGGTCCCTATGGCCTCAGCAACATTACGCTGAACAGATCCAGCTTCCAGCATTCCCACAGCTCGTAACATCTCCGCCCTCGTCAAATGTCGGCGTTGCATGGCTACAATACCTCAATTTTAACTTTATCTTTCGTTTAAAAATGAAAAAAAACTGTAAGTAAACGTAATTCGTATTGTTTTCTAAATTTCGCACAAATGAAAATTCCCTCTCCTATACATCAAGACATTTTTTGCCACCGAAACAAAAGAATTTTCAAAAATTTAAATTTGGAATTAGTCTGAGATAAATTACAAACAAATCGGTGTATAAAAGATTCCAATGCGGCCAGTACTTTTCGAGTTATTTAATTGAGTATGAAATATCCCTAGACCGTGTTGATGTGTGTATTAATATAACAAGTTCTTTTTATCTAGGTCACCAAGTTAGATCGCGACCCGTCAAACGGCACAGCCCTCCAAGAAATCTCTTTTTGGCTCAACCTGGAGAGAGCCCTCCATCGCATTCAGGAGAAGAGGGAAAGCATTGAGGTTCGTTTAATTTTTATTCCTAGCTTTGGTTCCACTACGTATGGCATTACCATATTCAGTTTGTATACCATTTAATGGCATATGATTCTTACATCATTTGTTCCATAATAGGTTTATGTAAATGTCACATTCATGCATTAGCATATCTATGAATCCATGATATTAAAATTGTATGCACAGTGACTCACATCAAACCTTATTGTATATGATTCTATACTTTTATTTATTACCCAGTTACCGGGTTGTAGAGGTCAGACAGGCAGTTGCTCAATGTAAAATACTGGTATACAGCTGCATCTGGTTAGACTGGACGGCAACCCCTAGATATTTGGGAAAAGGCTAAGCAGTTGATGATGATGACTATGCTTTTCTTCTAGGTTGCCCTAACATTGGAGATTCTGAAGTATGGCAAGCGGTTCCATGCAACTGTATCTTTTGACACCGACACTGGACTAAAGCAAGCACTTGCAACTGTCTCCGACTACAACCCTCTCATGAAAGACTTTCCTATCAATGATCTACTTAGTGCTACTGAGCTGGAAAGGATCAGGTAAGAGAAATACTACCTGTGCATTATAATTATAGTTTTACTCTTCAATCAAAGAGCAGTGGTGGCCCAGTAGCAACGGCCTCGACTTACGACCTGTAGGTCATGGGTTCAAACCCAGGCAAATGCTACATTTTGTGAAAATAATCATCGCCACTGCTATCAACACTGTGAAGAAATACTTCATGAAGAAACCGGCATGTCCTAGAACCAAAAATTCGAAAACATTGTCTTTTACCAACCTACATTGGGCCTTCGTGGTAGATTACGGCCCACTCCCTAGCACCCAGAGGAGGCCTGGGTTCCAGCAATGGAAAGCATTTTCTACAAATTACAAACTATGAATATGTAGGTACTTTAGTTTGATAAAGTTACTAGTAGTAGTATCTTTATTTGTGCTATTGTATGTATATTAGATATATATTTCGTAATTCACTAGCCATTATAAGCCATCAAAGGTTTCTGTGGTTTTTAGTATATAATGATTTAAACTCTACAATATACATTTTGGAAAATAAGTCTGATTATGCTTAGCAATAAAATATGTCTATTATTATTTGAACGTGTTATTTTTATTAAACAGGTTGGCAGTGCAACAGATTTTCTCCCATCTGCGAAAGATTCGCTCAACCAAATACCCCATACAGCGTGGTTTGAGACTGGTTGAGGCTATCTCGCGCGATCTTGGTCAACAACTCCTTAAGGTAAAATAATACTTTAACATGTTGAATGCCTATCATTTGTTTCTTGAAGTCAGCTTAGACCCTCAGAACCCAGACTGCTTTTCATAATCTGGTGTTTATTTTTAATGATTTTGTGTAGGTGCTGGGAACTCGCCGTTTGATGCATATTCCTTTCGAAGACTTTGAACGCGTGATGACTCAGTGTTTCGAAGTTTTCTCATGCTGGGATGATGAATATGAAAAACTGCAGGGTTTGTTGCGGTAAGATACCTTGAAATATAGTGTGGAATATATTTAATGTGTTGTTATTGTTCATTAATCTAACGTTTTCTGTCTAGTTTTGCATAATTTTCAAATACGCAACTTTTTGAAGCGCAGATTTTAGTTGTACGCTAAAACCGATATGACGTTTCCGAACTATATTTAACCCTCTTCTTAATCAATGCTAATATTTGTAGTGACATCGTAAAGAAGAAGCGTGACGAGCACCTGAAGATGGTGTGGCGTGTGTCGCCGTCACACAAGCGGCTGCAGGCTCGCATGGAACATATGCGCCGGTTCCGCAGACACCATGAACAACTACGCACTGTCATGCTTAGGGTAAGTCACATTTGGCCAACTTTTTAGACCATCAATCAACAGTAGTAGAAAGAAGATAATTCCAAAAAATAATATTATTCTCACTATCACATTGGACTAGATATAGTAAGTCCATTTTATAAATTGTTTTTAGGGTTCCATACCCAAAGGGTAAAAACGGAACCCTATTACTAAGACTTCCGTCCGTCTGTCTGTCACCAGACTGTATCTTAAGAACCGCGGTAGCTAGACAGTTGACATTTTCACAAATTATGTACCCATACAACAAACGTGTTTTTTTCGGCGTTTTTGCCTTGTGGTACGGAACCCTTCGTGTGCGAGTCCGACTCGCACTTGGCCAGTTTTTAGATTCACAGGTCATTTGGTTATTACGTCTCTCTAAAGAAAACCATGAAAAAAATCTTTTGACCAAGTGAAATGAAATTGTTTATTCTGTAAATAGGATATAACTTTTACACGTCATATTAAAAGTACGTGAGGTCTTTAAAGGTGTTCAGTTCATAAATAAAATATTCGAATTTTCACCTTGTTATTTTGAAACAACTTCATTCTTTACAAGATAATATTTTCTGTGTAAAGGTACTTCGCCCTCGCGCTACAGTGGCAGCTGACGCAGGCGCTGGTGGTGAGCCCGCCCAGCCACATTCACTACCTATGGATGCTGCTGATGCCAATGCTATTGCAGAGGTAATGTAACATGTATCCATCTACATTGATTCTATACCCGGGCGTAAATATGACACATCTATTATAGATATAGTTCATCTTTGTAGAGAATCATCTCTGTCACTTATAATGGTGACAGTCTCCTTATAATCCAATCCTTGATGAGGGGCCATTCAAGTATTACATAAGCACTACAGGGTTGGGGGTCTTTGCTTTGCTTATTTTTGATGACATGGGGAATGGGGGGTCTGGATGGTGATTACGTCAGCAGTATTTTTTTTTTTTTGGATTTTCTACAAAATTTAGTCGGTTTTGGTTTGAACACATACGGCAACCCTAATTGTCTATGCTTGAAAACGAAAGCAATTTCAGGGATTCTACTGGGACTTCTAACTGCTGCTCACGAATCAATAAAGAAACCCGAACACAATGCATGTACCAATGTTTACGTAAGCAAGGGAGGGGGGGTAAGAGCTTTGCTTACTTTTGCTGACGAGGGGGAGGGGAGGGTTAATAATTGCAAGAAATCTGCTTACGTAATACTTGAACGGCCCCTGAGCTATACAGCTGCACGGGACGATCTTCAAGTTCAAGCAATACAAGTCTGACAACCAGTCTTTCCAAAGGGTATTGTGTTGCCCCGTGCATGTAAAATTCTGATAATAAGCTGCAGCCAGTTACGACTGAATGCAGACTCCAACGGCTAATGCAGATTGAAGTAGTTGGTACTTTATACATATTCAACTAATTATGTTCCCACTACTGGGACTTAAGCCCTCTTTCTATGAGAGAGTCGGGGCGAATTAATTTGTTTCAGCCATGTTCAATAGGTCTGGCTGTTTGTGTAAGTGAAATTAAATGTTTGTAAACGCACCCACAATACAGGAGAAATTCCTAGTGTGGGGCAAAGTTTTTATTAAAAAAAAAGTTAACTTTACTTTTTATTTGTGTTTAGGTGAACCTCGCATATGAGAATGTGAAGGAAGTTGACTGTCTGGATATTTCTCGCGAGGGATGTGACGCTTGGGAGGCGGCTGTTCGTCGCTATGAAGATAGAATCGGTAAGTTATATAACACTATGTTATAGTTATCAACATTTATTGCGTTTCCAGAAGAAATAAGGAGTGTTTCCATGACTAGATTTAGCAGTATACTGTCATACGAAGATATTAAAACTAAAAGCAAATAAACATGCTAACACGTCTGCTAATTCCAGATAGGTCCTAATCTCTTAAAAAAAATATATATAATAAAGTCCGTTCTCAAAACAGATAGAATTTCGTACAATGAACCCGTCAATGTACGGACGCCAGCAGGTCAAGCTACCCGAAACTGTCACATTTTTGCAATCAACCTTGAACCTTAAGATGTAGCAATAAAGTTGAAAATCTATTAAAGAAATTGACAGATTGTAGTAGCTTGATGTGCTGGCGTCTGTACAATTTATTACTGTACAATGATTGCCGTCGCACTCGCAGTAAGGACGGTCCTAATGTGCAATACATTTGTGCGCGAGCCATAGAGTTAAGTTATGAGAGGTCATTGTACGAAGTTGTTTCTGCTTCGCGAACGGACTTCAGCCTTGTCATTTGCTTAACATCCTACATGTATTTATTTGAATAGATCGTGTGGAGACCCGCATCACAGCTCACCTCCGTGACCAGCTCGGAACAGCCAAGAACGCGAACGAAATGTTTCGTATCTTCTCCCGATTTAACGCCCTGTTCGTGCGCCCGCACATCCGAGGCGCTATTCGAGAATACCAGACACAGCTGATACAGAGAGTGAAGGACGATATTGAGGCTTTGCATGAGAAGTTCAAGGTAATAGATAGATAGAACACTCTTTGTTATGTATACCATGAAAATTACAGATATAAATGTAGAAAAAGAGAAAATTAAAAAAAAACAGTCTTGCTTTTTTATTTTTTTATGGGAGAATTTTCAAAAGATTGTTATAATTAAAAAGTAAATTAAAACTAAACTACTTTTGCTGAGTACAGATTGAGAAAATTAAAGAATCGGCAATATTTTCCGGAGAGGCGACGTTTTTATAGTCTGTACTATCTTACTGCTGGGCAAAACCTTTAAGTTCTTCCAGGTATTCTTTTTTCCCGCCACCTCAAATTTTGTGGGGACTCTTGCCCAGCGATTGGAAATCAAATATTACTACAATGTTTCTATCATTACATAAACAAATAATACTCACTAAAACTTACATGTTCATTTATTCAGGTACAATATCCTCAATCGAAATGCAGTCGCCTATCCTTAGTGCGAGATCTGCCCCCAGTGGCCGGTTCCATCATTTGGGCTAAGCAGATCGACCACCAACTCACTGCTTATTTGAAGAGAGTCGAGGATGTACTAGGTAAGAACTTCTTACGATAAGCGGACGTTTTATTATTATTTGAATAGTTTTACTCATTCATTTGTTTCTTCTCACCAGGAAAAGGATGGGAGAACCATATTGAAGGTCAAAAACTGAAGGCAGATGGTGACAGTTTCCGCCTCAAATTGGACACACAAGAAGTCTTTGATGACTGGGCTCGCAAGGTAAAATAAACTAGTAATTTGCAACTAACGCGCGTCATGTGAGTCGTGTGTCATTGGCATAAGGTTTAAGTTGCAATGATTGATGCACGCTCGTGACTTACAACAACATAATAATTACAATATAAAGTAAAATTATCTACATTAGTTTCTTTTTTTTTTCTATTTTAGGTCCAACAACGTAACCTAGGCGTGTCTGGTCGCATTTTCGCCATAGAGTCGGTCCGCGCTCGCTCCAGCAAAACTGGTACCATACTGAAGCTGAAAGTAAACTTCTTACCTGAGATTATCACCCTGTATAAGGAAGTGCGGAACTTGAAGAACCTTGGATTCAGGTATGTGCCTTCGTGTTTACTGTATTCATAGGAAGTTGTAAAACGATGTGTTACCGTCTTTCTTATTTTGGTTGGTTTCTTGTAATTAGATTGTTTGTCATTTCAGTTATATCAGGTAATTTAAAATTCTCATAAAAATCTAAGTCTATATTATAAAGATATTGGATTTACTGGCATTCCATATATTTTAATACTTCCTTGATTGTACTGCCCTTTTTTTCTTTTAATAATAGGCCGCCAACTACAAAGTAATCAACAAATTACATATAATGATATCACGCCTGTATTCCCCGAAGGGTGTACATATAGTACAGTCGCCAGCACATCAACTACAATCTATCAAATTTCTTTAATAGATTTTCAACTTTATCGCTAAAGCATAAGGTTCAAAGTTGATTGGGAAAATTTGACAGTTTCGGGTAGCTTCATGTGCTGGCGTCTGTACATCAACAAATGATTGTGACACTTTCTTCCACAGAGTACCATTAGCCATAGTGAACAAGGCTCACCAAGCAAACCAACTGTACCCCTTTGCGATTTCCCTTATCGAAAGCGTGCGCACATACGAACGCACTTTGGAAAAGGTAACGTAACAAAAACACTTTGAAATTAACAGTGTGAATTCACAGATTTCTAGCACTAGACACATAACACGATATTCGCACAAACACTCGATTTTTCTTACAATTGAACACAATACCAAAGTGCACCACAAATCACTCAATCAGCGAATTTACAACATCGTTCTTTTTCTGTCAATCATTTGAAGTTAACAGAGACAGAAATATGTTTTTTATAATTTAAGCATTTTTTTTGTGATTAGTGGTGCAAATGGACACAAAATTCATTCAAATTTTATATGTTGTATGTGCGTGTATGTGACAACACTAACACGGGTGCGTTTTCATTTGTGCAGCTAAATAATAGGAATCATACAAAGGTAGTTTATAAATTTATAGGCTGCATGATGTAATTTCGATGTTTTTTTTATCATATTTAGAAACACTTCTACTCACTATGATTTGTGTTATTTATTTTTTAGACCTAGACTAGATTTGTTTCAAGAAACTACGTGTATAAAAAGATAATGGAAAGCTTGATGGAGATTCAAACATGTAGATGACACCGATAAAAAACAAATTGTAGAAGATAGAATCAACTGCCATTAAATGATGGCACAATACGTAATTTAAAAGAGAGGAAGAAATTCTTGTTTCATATATGTGAAAGCAATGTTTCATCTGCCGTCTCATTTTAGTATTAGAATATTACACCTTCCACAGTAAACAGTTCTACAGTACAAAGTTTCCTGAAACAAAAACCCTTAGCTTTCAATATATTTGTGTCTGATGTCGATGTCGCTTTATTTTCTTTCATGTAGTATTTAAGTTATCCGTTTATTTTATCCAAAACCTTGCCTCTCCCTCTAGTTATTCTTCCTCTTTCTGCCGTTCTATATGTTTGGAACACCTTCAGATTCGGGACAAAGCGTCCATCATTCCACTCGTGGCTGGTCTTCGTCGTGATGTGCTGAATCAAGTGTCGGAAGGAATGGCTCTTGTGTGGGAGTCGTATAAATTGGACCCGTATGTTCAGAAGCTTAGCGAAGTTGTGCTTCTGTTCCAAGAGAAGGTTAGTATTATTATTCCAATCTTTCTGGTTTTCTTTTTCAGAGACATATTAATTTTATCTGCCACCGATGTGGATCTTGCTAGATAAATTGTCGACATTTGATATTATTGTTAAAAAATAATGAAAATCGATCAGAGAAAAATAGTTATACATTTTAACAATAAAATCTCATTATTACACACTAAAAAAATACAAATAGTGCTTATATTTTTTTATTTATTTGTTTTTGTTCAATACATAGCCCAAAATAACTCACTTGGTCATTTCGAAGTGACTTGTAAACGCCATGCCCGTAAACTAACTTTGCTCTCATTCCCAACAGGTTGAAGACTTACTAGCGGTTGAAGAACAGATATCAGTGGATGCTCGCTCCTTAGAAACGTGTCCATACTCGGCAGTCAGCCTGGCAGATATTCTGAGCAGGCTGCAAAGGGCCATTGATGACCTGTCACTCAGGCAGTACAGCAACTTGCATCTGTGGGTGCAGCGCCTTGATGAAGAGGTTTGTTGACAAATTACTGAAAATACTTTATAGGCTTTTTATAAGCCTAATGCTGGTAGCGTAGGCATTTGTCAAGCCGTTGATGCCGCATCGTCGAGACTTGCACAGTGTAATTGCGCAACGCTTTTGCATAATGATTACAAACATGATGTCAATGCCTACGCTAGACACTCAGTTGCGAAAAAAATCGAAACGTTCAATAAATGACTTACATAATTTATATATATAAAAGAGATGCTTGAAATCCTTACTTTCGTGTAATTAATACATCTTTATGTTTTCCCAGGTTGAAAAGAGCTTGGCTGCTCGTCTACAAGCCGGTGTCGAAGCGTGGACGTCGGCCCTACTCGGCAAGAGCCATGAATTGGATCTATCCATGGACACCTACTCTCCGACTGAGCCCACCCACAAACCTGGTGGAGAACCTCAGGCAAGTATTAGACAGATTGCAATGTTTCAGCACAATTATACTGAATGAAATTAATAGTTAATTGCTCGCTTACTTTTTTTTAAGGACATGGAGAGTCGTTAAATCGGGTTAAATATTGCAACGACTACAAAATAACAGCTTTAAACTAGAAACCATAGATTTATTTCTAACAAGAGAGCACAATACAGTGTAGAAGGGACATCGACGCGCGAACTGTACCCTTAATTTCAGCACAAGAGTGTAGACACCCTAGCGTAGAATTTTTTGTCGGTTATCAAAAAAATTGCTGTTTCATTGAAAAGTGCAATGCTTACGCGGTCAAAATGTATGGAACAGAATTTTTTCTTAAATAACCGACGAAATCTTTCAACTCTGAATCATGTACTGAATTTATGGTAACAGTTTGCGATGGTGCCACCCTGTATATTAGGACTGGCATATTTGACTGTACTTATTCATCGACCGTTGACCTTTTATTTTTAATGTTGTGTTCCCAATTTTTACTCTTCTTTACTTCTTACGGCGTTATATCCAGATCGCTCGCGTAGTCCACGAGGTGCGCATCACAAACCAGCAGATGTACCTCTTCCCGTCTTTGGAGGAGGCTCGCTTCCAACTGATGCGACAGATGTTCGCCTGGCAAGCCATCGTCACCAGCCAACACCGTTTGCAAAGCACCAGGTATTATTGCATATATTATTGCGTGTCATTGGCATATGATAAACCTTACCCTATTGTTAGTTTCACAAAATGTTCTATATTCACAGGTACCAAGTAGGCGTCGCTCGCGCTCAGACGGCTACCTACAGAAACCTGTTGACCAAGCTGCCCGCAGGATCTAATCCTTTGGAGAACGCATACGACGCTATCGAACAAAAGATTTCGCAAGTTCGCGAATACGTCGACGAATGGCTACGGTAAGAGACCTGATTTTACTAAAATTTAACACTTTCATTTTACAATTTTTTCTGTGGAATAAAATTGTCAGTTTCTGTACTTTTTGTATGAAAACACTTAAAATTAAACATTTATTTTCAAGAACATTTATTGCCCTTATTGGGATACTTAGTATGGTATTAAATTGTGTTTTTATTTTACAGTTACCAGGCTCTGTGGGATCTGCAACCTGAAAGCTTGTATGGCCGCTTAGGTGAAGACATCACTCTCTGGATTAAATGCTTGAATGATATAAAGTAAGTTATTACTTCACTGCTTTTACTGTGTCTGAGTAAATTATCTCATACTTATCTTTCTAAGCACGAAGTCCGTAGTTTCAGCTGAAGTCAGACCACTTTCACATTTAGGCGACTTTAGCTGCGTTGCTAAAGTCGCCTAAATGTGAAAGTGGTCTGACAGCGACCTTCGCCCAGTCAGAATTTTATATTATAAAAAGAAGCGCGGCGGGCGCCGCGTGCGCTCAGCCGGCGATGAGCCCGTCGGCGTCCATTTTTATTAAATGAAGTGCGCCACACTGATCTAAACTGCGGCGCGGCTGCCGCGCTGCTAATGTCCTAATGTATAGGCACCCTTACGGGCCTTACCTACTCTGTTACTAATGGACAGTCCTAACATTACTTCACTTGTTTTAACCAACTACGTTTGGACGGGCCCGTACCTTCGTGAACGGACTTAGAGAGTAGACCTCCTGGATTGTAAGACATTTTCATAACAGACAGAAAAAAGTCCCTATCTAGTTATCATTTTATTATTATTTTCCTTATTTACATCTCCAGATCCTTCATTCAATTCCATTACTTATCCCACCAGGAAATCCCGCACAACCTTTGACACTTCGGACACTCGTCGCGAATATGGGCCAGTAGTCATCGACTTTGCTCGAGTACAGAGTAAAGTAGCTCTGAAGTACGACGCGTGGCACAAGGAAGTACTCGGCAAGTTCGGGAATCTGCTCGGCGGAGAGATGGTCACCTTCCACTCGCAGCTAGCCAAGTCACGCAGCCAGCTCGAACAGCAGACCATTGGTAAGATTTAGTTTAGACCCCTTTTCTATGCAGTGGGAAAAATAAAAAGCATTTTTATTATACTTACTACCTCTGCCGGGGAGTTTGTTGCGCCACTTCTTCTTTCCAGCTAAAGCACTAGTAAGTGGCGAAGGGCGGCCGTTTTGGGGGACTGATTTATGTAATTTTGACGTTTAAATACAATAAAAATCGTAATTATCGATTCTGTAAGCACCCCATTAATTGAAGGTTTTTGTTAAACCTAATTCCTTGTGATAATATTCAAAGAAAGCATGGTGTCATTATTATCTGTTGTCAATTTTGAGTAAGTATTCCCATTCTACTGTGCTCCAACAGAGGCAGCATCGACGAGCGATGCCGTATCCCTCATCACATACGTGCAACAACTGAAGAGGGAAGTATTAGCGTGGGAGAAACAAGTTGACATCTATAGGGAGGCGCAACGCATTCTGGAAAGACAGAGGTAAACAACATGATATTTTATGTACTTTTTTTTTTCAGTACGCCAGCATTCAGCGCCCTTTTTCCTATATTTTAATGCCTAAGGGGAAAATGCAGGATGCAGTTAAATACTTCAACAATATGGTTATCAGTTTTTCTACAGTTTGTTATTTTTATTGTAGATTCCAGTTCCCAGCGCAATGGCTGCATGTCGACAATATCGAAGGCGAATGGAGTGCGTTCAATGAGATTATGCGCAGGAAGGATTCTTCTATTCAGACTCAGGTAAACAAATAAGTTCCGGCTAAATTATCTAGCTGATGATTTCATACAAAAACTTTCTCTGAACTTATCTTTAAGCCCACGTTCGCACGGACGTAAAAGTATTGCGGCGGGATTTTATCGCGCACTCGATTTTCAACTCTCGGTATTGAACCGAGCATTGAGAATCCATCAGAGCGCATCCCTGCAGCGCGTCAAAAAAACACACAGTTGGATTTTCAACTCCCGGAAGCGGTGTTAAAAATCCAGTGCGCTAAAAAAAATATTCTATGGATTACACTATTTTTGCCAGACAACTTTATGTACAAAATTAAAACGTCCTGCAATTTTCTATCTAGGTGGCATCTCTACAACAGAAGATAGTAGCTGAAGACAAAGCGGTTGAGGCACGCACTCTCGAGTTCCTCACTGAATGGGAACGCAGCAAGCCTACTGATGGTTCTACAAGACCTGAAGATGCGTTGGCCAGACTCCAGGCTATGGAGACCAGATACACCAGGCTGAAGGACGAGAGAGACAATGTGGCTAAGGCTAAGGAGGCTCTTGAGTTGCATGATACTGGTAAGTTAGATGATTTAGTTAGGGATCAAAAAAATAAACTAACATCCACAGGCTTAAACGCAACTTTATTTGAAATTGTTAGTGCACGAGCGACACACGTCGTAATTTTCGAAGTCACCATATTGTTTAATTTTTTTGTTGGCCTGAAAGGTCTCTCGATTTACTGTTTATTATTGCTCTTGTCCTGGTATTGACTCGTTTATTGCGCTTTAATATTCAAAAGTTGTCATCGTTTGTGAATTCGGTATTATAGGAAGCTCAGTCAACAACGAGCGTATGACCGTCGCTCTTGAAGAGTTGCAAGACTTGCGCGGAGTTTGGTCTTCACTCAGCAAGATCTGGACGCAGATTGATGATATCAGGGAGAAACCTTGGTTGTCTGTACAGCCAAGAAAACTCAGGTAAAGTCGAATTTATTTGAAGTAAAACCTTTTTTTTATACTTTTGATATACCTTTTGCTGTGTCAATTTGTCTTACGAATTTCTTTCGGCAACTAAAATTTATTTTTAATTTAATACTGTATTTTTGTTTTAGGCAACAACTGGAAGCAATGTTGAATGAGCTCAAAGAACTGCCCGCTCGTCTGCGTATGTATGACAGCTACGAGTTTGTCCGCAAGCTGCTGCAGTCTTACACTAAGGTAAATAATCATGACCTATCTTATTGTTAGGAAGACATTTTTTTCAGCCATTCCGTCGTCCTAAATAAATAAAAAATAGGGCTCTAAAATTATGATGGAGATTAGGGCCCTATCACGCATACCACAACCACACCACATTGACACCACGTGGACAGGCGCTAATTTGTATGAAAAATAATAGTCTATTCACACATATGGCCGTCAAAATCAACCGTTTGGGCGACAATACAACAACAACGGAATTTTGTAGTGACCACAACGCAACTGCAAGAAGCTGCCACACTCGAGTCACAACATAACCACTGTTTACCCACATTTTGTCGCTGCAACGTGGTGTGGCTATGGTACGTGTATTCGGGCCCCTAGACGAGCCCTATTTTACCGTGTTTTTTATGAAGATGACGGCACTATTGACCTTCTATGATATTTTATTTTATTACGTTATCGACTTAAATTATTCATCACGACATCGACCAAAGTTTCTATTCTCCACCAGACATTAATAATGCGATCTCAAAATGAACCGTTTAAAAAATTGCGAAATAAAACTCTTAATAATTACTCTTTCACCAGGTCAACATGTTGATAGTAGAGCTGAAATCAGACGCTTTGAAAGAGCGCCACTGGCGCCAACTGTGCCGCGCGCTCAAAGTGGACTGGTCGCTATCTGAACTTACCCTAGGACAAGTGTGGGACGCCGATCTGTTACATAACGAACATACCGTAAAGGATGTAGTGTCTGTCGCTCAGGGAGAAATGGCGCTGGAAGAGTTCTTGAAACAGGTAAGTTATACGAAACTTATGCTAACTTTGAGCTCTCGAGTCTTTACTTAATCTCGACTTTGGGCTTTCTTTAACACAACGCAACAAAAACACAAAAAATTCACACCAAAAAAAATACCGCCATCTCATTACTGAACAACATGAAATAAAATGGAGATGAGATTTATTCTCTACACTTGTCAGTCTAAAACAGATGACATTTCTTATTTTTAGGTGCGCGAGTCATGGCAGAGCTATGAACTGGACCTGATCAACTACCAGAACAAATGCAAGATTATCCGCGGTTGGGACGATCTGTTCAACAAAGTGAAGGAACACATCAACAGTGTTGCTGCTATGAAGCTCTCGCCTTATTACAAGGTATGGTTTTGATCTACAGATGTTGGATTTCACCAACGTGCGTCAGTCATTCCAATTTATACCTTATTACTATGATATAAAATTCATATGACGCGCGCTCGTGGTTTTACCCAACAACTTAAACGTGCGAATATTGCCTGAGACCGGCCTGCAGTTTATTCTTTCATTGCATCTCACCATCTTCCTTAATTACCTAAGGTATTCGAAGAGGAAGCTCTAACTTGGGAAGAGAAATTGAACCGAATCAACGCTCTGTTCGACGTGTGGATCGACGTGCAACGTCGCTGGGTGTACTTGGAAGGTATCTTCAGTGGGTCTGCTGATATCAAGACCTTGCTGCCTGTTGAAACTAGTCGGTTCCAGAGCATCAGGTAACAAATTAAACATTGTATTATCATTTTGAATCTAAACTATATTCAAGCCCTTGTTTCCAATTGACGTGTTTTCCACTTGAACAAATATTATTATCAACCTTATGCTAGTGTAAGTTAATTTGATTTTAGTATTAGGACTATTGAAAAAGTCGTATTTTTTTTAAGTAGTAGCGCAATTTCAACTTTATGTGTAGGTATTAAAGTATTTTTTCCAAAACTCTTTTTTTTGTAATGTTTAGAAACTAAATTACGTTTTAGTAGATTGGTATGACAGTAATTTTAAAATCAAAGAAATTAACAGATTTTTTAAATACGCTCACACGCAACTCTCCGAGTAACCTCGCATTGTGGTTGTGTTTACCGTAAGCGCGTAGTTTACGCCAAAGATACGACGTAAGCGTCGAGTTTATGTAGCATGTTTGTTTTGGGACCCTACGCTTAACCATTATTATGCAATATCTTTATTTCCTTATAATTTTTACATTTATCTTCCAATAGCTCCGAATTCTTGGGCCTGATGAAGAAAGTGAGCAAGTCCCCGATGGTGATGGACGTACTGAACATCCCAGGAGTACAACGTTCTCTAGAGCGTCTCGCCGACTTGCTCGGCAAGATACAGAAGGCGCTCGGTGAATATCTGGAGAGGGAGAGAAGCAGCTTCCCGAGGTATGTAACCCTTCGTAATGATTTTATTTCTTCCACTACGTATAGCTCTTTAAAATCTGACTGTCATATAAAAATAAGTAAAACTTTGTTTAGATGCCTAACTCCGTTCTGAACGCGTGTAAAGTTCGAGCGGTTGTGCCTACAGGGCGTGTTATACGCCCAGTTTAGATTTATAAATAAAAATATGAATAATTTCGTTATCCAAGTTTCGGTTTACTTGTGAAGTTTTTAGTAGAAATGTCATAACTCTGTGAGACCCAAGATCTACAAGATTTGTTGGATTCACGGCATCTTTAGCACTTTAAAGCTTGGAGATATGACTGCATAGAAAGTGGAGCACCACCTTCCAAGATGTCATATTTCTATTTTCATTACTATTTACACTTTTTGAGGGTCAAAAATTCGATCATTAACTTAATTCTAGATTCTACTTCGTGGGAGACGAGGACCTCCTCGAGATTATCGGTAACAGCAAGAACATCGCGCGTCTACAGAAACACTTCAAGAAGATGTTCGCTGGAGTCGCGGCTATTATTCTTAATGACGACAACACTGTTATCAACGGTATTGCTTCCCGAGAGGGTGAAGAGGTAATGAACAAAACAAGTGAATAACGAATACTATAGCACATTACAGTAAACGGCTTTATTTCGCAATAATAAGGAGCAGTTTCGTCATTCAAGTGTAACTATTGACTGTACCTCTATAAATTCCTTTTTTTGTGTCACCAATTACCTTCTAGCTTAACTAATCTTTAAAAACTCAGTTAATTGGGCCAATGTAATGTCCAAAAGTAGTAGTCGATATTACTCAAATAAACTGAATTTAATTCATTTTCCTTAGCCTTGAAAATGTTTTACACGGAACTACAATATCTGCTATTGGGACTTGGGACCTAGTACAATGTTTCTAACTCAACATATCCTATTTCTAGGTCTACTTCACATCACCCGTATCAACGATCGAGAATCCTAAGATCAACTCATGGCTATCAATGGTGGAGCGTGAGATGCGCGTGACCTTGGCGTGTCGGCTCAAAGACGCTGTTGGTGACGTCAAACAATTCAAGGACGGAAATGTCGACCCTCAGAAGTTTATCGATTGGTGTGATAAATACCAGGTAAGTTGTGGTTTCTATAACAAAGGAGCTTATGATGCCCTTTCACTCGCACAGTATAGCGAGCGACAGAGAGAGCATGATTAGCGCCGCCATTTTCCTGGTGATTCAATACCAATCCGGTTTTATTTTTTAACTCATATCTTTTGAAAATGTCAATTTGTCAGCTCTAGAGGTTGACTTGATGTTGCGGCTAACGCTAGATTTGCCCACTGCATTACAAAGGCAATAGACTAATACTGAGAACGACCTAAATTTGACAAAATAAGTTGTTGTTGTTCTGAAAGGCATATTAATCCTAACTATCCTTACAGGCACAAATCGTAGTGCTAGCCGCTCAGATCCTCTGGTCGGAAGACGTGGAAGCAGCCTTAATAAACGGTGGTGGAGAAGGATTGAAAAGAGTGTTGGCACATGTGGAGAACATGTTGAATATACTTGCTGACTCCGTGCTGCAAGAACAGCCGCCGCTGAGGAGGAGGAAGCTTGAACATTTGGTAAGCGCAATTGACTTATGTATATGAATAGCCTTTTGAAGTTCGTTATGACCTATTTTATTATTATTTTGTTTCTCACTTCTGACTTCTTCTTTGTTTCATTTCACCCTTCTTTCAAATTAATTTTATTTCAAGTTAAACAAATATCAACATTATTTATTTACATTATAATGGTTTGATTATTTGATTTCAGAGTGACTAGCACTATTGAAAGAGTTATAAAAATGTTTGAAGTTATAGCATAAACTGAACTTTATTATGCAGGATTTAAAGTTATTTTTACATAAATTCATATTTGTTTACATTTTTGGCAAATAATACGCGAATGCAGATTATGTCTACTGACTGTCGCCGGCCAGTTCTACACTTGTATTATAATTTTGTCGCCTCAAACTGAATATTTTACTTTTTTTTTTCTGTATAAAATAGATCAACGAGTTCGTCCACAAGCGTACGGTGACTCGTCGGCTGATAGCCTCTGACGTCAACAGCCCGCGCTCGTTCGAGTGGCTCTGTGAGATGCGATTCTACTTCGACCCTAGGAATAATGACGTAAGTACTAAAAACACATAGAAAAACTGCATTCCCACCTCTGAGTCTTCATGGCCTAAGTAGTGTTGAACGACTATACATTCTGAGCAAACCAACCTAGAATTCTGAGCGAGCAAACATTCACTCACTCATTTACCGAGCATGCATTCGGTCTTTCAGTAAATGACAACGCAACGGTAAGCGAGTGAACATGCTACGCTAGCAGTTATTGAACTGCACAGAACAATCAATGTTCGTCTAGAATATAAGTGTGCTGTTTTAAATTACCGTTTCTGGTATAAAACTCATGAAAATTCTCCTTTAGGTATTACAACAGCTGACCATACACATGGCGAACGCCAAGTTCTTGTACGGTTTCGAATACCTCGGCGTGCAAGACCGCCTGGTACAGACTCCTTTAACGGATCGTTGCTACCTCACCATGACTCAAGCTTTGGAGGCCAGGCTTGGAGGATCACCATTCGGTAAGTGACGTCAATGATCATGCTGTTTTGGGTCAGCTTCTAACTAAATGAGAGGCGTCTGCGTCAAATAAATACTTGGAGAATAACTGCCAGTACCCCCGGTTTCTGAAAACCTAATTTACTTAATCTGTTGTCCAATCCCCTAACATGTGATATGATTTGTTAAAGATATTTTGCTCATCCAATCACAAAAGCATTAGCATTTGGCAACAGATTTCCTGACCAGTCACTTGATCGGGCTTTTAAAACCTGAGTTTGAAAAGAGTTTTATCGTATTCGTCTTGTCTGTGTATCTTACTTGTCATCTTGTCACACACTTTATTATAATAACACAGTTTCTGTCGATAAGTAAGTTACCATATTTTTAGGTCCCGCCGGTACCGGTAAGACCGAGTCGGTGAAAGCTCTCGGAAACCAACTCGGTCGGTTTGTCTTGGTGTTCAATTGTGACGAGACTTTCGACTTCCAAGCTATGGGCCGTATCTTCGTCGGTCTTTGTCAGGTATAAGAGACTTTAAAACTGTTGTAATAGAGATTATATTCCAATTTTTATAAAATGAACAATACTAATCTTAATTTATAATAACTAAGGTGGGTGCCTGGGGTTGCTTCGACGAGTTCAATCGATTGGAAGAGAGAATGTTGTCTGCCGTGTCACAACAAGTGCAAACCATTCAGGAGGCTCTCAAGAGTCACCAGGAAGGAGATAACACTGGTAAATACCTAATATTAAACGTCTAATGCTAGCTGACATAATTGTGACAAATAATAACATTTAATGTTTTGTGTAACTTTATTTTGTAATGTTAATTACAATACGACCGACGTACTAATATACATCAACTTGGCGGGCCTGAACTTCGCGTAGAAGGCTGCGCACGAACGTTTTTTTATGAACCAAATGGTGGCATGGGGCTAGTGTGAGTGAGAGAACATGCGCGAAAGTTCGCAAAGGCTATACTCAGGCCCGCCAAGTTACGTCGGTCGTATTGTACTTTGCATACTATTTTATAGAATCAAGTTCTTCTAACTTATCAGACTATAGAGGGTATTCTAGGAGTGATTTTCACAATTATTTCTTTAACACCTAGTAAATCTTTCCAGCCAAGTCCATAACAGTAGAGCTGGTCGGCAAACAAGTCCGCGTAAGTCAAGACATGGCAATCTTCATAACAATGAACCCTGGATACGCGGGTCGTTCCAACTTGCCTGATAACTTGAAGAAGTTGTTCCGAAGCTTGGCCATGACCACCCCGGATAGACAGCTGATCGCTGAGGTGATGTTGTTCAGTCAAGGGTTCAGGACTGCTGAGAAACTGGCCTGCAAGATTGTGCCGTTCTTCAAGTAAGTCAAGATGTTTCTTTTGTTCGACTTTCGATGAGTATTCCCCTTCTCAAACTCAATTTTTACTCCATCCCGTGCATGCTGACGCGATACACCAATTTACCACCCTTACGGGTTAGGATTAGGTACATCTGAGTGAACGTCAACTTAGACCAACTTGACGAAAACTGGCTTCCCTCGAGGCGATTGACCCCGTTCTTTTGTTTAGACGAGGTATACGTCGGTCAAAAAGAAGTTTCGCTTTGTACAGATGAATTACTATAGTGGTCCCTAAAAAACTGTTCTAAATACAATAACAGAGCTGTTTAGCCAGTTACTATAATCGTATCTGCTTCAGACTAAATGCAACGTTAGGTCTTTTTTTGCCGCCTAAAAATGGTGCTTTCAGGATATTATAACTATCTACGATGAAGCGAAATTACGGCGCTTTTCCGCATACATGTAAACTATTCTTTGATCTTACAGACTATGCGACGAACAGTTATCCAACCAGTCGCATTACGACTTCGGACTGCGAGCCCTCAAATCTGTGCTCGTGTCTGCCGGTAACGTGAAACGTGATCGTATCCAGAAGATCAAGGTATGTGACACTTTAATGATTTAGCTTCATGGCATCATCTCTCATGGCTTGATAATCTGGGTAGCCGGCGTGCAATGGCGTGACAAGACTGAGATCTGGCTGATGCGCCGAATCTTTTATAAATATACACTACTTACAATATCTTCGTCTTTCGTATCAGCCCTACATAATTGACAAAAGCTAATATAACCTGACCAAGATTATATCTGGACTTTAAAAGAGACTGTGGCCTCTGAGTTTGTTTCGGCCTTTCTTCTCAGAGTAGTCAGATAGGAAACGCAGACTTCACCTAGTTTAAAAAAAAATATGATTGACGTGTAAAAGTGTTTACAGTACAAACCTACTTACAAAAATAAAATCATTTATCACTTGTGATAAAAATATTTGCCAGTCTGCAAAGTAGCAGTTGAGCTGACTGCCTTGCGGAATACACTGGCTACATTTAAATGCACCACAAATAAATCAATTTCTTATAAAACTCGTAGAATGTCTTGTCGCAGCAATGCTCGCTAGGCCACTTTATCACTGCATCGACAGTGAAAGCTTGAAATCCAATGAAAAAGTCCTGAGATTGGATGGGTTCCGACTTTTGTGAAATAAAATTGTAACATGTTTTGTTTGTTTATGCTCGGAACAAACAGAAACTAGAAAACTCTTTTCAGAATATGGTAAGCTAAAGAAAACAAACAATATGGTAGTTGACTTTTTTTTTAAAGAAAATAATAAAAGTGTTAATTTTATAAATGTTTTATAAATTTTGAATTACCAAAGACTACTAGTACGAGTCAGTCGAGCGCTATACAGGATAAGTTTTTCAAATGGGTTTCAACGAAAAATTAACACTAAGGAATTTAAGAAGCCCCTTTGCGTCAAATAATCCAATTGTTTCCAAACTATCGCCATGCAGACCCATCTCAAAAACTTACTCTGTATACAATGTCAGTTTCGCATGAAGTATATATTATGTAACTATCCAATAGTTAGGATGTTTTATTATTTTATAACTATCGAGTGCTTTCTACAGCTTTTTGTGAAATAAAATAAAATTATTTCGTATGTTTAAAAGTAGTCAACTGCCCTATTTCATTGTTGTGTGTCTCGATATTTTATCTCTACCTTCTTTCGAAACATATAAGTATTATATACATATGCTTAAAAAAACTGTCAACTGCCTTATTGCTTCAGGGTTTCCCAACCTGGGGTTTGAGAGCATGAAACTTCTGTAAACAAAATATAGAAGATCCCTTTTAATACTTTAGATTTTTTTCTCAAGGGGTCTGTTACGATATTCTTTTATAATTCATGTAAAATGGTTGGGAAACTCTGCTTTGAACTGTTTCAAAAACTTTAACCTCCTCTTTGTATTATAGGAGAACCTAATCGAACGCAGTACGGAAGTGCCCGATGAGGCGTCGATCGCCGAGTCTCTACCCGAACAAGACATCCTGATTCAATCAGTGTGTGAGACTATGGTGCCCAAGCTGGTGGCTGAAGATATACCTCTGCTATTCTCATTGCTGAACGATGTGTTCCCTAATGTTGGGTACACTAGGGCTGAGATGACTGGTAAGTTATGCTAGACAATTATAAACTTTATAGACAATTCTAAGTGAGCTCTGCTACATTCACAACTATATAATGCGAGTCTGGATGTAGCGATAAAAACAGAGGAAAACTAAGAAAGCGATGAATGAATCATTTGTGTAAAAGATGTTTAAAAAGGGATTGAATTTATGATAGAAATGTTTGGATGAATATGACATGCTGCATCGACCCCAAATAAATATGAATAAGGGCAGGAGAGATGCCTAACTCGGAACTAGAAGCTATAAATGAATCTTGAAAAAGTTTTTAGTTTAGTAACATAACAAGTTTCCGATACTGATTATGAAAGCAAATGGTCAAACGAGTCACGTCGTTAGAGCAGTGGTGGCTCAGTGGTAACGGCCGCCACTTACGAGTTGTAGGTCGTTGGTTCGAACCCTGACAAACGCTTTACTATGTGTAAATTATTTCATCACCACTGCTCTCAAAACGGTGAAGGAAAACATCGTGAGGAAACCGGCATGGCATTTTGACCCACTCCCTCGCACCGAGAGGAGGCCTGTTGGGTCTTACAATAAATATTCGAAGGTACAAATTGACACTTTTCCAACAGGATTGAAGAACGAAATTCGAGCTGTATGTGCTGAAGAATTCTTGGTTTGTGGTGAAGGCGATGAACAAGGCTCCACCTGGATGGACAAGGTAATTTATTTTGCTACTTAAAACACTAATATTAACGGTGAATAAGCCAAAATTAACTGGTCAAGGAATTAACTGTTAACATTCATTTCATTGACTGCACAGTCAATTTGTTTGAACACCAGGTCCATTGTATATGCACTTCGTTTGATTTATTATATAACATTTAACATCCATAATAAGATAACAATCATCATAACCAAGAAGGTGATGGTGTGTCAAGATTTATTATAGAAAATTAATATTTATAATAATATATTAATTAATATATTTCATGCCAAGATAATCAGTCATAACAATTTGCTTTATCCATTTTAATTAAATTGAGGCTGCTTTTTACATTATTTAATAATAACGATTTCTCTTTTCCTTAATTTTTACCCGACTGTGCCAGATATAGATTTTTTTTATTTTAATCTTTTCTAATAATATAACAATGATCTATGAAAGTAAAAAGCAGCCTCCACATACCCATATTACCTATTATTCTACCATAATACGGTAGTACGTGAGTGTGAATGCATATGCGTTTCCATGCTAACCCGCTAATGGCACGTAGAGGCGCAGTGCATCGTCGCGCGCGCAACACAGCACGTGGATCGAGAAGGTCAGTGACCGAGCGGTGTGGGTGTGCTCTCTGTGTCTTTACATTGTTGTTCATGTGTGTGTTTTTTCGACACGGAGTTAGTAGTAAATGGAGTGCTAGCGTCTTTAATCCTAACCTTGTGTGTTTTGTCTTTGACATTTGTTCGACACATCAAACATGAAATAATCACTCTAACATGTCAAGATATCTCCTATTTTTACTTAGAAATTCTTGGTCATACTAACTTCGATACGCAAGAAATACATGAGGATACTTTCTTCTGTCAACAACCACCATTTGCCCGCTAAATGTTAACGTTTGCAAACGTTGTGAGGCACATAAGTACTCCACTGATTACCAACTCCGTGGTTTTCCAGCCACCACTCACATATGACGACTTGTACTTCATTCTAAGCTTACACACCACTACACCTGGTCAAACACGTCACTATCTGGATATTTTCTTCGTTGTTTCTATTTTGCAGTTCCGCTCTAGTATTTTGTTGATATTTCTTCATAAAGACCATCAATACTCAACCTGGGTCCTATTATATCTTTATGTATTTATTATGTGGGCTTAAAATGAAGCATTTTAGGTTTCCCATCAGGAGTAATGCAAAGCTACTTTGTCATAGAAACTCTTCGGTGATTTCATACCAAATTTGCAAAAAAAAACTGCCCTACGTAGTAAAGGTTGAATATTGTTGAAATTACGTCGATATAAAGGCGTGTACGCATGTTCAAGTAACTCAATAATATTTACTAATAGAATAAAGCTAAGAAAGTTTGTTTGTTTTTTTGTTTGAACGCGGTTATCTCTAAAACTACCAGTCGGATTTGAAAAAATTCTATTGCATTTGATAGCCGAGCTTGAGAAAGCTACGAACCTAAGAAGCCGAGCGAGGCGGGTGAAACCACGGGGCACAGCGAGTAGTAATATATTTAAATGCGTACTCGTCTTTGCTATAACTTATTGAACACTCATTGCCACTCACTTCTCAAATACTCGAAGTTTCTTAATAATAAATTCTACAGCAAAAACTTTGGGCTTTACTTCGTCCAACCCCTTATTTTGTATCGCAATATGTTCCTCTCTTTAAGCTTTCTACTTAGGCAAATTTGTCTCCTTTAGTATTTCGTCAATTGTCATTTGTTTCTTTGAACCTTCTCCGTCTTATTACAAAACGTGTTCTAACTTTAGACCTAGGCTAAACCTTCGAGCTAGTTACAGAATTTTTAACTTTATTCCGACAAATGTAAAGTTCTTAATGCAAAATTGACTTTAACTTTGTCGGATCGAAATTTAAAATTGGTTCGATGGTTTAAACCTTGGTCTAAAGATAAACCTTGTTTTGTAATAAGGCCGTATAACTTTAAAATGTCGTTATTTCTTATTCTATCTTACTTTTTGTGCTGAAAATGGATACCTACAAAACAAACGATTCTTAATCCCACTGAAACAAGGGATTATGGATCTATATGCTAATGCTTTTAACTGACTCGTGATGTATGTGTACAGGTCCTTCAATTGTACCAAATTTGCAAGTTGAACCATGGTCTCATGATGGTTGGACCATCTGGAAGTGGCAAGTCTACTGCGTGGCGCGTACTGTTAAAGGCTTTGGAGAGGTAAGATTCCTACGATCATGTGCCACTAAAATGTTATGCCTTCTACGTATAATGATGAAGAAGTCTGATTTTAGTGACAAAAGTGCCAGAAAATCTAGAGTTTTTTTTTTTCTTTAGGTTATTCGATTTTTTATACCTTCTTTTGCTTTGTACAGATTCGAAGGCGTGGAAGGTGTGGCTCATGTCATCGACCCGAAGGCGATGTCCAAGGAAACACTTTACGGTGTACTGGATCCTAACACCCGTGAATGGACCGACGGTCTCTTTACTCATATACTCAGGTACAGCTTATAAAATTAGCTGGAAATAAAGTAGGTACAGCAGATTATCTGAGTGCAGCTTAGTTTCAAAATTTAAATAAATCCTTGATAGGCTCCTTTGATTGTTGTATTGCATGGTACCTACAGCCTGATTCCAACTTTATGGCGCTTTTGAGTTGCGCTACTCGCTGCGTAGTACCTCACCCCTCACCCCCGCTGACAGGTGAATTTGTTACTGCGCAGGGACTCGCCTCATGTTCCGAGCCGCCATAAAGTTAGAATCGGGTTGTACCGGTTTTTTACATGATGAAAGTAAAAGTAGAGTGATCGTTATATCACTATAATGTGAAATTACCCAGAGATATTATAGGTTGAAAAATTTTCTCACCTTACCATCTCTGGCTAAGCTTTCTCTGTGCTTTCTCTACACATGTCTCGTAGTTCTTTGCAAAAAATAAAAGGAAAGCGATTAAAATTATTGCATCACCTCCTTTATCACCTGTAACATATTTTACTCTTTAAGGAAAATCATCGACAACGTCCGCGGTGAGATCAACAAGCGTCAATGGATCATATTCGACGGTGATGTCGACCCTGAATGGGTTGAGAACTTGAACTCGGTACTTGATGATAACAAGCTGCTCACTTTGCCCAACGGCGAGCGTCTGTCACTGCCTCCTAATGTTCGAGTTATGTTTGAGGTAAGTGTGTTAACTGTTATAATAAGGTTCTAGGATAGCCCTCCACCCAAATCTCCCCGTTCCCCCCGCCCCAAGACCATCAGGTTTCCATTTTCATCACTACCTAAAAATTTGACACTAAAAACACAGACCAAAAACAAATTCCAGCAAAACGGATGAACTATAGGTATAAGCATAACGCTTTCATAGTTTCGGACCCGAAAGAAGTACTCTGTTCGTTGAAAATGTTATAGAGGCAGAAGATTACTTTGTTTAAATATGTTAAAATTCGTGTGTTGTATTTTAGGTACAAGATCTGAAGTACGCTACCCTCGCCACCGTCTCTCGTTGCGGTATGGTCTGGTTCTCACAGGATGTCCTTACAACAGAAATGATCTTCGAAAACTATCTTATGAGGTAACAACAAACCTATAACATCATCGAATAAATATTAAAAGCCTATCGAGTTCGGAATACCGCCGTTTTTAGGCCCTTTGTATTCGGTAAGGTTTCATCACAGTAAACCGTGTCGTAAAAAAAAACGTGCCTGTGTACACGCTTTCATAGTAATCCATACAACACTGACGACCGTGCCTGCACACGGCGAATAAACCGTAGTTTTTCACGACAAGAAAAACGTCTTGTGTACAAAGAGCCTTAAAGTGGAATACTTTGCCATCATTCACTGACATATCGGATATACATTAAAACCGAGTACATCCCGAGCACAACCGAACACATCCGAAGTGGTGTCGGTTACGGTAACAGTGGCGCGAGTTCAATAGTTTTATCCCATCTCAAAAAATACCCAACGCACATAAAGAAGTTTTCACTTCAAAAAAAAAGGGTGTTCGGCCTTTAGTATGTATCTGGGGTATGTTCAGTGGTTTGCAATAATTTCTTTCTTCTACTTTAGATTGAGGAACATCCCTCTCGAAGATGGAGAAGAGGATTCGTTCAGCATCGTTATGGCTGCTCCTTCTGCCGGAGGCGATCAGAACGCTACAGAAAACATCTTATCTCCTGCTTTACAAGTAAGATAACTTGTAGAATTGATATGTTTATTATTAACAGTATTTACAAAACCAGAAATCGTATTCTTGCATGTCGATCTGTTAGTTCTGTTACTACTGGAAACTTATGTAAATGTTTCTTTTATAGACTCAACGAGACGTGGCCTCAATCCTGCAGCCCTTATTCTTCGGTGACGGCTTAGTAGTGAAGTGTCTCGAACACGCCGTCAGCCTCGACCATATCATGGACTTTACGCGCCATAGAGCGCTTTCATCGCTGCATTCTATGCTTAACCGCGGTGTGAGGTAAGTGAAGACAGACTCTGATCAATAATGGACAAGCGTTTATTAATTGTATTGACTGTTTTAATGATCTTGTATTCTACAGCTCTAATGCAATTAGAGATAATAGAGAACTTAACCTAAAAGGGCCAGTACCTGGTTCTACTGAATCAAG
Organism: Oligia latruncula; assembly: GCA_948474745.1. Taxonomy (NCBI): domain Eukaryota; kingdom Metazoa; phylum Arthropoda; class Insecta; order Lepidoptera; family Noctuidae; genus Oligia; species Oligia latruncula. The sequence goes on from OX419699.1 coordinate 11,129,294, forward strand.
GTTGCATAAACAACAAATATTCTTTCAAAATTGTTGCACAAAACGCGCTTTCAATAAACTTGTTTGACTTCTAGGAATATCCTTGGTTACAACCGTCAACACCCTGACTTCCCGATCACAAACGAACAACTAGAAGCTTACGTGCCTAAATGGCTCGTATACTCTCTTCTATGGTCATTTGCTGGTGACGCCAAACTTAAGGTAAACGAATTAAATAAATGAGTAGTCAATTTTGATATTTCGTTTCACTGATGCTACGGCTTCATTGTCGCGATAACGCGAACCACACTTCGCGCGCTCTCCGTTATACAGCGAGATGTCGAGCGGTGTGCGAGAGAGAGCGCACGACGAGTAGTTCACGATATCGCGACAATGTAGCCGTAGCATGATGATTATCGCCTGTTCCAGAATAGAATAAATGTGATGGTTTTTTTTAGGATCGCAATGAACTGGGAGACTTTATCAGATCAGCTAGCACTATGCAGCTACCTAACTGTGGTGCGAATCAGCACATCATTGACTTTGAAGTAAGTGACATTTGAGCTTGATCGGAAATTAGACATTACGTTATTTTGAATTTTGATACAAAAGAGTTTTTACTCCTCGTTTTTTTTTTCAGCAAATTTTTTTTCTCGTATCAGCACGAGGTGTACACGATACCTTATGTCGCGGTATACATTTAACATAACGGGCTGACCGCCTACGGTGCAACTGATCAAATTACTTATTTATCGTCACCTGTGGAAGCTCGTTTATTGCTCCCATACCAACCGACGTGTCCACAAATTATTTTACTTGCCCTGAAGTTAATTTGTATTACTTTGTACCCTAGGTGTGTATAACCGGAGAATGGGTGCCGTGGTCAGCAAAGGTGCCTCAGATTGAAGTAGAAACACATAAGGTAGCCGCACCAGATGTGGTCGTACCAACTCTTGATACGGTTCGTCATGAAGCGCTGCTGTATACCTGGTTGGCCGAACATAAGCCCTTGGGTTCGTATATTTTTTGTAGTTGTAATAAAGGTGTCTAGATAAGTATTCTAAGGCTCAAATCACACCGAGATGGAAGCGAAGCAGAGCGCAGTTTCAGTGTCATATGAATTTTAACTTTATTTTCATTACTGTAATACTCGTACTTATTATCGCATGAGAAACTTTAGTCATCGGAGGGCATGCGGCGCCGCGGGCGGCCGCGCGACCTTTCAAGTTTATCAAGCGATACTATCTATTATAGTAATGAAGATAAAGTTTAAAATTTTATGACACTGAAACTGCGCTCCGCTTCGCTTCCATCTCGGTGTGATTTGAGCCTTATTGTATTGTTTGGTATAAGAGAGCAGTGGTGGCCCAGTGATATCGGCCCCGTCCTACGAGTTGTAGGTCGTGAGTTCGAACCCAGACAGGCACTTAACTTCGTGTATTTGTTTTCATCACCACTGCTCTCAAAGAAGGAAAACATCGTGAAGAAACCGGCATGTCCTAGTCATAAATTCGAAGACGTGTTACATCCACCAACCCGCAATGAGCCCGCGTGGTGGATTATGACCCACTCCCTCTCACATGAGCCCTGTGTCCCAGCAGTGAGAACATTAAAAGTTTCGTAGCCCATATTATATAACCCCGTCCCGTTCCCATCATTTCTCTTCTAATAAAGTTTATGTAGGGCTTGTAATTGGCTGACAGACAAATAATCAGTCATTTTAATTCTCTTTTGTGGTGCTGTAAGCCTTCCAAAGAAAATAAATAGTAAATAACCATACATTCAACAGTACTCTGCGGTCCCCCTGGTTCGGGTAAGACTATGACCCTCTTCTCTGCACTCCGAGCTCTGCCAGACATGGAGGTGGTCGGCCTTAACTTCTCGTCTGCCACCACTCCTGAGTTACTGCTGAAGACCTTCGACCACTACTGCGAGTATAGAAAGACTCCTAATGGAGTTGTATTGGCTCCAGTACAGGTAAATTATTATGCAATTACGTCTATAATTCGAACTGTTTATTTTTATCAGTGTTTAGTTTGTAAATTGTGAGAATTTAGATTCGACTTGGTGTCCTACTAATATAGTCTATTATTGTTTGTCTTTTATGTTTACATAGGCTTTTCGGAGAGACAGGCTCAGACTAATTGTTTTTGTGCTACTGGCTTTGAAGCTTAATTTAAAAGCAAGAAATGTTTGTTTTGAGTGGTCTTGTAGCGGTATCTACAACGCCACATGAGAACAACGCGTCATACTGACGTCACGCAAAATCCTGCATCTCGCAAGCAGAGTTTACCGCGCAACTAGCATAGATACAACGGCCCGACATGAATCATCGGGCAGTTGCCCACCAGACACAACACCCGTCTGGTCGGAGGATTCTTCCTTTTCTATAGAGTATGAGTGAACTTTACACCCTGTTCCTTAGTCTTGACTTGGTAGAATATACCTGAAACCAAACATTATTTTGTGACAACTCACTTGTTTACCTGCAGTCTACGCAAATTAACTATATATTCTATTTTAATTCTATTCTAAGATTCGATTGTGAGGTATAAATAAAACGATTCTTCGTTTGTCATAGCTCGGCAAATGGCTCGTACTGTTCTGCGATGAAATTAACTTGCCAGACATGGATCAATACGGCACACAGCGTGTCATCTCTTTCTTGAGACAACTGCTCGAACACAAGGGCTTCTTCAGAGCTAGCGGTGAGTTAAAACATATGTTATGTTGAAATACTATTGTTATTGAAACCCCTGTTTATAAATGTCTTGTAACTAAAGTGGCGTTTCTATAACTCTTATTTTTATGAAGATCGAGATTTGTTTTTAAAGGGTTTACAAATATCATATGTTTTTAAAATAATTTTCTTAGCTCGGCATTTTTGAACATAACTGGAAAAAAAGACACCCTCTATAAATGCCTCCCTTTACCACTGTGAAGAAGTGTCGCACCTCCCCAAAATACTTATCTATCGTCTACTCCATTCAGATCACTCATGGGTACATCTGGAACGCATCCAGTTCGTGGGTGCTTGTAACCCGCCCACCGACCCGGGACGTAAGCCGCTGTCACATCGGCTGCTACGTCATGTGCCCGTCATTTACGTCGACTACCCTGGAGAGACTTCACTTGAACAGGTAAATTAAACACTCACTTGTCTGTAAATATTTTAAAATTGCTGTTGTCTTTTATAAACAGGCAAATTAAAAAAGTGAAGATGAAGGCAGCTTTGATTCTAGTTGACATGTTGAACTTCAGCGTGTTTATAGGCGACATACATTGAAGTCAGAGGTGTCGTCTAAACTTGAACAGTATTTTTATCTCACGAAGTGACGCGCACTTTACTTGTTATAACCAAGTCTAAAAATACGCTTTTAATGTGTACGTGAAGACGAGGAGCGTCAACACATAATACATACACGCACACTTTTGACTTCACCATTGTCACGGTTGGTGCCGAGAATACCTGCACTTACACACACATTTACAGCGTGTTTGTACACTCGTGTGTAACCACAAGTAAAGCGCGCGTCGCTTCGTGAGATAATGGTATTATATGGTATACAACTTAATTTGAGGGCTTTTACTTCGCCCTCACTTTTTTTTATATCCGGGTGAAAAATAGCAAAAAGTATTGTTTTAGTTAGTCAGGCTGACGTCAAAGTAAAGTAACTTGCTACCCAACCCTTCGACCACATACCCATCTTAATCTCCTCTACAGATATATGGCACCTTCACCCGTGCAATGCTACGCATGCAACCAGCGTTGCGTGGCTACGCCGAGCCGCTAACACAAGCTATGGTGAAGTTGTACCTCGCATCGCAAGAGCGGTTCACGCAAGACATGCAGCCACATTACGTATACTCGCCCAGAGAGATGACCAGATGGGTGCGCGGTATCTGCGAGGCTATAAGGTAAAGTATTTATTTATTTTATTAACAAAACTTAGTGCGAACCAGAGATGCAAGATCAAGTGATAAGTCTCGTGTCATCTCGTAATTTTTGCGACCGCGCTAGACTAGAACTTTGACTTGCTAAAATATACTCCCGAAGTCCTAAATCGAGCCACTTTTTGTATAAACGACTGTACATTTTATTATGGTCGTGAATTCAAATTCGGAACACTCATGAGTTCATGTCACTAAAGTAATGGCCAGTATTACGGCTTCTAAATGGCATCAAAACTTTTTCTCTAAGGTATAAAGCCATGCCATGCCTGGCCATGTAAGCATGGAAATGCAAGGTGGCTCGATGTAGGAGTCCGGGAGTGTATTATTTAACATTTTTTATGGAAGTAATCGCCCTTTTCAGTATTAAAAGTTCATTATCCAAAGCATGCTTAAAAAAAGATATAAAATATTAGAAAAAAAATTATATGCTCGATGAGCCATGTGAAATCTACAAGTATATATGTCTTCGAATTAAATCGCGCATGAGTATTTTTTTTTTACATTGTTTTTTTTTCTGTAGGCCTCTAGATAACCTGAACGTTGAAGGCCTAGTAAGACTATGGGCGCACGAAGCCCTCCGTTTATTCCAAGATCGATTGGTTGACGACAGTGAAAGACAATGGACCGACGAAAACATCGACAACGTTGCTATGATGTTCTTCCCAGGTAAATTATTGAAAATAAAACTTTATCTTCTTAATTTAAAGGCAGAATTCCATTTGATTCTTGCACCGGTAACCTAGCATTACAATTTGAACTTTATTGCTGTGTTGTTAAGGTAGGGTTTTCTGATATGTTTGAATGTTTTCAGGTATTAATAGAGAACAAGCGTTGGCTCGTCCTATTCTGTACAGTAACTGGCTCAGCAAGGACTATGTGCCAGTACTTAGAGATCAATTGAGAGAATACGTTAAGGCTAGGCTCAAGGTAAAGTAAAAATGTTTCCTAACATAATTTTTTACCTGAAAACTTTGTATTTTAAAGAATTTCTTGCATTTTTACCGACTTCATGTTTTTTGTTTTAATTTGATCTCTAACTTTAAACACAGTGTGCTCCTCATATCTAGTATCGAAGTCTTCGGCTTACAAAAAATGTCGTAAATCGTAAATCACCCTGTGCAACAAATTTGCACACCAAATTATTTTTAATTTAAACATCATATTTGTATTTTCCCAATTTTGATTCTGGATAAATATTTATTATTATTACTTCCCAAGGTATTCTACGAAGAAGAACTCGATGTACCTCTGGTACTATTTGACGAGGTATTAGACCACGTGCTACGTATCGACCGTATCTTCAGACAGCCTCAGGGACATTTACTGCTGATTGGTGTGTCGGGTGCCGGCAAAACTACCCTCAGTCGCTTCGTCGCCTGGATGAATGGACTTAGCATCTTCCAGATCAAGGTAAGAGAACGTTTATAGTAGGCAATAAACTCTAAGTTGCTAATTTGTAAAGAATTTTGCGGACGGAATTGAAATTGACCCAAAAAAAATATTTGTTTAGTTTTAAATTAGGAAGCAGGCCACCATGCAGCGTGGTGGATTACGGCCCGCGGCCTCTTAAAAGAGACTCCTCTCTTGTGCGAGGCCTATGTCCCAGCAGTGGGAACGTGATAGGCTGATTATGCTAGTGCATTAATATTGTGTTATCATGGCTCTTGTACGAATTAGCAACAAAAGCTTTAATTTGTAATGTAGATTCCCACTGCCTACATGAATCAACGTTTTGAGATGGTTCACGCATAGTACGCACGTAGAAAAAACCATGGTACAACTTTTTTTATTGGTTTAACCTCATCGTATATTCCTTTTCCTTATACCTCACATATTTAGCTTACAAATACCAATATTACACACACTATAACACTAATCTCCTTTTCTAAAGGTGCACAACAAATACACGGGAGCTGATTTCGACGAAGACCTTCGTTCAGTGCTGCGTCGCGCGGGCTGTCGCGATGAGAAGGTGGCCTTCATTCTGGACGAGTCCAATGTACTCGACAGCGGCTTCCTCGAGAGAATGAATACTCTACTGGCTAATGGAGAGGTAAGTTATTGGTCAAGGAACTAAACATGAACTGTAAAAATAGCTGGATATCGAGGCCTAGTCTGTTATCACGAGAGTTCCAAGTATTATGCGATCATAATACTTAGAACATCTCGTACACACGTATGATTGATTGTGATTCCTCCAATGATAATCGGATGTCTTGAGCCAAGCTTCTAACTCTACACGCCCTAACATCACAAACTCTACACCATAGTCAAAATATGTGGCTTGGCCGTTTCGCTACCATCACATGGGCGTAAATAGTTTTTGTAGTAACGAAACGGCCAAGCCTCATATTTTGACTAAGGTGTAGAGTTTGTGAAGTTAGGGCGTGTAGAGTTAGAAGCTTGGCTCTACAAGAGATCTGATAACTTTTTGGCAGTGCGAGCCATATGTGGTCTCGTCTTGGCAACATTTTACATGAAAATGTTTTTGGTGGGATTGATAATATTCTGAATATGTGTTTTAACTAATTGTGTTTCTCTAGGTCCCTGGTCTATTCGAAGGTGACGAATTCGCTGCTCTTATGACTCAGTGCAAAGAAGGTGCCCAGAGGGAAGGCTTGATGTTGGATTCTAACGATGAATTGTACAAATGGTAAGCTGGAATATCAATAACATAATATAAGTATCCCAAACCCACTTTCTCCCAAAGATATTGCATGTACTCTTGTATTTTGAACCCTCTGAGTAGGTACTACTTTTATAAGAGTGTGTGAGTGACTGAAACAAGCTAGTATTCTACTGTTAAGTTTTTTATTTACACTAAATCACTCTTATTTTAACCCAGGTTTACCGGCCAAGTAATGCGCAACCTGCACGTGGTGTTCACAATGAACCCGTCGTCTGAGGGTCTTAAGGACCGCGCGGCGACGTCACCCGCTCTGTTCAACAGATGTGTGCTCAACTGGTTCGGAGACTGGAGCGATGGAGCTCTGTTCCAAGTAAGTTATTGTTTAAACTGCTGATCATCAGCCTTTGCAGTCCACTGCTAGACATAGACCTCTACAATTGTACGCTACTGAGGCCTTTCTCGGCTTCTCTCTTCCAATTATTACCAACTACCACCGCAAATATCCATCTTCCTAACTTTAGGGCGTCCCACTGCGTTTGCGGATTCACGGTCCACACTCAAGGACAAGATTGCGTCAACGGCTTTGGGTCACATTCAGAAGAAATACGTGGCTATCTATCATCTTTGTTTCTAACCGACTTCAAAAAAGGAGGAGGTTTCTCAATTCGACCGTATATTTTTTTTTTTATTTGTGTTCGCGGATAACTTCGTCGTTTATGAACCGATTTTGATTATTACTTTACAATTTGAAACTTCACCAATATGCTAACAACGTAAAAAATAAAGGTGCTTCAGAAAGTCTTGTATCAATAAAATATTTTTCGTTTTAGGTCGGCAAAGAGTTCACTCAACGCATGGACCTTGACTCAGCCGAGTATTCACCGCCGGACGGTTTCCCGTCAGCTTGCGGCGAGGTGGGCGAGCGTCCGTCACACCGCGAAGCCGTGGTTAACGCCTGCGTCTATGTGCACCAGACTTTACATACAGCTAATGCTAGTCTTGCGAAGAGGGCTAACCGTACAATGGCTATTACTCCTAGGTAAGTTTGTTTTTACTCGTAGTTTTATACCCCAAATGAGGCCATTGAAATAACTGCATTATATTAGCGACGGATTTCTCAAATAGGTTTATAATGTATGTGTTACCTGCTAACAATTTTTTTTATTGCTTGGTTTGTCCTACTAGGCCAAACAAGTTCTTTTAAAGCACTTTTTCACCGATCTGTTTACACTAAGACAAATTAGTCTGTACAAAAAGCGGTTTTGACCATGAACACTTCTATAATTGATCAGAAACTAATCCTAAAAGTTTTTGTTACGTAGAAAACATGTCACTAGAGCTGCTACAGTACTCCTTTAACTTTTGATTGCTACATTAAAATCCTCATCTACCTAGTCTTTTTCGAACTGTTTGGGTCGGCTTCCACTCTAACAGCAGAATAGCAGTAGCTGAATACCAGTATTTGCTACATCAACCAACTCGTACAAATGATTTCATCACAATCTTCTTCCACTAATACAGACACTACCTAGACTTCATCCAACAAATGGTGAAGCTTTACGCGGAAAAGCGCGCCGACCTTGAAGAACAACAGCTTCACTTGAACGTGGGTCTGGGCAAGATCGCTGAAACGGTGGAACAGGTTGAAGAGATGCAGAAGAGTCTGGCTGTTAAATCACAGGTAATTTATATTCAAGAAATCTGTAGATCCAAGCATTAGAAAATATAATTATACTACGCATAGAAGCGAGACTTCCGCTGTGAATGCTTTCAAAAGTCATCCACTATTCTTCAGTTTTGACGCGTTTGATGCGCACAGTTACTTTTCAAAACTAAGCATTATTAGTTTATCTAAGAAGTAGAAACGAAGTTGTACTGATTGGTGTCTTGCAAAATTGTCTATAGGAACTGCAACATAAGAACGAAGCTGCTAACGCCAAGCTTCGGCAGATGGTGAAAGATCAACAAGAAGCTGAGAAGAAGAAAGTTGAAAGTCAAGAAATTCAGGTACGATACACTGAAATCCATAACAGAACTCTTCAGGATGAAATATTTAAATACGATTGACAATACCGTTACAGTAAACAAGCATGTGTCTCGAGACATTTTACAAAGTCTTCGGACATCGCCCGACATGTTTAGCGACATCGAAAACAATGGGATAAGTCATGAAACAAAAGTGGGGTGACTTCTCTCGCGACGCCTGACTTCAACACAACAATCTTGATAAGTTTTTTAATACGACGATTAAAATTATTAACTTTGTGATTTAGGTCGCTCTAGAGAAACAAACGAAGGAGATAGAAGCAAAGCGTCGCGACGTAATGGCTGACCTCGCACAAGTGGAGCCTGCCGTCATTGAGGCGCAAAATGGTTTGACTCTTTACTGTACTCGCATGACACTCATGTGGTATTCATACAATTATGTACGTACCGGTTTTAGTTGAGATTTTAATACATAAATTAAAATAGATCAAATGGGGCCTCCATTTGATTTATTCAATTCAATGAATAAATGTTGGGATGAATGAAATGATTTTGTCAAAAATTGTTTAAAAATCTGGGTCCGACAAGTGGGCAGTGTTAGTGGGAGCCGCGGTCATACAACACGGGAGCGAGATGAAAGAGACTCAGTATAGAGTTGTTAGAAATCCCGTACTTAAATATTCAAAGTCCTACTCGCACGTTTTCTGACCGAGACTTGCCACAAGTATCTTTTGCCTTTGAACTAAAACCGGTACGAAATACCTTTCCTCATATTATTTGTGTTTGTCCAGTTAATGAATACCACGACGTTACTTTGTTTAGTCACTGTTCAAGCAATTATTAGTGTAGTATAGTTTTTGCTGACATATTTGATTAACTTTGATGTCCGTAGTTTGATCTAACGTTTGTATTTTGCAGTCACAAGAAAGATGCCTCATTTATTTCTGTTATATGTTTTATAATCAATTATTTTTTATATTGATTTTTTGGTTTCTGAATGTGGTAAATGTAACAGTCATGTGCAACAGTTGAAAGACCATTCAGAAATCAATCAAATTTCTTTTATAGCAGCGTGGTTATAGTCATTCACTCAGACTTCATTTAAACATTAAAACTGCTATATCAAATCATAAAATAAATTAACACTTTGTTTTAAATACTTGAGGAATTATGAAGTTTGAAAACGTCTTGACTATAACGACATGTAGTATTAAACCCGAAGACAATCCTATAAAACAGCCGTGCGCTCGATCAAGAAACAGCAACTAGTCGAAGTGAGGTCGATGGCCAACCCGCCGTCCGTCGTCAAAATGGCGCTCGAGTCCATTTGCACCCTCCTCGGGGAGAAAGGGGACACTTGGAAGGGCATCCGCTCCGTCGTCATGAAGGACAACTTCATATCAACCATCGTTAACTTCGAGACTGAGAACATCACGTTAGTTTTGTTAATTATTCTCACTGTGAGATAGCATGTCGTAGTTTTGTTGTTGTTGTATGGCACTAACTGGTCGCTTTCACTCTTTTAGATGTTTTTATGTACCCAAATAGCTGTGGACAGCTACGGGCGAAGAGTGTAGTGTCTAGAAGTGTCGGTTGTAAGAATTTGGCTGTTCTCTGTCATGCACCTTTTTCTTTCAGTATTCCCTTTGACAAGTTTACGCGACGAATAAGCATAAATGCCGGGTATAAAACGACATACTATCTCAACAGAAATAAAAAAAAAAACTTTTGATTTTGATATGAATGTAATGTTCTAGAGATCAACATCCTAGATAGCAATTTAGTGTACCTTAGTTCTAATACCCTAGTCGTATTTATTGGCAAAAACATTACCTACCTTGTTACCTATTTTGATTGTTATGTTATGCATTAAATTTTGATATATTTTGTAAGTTTTGACACAAAACAGAACATTTAAATGTATTCAATTCCTTAAACATTTTTCTTTATTGTTATGAATTAATTTTATAGATACATAATATATGTTGTTGTAAATAAGCTAAGCTCGCTTGCATTATGTGACTGTTGTTATTAATATAGAAGAAAACGTAACGCTGTGATCACTGTAATGTAAAATGGCATCTATATAATGTAAGGCACACTAATATACAGTGAATACTCGTGACTAACCCCGCTAAGCATCGTCGTGAATCATTTAACATTTGTTTTAACATTACGTATCTTAACAGTTTCTTTTCAGATAAAAAAACTTTTATTTATTTAAGTTTCAGCGATCTGGGGGCTATAGGAAATTGTTATCAATTGTTTTAATTAAGTCTAAAGTTTAATGGGTGAAAGTATGTATTTGTAACAGTTTCCTGGGCACCCGCGCTGGTAGCAGCGGTATCATTTCAACGTTAAATAATAACGCCAGCCGCATGTGTCACAGAAAGCAGCTAAATGCCTTTTTTGTTTCTCTCTTTTTTGTACTCTCTCGCTCTCGCTTCGTGCTGGTGACGGACGCGACGCGACGCACCAATGGCGCTGACGAACACCGACGAATAACTACGAACTTCGCCGAATACCTACGAACTTCGCCGAATACCTACGAACATCGCCGAACCGTTTGTAATGTACAGCGGTGAAATCTATAAAGAAGCAGCATTTGGTGGAAGTGAGATCTATGGGCAATCCGCCGGCGCTCGTGAAGGTCGCTCTGGAGTCCATCTGCCTCCTGCTCGGGGAGAATGCCACCGACTGGAAGGCGATTCGCGCCGTCATCATGCGAGAGAATTTCATCAACAGCATCGTCTCCAATTTCTCCACCGAGGACATAACGTGAGCACCGCCGCTTGTTTTCCACCCCTCCCACTTGTCCCCTCTGTTTTGTTTGGTGGTGGAGGATTTTGATCTATGGATCACGAAGTATTCCAATGCTAGTTTCACACGATTTTTTTAACCATCATTTCATAATGTTTATTTTTATTCAAAAATGAAAATCGCGTGCAATTTGCATAGTAAGTTAGGCTAAATTTTGATGCTTGCTGCATGCTTTTCGCATGGTATGTTCAGTTTGTATGCATTTTTATTGATGTTAAGACGCACGCGCATGTATCGGTAATTGGTACGTATGTGGTGGTAGGTTGACAATATTAGAAAATTAAAACACTTAGACAACTTGAACGAATTAATACAAAAAGTAGATATTAATCACTGAAACAACCGTTCCATTCTCAATAACTTTATTAATTACACACGTAACAACTTATACTAAAAACTTACGACCACCGCCAAAATTACACTTCAAAATATACAATACACCATACTCGTACATTACCTTGACATTCAGGACGCATGAATGTATTTGCCAATAAATAATGTCCGTGTCCAACCGCCGAGGAAGAGACTCACTACCGACGGTGAAATAGCTTGTTTTTTTTTCTGTTTAATATTATGTTTATTTTGTTTTGTTTGCTATCTAATGTGTCCTTCGAGCAGGGGAAGGCAATGTGTTTATCTCTAGAATCTTTGTTTGCTGTGTGGGTAAGTGACGTCCTGTTTTATATTTGAAGTGAGGTACAGGAGTAACAAGATGTGCATGTTGGACGCGGTTACTGTGTGTAAATTACACTGTCGGTCAAATTCATGGATAACAGAGATCTGCTTTTTTTAAACCAAATAGTAAAAAAAAACCAAACCTACTGCCTGTCAAATCCTAAGGTATATTCGCTAAAATATTTACCCATTTCAATACCACATGAATCTGACCGTCAGTAAGCATACCGTGTCGTACATACAAGTCAAAATTTCTCTGGTACAAGGTCAAAAGTCATTCATTGAGATGGTCTGGTTCATTGACATTGCACGATGCACGTAATAAAGTTAAAATATAGCCATTTCAAGAAACTGATCCTTATATTAATGAATAAATGTGTGTGTATACCAGTGATGATGTTCGCGAGAAAATGAGGACTCGGTACCTGAGCAACCCTGATTACAACTTCGAGAAAGTGAACAGAGCCAGTATGGCTTGCGGTCCTATGGTCAAATGGGCTATCGCTCAGGTAAGATACATTTAATATATTTACCTGAATATAATTAATTTATTAGCGCTAAACAAACTTATTCCAGCTTTGTACGTCTGTGGTAACACGAAAACCGCTCTTACTGCAACGACGTATAGTTGCTCTAATGTCAAACTTAGCATGGACTTGCGGTTGACTGTTCAATTTAGTGTTGTCCATTTGCACGGGCAAGGCGAATATTGTCAAATTGTGCATCGTGTGGTCAGCGCCTTACCATTGATTTATTTTTGAAATTCGGTATGAAATCTAATTGTTTTCAACTAACTCTTTTTCACTTCATATCAACAGATCGAATACGCAGACATGTTAAAACGGGTAGAACCTCTTCGCAACGAGCTTCAAGCTCTTGAAGACCGCGCTCAAAGCAACGTGACGGCTGGCGACGAAGTGAGCGAGTTGATTGCTCAGCTCGAGAAGTCTATTGCGTCTTACAAGGAAGAGTATGCGCAGCTTATCAGTCAAGCTCAGGCTATTAAAACTGACCTGGAGAATGTACAGGCTAAGGTAAGTTATTGAGGCAGGCTTGGTTATATGACGAGTATAGATAAATGGTGATTTGTTTGGTTATTGAGAAATATGGGTATGATTTGTCACAATAACATTTCGTTGCAGGATCTGATACTGATCAAAAACGCTGTACATCGGTGCAACATTATAGGGCGGGGTTCATTTGGGCCTAACTTCCTATATCAAACTTGTTTCAAATCGAATCCGTGTTACAGATGAAACTTAACAAATCTCCGACTTATTCCAACCCAGCAAACTCGATAGAAAGGCAGTCTTATCTCTTAATTATTTTCCAATGCTAATAATATTACTAAACTATTTTGATTCGACGCAGGTGGACAGGTCCATAGCCTTACTGAAGAGCTTGGTAATCGAGCGAGAACGTTGGGAGTCGAGCTCGGAGACGTTCCGCTCACAAATGAGTACCATCGTCGGAGATGTCTTGCTGTCTGCCGCTTTCATCGCGTATGGTGGATACTTCGATCAGCATGTAAGTCCAACTATTTACGTAAAAAAAACAGAGGCACTCCGGGAGTGCCGACAAGTGAAAACAAAACACAAAAAAAAAACTTTGCCATCACTCACTGACATATCGGATATACATTAAAACCGAGTACATCCCGAGGTCAGCCGAACACATCGGGTGTTTTTTTAATCGTCTTATAAACGATGCGCGCGAGTTCAATGGTGTTTTCCCATCTCAAAAAATGCCCAACGCGCCTAAAGAAATTTCACTTCAAAAAACAGCCTATTATTGTCCCACTGCAGGGCAAAGGCCTTTTCTCATACAGAGAAGGCACGAGCAGGCAGCCGCTAATGTGAAATACTGATAATATAGAACCACAGCTCGGTAGCCGACCTCAACCTTGTTTAGAAAATAAACGAAGAAATGCGCTAGTGCTGTCTTATTTTTGTGTCAGTTTCTATTCGAACTGAAAATACAATCCCAAATTCTTCTTCCCCAGTACCGTCAAAACCTATTCACAACATGGACAGCGCACTTAGCAGCCGCTAACATCAAATACCGGGCGGACATAGCTCGCACGGAGTACCTTAGTAACCCAGACGAGCGACTGCGTTGGCAAGCAAACGCTTTGCCTACAGACGAACTGTGTGTGGAGAACGCTATCATGCTTAGGGTAAGTTGTATTTTGTTTGAAGCCTTAAAATTAGAAGTTACGAGAATTATACCTAGTCTTCTGAGGGGAGAAATGGGGCCGTATTATAAAGTATTAAATCCAATTATTTCGTTGCGAAAAAGAAATGGTGCTATCCGTCCTGAATAGCTCCATCTCTCTGTCACACTGGAACCATCTCATGACTCTAAAATGTTACAATATTTCTCCTACAACCGAACAACTATTCCTCCGAATCTTGCTTTGTATAAGCAATTTCACCAATACAAATAATCTTCAAGTCACAGTTATGAAAAATTATTGAAATAATTTTAAAATTGAAAACTACTTTGGTAAATTAAAATTGAATGAAACTAAGGCCCGTCTTACAGAACCTCACTCAAAACTCAAGCATTACTTAAAACTCGATTAAAGCCATTTGATTGGTTGAGACTAGTTTTTCAGTCTCTAGAAAACGTTGTCTATATTCAACTGTTTTGTTTCGTTTTAGCGCTTCAATCGTTACCCACTCATCATTGATCCGTCCGGCCAAGCCACAGAGTTCATAATGCGAGAGTTCAAGGAACGCAAGATCACCAAGACGTCTTTCCTGGACGACTCGTTCAGAAAGAACCTGGAGTCTGCACTGCGTTTCGGAAACCCGCTGCTTGTGCAAGTAAGTGTTGTTGAGAATTTTAGTATTCTTTAGTAACTGTAGTCTAAAGAATATAAGTTACTGTACGTATATTCACTAGACAATTTTGTCGTGCAACATGATACGTAACACGTTGCGCAACGTAACGTGCAACCGCGATATTCTTCGGTTTAGCAACGTTGATTATCCAGTAGTCGTTATGATCCGCGCAAGCTGGCAACGTCTCACGCTGCTGTGGAACGTCGCTAAACGTCACATCTTGATTGTCAATTGTTTCCTAACGAACGCAAGGCTTGTTTTCTACTTCTGAAATATGGTTTACTTCTTTGTTTTTCTAGGATGTAGAGAACTACGACCCGATCCTGAACCCCGTACTGAACAGGGAACTTCGTCGTACTGGAGGCCGAGTGCTCATCACTCTCGGAGACCAGGACATTGATCTTAGTCCCTCATTCGTCATATTCCTTAGCACCAGGTGAGTTGTTAATAGCTTTTAGTATCACTTGTGAGAAACCTAATACACATTATACTAGAGATAAATCTTTAAAGTCTTCAAAAAATAATTCTATAACTTTATGGACACCAAAATTTTTTTTAAAGTTCTTTGTAAAAGCCAATGTCATTGAGAAACAAATGACTGCCAGTTTAACCCATTCCGGATAAGTTCAGGATGTGTTAAGTTTTTCCATTTACATTTTTGATTTATCTGGTTCCTATACGAAACCTCCTTTTAATCGTAATAAAATTTAAGTATTTGACTAACTCACAACTTGGTTTTAGGGACCCGACAGTAGAATTCCCTCCGGACATGTGTTCTCGAGTGACGTTCGTCAACTTCACCGTTACCCGCTCCTCGCTACAGTCGCAGTGCTTGCACAGAGTGCTTAAGGCTGAAAGACCTGATATTGATACCAAGAGGTCTGACCTGCTGAAGTTGCAAGGTAAGTTCGTATTATAAAAGGCTAATAAAGTAAAACAAAAAAAATATTTTGTATAGTTGACTTGTATAGCAAAGTATTTAAAATATAGTACTCGTAGTGTCCACTTGAACTTGTTTTTCATATCTTTCAAGGGGCTTGAAAACATTTGAGACACAAATAAAAGTATATCAATTCTCTGCTTACGCCCTCGGAATAACTGCTCTATAGTTTCTTTTTCTCTCTTAGCTCCATCCGAAGGTGGTATATCTTCGCATTTAGCAATAAAACTGCCTTCTCTTAAACACCCTGTTTTTAGAATTGTGTTTTATCTATTATGCACAGTAAAAAATATTCTACTTATTCCTAGTTTATAGTCACCATATTTTTGTTTGTGTGCTCTTACTACTCACGCAGATAACATATTTAATAAAGAAGTTTACAGAAATGTCCGCCTAGCTAATTTCAAACATAAAATTCGGGAATTAAATGAAGGTTTGCGTAATAATTCTTATTTTAGGCGAGTTCCACTTACGTCTACGTCAGCTAGAGAAGTCGTTGCTCCAAGCTCTAAACGACGCTAAAGGCAAGATCCTGGACGATGACTCGGTGATCGCCACGCTTGAGACCCTGAAGAAGGAAGCTGACGATATTGGACAGAAGGTGGAAGAGACCGACAAAGTTATTGGAGAGATTGAGACGGTCAGCCAGCAGTACTTACCGCTGTCGCAAGTAAGTACTCACATGTTTCGTTGGTAGTAATTTAATTCCTGTTGTAATATTTTTTCGTCCAATCCTACCACATTACTATGCTCTACCTCGGTAGTTAGACCATAGAGAACCAGATTATTTCCTCTAGCTCGGTTGTTAGATCATAGTAATCTGGTTAGATTGGAAACATTTTAGGCATAGACTGGTGCCTATGCCTGTAATGTCTTTTTTTTTAACCATGTTTTCTCATTCGCTGGTGAAACACTCGAGAAGAAGACTTTCAGGATTAACTTCATTTTCATGTATTTTGTTTACCTTCAGACAGATTAGTGTATCTTAAAAGCTTGGCATTTGTAAATACTTTCTGACCTTGTCAACTTAGTAATAATAAAGTGAGACAGCAATAGACATCCTAGGATGTTTATTTTATGAATACAAAAGACGAAGTTTTAAGTTCTACATGTAACTAACTCAACATCTTTACTTCCCAGGCCTGCAGCAGCATCTACTTCACAATGGAGTCGCTCCACCAAGTGCACTTCCTGTACCAATACTCTTTGAAGATGTTCCTGGACATCTTCAGCTCGGTACTGGTGTGTCCCTTGCTAAGTGGCGCCACAGACTACACGGCTAGACTCAAGACTATTACTGAAGAACTATTTGCGGTAAGTATTTATGGCTAAGTAGCAAGATCAAGCGTTTCACACGATAATTAATTAAAATAATCTTATACAAATAGTGTCCATATTCGTATGAAACGCTTACTCAGCATAGGGTAAGTGCGGTTTGTGAGTGTCGCCCTTAGACATGTAGTTTGAAAATCAATTGCACCCCTAAGAACAGAATCTAAATCAGATCACACAGATTTGGTTGTTGTTTTCTGTTACTCAGCTTAGATTTTGCACTTACAGATTACTTGTGTTTTGTATTTCTACCAGTTCACAACATAAACTTCATGACTTCCAAACTTCACCAGGTGATATACGAGCGCGTAGCCCGCGGCATGCTACACACAGACCGCCTCACATTCGCTCTCCTACTCTGCCGCATCCACCTCAAGGGTACAGGAGCTGAAGACACACTAGAGCGCTCCTTCGGCGTGTTCCTCGGAGGCAAGGAGGGTTTCGTGTCCACTACCTCGCCGCTTGAACCACTGACGCACCAGCAACATGACGCCGCGGCTAGGCTTAGCTCCAGGTAATATAGCCGAAACATGACCTTTTTTTACTTTACTAATATGCTACCGTACCCGTCGTATACCGTATCTAAAGTATTTCCGAGCCGAATTACTCGAGCAGAAAGAAACACTTTATCTTGCCATTCTAGTAAGTCCCTCATTTTCTTAGGCTGCCGCACTTCCGTCGCCTCCTCGACAAAGTGGGCGAGCTACCAGAGCTCTCCGCGTGGCTATCACAAGCTGCGCCCGAGCAGTGCGTGCCTACACTATGGGACGGAGAAGCCGCGTCGCCGCCCGCGCCGCATACGTTGGCTATGTACCGGTTGTTGCTTATACAGGTATGAGGTCATCTTATAAGTAGTGAAATAAAAACGTCGCTGTCTTCAGTATTTAATTTTTCGCAATAATTTTCCATTTTAAGTTAAGTTTTAAGATACTTAATGGTCGATTTATTCATTCATCCTATGAGCAAACTTTCTAAGAAAAACGCTCTATTTGAAGCAAATAGCATAAACTCATTTAGCAAATTATTTATTCAAAAATTAGCCAATTTTTGTGGATGGTGTATTGATATGGATAGAATCTATCAGGGTTCTACTGATTGCACACTTTATCTCTGAACGTAACTCCTCAGAGGCTAGTAAAATCTCTCAATCAGACTGCCATGACATCACATCACCAAATCGATAAATGGACTGGTACTTAAAACAATTACTCTTTTCCCCAGGCTTTCCGCCCTGACCGCGTGATCGCAGCAGCAACTCAACTGGTAACAGCAGTATTAGGCGCAGGATACATGGCTAAAGCCGAAACTGAACTGGACTTGTCATCCATCACTGAGACTCAGCTTAACGCTACCACGCCCGCTCTTCTGTGCTCCGTGCCCGGATACGATGCTAGCGGTCAGTACTTATACCCCACCCGCTTTTAAGTTTTTCTACACCCAACAGCCAGCAAAAAATCGGCAATGCAGAACCTGACGATCATTCACTCGACGTTATATTCGGTTTAGAATCATAATTTTAAAAACATTTTTTTTTACACAAAAATCCACTTTCAATTTTTTAAGCAGGTACGATTGATATTCAATTTACTTCGTTATTGAAAACTTCTAAAAGGATATCCATGATTTGTGGACCATAAAACAAGAACCTGCAAAATATTACCTCTCATTGTTTGTTTATTTTGGTTTCTATTTTTGTATCTTCACACTCGTTATCAGGTCGTGTGGACGACATGGCAACTGAGTTGAACAAGCCACTCTCCAGCATTGCTATTGGTTCCGCCGAAGGTTTCAACCAAGCCGAGCGAGCCATCAACACTGCCTGCAAGTCTGGACGGTAAGTTGTGGACGGAAAGTGGCTACTAATGTCAGGAATAGGGGTTTGTCGCCCATTGAATACTTGTATCTTTAGCCATTGTTTTTCTGGCCCGTTACAATCTTGTGCAAAACTTTTCTGATTTATTTTAAAAACCTAAAAAGTTGTTCACATTGAAATTACATCACAAACTTATATTCCAGCTGGGTAATGCTAAAGAACGTGCACCTAGCCCCCGTCTGGCTAGTCCAGTTAGAGAAGAAGCTACACTCGCTGCAGCCACACCCGAACTTCCGTCTGTTCCTAACTACGGAGATCAGTCCCAAACTGCCTGTTAACTTACTGAGAGCTGGACGAGTGCTGGTATTTGAGCCGCCGCCCGGTATTAGGGCTAATCTGCTCAGGACTTTTGCTACCGTGAGTAACAAGCGATCATTTACACAATTAAAAGTAATTACAATTGTTTTCCTTTACCAAAAACATAGATAAATGAAGGTATACTAGGTTATAACTGTTGTTGCTGCTATTATATTTTATTGATGTAGAGAATTACGGCTGACAAGATAGAGGCTTAATTTCGTAACTTGCAGACTGCTGTACTAAGGAACTTTGACGTCAAGTCACGCCTACAGTCCGATAATTTATTTCTTCTTATCTAAAATCATTGATGTTTATACAGGTCCCGGCAGCACGTATGATGAAGCAACCATCGGAACGCGCAAGGCTGTATTTCCTACTCGCTTGGTTCCACGGTATTGTTCAAGAACGTCTGCGCTACGTGCCTTTGGGCTGGGCTAAGTACTACGAGTTCAACGAGTCGGATCTGAGAGTTGCTTGCGACACTCTTGATACGTGGATCGATGCTACGGCTATGGTAAGTGCATACCTATTCAATTCGAATTCTGGTTTAGAAAAATGAAGGAGATAAACATGTCTGCTTATGCACAAACCAAAGTTGAAATTCTTTATTATTGAATCTTGTTTATAAAAAGTTTTTCGTGGCAACGCAATAGAAATATAAGCCTATTTGCAAAGTGCCTTTTTTCGGCTAATATTTAAATTGAAAATAAAAAAGCAAGACCGAATATTAATTATATTATGCCTTCTGTCCTATTATTTCCGAACAAATGTGATATTATCAAGGTCTTATTTGTGTCATGGCATGTAATTGTATTTTTTTCTCACCTCAGGGCCGCACCAACCTGCCCCCAGAGAAGGTACCATGGGAGGCACTAGTGACCCTCCTCTCACAGTGTATCTACGGAGGCAAGATCGACAACTCGTTCGACCAGCGCCTACTGCATTCATTCTTGTGCAAACTGTTCACGCCCAAGTCATTTGAAGCCGACTTCGCACTTGTCGCTAATGTTGATGGGGTACGTATTTACAATTTATTACATTTACCTTATTTTATCGTATTTTGGATTTTTGAATTAATAGTAGAAATCGTTAGAGAAACAGCACTCTTGTTTTTCAACGAATGTTACAAAAGACAAGACAACTTGTATTTTGTGTTGCTTTATGTGGTGTGGTGACCTTCGAATCAATCACGTAACGCGATTTTCAGAGGCTTGCGTCGGAGTTTCGTTTAGGAAGAAATGCTGAACATTTCTAGGCTTTCGCAATTCATTGTTACGAGTTTGTTTCTACAGGCAAGCGGCAATCAACGTCATATCACGATGCCGGACGGAAACCGTCGCGACCACTTCCTCAAATGGATCGAGGATCTGTCTGATAGACAGACGCCATCTTGGCTTGGTCTACCCAACAACGCCGAGAAGGTAAAATAATTATATATTTATATTATATATATTATATATAAATACAGTGAATATAATTTTGTCATATCCCAAGTGGCGTATTGCTACTCGGGAGCAAACCTTTTGGCCACAAAGTTTGACGTACAATTGAAACTTAAGAATAATCTAAAATTCCTCTTTTGAAAGAAGAATATCTACAATTGAATATACTGGGATGTATGTTCATTTCATAGGTAGTTTTGTTTTTCCTATACTACAGTGACATGTTTTATACAGGTACTACTTACAAACCAAGGCAGTGACTTGGTATCTAAACTTTTGAAGATGCAGCAACTAGAAGATGAAGAGGAATTAGCATACAACGCAGCTGCCGCGGTCCACGATGTGGTTGCAGGTATTACACAGATAAACCTGGCAATGTCCTATAAATATTTGAAGTATATTCACAATACCAGAACTAAAGAACAGATACTCTGACTGTGGGGTCAGCAGTGTGGGTTGCAATGTTTATTTCCCCGCTTTATGTAGGTCATAGCGCGTACTGTAACTATCTTTAGAAATTTTGGCTTTGTGGAACGTCGTCTTTACAAGTGATACCTGGTAGATCTTTGACAGTCGTTACAGGTAGTCAGAAGCCCAAAAGTTTGACAACCAGTCTATTAAGGAGTAACGTGTTACCCAGTGACTGGGTTGTGGAGGTCAGATAGGCAGTCGATCCAGTACTGGTATTCAGCTGCATCTGATTAGATTAGAAGCAAAACCCAACATAGTTACAAAAATGCTAGGCTGATTCTTTTTCTAAACGTCGATGTCACATTTACGACCTTATAACAATAATGCAAGGCCTTAAATATCACAATTCCAGCTTCGACTAAACCTACAGAGATTTAATCGAGTTAAAGCAATATTTTCAATATTTGTATAATTTAAATCAAAAGGATTTCAAAATTTCACAACACACTTTTCTTCACTTTGAACAACTTTCATCCGCCTTACTAATAAACGTATGATATTAGATGCATATTTATATTAAGCGTCAGGTCACACCGAGACGCGACGCGACGCACAGTTTTCAAGATACCCCTTATGTGAATAGAAACAATAAATGATATACTATTTCTGAAATATGAAAGCACTAATTGATTCTGAAATATAGTTTGCTTCAAAATATTAAAGTTCCAGATTCGATCGACGGAAGGCCCGCGTGGATGAAGACGTTACATTCAACTGCTACTACTTGGTTGCAACTGTTGCCGCAAGAGCTACCGGTAAGATCCATTTACTTACTTACCTACATTTATTATGCGTGATACTAGGAAAAATAATTTAAAAAAATACAACTTTAGAATGAACTATCAATCCAATCTATAGATACCAATCCAACCAAATACCAATCTATAGATAGGTCTTATTTAAAATTGCTTGCATTTGCGCACGCACACTTGGAAATTATATAATATACACAATACGCTCAAATTGACGAATTTCGTTATTCAGATGTCCCGGACACTGACTGAATAATAACCAGCGACGGTGACGAATATAAGCAATTTTAAATTTTAAGATCTATTCCTTATTAAGTCTTTATTTCGTAATATATTAATGCAACACATAAATCCTTGTTCCGTAGATCATTATAATATTCTTTTCATTGCAGACATTGCGTCGTACCGTGGAGAACATCAAAGACCCGCTGTATCGTTTCTTTGAGCGAGAGGTCGCCGCTGGCGCGTCGTTGCTGCAACAAGTGTTGCATGATCTGCGCAACGTGCTCTCTATCTGTCAGGTAATCACTTTTGTTAAAATGTGGGCTTTATTGGAGTTGTCTCATACTTTGGAATATAGGATCTTGGCATTGAAATAGCAGGCTTTGATTCTAATGTTTTATGGATGAATTTTAGATGTACTCTTACAGATGTGAAAAGACACACCACCAAGCCGAGAGTAATAAGTTATGATTATGCAAGCTGTGAGCCGAAGGGATTTCCCATTATTAAAAATTACGACCTTCCATACAAGCTTCCTAATCTACTTTGAAATTTTCTAAAATCCTTCCTTAGTGCTCCTTTTCGTCATGCAAGGCGCTGCAAAATTTCAAGATTCTAGACCCAGCAATTAAGGCTGTGGGTTGTCTGTCAGTGAATTTAAGATTTTTATAAAGTAGACTTGTTATTATTCTGTTTTTGTTGATTACATTGTAGGTCAGTCTTTTATTTGTTGACGTCAATAAGTAATTTACCTTTGCAGTAAAGTATTAACTCGATACTTGTAAATGCAGGGCGAGATGAAACAAACCAACGAGACCCGCGCCATGGTGGGCTCGCTGGTGCGCGGCATGCTGCCGCCCAGCTGGCGCCGCTACGCCGTGGCGCGCGGCTGCACGGTGCAGCAGTGGGTGGGAGACTTCGCGCACCGCGTCACGCAGCTGGCGGCCGTGTCCGACACCGTCGCCGACATGGGCGCCAAGAGGCTGCAGGTACGTGTCTAGTCTGATTTTCAGATAAGTATATTACCCAACCAAATGTCATCTGCGTTCTTGACTCAGCGTCAGTAGCCAATCGAGACAATTAGACAGTTGTGTAGAATGTGGCCCGTTTATTTCCATAGTTTTTCGTTATTAATATTGCATTGTAATGTCGTTTTATCTTTACAGAGTATCCCAGTATGGCTCGGCGGTCTATTGAACCCTGAGGCGTACATCACCGCTACCCGACAGTGCGTCGCACAAGCCAACTCTTGGTCTCTTGAAGAACTCCATCTGCAGGTAACTTGTCCTTCGATTCTTATATAATTTGCCACTATGAGACACCATCCTGCCCACGCAGTAGGTATAAGGATGCTGCCCTGTAATCAGAGTTGTATGGGGTTGACGCTAAATGTCATCTCCAATACATCTTCATCACCCGTCATGTCCGTGTAGCTTGTTTTTTGCCTATTCTCCGTACGAAACTATATTTTGAAAGGGCAACTAAAATCAATTCTATTGACTTGTAAATTTTGACATTCAAAAGTACCTTTTATGTGCCTAATAAAATTATATGACTGACTTTGAATCCATCCATCTTTTTTTTATCTTCTATGGATCTATTTTTCTTTTCTTACAATCTGATATGTGTTTTTACTTCTCCCTAGGTGACGATCCCCGACCCGGGAACCCCGACAGAAAACGCTCAGACCGAGTGGTCGTTCTCAGTGACTGGACTCAAGCTGCAGGGCGCTACTGTGAAGGGCAACCGACTGCTACTCACCAATACCATCATGGTCGACCTGCCCCTTACTGTACTGACTTGGATACGGTAAATAACATCATATACTGACTATTTTTTTTTTCTATTACCAAGTATCGTGTTTATTTGATTCATATTTCATTGTTGCTATTTTGTCAACCAATAACAACAGCCGACTTGGTTCGGTTTTTTTAAAACCAGAGTGAAAATATATTTCATGTCATGACAGTATTTACGCATAGAAACACCTGCTTGGATGAAGTGAAACAGAAGCAACTTTTTATGAAAATCGACTGGCCGCGGTTTTATGACTACCGAACGAAATCATCAACAGTCCCGACAATTACTGAGGTTTTTTTACAGAGTTAAACGTTGTCATGTCAACGTAACAAAATGTTTTTTTCTTTTGCAGTGGTCCCGAAACGGAAACAGGCGGCCAGACCCTGACTCTTCCAGTATACCTGAACAGCGCTCGTTCAGAGTTACTGTTCACCGTCCGTCTGCCCATCGCGCCCGGACAAGAACCACACGCCTTCTACGAAAGGGGCGTAGCCCTACTCACCTCCACTGCACTCAACTGAACAACCATAATAATACGACACAGACAGAGGTTCCATCGGCTAAATTCGGCAAACACGACCACTTCCGATCTATGAAGCAAAACAAGGAATAACTCGTAAATGAAGCAAAAATAAGCTAATACTATCTTGATGTCCATTAAAAGCTTATTTTAAGGCAGTCAATGGAACCTCTATGTCATTGTGATGTCGTACAATACTTATAAACACCATCCCTCTTCGGCTTATCTGCTGTTGGGGAAAAATATGTTGCAACTTTCAAGATTATGTATTCGATACATTAGCTGTTATGCACTTTCTATATTTAACCGATATAATATAATGTTATAGAGCTTGAGTAATCATTTAACGTTATGCACGCTATTTATATGAACAAGAAATAAAATAATATTAATAAAACTAGTTGTTTCTTTTTTATACTTATATTTATTTGGGAAGTGTAAATGTAAAATTATAACATCTAGAGTTGACTTGTGCCTTGAATTGTGGACTTCATGCCGGGAGGCTTCTGTTTCGGCAATCTAGAAAACAAAAAAAATAGTTAACATTTTCCAATCCCTTACTATATAAATATAATAGCCTAGCCTTTTCCCAACTATGTTGGGATCGGCTTCCAGTCTAAACGGATGCAGCTGTATACCAGTATTTTACACGCAAGCGATTGCCTATCTGACCTCTACAACCCAGTTACTGGGTAAGAAGACACCCCTTGCTAAGACTGGCTGTCACACTTGGGCTGACTACCCATAACGGGTAATCAGAAGCCCAAAAAAATCTACGAATGACAGCCGAGACCAACGGCTTATGGTGCTTTCCGAGGCAGGAAGGGGTCTTGATATGTAATGGATAGTCACCCATCCACAAACCGACCGCGGCAAGCGCAGCTTAATCTTCGATCGACTCGTGCAGCTGTTATCATTTAGCCACGAGTCCCTCTGAGCCACGAGACTCATACGATAATAAGACAGGAAATGCCATCAGAGGCTCACATGTTTACAAATTAAAAGTTTCTAGTAAAGATATCACACAAAAAGTTGTATAAATAGGAGTTGTATCTTCATTTTCAAATAACCAAGATACCGTATACAGTTTACCTCGTGTGTATAATTTTCCTTGGCGATGAAGGATGGATGAGGTCGTGTTGTCGCTCCCAGTCCAAGAACTTTTGATGTTGTCGCTGACGACGTCGGTCCACGTAACTGATCTGAAATACAGTAAGTTACAAAATAAATGGCTCGGAAATTTGAATGCATGTTCTAAAGTTACAGAATTCTCGATTTTAACTTCGGACTCTGTGTGTCATAAATGATTCATATTTTGTTTTTGAGAAAATCTCGAATATGCAAACATACGAGGTAAATTCAGAACCTCTTTTTAGGGTTCCGTACCCAAAGGGTAAAAACGGGACCCTAAT
This sequence comes from Oligia latruncula, assembly GCA_948474745.1. Classification (NCBI taxonomy): domain Eukaryota; kingdom Metazoa; phylum Arthropoda; class Insecta; order Lepidoptera; family Noctuidae; genus Oligia; species Oligia latruncula. The sequence continues at coordinate 11,155,247 of OX419699.1, forward strand.
ACTAAGACTCCACTGTCCGTTTGTCCGTCTGTCACCAGGCTGTATCTCATGAACCGTGATAGCTAGACAGTTGAAATTTTCACAGATGATGTATTTCTGCAACAAATACTAAGAACAGATTAAAATAAATATTTATGGGCTCCCATACAAAAAAACGTGTATTTTTCGGCGTTTTTGCCTTGTGGTACGGAACCTTCGTGTGCCAGTCCGAATCACACTTGGCCAGTTTTTTCTGTTAATAATCACAGAAAGCATGAGAATATTGTGACATTAGGAAACATACAATATCACACTTCACACTAATATTATAAAGGCGAAAGTTTGTGAGTGTGTGTGTGTGGGTGTGTTTATATGTTTGTTACTTCTTCACGCTCAAACGGCTGGACCAATTTTGATGAAATTTTGTATGGAGGTAGCTGACACCCTGGATTAACATATTGGCTTTTTATCCCGATATTCCCACGGGATCGACATTTACGCGGGTAAAACCGCGGGGCGCAGCTAGTAGAAATATATATTCGTACCGTATCAACAGGTATAAATTTTAAACACTTACCACGCAACTAGCAGGTATCCATATGAAGGCGGTGACTAAAACGACGACGCCCACTATATTGTCGCGGAGGAAGCCCAGAACGTTGTTTATGTTGATGTCTTCAATTATGTCCCAAAAACGTTCCACCACATCTTGAATCGTTTTCTCGCATACACCCTGTGAGAAACAATACGTTTTTAGTTCAAACAGGAATCTCTATGGCATCTATTTCAACTGTTTTGCATAGTAGGTTTATGACGTCAGACTATAGTGGTAAACGATACATTTTTCGGTATATTGGCATGTGGACAGGAATCCGAAGGGATGAAATGTAAAGCTTGTTTCACATAAACATACCTTATTACAGAATCCTTGAATACACGGTGTTCCGTCAGGCAGGATATCGTTATGAGCCACCGGGAAGCAAGTCTTGTTCAGACTCTTACGACAGCAGCGTTTACACGCATCAGCAACTGTAAACCGCAATGTTACGTTACGTTAGAGCAGTTTAGGGGAATTAAAAAAAAGTCTGATGACTGCGTGAGCTATATGCAAGACATTATTTATGTGACATTTTTTGTGTATTACATTTTCGGCACGGCAACGGCACGTAAAGCATTCAGGCCGACATTTTAAAAGCGTACATAGACTTTACTCAAGCCAAGTACAGTAAGCGTTTCATACGAATATGAACCTTATTCGTATCATATTAAGCACATTCTAATGAGCGACGAATATGAACATTAATCTTATTCGTATGAATCGCTTACTGTACGAAGGTTGAAGCAAGGTCTAAGAACACCTACTAGATCTTGGTCTCAGTGTAGTATGCCGAACTACACACGCTTGACACAGACTTGGTCGCACTTTTAGCCCACGTTCGCACGGACGTAAAAATATCGCGGCGGGATTTTATCGCGCACTGGATTTTCAACCCTCGATGTTGAGCTGAGCATTGAGAATCGAACACAGCGCAACACAGCGTGTCAAAAAAACACACTGTTGGATTTTCAACTCGTGGCGCTAAGTAGAGAGAGGAGCGTTGAAAATGCAGTGCGCGAGAAAAAATCGCTCCTGCGTACCTGGGCTTAGCTTCTCTATTTATATGAATTCTTACCTATATCGCACATACAGCTATGCATGCCCTGCGTCTCACAATAAGGCACACACGTCCCATTTCGACATCGACCACGCTCTGCACATTCATGTTCGTCTGCTATTGCTGGTGCCTGCGCAAAAATACGATTTAGTTTATTATAGCTAGCACATCCATGCGAGGTGGCGAGAAGAAAATACAGTTTGATCCGTTATTATTCTCGCTATGATTAATTCATGAGATTCTTGTTTGAGTCTGAAACTATTCGTATAATCCCGAAACTTGCACATAAGTAAAACGATTAGGTGCTTAAAAATTGTGATAGTACCTTTGGGCAGTCAGCAGAGGCCCCATTACAGGTGGCCTCACCCTCGCAAGCAGAGTGCGCAGCCTCGCGACACACCACACCTGGCGGAGCGAACACACATCCCGCGCAACATGGAGAATTCTTGTCACTGGAAATAAACCCGCCATGTTATTATTATAACGTTTAATTTTACCTGACAATTATAATATCAAGCTCAGTTTCTATATTACCTGCAAACAGCCCCTTGATTTTTCCTTAGTTTACAGTTTTTGTCACAGCACATATCATTGTCTTCGGTCCCTGTAATTAAAGGCGAGTACAAACTTTGAAATGTGCAGACTAGTAAGAAAGTAAGAGCAAAAAACTGCGCGGGACCAGTCAGACGTGCATAAGAGTTAAATTAAAAAACATTGGGTAGCAAAGGACAGAATGAACCGATAAATATCTTTTTAGAGAGCAGAATTACCAAGTAAACCGGCGTCACACTCCTCGCCGCCCTCGACGCGCAGGTTGCCACAGAAGCTTTCTTCAGGCTCAGAGAAGCAACGACCAGACTTTGCCTGCAGAACCTTGCGGATCGACCGCAGACTACACGGCGAGAATCGCTATAACAAGGAAATAGCTCATCATTCACCTGTCCTTATCCCTATTTTTTTGGGGTCGGCGCAACATATCTTTTTCTTCCATACTATTCTATTAGTCGTCATTTCGGTAGTCACCCCCTTTCCCTTTTCGGTTGATTTATTCGTGTTACCATAATTATATTTTTGAAATATAAATAATCTCACGCCTGTAATACCCCCAAGAGTTGGGCAGAGGTAAATATTTTATATATAACTTTCATATATTTTACTGTACCTACTGATCTGTGTATGTGAGCATCGCAGTTGTCGGGCTAGTTCCAGACTCTACCGGAGCTTTGCAACAAATGTTAGCCACCCATAGTTGTGAATCGAACGTTCTGTTTTAGTCGCCACGTGGCCATCATGTATTATTAAAACATGAATCATTGCAACAGGAATATCAGATATAACTCGGTAACTCACCTTATTATTCACATCATACCCGCTAACACTATACGTGTACATAAGATAGGAGCCGCCCTGACTAGCCGCAGGAGAACATTCAGCCACATCAGGGTCATGTTCCGAGCCCCAGTTGTGCCCAAACTCGTGCGCCGTCACCAAGTCCGCCTCGCGAGTAATCACACGCTGTCCGTAGTGGTTGCGAGATGAGCTCAAACCGGAGTTGAGGTACAGAGTGTAGCCGTTCTTGAAGTATTCTGTTTTCGTAAAATTATAGTTAGGATAACAATGTGTATGTTTTAGGGGATGGATCAAACTTGTGTACCTGAACCAGCTCAAATCATAGTGATCTTTATTTTAGTTACAATAATGTTTCGTTTCAATAAAATAAGTGAAAGGATTGTACCTATTCACAAAATACAAACATCCCGCGACAAGTGTCTTTACATTTCATAGTTTTCGATGTCGTGCAAAATCAATCAAAATAGTAAATACATGGCTTCATGCAAACATTGTTATTAAAAATAATTGTTCAAGAAAGCTTTGTCATAACTTCACCGCTTAGACGACCATCAAAAAACTAGCACCTGATTTCTGAAAGGGTCTTCTATTTATGTCAGTGGATTAGCTGTTATTATTTTTGTCAATCAATACAGGTTACATTACATGAAATTTGGCTACAGACTGCATTATGAACTGAAGAGTCGAATCTTTTTGTGACTTCCGGGAGGTCTTGTATTGTATCTTTGTGTATTAAGTTTTTAGAAACTCGGGCAGTAGGCACTTAAAAATATAAGTATATGATAATATCATGATTTATTTAAAAGCATAAATATTGTGGTTAGTGAAGCACTTTTAATAATAATATAAAGTAAAACTAACAGGGTAAAATATATAATTTATATAGATAAGCAAAACAAAGAGGGACACTCACACTAGGCACCGTAATAGCTGAAAACAAAACGAACATAAATTGTGTATCAAATAATAATATAAAAGGCATAACCAAATTATAAAAAAATGGGATACATTACACAAAGAAACATAACACAATAATAATTACAACTATCTGTGCCCGCGACTTCGTTCAGCTGGATGTCAGAAAACAATAATGTGTCTCTTTACTAATTATTTTTCTAAAATAAAAGTAGTCTAAATTACTCTTTATGACATCAGCTATCTGCCAGTGACAGTCCAGTCAAAATCGGTCCAGCCGTTTCGGAGATTAGCCGGAACAAAGAGACAGACAAACAGACAAAAATTTTAAAAGTGTTATTTTTTTATAAGTACCGTAGGTATACACTTTCATGCATTCAATAAAAAGCTGTCATTTTCATTACAAACAGACATTTCCAAATTGCCTCAAATTGATTGTGTAATTGCCTCATTAAAGGTCAAACACCTCTCATACAGAAAAGGAACGATCATTGATAACCACGCTTGCTCCTTGCGTACATGTTGGCAATTTCAGACCATAAAATGAGCACGGGAAACGGTTTTCTCAAGTATTGTCTCGCGTTGAAGAGAGACATGACTACCTATGCGTAAACGCATTTGTCTCTTTTCTATGCGAGAAGCGTTTTTAATATTTTGTAGCGATGTGCGTGTTAACCCACGTTCGCACGAACGTAAAAGTATCGCGGCGGGATTTTATAGCGCACTGGATTTTCAACTCTTGGTGTTGAGCCGATAGTTGAGAATCCAACAGAGCGAATCCCAGAGCGTCAAAAAAACACATTATTGGATTTTTAACTCTCGGCGCTAGGAGCGAGGCCCCATTAGTGCGTTGCGTCGTCGCAGCGTCGACTCAATACTGACTTATGATTATTTAAATTATGACAATTTCATTATTATTTCAATTAAATTAGTCAATAATGGCGCCGATTCTGTTGTTCACAAACTAAACCAAATTTAAGTTCAGGCATCTTTTTCTTTCTATTTCATTAAGAAAAGGACAGAAGATAAATATTAGTTTAGATAGTCCTGTCAAATTAGTCAGCGCCTGACGTAAATTGACGTAATTTTAATAGCCAATTTTTTAATCTCGTCTAAAGTTGTCTATGGAGTATCTTAATTTGACAGGACTAAACTAATATTTATCTTCTGTCCTTTTCTTAATGAAATAGAAAGAAAAAGATGCATGAACTTAAATTTAGTTTAGTTTGTGAACAAACAGAATCGGCGCCAATGTCTAATTTATTAGTCATTATTATATTCATAATGACTCAACGCAGGTGTGGCTTACAATGCGTTGATCCGCAACGACGCAACGCAACGCACTAATGATAATGGGGCCTCGCTCTAAGCAGTGCGTTGATAAAACAGTGCGCGAAAAAACAAATCGCCGCGGGAAAAACCCGCCTGTGCGAACCTAGGCTTATCCTGACAGGATATCTCACGATGTTTTCCTTTATGTTAAAACGATAAAAGACACACCTATATATAAATATATATATATATATATATGTTACCTGGTGTACATATCCCGCCAACTGAGTTCCGTCGTGGTGAACCTACATACGCTAGTCCCAGGATTCCACCTTCAAACTTAAGGTCCGTGAACAGATGAGCCAGACAGAAGTCTTTATGGGAATACTCGCGACTGAACACCTGCCAAACAAAACATCATCATCATCAGTTGATCACAAAAACCGCCTTTAAAAATAAAATACATAAGTACCTCTTTAATATTTTTTGTCAAAGCCTCACTGATAACTCAATGTTTACCCTATAATGTTTCCACTGCTGGGACACACCACACAGGCCTCCTCTCGGTGAGAGGGACTGGGTCGTAATCCGTCACGCGGGCCCAGTGTGGGTTGGTACTTAGATGTCACATGTCTTCAAATTTTTGTTTCTAGGACATGCCGGTTTCCTCACCATGTTTTCCTTCACAGTTTTGAGAGTAGTGGTATTGAAATAATATACACAAAGTAAAACGCCTATCTGGGCTCGAACCTACGACCTACAACTCGAAAGACGCGGCCGTTACCACAGACAGGGACTATGTTAGAGAAATAGGGAACACATTGACGTGCGATTTTAACCCAACATCGTAATACTTAATTACCCATTCGGTCTTGCTTCTGATACGTGATGATTTATGAGCAATATTCTGTGGCTTCTCTTCTTTCTTACCTCAAGCAGATTGCGAACGTCCCACTTCTCTCGCACCATGTTATAGTGTGCTTCGCCACCGCGCACGCGAGTCGGCTCAGAGTGAACCAGAATCTTCTTTATTACGAAACCCATGCCTTTAAAACCATCCATATCCTGGAGCACATAAAATAATTCTTCATGAAACATATTCACAAAGGCATGATTTAACATAAGTTTGATCTCAATAACAATGGTTTAATGCATAGAACTTGTGTAACACCTTAATAATTGCTACAAACCTGCCTATCTTGCCAAAGAGTATCATTGTAAATTTTGTGAACACGATCAATGAGACTGATCTGAAATAAGAAAGATTAACTCATGAAGTCATGATTATGTAATTACAATAGGCCTTTATTCTCGCAAGAAATTTACTTTCTCCATAATATTCATGATATTTTACTCATATAACCAAAAAACTGTAATATGTATCTTACCAAATAACTGATAGTAGTCTTAGTATTACTTGCACCCATTTCTTGAAAGAATCTATAATCTGCCACAAGGAGCAGCGGGCACCTAGTTTTCGTCGGTGTGTATTCATAGTCGCTCTGTCTTTTCACTCGTATCTTATTTCTTTGCGTCATATCTATAGTGTTGTTAGAATGTGTGTTCTCTTCGAAATATTTGTCCTTCTCTGACTGTTCGTGTTCTGATTCTATATTAACGACTGTTTCTTCTTCATCGTCTTCTTCTAATTCTAAAGGCGAAAAGTTACTTCATTTATGTTTTTTATCATAAACCAACTGAATGGGCTTAATCGGGACTTTATAATAAAAGAAGTGGACTGTATGATCAACATATTAGAAAATACAAAGAAATTCTCGTAGAGGAGCGTGTCTGTGAGCTAAGTGCGTGAAACGGCGCGCAGCGGCGCCCACGTACCAGGTTCGATACCCCGAGACCCAGACACGTGAAGCGCCCACACCAAACAATCAATAGAAATAGCATAGCAAATACAGTGTGGCAGGGACATCGACGCTCAAACTGTAACCGCATGAATTCACACATGATTCTAGACCCCCAGTGACCCCTAGCGTAGAATTTATCAGTGGTAATGAAAAAATCTGCTGTTTCGTAGAAAAGTGCAAAATAGTAAATTTTTACCGGATTCAGTATATAATTGCCACTCCACCTTGTTTATGTTAAGGATTTAGAATGTATGCTTACCTTTTCTGACACAGAAAAGAAATAAGATCATCGTCAATTCAGTGCAATATTTTGTAAGTATATCAAAATGTTGTTTTACCCTTACCTTTTCCCTCTTTCACATAACCACAGACTCGCGGCTTGTTACTTTTCGCTTCTTCACCATTTTTCCAGCTGAAGTGTATGTCAGAAGCCCGGTAGGTTATCATGGTCTTATCATCTAGATGTGGTAGATGGCGCCAAGAAGGCTAGAAATAAGTAGAAAATGACAATTACATTAGTCTATCTGATCCATATATACCTTTGAACAGTGTTTCAAGTAGGGTTACCATTCCAAAACGAAAAATAGGCAACGAACTATGGATATCTGCCCTAAAGGTGCCTAAAGCCCAACAGCCATAAGATGTACACCCATAGACAGGAAAACCTTTGCTACTAACATGACTTTTGCCAGTTTTTTGTCAGTTCGGACATAATGGCCTAAATAGGGGACTATTTGGGCACCGTAGTTTAGGATTTTTCGTGGCACCAAATAGCCATAGGAACACGTCTTTTGACAATAATTGTTAATCAGTATGGACATTTTATCTTTCTTGTTTCAGTAGAATTTTTTTTTTTATATTTTTCTAAATAAGATCCCATTAGGTATATCGAAAAATCTGGATTAATGTCAAGGCCTGACCAAGTCCGAATTGGAGGCCAGAAAGACATGTGAGGACAAATCCAGATGGATTGTAAAGGCTCCTACAAACAGGCGCGACACGCGATGCGCGTCGCACGCGACACAAAGGCACCGCTCGTTGCGCGACTTGCGGTGCCTTTGTGTCGCGCGCGATTCGCGTCTCGTGTCGCGCCTGTTTGTAGGAGCCTTGACCCTAAATGCAAAGGCTCAAAGTCAAAGCATTTATTTCAAAACCAATTTCAGTCACTCATGATTTTTAAGAAGAAGGTGTGTTAGTCAGAAAGTTAAAGTTAGTGGGTTTATATACATTAAAATTAGACATGGATGTAGTGGAACAATTTTAATTATTTACCTCAATGTGATATGTTTCATCAGGAGTGTGAATAGTTCCAGTGATGAGACCATCATCCATGTGCAGCTTTACATCTGATGTCTTCTCACCAAACACTCTGCCTGTGTAGAAGTTTTCTCTATCTATAACAAAAAATGTGCAAATAGCTGTTCAAACATATTATAAATCAGCATATTTGAGTATCTTCATTTATTAGTATTAAGAATACCAAGCAGAAATTTTTATTTGTTGTTTTTAGTTTTCTTTTTTCTATAAACCTTAGTAAACCTATAATTTCACTGCAAGTAGGTAATATTGCAAATACTTGCCCTGACATATGCTCCATTTCTATTTTAAACAAAAACAAATTGTTTTGCTTACCAATGGTAGCATTTTAATTGCCAAACTGGGCATATGAATATAATATGTTCTATGTTATGGGTTTGGTTTCCGCACTTAGTCCTTCAATGGACCATTGTGTGTGGGATATGAATAGATTTTTAAGCTAAATAAACTTATTTTTTTTATTTAGCTTAAGAATAGATTTTAAGCTAATTTTACCTGTGATAGCTACTCACATATGGGAGGGTCTACTATACCAAGCTATGAGGTCTTTGCTTCATAACTGGTAAAGATACAAGTCCTTATTTCAACCAATAACGTCTGTAAATTATAAGAATCAGCCATAACATATCTAAGAAAGGTGACCAAACAGCAAATTCTGTTGTACCAGTGACACAATCATTCTTGGTGAGTGGCAGTAGCGAATTTAGGCAAACAACTTCCACAATGACACAGTTAAAAGTCTTGGGGTGCAATTTACATAGGAAATATTGATGGTAATGTTTCTTTTTTTGTATCCACATAAAAATATAGCTAGCTCACTTGGGTTAAGTGTACCTGAGTGATGTTAACGAGTTATGTTAAGTATTGTCACGCCTCATGCACTATTTTCAAGATAAAAAAATTACACACATTAAATTCATAAGTTTTCTCACCAACATGAACAGTTGTTTCCTTCCCATCACCATCCACAGCATATGCTTTGAAATTAGAATGTAGTACCGAGCTATGGGGATGGAGAATTAATCTGAAGTCTTTTCCCAGTGTCTTGAAATGAACCTCTTTGATTGTGTTAAAAGGGTGGTTGGATAACTTTGCACCACGCTTGACCATGTGATGTGCCAGCTTCGAGGCATGTATAGTCTCAAAATGCTTCAGATTATGATATATAGAGCCTAAAACATAAAAATACATGAAAAATCGTGCCTAATATTATTTCGGGAGTCGCAGTGCGTTTATTCAATACTTACAGCTCCCTAATAAAAATAATGTTGATAATGTTGTTATTATTGAAAGCAAGTTGTTCCACATTTTATTAGTAACTTTGGTACGGTATTTTAATTCACAAATTTTCAGAAAATTCGTTCAAATGAATAAATCATCGATTCAATAACAAATTTCAATCAATTGTCAAACAACATGACAGCTACTGACAGAAATTATGACATTGACATTTTGACAACAAGGACTGGCTTAGGTTGGGTTTCCTTCAAATATACACCATTTACATGCTCTGTGTACACCATGGCCCACGATGCTACTCTGTAGTAAAAATGTTACTTACATTGATGATTGTTGTCGTTATTTACATTGATGTAAATGGAGAAATGATTATTTCGCTAAAACAAACTTGAGCCATCAAACTGTGTGTAATAATAATAATAAGTGCATTGATTGGTCTGTGACAAGGATTTCTGGCAATCAGGATATTTAGCAATAATATAAATGTGGTCCTTGTAACTATTCTGCTTGAATGAATGTTAAAATGTTAATATTTGATCAAAAAACGATTAATAAAGTATTGATCGTCTTGAATAAAATAGGCTGTATGGATAATTCCCCATTCCAAGTAGTAGCTGTGACAAAAAAAAGTTTTAAATTTATAAAATGGCGGATTCTTGAGTGACGTATGTGTTGTGTGTTTATGAATTTCATTTATTATCGTATTACAGTGATTTATATAATGAAGTGAGAACTGTTTAAACTTATTATCATCTTATCTATTTGTCGTCATTTTGGTAAGTTGATTATTATTTAGTGTCTTTGTTATATAGTAGTGTTTGTCACGGTGTTGGTACTGTTGGTAGTTGGCTGTAGATTGTAGGCGGGATGGAACGTCCTCGTTTTGCTAAGCATTGCTCAAATCCAAACTTTTCACTACAGCAGTTTTTTACTACTTACAATTTATTTACATTATGAAATACTACTGCATTGCGCCTACTCTAAGATGAACAAAACTCGTAGCCGAAAAGACGAAACAACCCTAGTTTCGTCTTTTCTTAGTAATCTAATTAGTTATGTAGATCCCGGGAGCCCAGGCCCTCGATTTTTAAAACGAAAGTGTTCTTTATAGATAACAGAAAAGCAGCCAAAACCCACCATTACTATCTACCATTCAGAATAATTAAAACACGAATCTTCGAAATGTATTTGGTACAAAGAAGATTCAAACTTAATCGTACAGCCAAAAAAATAGAAAAAAAATAATTAAATTCATGAAACAAGTTAAAATAATTACCTACATATAAAAAAAAATAACTATAAATGAGATACAAGTGCCTTGTTTCACACTGAATCAGTGCAAAAATGTAGAATCTCATTTATGATATTGTATCCATGAGTGAGGTAGGTATATTCTTGTTTTCTATAATGTGGGAAAAGAAACCCTGTTGTATTGTTAAGTATTCATAAAAACATAATAGCATTTATTCTTTGTTTTTACTATGCTCCTATAGATAATTTTGCTTAGTTATGGCTCAATTAAATGCTATAGAACCAGATTATAATTTTATAGTTTTAGTTTATTTATGAAAATTTATTGAGGTTTTAATCAGCTGTGCTTTTTGTTTCTTGAGGCTTCTAAGATATTCATTTTTATTGTACAAAACACATCAGAACCCCTTCAACAACTCGGCCATTATCCTACGAAACAAATATTCTTAGATCCCTTCAACAACTCAGGCATTATGATGATATCAAGTTGCAAACTGGAAGTGTTGTTTAAGTATGCTATCTGAGGCTTTCCAATTAAAGCAATTCAGTGTCTTAACCATTTCCAAGGATAAAATGTCTCGTTATCAACAACATGTTGTACTGGTGCTACAACATGCTGTACTGATGTTGTACTGGCCTCGGTATACATGCCGGGCGAGGACACAGACTGCCCGCCGAAAGGAATGGCCGACCTGGTTCAACACTGTGAGTGCACCAATTTAGACCTGATCATCTGAACACCCTGTGCAACCTAATGCGCCAGGCCCTGAAAATAGTAGAAAACTGGTGTGGTAAACACGCAACTATCAGTGAACCCCACAAAAACCGAATTGGTTCTCTTCACAAAAAAGAGGAAACTGACGATACTACAACTACCACGTTTCTTTAACCCTAAGCCTATCAACTGACACCACATACCTGGGCATCATTTTGGACAAACAGCTGAACTGGCCAAAACACACCAGCTACATTACTACAAAGCCAGCATATCCCTGTGGCAATGCAAGTGAATGCTTGGCAAGAATTGGGGGATTAGCGCCAGGGTCACTCACTGGCTATACGCCACAGTCATCCGACCAATCATTACATACGGCTCACTAGTCTGGTGGCCCAGAACAGACCTGAGCACAGCCCAAAAAGACCTTGAAAAGCTGCAGCGGTTCGCGTGTGTGGCAATCACTGGCTGCATGAGAAGAACACCCACTGCTGCCCTACATGCTATGCTTGGACTGCCGCCTCTACAACTCATAGTGCGGAAAGAAGTGGCCCTGGCTGCCTTTAGGCTTTTTAAATCAGGAACCCTGAGCAAAGACTCTAGGGTCAAACACATACGTTTAAAAGAAAATGCGATCAAACGGCAGCCAATGATGGCATCACCCTGCGACAAAGCCCCGAAACTACTGCTTCCAAAAGCATTCCAACATAGTGCTTAAAGAGGAGCAGTGCGACTACTCAGGCCCGAAGGAACTGAGAATTTACACTGATGGTTCAAAGACCGACTGCGGAACTGGAGTCTGGAGTCTTCTCACACGACCTCAACATAAAAATATCCAAACCGCTGGGAATGCTCAACACGGTCTACCAAGTAGAGTGTGTGGGCATAATGCAAGCGGCTTATGCCATAGCGGCCAGGAGAGCTACGGACACTCATGCTAACATACTCTCCGACAGCGCCTCGGTCCTCCAATCCTTAGATAATAAATGCATTACATCGAACCTAATACTAGACAATGCGCTTGAACGGGTAACTGTATCAAACCGCAATACAGTGACACTACAATAGATAAAAGGACACAGTGGATCGCTAGGCAACGACGCAGCTGAGGAGCTGGCTAGAAGGGCATCCAGTATGTCAGTTTGTGGACCGGAACCTATCGTGCCCATCCCCTTCTACCAACTACGCAGGTGGTTACAGGAGTACACCCGCACACAAGCAGAAAGCTGGTGGACGTCGTCACCAGGCTGTAGGCAGTCCAAAGAAGCTATGCCGTCATTGGATGTCAGACTAAACAAACGCTTACTACGACTGGACAGGAAAGGCCTGCGCCTGGTGACGGGGACCATCACGGGACACTGCTCGCTTAATAAACACTTTCACGCAATAGGCATAACGGACAGTCCCCTGTGCAGGGCTTGGATGGACGCTGATGAAACTATTGCGCATGTGCTCTTTGAGTGCACAGGCGTCACCCAGATAAAGTCAGAAACCCTCGGGACACCCAGATCGTACACAGATGTTCTCAACAGACCAGAAGACTTAATCGGCTTCTGGAGGGAGGTGGGCTGGTTAGAATAACCACCGACGGCCGCCATGGCCCACGCACAATGGTCCATTTGAAGGACTAAGTGCGGAAACCAAACCCATAACAGAACATGTCTCGTTATCTCACTCTTCAATGTAAGTGGATGTTTAGTTGCTTGGTACTAGATGGATGGTCATAGCAGCAGTTTTATTATCATACACCCAAAACCAGTACTTAAAAAGTTTTGCAAGTCGATTTGGGATCACTTCAGAGACTCCAGAGTGAGTCTTATAGGATTCAAACATCTCATAGACCACAAATACTAACATTTGTGTTACAAAGGATTGTGTCAAAACTAATTTCCGTGTACCTAATCAGTCACTGCTACCATATTGTCTTAAAAGTCTGCCCTGAGAGCCAAACCGCACCGAAATTCATCCGACTTCTGGCACAAGGTCATTTGTGAATCTTGAAAATGGCTTATAAACGTTGTTAAGGAGAAATGGGCTGTTAATTATTGTTCAAAACTGCCACAACTGCTCCGCGCCTCCGGCACCATTTTTTAGGGTTCCGTACCCAAAGGGTAAAAACGGAACCCTATTACTAAGACTTCGCGGCTGTCCGTCCGTCCGTCTGTCTGTCACCAGGCTGTATCTCAAGAACCGCGGTAGCTAGACAGTTGAAATTTTCACAGATGATGTATTTCTGTTGCCGCTATAACAACAAATACTAAAAACAAAACAAAATAAATATTTAAGGGGGGCTCCCATACAAAAAAACGTGTTTTTTTTTTCGGCGTTTTTGCCGTCTGTGTGTCGCCAGGCTGTATCTCAAGAACCGCGGTAGCTAGACAGTTGAAATTTTCACAGATGATGTATTTCTGTTGCCGCTATAACAACAAATACTTTTTTGCCGCTTTTTATAATACTTTTTAGGCGTTTTTGCCTTGTGGTACGGAACCTTTCGTGTGCGAGTCCGACTCGACCTTGGCCAGTTTTATAGAATTTCTAACAAAAAAGATCTAAAATACACATGTGTAGTGACTAGTGATAGAAGACGAATTCGTTTATTACGAATACGAAAAAGGATACAGTTTCTACTATTTGGCGAATACGCTGAACGTAATTAGTAAAAGACAATAAAACATGGAATCCATAAGTTCCTCCTAATTTCTGGAGTTTAGTACCTACCTAGTATTACCATCCCTGCCTGGATATTTTCCGTTTTTAAATTGTCAAGAGACAGTAAGAGAAAATCGGCAGGTCTTCAGTAGTGACGGCTCACAAGTGGTTCTGAAATTCTCATTTATTAGGACTGCATATGCGCCTTTGCGTATTAAGTGCCGCGGCAATAATAATAATAAATCATTTTATTTCAGGCATTGTACATACATACATTTCACCCATAGTGACTACATGTCATAAATAAGTAATAGGAGCCCTCATCTTTGAAAGGACCTCAGAAACAACTTCGCAACACATTATCGTAAAGGATTATTGGATTACCCATGATAATAAAACATCATAAATTCATAATATCATAAGTTATAGCTAGGTACCGAAATTCTGGTCCATAAAAAAAACATATTATGGAGCAGGCGAGGTAACAGTAATTCTGCAATACATCAAAAACTTTAGGAAAACTTTAAAAAATATGCCACTGCCATTTCTCAAAGATAAACGAATAGAGAACAGCTTATCAGTAACTTATCTCCGAGGTTAAGTAATGTGAACCAACTCAGACAAATAGGTCACTATTATGCATATCGTTCTTAATTATAGCTTCCAATAGTTGGACATGCAGACCTTATTTAAAAAAGGAAAACCTAGTAGTATCCAATAAAGCTGGCAACACAAATTGTCAGAGAAATCTGAATCGATGATACAAAGCGGAAGGCTAGCACCTAGCACTAAGGGCGTAGCAGACTTGACATCCTAAATTTATCACAGTACCAATGCTAACCGTATAGGTATAATTAAACAGCCGCAGTGTCTGTGACTATATTTAGAGAATACATCAGTGCGCAGATGTCGAAGCGTATTCTGACTCACCATGTCATTGATCAAAACTGGACGCAGGGATCTTCAGGTTCAACGAAAACAGCCAAGGATTTTACTGAAACTCGAATTATAATAGCGTCCAAGTAGACTGACAGCAAAAAAATTCAGTAAAGATGATACTTACAAAGATAATGATACCATCTTGAGAACGAATTAAGTATACTCAAAGATAAATGTGAGAATCAAAGAACAATGGAGTTGTTATTCTTTATAAAAACTCACTAAGGCCATCAATTTAATAGAATATCGCGAAAACAATGCGAGAGTAAACAAAGCCTTCGTTAAATGTTTAGTACATTAATCCAATATTATTTTGATGTAGACCCGAACAACATGCTGTGTTATGTTTCTAATAAATCATTAATTCTTTGCGTATTTCGCACATAACTTGTTTAGTATTCATCCCAACACAAAGTGAGTCAGACAACGATACACAGTAGCAGTCACGGTTGTTTTAATGATTGTTATTACTTCATATTACGAAAAGACCTATTGAATTAAATACGACCTTGCGCTGTCAAAGTCAACAAACAGACCAAAATGTATCAACTAACGATGTTCAAATTTTATCGTACGATGTTGGGTTGGGATCCGTTCGGCTACATCCATTTTTTGAAGTGGGTTCATACTAAAGCGATGAAAGCTATTATAATTCAATCAAGCCAATAAAGACGGCAAAAAGTTCCCTCTGGTATGACCTACATGATAACAAGACCAAGAGACCCACGCCTGTGCTCGCTGAGCTCACTTATAACTTTATGATCAAGAAGCCTTCTAGCTCTAGCTAATTTCGGATGTCAGCTAATTAGTGCTCATACGTAGGAGAAAAGTAGTAAATTCTTTATGAAGAATATTTATATCGATTTAAACCATAGTTCATTACCTACTATTCATATAATAGGTCGTTGTTGCCAAGTGCTGGTGAGCTGGTGACATCATCGGGTGCGCGCTACGCCCTGGCTGTTTGCACAGTTAATTTGATGAGCAAGTAGTTCGACTCGATAACATAACCACATGTCAATCGGTTTAATAGGGGAATATAACTTTAGACATATACATATATGTAGGTATCTACTACCGCTAGTAACTTATTTTACCCAAGTAACCAATAACTTCATTAAAGATTACTTGTTTACACACAAAATCTCAGAATGTCAGGACGGTAACCAATCAGTTTACATTTGAAATGAAAGCTCGAGAACACATTCACAAGAAGTTGGCAGATTCGTCTCAAGATTAAGTTGTTGCAGGTTTTCTTGTTTATCTCTCATAACTTTTTTTATTTTATTATATTTTGTTGTATGTATGTATCTTAGTATTTATTTTTATATTCTAGTTATTTTCTAAGCTGTTTTCTGTAATTGCACCTACTGTGTATTGTCTCTGCATCACCCTAAGGTAGACTGGTAGAAAATGCCCAAGGCATTAAGTCCGCCTTTGTACAGTTTTTACTTGTGCATAAAGTTTAATAAATAAATAAAATTATTAGAATAACCAATAATTTTCCTGAAACTTTAAACAACCTATAAACATTTTAAAAAATGCTATGAAATAATGATATTATAATAATGACTAAAAGCAATTTATTTACATAATGCTTAGAAATAATAATTAAAACATGCCTACAGTATGCCATCCATCAGTTGCTATATCGTTATCTCTCAGACTGCAGCGACTGCCAAAAACTGTAAATCGCATCACTGCAGTTTTTAACATAAAGAGCTCTGTTCAAAATTCAATCAATTTGTTAGAAATAAAAGAGAAAGTCGGAAAAGTACAAAGATTTTGTCGTGAAAGAAATAAAAACTTATTTTGAAGTTTTGTTAGACAGTTTGGAATGGTTAGCTAAATAAGCGAAAGCATGACGCTAAAACTTAGATAAGGTAGCTGTCGCATAGCTGAAAAAGCTAACAGCGTAGCCGCTATAAGCAATTAACAGCTAGTGTCGATCAGACCTAGTTTTCTCGTCGTAAGTAGGTACCAACTAGCATAGAAAACATAGTCATCTGTGGCACTGAACGACGATGAATAGAGGACATACCGATGACAACTGTCGACACGACACTTGGTTCCGGGGCACTGCGCCGCGAACTCTACCGTGCCCGGATTCCTCTCACGCTCCAATTGCCACAAACACCACTAATTGTATTGAATTTTGCTATTGCACGGATGTGAAACTGAACTCTTCGACGGGATATGCGCTTGATGTTAGTGGTTTACTTTTAAGTAGTTTCTTACTTCGTAAGTACTTCCTAACTTGTAGTAGTTATCATTCTCCTGCTCTTATCCCGATATATTTGGGGTCGACGCAGCACGTCTATTCCATATTTATCATAATCTAATAAGCCGTTATCATGGAATTCACTTCCTTCCTGCACCCTAATTGCGTAACACACTATCAGTCGGAATCTGAATCATTTTGAAGCAAATTGCTAATGCATTGCTTCATAAGTTCGAAAAAGTTGTCCGCTCACCACGTAAATAACGCAATGAATTTTGTTGAACTGTCAAAATGAAACCGATTCCGTTTGATAATGTGTAACACAATTGCCCCGCTGGCCATTTCATCTTTGACACAATATTCATCCATCTTTTCTTTCCAAAAAATAAGTTATTTATTTCTACAAATAGCCATGGTTGGTGCAAAAAATATTTGTTCTCCAAGTTGCACTATAAATAAAATAGCCACGTTCTTTATCAAGCTATTGTTTCTCGTCGTCTTCATTGTAAGACACTTCCTGGGGCGCTGGCATTGGCTAGTCCGCAATTGCCGCCCTGTTTTCTTGCGGTCATTAGCCAGTCATGTTGTCTCTATGTTCTCGTTTATATTAACAGTTTTAGACCCACTTCCTGCACTAACTCAAATCCCAAAATAAACAATCTATTTTCCATATTGTTTATTTATCCATAGCTATTTAAAACGTTGCACGAATGATATAAAAGCAGGCTGTGGCTTTTTTGTGCAGAGCTCAACTTTCAGCGCAAGCCAAGATTGTGGGTCCACTGCTATAGGTTTACGTTTATCATCCTATCCAATAGTTGCATGGCACCATCCATGCAACTATTGGATAACCCAAACACTAGGTTAGAAACAGTCTATTATGAAACATATTTATCGCAACAATTCAAAATATGTATAACATCTTGTTTTATAAACATTGCTTGATTTATGTAGATGTTGCAACTAAACATAAACACGCGTTTGTTCCCTAATTTCGGGCGTTCGATGTAGAGCTAGGCTAGGTTGAGTCATATTGTATACTTTCGTAATGTATGAGCCCGTTGGAGCTCAATAAGCACGTGGTAACTGCACTCGTGTCAATTACAATCTATCAATGTGTTGGAGCGTTTCCTGCGTGCATCTGTGCAGTTCGGCGCATCGGCTCCGGCATCGGTTTGCCGTAACCTGAGAACCGTAGCGATCGCACCAGGAAATCGACACTCGTTTGATCAGTCTTCCTTATGCAAATTATATGTAGGTACCTATTGCATTTGCAAGGATATACTCTTATAATGGACTTAGTTTCCAGCTAAAAGTAACCCCCGGAAAATAAACTACCAAGAAAGAAGATGATTCCTTGACAGTCGTTATGGGTCGTCAGAAACCCGAAAGTCTGACAACCAGTCAAACCTTACCAAGGAGTACCGTATTACCCAGACACTTGGTTTGTAGAGGTCAGATAGGCAGGCCCTATGTAAAATACTGATATTCAGCTGCATCCGGTTAGACTGGAAGCCGACCCCAACGTAGTCAGAAAAGGCTAGACAGATTGATATTGGAAGAAGATGATGAAACAAGCTGAAGGCATTCTGAAGCAATTCTCAGACCTAATGAAATCTAGATTAAACATACAGATGGAGTAAAAATGTCATCACTAGTAGCAGTGCGTTTACTAACGCTAACGTTTACACCACTGCCTCTAACCGTGAAGATTTTCTGTGTCCAAATCTGTCGGCCTCCGTTTACGATTACGCAGTAAAGACAAACGGCATGGATATAGACGTCGTTTGTGTAATACCTTTACTAATAGGGATATTCACGAGTTGGTGGGCAGACCGCGACTCCCCCACTGACAGTTTGCGATTGGCGGTCGCGTCATATGTACGTTTATTGTTACGGAAAGTGCCTGCTTAGAATATGTGCGCACAAACGAGTTAACTTGGTAATAATCTACCGTGCAGTGATAAACATGTTCCCCGTGTAAATAAACAAAGATTGTACGACACTCGAGTTGAATCACTACTGAAAATCGTCGAGTGTAAACAAGACAGGAAAGTGTTAAAAGGATAATTTGTTCAGCATCATTGTGTTGGTGACGAATGTGATTTTTATTGGAGGTTTTTACCGTGTTTAACTTCCTTCTAAATGAAGACATTCAAGTTTGACATACTACAAGGTACGTAATTTTTGTGCGTAACAACGCGAATACGCATAATTTATAGTCCTATTATTTCCTTATGTTAGGTGTGATTTATTTTAAGAACAGTATACGTATTAAAATAATATAATCAAAACCTTTTACTTAACAAAACAGTAGTCACGAAAATTGTAACAAAGCCAGTGACTCAGTTTTTGATATAAAAAGATTACCGTGATTCTTTAAATAACAAAGAAAACTGGGGCAAAATCGTTATTTTTACATGAAACTATGATGCTTTTTATGGGAATTTACAATAGGAGTCATCAATAAAGTAGAACCGACAGTCATCATCGTGTCACGAGGCCAATGTGTTAACGCGTCCACCTTGATTGACTCTTACGTGGGCCGTGGGCCTACCCATGCACATGATATTGTATGCCATCCCAAATATTTTAATTGACTTCAAGTATTGGAGATTCTTTTGCTAAACTATAAGTCACTCAAAATTGTGATTTCATGGAGTTTGAACAGTTTAAAATATTATGATGTTTTTGTGTTTTCGAGGTTTGTCTTGTTATTTTTAATAGCTGTACCTACGCAAACAGTCCCTTATTGCTACGTATTTTTTTGAAAATCTAATCCTGTCACTTTACAATTTGGACTGTTCCAATCCGAATGGCATTCTCACAAGTTTCTTAAAAAACGTACTCTAATTGCATACCTCGTTATTATTAACGGGTTCTCATTTTATTAGCTAATTGGCTTAAAATGTAGCGTAATAATTAATGTTGCATTATTTTTTAACAAGTGTGCTGATCGATATTACAAGTAGTAATAATCCGCTATCTTTGACAATTAATATTGCTGAGTCACAAACCACTATGATACTTAAAAAGTCAGGAGTGGCTTTACCCTATGGACAACAATAAAAACGGGGTGTCACTCGCCAAAACAGGATTAATGGTCTCCGAACATGGAAATGGCGTCCGGAAGTAGTTATTTACAACTGTCGTAGCCACCTTGACTGCTGCAAGGTTTATTTCCGACATTTTATTACTAATTTTTACCGTTTTCGAATAAATAAAACAAAGTATAAAGTAGTAAATAGTATTCTCGATTATTTTATAACGGATTCAGATTTAATTAATTTCTTATCGTTTTAAGCAAAATGTTTATTAACTTCCTCATATAAATCTAGAGTTTAGAAATCAACTTGAATGTAATTTCACAAAGTGCTACCTGCACCCTAATTGTGTAACACACTATTACTCTCAATTTGAATCATTTTGAAGCTTATTGCTAATCCATTGGTCCTTACGTTCGAAAAATGTGTCTGCTCAACAACGTAAATAACGCAATGAATGTTGTTGAACTGTCAAAATGAAACCCATTGCTACTGATAGTGTGTTACGCAATTACCCTGCTGGTCTTTATTCATTAGTGATGCACCGACAGTTGTTTTTTATGTGACCTTACTCGAGGGAAGGAAACGATTTTTACCGGTTAAAGGCCAAATTTTTTGCCGAGTTCGTGCTACTGTTGATTCACTCGAAAAACCGCGTATCATCAAGCTTGCTTTCAATTTTGTTACGTCAACAAGTACCAATAAATTGGAGCGGGCAGTTTTAATTAACCATCAAATGAATAGAATACTTATTAGAATTTTTACTTTATGGTTGTAAGTTTGTAACAAAAAGTTCATAAGACAGCCGTTTTCTTTTGTTGATGCAACAGAACTTGGTCTTATTTAATTTATCACACTGTCTCAAAATTTCATGCTGCACATTGCACACACTAAAAATAAAACGTAAACAAAGCCCAGCAAACATAAACAGTGATAATTGAAAATGTGTCTGCTGCTGCAGCTGTTGCGTATAACTTCCTAGTTCCTGCACTCATTTAAAGGCTAAAAGTCATTGACCGGCACAGTCCACTTTAACCTTAAATGCAACGATGTGACGCAGAATACAACTATGTACACAAATGTTTATAAAACAACCTAATAGCAGCTTCTAATCGGAACTATTCTATCATCCTTGTGTGTACAACGAACCGAACCCGTTTCAAAAAGATGGTACGATTAGCAAACGGAGTATACGATCATTTACGGAATCACTTAGTAGTATTAACATTCACTTCAATGAAATTGTAATCGGCGAAAGTGGCAAGAGGCTAAATGTCAGACAAACCGTGAAACATCAAAGAATATTTAACTTTATGCATTCGGTGCGAACGGATGTCTGTCCAAAACTCCGTTCGGAGTTGTTTTTTTTTTTTGGCAATGTTCCTAGGATCGTAATTAAAATGAATCAACAATCAATTAACTGGATCTAAACTATTTTTGGATATAATTTTGAGGCGGAATTCGGAATATTGTGCTAATTTAGCTGACGTCGTTATATCGTTGACAGGACTGACTGGTTGGTAACTAATGTAGCTACCAGCCACACTATAGTTGTATTTCCTGTTGTCCAAATAAGTCCGGCTATACAGCGTGTAGGTATATACTAAAAAGCCAAACAATCAAAACGTGGTCAGGGTGATGAAGTGATGAATGATGTTGTTCTGTAATGGCGGTCGCGTGGTCGCGGTCTCGGCGGGATGCGATGAAAGTGAAACGCACGCGTGGTCCCCGTGGTCGTTCAACTCGGCACGCGCCTGCATCCTCTGACGGCCCATCTCGTTGCTCGTGTTGTTTTGTTGTACTCGTTACGATTTCTGTGCTGCTTGCCAAATGCCCCGATGTAGCTTTAACAGCAAGTGCGCCGCAAACTAGGTGTCGAACGTGCTTCTCTTGCAAATTTCTATCGATTCCAAACAAAATACGAGATATGATATGAGGAGCTGACGCAATGTCAAAATTCTTATTAGGGTCTTTGGCATTCGATTATGCGTCTATGGTTTCTCTTTTCTAGGTCGTAGGCCTTCTATTTTGCATTTATTTGACGTAATCCAGATTACTGAAGAGGTACGCATTGTGAAATGCTGCCCTATTTGAATACCAATCTTTTGTTGAGTTAACATGAAAGAAGAGCGTATAGTCCCTTGGTGATTCTCCAGTGACCATTTGGATAACTTTTAGGTTTGCATACAAAGTATATAAGAACAATTTATAGTTTTACACGATATGGCTTGCAAAACGTGCTGTATTTTTCTTTCAGTATCACGAAATAATTATGTAAATGTACATTACGACAACTCGCAAATCGCAATACATACCTAATTCGTTTTGTTGTACAATAGTATGTTTGTTCTACATTAAACTTAAGTTTTCTAGTCATGTTTGCCCTCTTTATACAACATTCGTATGTGTGTGAGACCACAATTTCTATACTTTATTTAGCGTATCTGCCAGTACATAAGTAGTTTACGCTTAGAGATACCATATACGGATCTGTGGCGGATTCCAAAGCGGTGATCTAATAACAACTACACGATAAGTCCTTCTTGCCTTACAGCGCGGCTTGAAATCCTTCGGTCACGTTTCTCCCCAAGTCTCAAGACGTGGAAAAGATTAAAACTTCTACTTACAAAGTGTTTAAATGTCTGCTTACGTTGTGTCTTGAGAAATTGTTTTAATACGTCCTGTTGGACATAAATTCGTCTAAAAAGAGCCCAGACTCTAAAAGACAAATGCAAAATTTTGAACTCGATAAATCAGGATTTTGTGAACTATCGGTCAAAAATGTCCTTTTGAGTCAATGAGAAATGGGAACACATCAAAGACATTTGAATATACCACATTAAACCCTGTTGGACCTTTATTTTTCCAAGCACATACTAAATAACCATTTAGGTATAAATAAGCACTTAGTAAAGGAGCTTGCATATTTATAGTTTTTGTACATATTAGTTGTTCATTATCCATTGCCTGAGGTTAAGTTGGCTGTAATAGAATTTTCCTGTTGATGACGATTCAGTCGTCTTGTATAGTCAGAAGTTCATAACAGTGAGGATAATAAATTAAACTGTGGCTGCTAACTTGCGACCTTCGTTGTTATGTGCTCAGATGTGTTAATACGGAGTCATTGTAAATAATTCATTTGTAATTTGTTGAACGTTGTTGAGTTCGTAAGTGTTTGCTGTTTCCGTTCCTCGCTCTGCTCCAAAACCTAAACGCTCAGTTTAGCTCAGACTTTTTGCACCACAAAAGTAGTAGCAACTAAAGTATATTTTGCACAAATATCTTTTCAAACGGCGTATGTTTAGATAATTTTGTCAAGTTCATCCTCTACCCGGCAAGCTATCGTACGATCGCATGACAAAAACAAATTGTTTTTGTTTGGAAATATGCAAGTAGCGTACACGGTGCGACGGCGCGTCACGCTTGCATGAGGCAAAAAAACTGCAAATAATCAGCCAATTGCGTTAGTTGGACAACACATTACATTACCTACCCGTACGTACGCTCGCACTCGAGCTAGGTCAGCTGAATGAAAATCGATAGAATTATTGCTATATCTGAACGATTGCTCGAGACTTTTACGTCAAGAGAAATTGTAATCGTTTCCTGCCGCAGTTAATTTGATTGAACAATCAATGGAAAATTCGAAACACTTGTAACATTTTTCATGATCAGTAATATATGATGTTTGGAAAAGCATAAAATTCCTGTGTATAAGCTACGTTTAACATTTATGTAGAACTGTTGTATCTTAAGTCGTAATTGTGGAAGGAAAGTAGCGAGAAAATACTAAGTTTTCCTGTTCTACAGCCGCTTAAAGTACCTAGTTATTGGCTCCTATGAGGTAGAGCCGACGCTCCGCCCGGTGCACTAGATTGGTTCCCCTAGTTACTAATTCCGTTCTCAATTAGAGCGATGAATGCTGCAGCTAGTAGTTTACATTCATTGAGAGAAAACGCTCCGAACCTCCACTATCAAATCGAATCTACACGTAATCAATTCGAAAGAAGAAAATACATACAACCGTGTATGATATGAACGATAAATTTTATTGCACATTCGCTTGCAAAGTTACATCGAATAGTTCCTAGTGACGTTACGCGTTAGTGATTATGCTGTCATCTGCATTTCCACCTGTACTGTTACATAAGTTGGCTCACACATGAACAGAAGCTAGTCACGATACGCCACGGTTGGCTGGGGCGCGCCGTCCTCGTTAGTTCCACATCATCGGTGGGAGGACGAGAGTGAATCAGCACCACTCCCTGCCCACGCCTTGTGCCTTCTGCAATTAGCGCTCTACTTGTTGTTACAAACACAGGTTCTACCTACATAACAGTATTTTTGCCATAGAAAATTATGTAAAACGCCATGCATTCCAAAAATCTACAGAAATTAGCAGATGACGAAGGTGTTATTGCTTCCATGTATATCATAAACAAACATCACTCAATACTCAAAAAGGCAGTTTCCATTCCACATACATACTTAATTTTTTAAGAATCGGGAAAATATACTTAGGCTTGCTTTGATAATGTAGCTAACCTAACCTTAACAAAGTACTATTATTATAAATGGTGCCTAAACATTATAATTGATTATTACAAGCACCCTAACTAGATTACTAGACGCATAATTTATGAAATTTTGTTTAATATGATGTGGATTGCGTATGTCCAAGAAGTCATCTGCTATGTGGTTTTCACTAATAAAAGACGACACGAACATTCTCATGGTTAGCATAACAGATCATTACCTGTTTTATTTACTTAAGTCAGAACCATCATCACTATGATTAAAGCCAGTACCAGCATAACAAGCATAAGCATATTTAGCTTAGCACTCGCGAGTCTATCAAGTGTAATTTTGGTACCTGGCATTTCTAAATTCTATGTATGTAAGCATACTTTTTGCAAGAAGAACCTCGATGGAATCACAGATTGCTTTTGCTAATTAATATTAATATTTCACCAATGAGATCCAAAACCCAGTTTGTGTCAAGCATTAAATTCATCATTAACAATCATCGTGAATTTTCCAGCTACTAGTTAGAAATTAATTAATGTTGAAACGCAGAGCTCTTGCATTCCAGCTGTTAATATAATTGGCTGAAATAAATTGTCAAATATTTCATCCGTAATGCCTTTGTTTTCGTGTAAGTTACGAAATAAATCGAATGTTACGAAAAACAAAAAATATTGTTTACTTATTAAGGTTTGTGCGAATTACAATAATTATTTATAAACTTAGGGGCCCGTGGCTAAAATAGCCGCACAGGTCGATCGATCAGGTTAAGCTACGCTTGCCGCAGTTGGTCTATAGAAGGGTGACCATTTTTACATACCGTGACCCCTCCGTGTCTCGGAAAGCAAGTTAAGCCGTTGGTCCCGGCTGTCATTCGTGGATCTTTGACAGTCGTAACGGGTAGTCAGAAGCCCGAAATTCTGACAACCAGTCTTACCAAGGGGTATCGTATTACCCAGTAACTGGGTTGTGGAGGTCAGATAGGCAGTCGCTCCATGTAAAATACTGGTATTCAGCTTCATACGGTTAGACTGGAAGCCGACCCCAACATAGTTGGGGTCGGCTTGGCAGCTGATGATTTATAAACTTATCTCGTGGAAGTCGTGGAGGAAGGAAAGCATTGAATTGACTCATTTAAAAAATTCAAGAAATGTTACAACTATTACATTAAGTACAGTCTGATTCAAACTCTATGACGGCTCTGAAGTAGGCTACTCGCTGCGCAGTACCTCACCCCTCACCACCGCTGTCACTTGAATTTGTTACTACACAGCGACTCGCCTCATGTTTTGAGCCGTCATAACCTCGAGCTGTAAACACTCTTTTGGTATATCAGCTAATTTCCTTAAATTGTATTATTTGGCCATTATGACAAGACCGCAACAGCTATTCGTCAACAAAATTATTGTAATTACTAGTCGACATGTCAATAAAATAAATGTTATTAACTGCCACGTATTACTAAATAAAGACCTGAAAGTATAAGAAGAAAGAGGTATTGCTGTTGATTACTGTAGTAATGATTTACAATGTTTGTCCACAGATGATGAGGGGTAATCAGTCGTGGTAGGAGGAGCGCGACATGAATTCTGACGTTCACCGTCACCAGGCGCACCCGCCATTGGCACAGGTAAATATTTCATTAACTTTTGAAGATTGTACAGACCTCGTAAGTCGTAACAATTGCTTTAAAATCCAGTTATGAAAAAAACTTCCAGTAAATTGGAACTTCACTAACTGCCATATTGTGCGCTTTTATAATTTCTAACGTATGTAAATATTATCGTGGACGTCCAGACGCTCGTCCATAAAATGTATTGAAAATTGAAAATCATCATCTGCCTAGCCTTTTCCCAACTATGTTGGGGTCGGCTTCCAGTCTAACCGGATGCAGCTGAATACCAGTATTTTACATAGAGCGACTGCCTATCTGACCTCCACAACCCAGTTACTGGGTAATACGATACGCCTTGGTAAGACTGGTTGTCAGACTTTCGGGCTTCTGACGACCCGTAACGACTGTCAATGATCCACGAATGACAGCCGGGAACATCGGCTTACGTACTTTCCGGGGGACGGAGGGGTCTCGGTATGTAAAGATCAGGTCACCCATCCAGAGACCACCCGCGGCAAGCGTAGCTTAACCTGATCGATGGACCTGTGCGGCTGTTATTATTTAGCCACGGACCCCTCTCTCTATGGAAAATTGAAAATACTTACACGTTATAACGGGTTATCGTGGACGGAAAGCGTTTTCATATAAATTTTACTTCCCTGTGTTATCGTGATGCCATCCATGGACGTCCACGATAATATGATGATCATGTTAGAAATTATAAAAACGCCCATTGGTCTTAAAGCAAAAATCGACCGTGAAGTTTTATGACATGTCAGTGACATTCAACCTTAGGGTGATGAAGCAATTACGAGGTCGACTATTCTTCATGCTATATAATTCAGACCATTCAATTGAATAGAGGAAAATACCCGTGAAAGTATTCGGAGAAATCTGCGGTGTCGTTATTACTTGAAAGTTTGCACCAGGCAGTCGTGTTTCTATGAAAGTATTAACATCGCATCGGGTATGATTCTCAAACGATCAATGCAAAGCTCGAAACTGTTATACAAAGGTTATACATATATTATTTCAAAAGGACTAGAAGGGTAACATTAACAAAACAGTTGGTTGCCTACATAAAACGTTTATATACAATTATACATTTGTATTGGATCCAATCACCACGATCGACTCGAAGCATTCGCAGCACTGAAGTGATTTCCTTGTTACATCATAATGTGTGGTAGTTTTCAGTAACATGCAAGTAAGCTAAAGTTATAGAGCAACACGTCTGTAGTACATTCTTGATCGATGTATCAGCCACTCTGTACGCAACGTTCGTCCTCGATCCGTGCCGCATGCACTGTTGTGCCCGACTTTCTTTAATGCGTATACTTGAAATACTTCCTGTACCACTTTTATTGTGAAAATTTCGCATAAAAGCAATCAAGTTCTTAAGTAAAATCATTTTTCATTGTAACCATTTTTGAAACCGCTATTTCGTTATATCTTCCACATCAAAAGTATTGTGAAAACGAAAATTCGCATGAAAAATTTTATTCAGCGTGCCTGCATCAACAGTTTTGGCATCTGTCCAAGGCTGTGCGTTTCAATGGATCGTTACTGGGAACATTATCGTTTATCTAAGTGCTTCCAATTCGTTATACTGCTAAACAATTACGGTTGTGTTACAACACTTGTCTGTCTTGTATACTGTTTATCTTTTACTATATCAATGGGTTCTTAATCCGCGCCTCATTATGTTAGGACTGCTGCAAACTTTTGTTTACTTTTTCAATATTATACAATTCCACATTCATGACTCGTCTTCATGAAAGGTCGGTTTGCGGTCAGCCTCGGCTGTCACGAATCACGATATTAAATTCAACAGTAGAGAATTTATTTTCATACGTGCTACTGTGTAAACTATCAATGTTTTACGAGGAATTAGTAAACGCAATTTGAAGTCCAGATTTTACATTTTTATTTTTGCAAGGATTTTGCCTGTTTTACATTGAGATTTGACCTCTATGCGAACGTGTAAAATTATTTCGCGGTGTTGAAAATGTTCGTTCGTGTATAAGCAGCTCATGACACGATATTCTAGTTTAGTTAATACACCCGGTATTTTGAATTCCAGCCTTAATGTTTGCTTAGTATCGATAACTCCTGTTTCTGCAATATTATTGAAATCACTGAAATATTTGATATATTAGTATTACCTATAGCCTAACTAAGCTAACAAGCCCCACTTTCGTTTGCTAATACTTCTGGGCGCTAAGTTCTGTTCTCATAGCACATGACATTTTTGGATGGAAATCAGCACATGAAGTGATTTTTTGCTCCCTTGGTGTAATTGCTGTATGGCGTTCCAGTGCGAGGATAAATAAATAAATTTTTGGTTGTATTAATAATTTTGTTTGGGAATAGGCATCACAGACCACGTGATTTTATAGTAAGTATTCACAACGCAAAAGAGTCCAACGCAAAAAGGTCTACTTGACTTTAAGTTTCTTCATCTTTCAACTACCTACTCTAGCTATCATCCGACGTTTACTGTGAATAGGATCCGTGTTCTGAATGTTCGTTAAGAAAAACCGATTAAGATTAGATGCTCAGTAATATGTGTTGTTGCAGCACGGCGTGCACGCGGGCTCGCAGGGCGTGGGCCCGTGCGGCTGGTACTCGGCATCGGCCGCGCCGGCTCCTACCGCCCCGGCCCGGCTCAAGCGCGCTCAGCCCCCTCACCAACTACCAGTGCGTATAAATCTAATTGTTCTTCATCTTTTCGTGTCGACGATACTTTGATTGAATATTATTATATTATTTAAGCCCAGTAGTTGACCACGTTGTTTGCGGTATCAGTGGCATTCTTTAGGACACCAAAGGTGCAAATGGTCGGGCACTTAGGCCACTCAAGCAAGTGAGACATGCTCTGATCAGAAGCACCACAAACGCACTGGGTGTTGGATGGGTTAGTAATTCCCCACTTCGGCAAATTGTGTTTGCAGCGGCCTACTTGTGGACGCAATCGATTACTGTTAAGGATAATAAGCCGGCGCAAAGACCAGAATTTCCAAGAGCTCTATAACCAACCTTGTAATTCTAAATGCGAGGAGGACCACTGACCACAGGCGATCATATGATATGCGTCTAATATGTCGGCTCCCTTGGCCCGTGACAGAGATATACTTCTCACTTGCGAAGTATTTTTATTTTCTTAAATAGGAGCCTCTTGAAACCTGTAGATATGTACAAGACATATCCAAGCCTAAGTCAACCCCAAAGAAATAAAAGGCAAGCCAACAAATTATAAAAATACATCTAACCATTGAAACAGCAGCTAGACTAGGCTTAAGTATTGTTAATTTTCACGGTTAGTATTATTAAGACACCTAAAATTTCCCAACGCAATTATAATTGCAGCGTGTAACAAACTTCTTAGGTATAAAATTTTAATTAAGTAAGTAATTCCATTCTGATTGTCTGTAAGATAAAATTCTATGATTTCATCATTACATAAAATATATTATGATCCTTAATACTCGTATATTAACTACGCAGGAATGTAACATAAAATGTAATTTAGCAAACAACTCCAGCAGAACAAGACGCGATAATCCTAATAAACGACTGCGTTTAGAAACTTCTTAATAGGCAACATAGTACATTATGTCGATAGGCGAGACTTATTGTATTCGTCATAGAGCATTGAGAACGAGAAGCACAGTGGCATAGTTATTACAACGATGTCACTTAATTTATGTCCCTTTGTGCGGCCACATTGATCTATTCACAAGGCTAAGCGCGAGACAAGTTCCCATTGCACGTAGTTGAAACAAAACAATTGTAACATTATCACCATCGCATGATTCCACTGCCATGTGACAAGTTTAAAAAAAAAATGATTTGTAGGTTATTGTCTCAATGTTAACTATATTTATGTTACGTTAAAGCACGCTTTACCGGCGACGGAAAGTAGAGTTCATATTAATTTAAACCCTTTGTCACAACGAGCATTGTATGCGATGAAGATTCTCACGGTTGCTTAGAAAGTAAGACACCGCGCCGGATCAAACGTAAATATTTATTCACTAAAGGCAGATGTGGCGTTAGCGTAGACTCGGTACCTAGAATAGGCATTTTCACAATACATGTGGGTTATTTTTACGATAGTCTAAAACTTTGTTTCAGTGTGGAGGTAGTGTGAGCGGTAGTAATGGGCCACACGCGCCTCTCTCGCCCACCGCATTGCAGAATTCCATTCCACATAATGTGAGTGCAATTTATTTATATTATTTTTGCTGCACATACTTGCGAATGGAGCTATTTGGCCTACGTGCATTGCATTCTACAACTTGTATAATGGTCTTCTTCGTTAGCTGCTTTGTGCTTGCAGATATTTTTTATATAACTCGTGCATACATTGACGGTTTGTATTTGTAACAAGGATTAAAAGAATAATGCGACATTTGTGTCCTAAATACTTCTGCTCTAGTTTCAAATTGAACTTCACCTAGTTACATTATTTATGTACGTCAAGACATTACCCGCGTATATTCCGCGTAGGTGCTATGCCATCGTCACTCTAGTACGATGGCATTTTACTTGTATAGGTTTCCGTAGCCCTTATAAAATTGCATCGTGTCTGCCTTGACAATGCGGTTCATGAAATTTGAATATTTTTCAATGATTCTTGGATTGTTTTTGTTTTCAAACAATGGATAAGGGAAGGGAAATGCAGTTTGTATGTTGCTTTTAATTTTGATCGTAAAGTTATTTTTATATAATATTGTTGTCAACAGATCGTAATGTCATCGTCAGTTCGGACGCCTGCGCCGCCCGGGCCTGCGCCCTCTGCCATGCACACCTCGCAGACGACATCTGGTATCTATGTTTATTACTTATGTCCATTTGTGACTTTTATATTCTTGTATGTTATGGTATATGGTCATATAGAACATAACAATAATATTTTGGGGTCCTTAGAGGCTGTCATGTCTGTCTTGGCTGTAACATTAGTATGAAATATTACCTAATGTTATGCAATTACAAAGAGAGACTACCGGATCAGAATTGAATGATCAAAGTTTATAAAAACACTTTCAATCTCTACAGTCAGAATTCAATTAGTGATTCATGAATAAATACTTCCATACATGTGCAAGTTTGTCATGCACTTTGAGTTTATATCCCTATTGCACAAAAGTTACACAAGAAGAAGAAAATTTCGTGTTTGACGTCACGCCCGCGCCAGTCACCAATAAATCTGCCACTGAACTGGTATAAGCTATTAACAAGTACGTTAATCTAACTTGCGTATTACTGTAGTTAATGTGAATACCGCGTGTGCGTAAATAGACAGTTACGCACATTTTCTAATGTAATGTATTCAGACATGCAAATCACGATCGGCCCTCGTTATTCGCGGTAGTTCTTTAAATTGCAATCGCCCGTGAGGCGATTGCAATTTAAAGAATCTGGTTGCAAGCGGAGTAGGATTATCGAGCCTTTGGTCTGTCCCAGGTGAGGGCAGAAAGTAGGCTAATTACCGACTAGTTTTTACCGACTTAAAAAAAAGGAGGTTATCAATTCGACACGTATGTATTATTGGAACTGCATTATATTCACCTAAGACAATCTATTAGGGCTTCCAAACAAGTTTACATTTTATAGATGTATGTAAATTTGTCCACGCATTTTTCGCAACTATTAATCGGATTGTGATCATTTTTTTTATTGGCTTACTTAGGGAACAGTGCAAGTTTCATCAAAATCGATTCAGTAATTTTCTAGATATGTACTAATACGTGTAAGTGTGACGGCCTGGCTTATTGATACGAGCTACGTGTGTAGTGTCAAAGGGAAAACATCTCAAAACCTTGGTCAAATTCTAGTGCAATATTTACAACAAAACTATTACCTACTTATTACAAACAAATATTCATTTTTTTACTTAAAACTAAAAATTACTACTAAACTATTACTACTACTACTAAATTATTACTAATTTAAAATAATTAAATCGACTTAAAAAAAAATAACTCAAAATTATGAAATAACTTTAATTTCAGAAGTCGGTGGCAAAAAAAATACAGATCCCAAGACACCGACTTCCGAAATTAAAGTTATTTCATCATTTTGAGTTAATTTTTTTTTTAAGTCTGTTTAATTTTTTTAAATTACTTTTTTAGAATGATAAACCTTACTTAGGTATGGAATTCTGACCGATGAATTGGTGCCTATTCTGCACTTAATCAGACTCACAACATCCTCCCTTTCGCTATGTGTGGGATATCATCAGTGCAAATATTCCAGGTTATACAGAGTTTAACCCCTTCGTTACAAAGAAACTATGTACAACAAAACCTCAGAATGCCAGAAGATGACGCCACAGGAATACAGGCATTCATGACTTGCAAAAATTACATTGCAGTATTATTTATAATGCTGCGCGAACCTTGGCAGCAGGCCGGGAAAAGGCTAATACAAAGGAGATGAATATGCAACTTTTGGTTAACACATTTACTTCGAGACACTTCTTTATGCACGTTTAAGACTGAGCGAAGATATTATAGCAAGAACTTGAGTTCTTCTGGTTACATATTGCCAAATATGGGGTCATATTCCAGCACATTCAGATGTGGCCAAATGCGTGCTGTATTTTGCATTTAGCGAGAAATCTCAGTATTAGTAAGATTTTCTTTCAAACTTCTGATTGCTCGTAACAACTTAAAAGTATTCGAACGACGACTGAGACAGACGGATAAACAATCCCTACAGCGCTCACCCGTTCAAAGTTACGGGTTTGATCATGAGTTGTTCACTCATCCATCCAAAGTTCTGCTCTGATATAGGAGCTAATCAACTGCAAAACATTAAATAAAATTAATTTATCCAACAGCGGTGTCCAAAGGGCCGAGCGACGTGTTGGTGAACTCGACGTGCGTGAACCCTCCACCCGCAGGCAACAGGCTCGTCAACATGACCCAGTGGCCGTATGTACCTTTTCTATTTGTTACATCTGTGTAATGTATTATTACTCGAGAATTGAAAAGTTAAGCAACTTTCAAATACATGATCTTTACTCTAATTGCGTAACAGACTATTAATCACAATCTGAATCATTTTGAAGGATATTACTAATCCATTGCTGCATATGTTCGAAAAATTTGTCTGCTCAACAACATAAATAACGCAATGAATGTTTTTGAACTGTCTAAATGAAAGCCATTCCTACTGTTAGTGTGTTACGCCATTACACCCGCAGGGCGTAGTCGAAAAATTAAGTATCATGCCCATTTCAACAAAAAAATTACCCAACGGTGTTTAACCTTTTATTCCTCGAGTATAATTATCTAAATGTACAAGCTGTTTGTGTAGGGGGATTATCTGTATCTACAAATTATTTAGTTCGAGCCATCTTATTACTTGGGATAAGTTCTTTAACATCCTCAACAGAAGGACGTTTGTTCTTTTAAGATAAGCATTCCTGTGACCTCGTATCTTAATATTTCGAGTTCCATGCTCTTCCGATTTTGGCTTGTCTTTGAAACTGAGAATAAAGCTATGAATTCTGATAGAATCGGAATAACTCATTCTGTGATCAAATCAATTTTAGGTAACTTTCTACAACTATATCGAAATCAATAAACTCTTGAGAACCTGAAAACCCCTTTACAATTTACACTAACACCAAATTGACACAATACGCCTTGTTTGTATTTAGAAAACACTAATTTACTTAAACAACCGGCACACTTTTGATAAGATCGCGTTATCACTACTTATCTGAGTGATAATAGGCGTTTATTCGTCAGTTGCTGAAACAACGAATATGGAGTGTGCGTGTGACATTACCCGGTGCTACAACAAACCGCACAAAGTGTGGTTGTTCATACCTCCGGTCTTTGCGTACGAGGATTTCGAGTAAATATTCATTGTTATTTTTTTTTTCAATTACTACTAGGTCATTTGTTGTCAGCCAGTATTTGAAAGGTGTTACGTGTTAAATGAATGAAAATAGTTTCAAAGTGTTTCGAATTAAACTTTAAGCCATCCTTTTCTTTAGACCTCTATAGGACTAGATGGTTTGAGGACTATGAGGCCTTTGTCTGGGGTATATGCCAAACCAACCAAAACAAAACCCACACTGACTGGCATCCAAAACGAGAAATATCACTACTTAAATATTATAAAATATATAAAACAGGCCCCCCGCCGCGTCTGTTTATCTGTCTGAACGCAATAAACTCAAAAACTGCCGAACGGATTTTCATACGGTTTTCACCAATGGACGGAGTGATTCATGAGGAAGGTTTAGGTTTATAATTAATTACGTTTTTGTGTAAATTGTTTGAAATATGACAATGATTGGTAATGTTGTCGGTAAAAATCATGCCGAATGGGAGCTTCACTGGCGTGGGCCACATAAATCAATACAGCTACATGAAAACAATGTATTACGGAATGATTCATCTTAAAAAGATCTATTAAACGTAGTAGAACGATTATGTAGCATAATTTTTGAGCTCCACTCGGGCAAAGGCGTGGGCAAAAGCTAGTTTATCATAAAATGATGAATGATCTACTGTTCAAGGTCGCTTCGTGATAATGCTATGAGTTAGGTTACCATGTTAGTCATGTAAGTTAGGCATTTAGTCATTGCCCTGCCAGGGTCTTCACAATAGTTTAAGAAGATAAACAGTCATAGGTTGCCCCAGGTCCAGAAAAGAAGTCTATTCAAGATCTACTTCTGTAAAAAGTATATAAAAGTCGAACGAAAGTTCTTTTTAAGGTTTGAATTAATATTTACACAATGCTTGATAAGTTTCTAATTAGTCTGTTCGAACGC
This sequence comes from Oligia latruncula, assembly GCA_948474745.1. Taxonomy (NCBI): domain Eukaryota; kingdom Metazoa; phylum Arthropoda; class Insecta; order Lepidoptera; family Noctuidae; genus Oligia; species Oligia latruncula. The sequence goes on from OX419699.1 coordinate 11,190,591, forward strand.
TAACAAACAAGTATTAATTTAATTAAGGTTAATATATATTTATTAGGTTTCCAAACTTTGATTCTACATGTCTATTAATTATTTACACTAGGTACTAAATTAAATGACTAAATAACTATACAAATAAATACAAAAACAAATTGCTGTCATCCGAAATCGTGCCCAGAAGACTGGCAGCATTGCCACGATGAATGGCAATGCTAATTCTTTGGTCAAAGAATGAGTCCGCCCTCTGGTCACGTGAAGTGTCGACCAGGTTAATATCAGAATATTGTCGAAGTAATTATGATTTAAATCTCGCACAATAGAGATAAAATAAATATAATTATAATCTGCCTTTAGGAATCAGTTTGTAACAATATATTTCCTACAAAACAATTGAAAGTCTCTAGATTTCAATGCCGGCTGTATCGATGTTATTATTGCTATCTTTAATATCTGTCACACGTAACGATTAAAAGTGACCTAGTCTTTATCAAACAAATACAGGACGTCCTTTGTATCAATAATTATGTTCCTGGCGTTATAGCTAATCTTATTGTTGCAAATATATCCTTCAGAAAACTAGGAAGATCTATTTAGTAATGAACAATGCCAAATAATGGGCTAGTAATGATGAAGTTCGTAACAGTAGTAACATTACAAAACTAAATTGTCCTTCCACCATTTGGGAAGAACAGTCACAACAAAAATCCCAATTACACTTTGGTTTAATCCGCACCCAGAACTTTTCAGCAGTCGCTTTTACGACCACTACACCAAAGAGGCAGTACAGTCCTTTCACAGTTAAGACTTTACACCTGACAGCCACCCAAACAGCACCCTTATTGGCACGAGAATAAAGATCACTTGATTTTGACAAGTGATGCAAAGATTCTTAAACACTGACATCATTATAACTTTGTCACCAGATGGCACCACGGGGCGATTTCCCGCGAACGTGCAGAGGCCCTACTATCGGGCTCTCCGGACGGCGTGTTTCTAGTTCGAGAGAGTACCAACTTCCCCGGAGACCATACGCTCTGCGTGCGGTATCGAGGACGAGTCGAACATTATCGGTAAGAAAAACATTTTTTTTATGTTATTTTAGTGACAAACAAGTAAGCGGCTAGGTAAGTGGCCGAAAGAGGATATCTACAATCCCAGAGTCGTCTCAGAAGTGCTGCAGATTCGAAGCCTGCCTGTAAATACACACAGACAACAACAGGGGCCTAAAAAGGCTACTTTGGAGAATCATAAAAGGATAACATTATGAATCGTAATATGGCGAAGACAGTCCGTGTTTTTCTTTTTTTCGCTGCTTTACGTAGGTATAATCAAAGAGATTGGGATTGCATTTGGATTGGATTGATTGGTATTTTAGCACAGACAAAAAAAATTACTGAAAAATGCTTCACCAACGGGATTTCATACGATTAACATACCAGTTAACTGTCCATTATGTTGTCCTTTTATGATTCTGCCAAAGTGGCCTTTTTAAGCCCCCAGGTGTAAACCTCTTGGCGGCAGGACTCCGTGTACGAAAATATTTTTGTTGCTTTTAAATTCATTTCAAGAGATTTCACAATGGAATTTCAATTTCAGCAGCCAGAAATTTCATATTGTATTTTAAATATCTTTACAAAACACTATATTTTTGTTATTTATTGTATTGTAAGTAAACGAAGTATAGTCTATCTACATAATTAAACAATAAAAGTGCTTGAACCATGTGCAGTCGCGTCATCAGAGAATAATAATACGTATATAATTATGTTAATAACCACAAATGGCGTGTTCTATACATTCAATGTTATTTATTTTGTAAAAAAGTATTTCTAATCTTTGTCACCCATTGCATGTATGGAACTAGCTTTTGCACGCGGCTGAGGTGAGAATTATCCCACGGAAATGTATTACCGGGATAAACAGCCCTCTGTTCTTACCCAGGTCATGAACTACCGAATCCGTTCAGACGTTTTAGCGTGAAATTGTAACAAAACTCACTTTCGCATTTGTAACATTAGTTAGGATAGTTAGTTGCGTACCTTGTAAATGAGTTAAAGTAATGTTATGCTATTCTTTTCAGAGTGAAATGGGCAACTGCTCCTGACAACCAAAATCAACGTCTAACTATAGACGATGAAGAATTCTTCGATAACATGACGGATTTGATCCATGTAAGTGAATCACTATGCCTGATAGACCTCATTAAGAGCCAGTACATTATATGTGAAAAAGCGTTCCTTGTCATGTATAGAAAGAGCCAAGGGTAGCTTACTTTTTGGAAGGGACAACTAAATTTTGACATTCTGAAAAGCAACTAGAATCAATTCTATTTTCTTGTAAGACCGTGACAAGACAGGGGGCTCAAAAAAATGTTGGTGTGTATATTTTATATGAACTCGTTGACACGTACCGGCGACGGAGTTTAGTTTGCCTTGTGTGTGCTACGCCCCTGTCACGTCCCGGGCAGGGCCCCGATATGTGTGGACAAACCTTTATGTACAGTCAACAAAACAAATAAGTATGCAGGATCGTCGGATATAGTTGAAGTTTAGTAAGAAACCGATGAATGTTCTCGAATAAAATTTAATTTTATTAATATAAAACAAACAGCTCATTTATCAAATTAAATTTCAGTCGACAACATCCATCGGTTTCTTACTAAACTTCAACTATATCCGACGATTCTGCATACTTTTGACTGTACCTATTTGAAATAAATGATTTTGACCAAGTCATGTAAACCTTTCACAGTAATTAACTCTGCCCTCGTTTTCTTCTTTATCATTCTGTATTGTGATGATTTGGCATCTTAAAACCTCGTTTAGTCCGTTCGCCTGGTTTTTCCTTATACATCTAATACTGCAGCACAGTAACATGACCATTCGTTTCATGTACCCTCAGCACTACTTACAAGACGCGGACGGTCTGTGCACGAAGCTAGTGCGATGCTTGCCGAAGGCGTCGCCGAATGGCGCCAACAACAATGGAGTACTACAGCCGCCCTACCCGCCGCATCCGCAGGTAACGACACACCACCTGTATTATATTCCTTAACCTATAGTTCAGTTATCAATCAATTCTTTCATTCTGACACAGTTGAACGCCTCTTCTAATTTACGCCTCAATACACGATTCCCATGCTACATACTTTGCAAAGTGAACTTAGAGTAATTAAAGTCAACAAAACTGAACGCGTGTCATGCACGAGAAAATGATTTTACTAGGAGTAATAATCGTTTTAAAACAATTCGTTGCAAAAAGATCACTTTCGCTAATAAATCACATCAAGTTTATTGAAGTCTACGTAGTTAATTTCTAGCACGTTTTTAGCTCAATTATCGTTTACAATGATGCTTTCGCATTCTTTATGTAATAATATAAGTAAAATAAATGGCAACCAAACCTAGTGTTAGTGTCTTTGCGTAAAAAAAAACGTTGCATTGCTTCTCTCTGATACAGAATAGCTATACCCGAGTCTCTTTAGCATGGGAATAGCAGTCATTAACCTTTCCCTAATATACCTCCGTAGGAACCCAAACAATAAACTTTTTATGGTTTTTCGTTTTTGAAACATATTGAAGATCACGATAGATATTGATTCAGGACTTTAACGAACTACTTTAGTTTTTGAAATAAAGAATGAAAATGTGTTTGGGTCAATGACCGCTATGGCCACGCTAAAGTGACGTGACATTGATTCGTACACAATTTCAAACCTATAACGTTATTTTTCTAGCAACCGCCGCCCTACCCTCCGACGCCCAGTGTTTCCAGTGCGCTGAGCTCGGGACACTTCCAGCACACGTACTCCACACAGATGGCCTCCTCGGACCAGACGGACAGCGCGTTACAACCCCAGAACTTTGTAGATGCACGTGAGTAATTCTACATCCATGATCAGTCTATAATGATGACGACTAATAGAGAAGTTTGGAAGAAGCAGATATGTTGCGCCGACCTCAAAAATATTGAGATAAGGGCAAGAGAACGATGATGGCTAGCCTATAATGTTCCCACTGCTGGGACTCGGGCCATTTTATCTATAGTCCGCGCGGAACTAGTTGGCCGCGCCTTAGGTATGTGAGCGGTGGGACGGAGGGGCGGGGGCGCTTTGTCATTACTCAGTACGTGCGTTGCGAACAATAGACAACCCCGCCGCCCTCACTCCCGTCCCCACCTAAGGCGCGGCCATCTAGTTCCGCGCGGACTATAACTGTAAGAGGAAGTGGGTCGTAATCTACCACGTGAGATCGGTGCGGATTGGTTGAAAGTCGGACATGCCTTGTTTCCTCACTGTTTTATCTTTCACAATCACACTAATATTATAAAGGCGAAAGTTTGTGAGTGTGTGGGGGTGTGTTTATATGTTTGTTGCTTCTTCACGCTCAAACGGCTGGACCAATTTTGATAAAATTTTGTATGGCGGTAGCTGACATCCTGGATATAGGCTACTTTTTATCTCGATATTCCCACGGGATCGCCATTTACGCGGGTGAAACCGCGGGGCGCAGCTAGTTATATATAATCCATAATTTATAATCAATCCAATAAAAAAATAAAACATACTTTAGGATAGTCCTGAAAAGAAGCGATATTTGAAATGCTCGTAAATATCGTTAACATTATTTTTCTATGGATTTTGAAAACAATAATAATATGTTGTGATCACAACACGCATGACGCATTATATCCATTTTGTAAATAGATACTTACGTTATAAAACGTTCACACAAATACGCAACAAAAATACAGTTGCGTTCAACCATGAATTTAATACGTGGTTTGTGCAGCAATGCAAGCCAGTCTAGACACGGTTAATGCCTCAATTATTATTAATAAATAATGACCAATTAATTCACTTTTCAGGTTGGAAAATAGACGAGCGTGACCTAGAGATTCGTGAAAACATAGGCAAGGGAGAGTTCGGTGATGTGATGCTGGGCATACTGAACGGGTCACAGAAGGTTGCAGTCAAGATCTTGAAGGATCGGGAAGCCGCTAGCAAGTTCCGCGCGGAAGCAAGCGTGATGGCGTAAGTAACACAACATCATCATTTTAACCGAAATACGTCCACTGCTGGAGGCCTACGTCCAGCAGTGTACGTATTTCCACCAAACGTCGCCACTTCGACCGGTTATGTAACACATACCGTAAAATATGAAAGTTTGTGAAGACGTTTGTTACACAATTACGAATAAACGGCGGAACGGATCTGAGTGAAACTGGGTTGGCGCTAAGATGGGCCATAGTCCTGAGATAAACAAATAGGATACTTTATATCTGGGTTCATGAGTAATTCTTCTGTGATGCGATTGAAACCATAGGCTATGCATACAAAATATTATAAAACATTTTAAAAGAGTAATTATTATGGAGTTTCTTGCCAACTTCTTATGAAACTACATATCTTTTGGAAATGTTGTCGTTCAAGTGCGACTAAAGTGCTAATGGTCTACTTGAAATAAATCATTTGACTTTAGCTACAGCTAGTTATCAATAATAAAAATAATAATTAACTCAGGAAAAATAAACATGCTTCAGCTATTTTATGTTTGTCAACTAACGTGACTAATTAAATTAAAACTTATCACCTACCTACAGAAGGTCACCCAGTTAATTAAAAACGTGTATTAGTCATCACAACGTACTTGTAATGATAACACAATGTTTTATAGTGTGGGCTGGGTTTTAGAAAAAAAGTTCCTTGTACTATTTAGGAAATAGATCGATTAATATTAGTGGTTTTATACAGTCCAATCCGCTTATAATAATAATATGACCTGTCATTGTTTTATCATACAAGGACAGTTACTTAGAAAATAAAAAAAAACGTTATTTGACTGTATAAACATAATTATATCAATTGAAAGACATTTTATTTTCCTTCCTGCTGTCAGACCCTTTATAAAGCGGGAAGCACAGGATTGGTCGTTAAGGCTCTTTGTACACGGCACTATTTCTTTACGGTACGGCGTACAAACCGCACCGTAGAAAAAAAACAGTGGCACTCCGGGAGTGCCGACAGAAGTAAAAACTTGAACAATTACGTATATATTTTTTTAATCGTCTTATAAACAAAACACAAACAGAATACTTTGCCATCACTTACTGACATATCGGATATATGTACATTTAAACCGAGTACAGACGCCAGCACATCAAGCTACTACAATCTGTCAAATTTCTTTAATAGATTTTCAACTTTATCGCTAAAGCATAAGGTTCAAAGTTGATTGGGAAAATTTTACAGTTTCGGATAGCTTGATGTGCTGGCGTCTGTACATCCCGAGGACAGCCGAACACATCCGAATGTAGCGCGATATCGGTTACGGTAACAGTGTCGCGAGTTCAATGGTTTTTTCCCCATTTCAAAAAATGCCCAACGCGCCTAAAGATGTTTTCACTTCAAAAACTTGTCTGTCAGCAAGCTTCCATAGTGGCCCATACAACACTGACGACCGTGTCTGCACACGGCGAATACACAGTAATTTTTCACGGCAAGAAAAACGTGTGTGTACAAAGGGCGTAAGGGCCCTATGGCCCTATGGCCGTCTTTCGTCTCAATGATGTTAATGAGCGCGTGTTAATTATTTCAATTTAAACCCTATGTCAATGCTGTAAAAGCCACATCAGTTTGTTTCTAAACAATGTTTTGTTGTTCTCCTCAGATCATTAACGCACGACAACTTAGTCCGCCTACTGGGACTGGTGTTCACATCGAGTGGTAGCACGTGCATCGTGACGGAGCACTGCGCGCAAGGATCGCTGCTCGACTACTTGAGGTCCCGCGGACGACACTACGTCACGCAACTCAATCAGATCAACTTTGCTTAGTAAGTAGTACACCACTTTGTATTTTTAATGGTGTTCACATCGGTGTGCTTACTTGAGTGTTGTGACTATTCAATATACACGTTACTTTCTTTGTGTACGACACATTGTTCACGTCGTGCATGTCGCGACAACATTGACGCATAGTAAAACGTAACGAATGTAAAAGTTTTCTCCAAATACTTCTTCTTGGCGATTCGATGACATGATTGAGTCGGCCCTGAATTAGTTACGATAAAGAAATTTATTTTTCAATAAGAAATTCCAAAGATTTCATCAAGAATCATTGTTCCAGCGATGCGTGTTGCGGCATGGAGTACCTGGAAGGCAAGCGGGTAGTGCACCGCGACCTCGCGGCCCGCAACGTGCTGATCTCGGGCGAGGGCACGGCGAAGGTCGCGGACTTCGGCCTGGCGCGGAATGATACCGTCATGGACGACCCCGCCGAGGCCGCGCGGCTGCAGGCCAAGCTGCCTATCAAGTGGACCGCTCCGGAGGCGCTAAAGTACAACGTAAGCTACAAGACCTAGTTATTTTCAAATAAATGGGTTTGCCCTTGACCTCAATCTCGCCTGGTGAAAGGATATGGATGAGGTTTACATTGGTTATGGGTTTCTTTCCCTACAAGGCATTGTACCTATAGGATTTCTGATCGGCAAAATAACGAATATCCATATAAACTCTTCCGCCCCCTATCTAACTCCTAGGAATGAATTTTCAAAAATCCTTAGTGCTCACTTTCGTTATATCTTACGGGGCTCTTGTGCAAAATTTCATGCTTCTAGACCCAACGGTTTAGGTTGTGCGTTGTTTGACAGTGAATGAATTTAAGATTTTTATTAGGACTCGTTCTGATACGAGAGCTGACTGCCTGAGTAAGCTATACGTACTAAACGATTTTGATATATTGTAACTTTTATCAAAATATTTTACTGTTTTCAGAAATTTTCTAACAAGTCTGACATGTGGAGTTTTGGCATCCTTCTCTGGGAGATTTATTCATTTGGAAGAGTTCCGTACCCTCGAATTGTAAGTATATTGTTGAGTAATTTGATTATTAATTCTTTAACTTGCAATATATGTATTTCCAAGTGTTGTTGCCTTTTCAAAACGGTGCATTTTATGAGTGTGAAGTGCGTCCAACAATATTATCAATAGTAGGACAAATTAGTTTAGCAGTTGACGTTGACGAGTTATTTTTTTTTTTATTTGAACCTTGTGTCACTGACATGAAGTAACATCTACTTCGTTGGTCTAGTGGTCGTAAGCACCAAGCACTACTACTGCTGAGCATGTTCCTAGATCGGGTAAATTGTTATTGGGTTTTTTCTTTAGGAATTTGTCTGCTGGAAGCAGCACATAGTCAGGATTTGTGCCTGGTTGATGGCAATAGGCTCGCCCCTATTACATGGGACTTAAATATAACTGCAAAATATGGGTGTACTATAGGGACACCTATGTCTAACCCTATACAGGTGTGATGTTATGTTTAGAAAGCACAATACATGTCGCGTGTCCATCCCCCAGCCGCTAGCGGAGGTGGTGCGGCACGTGGAGCGCGGGTACCGCATGGAGGCGCCGGAGGGCTGCCCGGCGGGCCCCTATGACGTCATGCGCGCGGCGTGGCACGCGGACCCGGCGGCGCGGCCCACGTTCGCGGCCACGCGGCACCGCCTGGCCGCCATGCGCGACGCCGCGCACCACGCGCCGCAGCCGCACCCGGCGCAGCCGCACCCGCATCAGGTAGCCTTCACTAGGAACTCCCGTCCAATTCGAGCAGATTTACATTCTTACGACGCTGATTGTAGTAATCATTTCACCCGCAAGCTGGGACACCAATAATAAAACTATAGAGAAAGACTAGCCTGCATGGATTTCGTACTTTCCCCTTGAAACGTCAAAGCCCCCTCCAGCTCCTAAGGGGCAGTTTTGGATAACTAATTATTACAATATTTAGATAAGTATTTGTGTCAAGTTCCTAGCCGAACCAACGAGATTTTTCATACCAAGGGTATATCCCCTTTTCACAACAGGGGTTGATTTTAAAAAATCGTTTAGTATGTTTCCATTATTTCACTCTAAGATAACTATGGACTGTGATTCTAATTTTTAGACATCAGTTTGCGCAGTACATGTGGGCTCTAAATCAAGTTGATGCATAGTTAAAATACAATGAACGTTTTACAAAGTAATTGTAAACTTGTGACCAAATCAAATCGATCTCCAAAAGTAAACCTTCTTGAGAATACTTTTTTTTCAACAGTTTGTGACGTCATCCCACATTCAGTTCTAACACGAAACATTTATTTACAGTGAAGGTCATCGGGCGAAGTATCGTGGGACTTCGTGAATTAGTGTAAAATGTACACACGGGATAGGCAAAGTGCTGTGAAGGTGGCGAGATGTATTTTATACATTAATTAATACATACTGTAAGTACTAAATTATTTTAATATGTTTGAAGACACTCCCTCGCTAAGTATAATTGTAATGTAGATTAGATAATGTGTAATTTTGATGTGTTGTACAAGAATGTGTGTCAGATGTTAGGTGTTGGAGGAACTTTTAGTGGAATCACTGTCCCTATCACACAATAAAAAAAAAATTAAAGAGACCTTTAAAAGATGTCAATATTTAATCCAGTTATACTGTGTTAGTCGGAAAGAGGAAACTAATCTGAAAGGGTAGTCGGTTAGCTTTATTTCCGTGCATAAATATTTTGCACGGAAATAAAGCTAACCGTCAAATCTACATACCCATGTTGTTCAGCGGTAAAGCACAAAGCGATAGAAGGTGCCGCCTAGGGTGAATAGTAGACGATTTAAAAATAAAATTCCTGAAAACATGTATTCAAGAATATTCTCTGAACAGCTATTTTCTGAATAAAATTTGGGTACTAGTGACTAAACCAAACATAATCATGAGTACCTACTCGAAGAACCCTTTCGGCTCACAACCCTTTGTCCAACTAACATTGTATAATATTTAGTTTTAAGCGTAAAAAAATGAACACAACTATAAAGCACAAGTATTTACACAAAACAGTTCCACTAAAAGATCTTTTTTAAATAAATTTTTATTGAAGGCCTAAACTTCAATGATTCGTAAAGATTCCACCCAATAGAGGTCACGAAGGTTATGTCGGTACTATGGTACTGTCTAGTCAAAGTATCGTTTGTATCATAATTATTATAGTATTTGCACTTTAATTAATCAAAGGGGACTGAATGCAAACAAATCATGATATAAAACATACACTACCGGTTGTAAACATATTTATAGAAATCGCTCAAATAAAAAAAATAAAATTCTTTAACAAAATTCCACGAGTAAGCAACAACAAGTATTAAAATTTTAGACGTACTTGTGTGTTAGTTTATTTCCTAGAAATTAAGTAAGAGTGGACTGAATGCAATGAGCGTACAATCCAACTCACATTCATGGAGTATTATATGTAAATTCAGTGTTGTGTCAAAAATTAATAGCAGCTGTCCGAGTGAAGTATTAATTCGTTATGACGACGTTAGCATCAAAGTCTGATAGTATAATGATCTAAAACAATCAGTGCATTTGATTAATGTGTTAAAAGTTCAATTGGTTTAAACTTTGTGTTATAGACTAAGATATGTTTAGCCATAGTAAAGAGAAGTTGTATAAACCAACTACCAGGTTGTGTGCTATCGTAAAGCTAAGATTACCTCTCGACTGGTACACGCAAATATACTCTAAACATAAGTCAGTCTCATTATTTGAAATCTCCCAAAAGAAATTGTATTCGGTGTATTTGGCTAGGTACTCCTAAAATCTTTTCCTATACAATTTAATTATACACAAAAGAAACGTTTGCGTCTATAGTTTTATATAATTTACGGTAGTTGTAAAAAAATTGTGTAAAACATGACAAATAGTCTGATATATAAGCCATGAATCTCAAGTAAATGCAAGTTTTCTATGTTATTGTTGTAAACTTGTAAAATTCTTGCGTAAAATTGCTTAATAAATACATGTTCCAAAATGATCTATATGATAATATTAAATAAATGTACATGTACTTATCATTTACGCTAAAGAATTGCAAATACATATATTATTTTTCTGAATTACAACAAGCTTAGAAAGTAAGATTGAGCATTTTATAAAAATGAGACTTTAAATTCAACTACCACGTTTATTAAGGCCTTTTGTTTAATCTTATGCAATACTAGTTTTAAGTGTTAAATTGTTTTTACCATATATTTATGTTCTATCAGAAATTTTGAGAGAATTAAGTATGTAATGAAGCGATTCAGATGCAAGACATTTGATTTCTGCCAAAGCATAGGAACTTGATTTTTTTTTGCTGTTTCCATTATAGTCTTCCTTTTACTAAAAATGTATTAAGTTCATATGGAGACAACATATTAAATTGATTGTACAACTGTTTACTAGTCTTTAAAGAGTAGTAAGGACTGAATTGTTTGCAGTTGTATTTTTATCTGTAATTTATAAAAAATAAGAACTAAGGTATTAAAATCTCAATTGTTTTTGTTTATTACTTGTACTATTATTTTCAACAATGTAAATAGTTATTTTTAACTTTAAGGAATAAATTGTATTATAACAAAGTATAAATACCTAAACAGATGTTTTTTAATTAACTTACACTGAAATCCATCACCTGCAAGTGCTAGCTATAGTATCACAGTCATGACTACAGTTTTCTAGTAAATCCTCTGAAGATTTTCCTTCCGTCGCTCTCTCACTCGAAGGGCAGACCGACGGTTCTCTCGTTTCTTCTCCCTTAGGTTCACATTTATCGCACACACAATTATCTGATTTGAACCACTGCCATGTTTTCTGTTCACTTAAGGTTCTTTGTTCAGCACCCTTTGAACGTTTTTTTTTTGATTTCTTCAACATTGCTGTACTGGAACATGTACTACATATACATGGTGTATCTGTAAGAATAAAGGCAAAAGCAGAAATGAATTAATACCTTTCTTCTGAATAAAGGTCCACATCGGAGAGTACGGTGCGTATGGATTTTTTTGCTTTGTTTGTATTAACAAAATGATTCATAAAGAACTGAGCTCCCAAGATCTGCAAATGCGGGCCGTACCTACTTTAACATTATAAATGAACAAAGACAAATAAATGCCGGCGCTCCGGACCCTCTTTTTGCGACTATGTAGAAGCGTACCTTTGCTCGCAACTGTTTTGTCTTCAGAAACACTGCTGACCGACGAGTCACTAGAACAGTCACACTTGTTTGGTTTACTCCGTCTATATTTTTTGTCCGCGTCTCGTTTGTTAGGTGCTTTTCTGGCATCGCCGTTAGGACACTCGTCATTCGTAGAACAGCCGCTGTAAGTCTTGGTAGTCAATTTTGGCTTCAATAGGAACTGCTTCAACAGAGACTTCTTCATAGGTTTAGCATCGACACATTTGGATTCATCTGAATTACATGTTTGTGTTTCGCGACCATCCGCAGGAGTGCAGCTGCTACCTTCATCTGCATAAGTCGTAATTGATTTGTCTACAGAAGTAATGTTAGCCGTCGGACCACAAGCACAAATTATATTTTTTGATTTATTCCGTTTCTTTTTATGAACCATGCCCCGTTTATTAAGTTTTTTACTGCAACAACTGTCGTCTGTAGAGGTATTGTTGCTCTTGGGAGTCAAGTTTGGGTCCACTAGGCAGTCTAAACTCATGGGTTTAGCACCGACAGAACAGATGCATGGTTTGATGCATACTACTTCATGATTACACACTGTGTTAGTTGCGACGGGCTTTGTGTCGCATGGCGGCGTGAACACGAAGTCGCATTGTCGCAGGCTTGGATAAAAGTAGACCAAATCTGTTGTTGATGTCCAAGCATCATTATGGAACTGTAAATATCACATTTTTACAATAAGATATGCCTTATTTTACTTGATGTTTAGATTCAGAGACAAACATTTTACATTATTTTTTAATGTTACCTTTACTTGGTATCCAAAATCATGGCTGTTCAATTTATGATTGTAGTCCGTATTATTGGCCAGGCTTAGACTTTCGTTTCGCTGGCACACACTTTGAGGGCATCTAGATAAGGAACAAGTATATTTAATTTTCAGATTATACGTCAAAAATGTATGGTTAACTAGTCGCTAATCATTACTTAACTGAATAAAGGGGAAAAAGTTGAAGTGATTTAAAAAAAAATGACTAACTCACGGATTAGAAATGCTTCTGATAAACCAAGTTCCTATATTATTGTTGCATGGTGGTGAAATGTTACAATTAGTGTTAGCAAACATAGGATTAGGTATGGTTGGATATGGATGGAATTGGGATGCATTGGGTGACCACCATTTGAGCGTCGGCATGAAAAAGAACTGCACAGATCCATCTGGTAATGTTACCGAGGTAACTTGTCCTTCACCCACTATTTCTGGATACATGTTTTGACTGGCTATAAAAGTAAATTTAATTATTAAGACAAAAACAAGTTAAGTACCTACCTACATAAGAATCACTTCTTTATTTTTGCCGGCCGTTACTGGGAATTACTATTGTATAGTTGGACTTCGCCGTCGAGGTAGACCGCGGCGAAGGTGGTGTGTGTGACGATCTGATAACGTTTGCAGGGCCAACATGGCCAGAGATCTCACGAGACAGTAAGGTTTGGAAGGGAAAAGGGGAAGCTCTTGCCCAGCAGTGGGACACTATATAGTATAACAAAAAAATATATAGGTGCGTGCGTCCTCAATCGCAATCCTCACTCCTTACAAACATTTATAGGTACCGTGCGGGAATCGAACCCGCACCCCGTAGCGCAATCGCTCATTGGACCACTCGCTGACTACATAATCAGCCTATAATGTTCCCTCTGCTGGGACACAGGCCTCCTCTCGGTAAGAGGGAGTGGGCCGTAATCCACCACGCGGGCCCAGTGCGGGTTGGCAGATGTCACATGTCTTCGAATTTTTGGTTCTAGGACATGCCGGTTTCCTCACGATGTTTTCCTTCACCGTTTTGAGAGCAGTGGTGATGAAATAATTTACACAAAGTAAAGCGCCTGTCTTCGAACCTACGACCTACTCGTAAGTCGCGGCCGTTACCACTTGGCCACCACTGCTCTCTGACCCACCCGCTGACTGGATTAGTATAATAAAGTCTCCATATGTGGCGACACATACTTTAAATGTAGATAATACATAAACGTTCGGCGCGTCTTGGGCAGTCAATCTCGCTACAACATTTCTAACTGGCTTGAATCTTTGTGACTGTAAAGATTACTAACGTGTACTGTAAGAATTACAAAATGGTCCATTGGTGAAACCGTTTCCACAGAAAGCTTGGTTGCACTGCATGATTGCGGTCCAAATAATTCTTCTTTATTTCTTCAACTCATATCTATACTGTTGTAGTTCTGTAATAGCTTTAATATATGTTTATATGTATCAATGCTGTAATGTCCATTTGTTAATTAAACATAGTCCTGTGGGCATTTTGTCTGACTTTTTGTGAATGACATATTTTTTTAGACAGTTCAATCACAGATTTGTCGATGAAATGAGATTTGGGTCTGTAAAGTATTAATTCAATTACTTTGATCTATGATTTCAGCTTATGCTGTTTCAGCTAATCCTATTCAGTTCCGGCTGATCAATTCTGTCCCTACGAACATAAAGCATATCTAATCGCACCCAAGCTAAGTTGTAATGCGGACTGAGAAGTCAATAGCTACGAAGTAGTGTTTCGGAACCCAATCCCACTAGCGTTTGTCCAGCGCGTAGGCGTTCGATAAGCGTACCTATGCGCTGCGCAGACGCCGCGACAACGCGACGCACGCTTCGCGTTGTCGCGGCGTCTTCCTCTGCATGCCTGCATCGGTTTCCTCTGCAGTTAATTGAAGGCTGTGTATACGTTCATCGAACGCCTAGATAACGCTGGACAAACGCTAGTGTGAAAGGGCTCTTAGTTATATTAACTGCTACTTCTATCCATCACTTAAATTACATCTTTACGTAAGTTTTTTTCATTGATACTAGTACCCACTACGTGGGTAGTGGGTACTGTACTAGTATCAACGAAAAAAAAAATTTAAACTTTTTTTTTAATGTATATTCTTTCACGCTACTTTACCAGGGCCGTAATTCTCTATGACACCATGAACGAATCCGTGCAAAATCAACGCGAGATTGGCGGGATTAGATAAAGAGTTGACTATTTATTATATTGTTCCATTTTGAATGCGTAGTCGCGTACCGTACGCGTATTTTAAATAGTATGAACGTAACTACTTAATGTTTTTTTTTTTCTCTTTTTGTTGTTTATTAATACCTGTTTTATTTATCATCACTGTTATATTTATAAACACAATGTATGTTGTTAACTTATGACGACTTGACGTGGTTTCTAAGTAAGGAATCGTGAATTACTTGAATTAGGGCCCTGCTGGTGTCAACAAAATTAAAGAACATTTATGTAATTTCACATTTATATTATTTCATAATGTGCGTAACAGTAGCCATTTCTTTTTGCTAATAAGACAACTTGCTACGCTTTATAAGCTCGGTTAATGTTATAATACAAAAATTAAAAATACATGACATATGTTTTAAATTAAATACTACACAGTAGTATTAACTAAGATTATAAAAAAATCTACACTTAAAATTACAAATAACTGTGTATACGATAATATGTATTAACAACTGAAAACTGCATTTCTAATGTGAAAGTTTACAATGTACTCAGAGTTAGTACGCTGCACACTGATTGCGAAGGGGTCAGTAGGGTGGAAGGTAAACGCGACGAGTCTTCGTGCGCTCGCTGGCACAGACTGTCCTAGTACTCCCGCGTAAATCTTGAATTTCAGTAATCCCGAGTCACGTGCATAGAATCTGAAAAGATAAATCATTCTTTAGCAACATAAAAATCCGACACAGGTGTAAATTGTATAGTCAACAATAACTTTAGTTACCTTATGGGGTATTCTCCATAGGCTTTGGGTCTCTCCATAACAGAAACCCATTTGTCATCATAGCTGAATAGTCCTAAATCTAAATATGGCGATCCACTGTATGACTGCGCACTTATCGGCAACTGTGCAAGGATTCTCTTTGTAGCTTCTGTTCGACCTCCGTAAATGGCTCGCACTATAGTTTGTTTAAATCTTTGTTGTGTCAGCCGGGCGTACAAATTATTGGATGGCGAACATGTGAATTGGGAATCAGCACATAATCTCGCATTTCTAAAGCAATCGCAATAGTTCTCGAATAGTTGCAACAGTCCTTCTGACGTGTTCTCAAAAACTTCTAGTATTTTGCTCTCACTTATATTGTAAATAACAAAAAACGAAGACTGGCTATTGGGTTCTGCCACACGCAATGTTACAACTTCTTCACTGGCATATTTTATGAATAGATGATCCTCGTCTAACAACTGCATCTTCCACATTCTCAAACTCTTGAACATATCAAAATATTTATAAAACTTTCTCAATTCAAGGGGATCTCCCGTTTCGTCACTGATTGTCTTTGCCCTTTTAAAAAGGAAAACAAGTAGCCTGTGTTTTAGGCTATTTACTGTTTCTTCATGAAAAGGCCTTTCATTGTGCATTGGCACAAAAACAGAGTTGACAATATAAGGATCATCGTCATAACAAAACCTGCCAATTTTTCTGATTTCTATGAGCATGCCTTCAACTATTTGAAACAAATGTATTGTTTGGTGCTGAACAGATAGAACTGCGAGAACTTCTTTGTACAAGTAGATTCCTTGATTGTGCGAGAGGTAAATTTTATCTATTCTGAAATGTTTTGTGTCACAAAGTTTACCCTGATGCAAGTCCACTAGATGCAGAGAATAATCTTCCAAAGCCGATCTAAAAAAATACAAGACAATAACTGCCTGATAATTATTTTGTTTGTGAACATAAATAAATTAAAAATATTTGGGTGATAAATAAAATAAATTAAACCATGGGGCATCACAAAAACTGGCCATGTGCAATTTTAAAGAAATTTCTAAGAATATATGAGTTACTTGGTAATGGACCTTATAACTAATAAATCATATAAATAGGTGTAAAGATAAGTCTTTGAATAAAGGCTGATTTTTCCATCGCCAGATAAGTTTTATTCGAGGAATAAAATTGATGTTTGACATTTTTGTATGAATTATCTGTCAAAATTTCAAAATTATTCCTGGAATAACGTTATCAGCGGATTGAAAAATCAGCCCTAAGGGAAATAAACATACCTTATAGTCGGAGTGACAGCTTCATTGTTGCTATGAATATGATAAAAATGTGGTCTAAGGTCATCTGGAATGTGTGCTGCTGATCCCACTATCACGTATCTACCATCCTCAGTGAACAGACTGCACTCTCGGTTCAGTTGCTGGTCATTGAATGGCATGTTACCAGCATTGTGGCGTTCAGATCTTAGCACTTCTCGTTGTTGACACACATTCACAGTGAATTTAGGCTGGCAAACAGACAAGAAATGTCATTAGAATGGATTATTTGAGAACAATTTATAGGCAATTTCAAATGATATTTAGTATCTATTTGAAAATGTTCAACTTTGGATTGGATTTAGAAAATCAAAAAATGTAAGTACCTTGAAAAACCTGTAGAAAATGTGTGTTCTTATTCTATGATGTGCATCAGCATCAGCATTGAGTAAGTCTGAAGGATATCCAGCAACAAGGTCCCCAGCAGCGGCGGCGCCTCGGTACTCGTATATCTACAAACAAAACATTGCAATAATGGAATAATACCAAACAATCCATGCTATTTTCTATTTGTGTAATAGTTCATACCTCTAAGGACGTTTGATCAGCGGAAAATGCAATAAAATGCTTTCCATCAGGACTAAATTTCCTCAAGAAGCAAGGGGGTTTTTCTACATTGACTATAGTCAAATTTGGAAAAACATTCTGGTAAAACTCTCGAACAACATGGAAGTGGGAGCCAGGTTTTCGAGAGCCATATATTTCTCTGTCCATAAGCCGCATGACTATGTTTTGGGGCTTGATTTTGCGCGGCACAATCCTCTCTGTGCAGAAAAACTCATCTTCTTTCAGAGCACCGGGTGGAAGATCCTCGTAATAAATATTTTTAGATTGACTAGTGGAAGCCATGATGCATTTATAAAACTCTACTACTTCTTAGGTTTGTTAGAAAACGCATTTTCTGATTATCCGAAAGTAATTAATAAGGCGGCGCTGACATTAAACAAATTACAATTATTTACAAAAAGCTATGAAAATTGCGGAAATCAGCTGTTTGTTGATTGGTTGGTTGACAGTGACACTTGACTTGAACAGGGTAATAGACAATGGTTTAATATCTTAGAGTAAGAAAGCTATAGAGCATCGGGTAGCGTGGCCACACATCTGCCTAGCCTTTTCCCAACTATGTTGGGGTCGGCTTCCAGTCTAACCGGATGCAGCTGAATACCAGTATTTTACATGGAGCAACTGCCTATCTGACCTCCACAACCCAGTTACTGGGTAATACGATACCCCTTGGTAAGACTGGTTGTCAGTATTTCGGGCTTCTGACTACCCGTAACGGCTGTCAAAGATCCACGAATGACAGCCGGGACCAACTGCTTAACGTGCTTTCCGAGGCACGGAGGGGTCAGGGTATGTAAAGATGGACCCATCCACAGACCAACCTCGGCAAGCGTAGCTTAACCTGGTAGCGTGGCCACACATGAGACAAAAAATTACTAACTTACTTAAATAACATTGGCTACTTAAATAACATTAAGTAACTTAATTAACATTGGCTATTTATGTAGCTGCCTTGAAAAAACGGGCACCCACTGAGAGACGGAAATAGTATAGCTTTATCCCACCAAAAACATTTCAATTAGTTGCCAAGACGAGACCACATATGGGTCGCACTGCCAAAAAGTTTAGCCTTTTTGACAAATGCGTGCACTGATTGGACAGGTCCGCTCAATCTGTGTGGTTCTTTCCTCAAAAGACCATTTTAGACACCAATCTACATGGTCTTCACACGATCTGACCAAGATTTTGTCTGGACTTTAAAAGAGACTGTGACCTCTGAGTTTGTTTCGGCCTTTCTTCTCAGAATAGTCACGCCGACCTCATCTAGTTTAAAAAAATATAATTGAAGTGTAAAACTGTTTGTGCAAACCTACTTACACAAAATAAATCATTTATCATTTACTATTATTTTTCCGTACAGACAACATTAATAATATATGTCGTATTTTTATGTTAAAATTTATGAGTAGTATGTTTGTTTATTGATTACGGCTGAAGGACATGTATCCATGGCCAAGAATAAAGATTTAAAAAAAAAATGGAGACTGTGCCGTTGAATGTCACATTGAAGAATTTGACAATGACATATTGAGTATGAGTGACAAGTCGCATTGAAATTACTGAAAATTATAGGTTATGTTGTTATATCACGATTCACGGTGTTTATCTTTTCACTTAATTTAAAAAATGTTAGAAAATCTAAATGCCCGTCTATGTTCTATGCGCAGTTCATTTGCCGCTTTAAGCAAACGTAAATCATTTAAATATGGTTTGCCTTTCATATTATTCATGGTTGGCGGATCTTTCGGTTTGCGAGAATGGACACAAATCAGGTGATTGTTATGTTCCATGAATACTGCTTACAAGGTTCTCTATTACCGTATCATTAATGTGTAACATGGGATAGGCACCTTTCCTTAATTCTTCAATGGGCGGCATTACACAAACACTCGCAGCTATATATTATATGTCTAAGGAAAAGCAGTTCCGGCGCTAAATACCTGAAAAAACATAATGATGTATATACCTTTATGAATACCATTCAAATGAGACTGGCTCAAGCCCAATTTGGTTGGCATAATAGAGAAGGGAAAAGTAGGGATATGATGATGAAATACTTTATTACCTTATGCACTAAGAACAAGAAAACCTTGTTAAGAATTTGATTTGGTTGGAAGTGGCGACTAAAATCAATACTATTTTAGGTCAGTGAGTTGTCTTAGGGGCTTATTGTAATTTTTGATGTTCAAAAGTGCCTTTTATGTGCCTATTGGAAATAAATGCTTTGACGTTGATTAAGCTTTAATTATTCAATACAGAACCCCTTCAGTACAGACAGTCCCTATAGGCTACATTATTGATTGTAAATGAGCCCTTAGATACCTACATGAAGATAACTGAAATGAATGATAAGAGAACATGATAATACTCATACTACACTATGCATAGTCTTACATAAATATTGATATACCTAGTTATGTTAATCATTGTCAATCATTGTTCAGGTCCTGCGTTTGATTCCCAGGTTTGGGCAGTGTTATTGGGTTTTTTCTATCTGGAATTTCTTAGTAGTAGCCTGGAGTCTAGATTTGTGCCCGGTTGTTGGTAGAGGTGAAATATGGGTGTACTGTAGGTACAAGTCTGCCAAACCCTTCAGGGAAACAAGGTGTGATGTTATCTATGTTGTTAATCATGCATTATCTAATACTACAGACAGACTCATATATACTGATGACATATAAGACAATGTTAGTTTCTCTTATCTGTAAATACTTTAGACTTTCCATTAAAACTTACAGCAGTAAATACCTATTATCTCTGAAGAGACAAGTACTTTTGTGTGGGTAAACCCACGAAGTAGAGATGAGGCTATCAATATAAAATAATGTCTTGAAAGGGTAGGCAGAAACATGTAGATTTTTTTTGCTAGTCATGTCCCCATATCCATGTCCCATGAAATATGGGACAAGTGTATCAATATTATAAGTTCAAACTCTTGCTTTCAGATATCAATTCTCTAAAGTAAAAGGCGTCAGTAAGGCAGAGGCAGAAAAAATGGGCCTTAACAGAGAGAAAGAAGTTTCTTTAGAACAAACTTATGAAGAAATACAAAAACTTGACATAGACAATTGGGAAAACAAACGAGGCCCTAGGCCATGGGAGGCAGTTGAACAAAAATAGTGAACAGAATGCACTCTATGCCATAAACCAAAAATGTTGGTTGTATTATTGTTGTAAATATTGTTAACTTTAGTTTAATTAAAATTATTGTTTTTGTTGCAAATTATGTAGTTATTTATTGATTACAATAATAATTGTATTTTCCTATTATAATACTTAAGTTTCTATTTATGAATGGGATGTTTATTGTTTTTGTAAATATATAATTAACAATATTATTCTTCAAATTCCTACTAATAAGTACACAAGTACTTATTAGTACTTAGTAGGAATTTTGTGTATGTATTAATACCTACTTATTAGGGTTCCGTACCAAAATGGTAAAACGGAACCCTTATGGTGAGACAGTCTGTCTGTCTGTCACAGCTGGCTATCTCAAGAACTACTAATGCTATCAACTTGAAATTTGGAATAGTTTTAGATGACGTTTGCCCAACTATTTTACAAATAAGAAAGAAAGGGACTGAAAGGGGGTCTGAAAAATTCGAAGTGGGGCTTAGGGCATGTGGGGTTCAGCGGGATTGTCCGAAAGGGTTGCCGCTGGCCCGGAACATAAAGGCTAAGGAAGGAACACGGGTGGGTTTTAGTCAGTAAGAGTCTGACACTGAGCGGAAGGGACCGCTCCACCCAGAGCGGGAAGGGTCATTTGATGATTTCCTATGCAAAAAAAAAAAAAAAAACTACTAAGACTTCGCTGTCTGTCCGTCCGTCCATCTGTCTGCCACCAGGCTGTATCTCAAGAACCGCGGTAGCTAGACAGTTAAAATTTTCACAAATAATGTATTTCTGTTGCCGCTATAACAATAAATACTAAAAACAAAATAAAATAAATATTGAAGGGGGACTCCCACACAACAAACGCGATTTTTTGCCCTTTTTGCTCGATATCAATAATGGCAACAGTTAAGTAACTTGAAATATTCACAAAATACTCAGTTGTATTTTTACTGTAATAATAAAAATAAAATAAATATTTGAGGGTAAGGCTCCCATACAACAAACGTGTTTTTTTCGGCGTTTTTGCCTTGTGGTACGGAAACCTTCGTGTGCGAGCCCGACTCGCACTTGGCCAGTTTGAATTTTTTTTTAGGCCGCATAGTTTTCGACTTTTGATGAAAAATGGAAAAAAAATACCGTTCCCCTCCCTTATCTCCGAAGTTTGCAAAGAGAAAAATCTGAAATTATCCTATGTGATAGAATTTTATGTAAATATTACAGGAAAAATAATAAAACGAAGTAGGTATCTAAATAGCACACTTTTTTAGAAATCGTAAACAAGTTACATTAGTTCCACTATCGGTCAAGAGATGGCGCTAACAAAACTACAATATTCTACACCGCAGTGCACAGTGTTAAAATTCTCTGACGAATATAGGCCTCCCCGATGAAAATTTAAAAACAGGTATGGTGGTACGGGACCCTCGGTGCGCGAGTCCGACTCGCTCTTGCCCGGTTTTTATTATGAGTTATCATTATCAACTAGGTAATCAGAATGACTGTAATTAGTTAAGTAGGTACATAGAACTAATTGAGTCCATGCAGTAATCTGACCGTGCAAAGAGTTGCTACGCCGCGCGATGACGCGGTATTATAATTAATAAATAAACAGATGAATATTGCGCTCTACGAAATGACACAACGCGAAAATACCTACCTAGAACATGATAAAAACTAAACAGAATAACGGAAAAACGCACAAAAACAAACGCTCTCATATAACATTTCTGAGAAAAAAAATGTTTTCTCAAAACTTCCTCAATTCAGAAACTTGGCACATAACCAGAATCGAACTCGGGAATCGCGTCGTTTCCCAACTCGGTAAAAAACAAAGATAAATAGCCTTGCTCAGTGCCATTTAGTTTTAAAGCGTGATAATAATAGTACCTATCCAATTGTTCCGCGTAGGTACCTATATTATGCTAGAAGTAGGTACGGCGTAGGTGCCTACGCATTTAAGTCGGTACATACAAGTGCGGCCTCGAACGGTCGCGGAAAGTCGGGGAAATCTAATAAAACTGTTATCTGCTTAGAGTAGGTATATAATTACAGTAGTACTTATTGTAATAACATACCTACTCGACAGAAGTTTAGACATAAGTGTACTTAATAGGTAGAGCCGTCACCCAACCGCACATCCACCATTGAGCTAAATAATAATAAATAATGAGCTAAATAATAATAAGTGTATGTATATCAATGACATCCACGGTAAGATGTCGACATTGACAATCCCTTTATTTGTGGCAGTAAGCGAGATTTTCGTAGTTTTCGACCTTTGATACGAGGTAGTCTAAACAAGAAAACTCCAGCTAGTTTCGTCATTTCGTGCATCAGCATCCGCGATACACCGAAACATAGTTATATTTTACATAATTGTGGCTACAAATTTTTATAGAGCGTAAAATGAAGGCAAATTTACATTCACTTTATGTACATACTTAAGTAGGTGTACGCAAAATACGCGCATTGACGTGGAGTTGCGGAAACCCCGCAGGCTTATTACGTATCTTGCAGAAGCCTAGCAATAGCGATCGCGCAAAATTCGCAAATCCGCAGGCTTATTACGTGTCTTGCAGAAACCTAGCAATAGCGAAATTTGCGCAATTATCGCGCAAAATTACCTATTACCTACCTATGTAAGTAGGTAGGCAAGTTCCTAATACCAGATAACTGTAACATATTTCAGTCGTGTTACTCGTGTTAACGACCGAAAAGTCAAAACGGATTCTAGTTTCAGTTTTATATTTTTAGATATTATAGGTATTTACCTACACTCAGCGAGTTCGGCGACACCCTCGGGTATTACGCAACTAATCGAGACAAAGTATGATCATCATTTTATTTTATCTTGGAAATACCAAATTAAACTCACTTTGTTTTACTTTTATAGATGGTTAGGTAGGTACAAAAAGCATCCGTAGGTATTATTATGTCCCTATTATTGTACTGACTTTAGACTCATTCATTATTAGTCTCACATCCAATCAATGCTCATAATATCATGCCTGTGTTAATGACCCCGAGGGGTAACCAAGAGGTGGTAGGTATAGAGGTCTAGCTCAACCACTGACCACATCTTGCTATGAGCTATCTATGCTATACTTTTGTGAGTAAGTACTAGCTTCCGTTTGCGGCTTCGCCCGCGTGGTTTGTTGATAAAAATATGTCCTGTCCTATGTCCTTCCCCAGGATCTAAGTATCCCCATACCAAATTTCATCAAAATCGGTCCAGCCACGGAATAGATTTATCTATTCCGTGGTTCCGACCAAGCTCCGTGTCTGTCTGTTTATTCCGACCACGGAATAGATTTATCTATTCCGTGGTCGGAATAAACAGACAGACACAAATTTGTTAAATAAATAAATAAATATACCTAACATATAAACGCCCGAATTGAGAACCTCCTCCTTTTTAGAAGTCGGTTAAAAACTTGCGTTTTTTGCGTTTAGGTCATTGATATATAAAACTTGCGTTTTTTGCGTTTAGGTCATTGATATATATATATCAATGGTTTAGGTCCTCTAAGTCCCCTTAACAACAAATGACAACAACGCAATTACCACATCATAATTATGATATGATTGATACCTTTAGTTCCATTCTATCTATACCTAAACGACATAAGCGAAGTGCGTTTCTATATTTAAGTATCTCAAATTCCTATTGTTCGACAATTATTGTGACTTGTGAACAATAGCGGTAAGTAGGTAGGTACCTATGTTGCAGTTATTCGTTTCTAGACCAACGTCATACCTACCAAACGTACTATGTTGTTTTATCAGATAAAAATACTTAATATTCTTGTTTTGCTTGTGTAGGTAGGAATTTATGATAATGACCGGACGACCGGAGCGACTGACCGGCACACTGACACCGACTGTTATTCCTTTTTAACCGACTTCAAAAAAAGGAGGAGGTTTCTCAATTCGACCGTATAATTTTTTTTTTTTTTTTTTATGTGTGTTCGCGGATAACTTCGTCGTTTATGAACCAATTTTGATTATTCTTTTTTTGTTGAAAAGGAGATATGCCAAGGGTGGTACCATGATAAGGAAACCAGGATCTGATGATGGCATCCCAGTGAAACCGAGGGGAACATTCGAAAATCGTAGGAGCGACTAGTGCGTTTGTTAATTTTTTCGTTAAGTATTTTAAAGCACTACAATTTAATGAAGGCCTGGAGTCGATCTGATGATGGAGCCGAAAGACAGTCGAGGGGACTCCTCAACGATTTACAGCAGTTACCTTGTGTTTGGGCTTGATTAATTTGTATTGATGTGAACTTTACACCTAGATGGGTTGTGACTGTCATTAGGGGTCTGATGATGAAGACGAAGGACAGTTAAGGGAACTCCTCAACAGTTTACAGTAGCTACCTTGTGTTTGGAATTAATTAATTTATATTTATGAGAACTGTAATGGCAAAGGAAAAACTTTGCACCCATATGGGTTATAAGTGCCATTACAGGTCTGATGATGGAGACCATAGACAGTCGAGGGAATTCCTCAACGATTTACAGCAGTTACCTTTTGTTGGGCTTACTTCATACGGTTCAATACGCCAAAATGTTCAGGTCGTACAAAAATAATACCTACCTAATTAAGATTGTAGTTTTACATAGGACGACCACTACCTACTAGTCATGCTAATGCGTCAATTTGAAACCGAATTTAAGTTGCGTAATCGCGTCATTTTTCGTCGTGTGGCCTACTCAATAATTAAAGTAACTTGAGCATTTGCTCTCGGAAATCATCATTTGGTAAAGTGGAGCTGATGATGAAGACCACAGATGGCCATCGGAACTACTCAATGACAAATATTTCACGGGTTGCGATTCGATTACTTTAATATGGTTGCTAAGCAATTTATGCTCGTTACAATGCGTATGGTGAAGTGGAGCTGATGGTGACTTCTCAATCAGCTCCAGTTCTCCTGGTTCTTACTAGGAGAACTCCTCAACAATTAACGTCCCTGCATCGGGAAAAGCAATATTTTGTAAAAGGTGATGATCCGTTGATATTAGGCTATTGTAACTTAAATAAATTACAAACTGACCCACTAAAAAGTGAAAAATAAAAACTTTTACAAAAAAAACAACCGACTTCCAAAAAACACTATAAAGTTAAAAATAACTTTAATTTCGGAAGTCGGTGGCAAAAAACTAAAATACAAATCCAAAGACACCGACTTCCGAAATTAAAGTTATTTTTAACTTTATAGTGTTTTTTGGAAGTCGGTTGTTTTTTTTGTAAAAGTTTTTTCATCCATCAGTCTCGCCACAAAATACAGAGAGTAGGTACTTACTGTATACTGTGGGTATTATGTGGTCTCGCTACAATCTACATAGGTACTTACCTACTTATCTAAGTTATCTATTCGATCCTAAAAATTAAGGCGCAAACATTCGGTACCTACAATAATTTAAAAACAAACGTGAATGTAGGTATTGTTTTGGTTTGCAATCCTACTTAGTCTTACCTACATTCTACAATAAAGCAACACGTGAGTTGTGGTTGTAGCTGAGGCCCAATCCGCGAAATCTATCCCATATCACCTACTTTAAGGTAGGTCCTAGGTACTTATAATTAAATTAAATAAACCAGCCTCTGTTGTCCCACTGTTGCAGGGGAAAAGCCTCCCTTTCCTCTTTTCACTCAACAACACGACGATCCTGCGCCAATCTGACCAATCCCGTCTCGGTGTGGATTATGGAACCTAAGATAAATAAAAACACGCTTGTACGATACAACTACATACAGAAAGCAAAGCTCATGGAAATCTCTATTCCTAGACAGCACGTTTCGCCGAAAACTTTGTTGATAGAAAACATTGTTTGATTTGTAGATATCTCGGCGGTCCGTATGAGTCCAAAGCTGAAATCGCAAAAAAAAAATCGACTGTTCCCAATGACGTAATATAAAGCTGTTCCTTACATTTTGACGAGTTAAACATAAATGTAGTGAACAGCTGATACATGATTTATGGTAGGTCAATTCATAGGTCTGCTACAGACAGACTGCAGCAGGTACACCTAGGTATCAGCATCATATTGTAGTCTTTGATCGAGACTAAACATAATATCAGCACAGTCTATAAATATGTTTTTATACTGTGATATTAGTATGTAGAACCTACATGTTACTTCTATATATTACGTCCATGCATCTAACTTATGTACAAACAGCCAGCATTGGCCAGCCATATAAATCGATGTCAGCAACAGACAACAAAGGACGAGGTAAATATAAAGAGGTAACTTACATATCAACATCAGCATCTGCAATGCGTCGATTAACAGTAGGAATGGCGTTCATTTTGACAGTTCAACAACAAGCAACAACATTTAATGCGTTATTTACGTTGTTGAGCAGAAAAAAAACCGGGCAAAAGCGAGTTGGACTCACGCACCGAGGGTTCCGTACCATCATGTTTTTAAATTTTCATCGGCGAGGCCCACAGAACACTAATTAATACCCTAGGGCGAGGCCTATATTCGTCAGGGAATTTTAACACTGTGCACTGCCACTGCGGTGGAGAATATTGCAGTTTTATGTCAACGCCATCTCTTGACCGATAATGGAACTAATGTAACTTTTGTTGATGATTTCTGAAAAAATGTGCTATTTAGAGACTTCGTTTTATTTTTCCTGTAAGTAACCTTTACATTAACTTCTATCACATAGAATAATTTCAGATTTTTCTCTTTGCAAACTTCGGAGATAAGGGGGGGGGGGGACGGTATTTTTTTTTTAATTTTTCTTCAAAAGTCGAAAACTTAGCGGCCTTAAAAAAAAGAAGTTTGAGAATGGGCAAAGTGCACTCTTTCATATGATACCCCACATGCCCTAGTAGACC
Source organism: Oligia latruncula (assembly GCA_948474745.1). Classification (NCBI taxonomy): domain Eukaryota; kingdom Metazoa; phylum Arthropoda; class Insecta; order Lepidoptera; family Noctuidae; genus Oligia; species Oligia latruncula. The sequence continues at coordinate 11,218,223 of OX419699.1, forward strand.
CACTTCGAATTTTTCAGACCCCCTTTCAGTCCCTGTTGCAAAAAATATACATATATATTTTTATTTCTTACTAGCTGTTCCCCGCGGTGTCACACGCTGCGCGGCTCCTAAGGGTCGTAGCGTGATGTTATATAGCCTTCCTCGATAAATGGACTACCCAACACTAAAAGAATCATTCAAATCGGACCAGTAGTTCCAGAGATTAGCGCGTTCAAACAAACAAACAAACTCTGCAGCTTTATAATATTAGTATAGATTTGCAAAATAGTTGGGCAAACGTCATCTAAAACTATTCCAAATTTCAAGTTGATAGCATTATTAGTAGTTCTTGAGATATCCAGCTGTGACAGACAGACAGACAGACTCACTATAAGAGTTCCGTTTTACCATTTTGGTACGGAACCCTAATTATTCGAACATAATATCCCTTCGTATGTCGCGTGTACAGCCTACAGGGTATGTACAGATAACGATAGACTTTCTATTGTGTCTGCTAATTAGACATGCGACGGGATATGAAGCAATGGATTAACAATATCCTTCAAAATTATTCATTGTGATTGATACCTTGCAGCTATATATTGCGAAACTATAAATGATGATGAGGTCATTCTATATTTTATGTTAGAGGGTTTGGTTTCCGCACTAGTCCTTCGGGTTAAATCGGGTAAGCCATTATTAGAAGGGCAATAAACGATGTAACGATAGACGTTACCAGCTGGCAGCTAGGTACCGTTCTGTTTGGGGCTTTGGGCTCCGCGCAGTCGGATGACAATGGATAGTTGCATGATTATTTCACAATAATTTCAATTTATGTAGGCATCCCTATACCGATGAGGCGATGACTCATCATACATAACATACCATACCATACCTACATTAGTAGGTAAGTACCTACCTATTTCTTTCGTTCTTGTTGTAAGCGCATATTTTTATTATATCTGTAAATGAAGGTGATGCAATTGAACTTGTGACTATCTAGCTAACAGGCTAAAAGGGGCTTGAGGAGACCAAAGGTACCCACTACCTACTAACCTTGGATAACCTAACATAAGGTCACAACACTGAAAGATGTTAATGACCCCTTTCGAATCAACGACCGGCAGGTCGGTATTATTTTTATTTATAAATAAGCCACACGGATTTATACAAAGGGAAAGCTGGGTTTCTATGTAGACAGGTAGACTATTGTTCTATATTACAGTACTTATTAGGTACCTACAATTAATTGTTAAATAGGCCTGCTTATTACCAACTACTTAGCTTAATTAATATTTTTAGCTAATTATGTAGGTAGGTACGATTACCTTGGCCTTGGGTCAAAATATAAATAAATACCTACCTACTTAATGTACCTAGCATAAATTACGAACAACGTCTCGGTTTTCCGTCGCAACATGTCGAAACTGTTCATATTGATCGCCATGATTCCTCGAATTGGCTTTGTTTTGTTGTTGAATGTTGAGCTTCCTCTCATTCCGCAGACCAAACAGTTTGCGTCACAAAGGAAAGAAGCTACGCATGCGTTCTAGAACATTGTTGCTATCTTTATCTTTCCCACTATGATAAAAAGAGAAAAATTTTGCTTCGGCTATCCTCGACGGTCTCGGTCTCGCTCGGGCTCTCGGCCGGCACTTCGGCAGTCATTGATTTTTCACGAGAACGTGTCTATATATAGGGGACGTCAGTTCTCGAAGCGCATTTCAAAACGAGAAATTGAAAAAGGAATTCACAAGCGCGTGACTTTTTAGAGTTGTTCGTCAGAGAAATAACAGTATTTTATTGAAATTTTGTGTTTTAACAGACTAAATTCTAGTGATTAATCGGTAAGTGTTAATTTTCTTTTATTCAAGTTTTGTTTTTGCTATAAATATTCTAAGCAGTATTTTAGCACCGCGGCACCGTCTCTGAACTGCGCAGATAGGATTATTGATCGTGCGTGCGCCATTTTGGATAACAGTCGTCAGATTTTGCATGATCTTTGATCTATAGTAAAACAAAGTGTTTTTGTTCTGAACATGTTCTATAAATAAATTCAAGTATTAATTCTCAATAAAAAAAAACCATTAGCAATATAATGCTCAATTTCTAAAGCTATTGTTGTAACAATTTTTCTCTACCAGTTAGAACCATCGTATAGCTACATTGCTAGGTCTCTAAACCAAGTTTTCACCAAACAAAAACCAATGAATTTGTAATAAGTGTAAAAAGGACAAAAACATTCATATTTCTACTCCTATTTACTTACTTACCTACCTACTGTTTCCACCGACCTCAACCTACGTAAAGGTAAGTAGGTATTGATGAGGACGGGTAGGTAATAGTGTGTATTATGCATAAATTTCACTATTTCAGTGTGTAATAACTCAAACTGTTAAAGGTGGCCATGTCAGTAGGTCACCCCAGTTTATATCTGTGAGGCTGTGACCTACTTATTGTATTGTTCGCGGCCATATTTTATTATTTACTCTCTGCGTAGTACCTACATAAATAAGGTTCAGCGCGCACTACTATTTTAATCGTTGCGATTTAGTTATAAAATCGCAAACACAAAAAAATTTCAAGCGAATTCTCAAGCGATTTTTTTCCGCAGTGCGCGGGCTCTAGTATATTAGTATTGTCTACAGATTGACGATTATTTATCGCAACGATTAAAATTCTTAGTGCGAGCTTAGCCTAAATGCTGCGGAAACGCCCAAATTATCGTTTTATTCTTATTTGACCAGGCTTTGTGTAAAATTTTATTAGAAAGTACCTAAACACAAGCAGTCGGACAATCTATGCGCATTAACTGTTGTACTACAAACTTTTGTTCAGACATTTACTAACAATAGGTACCTACCTACTTACATTTACTATTAATGCACAGTAGAGTCGAACAAGACCTGACAACTCGAGTCATAGCGTGATATTTTGTCATCACAAACACGTATGTAGCTAGTCATAAATACGGTGATGGTGACTCATCAATTATTGTTTCCAACTAGGAACTAATGAGTAGGTAGTTTGACTTATTGTGTTAATAGTTATTTTACTTCTGTTACAGGACAATATGCAGATCTTCGTGAAGACTTTGACGGGGAAAACCATCACATTGGAGGTGGAACCCTCTGATACCATTGAAAACGTGAAAGCTAAGATTCAAGACAAGGAAGGCATTCCTCCCGACCAACAGAGATTGATCTTCGCCGGAAAGCAACTGGAAGACGGACGCACACTATCCGACTACAATATCCAGAAGGAATCTACTCTTCACCTGGTGCTGCGTCTCAGAGGTGGTATGCAGATTTTCGTTAAAACATTGACTGGAAAAACCATCACATTGGAAGTTGAGCCATCTGACACCATTGAAAATGTCAAGGCCAAGATCCAAGATAAGGAGGGTATCCCCCCAGACCAGCAGCGTTTGATCTTTGCCGGCAAACAGCTTGAAGATGGGCGTACCTTATCGGACTACAACATCCAGAAAGAATCTACGCTCCATTTAGTATTGCGTCTGCGTGGTGGTATGCAAATCTTTGTTAAAACATTGACTGGTAAAACAATAACTTTAGAAGTTGAGGCATCTGACACAATTGAAAATGTCAAAGCCAAAATCCAGGACAAGGAAGGAATTCCTCCAGACCAACAACGACTGATTTTCGCCGGTAAGCAGCTCGAAGATGGCCGCACGCTTTCTGATTACAACATTCAGAAAGAGTCCACTCTGCATTTGGTACTTCGTCTGCGTGGTGGTATGCAAATCTTCGTCAAGACTTTGACTGGAAAGACCATTACACTAGAGGTCGAACCCTCTGACACAATAGAAAATGTTAAAGCTAAAATACAAGACAAAGAGGGAATACCACCAGACCAGCAGAGACTTATATTCGCCGGCAAGCAGCTAGAAGATGGGCGCACCTTATCTGATTACAACATTCAAAAGGAGTCGACACTTCACTTAGTGCTACGTTTACGTGGTGGTATGCAAATCTTTGTTAAAACGCTTACTGGCAAGACTATCACTTTAGAAGTTGAAGCTTCTGACACAATTGAAAATGTCAAAGCGAAAATCCAGGACAAGGAAGGAATTCCTCCAGACCAACAACGACTGATTTTCGCCGGTAAACAACTGGAAGATGGCCGCACGCTTTCCGATTACAATATCCAGAAGGAGTCCACTCTGCATTTGGTACTACGTCTGCGTGGTGGTATGCAAATCTTTGTCAAGACACTGACTGGCAAGACCATCACTTTGGAGGTTGAAGCTTCCGACACAATCGAAAATGTCAAAGCGAAAATCCAAGACAAGGAAGGAATTCCACCAGACCAGCAGAGATTGATCTTTGCTGGCAAACAGTTAGAGGATGGCCGCACACTGTCGGACTACAATATCCAAAAGGAATCTACTCTACATTTAGTTTTGCGTCTGCGTGGTGGTATGCAAATCTTTGTGAAGACACTGACTGGCAAGACCATTACTCTCGAGGTCGAGGCTTCTGACACGATTGAAAACGTCAAAGCTAAAATCCAAGACAAAGAGGGAATCCCACCAGACCAGCAGAGATTGATTTTTGCCGGCAAACAGTTGGAGGATGGCCGCACACTGTCGGACTACAACATTCAGAAGGAGTCCACTCTGCATTTGGTACTTCGTCTGCGTGGTGGTATGCAAATCTTCGTCAAGACACTGACTGGCAAGACCATTACTCTGGAGGTTGAGGCTTCCGACACAATAGAAAACGTCAAAGCTAAAATCCAAGACAAAGAGGGAATCCCACCAGACCAGCAGAGATTGATCTTCGCCGGCAAACAACTGGAAGATGGACGTACACTCTCGGACTACAACATACAGAAAGAGTCCACTCTTCACTTAGTACTGCGTCTGCGTGGTGGTATGCAAATCTTCGTCAAGACCCTGACTGGCAAGACCATTACTCTGGAGGTTGAGGCTTCCGACACAATCGAAAATGTCAAAGCGAAAATCCAAGACAAGGAAGGAATTCCACCAGACCAGCAGAGATTGATCTTTGCCGGCAAACAGTTGGAGGATGGCCGCACACTGTCGGACTACAACATTCAGAAGGAGTCCACTCTGCATTTAGTACTGCGTCTGCGTGGTGGTATGCAAATCTTCGTCAAGACCCTGACTGGCAAGACCATTACTCTGGAGGTTGAGGCTTCCGACACAATCGAAAATGTCAAAGCGAAAATCCAAGACAAGGAAGGAATTCCACCAGACCAGCAGAGATTGATCTTTGCCGGCAAACAGTTGGAGGATGGCCGCACACTGTCGGACTACAACATTCAGAAGGAGTCCACTCTGCATTTGGTACTTCGTCTGCGTGGTGGTATGCAAATCTTCGTCAAGACCCTGACTGGCAAGACCATTACCCTGGAGGTTGAGGCTTCCGACACAATAGAAAATGTCAAAGCCAAAATTCAAGACAAAGAAGGAATTCCCCCAGACCAGCAGAGATTGATCTTCGCCGGCAAACAGTTGGAAGATGGGCGTACGCTGTCAGACTACAATATCCAAAAGGAATCTACTCTTCATTTGGTGCTACGTCTACGTGGTGGTATGCAAATCTTCGTGAAGACCCTGACTGGCAAGACCATTACTCTCGAGGTCGAGGCTTCTGACACGATTGAAAACGTCAAAGCTAAAATCCAAGACAAAGAGGGAATCCCACCAGACCAGCAGAGATTGATCTTCGCCGGCAAACAACTGGAAGATGGACGTACACTGTCGGACTACAACATCCAGAAGGAGTCCACGCTTCACTTAGTACTGCGTCTGCGTGGTGGTATGCAAATCTTCGTCAAAACCCTGACTGGCAAGACCATTACTCTGGAGGTTGAAGCTTCCGACACAATCGAAAATGTCAAAGCGAAAATTCAGGACAAAGAGGGAATTCCACCAGACCAGCAGAGATTGATCTTCGCCGGCAAACAGTTGGAAGATGGCCGCACACTATCGGACTACAATATCCAAAAGGAATCTACGCTGCATTTAGTTCTGCGTCTGCGTGGTGGTATGCAAATCTTCGTCAAGACACTGACTGGCAAAACCATCACACTAGAGGTTGAAGCATCTGACACAATCGAAAATGTCAAAGCGAAAATTCAGGACAAAGAGGGAATTCCACCAGACCAGCAGAGGTTGATCTTCGCCGGCAAACAGTTGGAAGATGGCCGTACACTATCGGACTACAATATCCAAAAGGAATCTACGCTGCATTTAGTTCTGCGTCTGCGTGGTGGTATGCAAATCTTCGTGAAGACCCTGACTGGCAAGACCATTACTCTCGAGGTCGAGGCTTCTGACACGATTGAAAACGTCAAAGCTAAAATCCAAGACAAAGAGGGAATCCCACCAGACCAGCAGAGATTGATCTTCGCCGGCAAACAACTGGAAGATGGACGTACACTGTCGGACTACAACATCCAGAAGGAGTCCACGCTTCACTTAGTACTGCGTCTGCGTGGTGGTATGCAAATCTTCGTCAAAACCCTGACTGGCAAGACCATTACTCTGGAGGTTGAAGCTTCCGACACAATCGAAAATGTCAAAGCGAAAATTCAGGACAAAGAGGGAATTCCACCAGACCAGCAGAGATTGATCTTCGCCGGCAAACAACTGGAAGATGGACGTACACTGTCGGACTACAACATCCAGAAGGAGTCCACGCTTCACTTAGTACTGCGTCTGCGTGGTGGTATGCAAATCTTCGTCAAAACCCTGACTGGCAAGACCATTACTCTGGAGGTTGAAGCTTCCGACACAATCGAAAATGTCAAAGCGAAAATTCAGGACAAAGAGGGAATTCCACCAGACCAGCAGAGATTGATCTTCGCCGGCAAACAGTTGGAAGATGGCCGCACACTATCGGACTACAATATCCAAAAGGAATCTACGCTGCATTTAGTTCTGCGTCTGCGTGGTGGTATGCAAATCTTCGTCAAGACACTGACTGGCAAAACCATCACACTAGAGGTTGAAGCATCTGACACAATCGAAAATGTCAAAGCGAAAATTCAGGACAAAGAGGGAATTCCACCAGACCAGCAGAGGTTGATCTTCGCCGGCAAACAGTTGGAAGATGGCCGTACACTATCGGACTACAATATCCAAAAGGAATCTACGCTGCATTTAGTTCTGCGTCTGCGTGGTGGTATGCAAATCTTCGTCAAGACACTGACTGGCAAAACCATCACACTAGAGGTTGAAGCATCTGACACAATCGAAAATGTCAAAGCGAAAATTCAGGACAAAGAGGGAATTCCACCAGACCAGCAGAGGTTGATCTTCGCCGGCAAACAGTTGGAAGATGGCCGTACACTATCGGACTACAATATCCAAAAGGAATCTACGCTTCATTTAGTATTAAGGTTGAGAGGTGGAATTTAAAAAAATACTTCTGAAATAAAATACCTACTCATTCCCGAGTCATTATTTATTTTATTTTGTTATGTACCTTTATACACACAAATGACACGTAATACACAAAAGTCACACGCCTTCAAAAGACACGCCAAAGCCACAATCTCATCTCTTGGTAACACTCACATCTTACGGCTGGGCTAGGCTTGATATAAGCGCAAACTTATCCCTATAGAGATTTACCTAGTAATACCTTTTGATAGATAAAATGAGACGAGCTTATACCGGAACTTTTGATATATATGATGATGATTACCTAATTATAGAAATACACCAATAGTACACTAGTCTCTGTAGGTAATTTTATTTTCATTTCAATACACCATTCTGCCGTGTACGTTACCCCAAACGGGAAAGTAGCTCCTACAGTGATATGAGTGGAACATACGAGTATAATTAGTGCATAATCTGCTGTAGTAGCCCTTTTTCCCAACTATGTTGTTGGGGTCGGCTCGGCTTCCAGTCTCACCGGATGCAGCTGAATATTTTTTTAAGCTTTATTATATTTTAGAAGCCGAGTATTTGCTTATCTGACCTCCACAAGCCAATTATACTGGGTAATACGATACCCCTTGGTAAGATTGGTATTGGTAGTCAGACTTTCGGACTTCTGACTACCCCATAACGACTATCAAAGATCTACAAATGACAGCTGGGACCAACAGCATAAATCATGCTTTCCGAGACGGCGGGGCCACATGCAGGCGGACTACTAAGCCTGTCGGGGACCATCATTCATCTGCCGAGCCTTTTCCCAACTATGTTGGGGTCGACTTCCAGTCTAACCGGATGCAGCTGAATACCAGTATGTTACATGGAGTGACTGCCTGTCTGACCCTCCACAACCCAGTTACTGGGTAATGCCAGGTATTGCGATAGGTATCTACTCTTTGGTAAAACTGGTTGACAGACTTTCGGGCTTCTGACAGTTCTGACCACCCGTAACGACTGTCAAAGATCTACGAATGATAAGCGACCAACGCGCAACGTAGTGACCTCTAATAAACCTTGTAAGTTGTATAATACAGGTCAGTGGACCAACGGCTTAACTTAAGCCTGTCGGGGTCCTGGGCGGTAAAATAAAATGAAGCCCCCGCACCGGTCTTCTCAGTTTATGTGGGTAGGTCACTGACTTCTATCATACCAACAAGTAGTATAATACAGGTCAGTGGGGTCCGCCAGGGCACGGAGGCGGAGGGGTCTCGAGTCTCGAACTCGTTATAGGTATGTAATAGACGGTCCGACCTCGGCAAGCGTAGCTTAATCCTCGATCGACTCGTGCAGTTGTTATTATTTAGCCACGAGCCCAAAATGAGAGAATTTCGGAGGAAATGCGGTCGGAGAGACTTTTTCAAAAAGCTTATGTAAAAAGTCATAATTCGAGGTTTGGCTCTCGCCTATTTCCTCCTCCTATATTGGACCAATTTAAAAGATATTTCAAAAACAGAATAAGAAGAATTTCAACTGTGTCCGTCACTGTTTTTTTTTTCATTAATAGTTTTCTTTTTATGTATGTACGGACGCCAGCAGGTCAAGCTACCCGAAACTGTCACATTTTCGCAATCAACCTTGAACCTTAAGATGTAGCAATAAAGTTGAAAATCTATTACAGAAATTTGACAGATTGTAGTAGCTTGATGTGCTGGCGTCTGTACTTTCAGTCTATCAAAAAGTACTCTGTGATTTGTACACTAGACCTCTGTTGACAGCGGCAATTTTGAGCACTTTTTGAGGGTTCTATAAAAATATTGTATCATCAAAAAGAAAAACATAGGGACACAGTCCCTAATGTATCGCGCGACACAAAGTCACCGCAAGTCGCGCAGCGAGCGGTGCCTTTGTGTCGCGCGCGATTTTAACGCGTGTCGCGCCTGTTTGTAGGATCCTCCACTAGGAGTAATAGTGTTCTGTGGTAGGAGCCTTCAGTATGAAAATACGTAATTTTTCGTAGACAGAGTAAACTATAGACTGCTGCATAACTTTTTCATTCGCACAAGAAAAAGAGAAATATATTACGTCACTAGCAAAGAAAAGAGACAGAGTAAGAATATTGAACCCTTACTGCGTGTCGGCTAAGCACATCAATGTGCACAACAAGTTTGACGTTTATGAATGAAATAACAAAAATTATGAATGAAATAAAAAAAACTACACCGCGATTAAACGGAAAATAAGATCTTTTTCGTGCATAATTCAATAATAGTACATACATTTGCGCAACTGTGAAAATGGTAAGGTGCAGTGTAATAAGCTGTAAAAATGATAGTATGATGAAGATTGCCGGAATTTTTTGTCCCTTTCGGTGACACGAATACCATGAGTCTATAGATTACTCTGTCTACGTAATTTTTATATGAAACATATTTTTTGGCTGTTTAGTTCCGAACGTGTTCCGAATAAAATCAACATCACTTCAACTTGGTTATGGTTTGATTTAGGCAGCATGGTCCTTGACCCTAGCCTGTTCCACAAGAAACAAAAGAAAAAAAAATGGTTATGGTTTGATGCGAACTGTCAAATTTTGAATTTGAAATAAAATTCACACAAACGGGAGCTAAATTAACAATAATTTTGTCTTTTAAACCTTTTTAATACTTACGTGTGGAACAGAACGTTATGATTCAATTTATTAGTGTCGGTGAAGTTTAATATTTACGTATTAAGTGCTATTCGTCGAATTAACTTCGACAAAACATACACGATGGAAGAACCAATTCTTCGCTATGAGAAAATTGACTTTCTCGGAGAGGGGCAGGTAATTTTTACTATTCTAACCTACCCAAGTGTAAACAAGTATTGTTTATTATTAAAAAATTAAACTTTTAATTATAACCTCTAAAATTTGTTATAGTTTGCAACAGTATACAAAGCCAGAGACGTGAAAACAGATAAAATAGTTGCTGTAAAGAAGATCAAAATAGGCTCCTGCCTTGAGGCACGGGATGGCATCAATCGGACTGCTCTGAGAGAAATAAAGCTGTTGCAAGAGTTACAGCATATCAATCTCATTGGATTATTAGGTTTTTTCTTTAATAAAATTGTATTTAAAATTTTTATGTAATCAGACCTTGTGTCAACTGGTCAAGCTTGTTTAGAGACATTCACATAATTGTAGGCTATTTTAAAAGCAATGTACCAATAAGTTTATTAGTTAAACCTACAAAACAACCTATAATGTACAGATGCCAGCACATGAAGCTACCCGAAACTGTCCAATTTTCCCAATCTTTCTGTTTTGAATATTAACGACAGGATTGCGAGTAGGTACAACATTTGAGCATGGACTAAAATATAAACCTTGAACCTAATGCTTTAGTGATAAAGTTGACAATAGTAGTAGTTGTAGTAGCTTGATGTGCTGGCCGCCCCTTAGAGGACCCACTGACTGGTGTCTGTAAATGCTGCTATACATTGACCTCTCAATTATATTTATGAAATGCTTGTTGTTAAATTGTAAATAACAAAATCCTTTGCTAAAACATATTCACACAGTCATCTTCCTCTTTTCAGATGTATTTGGACAGAAATCAAATGTATCATTAGTGTTTGACTTTATGGACACTGACTTAGAAATAATTGTTAAGGACAATAATATTGTACTCACTCCGGCTAATGTTAAGTCTTACATGATTATGACTTTAAAAGGTAAGTTATTATTTCCATCATCTACATCGGTATGGGTTGACAAAAGCTTCAAAGTCTGATATCCAGTCTTCCTATCATGTTACCCAGTAACTATGGGTTGTGGAGGCTAGATCAATGAGAATATTCAGCTGCATCCGGTTAGACTGGAAATCAACCCTAACAATCCCCAGATGATCTTTTCATGACCCAAAAATGGTTGACTGGCAGAGAATGCCTACTTGGCATACCTATATTTTGCATAGAGTTTAAGAATAAGTCTATAACTGTCTTTAAGACCAAAGCAACTTTCATGTAATATGGTAATCCAAATAAAAAAGATACACCTTGGTTGCGAATTAGTACTTTTTGGGCAAGCAGTCGTCAAAGATATTGCCCAGTCTCCCTCTAATTTTTTGTGTTTATGCCTAGAAGAAAAAGTGGCAATAAAGTCCTTAGCAAAACTTGATTTATTAGGAAATTCAAGTTGTTGCAATACCTAAACTAAAATTAACTTACTACCACATAAGTTCACTGCAATAATATTAAGGGGGAAGTGCTAAGGTAGCCCGTGAAATTCAAATTTTCTTACGTTTTTTGCAATTAACTTGTTAGTATTATGTTGTACGTTGATTAAAATATGAGTTGCAACCGTATCAAATATGTATTTACAGAATTATAATCATTAGACTCAGTAATACAACTTGTTATGTTAGTAGGTATAATCTTAAAATGTCAAGATTTCATGAAATAGTCATTCAGTAGGATTACCTGGTCTTAGAGAGTTGTGTTGATGACTTTAATGATTATAATTCTGTAAATACATATTTCTTACGGTTGCGAATCATAATATCTTAATCAACATACAATTTAGTACTGACCAGCAAATTGCAAAAAACGTAAAAAAAAAATGAATTTAGCGAGCTACCCTGGCGTTTTTGCCTTAATCAACTCTTCTTATTTTGCAGGTTTAGAATACTTACATCAAAATTGGATATTGCACAGAGATTTGAAACCTAACAACTTACTTATAAACCGGGAGGGTATTCTGAAGATTGGTGACTTTGGTCTTGCAAAGGCTTTTGGGTCTCCAACCAGAATTAACACACATCAAGTGGTGACCAGATGGTATAGGTAATGAATATCAATCTACATTATACAGGGTGTCCCAAAAGGTTACGTAGCTGGGAAGGGGGGTGATAGGGGTGGTCACAAGGGTCACCAGAAAAAAAAAAAAAAAGTTTTTTTTAAAAAATGCCATTTATTTTTTTAAATACCCAGAGGGGATTTATTTTTTTATTTTTCTTTTGACCCTTGTGACCACCCCTATCACCCCCCTTCCCAGCTACGTAACCTTTTGGGACACCCTGTATATCAATATCTATATACTAATAATGAAAGTGAAGTGTCCGTTTTTAATGTCAAAATAACAACATTTTACTAAATGCATACAAAAGTATATATCATTTAAAATGCCATAAAGTCATCAGAGGGCTGCTATAGGCTAAGTTGATTGGTTGATTGTGTCTCAAGATTGCAATTATTAATTTTGGCTCTTACAAGGGTCTGCCTAAAAATGTTAAAACATTTCTTCTTTACTTTTCAATGTCAATACACCATAGTCCACAAACTGATTGGTTTGTTGATTACTTATAAAAACGAATGAAAACAAAGCAAAATCATTTGGCATACTGTAGTTTCGTTACGAAGAAAAAGGCGCGAGTTTACGGATGTAAAAAAAAATCTTATCTCTTTTCAGGTCACCAGAACTGTTATTTGGAGCAAGACAATATGGTACAGGTGTTGACATGTGGGCAATAGGTTGTATATTAGCTGAACTACTACTGAGAGTACCTTTCTTACCTGGAGAATCAGACCTTGATCAACTGTCGCGGATCTTCCAAGTATTTGGCACACCAAATGAAGAAACTTGGCCTGTGAGTATTTCTGAGCTTGTTGCTGGCCCCACTAATTTTCCAAGTTCTGCTACTATATCTACACTCGCAAAACGAAACTATTAAGGAATTTTCATAGGTCTAGACAAGGTTTCCGCGTACCCATTTATCTAGTACTAGCTTTTGTCCGCGGCTTCGTCCGCGTGGCGGTATGATCTAACCATGTGCATATCGATTAATAGATGTTTTATTAATTAACCCTAAAATGCATCATCATCATTAATGCTGATTGAATTCTATCACTCTCCTTTTTTATTTCCAGGGAATGAAAAACTTGACAGACTATGTGCAGTTCAAGGTATTTCCGCCACAGCAGCTGCGTCACATATTCAGTGCCGCGTCTGACGATCTGATCCAGCTGATGGAGAGCCTCCTGTCTCTGTACCCTCCCAGTCGGTGCGACTGCACGCAGGCGTTGCAGATGTCATATTTTAGGTATTGTGAAATATTCTCAATACAGTATGTTAACGCAATTTACGTTATTTAGTGTCCAACCGAAATATGATTTTTAGCCAAAACGAAACTGTAATCGAATCTTAGGCACCTCTTCTAGTTTCGGTCGAAACTGAAACAGAAACTTATGAAGTCTAGAAAACGTTAGATAATGACTTGTTACAAATAATTTGATTAGAGGTATCCAAATATATTTTGTTTTTTAAACGTTGCTCCACACTAGGAATTTTTCCTGTATTGTGGGTGCGTTTACAAACATTTAAACTCACATACACAAACAGCCAGACCCGGAACAACTACTTGTAGGTCATACAAATATTTGTTCCGTGCGGGAATCCGCGACACGCAGCGCAGCAGTCAATCGCTTAACCACTGCGCCAACCGTGCCGCCTACGCCTAATTACTTTTGCTACTGACAAAATTTCAAAATTACTATTGAAAAATGATCCCTCACTGAAATAACGGCCTTAGCAGGTAATGCAGGTATGCTACTGTACAGCTTTTACGATTAGCAATATAGTAATTTCCTCTGCATAATTTAATTTTTGCATTAGTAATCAGCTTTTCGGATACTCGTCATGCTCAATATATACCTAGCGTTAATGCTTGTCTCTGCCAAACAATTCTGCATCGTTAGGAAACGAAATTTTTAAACTGTGCTCAAACGGAACGAGTCGCCAAACTGCATCTCTGCTAAGAACGTAAAAACGACGTCGGTCGCCAAACTGCATCTCTGCTAAGAACGTAAACGACGTATATTTATTTACACTTATATTTTTGGGTTTTGTACAAATAGGGTGAAAACCGGACCCCATTACTAAGTCTATGATTTCTGTCAATATGTAAGTTGTTCGTTGTCCGGATTCTATCAAAACTAACAGCTCACGAACGCCATACACCAGTTTCGACCGTGGTTTCGCTTTCGGCCATAAAGTGCCGGAACCTTCGGCCTGATTCGACGAAATAAAAAAAGGTGTCTTAATTCACTTTTTCAACTTTTTTTTTTCAGCAACAAACCAGCTCCTTCGGTAGGATCTAAGCTGCCCATGCCTACGAGTATTTGCAATCGAATAGAGGCTGATAAACCATCACTCAAGAGAAAGCTTTTGGAAAACATTGATGGCGGCTCCTTAGCAAAGAGACTACAGTTTTGACTAACAAACAATTTAAGACATTCTTAGTACTGCTGCCATGCTGGATTTAGTACAATGAGAGAAAGTGCAATTTACTCATGCTTTAAGATTGTTGATTTTAATGACATTGACTTTGCAGTAAAGAATAGATGAGAAAAAGTCATGTGGCAATTATAAACAAAACTTAAACTTAAGGTAAACTTCGTGCAATGAAACGAAGGTGGTTAAATATAATTCCACATTCTACAGGGTTAAATTAAATTAGCTAACCGAATTCTGTAGACGTCATGGGTAGGTAATGATAAAATAAAAATAAAAAACGATGTATTTTTTTGGGGGGCAACAACCGCTGGTAGTTTTGATACTGAGATAAGAACTTTTTTCTTTTGTTTTATCGTGTTGAGTAATCGATACCAATCACGTCTGTAAACCTTACACAAAAAACTGATTTTTTAAACTGATAATATTACAAGTTTGCCTCACAAAAAGCCATCATATTAATTTCTTCGATACAGACGCGATACGCACGCGAGTCAGGTACTGGCAGGCACTGCTCTGTAAGATAAAAGCGCGCCGTCGACGCACGTTTCTAAAAGGCGCGTTAACGGCGCGTTTAAAAACCGTGGTGTGCACAGGCCCTTAGATATCGATGCCCGTCACGTCTGCGGAGTTTCGCTAGCTAATTTAATGTGACCCTATTTATAATATACGCGAAATATATAAAAAGCGTCTCAGATGATTGTTTATTAAGTTAGTCAATTAAATGTAATGAAAAGAAGCGGTTGCTACAGTTATGCAGATTAAATTGTGTTTAGAAACTTGTGATGGATTAAGAAGAACTTACAAATGTATTGTTTCGTGATTATGTATTTTTCAGGTGATTGTAAAGACAGACTTAACTGATTCAACCAATTGACAGAACTGAACTGCAAAGACTTGCTGATATTATTAAACTTTTTTATTGATAAGAGAAAATATAGATTTGATATTAAAATATAGTTTTATTCCATAAAAACAATGATAACTGTAAAAATAATAATACAGTTTATAGTAAAAATAATCTGTTAGTTATTGCTTATTTTTCTATGCACCAGAATTTACAGAACATTGACAAAATTACTCTAATATTATTAAGGATTATCGGTAATGTTAATATTATCATGATTACAATGAACACGTTAGCAATTACAATATAAAAATACTTCTTATTTGTAACTGGAATATATTGCAAGCTATAATAATTGTTTTCAGTTGTAGCAAACAATAATCATCACACAGTTACGACTATATTTGGTTTACAAACACTCGCTCGAACAAGTGGAGTATTGTAATGGACAGTCTCATGAACACAACGAACACACTGGAACGTCGCAAATTGTCGTATGGAACACACACCTACGCGCCACGCTTACTTGTGCAGGGGAATTGAAACTAATCTGGAAAAAAAGAAAATACTATTAGCGTTTTGTCACTTACTGGTCAAAATAAAGAATCTTGTATCTTTACCATTATACCTGAAGCAAAAACCTCGTAGCTTTTCATAGTAGAACCTCCATGGAAGTAGCTATCACAGGTAAAATCTATTTATATGCCCGGTTTGACAATAAAAAAAGGCTACCATTAGTAAGCAAAACTATTCGCTTTTGTTAATGGGAATCGACCATTAGGCGGTTTACAGCAAAGAGGACGGTCATCGCTCTCGGTACGTGCTCGCCGCGTGTGCGTAAAGGCGGATACAGACATTACGAGGCATGCGCAGCGCACGGCGCTCATCGCATGGTTCGCAATGTGTGGACGTTCATATTCGTGGTGAGGCACGGGCTTCCACATGCCTCACTACGAATATGAACATCCACACATTGCGGGGCAAGTGCTTCCAAGCATATATTAGTCTATGCTTCCAAGCATATGAAAGCGAGACGACCGAATGTACAGTGAGCAAAAATAATTCTTTAGCATATTGACATGAAGTTCTTGTGCTTGTCAAATATGGAGAAAATTCAATGAATTTCTTGCTTGTCAGAAATGGAGAGAATTCAACAAATTAGAATAAGAGCATAACACAAACGAGTTCATTCTCCAAATGGTGTAGGCAGTGCGGACGATTTGTGCTTTGGTGGTGCGCTCTGGAATGGGTTGCAGGGGCGACGGCCGCTTCCAGATCACTACATCCCTGCACTGCACTTGAAATCCTACAAATAGTATTAACAAAATAAATGGGCAGCTTGATAGCCGTCACACACAAGAACAACTCAAAACCAACTCTATTCATAAACTTTGAAATGTGAGTTTATATAGTATCACGTAATAGTGTTACAGTCAGTTATCTATCACCGACGCATTGCCGACCGAAAAAATGTTACTGATTTATAGTTCATTTCAATGTTTAACCAGCCGATACGGCTAAATTTCGCGATCACCCAATACCGATAATCCGTTTATCCACCACGCATTCCGAGAATCAGCCCTAGGCCTACTTGGATAAAAGGATTTTTTATACTTACGGTGGATTCTTGAACATGCGTTTCCGCGTACGTATCCTAGGGTGGATAAACGGAAACAACTACAACAAAAAACAAAAACAACCACTCAGTGCCGTGTAGTTATCTACAGACTGCGCGGTGCCACGAGCACCGCGCAGTCTGTCTCAGATGAATGGTTTGTGTGTGCTCACTATAGTCCGCGCGGAACTATAGTCCGACTTTTAATTAGCTGCAGTAAAATGACACTTCATAATAACTAATTCCGGACTGAGTTTAGAGATATGCATGTCAAATAAGTTTCGTTTGTTACACTATTCTGTACTAGAAAAACAAGATTTGGTTGATGGCCGCGAAAAAACAAAAAGACGCACATAAGCTGTCATTTTACTGCAGCTAATTAAAAGTCCGACTATAGTTGGCCGCGCCTTAGATAGGGACGGGGGTGAGGGCGGCGAGGTTGCCTTGTGTTCGCAACGCACGTACTGAGTAATGACAAAGAGCCCCCGCCCCCGTCCCACCGCTCACATACCTAATGCTTGATTTCAGTCCAAGCTTGGCTTCGAATTGAATGGCCAATTGTACCCAAGATACGTGGCCACACATTCGCTGCAATACCTTTTGGCAATCGCACTAGCCAAGAGCATTGGAAATTTGCACCGTTGAACGTTCGAGCAGGTTTCTTTTTGCGAGCAGCAGTCCTGCGGCGAATTTGATTGTCATGCGGCGATTAGTTTAGCCTTTCGCTTGCGTGGCAAAATATTCGCTTGGCAAGGCCTCGCGCTGTCTGTGCGCGGCTCAATATTAGGCCGTGTAGGTACAGGTAAGAAGAATTACATATATTCCAATTTCCACTCACCACTGTCCGAGTTATCCCCTTGGGCGTTAGGCCTGTGTGCGACTGTTTTGCTCTTCTTAAAGGTGGTCTGTACACAAAAATTTTATCGGTCCCTTCTTTGTTTTCTTACAACTAATTTTTTTCTATTATATAGCTTAATTTTCATGCAGCATAAACATTCACACTTTCTGTAGGCAAACACAACATTTTAGAATAATGACTATAATTTTTAGAGGATGTTCGCAATGTTCAAAGTGCCAATTCATAGATGAATATTTTATAAAAACATTGTGTTGGCCAACGAAAGTAATAGAGTATAAGCGAAATCAAATGAAGTGGCCTGAGAACATTGTCTTAGTGTGATTCACATTTACCTTGGGGGTGTTAGAGACCACTGATAGTCGTCCGTAGACGCCATATTTGCGTTCGTCTTCGGGCCTTAATGTTCCCATTTTTTTCATGACTAAATAGATCTGCAGGTTACAAAAACATTTAGAATTCAGTCGTTTTAAATTGATAGCGAATTGTCATAAGTAAAGCCTCGAATTTATGGAAAGAAAAGTTGTAGAACATTGACTCACAGTTTTGTTTTGTGTTGTGGAATCTACCTGGCAACATTTTCTGCCATGGTGCAGCAATTTTGTATGTTCCGCAACTTTTGCTAAACGGGGCTTGAGATATAAGATGTGTGTCTAACCTGTTCTAGCATGCCATAACTCCTTATTAGGAAGTCCCTCTGCGCCAACAAGTTGACTCTCTCGCGTTCTTCTTTTTCCACAATAGGGTCAGGCTCGAATGAGCACAGCACGTATGTAGGCTTGCACTCGGTCACCTAGTTCGCAAAAATATACAAGGTGTAAAAAGACCCACCACGAAGCCGACATCTAAGTATGCATTCTGTACATCAAACTAAGTAACTTTGTGCAAAAATAAATGCTGGGAAAGGGCTTTTATTTTAGGTGTGATTTTTTTTTTATTCTAAGATCTACTAATTAAGACTGCCTAACGTTAACAAAATTAATAGTGCCTAAGTGGCCAGCTACTATTAATGTCCATGGTAAAAATATGACTTTGGCACCTTTTTCGTAGTAGTAAGAGCGGTTTTAGTTGTTCAAATGTTACTGCATGCTGTTGACCAGTGAACGTACAGTCACGAGCTTAAATATATTACTATGCATAGCTCGGCAATAATATCTAATTTCATGATTCATACATTAATAAGTATAGCAGGCAGCACAAATATGTGACATCGAAGGAACATAGTAGGAATAGGGCGATTTATGACGCAAGATATGCCCTTTGCATTGATCATATGAATATTTTGGCGTCGCTTGTCTTGCCAGATAGTTTTGGTGTTCCTTTACCTTTGGTATGCTGTACCATTTACGCGACAACAGGTGTCCCATTTTCGTCTGGGAAATGGGGAAAGATTCTATTAAAATTAAATCACTAACCGGTTGCAGCGAAAGCGACGGTTTGGCTGTCAGCTTCTTCTCTTTATCATCTTTGTTATCTTTGCGTTTCTGTTCTTTTTCCACTCGAGGTTTAGATTTTGTGGTTTTCTCGGTAGCAACAGTGGTGGCAGTGGTGGCAGTGGTAGCAGTTGTCGTGGAACTGGCTTCTTCAATGGACTTCTTATCGCCTTCTTTAATTGCTTTGGGCTGCGATGGTTTCTTCAGAGCTTCCGCTTTGGCTTTCGTTTGCTGTGTTACAAAGAACA
This sequence comes from Oligia latruncula, assembly GCA_948474745.1. Classification (NCBI taxonomy): domain Eukaryota; kingdom Metazoa; phylum Arthropoda; class Insecta; order Lepidoptera; family Noctuidae; genus Oligia; species Oligia latruncula. The sequence continues at coordinate 11,237,846 of OX419699.1, forward strand.
GCATGGACTTTTAATGTTTATTTTAGGTATCGTATAGAACAACGCAGTGCAAGGTCGCGTGAATGTAGTCGGTAGTGTGTAGTACCTGAAACTCCTCCCGTTGCAAGCGCGTGCAGTCGCCGCGGGCGCGGGATGAGGCCGTACCAGTGTACAGCGAGCCTGACGGCTGCTGGAAAAGCGACGCGTACTGCTCGCCGACGGGGTAGACACGTCTGTTGATATTATAATAAGTACGAAAGTCTACCACGTTCTATTAGGTTCGGAACATCAAGAATCTTTTTAGGGCTGAGCTAGTAGTATCCCGGATTCACACTTTCTGTAGCCCAGAAATATGCTTCACTAGAGTGAGGAAGAAGCAGCTACGGAATTGGCCCGCAACAGCTGCGTTTCCACCAAAGAAAATGAAACGTTAGTATTGGTTTTTTTGGGCACATGCATTACAACGCATACTTGCACATCTCTGGTGCAAAAGGGTAAAATGAATGCAGTAGAGAGCGGGCGTTTGCAAGCAATCTTTGACGCTCTAGTGAAGTATTTAATGAGCTATAGAAGCAAGAGGGGAAAAAGCAAATCTCGGCGGTCTGCCGAGTTACAAAAAAAAAAGAACTTGTCCTTCATTTTCAAGATAATTATGTGGCCAACCTGGAACTAAAGTGGTCTATGATGCAAAATAAACATTTTGAGATATTTTTTTTTGTATCAGACCACTTTAGTTACAGGCTAGCCATGTGTCTATGTGTAGGTGTAGTGAGTGTATACCAAAACTATTTTATGGACTCTAGTTTCACCAGTTTACTATAATAAGTTGAATATATTATGAAATCTGAAACGCTAGGAATGATAGTCCCAAAAAAAAATGAAACAATATAATTTATAAAATATGTTAAATGTGTATTAATTAAGTTTATTTAAATTTAAAATAGATTTCTTTCTTTATTTTGTTGATAACATGGTATATACCTAAAATTTCCCAGATGCGTTTCCTCCCACTGTATTTGCGTTTGCCACGGACTTTTTTCTGGTTCCTTCTCTTCCGTCGGTGTGAATTCTGCAAACCTGAAATATTTATGTATGACTATTGAAGCAATGCGTCATTCGTTCAAGGGAAAACGTGCGAAGTTCTGGACTACCTACTTAAGTACCTACATGAGTTATTTTACCTCTGAAAGTAGCAACCTCATCGTAACTACAATTAAGATCACTGTGAATTGACAGTGATGTAAAATAACTGTGAAAGGCAACCCTATCCTAACTAGAATAAAGATCAAGTGATGCAAAGTCAAGAGGTAAATAACTGTATGAAAGGAAAGCATGCACTGTAGTGTAGTCATGGTTTCGAAAGCTGCTACGGCGTAGCTAACGTTGACGTTGTGCTACAGCGTAGCTCGCGCTGTGCTACGATCGTTTGCTCATTTTTCTGAGTAGTCTATACTAACTTATTGGTTTGTAGAAGCCGGTCTCGTATCCTCTTGCGGTCTTCCTCCAGTACTCGTCGCTTGTCGCATTGCCATATATTGAGCATAGTAAAGGTGTCAGTCAACAGCCCTTCCTTCACCTCACGGTCCAATTGCGTATCCGTGTGAAAGCTCGGCGAATGATTCACCTAAAGGTAACAACATAAATATATTACAATGGTACTCTTTAACGGGTATTTTTTTGCCTTGACAATCTTAGTAAGTTAGTATGGATCAATTTGTTGCAAAACGATTTTTCTAACTATATTCATGATTGTTTATTTAAGTGCGAGGACATTTAATTTGGTGTAGAAATTCTGCACATTTTTGGTGACACTGAAGTATGGCGCAATCTAATAAGTCCATTGCCTACTAGATTGACCAATATTTCAATTACTATTGGAAGTAGGTTAGGGTTAGCCATCGAGAATTAAATTAGGTATGTAATAAGTGCTTACTTCCAATATATAGGGATGTAACTTATGATCTAGAAGAATATCGAAGCCCAGTATTTCAAAACAGGCGTGTACCTGCAAGATAGTAACATAATGATTACAATTACAAATAATTAATTATTTGATTTAATTATGATATGATATGATTGAATGGCTGAAAAATATCTAGGTACTACTTACTAACATAGATTACGAAACGAAGAATGAGAACTGTTTGCTATCAAAACTTCGAAAGCCAGGCTATTTACCAAATTCCTGTTTTATCAAGGGCTTGAACGATATGAAATAGAGAATTTGGATGCATGGCTACCTGTTAAAGTTATGCATAGCATATTATACCATAAAGCTGATGCCACTGATGCTTTAGCAACTTCGAACTTTGCTGTTCAGCAAAATGAGAAAGAACATTAGTTTCATATAAATTAATACATTTTATTTATTATATGCTTTAAAAATATATTGTGTTTAAAAATGTAGCTTACGTCCAGAGCTAATAAGTAAATAGATAATTATGCGACATCGAAATCAAATAGAGGCTAATTTGGGCTAATTCTACTAATACTCTCGTAGTAAGTAGCCGTTCTGTCAGGGTAATGCCTGATTTTTTCTAGTTTTGCAGGTAGGTCCAGTTTTATGTTTCGGCCATGGTCTGTGGTTTCGGCAGTATTGAAAAACGGTACACTAATACAACTTCAAGCATAGGGCATTCAAAATCTACAGATACCAAACCTAAAGAATGAATAATGCTTATTCAACTGTTACCAATACTCTCAATAAAATTTTCATACTCAAATAAAATGCCATCTGAAGCTTAAACAAATATAAAACTCAAAAGAACCATATCATGCGAGGGGAAACACGCGTGGTAACTGTGCTTGAGTATCGGCCACGCCGATATTATCGTCTTCACTATCACTTGGTCTATGGCGTGCCACAGCCTGTCCAAGTCCACACCTTGCGATAGCAGGATCTTGTTCAAAGTCGATATCTTGCTGATGAATGGAAATTCATCGTGACTTTAGATTCGATTAGGTGGGTAAGTGTTAACTGGGCTACGTTTTTGCCTGTATCTGAATATAGGGATAAAACTTATTTTCCGTGAGCCGGAGGACCGAAACAGGGTTAGATAGTGCGTGTTCCGTAGACCGTATCCCATCTCGATTTTCGTAAATAATTGAATAAAATCGAAATTGCAATGTCGTCGAATATAACAGGAACAGAAAATAAGTTTAAACTAATTTTCAAAGTACTTTTACCAGGCATTTGATACAATCACGTTCTAAAATCATTCAGCTATTACGTATGATACAAAATTATTATAAAAAGATTTTCTCACCGTTTGCTGCCCGCTTCAGAATCATACACGTAAGTGCGGCTGTGTTTATTCAAAGCGTAGTTAGTCAGGTGCATGAACACGTTAGTCGTGTTGTTCACATTAGGATCCGCGTATCGACTCGTTGCAAACCTTGAGCAGAATTTATTAAGAGACATAAGAGCGATTTCGTTTTAGAAAGGCTAAGCTAGTTACAATGTATTAGGTTCAATTTATTACAGATAACTTTAATCAAGGAAGTCGTTTGATCATATTCTTAGATTTAGGTTAGGCATTTGATTAGGATGCACATAAAATGCTTGAATATTGCGTTAAGAGGATATGCCCAAAATACTTCAAAGGTATCTTAAGAAAACAATTAGTTTAAGTCTTTAGAAGGAAAACGAAATAATGTAAAGAAATATCTACTTATATATAAATCCGTCTTTACTGTAAAACTGGGGTTCGTCAGGGTAGTACAGTTGATCCCCTATTATTTCTACTTTACAAATTGATGACTTTAATTTGAATTCGTATCTAATGTTTTTCCAAATTATTTATTTGGGAGCTCATACCTTACAAGTCCTTCATTATAGACAAAAATTCGGAGGGGATCGCACGATGTTATAAGAGTGTACACTCTAATGTCGAACTTATACCCATCCACCAAGTATGGCTTAGAAAGATACACCTGCAATTATATTCGGTACTTTCGTTATTATAGAATTTCAATAATATAATAATTCTCTTGACACAATCGTGTTGCTACTGCGATTATAGTTCTTGTGGGAAATAGTACAATGGAAAAAGTTACTAATTGTATTATTTGATTTAAAATAGATACTTTTGTGTTAATTAAAGTTACCTGACAAATAAGTTTGTCTGTAGGTTTGATTTCTTTGAGCGACTTCGTCAAATAGATGCCTCGTCCTTGACTGCCACATTCCGGTTTTATAATAAACGTCTTATTTTTACGTGATTTACTGTAGTTTAATGCTTCACCGAAACTGAAAGAATATTTTTGTTGAATACAAGAGATAGTTCAAAAGGTTTCCTAAAATATTATTTTTATGAAATTCATAAAATATTAAAACATTCTTACTCTGCAGGCAAGCACCAAGTTTTTGGGAAAAAGTTGTATTCCTTTGGATAAATTTTCTGCATTCTGTTCAAATTACGTGCAAGTAAGTCTTTTCTGAAAATACCATGACATATAAAATCAAGAAATGCCATTAATTTAGTTTAAACACTGGACATTATCTTTACCTGCAGATTTCTAGCATGCCAGGAAAATGGTTGATGCGCTGAAACCGTTTCATTTCTTTCGCTCTTTCGACAGAGACACTCATGTCAGTCCAGTAGAAGTTCCAAGCATCATCTTCAGACACTTCTCGCATTCCAAAGGCACTGGCAACTTTGCGTATTGACTCATATCGGCAGTTCGTCAGACATATTGATATTTGGGATCTGCTACGGCAAAAATAAACTAGTAATCAATAATGATAATACTGAATGAAGTGTGCAGTTTGCATAATGCATAATCAGTCTTTAATGTTCCTACTGCGGGGACACAGGCCTCCTCCTCGATGTCACATGTCTTCGAATTTTTGGTTCTAGGACATGCCGGTTTCCTCACAATGTTTTCTTCACCGTTTTGAGTGATGAAATATTTACACAAAGTACAGCGCCTGTCTGGGTTCGAGCCTACGACCTACAACTGGTAAGTCGTGGTCGTTACCACAGGGCCACCACTGCTCTAGTGCAGTTTGGAAAGGCCTTATTGAAGTCCTATAATTTTACGGAAATAGAGTGTGTGGATTGCTACGGCCGTAAATTAAGGTAGATCTTAAATACCTCCTTCTTTTCTTTTTCTTGCGTGTTACTTCTATAGGTATCATGGGTGCAGTTTGTGAAGTTGGTTGAGAAGTGTCATCTTCACCACCAAACTTGGTGTCATAGCTACGCATCAACATGGAAGCTATGGTCTCAGCATGTTCCTTTTCCTCTTTTGCTTGCTGATCAGTTACTGCTTTCCCATCTGCCGGATAAAGAACACAAACACATTATAACAAAATTAACTGTTACAATCCTTCATTAAAACATGTACAATGTACATGCATGTACTAATCATAATTTATTTAGTAGAAATTATTTTTATTACAGTTATGTGCCCCTTAGGGGCAACAATACAATACAATTTTGTCTCATTGGTTAAGTTTTCTATAAGTAAAAATTAATCCCTTTTTAATTCGGTTCATTGAAAAGTATTCAATAACAGCAGAAATGGGTGCTTTTTATTTTAATATCTAATGTTAAAACTAAGTTCGTCTAAGCCCCTTCGTGGACTACAAAACAAACAATCCCCGATCCCAAAGTGTCCGGCAGCTCCGGGGGGCAAGTGATTGCCAGTATGCAAGAACCCCCTGGAGTCTGGGGTGATAATCTCCGGGCGAGTGTCTGTAACTGCCAAAGAAACAAGGCTAGCCAAAGTGACCCCGATAAACTAAATACGTCCAGCGACATCGAGGCAGATCCAGGAGAACATGGCGGGACGAGCTTGACGCCTACAGACAGGATTGGTCCACACTAGCTCAAGACACAGAGGAGTGGAAAGGAGAAAGACAGGCCTTAGCCCTGCAGTGGGACAACATAGGCTATAAATCCATACTTACTAAATTATAAATTTGAAAGTAACTCTGTCTGTCTGTCTGTATGTTACCTTTTCTCGCCTAAACCACTGAACGGATTTCGATAAAATTTGGCAGAGAGATAGATTGCATCCCGGTGAGGGACATAGGATAGTTTTTATCTCGATATTCCCACGGGATCGACACTTATGCGGGTGAAACCGCGGGGCGGTGCTAGTAAAAAATGAAATAATGGAGTCCTTACCCTGTACTTTATCACTTTTTCTTTTATTTGCCCCTGCTGGAGTTGGTTTTGGGCTGTGTTGCGATTGCTGATCCTCATCACGCAAGAAAGTGTCTTGTAAGTCCACCTAAAAACAAAACATTTATTTATTTAACCGGTTGAATTTAATTTAATTACAGAAACAATTAAAAAGCCATTGTGTCTCGCGTGGAACTACGTTCCGGCATACTAAGGGTTAATACTTCAAGCACACAAATGTACAGAGGCGGACTTAATGCCATAGGATCTTAATGTTGAGACTGCTTACTTAATAAGCTGAAGATTTTTTTTTTTGTTTGTTTGAACGCACTAATCTCTGGAACTACCAGCCGGATTAGAATTTTTTTTTTCTGCAATTTTGTTAGCCCAATTCTTGAGGAAGGCTATAGGCTACTTAACATCATGCTAGGATCCTTAGAAGCCGAGCAAAATGAAAAAAACTCAGTAAGAAGATTACTATGTGAAAACTGCGAAGTATACTATACGGTGGCAGGCGGGTCAGGGAAACATTAAATTTCACGCGGACGAAGTCATAATATGGGTAGAAACTAGAATAGGAGAAACTGACTGACTGACATATCAACCCACAGAAGAAACTACTGGACATGCACATAATAAGTAGGGGAACACCAAGAAGGGGTTCTTAGAAATTCGATGTTGAAGGGGGTCAGAAGGGGTGATTTTGCTTATATGAAAACTCTTTTCCTTGTGTTTCTAAACTTGAAACTTAGCTCGAAAAAGTTTGACATTATTAGTTTTCAATACTACAAACAATAAAATAAATGTTACAGCTGAAGTTTTCATGGAAGAATCTTAAAGTGAAGTCCAATGAATTTGAAACAGCATTATTAATCTTCATAAAAAATAATGATTGAATGAATTTCTAATAGTTCTTAATTCAACCCTCAACTGGGTGAAAAAGGGTACCTAATCAAGTTAGGGGAGGATTTTACTGCTTCCTTCGATTAACTCAAAATCATGAAGTCAATTATTGGAAACATAGCAAACTATTAAAAAAAAAAACAATCAAGATTTCAAAGAATTGGGAAAACAATTTGTAAGAAAAATCACATTCCTTTGAATAAGAAACTTGGCACAATAACAGTAACTTATCTAGGTAATAACAACTGTAATGATTTCCCACTACACCGGGAATGCTAGTGTAGGGTCCAAGAAATTTGAAAAAATCAAGCGCCTAAGGTTCTGTAATGTATTACTAGTTTTTTAACAATGTTTTCTGAACCCAGTTTTTATTATAAATTTTCTCCTCTAAAGGGAATGGACAGGGTGTTAAAGTTCGTAGGGTATAAAATCCGCGCGGAAGAAGTCGCAGCCAAAGTGCTAGTGTTTACATACAACAAGTAGGCGAGCAACTAGATTTACCAAATAATCACAATTCATACCTCCATTTGCTGCAATGAATTAATATTAGTGACAAACGGCCTAAACGCTCGTGTTAGGCATTCTACGGCATGCAATAATATCGCTCAGTGCTTATGAAATAAGTCACCTAACAACGAAGACCTAAAACAAGAATTAAAAACCGCTGAAACAGGAACTTCTGTAGTAAAATAATTGAATGCCTAGACGTTCATGTCATCGCTACATGTATAACTTTCGTCTTACCAAACTTGGTTTATGTACCTAGTAATTTCATTAAAATTTTGCGAGAGACATTATTGGAAACTGTTTTTTGTTTTTGTTTCATGTCAGCTGTCAAGTCAAAAGAAAGTCTGTTTCCGTTTCAGCCATAGACATAAGTTTCAGCTGATTTTAGATACAAACTTTTCCGGAAAATCCGGAAACGGATACGACTAGAAGTTATTCGAAAATGTGATCGGATACGTCCTTCAATAGTCTATGGTGGTAACCGGCACGATGTTATCTAGACTAGTGTCTCTGCACCCTTATTTTGTGTTTGATATACCAAAGACTAAATTAGATTTATATTATTTTGGCAACACTTGCCTTTTTTTAGCTTGTTCATTGAGTCCGGTCCAGCAATAGAATTTCATAGAGAACTAGATTAGTGACAAACTTCGCATGTGTTACGTGGGAATCAAATTAAACTCTATTTTTTACTCAATAAAACTTAAATGTGCTTGTGATTTAGGCTTTCGAAGTTCTAACAAATTACCAAAGTGGGCCGTACCCTCGGCCGTCAACTTACACAAATCGTCAAATTCTACATTCTTGTACATATTTCTGCTTTTCCGCCAAAGTACAGAGTCATTCTAGATTTGCCAAAATGGCAGAGGGACAGGACGAACCCAAAAAAATTACTATTACAGTGAAAACACCGAAAGAAAAACAGCAAGTGGAAGTTGATGAGGATGCTGACGTTAAAAAAGTGAGTACGGCGCCGTCAGAAACTTTGCTCATGGCGTAATAACATTAGATATTGCACACGCAATCTCTGACGACATTTATTTAGTTAATCGGCAACATAAAATATGAATTCGTTATTTGATTTTAGCTCAAGGAAGTGTTGTCCCCTAAATTCAGTGCGGAACCGGAGCAGTTATGTCTCATATTTGCCGGAAAGATCTTGAATGATGCCGACTCCCTGAAACAGCACAACATCAAGGACGGGCTGACAGTCCATCTCGTGATAAAGACGCCTCCCAGGCCCGAGCCTGAGGGCGCAACGCGACGCCCTCCAGGTACCGAATTGCTTACATCCTGTCATTACTGTGAAACATAGGTTTGCAGTGCATAGAGGTTTGCACAAAGTGAAGAGAGGTATTGAAAAAAATTATACAAGATGCATATTCAATTTTATTTCTGAGTCTGCATTTGTACATAAGAAATTCTGTACATGCATGTAATTGTTTAGATAAAATGCACTAAAATTACTTTCACATAAATGTAAAGAAAGATGATAGTATTAAATATCTTACGTTGAATATTTTTTTAAGTATGTTATTGTAATTAGGTCATTGACTAATTAATATATTCAATGAACATTGAGTTTTGCAAGAGGCTAGAACAATACACACTCACAATAGTACAAAGTATTCAATGTACGAGTGGTATATCAATGAATTTAAAATTAAATTGGATTATGATGTCTGCAACTAGTAATAATTACTTAATTCCTTATAATGATGGATTTGTTAAGCCATGATTGAACTCTAAAATTAAATTAAACACCTGATAATGTAATGTAAATTGTCATATAAATGACTAGTGTTTGCCCACTGTTTAGCCTGGGTAGAGTTCAGAAAATATGTCATGGGAACATCGTAACGGGATAAAAGGTCAAACCAGGTCATGTTCATGTGAAGAGGTGAAAGACAGAGTTACTTTCGTATTTATAATATTAAGAATGGATATTGTGTAGTTGACAATTCATATAAATAAACACAAGTCCCATTCATGAACTTTATGCATAAAACATCTTGTTTGATAAAAAAAAAGATAATCCCTTGTTATCAAGTGTTTACGGAGGTCAATTTTTTTTATTTACAATGTTTCTAAAGAGTGATTCAAATATTACCTACCATGGAAATGTAATGCTTCTATATTGTTGTCACATGAGCTTGGTCCACCTGTAGCTCTAACTGATAACAGAGTTGGATTTAACCACTTACATTATCTAATATGGGTGAAGAGAAGTTCTTCAAAGACATAATTATTATGGTATTATGGTTTCTTTGAATATGTAATTATAATGTCTTGATATAAACATTGATTCTTCTATCTTAATCTCTTAGTTCATGCAATTTATTCTCCATTATTTGTTTGCAATCTTTGGACTAAAGTACTATCAATTCTAATCTGCTATATCATACTTACAAATCAAAACTAATGTCTTGATTAAACAAATCTAAGTATAATAACTTAGATTTGTTAAAGAAAGAAAGAAAAAGTATTTATTGCGACTCGTACAGGAAGATTACAAACTAAACTAAACACAGTAAAATAAAAATCCAAGATAATAAAAAAAAAGTAACAAAAGGAAAATTAAACAGAAACTCCTATACATTGTTCAATCAAGACAATTAAATCTAGTCATTTATTTGAACTGGGCTGAGAATCAGCACTTTATAGATCATAATAGTAAAATCAATAAACAGTTACAGTTAGTTAGTTAACTAAGAATAACAATAAAACTATGGTCAGCCTTTCTCTGTAAAATTTTTAAAACATTCATTGACATGGAACACAAAGTTTTTTATACCTACAGTTTATATCATCAGTGTAATTCCAAAGAATGACACTAATAAACAATGTAATTTCTGTTCCCCTTTCATCATTGTCATACTAATTTTCATCATTAATTTAAAGGCTAATGATAAATTGTGTTCATATTTTATGAAAAGTTTATTGGCACATACCCAGATTTGAATTAGAGTGACCATAGAAATATCGTATTGCTCAGTGCTTCGACCACATTAGTATTAGAAAGAATAGAAAATTACTTTCACATACTAAGTTATTGAGCAATACCACTTTGGAAGAAAATATTGTTATTGTAGATCCTTTACAACACATCACACCTGTACTGCTGACACAAGTGTTAAGTAATAATTGTTTTATCACCCCCATGTTATAAGAGGCAAAGAGGGAGCATATTGCTATTAACTAGAACCCAATTACATTGTAAATGGTTTTAAAAGTTGTAAGCAATCTAATCAATTAATATTTCAGCTGATGTCGGTGCCACTCCATTTGGTCTAAATTCACTGGGTGGATTAGCAGGCCTAGAAAGTTTGGGACTTGGTCAGAGCACCTTCATGGATTTGCAGGTAAAAATCTTCAAATAATTTGTACCTGAATTAACATGCATTCTTATCTAGAGAAACATGAGACAGGAGAAATGCTGGCTCCAGAAGACCATGCATCATAATAATAACTGTTTCACAGTTGTCTTATTGTATGGTTGCGATGGCAATCCAAAACCAATAGAGAGAGATGAGGACCAATAGCTTAATGGCTGAGGGAACAGAGAGTGCGCCTGTGCTTAGACTTGTGCACTATAATATCTCACGCCCCGAAGGCTAGTCTCCGCTGACATTGGCCGTCGTGGCCGAAATTCGGCCTGAAGGACTAATTAGTAAATTATTATTGTATGGTTGAATGTTTGTTAATGTTTCGAAGAATGAAGATTCCTTTTGAGTGAGAGCCTCCCTTTACCATTACTCTCTATTCTAGGATTTTTTTTAAATTTTAAGTGTTATCTTGATAATCATTGTCTATGGTATTTGCTTTAGGCTCGCATGCAACAAGAGCTCCTAACCAACCCGGACATGTTGAGGCAAGTGCTTGACAACCCGCTTGTGCAGCAAATGATGAATGACCCTGAGAACATGCGTACGCTCATCACATCCAACCCACAGATGCAGGACCTAATGGCGGTAGGTTTTATCTCTGTTCTTCGAAATTAATTTTTTAATTCTGTAGATAGGATATTGAAATCACTTTCACACGACATGATTATAAAAAAAAATGCTGGCGGAGTCGACATTACCTATCTGCTGACTTCCCTGAGAAGAAATTGCGACACAAACTTAAGGGTCAAATCTCTTTTAAAGATATTTAATGCCTGGAGGAGAAAAAATTATTATAAAAAATAATGTGTAACAAAATGCGGGGACTGTGGGAATGCATCTGGACTGGCGTTTTCAGAACTGCACCAGAAACAGTTTGAGTAAACTTATCTCAAAAGACAGCAAACGTGCATCAGCCATGAGTTCACTCTTATCTTAGGGAGTTACTGAGTTAGATGCCCTGACACAACAATACCACCAGTGGGAGAATAAAAAATAGACTTTAAAAAAACTGCAAAAACAAGTTTGACACTGCTGTTTTGTGTTCTACTGGCTGACCCTGCGTAGTAAGACTCACTACGAAGCTGCTTACTGTCTCAACTTTTTACTATGATATATGCTAAATGGAACAGTAGTTGCCCAGTGGTAGCAGCCGAGTGTAGGTCGTGGGTTCGAACCCAACAGGCGCTTTACTGTGTAAATATTTTCATTACCACTGCTCTCAAAACGGTGAAGGAAAACATCATGAAGAAACCGCATGTCCTAGAACCAAAAATTCGAAAACATGTGACCTCTAGTAACGCGCACTGGGCCCGCGTGGTAGATTACAGCCCACTCCCTCTCGAATAGAGGAGCCCTGTGTCCCAGCAGTGGGAACATTATGGGCTGATTATGCTAAATAATATTTCTCGTATATCTCGTGCGAAAATGAGAAGATCTAAAACTATAGTCCGCGCGGAACTAGTTGGCCGCGCCTTGGGTATGTGAGCGGTGGTACGGAGAGGCGGGGGCGCTTTGTCATTACTCAGTACGTGCGTTTCGAACCCTAGGCAACCCCGCCGCCCTCACCCCCGTCCCCACCTAAGGCGCGGCCAACTAGTACTACTGGACACCAATCTATTTTTTACTTTATATTTGTTTTTTTTTTTGTATTTCCAGCACAACAACAAAGATACAGAGATTCTTTAGGTGTTTCTGACTATGCTTGTCTAAGGGATGGTAGCTCAATCCTCCCATGCCAGACTAAGCTAAATGAATTTATTATAAATTAATTTAGATTACAGATATGGATCATTCCATATTGTTGATGCATGTGTTCCATCTTTGGCTTTCAGTAATTTATTTTGTTCTAAAATACAGCGAAATCCCGAGATAAGCCACATGCTGAACAACCCTGAGCTGTTGCGGCAGACTATGGAGCTGGCCCGCAACCCAGCTATGTTGCAGGAACTCATGCGCTCCCACGACCGCGCGCTATCCAACCTTGAGAGCATACCTGGTAAGTGAATCTTAAAATATGCCATAATTGAGAGTTGAAAGTAATGTCATCATCTGCCTAAGCTTTTCCCCAATAGGTCGCCTTCCAGTCTAAGCAGATGGAATACCAGTATTTTACATGGAGCAACTGTCTATATGACCTCCACTGCCCAGTCACTGGGTAACTTGATGGCCCTTGGTAGCCAAATGTCGGACTTTCGGGCTTCTGACTACATGTACAAAAATCTACGAATGACAGCCAAGACTGACGGTTTAACGTACTTTACGAGCCACGTAGGTTCGAAATGGATGGTCCCCCATCCAAGGTACAGCCGCGGCAACCATAGCTTAACCTTGATAGATCAACCCGTGCAGCTTTTACTTAGCCTCTTGAAAATGCAGCAGGCCCAAATAAAATATCCAAGGAGACTTGAAGTTCAAATATGTTCTTAATTGAATAATATCAACTTGATTGAACATGACGCCTTATGCAACAATGTCTTATACTATTGCTACATATACACTAGGAATACACATGCTGTAGAGCGGCTATTATTATCTTTCCTGTCCATTCAAAGATTAACTGGAACACTTTGCTAAAAGCGATAAGACTGCCATTGTACCCTTAAAAGTATTGCTTTTTAACAAGCTGTGAAACTTATGGTCTGCTCGAAAAGTATGTGATGAAAATGTAAACAAATAGATCAGAAAAGTCAAATTATTTATTTCAAATATTAAAGGCACTTTTGAACATCCAAAAGAAAACGAACCTGTGGAATTTGTAGTAATCTGTGTCAATTCAAAGTGCCACTTTCAAATTGAGTGCTTTTGATTTGATTATTTGAATACTTAAACCCGAAATCCTAACTTTAAATCACTTAAAGATGTTTTTCATTTGATAATTGAGGTTGATTTTATAACCTCGATTTTCGTTGACGATTTGTCAATAACAATTTGATGACGTTATTAAAACAATAATTGTTGGAAAAAGTGGTGAGATATAATGTAAAACCGTCTAAGTACAGATGAATGTGCTACTAATTCCCTTTAGTGCGTAAGCGTAAGATTTTAACCTGAACGAGATTTGTTTACATTTTCATCAGTAAACTGATGAAAATGTCATCTTTTGGTCATATTTGTCAAAAGTCATAAACATTTCTTGCTGCTTGCAACACTAACTAATACAGGGTGTGAATAAACCTGTTACCATATGGATTCAGTACATAATTCTAAACCATGCATTGAAATTTTTCATCAGTTACTTCGATCAATAATAGTACTAGATGCCCGATAAGCGCTTCAAAAACGGCCCGAAAAATACGAGCACGAATACTTTTGTGCTCTTATTTCAAATTAGTATGGTCCAATCATAGCCAATGTTAAGACGTCAAAATGCCTCAGTGCGCGTTCAAAAGTTGTGTAAATAACCACCGTAACACCATGATTTTGGAAGGAAAATCTTTTTTTCGGTAAGTTTTTATCATTAAATGTTTTTCATAAAATAGTAACACAATTAAATAGTAAATATAAATCAATTAGCAAATATTATGATTGTTTGGCCAATGTTTGCGACGACGCGCCAACTATTCTAACAAACATTGAAGCATTGAAATGTAATTCCAAGAACTACGTCTAGTTCCAAATTCGAGATAGTACGAAATTGTCAACAAAATGTTTTTAACCTTATTGCTTAGAAGTTAAGTTTCATTTTAGAATAAATATTTTTGTACTTATTATAAACATGACTTTTTATTTTCAAGTGACATTTTAAATTTATTGCTTCGATGACAGAAGGACTTAAATATTAATCATTTGCAAACGTAATTAAACTTTATGTTAGTGTGTTAAGGTTTATAATAATCTGAAGTTGTTAATATTATTAAACTTTTTTCTATAGTTCGTAGTAAGAAATACAAATGTTTATGTGTGTGCAAACGTGGCCACTTTAGCGACTTATTTTTGTTCCTAATCATTCATCTAGTACTATTATTGATCGAAGGTTACTTAAAAGAAAAAACTGCTGTTCCATACATTTTGACCGCGTAGGTATTGCACTTCTCTATGAAACTGTAGTTTGCTACACTAAGGACATAGAATCATGTGCTGAGTTCATGGTTACGGTTTGCACTTCGATGCCCCTGACACCCTGTATTTAAAGCCCTGTTAAAGAATAAAGTGTGAAACCATTTAGGAATAGAAATCAACTGTATTACCTTGTGTTATTTGATCTACCTTCCTTTTCAGGTGGCTACAATGCTCTACAACGCATGTACAGAGACATTCAAGAGCCGATGTTGAATGTAGCCAGCAGTATGGCAGGCAACCCATTCTCTGGACTGGTGGACAACTCTGGTAAGATACTGTGTGAGATTTAACTGGGAAAAGGCATTTTGGTTCTTTCATGTACTCATTCCGTCTTGTTACAAAACGAGTTCCAACTTAGACCTAGCCCCTAGCCCAAACCTTCGAGCCATTTACTGTATTTAGAACTTTATTCCGACAATCGTAAAGTTCTTAATGCAAAATTGACAGCTTAGATTCGGGTTTAACGTCAGTTTTTTGTAAAAAGAATGATAACACTGTCGGAATAATGTACGAAATTCAAAAATGGCTCGAAGTTTATATAACCTTGTTTTGTATTAAGGCAGATTATGTTTTTCAGGCAAACGCCAAATACGTAGTTAGTGTTTGAAGCCCTCCTATAGCTATACTTTTAACTCTGCAGGCCAACTTTATTGATCTAGTTGTGAGGCACACAATATGAAATCACTTCAATTTTTAAAGGATCTCCGTTATCGAAATCGATAAGGAAGACGAGTATGTTTTCAGAATATTTCTTGTTTTCTACCATTGTATACAGCTTGGAATTTTGTGGGCAGTATGGATAGGTACCTTAAACAATGTAGCTATAGGAAAACAGTCCGACAGTGTCAATGTTTGAGACATTTTGATCTGCATTCACAGATTTCCCTCCTCAGTTGGTCCGATAGAGGTTTTTGATCTTTATAAGAAACAGGATAGATTGGCATCATAAAAAGTTTTTGTGAAAATTTCCCTTTTTCTTGGGGACTAATTTGTTTTCAAAATCTGTGAATTTAAATATTTCAAAAAGTTAGGGACAGGCTTTTAGCCCGATTTCCTGTAGTTATAACGGTTAAGGTACCTACCCTTACTGTCCTATCTCAAAAGTTCACCCTGTATACCATAACTGAAAATTTTGTTAAAATATCTTGTTCTGCAAATAAATGCTAAAGGGCTTTGAAGGTCTGTGGCATACCTACCGTTCCGCCATTTTGATTTTTTTTTCAAAATGGCTGGCACGCTTGGACCTTATATAAATCGATAGCTATATATAGCAACAATGCAAATAGAAAACATACTAAGACCAAACTCCGTAAAATGTCACGTTTCCGTGATTTGATTGTTCAAAGTTGATCACTTGACGTCCATATTTTTTGAACTTGATTACATTTTGTTACTTAGATGTTTGAAAACAGTTGCATTAACCCGCCACTTTTGTTGCTCCAGTGGACGGCACTAACCCGCAGCAGGGGGCCGAAAACCGGCAGCCATTACCAAACCCGTGGCAGCGCGGCGGCGGGGGCGGGACGGGCGGCGGGTCCGCGGGCGCGGGTGGCGCGGTCGCGGGCCCCGGCCTCATCAACACGCCCGGCATGCAGTCGCTGCTGCAGCAGATGTCGGAGAACCCGCGTCTCATGCAGTCCATGCTGACAGCGCCGTACACTAACAACATGCTACAGGCCTTGGCTGCTGATCCTGATATGGCGTCTCAGCTTATCAACCAGGTAAGCTCAGCTTATTGACTAGGTACAGTATTTTTATCTCACGAATCGACGCGCGCTTTACTTGTGGTAACCAAGTATATGAACACACCTGTGGACGTGTGCGTGAAGACGGTTAGTGTCGGCACATAACACAAATACACACTTCCAACTTCGCCATTGTCTCGGACGGTACCGAGAGCTGCGCTTACACACACATTCACCGCGTGTTTGTACACTTGGTATCCACAAGTAAAGCGCGCGTCACTTCGTTAGAAAATAAATACTATAACACACTGCATATCGC
The DNA here is from genome assembly GCA_948474745.1 of Oligia latruncula. Classification (NCBI taxonomy): domain Eukaryota; kingdom Metazoa; phylum Arthropoda; class Insecta; order Lepidoptera; family Noctuidae; genus Oligia; species Oligia latruncula. The sequence goes on from OX419699.1 coordinate 11,254,815, forward strand.
CAGCCCGTCTTGGCAAGTATGATCAATGTTCGCGCCTTCTCTGTTTGAGAAGAGGCCTTTGCCCTGTAGTGGGACATTATTAGACTGGTATTATTATTATTATTAACACACTACATAACATCACTTGTATTCCCCAAAGGGGTAGGCAGAGGTGCATTGTCATAAGTTCATAAACACCCCTTGCACCAGTGCACCAGTTTATGTAATAGGGGGTGCCAAACATTTTATTTGACAAAATGAGCAGAATCCCTACCTAAATAGCTTATTGTTGGCTCTTTTAAACATTCAGTAAAGATCATATTTCAATTATGTTGCGACTTAAAAAATAATAAGCGTCATCTTTGAAGGAAAGGGATGGTGCATTCTTATTGAGACATACCCTCAAGGAAACTTATATCTGCGCAATTTGAAAACAAAATCCCGTGCACACGATGATCACATCTGTTGGTAAGCGTTACTATAGCGACCGAGCGCTGCAAGCAAGAATAGCCCTTACGGTGTATATCATCGATCATTTAAAGATTCGGCTGTTGACTTTTTTCTATTTCGTGTAGAACCCGATGTTCGCGAACAACCCACAACTACAGGACCAGATGCGCACAATGATGCCGCAGATGTTGGCGCAGCTACAGAACCCGGAAATGCAGCAAATGATGTCCAACCCACAGGTCAGTTTTATGTCAGTGCGATAGTGCTACAGAAGTTTGCCATCAATCAACTCGGAAATTTTACTTCAGTTTTCGCAGAGTTGTATTAAAGTTTGGTTGTAGTCTGTGTTAAAATCAAATCATCATTACTTAGCAACAGCAAAAACCATTAAAGCGAAGAGTGCAATATCTGTGTGATTCTTCTAGGTTTTAATCGTGCTAATAACCTCAGCAATTGTTGTATTTCCAAAAAGGCCAGCACAATGTTAGATATTTATGATATCGTGTAGGCCCTGAACGCGCTGCTGCAGATCCAGCAAGGTCTGGAGCAGCTGCGCAGCGCCGCGCCCACCCTGGTGGGCAGCCTGGGCATGGGCGTGGGCGCCGCCACGGCCGCGCCCCCCGCGCCTCCCGCGCCCGCGCCCGCGCCCACCTCGGGCGCCGCGCCTCGCCAGCCACAGAACCCAGAGCTCTTCACGCAGGTAATGCAGATTATAAATTACGTTGAAATATTTTTGGACGTCGTGGTAATACTGGCACTGATCCTGTCATTCTATTTATTAGCACAAGTTTGTTTTTAATAAAATGATGTATCTTTTGGATAAAATATTTATCTATGGGCCTGTGTCTGAAATAAACGGATTATTATTAATACTTAATACATATATTTGATTGGCATACGGTGACAGCTGGAAGTTGCGTCAAAGCTGGTAAACATAGGTAAACATTCTGAAAATGCATGATTTAAAAATGATAATAATGATGATTCTTATGACTAACTAATAGGGGAGGCACAGAGCCTGGCTAAAAGTCCATTTTCAGATTTTTACAGCATTTCAAAGAGTTACAAAAACTTTTTTTTTTTTTTTTTTCATTGGGTCAGAATCTCAATAACAAAAAAATATATATATAAATAAAAGTTTTGCAAATCTATCTATATACTTACCTAACAAAGCACAACCTTAGATTTGCAAAACTTTGTTTTTTTTTTACGACTTGGTATTAGGGCCATAATTTCTTAGATATAACGAAACCGTATTATGATTACAGTACTATCTATATACATTAAAGAGTGGTTTCACAACAAGTTATGAGTAAATTGCTCTGAACTCCAGTGAAACCACTAACAAGGTAGACATAAAATACTTTGTCTATATGTGCCGCCCCCGTCGTAGTCGAACGCGCAACGCCCGCACGTCGATGTGGTACATAATACGTTTTATTTTTGAGTGAGTTGCTATATTCCATTGGTTTAGGAAATTAACTAAAGGTAAACAAATCGTAGAAAGGGTTCTATAAAGATGCCACTTTCTTTTTTAAAATACGTTACGCACAAATTAAATTTATATTAGATTTTTACGATAGTTTCCTCTTTCATTAGTGTGTTAAACTTTATCATTTATTCTTAAACTATTCTTCGTAGATGTGACTGCTTAGGCACATTTTGTTGGTTAGATGTATAATAATAATATAATATTTTGTAATCTGTCTATTGTAAAGAGCCCAAAAAGACAGGTTCTCTAAACCTTTTAAAAATGCAACGAATTAGATAACGTTGTTACATTGAAGAGTACAACTGTGGCGTGGCAACTGAAGTGACAGGTGTTACGTTTAGTTGGTTACTTTTGTTTAGTATAAATTCACTCAAAAATTTTTGACGTTTTATTTATTTTATATTATAAAATAACTTGTTAAAAGTGCGTGTGAATAGGCTTTGGTTAAGTTTCGGTATTTATGCTTGTAGCCCGTTCAATAAATAAAATTATTTTTAAATTTGTAACAAAGGGTTTAGCACCCATGAATCACGTGGTTTTTTAGGGTTCCGTACCCAAAGGGTAAAAACGGGACCCTATTACTAAGACTCCACTGTCCGTCTGCCACCAGGCTGTATCTCATGAACCGTGATAGCTAGACAGTTGAAAATTTCACAGATGATGTATTTCTGTTGCCGCTATATCAACAAATACTAAAAACAAAATAAAATAAATATTTAATTCTCCCATGCAACAAACGTGTTTTTTTCGGCGTTTTTGCCTTGTGGTACGAAACCCTCACTTGTATTGTTTACCTCTAGTTAAGTATCTAAACCAACGAAGTATAGAACAGTATCGATTTCATTTGAGGGGTACACTTAAAATATGGCTTCATGATAGTTTTCCTAAATACAAGTCACTTGTTGCCACTATTAAAGTTTCCTGTACCCTTCCATTTCTTCTTCATCCTTAATAAAAATCTTTGTTATTTCGTTGATTTCATACCCATTTGATTCGTCATTGATAGAGTTGTAAGTAGAGTATAAAATAGGTTATTTATTACTGCACTCATCATTTAATCAGTCAGTATGCAGGTACTTAAGAGCGTAGACGGGCTGCATTTTTTCCATACATACGTATTCCCCTATTCTCTTCCTGGATAATGCCTCTAGAGTAATCATTTTTATTTATAAAAATCTAGGTCTATTGAAGGCATGCCCGTTATTTTTTTTTTTTTCAAAAAAATTATTACAAAATTAAATATGATTTTCCGAAAACCTAAAAAAATGCCCCGTTTTTACCTACGTAATCAGACGACTACCAAAGAAAATTGAAATGTTTTTAAGATAAAAACAAATGATAGGGGCATAGATCTATTCTTCCTTTAAATTTTGATACCAAAAATATTTTAATCGGCTTAGGTTTTGAGGAGAAAACAGGGGAATACGAAACGTCGATCGGTAATGGTTTTTTCTAAGTAAAATCGTTCTGAGCTGCAGTTGTCCCTATCGCACTCTACGGGGGAGACTAGAGGGAGAGAGACGGCAATAGTTTCTTCAAATACCTATTTCTCAATTCTCGCGCAGCCCGTCTACGCTCTTAAAAGGTCTCATGTAGAAAGTTGTAATGTAAATATGGTAATATGTATATTCCGATATATCCATAGTATTGACTGCACCATGTAAATTCCTAATATTGGGTACACAGTTCATGCAGCGGATGATGTCTGCTATGGCGAATAACCAGACGAATTCATCGCAGCCACCGGAACAACGTTACTCGCAGCAACTTGAACAACTCACTGCTATGGGCTTTCTCAACCGGGATGCTAACTTGCAAGGTAAGCAGACACCAAAGAAATTGACTTCTCTTCTCAGATCGCTACTAACTATACCTACAGTATGGTTTTGACATTAATCATTGCTACTTACAGGAAATATTCTTAGGGCTCCATAGACCATACCCAAATTTTGGAGTTAATTTTAGCTGTCTTTAATGTCTAGTTTCAGATTGCCTCTCTGTATAGGTCGACAATGAATTCATGGGCATAATTTAGGTGTAAAAGTACTCATTAATATGTAAAAACATCTGTTACAATGGGACCCACTCTTAAATAACGAACAAAATATCTGCTGTTTCAAATAAAAATGCGATACTTACCTAATTAAATTCTAGTATCACTACTCGGAAATCATATTTTATGGTACTTATTTTCAGCACTGATCGCGACGTTCGGCGACGTGAATGCGGCGGTGGAGAGGCTACTAGCCCTCGGCCAGTTGTCCATGAGCTAACACTCGCGCGCTTAGAACTTAGACGTCCACTACTGCGGCTACGATTTGCTTACACCATACTGACACTACTGTAATTTTGTTACAAACAAACCACCAACTACGGTTGAAATTATCGAACAAATTATAAATGACGTTCGTTTTGTTCATGTATCACAGTTATTGTTCAACGCTTCGTCACTTGTGATCACGTGTGGTTTGTTAGATGTCGTGATACTATATTTTTAGGATAAAAAAGGCTTCGAGGCCCTATAGAAAACGTGTCTCACAACATAAAAAAAAAAATAAAGGCAATATAAAAAATAAAATATAAAGTATTTATTACTTTAGATTTAACAGCGGTTTGGCCCTCCTGTTTTACCTAATCATAGAGTGGAATGTTTTGTGATATTTAGTGCATCGATCCATCATCGATTATGCAGAAGTGACGATATCTGCTAAGTTAGTTTATTGGACCGTGTGCGTTTGTAACAAAACTATAGTCGGATATTTATGTTGTTTAGGGTTTCGGTATAAAAATTGTGTGAGCGACGTATTCAAATTACATAGTCTAAAATGACAGGATTCGAAATACGTGTGTTTTACTACTGATAATAAATATTGAAATTACGCTTAAACTCACCTTCATATTTATTGAAAAGTAATTTCAATAGTTATTATATTGATAACACTTAGTGAATAATGAAAGCATACAAACATTTTGAATAACGTCATTTTATAGACACACTATCACTTATTTACTCTTCGATGTAATGGTGTAAGTAAGGATGAGCTAGCGACAACGATTTCTAACACCCTTCCATTTTATCACCGTGTCTGTCGTTACGCACGTCTCAGTTTCCCTTGAAATAATTGTAATAATAAAAATTCATTCCTTCTTGTTTTTACGCAATATGCAAAATTGTTGTTTATACTTTAAGTAATAAAAACACTAGAATTCCTGATTAAAATCGTTAGATTTTTTTTTTTTGTACTACTTTATAGAAATATATATGGTATTTCTGTAATTTAATTTAATGTATTCTTGTTATACTCTATGTTATCGATGTGAACCCACTTGCGTAGAATTACGTAAATAATAGGTTTATGTAAATAGATTTGCTTTGAAAAAATATGTCGAAGAAACGCACTTTCATGCAATAAACTTTATCATTTATGAATTATGAGTAATGGAAATATAATATTTTTTTTGTATACTTTTAAAAGTTTCTTCACAATTTTTACGTTAGTCGCAATTCAAAGGGGTATATAAGGTTGACTGATTATTTTGCATTATGCCAGGTTAAACTGAATATTGGTTGAATATGGACAAAATATATCAATATATAACAAAAGACAAAAATACATTGTTTTCTTTTTATGTATCTCAATTATATATTATGACGCCTATGTTTCGTCCGGTTTCGTTTTGTTTGTAGCCATGTAAAATATATTTTTATCTATTATTTTGTGGTGGTAAAAATACTTTTATATTACTTTTCTTTTGTAGCCTATTGTAGTGGTTTTATAGGTAATTAAATTTAAGTTGTAAAAAGTATGAAAGAGTACTAATGTTGCTCAGTTTTGTAGGGGAATGTGTTAAAAAAGTTACACAGAAGTGGTGAATCACCTAAGTGAACTACTATTTCTTGTATAGAGAGGCATTGGTCATAGGCGCACCTTTATTTATCGTGAACATATCTTTTAAAAATTATGCATAGAGGAAATGAAAGCATTCATGGGCTTAATTTTCTGGACATAAAAAATAAATTGAGCTGTGAATATAATACATAGTTCAGTTTTTTTGCTAGCTTTCATGCTTGTTGACACTATCTTTCGTTTCGAAATTCTTGCCAAAAACGCATTGATAAGTATGCGTCAGCTTTTGAAATTCATGTTTAAATCAATAAATAAAATAGGCGTGTGCTCTGTGGTGTGTTCTAGACTGCTAGAATTGTTTAATATCGTATGAATCTGGGTGTAATAATATTATAACGTGACAGAATGCAATTATTATAAATAAACTTAAAAACCATCGTTTTATTTGCTCCTTTTTTATATTTTTGTGCATTATTTAGCTCAAGCTGTTATCTGCGGTTTCCTTCGCATCCGTACCCGGAGGAAAAACATTGATTATACAAAAAATCTTCCAAATCTGTTCAGCTGTGCCAAACTAGGTCCAAACTTTCAGAATCACAATAATATAGTGATTCTTTTAATAGCAATGTCTACGGTATGCAAATGCTTCTTTCGACTTGTCGTGGGTTCGTACTTCGAACACAAGCAGGCGTGCATTAACTTTGTGTTAGGTATTTATTTCATCACCTGCTCTCAAAACGACGAAGGGACAAGAAAACATCGTGAAGAAAACTACATTGAAATTCACCAACCCACACCGGTCGCGCGTGGTAGATTACAGCCAGCTCATTCCTTCTAACAAGGAGAGGAGGAAGCCGGTGCCCCGGAAGTGGGAACGTTATAGGCTGATTATGCCTAAGCGTCACGGCCCTTTTACACGGCAGTCCAGTTTTTGGAGGGATCCCGTTTTCTGCAGGATCCCGTTTGATCGCAAAAGAGATTATATGCTAGTGTTCACACGAGCAAACCGCATGCAGGATCCTGCAAAATGCTGATCCCGTCGATTTGTGCAGTTCGGTTTAGTCACCCAAAACTGGATCCGTCGTCCAGTAAAAAGCGGGATCCCGTTTAATGACATATATTTCTATAGCAGTGTTCACACGGCTTCCTGCGTGCGGTTTTTTGTTGGACACTGTTTTTTGCGGGATAGTGGTCCTAAAATAATTGAAAAATGTTGACTCATCTCTTCTCAAATCGCTCATTAGATTTACAAAAATACCTAAAGTCGAGCGTTGTGCCACGATAGGATGAACCCAGAATCTTCTATTTCGCTGCCGACGACGCCGATAATACCAATAGAATATTAGCAAAGTATTCACGTCCATTTCGCCTGATCACTAGCGTAGGAATGGTCAAAAAACAGCAACCGTATTCACACGGTAGTTCAGTTTTGCGGGACCGGCTTTTTACTGGATCCTGCAAAACTGAACTAACGTGTGAAAGGGCTGTTAATCAGTATAGCAGATACAGCGTCGATCATCGAATTTAAAGCCTGTGGTGTGGTGTAACACTGCAGGTCAAAGGTCTACTTTCAAAAGCCTCGCATTCAGTGTCACTGACTCTGGCAGAGCCACCATCAGGGATTTTTAATAACACAAAAAATTGGTTGTCTGTCGCCAAATATCAGAATTTGTCGGTCACTGGTTCAAAAGATATAAGGGTTTATAGGTGGCAGATCTGGAGAGAGTCTCCCCAGCAGGGCCACATCTGATCTGGCCAAGAACTGTTTTCTCTCATAGTTTAGGAGCACAAACTACTTAGAGATACTACGTATTTTAGGAGATATAAATGAGTTCAATTAGTAAGACAACACAGATACACATTAAGGGGGAAGCGCTAAGGTAGCCCGCGAAATTCATTTTTTTTTACGTTTTTTGCAATTTGTTGGTCATTATTAAGTTGTTCGTTGATTAAAATATGATTCTCGGTCGTAACAAATATGTATTTACAGAATTATAATCATTACAATCAGTAATACAACTTGTTAAGTTAGTTTAATCCCCAAATGTCAAGATTTCATGAAATACGAACTTGTACAGTCAACAGCAAAAGTAGATGATCAAAGTCAGAAATTCAATACTAATTAACGGAGTTCGCGTCAGAACTGTGTGACGTCGAAGTGACATTCTTGGGGATCAACAGCATCATATTGTAGTCTTTGTTGGGGATTACTTGGTCTTGGAGAGTTGTGTTGAGGACTATACTATAATAATTATTGTACCTGAATCATACTTCGATCAAGATACAATCTGACACTGCCCTGCAAATTGCAAAAAACGTAAGGTAATTTGAATTTCGCGGTCTACCACTATCGTAGACAGAGTAAACTTACTCTGTATATTATATTGTAGTCTTTGGTCTACGACCACTATGCGCACAGTGGCGCCCTCATCGTTTGTTTGGTTATTTCTTTTATTTTAGAATGAGAGGTTTTCTTTTTGAGTATTAAAAAAATAGTTTCTAAGAACTCTGTAGATGGCGTTGTACTGACTACGTTACTAGGTGACAAAGCCAAAACGCTTGGAAAAAAAACATTGCGTCACGTCACATACGCTCGTTGACTGACACTTTCGTTTGCTTTCGTTTTACGATCTCAAAATTACATTCAAGTGAAATAATCAAAAAATAACTTACCAAGGTCAGCGCCATCTATCCAGCGACTAGGAAAGAGTTAAAAAAAAGGAAAATCCCTCATTAAAATGCAGAAAATATGCACCACAAGATTATATGTTAAAAATATTATAAACGGTAGTTTTAAATTGTTTAGTTTTATTATAATCACTAAATCGGAAAATAGTGGCCACTATTCCGTGATGTGAGATAGCTAATTCGGAAAGCGGCCCAAGTTTAAACTGTCAATTTGTCACAGTGATGCCAGATTGGGGGGAATCCCCCCAAATTTGGGGGTTTTTTATAGTTATGGGGGGAGAAAAACTAGGTGTGGGGGATTTGGAGGATTTTTATTACCATAACTAGTCTGGGCAAAGCCGCGGCTAGCAGTGATGATTAAAAAATATATTATCAGAATGCATCAATCGAATCAACGCGATCAAACCACTAACAAATCTGTGAAAGCACACAAAAAAATGCAGTCGGTTATAGAATCTACGGGCATGTTAGCAAATTGGCATTAGGATTTTTTCTCGTTGCCTTTATCTATCGCATTTGTGGAAAGAGCCTTCTCTCAAGTAGCTATTATTAAAGACAAACTTCGAAACAGATTGGCCATTCACACTGCCGAATCAATCTTGAGAATAAGATATACATTGCTAGAAGGATTTGTTCATTTTAAACCTAGTTCAAAGATGCTAAACAGATTTAATTCAGAAAAAATATATACGGAACTGCAAACGACGCGGGTGAAGAGGCTGATTCAGTAATGGAAACTATTGCTGAAATAGTATATCATTGTACCTTTCAATAATCCTAAGGAAAGAAAAATAATTTTAATAAAAAAAAATAACATGAATAAACAATTGATTAAAAAAAAAATTTTTTTTTTGTCATTTGTGGGGGTTTTTTTTTTTCAAAACCCGAATTTTGGGGGGATTTTGTGGAGAACGCGAGACGGTCATCTGGCAACACTGATTTGTCAAAGTCAATGTCACAATACAATCGCTTCGCGATGGACGTTGTATTGTAAAATTTGTAATGAATTACTTGCATTATTGACAATAATATTGATTGAAATATGTATAACTATATATGAAACAGCAAGTCCTATAAGGTAATTGTTAATTTTAATGTAACCATTATACTGGTTTAGTTTAGAAATTGCTAATATGTTGTATTAATTCGTATGACATGTTTCAGATGTATTCCCCACGGCAAAAAATTTTATGGTTTGCGTTTAGTACAAGAGTTATCCTAATTATCTTACAAGCAATATCAAACCTTATCATACCGGATCATGACGCCAACGTGTTCATAAGCCCTGAAGACCCAAACTTGCGTAAAACGCACGCCGACATCGTCGTGGATAAGTTATTGGGGGGCATGAAGAGATGGGATGCCCAATACTATATACATATTGCCCAGTATGGTTATACCTACGAAAATTGCTTAGCATTCTTTCCACTATTTCCATTAGTTGTAAGATATGTTGCTTATGGACTCAATAGTCTATTTGGAACATTTTTAAACTTCCACAGCACACTGTTGGTTTCTGCAACCCTTTTAAATATTATAATATTTATCAAATCAGCTGATATATTACACAGATTGAGCTTGAGAATTTTGCGAAGTGAATGTAGAGCCTATAAATCTGCAATATTGTACTGTATAAACCCGGCAAGTATATTCTTTTCAGCACCATACTCAGAATCACTATTTGCATGGATGTCCTTCTATACGATGTTCAAGTGTACAGAAAGTGAGACATTAAGATTTGCTAATATTGATATACTGAGTGGTCTGCCAGCAGGATTTTCAATGATCACTCGATCCAATGGCTCTGTTAATTTAGGGTTCATATTCTATGCAACTGTTAAAAATGTTGTAGAAAGAACTTTACCTGAAATTGTGTACAAATATAGAACTTTAAAACATAAGTTAATATTACCATTCTTGTTGTTACCATTGTTCACATCATTTGTGTCGCTCTTCTTAACTGTGATCATAGCACTGTTACCATTTCTTTTAGTTCAAACATATAATTACTTTAAATATTGTGTACATAGTGAACATAACTTACCTGATTTTTTATCAAATACAGAATATGTATTGCCGGGCAGTGCTGAAAGTCCATGGTGTAACAACAGTTTGCCATTATCATATACCTATATTCAAAGTAATTACTGGAATGTTGGTTTCTTCAGGTATTATAAACTAAAACAAATTCCTAACTTCATTCTTGCTGCTCCTATTATTTTGTTGTTGATGTATCATTGTTTGTCTTATGTACTGTGTAACATAAGGCTGTGTTTTAGACTTGGATTGAAAACTAGTGTTATTGGATATTCAAATAAGATGCCTTACAGGCCAAAGCAATATTCTAAATGTTTTGGGGCCAATGATCCTACAATGTTTGTGTATGTAGTCCATATGTTGTTTTTGTGTATATTTTGCTTAATTTTTGTACATATTCAAGTGTCAACTAGACTCTTGGCATCAGCTAGTCCGATATTGTATTGGATATGCTCTAGTAAAATGAATGTTGGTCCTACACCAACATCAGATCAGAATACCATCAATGAGCATTTCCGACGTATTGGAATAGGAAAGAGGATCCCTTCTCATCATTTGTCTATTGCCAATTTGGAGGGAGTTGACAATATGTACAGCAAGTGGAAAACATTTTTAATCTCCAGAAGGATGCCAGACTTCCAATCGCGAATGATACAGTATTATTTCATTGGATATTATTTTGCAGGAACAATTTTATTCTCAAATTTTTACCCTTGGACTTAAATAATTGTTACTATTACACTGGACATATCATTTACGTATCAGCTACAGACTGATGGTTTTAAATTAATCCAATTTATTTATCAACATATCATTTGTGATATACAAACTATTACTAATGCATTCCATATAAAAATATAATAATTATCACAAATAGATCAAAATATATTTACTAATTACTGCCTTAAAATAAACGTCGTAATGACGAGATCTTTTAGCAAATTAATATTTATAGTAGGTAGTGGAAATATCAGCGTTATTACTTCTTAGTATTTAAATGATCATGTTAATGTTTGAAATGGGCCTTTCAATGTTAACAATTTAATAAATAACAATTATGCTACATCGTCATTTATTAAATAAAGCTTTTATGAGGTAGTTTATAAGGAATAAGGTTTTCGTACAAATTTACTGTTACTTACCTACTCTAGTCATTTATTTTGTGTTTATGTAGTTAGGAGTTAAATTACTGGATACTGAATAATATTCAAGACAATATTATGTAGATATTCTGAAACAAAATGAATTAAAGTTGGATGACTCCATCAATTAATTGAAACTGAGGCACATTTAAGTATTTGTCTGTATTTCGGTTGTAACAATGTACATTGTTACAACCGATGTGTTTCAATTTGCGAACACAAAGATTTATGTGATTGAAACGCGCAAAAAACAAAGAACATGGCGATCGTGAGGGCACGAGTTCGAATACCATACCACATTCGCACCGAAATAAAATATCGCACTGGATTTTCAACTCTCGGCGTTGAACCAAGCATTGAGAATTCAACAGCGTGCATCCCAACGCGTCGAAAAATCACTGGATTTTCAACTTTCGGCCCTAAGCAGTGCGTTGAAGATCAGTGCGCGAAAAAATCCCACTGCGATATCTTTATGCACGTGGACTCACTACACTTTCGGTGAACATCAGTACCATTAGGTACTGATTGCATTTTCGATGAAATAATTTTCATTCTTAAGCAAGTTTCTTGTCATTTTGTAGCATGATATTTATGTACATAGGTTTAGAATAAGATAATAATGATGATCAATCTTTTGATCTCGAAATGGAATTGACTTTAATTAAACACGGATTAGCTCTATAAGAATTCATATCAGCTTTGTTAAAATGTAGCAAGGGACCACCGAATGAGCATTAGATGAAACCACCGGTGACCCAAAGAAATCCTATAGGTTTTTATTCTATGACAAGTCCTATTAGGTATATATTCAAAAATAATTATATTTCTATTAGATTCTTATAAAGCACGTCAGCTTCTCCGATTTACACACACTTAGCAACCGTCCATTTTGAAATAGTCACCATAATATATTGTGCCATTTTATGAAGCCTTATTTTAAATGTTCGTCAGTCCCATAATAGACCAAAAACATTTCATACTATGAAACTGCAGGATAGGTATTACCAATTACAGATTTGCCAGCAATTTTATAATATTAGCTTTCGCAAAAAAATGGACTTGTAAACGCCTTGAGCTCAACATTTTTAATGATGTAGATACCATCGTTATTGATATTTTGTATTGCAGTGATTTATTAAAATTATTTTAACCACTATTTTTTTCAGTCATATTGTATCATATTTTAAAAGGTTTAGTTACAATAATTACATATCCATGAAAGGTTGAACAAAAAAGTATCTAATAATAATATTTTGTGTATGGTTGTGAATATATTTTAATCAATTAAGTACAATTTAGTGTTAGATCGCACTTCTATCACTTTCTGTTATTTTAGATATTTAATTAAACACGATATCACAAGTTATAAAATAGTTTTATTGTTAAAAGACACAATTATTTTCCATTTAATTAAATATTAGCATAAAATTTTGCTTATTTTACGAGCAATTTTTGATTAAATATACAAGTTCTTATTAATGTATGATTGTATAATTCCATTCATCTGTACTATAGATTGCATTCTGATTGGCACCCCGACTTTGCCTCTATATCCATAAATCGGAAATAACATTATACTCTGAAATGAAAATCATGCAGTGAAACTTAAAAATTTAATTTATGACGGCAATCAGGAATCACACTAATTACTACTTCTAACTATAATTTCAAAGCACACTGCAATACGCACCAAGGACTTTTGTGTTTGTAAAGATAGTAGCAGATCAGTTTCTCATTTAACCCTTACTATGCCGGGAACGTAGATCCACGCGAGACACAATGGTCTTTAATTTTTTCTGTAATTACGGCATTCAAAAGGTTGTGTATTCGAAGAGTCTTTTAAATACCGGACACCGTTCTTTCCGATATTTTTGGGATTTCCTCTATTCTCCAAAGTAATTAGCACAAAAACTACACACAGTTAACTTCTCAGACACAAAGATCCGTGACGCATACTGTACCTTACAAACTAGCACACTTACTTCATACACCACAACAACCTACAGCATTCCACCTTTTGTAAAATTGACGAAAGCCCATTTTTACATTTATTTATCGTCGACACGTTAAATCCTATAATAATTTACACTTAAGAATAGTTGCAGTTCCAACTGCTCTCCATACTTATCTAAAACACGTCCACAATAGACATGGAATTTTTTTACATGCTTAAAACCTCAATTAGAGAACTTGTATTGAGATTCTCTTGCCTATAAAATATTTATTCGTTATTATCTATGTTCATATCGGTCGACGAGGGTTTCGGAGAGGCGTCAGCTGAGTCCGACAGTCGGGACGAGACCGACAGGTCGGCGACGGCGACGGGGTCGGCGCTGGCCTCCCCGTCGCCGGCGTGACCCTATGCTACGGCTAACGCCTCCTGCAACCGCTGGCGCGCGCGTCGCACCCGCTCCTCTTGACGTCTCACGTCATCCTTGGTTATGGTCACAGCCGCAATCAGCGGCTGTTCAGGGTTTAAAAAAACCCCCGGGTTCTCGAGTATGGATTGTTTCGATCCGGTTTGACCTGGAAATGGTGAAACAAAATAAATTTTCGTTTATTGCAATTTTGAAAAGTAGTTATAAGAAATAACAGTGGGATGTGTAGGAATTAACCTTTTCACCGCCATCGCCACGGACTTCAATAGAAGTTCCAGATTTTCGTGCCACCAGCGGCAGCGCCACGACTTCATTAGAAGCTCGGCAAAAACAAAAACTCCGAATATTTTTAATGTTCCCAGAACGCAATGGACTTTATGAGTCGGCCAGTGATGTGACGCGAAAGTTACAACTGTTTGATTTCGCTCGTTGAAATATTTATAAATACTAAGTACTATCGAAAACAATTTGAGGTCAGGAAAATATGAACTTGGTTAACTACTTTATAATAACAAAGTGAAAATAGACGAATTTCGACCTTCAGATGGGTGCCAACCCGGAATGAAATACATAGTTCTGCAATCCTTGTCGATAATAATTATACAGCGTGAAATTTTAATGATTGTTTTCCCGAAGCGAAATGATTTTGTCTTGATAGTACAATCGATTAATAAAAAAATAAAAATAAAGTATTAAAAAATGACAGATCTCAATGATAGTAATATATATGTCAATGACAGATCTACAATTGTGAAAAACCACACTCGAACGCGATCTCGAACCAATAGTATAGCTACAGCGCAAAAAGACGGCAGCGCGTGGTCGTCCTGCTACCTGCAAAGATGTAAGGGGCGCACGTGAGTTACTATTGATCCTCTTGCTTTCGAGTTGAGATCTTATTTTTATAATTATTTGAAAAAAAAAATAAAAAAAATAAACTCTATGAATCGGTAGCACTACTGAGTACAAATCGTTCTGCCGCGGGAAAACAACCATTAAAATTTTCACGCTGTATATAAATAATTATATTCCCATCTCTACAAAACAATTGTTTGTCAGTGCCCCGGGCGCCACGGTCTATTATAGAAGTCGTTCTGTGACGTCATAAGCGTACGGCTGTCAAGGTCACTTTGGCAACACTAATCGGGTGAGCGCGCCCGCATCCTTATTTCACTTTGCTTGTAACATACTATTCTATTTTACTATTAAGTAAACAAATGTGAAATTAATGAAGAACTGGATTCAGATGAGCTTTTAAACATTTTCCAAGGTGCGGAATCGGACGTGGAGTAGTGTCTGGAGAATGTTAAACCAAAACTTCTGGTTCAACTTTCTCCAGAAAATATTCTGGTGCAGAAGATGATTCTGTGGTATGTCCAACTAGATAATAATAATAATAACGTTTATTCATCAAAAAGTAAGAATTCAATAAGTGAAATGTTTGGTGAGCCACAAACTAAGCATCGCTTGTAGGTATCTTGTGGCTCATAAGTTGAATTTAACGTGCTCTGAGCTCCAAGGACTTGAAATAAAGTCATGAAAGAAATAGAGATGTACAGACGCCAGCACATCAAGTTACTACAATCTGTCAGATTTCTTTAATAGATTTTCGACTTTATTGCTAAAGCATAAGGTTCAAGGTTGATTGGGAAAATCTGACAGTTTCGGGTAGGTTGACCTGCTGGCGTCTGTACCTCATTTCTTTTACTTAGCTCTAATTATTGAGTAATGTGTTTGTTTCTTTGATACTTATAATTTATACTGGTTTTTCTTACTAGGGATACTGTGACATAAAACAAATATGGAAATATTTAATTAGTTTTTATTTATATTCGTAAAATCTATATCTATACTAATAATAAAACTGAAGAGTTTGTTTGTTTGAACGCGATAATCTCTGAACTACCGGTCAGATTTGAAAAAATCTTTGCATTTGATAGCCCAATTCTTGAGGAAGGCTATAGGCTATTTAATATCACGCTATGCCCCTTAGGAGCCGAGCAAAAAGAAAAAAAGTCAGAATGAACGCTAAGCTAATACGAAGTGTTGCGACGGGGTGGGGGTACAAGAAATTTCACGCGGACGAAGTAGCGGGCAGAAGCTAGTTATAAATAAAATATAAATAAAACTTAACACGTATAAATCTCATTCATCGATATGACGATACCCTCATCACTACTGTTTACTGAATATTTTTCGTTATAAGTACATTTATATCTTTGCGCCTGGCGAGGCATCGCTTTCTGTGTGCGTTGGCGGTGAAAAGGGTAAAAGCTGGGGCCGAGAGGTATTTTAGGGTGAAAACATGTCATTGTCTGCAGGCCCCAGAATCTTGCTTTGCGACAGCTCATAACGCATGTGTTTACTTTAGTATCTCCATAGCCTATTATAATTATTATTATAGTATGCAAATGCTAATTTCGTAATCGCCTGAAACACAGGATTACCTAGTTCAGGCACAAATCATGGGTGAACTCGACATAGATTTAAGAAAAACTGTATTTAACGTTAGTCCTTATATTTTTCAATAAATTTTATTATTTCGTTTATTTATCTATTTATTTATCTACTTAATTACATTTTAAAATAAATAAGTATAAAAAACATTAAAAAAAAATTATCCATCGATGTCGGGAGCAGGGTCCAAGCTAATAGTGGTTAGGGCTCCAGAGACAGGAACTTCATCACAATGAGAGCCGTATCGAGTACTGCCTTTTGAATCAGGCCCTAATTTTATTATTATTAATTTCATCGACGCCTTAAAGAAATCTCCTGAAGGCATACACACAGACAGCCGAAGACAGAATTCACTCATATTATGCAGGTAAGAAGTTTGAAATATATTTAATATCCATATTGTTTTGCTTATCCATATTGTTTTGCTCCTTACCTGTAATAGGTTGAGAAGAAACATGTAGAGCTGTTGCCAGTGACTGAATGATGGTGGCATCCGAGTTATATGGGCCCAAGGGCTTTATGTATTTGGGCAAAGAAGTGGTGCCCCTCACTCCATCCGTGTCACACGCCGTCAAGCCCTGAAACACCATTAAAGAAAACAATTAATAACAAATAGTAGATTGTTTGCCAAGGGAGCAAACAGCTATTTTGAAGGCGAGTGTTTCTTTGAATCCTGAGCACATCGAGGGATTCAAAGTATGTCACTCGTCATTAAGCTTACTCTCCCGAGGTGGACACTCTTCTTTTTATCACCCTCTATGAAAAAATAAGTAAGTGCAACTTATGAAAAAGAATAGTAGGGTTTATTTATTAACATACAATTTTGAGTACTTAAACAATTTCGAACGAAGGCAAAGTGCTTTTCGTGCGTTTTTCACAAACTTTTCTTTTTTAATTTGGCTCGCTCGCCTTTTACTTGTTCATAAAAAAAGTTTCAATAGCCAAAGAGATCAATCACGAATATTGTATTCGTGATTGATCTCTTTGGCTATTGAAACTTTTACTAACAATTTCCACATTACAAATTCAAATCACTTTTAGTCCCTAGGGATTAAAGAGCTATTTTAGTCCTTGTCTACGAAGAATATAGCTAGCTCTTTTTGAATAGATGTGATAAAAACAATATTTTTTACATTAATGAATGAGCTTTGAATTGTGAGGGGTGCTAAGCAACACCCTTATTCGGGTTGTCATGATTCGGCACTGTAGGGCGGCAAAATATAATATGTTATGTAGATATATGTTCGGGAAAAACCCGCTCGGCTTAGCTCGCTTATTGAATAGTGCTGAGCCGACCGAAACATGAAAGCGAGGGAGATGCCGAACGCAATTTGCCGATCGGCATAAGCAGAATATGTGCAGTAATTGCTTCGGGTCGGCTTTCTTGTCCAACAAATACTGCCAAATCGAATGTGCTGACCCAAACAAGAGTGTAGCACCCCAGAGAGATAAATAAATAAGTCGCAAAAAAGTTAATTTTTAATGCTTACTTCAAGTCTCTTTTCCCAGAATAACTGTTTGGGTTTCTCCTGTGTACCATGTTTCAGGTCTGTTTTCACTTTACTTTCCTGTGTCTTATAGACAGTGACCGGCTGCTTGAATATTGACGCCGTCTGACGAATAGGAGGTACCAAAGACGCATCTGATCGGACTCCCCTGTATCAAAAAATATATAATTATTATATTGTTAAGGTATGAAGACATGAAGGAAGATTTTGTGCTAAAATTATGACTCTGTTAAGGTTTTATTAATATTTGTCTCTGATATATTTTTCTATTTCAATCTATTATGGATGTTTTACACTATAATTCAAGAGAAATTCCACATGTAATAAAAATGTTGGACTGATTTCAGAACTGCACTCTGTCATGCTACACGAAAGTTACTGGAACAACATGCATAAATACAATGTTTTAACACACTCACTACTACCACCTTGATATGAAAAAGTGTTGGTGATTCCTTTTTTCCCCATTAATTGGGAAAGAAAGATAAAAGAATGAATGTATGTATGTAATGTCTACAAATTAGCGCAGAAGTGATTGTAATATTAAGCAGGATATTGTCATTAGAGTGAATTCTTATATGACATTACTTGATGCCAAGGCTTTATGCAAAATTCTAGTGATTTGCTATAGTCAATGAGTTAGTGAGTAATCTTAAATAGGTACTTTGAACCTTTTAAGGAGTTTAATAAAACAAGTCAGTGCAAGGAGATTGATGATTCTCATCATAATACGAGTATAGTAACTAAAATCCATTACTAGATTTTCAATTTTTTTTTTTACAAAAATGGACTCTTCATTATGACACATTATTTGGTGCATGGATGAATAGTGTAAGTTAATAAAACTTAACCATGAGTGGACAAATAAGATTAATTCACAACAAGAAAAACACAAAACTAAAATCTATTTTCTACCGTTACTTACCAACACTCACTAAAACATAAAATACATACTGCTTTGTGCAAAGAGGAGCAAGCAAGGCAGTTTTATGTAAGAAAATAAGACTTGGCTTTGAGGTAATTTATTAAAAGGGATCTTTTCAACTGCCTGCAATATGAACTGTATTTCAAGTCACAATTGATTAAAAATTGTATATTCATGCTGCAGGTAGTTGATAGGATAGTGCCATCCATAGAATTGGGTGTCAAAGATTCAAGTTTTATTATTCAATTAGCAAAGCTGCCAAGGTGTGATGTGATATAATGGCAATGAACTGTGAAATGATGAAGCACTAAAAGCCTAAGCTTGTACAAAGAGGTTGGTTAACATATGAACAGGTACTAAAACTGGTTTGTGTCAAGCGGTGCATTTCTGGTGTGATGACTAAACAACAACTACAAAGACAAACAACACTGATTATGTTTCAAAAAACAGGAAAAAAACAAAACATAATCATTGTTCACACACAGAGAGCAAAACTATACCTAAGCACACTTATTACAAGCTTCTATTTGATAGCATTATAAATACAGATGGTACACAAAGCAGGACTGCACTAATGATCACAACACAAGTGGAAGAAGTTATGACACTAATGGGAACCTGTAGTCAAACTGCGCGCGTGCTTTCTTGGCCTTGCACAGCAGCATAGTGTTTATCTGACCCTGCTGAAAGTCGAAACATGACAGGTCCATACTATCACCCAGATAACGAACTAGCTCAGCCTTACTGCGAAACTTTTTACCTGTTGGGCTACAGAAAAGTTTATTGTCACTGTGGACCAGTCTGCAAGGAGCTGGTGTATGTTAGCATCGGTTAATCCCTGATTTAGTGATGGATATGTAAATGTTAAGTTAGACAATTTATTAGCCATGTTAACTGACCAGAAGCCGTATTACAAAGTATTAATGCCATTATGATTCCAGTCCGAAAAAGGGATGGTGCTAACGGTCATGTCTCTCTTACACTAGAATCATGACGGCATTAAACCATCATAATAAGGCACCAGTTGATTATGTTGTTGTTGCTCACTCTGGTAGTTGTTTCTAATATTCATTGTTACTTATGTGAATTCTTTGTTCTATTTCATAACCTAAGATCATGTTTGTAAACATGACAGTGAACATGCTAATTGTAAAACCTGTTGGAAAGGATTACAGTATTTTTTTATAGCCATGTTAGGATCAACAACAATATCAAGTTACATTCTATCTGGGGCTTAAATGTTACTTTAAAAGTTTATACTATAAATTTCTGAAAGACAGAATAGTCTTGATTTTTGATATTATCAACTGAATTTTGCAAATAACTGAAATATTTATGTACATGAGGCCATTTAAATAATATGCATTAGTACCTGTAATAGTAAACATCAACTTTTCCGGCAGACAAGCCCGTTTTCCTGAGAACCTCTTCCCTTTGCCAACCTTTAGGTAAGGCAGGACAGTCCGATCTTTTCTTCTCTATAGATATGTTCATTGTACTCATTTTTTAGGAGATATTTGTTCCAAGACAACTAGAATTATACAGAGTTGACTAAAATATCATTTACTATTTTATGACTTAAAACAGCAAGCGGTACGTAAATATAATTGGTAAATTCGATCGAACTCACAGACTACAATATAATGCAGGGTAAATCGAACTCCACAAGTCAAGATATTATTTATTTTACTCTTTGAAGTCAAGCAAGTCACGAAGTCAACAGAAACGAAACTTTAATTTGACATTTTTGACACTGACAGCACACACCGCATCCACAGACTACTTAGAGATAAGATACTACGTATGACTGCATCAAGATCAAGACAGAAAGAAAGCTGGAAACTTATAAACCCTTACCGGCGCTTGACAGCGCTGGTAACCTGTGGTAACCCGCGCAGGAAAATATATGAACGCGCGCCGATAAGCACAGAACGGTGCAGACAAGTTCCGACAAGCTTCAACACGCGCTGGTCAGCGCTGGGCGCTGCCATTTAAAATTCTTCAACTAAAGCTTCAACCTGCTTCCTTTGTGTAGAAACCAGCGCTGTCAAGCGCCGGTAAGCGCTTATAAGTTTCCAGCTTTCTTTCTGTATACAGCCCAAGCCAAGGCATGAAGCCATTGAGATAGGAAAAACCAAAGACTTACATCTCTTTGGGAAAAACAAGCACACAGAGCGACGACGTGAAATGAAACATAACTGAAGTGATTAACATTTCGTCACGATATCCTGAGCACAATATACTTTGGGGAGAAAAAAATTATAAAGCAGGATCGCAATGTTGCAAACACAAAACCTTTTGTGTAGATTAATGGAAAAATATAATTTCGATTCTTAATAATAATAATTTAAATATAAACTAGAAATTCGAGATATTTACCTACTAAATTAGAAGCTGTAAAAATGTGTTTGAACCTGTAACAACACACAGTGTATGATTTATTCCCAAGGAGAAACTTTAACTGAAATGCATAATTGTAATGGCGAATTTTTGTAAGTATATTGGCAACTTTGTTCTTTGTGTTTTACTGGCTCGGGAACTGTGTTCTTTGAGCCAAAAATAGTGAGGAAAATCAGACTCCATAAAAAGTTACTTTACTCTTTGAGTCAGACTTCCCAATTCCCAATCATCAATCCGATCCACTTTATTTAGTTCAGTGCACAGAGTACTTTTTGTTTGATAGTCAGTGTAAAAGGTTACCGTTACATGCTCTGTGGTCTGTGGTTCAGTGCGGCTGCTGCGGTCGGTCGTCCGTCGGAATTCTGACTTGCGGTGAATGGTGATTAGTGTATAACGTTGAGTTTATTCATTTTAACAAGAAAATAGGAATAGAGCCCTCTCCTTCAGTATAAATATAAGTGGCATTTGCAGAGGTGTCCAGTTTTTATCCAGGATCATTCACATGTATGTATTTGTCTCTTATTTCTCACTATCTGGTGTTGGTTATTTCGTTGAATGATGTCAACTTTTGCTTTGGTACTTTCACTTTGAATCATTTTATGAATCTAAATGATTATAGTGTTATCTATTAGGGATTAGGGTTCCTAATGATGTAAGAATAATGCAGTTCCTTTACTAATCCAAAGTTGACATCGTATTACGTTTGTTGCTCCACATCACAAGAATGGTGTTGAATGTAAATAATAACAATTATGTACAATCTAATGAATTTCAAACATTAAAATATCGTACTTTCAACTAGTTACAGAAATAGTTGCACTAAAGCCAGTTATCTGATAATAGCACAACAATTTTATTACAGTAACAAGATTACCCACTTGTATTTTTATCATCTACCTGTTTTAACTATCTTTTTTACCCTTTGATATGATTAATCTACCTCTAGTATGAATGGCTTTTGTAAAAGCTTATGCCATTTAAAAAAGTTAAGTTTGTGTTATATTATTGCAAAGTATGTACTGCATAGAGAATACTCTCAAATAGCTATTCAACTTAAAGCCAACAGAAATAAAGTTGTAAGTAATGGCGATGGTGATTCAAATTATTGTTCTCAACCTACCTAACCAATTTGAAGCATGCCATCTTTCTGTGCCTCTGTTTATCCAAAGTCTTAAGTAAATTGTTTTAGTGGGTCTCCCTTTGCATTCTGTCTGCCCTTGTTTATCGTCTATCCTTATTTAGATTTGGTTGAGCTGAGTGGTTTTTTTGTGAGGAATGTCTCTTCTTTCTGCCCTAGATGCTTGGGTCCATTATAGCCAACCTATTCAGCCTCCTTTTATGTTCCAGCTTAGTAACCATTTTTGCCTAGGAATTTAGATTATTCAGTAATATTCAGTATGTATTAAATGATTTAAAAGTATGAATATATAGTATTACTAGCTTCCGCCCGCAAGGTATGTCGATAAAAACTATCCTATGTCCTTCCCCGCCCTTCCTCTGCCAAATTTTATCCAAATCCGTTCAGTGGCTTAAGCGTGAAAAGGTAACATACAGACAGAGATACTTTCGAATGTATAGTAAGTTTAGGTAGGTATTATATGATTCTTGTTTCTCACCACAGTTTCATAAATATTTTTAATCCCATGAAAAATGAGGTCATACTTTAGCTCATAGATCACAAGATGAGCACAGATTCTTTCTTAGAAATAAAGCAACTAAATATCCATAGGACTGGTGAATTTATAGGAATTCAAATAAAAATATGTACCTATCTAATTTGGAGAAATTTAAATTTTGTAGAGTATTTGATTTTTCACAAATAGCACCATTTTTATAATATAATTAAAATAAATAAATAAATAATTTTATCTATTTTCAATACGGTTATAATTACGGTTATTAAATTATTGATATAATAATGAGTGGTCTAATTAGGTGACATGCTTAGACCAGTGGCGTGCCTAGGGGTCAAAATTAGGGCAAGCCCACAGATTTTCAAGGTATAAAAAAAACGCCCAACTGAGGGATTGGCTGATTTTCTTGTTGTTAATGGTTGTTAGTAGTACTAACATCATTATTATAATTTTGGTAAGAAAAACTTATTTCAAGCATCAGTACGTAATTGTCATAAGCGCCATCTATACTAATGAATGCGTAAAATAAATGAACCACAACGCTTAGCCGGACCTTTTTTCATTTTGCTTGTCACTTGCAAAATTTGTTCAATCAAAATGCACTAGATGGCCTCCAAATATTATCGATTTATTGTTATTTTCTCGTACGCATTATTTTATGAATTAGGTACTTACATTTTTAAAGTCAATTGATAATTTTAACATGAGCCACTACAAAGGTTTGTCATATCATATTCATACCTAATAAACGATCGAATGAGTAGGTACCTATTTTATTTATCCGGTCTTCTTGACTGACAAAAATACTTGTTTTTATTTCCGAGAAGTACCGACAGTCCGACAGTAATTTAAGATTGGCTACGGTGAAGTAAAGAGTTATTTATTGGCAGAAAATTGCAGAAAACTCAATGTATTTACGTACCTTTTCGATGACAGATTCCGAACACATAATGATAAAAGAACACTATATTCATTAACCATTTACAAAATCATAGGGAATGACATCACCAATCACCACAATCAATATTTTTTTCAAATAATAAAACTAATTCTCAAAGTAAGTATTCAAAGTAAGTATTCAAAACTTCAAAACAATAACAATTTGTTTGAGTCGCGTCGTGTCATCGACTTATCGCGCCCGCCACACGTGCTTTCGCAACTAACTTTACGCGGGTCAACGCAACGCGCGGATAGTGCATTTGCGCGAACTTCATGCCTCTCAAAAGCCTGGCTTTTCATTTCATAGAACTCTGTGTATAAGTACTTACCAATATATCAACAAATGTAAACGTTTCTATAGCAATTTGTATGCGAAAACTGCGAGACAGAGAAAGGAAAGGCAAGCCAGGTAAAAAGCCAGACTAAGTGTGAGCGAGATGGCGCATTTGAACGCATTGCGTTTAGAGCCGAATTCCGAATTTGGCGCGAACCTATCCCAAAGTTAGCGCTAGTTCGGATTTCGAAATTGTATTATATGTCATGAATGTTTGAGTTCGAGTTAATTGACTGGAATTTTTTGAATATATTTTTTATTGATTTTGTTGTTGTGAATTATGATTTTATTAGGGCAAGCCGGGCTTTTCTGCTTCTATGAAGGTACCGCCACTGGCTTAGACTATTATGAGCTTGGTTTTTACAACCAAGACTAGATGAAGGAATAACATTTTTGTAGGGTTACAACAATGAAATGTTATTTCTTTAAGTTTTAACTCTATAATATAATGTAACATCATTCCTTTTTAAATTCTTAAATCAAACTTCATCATTTTTGTGGAGGAGATTAGAAATGTAACCCATCACGCTTGTCTCATGCGGGTTGATGGGTGAACAGTGAACCTGCTCACTCGGTTTGTTGGTGCCACGGTTACAATTAATATTCACCGTCACCACCCTAAAATTAACGTCCTGTTCTTACGCCAGTTGTCGCACCAAGGTCTGCCAACGAGCAAAGGAGTACAGTATATTAGGCATTAAATTAACTGATTGTGTTTTTAACACAATACTGCGCTCCAAAACAAAGACAGCTGATGTGGCTCAAAAGGCTGCCCAGCTTAAATGGGACTGGGCAGGACCTGTGGGCCCAAATAACACAGAACTGATGCCCTGAGACTGTGAGGCGGGGTCGCGGCAGCCCACTTTGGAGATGGATTCCGTCAAACGTCCGCAGTGGGACATTGATAGGCTGGTATTATTATTATGAAGTATGTCTCTGAATTCTTTTGAAACAAAATAATACTTAGTTTTGCACTATAAACTGGCCATCCATAAATTACGGGTGGGTTAAGGTAAGGGCGAGGGAGGGGGCAACAAAGGGGGGGGACGAGTCATAAACTTGATTTGATTGATTGATTGCTACTGGGAAATTATTCATTTCAACGCATCAGAAACTAGATAACTGAATAAATATAATGTAAACTCTGATTTTTAATTTGCTAGACCAAAATGACAGCTGCGATCGACCTTTTTAGGGTTCCGTACCAAAATGGTAAAACGGAACCCTTATTGTGAGACTCTGTCTGTCTGTCAGTCTGTCACAGCTGGATATCTCAAGAACTACTAATGCTATCAACTTGAAATTGGGAATAGTTTTAGATGACGTTTGCCCAACTATTTTGCAAATAAGAAAGAAATAAAAATATATGTATATTTTTTGCAACAGGGACTGAAGGGGGTCTGAAAAATTCGAAATGGGGCTACTAGGGCATGTGGGGTATCATATGAAATTTTTTTAGGCCGCATAGTTTTCGACCTTTGATGAAAAATGTAAAAAAAATACTAGAAGATATCTTATTCTGTGATAGAAGTTTGTGTAAAGATTACAGGAAAAATAAAACGAAGTCTCTTATTTAGAGACTTCGTTTGCTATTTGCAGACTTTTTCAGAAATCATTAACAAAAGTTACATTAGTTCCACTATCGGTCAAGAGATGGTGCTGACATAAAACTGCAATATTCTACACCACATGTGCAATGAAAAACATGATGGTACGGAACCTTCGGTGCGCGAGTAACTAAACGCGAGTTAATATTAATATATAATACAGGTACCTGATTCAGTGAAAGACTTGTAAAATGGTAGATAATATAATAGTATGAAAGTCGTAAAGAGTAGGAACAAGAATGACAAGACAAACTACTTGACAATGTTTTTTCTTCATCTATAGAATATTATGGAAACTAGAATTCTCCCTTGCCAACACCAAACTATTGAAACTGTAAATCCGGTTAATTCTTTTGTTTTATTAGATACCGACGTCGATGAAGTTTTAGGAATTATTTCCGGGTTAAAAGATGACTGTGCAGTCGGGTGGGATAATATACCAAATAGGATCCTTAAGAAATTTAAATACCTACTTGCTCAACCTTTAACACATATTTTTCAGCTATGTCTGTCAAAGGGAGTTTTTCCTAGCCTACTTAAAAAAGCATTGGTCACCCCAGTATTCAAATCTGGGGACAAGTACTGCGTTAATAACTACAGACCCATTTCCGTCTTAACAGGCCTTTCAAAAATTTTGGAAAGAATTATAAATTAATAAAATATCTAGAGGATAACAAATTACTTTCAGATAATCAATTCGGTTTTGGACAAAAAAGATCAACCTGCCAAGCAGTTCACAAATTGACAAATTATATTACTACAAATCTGGATAATGGCTTACATTGCATGGGAATTTTCCTGGATCTTGCCAAGGCTTTCGACACTATTTCTTGCTCTAAATTATTGCACAAGCTTGAAACACTTGGGATAAGAGGAACACAACTCCTACTTTTTTCTGATTATTTTAGCAATCGATATCAGAGTGTGAAACTCGGTCAATATAAAAGTTCAGAACTTAAAAACAGCGGTTACGGCATTCCACAAGGAAGTATTTTGGGACCAACGTTGTTTTTAGTATACATAAATGAACTGTGCAACCTGAAATTACCAGATGGTTTAATAATGTCATATGCAGATGACACAGCCCTAATATTCTCGGCTAAGTCACGAGAGGAGGTCTATAAATATGCGCAGAGTGGCCTTAACATTGTATCAAATTGGCTACGTATGAATCTACTAACAATTAATACCGATAAAACCAAATATATTCTATTTAGAATGAAAAACACTAATATACCGCTTACTAACCTTACCATTTATGCTCATAACTGTACGCCAGACGCTGACGCTGCTTGTTCGTGTCCTACTCTAGCTAAACCCGATTACGTGAAATATTTAGGTGTCACAATTGACACAAATCTAAATTTCCGTAAACACATTGATTTGCAATGTACTCGAGTTCGTAAACTCATAATATATTTCTTTAAGAATTTACGTCACATTGCTGACTTTAAATTAATTAAACAGGTATATTTGGCTTTGTGCCAATCTGTACTTACATATTGCATAACTTCTTGGGGTGGTGCTGCAAAGTCCATTTTACACCTTTAGGCCTTTCAGTTTTCCTACACACCAGCTGTACATTGCATGTGAGGTGCTAACAGTACGGCAATTATTTATACTGCACATCGTATTACACCAGCACGTTGAACTCGCTTATAAGCCAGTACCTTCTGACAAGAGAAGGAAGGATTTGGTCTGCATAAAGCCTCTAACTAGACATGCTTTTGTAAACTGTTTTTATGTCTTTTTAGGACCCCATTTATATAATAAGCTCAATAGGATACTTAATATTTATAATGCCAGTTACAAACATTGTAGTCTGAAAATATGCGAATATTTGGGTAACCTTGTTTACACAGACACAGAAAGACTTCTAGAAGTACTTCAATAGTTATGTAGATCTTGAATTGACATTTTTTAATTTGTATTTAGTACTTTAAGATAGCATTGTTTCAATAAATAAATGAACTATAGACAAAAATATGCTGATCGCTTAGTCTGGGGATGGCCTGAAACACAGGTTTTTATTAACCTAGTTCAGGCGGATCGCCACAAGTTAAAACGTCAGTACCAAAGCATTTTTTCATAAGTGATTAAAATGTGTAAATTAGAGTAGCTTTTATTAAATAAGTATTTAAACCAATCTGTTAAGAACGTGGTACTACTAAGTATTTATAAGTTTGTATTACTTTGTAAAAGGACCTAAATAAAATTATTATTTATTTATTTATTTTATTATGTCACTGCAGCTGTAGCATGCCAAAGAGGCTTTAACACTTTCCCTCAGCTGCTAGTCGACCTTCTAATCTTTCAGACCTATGTTCTGGCAAAGTTCCTGCAATCTCGGTCTGGGCAGGGCTTTAGTCAGCAGATCTGCCAGCTGTGTAGCAGAGCTAGTCCTTTCGACCACAATGTCATTTTGGAGCACAAGTTCTCTTGCGAAAAAGTGTCTCACACGAACATGTTTCGTTCTTCGATGAAACTCGGGATTCTGCGCTAGTTTCACCGCAGCTTCGTTGTCCACAAATAAAACTGGAATTTCTTTTTGACCATTCATGTCTTTAAATAGTCGTTTTAGCCAAAATAATTCTCTTGCAGCCTCACTTGCTGCCACAAGCTCAGCTTCTGTGGTGCTAATCGCAACTGAAGCTTGTCGTTGGCTAATCCAAGAGATTGCTCCTTTAGAAAATAAACACAATACTTCTGTCGTGGAGCGACCTGTTTCTAAACATCCAGCATGATCTGCATCACTGTAGGCTTTGATTTGGTTGGGAGAATCGGCATCATGCACATACTTTATTCCTCTCGATAAGGTTCCTTTTACATATCGCATTATGCGCTTCACCACACACCAATCACTTGAAGTCGGCTTTTCTAAGCTTCTGGAAGCCACTCCTACAGCATAAGCTAAATCAGGACGAGTGCCTACCATCAAGTAGGCGAGCAAGCCTACTGCTTCTCTGTATGGAAATGACTGTGTCTCATTCTCAGCTTTCCCTTTTTCAATAAATCCTTCTTTCTGTAAAGGAGTCGACACTGGATTGCAGTCTCTCATATTGAATCTCTCCAAGATCTTTCTTGCGTAAGCTTGTTGCTTTATTAAAATCGAGCCATCTTCCATTTGCTCTATTTCTAACCCGAGATAATATGAAGCTGGTTTGGTTGTGATCAGCAAAATCTTTTTCAAGTCATTGATGAACTCATTTGCAAGGTTTTTATCACTCGCTGCAACTAAACCATCATCGACATAAAGTGCTATTATGATTTTTTTATCACCCATGGTTT
Organism: Oligia latruncula; assembly: GCA_948474745.1. Lineage (NCBI taxonomy): Eukaryota > Metazoa > Arthropoda > Insecta > Lepidoptera > Noctuidae > Oligia > Oligia latruncula. The sequence goes on from OX419699.1 coordinate 11,283,921, forward strand.
TTATATATAGACATGGATCAGCGTCGCTGGTCTTAAAACCTAAAGATTTAAGTGTTTCTGAAAAACAATAATTCCAGCAGCGGGGTTACTGCTTTAATCCGTAGAGGCTCTTTTTTAGGTGACATACTCTTGATGTTCCATCCTCAAAGCTTTCTGGCTGCATCATAAAGAAATCTTCTTTCAAAACACCGTTGAGAAAGGCTATTGCAATATCAAACTGAATAAGATGCAGTTTCTCTCTTGCCGCAACACTGAGCAAAGATCTTACAGTTGCCAGCCTGGCTACCGGACTGAAAGTTTCATTATAGTCAAAACCCTTCTTTTGCCTAAACCCTTTCACGACTAATCGGGCTTTATATTTCTCAATAGTACCGTCAGGGTTGGATTTAACTTTATAAACCCACTTACATGGCAGAGCTTTTCGGTCTCTCGGTAGATTTTCCAAGTCCCACACTTTAAACTTCTGTAAAGAATCGATTTCATTCTTCATGGCTTCTAACCATCTATCTTTACTTGTACTACTTGATACTGCTTCTTTATACGTTAAAGGTTCTCTTTCGATTATCGAATCGACCAAGTATAATTCATAGTCATCCAATTTTTGTGGAGGTCGTAGAGTACTTCTGTCTCTGAGATTATACCTTGGAACGTCCGGTATAAAAACATCATTCTCTGAATTCATCGGCATCTCAATATCAGGAGGAATAGCATCTACGAACTCTTCAGTTTCACAATCTGAAAATGCGTTTTCATTTTCTATGATGTCATTTTCTTGTTCTTCCTCTAATTGGACTGACTGTCTAACAGGAGAAGCTACATGTTGTGGAAAATCATCTTCCGGAAAGATCACTCCCTCTGTCTCCTGTCCTATCAAATCAGAATCTCCCTCTATCTCACCGCTCACTGGTAAATTTACATCTTCTTTAGGACCTGGTCCCAAGGCCGTTGGGATTCTCAATTCCATGGTTGGACAAAAGGTGACATCTCTAGATCTTTCGGTCTGTTTTCCATTCCAGATGCGATATCCGTCGTCGTTATCGTAACCAATAAGTCTGCCTTTGGTAGCTTTCTTATTTAGCTTCTTCCTTTTTTGTTTGGGAATGTGAAAGAAACATTCACTCCCTATCACACGCAAGTGTGAGATTTTAGGCTTTTTCTTATGTCACAGCTCATACGGAACTTTCCCTACTTCTCTTGTTGGTCCCGTGCGATTGAGAACGTATGCAGCTGTATTGATAAGCTCTGCCCACAGGGCTTGTGGAAATTCGTCTCCTGCGTGCATGTATGATCGAGCTGTTTCCACAAGAGTCCTGTTCTCTCTTTCGGCGCACCCATTTTGCTCGGGCGTGTATGGCATCGTGAGCCGCTGGATTATTCCCTGCCTGTTAAGTATATCCCGGACCGCTTTATTGTCGAATTCCCCGCCATTGTCGCTTAATAACGTTTTAACTGTATGTCCAGCATTTTTGGCGTCTTTCAGAAATTGAACAATCGTCTTTTACATCACTTTTGTTTCGAATGAAATAAACATGACGAAATGCGGAGAAGTCATCCTTTAAAAGGACAAAGTAGCGACATTTCGAATAACTTTCAGGGAATGGTCCGCACACATCGGCGTGAACCAGTTCTCCAGGCATACTAGCTCTTTCTCTTTTGCCAAATTTAAGACGCTGTTCCTTCCCATAAATGCAGCCCTCGCACTGTATATCATCTTTATCATTTAGATTAATCCCCAGTTCCCTCTTGACAAGATCTTTAATGTATTTCTTGTTCTGGTGACCAAATCTTTCATGATATAGCTGGAGTAAGCTCGACGAATTAATAGCATTAATCTCTACAGGTTTGTTTGGCAGAACTGTCTTCATTTGTAACTTATACAGTCCTCCATTCTGCTCCCTGAGTCCAACTGCTAAAATCTGACCGTTTAATTCCAGCCTGCACTCTTTCGTGGTGGAAATAAATGTACTATTTTTCAGTTTATCTTGTGCAGCTAACATGGATAGCAAATTCTTTGTAAGCTTTGGTACATACCAGACATCACTCAGAGTTATGTTCATTGTTTTGCCGCTAACTTTGGTTTGAACTACCACATACCCTTTCCCTTTTGCAGGAACTACAGTCCCATCTGCCGTTGTAACAGTGTGGTTCGATCCAAAGTCCTCAAAATATGTGAATATGTCTCCCCTATTGGTAACGTGAGTCGTGGCACCATTATCCACATACCAATTTTCTGTATCGCTTTCTTCAGAGCAAGTATAAATCATCAACGTTATATTCTGCACTTGCTGCTGCTTGGACGAAGACTGTGTAGGTTTCTTCGGTCTGCCATCATTAATCCACTGTTTGCAATTCTTAATGCGGTGGCCTATTTTTGAGCAGTACCTGCACCTTAAGTTCTCGTCCCTTAACTGCGATATATGCTGCACCTTTGAGGTAGAGGCGAGCACTTCCTGAGTCTCCTCAATATGACCACCTAGCGCTCTCTCGTACCCGCACAGTTGTGCTGTCAGTGATTCAATTGTCCTCTCTTGTTTTTTAACAGCATCCAACTTGATTTGAAACTGAAAAATTTTTCATTGAGGAAATCTAAAATTTTAGAGATCAAGAACATTTCCGGCAACTTCATGTTAGGATCGGCCTTCAAAATTTCAGCATTCAAATTGTTCCAAATGTTTTTAAGGTTCGACATCATGGTAGATACGTCATCCTTCGAGTTATTTTTGAAGCTAACGAATTGCATGCACAAAGTGTATGCTCTGACTTCTGATTGACCGTCAAACAAGTGGTAAAGGTTCTGCCATACTTCGTTTGCTGTTTCAAAACGCATGACTTTCATTAAATTCTCTTCGGTCATGTTGCTTGTAATTATTAGTAGAGCGTTGCTGTCTGCCTTCCTATATTTTAGCAATTCTGCATTATAGACCATCAGCGCACCATCGCCTGTTCCTAAAATTGGCTTTCTTAGTTTTCCTTCTGCCGCCTCCATGGCACTGAGCTGACCGATCTGAATCTTGGTGGTGGTAAAATTTTCCATTTTGACAGCACCAAAAAAAGCTTTTTTTTTTTTTTGCTGATTTGTATACTGAGTCTTATCCTGAATATACTGGGTATATTGGGTGTTCTGGGCCCATAACCTAATGCAGGTACCTGATTCAGTGAAATACTTGTAAAATGGTAGATAATTTAATAGTATGAAAGTCGTAAAGAGTAGGAACAAGAATGACAAGACAAACTACTTGACAGCTTTTACTTGACAATGTTTTATATAATATTATGTGACTGCAGCTGTAGCATGCCAAAGAGGCTTTAACAATATAATCATTAAAGTCAGCAACACAGCTTGTTAAGTTAGTATAATCTTAAAATGTCAAGATGTCATGAAATAGTCATTCAGTAGGATTACTTGGTCTTAGAGAGTTGTGTTGCTGACTTTAATGATTATAATTCTGTAAATACATGTTTGTTACGGTCGCGAATCATATTTTAATCAACGTACAAACTTAATACTGACCAGCAAAAAACGTAAAAAAAATTGAATTTCGCGGGCTATCCTGGCGCTTTAAGGCTCTCTCACACTGGCACTAATGTCGCACACATCGCACAACTTGCTGCTGTGTGAAGGCTAGCTCGCGACTTTAAATTTTTCTGAGAATATTCAATAGATAATTTAATATCGCTAAGCCGCGTCGTACTTATAATGTATTCTTATCGTAATGTGTCCTGAAATTTTTAATTTCCGCTAAACTCATAACACCAGACAACATTGTATTTAACAGACATCTTTAATTCTTTTCGTGTGCGTGCACTAAATAACTGAATGATGTATCTTATCTTACATAACATAACAATTACCTGCGTATTTTTATAACAGCAGTTATGTGCATTTTCGCATAATCACTTAGGCAATCATTGCACAATCGTTTATCGAACTCGTAACACGCAGACTGTTTCCCAATATTAATATAATTTTTTATGTCGTGTATTGCGACGTTAGCGGACCGTCGGGTGTTGCCAGTCTCACGCCTGTATCAATTAAACGCTTCAAATATTCATTAATCGAACAAATGTCGGCACTTCGCCTCCTTGAACTTTCTTTTTGCAATTTGATGTTTAAATGTCGCGCGCTTCGTGTTATTTTATAGTCTTTTGAAGTACTCTAATGCAATCTGTGTTTACAAATGTGGCTACCTATTGTTTTTGTTACACTTCACGTTCCTGATAACTGTTGAGTTCCCAGAGGCCAGAAGTGACATTGTTCTTTGCTAGAAAATAAGGAAAATATAACATTGGCCCCTTTCAAAGGTGGTACGACCCTTAGCGGCCATTCTTTCAGCTTTGTTATTAACCAGAAATGATGTTTTAGCTTTATTCCCAGTTTCTTTATAATAAGTTCATATTTTGAACTTATTTTCTAAAATCGGCAGTCCCTTATCTTTCACACTACGAGGCAGAAGGCTCCTTCACCAAAAATCTCAGGCCCTTTGGGGATTAGTTGTGGACTTGTGGATTGAGTAAAAATTATCAGGATTATATTGTTTGAGGGAGTCTTTTTAGTCTTACCAAGGGGTATCGTATTTACCCAGTAAGGGGTTGTGGAGGTCAGATAGGCAGTCGCTCCATGTAAAATACTGGTAATTAGCTGTATCCGGTTAGACTGGTAACCGACCCCAAAACGCTAAAAAACGCTAGGCAAAAACGCTACGGTTGGGAAAACGCTAGGCAGATGAGGGAGTCTTTTTAGCGCATACTGTAAGTAGTGTCTATATTAAAGACTGAAGCAACTGGCATTAGCACCGCGGACTGCATAGCTCAGTATTTGCATATTATATAAATAGTATAAATGTTTTTAAAGTCCACTATCGGGTGTTGCGCAGTCACGACATTTTCCTTCAGTCTATTTTCTTATATATCGCTGTATTTCAACTTTCCATCTAACTAAGAATCTCCTATTCCCAACGCGTTAAATCGTACGAAATGATGTAGGTACGCGTTGAGTCGTCCATTATATGAATAGGTACAGAGGTTAGCGGTTAGTCAGAAGTTATTAACAAGTTGGGTATAGACTCAACTCATTTTCTAATTCCTTGAAAAACTTTTTAATTTATAGAATTTCTTATTATGCTCTGCGGAAAACCCGGAATGGCGATATTTTTTAACAATATTAGCGATTTTTTTATTTTGAAGCGATAAAAATAAATATATTACACATACGTGCTAAGTGGTGATGTTTCTTTTTTATTTCGCTACAAAGGTCTGCGTTAGGCGTAGCAGACGATGCCATCACATTGCTTATGTATAGACGGCAACTCGACGAAACCCCTATCCGTTTTACGCTCTCACTCGGCAGCCCGCGACTAACCAGACTCTGAAAACCTTCTGCTGTCTCCTAGAACTTCTAAATTATTTTATGTACGGGCTTAGTCTCGAAAAGACGCGTTACTACGCTAGTAGACTCGCGCCGGCGGCGTACTATTGGACGGACGCACAGCCCAGCTAGCATGCAGTAGTTTCCCAAGTGTCCCTGTGCGATTTTATTCCAATTTACATCAATTTATACCGAGTAAAAGTAGCTGAAGTTTCAATTCATATGAATTACTTAGCTTACTTCACCGAAAGTCTGAGCTTCGATTTTACAATGGAATAACTTTTGTAGGTTAACCTTATTTACGCCCACAAGGCCCACAAGCCAGGCCAGTAGCCATCACCTAGCAGTTTATTGACCCATGTCGACTATAAAGAATATTATAAGTCTGCACGCGATCCATGTATTTAGCCAATATTGCCTATGTGTAAATATGATTTGGTTGGAATTATTTTTAGTACTTACTTAAATATTATTCATGCATTCATTTATTATAAAGCTGAAACTGTTATTTCAGGACCAGTTTAAAGTGTTGTCTAAATAAATATCAATTGTTCTTATTGTCAAAAAAATGGAGAGAGCATTATAAATTTCCCCGATGATGGGCAGGTTTCGGACTTCGGATCGTATTACAAACGGTTACGCGTCGCCCCGCGCGGCGTCGCGTCGGTTGTAAATCGAACTGTGGAGGTCACATTCGTACATCATAATCACCAACTTCAACAAAGGTTGGACACCTGTCCGGAAACCGACCCCGAAAACTACGTCACCCAAATATTGCGGCATTAAAGGGTTATTTGTTTGATGCAAAGGTCATTAATGAACACGCACAAATATTTTGTCTTCACATAATATCGACCATTTTTTGTCATTGTAGCCTCCTAATGGGGGTTCAAATGACAGGTGACGAACTGACGTCATCAGTCTCTCTCAGGGTACCTAATTATGGTATGGACTATGTTTATGATGTGGGCTAATGATCCTCCGTGCCCTAGTAACATTACTCAAACAAAACTTACGAATTGATTTAATGTCCAAAACGTGGCAATCAGGTAATTAATAATTAAAGTGCATTCGAAAGAGGGTACACGGCTTTTGTCAAACACGATTTAATATGCGGAAATATGCCAAGCTACTGAATGCTAATCATTACTAAAGGCTGCCAGCACTAGCTGGCTTCACACTTGGTGCTGTTGTCACATAACGTTTAAATTGCACCATTAGCATAAAAAGCTAACCTAACAAAGAATCTGAGCGGAAACATTCGTGGCAACGTCCCCTAGAGCTAGTAGCACACCTAATCCTAGAATTAGACAGTATACGTCTGTATACGTAATACATCAAAATGTCAAGGTAAGGCACCGCGGTGGAAGCGCGAGCATGCGGAGCGAATAACCCGCAAAAGCTCTGAAAGCTATTAAGCTTTTTCGGTTATCAGCGACGAAGGAAGGTAGGGCTGCTTTGTTGCTTTATATCCGAAAATGTCAGGCGCGGCCTCTGACGTCATCAGCGAAATGGCGCGACATTTCGCGGTGCGCCTGCCACGCCCGTGCCCACCCTAATCTCTTGTCATGACAGGGTTGTCCGAGCGAAGCGTCCCCCAAGGTTCTTTCTTAGGACCGGCCTCGTTTTTACGGTTACCAGCACTGATAGTTGCTAAATTATAGGTTGAAATGGGCTCAATTTAATCACGGTAAAGTAACTCTATCATTACGAGCTCTATAAACCGTATACGTAAGTATGTCTTTATTGTAAGGAAGAAAGAAAAAGTATTTATTGTGACTCGCAGCTCGCACAAACTAAATGTAATGTTGTGTTGTATTGTAATGTCACGTAGTAGCGTTTCAGTCGTCTCGTTTATCTTCAGTATGGGAAAATGCCATTACAAATTTTAATTACGATGTCTTGAAGACTTGGATGTATCAGATGTATGTATGCCATAATCTCAGAGAGATAAAACTTGTGATCATTAGTATTAAAGCGGATAATGTGATGTTGACATTTAATCCGTTAATGACGTTATATAAAATTGTTAACATTTGATGCAATCTTGAGTGTTCTCAGTGTTTTGTCTCATCATTGTGACATTTCTTAGAGAGTATTATAAACGCGAAAGCAAAAGCAAAAACTACTAAACAGATTTGTATGGCACACAGATGATTTATAACCAGAAAATAAATAACACATGGTATACTTTTTATCCCGATATTCCTGCGGGATCGACACTTATGCGGGCGAAACTGCTAGTATTTTATAATATTATATGTATTAGCTACGGATACTCTCCGTATGTGGTGTCTATTAGGACTTTTTGAGCATATAGGTAACTAGCAGCGCCCCGCGGTTTCACCCGCATAAGTTGACACTGATATACACTGTCTACACTGATATTCCCACGGGATCGACATCCCGTGGGAATATCGGGATGAAAAGTAGCCTATGTGTTAATCCAGGGCGTCAGTTACCGCCATACCAAATTTTATCAAAATTGGTCCAACCGTTTCTGCGTGAAGAAGTATTAAACATACTCCCATACTAGTGTGATTTGCCTAATTTCTCTAAACCTAATCATATGACATCCATAGCCCGACTTCACTCACTGCTGAGAATAGGCCTCTCTTTTCTTGTGCCAATCCCCACCGCCCCTGTGCCAGCCTCATCCAAGTTCTTCCCTCGATGGTAACAATCGTTTCTCCAGAACTTACTTAGCGTTTTTGGGATTCAGGGATGTACGATTGATTAGACATTATGTGCCACGTCACGATCGATTTAAATGTAGCGAGGAAATGGTGGTCTTTGAAAACTCTAGGCCTCTTGGGTAAAATACTTTGTTTTGTCTCCCTGAACTTACCTGCTCTTCAGGATTGCAATTGTCTGCAAAGCTCCCAAGATTGTATAGGTACAATAAATACCACTTTCAATATTAATCCTCGTGGCTAAGGAGGACCTCGTGTCTAAGTAACAGTAGCAGCACGGGTCGATCGATCAGGTTAAGCTACGCTTGCCGCGGTTGGTCCGTTGATGGGTGGCCATCGACGGACCAACAAAAAACTGCCAACTAATTATTTACAAAAATGTCAATCAGAATGTTGTTACTGCTGATTGGTTAACATGCGTCATCTACCTAACTATAATTATTGTTGATTTGTAAATTTCAAAATATTTATCCACTTATTTTTTACGTTGACTGTACCGTCATACATGCGTGAAATGAACGATATCGATGGTCACGAATGATGGATAGTATAATTATAATAATTGACATAAATGATGTTATAATGGTTTACTTCTGTTAACAGGTAATCACAATCACCATGGCGGTAATGGGCCACTGTCTTTAGGACGTGTTGCTTATTCGGCTTCAGGTGAGTTCTTGATTTTATTTTATGTTATTGTTGTGTGGCTAAGTAATAACAGCCGCACGGGTCGATCGATCATGTTACGCTAAGCTTGCCGCGGTTAGTCCGTGGATGGGTGACTATCTTTACATTTTAAGACTCCCAAGACCCCTCCGTACCTTGGAAAGTACGTTGGTCCCGGCTGTCATTCGTGGATCTTTGGCAGTCGTTACGGATCGTCAGTAGCCCGAAAGTCTGATAACGAGTCTTGTCAAGGTGTATCGTATTACCCAGTAACTGGGTTGTGGAGGTCAGGTAGGCAGTCGCTCCATGTAACATACTGGTATTCAGATGCATCCGGTGAGACTGGAAGCCGATCCCAACATAGTTGGGAAAATGCTAGGCAGATTGTTTTTTTTTATGGCAACCAAACCCACCTGAGGGGAAAAAATCACTGCCGACTAAGGTCATTTGCAATACCCGAAAAATTGCAAACGTGTCGCCATCCCAGATGTCTCTATTATGATTTATCTTTGTCAAGCTGAAATGTTTTATATCCTTGCGGCCTTGTAATCCCACCAAAATCATTTTCATGTAAAATGTTGCCAAGACGAGACCACATATGGCTTGCACTGTCAAAAAGTTATCAGATCATGAGATCTGATAACTAAGAACGTGCGTCTAAGAGCGTGTAGAGTTGAAGCTTGGCTCTACATGAGCGTACCAAAATGGTAAAACGGAACCCTTATGGTGAGACTCGAGTCTGTCTGTCACAGCTGGATATCTCAAGAACTACTAAAGCTATCAACTTGAAATTTGGAATAGTTTTAGATGGCGTTTGCCCAACTATTTTGCAAATAAGAAAGAAATATATGTATATTTTTTGCAACAGGGACTGAAAGGGGGTCTGAAAAATTCGAAATGGGACTACTAGGGCATGTAGGGTATCATAAATGAAAGAGCGCAGTCTGCACATTCTCAAACATATTTCTTTTTTTTTTAGGCCGCATAGTTTTCGACTTTTGATGAAAAATGTAAAAAGAAATACCGTCCCCCCCCCTTATCTCCGAAGTTTTCTAAGAGAAAAATCTGAAATAATTCTACGTGATAGAAGTTTATGTAAAGATTACAGGAAAAATAAAACCAAGTCTCTAAAAAGCACACTCTTTCAGAAATCATCAATAAAAGTTACATTAATTCCACTATCGGTCAAGAGATGGCGCTGACATAAAACTGCAATATTCTACAAAACAGTGCACAGTGTTAAAATTCTCTGATGAATACAGGCCTCGCGGATGAAAATTTAAAAACATATGATGGTATGGAACCCTCGGTGCGCGAATCCGACTCGCTCTTGTCCGGTTTTTTATTCTTTAGCCCATATTTGGCTCAATTTGTTGCTGTATACAAAATCAACAACGCCCGCAGACGACGAAACTTAGCCATGAGTCCATGACCCGTCTTTGCTAATTGTTTAGCTGTGTCAGTGTGACAGACGGATAGATGATGACCAGCTGCCACGTGATGTAAAACAATGCCGCCAAGAAACTCCCCAAGCAAATTTTTTGTATCCCTAAAATACGAAGTTATTGTGTAAAATCAGGTGACCATTGTTTTAGACGTCAACAACGTTGATGGATTATTTCGAAAACTTTTCGCGAAACGCGAAAACGCAAACTAAATGCGGAAGAAAGGTTTATTGTCTTTGAAGGTCGATACTTCGGAGGTGTGGCCGCCATGTTTGCCAAATTAAAAAAAAACAATGGTTTTGTTTCTAATTAATCTAAAAAAAATTGTTTAATTAAATTACAAACCTCGTGCTGTGATTAATTAAAAATTCGTGCATACATGTAATTAATGAGGGAGCTAATTTCATATGACTAATAATATTTAATTTAACTAGTACTTAATTAGTTTTGTAATTAAGAATGATATGAATTCTACTAAAACTGTGAATCAGCAGTTTGTGGGTGACGTGTGAAACAAATACTGTTTGTTAGTTTGTTGTCATATGTACAAAATCACACAGTCTACATAAATGATAAGATTAGTCACCAGTTAGAGTTCTTAAAGTTCTTGAGAAACAACATGCTGTTACGTATAGATCAATAAATAAATGATTAAAACTTCAATACTGAACAGAAAAATGACATCAGCCTGAACTAAAAACTTTTCCGACGATGACTCGTGAAAAAATAAAGAGGAGTTCGTATAAAACTTTTAGTTTGATAGTTATGAGGGAGGACAATGTAGACGCTAAATAAATTAACAAAATCAACTAATTGACATCGTACACAAATGGTGTATTACCTGATTACTTCTGTATAGCTGACCCCATCAAACCCTATCAGCTAATCGATTGCCCTGACGAGTCTATATTGGTAGTGACCGCATAGACGCATGATGGGTGCCATGCCACGCCTAACTCAATCACGACCGGGACTAAGCTTTAATGTTCCTGAAAGTAGAACGCGGAAACACGTAAGCGTTTTACGGGAAACTAGTTCTTCTTTGTTGCTGTTAAGGCTTGATGTCAAAGGTACATCTATTGTTTTAAGGGGTGGCTCTGTTTACTCGCCCCGTCCGTGTCCGCCCTAATTTGAAGGGATTTGATTTTGTTAACGGGCACGATACCTCCATATATTCCATAGGCTGGAACAATATAGTAGTTTACTTACATACAATTTGACGCATAGGGTAGTTGTATAATGGATAATATCCGTTCAGTTTGACGTGTTTACCAAGTATTTCGTTAGGTTTTCCCGTAAATGTTTATAGGAAGTTGTAACCCTTTGATAATCCGGTAATAATAAACGACGCTACGTTGAGGTCATCTTTACAGGTTCGCATTTAGCTTTGGAAAATAACAGTTTACAATAGCATACAAAATATGAACTTACCTGAAGGCCAATTCTCGTAATTTAAAACGTTCAAAATTTACTCGCAGTCTCATCTCGGCGACAAGCAAATGTCACAAACTTTTCAAAATGTAGGGAAATTAGAGGTACTTTTGACAGATTGAGACTGAGATCAGACTGTGAACGATCTTAAAATTACGAGAATTACCCTCCTGTTTGAACTTGACCTACCAGTCTGTCTAAATTGACACTTTGAGAAGTTAGGCGTTTTCCGTTTCCACGTTTCCTGATACCGTTTATGGTCCACTGACATTAGGAGCCGCCTTTGTCATTCTTATCTCCAAATTTTGATTAGAGTTGCCATAATACCCTAGTATTGGTAAAAACTGGCATTAGTATTTTTTGGTACCGTAGATTTTTGTGTAACATTGTGCTATATTATTTATTACACTCATGTGCTCTTCATATAATTAACAAAAGCGTGGGTAATTGAGTTCATGATACACCAATGAATGCTAACGTCCGTGTCCAGTCCTATTAAGTTATAATTCGGTTATCCAGAACAAGATGAAAAAACTATTATATTGGACCGTTGCCAACTCTGAGTAACTGCTTTCTTTTATTATTCACCGATTTATTTTTAATTTTTGAGCATATAAAAAAATATTGAATCAAGCTATAGCCCGACCGTTTAACTGTGACGTTGCCTGAGGTAGCTGCGCGGTACGGGAGGGGTGATAGTTGTCAGAAGTTGACGAATCACTGAGCTCTCGCATCACGTCATCACACACCTCCCGCACCGCGCTATTACCTCAGGCTACGTCGCAGTTAAGCGGTCGGCCTATACATCCTACTTCTTTACGAAAATAGTCGGTAGTAGTTGTATTTTTATGATCATTTTATAATCAACAAACACTAGACTACCCTCTAATACCTTGAGCGTCGTAGTCCACAGCAAAATCCTATTGTACGCTGATGAGGATACAATGCGCTCACCAATCAATTTTCTCACCTCAATAGGCAATAGTGTATTGACTACATTTAGAGGACTACGAACCCAAGTTGACCGGAGCAAAGACAATCCCCAAAGATGGGGGTTCACAGATGGCTCAGATCTCAAGTGCGTATGCGGCATCTCCCCACAGACAATGGCCCACCTTCCATCCTGCGGCCGCCCAGGTGACAGTGCACTTGATGATCTTATGACTAATTCAGTGAGTGGAGTTCCCGCAGCTGAATTGTGAGCCAAAGATGTTTGCAATTTTTGCCATCGATACGCTAAGAAGAAGAAGTTAGAGGACCTATTCTCAGCGTTGCTTACATGTCGATAATAATGTTCCTTCAGTTCCATTTACCCTTTACGGGCCATAAATACTGATCTAAAAATTATCACACCTAGCATAACCAAATTAGTTATGGCTAAACATCTTTATAGAAACATCAAATAATTTGCTCGTACCCGCTCTACATTCTTCATATGATGCTCTTGCGCATATGGTCCGCGAATGAAGTCATGGACGAGATAATATTTACGAGATGTCTAGACAAGCGTCCAGGTAATCCGATTTTTGTGAAAGGATTTTAATAATTATATTGTTAATAATAAGAAACTCCATAAATGTCCATGAACGATCTATAATCTCCAAGTCTGGCAGTATTTCGCTAATTATTGCAACCGTAGTACCTTTGCATAGAAGCATATGGCATAGAAGGATAATATTGACTCCTGGAATGTTTCTAGCCCAAATGAATGAAGAGGCACAGCCTTTGATGGAAACCACGTAACGAATCATTTAGTAAAACTTAGCACATTGTTACAAATTGCGAATTAACGCTCTATTTTTCTAAGGCCTTGAAGCGTCGTCACTTTCACAAGCGTACCTAACATTTTCAGCAAAAATTCTTAACAATCTTAGTTCTAGATCTCGTGAATCATTGTAAATAAACAGACTGTCGAACAGGGTTATTTGTTATTTTTCTGCGATCATTTTCATGAATCACGGCTACAGATTTGATTCTTAAAACCTTGATTGCAATTACCATCATCGCTCATTACTTACAATTTGTTAGTTTGAACTGAGAACCACTGAGTTCTCTGTTGCATTCCTGGGGAAATTCGCACCGTCAATGTTGTCATGTTGCATTGATGTCGTCAGCAGTAACAGTGACTAGCCATCCGTGTGTGCCGTTGCACAAGACCTGTCGACATAATGGCAGACATGGCAGTACAAACGGTGTTAGTGTATGCTATTTAAGTACAGGAAAATTGATTCGCCTATTATATAGAAGGAATCGTTTTAATGACTGCGCTATCATTCTAAACCATACAATTAACGAAACTACCTCAAATTTTACCAATATATTACTTTGTAACACCTTTTAGAAGTACAAATAACGAAATTTTGACCTGAAACTAGAAAGTAAGTTAAGGATTTCAAGTTTTTACTTCTTAGTTAAATATTCACATTCCCTTTAAAGTTTTAAGAGCACAATACAGACGGTCGTAATTTTATGCGATATGTTTACGGTGTAGTTGTTGATCGCTGGGAATGTCTTAGTAGTATGAAAGTGTGTCGTACCAAAGCCCGCATTGGACGTAGACTGGAACGAAACCTTCAATGGTAGTGGTATCGTGGGCGAGCTTTGGTAGAGCTCCAACTCACCTTGAGGTTTGCTGTTACGTACGCTAAAATACACTATCAAAACAGTGCGTTTCGTTCACCGTTCCGAGTCACACGCTCGCTTGGCAAGCGCTCCATCCATATAATTCTTGTTTAACAAATAAAGCCGTGAAATAAAGTCGCGAAGAATTCTATAGCAATTTACTACTGTGCCTTATAATGTTTTAGTAATATAAATTTACGTTTTGGACTGTTAATAAGCGTATAATTATTTTTGTTGTGTAAATGTGACGTGTTTAAAACGCGGACTCAGCGGCTCATTGGATTGTCTGAGCTTCGTCTGGGCGAAACCTATTTCGATGATGTGAGTTTAGCATAACGTTTTTTTTTTTAATGCGAAAGCAGCCTTTCGTCGTAGATATATTTTAATTATTTTTTAAATTTTCATGTTTAACAAAGAATATGCTTTATCTAAAATAATATTATTATACACATATGCACATTCAGTATTATTTATTTTTTATTCATAATAAGTACTGTGAGTTCTTATGAAGTTATGATATTCATATAATATATTCATGTGAAATGGAGCGTAACCGCAGACATTTGTAGATTACAAAACAAGTTGTAGTTTATCAGTTTATTAAATTAATATTGTAGTTTTATTTAGGTAATATTTATTTTTTATTCTTTTTATTATAATTTAAAGTAGGTATTTAAAATTACATTGATTGGTATTAAAACCATAACAAAATTCATAATAATACTTAGTTTCAAAGTATTTTAGGATTTTGCTCAAATCATTTAATTTTAAAATCACTGTGCAACTGAACTAACAGATATATTATTATATTTTATAAGCAAAAAAAACGTCCTGAATATAGATGGATAAATATAGTAGTTATTTATCCATTTCATATTAAAGGTTTGAGGAAAGAAAACCAGCTAAATACCTAGCAATAAACCTAACGATTTTTCCCTGTGTTATTCTGTATAAAAACTACCAAATAATTAGTAAGTACCTAATTACAAAATAATTAGGTTCTTACATGTACAATTTAACATGGATGCAGTAATATATTCCATAATTTGAATAATTATGTGTAAAGGAACCCTAAACCACCCCCAATCAATTGAAAATACGATCGTGTATTTAATCCAAATTATTATCGTTAAGGTTCCAGATTTCCAAGAAATATCGAAAGGTTTTGATAGCCGAATTTCATGGTTCATTTACCTTCTAATCTAGTTTCATGTAATCCTACACAAACAACTAAATGAACCTCAATGGAACTAAATGATATTAAAAAAAACACTAGATTCTCCATTACATCGTTTAGATTCTAGTTTTACTTCCAGTTAATATCATACTCAACACGTAACTGACATAATTATGTTAGTATTGAGTATTGATTTAATATCAGTACAATCAGACACGTTTTGATAAAGAAAATGCTATCTCTCATGCCTGGATAGGTCTGATTGTATTTGTAGTGGGCCCATCAATAACTTGGTTGAATGGATGCTATCGCCGAAACGACCAGTCACTGTCATTTCAAATTGTACGTCACAACAAGGAAATAAGGTAATGGGGGTTGGTACATAATGGCATTTTACATACTAAAGCTAAAACCCCTGTAATCAAAAGAAAATAAATTAAAAGAGAGAAGATGCAGATAAGATAAAAGAGAAGAACAGAAAGAGTTGAGAAGAGAGGACGTTTATACGTATATACGTCATTACAGATTTTACACCTTTCCTGGGTTAAAACAAAGGCTATGCATATTATCCGGGTATAATACCTAAAAGATTTGGTTTCCCTCGGATGCAAGTTAAATCAGGGGCAAAGCTTAGTGTTATATATTTCTAAGGTCTTTGTACTTACATAAACAGTATGTTAGTATCTCGACACCGTGTACCAACAAAATTTCCTTAACTGAGTCATGTAACCAACAAAATTTCCTTAACTGAGTCATTGTCGCTTGGGCCAAACCCTTTGACCTACAAACACAAAATTAAGGTTGTCCTTCACACATAGAATGTAGGCCGTCCCTATAGTAAAAATCCCAACGTAAAATGTTTACAGTACAATAAATAATTTGCTGACTGTTCAATAAGGAAAGCTAAGAGCGTTTACGCCGTACGGCATTTCATACAAACTTTCAAGCCCTTATTTTTCGAAATGAATGAACTTCATACGCACACGCAGGATACAAAGGTCTAAAAAGTTAGTAGAGAACATTTTCGAAATGACTTATTTAAAAAAAGATAACTGGACATCTCTGTTTCTATTCAAAATTTAAAATCGGTCTAATTTGGCTGTAACACTATTTTTCGAAAATGTTCTCTACTAACTTTTAAGACCTTTGTATCCTGCTTATGTGTATGAAGTTTCATTAAAATCGGTTCATTCATTTCTAAAAATAAGGGCTTGAAAGTTTGTAGGAAATGCCGTACGGCGTAAACGCTCTAACCTATTAGTTCTAGGTATATCATGTATAGTATGAATTATTGGAATACGGTGACAGATCGATTCGATTTTATAAATACTTACGCGCATAAATGTACATTTATGCGCGTAAGTATTTAATGTATAAATGTAATGTACATTACATTCTGTAGGAACATAGCCTAGGAAATGCACCCAGCTTTATAACTCCTACTGTATTTAACTTATTCAGTTATACACTTTAGTTTTATGCCATACCATTAACTATTTTCGTAAATGTACAATACAAAGCTTTTTCGATTTATACACCCCATTCGTATTCCTGGAAGAAATAGTAAGGGTCGCAAAATACTCCCTTGGGGTAAGCCTAATCTAAGCCAGACGGTTTTTAAACATCTAACAATTTTTTTATCCAATTTTGTAGTTTTTATTTAAACTTATATTAACAGTTATGAGTACCTACTCAGAATTTTCAATTTTATTTCAAATGATTTCATTGTGCACCTATTTAGTTTGGCTTTTTGTTTATGCTTTCCGAATGCATTAGATAAGTTAGTAAATACGCCATAGTCATACTTAATTAAAGTTTTTACTTCTATGATTTTATTCACGTAAGTATATCGTGCAATTGAAGTGGTTTATGCACACATAATAATGTTCTGATTGCGATACGATCACAAGTGATATCAACCTTATAGCGTTTGCGTCAATATCTAAACAAACCATTATTGTGTTGTGGACTCTGCACTAGATGTACTTACTCAATTTTGCTTATGGAAACTGACGGCATTATTGAAATGTAACTCTAACTACTACAGTTATTCTGAACGAACGTTACTGTGTTTAATCAGTTATCATTACCAGTCAATACTTAAAATAATTGCAAAGAGCAGACTGACTCACTGTCCGAATTATAATTATGTTACGTTATCTCGAGAACAGAAAGTTTCCTTACTTCACAGATTTACAAGCGCTCTTTATACTTCGTGCTAGCGGCTATCTCACAGTTCTACAGATTGTCTGTGCCTCGGAAGAAATCTGCACGAAAATAAAATCTTCTGACAAATTGGCAAATTTTGGTGCGGTGGATAAATATTAGTTTAATGTTAATGTTATATTTAACCAAACTAGGTAAATTCTAATATTGATATGAAGTTCCAAATATACACCAAATGGGTAAAGGTAAGAGAATTAGAAGGGTGACTCAAACATCCAGTGGCAGTGTTTACCTACACTCAGTTTAATTACATAGTAAATAAAAATGACAGTTATTTAAATAAGTAAAATAATACTCATGAATGAAATAATGATCACTTCGTATTTGACAGTTCAAGTGTACGACATTTCTACTCCTGACGTGACCTTAATATCAGTGCCAGGAATTATTCATAATTCATAGATAAAAAACCGGGCAAGAGCGACTCGGACTCGCGCACCGAGGGTTCCGTACCATCATAATTATGTTTTTAAATTTTCATCGGCAAGGCCTATATTCATCAGAGAATTTTAACATTGTGCACTGAGGTATATTTATGTCAGCGCCATCTCTTGACCGATAGTGGACCTAATGTAACTTTTGATGATGATTTCTGAAAAAGTGTGCTATTTAGAGACTTCGTTTTATTTTTCCTGTAATCTTTACATAATAAACTTCTATCACATATAATTATTTCAGATTTTTCTCTTTGCAAACCTCGGAGATAAGGGGGGGGGGGGGTTGGTGTAACCGTATTTTTTTTTTAATTTTTCATCAGAAGTCGAAAACTATGCGGTCTAAAAAAAAGGAAAAATGTTTGAGAATGTGCAAGCTGCGCTCTTTCATAATATGATACCCCACATGCCCTGGCCTAGTAGCCCCACTTCGAATTTTTCAGACCCCCTTTCAGTCCCTGTTGCAAAAAATAACATATATTTTTAATTCTTTTTTATTTGCAAAATAGTTGGGCAAACGTCATCTAAAACTATTCCAAATTTCAAGTTGATAGCATTAGTAGTTCTTGAGATTTCCAGCTGTGTCATACAGACAAACAGACTTAGTCTCATCGTTCCGTTTTTACCATTTTTGGTACGGAACCCTAATAAGGATCATCACTAATGTGCCATGTACTAAAATCAGTGTCAGTATACTAGTCAAGGTTTTACATGCCATGATGTCACCGCCACACATAGCCCCCGTAGTTTTGTATACTTTAAGCGGGCTACACGATGTAGCGTAGCTACGACGCGACGTAGTTTAGATGTAGATAGACGTTCAGTTCAGTAACGTAAAGAAAAGATTTATTAGAAGAATTTGAAACGGATTGGTGCTCCACCATTTGTATGATGTTATCATCTTCAGGCGAACTGTGGGTAGAGCCAGTAAACTTCTGCCCAGGGAAGCCCAAAGGATCTTGTTTTACGCCTGACAATGAGTAAAAAAATTCGTTAACCTAACTGTTATCATCTTCAGGTGAACTGTGGGTAGAGCTAGTAAACTTCTGCCCAGGGGTGCCCAAAAGGACTTTTTTTACCCCTGACTATGAGTAAAAAAATTCTTTAACCTAGCTGTAATATACAGGATGTTTGGAAGCTGAGTGCAAAGCTTTAAAAGGGAGTGATAGTTGACACCATTTAAAGCATTTTGAGCCACACATGTCTTAGACGAAGTATGTTTTTTATTTTGAACTAAGTACAAACATGTCAGCCGAAAGACGTCCACTGCTGGACCTAGGCTTCCTCCAAGCACCTCCAAACATTTAGTCAAAAATAACATACCAACTTTAACAGGGAAAAACATAAAAAAACATACTTATGTTAACAGCGATAATATTGACGTGCTTTTCCTTGTACCTACTACAATAAAACCGATAAGTAATCGTTCCACATTTCCCAATAGTCAATACACATACTAGATTTGGTCTAAATAGAATATGCGTGTCCTTCACTTTAAATACCAAAATAATCCGCTCTTTTGGGACAGATGTATGTTGCGAAATTAGGCAACATTGTAACCGATTTACTAAACGGTTCGTATTCAGCGATCTAGCACAAAATCATTACGAGATGACTGTTGTAGATGGTAAGAGTGTCGAAGATATTTTTTACGATCAGATACAGTCCTATACTGACATTGATTATCGCAGTTTGCCAGTGAGACATACTGATTACAGTTATATCCCTAAGCTTAATCATTGGTTTTCGTGATACGTGTTTAAGTAGCCAAGCAGGTTCATCTCCCGTTTTTATGTGCAGCTATTTGTTGATCACCAAATTCAATAGGAATCACTGAACTTTAATAATAATCAATTAATACTAAAACCCGTTCGCCACCCGGGTTTTCACCAGTTGTCAGTTTTCTTCAAACGATTGTTCATTGAATCTGTTTCAAGTCCATCGTTGATAAAAGATGATGATAACACGTGACTGTATCAAGCGGCGCATCGCAATTCGTCCAATAAACTTTAATTGCCACATCATTAGCACTGGTTGGCGGTCTGTCTCTAGGACGAAAAACATCTTGGTTTAAATGGAACATTAAATATATAAAACCATAGTCAAGGCACAAATGTGTAGTGCTTTAGTACTTAATACAAATACTGGTCAAGCGCATGTCGAAGTCTTATGATAAGGTGTTTCTTATCATAAAATGTAATTATAGATTGTCTAGGTACTTATTGTCTCTGTTGCAAACCGTTTAGCGTTGTAGGAATTTGCCTCTAATTGTTTGCAATTTCAACCGTAAGCATGCAAAATGTTCTGCTGACAACAACTGAAAAATAAGTCGCGTTAACGATTATGTGGAAAAATACATTGTTATATTTGTTGTTATACAAATAATAACTCATTTAAACAATGAAACCGTAACCGTGTTAGTGTTATACATAAATATTGGTGATTGATTACCGATCCGGTTGCCCAGCGCAAGTGACTACAGTGCATGGCTGTTTGGGAAAGGCCCAGTTGCGTTAATAATTTTTTTGTAGAATCTTAATCGGAATAAAACCGTTATGTGAATCTAACGTAACAGCATGTCTAAAGCATGATAATTTTCAAACAAAAATGCGTTTTCTATTACGTAACATCATATATCATCTATCTCGCCTTTTCCATGTTGGGGTCGGCTACCATCGTCTAACCGGATGCAGCTGAATACCATTATTTTTTTAGTTATCTATTACCTAACATGAGAGTATGCAGTCAAATTAGTAACTTTGTCGTGCTCGTGACTAGTTTCATTAAATCTATTGATATTATCTATTCCTATTGTTTACTCCAAGTTGTTAACAACATATAGCCTTATGAAACAGAAACAACTGATAATGTAGGTGTACGTATCATTATTGTAATTCGAAGCAATTCATCTTTGAATGTCATGAACTTGTTGCTTGTGCAGTGGGCGGGAGTTCAATGTTTATGTATCTAGTTTTTGAGCGTGTTGTGTTAAAATTAAATCATAATATACTCACTTCTGAAAGTCGTAGTTGCGGGTGACGCTACACTTGCTACAGGAATATTTTTGCTCACCGTGTTCTTACACTTGTAATGTGGAACTTCAGATCCGGATCGAAGGACCAATGTTATGTTAATTTAATATGTAGTTCGGAATTCGTTTAACAGATTATGAAGCTCATCAAGTCTGTGGACTGAACAAGAGATTCGTAGTAAATCTTAAAAATACCTTACTAAGAAAAGGCAGTTAAATTGGTTTTGCAGGCTTTAGAATAATAGCAATTACTTCCTGGCTTCTGGAAGTCTGATTCAGACTCAATTTCTGATGTGCTGTCACATCTCATGATAGTTGGCTGGCAAATTATGTAGGCTGATAAAGGATTTTAAAAGAGATACTATTTAATAGTAAGTACAGTAAATGATTTTATCATAACAGATTAATCCAATAATGATGATCTTTGATATAGACGATGCAGTATGAGTAAGACTAGGAATCAGAATGAAATGTCAAATCACGATGTCTGCATTGGCACATACTGTTGACATGCTAGCACTAATCTTGCCTGTTAGTAAACGGTGCCGATTCCGTTGTTCACAAACTAAACTAAATTTAAGTTCAGTGCATCTTTTTCTGTATATTTTATTGGGAAAAGGACAGAAGATACATTTTAGTTTAGTCCTGTCAAATTAATTAGCGCCTGACACTACTCGATACAAGTTTAGACGTGATTAAAAACTTGCCTACTAAAATTACGTCAATTTACGTCAGGCGCTGATTAATTTCACAGGACTAAACTAAAATTTATCTTCTGTCCTTTTCTTAATGAAATAGAAAGAAAAAGATGCACAGTTTGTGAACAACAGAATCGGCACCATTGTCTGTTTTGGCAATTGGGAATTTGGTTGTCAGTCTATGAGACAGTGACATCTTATCCGCAAGTGCATGTGCAATGTTTTGGTAGTTGATCAAAAAAGAAACAAACTGAATAGAAGATCAGAAACTGTCGAAAATATTTAGGCGCCCAACAAATTCCAATATAGTTATAGTGTGGACCTAAGAGCTCAGAATCCAAATACTTAAGTGGCCACTTATCAGCATGACGTAGATTTTCTAGTCACAAACCACAAAGATGACTTAATTGGTGTATTATCAGTGCTTACTCAAAATAAACATAAAGGGGAAAGCCGATCTTAACAATAATAAAAACAAAAATAGAAAAAACAAAATTACCGCAGGGTAATTTAGGAACTGTCACATGCGGAGGTCCGACAAAATGTACATATATAAGTTATTTTAATGGGTGTATAGTACGTGTAATGAAGGTCATAACGTCATGAACAATCACATAAATTGGGAAAAATCAACTTTAAACAGACTGGTAAAATGTACAAAAAAATAACCTTTATAGTATAATCACATCACAGATGTATAAATATGGGTCAACACTCACACAAAACATAAGTTTACTTTTACTTTAGTAACGGCATAGATTTATAAGAGTTCTTATAAATCTATGAGTAACGGTTTAGCGGCTACGAATCAATCCACCAGGATAATCTTGCGTGTTGGCAGATCAGGCCACTGAGACTTACAAACGAGACTGTACAAATACATATTTATTAGAAAACTGGGACACTACAGTCTGTAAAATATATACACAAAGAAATTTTCATCACAGAGGCCACGAAAAACCGATCCTCCATCCGAGATTTGTTACTCATATTACCTGTACACTCATATTACCTGTACTATTATGTATTCTGCGCTCATATCCAATCATCTGCGCTAGAGTCATTGACTAATATTTACTTTGTGTGTTGTTTCAGGAAGACGAAGTCCTCTGGCGGTGCACAGAATGCCGATCGCGCCGCGCGGCCCTCCGCCCTCGACGCCTCCCTACCACCTGCTTCTCCGTAGGAGACCTAGCTTAACCCTCAAGTGTCCTTCAATAATATAACGTCTAACTTTTTGTACGCCTCTTTTATACCGACCTATAAGTATAAGTACGCACAGAGTGTTTAAGTGTCGCGCGCAAGTGTGAGTGTATATGTGTGTCGATGGTGCGGCCGACATGGGAAAGTCCTCGGCGAGAACACATGGCCAAGGTGAGTGTCTTCCCGCCCACAGTACACCTGCCCCCAAGGTCACTCTTGCTGTTCATGTACTCTACACGTGTATGTCTTAGACGGAATATTCTTCACGCATCTAGCATTCATAGCAACAGTAGTAGCAAAAGCACCTTCCAGTTGTAAACTGTGATAAAGAATTGACTTGTCATAATTTAGATTATAATCATTTTCAGCGACGACCTTTGTACGTAGCTTCTTAAAGAAAAGTATATTACCTTATGTTCATCTGATTTAATGTTCATTTCATTCATGTTTTTTATGATATCAGCAGAGCTTTCAGTGGTACCGATGTGGTTTGAGTGAGTACACCATGATTCATTCATGACTTTTTATTTGCACGAAACATCAATTAAATTTTCATTTGCGTGGAAAGAAATGTATGAATACAAGCTTGTGAAAATCTAGTTACGGCCGAGTAAACATAAGTTGAGAAAGTGAAAACTGAAGGAAAGCTCTAAGTAATTCGAATGCGCGAACTCGCGAAGCAACAAAGAGGAATCTTGTATGTAGTGAACTTTCGACTAGAAACACTCTACTAGATGATGTGTTTCTTCATAATCAGTGATTTCATTATTATTTGCTAGTTTTTATGGATAATCAGAAGTTTTTAATTAAAATAATACAGTGTTACTCAAAAACTTTTCAAATTACCTCGCTTAGTCACAATACACCTGAAATATTCCAATTGCCCACCTGAACTTGGTTCATTAATTGCTGTAATTTGTGTTCCACTTTCTCGATACCTTCACTTACGGGTGGAATATCGATCACATATGATATTGAACTTATAATTGCACGTCTTGCATGACACTGACCGTACATTGTCATTACCTTATACCGTAGGTGATCATTATACCGGCCTTCGTTTTGCCGTGTCGATTTGTGATGGAAAATAATTATTGTGACTCTTATGTGGCAAATCAATACATCACTTTAACATACAATTACACGTGTATTGTCTAGGAACGTAATGTATTTTCTGTGTAATACAAATAAAAGAACATGTGACTAAGTTTATTACCGAAAAAATATTTATGCTTATTTTAGTTATTATTTTATTTATTCATTTTAAATGCAATGCAACATGTTTTTCTATGAATTAACGAGGATGGCCTCATTATAAATTTTATTAGCTGTTGTTTATTTAAACTAAATGTTTAAAAATCTCTGCAATGCAGAGAGGTTCATAACTTCTAAAAATATTAGGTCCTTCCTACCCTATGAAATAGCCGTTTTAGGGTTCCGTAGCCAAATTGCAAAAACGGAACCATTATGGATTCGTCATGTCTGTCTGTCTGTCTGTCCGTCTGTCCGTCCGTATGTCACAGCCACTTTTTTCCGAAACTATAAGAATTATACTATTGAAACTTGGTAAGTAGATGTATTCTGTGAACCGCATTAAGATTTTCACAAAAAAATAGAAAAAACAATAAATTTTGGGGGTTGGGGCATACTTAGAACTGAAACACATTTTTTTTTTTTCATCAAACCCATACGTGTGGGGGGTATCTATGGATAGGTCTTCTAAAATGATATTGAGGTTTCTAATATAATTTTTTTCTAAACTGAAAAGTTTGCGCGAGAGACACTTCCAAAGTGGTAAAATGTGTGTCCCCCCCCCTGTAACTTCTAAAATAAGAGAATGATAAAACTAAAAAAAATATATGATGTACATTACCATGTAAACTTCCACCGAAACCTTCACCGTTTTGAGAGCAATGGTAAAGAAATAATTTACACAAATTAAAGCGCCTGTCTGGGTTCGAACCTACGACGACGTACTCGTAAATCGCGGCATTACCACTGATAAATAATTTATACACATTTAATGTAATCTGATAAATCTTGATAAAATCAGCTTTGCACTCCTTTCTTTAGCGCGCGTGTCGCTTAGTTCCAATATACACTCCTGGGCATAATATAGACTTGTTTTGATAAATCACACTCACTTGAACCCACCCCTTTAAGATGCTGACTAAAATCACACTCACTTGAAACCAGCCACTTAAGTCGCTGACAAAAAACAGCATTTTTCTTATTTTGTCGAGTTTATTAAACTCTCATAACGTTTACTTTTTGTCAGTTTCTTACAAGTGAGCTGTGCTGTGAGAGGACTACAAAAAAAAACTTGTGTGTTGTTTTTTAAGGCATGTAGAGTAATTTTACGGATTGCTTGAATCCGCGTTCCGAATTTAGATATCTTTCATCGTTTTCTTCTATGTTCTTAGGCAACATGTATCCAGTGGGGTAGGTAATACGTAACACTATCAGTAGCAATGGGTTTCATTTTGACAGTTCAACAACATTCATTGCGTTATTTACTTTGTTGAGCAGACACATTTTTCGAACATTTATGAAGCAATGTTACGTAATTAGGGTGCTGGGATTATTTAGGCACGAT
Source organism: Oligia latruncula (assembly GCA_948474745.1). Classification (NCBI taxonomy): domain Eukaryota; kingdom Metazoa; phylum Arthropoda; class Insecta; order Lepidoptera; family Noctuidae; genus Oligia; species Oligia latruncula. Next base: position 11,309,508 of record OX419699.1, read on the forward strand.
CCCGTGTAACATTTTGTTTCATCATGATTGGCTGTATAGACCTATGTGTTTCAAACTGGGTAACTGTCTCTACAATTACTAATCCAGCGAGTTGACTAGGGCTGACGGCCTGACGACCTAACGAAGCTTTAGGGCGCGTACACATAGAACGTCCGTCTTTACAGGATCCTTTTAAACGGATCTTATCTGGTCTGTTTTTCTTTTTTACTGGATCCGGAATACTGTATTGTGTGTGAACTCGCTCATACAACTACATACGCCATCAAATAACGGACCTGTACAACGGATCGCTATGTGTAGGTACGCGCCCTTACAGTTCTTATCCATACCTCGGTCAAATCTTAATCCTTGCTATATTTAGGTATAGTATACCCCTACTAATAAACGTATTATTCAGATGAATAGTTACACACCGATTTCTCTCTTTCAATCGTCAGTAATTAAACTTTCAAAAGATGAAGACAAAGACGCTACACAACGTATATTAGTAAGGGGTATCCGCCTTGTATACACTTTATGAGGGGCTCGTGGCTAAGTAATAACAGCCGCACGGGTCGTTCGATCAGGTTAAGCTTCGCTTACCGGGGTTGGTCCGTGGATAGCTGACCAACTTTACATACCGAGAACACTCCGTGTCTCGGAAAACATGTTAAGCCGTGGTCCCGGCTGTCATTCGTCAAAGCCCGAAAGTCTGACAATCAGTCTTACCAAGGGGTATCGTATTAATGCTGGTATTCAGCTACATCCGGTTAGATTGGAAGGCGACCCCAACCCAGTTAAGAAAAGGCAGATGATGACGAGTCTTTATGAGCAACCTCGCAGGTTGTAGCTATACCTGGTATCATCCGTTTGGTTGAAAGACCGTTTTCGTTAAAGGAACATCATACGTTCCTTCAATCTTGACTCAGTTATGATTTTCCACGCAACACAAATGTTTCAATTGCCTTCATTACTGGTTCTAAATCTAGATGTATGTTTGTGTAACAGTACTACGCAGGTTACCCCAGTACTTATGAAATTATTATATTTCCCATATACACACATCAAAAGTGTCTAGGGATCAAGCATTTTTATGCGGATTTCTTGAGATTGAGATGTGGCTTTGTAATAAATTTATGATTTTATAAATTTATATGGATCCTTTTTGGTGCATTTCATAATTTGAATCAGGAACTGTGAATCAAATTCGAGTAAAAGATGAAAATCAGCTGTCAATATTTTCCCTATAAAAACATACAACGCATTGAAGACATTATTAGTGCTACTGTTTCCCTACTACTGATTAAAACCAACGTTATTATGGAGCGGCGACGTCATTTAAGCAGGGAAGAAATGCTCAGAGCCGTGGGAATGATAGAAGCTGGTTCCCGGCAACGTACTGTGGCTTTAGCTCTGAATACAAGTCAGAGTGTTATCAGTCGACTTTGGACACGTTACCGAAGCACTGGTACCGTGGCTGAGCGCCATGGAGGGCGGTATCGCTGCACCACACGGAGACAAGACCGATACATTCAAATCTTAACTCGAAGAGCTCCAACAATAACCGCCATGATGTTAGCCGTGAGGCTTCATCACTCTTCAGGGAACTTAATTAGCGACCAAACAGTCAGAAACCGCTTGCATGAAGTGAACCTTCATTCCCGAAGACCGCTACGGGTACCACCTATAGCAATGCACAATCGTAGGATTCGATATCAATGGGCTCTTGAACACAGAAATTGGGCAGAAGAACAATGGCGTTTCGTGTGCTTTTCTGATGAGTCTCGTTTTGGTATGAGACCGGATACAAGACGTATACGACACTGGAGAACCCCTGGACGCCAACAGCGATTAAAATCCTGCCAGGAAGTCCATCCTTATAGTGGTGGAACCATCATGGTATGGGCGGGTATTTGGATCGGCGGAAGAACTGAGTTGATTTGGATCAGAGGCAACCTCAACGCTCAAATTTATGCTGAGACGATTGTATCAGACGTCATCGTTCCTCTACAAGTGCAAATCGGTCCCTTATTTCAGTTAATGCATGATAATGCACGACCGCACACCGCAAGAGTTGTAAGACAGACTCTCGCCGCAGCTAACATCAATGTCCTGCCCTGGCCTGCTCAGTCGCCAGACTTGAACCCGATTGAGCATGCATGGGATATGCTACAGAGAAGAGCTCTGCCGAATATGGAGGGTATCCAGTCGCAAGAAGACCTTTTTTTGTTGTTGCAACGAACATGGGCGGCCATTCCACAGCGTGATTTGGATGAACAGTATGCCAAACCGATGTTCTTGTGTTGTTAGTGTTCGCGGTAGAAACACGGATTATTAATTGTTTAAGTTACCCAATAAAATTTTAAAGAAAACTGTTATTTCAGTCTTTTTTTCGAACTTTTGTGTTAGTGGTTCAAATGTCAAAAATCCCTTTAATAGGAAAATGGCAAATTTCTTTATTAATGCAAAGGTGACTTGGTTTATCGTTACTGTGACAAACGAAAACACTTTATTTGATGAATCCTTAAAGAAAATTTTAATTAATATCAATCAGGAGAAAAGTTATTGCAAAAATATATGTTGATCCCTAGACACTTTTGATGTGTGTACATGATTGTTATCTTTGGAAATACAATAAAAGCTAAATAACAAACTTCACTCATACTCTATAGAAAAGGAAGGATCCTCCGACCAGACGGCGTGCCTGGTGGACAACTGTCCGATGATTCATGTCAGGCCGTTTTATATAATTATGCTAGTTGCGAAGTTAACTCTGCTTGCGAGATGCAGGATTTTGCGTGACGTCAGTATGACGCGTAGTTCGCATGTGGCGTTCTTGATACCGCTATACATTTACACAATAAAACAACTTAAGGACATTTTAGCAGTTGCGATTAAAAAATAAACTAGTGCTAATGTTGTAAATCACTTTGATTAACATCGGCCAACTCGTATAGTTGTATGTATGTAGTAACAAATGATGATATTACATGCAAACTTCAGGTGCTATTGAGCCTACAACAACACAAGTCAACGATAGCCCGTATTGAACGTCGAAGGAAAAGTAATGCTCGCTAATGCGATTCAATAGTTTTATATAAACATCGGCGGTGACGCGTCCCCTGACGCCCAGCGAGAACTGCTCGGCCACGCTATGTAAATTTAGCATAACCATGTATTTACATAGGAATATAATATATTCCTTAGCGATGACCTAAAACCTCAACCGCTGGGATTACTGGTGTATGCTCTAAGTAAAATTAGTCTAGAGGAAGGCCCTCGTAGGAATTCTTTAAAGGTCAATGTGGGACACAATTTATGTTGAAAGGAACTTTTGGTCTTCCATAACTTCAAGAAGTATTTTTGAGGTTATCTTGAGAAATATATTCAAGCCGCGGCGGAAGTATTCAAGTTGTAGTAACCAGATAAAGTCATGTCCACTCGCCATTGTACTCTATTGTTCCTCGCCGCAAGGGCCTCTCCTTTTTGAAATTCTGCCAACTAAACATAATTAAATACCTCCTTTTATAAATCTCAAAGTTACTTGGGTCCGTTTTGATAAACCGCTCACATTTGAAAGCGTTCTTTTAAGTGTTCGCGGTGAAGTGTCCTGAGAAGCGGATTTACAAAAGAAGATAAACATTATTTTTGCAATAAAATTGATGTATGGGTTTGTTAGAAATCATGCTCTTCGGCGCTGAAAATAGTTTACCATTATAATCCCAAATTTCCTCAGACATAGCTGGTGGAAAGCCAGTATAAGGCCCGCCCGGACTGTGTTATCTAAATGGGCTGTTCGTGCAAGCGAAACTTAAACTGTAAAACAATATAATACGTCTTTTTCCACAAAAACTAAGTGATATAGCTAAGCGAATAAGTTGCGAGAGCCTGAAAAGAATGGATGCCGTGCTGAGGGGCGAGGAATGCCAAATTGCACAAATGTCTTTATAAAGCTCGGCTGGTTCTCATAGCGTGAAGCTATTCCCATCCCTCGCTTTGGCGCAAAAACCTCGCTTCCTTGATCTTTTTTGAACCAGACTTGCACTGTGCGAAAATTGGAAATTCGCATATTATTATTGGCGGGTGATTTTGTGTTGTCACTCTTCCCCTTGACGACTTTAATAATATTTTCTTTATTCTCAGACACGATGAAATTTTATTTGTCATAAATTACATTATTATTACGGACGTTAGGTACATAAAGAATCATGGCGAGATCCTTACATTAATTTGTCCAAAAAAAAGAGGTCATTTAGAGGGTTCAAAATATTTTTCAATGTTGAGAATACATTCCCAAGAATAGAACTTATCATATTTTTAAAACCCCGCATAATTAAAATATTTCTATTATTTTATACTTTATTATTATTATTTTGTTTTTAATAAAATCGTGCGGCGTAGCGTAAGAGCCGTAACCTGAGTAAATAATATAAATAGCATTTATAAAGATATGAGCAGTTGACTGTTGATAGAAACTTCACGCGCCCCACGATTTTATTTTTTTGTCTGATCAATGCCCTAGATTGATGAGGAAAGTGGTGTGATGACTGGTACCTAGGACCTGCCGAATTATTTTTTAGCTTATAGTACATTATCTACATCATTATTTTCATTAAAACCGTTTAACTTATTTTTTTTTACTTATTTAATTTTTTTGTAGAAATCCTGCCATGATTCTTTTCAAAACAAAGTCAATAGTTACCTATTATATTTTTCACATGTCATGCTCTGATTTTTTTAGATGGATTTCTTTCCGACCGGTACCACTATTTCGAACGAAACCTTGCTCAGGACGTGTTGATTAAAACCAGGCAGCAAATCTTTTTTTTTTTATCCGAGGCTATATTTATTGACTGTTTTTATTTTTGTCCTTGGAGCAATGATGCTCAACTTATTTATTTGCATTATCTTGTTTAATAAAATAACCTCTTGTTTAGTTCTGATTCTTTGTGGTTTCGTAAAGCCAATGCAGTAGATACATTCTTAACTTAGTTTCTCTCTCTGGGTTTCGACTGCGAGCTGCGTCACGAGTCATTGCGAGCAGCGTCACGAGTCATAACGAGGCTGTCAGTTGCCACGAATGTTTTTTTATCTTTATTCTTCATCTTAAAACCATTCCGCTGTAAACCAAATTGATAATTAAGTTTTTCCAGAATGGGGTCATGACTCGTACGGCCACTTATTTTTTAGGGTTCCGTACCCAAAGGGTAAAAACGGGACCCTATTACTAAGACTTCGCTGTCTGTCCGTCCGTCTGTCTGCCACTAGGCTGCATCTCAAGAACCGCGATAGCTAGACAGTTGAATTTTTCACAAATTATATATTTCTGTTGCCACTATAATAACAACAAAATTACTAAAAATAAAATAAATATTTATTTTTCCCATACAACAAACGTGTATTTTTTCGATGTTTTTGCATTGTGGTACGGAACCCTTCGTGTGCGAGTCCGACTCTCACTTGTCCAGTTTTTTATTTGTATAGTTTCGCTTTTCCTAGTACAGTGCGGCTCATCTCAACAACTTATCAAGTTTGGAATTAAATTAAATCGTGTTTTCTGCTCTCAGTGTTTGTTGAAATCCATTTTAATGGAATTATATCTGGATTATAAAGTTGTGTGTTGATAAAATGCGCGTATTTCCCACAAAGGCACAAGACTGAGGGTTATCAGTTTTATTAGGAGTAAACACTGAGAGGAGTTAGCAACACTGGGGCGGCGCGCGGCGGCATAATCAGTATCGTAGCGGGATGCGCGCGCCGGGCGGGCGGCGCTAGTGTGTGCGGCACACGAGTCTCGGCCCTGCGACGGGTCAGAGCGCGCGTGCGGGCGCGTGTCGCGAGCGGAGCGTGCGGCGTGTTAGGTGCGGAGCGGGCTCGCGGGCCAGCCGGCGGCGTGGCCGGCGGGGTGGGCGCGCGACATGGGGCGGCGGTAGCGGCGCGGATGTGCGCGCGCTCCGAGGCCGTGGAGCTGGAGGTGCTGGGCGAGGACGGCGGCGAGGCGCGCCCTCCCCTGCGCCCTCTGCGCCTATCTCTCCTCGAGCTGCTGGGCAAGCTGGTGCGCCGCGACCAGCCCGCCCCGTCTCATCGCCGTAACCGGCATAACCATCGCTTCCGAACTTTCGTCTCCTGCGGTCGGTACCTACCTATCTATTGATTTATTGCTGACGTTAAGAATTTATTAAGATTGTGCTGATAGGAAATCTCTTTGAATTTTCTTCTCTTGATTGAATTTTCACTTTGTTAGGTTCGACGCCAGTTAAGTCCTGCGTCATCGTGTATCGTACGTGCCTTGGAGCGTGCATGGAACGCCGATGCCGTTTGCGTAACGTTTTGCTATTCTACACAGGCGCCGCCGACATGTTTTCGTTTTAGCCGGCCCGCTATGAATGGCAGAGCGACTTCCCCCGAACTGCTGATGAGTGATATTACAGGAATAGAGAAGATGTGCATAATGGACAAGGTCGGTGTCGGTGTCTGCGCGCCCCTGTGCGGTCAACGGCCGAGGCGAGACGGCGCTTCAGCGCTTCGCGTATGACCCCGCGCTGTTGTTATCGATTACTAGCTAATGTTTCACTCCACTAAATTTAATTAGGATGCAATTCTTAGCCAATATGTCAACTTCCGTACTTCAGGAAAGTTCAACAAGATAAGATTACATCTTTTCCTGATAATCAATACTTGAATAGCTTACCTAACTACCTGTTCGCTCATAATGGTTTTCTTTTTACAGGTGTAGGTCTAATGCGTGCAAATCCCTAGCGCGTAATTAGATTATTACTGCCGTTGCACCAAAGAATTGTTTCGGATACAAACAATGTTGTTAGTCTGGTAACCTAACTTCTCCGTTTCACATTATGCGGTAAAATAGAACACCAATTTCGTTCATTCATGTCTGCACTTTGTTTTCGGAAATATGTCTTTCTGGATCGTCTCCTACCATAAAATTATACGTTAATTTGTTATTCTAGATTAGAATATCCATATTAGTTCAAACCCCGTCACAAAAAAGATCGTTAATCAAAGTAAGAAATAATCAATAAAGTACCTTTTGAGATATTTGGATGACTAAAGTAAATATTAGGATTCAATGGCCGATATTGTTGAAACAATGTTACCAGAGTGCATTGCTTCAATAACCTGAACCCCGGTGAAATCATGAGTAGACAACTCATTCAATATACAATGAAGATTTGCATAACATAGGGCCATAGACAAACTAGCAGTCGATGAAGGTCAGTTAGGTCAATGACATTTCTAGAAATTGGAAGTTAGACCTGGATGTGACCAGACCAGAGAGTAATCACAACATTCTAAGTATGATGTGGGAGGAAACACAGCTGAAATTATCATGATGAGTCATTTGTTTGAAAATTATTTTAGACATTCCATTGCAGACTGTTAATCCGTCATCTAGATTAAACTTCTCATCTGTGATGTTTGTTAATGCTGTCCATAAAAGCTGCGTAAAGTTGATTGACGGACCGGATTTCGGAAGAAGTCCGAAATCCTGACTTTTGACCTCTTTTGACTCTTTTCTCATTATATTGCGAACGAAATAGTGGATCTCCATTTGCTATGGTCTGTAACTTGATGGGTTGCCATGTTCATCCGGCGGCGCATCAAGTTGCTCAACTGGATTCACCTGGCTAGAACATTTCTTTGGACTATGTCCTCTTGGCCTTTTGTCTGTACTTACTTGCTGAGATAAGAATAATTACAGGCACAGTAGGTGTTATATAATATAAATGGTGCTAATAACAGCTATAGGATTTAAAACTGCGTGTCCATAACTAATAACAAATTGTGCCTCTTTTTAACCGACTTCAAAAAGGAGGAGGTTCTCAATTCGTCGGAACCTTTTTTTTTTTTTTTTTTTTTTATTTTTTTTTTTATGTATGTTCCCCGATTACTCGAAGATGGCTGGACCGATTTCAAAAAATATTTTTTTGTTTGAAACGGTATACTTTCCAGGTGGTCCCATTGTCATCAGGTCAGGATCTGATGATGGGATCCTGGAGAAATCGAAGGAACTCTTCAAATATTATTGGCACACCTATAGCGATTTGGGTATTTTTTATAGTAACTCGTGCATTTGCTCTCGAAAAGCACTATTTGGTGAAGTGGAACTGATGATGAAGACCACAGATGGCCACCGGAACTACTCAATAATAAGTATTTCATGGGTTGCGATTCGATTACTTTATTATGGTTGCTAAGCAAGTTATGCTCGTCACAATGCGAATGGTGAAATGGAGCTGATGGTGAAATACCAGGAGAACTCTCAACAATGAATTTCCCTGCATCGGGAAAAGCAATATTTTGGTAAAGGCGATGAGCAAGTTGACATTAGGCTATTGTAACTTAGATAAATTATAAACAGACCCACTAAAAAGCGGGAAATAAAAACTTTTCAACAAAAAAGAAAAACCGACTTCCAAAAAAACACTACAAAGTGAAAAATAACTTTAATTTCGGAAGTCGGTGGCAAAAAACTAAAATACAGATCCAAAGACACCGACTTCCGAAATTAAAGTTATTTTTCACTTTGTAGTGTTTTTTTTGGAAGTCGGTTTTTCTTTTTTGTTGAAAAGTTTTTACGATAGTTAATCTATCATGGCTGTTCCATTTGTTCTGGAACTGAAGGCCTCAAACCTTAATGAATCCATTGGCTATGGTGTTAGGTGTATCCTTAGAATAAAGGTACAAAGAAGCCCTGGAAATAAATGTTTCGATCACTTTGGAAGTCATTATTGTTGACTCAGTCTTCGAAATTATATTTATTCCGAAGTTAAATTTAAGGCATCGGAGTCAAAGATATAATTAAATCTCTTGAACATCATTAAAAACTTGGAAGAATTAAGATCCTTATTTCTTCCACGTTTTGATAGGAACAGGTCTTCCAGTCTCATGATGTATGTAGGTCTACAAATAGTTTTGGTCCAAATTTTCCAAAAAATTTGTAACCCTTGTGGTATTTCAGTCACTGACACGTCGTCACTTTGTTAAAAGTTGAAGGGAAGTAAATTAATTTATCTTCACCTTGTCCTTCTACTTGGCGGATTTGTCCTTGATTTTTTTTTAATGTACGATAGCATTGTACTTACATTCTGACACGAACACGAGAACAGTTAACGTGGAATCTTGAGAATTTCCTTAATAATTTACTAATTGGTTGGGGTATGCTAATGTAGTTTTCATCTATTTCGATACACCTCTGTAAATGAACGTGCATTTGTGCTTTATTTACATATACTTTAGTCAAATATTTTCAGGTAGGTATTGTTATTTAGAACATACTTTGTTCAAAGAAATATGCGTATGAATTCGTAACATATAGTGTATCGTTAACTATCGTTCAACTTGGATTGAAAACGCACCTGATGAAGTTAAAGCAACTTCTTTGTCTCGTGTGGTTAACTAAACAAGTACACAAAAAACGTTTCAGCCGCGTTTGCGTCTTGCATTGCAATGTGATTCACTAATGGTGTGTGGAAAGGATGCCCCTGAAAATGTTATTAGTCGTAAACTGGGAGGAGATCGATCGCCGTCCCCCCGGCGCCCAGTGTCGAGACGCTCTCGTTACCACTAGCACTATGAACAGATCAACAGCTATGTAGATGTAGCTACATCCGCTATAGGAATTGTCAATATACAGAAACGTTCAACTTCCATAACTAAGTTATTGCTCTGGAAGTTACTTTATAGCTGCGAAGGTACATCCTCTAACAAATAGATATATCTGCTTGAAACAGGAACATGATCAATTGTTTTTGAACGTAGCATTTGTGGCAAAGAATATTGAAACTGTGTGGGAGTTTTTCATTGTTAGGACTTTGGAGATATTTCGCAATGAACTTTCAATTGATTAATGGAGAGCTGGCTCCTTAAAACATTTGTTCCGAGTCAAGAGAGTAATCGTGATCATTTTTTTAAACTGTCGTTTAGAGAACATAGAGTATTCAGCAGCTCAGCTGTAGCATTTAAAGTAGTCTTCATGAATAGGCGTTTAAGTAATTATCCTGGAGGCAGACGACAGGGCACGTGCTTTGTACAGATGCGGCTGTTCCGGCTCTCTTGAACTATAATTACTTTTTCATGAAGGGGTACCGCATGTGCATTTAATTTTATGATTCGTTTCATTCAAGTTCTTTTAATTATTAGGTCATCTGCTTTGTATCACGGTTAACTGAAAAGAAATAAGTACCTACTTACCTTCAAGATTATTATTTCAAACTGTAATTTTTATTAGGTATTCTTAGATTTTTGGTAGAGTTTAGATTCAGTTGAAGTATTTGTGTTTGCGATAGATTTAGCTGATAAAGAGACATGTTAATGAGACTATCCGTCCGTGGGTATTTTTAGTATTTACATAATTTTGACTATCGAATAAATCCCGTTTATTATGAAATAGATAACATTTATAAGTTTATAACCGATAACAATTAGCGTCGTGATAGAAGGACGTAATATTAGTTTAAATTTTACTATTGCAAAAGATTGCCCATGTTTTCTTGAATTGGACTGCCATATGGACCTTAAGGGAATTAAATTAAAAATTATTTTCGTTCCTATCAACAATTTGTCAATGTGACTGCTTAAGGACATGTGCCCTAAATCTATTTAATATGGTAATACAGAATCTATATGTATCACCCACGTATTATGCCCTTAATGTAAATAAATAATTTCGATATTGGCATACGGGCGCGTTCTATTTTTCTATTAGTAGTAAATTTTTGGACAACACCCAGTTTATATGTGAACTATGTTCCTTTCTGACTACGACAAAGATGTTTGGTCCTGTAGAAAAAGTTCTTAGATGTAAGAAGTTGTGTAATTTGGTGTGGGCTTTGAATGACTTAGTCTTTGCTTCAATCTCGCTTTGCAGGTGTTATATAATCTGTTTTATAATTTCATTAGAAATGTGTGCACTGAACACAAACCCGATCTTAATCCCAATAATATGTTATGACATGACTGGGATTAAGATATCCTGATGTCCCTTTGCACTTCTGTAGACGAGGGACATGACACATGACAGATAGGACTGTAGACAGACGGGAGTCCAGAAAATGTTAGCACTCCCTTTTTTTATTATTGGTACAATTTCCTTTGTTTCTTTGTTTTTCGTCAAAGAAACGGATCATAGACAACAATGTGAGTTTCAAACTCATTGATGATGTAGGTAGACTTTAAATATCCATGTTCTTTTCGCTAAAGTGGCATGTAATGTCGTAATATCGCGTTTGCGTATAATTTTTTGCACGCAGTACATTGTGAACATTAAATTTAATAAGGATATGCTTGCAGACATTGTTTGTGCGCTCATTGAGGTACAAATAAGTCAGTTCGTTTGCATTCGTGCAAACAAAAGAATTTCGCTAACGTCCTTCAGTAACTAATATTAGAATATTGTGGGTACAATGTGAGGGATCATTTACTATGCAAACCAAGACGTTTTTGAATCATACTTCATTTATTACTAGTCTAACATAAAGACGTGTGAGTGACAAAGAGAAACAATCCTTCAGTATTAAACCAGTGTTTATATAAATTAAGACAATTAGATCCATAATTCTGTTTGCAAGTAGGTTTGTGAGAACAACGTCTAAGTGGTATTGTTTATTGTTACAGAGAATGAACGGAGAATCAAAGCGAACAACAGGGAATACAACGCGCAGTTCCGCTATGCCGTAAGTTATGTTCATTCACTATAAATATTCCATCTTAGTTGTGAAGCTTTTGCTGAATACAAGATGGAGAAATCATTACGTATACAATATACATTAGCATGGTGTAAAGGACTTCGACGATGATGGGTATCATATTATACTAGCTTCTGCCCGCGACTTCGTCCGCGTGAAATTTCACCCTCTTAGGGGTGGAATTATGAAAAACCCTTTCTTAGTGGATACCTACTCTTCACAAAGAACACACCCTCCAAATTTCATGTCTCTAGGAGCAGCGGTTTAGACTGTGCGTTAATATATCAACAATCAGTCAGTTTACCATTTTATATATAGGGTGACTGGTAATTAGTGACCGATACTTAAACACGTGATTATACTCATCATTATGAACAACTTTTACTATGGGACCAAACCTGAAATCGCGAAAAAAAAATCAGCTGCTCCCTACATTTTGACGGGTTAAGCCAACATAAATGTAGGGAACAGCTGATTTTTTTTTCGCGATTTCAGGTTTGGTCCATAGTAAAAGTTGTTCATAATGATGAGTAAAATCACGTGTTTAAGTATCGGTCACTAATTACCAGTCACCCTATATATATATAATAGAAGATTATACCTACTTACCGAATTCATGGTAACAGTTTACACATCGATGTCCCGTACACTTTATTTATGAGACCCCCCCCACTAGATAAACCAAAGATCTGGAAGAGGTGACTGAGACACACTAGATGCAGAAGACGGGAAACTTGGGAGAGGCCTAATAAAATGTCTGGCCGTGGAGTGGACTGTGATAAGATGATTGATTGTCATCATCATCTGCCTAGCCTTTTCCCAACTATGTTGGGGTCGGCTTCCAGTCTAACAGGATGCAGCTGAATACCAGTATTTTACATTTAGCGACTGCCTATCTGAATAAGATGATTGATTGTATGAAGGACCATTTTTTTATCCCCGTTTGTAGTTAAAGACAATTATTAGATTTCTTCAGATAAGTAACTGCACAGGAACACTGATATCATTATTACAGTCCTGTCAAGCATGGCAACAATTACATAATCCTCTAATCTTTAGGCATGATGGTATTCTGCAGTGTTTTATGTAATTTGAGTGGCCTGTAAACAGTGGCAGGTATTAACAATTTGTTATTCTGAAGGCAATATGATGTTAAGATCTCACAAAATAAACATCGTTTCAGCCAAGGATGTAATAAAATCCATACTTTCATACTAATGTTGTAAATGCGGAAGAACTCTGTCTTTCTGTCTGTTATCTTTCACGCCTTAACGCCTGAACGGATTTAGATAAAATTTTGCACAGGGATAGATCATGATCGGGGTTAGTAGGACATAGGATACTTTTATCCCGGTCGTATTTCTGACAACCACGCGGGCGAAGCCACGGGCAAAAGGTAATAGAAAATATTGTTTGAAAACAGCATTGGGTCTTATAAGATGGAGAGACTGGAGTGCAGATAAAGGTTTTAAACATACAATTACTCATAGTCGAACATAGTACTCCTAAAAACGTTTCTTCTTCAATAATATATTTTAATTTGAAGTTATTTGCAACTAGCATACGTGTTGAAATTAATTAAAGCAATTCAGTTATTATGATCGTAAAAAAAAATAACCTCGATTTGGTACCGTCAATCAACAGTGTTAAAAAATTGCACATTACCATTCAGTATGAGATTGCGGAGTATTTGGTTTCTGTTTAAATTAATCGCTGTTGTAATAAAAATAACATATAAACATGTAATCATAATATCTATAAATCTGTTTGTATTTTAAATGGCTGAATTTTGAAAATAATCTATGGTAATGAAACAATGCTAAATCCAGATATTTTTTTGTTGTTTTACCAAAAAACAAGGTTATATTATAAATCCAAAAATAAATAAATAGAAAAATCTTTACTCCTTCACTCATTGACTGACTTGTTAGCGCCCAGCCCAAGCCCACTTACACCTAGAAAGCCTTAATTTTGTGCAGTGGTTCCCATAATGCAATATTCCTTGTCTAAATGACAAGGTATTACCAGATTTTTCGAAACTTCCGGTGGATAGCTATGCAAAGTACTAGCGATAGCATATTAGTCAAAGTATAATTATTAGGAAGTAGGAGCTATATAAGAACCGTTAACTTTCTTATACACCGGAGAACTATGATCGAAAATTCGGAATCTAGTTTGGATATAATATCAACAATACACCATGAGTCAGTCTGGCATATATTCTGCAAATGACGTAAGCAAAGATTTTGCACGGCCTATGTCTAATAATTAAGTGTAGGTCGGGATGTGTGAACAGTATGAAATCATACTCTGATAAGATGTAATTGCTAATTATATCAGCTGAATGAATTCTAATCAGAGTATCCTAAGTTCCGGTCCTGTTACTCATCAGGTCCTTTCTGTTACTCATGGACTGACATGGAATGATTAGCGTGTTAGGAATTATTATATTGCTATAGTTATCAGTCTATTAATAAGGTGGTCAAGCTTAGTATTTTTGATAATATTTAATCACCAGCATGCCTTTTGTAGTAAGAAACTTAGAGATAGACCATGTTTCTAGTTAAGGTGAGAAAATAAAGAGACAATCATGTTATAGAAGACTGAAGATATTAAAAAAAAACCTGTCTGAGCTTCCAACAATCATATATATTTTTTGTTACAGAGCAACTTCATCAAGACATCGAAGTATTCGGTCATAACGTTCCTGCCGCTGAATCTGTTGGAGCAGTTCCAGCGGCTGGCGAACTTCTACTTCTTGTGTCTGTTAGTGCTGCAGCTGATCCCGGCCATCTCCTCACTCACACCCATCACTACCGCGATACCACTCATAGGCGTACTCGCACTCACTGCCGTCAAGGACGCGTACGACGACTTTGTAAGTTGATAGCACACATAATAAACAGAACACTCCTTGAATAGACGTAGATATGGGACAGACGCTTAAGGTGGAGTGGCAACAAACAAATCAATCAATAAAATTCCAATATAATATCGACGGGCTAGCCGATACTTAGAATCCATTATCACCGCTCCGTCTTATTAGATAGTCATGTCAGAGTGTGGACGATATGTCGCACAGAATTGAATGGAATTGAATGAGACCTCATTGAATCTTAAATTGAAAACCCGTGTTACTGATTACTGAGAGTTTTACAACAGGAAAATCCAATAGCGACTTCTCAAAATTGTTCGAGCCTAGAATGGATATCGACGTAACTTTTGCACTTGTTACTTCCACGACACGTATTACTGCAGACCTTTTATGACCTAAATATAAATAATAATGATTTACCTGTACGGTTTAATAGTCAATAGTCGTACCGGATGACATACATAAACAGCCTCGGAGCAAACATCTGGTAGGCCAGCTTATGTCCCGATGCGGTAATCGAACTCGAGCCACTGCGTCATTTGGCTCGTTAAAATAATAATACAAATGTGCACTAAATGTCCTATTTGATAGCACATAATTTTTTATATTTGGCAAAGAATGTGAGGGAAGGAAGAATCTTCTGTAATATAAACAGGATCTTTTATTGTGCTGAGTGAGTTTCTAAAGCCCTTTTCCCATGTCTGACGCTTAACAGTTGCCAATGAAATAAATGTGTTTTGCGCAGACTGAATAATAAGCAATGGCTTATTTGTTACCCTCCTTTCTCCCAAATTAGCGGCGAATAACAACTGAAAATCTGAAAGCTCTCTACATGATATTCCGAGCTCACAATACTTCTTAAATGAAATTATTAATTAAATTGGTTAAGTAATTGTACTCTGTCTCTTGTCAAAGTTCTTAACTATTCTAAAACCTGCGTTGTTTAAAAATTAACTACGGTAGATAGTACCTTCCTAACCCTCTACCAGGCAAGTGTTTGTCTAAAAACACGAACATCTAGGAAGTCATCATCAGGAAACATGACTGCTAGTGTTAATGAGCGTATGTAGGAGTAATGAAATGATCAAACAGACAGTTTGCACATCTACCGTCCTTGTCTAACACTGTTGCTAATGCTCACTGACCCATTATGTCATCTATTGTAGATCAAGGACGCAGACGTAATTAGTGATCCGTGGCAAAATGTGCATTATATGATGAGCATCGTTTGATTTAATTTGTACAATCGCTCTTTTGAGATCTTGATTTATCAGCAATTAAGATTATAATTTTTTTAGCCTTGGTTATCAATTTTGTAGTGACATAATAGATCGTTCTGTTTATCAAATTGATAGTATTAGATGTACTAGATATAAAGCTTTATTGTATAGAAGCATTATTCAGATTCTTTAAGTTGATGTTTGTAAAAACTGCTGTCTTAAAAAGGGATAGGCATTTAGACATTTAGAGATTATACAGCACGTTTGGGTCGTGGGTGTGGTTCATACATTTTTAGCAACACGATCATCATTACAATAAAACATGATAAATAGAAACCAAAAACTATAGTATAAATTTTCCAAATTGGTTGACAAAGAAGTCCTAAAAATGGTCGATTCAAGAATTACGAATTTACGATGAAGCAAAGTTAGTAGTGAGGTCAATCGTCGAATCACTCGGCTGGGCAGCGTTCGGGAAGCTACGCAATATCTTCTCGTCCCACATACCGCAGTTTCTCAAGACGAAAGTCTTTGACCAGTGCGTGTTGCCAGTGATGACTTATGGCACTGAAACATGGTCGCTCACAATGGGCCTTATAAGAAGGCTAAAAGTCACCCAAAGGGCAATGGAGAGGGCTACGCTTGGAGTTTCCCTGCGTGATCGAATCAGGAATGAGGAGACCCGCAGGAGAACCAAGGTAACCGACATAGCCCGAAGAATTGCCAAACTTAAGTGGCAGTGGGCAGGGCACATTGCTCGCAGAAAGATGGCCGATGGGGCCGAAAGGTTCTGGAATGGCGACCGCGTACCGGAAGACGTAGCGTTGGAAGGCCTCCCACAAGGTGGACCGACGACCTTGTGAAGGCCGCAGGAACCCGTTGGATGCGAGAAGCACAGAACCGGTCGAAGTGGAGGTGCTTGGGGGAGGCCTATGTCCAGCAGTGGACGTCTTTCGGCTGAAATGATGATGATTAAAGTTAGTCCTATAGAATAGAATAGAATAGAATTTTTCTCTATTAGAGTAACTAAAAAAAAGAAAAAAAATTGTGACTTGTCTGGGTAACATATTATAGCCATAGCGGTATCTACAACGCCACATGCGAACAACGCGTCATACTGACGTCACGCGAAATTTTGCATCTCGCAAGCAGAGTTTACCGCGCAACTAGCATAGATACAACGGCCCGACATGAATCATCGGGCGGTTGCCCGCCAGACAACACCCGTCTGGTCGGAGGATCGTCCCTTTTCTATAGAGTATGAGTGAACTTTACACCCTGTTCCTCATACCTCTATAATATAACTTTCCATCAACTTTGTTCCTTCAATTTACTCTTAAACTCATATTATTATGTGAAAAACTGGCCAAGTGCGACTCGGACTCGCACACGAAGGGTTCCTTCCGTACCACAAGGTAAAAACGCCGAAAAAACACGTTTGTTGTATGGGAGCCCCCCTTAAGTATTTATTTTATCCTGTTTTTAGTATTTATTGTTATTACGGCAACAGAAATACATTATCTCTGAAAATTTCTACTGTCTAGCTATCACGGTTCATGAGATACAGCCTGGTGACAGACAGACAGACGGTCAGTGGAGTCTTAGTAATAGGTCGTTTTTACCCTTTGGATACGGAACCCTAAAAAAGAAGGCTAGTATTACCGTGAATTATTAAACAAGAATTCTTGTAGCTGTAGCAGCACCGGCCTTCGCATTTTATCATGACCTTGTCTATGAATAGGCCCCTTTATATTTTTTGTAGTTTTCCCACCAATGTGAGTAAATAAACCTTTTAATTGGCGAAGTTAAGAGCTCTGACACAGTTTAAATGTCCGGTCTGTAGAAATACGCACTTCCGAAACACTTTCGGTTTACGTTATTCACTAAAACAACTGCTAATGTTGTTGAACTCAATGAATGCCCACTTTTATCATCATCTGTTGTTGTCAAAATCATCTCTATTTTAGTTCACGCCCACTATATTTCTAATAGAGCTAACTAGCTTTATCTGAATGAAAATGTAATGCCTGTAACACGCATAGACCTTTTTAAAGCCTGGATCGTTTACGTGTGTATCGATTAAAGAGAGGTATTACGAGAAGGCAGAAGCTCAATCTTAAAGCTCTTACTTCGCTCATTGTGTTATAGACAAGATTGCTCCAGTTTATTTTTTCTTGGAAAGAGTGGAATTTATCTTCGCTACAATCAGATAAGATCAGCCGTTTCCGTAGACACAATACTTACCCTGTGTGCGGGTGGGAAAGATCTAATGTATTTTTGAATGGAGATAGATATCTAGATAGATAATATTAACCATTTAATTTTGCTAGGTCTGAGCTAAGAATAGGCTCTTTTCGTTTTTGTAATAGATTTATCTGTATTTATTTTATCACATTGACTGAATTACTAGAACAACGGCTACACTTGAGACTTGTTATTTACTGCTACAAATAACTGCTTTAGTGACATTGACATGGTTATTACGGTTGGCAAAAAGAGTTGGCCTTGGTTGATAAAAGCCAGCAACATTTTTGTTAACTAGGTCCCCTGGGGCCCTATACTCTCTACCGCTCCGGCTTCAGGGTAGAAGTTCCTAGGTGATGTTTTATATCGCCTCCGGGTGTCTGATTCTTATCTTTAATGGTTTAAACATGTTTGTTTAAACTTTAAACCATTAAAGATATATAGAACTTGGATAGTACTAACTAGTAGTACTAGCTACCTAGAACATAATTTGTATGATATCATCTGCACTTAAGGTTAACCGATAGGTATCCGGAGTGTTTAAAACAGGTCATAAACCTCGTTATTCTTTTTACAGCAACGTCATCAGAACGATTCACAAGTAAACCACCGGCGTGCGAAAACTCTCCGCAATGGCAAGCTTGTGGAGGAGAAGTGGGCTTCTGTTCAGGTGGGAGACGTCATCCGGCTGGAGAACGACCAGTTCGTCGCGGCGGACATCTTGCTCCTCAGCAGTTCGGAGCCCAACGGTCTCTGTTACATAGAGACTGCCGAGTTGGATGGGTCAGTACATTGTAACGTACTTAACAAAACATAACATCACGCCTGTAATCTTTGAAGGGTTAAGCAGACGTGTATACTATATTACACACACATTTCACTAGTTATGCAGGGGGCGAGGCTAGGCACAAATCAGACTCCGGGCTCCTACTGAGAAATTCCTGATGGGAAAACTCAATAAAACTTTGTCCGACGTGGCGATCGAACCCAGGAGCTAGCGCAGTACTTTGTGTATTACTATTAAGAGCACGTGCGTATTTACACAAGTATTTGCTTTGCTCGAGTTGTGGTGTAAATATGTAAATATGCAGTTTTTGCATTCATTTCCAACATCTTTATAAACAGAAACCTTGGGGTGGTGTACACAGCTGTGGGATCTGATAACTTGACTGATTGATTGAAGGTTTTAGAATATAAAGTGGTTAGCTTTTTAAATAAAAAATAATATGTACTATGAGCTCTTACGAGCTCTCAGCACTGGGATGGGTAAATTAAACGAAGGTGTGTCATGTAACTTTTATAATTATTTTCCCTAGAAAACAGTTCTGCGTTTTAATACATTTTTATATTTATCATCTTGTGTCATCCGCTTGTCAGCGAATCTGATTACCAACTTACTTTTTTTCTATTCTTAATACAAATTCATTATTATTATTATTATTTGGTTAGACACACTAGCAGCTAATTAGCTGATGCGTGTGTATCGTATAGCTTGGAGATATTTTTTTAATTTATTTATTTTATTTGTGCCATCTATTTATAACGGACTCGCGGAGGTTGCATGCTACAACCATGCCTCTACAGAACTTAGTTTCTATAGAAGAGCTTAAAGCACAGCTCTGCAAATAGCCGTTGTTTTAATTAAATTGTATAATTTTATGTTTCGTTGCAGGGAGACGAATTTAAAATGTCGTCAGTGCCTTTTAGAGACGGCTGCAATGGGGCAGGACGACGCACAACTGGGTGCTTTCGACGGAGAGATCGTCTGCGAAACGCCCAACAATTTACTTAATAAGTTTGATGGTAAGTCAATAAACCTGCGTATTCTAGGTTTTGGGATCCCGGTAGTACTGAACTACAAAAATAAGTCGATGTCACTTGCTGGCTTGTGCCTGAGCACCTGCATTAGCGGCGATCTCAATGTGGCCCCTGCAACGTCTGTCTAGGGGTGGTCCCCATTTTACTCTACGACTAGCATCTTTTAAACTAGCTAAAAAGACAAACAAAAACCCCATAGAAAATATCACTTTCCAATTTTCCGGGCAACCTTTCCAATTTTTCTTTTCCTAAAAACCTTATTTGAACTGTAACATACACAACATTAAAAAAACATCCAAAACATTTACAAAACGAACATTAAAAAAAGTAATTTAAAAAAATTAAACCGACTTCAAAAAGAAATCAATTCAAAATTATGAAATAACTTTAATTTCGGAAGTCGGTGTCTTGGGATCTGTATTTTAGTTTTTTGCCACCGACTTCCGAAATTAAAGTTATTTCATAATTTTGAATTGATTTCTTTTTGAAGTCGGTTTAATTTTTTTAAATTACTTTTTATTTCGTAATTTTTAGTTTTTGCACTAGAATTTGACCAAGGTTTTGAGATGTTTTCCCTTTGACACTACACCCGTAGCTCGTATCAATACGCCAGGCCGTCACACTTACACGTATTAGTCCATATCTTGAAAATTACTGAACCGATTTTGATGAAACTTGCACTGTTCCCTAAGTTGAAGTAAATATAAGCTAATACAAAAAAAATGGTCACGATCCGATTAATAGTTGCTGAGAAATGCGTGGACAAACATACTTACATACATACATACGTAAATGAAATTTTGTATATTTGTTTGGAAGCCTTAGTAGATTGTCATATGTGAATATAATGCAATTCCAATAATATTACATACATACGTATCGAATTGATAACCTCCTTTTTTTTGAAGTCGGTAAAAAAAAAACTTAACCTAATCTGTCCAGTCGTTCTCAAGTGATGCGCTTACCAATGAACGTGACCCGCACTTGCTTTGCCCGGGTGCATTCTACTAATATGGCGACATATTAAAACATCGAGGTTTTTAGGATATGCCTATGACAAATATGAATCTATTAAACACCTAAGCCTTTCGAAATAATTTCTCTAAATGTTGGTGAAAACGGCATCAAAATCCATTGTTTAGAAGAACTTAGCGGTCACACAAACAGGCAGGAAAATCGATTTGTTTTACACTAGTACTAGCAGCGCCCCGCGGTTTCACCCGCATATGTTTCGATCCCGTGGGAATATCGGGATAAAAAGTCCTGTATCCTATGTGTTAATCCTGGTTATAAACTATCTGTGTGCCAAATTTCATCCAAATCCGTTCAACCGTTTGAGCGTGAAGAACAACAAACAAACACACTCACAAACTTTCGCCTTTATAATATTACTAGCTGCGCCCCGCGGTTTCACCCGCAAAGTTTCGATCCCGTTGGAATATTGGGATAAAAAGTAGCCTATATGTTAATCCAGGGTGTCGGCTACCTCCATACCAAATTTTATCAAAATTAGTCCAGCCGTTTGAGCGTGAAGAAGTAACAAACATATAAACACACACACACACACACTCAGAAACTTTCGCCTTTATCTATTAGTGTGATGATTAGTGTGATGTATAGATTTCATCGTCACCGCCTTACTTGAAACATGCCTATGGTTCTGTTTATTTTTATTTTAATACTACCTATTTTCTAACAAGGAGTTGCCATCAACGACAAATTTAGTTAGGTTTGCACTTTATTAATTTTTTTAGGTACCTATACTAAATGCGTTGTCATTCATCAAATAGGTTTGTACTGTCTGATTCATATTTGACCCAATAAACTCGTATTTAATATACTTAATGACTAAAATTTTCGCACCTAATTATTTTCCTTAGTAAATAACATCATATCCTGAACAAATAACAAAATAACTTGAAACCGCAGCAAGCTATCTGACACGTAAAAAGAAATTGTTACTTCAATAAACAATTCTAATCTGCCGGCTCTAATTAGTTCGTGTGTTTTGCTGATTACTATTTCTTTATATTTGCGAAACTGCCTGTGGAATCCGCGCGCCATTGCCCTGCGGTGTCGCGGTTAAGTAACGCTGCAGAAATCGCTTGTTATTGCCTAAAGCTGCAAACACACCACCGTGGTGGGGCGTGTCACTCTAGAAATATATCGGGTTTAAATAAAATACACGTAAGGGCTGGCTCCCCAAAATTTTTCTACGCGCATCACAAAATGTGAAACTCCCAAACGGCGTATTTATGTTTCCCTTCTATATGTATAGGTCATCATCAATCTGTAAACCAAAGGTAAAAGCGCATTAGTCAGAACTCATCCTTCACTTTCACCAGGCGAGACAGTGGTGAAGAGCGGGCCAAAATATAAAATCGTGCCACACGCGCGTTGATAGTGTGTTTCCACCTTTAATGTTTATGCACCGCTTGCACTGTAGTACGTACTTTATCATACTGATGGATGCTACAGCGAGTACTTGAAAGTATGAATCATACGGACTCGGGTTATTCTCTGCCATTAATTAACACAGTTAACGGAAATTAACTGTATGACCAAGACCATCATTATTTGTAAGAGAAGAAGAAATAATGATGGTCATAGTTCATACAGATAATTTCCTTTACACAATTATTATCTTGATCACATGAGGGGCCCGTGGCTAAATAATAACAGCCGCACAGGTCGATCGATCAGGTTAAGCCACGCTTACCGCGGTTGGTCCGTGGATGGGTGACCCATCTCTACATACCGTGACCCCTCCGTGCCTCGGGAAGCATGTTAAGACGTTGGTCCCGGCTGCCATTCGTGAATCTATGACAATCGTTACTGGTAGTCAGAAGCCCGAAAGTCTGACAACCAGTCTTACCAAGGGGTATCGTATTACCCAGTTACTGGGTTGTGGAGGCTGACCTCCACAACAGTTGGCAGTAGCAATAGGCAGTCGCTCCATGGAAAATACTGGTATTCAGCTGCATCCGGTTAGACTGGAAGCCGACCCCAACATAGTTGGGAAAAGGCTAGGCAGATGATTATTATCTTGATCACATGCAACTAATTTATTTGTATTATTGTATGTATTATATAGTATTGTAACTATATTTTCTTAGAGTAATCTATGACGTTAAACAAAAAGTGTTATTTTATTTACTTTTAACAGTTTGTCATTCACACGCCCAAATAAAATGGATGTGCGCGGCAGTTACGCACTCGGACTAAAAGTTTTAATTAACTAAATGGTAACCTTTTAGGACAAAGGCAATCATCGTAATTGCGTTTCTATAAGCACTACTTCGTGTAATTTTGTAGACAATAACAACGCCTTGTACTTTAGTACATAAAGAAATATATGCAATGCATCTACAAAAACCAATTCAAGGGTCTGTTTGTAATGTCAAAGTAACAGCTTTTTACTAAACGCATATGAAAGTATATACGGAACTTAAATAACAAAAATAAAACATTTCTTTTAAATTTTGTCTGTCTCTCCGTTTGTTTCGGCTAATCTCCGAAACGGGCCGATTTTGACGGTACTTTACTAGCACTAAACGAAGTCGCGGGCAGCAGCTAGTAACAAATGAAATACTTTCTTTCGGGAGCAGTGGGGAAAAGAGAGCATTTGGTCCGGTCACAGAATATGTCCTGTATGCTGTATACCTTATAAGTATAATATTATATTCGTTTTCTAATAGATGTCTAAATGTCTTTGTACTATGATTAGACCAATGACACGTCTTAATGAAATAATTAATTAAGAATAGATTAAGTACCGGTTTTACGAGACAATCGAATAGGTTTTACCCAAAACGGTGTACCTATTACAGTAATAGAAATAGGTACATCTCGGTTGACTTAACACAGGCTCGCTTGTTTCGACGTTCACCTCACTGCGTTCAGCATACCTCAGTTCAGTTGTGACGTCATAGGCGGGAACTACATTTTTATAAATACTGATTTATATACAGAAACGTTGGATCAGCCACAATACAATGCTGTTAATTAAAAAACGTTATGTTAGAAATGATTTCCATTAAATATTAACGCAAGCCTCTGCATTGTAATAAGTATGACACCTTTGATGGCTTTTATTAGAATTCTTGAAAGGTATTTTCAATGTAGGTGAAAATTGAATACTGCAGTAGTATATCATGAATAAGTCACTCTGTAGCTTACCAGCTTGAGTGGGTGGTATTTGGTAAGCTAGAACTTATTTTTCAGGCCAAGTGCCTCTTCAACCAATGTATCCTGCCAACAATGATATGCGGTACCAAGACATGGACGCTCACAAAAGAGACTGTTCACAGCGTACGAGTAGCACAAAGGACCATGAAGCGAGCCATGCTTGGCAAAACCCTACTAGACCGGAAGTGTACGACGTCAGGGACGGCGATGCGCCTCAAGTGGAGTTGGGCAGAATATCTATAAGTTAGACGCGGAGGTAACCGATGGGGTAAAGCTGCGAATGGTGGTCAAGGTTACCATGGCCGTCCAAAAGCGCGTTGGGTTGATGATATCGTCAAAATCGCGGGTAACACCTGGATGGGGGACGCACGGAACCGGGAAGTATGGCAGAGAAAAGGGGGGGCCTATACCCAGCAGTGGGTGATTCCGGACCGATATGGTGATGATGAAGTGACTGTAACAATGTTATGGTTCGTCCACTCGACAGCTCTGTTACTTTTCCGCAATTTCCACTTACATAACTAAAGGTTAATGAAACCAGGATGTGGTCTAGATACTGACTTTATTAAGTCCGGTTTAAAAAGACGAGAACGAGACTATTTAGTTTTAGTGTCTACATTTTCCCGAAACTCGGACAACCAGTCTTACCAAGGGGTATCGTGTTGCTCATTAACTGGACTGTGGAACAATTCTTAAGACAAATAAAACAACAATTCAACTGCGTCCGGTTAGACTAGAAGCCGACTTCAACATTTTGTGAAAAGGCTTGGCAGATGATGTTTTTTTTTTCACATTCCAACTTTATTTATAAAACTGTATCGTTTCCCTCAGGTACGCTAAGCTGGCGCAACCAGCACTTCTCCCTCGACAACGACAAGATCCTGCTGCGTGGCTGCGTCCTCCGCAACACACAGTGGTGCTACGGCGTTGTCGTGTTTGCCGGGAAGGACACCAAACTCATGCAGAATTCCGGCAAGACCAAATTCAAGCGCACCAGCATAGATAGGCTACTTAATTTTCTTATTATAGGGGTAAGTGGAACATTTATTAAATAATTAAAATCCAGTTTTTCTCGAAAATAATTATAGCTGATTAGAATAAAATTGATAGACGGGTTTCGTCTTTTGCTGTCATTAAGGCACCAAATTCGTTGCACGGTTTTTGTTTAAGCGCATGCAATCGGTTTTCGTAGTGATAAAGTTTCAGAAAACGTTTTTATGCAAGTTTCTTGCTTGTGGCATACAAATAAAATTGAAGCAACAAATAACAACTTTTTATTGTTGCTTCACTTACAGTTCGCGTCAAATAACTTTGCCGCTCTGAAGTAGGCAACAAATCACTGCGCAGTAGATAATCGTAGGAATAAAACAGCAGCGCGCATCGCGGCTAGCGAAAAAGCCTAGCTTCAGAGCGGCAAAGTTATTTGACGCGAACTTTAGCAATTAAATCGCACCGTGTAAATCAGACTTTACAAAGAATCTAGTCCAATATGGCGTCAAACCCGTTTGTGATCCCAAACAGGTCTCAGGATTTAGCTACCCTGCTGGTTTTCCTTTCAATCACTGCGATTTCTTCAAGTGTGTCTAAACGTCCGTTCCCCCCCCACAGATAGTATTCTTTCTGCTATCAATGTGCGTGTTCTGCACGGTGGCGTGCGGCGTGTGGGAGTGGCTGGTGGGCCGCTACTTCCAGGCGTTCCTGCCGTGGGACACGCTGGTGCCGGCCGAACCCACGTGGGGGGCCCTCGTCATCGCGCTACTGGTCTTCTTCTCTTACGCCATCGTGATGAACACTGTCGTGCCTATATCGCTATATGTGTCTGTTGAGGTTAGTATACATCATTATCAGCGAAAGACGGCAATTTTAAATTTAAGGCGAAAGCGCCAGGATTCCTGTGAATTACGAAATAACTAACTTAGAGAGTAGTCATATTGATAAATGACTAGCTTCCGTCCGCGGCTTTGCCCGCGAGGTATGTCAATAAAAACTATCCTATGTCCTTCCCCGGAATGCAATCTATCTCTCTGCCAAATTTTATCGAAATCCGTTCAGTGGTTTAGGCGTGAAAAGGTAACATACAGACAGACAGACTGTAGTAACAGACTTTAGAATTTATAATATTAGTATGGATAATTCTGTAAATACATATTTGTTACGATCGCGAATCATATTTTAATCAACATTCAACGTGGACCAGTGACCTGCAAATTGCATAAAACGTAAGAAAATTTTATATTCTCAGGGTACTTTAGCGAATCCCTCTTAATAAAAATTGCGGCGGAATGTAAAACACTCACACTTCGCACATTAGCGAGAGAGAGAGAGAGAGGTATTGCATGATTATCGCCGCCATTTTCAATTCATTCTTGTTATTACAGGTTATACTTGTACTATTTATTCTGTGGTTATACACTAATACACGCAGGGTACCTCCTTGCATTGCCATAACGGTCGGTTCTGCGCTGCCCACTTGCAGGGGATTCCCGCGACCTTCACTAGGCCTTTACATGTGGCCAACAACATTGCGTTTGCCACATTTGCAAAATACCTAACGAAATGAGAAAATCGATTCGTACGAAAATTCATCCGAATCTTTTTAGACTTACTCTGAATCTGAATCTGGCCGCATCCTACTAATGAATTACTTATAAAACATTTTTTTTGTTATAAAGTGTTTGCCCATTGATTTTTTCATGTAATTTAAATGTAATGCTTAAGTATAGAAATAGGCATTATGCCGCTATTTTTTCCATTCCGCAGTAATTGCGAATAAAATACGTCAAGTGGTATTGACGTATAAGTAGGCACATAATTCCATGACTCAAGTAGTACGTATAAATGTATTGAAATTGTTTGTTTAATTTGTTAGATTGTTTTGTACTAGGGAACTAATATATATATTTTTTTTTGTATCTATCTGTGGAGGCTTGTCATTAGCAATTTAGTTATATATTTTTGTTACTATAATGTTATTAGTCTGTAAGCTTTCCTAAAATAAAATAAATAAATAAATAAAAAAAAATATAAAAAAAAAATTTAAGTATTATAATTAAATAATGCATTAATTAGGGAATATTATTATCCTAATATTTTATAATAGTTTCCTGTTTTTATAGGTTATAAGGTTCGCCCAGAGTTTCCTCATAAACTGGGACGAGAAAATGTATTATGATAAGACTGGTACGGCGGCAAAGGCGAGAACGACCACGCTAAATGAGGAACTCGGTTAGTATTATTAGATGATTAATTTATAAATTAATTGTTCCGGCATTACATGACTAAGCATATCAATATTTTTACAAGTAGTCGAAAGCCTCAATATCGATGCTCTGACTTTTATAACCCAAGTTTGAAATGCTTTAGAAACCTTCTTAAAAAAAAAAAATCGTTCTTTATAAAAGGTTGGACTAGATCTATACTAATATTATAAAGCTGCAGAGTTTGTTTGTTTGTTTGAACGCGCTAATCTCTGGAACTACTGGTCCGATTTGAATGATTCTTTTAGTGTTGGGTAGTCCATTTATCGAGGAAGGCTATAGGCTATATAACATCACGCTACGACCCTTAGGAGCCGCGCAGCGTGTGACACCGCGGGGAACAGCTAGTTATCCAATAATCCAACATAATGACTATGAGGAAATCGTTTTCCCAGCAGTAGTTTCATGACAAGAAACCCATATTTTATAAAGATTCTGAGGCAGTTGTATAAAATGTGTGAAATATTTTTGTCCCCAGGCCAGATCCAATACATATTCTCAGATAAAACGGGCACTCTCACGCAGAACATAATGACGTTCAACAAGTGTTCGATAGCAGGCATCAGCTACGGAGACGTCGTGGACGAAACCACCGGTGAAACTATAGAGCTCGCCGAGGTACGTCATGTACGTTCAATTATATACCCCCCATGGACCAAGTACCTACTTTCAAACTATTCAACAGCACATGCTATAGACCATAGACAAATAGACACAATATATTATGCATGTAGGTTTATGCAGACTTTGAAATATCACTAAGCTCTCGAAACTTGACGAGACTCGCACGTCCTAAGTTCCACCATCTTTTATTTTGCATGGTTTGAGTTTGGTTTTCAAAAAAGTATTTTGAAGTTTTACGTTTGTTATTGTAAATGATGAAATTTTGTCCTCGTCCGCTCACGCTTTCGGGTCATGTGAAGTGTTTGAATTTTACTGTCATGTCCATATGTTTGTGTTTGTTTTACAGTTAGCTTGTGGATCATAGTACCACCTCAGTATCATGTTTGTGTAATTAATACGATCACTTCACGGATGAATCTCACTCGAACATCCATCGGTCGCATCACTAGATTCCTAGATTTTTGTTTGAGTTTTTTTGCATGATCACACACCGCATTAGTGGTACAGCAATGTGCCTCGCTGACAATAAACACATAAATGGGGGACACGGGTCATGAGAGGGTTCAATTCGAACAGTAACGTAAATCAGCGTACTTTATGACGGTCATTATTACCTACATGAATGAAAATCCATCGCGACTAGGTGTCCAACTATTCAGAAAGACAGTTGAACGTCTAGTCGTAATTATTTGAGGAGCCACATAGAGTAGAGTAGGTAGGGAGGTGCAGGGTCATGAAGTGTGATGTGTGTGTGTGTGTGGTAACGCAGCGGCAGCGCGGCGGGGGCGGCGGGGCCAGCGGGGGCGGCGGGGCCAGCGGGGGCGGCGGGGGCGGGGGCGCGGCGCGCGCGCGCCTGCTGGAGCTGGAGCAGGACGCGGGCCGCAGCACGCCCGGCGGCCGGCGCCCGCGTGTACGCACTACTCGTAACTCTGCCCGCGCGATACGCCACATGTCTTTGAAACCCATTCATTCGCTGCTGCCCCGCTTCAAATACGACACCTCTGATTAGGAATAAGGCATTTTGCTCAAATCACGCGTGTGTCGCACGCCGCGAGCGGGACGCGACTCGTTATTTCGACCCCATGATGAGATCAATATTTTATCACAAAATTGTCCCGATCACGGCGTACAAAGTATCACAAAAAAAAAAAAATCATTGGCGATCAAACTTATTCTATACAAAGCCACAATATATACGTTGCTGCGGTATCGCAGCTCACACATTCTGGCGGCGTGCGGAACACTCTTGACTCAACCAAAATCCTGAAACGTTCATTCTGAAAGCTCGTCATGCTTATATTCAGTTATGTTAAATGTACGCTACCGACATTTTGTTCGTCTTTTTTCGGATATGACTTCTAAGGCAGTCGATGTTTTTAATATCTCAGTGTGGTTCGTATTTTGAGCGGGCAGTGGATCTATCTAGTCTGTATTTCCATTCCTTTATTTATCTGGCCTTCTGAATCTCCCCTGTGTATCTCTGGAATGATTTCGAGCTAACCCACACGAGTGTAGCAAGTCACCACATGAGACTCGCTCACGCACTTACTATTTACTTATGTATGTACTAGGCCTTATGTCTTATTGAACACTGTACGATGATATTTATTTTATTAATCGTTGCTTCTTACCGAATGACGTAAACTCATAACACCCCTCTGTTTTCGTCGGGGGTTAAACATTAGTAAAGCGGTTAAGAATACACAAAATATCCGAAAATACTGTTTTTATTTATTTGTAGCACCAACAGCGGTACATACAAAGGATTTAATTATTAAAATAATGTACCCAGTAGACATAAAAAAAATCGTGCCTAATAATAGTTTATAAAAAAAAACAATAAGTACCATTTAAGGCGAATAATGTGACCTTTTTGTAGTTACAACAAAAAGAAACAATTACTATCTAACAGAAACAAAAAACACCATACACAATTTAAAACATGTTACATCTACTTTTCCTTCTCTTTTGGGTTAAATTAATATACCTCTATTGGGCCCTTTGTACCTAACACTCCCACACACTATCTGCTAAAGTATAAATGTTTGTACATAATGTAATTAACCAATGCTATAAATTGATTCATGTTTGCATGTACGCTTTGCATCGTGTGTTTACTGTAATTCGCTTTAAAACTATTAACTGCATAACAGACAAATCTACAAAAAAAAAGCAATTTAAAAAACATTTTTAACCAATTTAAAAAACATATTAAACGAAAAAACTATTATGTTAAAAAATCTATATTTTTTTTATGGGGAAGGCAACACAGAATTCAAAACAACTGGCAATACCTCCGTAACAACAGTGCTAAAACATGTCCAACCTTGTACAATTTGGAACTAACTTCACCAAACGTTATACTTTGCTCAGTGTTTCCTCATTCAGTATTATAGTTTTTACATTTCACGAGCGCGTCAATCATTGTAAATTAAACCTTATCAATGTATAAACACGTCACATGACGCACTCGTGAGTTGCAAAGACTTTAGCCGTTAGAAACTAGCCTAAACATCTTCCTAATTTGCGAAACATCCTTTAGTATCAATCTGCAGTTGCTTCTCCCATTGTATCATAGACAAAGAAAAACGCGTAGATTTGTCCTCATAAATCCTCCTTCGTGGGACTAACATAGTTTTCTGCTGTGTACTACAGAGTTCAGAGCCGTTGGACTTCTCGTTCAACCCTGAGTACGAGCCAGAGTTCAAGTTCTTCGACGGCACGTTACTGGATGCAGTGAAGAGAGGCGATAAAAATTGCCACGATTTCTTTCGGCTTCTCGCGCTGTGTCACACGGTCATGCCGGATTCGAAGAATGGGAGGCTGGAATACCAGGTTAGAAAACCTTTAGCCTGTATCTTTCTTCGATAGTTAAATATTATTTGATAAATGCGGATCGGGGACCATTACTCCAGTGCCAAAAAAAGATGGAGTTATAAATGGCGTATAAAGCCATGCCTTTTCGTATTGGAACAATGATGCCTTTGATATCCACTTCTTAGTCAACAGCACTTTTTTTGGGAGGAGTCACGCATCTTATAGGAAGAAAATAAATTTTATATTGTAATATGTATAATTTCAGGCGCAATCGCCCGACGAGTCTGCACTGGTATCAGCAGCCAGAAATTTTGGTTTCGTGTTCAGAGAACGCGCGCCTAATAGTATTACAATAGAAGTAATGGGTAAAACAGAGGTACGCATATACTTACAATCGATTTATTTATTCAAATTTTAAAATAAAACGCTTCGATCAACAAAAGTAAGATTTCCGGTGAGCGCATCAAAAACGGTCGGAAACATAAGACCACAAGTAATGTTGTGGTCTTATTTTGTAACATAGTTTTTTCAATGTTATCGCTTAGAAATTATGTTTTATTTTTCAATAATTATTTTAACTCTTATTTTAAAAATACGTTTACTTTTCAATCAAAGTAGTAAATTATATTGCAAACGATAATAAACTTTTTATCACATCTATTCAGAAAGAGCTAGTGTATTCTGCGTAATCAGGGACTAAAATAGCTATTTAATCCCTAGGGACGAAAAGTGATTTGAATTTGGAACGTGGATAATTAAATTTCCAATCACCAAAGAGATCAATCACGAACATTGTATGAACAAGTAACAGGCTGTATGATAAAGTAAAACGCGCGTGAGACAAATAAAAAAAGAAGTTTGTAAAACAACTTCGTTCGTAATTGTTTACACAAAATCATCTACCAACCCGCACTGGGCCCGCGTGGTGGATTTACAGCCCACTCCCTCTCACTGAGAGGAGGCCTGTGTCCCTGCAGTGGGAACGTTATAGGCTGATTATGTATGTAAATAATAAACTTAATATTCTTAATCATAAGTTACACTTATTTTTTCATAGAGGATGATAAAAAGTAGTGTCCACCTCGGGAGCAACAATATTTTAAGCTCGAGTGACGTACTTTGAATCTCTCGCTGGAATCCTTCGCTTCGCTCTAGATTCAAAGAAACACTCTCGCCTTCAAAATAGTTGTTTGCTCCCTTGGCAAACAATCTACTATTATGTTTGAAAGTTAAGGTTTATAACCAAGTTATATGCAATCGCGGCCACTTGAGCGATGTGTTTTTGTTTCTAATATAGTGCTATTTTTGATCGAAGATAAAACGCATTTATTAATTGATTTTCGTTTGTTTCAGGTGTATGAATTGTTATGTATATTAGATTTTAATAATGTTAGGAAAAGAATGTCCGTGATATTGAGGAAGGATGGTGAAATTAGGTTATATACAAAAGGTGCTGATAATGTAATATATGACAGATTAAAAAGTGGTAACCAAACTGAAGTGAGGTCAAAGACGCAGGAACATTTAAATGTAAGTGTATTTTAAATATGAATTTTGTTACTTTAATAACAATAAGTTCTCTTTCCCATATTCAAATCTAGATACAGTACGCGGCCGTTAAAATGGCTCATCGTGTTTCGAAAGCGTCTTCACTGTCAGCTTGTAGCTTGCGTTGCTTATCATAACTTATAGTTTCATCTGTCAGATCTTAATCCGAAATGTATTTGACAGAAATTTGCCGGCGAAGGTCTTCGGACGCTGGCGCTAGCGTGGAGGCCCCTAGAAGAGCGGGGCTTCGCGGAGTGGAAGCGGAGACACCAGGCCGCCGCGCTAGCGCTGCACGACAGAGACGAACAACTCGACGCCATCTACGAGGAGATCGAGACTGACCTGCTGCTCATAGGTACGTTTTTAGGACTTTCCGAACTCCGGAAAGTCAGTGGCCTTTACCAAAACATGGCCTTTACCGAAACATGCTTCACGAGCATATATTTAGCCTAGACAGTCTAAATAAAATTCTTGACGAAATCTTAACTTTATAAAATCTCTTCTATTAGATTGTATCATGAAAAAATAATAGTACCCATTACGTCTGTGAAGTTCTTCTAGTTAATTTAATTTAACCTTGTATACAACATCCCGAAAACAACAGTCGGGCAGTAGTAACCGACCAGACACGACACCCGTCTAGTCGCAGGATCCTACTTTTCACTTCACACCTTGTTCCTCCACCCCCAAAGACTCAAATACTTCGCCACCAGCAATACGATGGCAGTAACTTAATCTTATCGATTGCGGTCTGATTTACAGAGTTATTTACGCTTTAATATTGTTTGTTGTAGGAGTAACAGCCATAGAAGACAAATTACAAGACGGAGTACCAGAAACCATAGCGAATCTCAGTATGGCCGGCATCAAAGTGTGGGTCTTAACGGGTGATAAACAAGGTACGTACAAGAAACAGGCGAGATTATAGAGAGATTGATTGAGGTGATTTGGTTGAGGGAGATTTACATCAGCTTCATCCCTCTGCTTCGAAGTTTTATATCGCCCGATCGGATGCCAGGATGGCTGGTGCAGCACCAGCATGAGAGAGATGATGTCAGGGTTGTTCTTCTTCTTACCGTATGGATGACAAAAAGTTCTAACATCTTTGGCCCAAAATTCAATTTATGGACGGTGGGCCACTGTCTGCGGGGAGCAGCCCTGAATCGAGTTGAAATGGCGTGCGATTACAGGGAGAGGCTTATGCCCAGCCGCCTCTCCCCGGGCGGCCTGCAAGTCGCGCCGCCTCTCCCCGGGCGGCCTGCAAGTCGCGCCGCCTCTCCCCGTGCGGCCTGCAGGTCGCGCCGCCTCTCCCCGGGCGGCCTGCAAGTCGCGCCGCCTCTCCCCGGGCGGCCTGCAGGTCGCGCCGCCTCTCCCCGGGCGGCCTGCAAGTCGCGCCGCCTCTCCCCGGGCGGCCTGCAGGTCGCGCCGCCTCTCCCCGGGCGGCCTGCAGGTCGCGCCGCCTCTCCCCGGGCGGCCTGCACGTCGCGCCGCCTCTCCCCGGGCGGCCTGCACGTCGCGCCGCCTCTCCCCGGGCGGCCTGCAGGTCGCGCCGCCTCTCCCCGGGCGGCCTGCACGTCGCGCCGCCTCTCCCCGGGCGGCCTGCAGGTCGCGCCGCCTCTCCCCGGGCGGCCTGCACGTCGCGCCGCCTCTCCCCGGGCGGCCTGCAGGTCGCGCCGCCATTCATTTCATGTTACGTTTCAACAATCTGTATTCAGCATTACAATAACGTGACTTCGGACAAACAACTATGCAAATACGCATGCGTTACTGCCATATAAAACTAAACAATAGCTAATTTCACACAGAAACTTTTTTTTTCGACTTATAGAAACAGCAATAAACATCGGCTACTCGTGCCAGCTGCTGACGGACGACATGGCCGAGGTGTTTGTGATTGATGGCGCCTCCTACGACGACGTGGACCGACAGCTCGCCAAGTGTCGAGACAGTATCCGAGTGGTCAACACGTTTTTGCCTCACGGTAAGTTGTTCAACACGTTAGGCAGGCTATGCAGGTGAGTTTTTGAAAAGGGATCAAATTAGGCAGCTATGCAAACTGTTAGGAGTTCATTTTTAAAAACTTCCCATGTATACGGACTCCTGTTCAAAAACTCATGCCTGTTTATAGACCTGTACTTCACGAACTCCGGTTTTGTTCACCTTAGCAACGTTTTCCCGTAAGTGCATGACCATGTAATTTCAAGATCAATGATATTCTGATCTTTAGAAGTATGTGACTTTTCTCACTAATTTATTAAGCAACTAGCGTTTGCCCGTGGCTTCACCCGCGTGGAGGCATTATCCCACGGAAACGTACTACCGGGATAAAAAGTGTGTTATGTCCTAACCCAGGTCATGGTCTAGTCATGTGCCAAATTTCATCCCAATCCATTTAGCCGTTTTAGAACTCGCTTTCGCATTAGAGCATATTAGTTAGGATATCCACATTGTCAGCTCCGTTGTGCGTTATCCTAAAAATTTAATAAATTTGTTTTTTATTGTTGAAGACATAATTATTATAAGACCCGTTTAATTTGCATAAATCTTACTTCTATCAAGCCAAATCCATATAAGACATTAAAAAATATATGAAGCTCATAAACACTACGATAAGCAGTCTATGAAAATAAAACTACAGCAGTAACCATCCAACACAGGTTCAACAAGCGAGCCTAAACACGAAGGCGACACAGCGAACGGCGACGCCGTCGT
Source organism: Oligia latruncula (assembly GCA_948474745.1). NCBI lineage: Eukaryota > Metazoa > Arthropoda > Insecta > Lepidoptera > Noctuidae > Oligia > Oligia latruncula. The sequence goes on from OX419699.1 coordinate 11,344,495, forward strand.
GTCGCGCGCGTCGCCCGGCCGCGCCAACGTCAAGCTGAACGCGCCCGCCGTGTCCGTCGTCACATTTAGGTGGGAACATAACACACACACAGCACACAGGTAGAGAGACAAAGACACACCCTTGTATCACCGCTATCCTTCACACAGCCTGTGTTTGTCGCTCACCGTCTATCTTGTGCCAGTCTTGGACCCGCCTGCACCACTAATCACTAAATACATTTCAATTAAATGCAGAGTGCATTCTGAAAGTTGGCAACGCCGCTTATAGCTATCAAATATTACGCTGTTTTAATTAATGTATCAATATTAGTCAATAAAATTATCAAATATCGCTCTACGGTGCATTAAAGGATTGATTAAGAATTATTGTTACAATGAACAGTCTTTTAGGTTTGAAAAATGCAATTGGAAACTTTCCAAATGATTTTTTACAACACCGAATTCAGTGTGTGAATTGAACTAATATCATAATCAATACTCAAGTGCACCTAAGAGCGATATTCCATAATTGAATTTAGTTATATGGATCAATTAAACAAAACAGCGAAATATTTGACAGTTACATGCGACGTTGCAATTTTCAGAATGTGCATGCTTTCCTCACAATTTAAAACATCGTTCTGTTTCTATCTAAAGTTTTAAGCTGACAGAATGATGTTTAAACTTCGTTTAGCGTTAAATGTATTTAGTGGTTAGTGGTGCAATGGGGCCTTATTGTATGCTATTTAAATTTGTGATTTGGGAATGAATTTTACGTGTGACCTGTCTTGCCAAATTTGGAAGTCTTTTTTTTTTATTACTGGCATCTACTAAAAAATTCTGCCAGCATCTAATCTATAATGACGAGTCTCTCTGCATAAAACAACCCGTAAAACGGATATCGATTTACGGATTGTATTTAAAATCAGCGGCGGCGCAGAGAACCACACTACATAAAATACAATTGACACATTTTCGTCATGTAAAAACGATTCATGAAGCGAAAATGATCGAAAAAATGCGATTGTTACTGTCTTTATTAAATAGTTTGTCAGGTAACATACGCGGCATATATTTATATGAATATCTATATAATGTTTTAACTATTTCCGTAGATGTTATATCGAATTCTATAAAACATCGTACCTACTTACTATCTATTAGAGTAACACTCAATAGCTTTAATAGTTAACGTGAGGCAGCCTCGCTTTCAGTACTAAAATGTTAATGTCTATACTACTCGTGTGTGCGTGGCTTTAGCTAAACAAAACATTATCATGTACTATCGCAATAAATGTTCTATTGTTGTTTGAATTATTTTCCAATTTATATCGATATTTATTGTCTCTATTAATCCCTATTCGCTTGACCGTTTAATCGATATGTTGTTTCTAATCGACTTTTGTAACTAAAGTGTGTCACCTCCCTACTAACATAGCCGTAGTTCTATCCACACAATTCCGTCTGTTTGTACACCAAGCCAGAGTGCTCTTTCTCTCTCTAACCTGTATCGATCTTCTAATCCGACACTTAGAATAGAACTGTAGATATTCACATGCTAATAAAATTGTAGTTGATTTTAATGTAACATGTTCGTTGCTACTGAGAAATGAGGTTCTTCGGTTTTTGCCGAGTTTTTATTCAACAAGGAGGTGAACAAATAGATAAAGTGTTTTATGTGCTTTTCAATCTTTCGGAATGATTTTGATTGACCTCCAATAATAATTTATCGAAGTATTTCATCAATTGGAGATTTGATGTAAAAAGAAACTTGGTATTTAATTTCTGGGCTACTAGAATAGCATAATAGTGAGACACATAATTTCTCAGCAACAGCGAATTCTGTAAAAGAATGATCTTGTGTGCCGTGGTGTGTGACCGATATGACGTCCAGTGTTTGTGTCTTGATGTAATGACAGCTTGGCTGTTTTAAGGGCCTTCTACATAATACTTCAACCTATGAACATTAATTACTTTACCTACATGGCAGATTCTCCTACATGCAATGGTTATTACAACGCTACAAGTTTATTGTGGCGCGTGAGAAAAATCGGAACTAACCTCGCCATCTTGTCTTGTCAATACAGTTTTACAAATGCTTACCATAGATGTTTACCAACAACGCCCCCTTATCAAGGTCATTCAGGCGCCAATAGATCCTTGTAGCACTATTATAATGTGTCATCAATGAGGTTCGTTATGTTCTGGGGTCCTTAAAACATGTTTTGCCGATTTGCTCTGTGTGAAAAATATATTTGTTTATGAGATAATTTAGATAAAGTACCAGTGACGAATCGTTTATGCATCACGATTTCTCTTTCTAAATATGTATTAAACTATTTCTAACATTAAACCTTCCTATCTCCTAACCTTTGGCATAGTGATTCTTGTTAAAAAACTTACTCTGTGCTCGTTAATTTTCGCAAATAAATCAGTACTAGTTTCCCTTATATTTGTGTCACTGCGTACTTAAGTAAATTTACGAATAAAAGTTAATTTTTTCTCAAAAATTCCCATCTATCAAAATGTAACATGTGTTGTAACATAAAACGTTAACGTAACACGAAACACTGTAGTGAGCCAGACTGTTACAGCAACGAGTACGTGTCGGGAGGGGGCCCGTATTCCGCGGACTCGCACGAACACAACAACGACGATGCCAACGGGTTCGCTATCGTCATCAACGGGCATTCCTTAGTGCATTGTTTGCACCCTAAATTAGAGGAAAAGTGAGTATTGATTTTACTTGTTTTGTCTTTCAATTGATGTTTAGGGCAGGTAGGAAAAGTTACCAGTAAAAATAAAGAACTATAGAGTAATCTGAATATTAAAGGTTGATAAGTCACCCGAAAAGATAAAAACTGTGGAGTAATCTGAATATTAAATCTCATAAAAATCTTTCGTTCAGATTTCCACGTTCACGACATAATGATTATTTTGGGTTATCATGATTTGGTGTTTATCTATGTTCGCCTTTCTACTCATGCATTTTTGGGTATCTTATGTAACCTTAGGATTAAAAGAATCTACACGTGACAAACTCATTAAACTTTTTTAATTTGCTAAACCAAAATGTCAACTGCAATAAATAGCAAGCGACAGTGTTTATTACCTCTTACGTCTTTTTTACATCATTCTCACATATAATTTTAAATTCAAAATTAATGATGTAACTAATATTTTTGTAAAAATATAATTTAAAAGAGTTTCCATGGAGTTTCTTGCCCGTTCTTCTTCATAGGTACAGGAATGGGCAACTAGCTTCATATTTTCTGTCTGACCGACTTTTTGACAATTCAAAAGTAAATGGTTTAATTGAAATAAATGCTTTTAGTTTGAGTTCCTCATTTCCTCATCCTCAGCCTATACCAGTCCACTGCTGGACATAGGCCTCTCTTATTGCACGCCATTCAACTCGATTTTTGGCAACTCTCATCCAGCTGCTACCAGCCATCCTGCGAAGATCGTAACTCCACCTAGTCTGAGGGCGTCCCACCTTTTCGTTTACCGATTCGCGGTCTCCACTCTACAACACGTCTACCCCAACGGTCATCGGTTCTACGGCTAACCTACATTAGCGGCTAGCTGTCATTTTAGTCTAGCAAATTAAACACCAGAAATTAATGAGTTTGTCACGTACGGATGCCTCTCTTCATTTTTTTAAAGTCATTTTTACTGGTGAGATCCAAAAAAGCAGACGTCTTTACGTATCCTTAAAACTTTGTGTACCAAAGATTGCTCGTTATTGCCGTCCAATTTGCCCATTTATCCCATTCCTATCCCCAGCCATTAACTTTAAATGTCTTTTACAGGTTCTTAGATGTAGTATTACAATGTCGGTCGGTGATCTGCTGTCGAGTGACGCCCTTGCAGAAGGCAATGGTGGTAGAACTCATCAAGAAGAGCCGGAAAGCGGTCACGTTAGCCATCGGAGACGGTGCCAACGACGTGTCTATGATCAAAGGTATTGTGGTTTTAGATGAAAATTACAATAGGTTCTCAAATTTTGTTCTGGTTTAAAAATAGGTATTTTGCCAGCGTTATATGAGGCTTTTTGAACCAGTGTACGTTCAGTAACGAAAGCTGGTTTACACATTATGTAACATCTAAATTCAATATTTCATGTAAAAAGACTTGTATCTTATTTAATCACATCTGTATTTTTGGATGTAATTTTGGTTAGTGTTAATTTAAAACGACTTTCATTGCTGTGTAAACTGAAGTATGATACTTGTATATGCTTGCAATTTAGGCAATAAATAAGGCTCGTTTTCTCTCTTGAGAGATAATACGGTAGTACACTAACTAGCGACATACGGACATAATGTTCGTTTAATGTACATTATGTTCCGCTAAATAGATCGCGATAAGTAAATGTGACTGCTGGAGAGTATCACACAAACTGAAGAGATGCAAAAATTAGCTTAATCAGAAACATAGTTACAAAAGGAAATAATGTATAAATGTAAAATTAGAAACGAAATCACATACAAGAATAATACATACATGCAAGATGGTAACAACATTATTAGGTACGCATGTTTGCCACACGATGTGACGTGCAAATGTCAAGAAATATTATTATTATTAAAACATTCTCTTAAAATAATAATCTTATGTAACCTTAGGATTAAAACAATTTACACATGACAAACTCATTAAACTCTGGATTTTTAATTTGCTAGACCAAAATGATTTTTTTTATAATTTTTATTCCTCCTAACCTCTTATTTCCCTCCTCAGCTGCCCACATAGGCGTTGGCATATCGGGTCAGGAAGGCATGCAAGCAGTCCTCGCGTCGGACTACTCGATAGCGCAGTTCCGTTTCCTGCAGCGACTGCTCCTGGTGCACGGGCGCTGGTCCTACTACAGGATGTGCAAGTTCCTGCGGTACTTCTTCTACAAGAACTTCGCGTTCACCGTGTGTCACTTCTGGTTCGCGTTCTTCTGTGGATTTAGTGCACAGGTTAGTAAAGTTTTTTCTAATAGTACAGCTAGTTTTTCCCAACTATTTTGGGGTCGGCTTCCAATCTAACCGGATGCAGCTGAATACTATATGGATATTTTACATGGAGCGACGACCTACCTGACCTCCACAACTTATTATGAACAGCAATAACAACTATCGATAGTGTATATAAAAGATGGACCTGTGGACTTACTAGCAGAACTATGAATAGATATGCATGCAGTTACAAAAAAATACTACAACTCACCTATTTCCCTTCTAGACGGTATTCGACGAGATGTTCATATCAGTATACAACCTCTTCTACACCTCCCTGCCGGTGCTCGCGCTGGGCGTGTTCGAACAGGACGTGGCCGACACGACGTCGCTACAGTTCCCCAAGCTGTACGCGCCCGGACACACCAGCCAGCTGTTCAATAAGACGGAGTTCATCAAGTCTACGTTACACGGGTGTTTCACATCGCTTGTGCTGTTTTTGATACCTTATGGTGAGTGGTTCTTAGATGGTGTAAGTGACATAGACGCGCAAACTGTTACTATGAATTTAGCACATGATTCTAGCTTTTCAACTTTAACATTTTCAACGGTTATTAAAAAAATAAAAATTGTAGCCGGCACGGGATGCTTGGCAGATGTGAAATATGGCGGAGAGGGTGGATGATAGCATAAGAGAACGTCATGCTATTTGCCGTCACGCTATTCCAGTCGAAATTACCCCCAAGGCGCGCCTATAGATGTTTCACATCAAAAACGGCTGTTGCATACAAAAGTGTATTGGCCTACGTGGTCAATATGCTCAGTCTTAAAAATTTACATGTACAGTCAACAAAAAGATAAGTATGCAGGATCGTCGGATATAGTTGAAGTTTAGTAAGAAACCGATGGGTGTTGTCGACTGAAATTTAATTTGATAAAAGAGATGTTTGTTTTCTATTAACAAAATTAAATTTTATTCGAGAACATCCATCGCTCGGTTTCTTAATAAACTTCAACTATAACCGACGATTCTGCATACTTATCTCTTTTGTTGACTGTACATAAATACATATTTCGGGCTTTCCTGACAATTTTCGAAATGGAACGAAACTTTCAAGAATACTTTCAAAACTAGAAAAGCAGAACGACTCCGTGTAAATTCATCATGAGGTTATCAAGCGATGAAGTCGCAAGTCAGGCAAATCCGAATAAATACACAAGTAAAACTGAAATAAACTAGATATCATAATTAAAAAAATGTAAAACAACGTTCTTCGTCGTCATGAGGAATCTAATAAAATAATGAATAACACGTATATTTATTCCAGGTACATACAAAGACGGCCTGGCGCCTGATGGCAAGATTTTATCAGATCACATGTTACTAGGAAGTGTAGTTGCAACAATATTAATTATAGACAATACCACACAGGTAAATACAATTTCTTACCCAATATAGTACCCAGGTTTAGCCGGTTGAATGCCGTAATTACAGAAACGATTAAAAAGCCGCTGTGTCTCGCGTGGATGTGGATCCACGTTCGAAGGGTTAAATATGAGACATAGCTTATGAAAGAGGCAGTCGCACTAGTATCTGTGACAGACACAACACCCTACACAGACAAGCTTTTTCTAAAACTCGACGTGCTATATTTGCGGCCTGATATTGTACAGTCAAACGCACGTCAAGGGTAACACAGAACTAAAAAAAAAAATTATTTTTCTCAAACTAGATTGAGATTCAGGACTTTTTGAACGTTAAAATTATATAAGAGAGTCCTCAACTACGAAACCTACCCCTTATTACGACGTCAAGGCACTGGTGATGACAAATTGTTACAAAGTAAATGCGGTGCACTGTACTTATTTAAAATTAATAGTACCGGAGATAAGTTAACTAATATCCAACTATTAATCCAGATTTGGGCTTACTACAGGTAAACTTCTGCTCAACCCGTCGGGAATACAGGCCTGACTATTGATTTATGTTATTCCAGATAGCCTTGGACACGACGTACTGGACGGTGTTCAACCATATAACGATATGGGGCTCCCTCGTGTCGTATTTCGTTCTCGACTACTTCTACAACTACGCGATCGGCGGGCCCTACGTGGGTTCGCTCACGGTCGCCTTGACGCAAGCCACCTTCTGGTTCACTGCTGTCCTCACCGTGAGTATAGCGTGATGTTGCACGATGATTTGGGTGCTTTATGAGCATGAGAGAGTGGGTCAAAAATATTAGGACAAACACATTGTTCTAAATTATATTATGAATAATTTAGATGTTTTAGAATTAACATAGTATTTGTTTGTCGTTTATTCAAACACTGCTGTTATTCCATTTTAAAAAGTTTATAAGATAAGGAAGTTTAGCTTTTGAAGGATTTATTCATTCATAGACTTTGAAGAAAAGTATCAGTTTAACATCCAAAGTGGAGTAGATTGCTCACAATTAGCAGTTTATGTTCAAGAGGTGGGAAATCACCAAAAGAACTTAAAAAGTTCGATACCTTCCAAACAAAGGGTTGGGTCTATTATCGTTTGGCAGGAGTTGAGGGGTGAAAGATGGGAGGGGTTGGGTCCCCGATTATAACGTTACCACTCATATTAAAAGATAATGCATATTTTTCCGGAAATTAAATGTTTTTTTACAAGGCTCACGTTCCGATTACGCCTTTTAAGCTACTTTAAAGCGTTTTGAGGTTAGGTCACAATAATTTGTTTTCTCAAGAACGGTGCGTTGCCTTTTCATGGAAGTGGTGCTAGGGGAGAGAGGGCACGCCCACACTGGCCCCCCTACCCCTCCACCGGTCCTCCTGCCAAACGACAGTAAACGTTTACCACCAATACTGGGCGTGTCGTGCGCAGATGATCATCCTGATGGTGCCGGTGGTGTCGTGGCGCCTGGCGTGCTCGTGGACGCGGCCGACGCTGGCCGAGCGCCTGCGCGCCCGCCAGCGCTGGCGCGCCGCCGCGCCCGCGCCGCGCACGCCCTCGGCCCGGCGCGCGCGCCGCTCGGTGCGCTCGGGCTACGCCTTCGCGCACCAGGAGGGCTTCGGGCGCCTCATCACGTCCGGCAAGATCATGCGCCGCATCCCGCACGCGGACGCGGCGCTGTCGGCGCTGGCGTCGCTGCCCGGCAAGTTCCACCCGCGGCCGCCCTCGCCTCCCGCGTCGCCGGCGGAGGCTCGCGCGCCGACGCAGAACCTCGCCACGGTGGACTTATGAGTGCGCCCGGCGCCGCGCGCGCCCCACATTGTGATAACGTCGGTAGAGTTAAACTTCGTATTGTCCTACTATTGCCTATATTGAATTATATTTGTTGATCGAGATTATATATTGATAGATATTTATCGCGGCGGGCCGGACGTCGCCGTCGCGTCGGCGGCGCTCGTGCGTTGTTTTGTACTCGTGTCGTTTCGTTCGTTGAGTTAGTCGGTCGGGACCGGGCCGCCCGGGCCCCGGTGAAATGTGCATTTAGACGAGCCGTCGATATCGCCGGCAGTGAAAACGCAACATGACGTCTTGGAACATTATTATTATTTTTCAGAACGTTATGTTAGTGCCAAAGGAGAATTAAAAAAAAAACCAGTCGAACTGTCTACAAATGTATAATATATCAGTATGTTTCTATTCTAAACAAATGTAATATATTACAACTTTGCCATAATCTCATTCAAATTCGGCGACTTAACTGTTTCGCCCACTGTTAAATAATTTAATTGTTGTGAAGTATATCAGTTCTGATTGTTATGTGTACTTAGGACATCTTACATAAAGTATTAATTTAATTGAAAAGATGATATGAACCTACGTAATGTATGTAAATCATTAAAAGATTTTAAACATGTAGCGTTTTAACTGCATGTGAATATTATGATCAACATTTGCTTTGGAATCAGTTTTTTAATAAAAAAAAAATAATAATTCTTAATGCAGTTTTCTTATTTGCCTTTATACCCACTCATACGTCCCGCACCCCGCGGTTACGTCATCTGACACGACCCCGAACATTTTTTTTTTGGGCCGCGGGGCCATTTATACACGACTCTTACAGAATAAAATTCTATGGACCGCTGTTAAACTAATGGCTGTTTCTTAGTGGCTTCAAGTGCTTCTGCTAGTTCCGAGTTCGATTCCCAGGCCGAGCGAGTAGTTGATTTTGATTTAACATGTTCGTTTCTACTGAGAAATGAGAGTCTTCGATTTTTGGTGAGACTATTCAACAAGGAGTAGTAAACAAAATGGATAAAGTGTTGTTGATGTGCTTTTCACTCTTCCCGAATACTGTAAATGATTCTTTATGATCCATCCTCTCTACGTTATGAATCTGACAAACGACCCAGGAGCTAAATTGACCCGACACTATAACACGAAGACATCCCGGACATCAGTTTACGAAATTGAAGCAACTCAAAAACAACAAGGCGTCTGGTGATGACGGAATTGCTGCTGAAGAAAGCTGAGAAAGAGAAACAAATCAAATATCTCCACTTGGCACACGAGGTTGTTGACATGTGGAATGTGAGCTCGACTGTCATTGTGCCGATTGTCGTATCGGCCAATGGCCTGATGGCCGAAAGCCTCGTTCAACGTCTCAAAATCAAAATATTTTATTTCACATAAGCCTACATGGTTATGAAACGTCAGAAGCTAGGTGCACGGTTCCAATTGGTCGTTTCCTATGGAGAAGAACCGGCAAGAAACTCCACGGTTACTCTTTTTAAAAATAATTTGCTTTTACAATATTTTATTTTTTATTTTATTTATTTGGGAAAAACAAACAATTGTACAATATGTGTTACAAAAAAAGAAAATATATAAAGGACATATGGTTAAATGTACAATCAACAACGTTTCCACGGATTACTAGTGTACATTATTAATTAGATAGGTAAGTACAAATTACATTTAAATACCAAGTAGGTCTCTTAAACTTTTAGCTTAGTTACTAATCACACTTAATTTTGTTTTTGACCATCACACAAACTATCAATAATTTTTTTCTTAAAATTACTTTGAGACAGAACGAAGATATCTAAATGATAAAAGTGTTTATTATAAATTTTTACTAGTCGACGGAGTGGAGCTCGATCACCAGCATGTGTTCGGCTAGTAGTCGTCGCGAAAAGTGGGTAAGCACGCGCCTCCCGTCTGATTACAGTTCTAGGCACAACATATGAAATATTATTAATTAGTTCCATACAGTTAAATTTATTATGAACCAATCCGTGAAGCATCATGGTTTGGAGTAATAGGCGTCTTGACTGCAAAGTGATCAATTTGAACTTTTTCAGTGACTCAAAGTAAGACAGGGATATGAGATGACATTTATACTGCATAGCTCGTATGTATTTACGTTGAACACTTTCAATCGCTTTAACATATTTATCGTAGTAGGGGTCCCATATTATACATCCATATTCCAGCTGCGGGCGAACCAAGGACTTTAACAATTGCAAGTACGTGGCTGGGCGTTTAAAATCAGTAGAAGCTCTCATGACAAGGCTGTACATTTGGTATGCTTTAGAGATAATCTTCTCTGTGTGTAGATTTAAATGAAGTTTACAGTCCAAAAGTATTCCTAAATCACATATTTGAGTTTCATTAGAAAGGTTTTCTGTACATAGATTATAATTAAATCGAATTACTTTTTTATTTTTCGTAAAATTTAAATATTTACATTTAGATATATTTAATGCAAGTTTATTATCATCACAATATTTAGTTAATCTATTCAAATCATCTTGGAGCAAGTCACAATCATCAGAAGTCTTAATAGATTTAAATATTTTAAGGTCATCCGCATATAACAAGAAATTACTGTTAAGGAAACAGTGACCTATATCATTAATATAGATAATAAATAGTAAAGGTCCAAGAATTGATCCCTGTGGTACGCCAGAGGTGGCGATAAATGTATCTGAGTGATATCCATGGGTTACCACTGATTGAATACGGTTGTTTATATAAGAATGGAACCAGCGCAGTAAATTACCTCTAATCCCGTTGAAAGCTATTTTATTCAATAATATCTCATGGTCCACCCTATCAAACGCCTTTTTAAAGTCCGTGTAAATTGCATCCGTTTGTGTCCGCTTATCCATGTTATTAAATAAAAAGTTAGTAAAAATCATTAAATTCGTTATGGTTGATTTTCGTTTAACGAAACCATGTTGTTCCGATATTAAATTTTGTTGAATGAAAGGGTAAAGCTTGAGATGAATAAGTTTTTCAAAGAGTTTAGCAATTGCACATAGTATTGAGATTGGTCGATAGTTCTCAACTTTCTGTCTGGAGCCGTTCTTATAAACTGGTATTATGTTAGCCTTCTTCCAGATTGTGGGAAACATACCTGCTGTAATACTCTTGTTGAAGATTAAGTGAAGTGGCACGCATATTGTCTCGGCTGTATTCTTCAGAAAGCTAGGAGGTATACCGTCTGGACCCGGTCCTTTAGTACTATCCAGTAATTTTAATTGGTTGAGGACTAATGAGAGGCTGAAATATATATTATCTAGGGTAGCATTATTGTCATAAATTTGATCAGTTGTAGGACACCAATGGTCAGTGAGTGTTGAGGTTTCGTATACTGATTGAAAGAATGATGAGAAAAAGTTGCATATTTTATGTGGTTCGTTAGAAGACTGACTACTATAATACATTTGGGATGGAATACTAGACTTGCCTTGTCGATTAGCTATATAAGCCCAGAAATATTTAATATTTTTGGGGATGCTGTCTTCAACGGTTTTTATATACTTACAATAACATTTGTTACACTCCACGCTAAAACGTGTGCGATATAAAGAAAATACCTCGTAATCTGAAATATTTCCATATTTTTTCCATTTGGTCCAGGTTTTTTTTTTATATTTAAATATGTGTATAAGGGCAGGTGAAAACCAAATAGGGAATTTTGCGTTTTTAGGTTTTGAAAGTGGTATCCGGTTTTTGATTATGCCATATATGATATTGTAGAATTTTTCAATGGAGATTTCAGTTTTTTCATTATCCAAAGTTAACTTCCAGTCAACCTCTTGTATATCTTTATTAATTAAATTGTAATCCGCTTTATGATAACTATATCTTGGTGTGTCTAAAGATCTCATTTGGGTATATCTTATCGCTATCGACACGATAGCGTAAAATGGAGGGTGGTGGGTGTCCACTTGTAGTAAGTTCTGATGAGGTGGGTAAACATAGCAAACAGTGTTGGAAATGAGAAGGTCAAGTATACGATTATTAACATTATTGAGGTGGTTAAATTGCTTGACATCATGTATGGTCATAAAGTCCCGTAGTAGGTTACAAGTAGGTGTCAGACCAGAGCAAGTCAGGTAACTATGAGAAGTGTTTAGTTTTAACCAGTTGGCAACCGGTAAGTTGTAATCACCTAGTAGTAGTAAGTTGTCAATGCATAAAGAATTGATTACATTATTTAATATTTCAAAGTGTACTTTGTATGCAGCACTCGGTGAACTGCTAGGAATATAGGCGGCACTAATCAGGTTTTGTTTCGTATTATTAGAACTGGGAATGGTGACTAACATATGTTCAAAAAATTTACTTGAATCTAAGGTATTATATTGGGACAAGGAGACACAAACGGGGCTCAATTCACGTAATACTGCGATAAGTACACCCCCTCCTTCAGACTTGTCAGTGGCAGCACGGTTACGGTCACATCGAAACACTACGTAGCGACTATCTATAAACTCGCTGTCGAGTATCGAAGGAATAAGCCAGGTCTCAGTTAATACGATGACGTCATAACAATTTGATAGGATGTTCATGTAAAGAGTATTGAGTTTTGTACGTATACCTCTACAATTCTGATAATAAATGCTTATCTCGTTTTTATTCATATAATTGTTAGCCATTGTAGATATTACGAGTAAATAAATAAAGTTTAAAACAAATCAATTAGTGCGACCAATTAGTTAGGATTAGAGGTAATACTACGAATTTTCTCTAAGTCGTTGGTACATTTAATAGACAATGTTGCAGAGTTTTCTGATTGCTTAACGAGAATTGTGGAGTGCTTGACCCACACAAACCTGTATCCATACTTCTTAGCCACTTCACGTGTTTCTCTCAAAAGTTGTTTGTTTTTGAGAGTCAGGTGTTCATTGATAAAGATTGAGTGCGATACGCCCGGAATGCCCAACTGAGTAGAGCTAAGTCCTTTTTTCAGTCGGCACGCGCTTATGACGTTGTCTCGCAAGATACGTGTTTTTAGTTTTGCAATTATATTTTTAGGCCTTGCGCTGGACAAAGCATGTGGAACACGATGCACTGAGATCACCTCTTCACGTGGGATTGAGCAGTCAATGTGCTTGCCTATGTCGTTCAGTATATTAAGAAGATTTTCTCCACGCCTTTCCGGAACATTGGAAATTTCGAGGTTACATTGCCGGGCTTGTTGTTCTAAACTATCAACTTTCGCTTCAAGTGCTAATATTGCATTTTGACTCACTGTATGGTCCTTCAAATTATCTATTTTTTTTAAATAGTCATCATACTGGTTGGAGATAAAATCGGCTGAATTCTTTACCTCACTAACCTCTGCTGATAACTCGGCAACACGTTGCTTAATTGATGCGTTTTCTGTTCGAAGAAAATCCATTTCTTTTTTAGTTTCAATCACATATGTCTCTAAGTCGCTTTTAATGGATTTTATGCTATCATTTATGTTAACCAACTTGGAATCTAAGCTTATCTTCCACTCGTCGAGCGTTGTCTTTAGGTCCCTTTGAATAGAGGCAAGCAAATCACTATGTTCACACTCCGGCTGCTTACGCTTCCTGCTAGTAACGTTGCTCTCGGTGTCGCCAAGTGAAGGTAAATCCGGATTAGAAGCATAGCCTCTGGGTGGTGATCGATTTATGCTTGTCATAATTCTTTATTATCCTTTATGACTTAATTACAGATAATAGTCAAAAAGCGTATGCAGCGAAGCCAATAAACAATTTACTAATTAGCAGCGACTTGTACTGAGTTGCAGAATGCAAAACGATAGTGTTAATCGCTGTCGCTAATCTGTCGCGGTGACTTGGTACCGGTCGAACGCTTGACTTGATGGTTAATTTCGCCGCGCGTTGCCTATGTTGTGTTGGCTCAGAGGCGCACGCCGCTACCTCTACACGACGACGACGACGACTCCGCGCTGCGCTGGTTCGAATCTCGGCAAGCGCGCTCACGACTTTTAGTAGAAATAAAGTTTCTCACCCAAAATCGTCCGACGAGCGAGAAAGCACCATACAGGTCCAGTACAAAATTCAATATGGCGCCCACGGCTTATGGATATGGCCCCAAGATGAAACGAGAGGGGTCGATAAAAGAAGTCAGCCCGTAGAAAAGCGCCAAAACTCACAGAAAATAACTTGCAAAAATAAAGAATAACGTCCGTACACAGCGATACCGAATGAACGAATGAGCATAAGCCTACATGGTTATGAAACGTCAGAAGCTAGGTGCACGGTTCCAATTGGTCGTTTCCTATGGAGAAGAACCGGCAAGAAACTCCACGGTTACTCTTTTTAAAAATAATTTGCTTTTACAATATTTTCAAATTACAGTAGGTATGGGAGGATAGCGTAGGCCTGTCAACAAGTATCAGGTACTTGATAAAATAAAAAATGGTCTACAGATCTAAAGTCTACAAGGCCTACAAAGTCCTCACATTTACAAAATAAGAATCTATCAAAAGGATAAATAAAAACCTAATAAAACCTAATGATATGATTCCCATTACAACCACTAATAAAGAGATGAAAAATTTGAATTGTCTGTATATAATGTCAAGTAATAAAGAGATTATGTCAAAAAAGTATTTTAAAAAAAGTAAATAAAGTAGAGTAAATAAAAAATGAACATCGTAATTTGAGAGCAGTTAATAGACATTTAAATAGTTAAGCCGTTAATGAGGAGCCAGGGAAGCCACATGTGCAGAAGGAATTATTGCCAAACTACCTTGTCTTCAACATAGTCTTTAATCTTATAATATGCTTTCTCGAGGCAATGAGGCTCTCGTTAGGCGGATGGGTCAAGGGCCTGATTCAGAAGCGAGTTCTCCTCGATACGGCTCGCATTGTGAGGTTCCTGTCTCTGGAGCACTAACCACCGGTAGCTTGGACCCTACTCCTGACACCGCGGACCACTATGTTTTAAAATGATTTTTATACTTATTTTTTCTACTTTGAGAAATATTTAAAAATGTTTATGATAAGTAACTAAAATTCTATGTATGAAATAATAATAATTTTTTTTTTATTACTATCAGCCATTTCTGTCCCACACTAGGCTGTAGGGCAAAGGCCTCCCTTCCCTCCTTCCACTTATCCCTATCCAGTGCTGTTATACGCCAATCCTTGTGGAAAGAGTCGAGCTCGTCCCGCCATCTCATTCTGGTCCTGCCGCGTTGTCGTTTGCTGCTGTTTGGGACCCTTGTGTGGTTAATTTGCCCCCGTAGCTCCTCCGGCATGCGACAGATGTGACCGGCCCAGTTCCATTTTAGCTTGGCAGCCGTGTGACCTATATGATCAGTTTTAACTCCAAGGATACTGCGCTGCATTGCTCGCTGACAGACCCCGAGTGCGGACTTTTGACGATTGGTTATTTATTTACCATGTCTGCAATCCATAGTTGAGGGTAGGGAGAAAGGGAGAGTTCCTTTCATTATTTGATTCATTGACCAATAGCACGCACGCGCGGCACGGTTGGCGCAGTGGTTAAGCGATTGACTTCTGCGCTGCGTGTCGCGGGTTCGATTCCCGCACGGAACAAATAATTGTATGACCTACAAGTAGTTGTTCCGGGTCTGGCTGTTTGTGTATGTGACTTTAAATGTCTGTAAACGCACCCACAATACAGGAGAAATTCCTAGTGTGGGGCAACGTTTTTTTTTTAAAAAAGAAAGAAAGAAAAGCGTTCTCGGTGCGTCGAGCAACTTCCTCATCGTGTCTTGCCTGGAAGGAAACTATAATTGGCCGAGGTATATTACTCATGGACATATTCAATCCTCACACCCCCAACTCCTATGTTACGCCTGGTGATGTTGGTGATCACCTTAATGGTCTTCGCAATATTCATCGCGAGTCCGACCTCGAGGCTGGCACTGCTCAGTTGGTCGAGCATTAGGCCTAACTCTGCTTCCGTGGAGGACACAGAACACTATTACTCCTAGCGGAGGTGGAGGACTCCAAAGACTACAATATAATGCTGGAGGACTCCGCTAGGAGTAATAGTGTTCTGTGGTAGAGATGATTTTTATTTCGGAACAAAGAATCCATAGAGCAGATTATTGCATAAAGTACACTGTAGGTACCTTTATGACTTTTTTAAGTTAAAGTTTGCGAACCAAAGCCTATATTCTCTTTGCCTAAAACAGACTCCGGTACAAATGCTGTATCAACTAGTAGGAATAGCGCCACCAGTAGTTCGCAGAGCGCGGCGGTGGCAAGCTCCAGCGAAAGAGCCAAAATGGTCTCCGACACACGACGCCCTTTGCACGACAACATCCTTGTGCCACAAACAGTGCTTCCTTACCGAAACCATTCATTCCAC
This sequence comes from Oligia latruncula, assembly GCA_948474745.1. Taxonomy (NCBI): domain Eukaryota; kingdom Metazoa; phylum Arthropoda; class Insecta; order Lepidoptera; family Noctuidae; genus Oligia; species Oligia latruncula. The sequence continues at coordinate 11,360,989 of OX419699.1, forward strand.
CCGCTGAAGATCTCCCACCTGGATATGAGTTGCTTTGGGTAACCTGAAAGTCTTTAAACTAACTTCGAACCCAGCTTTGCCGAAGCAAGGAAAATCTGTTCAGCATAGGCCCTGGCAGCCTTCTTTCCTACATCCAGTATGCCCGTTTTGGAAGGCAGCATGGTGTTCCGAATTCTGTCCTGTCTTTTAATAATACCCGGAATGCTGCGTTCCATCACTCTTAAATTTGGCAAACTCCAAGGCGGAACTTTTGCGACTCGGTGAGCGACCAAGTCTGAGCACCGTAAGTTAGGACGGGCACGATACACACAATGAGCTTGCGTTGAGTTGCTTATAATAAAAATAAAATCAAAAGGAATGATGCCCTGTTGGAGATTGCTACATGTATTATTATATATGCTTCCGAAGATAAAGCACCTCATCTTCTTCGTACATCTTGAAAGCAACTGCGCAAGGCGGGCCGCGAGGCTCATAAAATGAGGACGCGTTGCAAAAAAAGCCTGGCGAGGCCAGGCCTCGAGGCCCCAAAAGGCCGAGCGGCCCTAGCCATAAGACGGTTTCATTTCGTGTAAAATAAAATCTCATGATTTTTCAGGTTTTTAACTGGTAAGTATTTATGTTTTTCTAAATCTCATCTCACTCCATTCTAATTCTTGCTTGCAACCTCTTGGGTATTAATGTTCTGTGCTTGCAACACTGCACTGCTCGTCCGTCAGTCACTGTCAGTGTCAGATCAGGATGTCATATCAGTCAAAAAATCGGACAGGTGTTGAAGTGTTTGGTTTATTGGTTAGGTTTGTAAACTTTGACAAAAACTATAAAATATGAGTGAATATTACCACATTGTCCCTTGGTATGATAGCGACGAGTGGCAGCGAGTCTATAAAGATATATTGGATACAACTTCAAGTAAAGAAGATGCACTTAAACTTTTACTTGTATGGAAAGCTAGAAGCCCATCCTTACCGTCCGGCATAGAATCAACCCTAAGCTTACTGCAAGTTTTTTTTGAGGATACAAATACTTCTCAAGATGCGGCCAATGATCAATTGCTGCGTCTAGCATATTCATCTGCCATTATGCGATTTGTAAACCATATGTTAGACAGCGAGACAGTCAAAGGGACAAGTCTATACCAAGCAGCCAAAAGGTTGGGCGTTCCTGACTGGGTTGTGGACCTGAGACATGACACTGCTCACAGCAATACACTTCCTCCTATCGCACTACTAAGAGAAGCATGTACTATCAGTTTACAGTGGCTCCAAACAAACTATTGGGATCAGCACAAACAATACATTCAAGACTACATTTGTGGTCAGAAAAACGCTATCAATGGTGATGCTAAAATTGGTTTGCTGATTAACTTTTGTATTTCATTAGGTATATGCTCACATTCCAAATTGAAGATTAAAAACCTATCAGAAATACCGAACATTACAATGAGAGAATCCATTGTCAATGATGCAAAAGAACTGCTCGGAGAACACATTGACCTGTCTAATCTGAAAACTGTGTCTATTATGTCACTAATTAATATACTGAATACAAATGGGAAAAAGCTGTTAAAAGTAAGGGATCCCAGCATATTTGTGAACGAAGCTTTGCTTGGGGATGATTCATTATTCTTTTCAAAAGATCTTTTATACTTCTTTAGCGCTAGTGACTTTAAATACAGGAAGAAATTATACATCAGTTATGTTCACTGCTTTGAAGTACTGTTGACATTTCTACATACAAATGATTTACTGTTAGACTTCATTATGGCTCTTATAAAAATTACACAAAATCAAGAAGGTGGACATTTTAGAGCACGGCTGGCTGCACTATGGCTCTCAGAAATTTTTGCTGCCCTGAAGATTTCTCAGAATACCCAAAGAAAATTAAAAAAGTAAGTATTGTACTTATGGGCAAATACAAATTCTGCTGTTGAATTTGTAATTTGCACCATGATATAAAGATTGAAATTATTTTGGTTGTAGTATTTAAATCATAAGTAAGACTATAACATTGTTTTTATATATTTTCAGAATGACCGATGATGAGAAAGTATCCAGAAAGAGAAAAGATTTGAAGAATTTATATGAACACTGGTACCCTGGCAGTAGTTTAAAAAATGCACTTGTGTTGGATCTTCAAAAACTTGTTCCTGAAGAGTTACAAGACATCAGCTACGTCCAACCAATCATCGCTGCATATAATCATTATCTTTCCTATTTTATTTCAAATCTTCTAGACTTACTTGTGCCAAAACTTCCTGCTGTGGTTTCTGATAAAATTTGTACATTGGCAAAATTAATATCATCTCCAGATAAATTTCCTATGACCCCATCAACTATTATTTATACAGCTGAGGATTTGCAAATGACAAATGATGATGTTATGATAGTTGAAGATGTTCAAAATGAAGTCTTGGAACACAGTGAAGAGAAAGATAAGGGGAAGGAACAACAGCAAAAGTTAAATAGCATTTGGAAATTAGCTTCCAATGAACATAACTGGTCTGCGTGTCCTATTGGTAAAGTTCCTTGGCAGCATAAAGCGGAAAATGTTGAAGAAATGGATACAAATTAAGTTTATTATAAAATTAAACACATTTATCTCATTATTCTTTTTTTTTATTTTCATATTTTGTATACAGTATAATGTTTTGGTTACATTTCATTTATATTGACACATTATAGGATCCCTAAAAATAGTTGAACAATATACATGTTTATTTATGATACAAGATTCATTATTGATTAACATGTAGGACAAAGTTCACAGTCAAATGACATACAGGTATATAAAACGACCATGTGTAAACAGCTTATTATTGGTCCTTATAGCAAATACAATTACAGGTTGCATAAACACAAAGCCAGTTACCAGATTCTTAGTGAAATATCCAACTAATATCTTAAAATCCAGAACTTCAGTTCCATAAACCGTATTAATAAAATAACTGTTACAGAGATAGTGGGTAACAGAAAAATAAAATGTGATGTTACACAAAAAGGTCTAATATTTAATTTCGAATGATATTCAACTTGAAACGACAAACTACCATAAAATTTCAACAATCCAATGATATAATGCACCAATAGAGATTTTAAAAATGAAACATTGATTGATAGGCACTTTTACAACTAAACAGTGGCAAAGACTTATAGCAGTTCTTAAGATAAAAATAGTACCTTGCTAAAAGTTGTCATAGTAACTAATAAATTATTTACATAAACCGTACGCGGAACGGGCGAATATCTACATACACTTCTAAAGTGTCAATAAATTCCTAGTTGTAGCCACATTGCACATTCATTAACTTTTCTTGTAAAATAACTTACTTTAAAATTATGATTATGAGTATGTTCGCTGATGGGGAGCTCGGAAAACAGACAATACGATTATATTATCGAGACCTAACCACATCTATATTTATATTACCTCAAAACAAAGTAGAATGTACGTGGCTAATATAAATGTTGACGCTAACAACGCTATACAAGGTTACTAATAAATGTAAACCAGCAACAATAGTAGCTAGACTTTCAGAAGTGTTCAGGCCAGTCAGAGACTGCTGAAAGCAAACTAGTTGAAGGCACAGAAAGTACACTAGATTACTGCGACACAACCCCACTAAAACGGAATCAACAGAGATTTTTTTATACATTTAAATATAGTATTTGTTCGGCACCTTGATGAGACATGCACTTTAAAGGTGTTTCTTTTTCAACAAATGCAAATAAATCTAAGAATAGTTTTCTTCATATTTCTGTTCTGTGTAAATTGCTCAAAAGGTACGCCTCAGTGTCAACTGTGAGATTCAAACAAATTTCGTGACTTTAAAAATGTTACAAATAGTGTGTAAGCTTATTAGTTAAAGTAAGTTTATGTTAATACAGTCCATCATAAATATTGAGCTATAAAATATGTCCACAGAGGATAGTTAAACGAGAGGCTTACAAACAAGTCACAGAGTAATTCGTTGTTTGTATAGTAAATTGTTACAAACTAATTAATAAAAAGCGGGTAAAATATTTGTGACTTAACAATAAATTCAATAGCTTATTTTAAGACAGTCTTTTAGAATATGAAAGCAAATTAAGATAGAGGCAAGGTACATGGTGTTTATGATAACTTTTTGGATAATATTTTATTTATAAGAGTATGTTGTAGAAACATAACGATCCCGCTAAGGAGCCAAGTACCTAACAAGAGAAAATGTTATGTTTAAATACATAATATTCAATTACACATAAAATAAGCATTAAATGTCTTAGACAAATAATGACCATAAGTACTCAGGCAATATATTTAATGTAAACATATAGGTAAGTTAAAATATTTTTTTAAACTTATCAGATTTTTAAGTTCTGAATGGATCACAAAACATTCATTTTTCATACAAATTATAAATTGCTAAAATAGGTGTGAATTAAAATCGTTTTTTACATGAGGTAAAGAAACTAGATACAATTTTGGTTTATAAATAATTGATACCTTGTATAGTTTGGAACCGCACAGGATAGTTAACTAGGATCACAAAACACTCAATTACATTGCGTAATTCTAAATCTCATTTAAGTGATGTCTTTGGATTGGCATGTAAAAGCTTAATTTTGAATATTTTTTTGTCTACACAATAATTGCTTGCCGTACCTTTGTCGACTTAGTGCTAACTCAGAATCACAACATCGCTAATTGTAGACAATCTAAAAAAGATACTTACTCGTCATCAATTTTTCTAAAATCTAGACAAAATAGGGAAGTTTAAGAGTAAATACCAAAACGGCTTTTTTTTTCAAGAGTTAGCATTCAAATCAACTCTGCTAAGGTTCTGTGTCGACAAGCGGACAACGTGCCTAAATACAAGCATACAATTAAATGGAATGAATCACTTCTCAACATGTTAGAGCCTGCAAGTTTTAACCTACCAGCTAATCGCAGTCATCTATATATCCAACAAAATACGTCTATTGACAGAAGAGCGATATTGCTATAATTTTAAAATCACCTTTAGACAAGATTTACATATTTACACAGAAAATATATCATAAAATACGTCAGTGCAAAGATGGATGTAAATATTTTTATGTACGAAAAAATACTTTTATATTCATACATCACTTGTTTGGGCAGTCGCCTAGACATCGTTGCGGCGAGTTTCATGACTTACAGAAATAAGCTCATCACTACGTCTAAGTACAGTAGAACGACGGCTACGAGAGTGTCTACTCACCGCCGACTTCACCTACTGCTAGTACATGTATACTTGTCTAAAACAGAGCATGGATGTGTATGATAAACAACATGAACATACCTGCTTACTTCACATCGATCTTTCTAAGTAGTTAATAAGTCGCTAAAAATTAGCAACATCAGGAGATAGGTCGCAAAAGTAAAATAAATACTTCACGGTCCGTTTCATAAAACTTAACAGTAATTTAACATTGAATTGCTATCATCCTAAACAGTTTAAAATGTGAAGGAACACGCACAGGAACATTTTATCTAATTTCTTTTCACTGTCAGGAATGTAAGAAATCTGAGAATGCGAAACTTATCCATTAACGCATCATTTGACAACACTAGTTCTAAATATCATGGCAAAACGTGGACATGTTTGCATAAGATTTGGTTGAAGGCTGCCGATTGTTTGGTACTTACGTACTATGAATCGGACATTCAATCATGTAGAGATGTATATGCTCCAGTGTATTGTGAGCTAGACCATGATGGGGTCGTCTGAGGACAGCTGTCGGTGCAGCAGTCTCTGCGAGCGCATGGAGCTGGCGCCTGTGCTGAGGTCGTCCGTGCTGCCCAGCTCGCCGTCGTGGTCGGTCGTAGAGAGCAGGTCGTCGTCTGACGTCGCTCTGAGCACAAAATATAATAAATTAATAAAAAAGAGAAAGGAAATTATATCATTTGAGATACGCACAGGAAATAGAAACAATAAACAATGGAATATTATAAGTAACAAAACAATCGACAAAAAGACCCGTGTGAGGCCAAAAAGGCCGGATGCGGGTCTTTACTTCGTTATTACGAAGTACTTATCATAGGAACATAAGGTAGGTAAATCCCTCAGTCTATGTGGAGCGATGATCTTCGCAGGGTTGCAGGTAGTAACCGGATGAGAGTGGTCGAGGACCGAGTAAAATGGCGCGTGAATGGAGTGGATAGGCCAGTAGTGGACTTTTATAAGCTGCTGATGATGAACGAAGTACCAGTTACAACACGGCCGATGAATCATGGCCGGTCTGAACACTGGCTCTCCGAACTTTCGCGCATTTTCTCTCATTCACACTTGTCTCACGCGTTCCGTTTTTTTTTTTAATATTATTACGCAATTTTCTGCGTAAAGTGCGGGCCGGCCATGATGCATTAGTGAGTGCAAGGCTGCCTTTCCAACAGAGAAGTACAAAGCTGCGTAGCAATGGATGTGTATGATATCAACCAATAAGATCGTTTGGTTTTCATACCGCAGGGCACATCTTACCAGCTCCGCTACACCTCTAGCTCGGGAGGAAATGAAAATTAGTTTTGTAGCTTAACTTCATTCACCTCCTACATCTGGTGGATAGGCAGCCTAAGTGTGACGGAATATTAGCAGTAGCACTACTTACGGTGTGGATATTTAAGAGGGAGTCTAAAAGTGGCACCTGTGACAGAAAATTAGTGTGAGTAAATCGGAGGAATGACGAAAATGTCGGGGGAGAAGTGTTGAGTATGAATGTGGGTGGCTATAAGAGTAGAGGAAGACCAAAGAAACGATGGATGCACTGTATGAAAGATTATATGGCTAGAAAGGGGGTGATGAGGACCAATATAAGAAGTAGGGAAGAAAAAGACGTGTTGCGCCAACGGCAAATAAATTGGGATAAGGGCAAGATAAAGATGATGACTACTGTGTGTTCGTGTGTGTGGCGCCCGTCGTACCTGATGAGAGTGGGCAGGTTGGAGGTGAGGATGGCCTTCTCCTTCTGTATCTCGTTGATGTGTCCCACGAGGATCTGCTCCTCGGGTCGCGGCGCGTGCGAGTGCGAGCGCAGCGTGGACAGGCGGCTCGTGGCCGTGTGGCACGCCGTGTCCAGCGTCGCGATGTCCTGCAGCATGCCGCGCACCTGGGGGGTGGAAGGTACGTTGTATCACTTGAATGCTAACAAGACAGCATTGTCCGACAAAAAAAAAACCGGCCAAGTGCGAGTCGGACTAGCACACGAAGGGTTCCATACCACAAGGCATAAAACGCCGAAAAAAAAAAACGTTTCTTTTATACCCCTTTAAATTTTAACTTTATTTAATTTTTATTATTTGTTGTTATAGCGGCAACAGAAATACATCATCTGTGAAAATTTCAACTGTCTAGCTATCACGGTTCATGAGATACAGCCTGGTGACAGACAGACAGGCGGACAGTGGAGTCTTAGTAATAGGGTCCCGTTTTTACCCTTTGGGTACGGAACCCTAAAAACCGCCTACATGTATTTACTAAAGACCACTTTTTGTGAAAACATTACTCTGAAAATATTTAGTAGCTTAGAACTTGATTAATTCCTTGGAGCATAATATAGGTGTAACTTACTGTGCGCATCTTATCAACGAGTATGGCCTCTAGACAGGCGGTTTGGCGGGCGATGTCGTGTAGCGAGTCCTGTGCTGGCTGTATCTTGTGCGTGCGTAGTATGCACGGCGCGAACACTATAGCCAGCGCGTTGGGACCCATCCTGAAAAAAACCCAAGTGGATGTTTGACCTCAAAGATTTTGAAGAAGTTTGGTGTCGTAGAGCGACGTCTCTGACATACAGGATCAAAAAAAATGCTAGCGAAACTCCGCAGATATGACCCTACAAGACAACAATAATTCATTTTTTTTTTCGTTTTATCGTATTTAGATTATATCCATCACATCTGCGCAGTTTTGCTACCTAATTAAATTTGATTCTGTATACTTGTGTGACATTCTCTTTCTGAAACAGAATGTGTCATATAATCGCCCGGTTACTGTGTGTGTTTAAGATCGCCCGATTACTGTAATTTCTAATAAATAATCTAATAATGTCCTGAAGATGTTACGGTACATAAAGTCAAGTAAGAAATTAATAATAATATTACCTATTATGATCTTCTCCGAGGGCCACCCTCGCCAAGTGGAATATTAGCCTCTCGACAAGATCGAAGTTTGGTTTTGGCAGCTTTCTTAATATCGTGAATATGGTGGACACTCGTTCCTAGAGAGAAATAACACATTATTAGTTAGCGTAACCTATGCATTTAGTACGGGAATATTGTGATGCAGTATTAATGACAAAGATGTTAATTGTAATTGGATTGAAAACGAGCTATCGGCTCACCTACACCGGGGTGGTACAGTTACAGTGTTTGTCCACTGCTACGGCAACGAGAAACAATATTATACGGACGTGACGTACCGTTGGCGGACGTGCGGTAGACACGCGGCCATAGTGAATGTATGTATCGCTACTGTTACAAAGTAAAATTTGTGGTTTTAATTTGTAACAGTAGCGGTATTAGTATTAGTAGCAGTAATAGTATTTGGTTTAGTATCGAAATGTAAGGAAACAACAAACTATCTCAAACACCGTATATTTATAAGTTTAAAGTAGAAACTATCTAAATAAAGAACTAATTTACTTTATTAAATCTAAATTAGGTAGGTGAATATAGGTAGACTTTATTATTGCCAGCCAGCTAAAATTTCAGCAGAAAGAGCTATGGGCGTGGGTGGGGAGTTGGAGATAAACCCAGTACTGTTCCGTTTAAAACTTAGCTGGCTGGCTGTTCGACGCCGTCATTTCGTTCTCGTTGCCTTGGCGGTGGACAAACGGCCTTAGCCTAAAAAGGTGTACACATCGACAAGAATTTATTTAATTGTCTACAATCTTTTTTCTATAATACTGTATCAAAGTGTGGCTACAAATCATACAGTATTATGGAACACAAATTGTAGACAATAAAATGAATTCTTGTCCATGCGTACATCTTTTTGCCATCGCTGATATGTTGCCATTCCAAAGACCTAAGCTCACTATTTCATGTGCTTGTGTTGTGTGTGTTTGTGTGTACATCCAACACCCCAGTTAGGCGATACAGCACTACCACTCATTATTATAGTATAGCAACACTGTTCAAACAAATTAGCTGCAGAAATAGGTATGGTAGCCAGTCCAGACGAGCTCCTGTACGAAGTGCTGTGCTAATGCACCTGCTAGTTTAGAAATGCATATGAATCATACAAGTTTTTTTTTCAACTTAGTTAAATAATAATAATAAAAGTTTTAAGAAACAATTTAGGTATAACTTAAAAAAAATCACGAAGATAGCTGTAAAAGTAAAATACTGTGGCGCGGCTAAGAACACCCAACTCAAAATACATGGAAGACATCTGTTTAGAGTTTAGTAAGACAAAATTCAATGTATGTCAGTAGTGGATTTATTTATGGTCTGAAGTCTGAAGTTTTTTCTAGAAAATGTTCAGTCTATGTTCATTGTTATGTTGTTACCTGTGGGTCGGAGATCTGCGAGGCGAGTATGAAGTCGTCGTAGAGGTCAAAGGTGAGCAGCGGCTCGGGCAGCTCGCGGAAGAAGGTCTTCAGCACCGACGCGCGCACGTGCACCGCGTACGCGTCCAGCTTGTCCGCGCCCTCTTCCGGGGACTCGTCTAGTAGGCGGCGGAGCTCGCGGACCTAACATAAAAATGAATAATCATATTGAGCTTAGGTTGAGAATCAGCACTTTTTGAATGTGCAAAAAACAGCCCCCAAGGCACCATTTATGCGATCAATTTCGATCGATACCAGGCTGTCATATTCAGAGATTTTATCCGATGACTACAAATAACTTCTACGTTGTCTACCTAAGCGTCAAGTCATCATTGTTCTGCGTTGCGAAAAAGGGATGCTTTCGTAATCCTGTAAACACGGTGGAGATGAAACGGTGGAGTTTAAATTACAACTATGTATTTTCGAGGATCAAACACTTTACTAGCTAATTAGCTAAGTATATTCTTGTCAGAATGAAATTTCAAAGAGTGGAAATTATTATTTCTATTAATTTATATCGGATTTTTAAATACATCCATATAAAGTTATTAGTAACACTGATGACAAATAAATGAACGCTTACCTTAGAACTAAGCCCACTTTTTCTGTACAAGCCCTCTGTGTAAAGACCTGTCATTTCTATCGTGGTTATTAGCCTGTCCACGACAACGGGGATGTTAGTCTCGCCAGTAGGTAAGTCAGGTAACGGTACTCCAAACACCTGCAAAGTTTGCATAAAAATAAGTTATACGTTAAGTGGGGAAACCCGCTTGAACCAAAAATTCTAAGACATGTGACATCTACCAACCCGCACTGGGCCCGCGTGGCAGATTATAGCCCGCTCCCTCTCGAAGGGAGGAGGTCTGTGTCCCAGCAGTGGGAACATTATAGGCTTATTACAAAGTTACTCCACCCGTTTCAAAACTGCACAACTCTTTACTATGTATCATCACCATCCTCCAGCCCTTTTTTCAATTGATTTGGGGTCAGAGCAGGATTTTCTTCTTCCATATATCTCTATTAGCCGTTGTCTCAGAAGTCACTCCCTTGCTAGCCCATACCATCTTCATACTCAGTATATCACAGTAGGCCCTTCGTCGTACACAGTTTTTATTGCGTGGAAAACTACGGTGTAGGCACGGTCGTCAGTGTTGTATGCATCACTGTGGAAATTTGTACACGGACACGTTTTATCTACGGCGCGGTTTATACGCCGTGTGTAGGCACGGTCGTCAGTGTTGTATGGATCACTATGAGAGCTTGTTGACAAACACGTTTTTTCTACGGCGCGATTTATACGCCGCACCGTAATGAAACCGAACTCGAAGATGGAGTAATGTCATAGCCGCCATGTTGGGCTAATAGTTAAACGATCTTTTCGCAATGAACATTTATTTACTGAGTTTTGTTCCTACCTTTCCTCTCGAAACAACGCCCATTTGCTCTCGTCCGCCCGAGTCCACAGCGCCTACGATCGAAGCCGAGGGTGCCTGGTTGTCTTTCCGACATAATGTCGACACCTTTAAAAATAAAAACATATAAATACACTCCAAATAACTTATATATCGATTTGAGGCTCGAACAAAACTCGACTTAGAAATTGTTAATTACATTTTTAAGGATTACATAACATGAAGCTAATATTTTCAAAATATTCTTATGTAAGATGTTTAAATACTGTACCTTAGTATAACATTTCTTATGCGAGGCAAGTTTACACGTCTGGCAAATAAGTGACCGTTCAATGGGCCACATGAAGAAAGTCTTGCAGATTTCACACTCCGTAGGTATGTTGATCATTGACAGTATGAATGTATGACCTTTATATTGTATTGGGTCGTCCACCTGAAATAAACAAAGGAATAAAATAAAGTTGCAATTTGATGTGAGGCGCCCAAACGATGATAAAGAAGTCATCATAACAAGGAAAATCAAATAACATATCAAATTATTACATCAAATCAAGTATGAATCAAAATTGATATGGAACATTCTTTCTTTATTTGCGATTTTATCAATTTAAAATTTATACCGGCAGACACCAAAGTGCCATGGTGCCAAAGTGACACCATTGTGTTATTTTTTAATCGACTGTGCGACGCAAAGCCGGTTATTTTTTACCTTTAAGATTCGAAATCCTAATAAAAAGTATAGGCACCAATTTCAAGCGGCTATTGTTTGTTGTAGTCTTGGTAAACAAAAAATTACAAAATGCATGTTTATTAACAACTTCGCGCAGTAAAAACTGAGCAGTAAACTAAACAAAAATTTGTGATATCTAACAAATGTTTAAATGGGTAATTAAATATAAATAATTAAGCAGTAAAATGACTGAACGGGCAGTTACGTGTGGGCAGTTAACAAATCGGACTTAGTCGGTAAGAAATCTAACTTGGAAGGTACACTATGTATAATCTAGGGAACATTATTTACCTTTTTCCTTTTATCCTTTTTTCTTTTCGTTCTCGCCTTATCCGTTTCATGTTGGCTCATGAACTCGTCCATGAACCCTCTAAAGGCGTTGACGCCCATCGTGATAGATAGCGTGGACCCCTCTCGTGCACACACAGTCTCCATCACGTGTAAGAAGTTCCCTATGAGATCTTTGTACTTGAGCGACGAACCCCGCGTTTCGACGATGCTGTATGTCGCGACTAAGTTGTCTTTGAATTCTAGTAACGCGTGTTTGAATACCCTGTCAACCTGTTGATGTAAGAAAATTTTAATTAGGATTGTTCAGTACTCGTAAAATCTTTGAGGACTAGATTTAGCTACATCAATTCTTGAAACATTGTCTGTTGCGTGGAAACACATGATTGAATGCAAGTATTGCCTTTACTAAAATACAACAATAATTTAAACTCGCCTCTGATTGCTTCTTCTTCTCATTTGGTTCCATTTCATAAATCTTTTCCGTGATAAAGTTCTGCATCGCTTGTAACTCAGTCGCGTCCGATATAATCTTATCCGTTCTATCCATAAATTCTGACGTCCCTGTTAAGTTGAAGTTCGAACTGACCGAGCCTTTGGAGTTATCTAATAAATTGTAATTGGAGTTTGAAATAATTCGTTTTCGGTTCTTAGGGCGGCCTCTGCTGGCGACTGTGACAGGGCTGGAACACGGCATGGTGATGACTCCCTTGTTCTGTATACATTTCGTGTGGTACAGCTGTTTGCAGTCGATGCATCGCTGCCCCTGCGTAATGAACGCGTCGATCGCTTGATGGCAGTACACGCATTTGTCACCTTTAGCGAATCTGGTGCCTTTGCGAAACCTGAGAAATTAATATTCTCCTCTTACATTTAGATATGCTTAACGTGTTATAGCGTGTAAAATATTTTCTTGTTCATACATGAAACTACCTATGTTATTTCTAGGAACACTTTGTTAACATGCTGTTACATTGTAATATGCAAAATCTCGAGACTCAATGTTAACAGCAAACTATTTGTGTAAATTGATTTATAAGTCTTGTTTATCGAAATGTTAATGAGAATTTTAGAAGTCTAACAAGATTAGTTATATTTTTTTGTGTAAAGGGCTCCAATATGCATAATTGCATATGTTTATTATAATGTATGTGTAAACATACATAATCACTAGTTTGCAATGTATACCATTTAACAATTTTCATGGGTTTATAAGATGCCTTAATGGTTTTTACCAGATTTAAATCTTTGCTTTATATTTTTTTTATGGAAGTTATAAAAACAGCCTTTGCACGAAAAAATAAATTTTGGTTAATTACAAGACAAGATAATGCACATTCATCCAACATAAATAGATTTCATTTACATGAGTTATTATTAGATAATTATATTATTATGATAAATATGCTCATTATCATAAAAAGTATATCACAAAAAAACCTATAAACAGATTACTTCACAGTTATCAGTTGCAGACGCATATTGATATGTTAGACGAAGCTTTTATCGCCTGACCTCGCGCTTGTAAATTATGTAGTGATGGTCGGTGATCACGCGGTCTTGGTCAAGGATTTATTGAAGCCTTGACAGAGACATTATTTACTTAGTTTTGTAATTAGAACAGCGCTATTTTTGGAAGATGTAAAGACTTGATAAGTCTTTGTCTAAAAGGTGGCGGAGTGTACAGATATCCCAAGAATGTATGCGCTTCAAGATCATCGTCTATCTTCGGTAATACGAATGCGCGATGATGAGATCGAATATAGAGCTGTTACAGCAATGAAAGTACTTGCCTATTCTGTAAGAAAAACTTTTCAAAACTGAGTGAAAGATGACAATCTGCGACCGGAGTAGGTAACCCGAAAAGAAGATCTCATACAAACTTTTAATGATAGGTGCATTACTACAAAGCGACCCAGTACAAAACTTGGAAGTTTTGCCTCTGTGGTCTTGACGTTGGTGGTGATTTGGAAACAAGACGATTACCGAAGCGCAGACCTTTTTTGGTTTACCTGTATTATATTTATTAGTTCCCTGATTGAAGGTTTGATAAATATATCAACTCAATAAACAGATTTATTTATTTTATATGATTCTATTAATTCTGAGGCAAATAACGTTTTTATAAGACTTAATACTTAGTAGAATCTGTTTACCTGTGTCCTGCGATTCGAAAGAGTCCGTTCCCTGTCTGGCCGATGAAGTCCGTAGATCGTGGGTCGAGGGGCCGCACGTCGCCGGGCGCGGGGTCCGAGTTGCGTCTCCGTAGGGCTGCGGCTGATACTACCGTTGGACTTGGCACCACGCTTACTACAAGTCCACCTATTTGGTCCGACGCCGCACTGTATGGACATAACACACAAATACAATGATACTGTTAAAAAAAGGTGCGCGGAATTGTTTGCTGTAAAATATGCGAGTTGTAAGTACTGAGAAGATCAAGAAACGTATCTTCATTCATGATTTGAGGCGTATCCAAAAAGTGCTAGGTATTCGTGAGACATGGCCTTTTCTGGGTCTATAGCCGTTGATCGGTGCTTTAGGCCCGCGGAGCTGGGCGCAGCGGAGCAGAGACGTGCAGGAATCGACCAATTACAATGGTTGAAATCCTCATCGTGTCACTTGTCTCTTCTGTGATTGGACAATTCCTGCACGTCTCCGCTCCGCTCAGCTCCGCTTCAGTGGAGTCCGGGCCTTTTGATGTTAATGGTGCGGTTAAAGGCTCACCAGGCAGCATGGCATGGTAAACGATTTTCGTAAGTGGAAATGATTTTAAATATTATTTTCATCACCCTTAGCACTCACATCTTGTTGATATCGTCACGATAAGCTTCGGCATGCAGGGCCATACCAATGCTTACGATTTGCAGTGTCATGTCGCCTAGTGAGCGTCAACCTTATTATCAATATTTTCTAACGTTTACGTTACATATTCAAACCGAAATCATTCATTCATATTGAAATATGCATATACTACAAAGAAAGTATAATTACCGTTTAATATCATGGTCGTGCAGCGACAGCGAGGCGTCTACGATGATGTCGGGCGGCGGGCCGCGCGACGAGCGGCGCGGCGAGCGGCGAGCGGCGCGCGCGGGCGGCGCGGGCGCGCGGGACAAGCTGGACACTGACTCTGCACTACCCGCTGTGAGGAAACGTAGATTTAGGCCCACATGCGCTACAAATCACTAAATGCACTTTTCGTTACACGTATTTAAACGAAGCAAAAGGATCGTAGTAGATTCCGTTTTGTAATTTTTGTATGTATGTATAACACATACAAACAAAAAAACACATACACAAACACACCCCCACACATATTGTGATTGTTATTTTGGTAATTTTTGTAGTTAATCTTTAAAAAATGTGCCTTTTATGTTTACCTTTTCACAACCAACGACATGCGTAATGACTTTTATAATGGAAGAACACTAACTCCCAAGTCACAAGTATAAACCTAGTTTGGGGGCCAGGGGACCTATGTTTGAGATACTACTTCTGTATGTTATAAATGTAATATCTGTAGAAAAGTTCTCACTTTTTTTAAATAAAAATAGAATTATTGACGTGACAACGTCTTAAATTAGGTTGCGGCTGGGAGTCACTTATGAAAAAGTGTAACGCTCGGTAACGTTACGATGAGTCACCGAACGAGAGAGAGGCCCGCCGAATGCCTTGCGTCTCTCTCCCACTCAACTATTCTACCGAGAAAAAGACGTTGTCACGTAAAATCTTCGCCCGTAACACCGACTTTACAGGCAACCATTTTTTTTTTTTTATTTAAAACATCATTTTTTGTCTCTGTCATCTTCAAACGACTGAAAGGGATGGAAAATTCGTTTAGCGCTAAATGCGTTTAGAGATTTTTGGTGCAGACATATTCACTAGTAGCTCGGAGATAATAGGGCTGCTCAAGAGTAGCCCGAGTGCCCGAGTATTCCCCAATGAACAATAAGATGATTTAGCTAGACCAATCCTGTGCAAGCAGACGTACTGTATAGTGTTTGGGTTACAGACATCCTAAAATCAGGTCAAAAAAAAAAATAATTACAAACGTTAAATTTTGACATGCGCATGTTAAAGATATTACGAATATCATTAATACATAGAAAGGAAAACTTACAATAGTAATAAGTGACAAATTTAAGAAGCTTCACAATGTAACCCACCACAGTTAACACAACCAACAATTTAACTTTGAACATGTAAGAAGAGATTAATTGTCTGTTTTCTAAAGAATTCACTGTTACTGACATTTTGACGTTTAAAAGTTAAAGACACAAATGCGGAACACTTTCTAAAATGCTCCCCATTAAGTTACTTATTTATACAAATTATGTTTGAATAAGGGGTTTAAAATCTGATAAAAGATTGGAGTTATACTAATTACTACAGTACTTAGAATTGTAAAACCTAATGATGGAATAACAATTAGCGATCAATAAAGATTGCAAACATTCGTGGGTGGGGAATAATAAACAGTTAAACACAACAATTTAATTATCAATAAGATTTTGAGTTTGACCACCCATGAATATTAATAACTTGTAGCATCGCCCTGTGCAATGCTTTATTTTCTTGGTTTATACACGCATATCGCCATAGGATTTTAGGTTTCTGAAAATTGGTGTAATTATTTCGGCATTTTTAACAACTCCACAATACACACACCATTGGCTAGTGATGTGAGTGACGCTGTAAACCGTCACTAACGGTCATCTTTGGAGTGCTATACACATTTTCAGCTTGGCATGATTCGACACAGCCAGGTAGTAAAATAGAATATAATATATGTAGATCGAGACAAAGTCGTTCGACTTAGTTCTAATTGTGCTCAGTCGACCCGAATATGATTAGATGAGGGTAGATGCTGAACGAAGTTTGCCGACCGGCATAAGTCGAATGAAAGCCGAATATGTGTAGTAATTAATTACTTCGTATCGATTTTGTTGTTCAACAAATATTTTAAATCGAATGGTGGTCCCGAACATGTGTTTCGCACCCCTTAAGACGTCACGTGTTCGAGTAGTCCGACTAGGTCGGCTAGCTCCCCCCCCCTCGCGTACCTGCGTCAGCGCGCGGCGCGGGCGCGGGCGCGGGCGGCGCGGCGCGCGGGTCCCTGCGCACGGGCGGCAGGGAGTGCAGCGCGCGCCCCTCGAGGGTGGCACTCGACACGCTGCGCTGGTACACCGCCGCTGAACCACGTCTGCACACGTACATACACTTCAGAAACCAAGTTTTGGGAAAACAAACTCAATACCTTACATGCCAAAATTCTAATTCCATTGCAACCTCAAACTTTTTAGGGCCTTTTACAAATTTTCACTCAAAACTCAGCTTACAGTCCATTCACAGTTATTTTACCTCTGACAGTCGCAATCCAACAGCAACCTTATTGTGACGAGAATAAAGCTTACTGTGGTTTTGATAGGCTGGTCAGTGGCAGCAACTCAATAACAATCTTATTGTAACGAGAATAAACATCACTGTGATAAAACACAACAATCACGGATAAAATAACTACGAGATAAAATAACTCGTATGAAAGGACTGGAGGACTGTAGGACTGTAATGTTAATTAGGTTATTGAGTTTGACAATACATGGACATTATCTGAGATTGATGAAATTTAGAAGGAAACGCAAATCAATCAATCCGCAATCAAGATGATCGCTACAAAGCTATGTTCACACGATCCATTTACCTGGTAGTAGTTTTGGTGGTCTCCGTGGTATCTGAAGGATTCCAATTGCCTATCTGTCTAAGGTACTCTTCACTGCTACTCGTTATTGATTCCAGAAGTTCAGCCAGTTCTTTTTCCCGTTTTTCTCTTTTCTACAAAATCAAAAACATTATAAATTAAATGATGATAAGTAATATATTCATTTATTTTTTTTCATATTTCGTGATTCCCGCGGCTGTTTATCCCGTGCAACAGTAGTTACTTTTTTTTTTCAACACTACAAAGTTATAAATAACTTTCAATTTCAGAAGTCGATGTCAAAAAACGAAAATGCGGAACTAACGGCACCGACTTTCGAAATTAAAGTTATTTATCATTTTGTAGTGTTTTTTTTAAGTGTTGTTTTTTTTTATCTCTTTTTGCTATACCGGTCACGTCTGTGAAATTTCGCTACTTAAATTTAACCGTACCTTAGTAATAGCATCTTTTTCAGTCATGAGATAGTTCTGGTCGAGCCGTAGCCACAGCAACTCGTCCGCTAAGTCTTCGGTCGTGATCTTGTTGGGTAGCGTGACAGCCGCTTGAGGGTACCTGTTTGTAGTCACGCTCCAGCGCTCATCCTCTGGAGAACACTCGCTTGTTTCTTTGGGTATAATGCTGTGAATTGGACAAAAGTTGTTTTAAAACTTTCGCGGATTGTAATCAGTTATAAGCTTATAACATTTGTTGGGGTATCTTTGCGCAAACAAAATAAATGTTAAAATAACATTTGATTGCTAATCAAAATACCATTTTGATAACTAAGTACTATCGTTATGAAAACTTTTTAATTTAACTAACAACGCGACATTTTGATTGCTGTTTAATAAAGCACTAAGACTAAAAAAAACTTGTGAAATTGTCGCCTAATGGTTTTATTAAATAGGCCCAGTTCATGATCATCGAAAACGCTGTGATTATTAGTGACGTCACAATGTGGTACTGGAGCCGTACCTTGCAATGTCAAAGGTACAATTATTTGGTTGCGAAAAATGTTTGTAGCATTCACTACAAATATGACTAAATCAATGTTTTGTATGTATTACCTCGTAGTCGTACTGGTTTGCTTCAACGGAACATCTGTCTTCGTAACTCTCTTCTTGGCTTTTTGGATGGCATTTGTAGTTTCTAAAGCATCTATGATGATTTCCCGTTTTTTCTCGACCCTATGATCAAATAATTTTGTCTTTAGTACTAATTTTTAGCAGACTCTGTGTTTCCTCAGTTTGTTTACCAATGAGTTAAATGAATGCATATCAGTAGATGTGTTTCGTTTCTTACCTTGGTATCGGCAATGACTGCGTCGCTCTCAGTTGCCTCGAGTTTTCTAGGTCCGTTCGTAAGATATACCTAAAATATGAGATGTCAATGAAATGATGATTTAGTTAGTTATAGAAATCAGTGTTACATCCCAGTGTGGTTTTTTAATGGCGTTACAGCATGAAGTAATATGTAAACGAACAAATTTATTGCGATTTGGCCCCAAAAATTAAAGTAAAAAATTGTGTGCTGTGTTGGCGCTGGTTTTGTTCTTTCTATCTCTTCAGGGTGCCCACCAGAGAGTAGTCAATCGACGTGACCATTGCCTAAAAATGTGTCACCTCATACATTATAAGTATGTCCCATGCCCAGTGCAGTGAACGTTGAAGACGGTGATACCGATTCCATATAATCTACTGTGATTTCTGATTGTGGCTAATGAGAATCAATTGAATATCTATTGTTATAAATCAAATTTTGATTTTTCAACAGTATCGTCAGTTTGGCCCACAATGACAGATGTACTGCACCCTATACTAGCGGCACTGCATGTGACTTGCAGGAATTTCCGTTAATATTGACTGATGCTAAATGTGATCGTGAAAAATGCCAATACATTGTTGTACGGGTCGCGTACCACTGACATTATAATTTATCGAATCAATAAGCTATATTTTTATTTTTATAATTTGTAAGCTGTTACTGGCGCCATAATAGTGCCGCTAGAGTATTTGTATAACACTCAGAATGACAATTCTTTCAATATAACAATTCAACAAAATCCAAGTGTTACACAATTAATGATGCTGATCTATAACCATAACCATAAACAGCCTATAATGTTCCCACTGCTGGGACACTGGCCTCCTCTCGGTGAGAGGGAGTGGGCCGTAATCCACCACGCGGGCCCAGTGCGGATTGGCAGATGTCACATGTCTTCGAATTTTTGGTTCTAGGACATGCCGGTTTCCTCACGATGTTTTCCTTCACCGTTTTGAGAGCAGTGGTGATGAAATAATTTACACAAAGTAAAGCGCCTGTCTGGGTTCGAACCTACGACCTACAACTCGTAAGTCGCGGCCGTTACCACTGGTTTTACTAAAACTTTAGAAAACCGATAGTATGTACTATACATGTACTCACAAGGGGTCCTTCTTGGCAATCCTCAGCGTGACATTGTTGTCGGCCGGTGCCGGGGCTCGTCCGTCATGCTGTCAACACAAACACCAACCACAACGTTGTATGCGCGTGTGTACTACCACATTTTACTCACGCCATTAGTGACATTAAACTCTCGGGGTTAGATCGAGGACTGGTTTCGCTACGTATTTAGTTAAGATTATATTTTGTCTTTATAAAATATTATTCAATCGGTACTAACATTAAACGAGAAACAATATAAGTTTTATTGTTATTACGTCTGGGGGTGTTCAGTGTCCCGCAAGTGTAAAAAATATGTAGTGAAAACAAACCCTAAAAGTTAAATAACATCAAATTGGATAGGGTGCAAACCGAGACCACTCATTGTACATCAGGGCCATAATTCACTATGACCACTTAACGATTCCTTATTTCGAAACCACGTCAATTCTTTAGCTAATCCCGCCAATCTCGCATTCATTGTTTCATAGAGAATAACGCCCCTGGAGGTAAAATTCTTAAATTCCGGGAGAGGGTTATCATATCACTATACACACTTATTATATACACTAGAATTTTTTAACGCAAGTGCTGTACAAGTTAGATAAGTGATGAAAGCCGATATTTTTAATGTCCCCAGAACGCCAAGGACTTTGAGTCGGCCAGTGATGTGACGCGAAAGTTACAAGTGTTTGATTTCGCCCGTTGAAATATTAATAAATACTACTATCGAAAACAATTTGGGGTCAGGAAAATATGAACTTAGTTAACTACTTTTTATCAAAGGAAAAATAGATAAATTTCGACCTTCAGATGGGTGCCGATCCGGAATTAAATAGTTGTTAGCAATCCTTGTCGATAATTATATTCCCATCTCTACAATTGTCTCAACAATTGGTTGTCAATGCCCCGGGCGCCACGGACTATTATAGAAGTCGTTCTGTGACGTCATCAGCGTACGGCTGTCAAGGTCAGTTTGGCATAGTGCGGCACTAATCGAGTAAGCGCGCACGCATCCTTCTTTCACTTTGCTTGTAACAATACTATTCTATTTTACTAATAAGTAAACAAATAGTGAAATGAATGAAGAACTGAATTTGGATGAGCTTTTAAACAATTTACAAGGTGTGGAATCGGACTCGGGAGTATTTTCGGAAAATATTCTGTTCCAGAAGTTTGAAGTATGTCCAACTAGATAATAATAATAACGTTTATTCATCAAAAAGTAAGAATACAATAAGTGAAATGTTTGGTGAGCCACAAACTAAGCCGTAAGCGTCGCTTGTAGGTATCTTGTGGCTCTGGAGTGCAAATTTAACAAAGTTTTAATGGCCTTACAGTTTGAGGAGATTATCATAAACAAGACATAAGAATTCACAAATAAAATAAAACATTATACCTATTTGTGAGATTCGATTCTGAATGCCAAATAAAAATAGTAAGAAAAACCATAGAAAGTTGAATTTAACGTGCTCTGAGCGCCAACGACTTGAAATGAAGCCAAAGAATGACGTCATGAAAGAAATAGCGATGTACCTCATTTCTTATAGCTCTAATAATGAGTAATGTGTTTGTTTCTTTGATACTTATAATTTATACTGGTTTTTCTTACTAGGGATACTGTGACATAAAACAAATATGGAAATATTTAATCAGTTTTTATTTATATTCGTAATAAAATTATAAATAAAACTAAATTCGCGACCATAACAAATATGTATTTACAGAATTATAATCATTAGAATCAGTAATACAACTTGTTAAGTTAGTTAGTGTTGATGACTTTAATGATTATAATTCTGTAAATACATATTTGTTACGGTCGCGAATCATATTTAAATCAACGTATAACTTAAGACTGACCAGCAAATTGCAAAAAACGTAAAAAAAATGAATTTCGCGGGCTACCTTAGCGCTTTCACCTTAACGCGTATAAATCTCATTCATCGATATGACGATACCCTCATCACTACTGTTTACTGTATATTTCGTTATACATTTATAGCTTGGCGCCTTGCGAGGCATCGCGTTCTGTGTGCGTTTGCGGTGAAAAGGTTAAATAACTTAGTAACCGTATCGACATCTATACATTGAGTTATTTTTAATTCAAGAGTTATTAAAACATAAAGATCAAAACACAAAACATTTTGGATAACCCTCACCCAGAACACACTTAAAAAAAAAACAAGGAAGTATTATCTCATGCGAAGTCCTCCACTTATCACGTACCTCACTATCGCCACACGCTCGTCTAACAGTGATGGCACGTCGCAGCAGGTTCCCCCTAGCGGCGGCTTGGAAGCCGACCAGTCCGCGCCGCAGGCGGGAGAACCAGCGTCGCACGCGCGCGCCGCGGTACCACGCTTGTAGTCGTATTGCGGCCTCTTGACGCGCTTGGAGCCATTGTCTGACGAATTTTCTAGGTTTTTATCGTAGTTTTCGTTATAACATAGACTCAACAGTATATAAACAATTATGCTGATCCAGTATTTAAACCAGTTTGAATCCAGTAAATCTAGATCGATAAATGACCAATTAGTACCTGCTCTAGGTATTCAAATCCAGCACTGCATACTGAATGCTAGACTGGATTGAAAAGTGTTACATTTGTCAAATATCGACAGTGTCACGGAATTACAGAGCTGGATTGAAATACTGGATCAATGTAAATCAGCTTTTACAACGAACAAGCCAACTAATCGCCATTTTAATCATTACGGAGATTGCGTCCATCAAGTGCATGTTGAGGTTGCAACATCTAGGTTTGTTTTAATTATGGCGGTTGCACTTATTTACTTCTCGAGATACGAACCCACATGTTAATAAAAATAAAACATTTTTTAAGACCGTACAGTGTACACTACACACTGAGTTTGTTTCGCTGTTTCTTCTCAGAATACTCAATTGGAAACATCACCTCATCTAATTTTAAAACGTAATTTACTTTCGACGTGTTTTTTAAACTACTGGCTGACCCGACAGACGTCCTGTCCAGATTTTAATAATTCATACAAAAAATCCTGTAGAAAATGCACTTCCAGTGTTCCAGAATTTTCTGGAGCGATGCGCTTACCAACGGCATTTCATTGTTATTATATGGAGTTAATCATCATTTGAGCCCGGAATCACCCACTGTTGGGTTATAGGCCTCCCCTTTTCCTGCCATACTTTCAGGTTCCGTGTAAAATAAGTTATGATAAGATACATACCTGCAAAAATACTGTATAACAACTGAAGCTCTCCGTAGCGCGAGGAATCGTCTCCGTTCTAACACGGCGCGGAACCAACGTTGTATGGTGATGATGGACGCCATGATCTGCTGGTGCAGTCGGTATTCTAGCTTCGTCTGCTCGCTCTCGCGCATGAAGATCTTCGTGGCACCTGGGTGATGGCATTGTTGGTGAGTTGAGGTAAGAGTGTCAAGGTGCAAATTGCCGGTCCCGGTAGCAGCTCAACAGAAAACGTGTTTGACAACATTGGTTTGGTTGTCTTCACAGTCGCCAAATCGAGCACACATCTTGTGAGCCACCGGACTTCAGAACCGTTCCTTTTTGTCATATGAAGTACACAACTGTAGACTATTTTCTATTGAGAAACTCTGCTTTTTGGAAGTAATCGTCGCAGTAATCACAGGCAAATATAAAACGATCAGGGGCCGTACTGGGAAGTGTAAAAGATATACTTCTTCCAGACCGGATCCAGGATCTACAGGATCCCTTGTTACAGTGGAACAAAGATAGCTTTTTACTTCCCGAAACGGACTATTACGACTCCTATTATGACTGAACTATTACCGCTCCTCAATTATAATCTTCACTTAGCACCCACTCTCACTAACAAAACTACAAAATAACCATCTCAAAATCAGTTTCTTACCTAATTGATAGTTATCTCTATCCAAGTTCAGCGTGGCGAGGAAGTGCCGCACATCAGTCTGAGAGCTGAGCAGTCCTTTAGGCAGTAGTATCCTGTACAGCTGTATAAATTCCTCGTAGGTAAGCCGCACGTTGTACCCAGCTTGCCGGATCCGAACAGTTTCCAACATGCCCGTGTACCGTAACTGACGCTGTACGGTTTCATCGTCGAAGACGTGGGGTACTTTCTCGCCGTTTGATTTTATACATCTGTGGGATAAAGATTGGTCTGACTTTATTATATGTTTTGGTCATGCCAGTGATCATATCAATCAAATGCTGTTATTTGTACTTTACGGCTGTTCAATACTTCCTGAAAGGGGGGATCACTGATTATGTGAATTTTTTCTCATTACTGTAGCTGATAAATTCCATAAAGAAGACTAAATGCTCCTCACTGCTGGATTGAGGCTAAAGGCATACCCACCGCAGCAGGAAAATAGGACACAGTGACATTACTTGTGAACTGAAATGCTGGATATATTTATAATAAATAGAAGTGTATTTAGTATGAACTATCATGATCTTTTGAAGAAAGAGCTACTTATTGCATATTGTACACAGTGCCTTACCTAATAAAGAACGGATTCGCTTGATTCAAGGTATCCATGAGCGCAGACAGCGAGTGTTGGAACTGCGCCGCAACCGTTTGCGGCTGTTTCCGTTTGCCCGCCGGCGCGGCCGTCCGGCCCGCTAACGTCTTTACACTCTGAAGATTCTTTAAACCCTTTTTCGCTCGCTCTCTAGGCCTAAACGACTTGTTTTTCCTGTAGAACCAAATCAAACTTGTGTAAAAAACAGGAATATTGGGGGCCAAGTCTTTAAGAGATCGCAATATGGATTATTTTTAGAGTTTTAATAGTTTATAGAAGAAATATCCACAGTATCATGAGATCTCTTAAAGGGGCAACACCAACCACCTAAGTAAAGATTGCTTGGTGAGAGAGTGCGAATTATTTACATACATGCTAGTAAAGTGTTCTTTAACAAAACTTTTTTGAGCAATTTTGTCCAGAACAAGCTGATATAAAACATTTTTCAACACACTTGCTCGTAAAGTGGCTCTTCATGAACCACTTTTAGGTCCATAATGCAGTGTTAAACAAGCGTGCTTTTACTTTATGTTACCGCACTAGTGCGGTAACGCCACAGATAACTAATTACTAGTCGGAGATGTGCGCTTTTTTTAACATCACCAAAGAGACTTCATGCCAAAAGGAATCTGCGGGCCATAATATGTATTTCACTTTTTTTTTTAATAGTCTGAATTTCCTTGGTCCAAAAATGAACTAAAATTTATTTACCTTAAATTGTCCGAGGTCCCTCCCGGAACCAAACGGAAAAGACCCTGACTGGCGTTCTATTATTGCGGATTCTCACTGAACTAATGTATATTTCTCTATGTCAATAGTACTTTCTAATTCCATAATAACTAAACTACAATTTGACATACGACAACACTACGATCAGTCTAAACATTATTTTGTGTTTAATTTTTTATATAGGTTATTTAGCGGTTTTGCCAGTGTCTTTATTTACAGGAAAAACAAAACCAGCGCGCCATTTTCCATAAAAGTTAATAACAATACGCAGGGGCGTGCCTTTCACTAAAGCCGAAAAGCCCGGCTTTCAATCTAACGTGAGCCTAACAAAAAAAAAAAAAAACTACACAAGTAAACTTGTAAACATGTCGCAAGAATTGATAAGAATAATAATAAAAAATAAACTCCGCGCGTCCCGGCCGTTCGCTATTCCTACGTTTGCAAGGTTGCGAGGTTTACATGTCATGCGCAACGTTGCCAAACATCTCCCATGCACTGCTTCGCGAGAACGCAAAAACAAATATCGTCCCGTCTCGCTCGCACCTAGCTGGCTTCAGATTAGGCTTCTGGATCTCGGACGATTTGTATAGAAATTGTTCACTTTCTTGATATCATTAGTATGTACTCATTTCGAAAATTGTACTGATTTACAAGCCTGGCTTTTGATTTTTTATGAATGAACGTGTAACGAAGCGTGTGTGTGTAAATAATAAGTGCGCGATTCGCTGCGCACAAGCTTGAATTTCTCTATAATGATGATGCAATAATGCAATTTCAAATTAGTTTGAATTCATTTTGAGCGGTTACTGGTGCATTTTTTTACTTTGATTTTGTTTTTCTTCATTTTCTGTGAAGTTAAGTGTTGTGATTAGTTTTTGCGGTGATTACCTTTGTTTTAAAGTGATTAAAAAGTTTCTTATCATTAAAATGAATTCGGAAACGCATGCAATTGTTCCTTGTGATGGATTAAAGTGTGTGCAATCGTTACTCGGAAAGGTAAATACTTTGAGTTTTACAGACAAATATAATCTCATTACTTCACCTAAACCTAGTCCCGATATGAGTATTTCTCAGAAATCTAAATCACGTAATAGGCATTTTAGTCGATCAGCGTACAATACTCATTGGATTGTAGGCTGCTCTCATATTAACAAATTATTCTGTTGGTGTTGCATATTTTTCTCAAAAGAAAATACCGCTTGGAATACATCAGGTTACGATGATTTAAGTAACTTCGCTGGTGCCAGTAAAAGACATCAGAATTCTCAAAAGCACATGAATGCTGTTATTTCATTCTGTAGTTTTGGTAAAACACGAATCGAAACTTCTTTATCTCGTCAATTAAGTGACGACATTTCCAAATACAATACGCGTGTCGATCATAATCGCGCTGTTTTTCAAAGGTTAGTTGATATTGTGTGTCATTAAGAAGCGAAGAATGAAGAGTTATGGCTGTTCGCATTGTAATTCAAATTAATAAATATTATCAACATCGTAAACTAAGTTAGAAATCAATCAATTTTGTTTGTGCGCCATCTAGTGGCCACTCGGCCAGATTGTAATATTTTACTTATAGCGACTGTTGCGGGCGAGTGAAATATGAACTAACTCGAAGGGCTTTGTTGTGCCAATATTGTTAATAGATGGCTCTTAGACATCTTCTCATATTTTACGTGAAACTGATAACTTGAAAATGAAAAGTTACGATTTTGTAAAGGATTACCATTAAGCCATTAACCAATACTCTTAGTAGGTATTTAATTTATAAAAGAAAAAAATAGTGCTATTAAAAACATTCATTTTAATAGATATTAGCAAAAACCTACAATTTATGAAATACACATAGGTATTAGTACTTACCTAAGAACTAAAACGACTCGGTCGACTCAACTTTGACAGGCGATACGGTAGGTTTTTTTTTTTTTTTAAGTTGGCTTGCCCTAAGTTTGACCCCTAGGCACGCCACTGACAATACGTCTGTTTTTTTCCTCGCAAGTGTGTTGAAAAACGTCGTATGAAACGCGTGTGCATTGATCATTACACACTCGGCTTCCTTATCGAAAAATACCGCCTCGGGTGCATTGATCGACATAGCACACATGTATCATAATGTACTATTATGTATCTGCGTTTCAAAATAAGCCAAAATGTGAAGGAAATATGTTTAATTTTTGATGTTTTGCATTGATATGCAGCTCGATGTTTTGATAAAATCTGCAGAAACCTGTTAACTACGCTTACCCATACAGTAAAGCAACAAACGACAATTACAGCTACTACAGATTAATTACTTTTGCTGTTTGAAATTATTCTATAATAGGAGATGTAATTGTGTGCAGGTGGCTGAAAACAGCCGCTATATTAAAATACTAAATAATACAAATATTATAAATATTCTAAATAAAACGTCACAAAAGGAATGCGACAGAGAAATGCACGAAAACTTAAAAACCCATAGCCATCACCGTGAAAAAGAGAAAAGTGAAGAGAGACCCCAACCGAAACACGCAAATTCATCAAACAAAATGTAAGGTTAAAAATTAAAATGAGTCCAAATAAAAACTTTTAATTTAGAAATAACAGAAAAAAGAACTAACTGCTTTGTAACGTATAAAATTGGATCGGAGTTTAGAGGATGATCGATATTTGCACTCATTCAGTGTTTGACTTTGTTTGAGGAACGAGAAGTGCGAGACAGAGACAGAGCATGTCACATATCGGTCGTTGCATCGCACGTACATAACGATCTGGCTGGCGCGCTGCATAACGTCGGTGTCGTCGAACGTTCGCTCGTCGCGCTCTCGATCGACCCTTCGCGTGCGGGTCTCGGCGATTCTGTAATTTTTTGTCCCTTTCCCACCCGCGCGGGCCGCGCTTGGCGTCTCAGATCGCAGTTTAGTATCGGCGTTCGCGCGCCCCGGCGTCTCGCGCGCTTTACTCGCCGCTCTGTGAGGCGTTCTGTTCGTCGGTTTGATGTAGGGTGAGAAAGGAATCGAGGATTACAAAATTAATGTAAAAAAAATAAGTCAGTTAACCAAATTAAATGTTTCTGTGAGATGCATGCATACCTGCTCAGTGTGACCGCGAAGTGAGTATGAATAAATTCCTATTAGAGAACTAACAGATGGAAACTAATTACCTTGGGACTAATAGCAAGTCAACAAAGACATGAAGTAAGACAGCGGCTAGGCTGTGCGCCAAGCATGGCCGAGCCGCAGTCTGGTTGGGCACAGTATAAACGCAACAAAGGGTGTGTTACAGGTTGACTAAAAAACATGGACGTCCATGCGTTAGGTGCACATAGAACATATAACAAGCATGCCGTAAATTCGGTGACTTACGCAATGCGGTTGATTGCAAGATTGATTGACGATACTGTCACCAGTTGGCTGAGCAACAAGACACATTTCATTACGTCACATAACGTTACTTGCAAAGCTATATTGTAATACATACTTTATACATAACAATATAATGTAATTCATCAAGGTCGTGTTTCAAACCGCAAGTGCTTCAGTTACATTGAAAATGCAAGAAAATTTGGTCGAATGAATAATAAATCGAATTTTGCAGAAAGTGTTTACGAATCGGTTTCTCACTAAGAATTTGCGGTGTAAGCACAACCTACAATCAAAAATATCATTTATTTTTTTATCTGCCAATTTTTTCATAAGTAATAGACATCATGCCTTTCAAGTTAATATGGTATTGCAAAAATTGCAGTTAGTTTATGTACTTGTCAAAGAAGCTGTATTTAACGTTGTAATGCAAATTGGACACAATGATGTTGCAGTAAGGTGTGTTTTGGCGTGGCGCTCACCTGATGATGCTGTCATTGGGCGCGTGTATGGAGGCGCGCGGTACTCGCGACGCGCCGTCTGCTCGTTGTACGCGGTGTCTTCTGCCAGCCTCGAGGAATGCGAAGTAACCTCTGTATACAATAGACCAAAGCATTTGAAAACACTTTTTAAACAACAGGAGCTGTTTCAGACTGTTGATAAGAAAGCAGCTAGCATTAAGCCGAAGCTTTGAAGGGTTAGCAAGGTCATGTCTGTTGATGTAAGTACCGATGGTGAAGTAGACGAATCCTTGAGTGAAGACCGCCAATCGGCAAACGTAACATAGAACGTCTCAATGATTATCTTATAAAGGCGGCCGGGATCGACTAAAAAGACGGACAGAACGTTGAGGCGCAACGTGGGAGAGGTCTATGTCCAGCAGTCGACTGGCTGAGTTTATCAAATGATAAAAAAGGTCTAGCTTAGGCTCTAGACTGACACTTAGCTGATCTTCTTCTCGGTCTTTAATTTTTTTACTTTCAAATCATTATCATTTCAGCCGAAAAACGTCCACTGCTGGACATAGGCCTTCCCCAAGCACCGCCACTTCGACCGGTGCTACGCTTCTTGCATATAGCGGATTCTTGTGGCCTTCACCAGGTCATCGGTCCATCTTGTGAGAGGCCTCCCAACGCCAGGTCTTCCGGTACGCGGTCGCCACTCCAGAACCTTTCGGCCCCATCGGCCATCTGTTTCTAACTATACACCAATCCTATTCTAAGACATATTTACCTAAAGAATGCTCGCACTATTGCCCAGCGGAACACAGCAACAGGATCCACGCCGACCAATTCTCTCACGAAGGCTAGAGAAGAGTTCTTCAACACGCTCACGATATCCTGCCGCATTAAGTCCAGATTCTTTTCACGCATCGCTGTTACCTGATAACAATAAAGATGCGGATAAGTGCTTTGTTGGTGTGACTATGAATAAGATACTGTTGCGCGCCACAATTAATGCCTGGTAAATGGTGACATTATTTACCACTAGCGCCATCTAGTATCGAGTAGCACAACTAGTAGAGTCAAGATCCTTCTAGAAATTTCTATTAACTGAAACACTGAATGTACAGACGCCAGCAGGTCAACCTACCCGAAACTGTCAATTTTCCCAATCAACCTTGAACTTTAGCTGCTTTAACAATAAAGTCGAAAATCTATTAAAGAAATCTGACAGATTGTAGTAACTTGATGTGCTGGCGTCTGTACTTCACAGTATTTCCAAGTTGGTTCTATATTCGGTAGAAAAATAGTAATGCGTCTAGCTTATGAAGTTATGCTATAATTTTAAGGGATCAGGGCTACATTGGAGGCTATTGATTTAAAGGATTTTATATCCCTATCCGGTTCGATGTGCTAAGGGTACCTGATATTTCACTCTGCCGGCGTAATGTCTGACAACGAAGGCAGGTTCTCGTCTCTGCGGCTTTTCATAGAATGGGTTGTTTTCATGCACCGAGTTGAACTTCTGTAATAGCGTCTCATTTGTCGCCCATGGGAAACTGTAATGAAAATTATTATCATTTTAAAATGCATATTATAACACAATGTTCAATAGGGAAAAAATATTTTCTTGTTTAGCAACAAACTACTGTATTTGCATGCATTCATATGGAACATCTGACACAGGTATGAGTGACTGAACTGAAAGGACGCTCTTCAAAGCCAATTTTTTTTTAGAAAAAGTACAGTATTACTGTAGTTTGGCATTCATAAATGTTATTACAGATACTCACTTGCACTGATCATCCAACAAGCAAAGCAGTCCATTGACTTTCCCCTCAATAAGCTGCAAACAGCCTGTATTATCGGAGAACCCTATATCCGTCCAGGGTATGCCCTCCCGTTTGTACTCCTCTTGTTCGTACTTGAACACGTGCTGGTTAAAGTAGTGTTGAAGGTGCTCGTTCGCGTAGTTGATGCAGAGTTGCTCAAAGCTGTTATTCAGACCGAAGTCTTCGAAACCGAATATGTCCAGAACGCCTGAGGAGTTAAGGTGCTGTTTTATGTGGAGGTTTACAAAGTAAAGGTGTAATTAGATTGCCGTTAACAGAGTGACTAGCACTATTGAAAAAGTTATAAAAATGTTTGGAGTTTTAGGGTAAACTGATCTTTATTGTGTGGGAATTAAAGTTATTTTTCCATTAATTCATATTTGTTTACATTTTTTGGCAAATAAATCGCGAACGCATATTACAACACTTCTGTATCTGAATCTAGAAAAGTCGTCTGTTCAAAGTTTCAAATGCTAACTTTCATATTGTGGACTTTACAACTAACGTGATAGGCATGTACGTAAACCAAGAAAAAGAAGTATGTAAGAATCGTAGCAGGTAGCATTCCGTATAGTTTCTGCTTACCCCATGGGAAGGCGTGCGCGAGCTTATATATGTATGTATATTGCTTATTATTTTTGAGTGAGGGAAGAGACAGAATGCACCTGTGTTTGCGCACACACTTGTGCACTATAATATCTACCGTGCCGAAGCCTGGTCTCCGCTGAGATTGGTCGCTGAATCGGTCTGGAGGACTTTATTATTTTTGAAGACTTTTGCAAGTAATAACAACGCATTGTGTTGTAGAAGACAGTATTGTGATCTGATGCTAGATTGTGACATCGGGCATTCGGTTTCCATGACTAACAGTGGGCTCACCTATACTATGTCCCTGATGTTCCCTAAGCGTATCCTTTTTGGAGAGCAACGCGTGGTTGACCTGCATCACGATCCAGTCGAACAGAGCACCGTACAAGCACTTCGCCATAGCGTCGCGCGTCGCTATCGCTTCTGGCAACCTGCAAGGCAAGACGACAAATACAAATAAATAATAAACACAATTTTACATATTATAACATAACATTTTTGTACAGCTCTAATTGACGGTAAAGGAAAACATTATATTGCAATCTGGACGAACTAACTTCATTGCTCTATGGACAATCTAGTCTGTAATAAATTATTATTATTATTTATTGCGGTCGTGAATCATATTTTCATCAAATACAACCTGCTGATACTGACCTGCAAATTTCAAAAAACGTAAGAAAGTTTCAATTCCGTGGTGCTTTCGCCTGAAGATTGTGTGAAAACACTAATACGGAATGACCAAGCTTTATAATAATTTCGTGTCTTCTTTGTATGATTAGAAGCATTTGACCAGCAATCAGACATTACATATTGAAGGCGTTCTTCTGTCAGTTTCATACAAACGAATACATGCTTGGCGAATTTGATCTTTATTAGTAACTAGAACTGTCGCACTGACAGGTATATCAGGAACGCATTCTTTCGACGGCCGAACTGTAGTGTAAGGAAGGGCGGCACGAGCAACTTTTGTCTCTCATCATCAAGTCTACGGGTTTGTATGAAAGTGCGCGCGTGTAGCGACGCGACAGGTGGAAGACATTTTTGTCCGCGGGTTTGGACGCAACTGTCGCCTGTCTATTGGTTGCAATGCAAGTGCGCGCACGGCGACAAAAAAGTTGCCGGCTAGCCAGTTGCCGCTCAATCGTTAAAAAAGTAGCGTTGCTGTCGCTCCCGTGTGCTCATCGTCCAAATTTCGGCGAGAAGACAACGACAAAGACAAAAAGTTGCTGGGCAACTAAGTTGCTCGTGGGCGGGCTCCCTAAGTAGATCGAACTCTCGACATCATGCTTGAAGACATTGGCTTTTGCCTTGACACTTAAAATTCGAGAGTACTTGTTGGTATGTGTTTACAAATTACGCCTAATCCAATAAAGACCAAACCACTAAGGATCATATCAAGAGATGTTGGTTCTTTATAAT
The DNA here is from genome assembly GCA_948474745.1 of Oligia latruncula. NCBI lineage: Eukaryota > Metazoa > Arthropoda > Insecta > Lepidoptera > Noctuidae > Oligia > Oligia latruncula. Next base: position 11,393,945 of record OX419699.1, read on the forward strand.
CCCTAACTCTTTTCATACCAAAGGAATGTCTTGACATGTAGTTTTCGAAATAAGACGATAATCTCTTCATAGATAAGAGAGAGACTACAAAAGAATGTAAACAAAGATACATTTTCTGGTACAATGAGCCTAAGATTATTAATTTCAACTTTACATCAATTTACATGATTACATTGTTTACATAATCACAAAATCAGTGATTACAATAACAGATACGGCCTATCCTCTTAGTGAATAAATTCCATGCAGTTGATACTAATTACTGGCAAGATTCCACTGCCTTACATTGTATGCCTTGGCCTCTTTTCAAAGAAATTGTTTGTTTTTGTTGCATATTTACTTTGGATAAACTAACGGCTGAGTCGCGGGTTCCGTTCATGTACTTGTACACAGCCACGTGTCGCGTAAAACAAAATACAGGGTAGCAAAAACAGCTCTTCCATACATTTTGACTGCATAGGTTTTGACATTTTCTATGAAACAGCTGATTTTGTTTTTAATAACCAACTAAAATGTTCAAAGCAAAATCATGTACTGAATCCACGGTAACAGGTCGCGCGTCGATATCCCTGCCACCCTGTAATTATCCAGTAGTCATCCTCCACATTTATCCCAATTTATTTAAGAGTTGGAGCAACACATCTTTTTCTTTCATCCATCTCTATCAGCTGTCATCTCACTGTTCACTTTCATCCTAGCCAAAACATCCTTCACATAATCCGTTCATTCATCTTGTCTTTGTTTAGCCTCATTTCTTTAGTTATGATCAACCAATAGATGTTCGAAAAAAAATGTATAGTGTAGAACATGAATATTCTGCAAACAAAACCAACAATTACTCTACCTGTAATTGATAACGAGAGTTTCTCCCGAAGCTCTAGCCCGTTTAGACGTCAGGGCAGCCAACAAAGTTTCCTGTTTGACCCTCAATAGCGAGGATATAAGTGAAACGACCTCAGGATTCCGCACGCCGACCGCCTCGTCGTGGTGGTACGACTTCCGTTGTGGTTGGAACTCCACGTTACCTGTAAATGATACCGTTTTCATTATACACTGACATTCGCCTGTAAATTGAGGTTGGTTAATATAGATTTATTCTACAGATAGATGCATATAGGTAATATGGGCTGGGGTCCGCAACTCCACGTCAATGCGCGTACTTTGCCTACGGGTTGCAAAATCGATTAGTCGATCCACCCCTGCTCCTCAACAACTTGCTGTTCCCTGGGTTACTGAAGTACTTTGCCCTGTACAGTCACGAGCACTAATATGTCAACACTTGGCAACTTTCAATTGCGATTTTTTCACGAAATAACGAATGTAAAGTTGAAATACGACACTTTACATAAACCTATAGGTTCGGAAATACTATGTTCGTAATAACATAAAATTTAATTCAAAAATAAAGGAGAAAATCGCCTTTGAATAAAGCCAAGTGTATATATACTTATGGTCGTGACTGTACGTGGCGATCACCGGGCAGTTTATAAGCACATAGATGCATATTAAAGGTATGAATGAAATTGGTATGTTGATCTTTTTTAGGACACTTTCATGTGTTCTCTTTGATTTTTTAAGAGATCAATGGCAGTGCCCATGCTCTCAGAAGAAATGCCAAAACAAACAGTCAAAAGCACCTTATTGACAATGATGAGTGTGAGTCACTCTGCAAATACATTTAGGAATTGATTCTGTATTTTACTTCTATGGCTTCCAGATATTAGATACTAGCTTCTGCTCGCGTTAATATCGGAAATTATCCCACAGCAACGTGCTACAAAGACAAAAAGTAGCATATGTCCTTCCCTAGGATGCCATTTATCTCCTTGCCAAATTTTATCGAAATCCGTTCACTGGTTTAAGTGTATAAGGTAACATAAAGACGGAGTTACTTTCTAATTTACAATATTAGTATGGAAGATAGAAGGTAGGGTTTCTGTAATCTGCAAAGAGACCGAATCTCAAAACATAGATACTTTTTGCAGTCAACTGTTGGACTCAGGCCTCACTCAAGACATGCTTCAATATTGGGTCCCTATCCACATTTGTTTATAATAATAATAATTAATCTATGGCAATATTATATGATTAAAATCTTTAATTAGCATTATCAACAAAATCCTTTAGAATCTATATTAGAAAATCATAAAGAACAAACACCCGAACATAGTACCTCCTCCTTTTTGTGAAGTCGGTAAAAAACAAGTATATGTCTGCCATTAATTTAAACTTTACATGTAAAAGTCATGGCGGTAAAAAAGGAGGAAAATTCCTTTTATTGTGGATAAGACTCGGCATTTTTTATAAATTGGTTTATAACAATAGCCTATTCTACCGACATGACTTTTACAAATGCATTAAAGCACAAATAAGTAGCGGAAATGTACTCGTTTTCCTTTTAATTATCATACATGTGTTAATGCTATAATCAGTTTATAAGCTACCGTCATACATACACGCTGTAATACATTCCAGTAACGATACAATTGATTTCCTCCTACTCGTAAAAAAAATATGTCATTGCAGTGTAACCCCCAAGAGAACTAAAGGGGACAACAATTAATTTAAAATTTAAGTTAATAACTAAAGCAAGAATGCAGGGCCACCACATTTGTTGAGTGTAGGAGGAAAAGGAATCAATTTCCTATTATTAGCTCAACTTGTGTCAATGAATTATGTACACATATTTATATTATTTAATTGCTAAGTGTTTAGTTGGCATATGATTCAACAATAATATGACCGATAGTAAAAAATATCAATATGATTAGTTCTCTATCAGCTGATATGATTTTAGAAACTTGACGAATTTTTTTATGTAGGTATTGATATTTTATGAAAAAAACTTACCTAAAAGTAGCACGGCCGACAGCACAGCAAACAAACGTCGCTGCTTATCCATAGTGAAGCCCACCATCTCCATAGATTGTTTTAACCGCGAGAACTCGTACTGTTCATCAATACCTGGCACCTCACTACAACCAGTCCTTGATAAATAATTATATTTGTCCACACTGAGTAAATGCAACTGTTCCTTCTCCTGCTCCGACGCACCAGCCAATAAATAATAAAACACATGATAATTCCTCTCGTTTCGTCCCTGACTGCATATTCTTGACTTTTCCAGCAAATATTTTTGTACAACGGCTCCATGCACCATGCCATTTTCCTTGTAATTCACTTGGATAAACTTGCCAAACCGACTCGAATTATTATTGTGGGCAGTTTTCGCGTTACCAAACGCTTCTAACACTGGACCTGCACTCAATATTGTTTGTTCCACTCCGCTTCCATGAGATCCCTTTTGGCTCAGCGCCGTTAAATGATGTAGAAGAAAATTCGTACTCTCAGTCTTTCCTGAACCACTCTCTCCACTGATCACTATGCATTGATTAGTTCTCTCCCGGAGCATACAGTGATATGCGGCATCGGCTACTGCGAATATGTGAGGCGGAAGACTGGATCCTATCCGTTTGTTCTGATATAACTTCACATATTTCGGATTGTAGATCGGGTAGAACTTGAACGGGTTGAGTGCTATTAATATAGAGCCGACGTAAGTGTAGATATAGCCGGCTGAGAACCTCGCCCTCAAGTTATCTAGTAGCGTCTGTTCATTGAGCTCCGGCAACTGGCACAAGTCTGGATACTCGCGATCTTTCGGCTGGTACAGGAACCGCTGGAAGTAATCCTTTATCAGCTGTGGGTCGACCGAGAAGTTCTCCATCCATGGCTCGTCGGGAATCTTCTCTCGGAGATAAAATCTGCGAACAGAAACGAAACCTTTGAACTGTGTTACCGACGCAACGGTAATGAGCGGGAAAGTGTCTAAAAATAAAATTTTACTTTTGAGTCATAATGACGAAATCTAAATATTTGTGAGTTGTGGTACAGTTTTAGAGGCCATGTTTAATCGAGCGGCAAAGTTTCAGTTCGATTGGCAGGATGCAGGAGACGGCGTTATCACGCCGCTGTCGCAGGAAGAGTGACTCATGCGCCACACTGGGATATTATCCCCAATCACTGCTACAGCCCCTCATTAAACAACTAAGTAGTAGTTTAAACAACACTTATTTTATTACAGCACTTAAATATGTATAATAGACACTTTCATAGCGGGGCTTCGATAACGTTTGAATTTCTATTATTAAGCATTTAAACACGCGTAAATACAGACGTAGCGTCTGTATTTACGCGTGTTTAAATGCTTAATAATAGAAATTCTATATAGAACGTAAGTAATTTAACGTTGTCCGTTTTCTATACATAAATAAGGACACAGTAGTTTAAATTACGGTAATCACGTCTCGCGTAAAATAAATTAAGATGAATCATCACAATGGCACATAGTATACAAATAGTATTGCGGTGACAGGACAGGACGCCATGCAATGGACACAACTATACGTAAAGGTACAAATACAAGACACGCAGGTGTTTAAGACAAGGTTAGACGTATCTCTCGTAACAGATAATTGCAGGAATAAGGTGATTATATAGATAAACCTGATTTGACATTGTTGAACTTGCCACAGTCTACCGTTTGCGTCGAGGAAAAATTACATTCAAATACAAGGAATATACTACTCTCTAACGAGTAGTTAGTAGTTCAAATAGGGTAGGTACAATATGCAATATTTATGTTCTGTTTTTTAATTAAATTTATCATAACATGAACGTTAGTGTTAATTACAGCAGGAAAAATTTACATGTAACAAAAGTAAATGGTATGAACACAGAAACACTTATTAGTTATTCATTAAAACCTTGAAATAGCGTTAACCGTGAATTGTCCCTTACAATTGTTATGATTAAGGTGATGCAAATATGAGTCATATCTACATAATTAGTAATGATGTGAAATGATTAATAATGACACATGAAAATGTTTCTGAGTACTGACCTGTTGTACTGGCCTGAGCCGGTGTTATTGGGCCACAGCAACATGACTGCAACAGGCGACTCATTGGGCCCGAGTCTTCGCTCCTTGCACTCGCCGCTAAGCATGTCCCCCACCACCTAAAGGACATATTTTTTATAAAGCAGTCTCCTTCCCTTGCGCTACTGGTAATCTTATATTGGCATAGCTAAGGCTAAACGCGGTTGAGCAGTGGTGGCCCAGTGGCAAAGGCTGCGACTTACAAGTTGTAGGTCGTAGGTGCGAACCCAGCCAGGCGCATTACTTTGTGTAAATTATTTCATCACCCCTGCTCTCAAAACGGTGAAGGAAAACATCGTGAGGAAACCGGCATGTCCTATAGAATCAACAATTCGAAGGCATGTGACATCTACCAACCCGCACTGGGCCCGCGTGGTGAATTATGGCCCACTCCCTCTCACAGAGAGGAGGCCTGTGTCCCAGCAGTGGCAACATTATAGGCTGATTATGTATGCATGTAAGGGTAAACGCGGGCGACACTAAACGCGTGGTTGCTGACCAGTATGCGCACGTTTTTGGTTGCTATAGCACCTGCATAGGTTTAACAATAGTTGTTTACATTTTTCAAGGTTTAATTGACGGTGGTCTTAAAAAAAACAAAAGTAAAACTCATTAATTCAAACTAGGCTGAGAATCAGCACTGTTTGAGCGTCAAAATGACATAAGACAGTCTCCCCGAAACGCCCGCCTTTCACCACTTCCTAGTGCTTTAGCTGGGAAGAAGTGGCGTAACAAACTCACCAGCAGCCCCACATGGACACTATATTTTCTCTTTTTAGCGTTCCGTACCCAAAGGGTAAAAACGGAACCCTATTACTAAGACTTCGCTGTCTGTCTGTCACCAGACTGTATCTCAAGAACCGCTATAGCTGGACAGTTGAAATTTTCACAAATTATGCATTTCTGTTACCGCTATAACAACAAATACTAAAAACAAAATAAAATAAATATTTAAGGGGGCTCCCATACAACAAACGTGTTTTTTTTTTTTTTCGGTGTTTTTGGTACGGAACCCTTCGTGTGCGAGTCCGACTCGCATTTGGCCAGTTTTTTTCTTCACATCAAAAAGTCTTTCTGATACAAATTTATAATTTTACATCTCAGTAACTTCAAAACCTTTCATTTTTTATTCACAAATAACATACGTATTTACACACACACTTGCTCACAAATTAAATAGGATCTAGGCTAAAGAGGTTGAACGGTTCATTTCATAAAAATAAATAGTTAAAACAGGACAAATGTTATCACCTTTTAAAAACAAACTACACTAAAATATTTATCATATCTGTAACTTCCTCAAAATGCGATAATCTTACCTATGTGCTGGTAGACACATGTAGCATGTCTCACTGATGACCAAGCTAAGGAAGCAATCATCTTGGACATAAGCTGACTCATTCAGTGACAATGAGCAAAAAATTGTTCATGGTGTTTATATTGTTAATCAATTTTTTGCATGAATGTGGTGAGCTGTTTTAACTTGTTAACTGATACTGAGTAAAAGTCCTTCAGATACTATGTATATTGTAAGAATGTATAAGGATTTCTTTCAATTTGAAATTAACATTGATTTAATTATTTAGTTAAAATTTAGTTAAAAATGATTTATATACTAGTCAATCATAATAATTAATTGGGAACATTTTTAATTTTAATTTATGTTGCCTTGAACTTATAATACTAGCCTATTATTGCCCCACTGTACGGCAAAGGGCTCTTCTCATATAGAGAAGACACAAGCATTGATCATCATGCTTGCTCAAGAATGGTTGGCGATTTCAGATCCATACTAATATTATAAATGCGAAAGTGTATCTGTCTGTTACCTCTTCACGCTTAAACCGCTGAACCGATTTAGATGAAATTTGGTTTAGAGATAGTTTGAGTCCCGGGAAAGGATATAGGATAGTTTTTATCCCCATATTCCCACGTGGACCTACGGGATCCAACTGTATATTCCCAGGGGATTCGAACTTACGCGGGTGAAACCGCGGGGCGCTGCTAGTTAACTATAAGACCAGGTTTGCTCGTGATGTTTTTTCTTCACCATTGCCAGTAATGTAATCTTGGACGTAACTTGTTTTAGCATAATTAAATAATAAAGAATGAAATATATGATTATACTTTTACACACAGTACTCTGTATGCCGAAGGGCTATAAATAATAGGCAATTCTAGGCCAAGGCCTAGTTTGGCGAGACAGCAATTTTGGTAATGGAGTTGACTATCCAGAGTACACTGGATTTAAATAAGTAGTTATTGATGTAATAAAAATTTCCTAGATTAACGCAGTAAGAGCATTATAAGCATAATAAAGTTATAATAAACCTACCTCGGCCAGTTCATAGGCCCCGCCGGATCCATTGGTTAAGCCGAGTTTATCAGTGATGCAGCAAACAATTTCTTCGGAGCTGGTCTGCTTCGAGGCTTCTACTGACAGGGCTTCGTAGTGCGGCGACAGTGCACCCACATACACCTGTATTTTTATTTGAACTTTAATAGGTACTACGGGCTGGTATACGCAACTCCACATCAATGCGCTTATTTTGCATACGGTATTTTTATTTGAACTTTAGGAATAGTATGCATTTACTGTTGAAAGTAGCAAGAAGGATCTCTTGATCAAAAAGAAAATTAAAATCTTTAATTTTCTTTTTGATCCTTCGTATTATGCAGAGAGAGAGTTAATTAGCAAACATTATGAGAAAGGCATTACTAAAAGTATTACCCCTGAATGTTCAAACAACACGATTTTAAAATGTCCTTCGTATAATAATCTTTCAGCAGCTATAACAACATAAGGTTACAGTCACAACAGAATACTTATTGGTGACGAATTGTGTTGGATTCGTTCATTTGACTGTTTTAAGTCAACATGGTGCATAACAAAAGGTAAATTGGCTAACAACTTCCTCATAAGTGACCAGCGAACTATGTAAGCTTGATATAGGTTTGTTTAAACAATTTAGGGCTGATCAAGGAAATAATAAGACATATTTTCTAATGGCAGTATGCAAACTTGCATTTGCTTACTCTCTAGAATTGTACAGTATTAATAAGCTTGGCATTGAACTTTGTTCAAAATTGAACATTCTTTGAGAGTCATTGCCTTATTTGTAATGTTACCGTTTTCCTTTCTTGTATAAGGAAGTTTATAACTAATTAACATTTATGGGTGGAGACACTGCTAAAAAACCTGACATTGAGTCAATTGTAATACTGAGATACTTTCAACTGAACAGCAAAATAAAAACATTATGGATATGTTACATGCATAGAACAAAGACTTTCAGGAAATGTCCTTCCATGTGCTTGTGGTAGTTCCATTAAATAATGAGAAACCAATTAAATATATTAAATGTTATAAGTTAGGTGCGTTTTAGAGACATGGATGTTTTAAATATTGCATACACGTAACTTTGGCAGATTACTAAATGTAGCAGCTTGTAGATTGGTTCAATTTATTTCCACTTTTACTCAAAAATAATTAAGAACAAAAACATTACTGACCTGCACAATATACCTGTGATTTTCAGAATGAGCCATTTTGCAACATTGTCCTACTCTTTGTGGCTGAATGCAATGTATTTACAGCTGATCTTCATTTTAGCACAATGTTTTTCATTTGTTTCATACTTTTGTGAGTGTTTACATACATTTCAGGTAAACACTGATCTATGTTATCTCTGTATCTCCGACAGCAATCTTATTTGTGTATTTTCATTCAATGATGATAAGTATATCTTCCCGCAAAGCGTAAGTTCATTCGATGTTTTTAAAAATGAAAATATTCAGCGAATCGACCCCCACTGAGTTGAACAGGTAGTCAACCGTGACAAGTTCATAAAATATCATGTCCTTATTGATGATCGTCGCTCCAAACACCGCTCGGTATATTCCTTGTTGATCGATTTAGCTTTTCACTGTGTAAACATGAACCCAGCATATAACACAAAGAAGAGAAATCTCAGATTTGGGTCACATGCTGATTGAATAGAACAGTTGCCCAGCTTACTTCGAGGTTCTTGTTTGACTTTCTTCCTATTTAACTCAACTAATCATTATTAAAATATTCACTTAGCTAATGATTTGAAAATCGGTACACCTTACAAACTTATTGCAGTTAAAAAAACAACACATTAGATACAAAACTGTAGCGAAATCGGTGTCTCCGACAACCTGTTATTTGTCAAACACAACTCTTCCCAACGCACCACGTAATCGCACCAGTTAAATTCTAATAATGGCAAAAAATATAAAAAAGTTTTGCATTTCATGTACACTTTTGGATAGGTTCGCGTGTTATTTCAATAAACAGTTTGATCAGAGAAATCTAATCTATGAACCACCATTTTTATTTGTGTCCGACTTGAATCGTGTATCAATGTAAAAATAGACGATTTAAAATATATTCAAAACTTGATAAATTCTACCACAATGGTCAACTTCTGAATTTTGCCGTATAATTTCATAGACAATCACTGTCAAGAATAGACAAACCATTGTTTTTTTTTTAAATGTATTAGACGTCTCGGTATCTCTCTGTACAGCCTCTTTCAATATTATTCGTGAACACTGACCTTTAGTAAACAACTTGTATAAAATAGGTCAGTGTTCGTGAAGAACAATGAAAAATAAATGAAAATTTAAAGGAATACTAGTCTTTTTTTAGGTAATCTCCGAGTTGCACGAGGAGAATTTCTTGTTTGTAAATTAAGCAAATGATATCTAGTCTAGCCAGTGATAGCATTAAAAGTACACTCTCATTACTCACTAAGAAAGCTTCTCGCCGTTTCTGCCTTGATGTGTGTTAAAGTTTTCGCATTTGAAGTATACTGGGCACTCTGTATTGTGAATTTTTTTTTTTTTTTCAATGTTGATTGCCCTGTAAACGTAGGTATACTCAGGAAAGTATTTTTTTGAGGTAGAAAATATTTAATTAAAATGTTTATGTGTACATTAAAGGAGGAAAAAAAAACAGTATTTTAGTTATTTTACCCCTGGCTGACTTTGCATAACTGCCAAAAGACTGTGAAAGGACTCTAGTAATTAATGTTTGAAGGTACTGACCGACACATAGTGCTATTTATAAAATAAGAGGTCAAATACAGTACAGTCACACACAAAATATGTTTGTTGTCTATTCATTACACGATACAGTCTTCTTTACCGAAACGCCCGGCGCACCTTGTAACAGATGGCTCTCGGTAACGCAGAGTCCAGCTGGCCAAAGTTCTCACCAAGATGATTCCCCACAGCCCCCCCCAGGACCATCCGAGAACAAGCTACCACCGGAATACCTAAATTCCACGAATTAATGCTCCCAGTCTCGACCTCAACGACAACTATCTGAGCCTTTGTCGACATCGGCACCATTGCCATAGAGAAAAATAGAATAGAATATCTGAACCTACCTTGAGCGTCACTTGGCCAACATTGAGGGTATTTCTACAGACAAATCCCTGGTTCTTTCTGAACTCTGCCATACCTGTGGCACACAGTAAGCCGAGGGGCATACTAAAGAGCCGTAACAGTTTTTCATTAAATGAAGGCAGCTCCAGTGCACTACTAATAACTCGAAATGTTGAATTTCAGCCATACATATGGGGGTTTCAATTTATTGCATTTTGGCCCCCCTGTGAGTGGCTATGCAATAGTCTGCTCAGTGCCCTTCACATTATGCTTTGGTATCCTAGGAAAGCGGTTCCGGCTTATTATAACAGCCTTCACTAAGATCTGTCATTTTAACCAGTATTTGAAATTAAGATGCCAAAAACGCTCTGTATTTGGACAGCCGTTATTTTGTGACCGTTCACTGCTTTTGTAAGAAACCAAAGCTTTCACGGACTTGTTAAAGGAAAGAATTTGAACTGACGAGTTAAAAAAGACTTCGATTGTACTTTTCATGATTTCATGTTTCGACGCGTTCATTTAGATCCATATCGGACTGTAGCGGTTATTATATTTCTTTAGTTCCTAAACTCGCCACAAACTTTTCCGGTAAATGATATTTTGGCCAGTGGCAACATTTTGTTACTTATTTTGGCGCGATAATTCGGTTAGATGGTTGTAAAAAAATAGCATACAATAATGTTCCGTATGTTGGTAAGTTGGAAAACCTAAGCAACAGATGAACAAAACATTCCATGGATACTATATATACTCAGCCCATGCGGAAGAATTCCGCAACCTGACTTGCAAGTACCTCTGTATCGCAATCTACTGCTGCTGCATACTGCTGCATAGGTAAGCCTTTCCCAAGTTGACACGCAACAACCGGCTCTCTGCCTTCTGCATTCGGTCTGGTTTGTCCCTGAATTTTTACGTTCGCTATCTAGCTGGCCCCCACGCTAAGCATGCCCTTGCGACATACAAACAGAGATAATATCTTTTTGGGCGCTTTTATGATTAACGGCCGAAGTACGGCCTGCACCGCCTGCACGGCACGGCATGATGATAAAAGGGAAGGGAAATACCGTTTAAAATCTGAAATAATTGTATGTGATAGAAGTTTATGTAAAGATTACAGGAAAAATAAAGCGAAGTCTCTAAATAGCACACTTTTTCAGAAATCATCAACAGAAGATACATTAGTTCCACTATCGGTCAAGAGATGGTGCTGTCATAAAACTGCAATATTCTACACCACAGTACACAGTGACAATAGGCCTCGCCGATGAAAAATTAAAAACATATGATGTTACGGAACCCTCTCGGTGCGCGAGTCCGACTCGCTCTTGCCCGGTTATCGATACCTAGGTACGTAATTTAATTTGATCCTATAGAGCCACTAGCCATGTCCTGATTTGCTGGTATCCTTAAATCCTTTGTGAGTATACAGGTTGGAACTGGCATGGTAACTAAATTCAAGTACCTACCTCTTCCTACTTTAATGTTTTGAAGATTTAGCTGCACCTAAAGTCAATAAATTGCAAGAGAATGAATTATTAAGTAATGTTTTTATCTCGGGCACGTTTGACACGACTTTGTTGTAGCGATAATCGTATCCTATGCCTGTGGATGACTAGTAACTTAAATAACAAGGGACAAAAATAAAATTAAATCAACCGCACTTCAGTGAGAATGCTTGCGCTACGAAAATCGACTGTACTTGGCTACGACAGAATAGGCGCTGTCAATGTCAAGTTGTTGCCACTGATGTGCGATTGACTGTACCTCAGTGCACTTGTTCATTACGTATAAGTCTAATAAAGGGGGTGTTTCAAAATGAACCTAACAAACTTAGAGTTGCTTTAGACCATCGAACTGTACAACTTTCACTATGGGACCAACTATGAAATCACGAAAAAAAATCAGTTGTTTCATTCATACATTTTGGTCAAGTGGGTAACTTTTGTATTAACAGATTTTTTTTCGTGATTTCAGAGTTGGTCCCATACTGAAAGTTGTTCAGTTTGATCTTTGAGTTCGATGGTCTAAAGCACCTCATAAAGTTTGTTGGGGTTAATTTTGAAACACCTTTTATAGTTAATTAGACACTATAATTTGGGACCGGAGATGCTTATGCCACTTTACAAACCCCGCTGTATATTCATTAAAAAAACCTATTAAGTAGGTACCTAAGTATAAAATTCTAAATCTTAGAAATTGATGAAAATGAGGTCAGGTTAAAAAATATTGTAAGTCCTAATCTGTACAGACCATGTAGGTATGTAAGTACCTAGCTAGTAACTATCAACAGTACCAACCATAGCTCACCCCACTTGGCGTAGCCTTGCCAGCATGATAAGAAACGTAACATTGAACTTGAACTTCAAAACTTCAATTAATTTACTTAACCATACCTACTCCTACTTAATGACTGGGTCAATGTTCGTTATTGAGGCAACCAAAATATACCGCATTATTCCGTTTAACTACCCCAAAAATCCACCCTAAGGTGTATACGCGGAAACGCACGTCCGAGAACCCACCCTAGGCGGATTACAGTATATAGGCTAAGGGTGAATTTTCGAACATACGTATCCGCATAATTATCCACCTTAAGGTGGGTTTTTCGGTGTGGATAAAAGGAATAACTGAATAACCTCATCATAATCTGCCTAGCCTTTTCCCAACTATGTTGGGGTCGGCTTCCAGTCGAACCGGATGCAGCTGAATACAAGTACCTATTTTACATGGAGCGACTGCCTATCTGACCTCCGCAACCCAGTTACTGGGTAATACGATACCCCTTGGTAAGACTGGTTGTTACTTTCGGGCTTCTGCAGACAACCCGTAATGACTGTCAAAGATCTGCGAATGACATCCGGGACCAACGGCTTAACGTGCTTTATTTAAATAAGTAGATAACGTTGCTTGATCTAGGAAGGTAGTTTTATATAGGGAAAATCTCGGTAGCAGCCCGGAATCTGGATTTGTGGCCGGTAACAGGGGAATATACCCCTGCATAGGAAGAACAAACTGGCGAAATTAGTAGGTAAGTATTATACGGAACTCTGCCTACCCCTTTTCGAAAGGGGTAGTAGGTTACTTCTTGTCTCTGTGTGATTACTTATGTTTTGTTTCATATCATTTAAGAGGTGCGAAGGTCTGCGAATGCGATCACAATCAGCATCATCTTCTGGCGAGGATTGAAACTTTGAATTTGAACAAAAACAAAATCGTCAATAAATACCATGCATGTTTATTCATTTTCTATACTGATATAAGTACATAGATATTAACTTATTCTATATTTACAACATTAGCGCTAGTCAGAAAGTCGAATTTTTTATTGCAATCAAATAAATGGTAGCTATTTAATATTTACAAATCTTTCTTTCACAGTCAGTAGGTATTTGGTAATGATTCATACACAGAACCTTATGACTATTTAAATCTAATTGGTTCTAACTATTTATACCTACTATTTAAACCTATGCAAAGTACCCGTTTCTGAAAATCAAATAAAATTAAATCTCTTGTCATTCTTGTCAAGTACTTCGATTGGTTGACAAAACAAAAGCGAATATGATCCGAGATTTGATCACGATTTGACTTGACAGCAGTCTTTTGATTTGTGATCTAGCGTGATCTAGCGTGATCTTCGGAAACAGGCACAATTTTCGACAAAAACTATTTGAGATTAAGGGGCTTACATGACCTAAAGCGCGGTCACTGTCGGACTGCATAGAAAAGAAAGAGAAACGCGATGACACAATGCTGGTGCAATATTGAAGAAATTATTCAATTACAAAAAATCTATTGTTAAATTAAAACACTTGTATTTTAGTATGTTGCTTGTAGAATAATCTGACAAAAAACCAGAATGAATGTATGTATATTAGTATGGTTTTTATTGTAAAAAGAAAGTTTTTAGAGGTATCTTATTAGTTGTATTATGTTTTCAAAACACTATCTACCTAGCATATATCCTGAAAAATATTATGTATTTTTCTGATTTTGTTAACTGTAGTCGATATAATACTTTTATTGTTTCTAAAACTTGCGTTTTTTGCGTTTAGGTCCTGTAAGCCCCTTAATAAGATCGAACTCAGTCTTCATTGTTTGAAGTAATTAGTAGAGAATTCTGTAAAGTTATCCTTAATTTTCAAATAATGATTTCGTAATTTCATTATTTATATAATACGAAACTCGATACTTAAATTCAACCGAAACTATGTACATCTCGTCTTTTACACAGTGTCTTTCACTACCTAGTCAAAACCGCAGTCATCACATCACACAAGCAGTATTCCTCTGGTTGACCTCCGATGCGCGTGCGGCGCCGTGGCTGCACGCCTGGCGGCCGCGGCAGCGGCAGCAGCACGCCGCGCGTGCACACGGCCGTGTTTGGCGAGGTGGTCCGAGCGCGCGAACCGCTTGCCGCACTCCGTACATCTATACGGTTTGTCCCCCGAGTGACTCCGCCTGTGCCGAGCCAACTCATCAGATCGAGCGAACCTCCACGAACACCCGCCCCACGTACACCGGTAAGGCTTCTCACCGCTATGACGTCGCAGATGAGCCCGAACGTGCGACGCTTTTGCGTACAGTTTGCCGCATTCCTCCACGGGACAACGGAACGCACCGAGCTCCGGACAGAACTTCGGTTCACCAAACGAACGAACTTTCACATCAGTCTTCTCGTAGACCCGTGTTTTACTTGGCCAAGTTTTGTCCACAGCGACGTAGTCATGTGTCTCCAGGGCACACAGGGACTCGCTGCTGAAGGACGAGTCAGTGCCCGACTGTGGAGATTGTGTCGAGTCATTGGACAGATCACTGCTCAATGCTTCCAGGAGATATTCGTCAATTATGCTCTTGTCCAGATCGGCGAAGTCGAAAACTGATCCATCAAGGATGTTGGAGGCTTCCTTGTTTATATCACTAGCACTATTTACAAAACTATCACAATTGAGATCCAAGTCACTGAGCTGCCAGTCGCCGTCTGAGTCCAAGGACGGAAGCTCAAAGTTTATCAGGCTTTCCGCAGGCGAGTACTCGAAGAGGAGCTGGTCGTTGAGGAGAGCTTCCTCGAGCAGCGGTCCGGAGCCGTCACAGAACATTGTTGACCTGAAAGTTAATAACCAGACCGGTAATTAAGATTGTTGAAGAGAAGAAAATTATGAATGAAAACTTTTTGTGATATTTAGCTACTAACAATTTTAATTCCTTGTTGCGTCGCCAGTTTAATAGATGGTCGCACACTATTCACTAAACTAAGTAATGGTAATTATCGGCGGATATAATATCAGGATGAGCTACAGACAGGCGGCTGTGTCGCGTCCCGGGGTTGGAATGAGCGTGCTCGAGATGGAGCGGCGCCCGCGCCGGACAGCACGACGGACGCGATAACGATGATCAGCGATTATGCGGATCCGCGCTCGCACATGTCCCGCACCAGCTAACACCGAGTGGAAACTCATTTAAAAAATATCGTTAGTACCGCAATCAATAACATACATTAGCCGGCCACAGGATAAAGTTACGTGCTGAACAGTACCTATCTAGGCACGAATAACATTGTTTTTGTCTACAGATATAATTACAGTTTGCAGTTAAAAAGATAAACCAAGTAGAAAATATCAATTAACAAAGCCGTTTATTGAACATAATCGAGACTCGGCTCATTCATTTTCTGTTGTTATCGGTTGTTTGCCCGGCTTGTCCCACAGTTCTTTTACCTAAGTTTACTTCATAACAATATTGAGAGTGATTTATAACGTTTATAACAAAGTCTCTCCATCCAACATTGTATTGTGTTGGCCGCTACACTGCTACTCATTATATTTATTTTTATCAGGGAAAAAATTGCTACTAAACAATTAAACATAACAAATTAAATTTGCTTCTAGTTACGATGTTTTACTTAAACAAGTCCTTTAAGTAAGTATTAGGTACTTACTTTTTTAATCGCAAATTAGAGTTCAAAGTCTACAAATTACTCATATCCGATATTCCGAACTAGTGCGTCACTTTAGTTATAAATTATTCCCCCAAACAAAAAGCGATAATAATTTTAAGGATCATCAAAGTATCTATGTGGTGCTCGCAACCGTCGTGGCTGAATTACGCGACGGACTACAAAACTTCAGTCAATTCAAGTAGGTAAGTTGCGAACTACACGCGCCCCATACTTGGATTTTCTGTTGATAATTATGATAAGAATGTCTTCAGCTAACTATAAAGTATCTACCTACCTACTACAGAAAAAAATACAGGTAATCTGCTGCATCCAGTTAGACTGTTGGAAGCCGACCCCAAAATAGTTGGGAAAAGGCTAGGCAGAAGATGATGATGAATCTGTAGAGTAGGTACACTACAGATTCCAACATTTGGTAATATTTGTAATAATAATGCCTATCTCCGTGACCACGCATGGACACTGGACAGGACGCGGAATGCATTCATTCATGAATTCCCTTCAAATCCATTCAAGGGTTCTTATCACTATTTTTTCCGTTACGATACCCATTGTGGTATTAATAAATTATAGTATGTAGGTGTAGGAGCTGTATTATTAATATATAATATGTTGAATCAATTTGTAATATAAAAACAAAATATTAGTTTGCGAGATTGCCCCGCAAGAATATCTTGAATTTATGGAGCACTGCAAAAGCAACCTCAAATTTCACCTTAGACTCTAGGTTTACGATTTTGTATAAACTCAAGTCATCACAGCCGTCTTTATTCTTTTAATAGATTGTCTAATCCTATTCAGAATTTTAGAAAAGTAAACGAGAAACTTAATCTAACTTCTATCATCTTCACTCGGTACTCAAACGCAATAAAACGCAGTGGAAAATAAAAAAATCACCAGCGTAATAATAACTGCATACACAGAATGCGTAATTGAATCACAGCTAGTGCAATGTGCGGGGGAAAATTATCAAGGTTTTACGCGCAGATTTTTTTTTTTGTATTGCGTATTTGCGTCATATTGCACGTCTAGCCAGCGCTATCGGGCGCGGCGGTGGCTGGCACGGCCACCATCTGGCTAAGTCGACCAACCTGCTCGAGTTACACTGACATCCGATTTAACTGCAAACCGATTGCCAATCAATTCGAAAAATTACGTTAATTCCTAATTGTTTCATTGAATAACTAATGGTTCTTTTGACTGCCTGAATATTATGGGGTTTATATAGGTATAAACGATGATTAAAATTAAATGACATTTAAACGTCAAAAATGTATGGTTAAACAGTCGCTGATCACTACTTAACTTTAAGCAACGTTTATGGTTAAAGTGGAATGTGTGTTTATTGTTAAATCATGTCGTCTGTATTATTTAGTCAAATGGGCAGAAAACTACACGTAGGTACCTACTGACCGTTCATCAATAAAACTGTGCGAAAAAAGCCAACAAATATTATCGCACTTTGGAGAACCCACAGAAATACTGAATTCCGCAATGATGACGAGCTGTTTGTTTATAGGAACTTCCGATTCCGTCCGGGTTTCTAACGATAGATAAGAAATATTTAACTTGTTTTTGTGGATGAGGACTAATGGTAATGAATCTACAAAAATTATAAAAATAATATGTGAAATGTGTAACACAAGCGTGGTCTTTGTTTACGATTAAAATAATAGCGGATTTCTTATAAGTAATCGCGTTATTGACCTGCTGATACTCAGCATAAATCTCTTTCCTATTTTTAATTTATATGTATATCTTCCAGTTGGTCCCACTATTATTAAATTAGCTATACTATTTATTCATTATGTAACTGAGGTACAGTAGTTTCAATCAATTAATGTACTCATATACCTATGTATAATTTATGTACGTCCTATCGCTGAAAATATGGACCTGAGGGACCCGGACCATTCCCGCACAGTCTGATCTCAGTCTCAATCTGTCAAAAATACCTCTAATTTCACTACATTTTTGGCAAGTTTTTGACATTGATTGTCGTCGAGATTAGATTGCGACTAGATTTTGAACGTTTTTAATTACGGGAATTGGCCTTTAATTCACACGCGCGAGGCTTGCGTAATTACTTACATACGAACAGCGCAAGCTAAATAAAAGCTTGTAAAAAATAGGGTCGTAGCCGTAGCACTCGTAGCACGTAGCACCGTAGCACGTGGTATCCCATTCGGTCTACGCAGACTATTATAACCACCTTACTAAAACGAGAGAATACAATGACTTTTACAGACTTGTTAGTGGCAGCAACACAACAGCAACCTTATTAGGATGAAAATAAAGATTACTGTGATTTGGACAGCGATGCAAAGTCAGAGGTAAAATAACTATGAACGGACTGTCAGTAGGTGTCATGGAAAAAGTGTTTACTTGATAAGCATAGTCATTGTAATGATGGTATTTGCCTAGCATTAGGTACATAAACTCAAACGTCTTAAGTTGCATATCTGACAAGCCAGCCGAATATGTGTCACACAATAGAAAACCAGATAAAACTAATAGAATCTGATGCGATTTTATCAGCATTAGTAAATTATGGTCGCGTTATATTTATTATACATGTGTCCAGAGAAGATAACCGCCGGTGGCTGGCGGTGCCACCATCTGTTTCAAACACTGCATACTTTGAACCTATACTAGTACAACAGTACTCGTACTAAAACATTAAAACTTTAGATTATCCATTTATTTATAAGTAAACATTAGGTACATTGGTATATGTTTACAAACATTTGGATACTTAGATAATTTGGTTTGTTTACCTACACCAATATTTGAGATAGCTAGTACCTACTTATCTTACATTTTGATACGATTTGTGAGATCATCGTATTTTGTTACTTTTAGCATGTTGACAGAAATTGGTTAAGACTATCTTGGAGTTCCCAGGATTCCTTTGAGTTTGTAGGTATATGATCCATTATGAAAAACCAGAGTAGGTATGGTTGCTATCTTGCCTATCAGCTTGCAAAAATTAAGATAAATGGGTTTCACTCATACGTATTTCCAAAGCGTTTAGATAAAAAGGTAATTAATAGACCATGTGGTGACTTTATGGTAATGTTTTGTGGTCAATCGGGAATATAAATGGGAAACACATTGATACCGATTGGGAATCATGTTACAAACAAAAATCACGATGTTGATGAATGACACTACAAAGCATTGGTCACTTTGTTTCTGTGTTTTGTTTTGAGTACCAAACAGAATTTACCCGAGTTCATGGAAATCGTTGTAAATATTTGTTACATTGTGAAAAAATTAATATTAACAGCAGACATGTGTGTTTAAAAAAAACTGTTTTATTTTTCAGTTACCTACGTGTCCGGTGTCCGTCTGTTTTGCTATAAAATGATTGAAATGATTCCCACTTCGTGGCTTAGGGCGAAGCTCACAGGATCTATTCTGCAGTGTGAATAGGACCTAAACTTAAGACAATAGGCTCGGATAGGTGCCTGAATGGCTATAATTATTATGTTGCTGTTTGCTAATCTCTAAATATTTGTAGTAGTCGGTTTTCTATAGAGACGTCGCCGTCGGCGTCGCCGCCGCGCCGTAAGCGGAAGAGGGCTGGCTATTTAGGAAGTTACAGGATCTAGATCATGATTCATGAATGACCGTTGTAATTAGGTACCTTGTTTACTTATAGCAAAATTATGTAAGACCTTTTATACAGGGTGTAACCATGAATTCAGCACATGATTCTAGACCCATTAACGTAGAAAATTTCACGTCGTTTATAAAAAAAAATATACGCGATCAAAATGTATGGAAAAGCTATTTTTTTTTTTAAATAAATGATGAATAATTTCATCGCAGGGGGGTTCAGGATCATGTACTGAATCCATGGTAACATGTTGCGCGTTGATGTTCCTGCCACCCCACCACTAATAAGAGGTTTTTTCTACTGCTCATTACAGTGAGCTGAGGCACCTATCTTAGGTACAATGAACCATCATTTACTGTGTTGCCGAATCCAAAGTATTAACAGAACACGTTAACTAATACATTTATACATTCCGTAGGTACGAGCCACAAAAGAAGATCGCCTTAAAAACATAAGCCTTTATTGCAATAGGATAAAAAAAGTTAAGCTCGTGGTTTCACCAGAAAGAAACTAGGTCTTCAGTTAGGTCTAGCTAGCGGAAACAACGTCTGGATGCGAGTCGGTCGCATTATCTAAGAGAAATGAGGCCGCCGAGATACAACACACGTGCTTCTAATACGCAATACAAATGTCATATTACGTAGTTTATAATGACAAATAACTGTATTTTGTCTTAAATATTATATTTAATAAACAAACACGGAACGAAAACCAAGAGTGTTTGTGAAATCACATAAAACAATTTATTTGTAGGTACTTATTTCTTTATTACCGACTTTATTTGTCAAGCAACAGTTAATTTTTTTAATGTTTATTTTTTTAATGTTAAATTGAAATGTTTGAGATGGGGTACCACGGGCAATAAAAATATATTTAATAAGAAGATTGTTATTCAGGGGGTTCCACGGGCAAAAATATTTGTTCGTGGTACCACAAGGGGGACTAGACAGGGGGACCACGGGCAAGAACCGATTTTTTTTTCAAAATCGGACTAGGTATCCCGTTTCTCTTTATCAATTTCAGGTAGGTGCTCAGATGCCGCAATCAACGTGGCCACCTCACAGAACACATATAGTCCTAGGGCCATAGGGCCACCTACTGGGCTTTAACAATATAAAACATCGAAGAAGAGGACCATCGAAACGAAAAGAAAAAGGTAGGTACTTATTTAAGTGTTCAGATGGAGCGGTACAGTTATTGAATACCTCGTTTTAGCTGGTAAGATACTGGCGTAACTCTTAGGCGTCGTCCTAATGGAACGCAAATGCACGATCATCGCGCGAGTAAGCGACGCGATCATCACGTGTTCGTTCAATATGTTTGATTGCGCGTTCGTACGAGTAAAATTCGCGCGAACCTACCGACTTACGATGATCGCGCATACGTGTTCTATTAGCACGATTCCTTAAGCCGCGTACGCACGTACGAACAAAACATGGTGAACACGAACATAATGGATCGCCACGAACATTTTTGACGAACACAGGTTATGTTCGTTAGTGGTACGCACGTGCGAACAAAGTGTTCGATGTTCGTGTTCACCATGTTTTTGTTCGTACGTGCGTACGCGCCTTTAGAAATTCCCTGTAGAAAAATCAATAACACTGTCCTGCTGCGGGGTAATTCCGTAACACACTACAAGTAGCAATGGCTTTCATTTAAACAGTTAACCACATTAATTACGTTATTTCGTTTCATTACGTTGTTGAGCAGACAAATTTTTCGAACATTTATGTAGCAATGGATTAGCTATATTCGTCAAAATCATTCAGATTGTGGTTGATAGTGTGATACGCAACTATGATGCTGAGCATCGAACCCAGAGTTCGATCCCCGGGACTCTATGTTCAGCCGTCGCTTGCAACCGGTCGTTGGCCTAGTAAACAACGAGGAAGAAAAATACAAACCATACACGTACCTAAATCAGGAATCTCTTCCATAGGCAAAACAGAACCCTTGTTTCGGAAGCGAAATACAATTACAGACCTTATCTGCTACACAAAAAAGTACACGATTCAGTGAGCTGCGTAACGCGACGTAGTAAACCCTGCATTGTGTACCTTTTAGTGTCACAATTCAGTGTCTACTAGCTACGTCGAGCTACGCGGCGTAGCTCACTGAATCGTGTACCTTTTTGTGTAGTAGATAAGGTCTGTAATTGTATTTCTATCTTGAAAACTGCGCGTCGCGTCGCGTCTCGGTGTGAACTGACCCTAAGTGAACTTGCTGCTTGCGGTCGTAAATATTTTTTGTTATACCTAGTGCTACAATGGCAGTAGTAAGGTTCACCGACTCTGAGAATGATGAGTGATGAATGTGACGATGTTTGTTTACATATTTTAGCAAGTTTACCGACTTACCGGTTTTCGTCACGCCGCGTTATAAAAAAATATTTTTTATGCATGCAAAATGGGCATTCATTCTGAGTTTTGTATGTAAGAAAGGTCAGTGTATGAACCATACTTTGGGGCGTTGCTCTCATGGAAACGATTTAGACTCGTCTGCGCGAGTTTTTTCGATTCGCAATCAGAATAAGTTCCGTTCACACCATTGAAGATCTCGTTCCGTGCATAATATGGCCTTATTAGGAAGACGGTTTCCATCTTATTTGAATCGCTTAAGTCGTTATGTTACATATGGCTATAGAAACTTGAACTAGCGTGTCCCACGTACTTACTAGGGAAAATGCATAGATGCTGCGACTTGTTTGCAAAAAGATGTTTTAGTTAACTTCGTGTACTTCCGGAAATGGTGAGGCTTATTTTATATTATTTCGTTTCGTAACGAGAAGTCGAGAATAATATTTATTTACGAAATTTTGAAGTAAGGTATCATAATGTCGGCTTGGGCGGAGCACCGCCGCGTCCTCAAGGCGGCGCGCGGCGATCTCTCGCGTCCGGCCCTAGTCTAGACCATGGTACGGAGCGAGCGTGCATGTGAAGCCGTCACCTCCTTCTGCGAAGCAGTAATGCTTGCGAAGGAGGAGGCGGAACACGTGAGGGAGAGGCAATCTTTGCGCCCTCACGCCCCTAGTCGCCGCAGGAGGCGCCCTGGGCGTCGCTCGGGAGGCGTAGGCGCGAGCTACCTATTGCTCGCCGTCTTCAAGACGGCGAGCAATGGGTAGCTCGCCGTCCGGTAAGGACCAGGCCCGGGTCGACGGCGCGTTGTGTTCCACGCGCGCCTCAAAGAGATGTCAGCACTAACTGATGAGGTCCACTAGGGCCGATGCCTGCCAGTGTCGCGGGTTGTTCGAAAGAGTTACCGTGGTCCCATGGCACAAACAACTGAAGGAACACGGGTGGGTCTTAGTCAGTAAAAGTCTGACATGCCATGCCCTAGCTCCGCCCAGAGCGGGAGAAGTTATTTGATGATATCCCAACCAAAAAAAAAAAGTTATAATGTGATTGCACTTGTTTTGCATTAATTAATCGATATGCTATCGGAATGGTGCTAGCAATAAAAACAATGTTATAATGTGTTTCTTGTGTTGTTACTTTGTTAACAGATCATGTGAAGACCACGCGATTGTAGATTGATGTCTGAAATCGTCTTTTGAGGATAGTAGCACAGATTTGAGTGGGTGGACAAGTCCAGTCAGTGCAAGCAAGGCGAAGGGAAGGTCTTGGAATAAAAGTAAGATTTATACGGGTTGCGCATATCTTTTCTTTAATACGAGCATTTTACAACAATATTGAAACGAAATCATCATTTTGAGATCTGCTGCCAACATACACTACGGCGCTCAACAAATAAACATAAATTGCGCACACTAATCTATATAAACAAGTCGCATAAGTACATACAGGCTTCCCGATATATTCTATACATACACTAAAGCTATATCACCACTTGCCACTCCACGTTCCCAGAACGTTCCACACTCACTAAGGTACACAGTCACTTGTTGATCTATTTTGTTCGCTTGTTTTACTGTCTGTTTGTCTGTAGCACTAGTAGATCACCTCATACACTGTGGCCTTCTTGTCACCGGAGCCCGTCACTATGTATTTGTCGTCTGAAGAGATGTCACAGCTGAGCACCGATGACGATTCCTTTGACTGTGGACAAATTAAATTACTTTATTAGTACATTGAATTTCGCGATTCAATTACGTGAATTAAAATACTCCAAA
Organism: Oligia latruncula; assembly: GCA_948474745.1. Lineage (NCBI taxonomy): Eukaryota > Metazoa > Arthropoda > Insecta > Lepidoptera > Noctuidae > Oligia > Oligia latruncula. The sequence goes on from OX419699.1 coordinate 11,418,009, forward strand.
ATTTTTTTTTTAATGATTTATTCATTAAAATACAGGTTAATAACATGTGTAAGTGTATATGTCACAGATGGATTGTAGAATCCGCTGTTTTACAAAGCCGCTAATGGTTTTACAAAACAGATCTTCGACCTAAACAATTATATACTCGTATGTTAAAACAATTAGCTTGTTCACACTTTGTCTGTCAATTTTAATTATCATGTGACTCAAATAAATGAATGTCTTGATTTATTTGTTGAATACGTTTTTTTTTATGTTATGTTTTCTTAACTTTAGGTATACTTTCTTTTATTTGTGGAAGCTTGTAGATGGCAACTGTAAGCACTGATTGTATATTACTTACTTAGATATTAGACTATAAGCTTTCTGAAGAATAAATAAATACATGAATCATAATCCATGCAGACTATCATCACTTCATCACACCATTGAGACGTGACTAAGCAGAAACAAAATGAATACTAAAGCGCCACTTGAGACCACTTAGCGCAATTATGATAACCTAAATGTGAATGAAGATGCATCATGTTCTGATAACTAACTCTACTATTAGTTATAATAACATTAGAGATAAGGTATTCTCAGCTCAGTTGATACGTTTTGATAACATCAGACCTCATATGGCGTAATTATTGATGTAACGCTAGACCACACGATTCCATTCACTTCAGTTTGTTTTATGCTTCCTACGCGTATACAAAACATTTGTTTTATGTATCTACTGAATGCATTTTATTCATATCGAACCCCTTGATTGATCCACTCAAGGAGTCTACACGTAATCCTGATTTTAGTACACCTTTTCACACTCTGATGAACGACTAAATTTTTTAGGTTGTACGTCATCTGTGTGTCAGACACGTAACTGTTATACAGGGTGGCATCCCGACAACGACGCGCAACCTGAGGGGTAATTCTCGTCATTTTAAAAACGTTCATAATCTGATCTGTCTCAATCTGTCAAAAATACCTCTAATTTCCCTACATTTTTGACATTGATTGCCGCTGAGATGAGATTGTGACTAGATTTTGAACGTTTTTAATTACGGAAATTCAGTTATCATGTGAATCCATGTAATGATTCTGAACCCAGGAGGGTTCCTGCGATGAAATTTTTCGTCGGCTATTAAAAACAAAATAAGATGTTCCATGCATTTTGACAGAGTAGGTATTGCACTTTTCAATGAAAAAGCAGTTTTTTTTTTAAATAACCGTCGAAAGATTTCTATGCTAGGCGGTCTAGAATCGTGTGCTGAATTCATGGTTACAGCTGTGGTTACAGTTTGCGCGTCGATGTCCTTGCCAGCCTGTATATGTACAGTTAAATACTCCATTCTTTATCGCGAAACAGGTTGTAATGTTGAAACAGGTTTAACTTCAGGAAGTGAGCTTGATGCGATTGTTGACACGGTAAGAATTACTTGCGAAAGTCGACTTCTGAGAGTTTTGTTACTAATCTAAACTTCGTTAAAGAACATAGCATCAATTATGCAGTCAAGTATAGCACATAGAGAGGTGTATATAAATGTTATTTTCCCTTACCTGGAATATACTGGCCCCATAAGGCGTGCGCCACGCATTGAGCAGGTTATCCTTCCCGGTTGAGACAAACCACTTGCCACACGAGGCGAACCTGAGTGATAGCACGCAGGACTCGTGCAGGTGAAGTTGGTATTTGTCTGGTTTAACCGCGTGTAGGACTTCTACGTTGCTGTTCTCCATGCCTACTGCTAGCCATTCGCCTGTGGACAACCGATGTGCAATTGTTAGTGGAATGTTTTAATAATAGTCCTCTAGTATTACGGCCACCGCGGCCAATCTCAACAAAGACTAGCCTTTGGCGGGTTAGATAAGTGAACAAGTGCGTGCGCAACCATAGGTGCACTCTCTCTCTTCCCTCACTATTTTAGTCCGAAGGGGCGGCAATCTAACACGACCGGAAAGAGATAAGGTATGCGATGAGATGTGGTATGTCTTGGTAATGTTTTACCATGAGTATAAAATAGAGGAGGGTGAATAAAGATTCTAGCATAAAATTTATTTCAAGAATAGGTATTATGGAGTAGTATCAAGTCAAGAGGCAAAAATATTTAATATAAATGAGCCGCTTTTTAAATGCTTTTCACTCATTACATTTTATTTAACCTTTAATGACGACTAACTTAGTAACCGATTCACGGTTACTAAGTTAGTTAAGTACAGTCAATCGTTCGAATCGTTGGTGGAATAAAAATGATTGGAGCGTTCGTGGCGGTCAATACTATCTATATCTATCAACTGCCCGTCTTTACTGACAAAGGCCTTTCTTAAGTACCTCATTTATCGCCTTTCGCGTCTACCATACTAGCCTTCTTTGTGGACCTTGTTCGGTGATGCCGATCAGAAACGAATAGAATAATAAAATCATGATCGCCGCTGAACTTTCAACCCTATACATGATGAAATTGAATAGGTGCGACAAATCAAAATATCTAAATACGTGCGCGTAGGCGAACGATTTGCAACGTCGTCGTCGCGTGCTCTTGTTTTTCATAGGAACGCGAAAGGTCAAAATTTAGGTAAATACCGCTCAACGTTCGAAAATAACGTTCAACACGTTGCCAACTCGCCTCATGGTTTGAACTCAGCGATGAATGGATTGCTTATCGGGCGCAAAAATTGATACATTAATTTTCTAATTTGTTTCGACAATTTTGAAAAAAAAAAATGAAACCACGATAATTCGTGTCTACTTGAATGAGGATAATTACAAGATTTTTTTCAAGAATTTAGATTTGGGAAATGACAATTTATTATGGTTATGTAACAGTTACTGCACCTCCTATTTCGATTTGTCGCAAGTTTTCAATTTCATGGTGTATATTGTGGACTATAATATTTAGTGCTTACTGTGGAAAGGGAAATTCTAAAACAATTTGAAGTGCTTACCTGTCGGACAATATCCTAATGAGAATATTTGAGAACTGAAGTCGTGTTGTTGTAATTGTCTGCCTTCTCTCAAATCCCAAGACCTGGAAAATATTAAAAAAAAACTCTTATCATTCTGTTTTGATATAAATGTTGTTGATACAATAAGAAATAAAACCTCCATAAAAACATGCTTGTTTTTGCTCCACGTAAATTAAATCGTGAAGCATAATAAAAACTGTTCCTTTGAAAAATCTACTAAGAATCGTAATTTCCAAGAAAGGATCAACCGGACAATGGAATCCACTACCACAAAAAAAATATATTTTATCGATAATTTTTGTACAGCGGATAAAGACAGTTCTTCCGCGTATAATTCTGATGATGCGATTTAGGTACCTGATTGAGCTGATTGCAGACTCAAACTGAATGAAAAGGTTAAACTGATGATATTAGATGCTTACCGCACAGTATTGTCAAGTCCTCCAGTCCAGAGCTTGGTACCGTCAGCAGATATGTCGATACAAGACGCGCCGTCCGTGTGACCCTGGAACTGTCTCACCAGGGTCTGATTGTGAAGGTCCCACACTGCGATGTTGCCGTCTGAGCAACAGCTGAAGCACACCTGCAAATAAAAATCGAAAAACGTTAAGGAAACTATAGGAAAGTCATTGTGAAAAATATAACAGAAGGCTCTCAATAGGCGCCTGGATTAGGAGATTGAAACAAAAATCAGTATCTACTGAAAAGGACACTTATAGTGAGAAGGTTTCTCTCTCTAGAGCCCTCAACACCGGTAGCTCTCATTGGATTGGTTCCTGATGTTGGTGGATCAAATTATTATATGCTAAGGAAGACCAAAATTAAAAAATTGTAGAGATAAATTGAGATGATACTGAAAAAGTTTTCACTCCTTACCTTTGAGTCGGGACTGATAGCAAGTGCATAGCACGCGGGTGCTGACGATGTAAGTTCGGCCTTAATCCTAGGAGTAGGTGACGCGAGGTCCCAGATGGAGAGGTTCGAAGCCTCCCCACCCACGATCAGCGTGCGACCATCCGGTAGAAGCTTTACAGACCTTATGTAGTTGTCCCTTTGCTGAAAATAGAGGATGCAAGTTTTTAAATCTTTTTCTCAAGGCGTTTTATTCTGGCAAAATGATAAGAAGATATTTAAATACGACATTAGGTAAAATAAATTTAATGTTTTGTATGTATTTGATTTGTATATTTTGGACATTCATTTGGAATTTTGCATGTTTATTGCTGTTTTTCTATTCTACAGATATTAACTCAAAGGCCAAAATAAAAATACTTAAGTATCATGAATCGACGACAGTTACCCACTCACCAAACAATCCAGCTGACTGACTGGTGCTTTGCTGGGCTGGCTGATGTCCCACACCTTGACGCAGCCCTTGCCTCCGGTGTAGACGTACTTAGTGGGCGATGACACTGTGACCGCGCACACCACCTCGCCGTGCGCGAGTGCCGAGACTTGACGCGCGTGACGGGGTATGCCCGGGCCCATCAGCGCGTCAGGCGGAAAGGGCACCGGCTGCATTTGACCCTCCGCCGAAACATGGAATGAATATGCCCTGGAATAAAGTAAGTTCACAGTTAGATCGGATGTAATGGTTCATCAGCCGCAGTTCACTGCTAGGAGTATAAAAGGGGGAGTAATGCCAATGTCACCACGCTGGGCAAGCGGGGTGGTGACTGATAAATTTTCAAAAAAATATTTTATATGACGAATGTTTAAACGAATTTTCTAACAAATTTTGAACAACTAAAACGAATATGAGCTGTGATCACTTACGGCTTGCCACCCGGTATCGGCGTTAGCGAGGCCGGTCCGATGGGAGGCCGCAGGGGCTCGTATGCCAACGCGGCCCGCGCCGAGTACCCCGCGAGGCCGTAAGCGTCGTGCGCCCCATTGCCCAGGTACGGGTACTGCAGCGCCGGGGGCTTCACCGCGGCCTTCAGCGGAGCCCCCGCAGACCCCGCCCCGCTCGCCCCCGACGTCGGAGTGACAGGCTTCGAGATCGGCGTGCTAGGCTTCTCGTCAAGCTTTTTGGCAGAAGGCGTCGACGCGTTGCTAGACGTGCCCGATCTGATGATTGTTAAAATTGAGTTATCAAATACCCCGGTAATCGAATCGAGCAATGATCAATCTAACCGCAAAAAAGTTGTAATGGAACTTTAAAGAATCTAAAGTAGTCGTTATAAAAACCGTCGCTTTGAACATCGAAGAGACGGTATTAACATAAGCATGTATTTATTTAGTACAACAAAATGTCTAAAGTTTTTGTAAAGAGAACTTAACGCTATCCATCAAAGCGTCTAATCTGATTGGTGTTAATGGGAGTACCAGTGAACCTCGGCCGTGTATACGTAATTGATTCAGTGCGGAGGCGGATTAACTTTCGACTTCGACAACTTGTCTCTCGGCGTACAATGACCTTTCGGGTACAAGTAGTTTTCTCACTAGGGCTTCTGTTAAACGGATAGAGCGATTATCGCGAGTTAACGCAGCCGGCGAGTATTACGATGGAAACGCCGCGGGGCGTGCGGCTTAGCGTGTTCATACTAATGTATTACTTGTTATATTTAATTACAAGTGAAATGGGCCGCCACGGGTTGATGTAATATGTCAAGCCCGAGTATTGTAATTATACGTAACATTTTTTTTTCAATTCTTGGTGTTGCTTTCGCATCGTGCAGATAATACGGGATACATACCTGGGACTGTGTGGCGGGTGTTCCTTCTTGGGTTGGAGTTTGTCCAGTCCGTTCTCCCTTGGTGATGGTGCACCATTGTGTGGTGACGTAGGCTCCTCACTAGCGTCGTCTACTACCAACTCCTGTAAATACAGAATTTAAAAAATTGCAGAGATTGCAAAACGATATTTAAAGGAAGTGGAAATATAATTAACTTAGGTCTGCTTGTACTTGTTACTATGGTGGTGATGGCCCAGTGGTTAAGACCTCGCCTCTCGAGCACGAGGTTGTGGGTTCAAATCCTGGCAAGTACCAACGTGAATTTTCGATCCATATGTACTTTTAGAGTTTATCTTGGACATTACTGACATTAGTGAAGGAAAAACTTCGTGAGGGAAAACCAAACAGTCTTGAGCAAGCGTGGTGATCGCGCCTTCTTTGTACGAGAAGAGGCTTTGTCCTGCAGCGGTATAATAACTATTATTATATTATTTGTCTGTGATGTCCCACTGCAGGGCAAAGGCCTCCCTACTCTCTTTCCACTTCTCTCTGTTCAAAGCTGCTAAGGACCAGTTCTTGTTGAAGGAGTCCAGCTCATGCCGCCATCTCAGTCTAGGCCTGCCACGATATCGAATGCCATTAAGAGGGCCCATTGTTCGTCTGACATGCAGCAGATGTGTCCAGCCCAGTTCCATTTTAGCGTGACAGCATACCAAGTGACATCAGTTATCTTTGTGATGGAAGGGATGGTCGTATTCCTAACCCGGTCTGTTAGTTTGATACCCAGAATACTCCGTTCCATAGCCCTCTGGCAAACTTTGAGCGTGGACTTCTGCTGATTTTTAGGTTTGTATTATTATTATTACTACTTTAGGACTACTTACGTGGCCCATGTCTTTCTCTTCTTTCTTTAATTTCTTGTGATCAGGTTCTGCCGGACTCCGTGTCCTGTACTTTTCCCTTTCACCGGGTGATATAGAATTTCTCTGTAACAAAAACAGAAAGCAATAAAAACAAACCGCAAGACCATTAATATTGGCAGTATTGGTCTGTTAGTTTAACAAATACGAGTAGGTAAACATAATCAAAACGTTTACGGCGAGCTTACGAACCTACAGCAATCAATCGATCATTGTTCGCAAATAAATCGGCGCGCAGCGAGGCGAACGCTACAGTCAATATCAATATCAAAACACGCTGAGGCAGAACAAACTGACCGCATGATTAGCTCCGGGAGTGGTCATCGCCCCCTCGGGGGGCGCGGGTGGCTCGCGGAGGGGGGGACCGCAACATTTGGATGAGCGCGCAAATACGGACTAATGAAATAATCATATACGTGACGAACGACCGCCCCGCGCTTCACTGATTCCGCTCGTGTTGACACGGCGTACTTTCGCGTACATCCGCACGCTACGTACGGACTAGCGATGCGCGCTGCCAGCTGCCAGTGGCAAATTGCAATGTTGCAGGTAAAAGCGGCACGTGTGTTTGTGAATAATCTGGTCCACTCCAGACAACAAAATAAAATGTTTCATTCATACAATCAAGTTTTTATATGAAGCCCTCATCAAAAAATAACACTTGACAATAATTTCGACCTAGACACTGTTCTTCCTGAACATTTACCTAGGGAATGAAAATTCCAAAATTAGTCATTTTGCCTACAGATGTTCTCTTCACAAAAAACTAGAACAGTCGTGTACAGCCACGGATTATCAATATATTCGGTCGGATGCCTGCGGCCAGTTATGTGCTAGGCAGATGCTATTTCAAGTGTTCGGGCAGCGAATGCAGTTATTCGAGCGAAAAGCTATTCCGTATGAGTACCCTGTGTATATTGCGCTTTTATATTTTCACTTCACACGTAATCGTTATTGGATTCATTCGGTGTTAATAGTTACGCGGATTCCGGGCCTACAGATGGGATGAGATTTTTGTAACATGATCGTAGCACGGTGCTACACCGTAGCCATGCTACGCCGTAGTTACGCGATACGTGCTACGCCATAACTCCGCGAGGCGTGCTACGCCGTAGCCCCGCGTGGCGTAGCAGAAGTTTGCAATCGCGCCAGTTTATTTTTACAAGCTTTTATTTACATTAGAATTAATTTTCAAAATGTGACGTGTTTGGTCTGTTTTTATTTTAACTTTACATAAACAACTCAGTTATCTTTGTTATTCGTAGGCTATTAAATTACGTGTACAGCACATGGTGTCGTAAGTCATAAGTGTTGCAGAATATTAAACCGTTCGGGCTCAATGGTGTTCCCCGGGGAGTCTAGCAGGCTATTCGGCGAGGCGGTGCCTGAAGGGATCTAACAGGCCTAATTTTACGAGGCACTAAGTTAGAGGCGAGTGGCAAGCGGCTGTTAATTTGCTCGGCGAGACGGCGACCTGTCGCCACCCGCGGTGACTTACGGGCTACGGTCTTCCCGCACTCCGGCCATCGTACATAATCATACTTTAAGTACAGATTTACATCTATTTAACGCCTCATCGTGTAGTGACTGCGACTCTTAGGTCCATCATTTAAATCCCAAATTCAGGATTTAAATGTCGTCGATGGTATTTAAAGCCCACTGTGAATTTAAAATGATGGCTCGTAGACTTACACTTAAACATTTAATTGTGCGCAGTTTATACATACATATACTGATTTGTGTCGAGTCGACTGACAACATTCCATTCCCCGCTCAATAATCTCCTAAGAGCATAAAAATAAAAGTTTTTCCATGTACAGATGCCAATTTTTATGAGCACGAAATTAGATAATAACATCGGAACAAACCATCATCGTGTTAGATAAACAAGTAACACAGCTTATTGCGACCGTCGTTATTGGATATTTGATAGGCAAGATATAACCAATAAAGTTTTATTATTGGCACCAGCCGCGGATACAACAAATATAAAACTGGAGAACACAACATACTTACACTCAACGAATAGGTACGGTACCCAATGAATGCACCTACATACATATACGTAGTTCTTAACTTACATAAGTACCTACCTCAACATGTCTAATAGCCACATAGCACCTAGAAAGGTGAGGTGCGCGAGGTGCACGTTGGGGGTCGAGCGTGTACTCGAAGCCTAATTTTACGATCACCGATCTCACTGAACGAATCGAATCTCAAGTGACGCTATATCGAGGACCCACCGTGCCTGATGCCGTAATGTGACGTGTCGGATTCGACTGGATGGATTTTATGTTGCCCATACGAGTCATTCGCTCGAGGGTAGATCGTTTGTGATTAATCGTTAATTTAATAGATTGAATTTGTGGTCGGCTGACGAATAGTTGGATGTAGGCACATACGCTACATTGGAATGGAATTTATGTTCTAACTTCTTTCCTTATGTACCTAAAGTGTCGTTTCTCAATAACATGTGTGCATACGAAATAATATTTGGTACTACCGATATTAGTACACCAGTAGCAACGTAAACATTAGTATAAATTAGCTGTTAACTGTTTGGAGGACTGTTACATAATAACATAACAAACGACAAGAAACTAAGAAATAAAAAGAGAATTATTTAGGTATACCTATTCGCTTATGTCGTATCTCTTTACTCAAACAAAACACTCAATAACGAGTGGTCTCGCAACCTTTTCTATTTTCAACGGAAAGCGAACAGAGCTAATCTTTACTTTATCCCATTACGCGCGTCGACCTCAAGAAAAAGGCAATTGAGCGCGGTACGAAGGGTCGTGCGGGGGCGGGGTGACAGGAGGCTGCGACGCTAAACAAGTACTACTAGAGGAACAAGCTCCGACAACACGACTTAGTCTATGTTATCGGTTGCCGTCGCGAATCGCGATTGTCGCACACACGCGAGGCAAGTCGACGTTGCGGGCTCGGCGCTCGCTGTGACGTAACATATAAAGTGGCAACACACAGGCGCGCTGTTAACGCCGGCCGGGCTTATTGTCTGCGGTCACGCGACGAGCCGTTTAGCCGCGCGCCTCGCCGCCGCCGCCGCCCGGTTAACCGGAAGGGGGGCGGTTAACCGGACGCTCTGGGGCGGAAGCGGGGGAAATAGATAAATAGACCGCCCGCCGCTCGGAAATGTACGGATTGAGTTCGGACTATATTTCAGGCATAATAGTTTTGAAAGTTACGTGATTTACACGCGACGTTTTCAGCTTTTATCGAGAATACCAATTTTATACGACTTCGTTTTATGATACTGTCGTCGAAAAGTTTTATTGCGTACATTTTTATTTTTAAGTCCCATTACGACGTCAATTTATAAAATACGTTATCGTGGCGCTTCATGATACGATAAAACGGCCCTCATTGAATAAGCTCATTCATAAGAATCAACGCGTTATTAAACCAGTCGCTAGCGCTACCGAGACCTCCGTAAAAACGTTCACGGTAATCGGTCCGAAATGAGAATCCGCGCTCGTCGGAAACCTGGCCCACAAAAAAGTTACAAAAAATTAATCGTCAGCGAGCGCATAAACCGCGGGGTGCTGTGCGACTTTAAAATTAACTTTACCGGTTCATTCGTATACATAAATAATGGAGGAATTTCTGAATACACATTAAACTCCTATAAAGAATACATTAGCATAAATTTATGGAAGCGAGTCGGCGTTTCGAGCGCGTTTTTACGTGACTCGTAAAGTTTATAGTCGCGAGTGGAGGATTGCGTTTACTGCGCTCGCTATCGCTTTATGGCCGACCCCAAATAACCAAATTGCCTGGTGCTCGTTGTCGACTGACGTGCGGCCAGCCGCCCCGCTCCACAATCTGGTCGCAGCGCCCATTATGCCGCCACTCGGCGTTACGAGCTCTCCTCGCGGAAACTCCGCCGTGCACTTACAAATACACTTGGAAACTTGCCCGATACAATAGATGTTCATTACCGCACTGTTTGTTAACCTGCAGTTAACCAAGCGTGAGCGCGAACGGCTGTCGGCGGTACCTACTAAACGGCTCCACTTCGTCTAATGTAAAACAGAACAGCTATTCGAAACAGAAGTTCCGATACATGTGTGGAGGCAAAGCGAAGTCAAGTGGACTACAAATTATATCAAATTAACGCCCGTGGGGCAGCTGTATCACACAAAGTAAATTCCGGGGAAGCCATCGATAAGCAATCTCACCCGCCCCCTTGCTCTATTACAGGAGTAATTAGCACAATTAACAGGAGCAGGCGCGAGGGGGCTGCGTGGCGCGGGCGGGGAGTGCGGGGGGAGCGATCGCTTTCACGCACGCAAACAAATGTCACGTGGCACGGCGCCTTAATTAAAACGATAATTGAGTTGACTTGCGAAATTCATCCGCCATTTCGACATTCCGAGAGTTTCACGGAAACTCCCCTCGAAACTACGAAGCCCTTAAGTGTCGACGACTTTAATTTTGTGTTTGCGTCTACTTTGCGGTCTCGAGGCAAATATTAATACTGTGTACGCGGCTTCGCTTTGTAAAATTACTTAAATAAATTAGGTACCTGGAATCGAGTTTCGTCGCCATACTGAAAGACAACTCGTTTGGAAAATTGGCATCAAAGAAGTAAAGTACCTTCATAATGAATTTTAAATTGGGGATTGTTTGTTTAAAAATATGTAGTTACTAGCTGCGCCCCGCTGTTTGACCCGCATAAGTTTCGATCCCGTGGGAATATCGGGATAAAAACTATCGTATGTCCTTTCCTGGGACTCAAACTATCTCTATACCAAATTTCATCTAAATCGGTTCAGCGGTTTAAGCGTGAAGAAGTAACAGACATACACACTTTCGCATTTATAATATTAAGTATGGATATAATATAAATTACTTAATGCCGTTTCTTTTAAAATAAAAATACAATTTATCGTGCTAGTGGTTCCTGTTGACAAAGCCGTCCCTCCGTTAATTATGATCCCTATGTTTAAATCAAGTAGGGTGCGAAACGACGCCCTCAGAGGTTTCTCCGCCTTGCCTGCAATATTATGTGCGTCGAAACGGCTTTAAACTGCCTATAAAGAATTCGTTCCGCCTTAACGAACAATTCGATTTGATAGCGTGGATTAAAGCAGCAAAAAATGGTTTGAATAAAAAAAAACGAAACAACCTCTAAAAAAATGTAACTTTCAGTTGTAACTCGCGTAATGTAACCCTCAGGCACCGGTGTTACGCACACTGTCAACAGTTTCAACCAAGTTAACCTTGTTAAAACAGTGTGACTTAAATAAAGACAATCAGGTGGCTTAAAAAGGCCGCTTTTGCAGAATCATAAAAGAATAACATTATGGTGAAGACAGTCAGTGTTTTTCTTTTTTTCGCTGCACTACGTGTGTAGGTATAATCAAAGAGATTGGGATTGTATTGATTGGTATTTTAGCACAGACAAAAAAAAATAACTGATAAATCCTTCACCAATGGGATTTGATACGATTAACTTAACAGTTAACTGTCCATTATGGTTCATAATGTAATCCTTTTATGATTCTGCCAAAGTGGCCTTTTTAGGCCCCCAGATGTCGTAAGAGTTAATAAATAGTGTGCCTTTTGTATGTGGCTAAGAGGTGAATTTACTGAAGAAATAAAAAAAATACTTTTAAGAAATTCTTTGACAAAAATAACAGCGAGTGTTACACTCAGCTCGAATACGATCCCACACGTGTCCTACTCCTAATATCAGGGGTAGTCAGTCGGACAACGGTCCACGTTTCATGAGATCAACACGAGTGTAGTCGGCGGATGGCCGCGGCGCGGCGCTGCGGAAGGGGCTGAAGCCGCGCGGTTATTTAAATGAGAGCTCCCTAGCCACCCGTCAATAAAACATTAAACACGTAACAAGTTTATGCGCAGCGACAACCCTAGCGGATTCCGCCACTTCGTTAATCCGGGGCGGGGGCAGCCCTAAATTAGGGTCGAGACAAGCCGTAATCCCCCGCTCGGCGCGACGGGGGATTTATATTGTTATTGCTCCGCGTCCGGAATTATACGAGGGTTGAGGGACTAATGAAAGGGGAAATTTAATTCCTAATGATTCTCGTCTTAGTCAGTAACGAGGAAACTCGAAAAAGGGCTGCTACCCGCGCACTTTTTATGATTAATCGTTTTAAGCGAACCGAAGATTATTCGATCGGATTGCCTTTGTTTGTTCACTGGTGTTTAGTGTGTTTGTGTTTATTGTGAACGAGGCGGAGTCGACGTGTTTATGGAGTCAGAAGTTAACGACCAAATTGGATTACAAATTTATTCATGAAACATTTTCGATGCTGGTACACGGCGTCGGCAGTGAGCGGGCGAAGCATATGTAAATGTGTGATAAGCACGAAGGGGGCCGCCTCACGCGGAGGCTGGCCTATGGCGGGCCTCGGCGACACGGCGACAGGCGCCTCGTGCTGCCGCAACACGATGCCCGCGCGCCCGCAACACGCCGCACGCTCGCCGCATTGTTAAACATGCCGCCAGAGAACTGCAGCCGTTACACCACACACACTACATATTATTATCCATGTCCATACAAATATGCATAATCTGCAACTAAATATGCAGAAACTAACAAACGTTGCGACAAGTCTATCTAAACTCAAGAGCAAACATAGTCGTAATTATTGAAATATTAAACTCACACGTCATTCCTAAACAGCGAACAGTAGTCCGGTGAGAAACAACGAGTTAAATAAAAATGAGCTGTCAGCCATTAGCAGAATGCGCTGTTACGCTAACTGCAGCCGTAGCGTCCGCCCTTCCTCTCATTACGCCAGCGACTAATTGAGATAAATTATGAAGACGTGCAGCGAGCCGCGAGCTATCGCACCCACCTTACCTGCTAATTACATGCAGCGATTTCAATTACTCGAGTGCTCTAGCGTGTTTTTTGCTCGACAACAAACATGCTTGGTTTGTTTTTATTAAGTTTATCCGCTATTGAACATCGTCCGAGGCGATTAAATCACAATTAACACACATAATAGCGTGTTGTAAAGATGTTATAGCATTATGGATGCAATTAGATTTTAGTGGTTATAGGGCGTCGTAAAATTTAAAGAAACGAATGCAATAAATAAGTGTGGTGGTATGTGTTGTGCTGCGTCATCGCCCGTCAGTAGCGATGTATGCGGGCCACACACGTGGCGGGCGAGGGTGCCTGGGCGACAAAGAGCGCGGTGGGTGATAGTGGCGCGACCGCAACAGAGGCGGTGACCGCACGCGCGGGCGCGGCGTGCAGGCTGCCTCGTCAGCCTGCGGTCACCACACACTCATCCGCTGTTTACGACACGTGCGGCTAACTTCCAGACCTATGCATGTACTAGCAATAGTACTTCGGTACCTAATTATTATTCCATTACCTTCACTACCTAGATCTACTACAGATTTCATAAAAAAATATTGAATATCTTTTATACGCGGTAATTGCTACAGAGGCAGTCTGTTTGAATTCTGACACACTTAGTATAACAAAGCACCTTTGAAACGAGTCGTCGAATGCAATATCTATTGAATATTTCATTTGAAATATTGAACGTGTGGGGAGCGCGAAGCATCGTTATTCGTTACATACGGTTGGCTACATCAACGCGATCTGTTCCAATTCCAAGTGAAACAATGAATCGAATAAAACAATATTGTTGAATAAATTATAATAACGTTAGAGGTTGAGCTTAACTTGAAAGTTTATACATATAGGTCAGCTAAGTTATTGTAACCATACGATATTTTAAGTTTAGTCTCATCAAGATAAAGCGACACCGACCTCAGTTTGGAATACTGCCAACCCTAAAGTGGTCATAAACAGATTAATATTGCCACTTTGAAAGGAATAAAAAGTTATTATTTCAGCGTCAGATTCCAAATATCGTTTATAATTTTATAAAGTATGAATATTAAATTGTGTTAACACAATGCAGCGACAGAGCCAGGTATTGTTATGAAGCAAGAGGGAGGGCAAACGGGGGCAGGCGCGATTCGATCAAGCTTGCATAAATCGATGCGATACGATACGGCCGGATTGTGAACAAAGCCGCAAGCCCGCTCCGAGACGAGCAATACCCCTACCTACCCACGGTACACACATCCACCGAGTGCCGAGCGATCGTCACACAAACGATATTATGAAAAGAATTCCGATATACTTTTTGCTCTTGCACGAGTAGGTGGATTATTACCATCACAGCCGCAGCCCAACTTACAACAGGTAGCTAAGTATTGTTATTTTAGGAATTCAATAAACGAACGTAAGTTGTTAGCTGTTTATATCAATTGAAGATTTTTATTTATTTTGTTGATACCTTTGTAAGAATTGTCGTTTTTATTTTGAAAGCTACATTATAAGATTTTCCTCTGAAAGTCTGAACTAACATAGACTACCATGCGAAATACACGTTCCGTCCATGAGTGTTTTACCCGACTAAGGCTTGATTAATTCTGTTGGCGGATTATAAATTCAAGTTAGAGACAGAGGCCCTGACTGCACGACACGACAGATAATCCGCGCGGAATAATGTGGATGCACCGACATAATCTATGTGTTATTCCCTATCAAGCGACGCACAGTGTAAGGGGATTAAGTACAGTGCCTCGGCTCCGAGACATTAGCCGGGACTCAAGCAGCAACCGACTGAACAGAAGCCATGTATGGGATTACCCAAGGATCGCTACCTTGCCAAATATTATAACAATGCTCTCAGAATCGAATTGGATAACATGCGGTGACGTCATGTACGAGGTAGAGAGGATTTGTGTCGCCTTGTATTACAACCACGGGTTTGGTGTAAATTAAATGTTTATTTATTAAACGATAAAATGCACTTAAATGTAAGTTACTTTTAATGAGCTCAATTAGTTATCAACCAATAATTGCGTGCAGAGTGGCCTTTTAAAATCGAAGCCAATTTCCTAGAAGCCGCGCAATTTCATCGAAATGTCATGAATAACAAGGCACAATGTTCCGAGGGCAATCTACCTGCGCCTCTAGCAAGGGGTACAGTCCTTAGATCGATATCCATCGCGACTACCTAGTAACTGCTCTTTAACCTGTTCTTTATCTGATCGTTTCTTCACAAAGTAGCTGGCTCAAGATATCCAACCTATAAGTAAATATTACTCTCAGTAATTGGAGGATAACTGCTCAAGAATAATTTTGCATTTATCCACAATGTAGTTCCGTATCTGTCTACACTATCTACGAGAAGTGTAATTTGTATAATTGCGAGAAACGTCTCTAGAATAAACAGGAAGATCACGCAGCGGTGTACTGAAATGACTGTAAAGTAGAAAGTAGCATAAATAAATTACATTAAACATTCACTTTAGTAGCGCTAAGTTTTGTTTTTCAATAAACAAGCCACCGTTACTTTAGATAGCCGACGGTGTATAAAATGTAAAAAAGTAAAATAAGAGAACGACTACGACTACCGCGCAATCTGTTTCACTTTAGGGCGTCTTAATAATTACAAGTGGCCATTCTTTCCAATTAAGAAAAGTCTCCAGCTATAAATTGTGAGGGCTGTCGCGGGCGCGAAGCGAGCGAGCGCTGTTACAACGCGCGTAAACATGACGCTAGGGCTACCACCCACCGGCTTAAAAGGAAAATCTCCCATTTTTGTTTTAACGGTTTAATAAAGTAGTCGGTCCTCGTCTGTATTTATGTAAGTCATTTATACTCGCCGTTTCTACCTTAATTAAAGGAGCGCACCTTTAAAACGCAACGACCCCAGCATATCGAAGAACAAACGCAAATTTATTCTGACCGGAGTTTTTTTTCGGTATCTATTAAATAAAGAAGTCGAGGAGAATGCTAAACAAGGTTGAGCGGCCCTCGCCCTGCGAGTTTTCCACTTGAAGTGGTGTGCGGGGTGCGGGGTCGGCTGGGGTCGGGGTGGCGCAGGGTGTGTTATTCAGAGTGGCTTAGATAAGGTAAGGAGGATGAAGAGGCGAGATGCGCGGCGTAATGAACCGGCTCCGAGCAGTTTTTGTGTGGTTCGGGCGCCCAAATTGAATATTAGGCGCGATTTGAGAGCGAATGAGCGGGTGGCAGAAATAAATCCGCGGTTATTATGTTACTCAAATGAGATTGTGGAAGGGCTCGCTCTGTTAGGCTTACAGCGGCTGCTCAATTTCGCGTCGGTGTAAATTGCTAGTCGTAAACTTTGTTATTCTGCGGGAATTTAAGCACCTTTCTAGGACATAATTTATGTATAACTGGATAATTATACGGTTAGACAGCTAGGTGATAATTGCCGGTACCAAAGGGTGACTCTGACCCCTTTTATTAGTTTATAACGGTATCGGTCCATAACATAAAACCATGTGTCATCAATTTTAGTTTGCGTACCAAAAGCTTTTTTATTTTATTATATCCTGACATGGTATATCATAAAAATAAAATAGAGCTTCAAAACAGAGCGGCATCGAAATGAAAAGTTTCTCTACAGTCTACACTGTAATGTAAACATGGGCCCGATGTATCGGAAAATCAAATATACGGCGCGCGATGTTTGCAAATAAACAACGTGCCTGCAACTGTGTAGCACCTTCGTGATTCGCAATAAAAACATAGTGTGGACAAACGGGTGCGGCTCGGTCGAGTGTAACCTGACGCCCCCGCAGCCGCAGCCAAGACGCGCTCGGTTTATGTAAACTTTATTACGGAGTGCACTTCTCCCTCCCCCCCCCCCTCCACGACTCCCTCGTTTCAAATTGTAAGGCGCGTCCGTGCATTACTCAGCTCGCCGCGTGTTTGCACAGATCGACGGTTCCGTGAGCGGACTGCCAACACAGCCGCGCCGTATCGGGGTCACACTGCAAGATAAACTCTTCACGTGCTGTCGTCGAGTTATAAACTCGCTCACCTCACCCAAGTTTTCCAACAAACTTGTTAAAGTATGCGGTACGAGCTGATGTGCGGTAATGTGATCGCTACGTGACTGATTATGTTTTCCCAGTCAAGTGGAATTAGTGTCTGGGGAGGACGGCTACTGGTCGGACAGATAAAGTTTATGCCTAGATCATAAGTGGATTACTCTGTGTCTGTATCAACTCCGGCCAAAAATGCCAAGTTATTAATTCGGGATGTGGTTAAAGGAGCGTTAATTGATGTAGAAAGAAGCATCATCCTACCGGAACAGGACATCCTTCGAGAGTCAGTCGTCTGACAATAGACGGTACTAACTATCAGACATTGTCAAAGGTAAAAGTGAATAATTGTTGTCATTGTCATGAAGTAGGTTAGTGCAACAAAGACAGTGTTACAAGTAGGTGCGGCGTATCGATTCGCATGCATTTCTGGGCGCTCGTCGGCACATCTGTGCGGTGCGCCACTGTTCACCCCCCTCCCCCCACGGTAGCGCGATAGCCGACATTCGCAACACCTCGGGAACGACGCACTCGCGACCGAGCTCACTTCTCTACAGGGTTGACAACTACTACATTATTTCCAGTTTTCCTGTTCCAACAATCAATTTTCTCCAAGCCCAGTTTGAAAAGAGACAGAGAATTTAACGCGACTGGAGTGCTGATAGTGGTAATAGGTTCAAGTTAGAAATAAGTTACTCAAACAGATCACATCATAGGATAAATTAATGACCATTTATACGATCACGCTTGTAAATCCCAAATAAGTTAAATGTAGGCGAGGTACGCTTTTGGTTCGGACGTTCCCCCTTTAACATTGACAGTGCCAGGCCCCGAGTCTCTGGGGATTGGGGGCGAACCCCAATTTCGTGTGCTTTAGCTGCCTAAGTTAATAACGAATGCAAGGATGACGTGACGTGTTTTCCGAACCATGTTTGTTTAGAAACCGATGGTAAGTAAACATTTAAAAACAACACGAAAGTACTTCAACCATTGTTTATTAAACCTTTCATTTAATATTTACATAAAGACATTAGCTGATCCATAAATTAATATAGACATGATAAAATAAAAAAAAACTAACACGCTGAACTGATTTGAATTTTACTATTACTACAGATAAAATGTGAACGACACGTTGTGGCGTGACATCCCTGAGCGGGGTGCGCCACTTGCACCACCCACTTGTTTCAGTCAGGGCCGTGTTATGAAATCAACGTGTTCGAGCGCAACACTACTCTCCGCGTTCACATTCCCAAATGGAAAAGGCACTAGGTACATATACGTACCACCTACGTTATAGGTACGTGGTACGCTTGTTGGGGAATTTTTCAAAGCAAAATTGTGCCGTCGGAATTTTAACAACTCGGGCGAAATTGGAAAAGTTATTCTATACTCACATGTCGCTCCTCCGCTGAACTGATACCTGCAACCAAGTGGGATAAGTTAGCTGGATTATATTACACGTTGAACACAGGAATTGTTAGTAAACCGCAGTGTTAATTGATTACGATTATGTTGTAATGATTAGAATGGTTCACAGCTATAATTGTGGGTTTACTGCGAGATTACGTGAAGCATATTAGCAGTGGCATTCACGAGCCAACATCAATTCTGCGAAAGCCTAATTTCACTAATTGTTTGTACGTCAGAACTATGCAGTTAGACCATTCGATTCAGGTAAGACGGGTAAGACGAGAATAGTGAGCTTGTCTAATCTCAGAATCAGAACTCTAGATCTCCTAGAGATAAGATTTTCCTACTTTAAGCCTGACAAACTAATATGCAAGATCTGGAAATAGCAGTATTACCGCCTACCACGAACCAGTCGTATGTTTGTTTTATACTGTAAGCAATCTGAGTGGGAGGGGGACGTGTGAGTATAATTGAGGTGGATCCGATGAGGAGCCGGCTAAAGTGGTCGATGAATATTGCAGAGCCTGTCGCCGGCTCGTCACGACACCCCCGCCGGTCCTGACACCTTAATGCTGTTACACACTGTATCAGTTATAGCTACTGACGACTCACTAATGTAGCGTTCCACGAATGATAAAATTCTATCTCTAAAACTATTTTGTAAGTGATAAAGAGTTCCTTTTTTCGAAGAAAGATGAATTAATAATAATAACACCGACTGATTTAATTTGAACATCAATGGAATCGATAGTTTCTTCTCATTCACGAATGACTGGTCATGATTAACGGATCGGATATCGTCAGATTATAGACTTTCTCTTTTGAATCCACGTATTGGACTACTAATCTAAATCACACAATAGATAGTATATGAAAATAAAACCAAAGTATCTATAGATATAGAGATAGTAACGAAGTCAAAACTGTACATTGAATATTTTCGAAGAAAAAAAGTAATTGCTACGAAGTGTGGGAAGCGAGTCTGATGCCGAAAATATGGTTTTTAACATTTTTGTCCGTTTATCTGTTTCTATGGATGTACGTTCCGGATTGTCGCAAAAACGGCAGAATGGATTCGGATGAAATTTGGAACACAGATAGTTTATAAGTAACTTGAATTAACATAACTTTTAATCCCAGTAGTACGTTCCCGCGGGATATTTCTCAACATACATGCGCGCAAAACCACGGGCAAACGCTAGTATTAAGTAGGTATAGTTATCAATCAAGGCTTAGCCACCAATTTAGTCAGTTAGCAGCACTGATAATGGTCTGTCATATGTTGCTAACTCAGAGATAATTGGAAACAATATTACTGGCGAAATTAGCCTCCCCTGTCAATCCCACAGAATATGCTCGGCGTTATACGGTTACGTATGTGGATATATTG
The DNA here is from genome assembly GCA_948474745.1 of Oligia latruncula. Classification (NCBI taxonomy): domain Eukaryota; kingdom Metazoa; phylum Arthropoda; class Insecta; order Lepidoptera; family Noctuidae; genus Oligia; species Oligia latruncula. Next base: position 11,438,246 of record OX419699.1, read on the forward strand.
TGCTAAATGGAAGTATGCATACCGCATGCAAATTGAATACTAATAAATTATCGGTAGTGTAATCAGTGGTCCAATACAATAGGTAGGAATAGTAAATCACCGCCTATCGCCGCCTGCTGTTTGCTAGTAGTTAACCTTCCGTATAATTGTAGATCAGACGTTTTAAATTATGATGAGGAACTGGATACATTAACCATATTTATTAAACACTGTCTTAGAATCTTTTGAATACTACATTAAACGAAACATTTATTGAGCTTTCATCATCATCATCAGCCTATAGCAGTCCACTGCTGGACATAGGCCTCCCCTAATGAGCGCCATAGCGCCCTGTCTTCAGCTTGACGCATCCAGCATCTGCCTGCAGTCTTTCGCTTTATCAGTCTTTAATTTTTTTCTTCGTTTTCTCGCTGACTGGTCGACACTTTACGTGACCAGAGGGCTGGGTCGTTCTTAGCATTGCCATTCAACGTGGCAATGCTGCCAGTCTTCTGGGCACGTTTCCGGATGACAGTGATGCGGACGAGTACTTTGACGCCTAAATGTCATTTTGATTTTGGACTTATTAGCTTAGTTAGTTAGTCATTTAATTTAGTACCTAGTGTAAATAGTAGTGCTAAATATTGTAACAGGTATGTAGGTAAACCAATTTTTTTTTAACACAAATTGTAACATTGATGCTTATCATGCGTCAAGTAAGGAACCTTCATTACTTTTCGATGACTTCCACTTCATTCTGGTTGACTGGTGCGAGTCCAGGCCCAGTCATCAAATAAGCACTATGTCGAGTGCCTGTCACTCCCCTCCTGGCGGAATTAGCCCGGTCTCGTCAGCACGTATCAATCGTGACTATTCACGGAGCGATAGTGGCGGAGTTAACGACACCGCCATTGTGCCCGAAATAGACGCGTTCACGGTAACGGGAGAACTTCCAGTCTATGTTCAAGTTGAAGTTACGAGTTACATTACATGGGTACACGATGTTATTGAACTTATTTAGTGCGTGTTCATGTATGTGTTGTTTACCAGAAATGATGTCAGTATTCAATTGAATAATATGTTTGTTTTTTTTTTTGTAAATTATTGTTATGAGCTTAAGAGATGAAGTGTTGGTAAATAAAAATATTTATTTTAACTAATAATTAATATTTATTTAAAAGGGTCTTATCTCTCACTACCACCACCACTGCTCTCAAAACGGTGAAGGAAAACATCGTGAGGAAACCGGCATGTCTCAGAACCAAAAACTCGAAGACATGTGACATGTAACAACCCGCATTGGGACCGCGTGGTATTTTACAGCCCACTCCCTTTCAAAGAGACGAGGACTGTGTCCCAGCAGTGGGAACATTATAGGCTGATTATGCATATCTCTCAATTATAGCTCCAATCGTTTTATAATAAACTAGCTTCTGCCCGCGACTTCGTCCGCGTCAAATTTCACCCTCTTAGGGGTGGAATTTCGAAAAACCCTTTCTTAGTGGATACCTACTCTTCACAAGAACACACCCTCCAAATTTCATGTCTCTAGGAGCAGCGGTTTAGACTGTGCGTTGATATATCAACAATCAGTCAGTTTACCATTTTATATATATAGATTATTGAACTTATTTAGTGCGTGTTCATGTATGTGTTGTTTACCAGAAATGATGTCAGTATTCAATTGAATAATATGTTTGTTTTTTTTTTTGTAAATTATTGTTATGAGCTTAAGAGATGAAGTGTTGGTAAATAAAAATATTTATTTTAACTAATAATTAATATTTATTTAAAAGGGTCTTATCTCTCACTACCACCACCACTGCTCTCAAAACGGTGAAGGAAAACATCGTGAGGAAACCGGCATGTCTCAGAACCAAAAACTCGAAGACATGTGACATGTAACAACCCGCATTGGGACCGCGTGGTATTTTACAGCCCACTCCCTTTCAAAGAGACGAGGACTGTGTCCCAGCAGTGGGAACATTATAGGCTGATTATGCATATCTCTCAATAGCTCCAATCGTTTTATAATAAATCAAATTGATGGAGTTCACTCTGAAAAGTTTCTTTTAAATTAATGAGCTTAGCAGATCAATCTACTTCTAAACTAAAATTCGTGCTTTTAAATTGTTAACTGCATGCTTATAGTTATAATAATGCAGTAGCTCCCATCAACGTCAGAATATATTGCTACAATTTAATCAAAGTAGCAAATCCGTTGTAGGTTACGTAGGTACATATAGTTACTGAGTATTGCATACATCAAAGGCATTATCTCCGCTGCCTGATTCGTCTCAAGTTTGTGAGCAATTGCAGCCAATCCTGTTGCTATTCACGTGCGCTACATATGTACGTACATATTGCCAGACGCCGTATTAGCACTGCATGTATTGCCACAATTAATTTAAACGCAATAGCCTCAATTATTGGCCGGCTATTCCCCTATATTGCCCGGTTGCGCATGAACGCTTCGTGCACATCGATTCAAAACAATGCAATCACGTCATAACAGACAAATTAGAGGTTTTATACGTGTTTTTGAGCTACTTAATATTCATACTCATACTCATAGAGTCATACATTATTATCGCTCTGACACATCGCAAACGACTAGGGCGGCTACTATTTACTCTAATGCAACGCGTGGATGTAATTTGGTTAGAGCGCGACTTACGTGTAGTCCGCGACCGCACACACTCAAGTCAGCCGCAAAATTACGTTACTAATTGACTAAAACACGCGACGCTCACACCAGCAAGGAATAATTAATTGAGCTCTGGCAAGGTGCGGGCGGGGTGGGGGGCGGGGGGGGGCCATCTGCGCGGTAACTCTTACATCAGTACACCGATAATGGCACAAATTAGCCGGGGAAGTGGCAGGCGGCGCTCGGGGGTGGCACTGGTGGCAGGGGGCGCTAAGCCGGAACATCCCGGAGCGCAGATTACCGCTTGCTTTTGTAATTAACCGGAGCGACGGGCGGCTTCCAAATCCATTTCTGTGTTACATTTTCATTTGTGGCGCGCTCGTCCCCACCGCGCCGGGATTACTCGCGCTACCGTGAAAACTGGAAACGCTCCCCGTTGTTTGATATGAATAATACTCGGCTTGCCCTCGAATTATAAAGTGCCTATTTGTTTGATGGATATAGCCGACTAACAGGAAAAATGTTTTCCACCAATCTGTTCCACATCTCTGTTTACATAATCTGTCCAAACACGCGCGTAGATACCTACCTACCAGTTCGGAGAATTGACTTATTCATACTCTCAAAGTAATATCGGGCGAGCCGTAGCCGTCAGCGATCCGAAAACACGCAAACAGTGAGTTCAAAAAGCCACTCGAAGATTGTAAATATTGAAACAGAAGTGGGATCGGAGACGTCTGCCGCGGAGGGCGGCGGGGCGGCGGCCGGGGCGAGGGGGGGCTCTAATAGTCTCCAGAGGCACACAGCAAACAAGGCGAATACATAAATACGCGACAACCTCTTAAAATATTCATCTTTGTATCGAACCGTTAGTTATACAGTAGTTTAGTCAGGAATCCTTTTTCTTTTGGACTTTCTGCGGTAGTTTATATGCCACCCGACCGACAAAACAAGTTTCTTAGTTACAGATCACAAACTTTTTCAACTTACCATTTCCTTTATCATCTGGTCGATGCAAGTCTGGAGGTTTAGCGAGTACTGACAGAGGGTGGTGAGGCACGCCGAGCCCCAACAGGCCAGCAGGGGGCAGAGCTCCTTGGCCCAGGAGTGGAAGAGGAGGCGCACCATGTGCTGGCAAGTGGGCCGCGTGCATCTGCTGCAGCAGCCGCGGCAGGTCTGGCCTTTGTTGCTGCAACAATAAGAAAGAGAAACATTAAAACTAGTTCCCACACAAATCAATTCTAAAACCGAAGTACCCCTTAGTCATTTAAAGCAGCCAAACAAACATTCACAAATAGCAAATGGACCAAATGAAAGCAAAGCCAAATGGTCCCTCCTTGGCCGAAGGTTGAGAACCGCAACTACGGTAGGACACTAATTAAAATCCACAACGTTTAAACAGAATCAACCCTCTGCTTTGTGCCTAAATAAAACGAGATCTCAGGCAACAGCACAATCAAATTAAAGTGTATTGTTTTTAAAACGAGTAATGTATTTTAGTTCAGCGTCAACATTCAAAGTGGATTGATGTGTCACCGCAGAGCTCCGTGCATTTTTAAACCGAAGCCAAGCCAAATTAAAAAGTCCTCCACGGGACCCCTCCGTTCCACGATATTTTAAATTTTAAATGAGAGCTTCGCCGGCGGCGGCGACTGAGCGAAATTGATTACTCCTTCTCCATTATTCCCCTTTTTCCACTTTTCCTGTTTTCCCGCACTTTCCGTTCCTATCTCGTCTCGTTTAACCTTATTATTTCTAAACCCTGTGGATCGGCTCATTTCTCCAACCAAGCGCATCGCTATGTTTTAACAGCTTAACGCTATGCCCATTTCCGTTTGTTTACCTCTTATTTTTTACATGCGTCCATGTTACAACTGCGTCCATCATGGCGTGTTTCGTATCGCTAGCCGCTCCCACTACCGCTATCGCCTCCGCGCGGCTGCCCGCTGTTCGCTTGTGGTTCGTACAGTACGCCCAAGCTTTTTCCGCTCGGACGGGCAGGTTCTTTTTTTAACCGCCGAAAATTAATTGGATTTTCGCCGAGGGTGGAACATATTTTTTATTGGCCGCTCACGGCTGTGATTTATTGTGTGTCAAAAGGTGGCGAGCGCCACTTAGTTGGGAGTGCTTTTTACAAAAGGGGATTTTTTTAATTCAAATTATTTCCATTTGGGCATTTACACGTCTTATGCTCGAATGATTAAAATAAATAGTTTCTGTCTAGCTGGTTTTAAAAATACGTTTTTGCAGTTACGTTAATTAAAAAAGAGCGATTCGTAATGGATGAATAATTACTTGGCGCCACGATATTACTTCCGGCAGTTCCGGATAACTTTTAAAGAAAAAAATATCTAGGAGATTGTTTAGTAACACTGAAAACTCCAGACATACGATACCTAAAAAACGAGCATTTATTATGTAGGTTCCTTGCCATGCAGAGGTCTTTAAGAAAATGTAAATTTGTAAAAGGATGTAAATGTACACGTGGTGACCTGAAAAGCGGCATGTCCCCGAGCATTAGACTTCGTGGTGAACCCTCATCCGCCCTGACAAACGACGTATGTACCTATCCTCTCCCAAACTAATAAAAACTTTTAGAATCTATCATTAATGTGTGTTTCCACCGCGATGTTTCTGTCCGCATTTTGTGCTGAAATAATTAATTGCGTACTATTTGAAAAACTTCTAGCTGGAACTAATGATTGCGTTTATGTCTTGCAGTATGTAGTTGATTATATTATTTATTAACTACGCCATATAAAAAGATATCATTATTTATTATTATTTTTTTTTTTTTCTCATTTTTAATTTCGATTTCGAAGTATTTCCTAATAAAAACTCGAGATAAATGAGCAATTCGTGAGGAAAATTAATAAATAAAGTTTTAGTACGCTTGTAGTCGTTGGTTGTACGTATATTTTTATGTGGCGCGAGTTTTAATTACGTATTCGTCCCTCGCTAGTCGGAGACATACCTGTACAAACATTTCGCTCGAGCTAACTGTTCCCTCGTTACGGTGCGGCGGCGTGATCCCGCAGCTATCGCTATCGAGAGCGCCTCACCCTCATCCCACACGCCCCGACGCGCCCGCTACCCCCACAGGCGGCCCACCCGCCTGTTATGAATGACAATAACGTGGCGTGATACCTCACAAACATTTTTTTTCCATATTTAGACGTGATTAAATAGCGTCGATACGCTCTCCCCGGGATTAAAACTCGTTCCCCTAACGACTTTTCCATTCGTTTACTTATCTCTGAACGAAGTTTGGTGTTTATATTATCGACCGAATTTAAGTTTCATCAAGTTTCCCCTTCTACAAGGGGAGATGAGAGATTTTTATAATGAATTTTGAGGCTGAAATGTAATATGTATATTCAGAACGACAACGCGATAGGTGATGTGAATAATTCCCACATCGTTATAACAAGGCACGCGACTAATGATTCAGTAATAAATCTGAACAAAAACCAGTAACCTCAAATTCTTGTAGATAAAGTGGTAAGTAGACTATTGTTCTGTATTTTCCCATGAAAAAGTGATGAGAATGAATTTTATGTTTAGCTCAAAGTGCAATATTAAAGCTGTATTATAAAGATTTGTGTCAGCTTGGTGTCAGCTAAGTTAAAGAAATTGTCAGTTCGGATAAGGTTATAGATAAAAACATACAAAAGGTTGTGTTTTCTGTATGTGCTATATCAGCGTGTTCATACGAGGTCTATGTAATTTCGCGTGTGTCGGTACGTGTATAGCGAGTAGCTGGTAGCAGCAGACGTGAGCTGTCTCCAAAGCTTTTGTCATGAGAAAAATGCTCCGCCGCGTTCGGGTTTTCACGGCACATTTACCACCGCCTATGCTCCGGGGATTATTCTTCATTTATAAATGGATACCGCACGCCAACCGCACAGATTTCCACACATAAATATTTCGCCAGGTTTAACAAGTTTTTTTTTTTTTTTTGATCAAACACTTTTTTTTTGCTTTAGCACAGAGTTTATTCAGATACTTAAACTGCGAAAGAAATTGGACACTAGACAGATAGTGTTGAACTTTTGGATAAATGACATTTCTAGATCGTGACAATCTTCAGTCACGATTTCAGTCATTGCACTTATTTTTTCTAAAAAACCTCTGTGAAGTAGGTTCTCGTGGTTCTTCTCGTGTTTGTAGCAAGTAGTCTAGTCCCAATTTAAATTGTGACATCTGGGTTTCTGTTTGGGAACGTTATTTATTTTTCTTTACCTACCATAAATTGCTTTTACCTATATCCTTTATTGGAAAGGCCCGCGGCTAAATAATTACAGCCGCACGGCGCGACACTCAACGTTAGCAACGCTTACAGAGGTCGGTCCGCGGATGGGTGACCATCCATAACATACTGAGAGGGACCCCTCCGTGTCTCGGAAAAGCACGTTAAGCAGTTGGTCCCGGCTAGCATTCGTAGATCTTTGACAGCCGTTACGGGTAGTCAGAAGCCCGAAATTCCGACAACCAGTTTTGCCAAGGGGTATCGTGTTACCCAGTAATCGGGTTGTGGAGGTCAGATAGGCAGTCGCTCCATCTATAGTACTGGTATTCAGCTGCATCCGGAAGACTGGAAGCCGATTTTTATTCAATAGGCACTTCACTTTTATTTCGTGTGCGGTTTGAATTAGGATTTTGAAATACTACTAGTTTAGGCACGTTTAGGTTTTCTCTGGCAGTATTTCTCAGCGCGCTAAAAGGTAGGTATTTTCTGGAAAAAATAAAAACACATGTTTTAGATTTTTATGACGCATCTAGTACTCGTATTAAGGAATGAGATCAACAGCATATTATAAACACATTATTTTAATATGGTTAGCAATTAATAAGTAGCAAGAACATTTAAAAATAATTACTGTTTACACAAAGGGCTTAAAAGGCGATCAACAGGTAAGTGGACGTTAACCTACAATTAGTACGTTTTAATGGGACTCATCAGATGAGAAAATTCCACAACAGACAAGTTGGGTTAAGCACTTGACATACTAAGAACCCTAATGAACCACTGCAGCGAACAATATTGGGTGTATAATATTGTGTATATCCTGGTTGTCAGGCGTAGAGCAGGCTAGTTTATAGCTTTGTATTGTATGTCGTTGATCTCGTTTAGAGGTACCTACCTACGCCATTTCGATCCTACTGCCCATTCATACCCTCGAAATGGCTATTGGTGATTTTTTTTTTTATGAATAAAAGACGCGATAAACTGTTTTAGCACAAACATGAAATAACTGCAAGAAGTTATAAGAAACTTCCTGACAATTTCAAGGAAGTGAAATTATTATGCTTATTAAAATTTACTTTTTGTGTTTACAAAAAACAAAAAGTTTCTGCAGACTGCATCCTTTTCTTCTAAATAACAAGTCTAAAGCTGCAATTCTTTCGTAGCAATAACTTTTCTTAAAGAAACTCGATACAATGTTCCGTTAATAACTTTATTTAATTGTAACGTACGCCAACCCTACCAGTTGTTAAATAATTAAGAGTCAGTTAGTTCGTGGTGTGAGACGCATACAGACGATGCCAGCCTCAAGCCACCACTGACAAGAACAGATTATAAACTGTAATAGTATCGCATAATTAAATGAACCCCTGCGCTCGTGTAAAACTGCCATAATTATATTCTGTTCTTAATATAAATAAAAAAAATATTGTTCAAAGAGTAAGTTAGAACAAAGTCAAATTTTAGCGTAGGTATTTGTTCGGTAAGCAAACCACTGACCATAATGAATTCAACGGGTTTCGGTAATACCGTAATATGCAATTAAATTTTCTACCAGGTACTAAAATTAGCTTTAATGTATTCATATCCCTGACTGCAATGTTTTAAACATTAAACCAGGAAGTGGTAAGCATGACACGCATGACTGGAACAGAAGGGACTTTAGTCTTATAATGTTAATGCTTCGAGCCGAATTTTACGACCAATAAAACAATACAAATTCAAAGCTGTAACTACATTCTAATCTTCCAATGGTGGCCATTAACTGCCATTGTGACGGACGTGTCAAGAAAAACAAAGAGGAATATGCCACATCTATTGGCAGTGGAACAGCGCAACAAAATGAACGTCACTTTACACATTGGAACATTACAAGCTCGTAAATTTGCAACATACTAACGTTTCTCATGCTAAGTGCCTATGTAAGGACACGAGCATGACATCGAAACGGAATACATACATAAACTTCGTTAGACAATGCCTGTTGTTTAGGCGCAACGACTTCTTAATACTTCGGGCTTGTAATGCAGTCGGTATAAAAGGGGTAGTTTATCGCAACTGGCGTGGAGGCATAGGGAAGGGACACACGCAACATTAGGCAGGAAGCCTCGAGGCGGATCGACACGCGACGCCGACACGTGTTACACTTTCAACATAATTGCTTCTAATCACATATATTATATCCAAACACATGTTATGTACACATTAGGGATATATCATATACACCATCTAAATTATGCAGAAAAACAGTCAACTTTCCAAATATCATGTTCAAATAATGTTTGACATGCGACTCGAATGTGACGCGACGTAGACCGGCAGACTGACTCTAATAAACAACGTCTATTCTAATGCTATATTCCTACAACATGTAACTTTGAATAACTTCGTATTCTCAAAGAAAAGAAAGATAATAATAAGAAAAACTCGCGGGCCGGATGAGTCGTAAAACTGATTACATAATTTCATTGGAAGCGACGACAGAACGGGCCCTAACTCACTTTTCCGCGTTGAAAAACAAGGAGCTTCGTCTAAGCGACAGGGGAAAAGTTAATGCGACTCGCGAAGGACGCGTTGTGCGACTCACAAGAAACGTCGAGGGCCTGCAATGCAATATTTATCACCCGCCCGCGAACGTGACTGGGAAAAAATGACAAATTCATGTTTCCCCGACGCCCGACCCCAGCGCGCTTCTCGCCCCGATTTATTCTCCTCGTAATTTTTATCAGAGGGCGCGAGACCCAACGTAGGCAACGTAAACTAGATAGAAATGTTTTCACGACTCGCTTGTTTATAAAGCCATCGACGGGGAAACAGATACGCTCTATTTGCTCGGCTCCAGCGCTCGTGTTTGCACATCTATCTCGAGAGATAATGTTGCATAAATGTTGTACGCATAATACACTAGTTTATTTCGCGTACTTGCGCAGATTCGGTTTTTCAATCACGGCCACGGCGAAGTCGATCGTAAATATAAGAATGAGATTTAGTATTGGATTCGTAACGCGTATCTATGACACGAGGTCGCACGTCGCGATCGATCTGCACAAGTTACGTGAATATTGTTTCAATGTGAACATTCGTGTCATGTATAGGTGAGCTTGAGAGGGAGTTTTCGTATCTGTAAGCTATTACCTCTGCGAAGGTCGGGCGCCACCCCTCCGGCGCTGGCGTGGAATAAAATCAGAACGAGAAATGATTTACCCGCCGATAACGCACCGACGACGCTCCGCCGTCTCCCGGTTATTGACGACGAGTTCACGCACATTGCTCAAACACAATGCTGAATCGTTTCGCCACCTTATCTATCATACTCGAATTCTATTACACAACAAAAGTCGTCGTATTGTTATTTGGTATTATACCTACGTAGGTTAGACTTATTTATTTTATTCTTCATTTAGTCAATACCTGCCATTTATGACATCTATTCTAGTCTTAGAAAAGATTTATAAAACAAATCATTCAGCAGCATTCAACATATGCAATCAGTTTAAATTAATTGACGAATGAGAAATGTAGCGTTTAACAACAGTGAGTGATTTTAATAGGCAAGCAAACAGTCCCCTATTTGCGAAGTGGGGAAATACTTCACGTTCACAAATCGGCGCTCTCGCGTACGCTCGCAAATCAGACGCAGGCTGGGCGGCCAGTCTCTGGGGAGAGCCCCTTTGATCCCTAGCTGACCCGAAAATAAAAAAGGTACGTAATAAAAAAGGCCCGACATACGGAAGGTGGCGCCGCTTTTTTATTTAAATTAGAGTGTTTTATGAGGGGAGGGCGATATTGCGTTTTGCCAGTGTCTCGAAGGCTGTTCAGTAAGCTATACTCGTACATGTAGGTAAATCCTCACGGTCCAGGGGCGACGAACCTTTCGCAAATACTTGGGACTCTTGAGGGTATTTTCTTCTATCCGGTGGCTGTTTTCCGATCGTAGACACCGGACGGAGGGTCTTACGGCACGGAGTAGTATTTTACGAGACAAGTGCGTTGACTGGGATACAATGAAACAAAAACTTCTTGCGACAAATAACAACTACAATATTATGTCACACGCTAATGTGAGACTAATTCATTAATTGGAGCCGCCACACACGCCATGAAAGATGCTCTACTAGTAAACAAAATAGTTGGTGGGTAGCCAAACATTATGATCTCGGTATTAATGTAGAGAATTTTTGCCGTATCTCAGTTTACGTAGTATTGGGCTAGCGTCGCTCGGTGTGGGTGAGGTGCAAGCCGCTACACAGTGGGCACGTCGTGTGATCGAGTTGGCGCTGCGCCAGCGCGTTCCATCCGCAACACTCTATCGGCCGCAGACGGACGAGCGACGACTGACTTCCACCACTTTATTTTCGCCCTCATTATCTTTAAAGTAATTTATTTTAGTCACGGTACATCTATTCACGGTTTTCAAACGCCAAACGTTAACACATACAGAGAATAGGTCACACTAATGACTTGGCACCCGGCTGCGAATGAACCTATTGAAATAATAGACGGCAATGAAGTCCTCACGACACTTACTACGGCAAAAAATACAATTAGAGTGTTGTGAAATTAGTTTGAGCCGCAATTTGAGGACAAACACTAATTCATAACGCAGGAGGTGTTGTTAACACCGCGTATGCAAATTGAAGTAAGCGCTAATAATATGTAGTTGTCATTTCGCTTGGACACTGTGTCGGTAGCAATATTCTGTGTCTCGCCCACGCCAATGACAAATGGCCGCTTGAAAATGATATAAACATGCTAATTCGCCGCAAACGTGGCGGGCGTCGGTTTAATAAAATAATTTTCTATATAATAGTAGTAGTTTGTAGCAATTTCATCAATACCTCGTAGTTGGAGCGCCGCCAACTCGTCTTGCGCGGCTTAGATCGTTTAATTAACGACCGTCGAACTTTCGACCTGTTGAAAGCCGTGCTTTTGGAGAATCAACTTACTTTACACGTAAGTACCGCTTGTTCCGAACGAGAATTTTAGTTGAACTTCTGAACAATAACATTTTACCCACGCCTGCGAGTTAGTCGGCAACGTTAATTGGAATATTAACGTTTGTTGTTTCAATAAAGCATGTTTCAGAGAGGTGGATAGCTTCTGTGAAAAACGAATATGTTTGCAGGTGAGTCATCGGATGAGAAGCGTGTAAAATATTACATTTTAACCGAAAGGTGAGATTTATACACGGCTATTATAATAACACCGACCTTCCTACCGTTTAGTGTGCGTGCAACAAGCGAATAACTAAGCAATGACAGCTCGGAGTCGCGAATGTTTGGACAGATGCCACACACTCACACTGGCCAGCCTGGCACACGGGGAGCCGGCAGCTAAACATTCCACGCCACATTTACAACAGCCCACTGCTGTACAAACAAGACACGTGTTGTTCAAATCGGTCTCGCGTGAAATATTACCGACGCTGAAGAAATTCATTTCGTTACTCAGAATTTAAAACATAAACTACGTGATTTCGGTGAATTCAGCGATTATGTATTTATTAAAGCCCCGGCAGTTAGCTCGGCGTGTTTGGCAAATTGTGATTATGGTTACATCTTGTACAACACTTAACATTTTGTTTTGTGCCATGCGAGATCTTGTATAAGGTTAGGTATTCTGTTATTCATATTATTACATTGTTACACGCGTTAGGAACTTGCTAAACAAAAATTCAGCTCAAATACATATGTATGCAGGCGATCAAAATACATGCTCGGTTGAAGTAATACGATGAACCCACTCAATTTGAAGCAAGCTCTTTTGTTAGATGTTAAGATGAACCATTAGTGATGTGCCCCACATGTTGTTAGTACTGTTAACAATATGCGAGCAGGCAATGAGTACTCACCCCAATAATGGCATTAAGTTCTGTCATAGTGACCTGTTTCGCGCGCTCCACGGCCGACGCCACCTGCTGCTGGTGCTCCTGCGACAGGAACGGCAGGATCTGGGCTATTATCGCGTTCAACCTTTTCGCTATCTCCGTCTGAAATACAATCAATATAAATTTAGTAAAGTCATCTCAATAATTAATGTTAACAATCGTCTATAAACACGACATAAGGTCATCGTGACGAAATTACAATATCATCACGAACGAACACCGATATCACACACGTTATGAATAATTAATATTGTTTAATATTCATCAATCTACTTTTCTGAATAAAATCAACATTAACATTAATATAAAGTTGACTATACATATATGAAACCACGGCCCGCTAGCCGGTGATCGCTGGTTACATACAAATTCACAACCGTAAATGTTTCCACATTCCGAAGCAGATAATATTCAATAATAACATTTATAATTAGTTGATAAGCTGAGCGAGAAGCAACAAATAAAATTAACACGATAAACAGTACTACAGGCGGCGCGGCGCGGCTCGGCGCGGTATGAGATGATAAATCGCCGCGTTACCAATCCCGCAGTATTTATTGGCTTTGTTCGTATTTTCCGTTTAAATGCACATTAATTTTATTCGCAGATTCACAGTGAATCGACGGCGAATTAACATAATTGAGTGTATTATTATATCGGCCCTTGTCGGCACGTGTAAACAATGAAGTTGTTTCGGCGGTTTATTTTTATTTTGTCATCATCGGCAACCGTACAGTTGTTAAGTGAATTTAATATGATAGGTATTATGTGGATTGTTAGGAATAACAATAGGAGTGAAACAACTGTCATACGCCGCTGTGGCAGTTAATTAGTAAGATGATCTATATTAAAGTACATAATTAAATGTAGGTAGACGTTTTACAACTCGCATGAAATCATGCCGCGCATTATGTCTATTGTCTGAACACGACGCGACGCGGACGGAATCTCCATAACCGCCACCGAGCTGCCCACGCAACAGAATGTTCATTCCATAATTGCATGGCTACGTACATTTCAGAAATTCAGGACACTTGCCAACTTTCTTATTATCTACAACTTAAAAACAACATATTATTTGATTTTATTTACTGTAAAGTTTGTTTTTCTAGGGCGTTGATGAGTTCATTACTCAGTATTTGTCTACACATATTTTCTTTAGCCTGTTGACGAGTTTTTATTCTTTTTATGTCTCATTGAAACTATTATTGTAGCTAACTAAGAATGCTCTACAATTAGAGATCGAGCATAGCGATTAACATACAATTTCAATGTAAGATTACTAATTCAAGATTATCACAAGAAGGCGTGTTTCCCGCAATTAACCGCAACAAGTCATGCGATGTTTTTTTTTATGATGCTTAGAAACTACTATGTATTATTGTTAGATATAATACGTAGATACAGGATAATTGATAATCCGCGGAGTAATTGCGTAGCACACATAGACTGACAATTGATCGTATGGCATTTTCTTACATTTTGACAGTTCAGCAAAGTTCATTGCGTTATTTACGTTGTTGAGAAGACGATTTTATTAAACCTATAAAGAAATGGATTAGAAATATCTTTCAAAACTCTCGGATTGTGATTGAAACTGTGTTTCGTAGTTAGGGTGCAGGATTGCACTAAAACAGTGTTGTTTACTTGCCGCAGGGCTGCCCTCGTCCAACAAGCTTTTGTTCGCGACTCCGCGTGGGATTTGCGGAGACACTTGATTATCTATTTCCCAACATTGTACCGAGATGAACAATGCTTTTGCTTTATCCGAGACTCAAACACTAATGTAATGTTATCCCTCTGTTTATTACAATTTTTAAATTTAATTCGGAATTAACTAGGCCATCATCATCAATCTGCCTAGCCTTTTTCCCAACTATATTGAGGTCGGCTTCCAGTCTAACCGGATGAAGCTGAATACCAGTATTTTACATGGAGCGACTGCCTATCTGACGCTGACCTCCACAACCCAGATACTGGGGGTAATACGATACCCCTTGGTAAGACTGGTTGTCAGACTTTCGGGCTTCTGACTACCCGTAACGACTGTCATAGATCCACGAATGACAGCCGGGTCCAACAGCTTAAAGTGCTTTCCGAGGCACGGAGGTACTTAGAACCTTAAGTAGGTACTTAGTTTAAAATAAATTGTAAACTATCGTTCGTTGTATTTGCGTGTTATTGATCAGTTAAATGGTTAGTGTACGTTGTCTCTTGGTTATGTGCAATTTGAAAGACGAATGCGAATGTTTTATAATCAGTAGTCGACGTTTATGATTTTAATTTCAACGAAGTCAAGCCGAACGTCAAAGCTTTACAAAAGCGTTGATACAAAACATTAAACTCGTTGTTGTGTGTTACATTAAGCCGTAGTATTTAACCGTGTAGTGGTGTGCACACGTACGCGAAGCAGCGAGGGCGCGCGCGGCGGACCGCAGCGTTCGCCGCAAATTGTACTTTCATTCCGCCTCGCTAAATGGACTGTTTGTCGCGTCCGAGCTCGCGCGAATTTACTCCACACACCACGCATATTTGTTTTTTGTGCTCACTATTTATGTGTTAACCGAAACCTTTTTGTTGTAACGGCAAAATAAACCTTTTAAAAGCTGAATCATGAGGTACTTACTGCCAGCAAATTATTATCTATAAGTACATAATACAAAAAAACCCTGTCTGCAGAATTTTAATTAAGAACGCTGTTTTTAACACGTCTATTATTCGGAATTATACGTAATGCAAACTGGAACACGAATTATTTTCGCAAATATTTAAATTAGATTTTTATGAGAGCGTAAATAAATAAACATGACGAATAAAATATAAGGCCAGTTAAGTATATATTTTTAGAAGTAAGACAACAACAAGGTTCCTCCATTTGCTAGATAAATATCAAACTTCGTGAGTCGTGCAACTATTGGAATATTAGTGCGTACATAATGCAAATTTCCTTTAGCGATGTGCTAATAAACTGGCTGACAGGCCATCGCTTCACGTATTCAATTTGTGTGTGGATTAAACACGTTTGCTTCTTCTTATCAACGGAAGATTAAATTAATCGTTCGTTTTTATTCAAATAGAGTTCAAGAAAGTTTATAAATTTTATTATTCGTTGTTAGATATGAATGATGTCAAACTTGATTGTTAACCCGCTTCCCATCACGGAACTTGCTTTGATATGATGTAAAAGCGATAAAGAAATATTCACGGACACAAACAAGAGTTAACAAAATAATAAACACTATTTGTACAGTGATCGATAATAAATTAATGTATGATGTTGACATTGCAGACCGCCCGCCGCGCGAGGTCGCGCCGCGCCGCACTCGCCCCGCCGCGACACCGCGCGACCGACCGACGGACGCGCCGAATTACCGCAAATTACATTTTCATTCGCCGCCCCTACCGCCAGGTTATTGTGAAAATTTACTACTAAACTGGAAAATACCGCCTCTAAATTTAACGCTTTTTATGATAAACGACTTGTACTCCCACAGCGACGAATATTAATTTTTACACTAACGGACCGTGAATTACAGAGAATTGTAGTGAGAGTTAGTTATATCTTTGTTTCTCAGTTCCTCCAGCCGCATGATTCAGATGGCCGCGACTGCGAGCGTCTCCAGACAGTGAGAACTCTATGAATTCAGCGAGTAATTAATTGTAATTTCCGACGACAGACGTGTGAAGATTTTTGAACAGCTACGAGTTATAAAAGTGAAATGAGTGTTATATAAATAAAAACTATTTAGGACAGAAGATACCGGAAGTAATTATTTGAATATATTAATTTATGCAAGGCAATAACCTATTGTTTGTGTAATAAACTAATGAATTACGTAGACAGAGATGAGCTGAGTCTCACTTTAAAACTAAACGCTTTAAAAGCAATCACTATGCAATATTGAATTTCGTGCGCTATTCAAATACTTTTGCGAAATTTCTTGTCTAGCATATTGTTCCCATACTTGAACTCCCTCGTAGCGTGAGTTCGACGCATTCCTACGTATCGCTATGTCGAAATTCAATCAGAGAATAGCACTATTGAGCGCAAAATATCGACAAAGGGTTTCAGATTAAAGCAGTTTTTCTTATTGTCGTTACGAGGCGAACAATCCCCGTCCCATCTGCACCTCGTATAACTCTACAACAGTAGCTGCGAGTACGAACGGAGGAATAAAAAGCGGGCGTACAAAAGGGCCACAAAATACGTACTTTTGCGAGCTCTCCACAAAAGATATAGTACGGTTTGTCATTAAGGAGTTCATCCCCGCGCGAGAAATAAAAGAGGAACGTCGGGTTTCGGGGTGAGAGGGCGCCCGCGGGGTGTGAGGCGGGGAGGACAGCACGCGAGGCGAGGAGGTGCACTAATGGCTCCGACACTCATCCGCTAATGCCGCGGGTGACTCCTCTTTTTGCGCGATTTTCACGTGGTTTAGTCGGTAGAGCTTTTAATCTGCGGCCGCATCTTGCCAACGCGGCTAACGGTGCTCCATTTGTTTCACTATTATTTATTGTTCCCCCACAAACATCGCTTGAATTTATTCCAAACATCTTCTTAATGAAGAATAAGATAGTCAATTAATTAAACGCTCTATCGACACTATTATGCAGACTTGACGAGTTTTCGTAATTCGCGATAAAATTTGAAAGCGTTGGGCAGTAAGAATCCACCAATTTAAATTAATAAACACATTTAATCGATTCGTTAATTTCGTCACGAATTGATTTGAGAACTAAAATAAATTTTCTTCTAAATACCAGTGATCTACGATATGAATCATTTGACGGTGAATTAATATTCAGATGAGAGAGGTATTTAATGATTGTATGACATGCATGAAGAATGCAATGTACCTACAGTATAATTCTCAAGAGGATTTTTGTTTAACTTTTGTATAGAATCAAGACAGTAGAGTGGCTGTTTCGAATTCAGGTGTCGTAAAACCATCAGGATTCCTTACGACATAATACAACGGAATATGGCACATGAGTGCACGGTGCACGCCGCGAGCTGTGACCTGAATGCGGGTCGCGGTTCCACGCCACAATTTATTGTCTCCCTTGAATGCTCGTACGCGCACGTTGCGGCTGCGTACATCGTGACCAGGCTAGCCACCACGTGAATACTAACCGATAACATCTACATAATGTCACCAATCTATAATGCCCTATGTAACAGTGTTAAAGGACATAGACATAAATTATGCGTGTCGTAAGTGGATACCCATGAATAATGTTTTCACATTAGCACCTGCTATTAAACTGATAAGAAAAGATTTACACCAAAAAGATATTAAATCAAAATGAAGAGGTTAAACGGCATAACCATTTAGTTATAAGTTTTCCGGCGCATCCGGCCGCCTCCCGGGGCGCCTCGACGATGAACTTTTACTGCTTTTACCGCGATTGTGTTCTGCGGAATAAACTAAACGGACGCGGCACTTCCACTGAGGTTTCGGCCTTCATTAATGCCAGCCGACTCTTTTATGAATTATTTATGCAGGCTGCGTTCTATCTGGCCTGCGGGCGGCGCTCTCGCCAAGTTTCCACTTTATTAAACAAAACAGTCGCACATCGAGAAGGCACGCTATTGTATTGAAAGCGACGTCGCTCTTATGGCCCGCAATAAATAATTCCTCCGGCGAAATGGCATTCAAGTCGATAAATGGGCTATTATTTCAGCAGACAGAGGCCAACATTATCATCGATTCGTATCGCATTCGCGGAGCAATAATTGTTTAAACATAGCCTGCCGTGGAACATTAGTGGCTGGCACATCGATAATGCACACTGCCAATCGCTGTCGCCGCTTCTCGTTAGCTTTCTAATTACTCACTGCTGTAATTGTACCCTGTACAAGTGTACATTGTGAACTTTTACACGAGTTCGTACAACAACAAATAGGCAGATTAGGGGTAGGATTGCATCTAAATATTTAAACAGGGTTCAATTATCTACGCAGTTGAGTGAAGTGCTCGTGAACGACAATATAATTGGCTTTACTTAAAATAATTGCTACTCGAGCGTCGATACTTATAATAAACAGAATCGTCGGACGGGAAGGCGCGTCATTAATATTCATTATAAACAAATGGATATAATTACTTGGCAAGAACAAGTTGATTGGAGAGCCGTGGAGTGGGTGTGTAGTGGGACACGTCGTTATCTCGGTATCGAGTCGAGCCGAGCCGCGCCGGCTCCGGTGTCACCTCGTAATCAGATTGTAATTGCGCGATCAAGAGCCGGCTACGCTCCACTACACACCACCTGTCAATTTAAACCTTCTTGCTACGATACTAAATAAAAACAACAACAATAATATTCTTGTCGGCCTCATGAATCATGATAATGTTTGGTGCCAGATAATTACGACTTATCTGATGTAGAATACTGTAGGACCTACTTTACGGCTTTAGATTTTTGTCGACGTTGGGCGTTGCGTTAGATATTGTGAAAATCTATGTAAATAATTTGTACTTACACGTAATCGAATCACCAAATATTTGTAAAGTACACAACAACCACGACGAAAATATAGCAGTGCAATCAAATAACATTAAATATTTAGAGAGGCGGACAAAATGGCCTCAAAATCTCACGGTCAGATTCATTCAAACATTCCCTTATAAATTAAGTAGAATGCAATCGGACCGCGTCCGAGCGATTCTGATTGACAGATTAGCGTCGACATTATCACGAGACTCGCGACACACGGTTTCATAACAGCCGGGGCAGGCAGGCGTGAGCGCTCTGTTGACTCGCATGTTTCTCGCCAAACAAAGAGCCAGCTTCCTGGCTACCCTTGTTTGTTTAGGTCCACGCCAAACGTTTATTGCCCTTTGTGTATCTTACCTCTCGGCAAAGCGTGAAGCCTTTTTGACTCGGCACTTTTTATGAGAGCGCTTATAAACGTGTACGTTACTTGACATTCTAAAAACAACGTTGTCTGATATTTATATTAGTGAAAGAAGCATTGTTGTATAAATGCAATCGCTCGAAGTAAAACCCATAAACAAACAAACGTGGAGGAGGCACTACATCATAGTTGATTCACGGCGAGCGAGGTGAAACCGCACAAGAGCTTACGTGATAATAAAGAAACACAAACAAGTTTCTCGACGCACATGAATTGACCAATTTGTAGACGCTAGATAGTTTCACAAGCGGTTTGTGTATACATATAGACGAATCAATCATCGCGGTGCACACAGCTTTTTTGTCGACGTAACGAGCGGCGGCGCTGTAATGACTCCGCATTTCCGGCGCCTTATGTGTTCCGCACCTTGTACTGGAACACAATGGCGCTCGCTACACAAATACTAGTGTATTCGGTAGCGCTATAGCAGTGTAATTAGCGCTGTTAATACAGTCCTAATTTATGCAATGTGCAACGGAGCCTCCACTCGCGCCGCGCTCCGTGTCGTGTACACGCGCCGCTAACACCGATTGTCTGAATATTCGTGTTGCCATCAAATTATTTTCGGTTCGACGCGCGCCGATTATAATTATTATTTTTAGTTTCGCAACGTCGTTGATTGCAGGCTCGATATCGTGGATTATTAGAACGCTTCATATCAGCTGCTTGTTCTGAATAACAACATTAATACATATCGATAACTTCATCCTAGAACTCGATGGTTATCATTAAAGCTTTATCTGGTCGATACTATCTAATACGATTTTTTTTATACTGACTCAGCTGTCTTGCTTTTGTTCGGACATGATAACCAGTTATCACGGATTTTGTACTAAAATTGATTGGACTGATTACGGACGGTTCCACGATAAACTTTATGTATCTGTATTATTTTTTGTGTGATCAGAAAAGTAGGCGATAAAAGTATTAGGTAGATAAAGGCTATGTTAAATCGTGATAAACAGCCGATATCAAGAGAGATATTATGCAGGTATCAGTCAGTCTCGGCGAACTAATCGCCTTTATAAAAAGTCATAATTTAGGAGTCGAAGTTATCAGGTGACATCAAATTGAAATAGCGTGGAAATCAAACGAAATGAATAACTAACATTACAAAGTTAAAGATAGAATTTGTCGCACAGATAGTTGGTTATATCCAACATGGATAACGTTTATCGCAGGTCGTATATATGTACAAGTGCAGAACGACGGCGTCCAGTTGCGATGGAAGCTTGCTTATTTACGGAGACCGTTTGCACTGTACTGTTTGCTATCTCGTTGTGCAGACTGCCGAGTCGCCGACTCACTGGCAATTCTTGCTATTGCAGTATTGCCATACGACACGACACGAACACGGCACACAACTCAACAATATTCGTGATCAAAGAACGTAGAACAATGATTCCATGAACAATAAGTACTCGCAAGATTTACCGAAGTTTTTAAGTAGGTACGATGTTCTGTTATCTAGACATGGAATCGGAATCAAAAGAAACAAGAAAAGAGGTTGAAAGATCAGCTATACGGGTTCATGTAAAGTATACGTAATGTTAAATATGTAATATAGTTTGCAAGTATTTGTGCGTAGCCGCAGCGGACAGAGCGAGGGATGGAGTTTGTGAGTTTACACAGGCGGTGTTTACTTAACGTGTTTACTTGCGAGCCCGATGCTTATTGTGAGCATGGAGCGTCTGTCGGCCGCGGTCTACGAATACTGTTTAATTTGTTGGATGCGTCAAGTGGCGACTGTAGCCGACTCACAAAGTTCACAAGTAAAATTTCACGCTTCTTGGAAACTAACAACGTTCACAGAATTCCTCCGCTAATGTTTGGAACGTCTTTGTGAAAGTTCTAAACATTGTTCATTTGTCATAGTTAGCCGCTACACAATCGTGTTTCTCATATAATATTAGTAATACAATGTAAACTGCTGCTGCATGTTTATTTTAATTCAGTCATTTGAATAAACATTCTTATTTTAATGATTACTTGGAAATAAAGCCCACAATAAAATATTTATGATCCGATCCTTAAATATTTTATGGTTTCCTGTTGTGCAGACGACATCGAAAGGTTCGCGAGCAAATCTATATTGTGCCCAATCTAAATGATAAAATAACGGAGTAACATTTTTGGCAATTCACCCGGCGACCTAAAAGGATTAACGTGTAGGTACTTAATTGAGCCAAAACAGTTAAATGAGCGACCATTTATTTATTCGAATTATGTAGGTATTTAATATTCAAATTTGCTAAATATGGAAAGTATTTGAGATAAACAATACAGCGTAGTATATTTGAGTGGGTGCGGCTAAAGGGAGCAAGTGCGGGGTCTGCGTGCGGCGCGGCTCGCTCGTCGACCGCAGACCGCAGCGGTGCGGCTAACCGCACCAGCACCCACCCCGCCCGCCCGCGCCTCATCCCCGCGCCGCGCCCGCTAAGCTGGACTTGTCTCTACACTTGATCTCTACGCCTTCGTAAATGGTTAAGGTTTCCACTTAATTATAATATTTATTGAACTTACATGATGTCACGAGTGTATTCTGCATCGCGACTTACTTAGTTCTTTGACAAAATTAATTGCCTGACCACACTGTTGAGGAAACAACACGTGGTGTGTCATGCAGCCATCAAGTGCAACTCCTACTTGTTGTACGGTGCTCATAATCAAAACATGGAATTTAATACAAAGAAGGTGTTTATTTAAATTAAATTTTGTTATTATAGCCGATTTTATTGCGACAAACAAACTGCACTACATTTATACGATTTAAAAAAACAAGGCAAAATACAAATTACTTTTATTTCATAAATAAATTGTTACACCAATTTAACATCGAACAAAAATATCGGTTGTAATTTATCGGTTGTTTTCAGTTTACGTTGCTAACGGTACCTGGTAGTGGTACCTAGCAGGTAAAGTGCTTAGGTAGGTACTGCAGGTACATCTAGACATACAGACAACGAGACTACAAACATGTGGGTGCGGTATAATTCGGTACCGTGTTCTGCTAGGGGTAAACGGTGGATCATTAATTGCTAATTAACCGTTTGACGTCGTTTAAAAGGCAGTTAACTAACTATATTTGCGCATTAGAGCTCAGGTGGTCTCTTCTCTTTAACGTAGGGTTTACCTACTTTGCTCATCGATGACAAATGATATGAGCTGTGATTTTGTTTTTGTTATTCGATTATATGTTACTAGCTGTTCCCCGCGGTGTCACACGCTGCGCGGCTCCTAAGGGTCGTAGCGTGATGTTATATAGCCTATAGCCTTCCTCGATAAATGGACTACCCAACACTAAAAGAATCATTCAAATCGGACCAGTAGTTCCAGAGATTAGCGCGTTCAAACAAACAAACTCTGCAGCTTTATAATATTAGTATAGATTTGTTTTATTAACTATTTCATCTATTGGAGATACTTACCTACAACAATGGTTATCTGAAGGTGTTAAGTAAGATATCAGCTCGGCGTTACGGGTAGAGTATTCCCGCCTCTACCCTTTTTCACGGACATTATTGATAATTATGTTAAGAGATAAAACAAACTACACAAATCAATGCAGTTTTATAACTATGTAGGTATCGAGTAGAAAAGTAATAACATTGTATACAAAGTAGTAATAATTTTGAGAACTCTCGCGAGTCTAGTCTTCATTGATGCTGATCGCATCCATCAAAGCGTCGCCGTCGTCGCGTCGTCGTCTGATAATGATCCCGCTACTCGACTGGAGAATATTTCACACCATTACAAAACCACGGAACATCGACTGCTAAAGTATCTTACTACTGAGCGTTCTACTTTAATGCTACCTGCATTTTATTTACTACTGAAGTACGAAGTCACGATTCGTAAATGTCATTGGATAGCAACACTGGATTAGTTAATAGTGTCATAGATCTTGAAAGCTTAGACTCTTGATAAAAGTGTGCCAGTGCTTAAAGTTACTGCGCTGTTACACATCGCCCGTCTTTACTCTAACGAAGGCATATAATCAGCCTATAACGTTCCCACTGCTAGGACTCAGGCCTCCTTTCTGTGAGGGAGAGTGGGTCAAAAATTCATAATCCACCACGCGAGCCCAGTGCGGGTTGGTATGTCACATATCTTCGAAATTTTGGTTCTAGGACAGGCCGATTTCCTCGCGAAGTCGCGATGTTTTCCTTCATCGTTTTGAGAGCAGTGGTGATGAAATTATTTACACAAAGTAAAGCACCTGCCTGGGTGCGAACCCACGATCTACAACTTGTTAGTCGGGGCCCTTACCATTGAGGCACCACTGGTCTCCTGGGTAATAAACTAGCTGATTACTAGGTCATCGATTAGATACATTATGAATAGTGGTTTGACAGTCATATCCACCGATAAATATGACAGCTAAACATAATTTCATAATGTATTCAGTACACAAATGCATTGGAAATATTCAACTGTCCATAATATATTAATATTCATTTGAATTGGACATGAATTTCCAGTTAAGCTGTACATTTACGTTACACGAAGGTTAGGGGTTAATAAGTCGTTTCGCGCACATTAATTCAAACCGCATTATATACCTAAATCTTTAATTATTCAGTAGCTATTATGCCGTATAATGTATTATACATATTATCAATGCTAAATACGTTATTAATGGGCTTCTATTCTATTGGACACCGAGTGAGTAATGTTCACCATTATAGACGCTTTCTTATTTATAATTCAACACGTCTCCTGCGCAATTATTACTATACTTACTGATGATATATCCTGGTGTTAAATATTCATAAAAAGCTATAAAAAGGGGATCGTTAAGTGTCGTTTGACCAGAGTTGATAATAACAGCGCTCGAGTTCCTTTGATAGCGCCGTAAACTTCAATCTGCGAACCTTTCGAAACGTTTTATGTTATCTAGAGAACGTTATACGTAATCACTGTTATGATTATGGCTATGAGATTCATCCGGTTCATTCATAACGTGCAAGATATTATGACGGATTGACGGGGTATTGATAGATATACTATTTATCTGCGCCGTGTTAGCTAACAATTTTTAGGTAGACCACTTACTACACTACTAGATAGATTATCTATTATTATTTAAATTATCATTCAATTGTTATGATGACAATAGCAGTCCGCGTAAACGTTTAATTTTATCGAAATAATTTGTATTTATATTTTATGGTTGATGGATTGTATTTAGTATCAATTTGGATTTGGAGTATTTTACAATTTGATCAGGGCATCAGTCAGTAACACTAATAAAGTGCACTTAAACACAAATCCAGCAAGTGTATTGTGGGGAGCTGTCAGATCGCGAGGGATCCCGCCGTCAATAGCTGCGAGGGTCGCACAGTGTTGTTATTGCCTCGAAAAACGGACATCCCCTTTTTATTAACATATCCGATAGAACAGGCTATTTTAAAAGTAAGAGTAAAATACCCGTGTGACAATTTTGTCCCAATCTAGAGATATAATTTTTTTCATTTTTTTTCTCTGGTTTCCATAAAAACCATAGAAATCGCAATAACTTTAGATCCAATCCGTTTTTGTTATATATTTGATTGCAATTACTTGATGCTTTATATAAAGTAAATTATCAAGCAAACTCTCAATTTTTATTGAACCCGTGTAGTGTGTAACATCGAATTTTACATATTTTCGTTTTTATTTTTTTATGGGCTTATTTCATGGCATTTGGATTCAATATCGAGACAAGCTGTTGCTTTGACACTAAGAAGTACCAATTTAAAATATCATATCCAAATCTTATGGTATCTCGAATTTACAGGATTCTGAAATTTAGGCGCTAGGGTTAGCACAAGTCGTATTTTTTAAAAATGTTTTTTTATTAAAAAAAAAAAAAAGATAATAACATAATAATGGGACCCTGTTCCCGATACCGGCGGGCTACTATTTTTTTATATTTTGAAATATTTTTTATATATATTTATTTTTAAGAAATATTTAAAAATGTAAAATAATATGTGTAAAAATAAACAAAGGACATAATAACATGGTTATCTGAAAGAAGTGACAATATCATTGATTTTCACATTGTTAATGATAAATCCAACTATTTTAATATTATTAAATAATTAAAAAGTAAATTAAATTAAACCGCAGTTTCTAACAACAGGCGTTACCCACCTGCTCCATAAATCAGGTAGTCCCGCGGAACCCAAGAATTATAGACCGATCACGTGTTTGTCGACGGTTTATAAACTTCTTACATCTATTTTGAGAGCGAAAATTAATACACACATTGAGAGTAACTCGGTTATGTCTGCCTCTCAAAATGGATGTAGGAATGGGTCCCGCGGTACTAAGGAGCTACTCCTCATAGACATGGCCATTAGCCAACAGGTTCGTCGATCCCGCAAGGATCTGTCGACATGTTGGATAGATTACAAGAAGGCCTACGACTCGGTGCCACATACATGGCTCATGAGGGTGCTGGAGTTGTACAAGATAGATGCAACTCTACGCACCTTCCTTGAGTCGTGTATGGGGCAATGGAAGACGGTCCTTCGTTATCCAGGATGTCGACAGATCCAGGGGAATGATGAGCCTGTATGGATTAAACGGGGAATATTTCAGGGCGACAGTTTGAGTCCACTTTGGTTTTGCTTAGCCCTGAATCCTCTAAGTACACTACTGGAGGATTCAGGTCTAGGCTATCGGTTAAAGAGAGGTGGTCAGGTCATATCTCACCTCCTTTACATGGATGATTTAAAACTCTTTGCTCCCAACAAATTGCGTCTGATGGAACTACTGAAGGTAACTGAAACTTTCAGTAGCGCCATCAGGATGGAATTTGGTGTGGATAAATGTGCAGTCATGCATGTAAAGCGAGGGGAGATTATGGAATCCGAGGGAATTCAACTCTCCGATTCCATAAGCCTCAGATCCCTCTCCTCATCCGAAAGCTATAAGTATTTGGGTATGTCGGAAGCGTTAGGCATCAACGACGCTGACATGAAGCAATCGTTGAAGGAGCGCTTCTTTTGTCGCCTGAAGAAGGTATTAAATAGTCTTCTTTCGGGCGGAAATAAGGTGCGCGCCTTCAATGGTTGGGTCATGCCGGTTTTGATGTACTCTTTCGGCATACTCAAATGGACTCAGACCGAACTCGACGCCCTGGATAGAAGAGTCCGTACACTACTGACGGCAAACCGGATGCATCACCCACGATCATCGGTGATGAGACTGTATATCCCGCGGAAGTGCGGGGGTCGAGGCTTTTTAAATGCGAAGACCCTCCACAACCGCGAGGTGTGCAGTCTCAGGGAATATTTTTTAAAAGCCGAAGTGGGTATGCACCGTGATGTTGTCGCAGTGGACAAGGGGCTCACCCCGCTCTCCATGGCTAAAGAGAACTGGCGCAAACCTGTAGTACTTTCTACTGATGACCGCAAGAAGGTATGGCAAAGCAAGGAGCTTCACGGGCGCTTCTATCGGGCTCTTCATGAGCCCGGTGTAGACTTCTTAGCGTCCGTATCCTGGCTACGTTTTGGTGACCTTTTCGGGGAAACTGAAGGTTTTGTCTGTGCAATTATGGACGAAGTTATCTTAACGAATAACTACCGGAGACATATTATGAAGGACGGGACGGTTGACGTGTGTCGGGCATGCCACCGTCCGGGTGAGTCTATCAGACATATTATCTCTGGTTGTTCTCGTCTGGCTAACGGCGAGTACTTGCACAGGCATAACCAAGTAGCTAGGATTATTCACCAGCAACTTGCTTTGAAATATAAACTTGTAGATTCTGAGGTACCGTACTACAAGTATGTGCCCGACCCAGTTCTTGAAAATGACCATGTCACATTGTACTGGGATCGGTCTATCATTACTGACAGGACTATTGTTGCCAATAAGCCTGATATAGTGGTGATAGACCGATTAGCGCGCCGCACAATGATTATCGATGTTACCATTCCACATGACGGGAACCTCGTGAAAGCTGAGAAAGAGAAACAAATTAAATATCTCGACTTAGCTCACGAGGTTGTTGACATGTGGAATGTGAGCTCGGCTATCATTGTGCCGATTGTCGTATCAGCCAATGGACTGATGGCCGAAAGCCTCGATCAACATCTATCGAGGCTCTCGTTAGGCGGTTGGATCAAGGGCCTGATTCAGAAGGCAGTACTCCTCGATACGGCTCGCATTGTGAGGAGGTTCCTGTCTCTGGAGCCCTAACCACCGGTAGCTTGGACCCTGCTCCCGACACCGGCGGATCGCTATTTTTTTATATTTTTAAATGTTTTTTATACTTACTTTTATTTATTAAGAAATATTTAAAAATGTAATTAGATAAGAAAAAAAAAAGACGAATAAACGAAATAATAATTATCAAGGGTCTGATTCAGAAGGCAGTACTCCTCGATACGGCTCGCATTGTGAGGAGGTTCCTGTCTCTGGAGCCCTAACCACCGGTAGCTTGGACTCTGCTCCCGACACCGGCGGATAACTATTTTTTATATTTTTAAATGTTTTTTTATATTTATTTTTTAAGAAATATTTAAAAATGTAATAAAATAAGGCATGTAATTTAATAAAGGACATAATAATAATAATTAGATCCTTCGAAAATACAGTTCAATGTTTGTGTATTTTTTGGGAACAGTGCTTCGATCAATAATAGTACTAGATGAATGATTAGGAACAAAAATAAGTCGCTAAAGTGGCCACGTTTGCACACAGATAAACATTTATACTTCTTACTACGAACTATAGAAAAAAGTTTAATAATATTAACAACTTCAGACTATTATAAACCTTAACACTCTAACATAAAGTTTAATTACGATTGCAAATGATTAATATTTAAGTCCTTCTGTCATCGAAGCAATAAATTTAAAATGTCACTTGAAAATAAAAAGTCATTTTTTTAATAAGTACAAAAATATTTATTCGAAAATGAAACTTAACGTCTAAGCAATAAGGTTAAAAACATTTTGTTGACAATTTCGTACTTACTCGAATTTGGAACTAGACGTAGTTCTTGGAATTACATTTCAATGCTTCAATGTTTGTTAGAATAGTTGGCGCGTTGTCGCAAACATTGGCCAACAATCATAATATTTGCTAATTGATTTATATTTACTATTTAACTGTGTTACTATTTTATGAAAAACATTTAATGATAAAAACTTACCGAAAAAAAGATATCCTTCCAAAATCTTGGTGTTACGGTGGTTATTTACACAACTTTTGAACGCGTACTGAGCCATTTTGACGTCTTAATATTGGCTATGATTGGACCATACTAATTTGAAATAAGAGCACAAAAGTATTCGTGCTCGTATTTTTCGGGCCGTTTTTGAAGCGCTTATCGGGCATCTAGTACTATTATTGATCGAAGGAACAGTGTAAAGAAATAATATCCTCACATGAAAGAACGAGCCTTGAAAAAGTGTGGGAGAGCAGACCATATAACGTTACAAAAGCCTCTCTTTCAGATACTTGTACTGGAGGTGTTGGGTAACATAATATTTTGCTACAAGTACTTGCCTATATGGTGGAAACGCGGAGTCGGGGCCCATGACTTAAATTATGCAACTTGGCAAGTTTTCAAAGTCAATTATAAATTGTTTACAACTGTTGAGTCTTCTTAGGTCTAATAGATTTTGGTGGTCTAAAGTAGCTCGAAATGTTTCGTGTAAAGTGTGCTTCACCCTATTCGTCTCCGAACTTGGCTTAACATGCAATAAAGCATGAAAAATATTAGTATAAATAATTAACTTTAGTTGTATGATTAGTTCGAAGTAAAACTAATAAAAAGATATAAGAATATTATTTGTAAAATTTATGAGTGTGGGTGTAAATATGTATACGTATTACGTATAGTAAGTATTATTCTATGATAAAATAAAATGCAACATATTTAAACCTACAAATTAAAAATATTATTTTTTGTGAAGTGATGACCCTAAAATCAAAATTATCAGAAAAAACTTTAGAAGTGAATAACTCCTAGATAACGCGAGATTTGGATGTGTTAATTTTTTTAGTGATTGGTATGGGTCTAAGTATGATTCACAATAAATATTGAATCCAACTAAGCAAAGATACAACCATGAAAAATCAAAATCTAAAAACACAAAAAAAGCATATTTCTTTACATCTGTACTAGTTAGTATTGCTTTGTATTTTTTTTCAAATACCTTTATTATAGTTTTATTACACATAATAAAGAAAATGTTAAAATAATGCGTATTTTTTTTGCAATTAATTAATTTAGAAAAGTTAAAAAAAAAATTAAAAAATTATTTACTCGTGTTTGTTGTAAAATTGGAACACGGGTGTTTTACTCTTACTTTTAAAATAACCTCTTTTATCGGATAAGTTAATAAAAAGAGGATGTCCGTTTTTCGAGGCAATAACAACACTGTGGGTCGCCACCCCCGTGTTTGTTACCCCTTCGCCTTGTTTGCATTGTTTCACTGTATTTGAACAGAGTACGCGCACCCGCCGCCCTACAACTGTTACCGTTTTCATGATAATGTAAGCGAGATTTAATGATACAATCTATGTGAATAACGCGACTACTGCACGACCGCATTACTTATACACGCACATATGTAAACTATGTAAATTCTCAAACATTTTATTTAGTATGCTAAGTAAAAAGGCCGCCACTTAAAATTCTTACAGCGCTGGGGATGCAGTTTTACGGGTTATTACATTGAATGGGAAATGAGTGAGTCATAGGCGTGTAGTTTACGAGTCGAATAGAAATCGTCTGTTTTAAATGAAACTCAAGGAGCGAACAAGGCGTCCAATTCATGAGGGCCGTTTCACGCCCGACCACCGCCGACCGGGTCCGAGCAGAGCCGAGTGTCGGGTTCCCAGCGCAAGGCTCTCGGCGCCTCGGCTCCGGCGTCCACGCAAACTGTTTCGAAATCAATATCCGTGTCTCAATCAGTGCAATTAAGGTGGTCCGTGGAACAGGGGTCGTATTCAGTTTAATTAGTTTGACGCCGTCGGCGAAAGGGAAGATAAATAAACGAGTAGAAATACTTGGCTACGTAGTGGAGTAACGTTAAATGTGCACCCAGTGGAAGCAGTGCTCACTTGCTCACCGCTTGCCGAGCTACGTCTATGCTCTGGTATACACAGCCTGTTCTATGTTATCCGATTGTATTGCTTCCTTAATACTCCGAATATAAAAAGCAAAAACAAGATGTAGGTATTCTTACAAATCGCGATTAGTATGTTTCAGTAAATTACTAAATAATGATTATAGCATTGTCGGTAATGGGTAAAAAAATACACTGACATGCGAATCAAGAAGATAACGCGGCCAAGTCTTTACTAATTGTGAGCACTTATTATTATTACGTTGTTTTATTGCGTGGTTTTAGAATGACTATAAAACTGTTGATTAGTCACGAGCGTTCATGGACATGAAATAACTCAATATGCTCACGAACGCAAGTTTTACGAAATCAGCCAATTTTTTATAAATGGAACGTTGTTATAACGGAACACGCTGTACTTGTATGGTATGAGCAAATTTAATAACGCACCGAGGGTGAGTACGCCCTATTTTTTCACATGGTTTAGAATATCACGTCCCTCGGTATTATAGGGGTCGAATTTGAAAACACAATTAGACTTAATACAGAGGTGATTGTTGGCGGGCGAGGGTCGCAAGCGAGGGGTTACGGCAAATCCTTTAATTTGGCTCCCCGATCAAATAATAAAGCGGACGGAGGGGCCGCGAGCGGCGATATCGCGTTTAGTGGTTTTATTGCAAGCGCCATCTGCCGCGCGACGCACCCTGTAGATGGAGAGATAATTTCGCTTTGAAAGCGAGGGGGCGACGCGCGACGCTGCGCGCCGAAGCGTTCATTGTGAGTTGTTGCGTTCGTTTAGACAATTCACAGCGCTGTATCCGCCTGTAGATGTACGAGATAGCGCTCCCATTATGCGGGGACCCTTAACGACTACCTGCATGTTGATGTGAACACTCAACGGCTATAATTTGATAAGGCACGCCGCGCGCCTCGAGCTGCATTACGCCTTACTCCTTTACGTTTTATTGAATCGAGTAACAGGACGTTGAGTCACATTAATAGGTGGTAAGTATATTTTGTCATAAAGTATCAACATAGCGAGCTCATTGATAATCGAATTATGGCTTTTGGAATGCAGTTAGGCAATGCAGATTACATGCCGATAAGCTGAAATAACCTTAATTAGCCATTGAATACGCACCTATAGCATTTTATACATACCTTACTTTACATTATACCTAGTATTACCTAGGTCCTTCAAAACAATGTTTGCTTATAGATATAAATAAACCGTCTATCGTTGATATTAAAGTCGACGTACTAATCTTCGGTATTACATTACCTACTTTAATACTCGATAATCCAAAAAAATATCTAATATCCTAATAATACCTATACCTATCGTCGTCGTAAACAAAGAGGGCAAAAGAGACGTGTTGCCATGATATCCACCCTCGGTTATTATAATAAATAGTAGGTAAGCTGATGGCCCGATGTTACGTGCACTGTTTTTATCAATGAGAGATTGCGCGGGTGTGCGGCCACCCTAATGCAAGGGCAAACAATCCTTGGGGCCGCGCATGAATAAATTTGAGCGGTGCGAGCGGTCTGAGCTTCGAGCGATGCGAGCGGTTTGAGCGCATCGTCCTCCCCCAACGGCATAGAATGGATGGAATCGCAATAACCCGGAGATTATTAAATTATACGGACACGTACAGCTTTCGAAAGTATTGAAATGGATTTTTCGCTAGAATGCTTTGGTGATAAAACGAGTTTTAACTGATTTGACGGATAAATTGTTTTGATGTGTGCGTGTAAAGATTGGAAAATAGGTGAAGTATTTTTGTTGGGTTTGTGTGGAATTTGAGTCGAGCTTTCAAACAATTTCATTTCATTAATTTTAAAATAGATAAGTAGAAGCTTTTTAGTAAAAACCAAAGTACTAACGGAAATGAGGTACGGTCAATAAAACTTCAAGTGAGCATTTAATAACAATCACATGACAACAAACAATGTGTAACCAAAATTAAAAATCAAAAAACGTAAAAAACGTCGTTTATTCAACATATAAAAACAAAAGGCAACTCCTATCAAATCAAAAATCGAAAATCTGTAACTAAAGGGCTTATTGTTGCAGAGCAACGAGTCCACATTGATATATCATAACAAGCGAGCATTGAGCACGGAGCGTGTGTCGGAGGGTGGCGGGCAACTACAGCCCGAGGGGTGTCGACTGTCGACGCTCGTAAACCACGACAAAGTATTTTATCGACATCCCGCCGCGCCGCGCACCGACTCTATTCACTATTGTCTCTCTCCACATTCGTGACACTACATGAAATCACTCCACCGTATGAATTCGCTCTTCAACTACCCGTTATCTACATTACACGTTACGATTACGACACATCTACACAGATGAGTGCATTTCCAATACCAGGATCTGTCTGTGTCGTCGGCCGATTCTAACTCATTCTACGTAAGGAAACCGTTGCCATAATCGGCAGCGTGAAAGTCAGTCCGGGCGTGAATAATAACTTGAAGCACAGAACAATAAGTCTCCGTGTCGATACTGCCACACAAAGACGAAACAATCAATTCACAGCGTAAGTAGGTGTGATTCGGCACGGTCTCACTACGGTCCGGCCCCGCGACTAACAAAAGAAAATCTAAGCAATTAGTCGTCGTCAGAAAGAGCGGAAAACGCGTGTTAGTCGCGGTCACGCCGCGAGTGCGACTCGGTCACGACGCGCGGGAAACGGCGTGTCGATGCGACAAAACCGACCTTATTGACGCGACAATGTCGTATTGAATAATGTTCCAGTAATAAAATGCTTCTCGATGTATTTCAAGACGACCCTGTATAGAGCATGAAGAGTCACAATAAATAAAAAGAAAAAAGCTCCATTGCCTGTCCCGGCTTCACCTATTAGAGCTAATTTCAATCTCTTGTGTTTACCCGAGGCGACCGTCACTCGGAGTTCAGGAAAAAACAAACACGTTATAAAATAATAAAAAGGAAAACATTACTTGTTATTCTATTACGCTTGCATGCAACACATAAAAGCTTAACAAAGTCGACGGGGTGCATTTCTGGTTCTCGCTCGACTGAGCGTGTTTAAGTGCTAATGTAATAATCCATTACAATGAAGCGCGGCAGTATACGCTAAATAGCGCATTCAAGCATTGAACTAGTGGTGGAGGCCGCCATCTGTCCGCCGCGGCGCAAACAATACGACCCTTCGTAATCACCCCTCGTTTACTAGTTTGCCAGAACCTAAACAAATATCACTCACCGCCGACGGCTTAACATTTCGAGCTCCACGGATCAGACGTATTGTCCGAGAGTTTATCAAACAAATCATAAACCATGTCAATCTAATATCTATGATATACATATAGGTACCTTTAATGCTTATATTTTTAATTAATATCTAGTAGTACTTACATAATAATTAAACGCAAACTCATTTTTTATGATAATTTTGTCCTTAAAAAGAAAATGAATATACAATTGACCGTGTACGAGAGAACACCTGTCATGTTCATTTAAAATCCACGTGTGAATATTAATTGTGTGAAACGAATGAGTGTTTCTTATTACCCGAGTAGCTTTCCGTGTAGTAAATTGATTGTGATTCCTTTTACAGTACGTGTTAAAATACAGGGTGATATTAATAAAAGCGGGGTTCGAGACACGCTGGCGAGCGTAAAATCAACAGATTACCATGAAGCCCCCCCACGGCACCCTCGCGAGGCACCCCTGTGTGTTCGTACCTATTTGTTACGATAGCTTTTGTTAAGCGAACACCCAGTGGTCAGGGCTGTCACATCAACTTGGATTAAAATATTCACGCGATCGATAACATTTTGTTTAGCAAAAACAACATGCTTTTATTTTATCGCGACTATGGTTACCATCCGCCCGGATTTGTCCGGACATGTCCGGACTTTGTCCGGCTCTTTAATTTGTCCGGATTTTTTGGCTTAGATCGAATACGAGTACGGTAATAAAACTTATAATAAGTAATACCAAATAAGTCTTTAATATTTATTAACTTCTCATTCATCTAAAAACAAAATTTACTTCTTTATCAATCAACGAGATCAAACAATAAATCTTGTATTGCTTTGCAAACAATCAACTAAATAGTTGAAACATAAAATATTTTCTTCAAAATAAAAATAGTTTTACGTAAAATAATCAAACTTAACGCTAGTTTCTGGTACTTATAGGTATTAATTTTTATATTATTCAGCGCACTTTTTTATCCCCGTACCCCGCAACCTCCCCTCACGAGCGTCTGCTACCATGCCTACCATACCACTGTAAGTATGTAACTAAATGGGTAATGTTTGGATTTTGTGACTAAAATGTCCGGACTGTTATTGAAACGTCAGGCTTTTTGTTAGGACTTTCAAATTTCTAAATGGTAACCCTAATCGCGATCAGAAATTAACAGCGTGAAAATTAATTAGGTATTATTATTTTTCAATCAATTCAAACACATGTTTTTTCGGTCACAATAATATTTCAATTAACCAGCGAGCTATTCGAACACATTTCACATAATTAAACACTTTGTTACTTAATTTTCAATCGACGTTCAAAGATGTACTCTTCTACATAACCACACCTAACCAATTCTCACGCCACAAAATGAATTTCTTTACTAGAAATGGTACCTACTTATGTTTATGTAATAAATATTTTTTATATTATAAAATAATATCAGTATTTTAGGCAGCCCTGTCAGCCCCTTTCTGTGAATTCTACTGAGCGTCTAATTCATAGATATAGTTTCTGCGCTTTAGTCACGCGCATTAGGGGAGCCTGCACAACTCTCCGTCCCTTCCCCATAATATTTCGATAATAATGTGTCCTATTGAAATGAAACTCCGTCATAACATTAATTCAACCGCGCGACGTCTGAGATTATTCGACATGCATTATACGAACTACATGTATGTAATTGTTATTAAAGATAGGACAATAACAAAGATAACTACGCAATTAAAATACCAAAGTGGGTACAAATTAAAAACCGAAATGTCAACAAAGTGGCTTGACCAGGCGGTGCGCGCCCACCCCCCGGTGGGGGTGCGCCCGCGGGCTCGCTGTCAAACAACGTTTATCCAACAAACAGGCGAAACGCAATAACACGTTTTTTTTTTTGCTTTTACAACATTTCCCCGAGCGCCAATTCGCCCAACCGCGATCGCTGTTGTTAAAATATAGCCATACTTTCCCCTTCATCTTCCTTATAAGTTCCCTTATTTTAAAACATGTGTAACATCTGCTTTCAGAAAGTGGAAACACTATTTCGTTCAAAAATACACGTATAGACTTATTTTAAACAAAGCATAATTTAAAAAGATGAGAGTACATACCTGTTTATGCATTTCCACATTGAGGCCGTACGACATTTCATAGTACTGAAACATAAATAACACGCTTTAGTTTAATCGATTACAATTTATGCGAGTAAATGTAACGACCGAGCAGTGACACGGTACGGTTTTGGCACAGATTAGCTTCCTCAAATTATAGGAGTCGAGTGACTAAACATCCGCACTGGCACAGTTTGGACGTCGGCCAGAAGTGTTTCCGACACATAAAAATTCTCGCGAAAATTTCCTCTCGAGCGTATTAAAATAAATTGCGAGCGATTTGGCAACACTTAATCGTGATTCATATCTGGACGGAGCGAACATGCGGGGATTAAGGCATGCCAAAATATATCTGTTCGTTTGAAATATATTGTCTGCTCTTGAACTGGCCACTAATACGTTTGCCTACGCACGCTCCTGACAGCTGGGTTGGCGCTGTGATTGATACGACGATGTTACAATATCTTATCTAAACATATTTTATTACACGTGCTAAACATCTGAGATGTTCCTTGTGTGGAGAGACAAACTGCCCAGTAATTGAGTAAATTATTCTTTCATAAGGACAATTATCTTAATGGGAACCCTGCATTGGAGCCAATCAAATAGAAATCATGTGACATACGGGCGGGAACAAAGGAACACATTTATTGATTTCACACGCCATAACAAATGTTACATGTGATAAACATCTCTATTTAGCTGTTAAATTAGCTGTCCCTTTAAATTAAACTACGTAGTTTAAATATGACATGCGTTTTAAAGCCTGTTGCGTTCGTTTTTATTGTACGGGTATGAACGTAATTATGTTTGTGCCATCGCCGCTATTATCATTAACCCCAATCTCTTGTAGTGGTTTAATAAAACATTTCATGGTACCGCAGTTTTATTTAAAGTTTTCCAATGTGTGTTTTTGGTTTGAAAACTATAAATTGATGGTTTATTGACTTGCTTGTTTTTTTTAATATAATTTTGGGGGGAAAAACACAAAACCAAGACGGACAGTTCATCATTATCCTGCCTAAATTTATTTGGGTCGGCGCAACATGTCTATTTCTTCCTTACTTTATTTTTTTTAAACATACAATTATTTTCATAATATTATTATACAATTTCTACTCACCATAACATAATGCCTTTGTATTTCAATTTTTTCACTAGCCAGTTTCTCGCATTCTAATTTTAAACTGAAACAAAAGAGAAAACGATTATTTAAGGTGCCACTAGTCGATATTTTTCCATACAAATTTCGGGAGAGTATTTTGCATCCAACGTTAAATTTGATATCGTTTTGTCTTATTATTAATTTTGTTTGTACGAAAACAGAATAGTAAAATAAAAAACCCATTAGAAAGTTATGAGCCAACAAAGATTCGTTTTTCTTGCTATTTTAACGTAACTTTGGGTAAATAAGTGATAAAAGAAATGTAGTCTTCAAAACAAAGTAGGTAGTATCGACAAAGCTCAGTTATCGAAGAGTTCAATTATCTTTATTTGTAATTAGTTTATGCAGTGGTTTTTTCATAAAACTCGATTTTCCAAAGTACTTATCGATTTTTTTTTACGCGCTTTTCAGTTTGGAACGGTGTATCTGTGCGTGAGAATTATACATTGTGCGTGCAACTGCAGACTAGCGTCTAACTCGCCCATCACTCGCTCGCATCGTCGCTCATCACTGATACTATCTCTGTCGGACACGAAGTCAGGTGAGACAGCGTGCTTTTTGGCCATGACCACCAGTGAATTCGAGCTCGCGACTAGTTCCACCTTAACAAGGTTCAGTGAATTATTTTTCGTGAAATTGTTTGTTTTAATTTTTATAGCTGCACGTTTATACAGCGCTTCGTATTCAACAGTTTCGAACAAGACTATTATTGTACCAAAGACTACAATATAATGCTGTATAATATATGTATATATGTATTGTACGTTTGATCTATTTATTCGTGATACAGTAATATGATCAGATAGTAAAGTGCGTGCATGCGTGCGTTACACACAAGCTTTCTGAGTTGTTGTTATTAATCGTTAGGTACTATATCAGTTTCCTGACAGCCAGCGATAACCTCCACGAAATAGGTCAAAGCAATGAGATATTAGGCCTCTTTGGTGACTTTTCAACTTATTAAATAGTGAAGTGTACTCAGTAAACTAACACTCGAAGTTCTATTTAAGGAGCGCTTGTAACATTATTAAGATAAGAAATATATAAGCGAACAGCTTGTTTTATAGCTGTTATCGCATGCATAGTGGGTCAGACCTGTTATGGTTATAGTTTTTATCGTCGCTTAACTACACTGTTCAATTTCAATTCTAGATTATTACCTACATACTTAACGATCACTGAAAACGTGGCCCGATAAGAGTTTTATAACATAATAACTTTGTAGTAAAGTAGGTAATAGGTAGGTCGGGCGTTGGTGAACATAGATTTACATATTGCTTAACAATTGCTACTTCTACAAGTACTAGCTAAAGTTTTGTGTTCACCACGAAAGATTTGTGGGAAAGTTGTAATTATAGAACTTTTTTCTTGTAGATATTTTTCGTAGCTACTTTTAAAAGTAATTTTACGTTAGATATGAAAAAGGCAGTTTATAGGTATATTTTGTTTGTATAGGTACTTAGTCGAATCTATGTAGTTGCTTTGTAGTAGTTTGATTTCAGTCTTTATTTTTATACTGTTTTATGGAGCACATTCACCACTTTTTAGTCCAAACAATGGATTTTTTATAAATAGATAATTGCTTCATATTTTAAAATAAATTACCAGCATTTGTGTCTTAGCGTTTCTCTTTCTTTTCTATGCAGTCCGACAGTGACCGCGCTTTAGGTCATGTGGTCCCCTTAAGTCATTGCAATGTAACTCTTACATCATTTTGTAATAAAGTACTTACTACTTATAAATAAGAATGATCCCGTGAGTTTTATACAACTCTAGAAAAAAAAAAATATGTATAGTGAATGTGGTCCCTAAAACAGTTTAAAATAAAGACTCAAATCAAATTATTATAAACCGCCCATGGAGATTCGCCAATATAAAATACCTATCGAATCGTAATCTGACGTTGACCGTTGACTCGGAAGAATCAGTAACTAAGCCAGAAATGGGAAGGAAATGTTAAAACAAAAGCAACTCATTCGCGCTTTTTCTATCCTAAAAATAATTTATTAAGTGTTTAAAGTAGAGCCACTTTGCAACATGATGTCGTGATTAAATTTTTCTGGTGAATTTGTAGGCGTGGGTGGAGTAACTGGTGGGGGAGAACTAAATTAATTATTGATTTTATTTCTATTAATGAAGTATATTTAGGTACTTTTAGTTACCAGAAACTTGGTAAGTTAGGGCCTGTACATACCACGTTTTTTAAACGCGCACTTTTATTCTACAGAAGGTCTACAGGCTGTATCTGACTAGCGGGCGTATCGCGGCTGTACCGCTACAAACGCGCATCAACGGCGCGTTTAAAAAACGTGGTATGCACAGGCCCTTATAGGTAATTTAATTTTTTTTTGTAAATTCAGGTGAATAGGTAACGTATAATAAAGTACACTAGAGAGAGAAACAACTAACTATCCAAATAAAAACCTTCCAATTGACCTGTCTCCCACCACTTCAATATAACCTTATTTTATTTTTTCTCTAAACTTTGAACGACTCGTGTAAATAAACCTTATTGTGAGGTTTTTTGTTTCACGACAATGGTTCGTCGCAAAAAGCCTGGCAGGGTGCGCAAAGGGTAGGGTAGTTGAGGGTAGGCAGGTAAGGGTTGATTCTCCTTGATTCCCGGTGACAGGGGATCCCGGATGATCCCACTTTACGTGTTTTATTTTTGTTGTAGTAAATCCTACAACCCTACTAAGCATCGATTCTCGTGATATCTACTATTTAAACATCTTTTCTCAAGTACTTATTTAATTTTTTTGTGTGTTTTGGATTTAGTCAACCGTTGTTCCAATTTTCAATGTTACTAGAATGATTATTTTCTTAAAATAAAAGAAAATGAGTAAATAGTACCTAACAAGAAGTTAAGTTCTCTGTTCCCGATACTGATGGGCTACTTAAGTATTTATTTAAATGTTTAATCATAACTTTAACAAAATATGTGAACCTAAAATGAGGAAAGTTAAAACAATACTGACTTGTGATATTGGGCTTGTAGAAAATTGAATTCTTCTTTAATCCTGTCACAGGACTCTCCCACCGTGAACTTGATGGGTTGCCCGGGCTGTGGGGGACCCTGAGAACAAAACAACACACAATCAATGACCAGCAAGTAAACAAAACACCAACAACCAACCGCTACAATAAAGACTTCTTAAAACCTGAACACATTCTATAAGTAAATGATCATTTACAAACGTTTACTGAACACGCAACGTTCTCAATATTAAGAACATACGACGTATAAGTACCAACGTAACTCATCAATCTCACTCTCGGAACAAAAACATTCCTATCACGAAACAAAAATTACACGCATCCCAAATTACCATAATACAAATTATCCTTTAATGACCATAATTCGGTGTGAGCCTCGATTAATGAAAAAAATAAACAACATCGACCGCACGGCTCTTAACACAAAAATAAAGTAACGCGAACACGCGAGCACGTTATAATAAAGAAAAAAAAAAGCTAACTCCATAATAAGAAGCACGAAAATAAAAATAAAGCGAGGGACACAACAACACACGGTCGCCGGGAGGCCGACGGCAAAAAATAAATAACCGCCGCTCGGTGCCGGCGCGAGGAACAAACGGACTTTAAAAATAATAAAAGGAGCGTAAATAAAAGCGTAAAAGGAACTGGCGCGGCGTGTAGACGTTGTAAATGGAGCTGCGGACAATCGGGCTCGGGAAAAATGTGGCCGAGAATTTAGTGAATGTAACCACCGGGGAGACGGGCTTGCGGTCGCGCGCCTCCGCGCCGCCGAGCCGACGTCTCACGCTCCACGTAATGGGTGATCGCACTTAATAACGTAATAGGTAACATCGTGGATAACCTAACCGCAACGTCTAGGCACTGTTCGCAACATTCTAACTTAATTCCTCCACCGCAATTCGTGCTTATTTACAACACTATAAACCGAGATTGTCTAGCAATCTAGCCTACCACTCTATCGTATCAAAAATTAATTTAAGCGCCAATCATGTTTTTGTTAATCGCTTTATTGTTGGTATCGAAATGCTTTTAATTAAAAGAAAATAGCCACACAACCACGAGCACACTGGGAGATGTAAATCGACACAAGCAATTACTTATCCATGTTCATATCGTTGAATCGAAAAACAAAAAGGAGTTTAAAGTTACGAGCTAA
The DNA here is from genome assembly GCA_948474745.1 of Oligia latruncula. Taxonomy (NCBI): domain Eukaryota; kingdom Metazoa; phylum Arthropoda; class Insecta; order Lepidoptera; family Noctuidae; genus Oligia; species Oligia latruncula. The sequence goes on from OX419699.1 coordinate 11,479,648, forward strand.
CACAACGTATGTTTGGAGGCAAAAACAAAACGATATCGACAGTAGCAGTGTGAGAGCACGCTCGCGTGTGGCGAGGCTACACGACGGCACTCGATGCGACGTACCGTCCCTCGCTTCAGAGGCTGCTTCGACACTTCAACCTTATTGATCTGAATTAGGGCAAAAAGTAATAAAGCTCTTCGGCTAATGTGCTCTCCGCTTAACGACACTTGTCTCACGGCCGCTAAAGGTTGTTAAGTGCATAAAAAATTACTTTATTTTGGATTCAATACTTCTGTAACATTTTCGAAAGATGTTGAAAGAAAACATGAATGATTAACCTAAAATTAAAAAAAAAAAAAACTTTCATACATAAGAATATTTTTGTTTGTATAATCTTGTTATTATCGGACCTACCATTAGTTATTCTCTCTATTTAACATGTATGCAACAAGAGCCATATCGCTAAACACTCAACAAGTGTGCGCGTGCCTTAACTTGAACCGGACATTATTTTATCACCGTCAATAAGTGACGGCGACGTTGTTTTAATTATTTGTTTTATTCGGCGCTATCGGTCGGTCTTATCGCATCGGGTAATTCTGCCGCTCTCTCGCTCTCGCTGTCCAACAAACCTGACACCTCGTTATACGTTAAAGTGTTTTATAGCCACGATTAAATCACCATATAAAATAACATTATACGACTACGGATTAAATTAAACGCTTTTGTGTAATAAAATTGTATAACATGCCAATCGTTGCTGTCTGACCTATCGTAAATTTTGTATTATTTAACGTGCAAATTATTTCAGTGCAATATTGGTAAAATTAAATATTATTCTCGACTCTCGACGCGTTTAACGCAATCGCATTAAAATTACACATGATTAAAAGTAATTGAAAAGTTAAACGCGTTGTTTGGTCTGTTAGCTGGCTTTTTAACCGCTTGTTTCCTAATTCTGACATGCTTCATTGGAATATTACTCAATTTCAATTTGAAACCATTTTTCCGTATTGATTCTTTTTTTCCCACGGCCTAACAGATTAAATATACCCTTCGATACTAATAGTCGCAACTTCGATCCAACCTTCAAATCGATCACAAAAGAAACGAAAATAATCCTTGGCAATAATAGACTGAGTAAACGTTCCCCTCGACAAAAAAAAAGATTCCCATAAATTATCGCCGAAAAGGTCAAATTAAAATACAATGAACAGTTTTTGAGTGGCAGTATTGTGTAGAGGGTCCGGATGAAAGGCCCGCATCCACCGGCCGCTCACAAAAACAAAACTAAACAGAATGCGTTTAAACGGATATAAAAAGAAATACGTGTTCTTATTTCAAATTATTGAATACGTCTGCCCACGTCTACCTGCTGTACGCTCCGGAGTATTTTCTTTTTATTGGATTCGAAATTCGAATTCCGAAACGGCTGAATGAATTCTGCTCGAATACGAAATTGAAATGAGAGTTTTGGTGATTTATATTAACGTCGACGACTCGACGTCCGTTACGTTACGAGGAAAACTCCGAGAAGTGGATCGATGTCAACTGTTTATTAGTAATATTAGAAGCTCGCCCGCTCGGCTCACAACTCACACAAGTTCAGCGGCTTGGTAAACATCTAAACACCATTCGCACTTACAAACCAAACAAGCATAGACAAATATTTGAACATCAAGATTGGCTTTGTAACGTAACGCCTCAACGTCAAAACCCCGCGAGCTAATTTCTGCTCTATTGTGTTCGTTTTAGAGCCCATAAAAACGAGCGTAACGGAGGGATTTATTACCCTTTGTATTGGGAAAAAAAAACCGGGCAAGAGCGAGTCGGACTCGCGCACCGAGGGTTCCGTACCATCATGTTTTTGAATTTTTATCGGCGAGGCCTATATTTATCAGAGAATTTTAACACTGCACTGCGGTGTAGAATATTGCAGATTTATGTCGGCGCCATCTCTTGACCGATAGTGGAACTAATGTAACTTTTGTTGATGATTTCTGAAAAAGTGTGCTATTTAGAGACTTCGTTATATTTTTCCTGTAATCTTTACATAAACTTCTATCACATAGAATAATTTCAGATTTTTCTCTTTGCAAACTTCGGAGATAAGGGACGGGACGAACCGGTATTTTTTTAAAATTTTTCATCAAAAGTCGAAAACTATGGGGCCTAAAAAAAAACTAAAAAATCTTTGAGAATGTGCAAACTGCGCTCTTTCATATGATACCCCTCATGCCCTAGTAGCCCCACTTAGAATTTCTCAGACCCCTTTCAGTCCTTGTTACCAAAAATATACATATATTTTTATTTCTTTCTTATTTGCAAAATAGTTGGGCAAACGTCATCTAAAACTATTCCAAATTTCAAGTTGATAGCATTAGTAGTTCTTGAGATATCCAGCTGTGACAGACAGACAGACTTAGTCTCACCATAAGGGTTCCGTTTTTACCATTTTGGTACGGAACCCTAAAAAAATGTTACTAAACTAATATGGTAGCGCGGGGATCGGAAAGCTGATTTTATTTTCTCAGAAATTCAACACCGTTTGCCACCCGATGAGAGCGTGGTGGGCCAGCCGATTGATAATTTTTAAGTTTATTGGCTATTCGGCAAACTCGGAAAATAACAATGATTTTCATAATAAAAGTATAATTTGATTTCTTATTATTAATGTTAAGGACCTACGACAGGTTATTGCCTGTTTAATAAAAAGAAAGATCTCATTTCATTTCCTCCTCCTTTAGAATACAGATGAATGGAATGGATGTGGAAACGTCAACAACAGTGAATTAATATCCCGCTCGGTGGTCTCAAACGTAAGTATGTCAGCCCTCCGTTCCCGCGCAGCGAATATGTTTGATGGCATCTTGATTATGACGAAGCATTGTTTGCGTACTCCAAATGCCGTGTTTGTGCAAACTGATATTGCATTATCTATCTACAAATATCAAGCCATTATTTTGGGTGAACATTGACTCAAGGCACTCCACTTATCACGATGGTAATCCTGACAAGACATTTCCGTTGATAAACTCATCTCGACGTATTAAAATAATCGTCATTGACACAGATTTATTATTTCTAGAACTCAACTTTATGTGCGTGTTTGAAGAAAACTTGGTATGTTTGACGAGACGCCATCTCATTTGTCCGTAGCGGTAATTCTGTCAGTCAAATATTTACCGAGTAGGACGCGACACGGATTTTAAGCAAATAGACAAAAAGGCATTTACATTAACACCCGACCCGTCCCCCCGTGTCTCATTCACCACCCCGACACACTCATACAATGACGCTTATTAACTACAAGAACACGGCGCCATAACGTAGAAAAAATACGTTTCGCCTACAGTTTACAGGGAAAAACCAATTAAAAAGTTAGAGAAGGTCTGTGATGGTATTTAGGTGGTATACATTTACGTGTTAGCTTTGCATTGTAAAATTACTCGGACGACACGTTTTTCCCCCCTTGTCCCTATCCCTACTACAAACTTCATACGTCCCATGACGTAGTAACGTAATTTTTTAAAAGGCACAACCGACTACTTACCAATGCCAAGAACGCTTAATAAGGTGTGTATTTCTTTGAAACTGGTATGAATGCATCAATTAGGCGACAAGCGTCGCACGACTTCCTGAGTTATACAACCAGTACAGGCGGACCCCAAAATTTATGAGCATTTATGAGCACGGTTCCTTGTATTTAAAAGTATATTATAAGCAGAGGAGGTCATTACATATTGGTCGTGTTTGTCCATTTATAAAGCGGTTAATGCGCGCGCGTGGGAAATTGGGAATGTACCAACTAATAACTGCATTGAGAGCATTATTTATTATCTCAATAAAATACGTACGCCCAAAGCAACGAAAAAAGTAATGGTCAGGCAATTAGCTTGGGACTTAATCGTGTTTGTAATGAGACTATTTACTCTTTATCATTGTCTAATGCGTTCATTCGTTTAGGTGTTAATTTTTTATTAAAGGTTTGTTCTTAATTAATTTATTAATATAGGTAGGTAATCTATTTTGTGGGTTTTCACTTTCACATCCCTTTATTTTGAAATGAATATCGATAGCCACCTTTCAGACAGTTCATCAAACATTTCCTCGTTCGGCGAGATCTATAACAAAAAAGAAAAAAAAAATAACATTCGCCCAATGTTCACCACTCCTGTGCAAAATGTAGGTTTAAAATTTTGCTAAGTAAGTATTATGTTTATGTATACCTACTTAAAACGAAGAATTTTATGAAGCAGTTATAAAACAGTTTAAATGACTATCTCTGCTAATGTTGTAATTATTTTACTCTCTTGGTAATTTTGTCTTTTCGAAATTAGTTTCTATACTTTCTAGCGGTCGGTTGGAAACCGCAGCAACAAAACTTTGTAAAAGAATAATAAATAACAAGGGTCGCACAATACTAAGTGAACGGTGTCTCCTAAAAATAACACTAATGTATTCTCTAAATGTGGTTAGTTTTCCGTCGGCTAGCGGCGACAGATGGGTTGCGGCTTGCGGTCGCTTCTCGGAACACCGCTTGGCTACCGTTATGCTCTATTACAACGTCATAAAGTTCAGAATCGTTTCACACACGGCTACACACTTCGCCGCGGTTTTGACGGCACATGGTCAGTTTCGTTCATAAAATATAATTTTGAGAATGCTTGCTTGAATGTGCACGTTTTATATTTCAGTTTCCGTTTTATTCTTATATCCTATATTAAGTGGTACCTCAGCACTTACAGGTTGTTACAACCTATTAAAACATGTTTTTCACAGATTGGTAAGTGAAGAAACAATTTAACTATGTCAGCACTAATATGTCAACACTTGGCAACTTTCAACTGCGATTTTTTCACGAATTAACGAATGCAAAGTTGAAATACGACACTTTACATAAACCTATAGGTTCGAATATACTATGTTCGTAATAACATACAATTTCATTCAAAAATAAAGTAGAAAATTGCCTTTGAATGAAGCCAAGTGTATACATACCTATTTATGGCTGTTAACAGTTATTAACAGCATACAGTCTATTAATTCTTTAGCCAACCCGATAATTATCTTAATATTAGGTGTAAAACATTCAAGATTTAAACATGGTTTATAAGATTCCCCGTTAGCCTTTAGATAATAATAGGTATGTTATTGAGAAAATGAAGCTTAAATCATGACAATTATCGAAATTATCTATATTTACATGTCTATTATGTATGAGGAAAAAAATATTAGAGAGATAGATAGAGCTGCTATAGATATTTTTTACCGATACTTATTCCAGGTCGTACAAAAAGTGGGTACCTAGGTACTTCAATGTAGTTCATTCTCCTGCATTTATCCCAATTTATTTGGGCGCAACATGTCTTTTTCTTCCATACTTCTCTATTAGTCGTGATCTCGGTAGTCACCCCCTTTCTAACCATATCATCATTCACACATTCCGTCCATCGTCTCTTTGGTCTTCCTCTACTCTTATAGCCATCGACATCCATACTCAAAACTCCGACATTTTCCTCATTTCTCCGTAACACATGTCCATAACATGACAACCGATTTTCACACAACTTTTCAGTTACCGGTGCCACTTTCAAACTTCCTCTTATGTACTCGTTTCTTGTTCTGTCCATTCGTGTAACACCATACATCCCTCTTAGCATTCTTATCTCAGCTGCATGCAATTGCCTTTCTTCTCCATAGAGATCTACGCTTTGGAATGGGCAACTCATGGACGTAATATATAGAGTTACTTCTATATACTACGTCCATGGGGCAACTAGCTTCAACTTTCTGACTAACTGACAGACTATTTAATTTTGACAATTCAAAAGTGCCTGTACAAGGTTTAATTGAAATAAATGATTTGAGTTTGAGTTTGATTCATCCCTTTTGTAGCCCAACATTCTGATCCATACAAGACAGCAGGTCTGAATGGTCTTTGTATATCTGATAACCGAGATACCGAAAGTCGGAGCCGACTGGGAGTAGTGCGCCATCAAGCGCTATGGCTCCAGAAATCGCAGAACATAATATAGGTATTCGGTTTTGGTTCTGCTGATTTTCAAGCCAACATTCTCCAGCTTCTGTTGTCATTTTTCCAATCTGCTCTGGATCTCAGGTCCATCTTCATTGACAAGACAATGTTCAACGACAAACAACATGCACCAGGGTGCCTCCTCCTGGAAGTCCGACGTAAGAGCGTCCATAATCAACAGGAAGAGGTAAGGACTTAAAGCCGATCCCTGGAGCAAGCCTACAGCCACACTGAACTTGTCTTCCTCCTTTACTTCCTGGGCAAACCTTTCTCTTTCAAGGCCCACCACAGCACATCCCGAGGTACCCATCATACGCTTTCCCCAGATCAATGAACACCATGTGCAAGTTCTTGTGTGCACGTCTGTACTTCTCGCACTATTGGCGGAGTGCAAAAGTGGCGTCCATTGTTCCTCGACCTGGCATAAACTCAAACTGGTTTGGGGTAATCTAACTCTCCCCTCGCAATCTTTTCTCTATTACTTTCTCCCATACCTTCATATTATGTGACATGAGCTTTATCCCACGATAGTTGTTGCAGTCCTGTACATCACCTTTATTCTTGAAGATGGGCACTAGCGGACTATTGCACCATTCTTGTGGGTCCCTCCTTCATGCAAAAACTTATTGAAGAATAAAGTCAGCCACAGACATCTATCTTCTTTTAAACACTTTCGTACTTCTACTGGTATATCATCTGGGCTCATAGCCTTTCCATTTTTCATACCTTGGACTGCCTTGCTTACTTCATCCATGCCAATTTCCCTCACGGTCAGTGGGTCGTCTTAGGCACCAAACCCATATTTAATTGTACCCTTTGAGCACACCATTCCATTTTCTTCGTTCATTCGTTTTTCAAAATAAACCTTCCATCGTTCTTTTATTTCGTCATCTTTGGACAGAACCTTACCAGCGTCGTCTTTCATACATTTAATGTGAATTATATCTCTCGTTCTCCTTTCTCTTGCTTTTGTAATCCGGAGGAGCTCCTTCTGGCCTCTAGGGCTGTCCAGTGAGTCATATAACTCCTGCACCTCAACCATCGAAACTGCTACCGCCGTTTTTGTCTTTCGCTTCCAGTCTTTATAAATCTTCTTCTTATCATCTTTCAAACTGCCATTCTTTGAACGCAATTTTCTTTTCTTTAAGCATCTTTTGCACGTCTTCATTCCACCACCATGTATCCTTTTCTATCATTCCTTTCCCTTTCGATTCTCCAAACACATCTTTTGCTAATCTCCATAAACAATCCGCCATCTCTTTCCAACATTCATTCACAGATTTTCCTTCCTTATCCTTCATTTCAATCATTTTATCTACCACTTGACTCTTATACATACTGGCACATTCCTCTTTTTCTATCACACGCCATCTGGTTTTGACACGTTATCAAATAAACGCATCAACAACAAGCAACAACTTAAGTAGGTACGTAACTGTTATATATTTCTTAGCAGAAAGCAATTTCAAGAATTGAGTGTCAAAAGGTATAAGCAAGCTTTGTTAATTTCGTCCCCAGATTTCTGAGTATGATAAAATCCTTTGCAGACAATTTCACGGGTAATTGAGCCGCTGACAATGATCGGCAGCCGGTCCGGGGGGGCTCGGAACTCGCAAGTACCTACTCGCAACCTCGCACGCCGCGTGTTTGTGCCATTCCACTGTTTATTACGTTTATGCTTATAGTACCACTCAACTTTCTGAATAACTAGACTTGGATACGTGTTATCACTCAGTGTTGTAAAATTATATCACTTACTTTTGAGCAGCTAAGTGAATTGTTCAAAAGAAAGTTTTGCTTAGAAAAGACATCAACGCAACGAGCCTAATAATATTATTGTTTTTTGTCTTAATTGAATGAGCATGACGTCCGCCCCTAAGACGAGCCACTGACCGTAATTTTAAATTTTAGCTTTGCGAGGAATTATTATTATCAATGGAACGGTAAGTATTCATCAAAATGACCTACAGTTACGTACAGCGTGTGCAAGTTCAGAAACTTTTTCAAAGCCATTTTAGAGTGCAAAAAGAAGACCAGTTGTATTTTAGAGCGGAAATCTAGATAGTTTATCAGTAAGGAGTGATTTGTGTACTAGTGTCGTCGCTTACCGGATGCCTGGCGGCCGCCACGGCAGCGGCGGCGGCGGCGGCGTTCATTGCGCCCGCGCTCGGATACATCCCTGCGTCAAACACACACGCTCATGGTCTGAAAAACACTATAAGTAAAACAGGGCACAGCACACACTCCACTTTGGACACACAATCACACAAGATCCACGCACGTACTCCGAGTCAGTCACACGCGGCGATCAGTTGCTGACGAAACTACCGACGCACGTCGTTCTCGCGCGAACGTTGCAAGCTAACTGAAGTCGAGGGGGGCGCCACCGCCACCCGCCGCTTCCCCCGGCAGGAGACCGACCCTCGCATGCCGATTGCCGCTGCCATACATATTTCTCCACTCGAATTTTTCGTCGACTATCTTCATGTTTGAGGAATACTTTAGCCGAATCGGAGATATACGCTCTAATAGATACGTATTATCTGGGGATTTTCTGCGAGGGGTGGTGGGTCGGTGTTACGGGTTGGTGGCTCGTTGCGGTTGACTTGCCCGATGTTATTTTGGCAAACAATATTGCATTGCAATTCTGTTTGAGCTAGCCAGGCTTATTCTCTTGATACCTAGTCACGTAGTTAAGTAGGTCAGATGTCAGACTAATAAAGATTTCTGTAGGCACTTATCGCAATGTTGCTATGTCTACTTCTGCGTAGATCTAGGTACTTGACACATTAAATGGAGTCGCTAATAAAATTGGTAATCTTAAATGGATTTTACTTATGTAAGTCCTAGGTAATTAATTCCATACTAGTGGTACCTACTTATCATAGAAATGTTCTTATATCTACGCTGGGCTATGCTAGTTAGTTAATACAATACCTACTGTCGACAGCTATAATTACTATTTTGTAATTCAAAAAAAATTCAACTTTTAAATGGTTTTGTTATTAGCAGGTGCCATTACCATTGGAAAGTACCTACTTAAATAACATACAATTCAAAATGCGTCTAGAACTCGAAATAGAACAGCTCTAGGTTACATGAAAGCTAAGAATACTAAGCCTCTCCAAAGGGCAAGAGACCAAGAGAACAATGGAGAGTTATCCTTGTCAATTAACGATATAATTACTGTTTATCACTGGCAACATAACAGCGAAATGCCTGTGGTCAATAGAATAGATCGCATTATCGGAGCCACGTACGCGTACATTTGCGGGCATAGATTAAAATATTAATGTGGCTGGTTAATTCGGTAATCCACAGAGGGGCAGGTAATTGATACAGATAGCGAGTATCGGTCGGCCGGAGCGCCCTAAAGCTGCTACCACACTTTGCGTATTTACGAGTGCGATCGTACCCTCGCATCGTTTACTAGCTTTTAATGTAGCTACCTGAATACTTAAGTATTTTTGTAGGAGTCTTTGGTCAACTGGATCCACTCGAACTGGACCCACGGGATCACTCAACCTAATCACATTTTGAATAGGTCGACTGGATCCACTTCCCAATTTCATCATTAGTAGGTACAGTCACGGAGTAAAGCCGAATCTTTTAGTTTTATTTCTATGAATTATAATTCAAGCGAAATTGACGTGTAAAACCAGAAACAACAATTGCAATCCGATTAAAAAATTAATGAGCTCAATTATATTGATAAAGCTCAACCCAGACAATGACGAACGAGCAGCTTAGTCGTCTTGGAATATTGATAGCTTATCAATACGGCTTCCTCTAGTAACGACGCTGCTTTATATGCAGGTCTGGCGCACCCTGTGTAGTCATATTACACCCGCTAGAAACAGGGAGACTGGTAAATCTTTACTCCTACTACCACATAAGGAACCTACGTGACATTAAAGGCTGGGACCCCGGCAAACAGACGCGACGCGACAGCAGCGCGACGCAACTGTAGTAAGTAGAACAATATTTCTATGTAGTTTTCATATTGTTCTAGACTAAGTTCACATCGCGCCCTACTGAAGCACTAACAGTAACTGACTACAAGACCCAAGACCCAAGTACTGTAGGCAGTTAGTAGATACCTACCATACAATGACAAGAAGTCAAAATGTTATGAAATGTTTATTAAATTATTCGGTGCTTTACCTGTATTATCATCATATACGTAGACAGACGCTATTTGTGGCCACTCCTAAGAATGTAAATATGTAATCTGGCTTATCAGGGTACAAAATATATCCAAACCGGCACCCTAATTTATATTGCTAATCCATTGCTTCATATGTTCTAAAAATTTGTCAGCTCAACAACGTAAATAACGCAATGAATGTTGTTGAACGGTCAAATTGAAAGCCATTGGCCACTGTTAGCGTGTTACGCAATACGTACCTCGCAGGCGATGATACTAAAGTATCACAAAACAGTTACGCATAAAACATTCTTTCCCTGTGTGTTGTCGCCTTAAGAACGATACCGGTAGCTAAGTATCCAGAAGTCGTATTCAATCTATTTACTAACTTGTATCTTGGTAATTGTAATTTGTAACAGTCCTTATACGAATAGGCCTTAAAATAATCAGGTTGTAAGGTCTGACAAACTTGTTCAACACAAAAAATACTTAAGTAGCTGTAGGTAGGTACCCAGCACCCTCACCCTAATAGGCTATTTGACAATGCACAGTGTTTTATGAAGCCCGATTTTCGGACATCCCAGTTTTATTGACAAACCTGACAGAAATAATCATTTAAATGCAAGATTTCGTATTCCCATTTAGCTGCCAAGTCTAGTTTCGGAGTTATAATTTTTTGAAAATCGTAATTTTTCCATCCGGATATTAAGAAAAAAATTAATTAAGCTTAAACTAAGCGTGATACGAAAAAATGATGTGAGGTACATTGATGGCGTATCTTATGCAGAGTATTTTAGTCCATAAATGAACCTCACACCATTGTTAGATCCAGATTTATGCGAGTATTTCGGTTTTTAGTTTTTCTTCATTTTCTCGGAAATTCCGCCCTTTCGGGAAAAGTTACTTATACAGAAATAATTCTATTTACGTCCCCAATACACCACATAATTATTAAATCCCGAATCCATGGAACTCAGAAGTTATTCCAATTTAACTATTTTTGTTAGGGTTGTCAATTTTTTTATCCTTATTTTGTGAACCAAATTTTTCGCAAAAGTAAAAGTTTCGTAGTCAGAATGAGAAAAAGAACGTGCACCAGTTTACTAGTATCCTACCGAGACCTTTCGAAAATATTTATTTATTTATTATTATTTACTAAAAACTCTATGCACAAGTAAAAAACATTGTACAAAGGCGGACTTAATGCATTAGGCATTTTCTAACAGTTGACCTTAGGGTGGTCCAGAAACGTCATGGCGGATGCAATTTATAAGAGAGAAACGGAAAGGAATTCCTATATAATACAGGCTGATTTTTCCAAGTGGGCGTGGATGGCCAAATCCGAAACTATGAGGAATAGCGAAAAGTACTCAAAGGAGTCGCGGGCTCAATTTTGATGAAAACTAAAACTGCATCATTGGATTTTTGAAAAATCAACATTTCTAGCCAGGAATCGTAACCGTTGATTTTGAAAAAATAAATACCACACTGTATTATTACCCCATTCGATAGTGTCGCTGATAAGGATTGCATTCTGGGAAGTAATGACATACTTTTTTATTTATCTTATGTTACCTACCTATTAAACCTTAACTGTTTAATTGTTCAAAATGTGATGACCATTGTTTTCAATACATAGCTGGATTCAACGTCTCAAGGATTGTACTGCATTTAACATTTGAATTTAGATCATAATGTTGTGATGTGAAGGTGACTGCGCTGCGGAAGTATTGAGCATCATTTCGAACAAGGTACAGGTAATGTCGGTATGAATACCTACTCTAAAATAAGAAGCAGTTTATTAAAATACAAAATTTTCCTTAAGTTTGCCTTATGTCATTAATTCCCAAAATTTCATCCTTATTAGGGACACTATCGAGTGGCGTAATAATACAGTGTGTGTTTTTTAAATTAAAATCAACGGGTTCGATTCCTGGCTAAAAATATTGATTTTTCAAAAAAACAAAGATGCGGTTTTAGTTTTCATCAAAATCAAGCCCGCGACTCCTTTAAGCACTTTTCGCTATTCCTCATAGTTTCGGATTTGGCAATCCACGTCCACTTGAAAAAATCACCCTGTGTATACATATATTGATAAATACATAGATACATATGAACAATATTGTTAAGAAAAAAGTATTTGGTACGTACTACAAAAATACTTAAATAACACAAAATACCTGAATCTGCCTTTTAACATACATCGGTAAACAATATTGTATTTAGGTACCAAGCTGGTATCCTGGCGTCTTCACGTCAGATAATCCAAACCACCGATTTTACTACAAGGTAGATATATTTTTTGATAAAGTTATATAAAATCCGGATATAAATAATTATCTGAGATTTTGACAACCCTGACGACATAAAATCCGGATAAAACTTAAAATCGTTGTGGTTTCTAAGTTCCATGGAATTGGGACGTGAAATTTATGTGGTGTGTAGAAAAAGTTATTTAGATCATTTCAGTATAAATAACTTTTCCCGAAATGGCGGAATTTTCGAGAAAATTAAGAAAAACTAAAAACCGAAAAAGTCGTATATTTCTGGATCTAGCAAAGTTACGAGGTTCATTTGTGCACTAAAATACTCGGCATAAAATACAACATCAATGTACTTAGCATCAATATTTCTATCACGCGTAGTTTAAATGTAATAATTTTTTTTCTGAATATCGAGATAGAATTTGGTCGATTTTCAAAAAATTATAACTCCGAAACTAGACTTGGTAGCTAAATGGGGATACGAAATCTTGCATTTAAATGATTATTTCTGTCAAGTTTTTCAATAAAAATGGGATGTCCGAAAATCGGGCTTCATAAAACACTGTGCAATGTAAAAAATAAGGTCATAATTATTGACACTCGTATAGATTATCGCTTTTAAAATCGATTTGCATTAATTTTACAACAAAACAATGTATTATTTATTAAAAAAATCCCGAAAAAACTTCATCTTTTTAAATCTGGCGCCACGTAATCGAAAACGGTCTGGATTGGCTGAACTTATGATGACGTCATGATATAGTCAATTTCTGTCTATCGTTGACAGAACAGATGACTTTTGTCTAGTATGATCTCGACCGTTTCAACGTTTGTTTACGTGTATTGTGACGTCACGACGCCATATTGTTAAAGATAGCGTTTTGGCGGCTTATTTAAACAGTACATTTTTATTTACTATTTTCTAAAAGAAATACATTATGCAATTTGAAGTAATAGGTTTTTGTGGGCTCGTTAGACACCATTAAATAATCTGAGATGTTTATCAGAAACCAGTCAAATAGCCTATTGCGTAGCACACTATCAATCACAATCTGAATCATTTTGAAGGATGTTGCTAATCCATTGCTACGTGTAACTAGTCGATAAAGTCTGCTCGCAATGAATATAACGCAATGAATGTTGTTGAACTGTCCAAATGAAAGCCATTGCTACTGTTAGTGTGTTACGCAATTACCCCACAGGTACTTACCAACCTACTTAGTAATTAATATAACGTCGGTATAATAATTATGTAAGTAAGTAATAATATAATAATATATTTCACTTAACTTTAAACACTAAAAAAATATGTCAACACTGAAAAATCGATTAGTTTATAAAAGCACTTACTCGTGCAATATACAGCTTGAAACAAATTCACAAAGCTACAAAATATTTAACGATTTTATTTTTATTTTTTAATAAAATCCGAATGGTATATATTTATTTTAGATGAAAAAATAAAACAAGGAGTTTTAGCCAAACTGTATTTTCGCTATCAAACGAAATATGCAATGTTTTTCCGGGAAACCAATACTACGAGTAGTTTTGGAACCGATGCGATGCCTAAAATTGGGGTATCCGGACGAGGGGTTGCGTAGGCTATTTTTTTAGCATATTATGTATATTATGCAGAGTTGAAAAGGAAACATTTTAGAGTAATACCACAGAATAAGTAATAGTACTGTAATACAAGGATTTCAAGGTACCCAAAGTGCTAATTGCCAAAAAAGAGTATCTGCCTTGTTAGCAAGTGATAGGTATCATCATCACCCACAGCTCGACTTCACCCACTGCTGGACATAGGCCTCTCTTTTCATGTGAAAATTCCCACGCTCAGCCATCCAGGTCCTACCTGCAATGGTAACAATGTCGTCCGCCGCTGGATGACCGACACTTACATAGGTATCAACCGTCGAAAAATTAACAGCACAAGTAGTTTAATACAATGTAACCTACAAGTCCTACAAATAAATAAGTAACAGTAAACATGTTAAATTATGTTCATGGCATTACTTACCAACAATTTTATCGCTATGGCCGCCCACGAAGGAATGAAATGGCTCTAAAATTCCGTGCTATGCTTTCGTGACCAAATGAGAGTCGTTTAAGGTTTAGCACCCTGTATCGCGTGTAAAAACGCCAATCGGTCATTATTACGTTGACAACCCAGGAATAATTAATAGTCGTAGAAACAGACGGAGCTTGTTCCTCGATGTGCGGTGAATTTAGCTGATAAACAGTCGTATAACGGTTCTATTGAGAGCTAACAGATGGACCGTTCCAATGAAGCGTCAATTTGATGACTTGATGAGTCATTCTGCTTGTACGATGCTAGTTTGTAACTACTCATAAATGCAACAATTTCCTGTGCCTCCCATGAGACATTTTCCATGACTGGAATTATAGCATTTCTTAAAAGCAACAACGCATCTTAGTAAAAAGAAAGAGCAGTATTTATGCAGACCAAGTACGAATATTAAATTATGTTCTATTGTTTGTGAAAAGCTGCTCATTATAGAAACAAGTGCCATAAAGTGTATCACCATACTATTAAATTGTTGTATTTTTGAACAAATAGACTTTCAAATAGAGCGATAATTAATGAGCTCTTGTGTGTACCCGGAGCCCCAGACTCATGTATGAATGCGACCATAGATAATCGACAGTATGGCTATGATGAGTGACATATCAATAAAACATGTCTGTTAAATAAATTAAGTAGGTAAGTACTTTCTTATCTCGAACTATTCATAAAATAAGTGAAAACAAGTTTTATGAGTACCCTACTCATAAAACTTGTTCTCACATATTTTTCCTTCAAGAAGTCTCTAGTCTTGACATAGCTGGAAGATAATTAGTAATAGAAGTGGCCAACAAAAAATACAAATTAAATATATAAATTAGCACTAAAATTATTATAGTACGACCATTATTCACGGGTACAATGCAGTGCAGAAAAAAATAACCTCTAGACGTTAATTATTCTATCTGAACATTCTGAACACTTCACAATGGGATATTGTCGGCATTTATTTTTATAAAAAAGGTTAATGAATAAAAAGGAGTGTGTGTATGTATGTATGTAGGCAAGTGAGCCGTAGTTAGCTATGCTTTATGTTTATTCAACGCATTCCGAGCGGTGCATACGATGCGGTTTTTGTGACGGAGCGCGGCCGGTACGTTAAGTTACATTTTATTCCGCTCGCCATCGTGCATCGGCACCACACACGGTCGTAATAATACAACTTTAGTTTTTATTGCAACACTTCTCAAAGCTGAGATTTTCTTTGTTTACTTATATAATGTTTATACTCAATTTGTTTTCGTTATAATATTAAAATATTGCTTTGTATAATTCAAATAGGTAATTCCCAGTGTGTTCTATGGAGACGTGCCAGTTTCAGGATGGCGTCAAAAGAATGGTCAATTATCGTGTATTGTCAAGTAGCGGTTCATGCAGTTTCGACAGTTCTAAATGTCAAAAAAATCAACTTCAATACTTTTATAGTTAAAAACACACTTACCTTCGAGTGGTTTACAATTTTCACTACACACCCTGTTATCCCTTCGAGTGGTTTACAATTTTCACTACACACTCCTGTAGCAATTGCATGAAGATGAAGAAAGAAAAAATGACTTAGATCATCAACACTTTTTAGTTATTATTTCCTCGGTATTGAGTCAAAAGATGAGTTATTGCGGTCACCGGCTTGGCGTCATTAACCATATGGAAAAAATAAAACAACTTCCACGTAAATCGTTCCTGAGTAATGTGTCTTATACCTACGTCATTATTTACGATGATGTTTATGGTTATTAGTTTACTAGCACTTTGCCCGCGACTTCGTCCGCGTTAAAAATTTCGAATATGTATGTTTATGATCTTTATCATTTATTTAGATTAATAAGTATTCGGGCCAATTTTTAAGTTTGTAGATCAAAGGAATCAGATTTTTCAAATAAAAGGATCCTCGCTTTTCACCCCCACAAGGGTGGATTTTTGAAAAATCGTTTGGGATGACGTGTCCATAACTTGACTCAAAGACCGATACCTACTCATTTTCGAGTTAATGGAAGCAAGCAGTAAAATCCACCCCTTCTTCTTCTTAGCGTGTCGATAGCAATCTAAATGGACTCGGCCCAGATTTCGGCTACTTGTTTGGCGCCATTACCAGCGTCTACCAGTTCCTATAACGTGCAGCTGACAGGACATGCAGGACACGATATTAACTGTCCCATCGTTTGTGGAACAGCACCACATTTACACTCCAAGGCGGAGTCGTCTATGAATCTCCACCTGAACAGGTTTTCCTTGCTTCAGCTAACCTGGGTCCGGAGTCTGTTTAAAGACTTCCAGGTTACCCAAGGTTACTCATGTCCAGGTAGGTCTTCAGCGGGTGGGACGAACGGTTTGGGTAAGGAAGGACTGTCTCGCCACAGCTTCAGTCTTTCTTGTCATGGTTCACCAGTGAGTTGACGACACACTTTAAAAAACTGTTTCGACTTTTCAGCCTTTGTGGCACAAGGATGTTGTTGTGCAAAGGGTCATGTGTCGGAGACCATTTTGGCTCTTTCGCTGGAGCCAATGCTCTGCGAACCACTGGTGGCGCTATTCCTGCTAGTGGATACAGCATTTCCTACTATATTTCCCAGCAATCCACCCCTTAAACTTTATTACCTTTTTCCACCTTGGTAGGAGTAGTTTTGAAAAACCCTAAAACTAACTACACCTTTTCACCCCGTTAGGGGTACATTTTTGAAAAACCCTGATACATGTTATCTTTGGTCTTAAGTATAAATACCGAGTTTCGAGTTAATCGGACCGTGCGTTAAAATTCATCCATACAAATTTTGACATCCCTCAATCCCCTTTTAGGGGGTAGTTTAGAAAAACAAAAAGTGTCAATCTTCATAATTTACTTTCGTGCCAAGTTTCAAGTTTATTAACCAAATGAATAAGATTTTTCATATAAACTGTGTCCCCGCTTTTCACCCCCACAGGGGTGGAATTTCGAAAAAAAGTTTGTGATGTGTTCATTACTTGACTCAAAGATTATTTATACCAATTTTCGAGTAAATCAAGTCACGCAGTAAAATCCTCCCCTGTAAAATTAACTACCCCTTTTCACCCCGTTAGGGGTACATTTTCGAAAAACCCTGATACACGTTATTCTCTATTTTTGGTCTTAAGTATAAATACTGAGTTTCGAGTTAATCGGACAGCCAGTTAAAATTCTTCCATACAAACTTTGACACCCCCCAATCCCCCTTTAGGGGGTAGTTAAGAAAAACAAAAAATGCCAAACTTAATAATTTACTTAGATAAGTATTCGTGCCAAGTTTCAAGTTTATTAACTCAAGGAATAAGATTTTTCATACAAACGAAATCCCCCCTTTTCACCCCCTTAAAGGTTGAATTTCCAAAAACCCCTTCTTATTGCTCCCCTACATTATAAAAGGAAGCCGTGTGCAAAATTTCACATTCCTAGACCCGGTAGTTTCGGCTGTACGTTGATATGTCAGTCAGTCAGTCAGTCAGTCAGTCATTCATTCATTCAGTCAGTCAGTTTCTTCTTTTATATATATAGATTATCATTTCAATATGACTATGTTGTCAAGAATTTATACAGATATAAAATGTAGGTACCTATTTTCGCATCGCCATTAACCCTGACCGAGTGCGAGTTTTCGGAAGTCTTGTCCCAATATTTATTCCCGTTTTACCAAAACGAAAAGGTCAGTTATTTCCGATGCCCAACCTAGTTACTTTTCCAAATCTAGTTGTGAAAATGCATAACGCTGTCCACTGTCAGTTACAGCTCTGAAACTGGAACGAATCTATTTTGTCGCGTTTATGGGTTGAACATTATTTGGGTAGGGTTAAATAAATATTGAAAGTGAAGTGGTTTATTTGCACGGCCGTGTAGGTAGCCGGTGTAACGGAGTGCATGACATAAAATTAGTGTTTGCATAAAATTGTTTTAGGATATCTTTGTACTTACTTCTTTTTGGAACTACGTATTGTCTATTTATTCTGTTTTTATTTCTTTATATCTCATCGTATATACTGGCACCGGTTGACGTCATCACGTCAACGCCGGCTGTCGCTAAAAACCAGCGCTGGGGCTCTATGTCGCATAGGGTCGTAGCATTATGCTGAGCAATGGCCGTTTTGCGTGGATGTGACTCACATTTTACCCCAACTTGTTCTTTTTTGTTTTTCTCTGTGTCATGTTTGCCGCATATAAACGTATTTTCTGTCTTCTTTTTTTTTCTTTGGAAATGTGTTACATAAAACTTTGATGTAGGTACCTACCTACTTATGTTTCTATGGGTGTTGGGTAAAGGCATCAGGCGCGAAAACAATTCCTACCCAGCAAGAGAAGTTAAATCACCCACATTCAATCCTGTAAGACTTAAGCGTCACCCTAACTTCGTCCCAAGCACCAGTTAACACGTCATCTGTCAAGTTGGTAGTAAGTAAGTAGTTGGCTGTGGGAGCGAGCTAAGTCACATGGTTTAATTTACCGAGGTGTGGGGTTGCTCCAACTTTGGCGATACTTACCAATTATGCGTCATATTTGAGGGGAGTCTTCTTAAAAAGCTGCCGCGCAGCGCAGGTCGATCAATCTTCTAAATTAAGTAAGCAAACCTTGCGTGGATTATCTATCGTTCTTTGCACATCAGGATTTATCGGAGGCTTTCCTTTATATAGATTTTTGTTATTTCCCTCGGCTACGCGTGACGGAGCATGTTATTAAGTCAAGTTGTCCTACAAATATAATGGAATTCGTTTATAAGCACCTTTGATATAATACCATACAAATACTCACCTGCATCTGCATGAACACTAGAAATTCCCAGCATAGTAACTTGGCGAAAGGCATGGAAGGATGATGACTTGATGAGTTAATGCGACATTTCATGTTCACGTGGCAGTGGGTGCTACAACCCGCTACTAGAACGTTGTTGGTAATTTCCGCAGCGCACACGACCAAAGTAACGAGCCGCGACAAAAAAACGAGCAAACCGCGACGCAAGCTCGTTTTGTTTCGTGCTAGAGTCCCACTGTCGAGCACCCTCGAAAATTTTGCCAAGATTTTTTACGCCCACCCGCGCTGAACTCGTTATTCTTTCATTGCTCTGAAAAAATGGCATTTAACTTTTGAGACTAAAGTCGGGGTCATTACACGATGCAGAGTATCATTAAATCAAGTGGTTGATGTGAGTGGGTACTATAATATTAAACAGAACTTAGCATACAGATCGTGCCAATATCGCTCTTTACATGGACAAGTTAAACAAAACTTTCGTTTTTTGATAACTTAGAAACGATTATAATTAGTGTTCTGTGTGGAAAAAAAACGGAGTCTGTAAAAGTAAATAGCTAGATTTGACTAAACTCACAAGAGGAGTTAATTAAATAATAGCCTGTATAAACGTACCGAACCCGGCACGTTTACGAGGCCACAACCCTTAGCAGTTTATTTTTAATTCTTATTTGGAATCGGTCGTTTTGTCCGTCGGCGGCCACATGTCGCGTCAACGATGTGAGTTAACAATGGACGAGGCATTTTACGTACACCCATCACTTTACCTACCTGCGCTTTGACTCATTTATCTATTTATCTCTGTTAAAGAAGGTTATTGTACCTGTATTATTTTTTATACAGCTACAATAAGACCATTTCTTTATACAGCTTGCGAGTTGTGAGCTTGTTTATTTTTATTATCACAATCTAAGCTTTTCAAAAGCCTATTTTGTTACTTTAAAAATAATGAAAAGATTTGCATCGTTTATTTCACTTAAATACGCAGCGAGAGAAATCCATTACTTTGGGGACAGGACTTCCCTCCCTAAAAACAACCGCTTCCGTTCGAGTAGGTAAGGCTGGTAGGGGACTTCTTTTACAAAAACACAATCAAATGATCGATCACATCTGCTAACTCGTGATATCGGAGCGCTTTCTTGGATATTTTTATTTATGCGAAAGCTTAATCCGTTTTAACTTATGATACTTATGTCACAAGAAAGACATATCTATCTCCTATTTATTGGTAAAAAAGAACCGCCACGGTGTACTCGGAGCGCCGTAACTTGTAATAGACATGGTTATTTATCTCCTAGCGGCGAGATGGAGGCGATACAAGCTGCCGCGCAGGCGGTCGCGATCCGCCGATAATGGATAAATAACAATCAAGCGGTATCGCGCGACATCGCGCCGCCCCCGCGCTACATCGCCTTATCTCCCTACCTGACTCAAACAAAATTTTTACGATCCCATTGCTTTAACGCTGATCGCATCGTGCAAGATAAGCCTTAATTAATTAGGAAGGCCCGCTTAATCGACCCGTTATTTTCTTGTCCATTTAATTTACACACTTGATGACTGTAATAAACACCTACAATCGAGATTGTTTAACCCTAATTCGAAAGTTTTAAGCTTCTATTTATGTTTGGAAACGTTCGTGTAGGTAGTTTGGTAGTAGTCGATAAAAAGAACTTAACGCCTACGTATTGTGCGCCTTTATTTAAAATTAATAGGAAGGAATGCCTCTGGGTTCAAAACGTCAGTTGGAGCGCATTGAAATTTCAGTAAGGGGTCCATGTTTGGATAACATTGTTTCACCAAGAAGCAGCACCTCAAACATTGACTTCGTTACGGGACAACATAAACAACGGTGGATTAATTGGCTAGACAGCGGTCAATGCAAACTTGCGTTATCAGTGCGCGGGCAGGACGCGGCGACACGCGGCGCGGCGCTGCAAGCCGGCCGCAGCGCCCGAACAAACAAAACAAGCTGCATAATTAACCGGCGCGAACAATTAGTTGTATAACCGGCCATTGTGTCGCGTAAAAGCATCTACTTTTTTTAAAAAGCCATTCGGTTTCCCAGAAGGCTCGGATTCTGTCTCGCTCCAAGCTCGGGTTTTTGCTCGAGAATTAATATTTAATGGCTACAGTTGGAATTGCATGCGATCGGCTCTTTAGATATCTCAGTTTATTTACTTTTGCGTGGTGTGGTGGCGTGAATCATGGTTTTTCAAAATCACACCGACGCGACGTAAAAGGGAATCAGATGACTAGATAGCGCACGTCTGGCTGCGCCCGCCTAGGTACGAGTACTTAACAGATACTACAACAAAAGGAGCTTTTGTTAAAACAAGCTTTTGTGAGAACGCAGACAGAAAGGTTAATTGTTATTTAAACGTAGATACGTCTTTCAACATCGACGCTTGATAACAAGTTGAACATTTTTTTGTAACAATTTGAAGGATTGGCGTCGAAAAACTGGCTTTATAAATGGTTTATAAGAGCTTCTTATAGATAACTAGCAGCGCCCCGCAGTATCACCCGCGTAAGTTTCGATCCCGTGGGAATATAGGGATAAAAAGTATCCTACGTGTAAATCCAGGAAATGGTCTATCTATGTGCCAATTTTCATGCAAATCTGTTCAACGGTTTACGCGTGATGAGTAACTTTCACATTTAATCCTAGTAGGATTGTAATTTGTCCTTTAGAAACTATCCACCTTCACAAGCCTTTAGGCTCAATTTGTAGCTTACGTGCATCCCTAGTTCCCTAGACAGA
Organism: Oligia latruncula; assembly: GCA_948474745.1. Classification (NCBI taxonomy): domain Eukaryota; kingdom Metazoa; phylum Arthropoda; class Insecta; order Lepidoptera; family Noctuidae; genus Oligia; species Oligia latruncula. The sequence goes on from OX419699.1 coordinate 11,501,675, forward strand.
ATCATGTCAGACCATGTCGCCCTCACCTATCGATAATGGCTTAGCCATTACAAACGTTCCTGAGCTCCGTGAGTCTTGACAGTTTCACGAAATCAAGTTTAATGCTATTGTCTTTCCAATACTCTCCATTTAATATCTCGGGTAATCTGATAACAAGGACAGTGTGATCTCAAGAATCCCAACTTTCTCCATGAGATGTAGCGACTAGCGGTACTGCAAAAGTATGCTTTATAGCCTTAAGCTGACTAAGTATAAGCTGACTTTTTTAAAGGACTCAATTAACGGTCGTGAAATATTTCTTTCCTACTTATAGGTAAGTATTAGTAGTATATTTTAGAAGGTCTTTTATGTTATAAGACCTTCTAAAATCAGAAATATTGTTTTTTCGGTATACTTAAGTAGATAACAATTGATTCAGCATGGATAAAAAAAAAAGTAATTACTACTTATTAATAGATAACGCGGCACCTATTTTAACGGCCCAGACTTACGATCAATTGATTAGGTAACGTTAGTTTACTATCACCGTACAAGCACCTACTTGATATTAATATGGTGGCGGAGGTGCGAACAGCCGCCATAATTAAATACGCTCCACACTCAAGTGTTGATTGACAATAAAATAAAACTCTTTATTACTCATTACACAACGCATGTAAGTACTCGTGGAGTACAGTCACTAACTTAACTAAGTGCTCAATATAGAACTCAAACAATGTTTCGAAAGTGTTGGTTGGTACTGTACAAAGTACAACGTTGCATTGCAAGTGTTTGTGAATGAAAACTTGCTCATTATTGAAGTTTTGTTGAAAATTACGTTGGAAAAGATAATATTAGTGGATGAGTGGATGGTTATGTTATTGAATTTTTGATAGATAAGCGATGTTGATAGATTTTACATAATCCCCCATTTATATTATTATTTACTAGCTTCCGCCCGCGGCTTCGCCTGCGAGGTATTCGATAAAAAATATTCTATGTCCGTCCCCGGGATGCAATCTATCTCTCTGCCAAATTTGATCGAAATCCGTTCAGTGGTTTAGACTTGAAAAGGTAGATAACAGACAGACAGAGTTACTTTCGAATTTATAATATTAGTACTTATGGATGGATAGTATGGATTTTATTAATTTCTTGACATTGACTTTGCTGCAGAGTGCTGACTACGCAGTGTACCTACTTACTGACACATTCTGTTCAGAAAACGAATTAGAGGATGTAAAAGGTATCAATATCTAAGTACTTATTTATTTTTGTTTGCTTTGTTATGTACTGGTCATTCTCGAATGTTTACTTATGTTACATCAGTCAGTGCTCTTCACGTGTTGGTGAAATCAGTGTTGTTTTTCTTAAAAGGCAAGTTATTAAGAAAATAGTATGAGATTCTTCGCAGCTGTTTTATCGTGTCCATAATATCTGTAATTATTTCTTTCGATTGTTGGCCATGGACAAAAACGACAGTTTAATCAATAAATCCAATTTATCGCCAAGCCTCAATCGCCAAGCTTTAAACCTACGTTTTATATTTAATGAAGAAAAATAAATTGATGCCGTAAGTATTTATGTGTCAATGATACAATCAATTGAGACAAATACTCGTTGTAGAGTCTTTTAGCGTTTATTAATGTCGAATTGCGGTTTTGGCATTGTATTTCGAACTCTATTGCTATTTTAATAGAGATAGCTATACCGTGCTGTTGACTGATAATGATATCGAGCTTTGATTTGATCCTCTTCAAAAGAGGGTGAACATTGAACCGTCGTTCAATTAAGTACCCAATAAGAACGAGGGCAAAAGCTGTCTGTAGTCGTTAAGTTTATGAATACACCATTAGTGGTTATGTAACTGATACACCATACATTCGCCCAGTTATACGAGCCAAAACTTCTTGGCGACTCATGTCATTGGCATCGCTGGCTCGCCATCTACGCGAATTTAAATCACTGTCAGTCGTCTGCATAATGGTTCCGTATCGTAAAGCCGTCAGTTGCCAACAATGAACGTAAATATCGCACTTACACCGCCCCCCCGCCCGGCCCAGCCACCCGCGCCGCCCGCGCACTCGTGGACCGTGCAATGATTGACACATCAACTCATTGTGATAACTACCCACATGTACACCGACGGCGACTCGCCACCCGCCAAAATTACGCATACATCGCCAGTTTGAACCGGATATTATTTAATTACATCGAACGATGATATCAATGGACAGTTATCAAAGCGATCCGACGATATGTAGCTAGTTTAGATAGCCGGAGATTGCTGTGAATGGTTTTGCTATTAATTAAGAGATAAAAGACGTAACCATAACTTAAACTGGTATTAAAATGAGGATGCCTTGTAGCTGGTTGTTCGAAGACGCGTCCCTACCCGTTAACTTCTGTTTATTTATACCACCAGGGGATATTATTTAAGGTAATAGCCCGTTGATGTAGAGTCCCCTATAATCCGCAATAATTACCCACATATTTCATTAAACTAGTGGAATCGAGATCTAAAGGTAAACGACGTTGTTTACCTAATATACACGCTGCAAAACACTATGTTTTGTAGTTGCAACACTTGCAACAACTTGTCACATGAAATCAAACATACTTATTACAACTGCAAGTCAAAGTTATAAGAAAGCCGGTAAAACTTTTAACTTTTATTGCCTTATTCAGGGTTATTCGAAAAACACCAACAACCTGTTGAGAGGTCATTGTACTCATCATTATGGACAACTTTTACTATGGGAACAAACCCGAAATCGCGAAAAAAAATCAGCTGTTCCCATACATTTTGACGAGATACAAGAACAAAAACGTAGGGAACAGCTGATTTTTTTCGCGATTTCAGGTTTGGTCCCATAGTAAAAGTTGTTCATAATGATGAGTACAATGACCTCTGAGTTGAGTGAGAGATACCAATGAGTTTTACCAATAACCCTGTATAGCATACAAAGTTAGAACACCTTTATAAAACAAAAAAAGCTGAAAATAGGCATATTACCGGATTCATACTACTGTGTTGTGTCGTGTCGTGAGTTCGTGACGCCTTCTGACGCAGTGTTAGCCAATCAAAACTCGTTGTAATTTGACGTAGTCCTGAACAGATTCATTTGATTGGTGTATCCCGAGTCACGACACAACACGTCACAGTAATATGTCTGTGGCTTTATAACCGCGTCATGGCGACCTTTGGATACTTGTTCCTTTCTCTATAGCTAGGGGTGGATAAAAAAACAATAGTTACCTAGGTTACCTATCAATTAAAAGAGTTATTGCCACCTATAAATAAAAATTAAGGCATTAAATTGTAACCCAAGAAGGAGAAACGATAAAGCTGTTCAAAAACTACCTAGTAATCCTAGTATAACCTTTATAGAACCAATTACGACCACATTATTTGAAGGAATGTTTTCTCGAATGCTGTAAGTATAACACAGTATCACTGCTTGGGATATCAACTTACGTGGCGAACCACGTACTTAGTCATCGATCCAGATTCTAGATAGCGTTATATCAACTCTAAAAGAACAGGCAATTACTCAGTTCCAGATAGGAGTTACCGCATTAATCATTCATCTATGCAGCCACGGAACCACTTCACAAGTGGACATTAGCTAGATAGGCAAGTGTTAGTGTCCAAAACATAAAAGAAATAACAGTTACAAGTCTGCAAGGAAGCTTAGGGCTGTCAAATGTCATGGCTAGTTTACGCCCGGATGCGCTGAGAAAAATTACTCGAAACCGGACTTTCATTGTCTGACTTAGCTATAGTACGGAATTAAACGAAAGCTGGCGCGGAATTCATAATTTCAGTTTATACAAGGCGAACATTAGCCGAGCTTTTGCGAAGTTCGGAACTATTTAGGTACCTATCGCATAAAAGTGCAATGTAGAATCTTTGCCCGCTTACCACATGGTTTAAACCTTTCACGCAGACAGGTTTTCGTCAGAAAAGTCTGGCAGCCCTGTCAGCTGTGGCGGTGTGGAGGTATGTGCGTACCTACATAGTTATTTTTTACACGAAGTGTGGCTCGCCAGCTACCGGACAAGCTCGCCTTATCCGATGGAGGTCGCTTGCCGCGCCTATACTTATGTATGACTGCCTGTCTCAGCCGTCTTATTGTGCTTTTAATGTCGACGCTTTTGTTGCCTGATTTTCTGTATTGATTATTTTTTTGTTGAATACGAATTAGCTTTGTACGGATCTTTGAATTGATGTTTTGTTTTGGAGAGTATTTTAGATTTTGCAGCGGGGTTTATTCAACGTGTAGGTGGAAGTGGGATAATAGGATCTGTTCTTTTATTTGTCATTTTTTTTTTCCAAATATTTTGTCAGGCATATTCGTAGGTATGCATATGTCCCTGTCAACCCGTGCTCTAGGTGTGTTAGTACCGGTAGCGAGGTCGTCACCTGGTGAGCAAGGCGTTGTGTCGCGACCCGCGCCTCACCATTAGCGCCGCGCATTCAATAATAATGAACGAGCCGCACCGAAATATCCCCTGTTTACACCCACTCGCTCGCTCCGCACCGACCGACCGCATTTTATTTTTTCGCTGTCGCACATTTCGCCGTCATAGCTATTTCCACTCGAGGCATTATACGCGCGTCCATGTGTGCGTCAGTCCACGTGGACCGCTTCGTCGTCGGTGAGTAGAACTTGACGAATCCGCGATTGCGATTGGCTGTCGCGCCGAGATCGCTTATTAAGGGCGGGGTTACACGCTTTCCGGCGCCGCAGTTGGCTGGAGTAGTGCGCGGAACGCGCTCCATTGGCCGAGTCGATTTTTATAAGAGCTACAGTCCACGTGGACTCGTTTATCTATTCAGACGCCGGCGGCGCGGTCGCGGGGGGAGGCCGGGGGGTATACGGGCAATCAGTAAAGGCGGGAGGAATACGGCCATATTTATAAGAGCTGCGGGGATGCAATCACGAAGCGGCGCGGGGGCCGGCGGGTGGTCGGGGGGGAGGCGGCGGCCATTTTGAGGGCAGCTCTTTTTATTCGTTTTTCGCGCGGGGTGCGTCGTCGTCGGCGGGAGCGCGCCGTGCGCTAATTGCGGGGGTAATGAGGGCGCTCGACTCGACTCGCTCACTCTATTAAACTCGCTCGGTATCGGCTGCCTTATTGATTTGTCCTTAATCGAGGCGCTGTGGAGTGGCAGCCGCGGCTCGGTGTAATGTAAACAAAGCGGTCGGGTGGCGCGCGGGCGGCGGCGACGTCCGCACAAATTGAATTAGAATGATTACAGCCGGCGACACAGCACTGACCCAGTCACCGCGACCCGCTGCCCGCTACCGCGCGCCCCCTGCCCGCGACCACAGCCTGCTAGCGACCAGCGATCTCACTCTACTCTCCAGCTCGTTCAGTAGCCATTCCAACATCGACATACATCCGTCATATTATGTCACCAATAATAACAAACCATCCGTATCCAGACGAACTTTCTTTTTTTACCTAACATGAGAATAACCCACCCTACTCTACTTTTTAAAAGTTGAGACGAACTTTTTAAATTAATTTTTCTTCTGAAATGTTTTAAAGTCTGTTAATGACCTGGTAAATTTCTTTATATCTGTAGATAGCAATTTAAAAATAATAAGGATTACAATTAATTCTGTTTAAGTTCATCCTACATTTACGATGTTCACAAATTGCCTAGTTGACAGTTGTAGGAAGTCGTATCAAGACTTTCAAATAATGACTAGATTCTTTAAGTAACTGCAGTAGCACCATTAGGTATGGTGTAAAGTTTGTACTTAAATAAACAAACTTTAACATCTTAATTAGCGCTATAGGTACTTATTTTCCTGGGTTTCAATTCCGTACTTTCCCAGAAATATTTACCTACTTAGATAAAATATTTAAGTATTTTATTATCTCTAATTTGACACCATATACTAACAGATAAAATTTCAAGATTTCTCGTTTCGATAAACGGGCATACCTATACCTACTTTCATTTAGATAGCGTTAGTAATACCTGAAGATATTTCCAAATTAAATAATGTAGGTGCGAATGTATGTATAGTAACGAGTGTAGGGTATTTGATTTATAACATGAATAAATAGGAAATGATAAGCGTTTGGTAATTCGCTCCGGCGGCGGCGCGGCGTGGCGTGGCGGAGGTGTGACGAATCAGCTCGCAATAATAGCATATTTGTTTACGCGAGCGACATCTGTTACTGATGTTCTGTAACACGCCCACTTCGAAACGACCGCGTGGCCTGTTACTAGTCTGTTTGTTTTTCAGTTTTGATAACTGGGGAGTCTAAGTTAAATTGACACGAAAGACGTGTTTAGTTGTAAAGGTATGATTAATGACTTAACGACTGCTTTAATGAGACTTATGGCTGCAAAAGAACTACTTATTTTAGTAAGAAGATAGGTATTTTCACGGCTCCGTTTCACAATTGGTTTTCGAACTATACAGGAAAGTCGTACAATTTCATCGGCTTTTGGCAGCATTGATTCCCCGAAAAATCAGCGTGCCAGTCGCCTATTGTCTGTGACATTCCATGCTATCAATTTTAGGATTCAGGTAAAATATTCTAAGAACTGCCTTAACTCTCAAATCTTTTGTATTATTTGTATCTCCTCTGATTTGTAATAATTTGAGATGAATCGTAGGTACTCAAGAAGGTCAAGGATTTTTTATAAAAGTGTAATTTAGATACGGGTTAGCTACTTCGTTTGAGGTGTAGATACTTATCGATTTACAAGATATGGTTGCGTATAAAAACTGCGTCAAAATATCTCGAATGTAAGTAGATAAATAAGCATGTTCGATATGAGCACTCAGATAATATTAAATCATGTTATTATGAGGTAGTAGGTAGGTGTACTGACAGAGGATTGTATTGTTTGTATGTCTTATTGAAAATAAAATTGGCTTAGCCGTGTAATTTGACATTGGCATTATCACTTCATCATCATCATCATAATCAGCCTATAATGTTCCCACTGCTGGGACACAGGCCTCCTTTCTGTGAGAGGGAGTGGGCCGTAATTCACCACACGGGCCCAGTGCGGGTTGGTAGATGTCACATGTCTTCGAATTTTTGGTTCTAGGACATGCCGGTTTCATCACGATGTTTTCCTTCACCGTTTTGAGAGCAGTGGTGATGAAATAATTTAGGTACACAAAGTAAAGCGCGTGGCTGGGTTCGAACCTACGACCTACAACTCGTAAGTCGCGGCCGATGGGCCGGCCACTGGGCCACCACTGCTCTCCACTGGGCCACCACTGCTCATTATCAGTTAGGTATAATTATAATGACCAGTAACTTATTACTTATCCTAAATTCGTTTTCTTTAACAAAATACAACAAATAATTGCAGAAGGTAGTTATCAGTTACTGGACTAGTATTAATGTCAATAGTGTCATCGGTGTAATCCACAGTACCTAGGTACCTACACAGACGTACTAACAAAACATGCACATGGCCAGTGCCACAAGTGATGCGGCCCAGTACCTAATAAGTAACACATGTTCAGTTGTGAACAGAGCACAGGGCAACTGTGTCAATTGTACCTACATATTGTCCGCCGGACTATCGCTAAGAAACACTCGCGTATCTACACAGCACTTACACGATCTAAGTACACTGTTGTGTTGCTGTTATAACTCTAGTAGCAGAAATTATGTGTCACATTCAATTTTAAACTGTTTTTAAGGGGCCCGTGGCTAAATAATAACAGCCGCACAGGTCGATAGATCAGGTTAAGCTACGCTTGCCGCGGTCGGTCTGTGGATGGGTGACCATCTTTACATACTGTGACCCCTCCGTGCCTCGGAAAGCACGTTAAGCCGTTGGTCCCGGCTGTCATTCGTGGATCTTTGACAGTCGTTACGGGTAGTCAGAAGCCCGAAAGTCTGCCAGCCAACCAGTCTTATCAGGGGGTATCGTAGTACCCAGTAATTGGGTTGTGGTGGTCAGATCGTTCCATGTAAAATACTGGTATTCAGCTCCATCTGGTTAGACTGGAAGCCGACCCCAACATAGTTGGGAAATGGCTAGGCAGATGATGCAGATGATGTTAAATTTTAGGCTGTTAACAACATGTCTACCTAGTAGGTAGTCCGTAGTGTATAGAAGCTATTTAAAAGTCACATAATAAGTACGTTTTTTGGTTCTTATATGGATTTTAAAATAGGCTCTTTTAATGCGACTTCTAGTTTTATAACGCTCTTATAGCCGTTATCGTTAATACAGCTCTTATACAACTCATATGCGACAAAAAAATATTTAAATAAGTATAATTTTAGTTGGTGCGTAGACAACGTGTAGGTATTAGTTCTATAGGTAGTGGTTATACCTATTAACACCACATACCTACACATTTTTTTGGATTAAAAATCTTATGCGACTTCAAGTTTTATAATGCTCTTTTAGATGTGAAAGTTTATACAGAACTTATGTAACTCCTATACGATTAAAATTAATTTAAAAAATGTTTTTTGTTAGAAGCACTCATAATATTCATAATAGGCTATTTGACTGGTTTCTGATAAACATCTCGGATTATTTAATGGTGTCTAACGAGCCCACAAAAACCTATTACTTCAAATTGCATAATGTATTTCTTTTAAAAAATAGTAAATAAAAATGTACTGTTTAAATAAGCCGCCAAAACGCTATCTTTAACAATATGGCGTCGTGACGTCACGATTCACGTAAACAAACGTTGAAACGGTCGAGATACTAGACAAAAGTCATCTGTTCTGTCAACGAGAGACAGAAATTTACTAAATCATGACGTAATCTTAAGCTCAGCCAATCCAGACCGTTTTCGATTACGTGGCGCCAGATTTAAAAAGATGAAGTTTTTTCGGGATTTTTTTATAAATAATACATTGTTTTGTAGTAAAATTAATGCAAATCGATTTTAAAAGCGATAATCTATACGAGTGTCAATAATTATGACCTTATTTTTTACATTGTCAAATAGCCTATTATCCTTTTTATAAGTACCTACTCCTTCATGTGCACACTAGATAAAACTTTTTACAAGTCAAGTCGGTGTCTTTACTCTTTGGTTCCGCATTTTCGTTTAATGACAACGACTTCCGAAATTAAAGTTATTTTTCAATTTGTAGTTTTTTTTTTTGGAAGTCGGTTGTTTTTTTTTTTGTAAAAAGTTTTTATGCTTCACTTTTTAGTGGGTCAGTTTGTAATTTATCTAAGTTACAATAGCCCAATGGCAACTGCTCATCACATGTTACAAAATATTGCTTTTCCCGATGCTGGGACGTTAATTGTTGAGGAGTTCTCCTGGTAAGAACCAGGAGAAGTCCTCAACAACCACTCACCATACGCATTGTGACGAGCATAAATTGCTTAGCAACCATATTAAAGTAATCGAATCGCAACCCGTGAAATATTTGTCATTGAGTAGTTCCGATGGCCATCTGTGGTCTTCATCATCAGCTCCACTTTACCAAAAATGATGATTTCCGAGAGCAAATGCTCAAGTTATTTAAAAAAATACCCAAATCGCAATAGCTTTGTCTATCTAAGTATAACATTTGAAGGATTCCCTCGATTTCCATGGGATCCTCTCATCAGATTCCAACTTGATGATAATGGGACCACCTCGAGAGAATACCCTTTAAAAAAAAAAAAGAATTTTTGGAAACGGCCCAGCCGTCTCCGAGTAGGTACTTAATCGGTGAACATTCATAAAAAAAATAAAGTCGAACATTTATAACCTCCTCCTTTTTGGAAGTCGGTTAAAAATGAACAGTGACGCATAACAGTTCCAGTAGAGGTGGGGTCGGTAACAGTAACAGGTGCAATCATAATTACATACCTGCTTAAACCACATAGCAATTACAATGTCGGTTACAAAGATCATAATTTTAATCACACTTGTAAATTATTGACATCTCTGTGTACAACATTACGATATAAACATGTGGATATGCTAGGCAGATGATACGTGTTCATTACAATAGTTAATTAGAGTGTAATGTTACCATAATTCATAGTGCGATGAAAACAATTGGCCGTTCTATCACACTTGTTAACTATTAACGGCGACACCTCTCTTGTATGATGTAATGGTATCGATCAATTAACACGTTTTGTTTTGTAATTATTGGGCAACAAGTAATTATTGGGCAACAATTTGGTTGGTTTTATAACTTCATTATTCTGTAAGTATATCATATACTTACAGAATAATGAAGTTATAACCATATACTGTATATGGTTGGAGATACAGTATATAAACTAGTTATGTGCTCAGGGTTTGACTCTATTTTAACTACGGTATACAGGGTCAAATTAAAACAAGGCCAAGTGCGAGTCGGACTCGCACACTAAGGGTTCCGTACCATAAGGCAAAAACGCCAAAAAAAACACGTTTGCTGTATGAGAGCCCCCCTTAAATATTTATTTTATTTTGTTTTTAGTATTTGTTGTTATAGCGGCAACAGAAATGCATCATCTGTGAAAATTTCAACTGTCTAGCTACCGCGGTTCTTGAGATACAGCCTGGTGACAGACAGACGGACGGACGGACGGACGGACGGACGGACAGCGAAGTCTTAGTAATAGGGTTCCGTTTTTACCCTTTGGGTACGGAACCCTAAAAAATAAAAAAACTGGCCAAATGCGAGTCGGGCTCGCACACGAAGGGTTCCGTACCATAGGGCAAAAACGCCAAAAAAAAACACGTTTTTTGTATGGGCGCTTAAATACCTATTAATTTTATTTGGTTTTTAGCCCTTTTTGTTATAGCGGCAACAGAAATACATCATCAAATTTCAACTGTCTAGCTATCACGGTTCACGAGATATATAGAATATCGATACCCATCACGCCTGCGGTGTTTCGCTAGCTAATTTAACCCTTTATACCTACGTACTTAGTTAAAATAGAGTCAAACCCTAGCCACGTAATTAGTAAGTCACACATTAGTGTCCCAAATCCCAAGCCACTCATCTACCACATTCAAGACAAGTTAATGGCGCGACTGCGACGCGTAGATTAGCAGTTAACATTTCATTAAATAAACAACAATTTACGAGCACCTTATCTACATAGTCGAGAATCCTCGCCGCGGCGACCGACCGGTGCAGTCTGAATTAGGTAAATTGATAGTTACCGCCTTACTAGGTGCGACGGTACGCGGCTAACTACAAGCCAAAGGCTACCTATTAATATTCTAAACATCGCGACAGCTGCTCCGGAGTCCGGACCGACGCGCGACGCAGTCACACAATAAGGGTCGTCGTCTAATTACGTTACACCGACGCCCAGCCACGACGAAAAACACTTACTTATTGCTTTACATAATCTTTATTACTTATCAGCACGAACACGAAATGTATAGCGATACGCCTCAGTGGACAGTGAGCCTAACAAGCAGTTTTTGCACTAATCGGGTATAATTTAATCACCGGACGGGTGATGCGTGCGTTCGTTCTGACTCAAAAGTTATTGATTAGCTTTACCTAGTTGGTAAACCACCGTTATAGACCGCCACCTACTAATGTAGGTAACGTATTGTCAAATAACAATGAGGTAGACCTGCTCATTAGGAGCAGTCAAGTGTAACAATCCGCTAGGTTCAATAGTGATGTGCAGCTACAATGGAACGCGTCGCGGGAACGATATGAAATTTCATTAACGAGGGTCGGCGCGCCTCTCCACAAGACGGCGGGCAAACAGCGCGCGTGAACCCACGAATAATTCACACGCGAGCCCTACAAATAACACCCCGCCTCACCCCCGGCCCCTCCGGCCGCAAACTGAGTTATTTATCGCCCCCGCCTCTCCCCAGCCGAGGCTGTCGCGGCACAGGAAATACCCGCACGTATTTTTACTGCCGGCTGAAGACCGCGCGATCCCTAGCGAGTAGCGAGCAGCGACATCTCTTGTGGGGTCGCGCGATCGCACTTGACGCGGGCGCTTCTCAACTATGGACATGTTGCCGAATCGCTTACACGTGCAATAAACTTTATACATATTACGCGACGCCAGCGGTACCTACCTACTACCCTACTACAGTCTGTATGCTTTCATTAATGATGATGCCATAATATATTAGCGTTTGTTGTGGTTTTAGCATAGTATCTATCGGATAACTACTTACCTACCTAACTACGTTATTGTTAAGGGGAGAAATCTGAATAATTAGGTATGCAACTTCGCATGGTAGCAGTATTGGGTAGGTATTTGTATTTTGTTTTTTCCTTCCAGTTAGTTAAAGTAGGATAAATACTACAATACGTAAACAGGTAACTGAATAACTAACTGCACTAATTAATACCGAACGCAGATTGGCTTCCTATTTTAGCTACATTATCAGTACCTACAAGGAAGGAAATCTTTAATATAATTTACAAAACAGTTCGTTATATGACACAATGTGACTCATTGTTTGGTAGTGGAGCTGTAATATCTCAGTATTTGCGGTCTCTATGGGTTGTTTGTGAGTCAATTAGTGGCTTTGGTGGCTTGCGTCGCCCTCGCACCCACCGGATACATGGCTCCAAGTTTTATGGTTTGTTTTTTGTTTTATTTTCCCAATCGACTCCTGTAGGTAGGTACCTATCGGTGTTCTATCGAATCGAAATCATAAAAAAATAAAAACAAAATCCGTGCGGTACCTCCCAGCTCTGGTCGGCGGTGCGCGGCTCACCCCCTATTTTTTGCGGGTAGTAACGTGCTCGGTGACACCTCGCGCGGGTCAAGTGCGGGGCGCGCGGCGGCCCCCGGACCGCTAATTCCGAGCGCGTGACCGCACCCCCCCTTGCCTCGCCCGCCCGCACCCCCTCTCGCCTAACGCCGTTTTCCCGCCGGATTTGCGTTCATACAGTAAAATAAAAAGGGCGATTTGGCGCCCTCCATCGACGCGGCCCGATTAGCGGCGCCCGGGGAAATTAAAAGTATTTTATTCCAGCATTTATTCTCTTTTTTTGTTTGTGTTGAGTAATGCGAGTGTGTCGTGCGGTGCCGGGCTCGGTCACCATCGCATTGGGCCGTGTCGGGCCCGCACTCAACCTCGCCTCGTGTTATTATGAATGACGGATGAGGTGATATCGATAATCATGTCGTCTATCAATTCAGGATACATGATTACTTACATTTTACTTACTCCTCGCCTTACACTCAAGAGATAAAATCGTTTACTTGGTATCTACCTGGCATTTCTTTTCAGCATGTCTATACTTACTATACATAAGACTAGTGTTTTTGTGTCCGTAATCTCCTCTATCGTTATCTCAGCAGCCAACATATTTTTGTCTTCCATTGTGACTCGCATAAGTCACAGGGCCATAAATAAAAAAAAAAAAACACTAAAAGCATTCACACTGAGACAACAGTTCTGCAATTTTTTTTCCCCGAGCGAGGGGGCGGGCGGCCCAGGCTAATAACTTCGTCTATAAATCAAATATTAGCTCAAATAAAGCGGTGAACGCTTTATCAACACAGTGATATCGTTTTCTCTGTATATGATTTATAAAAAGCTCCCGATGTCGAACGCGTCGTCGGTAGCCATTAGTCGAGGCGTTTGAACTTGAAGTGTTTCAAGACTTTCAAGAAACTCACTTGACAATAAGTACGCGCGAGCGAGTTTGTATGATGAAGCGCTGCAGCGCTGCGGTGGGCGGCTGTGTAATCAATTTATGAGAATGAGCCAATTGACGCGTACCTATAATAATTTGCCTTTGCCAGTTGCCTACAAAAAATAATTACTACGTCCGACAGTCACACGATGCGTCGTCTGTCTAAAATTATTTTTATATTGCGACAGGATGTTGTGCGTCCTCCTAAATATACTGTAATTAATATTTATTCAAATGTAATGCTACATTTAGAATAATTAATGGTTTAGCTAATAGGTACCTACAACCGTGTTAATACCATAAAGCAATATCTACATTAAGTAATGAAAAATGAAAGTAACAATTTTATTTTATAGAGAAGAACTGGATGGCAATTTATTTTTTTAATTCGGTGTTGTGTTTGTTCATATTCGTATTTTTGTGTTCAATGCATGAGTGAAGACATCATTGGGGTCGGGGGGAAGCAGGCACATCTGAACCACTCCGAACGTAATATTTCCGGGTGTGCCGTCGACAAAAGATCCCCTTTCCATTGAATCAAAAACGTAATCGTGAAAGAGCTTTTAAAGAGTCGATTTGTTTCTAAGAACGGATTTTGATTTGAATCTCGTTATTTTGTTTTTTCATAAAAAGTTGCCCGAGTCGGGTGAGTGATGGCGAGGTGATCGTAATAATGTGAGGAATGCTTTGATTATATAATGGAGGAATGTAGGTATTTTGAAGAGTTCGAAATTTTACCTGTATCGGTTGATTGGAATTGGAACATTGTTTTCTCAAATTTTTATGTAAGTAGGTACCTAGATGAATATAGGTACCTATACCTACCTCACCGTACTACCATTTCATATTAATTTCTTCAGTTTCACGGTTCCACCCGTTTAGAATTTATTTTTAATAAATATTTATGTTCGTGCATTAAAATAGTCGTTACTTTTAATGTGAACAAGCAAGGTACAACCATTTTCCATATAATTGCCTCATGCGAAAATCCTTTGTTCAGTTGGTCAAACAAACGCTGTAAAAAATAAAAATACCTATATAGCATATTGCTACAGCAAAATATTGCGAGCGTTGAGTGCAGTGGCTGGCGGCTGCATGCACCTCTCGGAGAGCTATGAAAACGTCGTGCCTCAGCACAACAGTTGACTCTGAACAGACGTACACACACAGCGCCATACACTGAACCTACAATAAAGGCGGGAGAGCTCCGGGGTGGGCCGGGGGGCGCTCGCTGTGACGATGCAGTTTGCACCGCGGCCTCCTCCAACCTTCACCAACTTGCGCCCGTGTTCTTGGGAATCGTTTTAAATTCAAGAACCGCAGAACACTCCAAACACGACAATGTACCCTATACCCTTGCAATATGACCCAAAATCATAACATCACATTTTTTAAGTCATTTCGAAAATGGAATACGCCTTCACCACTGCAACAGATTTAAAACCGTAAGTCAAGGATAGAAAGTTCAGAATCGTATGAATAATGTAAAAATGGCAGCTGTCCTTGGTGTGAGTGCGGAGGTGAGAAATACATTAGCGGTACCGTTTTCTATTGGTCGTTGCTCCTGTGTTGATATTAAGCAGTCCACGTGGACTGCTCGGTGGTCGCTTGTCTCGTTTTTTTCAGCGGGTAGGTCGCTATCCGTCCCGTTCTAATCTACAGCGAAACGTGGAATGTCATGTCCGGAGTTGTTCAGAAAGTCGTGAGCGTGCATCGTGCTTCCAACTTTACCCTTGTTCCGAAACAGTACAAGTCCGGACCGCTAGCTTTTAACATTGACTTTTATGTCACGCCATTAAAGTTCAATTTAGTGAAAAGAGTATTGCGATCAAAAGTTTTTGTTGATACGTCATATTGATAAGCATTTTTAAGTCAATTAAGGTTGTAAGCTAAAAGCGGTTGTTGCTACATTTAAATTATCGGCCGGCATTCAAATAACGCCATTTTTTTCGTGTCGGCACGAATTTATTTAATAGTTAGATATATGGTTATGTTGGGTATAATAATAACGTAGCGTGGGCGATGGTATGTAGGTACCTATGTGTTGAGGTGGATACCATTGAAGGAATTCATTCACTTAGTCACGGATATCGGTTTAGTAATGAACAAAATTGATAATTTTTATTGAATACCGTCGTAGTTCATTTGCTAGATATGGACATTTGTATGATGATGCATTTGATAGATGGTTACACCATAGACAAGACTGGAATCAATGAAATGAAATCTACTAGGTCTGGAAGCTACATGCATGCATGCAGTTTGAATTGATTATCTCTTTACAAAACCTTACACTCAACACTATCAGCATGGAAAATATTTTACTAAGTACCTGCATGCTGCTGACTATTTACTCCCCAGTCTCCCCTTTTGGCTTTTGTGACTTATGAATAGGAACAGAATAGGTATGTAGAACGAAGCAGGTCACAGTTTAAACAGCGGAAACTATTAAAAGGCGATCTATTAAGTGCCACGATCGACAAGGGGACTGTCTGAGACAAAGTGTAGGAAGGTACCTACCTACTTTATTTTCTGTTACGGTAGGTACTTACCATAAGCAGATAGAATAGATCTGACTAGATAACCCCGTTCTGAGCATGAGTTTATAATATTTTCAACAAACAAGAAGGAATACCTACATATCAAGAACAAAATATAAATGAAACAGCAAGTTAATACCTAACAATATATTTTATTTATAACTACCTACCTATCTAACTACACTAATTATTTAGGGACTTCCTTCCTTGATTCGCATATTTTATCGTTAATAATGTAGGTAGGCAGCTAAACAATTCCTTGACTAATTGGCAATCTACACGTGCCTTTTACAATTACAATATTTTCTAAATAAATAAAAAATACTCTTTTGAACAAGATACAAGAAGAATAATATTGCAAAGTAAAAGTACTCTGTGAATGCAACTTTGAAAGCTTGAAGACGCTGTTCTGAGCATGTGTGCTGCCATCTCTCGATATAACTAAACAACTTGTAACCAGATGGGGCAGATGGCTGACAACTATGGACCTCAAAGATGATACGCTTCATAAAGATTGCTCGAAAATTAGTTTTCTTATTTATTTTACATCTGAATAATTCATATTTAGTCAACTAATTTTGTAGTGGTTTAGGTTCAGTAACCGAAAACGATTCATTAAATCCATAAAATGCGCCCTCTATCGTAGACTGTGTACACTTCTCAAGTTATTACATTACTGAAAATTTGCTTACATTTTATGTACTCATTTAAGATTATTATTCTTTGATTATAATGGTGTAAGGGTTTATTGGTTAAGTTGCTAATAATAACATTTTTAGAGGGCCATTAAGGGGCAGTTTCAGAACTTTCAGAACGTGTTCATTGGACACTGTCAAAACTTTTTGACATTGACACTGACATCGATAAGTTATGAAATTGAAATTATGAACAGAATGAATTCGACTTCGTCACTTCTTCGTTCTTGGTTCTTCGCCGCTCTATTATATTCATTATATTATTTGCCTACCATACCAATGCCTACGTCTACGTCCAGCCTTCCTGAGTAATTATTTGTAATTTATTTTGTGTTCTAAACTGTCAAGAAAGTGGAACGAATTAAATAAATAGTCCAATACACTGTAAAAGTAGGTTTATTTATGTAAGTTTATTTATGTTATCCTGTCATAATATTCTTTATTTATTTTTAATAGAAGTGTCCTGTTCTATCTCAGTGATTTGTTTTATTTCTGTTTCAGTATAAGAAAATGCCGCAAATAATACTACTTTTCAGCGGTAAAAGGAAATCCGGCAAGGATTTCATAACTACACATTTACAGAACTTGTAAGTAAACTGGTCCTTCTTTACGCAAGATTCTTTTTAATTTGTCAGTGATTAATGAGTACACCTACACGTAACAATACGTGTGAATATCATATAAAACAAAATCGGATAGTTAAAACATTTACCTATAACTCAAGAATGGCTGGATCGATTTTGATGATTTTTGCTTTGTTAGATTTTTCTCCGCCCCGAATAGCAGAATAATTATTAAAACATGGGAAAAATTCACGAAAAAAATAATAGGTAATGAAGATAATTCATTTGTTCATACATTTGTTTCTATTAAATCTGAGGCGGTACGCAGTTCGCCGAGCCAGCTGGTTATAAAATATATTTGATTGTAAAGCTATTCAAAATCTCTGATTAATGTTGCGACATTAAAGCCAGCAGTACTGGTACAGCAATAAAAACAAGAGATTAAATCAGGACACCATTTAGGGCTGTTTAACATAGACAAGTAGTACAATACTCAATATTTATTTATTAAAACTTTATGTACAAGTAAAAAAATACTGTACAATGACGGACTTAATGCCTGAGGCATAGTCAACAGCTTGCTTGCAATCCACAATGTGTACCTACTTAGGTGGTAAATTAAAACTGTAGAGCAGCTCAACTGTGGCCAATGAGATACAATTAAATTTCTGTTGTTATAAATCAAATGATTTTTCTCAGTTGAGAGGATATGTGATCATTGTGAAACCTGTTGGGCACAGAAAATAGTAGGAGAGAGGAAACTTTGATATTTAGTATCAATGTGAAATTTTCATATAAACTTTTTTGGTCCTTCCAGTACAACCCCCAGCGTAAGTGTGAAATTACAGTGGCAGCGGGGCGGGTAATGCAAACACATAGTTTTTGACTAAGGTGCACCAAGTGCGGGCGGGGTGGGTGCGCGGGAATCGCTGCGTGACAAGTAATTTAAAAAAAAGTATAAAATTCTCCATGTCTATACCAATCACTATTGATATTGTGGCAATTGCTTTTAGAAAAAAAAGGGCCCACTTTATATAAGTCAATAATAATGTCAGATTATTTTTCAAATAATCTGACATTATTATTGTTATTTTCAATATCGCACGAGGTAGGTACGTCCGGACCGCTCAATCGCCCCGCTGCTCCTGTGTTCATCCATGGAAATGTGCGTTTTCCACTTGACCCGCTACCCGCTCCCGCTGCCCGCCCCGCGCCACTGTAATTTCACACTTAGTCTTTCTAGTAATCTTCATATAAATTAGTTGTTTAATATTTCTTACTCATGTATTTTATTTATTAAATAAATTTCCAGGCTAACAGACAGATGTGAAGTAATAAAAATATCTCAGCCTATAAAAAGTCATTGGGCCAAGGAGAAGAATTTGAATCTCAATGAGTTGTTAGGTGACAGTGAATACAAGGAACAATACCGGCTAGATATGATCAACTGGAGTGATGAGATGAGAGCTCAAGATTATGGATATTTCTGTAAGATTGCTTGTGACAATGGTAAGATATATCTATGCTAATAATAAAGCTGAAGAGTTTGTTTCTGGGTTTGCACCGTTAATCTCTGGAGCTAGCTGTTGGATTTGAAAAAAATCTTTTTGCACTTGATAGCCCAATTCTTGAGAAAGACTACCTAACATAACGCTAGGACCCCTAAGGCCAAACAAGAACAAAAAATGACAAAAAGAATGCTAAGCAAAAATAAAGTAATAGAGCGGGCAGGCAAGGCAACGCAAGGACGAAGTCGCGGGCAGAAGGTAGTAATATGATGTTTTGATTGTTGTTTTGTTATTTTATGTTGGTTATTGGCAAAATAAAAAAAAACATTTAACCCATTGATTGAGTCTTGAGTCGCACAATTGATCTATATTTTTTTTTCTAAATATAAAAAAATGCTGACTCAGTGAATAATCTATCAGTTAATTACCTCCTCATTTATAACAGAATGTAATATTAACAGCTGCAGGTAAATTTTATAGAATTTCTTGTTCAACTGACTACAATCAGTACTTTTAATCAAATTCCAGCTGTAGAGAAACCCATATGGATTGTAAGTGACATCAGAAGAAGTACAGACATCCGTTGGTTTAAAGAAAAATATGGCGGCATCACTAGAACCATCAGGATAGTTGCGGATGAAGCTACTAGAACGAAAAGAGGTTTTCAGTTTCAGTCCGGAGTTGATGATGGTGTTTCTGAGTGTGGCTTGGATGAATATAAAGAATGGGACCTTGTTATAGATAATAGTGAAGGGAAACAGAAGTTGGAGGAACAATTGAGTAGTATATCAGGGTTGTTGTCTGGGTTATGATTTTGGGCCTAATATAATATACAAGGTGTAACCGAATAAACTCAAGTCCTGTAAGTAGTTTGGTCATGACTACTGAATCGATTTCAGTAACTTTGTCCTTTCCCGGGACTCAAACTATCTCTATACCAAATTTCATCTAAATCACTTCAGCGGTGTAAGCGTGAAGAGGTAACAGACAGACACACTTTCGCATTTATGATATTAATATGGATTAGACAAGGATTTGAGTTTATGGTATGGTATAGGACAGAGGCTTTTATTGTTGTGTGGTTTTGGTATGTGGTTGGTATACCTATAGCAGATGATTAAAAAGCATTATTTATTGTATGTCAAATTGTCAATTATTATTATATACAGTACTAGCAGCGCCCCGCTGTTTCACTCGCATAAGTGTCGATCCCGCGGGAATATCGGGATAAAAACTATCCTATGTCCTTTCCCGGGACTCAAACTATCTCTATACCAAATTTAATTTAAATCGCTTTAGCGGTTTAAGCGTGAAGAGGTAACAGATGTTTTTACTTTGTTTTCTCTTGTGATTCCAGGAGATTTATTTTTGAATTTCCGAATTATTATCTAAAATGTTGCTTACAGTTCTAGGTTTGTGATACTTATCCTTAAAATAGCAATAGTTGGCAAAATGATTTGGCTTTTTGCAAATAGAACCAATTTTTCCTTTGGCAGGACATTTATAACGATGATATGGTTGTCCACATCTTCTGCATGGAGTTGCATCAATATGAGTTTTCTTCCTGGAAGACTGTTGTCTCTTGTGCGACTAGAATTTATTGAATTTGACCTTTTCCTTGAGATGCTTCGCTGTCTTCTGAAATGATTGCTGTTTTCTTTTTTGACAAATTGGATTGATTCTTTTTCTGTATTATGAATTTTTATGGAACGTTCATGGGACAGTTCGATGCTTTTTGAAATTTGAAGAGCTCCTTCGACTGAGTTTACTTCTTGTTGCAAGAGTTTTTGTTTAATTTCCACATTTTTTATTCCTATTATGAACATATCCTTGACTAACGAGTCTTTCAGCGTTTGAAATTGACATGTCTGTGGGATTGTTACATATTCGTCCAAAGATTCTCCATCTCTTTGACGACGGGTGAAAAAGTTAAATCGTTCCACGGTTGTGTTTTTACAGGGATTAAATTTTTCGTCAAGTTTTTTGAGAATTGTATCCAAAGTTACTGTTTTTCTATCCAAATTAAAAGAAATAAAGATTTCTAAGCCTTCATCGCCAATTGAATTAAAAAAAATGGCTACCTGCTTTATTTCCGGTTGCTTGTCGAGATCATTGGCGTCGCTAAGAATTTGGAATTTTTGTTTCCACAGCTTCCATTTTTCGGCTGCATTTTCTCCATTAGCGATTGACAGAGGTTTTAAATTGTTTGAAACAACGATGCTTGGTTTGTCGGCCATTTTGCTGTGTGGTCAGTCAGATGTATACGTACTTAGACACGAGACAAAAATTTACCTGAAAACTTGGAAATAAGAGTGTTCCCCTTCTTTTCTATTACTTGTGGTATTATCCCATAACTGACACCAACAGACAGACACACTTTCGCATTTATAATGTTAGTATGGATTTCTTCTATTGAGAAACGAGTACCTACTAAGAAACATAGTTATTTATGGCTGCTGAAATGACATGATTGAGTTTTATTTTTATATGATTAGTTTTCTTACAATATTAAAAGTATTTGAAGAATAAACGGTAATAGAAGTTGAGTGACTCTAGTATGTTCGGGTCGGCATGATTCGGCACAGCCGGGAGTAATATACAGGGTGGCAGGGCCAATATACAGGGTGGCAGGGACATCACCGCGCAACCTGTTACAAATGGACACGATTCTGAACCCCCTTGAGTTGAAATTCTTCAACGGTTATCAAAAAAAAAAAATCTGCTGCTTCATAGAAAAGTGCCATACCTACGCGGTCAAAATGTATGGCATGGCTAATTAATTTTTTAATAACCGACGGTTCAGACTGCTGGTTGCTCGTCGATGTCTTTGCCACCCAGTATATTCGATTTCGCCTCTCGGCTGAATGCCGAATCGTACCGACCCGAACAAATGTGTAGCATGCCTCACACTAATGTCTAAAAGGTGTTTCTATGGTTAATGTTTAAATATTAATGTTTTCTGATCTCTATTGGTATGGGATGGTTCATTAATGTTGTTTGAATTTATAGTTCTTTTAGAACTGGGTGTATAATGTCAAGGCTGCTTGTGTTATTATGTTATTGTTGAAAAATATATAGACATGTTAATTTATATTTACATAGCATACTGAGACAATTGATTGCTTCTGAACTTATGATATTAATATTTATGAATCTCAGTTGTAAATATGTGGAGACGACAATAAATGAAAACACTGACAATACTACTGCACGGGATTATATTGAATCTATCAAAAAATACGAAACATTAAAATTAAAAAAGTGTTTTTTTCCAACAAACTAAATATTAGTGTTGGTCCGACTAGGGTTTTGCCAATTTTTGATTAGCTATAGTGACATAACTGTTGGATATTTTTGGTTGAATTATTGTATGCAGACTGGGAACGTCATTAGATATACGAAGTTTAATTTATTGTCGTAAGATCGTATCCACCTTGTATAGTACACCAACAAGGTTGCGTGTTTATAATAATAACATCAATCGTGATAGATGTTCATACTTATGTGAATGTTATGTACTCAGTAGATACAGTGTGAGTCTTCATAATGTGCACAAATATCGAAATGAGGGAAACTAAGCTTAATTTTATCGGCGGAAAAAATATTTGAAAAAAAGAAAAAAAAAAGGTTGTAGCATTTTTTAAATTCTTTTTCGATGCTGTGACCCCTGTGTAAACAATCGCCCCTCAATTGAGAATCATGTTTTTTTTTTTAACAAAAATCTGATATTTTTTCATCCATTTTTACAATAATTGTACAATTACTCAATAAAAGCCTCGATTACCTACCCTTTTTGATTACTTTAAATTATTCTCCATCGTATCAGATTTCTAAACGTAAAAATATCATGTTTATAACTCAATCACAACATTTCCTATCAACTGTTAAAGAAAGGCCTTGCAATCACTATACTTTAGCAGGTAAAGATCCTTTTAAATATTTTTTTATTTTTTCAAATATTTTTTCCGTCGATAAAATTGGTTCACCCTTGTTTGGTATAACAACGTTTTGTCGAAAATCGCTTCGGCTAATTTTAGTTACAATAAAGTCATTTCGTATAATTATTCATTTGACCGAATAATTAATTGGTGGATTTTTATTTAGCATATTTATTTCTTTGAAATAATGTCATTTGACCGAATTTTCACATGCACTAATTTTATTTAAACTAATGTTTCACTAGACTAATAATGATTTAGTCGAAAGATCGTATCAAATATTCAGTTGACCCCAGGGCACACTTTACACAGAAATAGGAGCCCCGCGAAGCGTGTGTGTGTCTGTGGTGTGTGTTCAAGTAACATAACCAAACCGAGCCTCGGGGTGCCCTTCCCTTGCTCTTGCATCCTATGTCGACGTAGCCCGACTTCGCGGGGCTCCTATTTCTGTGTAAAGGGTTTAAAGTAACCTAACCAAACCGAACCTCGGGGTGCCCTTCGCTCGCTCATGCATCCTATGTCGACGTAGCCCCGCTTCGCGGGGCTCCTATTTCTGTGTAAAGGGTTTAAAGTAACCTAACCAAACCGAACCTCGGGGTGCCCTTCGCTCGCTCTTGCATCTTATGTCGACGTATTACCTACATTACACCAATTGAATATTCGATAAAATACATGTTATACCACCTGAACATTACATCAAATGAACATTATACCTTTTGATCAATAGCGCAAATGTTGTTATCGCAAATAAATATTCGATGAAATGAAAATTATGTTAATCGATATTAAACAAACTGATTATTTTCTTAAACGTTGTTCGAATTAGTAACATTACATCAAACGTTGTTATACCAAACAAGGGTGAACCGATAAAGTTAAGCTATGTTTCCCTCATTTCGTTATGTGCACATTATGAAGACTCACACTGTATAATATTGCTATTGGCTTCATAGTCAATAAATGGAAAGAATGTTATAACTGAATTGAAGCAGTTTGTTATGAATGTATTTCAAATGAATACGACAAACACTGTTGAGTAAAAAATAAAGACGGGAATTTCGGATAAATAGCAATTTTTATTAATCTAGTTTTTATCTTACGTCTGAATAACTCCAATTCGGTTACAATAATAATAAAAAGTAATAGCAACCCATAAAAACATGATGCTATAATTATTTACTTATTATTATATTATTTTTTTACTTATTTCTGGAAGTGGGTTTTTACGCACGACGACATATTAATATTAAGTTAGACATTTCCAGTAAAAGCTGACTCCTCATGTATACAATGCGAGCTCTGCCAAAACTAGAAATGTAGTACATCGTGATGTTTTGCAGAATAAACATGATTAAAGTCGTCAGATAAGAAATACAGATATCAATTAGTAGAAAAGATTTGACGTGTTTGTACACACGACCCGTTTTAACGGCCAGTTTCACCGGTGTAAATTATACCAAGTCTTAGTAAGATCTTTATATGGGGGTAAGTGATATCAGAGGTATGCTGATTGCTGAGAGGCTTCTTTATACCATACCAGAGCAGCTTATCTTGCCGGTACGGAACGCCGGCGCCGCCGACCCGTTATTCTCATTAACTTCATGTTATTAGATGAGTAAGTTTAGATAAGTTTAAATCTACAACAGCAACATAATTGTGTAGCTAAATAAATGTTCTCAAGAGCCAGCGGCGGTAATACGAAGTAACTACTACAACCTCTGTGGTCTGTGGTGCTCATGAAGTCGACGAATAAATTCAGCTCGGTAAGCTTATAGTTATACCGGTCGTTGATAACAGATGGCGCTGGAAGCTATACCGGCTACATGATTCTTATACACAAATGATACAAAAACTTTATGCAGATTGTGTGCTGCATACAATTATTGTACCATTAGCAGTGCGGATTTTTTTGACTAATTTACCTACTGATTTCAGTATTGCACATACTGAATTTGGTATTTGCATATTTTCATGTTTGGTTCTCTACTATTCGTTGTCTTCTTTTATGATATCCGAAAAATATAATAAGCACTACTAAGCAGTAACAAACAACTCTTCTGACGCCACATGCGACTAAAAACCTTTATTAAAAGAGGTCGGTTAGGCTGTTGTTGTTGTTCTCATTATTTTAATACAATATTTTTGGTCCTTTGAGTCTGGTACAATATTGGTTCTTTGGTCCTGTAAAAGTTATTGAATTCATAATCAGCCTATAATGTTCCCACTGCAGTGGGCTGTAATACTGACGGCACGATTGGCGCAGTGGTTAAGCGATTGACTGCTGCGCTGCGTGTCGCGGGTTCGATTCCCGCACGGAACAAATATTTGTATGATCTACAACTAGTTGTTCCGGGTCTGGCTGTTTGTGTATGTGACTTTACATGTTTGTAAACGCACCCACAATACAGGAGAAATTCCTAGTGTGGGGCAACGTTATAAAAAAAGAAAAAAAAAAATACCACGCGGGCCCAATGCGGGTTGGTAGCTGTCACATGTCTTTGATTCTTTGGTTCTAGGGCCCGTATTAATAAACGTTCCTCAAAGACGTACTCAAGTGCGATATCATTTGATACGCCATTATTACGATATCAGCATCTCAAGATCATTGCTAATTAATAAACACATGAAAACAGTATCTCAGTTATCAAGCTCAGCTCCTCAAGACGCTGTACTTGAGGGCTTGATCTGGTGAACGTTTACGTTACATTGACCGAAGTTTAGAATATCATTCATCACATTTCGTTCTTGTATGTCGTAAGATTTATTGAAATACTTTTATTTTGTAAAAAATTTAATGAATAGCGCTGTATCACGTTATAAAGATATTTTCTACTCAAGAAAGCCTTAACCGTATAGTTCGGAAGCGCCCCGAACACACAAACCTCCGCCGGCTCGGTACAGGGTCCCATCGTACCCAAGAATGACGACATACGACACCCTTATTTGATTATGTAAATATTTATTATGCTACCCATCAAATCTTATGAATGTGCGTTAATTAGGAGAGCTGGATAAAAACCTCACAATATGTTCATCTTTATCGCACAAGTTTATTCATTTACCTTGAATAAATTCAAGTTCGTAAATACATACGATACTCGCCATTTTGATGAGTGGTGGTCGAGGCTAAAAAACATAAAAATTGGGGATTTTGAACATCCTAACTCCACCTCAGGGGCTGTGAATAATACATCATTTAATTTTTTGACGAATTTATCCTAGTTTAAGGTAAATAAGCAGTGGTAATAAAGTTTTTGGCTATCTAATGTCGAAGTTTCGCGCCAATCGTGCGTGTTTACTACATTTTTACTTTTCACATAAGTATACAGTTATAGATAAGATTTAAAGTGTGGCAAATATTATTGAAAATATTGTGAACAACACAAAATGCCCAGGTCTTAACGTAATATTCAAACACAGGTCCAATAGCACGTATTAATTATTACCACTAGGTACTCAATTTGTGTTCAAAATCGCCGACCATTATTGTTTTTTTTATTGCAATGATGTGCGAAAGCGATTATTCCAAACGATTATTTTTTTAAATTTCGATTGATAAATATGACGAATGTAATCGATACTTGGAAATTAAATAAAATTATTTTAAGCAGTAAATACAATAAGCATTGTTTATAATAATTAATTAAGCTTTTCAATAGTCATTTCAATAGTTTTTTGGATATTTTAGTGAAACAGAGTCAATAACAGACAGGCCATAGGTACAGACGCCAGCACATCAAGTTACTACAATCTGTCAGATTTCTTTAATAGATTTTCGACTTTATTGCTAAAGCATAAGGTTCAAGGTTGATTGGGAAAATCTGACAGTTTCGGGTAGGTTGACCTGCTGGCGTCTGTACCTACCTCATTTATTGAATTTCGCGCCGAAATGTTTCTATATTTGAATTTATATTCGGAATGCCACGCTGTTTAAAATTATTTTAATTTATTGGACAACTATTATTTATTGTGGATTTTTTTTTATACTTTCTAATAGTTTTCTACAGAATTCCCAGTATATTTTTTATTTTAGGTAGGCTTAGTAAAATTTTGTTTGAGAATGATGATAAATTAATTCTATATTGGGTATTCTGCAAACACTTTCAATACTTTTTGTTAGATAAAAGAGTTTAAATTCAGTTTCTATTTTTTTTTTTTTTTGCCAATATCGATTAGGCTGTATGCAAGTTTTGAATCGAAATAAGAAAGTTGGGTGGACGATCAGCACTAAAAAGTATCACGTCGCAACACAATTTTTAGTAATTTTTATCAAGATTTTTGATCGTGTTTTTTTATGTAGTTTATGTATGAAAAATGGTAAAAGTAAGAATGCAGACAGAATGATAATATCTTTATTTTTTCCTTTTGCATATTTTCAGCAAGAAAGTAGATTGTTTAACTTGCATATTTTCACTGAATTGAATTTGTCTACTTTTCGGATAGGTGTGTCGTAATACCAATTTTATACAACTTTCGCATTAGACTAACGCAGTTTGACAGATATTTGGTAAATGATATCGCAAAGACCATAAAATACACACACACAGAACTCTATTTCATCATAATAATTAATTTCATCCAAAATATTTTCAAACTCCGTGTTTCGTGGTACTAATCAAGACCTCAAGTCACGGACCGCCTACACTCAGGTTTGAGCATATTGAGTACACGCACCTATTGTATACTTAAGTGTCGAGTTTGATTTATTAATCAGTCCATCACTCGGCTGATATCGTAAACCCAAACCGTAGCTTGAATACGTCAATTATTATGTTTATTAATACGTTCATGACCTCAAGATCGATATCAAGTGGGAGCTCTTGGGCTGAGTGACGTTTATTAATACGGGCCTAGGTCATTCCTTTTTGAGAGCGAGTGGTGATGAAATTATTTACAATAAAAACTTTTTAACAAAAAATAACCGACTTCCAAAAAAAACACTACAAACTGAAAAATAACTTTAATTTCGGAAGTCGGTGTCTTAGGGATCTTGAGTTTTTGCCACCGACTTCCGAAATTAAAGTTATTTTTCAGTTTGTAGTGTTTTTTTTGGAAGTCGTTTTTTTTTTGTTAAAATGTTTTTATTTCTCGCTTTTTAGTGGGTCTATTTATAATTTATCTAAGTTACAATAGCCTAATGTCAACTTGCCCATCGCCTTTTTAACCGACTTCAAAAAAGGAGGAGGTTTCTCAATTCGACCGTATATGTATATATATACATTTTTTTTTTTTTATAAAATATTCCTTTTCTCGATGCAGGGACGTTAATTGTTGAGGAGTTCTCCTTTTCTTAGTTTTTAGATTAGATTCTGATAATCCTGGCTGCAGCATCAGGCCTTTTGTCAACATTGCATTGAACATAAAATTAGTCCTGTTTAAAATGAGCCCAAACACGACTACGGTGCTGTCATTTCAAGGTTTGTACTTTTTCTGATGCTACTGGCTTCAGCATCAGGTCTTCGGTGTTCCTCAGTAACAGTACGTTTATCCACACATCGAGCCCTTTTCAATGAGCCTAAACACGATATAATTATCTGCTGTTAGTTGTCGAGGAGTTGGTACTCTGCAGACTATCCTGACTGCAGCATCAGGTCATGACTTGATGATCATGAGACCAAATGTGGCAAATGCCCTATCAAACATCAAAACAATTTACTAAAACAGTCCTTGCCTGTTCGAGTAACTTCTTACTGTTAAGGAGTTGTACCTTCCATCATCAGCCCAGCTACCTGAGATGGTGACAACCATACACAAATACACAAGATACTTCATAAAATATGCGAAAAACAATAAGTGAGCCTATAAAATTTGAGGGTTGCCCTCGATTTCTCTAAGATCCCATCATCAGATCCTAACTTGGTGACAATGGGACCACCTCAGAACTATCTACTTTCGAACAAAAAAAGAATTTTGAAAATCCGTCGACAATTGGAGGAGTATTCGATGAACAAACATACAAAAAAAAAAAAAAACATACAAACACCCGAACATAGTACCTCCTCCTTTTTGTGAAGTCGGTAAATAGTACCTCCTCCTTTTTGTAAGTAAAGCGCCTGCCTGGGTTCGGACCCACGCCCTACAACTCGTAAGTCGGGGCCGTTACCAGTGGGCCACCATTGCTCTAAAATTCTAAATTGAACTCGTAATGACAATATTTACCAAAAATATTTGTTGGTGTCCCGTAAGGTGCCTCGATGATTTTCTTTGATGTATAATTAATTAGTTGGCGAACAGCAGTTACCTACGCTAAGCAAGCATTTTCAGGCATAGGTACCAAATTTTTTAATTCATCCGCAATCACAACTTAGTTCCTTTTTGTAATACTAGCTGCGCCCCGCGGTTTCGCCCACGTAAGTGCCCCGTGGGAATATCGGGATAAAAAGTAGCCTATATGTTAATCCAGGGTGTCAGCTACCTCCGTACTAAATTTTATCAAAATTGGACCAGTCGTTTGAGCGTGAAGAAGTAACAAACATATAAACACACACACACACTCACAAACTTTCGCCTTTATCTTTATAATATTAGTGTGATTAAATATAATGATTTGGTATAGTATCTATATACATATAGGTAATAGCCTCCCCGACCGTTTTCGGTCACGGTGGCCAATCTCAATGCAGATTAGCCAGGTACGCAGGAGAATAGGAGATATTATAGTGCACAAGTGTGTGCGCAAACACAGGTGCACTCTCTGTTCCTTTACTCTCATAGTCCGATGGGACGGCAATCCGACACGACCGCGCGACGAGTTCAGGAAATATACATATACATAATATATTATAACATCCATTCATATTCTAATCTATTCTATTAATATTTTATGTAAGTAATGGGTTTTACCTGAATTAAATTAATTTTATTTATTTGTTAAGCATTTGACTGCGAGTTCAAGTTTCTAATTTTTCAATGTAAATTCAACTTAAGGCGAAAGCGCCAGGGTAGCCTGCGAAAATCATTTTTTTTTTACAATTTGCTGGTCAGTATTAAGTTGTACGTTTATTAAAATATGATACGCGACCGTAACAAATATGTATTTACAGAATTATAATCATTAAAGTCATCAACATAACTCTCTAAGACCAAGTACCTAATCCTACTGAATGAAATCTTGGCATTTTAGGATTATACTCAAGTTATATTACTGATTCTAATGATTATAAGTCTGTAAATATATATTTGTTATGGTAACGAATCATATTTTAATCAACGTACAACTTAATACTGACCAGCAAATTGCAAAAAAACCTAAGAAAATTTGAATTTCGCGAGCTACCTTAGCGCTTCCCCCTTAAATATTTGTTGTCTATGTAAGTACAGGGTAGTTTCGTCTAGTTTCGACCTTTCTACAAACCTATATCTATTGTAGTGTCGTTTTCACCCAATTAAACAAATGTAAACGTTAATTTCACTCCGCTTTTAATTGCGTGAAGAGTCACGTTTATTTACAAATGTCCTATTTACGGGCGCAGTGAAGCCATTCATGAAATTGTATACTCGATCTGCGACCACAATGCTGATGGAACTGCGCCGCTCCGTCTCGCTGAGATAACTACATTTAGTACTCGACACTCCGATAGCATGACATGAATGGCAGCTGTGCCATTTACACCCATAGCCATGCCTCCTTATATTATGTGTCATGTATGTCAACCTTCTCTTTTAAGGATATCACGAGATTATAACTAACTTTTAGAAATGGGAGTCCGAGCTAGCACAAAGTTAACATAGGTATTCACGAGAATATTATGGTAATGTTTCTTTGTTCTGAACTTTCAATTCTAGGACAAAACGTTGGCGCAGACACAAGTACTTCGATCGCCATGGAACTCCATAATCAGGTCACGTACGAATGACCTTCGGCGCCAGGCTTCCTCGAAGCGCTAACTTTAATTGTTCGTGCAAAGATCCTTGGCTAGCCACTAATGTTAGTCGATTGTCCTACTTAATCTGGCCATAATGTGCGCCACTTAACAACTTTATTTTATGCTTCAAAGGATCCAAATTGGAAACCGTGTCTTCTTTTTTACAGTAAATACAAGTTCTGAGTTCTATGCAGGGGCTGCAAAAGCAATTTGTAATATGTGTTCGGAATTAACTAAGTACTTTTTTTTTGTACGAAGCCTGAACAATTATGACCATCGCCGACGTGCGGCGGCGTGGAAAGCTCGTCGGAGTATCTACGTTACGTCCAGAAATGACTGGTGTCTCCGGTGTAATGTCAATTGCGGATGGCGGTGGTCGTGCGAGGGAGGCGCTGCGGGCGGCTAGTGCCGGCTGCGGGGCGAGCGGGGGCGGGCGCGCGGGGGCGGGCGCGCGGGGGCGGGGGCCGTGCGGCGGCGCGGTATCGATGCGGGTGCGCGCGCAGTCCCGCGCCCCTCGCGTTCGATTTTCCCAGTCCGGGCGACGGTGGCGGCACGTTGCATAACTGTGTAGCGGCACTCCGCGCGCGACCCCGCTCCGAGCGCCCGCCGCGAGCGCGCAACCCGCGCTGATACGCGCAACGTCGCGCCCTTTACGTAACGCGCGACCACCGCGCGCACTCGCGCTCCTCACCGCCTTACCGAGGATTTCTGTTGGAGTGATCACTGTTAGTGTGACAGGATATCGTTGCAGCCGGCTCGGGGACGTCGCAGGCCGGGCGCGGGCCGCCGGTGCTGGTAGGTGTCCGCAGTGCGCGCGCTCGCCCTTTGTGTGCGCCTGGTGGTGGCGGTTGCGGTCGCGTGCTGAATAATTGACGCGGAGGCTGTGGCGCGCGGCCGCTATCGACCTGGTCGCGTGACGGGCGCGCATTACCGCCGCAAGGACGCCGCGCGGGCTGCGACACGGCCCACAGCGGCGCCGCTGCCGCCACCGCCGCCACCGACCTGCCTGCTTACACTATTGTGCTCGATGCTACTGATTCTCCTGTATACTTAACCTATTGCCAGCTGTGATCATTATTTACATCATACATGACAGCCTTGAAGCCCCTCGGAAGCTGGGCTGCTGTCAGGATACGTCACCTGTCTCTTCCTAGGCCTCAGTGAGGTTTGCTCCGTACTAGAAAGCTTGTTGTCCCTCGATATGTTATTGACAGGTCGACAGATCGATAGACTTTTGACGCAAACCGCTCGTAGTTCCAACAACAATCACTTCATTTGACATAGTGGTTATAACGGGGTATAGTTGTTAGAATCTAAGTTTTCCATAAATATTAGGTTTTACAAAGAACTTGCAGTCTTTCAATAAGGTTATAACGTTCAGGCCGATGTAAAAAATAAAGCTCAGCTGGTTACGTAAAGGGATAACTTGCGTTCCATTCATCCTTCGATATTACAGCTTGTTATCCTGCTAAAATTAACTAGTCATTAACTTTCTAATAGTAAAGTCAGCTTTGCTACGAGTTTTGCTACGGTTGCGGCTACGAGCTACGAGTTACGTGCTACATACATGCTACGTAGCACTCTCGTAGACGTAGCGCTACACATAAGCGTAGCTACTAGCTACGTCGTTCTTTATTTTGTACTTTCTCGAAGCTTTGTCTTGAATTTGACAAATTACATAACTCTTTTTATTATTACCTATTTCAGGATAAACGACAATATATACTTTAAAATATGGAAAAAGAATAATGTTTTTCTTGAATTGATTTATGACATATGGTTACGTATTGGTCTGTTGGACAAGTTAACCGCTTCTTGTAGATTTTAGAAGAACGTTACAGTCAAGTTGATGAGCACAGCATTACGTTGAAGGAAGGCAAGACTACCACCTTATTTACCATTATCATTTTTATACTAGCGAACACCTAGTTTCAGTTTTCATCGGCTTCCAAACAAGGAATTCTTCCTCCATGTCTAAGGTTTTTCTACATCTGAATTAATTTGCGTCAGTGCGCAAACGTCACATTAAGCATGCGTAGATCACAGTAGCAACATTCATAGGAAAACTACGATCACTTTATCAGTAGGTAAGTCTGATTATGTAAGTATATTTTCAAAAAGGACTGTTCGAAGATATCAAGGAATGTTAGAATCAATGAGAAACATGAATCGACCTATAGGGATTGGTAGTGAATGGGAAGAATAACAACTGGGAGGAAGTTTGATGGTAGATAGGGTATAATAGGGTAGATTTAATATATAATAGGCTTTAGTTTCCTGTAGATAGTTTACGATGGAGTACCACTTTTAATGAGAACCTTAAAATATGTTTTTTTTTGAGTTTATTGAATAACATTTATCATGGAACCAGAACAAGAAATCTTTTACTTCCCATAGCTTTTTATTGTCTTATATCCAAATTGTGTGTCTCAAGGCAATAACAATATACGTTTACTAAGTTTAAGTTTAAGTCCGACGCATGTTTAGGAAAACTTTATTTTGCCCAAAACATAAACGAATAGTTAATCGTATCATCACTATTATGCAATTTTAAACTATTATAGTTACAATGCAAGTTTCTAATGGCTGCTATAATCTGTTATAACATGCTATTAGAACATTAGGCCGTTTTCAAACGAAACAGTATCCCTACCTGAATTAACTTTTTTTCAAATCGGTTCATGGAAAGTCAACATGAACTGCAGAAAAGTGTTTTCTTGTACACACGGCTACACATCAAGCTGTACAGACGCCACATCAAGCTACCCGAAACTGTCAAATTTTTCCAATCAACTTTGAACTTTATGTTGTAGCGATAAAGTTGAAAATCTATTAAAGAAATTTGACATATTGTAGTAGCTTGATGTGCTGGCGTCTATGTCGTTCATTTATTCAGTTGTCTGTCAGTTTTAGCTGACCTCGCATTGTATATGTTTTTCGTACAATCAGAAGTCAGTTTATACTGGTTATGTATAGCTTAATGTGTAGCCGTGGATGGGTACAGTCAACTGTCAAAGAATGACAGTTGTGATTTGAATATACAGACAGTTTAAGTTCGTAATGAATTTGCTTAACAATTACCCCTTTACTAATAAACGTATTATATCAGATGAATAGTTACACACCGATTTCTCTCTTTCAGTCGTCAGTATTTTGACTTTCGAAAGAAGAAGAAAGCGTTGTGTAACTATGTAGACGCTGTGCAACGTTTATTAGTAAGGGGGTTAAACTCTTTACCGCATCTAGATGAAGAGACAATTCTTCTTGTTTGTACACGGTGTAACAGAATAAACGCAAGCCCTGAAAGTAGTTTGTTTATAAATGACTACTGAATCAATTTCAGTAACTTTTAATATAGGTAGGTATTTTTTCAAAAATTATGTATTTTGCCATACTGGCTGCCGATTGAGCCAAAGAAAATTAAATCTTATTTGAAGGCAATAATACTCAATTTTAAATGCATAAAGTAATGCTAGAGACAACACGATTAGTTAAAAAAAAAGTTTTGGTGATTGTATGTATCTATTATGCTTTTAACTCAATACTCTAATTGGGGTGTATGACGTCTTGCTTTAATTATTTTATATATATTAGTAAATGAAACGTGTCGGTATAGTTGCCATCCTCAGATTCCTTAATCACCAATCTATTTGCCAAGAACGGTGATTATGAGAACGATTGCCTCTTCTTCTCATTGCTGATTGAGGCTGCTATTTTTATAAATTCGTCATTCCAACACGATCCCATTGTCATTTTGCTAAAAGTTCGCAATCTGTTAAATTCATAATGGTCGATCATTGGTCGGTCAATGGCACAGAACATAAATACGATACTCGTAACGAATTAAAAGCAATGACTGCACCACAATGACGTTCTAATGGTAGGTTACTGATCAAAGGAACTGTCAAAATTTTAGCAGATTACCGCCTAAGTCAGTCATTCATTTGTCATTATGTACGAGATTACCATTCTATGCCATTTCTTTCAATGGAGTGTCAGTGGTTGACCATTGGAAAGTCATAATGACGCCATTATATTAGTAGATTATATTATTAAACTTGTCAAAATAAACAATTATGAAATCAATGATAGACCATTCTGACACTATTGTAAAAGCAGACTTGAGGCCCAGTGGTGATGAAATACATTACACAAAGTGAATCGCCTGCCTGGGTTCAGAACCACGACCTACGACACGTCATTCAGGGCCGTTACCACTCGGCCACCACTGCTCTCTGTTTGTATATGCGATTGCATCCGTTTAGTAGTACCTATATTCATAGCTGCAATAATAGGCCCTAGCCGTGGATGAAAACCAATAATTTTTTGTTTCGAAAAAAATATTTTGAAGATACTTTGATATCCCATAAAATCAAACGAGCTTATGTTCACTACATCCAACCACGCCCACCTTCAAATCAAGGTTATATTTTACTATCCAAAGGCAAAGTCGTAAATTCGTTCCTGACAGGTTTCTCGTAAATATCTATGGATGTATTACCTTCTGCGAGGACAAAATCCAATCATAGGAACAACTAAATTCTACTTTGAATATTTTATAACGAATACAACAATTTGCCTAGGCTCATCATCACAGGGTTATCTTGTTGCCCGGGCTGCTACTGAGTTTAAAAAAAAAAAGTCTGTTTCTTTTAAGAGTATTTCTATTCTATTCTATTCTATTCTCTTTAACATCTTACCCAAACCCCGGAATCGAACCCCACTGATACAGTCGCATAGTAGGCGGATTCAGTGAGTAGAATATAAACTACTCGTAGGTACATACTTATAAAACATCTATTTTAAGGTACGTAGAAGCTTTCTAAATTCGTGACGCGAAAGTAATAAGAATTTATAGGTTTAGTTTGGAAGGCCGTGCTCGTTTGACAAAAACTCGTGCCTCCCCGGTTTCCCTGATATTCGGGTTATAGCAGCTTTTGATTTAGATCGTTTTTGGTGTTGATTACATAACCCTGTACCCTGTACCTAAGTGACAACATCCTTATTCACCGAGGGAGTTGTTGATTGGCAATTTTGCCAGTCCTGTTTAGATTGGAAAAACTCTTTCTGGCCCCAAGGTATAAACTTTAACGTAACTATTTTGAAACTATGCTTTTAAGTTTAAACGAACCTACCTAAAGATTTTAACATAATAAAAAAAATAAGCCTAAATAATTTTGTATTCCTTTTCCTGTTGAAATTGTACCTATTGCATATAAAACAATGACCAATCATACATTATGAGGCAGATACAGAACCGTATATAAACAATCCACTCTCCCTGCAAAACAGCAAAGTTTTCTCGTAGTAATTTCCCTTTCATTTGTCGTATCGGTTCACTTTAATCTGCGTGTAGGTACCTATCAGGTGCGCGGGTATTAAAAGTGAAACAGACTGTGTAGTGCTTGCGTGGATTACGAAGCTCGACGGGATTACATGGAAAAATACTGTTACTGTGTAAAGCTTACTGTAGTTTCAGCTGACAGCTGTTCAGCCGCATCTCAGAACCAACGTAACGTATTTGGGAAAGGGCTTAATGATAAGCTGGACAGTTTTCCTGGGTAGGAATTCTAAGTATTTCCTTTCTCTCTTCCTCATATGGACTAAGTTAAGCGGAAGCAGGATAACATAATTAGCATATACCTACGGTCAGATCATCCAATTACCAAGAACCGCACATAAGTACATATATAACCCTTATTTAAGTAGGTATATATCTTGATAGCTCGGAGAGGGTAACGCGATGTTCATTAGGAAAATTTAATTAGAGATTAAGTTTGCTCCCATGCTTATTTTGGACGAAACTAAAATCAAGAAGCAGCTTTCTTTTTGCTTTTTCATAAATATGTTGGGGTAGGCTAAGCATTCAGTCTTACTAAATCTCAGTCATCATCATCATCATCTGCCTAGTCTTATCCCAACTATGCTGGGGGTCAGCTTCCAGTCTAATCGGATGCAGCTGAATACCAGTATTTAACATGAAGCGTCTGCTTATCTGACCTACACAACCCAGTTATTGGGTAATACGAAACCCCTTGGTAAGACTGGTTGTCAGACTTTCGGACTTCTGACTACCCGTAACGACTGTCAAGGATCCACGAATGACAGCCGGGACCAACGGCTTAAGGTGCTTTCCGAGGCACGTAGGGATCTCGGCCCGTCTCGGTATGTAAAAATGGTCATCCATCCACAGACCAGCCACGGCAAGCTGATCGATCGACCTGTGCGGCTGTTATTATTTAGCCACGGTCCCATACTAAATCTCAGTATTTCAACGAAATGAATTAAGTAAATTTCATTACTTAAGGCTACGCCGACCGCGCAGTGGCGTCCTCATCGTTTGTTTGGTTATTTCTTTTATTTTATAATGAAAATGCAGAAAATAAGCACGTTGTGCTCCACAAGATTATACGTTAATATTATTATAAACGGTAGTTTTACATTGTTTAGTTTTATTATAATCCTTAAAACGGAAAATAGTGGCCACTATTTTCCGTTTTAAGGATCGGCGGTCGGCGTAGCCTTAATAAGTCATAGAAGGATAAAATTAGTATCCTATATAAAGTACTGCCTTTGATATTTCATAAGCAATTAAATGATACCGTAGGAAGCCATTGACAAGCATCCTTTGACCACCGTGAGCTTCATTCGGCACTTAATTGCTCAGGCTTTGTGAAAAGTAATTTCAATTAACGTTGGCAATGTTCAGAGCTTCCCACGTAACTGAAAACAACTTGCAAGTTAGAACAACTTTTATATCCATAATACGGCAATTTCTCAGGGTCCACTCTAGTTTATGTAACCTTTTTGTTTAGCGCCTGCAAATCCATTTGTTATAAGATCTAGCCCTCGTGAGCAGATTAAGCCCAAGGTTAGCGATTGGCCGAAAAATATTTATTGCCGAGATCTTTTCTAGTTCGGTTACCTCGTTCGGTTAAGAATTATTGCGGTCGACCTTAAATCCGTCTCGTAGATTCTGGTTTACCTATTTGCGGAAAACGGGGTAAGAGGAGGTTTTAGTTTCAGCTACTGAATGGTCGACTAATGAGTGAAGGTTAGCTGAAAGTTTTGCATAATTTTCTTTGTTTTGCACAAGGTTTTAAGTTCCGCAGCATGTGCAAGGACTTTGTATTGGAAATGACAATATTACAATTCTCTTTATTTTATTTTGAAATACCCAAACTGTCAGCAGACGCCAATACGTTCAAATTCAACTCGCAATTTCATCTCGGCGACAATCAATGTCAAAAATGTAGGTAAATTGATAGAATTTTTGACAGATTGAGACTGAGATTAGAATGAGAACATTCTTAAAAATACGGGAATTACCCTGATAGGGCGATGTCAGTTTTTAAAGACAGTGAGACTGTCTTTAAACTGACATCATGGCGCCCACACTTGCAACATAATAGTTTCATAAGAATAGTTGCCAAATTCTCGTACCTAAAACAACGCAATTCCTAACTAATTCTTCTTCATAGCTAACAACTGTGTTAACACTATTCCAAACTGTTCTGCCTATGACAGTCAAAACTAGTCTGCTCATTGTCTTATTGATAGCGATGTGAGTCATGACCTCGCTGACGTCGATGTTCTTTCCATGAATTGCGTGAAACTAATTTGTTTGGTGCATGAAATTAATGACTAACTTTGACATAGCTACGAAATCTATTGACTAACGCCTACGCAAACAGTAGACCTATAAGTTTCATGCGGGTGTTTGACTTGTCAGTTTGTGTAGTACGAGAACCTGAAGGTATTCGACCTCGTAATTGCTTTAACACTTCTGATAACAATTCCCAGTAAATTGAAACTTCAATAAGGTTGAAAATATGTAACTGTTACTTAGGCAATTAGACCTTGTCGTTTTATGACTTGTGAGTGGCATTCAACTTTAGGGTGTGTTCGGTAATTTGATAACATGGGAGACGTAGCAATTCTTGTTGATCTAGTTTTCAATGTAGTACCTATAGGTGACTTATACTGTACTACTGGTGTACTATTTCTTCTTAAATTCTAATTCAATTGAGAATGGCTCGATAAACACAACTTTGTAAACGTTAGGTACGTTTACAAAGTACCACCAATTGCAAAATACCACCCCACCATTACAATATTGAAAACGCTTATTTTCAGAAGCGTGTCTCGTTAAATTTATATCGTTCAAAAGACCGATAAAATTGCATTAAAATTTTGACAATTTCTTTATCTTAATACGATCCATGAATTCCGGAGTTAATAGCTATCTTGACTTAATTGAAATACCTCTTTCAAGTTGTTCATTAATCGCCTTTTATTTTTGTCTTTTAATGACTGATCGCGGTTGTAGCAATAAGGTATGAAATGTTCAAAGGAGTGAGTGCCTCCTCAAGGTATTTTCCTATGTGACAACAAGGGGTAGGTGCTGTCTAAAAACAACAATAAGAAATAGTTTCTTTACATAAAAGCTTTTCCTTGAAAGTCTAGAAAATAGTACCCTGGGAATAATGTTCTAAGAAAGACTGTCTACGCAAGTCATTTTTAGCAGAGCAAATTGTCTATCAAACAAATCACTTGGAGACTAAAACAAAGACAAGGCGCTTTGTCTTACAGTTTAAGATATTCATGTCATGTTTTCCTGTATTTCATTTCGATGTTAGTAATTCTATAAATTTTTCAGAGCTTTGACCTCGAAAAGCGATATATTTTTTCAACAAATAACGACTAGAATTATCTAGGACCAAGTCAAAGATTTTATACAATATTTTGTCAAACATCCTACAGACAAATAACCATTTAAATAACACAAAAATGGGTTTCATCTACGAAACGTTAAGAAAACTCAAGCTCGGAGAATTTGCCAGGGGTTTCAGACTAACGCAAAAAGTGTTACGTAACTTCAACTCGAAGTTAGATCATTCTTTTTGTTCACTTTTGATATAGTTTCTGGGCTTGCTGCAGATATAATATAGGTTGATAGAATATGCTTTATTGTACAGTAGATAATATATGAGAAATATTTGTAGCTTTACAATAAATAATAATTTATTGGCATAAAAAATGCGTACAAACAAGTGAAGTGAAGCCCTGACTCCTGCGCTACGTAAAAACACCCGTGTTGCAGGAACCAGTGTCTTCTCTCAATCAGTAAGTTCTAGATTGTATGCAATATACATCGTTTATATTTACGACAAACAAAAATATTAATTAAAATAGCAAAATAGTAGTTACATTCATTATTAAAGTAAATGATTAAATTTATCATTAAAATAGTTATTAAAAATACATGATAAAAAAGTCTAGTAAAAATTATGGTAACAATTGATTAATTATTTATTGATATGATATGGTAACAATTATATTCGTTCTACATGTGTGTGTGAAGTGTATGCACTCACACTCACTTGAGACATTCAGCGCAATGTTTGTAATAAATAAAAGAGACACGCTTTTGGTCAGTATAAATATCATTATAAAAAACTTGCCTTGCGCACGAGGTGATTAAAACATCGTTACCCGCTAAAATACATCCCCCCTTAACAATGTTACTTAGCGATATTAGCCACACAAGTCGTGTTAGCTTGTCTGACGTAGGCGCATCACTTAAAAGGATCATACATTAAACGTCACCTATACATTATTTTGTTGACCTCGCAAGTTTTCCGCTCTATTCCTATACATACATAAACTCACGCCTTCTTCCCAGAAACGAAACGTACGGTACGCAGAAACTACTGAACCTACCTAAGCTACGTTCCTTACATATTCCATGCCTCGTTTACGTTCATACATCTGGTCATATACGGACGCCGGTTGCGAGTACTACGCACCCGACCTTTCTGAAGAACATCACCAATAGGGTCACTATGTCCTCCTAGGGCGTCCCCTCCCGGCGTTTATATACTCACATCTGCCTTGCAAATACCTTTTGATTCATTCTCCCCACATGACCAAAACATCTAAGCATATGTACCTACTCTTTTAAATTTTTGTTACTACTTATTCTTTTTCATTCTTTTATTCCTATATCAAAGTGAATTTTATTATTCAAGCTAGTAAGTAGTCTTTAGCAAATTAAATTATCTGCAAGTTTATTTAAATTATTCAATGAGAAGAGACAGATTCTATTTTAAGTTAAGAAAAACATGTATCAAGGAAAATTGGTCCACTTATCCGAGAGACCAAAAAAATATTGTTTTTGCTACATAATGAGGAAGGGGTTGTTAAATATGAATATTGAGAGCTCTGATTAATTGGGGATGGTAGAAAAACAGTCGTCCCTGACCTGCCCGCTCCAACAAACAGGCTCTTTTTTATGTTCGGTTAATTTCGTGAATGAAGTAAAATAATTACGTTCGTATTTGATTTCGAATGTCTTGTAATGTGGAGAAGTAAAGAGTTTTTCAATATTGAATTGGTATTGAGCTGAGAGGCCAAGAAATGTCAATCAATAAGTATTTATATTTCGGAATTCTTCGTAGGTTTAGTTTCTTTTGATTAACAATTAGGTATGGTCCGATTTTTATTATTTTAACTTGTAATCCAAGATTCCTATTAAACATGTTCATGGGCCTAAATCCCTTTTTGAATTTCACGACCTTTGCTTATATTTTTATGTCTATCTTTTGTTTCATTTCATTCTCTATCATCTATTTATTTCTGGAGCGGAAAACGCGTGCACAGCACAGATACCTTGTACAATATTGTCACATGACCTAATTCCAGTTTAAAGCACACTTGCTTTTAGCTAATATAATACGTGGGTGTCGTACCACCTGCATGCGTGATTGTGTCAGGGCAGGCAGGCGTTTCATTTACATTGCTACACGCGACCCGAGACCGTACTGGCCCCGTTATTATAAACCGGCATTGGAATATATTGTAGCGATACGGTCGTAATTAACTTTGGAAAGTTTTTACTGCAAATATAATTCGTTTGGAAGTATTTCTTTGTGTATAATGTTCAATAGGAATATAATCAAAATCATGTATAGGAGCCACGGTTGGTTTCATGCTGTGAAGAATAATTAACTGCTGGAATAATTCCTCCATTGATTCCTATCCGCCTTAGGGCCCATTCATACGTACCACAACCACACCACATCGTAGCGACGTGGTCAAGCTGTGGTTAAGTGTGAATGGTGTTGCTGCGGCTTCTTGCGGTTGCGTTGTGGTCCCTACAAAATGTTGTGTTGCAATGTGGACGGCCGCTAGTTCGCGGTGTCGCTAGTGGTTGTGTTGTGGTTGCGACGTGACTGCGATGTGGTCGGTATCACACACGCGGTCGATAATAACGGCAAAATGTGGTCCGTGTGAATTTAACTATTAATTTTTATACAAATTAGCGCTTACCCACGTGTTGTGGTTGTGGTACGTGTGAAACAAGCCTTAGACCAACAGTCATCAAAATGTTTGTTCAGACGAATTTGCTAAGCAATATCTATGTCTGTATAAATTATTAATTGAAGTCGCTTTTCGTGTCTGTCTGTGTGGATGACGTTGTTTTTCTAAACTACGCATTGGATTTTAATGCGATATTTATATGTTTTTGTGTATAAAAACATAAATATTGAACTATATCTAAATAGCATAGAAATCTCGATGTTTTGTCAAGCCGTAAAAACCGTGTAAAGCAGAGGCGAGTCGCTAGTGAAGAATAAAGTAACTGCTGGAAATATTCCTCCAGAAGCAATTTAGGTAATTGACAATAGCGCATCGCGGCAACAAATAAGGTTTAAAACAGCGATGCGTTTGATGTTAGTTGAATCAAAGGACCACCAATATAAAAGTAATTTTGCAGTTTTAATTAAATTAAAAAATAATTGCTCAGAAGAATAATTTTTAGGTATTTCTTAAGTTGATTGAAATCCCTTTATTATCATTACACATAAAATTTGATAGTTTACACTCAAAATTTTGAAAATGCGACGAATAATATTTTTTCCGTCGATAAAATTAAGCTTAGTTCATATCGATATGTGCACATTATGAAGACTCACACTGTATATTGCTATTCCCAAGTTTCTGACTTGTCTATCTAACAGTCAGAAAGACCCTGGTTGTCTTGACTTTTCAAAGTACTGACTATTTTGAGCGACAATCGAAGTTAAACAATAATATAGGCCCAACAAAGTGGAAATTGAGACTTAGCAAAAGATTTTCTTTTGAACTTATCAATCAAAAGTTTTCTAAGTTTTTTATTGACGAAAGGCTACTAATTACGTACTAACGATAAAATTTTGAAGTATGTGTGTCTACAGTTCAAACCAAACAAACCAAAAACCTTTGATATTCAAACTTAACTGTGTTATGTCATATTATTGTCTGTCATCACCTTTTTCTTTTTGCCAATAAAACTTTTTGTAGTTCATGTAAAGCTCCCGCAGACAGACGCGACGCGACTCTTGTGGAACAACTTCTATGAAAACTTCATGAGAATCGTTCTACCAGAAACGCGTCGGCACCGTCGCCTCGTGCTTGCATACCTACCTATTACCTTAATTATATGTATAAATTATGTATCATAATGTTGGTTACAGAATTACCTTTTTTACACAATCAAGTTTATTTTAGACACAATTGGTCTACGAAAAATGACTTAAAAAATAGAGCTTTTAAATTAGTTTTAAATTAACTAATGACAGTCTTGTATAGCGCCAAAATCACGTTGAAGCTTTATATAAATCCTACTTATATAGTATAAATTTGAAAGTTTGTATGTTTGTTAATTAATCACGTAAAAACGTATGAACAGATTTGGCTGAAATTTGGCACACAGATAGTTTATAACCTTGATTAACACATTGCATACTTATCCTGGTAATACGTTTCCGTAGGATAACTAATAAAACAATTCGACCATCACGCGGGCGAAGCCACGGGCAAAAGCTTGTATGTAGATATAAGGCAAAAGATTGAGTACTGGTTTCAGAAAGCTTAAACTAATTAATCTGGTTATCAAATGTCATTTGATTGGCTACTGTTATTTCGATCAACAAATCACTAAAGCTATCAAGTGATGTGACAGGAGGTTAACTTTCCAAAGACTTAAATTAGGCCTTCAGAATCCGACTTTAGACCAACACCCTACTTGTGTAACAAAATATCAATCTAAATCTGAATAATTTTGAAGGATATTGCTAATCCATTGCTTTATATGTTCGGAAAATTTGTCTGCTCAGCAACGTAAATAACGCAATGAATGTTGTTGAACTGTCAAAATGAAAGCCACTGTTGCTGTTTACGCAATTACAAGTTTGGTGCAGCCGGTCCTAAAAAACGAAACAAACACCGAATTTACGTAGATAGATATATCTACCGAAGCTGCGTAAGTAGAGTATCTAGAGAGTGTTGTTAAAGTTGTGTCACAACGTCTGTCGCCCAAACTCCTGTTTAAATAAAATTTGAACGGCCTTCTGTCCCACACACGAGGACGTCACTTACCCATATACATACATACGTACTATGTACAATACTGACAAGTATTTGATGGGAACATAATGGGTATTGAAGGAGGAAATTGCTATACGTTTGGTTTACTGGATGGAAAATACAATCTTAAATCGAATGATTAACGCTTCAATGTATTAGACATTGAATGAGAACTCCTATGTTTTCTGGTCTGCATATTGCGTTTTTAGGTGTTACATGCTCTGTATTTTTACGTTAATTAAACATATTGTACTGACCCAAAGTAGCATGGTACTTACCAGCGGGGTTTGCAATCGCTTTCATTTTGACAGTTCAACAACA
This sequence comes from Oligia latruncula, assembly GCA_948474745.1. Lineage (NCBI taxonomy): Eukaryota > Metazoa > Arthropoda > Insecta > Lepidoptera > Noctuidae > Oligia > Oligia latruncula. The sequence continues at coordinate 11,546,087 of OX419699.1, forward strand.
TCCATTGCGTTATTTACCTTATTGAGCAGTTCAAACATATGAAGCAATGGATTAGTAATATCCTTCAAAATGTTTCAGATTATGAATGAACGTGTGTTACCCAATTAGGGTTCAGGGCAGGAAGAAGAAATTATTATGTAAGGCGGTCTGTAGGTACTCGTTTTTTTTTGTCCATATTTATTGTTCCAATTACATGTTCTGGCCATAAGTTGGTTCATAAGTACCACTTGTTCCTTGTCTATGCCTTTGGGGAAAATATTCGATTTTCGAATGTCAATCTTCTTTTTGTCTCTTACTCATTCGTTCAATGTCCTCTTTTAATCAGTAGGTACATTTCTCTGTAATCTCACAAAAAGGTTACTCCCTCCTCGACAATGCAATGTTGACAGGACGTGTACTTCCCGCCAACTGTTATATTTTTCACTGATTAGTTAATTATAATTTTCCCGGCTGCCTGTTGTGCTTACTATAAATAAACAAAGTACATGTTTTAAAATAAATGAATATAATTTACTGCAGGTTTTTGCATAAACGGAACACGATGACATAGGAATGTGATGCCATATAAACTTATCGCAACATATCCTGACGCATTATTTTTGCCAAAGAAAAAACCATGCCTCGATATCTTGATGACTTATATATAAATCCTAGATTTACGATGAGAAAAAGAGGTTTTATAAAACGGTTCCTTCTATCTGGCAGAATATTGATGCTCCGAAATTGATTTGGCATAACACCGTTGGCGTAATTTTCTTTAAACGAATATTTTTAACGCATAAAAATTATTTAACATAATTATTGTTCGGCCGAATGTTTATATGTCCGAATTTACAATGGCATACTTTTAAGATGGCAGGATTTTATTTGGCGTGATTTCACTTGGCATACTATGGAGATGGCAGAGTTTTATTTGGCTTTTTCATTTGGCATAGGTACTATGAAGATAACAGTAGAATTATTTTTTAACGAATATTGTTTGTTCGGTGTATTTTTCCATGGTATTTGAATGAACAATAAAAATATATAGGCGATCTCGGGACTTGGGGCATCCCGACTTGCGTTAGGTTAGGTTCCTTTAGACCCTGTAAACAGAAAAAGGGGCCCCGCGAAGCGGGTCTCCGTCGACTAGGTACCTCTTATTTATTATTGCTTGTAAACCAACTTAGACCCTAATTTTAGTTCTACTTTTTAATTATTATGGATATGAAAATGCCTAAAGATGATTCTGGCTTACAAATTTATGAATTTTTAATGTATTGATAAATGAGTGTATGCAAACGATTTTCTGCGAAATGAAGTTAAGCAAAATAATATTATGACATAAAAAGATCTGCTATAAAGGGGGACCCTTTATAAAAAGCAGTTTCCGGAAGACGATGACGGAACATGTTTTGGAGTAATAAATATTTTGTAGGTGAGGGGCTTGTGGCTAAGTAATAACAGCCGCACAGGTCGATCGAATAGGTTAAGGTATGCTTGCCGCGGTTGGTCCGTGTGTGGGTGATCATCTTTACATACCAAGACAAGATCCCTCCGTGCCTCGGAAAGCACATCAAACCGTTGGTGCCGGCTGTCATTCGTGGATATTTGGCAGTCGTTACGGGTCGTCAGAAGCCCGAAAGTCTGACAACCAGTCTTATCAAGGGGTATCGTATTACGTATTACCCAGTAACTGGGTTGTGGAGGTCAGATAGGCAGTCGCTCCATGTAAAACACTGGTATTCAGCTGCATCCGGTTAGACTGGAAGCCGACCCTAATACAGTTGGGAATAAAAGACTGGGCAGATGAAATATTCTGTAGGTACCTTGCTACGAGTACCGTACTGACATGATATTTTTGATCAATAACTTAATTTTTGTGTTGACGGTAGATAAATATCTAGTGCCCGATATTTGTTTCCAATTAAACCTCAGTAACTCGAGAGTATGAATACATTAACTCTTTGAATTCTCTTATATGCTAGGTAAAAGCTGAAAGCAATTTGGCTGAGAGGCGTCGTCATTGCGACCCAACATATATGTAAATGTGAGCACCGGTTATGGAGGAGTACCCGACGTTCGCTGGGCTATATAGCCCACCAAGGGCCCGATTTTATGGGTTTTCTGTCAGGGCGTTTTTCATATAAACTGTTGGAGTGCAACAAACATGTTTTTCGTGAAATATTACGTTGTTTGGTTATTGTCGGATAAATACCTACTGGTATTGGATGAGCACGTAGGAAGATCGTACCTAAATTACAAAACAGTATGGAATAAGCTTAAACTAATAGTTCTTATAGGTTTACCTATAACGGGTGCAAAAAGACACTTAACGAAGCCGAGAGTCAGTTGTACTCCTTGTCAATGTAATATTTTTTTTGTACCGGACCATGCCTGGGAACCGTCTGGTTACGGAGATATTGAAGGTCAAACTCACAACTGTTATTTATTTTCTTTTTTACGAAAACCAGTTTTTAATGTTATAACACAACTTTCAATATCCCTACGACCGTTGCATGCACAATGTTTTGTGTGTGTTATGCGCACTACCGCAAACAGCAATCGCACCAAAAATAAAAGTCGTTTCCCAGCAATTGGGAAATTTTACTTACTTTCGTGTACAGAATGCGTCGTTGACGGCTATGTGATGGTCCTTTTACACACTGTATACAAGGTTTATATCCAGAATACCAACTCGTTGCGTACTGAAATTGCTAACTAACCATTCTTAATAATTCTGAACGTAAAAGAATGATAAATGTCTTATGCGTTTCATTGGTCACGCGTCCCGCGTCGGCCTCCGAGCTCCCCCTCCAAAACCGAGTGCCCTTGGCCTATATTGTCGATCGGCATTGGGGGCTCAAGTTTTTATTGCCTTCAGTTCATACCAAGTCTCTAGCTTGCCAAGATAACGGATTTTATCAGTAAAGATCCGTTTTCAGAGCAACTTCAGTTTATTAGGGTTTTTTTTACTTCATGTAAGTATTAGGTAACCTCGATAAATAATACCTATTTCATATTGTTCGTTATCAATTTATTCATCGTTCAAATAGCTTAGGACCAAAAATTTAGCCTATATTCGAGTAAAGCTTTTATCTAAATTGTTTTACCGCGAAGTGGGTCATGTTAAAGTTAATCTGTCCTGTCAATAATAAAATAACTTACAGCCATGTAAGAGCGGGCCGCAGACCAAATAAAAAGTCAAGACATAGCGCTGCGAACTATACAGTGAAGCATGCAAAAACCACACCTCCGCTCTGTGCATACACGCTCACACGCACACATTTACAATCAAACTACACCTCACTATGTGCACACATGTTTAAGAAACCGGCTTCACTTTACTGTTGACAGCCCTCTGTCTTGGTTTTTTATTTGGTCTGAGGAGCAGGCTAGGCCAGATGCCAAGAACAGGAGGATAGATTGGGACACAAGAATAGAGCCTTGTCTATTCTTTATTCTGTAAACTGGTTCTATTTCGAAGTTAATGTAAACAAACACTGCCTCACGGGAAAGAATAAAATGTAACTTGAGTAACTTTAGTCTGAAATCGCTAACGGACTCGCACTGAGCGTATAATGATATAAGCTTGTTCCTTATCTGTGAGAAACGGTATAATGCCCTGCAGTGGGACACCTTTAGGCCGGTAGTCATCCATGTCAATTTGAATTACAACCAATTACATAAATATTAAAGTCTGTTAAAACGAGAGATCAAAGTATGAAAACCTGACTCAACTCGGTTAAACAGAACTTCAAGAACAAAACTGAATTTTAGAAAATCACCGACCGTAATGGGGATGCAAAACTGTCGAGAAGGTCTTTACTTCAACCCCCTGTCGCTCGAGGGGCGGCGAGCCTTTGATATCGGATTCATTGTAAATAACAGCACTTTGCCCGCTGTATTTACTGCAACTTTTGCTTTAAAACATTATCTATTTCTTATTTCTCGACTTGTTTGATTTTAAAATAAAGCCGTTTTTCTGTTTTCTATCAGCAAAGCGGCTTAGGTGTTCAAAGGTTGTGTTTCAGGCTTAACATTCAAGCTTACAGGTTATGTACGAAGGTAAAGGACTTCCCGTTCCCGAAAAGTAAATTATTTCAAATGTAAGCTTTATAACAAGTATGCTCTTTATATTTTGATCTAACATCATCTTTCATTTAGTAAGTACATACCAATGTTTTCATACTTCTGACCTCACTTTAATTTACTGCCCACACGTATTTAGCCAGGGAAGGTAAACATAAACAAAACACCTGCGTAAAAAATAAGTGTAACATCCCCGCGCTTTGTGGAATAAAGTCAGGGGTCGTCACGGTCGGGTTATGTAAATTGCAATAAGTGAACACCTACGTAGGTATTTTGGGACCCTGAATAACTACACACAGGAAATGAACGTTTATTCTTTTGGCTTTAACGAAAAAGATTATCGTTGTTAATAAGAATGTAAAATAACCTCAAAAGAAAAAGAACGCAGTTAATACTCGTTTTAACGTTCAGTGGAATTATAAAAGACTCTCCGCCAGCGTCTGTGTTCCCTTCAACATTTAACCCGTCTGCCTTTAAATTCAGAGTGAACAGGCATTTTCTGGACCCGCTCGTTCCTTCATAGACCTCATCCATCGCTTTCCATCAAGCATGATCGAGGTCAAGAGCGGGTCCATTCAGTAACCAAAAAAAAAAAACCAATATAATAAAGCTATCTCATTATTCTCGACAATTGAATAGGTGCCTAACCTGCGTGAACCGGCTATAAATTAATTTAGGAAGATCCGTTGTTGGTAATTTTTCACGTACTCGTAGCTAAAAACCCCTATTTTAATTAAGTGGATGCGTGGATGCGAATTCAATCAACATTTTGATCAGGTCAATGTACAGACGCCAGTACATCAAGCTACTACAATCTGTCAAATTTTTCAACTTTATCGCTATTATCATTAGGTTCAAGGTTGATTGGGAAAATTTTACAGTTTCTGGTAGCTTGATGTGTTGCTGTCGAAAGGGTAAAAACGGGACCCTATTACTGAGACTCCACTGTCCGTCTGCCTGTCTGTCTGTCACCAGGCTGTATCTCATGAACCCTGATAGCTAGACAGCAGTAGCGAAGGGTAAATTTTTGTAAGAGGTAAGCCGGAGTAGATATCTTTAATATGATTATATTATTTGTCTATAGAATACTGACTGTGCCATTTTTCAAAGGGAAGCCGGTAGGAATCGAGTTGTATGGAACCTTCGCCACTGCTAGACAGTTGAAATTTTCACAGATGATGTATTTCTGTTGCCGCTATAACAACAAATACTAAAAATACAACAAACGTGTTTTTTTTGGCATTTTTGCCTTGTGGTACGGAATCCTTCGTGTGCGAGCCCGACTCGCACTTGGCCAGTTTTTTTAAGTTTTCGGTGGAATGCCATAGCGTCAAATGCGATAACGTCTTATTCTGTTTGGCACGATTTATGTCCTTGATACATTCTAAACTAGATACAAGAACTTATGTAATAACGACATGAAACGTTGCATTGTTCATTAGTTGTCGACACTTCTATGGTAATCACTTACTGAAGCTTTTCTTGAAATTTACATCGTGAAATGTCAGTGGGATTAGATTCTCACTTTATTTTCAGTAATATTGATTACGTCTTTCGTAGGAAGGATCGTTTCAAGTGACCAATACCTACTTGAGAAGACCTTGCTTTTTACTTGATTATTATTATTTGTTTTTTTTTTTTAAATTTTGCTTTTTGTATTTTTTTTTATTTTAATTGTATCCTTTTGCACTTTCAGGGTCCATGTTTTTGTACCTAGCTCTAAGCCTTTAGTAACATCTTCTTGTCATTAAGGAATGCATTACCTAAATGATTAATTATGATAAATAATATGAAATCCTCGTTCTCCCTTTATATGATAACAGTTTTAGCAATCAGTAGCAGTCGCTTCAATAATTCAGGACTGCTTTCCAAAATTTTCAGGTCTGAACAAAAAAGAATACTGAAAATTGTATACGAAGCGCTACAACAGAGTTGAACGAAAAGATTTGTGTAGGTAAATAGCTTTTGGACGTAGTAATAAATCATAAACGCAACAAAATCACAAAAGCCCAAATATGATTTTCATTAGCGAAAACATCTTGGTAAGTTACAAGGCTTTTCATCTGTTAATCGGAGCGAGTCGACGTCAAACACCGAGCAGCCGGTCGATTCTGTAAAAATCTCACTGTGAAAACTTAGGTGATGTGAGTTTGTTTTTGATAGGAATTGACACTATTGACAGCTCACTCCACGCTCACTTCACCTAAGTTTTCACGGTGAGATTTTTACAGAATAGTGCCACCGCTGTATTTTCGACACGTAGAAATACGCATAGTCCGCAGTGGCGCCCGAACGAACCGAACTTAAACCTTGACGCCTCCCCCACCGCCCGACACACCCCCGTACACCCCCTTATCCCCGAACAACATTTATTTCTTGTATTCCTTTTATAACAACGGGTAATTGTATTAGGTAGCTCAGTTAGTTTTTACTAACTGCAACAATTTATATTGCCTTTTGTCATTGCCATTACAAAAACAAAATTAATCAGATGTTTTCATTTCAGTCAGGCACGGTGGGGGGGCGTCTTTATTTGTGAAACACCCCTTCAGTTCTATTTCTTGATTTGGTAAACATTCACAGTATTTTATGAAAATATTTTTGTGAGGCAGCCTTGAGATTGTAGAAGTTGGTAATTTTAATCTCCATTTCAGTTTCAGCACTCGTTTAGGGCAATTCCTTGACCCCTGCCTTTTATTTGATTTAGCATTCACTTGTTTAGTTTAACAAATTTTACCCGCTTTTGTCCAAATAGCATTATCTTACTGAGAAATCCAATCAAAGCACGCAAAAGTACAGGACCTACTGTTGAGAATTTTTATGTGTGTGGCGTTTACAAAGATATTTTAAAGAATTTAATTAAATTAATGTAAGCAATCTAGACTAAACACCTTTATCTAGCGGAAAATTGAGTTCCCGTCTAAGAATCCACAAGGTCAATAAATAAGATAAAACGTACCGACACCAAATCCTTTTTCCGCGCCTATTACATAACATGCCGAGGCGAGACTGTAGATATTTTGCCGACTCAGTTGACTTAAGCCCGCCAGTCACGATTCTTGATTTTTATGTATTCTATACTTTATTGTTCACCACAAAAATACATAACAAATTGATCGGACACTAAAAATATATAATGGGCGGCCTTATCGCTTTCTGCGATCTCTTCCAGGCAACCTTGGAATGGACAGTTTTTTATTTTTTACTATGCTATGAAAAGTTTGTGGTTTTGGTTTAGGCCATTTTGTCATTGATTATGATAATTTGTTTCAATCATGTTCCAACTATGATATTGCGCTTATTAAGGTAATAACGAGCAGGCTGGGCAAGCAGTAATTAAAGGAGAATGAAGGTTGTTTATCTAATTATTTTTCCATAGTAATTAGAATAATTATTGTAAAGGGCAACGGCCATGTAATTACTTGCTTTGCTTTCCTAAAACAATTTGGATTAAACTTTCCTTTTTACCAAAAGTTCTGCGTGAACAAACGAATTGAACAATCTCTAACTCAATTTATGCTACCCTACCCTAACGTTATTCGTGATGTACCTAACGGTAATTTGTAACTTTCGACCCAACAAAGTAGGTAACAACCCAAGTACCAACCTAACTACAGTACCAAACGTACCTGCATTTACCTCGAAAATACAAAAACTACGTTCGTCGTAGTCGTAGGTCGCGTGACGCCGCCTGTCGTGTCTGTCGCATTTAAGGCCATCCACACACGAGCTCATTTATAATTAACCTGTTACTACATCAGTATGCCAGAGTTAATCCCTAGCTTTATACCATTTACGAAAAGCTCTGAGGAAAACGAAACGGATTTGTGAGTTTTGTTGACATGGAGCAAGAAAAATCTTATCAACGGAATCAAAATGTTTACATAATTAGTCACGTTTCGTAGCACCTTTTCCTTCTATTTCTTTTCTTTAAGTCCCGAACAATACAAGTTTTCCTCGACGCTTCATTCTTGGCAACTTATATTATAAAGTACAAGGTTCATGATTTCAGCCAACTTTAGATTATTTTCTCTAACTTTCCTGATTTACATATTCAGTTACGGAAAGTTAAATTATTATCGGAAACGTCTTTGAGAATGATGCTTTTTTTTCTAGTTATTTAGATAAGTAGCAAAACAAATTAATTTTAATGATTTGAGAGGTAAAATAGTAATTAATTAAGTCGTTATTTAGGCTGTGTCGAGTACTTTATATTCTTTAATAATTTAGTGGTTACTGTTTCTAAGATTTTTTTTTTGAAGCAGTCATAATAACCTTTAATTTTCTCATATTGTCTGTTGATATTGTTTATTTTCTTACATTATTTGTTGAGCAATAGTCTACAGTCTAAACTAGGATATAATATATTTTTTAATGGATGTTGTTTGTCTTTTGTTTAATAGATAGGTAGCAAAGAATCATGGCGAGATCCTTTCATTAATTTGTACAAAACAAAAAGAGTTCATGAGGGTTCAACATTTTTTCCACTGTTGAGAATACATTACCAGGAGTAGATTGATGTACTTATCATATTCTTAAAACCCCGCATACTTAAAATGTTTCTAAATAAAAATATAAGTTTCTCGTTTCATCTCGTTGCCCATTTTGTATTTACCAATTTAAAAAAAGGCCAGTATTTGACATTAAGTCAAACCCCTCCCCCTAATAATTTAAATAGCTAAGGTACGGTGTACCAGAGGTGTCAAAACGAATCAGAGATGCGACTATGTTTTGACGCGGTAGGGCGAATTTAAAGATTTAAATCTTTACCACTGCTGTTTACACTGATAGCCGCCGTTTCGTTCTGAAATAATGAGCTCCTCGTTAAACTATTTTTTTTTATTTTTGACGTGACTACGTCTTAAATTAGGTTGCGGCTGGGAGTCACTTATGAAAAAGTGTAACGCTCGGTAACGTTACGTTCTTATTTTCATTTAATTCCTTGTTCCTATTGTGCAATTTAATTATATTCATATCAATAAATATTCTACCGAGAAAAAGACGTTGTCACGTAAAATCTTCGCCCGTAAAACCGACTTTACAGGCAACCATTTTTTTTTTTATTATCTATTATAAATTTAGGGGCTTTTGGTCACAACACGACCATGCCTATTACCATGACTATTTACTTTGAACATTATATGGTTTTTGCTGGGTTATAAAAATATTGTAAAGGCCTGAAGATACTCTCTATGCACCCAAGAGTATAAGAATTAGAATTCCAACTTCTCTAAACATCTTTCAACAGTTAGGTTCATGTCTAGGTACAAAAAGATTTATAGACAACTTTTTTATGTTAGTTGAATATTTTAATATACCTACTAGGTACTGTTACTTGATGACAATATCTACCTATAACTATAATAATAAATTAATAATAAAAATGAAATGCTGTTCGTTGGTAAGGCCATTGCCACTTGAAAACGGCTGGAGTCTGGGCCGATTTGATTTATTTTTTGTTTTAAAATGTTCGTACCTAATAGTTTGAATTAGGTTTTTATAGAAACAAATTGAAATAGTTTCCTGGAAAATCTTCAAATTCGTGATAACTGAACGTCCTTTTTTATGAGGTTTTTGTATTAACTTATTGAAAGGACAGGGAAACGCCTGTCGGGTCAGCTAACATTCGTATTTGTAGGTACATGAAGTGCATGGACAAATGGACATGGAATCACTAATGATACGACAAGAAATGATATCCAAGTAGTCTAGATGATGACCTGAATTCGCAAAAGTATTATTGTTCACAATATGTAACAAACAATGATCTTTATTTTTAATTATGTGTGTGTGACTTGGCTATCGCATTAGGTTTAGACCTGTAATGATAGTTTTAAGGCATTTAAATAAATAAAAGATACGCACGACGACACAATCACATCAAGCACATGTCCAGTATAAGCTGACCTCTCATTGTACGATAAGCGTATATAATGAGAGGGCAGCTAAAACTAGAAATGTAGGAGCTTGATGTGTCGGCGTCATGTGACTGTGGACGTCCAGCTTTTTCAGAAAAGTGAAAGCTCTAAATCGAACTCTCGAAAACATTTGTTATAAATAGCGCACATTCATTTGTTATAAATAGCGCACATTTATATAGATATGTGAAAAAAATTAACACCTAAGCCCTCAATAAATATCTATTTGTATAAGTACCTACAGAGGGTCGGGTCATTGCACCTCACTCGGCATTTGATAAAAAATTGCTTTTAGGTATTTTAGCTTTGTGTGGAACGATTTGTATGGGAGGATACTTCGAAGCAAAAATAAAAGTCATAAGACTATCGAATCTATTCCAAAGTTGAATGAACTATCAAAGAAAAATATTGATCTTTGAAGGGAAACGTCCCCTTGGAATGGAGTCGTATAGTTTGGAGTTTTATAGATACTCTTTGATCTTGATTTTGACTTAAACTGACAGTTACAAATAAGAGTTTTAACATCTTTGTCTGTTTCAGTTCTGCTCCAATACAGGATAAATTTTTAACCAGTGCGTAAACTGTAACCATGAATTCAATTCAGTAGGTAGGTAAGTACATGATTCTATATCGGGTTGAAATTTTTCGTCGGTTATTAAGGGGCTTAGAGGACCTAAACACAAAAAAAAGCAAGTTTTTGAAACAATAAAAATATATGATCGACTACAGTAAACGAAATCAGAAAAATATATAATATTCTTCAGGATATACGCTAGGTAGATAGTGTGTTGAAAACATAATACAACTAATTTGATACGATAGAAAAAAATCTTGAAGATACCTCTAAAAACATTATTTTTACAATAAAAACCATACTAATATACATCATTCTGTTTTTTTGTCAGATTATTCTACAAGCAACATACTAAACAGTGTTTTAGTTTTTTAGTCCAAACAATAGATTTTTTTGTAATTAAATAATTGCTTCATAGTTTGCAATAAATTAGCAGCGTTGTGTCATAGCGCTTCTCTTTCTTTTCTATGCAGTCTGACAGTGACCGCGATTTAGGTCATGTAAGCCCCTTAAAAAAAACATTGATTTGCCATTTTGACCGCGTATTGCACTTTTCTATGAAACAATTGTTTTTTTTTTTAATAACCGACGATAATTATCTTCGCTAGGGGGTGGGGGGGTCTAGAATCATTGTGCTGAATTCATGGTTACAGTACGCGCACTGGTTGAAAATGTTTCCTGTGTATCTAATACTTAGGTAGAAACATAACATCACGCGTTTATAACCCGGAGGCAGTGCCGGATTAGCCCATAAGCAAATGCTTAGGGCATCACGAGATGTGCGCCAATCTTTACAAATCGCTCGTCGATGTTTTGTAAAAAAACAACCGACTTCCAAAAAACACTATAAAGTGAAAAATAACTTTAATTTCGGAAGTCGGTGTCTTTGGATTTGTATTTTAGTTTTTTGCCACCGACTTCCGAAATTAAAGTTATTTTTCACTTTATAGTGTTTTTTGGAAGTCGGTTGTTTTTTTTTGTAAAAAGTTTATATTTTTCACCTTTTAGTGGGTCAGTTTGTAATATAACAAAGTTACAATAGTCTAATGTCAACTGCTCATCACCTTTTACAAAATATTGCTTTTACCGATGCAGGGACGTTAATTGTTGAGGAGTTCTCCTGGTTCTTACCAACTCCTAAACAACCACTCACCATACGCATTGTGACGAGGATAAATCGTTTAGCAACCATATTAAAGTAATCAAATCGCAACCCGTGAAATATTTGTCATTGAGTAGTTCCGATGGCCATCTGTGGTCTTCATCATCAGCTCCACTTTACCAAATGATGATTTCTGAGAGCAAATGCTGAAGTTACTTTAAAAAATACCCAAATCGCTATAGCTTTGCCTATAAAATTTTAGGGTTTCTCTCGATTTCCATGGGATCCTCTCATCAGATTCCAACTTGATGATAATGAGACCACCTCAAGAGTATACCCTTTCGAACAAAAAAAGAATTTTGAAAATCGGTCCTCAATTGGCGGAGTAATCGCGTAACAAACATACAAAAAAAAAAAAAAATACATACCGTTGAATTGAGAACCTCCTCCTTTTTTGAAGTCGGTTAAAAATACGAAGCGACTAGTGGATAGAAGGGCCTACAGGCGTGGATTGCTTAGGGCATCAAGTATTCTTAATCCGGCACTGCCCGGAGGGGTAGGCAAAGGTGTCTATTACGTAATTTTTCTCCAAGGTGTGTTAAGTTCTATGTAATAGGGAGCAAGCCTCACAACTTTAAGGTGTACATACGCAAGTTACATAACTTCATACTATGAGTAATGAGCATGACAACAATAATTTTGTTTTATCAGTCCGAATCAGTAATTCCTATGCTGTTTACTATATATAACTGCGTTCTAACATCGTTGTATTACTTGAAAAACATATTTATGATTGTCATCATGAATATAAAATGATTTTTGAAATTCGCTTTGTAAGTATGACTTGCAAAGAATTATACTTAGCCCGATGGACTTATCGTGTGATTGTGATTCTCTTTGATTATGACACAAATAACGTGACATAGAAAAGAAGAAACTCAATAAAAAAAAACATCGTGTCTCCAGAAAACAAAATCCATCAGAAGCTAATGGGGGACCTACTTTATTTATAAACAGTGTTAATTAGTATGTAATCACGATCGCGTGGTGTCGCCAGGGGCAGCAGCCGTGCACGATGCGCGCCGATGCGGCTGCCACTAAACTAGGTCATTCCTATGTAACCACTAACCAGGTAGTACTGTGGAACTTAGGGGGAAATAATACAAATAAGACCACTTTAAGACTTTAGGAGAATAATTATAATATAAAAAGGCAACGATACAACTTCGCGGTTAAGATATGAATCACTGCTTCTAGAATCAAACACCATTATAATCATATTTGACATATGTTTAAACCAACGAATCGAATCATACTTCTAGCCAGTGCTTATTGCTAAAGGCTAGCACACACAGGCACTACACGAGCTACGCCTCACTTTGAATTAAAGTATTGGCCTAGCTCGCATCAAAATACAAGACTTTAATTCTAACGATTCGAAAATTTAAGCGTTCCTACCTATTATTAATCCTATAAGGAAAAAACTACCTAACGCCCGAAGTTAACACTGTGAGGTCCAGCTTTTTCTAAAAGCAGGGCTCAAGTCAGGACAAACGAAACACTTAACTAACACTCCCTTAAGTGCCAGGTAAGTCTACATTTAAGAGTGCTAAAATGCATCAACACAAACTAACGTTGTCATGCCTGAACCTCGTCATAACAAAACGAGCGGAAAAGATGTGACTTGGCCTCCTTCGATAACAAATGATGTGAAAGTTCACATCGGCCTGGATGAGGCTTACCGTGTTAACTGAACTTAACTTCAGATCCTTTTACCCCATCGGACGGTATCAGCCAGAGGGAGCGAAAAGTTATGATGCCATTGTTCCAAAAATCTAATAAGTGGCTGAACTCCATTATATTCAAAAGATACTCCGCGTTTATAATAACTATACCATTTACAAAAAACTGTGGGTGCTCCAACCCAAGCTGAACCAGTTGTGTCAACTCAACACACTTTGCAAAGGCTATGCCCCGTTAGCAAAGTTGGTTTCAACTTAAGCTGATCACTCCCCCCTCTAGAGAGTGACAACAGTTTTTATACAACCCTCTTCCTCCTATAACGCGCAATACTATTTTCTGGAGTTCACTCACACTAAACATGGCCTATGTAATTTAGAAAATGAAGACGAAGTTTTTTTCAATCCCTCAAGCTTCATGGAGCCGTGAGACCTCAAGCCTCACGCTCCCAGCTGCGTCCGAAGTATCTTCCCAGCATATGAAACACACATACAAACACATGTTAATAACTTTATCACAATATTCACTAAAATAATGTTCTATTGATGTTTACAATAACTAAATGACACACCAAAAGTCAATGTCTGTCACAGTCTATCTAACATCACAGCCTATCAAATGTTACAGTGTAACGAATGTCGTAGACCAATAAATATCACAGACTACCAAATATCATAGCTTAACAAATATTACAGACTAACAAATGTTACAGTTTAACAAAATTTACTCTGTGACCTGAGATCAAACATAAATGGAAAAACAATGGTTTATTTAAATTTTAACATGAAAGTTTTTATCTTTATTCTTCGATTTCCATTTAAAATGTATATGTTTTAAAAATGAAAAATCCTTGGACAAATGATCATTATTTTTAACCGACTGCGTCAGAAGGAAAGTTATGTTTTTAGCAAATGTTTTTATGAATTTATATCTATTTGTAAAACATTTTAAAATTGAACATTTTGTTCTAGCATTTCTAGTATATTGGAATCCTTTTCTCTTGCGTGCTTTTTTAATATTAGATGTTGCATAATGAGAATTATTTTTATTAAACTTAGGGATAACTACATGATGAATGCTTGGGAACGTTTTAACATTATTAATGACCAGATTAATACAATTATCTTCTGCCTCCGCATCTGTAGAAGAACTAAAAGTGCTTTTAAAATGCACAGAAATGTCTTTCACCTCTACGTCTTCATCTCCACTTACATCCAACTTAAAAACATCTTCATCTAACCCAACTTCATCATCCACTTTACTATTCTCAACTGACAACATGATCATTTGGGCATCACCCTTTTCATTTGTAAAATGGTCATTTTCCTTTGTTTCGGAAATATTTTCATTAAAATGATCATCATCGATGTTAATTATATCGGTTTGCACATCGTGATCGAATTGCTCTTCCTTCGGTTCTGAAACATAGCTAGATACATTAGTTATAATTGGAATGAACTGACCCGATTCCTCGATTTCTTCCTCGTGTTCGCACTCGAACACTTCCACCACCTCCTCAGCCTCTGCGGGGCTGCATACTTGGCTGCTGCGCTCGTCTTCAACTTCTTCAACATCTACCTCTTCACTGCACTCTTGGCTGCTGCGCTCGACTTCAACTTCTTCAACATCTGCTTCTACACTACATAATACAGAAGCATCATCATCAACATTTAAAACATTATTTTGTCCGCATTCTTCAGACGGAACCTTTAACATCTCCTCTTTCCTCGCTTTATAAAATGCTTCGTGACATTTGCACGGGAACTCCTCACGAAAGCCATCGCATATCTCCTCAAATGACATATCCTCGCGGTACATCCACTTAAAACAAGCCAGAGCTGCTCCTTGGAGATAAGCCTGCATTATCAATGCCCAATCACTTTCACGCCATCCATAAAGTGTGGCAATTGCTCTGTATTGTTCAAAAAATTTTTCCAGGCACATATTAGTTCCTGAGAAAAGCGCATACATCTTGCTTTCTTTATAAAAATAATATTTTAACCACTTAGCTTTATTTTTCCGGCGACGATTTTGCGCCTGTTCTATATTCACTCCAACGCAAATTAAACTAAGGGGAGTTTAATCTGCAATCGCATATAAAATATTCTGTGACTCTTCCGTCAAGAGTCACAGAATATTTTATATGCGATTGCAGACTTAGGGGGAAATAATACAAATAAGACGACTTTAGGACTCTCAATTGGATATTATAATATAAAAAGGCAACGATACAACTTCGCGGTTAAGATATGAATCACTGCTTCTAGAATCAAACGCCAAAATAATCATATTTGACATATGTTTAAACCAACGAATCGAATCATATTTCTAGCCAGTGCTTATTGCTAAAGGCTAGCACATAATACAAATAAGACGACTTTAGGACTTTCAATTAGATATTATAATATAAAAAGGCAACGATACAACTTCGCGGTTAAGATATGAATCACTGCTTCTAGAATCAAACACCATTATAATCATATTTGACATATGTTTAAACCAACGAATCGAATCATACTTCTAGCCAGTGCTTATTGCTAAAGGCTAGCACACACAGGCACTACAGTACACAGCTCGGAAATATAGACCAAAGAGAAATGCTTAGAATGTAATGTCCATTTTTTGTTTTGCTTTCGTTCATCGCTCGTTCTGCCTTGAGAAAAGGCTATAATAAGAGTCTACAAATTTATCTTTTTTCTATCGTTTAAAGTAAAACTCATACATTTACTAAATTACTTATTTTATTTTAAATATTGTGAATGTGAGGACAATGTGAGTCATTGTTTCCGTTTTAATCATGGTCTGGCAGTTTGAGCAGTTGAGAGCAAATGTCCTGTCTTTGGTATTGTTCGTCGAATCGTTGAGCGCCTTAAGTTCTGAGTTGAGCTGCACGGTTAGTGACAAATGCGTGCACTGACTGGACAGGTCCGCTCAATCTGTGTGTCCTCAAAAGACCATTTCAGACACCAACCTACATGGTCTGCACATGATCTGACCAAGATTTTGTCTGGAGTTTAAAAGAGCCTGTGACCTCTGAGTTTGTTTCGGCCTTTGTTCTCAGAATAGTCAGTTAAGCAACGCCGATCTCATCTAGTTTAAAAAAATATGATTGACGTGTAAAAGTGTTTGTACAAATCTATTTACAGAAAATAAATCATTTATCATCTCTCGCCTTGTTTGTTGAAAACATAACGACTAGTCGACGAACATGCGACAGTTTCTAGCAGAATTACCTCGTTGTTGCGACGACACAGGAGGCTTTTACCCGGAATAACCACAATGGTAGCCGGCTTGGAGAGCTCTTTAAAAATTCTAAAAAGAAGTCGTGTGTCGTGTGAAAATGGTGCGTATGTGGTGGAAGCGATGTTCCACATAACACGTTGTTTGACAGAGCTTGGTAAACTAGGTCGCTTAATTAAACGTGAATTGTATATTTTAGTGTATATGTAGCCTTAGTTTTGCCTTTTGTTGCTAGTTAAAATTTCGGCCTTAACCCAGTAAAACCTTAATGGGATAACCCGAAATTGAAGTTTTAGATTTATATTACCTACTATAAAAGTCTATTTATGTACCTAGACATCGTTTTATCAGGCTTTATCGGTTTAAATTGATTGACTAAGTACCTATTCGTTCAAAAGCACTCAAAGAGATTGAGTCAGTTTTTGCATGAATAGGAATGGTGCATTGAACTTTTGTTACATGTATAGGTATGATACTAGTAAACAATTAAGTAGATTTTACAAAGGAAAAGTATGATTACTTCTATGAATATAGGTAGAATACCTACTCATTTACATAAGCGAATTTCTATTTGTATAACATTTTGCTGCCTGCTACATATGTAGGTATCTGCGTACTTTAAAAGAGGATTCGTTCGCCAAAGGCCGCGTACCATTCATACCATTGCCTTTGTTCTTTTCACACGTTCCATCCCGTGCTTCCAACTATCTTTGAACAACGTTCCATTCTCACCCTGTCATTACTATTTGTGCCAGGATATTTTTTTCACACGTCTTATGTATCTACATCCGAAGGTAGGTATATCATATATGCCGGAAAATTCTGTGAAACTGTCATTTGGTCGCGCACAGCCAATCAAAAAGTTGGACGCACGGGATTAGTCACATAAAAGGAAGTGGGAAAAAGTGGGTGCTTTTCCGATATTTCCCCAGTTGTACTTTTGAGTTGTGGTTGACAACAGCAGCTTCAATTGTATTACATTGGGCTGAACGACACGGGTTTCATCACTCTAAAATATAGGGATAATCTATCTTAATAAATGCCTAGCGAAAGTGACCTAATTTACCCACTTATCTCTCCAAAATTGAAACTGAAAACTCCTGAAATCAACTCCTAGCTACCCTCAAGTTATAACTTACTCATTCACTGTTAAACAGAAGAGTTTTCTTCCTCATAGACAAGAAATCTCGCCAATGTTCTCATTCATTCAAGTTACAAAACAATTAGAGCATGCCATTTCTAAAGCCTTCCTTTCCGTTTTACGTTCATTCCTACCAAAATAAAGATTTTCGCGTTACTTTTTTTCCAGATTTATTGCCTTTGTATTACGACCTACTTACTAAATGAAAGTTGAGAGTTATTAATGATACAGAATTTTCAAAATAAACGACTATTTTTTAATCAGAGGAAAAAATGATGTTTTTTTTACTACGTTTTGAAGTAAAATATTTTTCTTGAATTAAATTCTTTTCTATCAGCAAATACAATATAGGATATCATTATGTCTTCAAATAATGCTAATATCTACATAATTTATTACAAAATAGGCTCTTGCTTACAGATTCACAAATAGAACAAAAACTTGTACCTACAGCGAGGGCGATGTCTTAGAAACAACATTTAACAAGTTCCTGTATATACGGACGAGAGGAGATTATGTAATGACTGTTGAAGATTAGCCGTGAAATTTATATAGGTTACATTATGTACCTACTTATTGCCCGTGGGATATAGGCCAACGCTGTTCATCGTTAGTAAGGTCAATCTCGGGGAATATTGACATAATTATCATGCTTAGCAAGCGTTCGATGATATAGGCAATTTATGTCTGAGTTGGTAGTGAGCTTCTAAACATAACTAACCTGTAGTTCTGTGACATTTTTCTACGACAAGCAGCTTATTAGCATTTCATAGAAAATAATTAGTCGGACTGTATTTTCTATACTCGGAACCATTCGATCATTACTCGGTTAACATTAAAATCGATTACCACGATAGCAATCACCAATATTTCAGCCGTCGACGACTTGAAGGCTCACTGGCTCAATAACTCGGGATTTTTGGCCTGAAACGGAGCATGAAGTATTTAATAAACAGTAATTGGCTGGGTATCCCCAGGGCAAACACTGGACATTTGATTGACACGGAACGAACGCAATTAACACAAACGTTAACAACAAGTATGAGCTTTCATGGAAATGGTTGAATTGTGTACTATCACGAATATATACCTAATTAGATAATGTAGCACAGGTATGAGACATTAAACAAACAGTATTAACACTTTTGATATTAGATACTTTACATACCTATATGCGTAATTGATAGTTTAATTAACCGTTTTCATACAGTTTCAGTACATATTCAGTTGCATTGACAGAAATGCGAGTCGACGTAGCTATACTCGTATTGTGCTTCTATGATTTCTACGAAAGGAAAATTTCTCCTAAGCTTATAGTCCCCATAAATTGTTTGTTCATGATGATTGAAAAAATCGGTCTCATAATAAAAAAAATAATAATAATAACCATTTATTATCAGGTACCAAAAACCCATAGATTAGATAATGAAGATAGACAGTCATTCATGATACAGGGTTACTTGTAATTCGACGTATATCCAGGAGCTAATAGGGGGGCCAAAATGCAACAAATTGAACTCCCATAATTATGTGTGACCGAAATTCAATAGTTTTCAAGATATTAAAATTTTAGGGTTTTTCGATATAATTCTAAATATAAAAAAAACTACTTATTGAATGGGTAAGATAATTAAAAATGATATGGTAGCTGGGACCTCAATTAAGCTATGAACATAATTAAAAATAGGTACTTAATTTCAACAAAATAATTAAAATTATGAGCGAGTTAACAATACTAATTATCTTACCAATATTTTCATTTTACGCTTCAAAAACCTTTCAGATATCTCGCAAACGTACGTCTCGTAAACGTATTAATAGTAGGTATAGTACGTGCGTAGGTTTGCGTCGACTCTAATGGCTGGATTCTTAGAATGTTTGCGATCGATACGAAGCTCGAAATACAACCACGATTTATGTGCATTATAAATGCTAGTTCTCAAATTTCGTGCATGTTATTGATAATAATCACCATAGTCATTCAGATTAATGACAATGAAGTGGTAAACAGTACATATTTATTAGGTTGGGTAAGGTCAGGAATGAACTTCACTGAACAAGTTACTGTACTGAAAATCAGTCTCTGACAAAACTCTGTAAAGTTCAGGCAATCCCGATAATGGGCTAAACAGAACAATTATCGTGAACCATTGTCGTGTTCACATGCCAGGAAAATAGAAAAATCGATCGTGTTAGCAGGTACTGGTACCAGGCAGGGGTCAAATGGCAGGCTAGTTGTCTGCCAAGCGTTGACCGGGTCGGCGCCTCGGCATCGATCGGCCGACCTGGAGCGATCGCGGTGCTAGGCTCACGGCCTCACTCGGTGCCGACATGCTAATTTAAGCCAATTTTAATTTAACTATGTATTTACAAATCTGGGACTGCAATACTGTAAGTTAACCTGCCGATCCTGTATTTAACAGAGCCAACCATGAGAATAAAGCTGTTGATACAGTACCTACATAAATTTAGGTAAGTTGAGAGCTTTTGTTTTAGACTAAACACTTTTACCTTCTGCATTATCTGCCTCTAAATTCTCTTCTTAAAAACAACTAGAAATTGCTCTGAACTGTCTGAAATGGTCGCTATCAAGGTTCATACCTATGGTGACATCTCGCCCCCTATGTTTGTTTGCTGAAACAACTGGTGGTGAAAGGTCAGGGACGGGATACCAGCCAGCAAACAGTCGATTGTAAGTACGAGCCGCGATTTCTAAAAGCAAGGGGTTGGAAAATTATTATAAACGAAGCTTATTAATCCTTTTCCTGTCTGACAAAACAATTGGATAGTGATCTTAATTTTTGTAAGCGAAAATATGAGTGACTGTTTTTACACACATCAAAAGTGTCTAGGGATCAACATATATTTTTGCAATAACTTTTCTCCTGATTGATATTAATTAAAATTTTCTTTAAGGATTCATCAAATAAAGTGTTTTCGTTTGTCACAGTAACGATAAACCAAGTCACCTTTGCATTAATAAAGAAATTTGCCATTTTCCTAATAAAGGGATTTTTGACATTTGAACCACTAACACAAAAGTTCGAAAAAAAGACTGAAATAACAGTTTTCTTTAAAATTTTATTGGGTAACTTAAACAATTAATAATCCGTGTTTCTACCGCGAACACTAACAACACAAGAACATCGGTTTGGCATACTCAAAATGAGTTCATCCAAATCACGCTGTGGAATGGCCGCCCATGTTCGTTGCAACAACAAAAAAAGGTCTTCTTGCGACTGGATACCCTCCATATTCGGCAGAGCTCTTCTCTGTAGCATATTATCCCATGCATGCTCAATCGGGTTCAAGTCTGGCGACTGAGCAGGCCAGGGCAGGACATTGATGTTAGCTGCGGCGAGAGTCTGTCTTACAACTCTTGCGGTGTGCGGTCGTGCATTATCATGCATTAACTGAAATAAGGGACCGATTTGCACTTGTAGAGGAACGATGACGTCTGATACAATCGTCTCAGCATAAATTTGAGCGTTGAGGTTGCCTCTGATCCAAATCAACTCAGTTCTTCCGCCGATCCAAATACCCGCCCATACCATGATGGTTCCACCACTATAAGGATGGACTTCCTGGCAGGATTTTAATCGCTGTTGGCGTCCAGGGGTTCTCCAGTGTCGTATACGTCTTGTATCCGGTCTCATACCAAAACGAGACTCATCAGAAAAGCACACGAAACGCCATTGTTCTTCTGCCCAATTTCTGTGTTCAAGAGCCCATTGATATCGAATCCTACGATTGTGCATTGCTATAGGTGGTACCCGTAGCGGTCTTCGGGAATGAAGGTTCACTTCATGCAAGCGGTTTCTGACTGTTTGGTCGCTAATTAAGTTCCCTGAAGAGTGATGAAGCCTCACGGCTAACATCATGGCGGTTATTGTTGGAGCTCTTCGAGTTAAGATTTGAATGTATCGGTCTTGTCTCCGTGTGGTGCAGCGATACCGTCCTCCATGGCGCTCAGCCACGGTACCAGTGCTTCGGTAACGTGTCCAAAGTCGACTGATAACACTCTGACTTGTATTCAGAGCTAAAGCCACAGTACGTTGCCGGGAACCAGCTTCTATCATTCCCACGGCTCTGAGCATTTCTTCCCTGCTTAAATGACGTCGCCGCTCCATAATAACGTTGGTTTTAATCAGTAGTAGGGAAACAGTAGCACTAATAATGTCTTCAATGCGTTGTATGTTTTTATAGGGAAAATATTGACAGCTGATTTTCATCTTTTACTCGAATTTGATTCACAGTTCCTGATTCAAATTATGAAATGCACCAAAAAGGATCCATATAAATTTATAAAATCATAAATTTATTACAAAGCCACATCTCAATCTCAAGAAATCCGCATAAAAATGCTTGATCCCTAGACACTTTTGATGTGTGTATTTCTTGCTAAAAGTCGTGGTGGCCCAGATATTTACAAACGTTTACCAGTAGATCTTTGAATGTATTTTGTCGATACTTATAAGACCAGCACCCAATTGCACACACTTTCAACCACAATCTGAATCATTTTGAAGGATATTGCTAATCCATTGCTGCATACCTATGTTCGAAAAATTTGTCTGCTCAACCACGTAAATAACGCAGTGAATGTTGTTGAACTGTCAAAAGCCATTGCTACTGTTAGTGTGTTAAGCGATACGCAATTACCCCGCTGAACTTACGTAATAGTCTTTTATCGACAATCAATGCCCGTTTCTCTTTAGACGTGTTGAAAAAAGGCATTTTATTAGAAATAAAGTAAGAAAATACGTATATTTGCGGTAAACATGACGCATAAAAAAAAAAAACAAAACAACAATTTGGGAGATGCGTTACATCTTTGCAAAACGGCCATCGCTCAGCATAATGCTAAGACCCTATACGAGACAGCCCCAGGGCTGGTTTTCAGCGACAACCGGCGTTGACGTGATGATGTCAGCCAGTGCAGCATACGATTAGATATTTATAAATAAAAACAACAATCAAAATAAGAAATAAAACATAAATTACAAAAACAGTAAAGAGCAGCATAAACAGCATTATAAAGTTACCTTCCCACATAAGGTTCTTTGGTTTTTGTAAATCTTCAATGTTAAGATCACAATATTGATCTATGTATATACGTCTTTTATTCTACGTCAATGGTGGATCGATACCGAATGCTGCGCGTCACACAAACTCACAAAGGACTGACTGTATTCTATTAAAAGCATTGAACTTAGGGGCTTCCATAAACCAGTAGAATTCTTGGAAAAATATTTGCAATGTAAATAATCTATAGTAACTTTACCATTTTCCGACTTTCTCGTTTACCCTGTATGT
The DNA here is from genome assembly GCA_948474745.1 of Oligia latruncula. Lineage (NCBI taxonomy): Eukaryota > Metazoa > Arthropoda > Insecta > Lepidoptera > Noctuidae > Oligia > Oligia latruncula. Next base: position 11,569,189 of record OX419699.1, read on the forward strand.
CTGTACGCTATAAATCATTTCAAAGTCCGGTATACATTCACTTCTATCAGGGTACCAATTATTTATTCAATTCAATTGTTAAAGAGAGATTGAGTAATAAAGATATAATTATTCAAACCTTAACATTTTATAAATTTATTCACGTTCGATATAATAAAACGATCGTTCGTGTTCTTTGAGTTGTTCGAGATAGAATGTTACCTCTTTTGTTAAATATATTTCTTGAAACGTCGAATCAGCGGTCTCAAGTTTCTTTTGAGTATGCAAGGATATTTTCTTATGAATATGAATGATTATGAAGTCATCGTCCTCTCCGCGCGAAATTCGCCGTCTGAAATTGATCGTGACGCCAGAATGCACTGAGTTGTAAGAAGATTAAAAGAAAACAATTGTTCAGGCACTACAAATAACTCAATTTCCAAGTACTGACGATCATTTTCCGGCGTTTAAAATGCGTTAAAAAATGAAATCTGTATTCTTATAAATTAAGATAAGCTAGTAAATGTTTCGCTGAGAATGCTCTCAGTATTTCTTCAACATAAATATTTTACCTCTTTCTCGCAATTTTCCTGAAGAGTTGGCAATCTTAATAAGGGCTCTTGCCACTCGCTAAAATCTTCCGCTCTCTGTAAGCTCAGATTCGCTCGGGCTTATTCGTAAACTCGCCTCTGATTATCGTAGGATAATCAGCTAATATAGTCCTTTCATTTTCTATAGATGCTTACCTGTACCATATTTTGACATTGAAACTTGTAGATTATCATTTAGTGATCGATATTACCGTTTCGTTTGGTCAACTTTCCTGATATTGTGCTAGCTTTGCAGATTGTTGCCAAAATCTGATTGATAGGTATTTCAAGCATGCCTTGACTAAGTATAGCATCATAATTGATTGATGAGTCAACTTCTGATGGCCGAAGTTGACTCATTGTTTAGAAAACTACTTATTTATATTAATTGCAAACAAAACGGGCGTTCACATCTCGAACGAATGATCTGGTCAATAAATTAATTCTAGTTTAACGTTCCGAAACCTTAGGATGTTTGATTTGGCTAAGGGACTAGATTTACCCGACCTCAAGTTGTAAATGTACATTTGTAAACAAATGTAAATTATGACGTTCAAATGCTTTAACATTCTAAAGCCATCATGGCTTTAGAATGCTTTTGATCGTCATAAAAGGATAGTGTTAATTCGTATCGTGTATTTTGACGAAGCATTCTGCTGTCCCTTTTACTTTAACTCCGTAGTTACCCTTATTAATTTGCGAAAAGAAACAGGATAGTGTATTCTTTAGCTAAACCACTCGGGCCGTCGATTGAGGGTAAACGTTAAGAATAATTGCTGTAAGTAATGCAAATTAACTTACTACGCTCAAGTTCACCGTAAAAATAATCCTAATTAAGAGCTTAACAGCTGCGTAAGTTATTATACAAGGAGTAATTGCTTGAAATAATAACAAGGGATAAGAAGGATAAGCGGTCATTTCTACATAAAAACTTGATAATCTGAGATTGATCGTGTCTTACGCATCACAGCTTTCAGTCAGTTTTAACACGCATGACTACTTACGATTCTGGATTGTGGGAGTGTGCAAAAGGTTGTTTACTAACAGAGGTGATACCATGTGTAGGTATATAATTCATGATGTTATCATCATCATCATGATATATCATCATGTGGTTATCCACGTGGCTTATGAGCAACTAATCTTAATTACACAACCTTGTGATTGTTATCATTATTTCGGCTTCCGACTTGTGATTGAACTTATCAAAAAAAATCTTCAGAGAAACGTTATCAATTTTGCTGTAAAAATGTGTTGTTATTTTAGATGCATGATGATGCAGCTTACCTGACTCATGCACGCACCATTCTAAAGGTTCATGCGTGCCATCAAGAAACTTTTAAAGCAAATTCACGAAGTAATCTTATTAATTTTAGGTAATTGTAGATTAATTATACTCTTCTCTTCATAATTGTCTTGAATTCTCATGATTTATGGGAGGGAGCCCATAACTTTAACGTTTTCAAATAGATACAATCGTTAAATTGATATTTCGAGCGAGTGGGTTCATGTGTAATTTTGTTTGTTATTGTCTAAAAGGCTTTGCCTACAGTAAAACATCATATTATCTTTACAAAGATTTATGTTGCTATCATATGTGATGCGTTACATTTTGTACGTTTTTTGTATACAAGTGACGAGGGTAGCGACGCGCATCTGTTTGTGATCATAATATCACCCAACTATCAATAGGACGACCTTTCTTTATAAAATATTTCCATATTTTCCATTTAGTGATATTGTCTTTTAAAATGAAAATGTGTTCAGTTTATTTTCCGTAGGTGTAGCTGTCGTTGACCTATCGAATATGTATCATTATAAAATTAAGAACTTTATCTGATGTGAAAAGAGACATCATTCCAGTTTCAACTAGCTAGATTTCATACATAAGTACATGTTTCGTTCACGAGCGTGGTTTGAAGTTTCTAATAATATATTTTCCGCGGAATAATCACATCACTGTAGGTAAGCAGGAACACGATGGAACTTGACGCTCTGGATAGTAGGTAAGGTCCATACATTGCTGACGGCATATCGGATGCGTCACCCACGGTCATCAGTGACGAGACTGTACATCCCGCGGAAGTGAAAGAGCTCAAGATGTGGAGGGTTTTAGCATTTTGTTTCCACACACGGATAATCCCACAATTAGCAAATCGTAGGTAATAAGTACACGCGGTATAGTATTCTAGAGAATGAGTTCGTTCAAAGGCCTGCCTGACCTAGTTCCGGGCGTGAGACGTCTTTAGATACTGTCGTCCCGGCCGGTTCCGAACCGGAACGGCACTGAGACTGAATGTAAACATTCGATTTATATCGCTTTACATCTGTTGTGCCGCTCAGCGGAATATTTAGTAGGTACACAGTGGACAGATGGCGAGCGGACTGAATGGCTTTCACGGTGACCACCCGTTGAACGTAGAGCGCTACAGATATAATATGACAAGCCCCGTGGTGCTGAGGTAGTTCCGATACTGTTTAGGTACAGACGCCGGCACATCAAGCTACTACAATCTGTCAGATTTCTTTAATAGATTTTCGACTTTATTGTTAAAGTATAAGGTTCAAGGTTGATTGGGAAAATCTGACAGTTTCGGGTAGGTTGACCTGCTGGCGTCTGTACATTATGGCCGGATTGAAACCATTAAACCCTGGTCACTGAAGACTATTCATTTGAATCTTTTGTTAAATGCTAAATGTGCATTATGGTCGGTAGAAGTTATTTAAAAAAAAAACAACAAAATAGTAAAGTTAAGATTATTCAGCATATTGTTAGATAATGATAAACTTATTTACTGAATCAACATACTTCTAAAAAATTGCTGCCCAAGCAGTTTTTATTCACTGTCCTTGACGTACATACGTCGAGGTTATTCAATAAAGCAATACACGAATATAAAAACATGTAATTCTCATACATAGAGCGCTGCGTCACGCACCATGTCTATTTATAAGTTGTTGGTGTTGATCACGTGTTGATACTAGGTACTCATTTTGTAGATGCCATTAAAAACCGTTATTTTTTTTTTTTTTTTTTTTCTGTTCAGATCTTGCAATCAGTTGTAAAACTATGAGCAGATGAGCTGTAGGAATATCTGGCAGGGAAGAATTACTCCTCATCAGGAGCAATTCTCTTATTAGTAATGCAGCCTTCTACAGGTCATCTACTTGTAGAATGTTGCGTCTTTTGAGTCTGTTGACACAAGTTGGTATTGTGAGTTGAGAGGCCAATTTGTTGGGATGTCTCTCCAGTCTGGACTTGTACTTTTGTGAGCATGAACTTATCTCTTCCTTGACCGTTTTCATGCTCAGGTGTTCGTGGACTTCAGTATTCCTAATAAACCACGGCGAATTCGATATCTGTTTTAAGATGTTGTTCTGAGTTCTCTGGATCATGCTGATATTTGAGTCACATGCGGAGCCCCACAGTTGAATGCCGTAAGTCCAGATGGGTTTTAATATGGTCTTATAGATCAAGATTTTATTATCCACGGACAGCTTGGAATTCCTACCCAGAAGCCAGTACATGCCCTTGTATCTAATGTCGATCTCTTTTCGTTTTGTTTCGATGTGTTTCCTCCACGTCAGTCGCTGGTCCAGATGCATACCAAGGTATTTGACGCAGTTGCTTTGTGGGAGTTGACTATGACCAAGTTTCACCGGTGGACATTGCTGGTGTCTTAGTGTAAACATGACCTGGACCGATTTCGATGTATTGGCTCGTATCCTCCATTTGACCAGCCAGTTGTGTATTTCATCTAGACTTTTTTGTAGGTTTTGCGACGCTCTGTTAGGACAACTGCTACATGCCAGGACCGCGGTGTCATCCGCGTAGGTAGCAATCGTCACTCCAGGAGTTTGCGGTAGGTCTGCCGTGAAGATGGTGTACAACACTGGTCCAAGAACAGAGCCCTGGGGTACACCTGCTAGTATGTTATGGAAACAAGAGGTGCAATCATCTTCCTTTACCTGGAATATTCTATCAGCTAGATAAGATTCCAGAATTTTGTAGTAACAGTGTGGCAAGTGTGATTTTATTTTACTTAGTAGGCCCTTATGCCATACTCTGTCGAAGGCCTGTTGCACGTCAAGGAAGACTGAGGAGCAGTATTGCTTGGTTTCTAGGGCATTTCTGATGACGCGGCACACTCTATGTACTTGTTCTGTAGTGGCATGATTTGGTCTAAAGCCAAATTGATGATCGGGAATTATCGACATTGAACCCAGAAGTCGGCGCAATAATATTTTCTCAAAAACCTTGGAGAGTACGGGCAGCAGACTAATCGGTCTGTAGGACGTCACTTCATGAGACGGTTTTCCTGGCTTGTGTATCATGATGATTTGTGATACTTTCCACAGCAATGGGTAGTATTCTACCCTAAGCATACTATTGAAAATAGTTGTCAGAAGAACGATCGCCTTTGTAGGAAGCTCCTCAAGGACCTTTTTGTCTATGAGGTCAAAACCTGGGGCCTTTTTATCATCCATAGCTCTGATTACCCGCCTACAAAAACCGTTATAACAACATAAAAAAACCGGTCAAGAGCGAGTCGGACTCGCGCACCGAGGGTTCCGTACCATCATGTTTTTAATTTTTTTTTCATCGGCGAGGCCTATATTCGTCAGAGAATTTTAACACTATGCATTGCGGTGTATTGCAGCTTTGCACAGAATATTGCAGTTTTATGTGAGCGCCATCTCTTGACCGATAGGGGAATTAATGTAACTTTTGTTGAAGATTTCTGAAAAGTGTGCTATTTAGAGACTTCGTTTTATTTTTCCTATAATCTTTACATAATCTTCTATCACATAGAATTATTTCAGATGTTTCTCTTTGCAAACTTAGGAGATAAGGGGGGGTGGGTCCGATTTTTTCAGACCTCCTTTCAGTCCCTGTTGCAAAAAATATACATATTTTATTTTTATTTCTTTCTTATTTGCAAAATAGTTGGGCAAACGTTATCTAAAACTGTTCCAAATTTCAAGTCGATAGCATTAGTAGTTCTTGAGATATTCAGCTCTGACAGACAGACTGAGTCTCACCATAAGGGTTCCGTTTTACCATGTTGGTACGGAACCCTAAAAACAGATATTCATTTGTACTAGGAGCAGTGTATCAGTCAACTACATTGTCGTTGGGAATAATTGGTAATGTACGTTAAAGTGGCAGTATCAATGGGCACTCCCACGCGGGCATTCTACCTTAATGAAAATGTATTTACGTCACAACGACCTGCATCTGTGTACCTACATAGCGCGCCATTGTGGAAAGGAATGTAGGAAAATTCCCAATCAATATTAAACCTGCTGGTTTGAAGGTTGAGTACTATGCCTGAATTGGCGTGCATTTTCTTCAGGTAGATTGTTCAGTTTAGTTTAGTTTAGGTATGTTGGAACAGAATTTGGGGTAAGGTCGGTTTAGATAAAATAAACGAATGCACATTCTATCCCCACTCAACTAAATTCTTCGCATTTTTTCGTTCGTCTATCCATACTAAAACGTCAAGAATATCAAGAAAATAATGCTCTTGCTCCTATTCTGTTTCTAAGTTCGTTTGGTTATACTAATCGCTTCGTTAGTGTTTACAATCTGACGTGATTGTTTTCGTCTCGATTGGGTTCACGGTATGTGAGATTGCAATGAAAATTATGAAAATCGTGAAGCCTAGGTAACCGTGTACCTCCCTAAAAAGTCGCTGTAATGTCGCGTTGCGTCGAAAGTATTTTTATCACATTCTATTCAAAAAGAGCTAGTGTATTCTTCGTAAACAGGGACTAAAATAGCTCTTTAATCCCTAGGGACTAAAAGTGATTTGAATTTGGATTGTGGATATTGTTAGTAAAAGTTCCAATCACCAAAGAGATCAATCACGAACAATGTTTGAACAAGTAACAGGCTGTATGATAAAGAAAAACGCGCGCGAGCAAATAAAAAACAAGTTTGTGAAAAAATAAAAAACGTGCGAAAAGCATTCTGCCTTCGTTCGTAATTGTTTACTCAAATTATGATTTTACTAAGTTTTATAAAAAATGAGTATGTCCTCCTCAAGTAATTGTATGTAAATAAATAAAAGTATTATTCATAAGTTGCACTTACTTATTTTTTCATAGAGGGTGATAAAAAGTAGAGTGTCCACCTCGGGAACAACACTATTTTAAGCTCGAGTGACGTACTTTGAATCCCTCGCTGAACCACTCTCGCCTTCATAATAATTGTTTGCTCCATTGGCAAACAATCTACTATTTCTCTTTCCAGTATTAACTGCAACATAGGCCATTGCTCACCCAAAAAAAAAAAAAAACAAAATCCGATTAAAAAAAATATCCTACTAATATAAATGTGGAAGTTCGTGAAGATGTTTGTTACTCAATCACGCGTAAACCGTTAAATCGATTTGGATGAAAGTTGGCACATAGATAGACCATTTCCTGGAATAACATCATAGGATACTTTTTATCCCGATCTTCCCACGGGATCGAAACTTACGCGGGTGAAACCGCGGGGCGCTGCTAGTATCTCATAATTTCGACTCGTTCTTTTCAAACACAGTAACCAAAGCCATTCCTACCACCCTAATTCATTCAGGAATAACAAATATTTTTACGATTTGAATTGGAACAAGTGGGAGGCTTTATAGTTACGGGCCCGAAACCTCACCTTTACCTTATATATTCCTTGACCCGTAAACATTCAGGAAGCAACCCTATGAGGGAAGGGCCGTACAATGACGTAGGACATTGTAGCGAAGGGTCGTACCTAGCGTACTTTATTTATGCATAGCAACAATACGATCCAGGTGTAAATATGATACAGCGAACTGACTCATCGAGCTTTAGAAAGAGTCTGTCACACAGGTATGAAAGACCACGCACAGTGGTCCACTTGAAGGACTATGTGCGGAAACTAAACCTATAACATTGACATGTATGAAAGACAGAGATTACATTAAATCGAACACAAATACATTACAGCGAAATCAAAAACGTGCCCTCGGCGTCAAAGTCTGTGGTCGATCCGTGGCGTGGCGGATGTAGTCGATCCGTGGCGTGCTGGGCACATTTTGGTTTGTCATTTGTCATGACTGTGGCGGTCAAAAGGTTAAGGTACTATGCCTATTGTGCTAGGCTTACTACGCAGTAAGTAGGTAGATGTAACACGTAATGCGATACGGAGCCAGTTCGACCGACACTAATATGATTTGTTTACAACGAAGCTGATGTCACGACCTAAGCGTGGTAGCCATTAAACCTCGTTCAATCGCCACTGGTTTTCTTAAATCCTTTTACGTTAGGTGAGCGTAGCACATGATTTGTGATATAAATTACATGTGAATAAAAGAACTTTGAGATTCTTTAAGTTTACTGACCTACCTCAATGAATACTCATTGCGATAGGTCAGTATGGAAAAGTTAAAAAAATATTATAATAGAGGTAGTCTCTATAGCAAAATTATATCTGTTCCTAACCAGTATTATACTGGTTTATGATACGAGGATAATATGGAGTGACAGTGCGGAAATGAGTACGTAAATGTGATATTGCGTACATTAATTAATTAACCTAAATTATTAGTGATTCTACAAATTAACTGGAAACGCTACATTATGTTCATTGATTACCGAAATTTCGACATTTGACTATTGGTTTTCGGTTTACGGAATAATTAAAGCATACATTATTGATGTTAACATTGTTGTGTGGCCTTCGGCGATTATATAGCCTCTCACACCCCTTCTGTGGGTAGGAACCACAACAGAACAAACACTGAAAACTTCATAGGGAATACCTGGAGCTGTTATTGTTGTTAAAGTGTTTAATAACTTGTAGCAAAGCCATGACATTGATTTAAAAGGTTGTTTTAAGGTAGCGTACAAGTTTATAGAAAGAGAATAGTTTTCTAAGAGTTAGAGAATGCAGTCGGATAATGAAAATTGCCCACAACATAGGTATTTCTTGTCGACGAGAAACTAATTCCAAATAAAGCAGCTTTTGTTGAAAGCAATTGTCAAATACAATTGAAGTCTACGTAGATAAATCCATATTGCTCTATCATGGAAGAGGCTCTTTGCGAGTTCCTTATGACTAACAGAAGTATCAACCACCAGCATTGTCTTACACATGAAGTAAAATTAGTTTTAAACTTTCTCGTATTCAAAGTGAATGAGTCACCCAGAGGATAGCAATCGATAAAATCGCAGGAAAGGAAAAGTCGTGAGCGCGCAAGCTCTCTTCGTTGTTGTATGTAAGTTGTAAAGTACCTACAATGTTTGCTTTCAAATATAGCCGGAGAGTCCACATTGCTACAAAGTCCGCGCTAGGAAAGTACACACGCACGAGTTTATCTAGTAAGTTGTTCAGCTTCTACTTTAGATCTCATATTACAAGCCTATTATAAAACAAACCATACAGTTAGTTAGATAAATTGAACATCTGAATGATAATTGAACATCTGATAGATAATTGCTTTGCGTTCTGTTTAAAAGTAATGATGACTGGCGAAATAATGCATGGAATTCATACAATTATATATTTGTGTATAAGACTAATTGAAATGTTTTGTTATCATTTTTTAAGGTTCCGTACCTAAAGGGTAAAAACGGGACCCTATTACTAAGACTTCGCTGTCTGTCCGTCTGTCCGTCCGTCCGTCTGTCTGTCACCAGGCTGTATCTCAAGAACCGCGATAGCTAGACAGTTGAAATTTTCACAAATTATGTATTTCTGTTGCCGCTATAACAACAAATACTTAAAACAAAATAAAATAAATGTATATGGGGGCTCCCATACAACAGACGTGTTTTTTTTCGGTGTTTTAGCCTTGTGGTACGGAACCCTTCGTGTGCGAGTTCGACTCGCACTTGGCCAGTTTTTTTAGCATTGCAATCAACCAGAAGCTGTAATCCTCATAGACAAACTTCAAATTTGTGTTGATTAGTGGAAGTTTTTCACTGGAAAAACACCCACTGTAACTTTGTTATGCAAAATTATATGCAGTGGTGCACTTTTTATGCTAATTCGCAGGGAAGTTTGAAAACAGCACGCATCCCTCCCACTGTTGCCACTATGTTTTATTTATGACCTTTAAGGAACGAGGACATTTAAAGGTTAACAAAATTTCAAAAAATTTCTTACTAATCGTAACGAGATGCCTAAGAATCTTTTTGTATATTTTATACATAGTACGTTATAGTTCTATGACATAATTTATCGATGTACTCCTAAGTACTTAGGTATGACTGCGTCTGCTAACAGAATAATATAAACCGTAGGGGTTGTTGTTCCAAGAAAAATGTGACTCATTTCGACTACCATTTGCTACTCACTGATTCATAGTTTTGGGACGACATTTATGTTTCACAGAAGATTTAACCATAGAACGATAGGTACGTAAAAGCGTACGTTTTAACTGTCTTGATACAAGTTCCTAGAAAATTAACATTCCTACTTGTATTTGAAATGAAGTTCCGACCTTATACCTTTTTATACCATAATAGACCAGACCAGTACCTTTGATATAGATAGATTTTATTGCGATACATTGCAATAAGGCTTAAAAAGAACAATTTTCACAATAATTTTCCTTTTAAGTGTGGCGTTGTTCACAACTAGATGGCTTCAAAAGCCAATCCGTGTCGCGGAACCGGGGCGCAAACCGTCTCGTTATTTAGTTTTTCCGATACTTAGATACATTATGGCGGAAGCTTTAGTAAGGAATATCAAGTAGTTTTGCTATATTAATAGATTAGATCAATTCAATCAATCTGCTCTCAAAACGGTGAAGGAAAACATCGTGAGGAAACCGGCATGTCCTAGAACCAAAAATTCAAAGACATGTGACATCTGCCAACCCGCACTGGGCCCGCGTGGTGGATTACGGCTCACTCCCTCTCACCTAGAGGAGGCCTGTGTCCCAGCAGTGGGAACATTATAGGCTGATTATGTATGAAAGTTATAATTTAATTAACAACTAAGTGAAGTTATTTCCCGTTCGTTTCGCTCCTAAATGTTTAAAATAAAAAGAAAAGGTTACATGTCTTGATGGATATTTTTTTTTTCAATTTCAAAACAGTATCTACCTAATGAAACATACAAAAAAGATAGTGTTTCTTTCATAAAGTGCTGCAATGTACGGGGCGTTTCGCCTGAGCCGGTCGCCGGTATCGATCTATGCGGCACTGGGTTTGTTCAACTCGCCCGCCCTACCCAGACATATCTACCACCACTCATTGAATTACAGACACCGAGAACCCGATGTTTATTACTTTCTCTCACACCCTGCCATCTTTAGATATGCTACATGTGCCACTTTGGGTATAACGTTCGTGATTACTGAACATTTTGTAGGTGATGTAACTAACTAAACATGGAATTTTCGTATTCAAATTGCTAATAGTGTCGGTTGGTTGTGTTGTGTTGTGTTGTGTTGCTTATTGTGTTCTAATAAACATGGTACGTGGTGCTGGTGTAGTATTGTGTTATTTAAAGTGGTTTTTATGATTGTGTATAACTACATTAAAAAGCTGAAGTTGCCAGAGACACAAAAGTTTCGTGCTAAGTTTGGATCCTGATTTGATGAACTGCCCTAGCCCAGAAAGTTTGCGAATACATCAATTAAGTATTACATTTCGCGTCAAATAACTTTGCTGCTCTGAAGTAGGCAACGAATCACTGCGCAGTAGTTAATCCTATGAATACAACAGCAGCGCGCATGGCGCGGATTGGCGCGGCTAGGAAAGAGCCTAGCTTCAGAGCGGCAAAGTTATTTGACGCGAACTGTACAATACATTAAAGATTAGGGTACTTTCTTGTTACTTCATAGAACGAGGTCTTGAGGTCTCACCAGTGAACGCCGACGTTATTAAATTAAGCCGCAGACATACCTACTTGATTCTGGAACAAATGCTTTGACCTGATTGTGCGTGAACGAGACCCCGCATTTGGCGGCGCCGCAGCTTCAGAGAGCCAATGGACTATTCGACACTCTTCGAAATATTGCTAACTCTTAAGTTTAACATGGACTGACTTCACCTATCATATGTTCAACATTATGCTTACAACTGAATGTAGGTACCCATAACCGCGAAAATATCGATTTCTTAAACAATATATCTAATATATATCATAGTTAGGTGGAAGGTATGCCTCATAGGGAAGCAAAGGCAAAAACGTCGATTTATACTTACCTGTTTTTTTTAAAATTCAATAATGTATCCTCAGATAAGTCCAAAAGTTTTGCGGTAATAAAACAACAAATTTTACATATTTATTATTATTTATTTATTTATGCGTACAGTCTAAGGTTTATGTTTGTTTTGTACAATTAAACCAGAAATGGTTTGTATTGGTACCCACATTCGCTATAAGAACACTCCTTAATGATGACTGAGTAAGGATAACTTTAATTTAGGTACTTATTATAACATCATATATCATTCATGTACCCACACCATTTCTTTATGTTAGCAACAAGAATAATGTACCCAGGATTTTGTAATATCTTGATTTAAAAGAGTGTCCATGGAGTTTCTTGCCCGTTCTTCTCCATAGAGATCTACGCTTTGGAATGGGCAACTCATGGACGTAATATATAGAGTTACTTCTATATATTACGTCCATGGGGCAACTAGCTTCAACTTTCTGACTAACTGACAGACTATTTAATTTTGACAATTCAAAAGTGCCTGTACAAGGTTTAATTGAAATAAATGATTTGAGTTTGAGTTTGAGTTATATTTATAAGCAAATAATGTAGTTACACGAATAATATTACACGTATTTATCTAATCCGTAAACATCTATCAGAGTGAGTCATATGTTGCTAATGTTTTGTTTTGCTCGCTACTGGATCGCTCATTAGTAGACCGGTTCTAGACAACGTAAATAAATTCCTATACAGGTTGCTAAGCTTTTATTTATTTTTATTCGTGTTTTAAATTTAAAAGTTATTTTATTAAACCTCATATTTATATAGACAAAAAAAAGGGTGTTAATATAACGACCACAGATAGTTTCATCAAGCCCCATGTAGTTCGTGAAACTTGATAAACCTACCCATGGTAGGCCCATCCAGTCTTTCAGCAAACACCCTCAAGATACTGTTGAAGCTTCCTCCCACTCTGCGCGTTATCGACGCCACCTTCTTAATATTCGTCAGTGTGCTCAAATCAAATTATTATTATTTAAAGCTTGTTGAGATCGGCGTTTCCTAACTAATCTGGGAAGAAAGGCCGAAACAAACTCAGAGTCACAGTCGGGAATTTAAAGCAACAGGCTTAGCTACGGCGCGAGCTGGCACTTCATCGACCAAGGGTCGGGGGACAATTTAGTTGGGGATGTCGCGAGGGATTTAACGAATGACTAACTTTAGGAGATTATTATTATAGAAGAGAGATGGGTGACAGGACAGCGTTTGCGGGGTAGAAGAAGGGGGGGACTGAGATGGTGTTCTAGATGCCACCTGGGAACTGGAACCCCATATAGGTACTAGAAATAGAAAAGGGCCAAGAATTGAGCCTTGAACAATTTTTTTTTTTTTTAAACGTTGCCCCACACTAGGAATTTCTCCTGTGTTGTGGGTGCGTTTACAAACATTTAAAACAAACAGCCAGACCCGGAACAACTACTTGTAGGTCATACAAATATTTGTTCCGTGCGGGAATCGAACCCGTGACACGCAGCACAGAAGTCAATCGCTTAACCACTGCGCCAACCGTGCCGTCAAATTATCTACCTATTATCTTGGAAATTAAAATTATTAACACTTATGTAATATTAGCGAGATTAACACACATAAAGAACATACTACTATTTGGACTTTCAATTATTTCATATGAATATATTAAATATGATAAAATCCGATTTAGAAATTACAGTCGTTTGACAAATAATACATGTTTAGGATCCTTCGAGTAATCGGTTAAAATATTTACAATTCTACGTTTGTTTCTTAACAGCAGTTTATATTGCCAAGTCAGTCGATTGTAGTTTACGCGAGCAATTACTACGTAAACAGTTAGTAGACGCCAGCATTTATTGGGTAAATCTATGAATCGTCCAGATGACATTCACTATAGGTTCACCTATTATAAACATGTTGTCTAAGTTTTTTTAAGTCTTTAACTTTCTAGGAATAATATTGACACGTATTCCTCCGTCTGGTCCGATAATAGCTCTGGCCGGAGCAACCTTCAAATTCCTGTCAGTGTTCTTTGATGGTTCCACTCTAAACTTTGACAAAATCTTCACTATGCATAATTGCGACTGAAGCCTGCCAAACCGCATTCCTAAAAACAAACACTAATAAGTTTTTGTTAAAAAATACCTACCATTAATTTAAATAATAATTATTAATTCACGTCTAAATGTTTAATGTAGTCGCTCAATGTCGAAAATGTCAAGGTTATCAGTATTTCGGATGATGATAGTTATGAGTTATCTAATGACACAACTATCATCATCCGAAATTGCTTGTACCTCACTGTAATTCTCACCCAAAAGGCCTCAGTAGCTGGATTTTGTTTGTTTGTAACTTTGCTATTTTATTAATTTAGTGATGCTCATTTTGATAAATAAAATAATACGGAATAGTCGACTAACCTATGCAGTTCCTTTGTCCGAGTCCAAATGGTAAATAAGCGCACGGGTGTCGCTTACCCACCTCCTCCGCATCAAATCTATCAGGGTTGAATACTTCAGGCTCGGGATAATATTTCTCGTCATAATGTATACCCCTCGGAGATATTAGTACTACAGTGTCTTTTTCAATTACCACATCTGTACCGGGTACTTTATAATCTCTTGTAGCTTTTCTTTGCAGTGGTTCTACTATTGAGTACATGCGAAGAGTTTCATCAAATACTTTATTCAAGTATTTCATATCCTTTATAGTATCGTAAGTTACGTCTCCATTATGTGCTTGAATAACTTTCTCAATTTCTGCAGTCAACTTGCTTTGTATATCTGGGTTTAATGCTAGTTGGTACAGCATGTAGGCCATGGTTGTGGCACTGGTCTCATACCCAGCTATATAAAATACAAAAGCTTGCGCCGCCATTACATCTTCTGTTATTTCAACTGACGCCACACTTTTTCCGAATTTTGAGCTGTTGACCTCTCCCATTTCACGGAGTTCCAGTATTAAATCCATGAAATCTTGTCTGCCTGATGGTTTGCCATTCCTTTGAGCCATAACGTTGTTTACAAGACTTTTGAAAAAATTTATAATACGTTTCGGAATTAGAGAAACGTTGAGTGCTGTCAGAATTCCTGGATACATCATAATTATTTCATTTCCATAACTCGCATTCGTAATTATATTGTCTACAAGTTTTAGCACCTCCAATTTGTCGGTGAGACTATCATAGTTAACACCGAAAGCGCAGGCAGAGATCGAAGACACCGTGTATGTCTGAAGAAGGGAGTGAACTTCAAACTCTTGTTTCTTTTCGCATTCTGTGCTCACGTAGTCCACAAATGTATTAGCACACTCATCCATTAGATAAAACATATTTTTCAATTTACCAGATGTAAAAATGGGGCTGAACCGATTCCTTAAGGCTGCCCATGTTTCTCCATCAGCGCTAAATAAATTTTGTCCCAATCCTTTTTTGCTGAATTCAATGCCACGATCAGTGAATACCTCAAAGTCTTTAATCATGATATGTTTTAAAATATCCAAGTCTCGTATAAGGATACAAGGTGACGTCATTCTATACATACCGACCACCTTTTCTGTTGGAAACATGTTATAGATTTCTTGTATCACTACTCCCAGATTTTTTTTGCGAAGTGCCGAGTCCTTCAGGTTGCCGAATAAAACTGTTGGTTCCGGTCCGGGAACATTTCGGCTTTTCCAGTAGTTAAATGTTCTTGTAAAATAATAATATAGTAACACTATCAACACTACCGGAAAACAGACACACAACAACATTTTAAAGTTAACACCTTGACCGAATACTATGTTATGAATAGCAATTTCGCTGACATCATTTTATATACCAACCGTGCAAGTAGATAATCTACTGTTTGTAGATTAGGATAATACTACACTTGCGTGGAAAAAAATCGACACACTTCATGCACTTCGATTTGAAACAATATAATTCAACAAGTTTTACTAACAATAACCTAATATATTGTATATTAAAACCTTCCTGAAAGTATGTAGATTACATTATAGAAAGAATTATCAAAACTGATTCATTCGTTTTTGAGAAAATCGCGAACTTATAAAATATGGATGATGATGACCTCCTTTTTTTTGAAGTCCGTTATCAAAATTAGTTCAATTTTGAGTAAACAAATAGAATTAAACAAAATTTAACGTTTGTCAATTTCATTGACAAAAAACGTCACGCACCTTTTCCGAGCAAAAGTGATGAGGACATCTGAATTATCGAGTCGATCTTGTCAAGAATATTGCTTTTATCAAAATACAGTGTATGTTCAAATAAACTGAAACTTATACCTACCTTCACACAATACCGCCCGCCAGCCGATCTGATATCTTCTAAGATAATAATTTTAACGATATGCTTTAAAGGGCAATTTTGATCTCCATGAAATGAATAATGTATTTAATTGGATAAGGAAAATAGCTTGGTAAATAACCCATATTTTTTTGTAATTAAATGGACTTTTTTATCGATATTTTTAAGACATACAATTCCGTAGTACATTAATTTGATCTATCTCGTAAGGTTTAGCCAAACACCAATGTAAGCGCACAAAAATATGTTACGACATCACATTACAAATCTTTGAATTTTGCGGCTTTTCTCTGCTATAATATGCATGTAATACATATAAACCTTCAACTAAGATCACTTCTAGTGGTCTTCGTTTGAATATTCACAAATGTATGCATTCCGATGATAACAAAATAATAAGGTACCATCGAGCTGGTCAGATGATGAACCCTTGAACAACTGCTAGTAAACCCATCGTGTGTGCGCGTTCATTAGATACATCTCAACGAGTAGATACTGTTCCTTTTATCAGATGACGGTGACCTCATAACTGACCTGGACGCTAGATAACGGAACTCTTGAATAGCTATTAGTAAACCCCTCGAATGTGGGCTCACTAAATGTAATTATCTCAACGAGTCCTGTTCATTTTACCTGATAATACACCCAGGGTGCTTCATAATAAAACTCTTAATTAACTGCTAGTAAAACCGATCGAGTGTGAACTGATATGATGATGAGATGTGTCTTAACGAGTCCAAATAAAAATGTCTAAAGTTTAAAAAAAAAGAAAACAAGTAGAATAAGATAAACAGTTGTGTGTATATCTTCCACTATTATGTGCCTATGTTTTGGTTTTTTGCGTAATTATATTCGTTGTAGAAAAAAATATATAATTAAGCCAAAATATTTGGACTAGTATCATTATCAGGATAGAAAACAGAGGAATATGTTAGTATGGAATGAACGCCAACGACCACGAGTAACTACTCGTAGCTTCACTGTTGTAAAAATACGTTCTGCTGTGCAGCTGCGCAGATTTCGGCGTGTCACGTGTCGATCGTAGCATGTTTACTAGTAATATAATATTATAAAGTTTAAAAAGTAAGAAATAAAAGTTAAATTAAAAACCCCCGACTCAAACAACTAAAATAATAATATATATTTGCCCTTTAGTTGTAGGAAATATTTTGATCCAAGCGTCCTCGCGTCGGGGGACGGCTAATGAGAATGCCAAACTGATGAGGCTTATACCCAGCAATAATGAATGTATGCTATTGTAGGAAACATAGCTGCTGTTAACTTCCAATTTCCATTAGCTGTCCGCCGACGCGAGGATGCTTGGATCAAAAGTTCAAAATATTTCCTACAACTATATTATTAAACCTATATTAGAGGTTTATGTTTGAATCAGGGGCTTTTTTGTATACCAAATTTCACCACCCCCTCCACCCGCCATAAGTGGTAGTAATAATAATAAATTTTCATATAATGATAAATTTAGTGCTGTGCACTTCTGTAAGTGACGAATTCACAATTCCTAAAACTGTATGTGATTTTTGTTTGTGTATGTCGCAGTAAGTCGTTGAAGTGCCATATAAATTAATAAATAAAGATCTTTATTATTTATTTGTATTAATTATAGGCGTGTTGTTATGTAGTTATGTGAAACAAATAACTGTCTCTACTGAACTTGCCAATGTGAAAGTTATAAATACCATGAAAGAACGCAAATACTTAAACCAACCAAGCTCTTATTTTTAGAACTTAAACAATTTAAAAACGTTTTCTGTCTTATCAATAATCTTATTGTATCTGTTGAGTAGGTTTATAATATTAGGTTCATTCGCATGTTTCTTTGATTTTCCACCATCAATGACAGTAGCTCGTAAGAAATTAGCAGATATTGAAAGACTCCATAAGAGAATAAAAAGATATGACTCCTGTCGTGTGTCATTTAGTTTGTTGTTACACATTTGATAATAATTATCTCAGTTAATCAGTATTTATTCATGCTTTAATGCTTTTAATTATTAACATACATTTTCCGAATGTCAGCTTGTAGTAGGTAAGCCTACAAGTATTTTATACATTTAAGTACTTATTCGTTTCTTGCCCGTTCTTCTCCATAGGTACCTACGCTTTGGAATGGGCAACTAGCTTCACATTTTTCTGACTGACCTACTTCTTGACAATTCAAAAGTGCCTATAAAATGGTTTAATTGAAATAAATGCTTTGAGTTTTTGAGTTTGAGTTTATTTAAATGATTGATAGAAATATCATAAATCTTAGTTTTGTAATCTAGGAATCGTGTTAAAAAGATAATAAAAAGTGTAATAAGTCATTATAACTAACTGATACATTCGGTATTTTTTTTTTTATAGGAACTCCATAAAATTATAATGACAAGCGGTCTACAAATATTGTAATAACTATCCATGTACGGACGCTTTCTGGCTGGCCTTTGCAGTGGTCCTACTATTGAGTACATACGAAGGGATTCATCCAATTACTTAATTTCCTCTACGGTATCGTAGACACTCGTGGTCACTTTCCCATCATTTGCATGAATAACTTCTTAAATTTCTGCGGATAACTTCGTTTTCTTAGGCTTTAAACTTCCTAGGCACAATATTTAGATGTATTCCTCCTTCAGGTCCGATAAGAACTCTTTTTGGAGCAACTCCTAAATTCCTGTTGGTGTTCTTTGATGGCTCCACTCTAAACTTGTACAAAATCTTCGCAATGCATAATTGAGACTGAAGCCTGCCAAACCGCATTCCTAAAAATAAACAAAAATATGTTAATCTTTTCCAACTCTACAAGAACAATGTTAATATAAAATGATATAGATAATGGGATAACTTTAATGTTTTGAACGTTTTAAATCTTAAACACGTTCTCGTTCACTGTATAATAATTCAAACATTTTCAAATACAGTTGCAGTCTCTGCTAAATTAAAATTTCAAACAAATGAAGTTATAGTACAGAATGACCTAGATAGAAATATGACCTTTCTTTAATTGGGATTCTTGGGATTATAATGAATACTTGAATAATAAATGATTTAAAAACATACATCATTGATAAGCTACTAGTAAAAACGTCATCATCATCTGCCTAGCCTTTTCCCAACTATGTTGGGTTCTGCTTCCAGTCATAGCAGGATGCAGCTGAGTATCAGTATGTTACATGATGTGACTGCCTATCTGACCTCCACAACCTAGTTACTGGGTAATACGAAACCGATGGTTGTCAGACTATCGGGTCTCTGGTGACTCGTAACGACTGTTAAAGATCTACAAATGCCAGCAAGGACCAACGGCTTAACGTGCATTCCGAAGCATGGAGGATTCTTAGTATATAAAGATGGTCACCCATTCACGGAAAAACCGCGGCAAGAATAGATTAACCTGATCCATCGACTCATGCGGCTGTTATTACTCAGCCACAAGCCCCTCTACTAGTAAAAACGTGTGAGAAAGATATCATATTTGATAATAAATAGAAGATTCTTCATGTTCTGATACTTACCAATGCAATTCCTTTGTCCTAATCCAAATGGTAAGTAAGCGCATGGGTGACGCTTACCCACTTCTTCTGGATCAAATCTATCAGGGTTAAACACTTCAGGCTGGGGATAATATTTCTCGTCGTGGTGTATACCCCGCGGGGATATTAGGACTATCATATCTTTTGCAACTACTACATCTGTACCGGGTATTTTATAATCTCTTGTAGCTTTTCTTTGCAGTGGTTCTACTATTGAGTACATACGAAGGGTTTCATCAAATACTTTATTTAAGTATTTCATTTCCTTTACGGTATCATATGTCACTTTTCCATCATTTTCCTGAATAACTTCATCAATTTCTGCCGTTAACTTGTTTTGGATTTCAGGATTTAATGCTAGATGGTACAGCATGTAAGACATGGTTGTGGCGCTGGTTTCATACCCAGCTACATAAAATACAAAAGCTTGCGCTGCTATCACATCGTCTGTTATTTCAACAGACGCTGCATTTCTCCCGAATTTTGTACTACTGACTGCTCCCATTCCACGGAGTTCCAGTATTAAATCCATGAAATCGTTTCGTCCTGAAGGTTTGCCATTTCTTTGGGTAATAATGTTGGCTACAAGATGTTTGAAGAAATTTTTCACAGAGGATGGAAAAATAGAAAGGTTGAGTGCTTTCAGAAGTTTTGGAAACATCATATCTAATTCAACAGCAAAACTAGGTGACGAAATTATCTGGTCTACAAGTTTCAGCACATTCAATTTATCACTGAGACTATCATAGTTAACACCGAAAGCGCAGGCAGAGATCGTAGACATCGTGTATGTCTGAAGAAGGGAGTGAATTTCAAACTCTTGTTTCTTCTGGCACTCTGTACTCACATAATCCACAAATGTATTAGCACCCTCATCCATTAGATAAAACATGTTTTTCAATTTACCAGATGTAAAAATGGGGCTGAACCGATTTCTCAAGGCTGTCCATGTATCGCCATCAGCATGGAACAAATTTTGTCCCAATCCTTCTTTGCTAAATTCCACTCCACGATCAGTGAACAATTCAAAGTCTTTAATCATGATATGTTTTATAATATCCAAGTCCCGTATAAGGATACAGGGTGTTGTCATTCTGTAAAGACCGACCACTTTTTCTTCCGGAAAACTATCGTAGATTTCTTGTATCACAACGCCCACATTTTTTTTGCGGAGTGCGGATTCCTTTATGTTTCCAAATAATATAGTTGGTTCCGGTCCGGGAACATTTCGTCTTTTCCAGTAGTTAAATGTTCTTGTAAAATAATAATATAGAGCGGAAACTAACACTAATAACACTGCTGACACATAAAATACCGCCATTTTTAAGGAGCTCTTAACACATTTACCGAATTTTGTGATATGACTAGTAAAATCGCTGGGCATGATTTTATATTCTTTCCGCGAAACTTAATCTTGTTAAAGCCACAATCATTTTTAGGGTTCCGTACCCAAAGGGTAAAAATGGAACCCTATTACTATGACTTCGCTGTCTGTCCGTCCGTCCGTCCTTCCGTCTGTCTGTCACCAGGCTGTATCTTAAGAACTGCGGTAGCTAGACAGTTGAAATTTTCACAAATTTTGTATTTCTGTTTTTGCTATAACAACAAATACTAAAAACAAAATAAAATACATATTTAAGGGGGGCTCCCATACAACAAACGCGATTTTTTTGCCCTTTTTTGCTCGATATCAATAATGGCAACAGGTAGGCACTTGAAATATTCACAAAATACTCAGTTGTATTTTTACTTTAATAATAAATAATAAAATAAAATTAAAATAAAAGAAATATTTAATTTATATTCCCATACATCAAACGTGTTTTTTTCGGCGTTTTTGCCTTGTGGTACGGAACCCTTAGTGTGCGAGTCCGACTCGCACTTGGCCAGTTTTTTGCCTTTATCGTAAGAATTGTTTGTCAATTGGTACAATATTTATGAATGTGTGTGTTATGTGCTGACTCTACTCACGCATACATTCATATCGTGTTGATACACTACCACCAAGAGCGCGTCGTCGCTTCGTGAGATAAACAATAAACATACTATAACATTTTTCTAATTGTAATGTTCAATATTATATGTAGTTACCTTACATATTAATAACTAGCTTTTATTTTATTAAAACATACCCTATAACGAACACAGCTTTTTAGGTTCCTCCAATTTAAATTAAACTGTTCAATAGTTATCTTCCATATTAATAACTAGCTTCGCCTGCATGTACATTGCGATTTTTTCACGAAATAACGAATGCAAAGTTGAAATACGACACTTTACATAAACCTATAGGTTCGGAAATACTATTTTCGTAATAACATAAAATTTCATTCAAAAATAAAGGAGAAAATCGCCTTTGAATAAAGCCAAGTGTATACATACTTATGCTCGTGACTGTATGTCGGGTATCGTCTCACGGGGATGTTTGGACATGCTACCGGTACATTATCCGATGTCCTAACCCAAATCATGGCCTATCCGTATGCCTTTAAAGACTACTTACTTAAATGTTGTCTCAAGATACGGACTATAACTTTTTTTTTTCTTCGGATGTGAAATCATCAAATGACCCCTCCCGCTCTGGGTGGAGCGGAAGGGAGTGTCAGACTCTTACTGACTAAAACCCACCCGTGTTCCTTCCTTAGCCCTTTATGTTCCGGGCCAGCGGTAACCCTTTCGGACAATCCCGCTGACCGACTATGACTATGCTTCATCTCTTAAAATTAAGTGCTACATAAATACTTCTATAGGTACCTATTACATTTGAATTTTAAAATCATTCCCTGTTTTACCTCTTTATGTCGAAATCCTTAGAGTGTAGGCGTAAATAGCGGCCAACTGCTAGTCGGACTCGC
Organism: Oligia latruncula; assembly: GCA_948474745.1. Taxonomy (NCBI): domain Eukaryota; kingdom Metazoa; phylum Arthropoda; class Insecta; order Lepidoptera; family Noctuidae; genus Oligia; species Oligia latruncula. The sequence goes on from OX419699.1 coordinate 11,591,635, forward strand.
ACACGAGGGGTTCCGTACCGCAAGGCAAATAACGCATAAAAAAACACGTTTCTTCACGTATACCCCTTTAATTTTTGGAAACTTTTTTTTTTAAATAATTTTTTGTTATAGCGGCAATATTATGGTTCATGAGATACAGCCCGCTGACAGTCAGACGGACAGACGGACGGACCGTTGGCGGGTGCCAACGGTCCGTCCGTCTGTCCGTCTGACTTTTTTCTGACACGTTTTTAGGGTTCCGTACCCGGTTTTGGGTACGGAACCCTAAAAACGTGTCAAAATTGAAATTATGTTGGTCAGAAAAATATGAAATAAAAAATCAGCCAAATTATGTTGGTGCTGGTGGTGAAGAACGTTAACCAAATTATTTTTATGACTTTAAATTGTAATAACTTTTGACCAAGTAAACCGATTTTCTTGAAATACAGAATATATACAGGCGATTTTTTTTACAGAATCCAAATTTTTACAGGCTTTTCTACCCATGAATGCGAACTACTTTCACTATGGGACCAACTCTGAAATCATGAAAAAAAAAAACAGCTGTTTCATACAAAAGTTCAATATCCACTTGACCAAAATGTATGAAACAGCAGATTATAATACCTTATTTCTTACCAAAAGCATTATAAATTTGAATTTGCATAATTATGCCTAACTTAAGAAATGCTTGGTTTGCCATACAAACTTTCATTCCCTATTATCTCTCCCTATAGGATTCTTTTTATTAGGATTCTTTTTTCATAGACAAAAAGTAGCCTATGTCCTTTCCCAAATTTTGTCGAAATCCGTTCTGTGGTTTAGGCGTGAAAAGGTACTATACAGACAGACAGAGTATCTTTCAAATTTATATTATAGGTATGTGGCGTACAGGTCGGTCGATCAGGTTAAGCTTCGCTTGGCCGCGGTTGGTTTGAGGATGGGTGACCATCTTTACATACCGAGACCCCTCCGCGCCTCGGAAAGCACGTTAAGTCGTTGGTCCCAGCTGTCATTCGTGGATCTTTGACAGTCGTTACGGGTAGTCAGAAGCCCGAAAGTCTGACAACCAGTCTTACCAAGGGGTATCGTATTACCCAGTAACTGGGTTGTGGTGGTCAGTCGCTCCATGTAAAATACCGGTATTCAGCTGCATCCGGTTAGACTGGAAGCCGACCCCAACATAGTTGGGAAAAGGCTAGGCAGATGAGATGATAGTATATAGAATACTAGCTTCTGCCCGCGACTTCGTCCACTTGAAATTTCTTGTTCCCCCGACCAGCAGGGTACACTATCTTCTGCCCGCGGTAGTACTTCGTTTTTGCTTAGCGTTCTTTCTTACTTTTTGCTCGGTTCCTAAGAGTCATATCGTAATGTTAAACTGTGTGTGTTAAAAATTATTTTTTATTTGATAGCCCAATTCTTGAGGAAGGCTATAACCTTAGGCGGGGGCCTTTGGGTGGTTATGGCCTTAGGTTTATAGCCTTCCTCAAGAACTGGGCTATCAAATACAAAAATAATTTTTCAAATCCGACGGGTAGTTCCAGAGATTAGTGCGTTCAAACAAACAAAGAAACTCTTCAGCTTTACCCCCTTGCTAATAAACGTTGTATAGCGTCTGTATAGTTACACAACGCTTTGTCTTCTTCTTTCGAAAGTTAAATTTCTGTCGACTGAAAGAGAGAAATCGGTGTGTAACTATTCATCTGATATAATACGTTTATTAATAAGGGTGTAGTACCTATAGGTATAGAACGCGATATCTAATCAGTGCTGTTGAGGTGTAATGCCAACAATGAAAATGTTATGTACTTGTTATATAAACTTGTGAGGTATGTTTAAATGAAAAGACAAGCTATTCCCTTAATGGATTTATTACTACTGAATATAATTACTCAATTATTTTTTTTAGCCTATAGGAACTGTCCCACTGCTGGGCAAAGGCCTCCTCCAAGTCCTTCCAGGAACTCAATTATTACACTTAAATTCTATGTTAAAGAAATACACAGCTAAACAATATTGATGTGCATAAATGTGTGTGACGTAAGTATAAACTACCACAAAGGTCAATGTACAGCGTAGCTGCTATACTATGCTGCTATGCTATTTGATGCTGTAAAATGCTTTACAGCATCAAAAAGGAAGAAAAAAGAAAAAAAAAAACCATTATATTTTTATAGTTTAGAGTAGCTTTAACTACTGACAAAACAATATACATTTGAATGCTGTACCAGTTAAAATGCACGATAACACTTGAACAAAACTTAGTCACAACACAGTGCTAAAACGCTGCTGAAATCTAGATAGTTATTTGACTAAGTTCCAAAGACTATATAATTCTCTTTGCTAAGTTCCATCACATTGGCTTCTGTAGAGATTTTGACCAACCATGCCATGTAAACGCACCGAGTCGACAAATGTCAATGTGAACGGGGACTAACAATCTCATTTTACAATTGTTTAATCAGTTCAAAGAATCTAAGCTTGACAGATAGATAGGTGGAAAAGATAAATAATTTGTTTGAAACAGTAGTCATCATCACTAGCCCACATCAGTCCTGGAAATTAAAACAGCTTCACCACGAATGTACATGCAGACAAAGAAAACTGGTTTAAAAAAAAAAAACATACCTAAATAAAACACTAACAACGATAATCTCGTGAGGTTAGTCAATAACTAAGAATAATATTAAGCACCATAATATTTTTTTTATATTTTATATTTTGAATAATAAAATATCATGGGTGCTATTTCCGAACACGCCTTACAAAGTGTTCTCGCTGCTGAAGTGAAAAGTTATGTGTGTTACACGAAAGCAAAGTTTTTTGCATTTCGTTCCTTTGAATCCCTCGCCACACTCAGGATTCAACTTTAGAATCACTCACTACGCTCGTGATTCAATCTTTGAATCCTTCGCTTGCTCAGGATTCAAAATCAGCACTTGCAGCAAAAAACGACTTTGCTCTCCTGTTGCACAAATAACTATTGCAATTGCTATCTAAGAACGGAAGCCTGTAACTTATTCTTTGGATGCGTGGTGGGTAGTTACTCAATGGATTTATTTCTGTCGAATTTCTTACGCTTTAAGTTTTCTGGGAATAACATTGAGGTGTATTCCTCCTTTCGGTCCGATGATAGCTCTGTGCGGAGAAATCCCTAAATTCCTGTCGGTGTTTTTCGATGCTTCCACTCTGAACTTAGACAACATCTTCGCTATACATAACTGCGACTGAAGTCTGCCAAACCGCATACCTAAGAAAATACACAAACGTTAAAATTGTAAAATATGTAAAGTACCTAGTAGGTTTCCATTACGTACCTAGGTACTACTTTAAAACTCTGATATTTTCGATGGGTGGTTATTCACGAGCAAGTCCCATTAATTTCGGGCGAAATCTATGCTTGCCCGTTTTATAGAATTATTTAAAAAGAGAGAGTTTTCTCTAAAAAACTAACACAACCAGGCGCGGTCGCAGCCCGAAATTTTGGAGGGGGTCTCCATGGGTGCCGAGGAATATTTTAAAGGAGGTATATCTCTTCGTTGGTCTAGTGGTCGCAAGCGTTACTACTGAGCAAGAACTCCTAGCTGGGTTCGATTCCTAGGTCGGGTAAAGTGTTAATGGGTTTTCCATCAGATATTTCTCAGATGCCTGGAGTCTGGATTTGTGCCCTGTTGGCGGCAGTAGGCTCGCCCCTATGACAAGGTACTTAATAACAGGTGAAATGTGACTGTAAGTACTATAAATGAGGGTACACTCCTGCCTAACCCTTTGGGGATTAAAGGCGTGATGTTAAGGTTCATGTACAGACGCCAGCACATCAAGTTACTAGGTACAATCTGTCATCTGTGACAGTACGCTTTAATATACCTACATATATCGTTAGTCATCACGTGGATCTAGTGCGACTTGATGAATTCAATAGCTATTATTAATGCATGTATAATTTCCAACAGTCAACTTACCTATGCAGTTCCTTTGACCGAGTCCAAATGGTAAATAAGCGCACGAGTGTCGCTTACCCACCTCCTCCGCATCAAATCTATCAGGATTGAATACTTCAGGCTTGGGATAATATTTCTCGTCATAATGTATACCCCTCGGAGATATTAGCACTGTAGTGTCTTTTTGAATTACCACATCTGTACCGGGTACTTTATAATCTCTTGTAGCTTTTCTTTGCAGTGGTTCTACTATTGAGTACATGCGAAGAGTTTCATCAAATACTTTATTCAAGTATTTCATTTCTTTTATAGTGTCGTATGTTACTTCTTCATTATGTGCTTGAGTAACTTCGTCAATTTCTGCCGTCAACTTGTTTTGAATGTCAGGGTTTAATGCTAACTGGTACATCAAATAGGCCATAGTGGTTGCACTAGTTTCATACCCAGCTACATAAAAAACAAAAGCTTGCGCCGCCATCACACTTTCTGTTATTTCAACTGTAGTCACACTGTTTCCAAATTTTGAGCTGTTGACCTCTCCCATTTCACGGAGTTCCAGAATTAGATCCATGAAATCGTTTCGGCCTGTTGGTTTGCCATTTCTTTGGGAAACAATTGTGTTTACAAGATTTTTGAAGAATTTTTGTATTGGAGTCGGTATAAGAGAAAGGTTAAGTGTTTTCAGAAGTCCAGGATACATCATATCCAATTCAGTTGCGTAAGTGGGTGCCGAAATGATCTTATCTACAAGTTCCAGGGTCTTCAATTTGTCACCGAGACTATCGTAGTTAACACCGAAAGCGCAAGCAGAAATCGTAGACAACGTGTATGTTTGAAGTAGGGAGTGTATTTCAAACTCTTGCTTACTTTGGCATTCTACACTCACATAGTCCACAAATGTATTAGCACCTTCATGCATTAAATAAAACATGTTTTTTAGTTTACCAGATGTAAAAATAGGACTAAACCGATTTCTCAAGGCTCTCCATGTTTCTCCATCCGCGTGGAACAAATTTTGTCCCAATCCTTCCTTGCTGAATTCAATGCCGCGATCAGTAAATACTTCGAAATCCTTAATGAAGACATGTTTCAAGATTTCCAAGTCTCGAATAAGGAGACAAGGTGTTGTCATTCTATATACACCGACCACTTTTTCGTTAGGAAACATATCATAGATTTCTTGAAACACTACACCTTGATTTTTCGTCCGGAGAGCCGATTCCTTCATGTTGCCGAAAAACACAGTTGGTTCCGGTCCAGAAACATTTCGGCTCTTCCAGTAGTTAAATGTTCTTGTAAAATAATAATATAGAGCGGAAACTAACACTATTAACACTGCTGACACATAAATTACCGCCATTTTTAAGGAGCTCATAACACATTCACCGAATTCTGTGATATGATTAGTGAAATCTCTAGGCATGTTTTATATGCTTTCCGCAATACTTAATCTTGTTATTGCCTCTATAATTTTTTGCCAATATCGTAAGACTTGTTTGTTAATTGGTTACATTTTTATGCACGTGTGTGTTATGTGCTGACTCTACTCTAGCACACATTCACTACCACCAAGCACGCGTCGCTACGTGAGATAAACATGCTATAAAATTTTTCTAATTCTAATGTTGTTTAGTATAGTTACCTTACATATTAATAACTAGCTTTTATTTTATTAAAACATACCCTGCATTAAACACAGCTGACAGACGAACAGACTAGGGAATGCAAACCGGTTTCACCGAAAACCGAAAACCCGGTTTTTCGGAATATTTGAAATTATTAAAAAAACCGGGTTTTTTTTGACGTTTCCGGTTTTTCGAGTTTTTTTTATTATTTTCAAATGGCAACACCCAACACCACGTGGCAGTCAAAACTTTGAATTTGGTGTCAGCCATTTTGTTTTACCAAACGTTGCTAGTGAAAAGATTCAAGATTCAAAATTCTTTATTTGTGGAAAAAGACGTGTTGTTTATTGTAGCATTAGTAATTTGGTAACATTTAACTGTTTTCAATAGTTGAGTGAAGGTGTTTAGTGAATTTGTCGTACAGTTCAGTTATTTTTGTAAGTATTTGACATTGTACTTAGGTTAGGTACAAATCGCTATTTTTAAATGTTATGAAATGAAATGAAATGAAAAGTTTGATTGTTAGCATGTTTTTTACTTTTTCACGCAGAAACAGCTAGAATCTAGATAGATTTGGATGAAATTTGGAATAGAGATAGCTAGGCTACCTACATAGCCTACTTTAAACCCCGAAAAAATCATGTTCCACTTATTCTACGCTGCCGAAGTCTCGGGCAGAAGGTAGTAGTTAATTTATAAAACAACGGTTTTGTAATGATAGGCATAGGCCGTCTGCCCATCGCCTACGAAACTGATTTGCCTTTGTTTCCTTACCTAACTTTTACAGTATGCCCAGGAAGTGCCTAAATCAGCCTGGAACATTATATTTCTCTCCCAGTCCAGTATAATTCTTGTTAATTTCATAATTAAACAGATCAAGTTATTGTTCTTGCTTGTCGCTTTCAGATTAATATGGATGACTTTGTAGAAAACATCAGAAAAACTGAGGATAAAAACAGCGTGTGGGGTCATTTTTAAAATCGAAAACGAAATCGGAAGCAAAATGCAAGTATTGCAATAAAATACTTTTGCAAAAGAAATAAACCTTTTACTTAAACAAATTTCTGCATTTTCATTGAAATTTTGAATACTTATGTATTTATTTTTAATAGATACGTTTCTATTTATTTAGGTATTGAAAATATGCAAGATGTAGGCGGCCTGAATTTCACAAGTAGTTTAAAAAAACTTAGACTAAGAAAAAAAAACCGGGTTCACCGAAAACCGGTTTTTTAAATACGAAACCCGAAAAAAAAACCGGGTTTTAATTGTGGCCGGTTTTGCATTCCCTAGAACAGACGGACGGACCGTTGCACTCTGCTTCGCGCGCCTTCGTAAGGCGGTCATAATTATTTATAATTCAAAAGTTTGTTTTTTTCAATTGAAAATGCAATTAAAGTATATATAGTTATAAAATATTTTAAAGAAAATACAATTTTAGGTCTATATAATGAAAAAACAAAAAAAAAACCAAAATAGGGAACTAATAAATTAAAACTAATCAAAGTAAAGTAAAATCTTCCATTCTATTCTACTTAGGGCTGATTTTTTAATCATCTGATAAGTTTATTCGAGGAATAATTTTGAAATTTTGACAATTGTTTCATACAAAAACTGTCAAACTTCAATTGTATTCCTCGAATAAAAGTTACATGGCGATGGAATAATCAGCACTTAGTACTATTTAATAAACTTATAACACACTATACTACACACACTACACACACTTCTTCTTCTTTTTCTTCTTCTTCTTCTTTCTTTCTTCTTCTTCTTTTCTTTCTTCTTCTTCTTTCTTCTTCTTCTTCTTTCTTCACTTCTTATACTTTCTTACTTAGGTTAAGGTATGTATCTATGGGTCTTTGTTACCTGATAATAAATGGTTTATTATTATTATAACGCTACTAGACAATAGAGATTTCTTTGTTCGGGGCAATTTTCTGCTGGAAGTTATCAAAGGATCTAAGTTCAGCAGAAGTCTGTTTATAAGGTCTGTGTTAGTGGAGACTCGTGACATTTTTCTTGTCTGTTTGAGCCTAAACGCCTTGATATTTTTATTAGTTTACTCTGTGGCTTCTTCAGAAAGTTCACCAATATAAACTAATGCGTTATCATTACTACGGCTCCGTGAACGAGCACTTTATGCACGGATGAAGGTCAAGGTAAGTTAAACCACGGGTATTCTGTCACGAGTCGCCTGGCCGTATCTAAGGCATATTCTTTCAACTTGGCTGTATTTATTTTTAGCCAGATGACATGCACTCCAAAATGTTTCCACACCTTTCGATAAGACATTGCTTAATACAGGTAATATGAGCAGACATAACCGGATTCTTGAAAAATTTCCGTGCAGTATTTCCATCATTTGATGTACCACTACCTTCGCTCCGTGGTTTGTCCACAATTAAACTTAATTTCTGCCGAAACTGGTTCTGGATCCTTTTCTTCGTCAATTCACAAGGTTTTTATCTTCATCTGATCTAGCTTGCCATCTTTGCGTTTGTAATTTATACGATATATAAAACCTCTTGAAAAGGTTCCGATGCACTTAACACCTGAAAAAAAAAAAAAAATTAAATTAACTGGGTTGTGGTGGTCAGATAGGCTGCAGTCTTTCCATGTAAAATACTGGTTTTCAGCTGAATCCGGTTAGCCTGGAAGCCGACCCCAAACATAGTTGGGAAGGCTAGGCAGATGAGATGATAGTATATAGAATACTATCTTCTGCCCGCGACTTCGTCCGCTTGAAATTTCTTGTTCCCCCGACCAGCAGGGTAATTGCGTTAGACACTATCAGTAGCAATGAAAAATGAAATTGTGTTACCTAAATTTAGATTAACTAAAACTAGCAAGTCATTTCTTGTAAACGGCGTCCGTTTTTACAAGCTGCCAAAGCCGGTTACAGAACTTAGCGATGGAAAATTCAAAACCTTCATCAAACGTGTCTTTATCAAAAAAGCATATTATAAGATTTAAAGACTACGTTGAAGACAAGGTAGTTTGGCAATAATTCCTTCAGCACATGTGGCTTCCCTGGCTCCTCATTAAAGGCTTAACTATTTAAATGTCTATTAACTGCTCTCAAATTACGATGTTTATTTTTTATTTACTTGTTTTACATACTTTTTTGACATAATCTTTTTATTATTTGACATTATAGACAGACAATTCAAATTTTCATCTCTTTAATAGTGGTTGTAATCGAAATCATATCACTTGGTTTTATTAGGTTTTTATTTTTTATTTATCCTTTTGATAAATTCTTATTTTGTAAATGTGAGGACTTTGTAGGCCTTGTGGACTTTAGATCTGTAGACCATTTACTATTTTATCAAGTACCTGGTACTTGTTGACAGGCCTACGCTGTCCTCCCATACCTACTGTAATTTGAAAATATTGTAAAAGCCAATTATTTTTAAAAAGAGTAACCGTGGAGTTTCTTGCCGGTTCTTCTCCACAGGAAACGACTAATTGGAACCGTGCACCTAGCTTCTGACGTTTCATAAGTGCCCATGTAGGCTTATGTGATATAAAATATTTTGATTTTGAAATGGGTTTCATTTTGACGGTTCAGCAACATTTATTGCGATATTTGCGTTGTCGAGCAACATTTTTCGAACATAATATGGAGAAGTGGATTACAAATTTGCTTCAAAATTATTAAAATTGAGAATAATAGTGTGTTACGCAACTAAGGCGCCGCCCCGTCCCATATTATGGCATCGCCTGCCTGCAGTCTACTATTGGGCTATCAAATGCAAAAATAATTTTTCAAATCCGACTGGTAGTTCCAGAGATTAGTGCCTTTAAATAAACAAAGAAACTCTTCAGCTTTACCCCCTTGCTAATAAACGTTGTATAGCGTCTGTATAGTTACACAACCCTTTGACTTCTTCTTTCGAAAGTTAAATTTCTGTCGACTGAAAGAGAGAAATCGGTGTATAACTATTCATCTGATATAATACGTTTATTAGTAAGGGGGTAGTACCTATATAGAACGCGATATCTAATCAGTGCTGTTGAGGTGTAATGCCAACAATGAAAACGTTATGTAGGTACTTGTTATGTAAACTTGTAAGGTATGTTATGTAAATGAAAAGACGAGCGATTCCCTTGATGGATTTATTGCTAGTGCACAATTATTACACTTAAATTCTATGTTAAAGAAATACACAGCTAAACAATATTGATGTGCATAAATGTGTGTGACGTAAGTATAAACTACCACAAAGGTCAATGTAGAGCGTAGCTCGTAAAAATGCTTTACAGCATCACATTTAAAAAAAAACATTATATTTTTATAATTATTATTTTACGTTTTTTATTAGCTTTACTGACAAAACTACATTTGAATGCTGTACCAGTTACCAACTACAAAACTTAGTCACTGCTAAGGCGCTGCCGAAATCTAGATAGAAATAAAAATAAAAGATTTGACTAAGTTCCCATCACATTGGCTTCTGTGGAGCTTTTGACCAGCCATGCCATGTAAACACGCCGACTCGACAAACGTCAATGTGAACGCACTAACAATCTCATTTTACAATTGTTTGATCAGACTATCGCGTCCAAAGAATCTAAGCTTGACAGATAGATAGGTAGATAGATAAATAATTTGTTTGACACAGTAGTCATCATCACTAGCCCACATCAGTCCTGGAAATTAAAGCAGCTTCACCGAATGTACAGACAGACAAATATACCTACACTGGTTTAAAAAAAACATAAATAAAACACTAACAATGATAATCTCCTCTGGTTAATTATTAACTAAGCATAAAATTAAGCCCCATAATAATTTTTGCAATTGCTATCTAAGAACGGAAGCCTGTAACTTTTTCTTTGGATGCGTGGTGGGCAGTTACTCAATGGATTTATTTCTGTCGGTTTTCTTACGCTTTAAGTTTTCTGGGAATAACATTGAGGTGTATTCCTCCTTTCGGTCCGATGATAGCTCTGTGTGGAGAAACCCCTAAATTCCTGTCGGTGTTTTTCGATGCTTCCACTCTGAACTTAGACAACATCTTCGCTATACATAACTGCGACTGAAGTCTGCCAAACCGCATACCTAAGAAAATACACAAACGTTAAAATTGTAAAATATGTAAAGTACCTAGTAGGTTTCCATTACGTAGGTACTACTTTAAAACTCTGATATTTTCGATGGGTGGTTATTCACGAGCAAGTCCCATTAATTTCGGGCGAAATCTATGCTTGCCCGTTTTATAGAATTATTTAAAAAGAGAGAGTTTTCTCTAAAAAACTAACACAACCAGGCGCGGTCGCAGCCCGAAATTTTGGAGGGGGTCACCATGGGTGCCGAGGAATATTTTAAAGGAGGTATATCTCTTCGTTGGTCTAGTGGTCGCAAGCGTTACTGCTGAGCAAAAACTCCTAGCTGGGTTCGATTCCTAGGTCGGGTAAAGTGTTAATGGGTTTTCCATCAGATATTTCTCAGATGCCTGGAGTCTGGATTTGTGCCCTGTTGGCGGCAGTAGGCTCGCCCCTATGACAAGGTACTTAATAACAGGCGAAATGTGACTGTAAGTACTATAAATGAGGGTACACTCCTGCCTAACCCTTTGGGGATTAAAGGCGTGATGTTAAGGTTCATGTACAGACGCCAGCACATAAAGTTACTACAATCTGTCATCTGTGACAGTACGCCTTAATATACCTACATATATCGTTAGTCATCACGTGGATGTAGTGCGACTTGATGAATTCAATAGCTATTATTAATGCATGTATAATTTCCAACAGTCAACTTACCTATGCAGTTCCTTTGACCGAGTCCAAATGGTAAATAAGCGCACGAGTGTCGCTTACCCACCTCCTCCGCATCAAATCTATCAGGATTGAATACTTCAGGCTTGGGATAATATTTCTCGTCATAATGTATACCCCTCGGAGATATTAGCACTGTAGTGTCTTTTTGAATTACCACATCTGTACCGGGTACTTTATAATCTCTTGTAGCTTTTCTTTGCAGTGGTTCTACTATTGAGTACATACGAAGAGTTTCATCAAATACTTTATTCAAGTATTTCATTTCTTTTATAGTGTCGTATGTTACTTCTTCATTATGTGCTTGAATAACTTCGTCAATTTCTGCCGTCAACTTGTTTTGAATGTCAGGATTTAATGCTAACTGGTACATCAAATAGGCCATAGTGGTTGCACTAGTTTCATACCCAGCTACGTAAAAAACAAAAGCTTGCGCCGCCATCACACTTTCTGTTATTTCAACTGTAGTCCCACTGTTTCCAAATTTTGAGCTGTTGACCTCTCCCATTTCACGGAGTTCCAGAATTAGATCCATGAAATCGTTTCGGCCTGTTGGTTTGCCATTTCTTTGGGAAACTATTGTGTTTACAAGATTTTTGAAGAATTTTTGTATTGGAGTCGGTATAAGAGAAAGGTTAAGTGTTTTCAGAAGTCCAGGATACATCATATCCAATTCATTTGCGTAAGTGGGTGCCGAAATGATCTTATCTACAAGTTCCAGGGTCTTCAATTTGTCACCGAGACTATCGTAGTTAACACCGAAAGCGCAAGCAGAAATCGTAGACAACGTGTATGTCTGAAGTAGGGAGTGTATTTCAAACTCTTGCTTACTTTGGCATTCTGCACTCACATAGTCCACAAATGTATTAGCACCTTCATGCATTAAGTAAAACATGTTTTTTAGTTTACCAGATGTAAAAATAGGACTAAACCGGTTTCTCAAGGCTCTCCATGTTTCTCCATCCGCGTGGAACAAATTTTGTCCCAATCCTTCCTTGCTGAATTCAATGCCGCGATCAGTAAATACTTCGAAATCCTTAATGAAGACATGTTTCAAGATTTCCAAGTCTCGAATAAGGAGACAAGGTGTTGTCATTCTATATACACCGACTACTTTTTCGTTAGGAAACATATCATAGATTTCTTGAAACACTACACCTTGATTTTTCGTCCGGAGAGCCGATTCCTTCAAGTTGCCGAAAAATATAGTTGGTTCCGGTCCAGGAACATTTCGGCTCTTCCAGTAGTTAAATGTCCGGGTAAAATAATAGTATAGAGCATAAGTTAACACTATTAGCACTAGCGGCAAATACAATACCAACATTTTTAAGGGGCTCTTAACAAATTCGCTGAACGCCGGATTATGAACAGTATGATGGCTTAACACGATGTTATATACCAAGCGACAAACAATTACTGTAATAAATACGTTTGCTTCCCTATCATTTGTGTGCGTTATCGTCACATTTGTTAGCATTACGAAACTTCAAGCAAAGTATTTTAAAACAATCTTGCCTAAAAAGAGAGTGAAACCCGTATTTTTAGACACATTTAGAAGATTCGGAATAACATATCATGTGTCCCGAATTAACAAAAGACAATGAAAATAATCCTTTTTCCCTGCCTTGTCGAAACCCAAATGTTTTTCGGATCAAACTACGCAAGTTCTAACCATTCAAAGAGAAGAAGAAGAGAAGATTTTAATTTATCATCAATCATCATGCATGGCTATGAGTTACGGTAGGTTACATTTTGTTAGAGTTCCAGTTTCTTTTTTAATTTTAAAATATCACTCCTTTAGGTTGCAGGTTGTGGAGGTCATTTAAGTAAAAGTGTACCAGTATTTTACTCCATGTAAAATACTAGTACACCGCTGCATCCGGTTAGACTGGAAGCCAACCACAACATAGATAGTAAAAGGTTAGGGTAATCGGTTGGTGCTTCATTCCATTTAAATTTGTCTAAGGCGCCTCTGCGAGTTGGCGTCGGTTCCTCGTACGACTTCTAATGGACCGGGATCCCATGATTCCGAGATTTGTACTTAAAAACTAAAACTTAATTATAATTTGTTAATGTTTTTTTATTTTATTTTAGTTTTAGAGTAATAGTAACAACGTCTTAAAAACTTACAAACTTACTTAACAACACCTAATCGGTAAATGTGTGGAAATAAATGATTGAGATGTAATGCCCCCCTTTATTTCCCCGTTAGTCAAGTGGTCGCAAGTGCCGCCGCTGAGCAGGAGGTCTGGGTTCGAATACCAGGTAGAGCAAAATGTTATTCGGTTTTCCCATCAGGAATTTTTCAGTACCAACCCGGAGTCTGGATTCGTGCCCGGTTGATGGCAATAAGCTCGCCCCTTATTACATGGGACTTAAATACTGGTGAAATGTGCATGTTTTATTATATACACCTCTGCCCAACCCTTCGAGGAAATAGGCATGATGTTATGTTATTCGTCATAGAGAATGGAAAGAAATTGACATTTTCTTTGAACAACTCTTTCTAGTATTTTTTCCAAATTGTCTGCAACACCAGCAATCGAATGCAGAACTAGAATGCAGCTTTAATTTTCTTTAAAATCCAGCTCATGTTTGTTTTGTCCACTTTTACGCGTAGAGGTCCAACAATGAAATTAGGTACCTCGTTCGAAGTCAGCCAAGCCTTCCGCTGATGTGAAAATATTTACTTTACAATAGTTATATTTTACGCAAAGATTATTCTGGAAATTGAATGCATACACTCGGGTTACCTAAATCAATTTATTTTTATTTCAACAAAACATACCCCTTAAATCTAACAATTCCAAATATTAAGAAATCAAATCAATGCATAATAATAATATAACATTATGTTAATATATATTATCAGTACTGTTACAGTATCGTAACTAAGAAAAAAAAACTAAAGTAACAATATTAAGGTAATCTTACATCTTTCAAAAGATCTATTTAAGCTTTTAACTTTCTAGGAATAACATTGATATATATTCCTCCCTTCGGTCCGATAATAAACCTGTCTGGAGCAACCTTTAAATTCCTGTCGGTATTTTCCGATGCTTCCACTCTGAACTTAGACAACATCATCGCTATACATAATTGAGACTGAAGCCTTGCAAACCGCATACCTGAAATATTAAAAAAGTTAATATTATTAAACTAGTAATCTTGCCAGGCACAATACCTACTCAGTTTTATGATCCGGTATTCAAAGTAAAGTAGGTAACTCTTATAATTCACAATTTAATGTGTAATATTGAGGGCAGGTTACATTTGACTTGGGATTTAAATTCTGTGAGAACCACGTTAGAACTATCGCGACCGTGACAATGATTATCGTACTTTAATATTTTCATGCTGTTATCACATCTCGAATGTCAAATGTCAGCGAATACAGATATACCATTTAAATACGTGTTTATATATTTTAGTCAATGATCATTTTGAAGATGTTAATAAATAAAATAAAATGCTATAGTCAACTTACCGATGCAGTTTCTTCGACCGAGGCCAAATGGTAAATAAGCGCACGGGTGTCGCTGACCCACCTCCTCCACATCGAATCTATCAGGGTTAAATACTTCAGGCTCGGGATAATATTTCTCGTCATAGTGTATACCCCTTGGAGATATTAGTAGTGTAGTGTTTTTTTCAATTACCAGATCTGTACCGGGTAGTTGGTAATCTTTTGCAGTTTTTCTTTGCAGTGGTTCTACTATTGAGTACATGCGAAGAGTTTCATCAAATACTTTATTTAAGTATTTCATATCTTTTACAGTATCGTATGATAACTCTCCATGATGTGCTAGAATAACTTCGTCAATTTCTGCTGTTACCTTACCTTGAATGTCAGGGTTTAGTGCTAGCTGGTAAAACAAATAGGCCATAGTGGTTGCACTGGTTTCGTAGCCAGCTATATAGAAAACAAAAGCTTGCGCCGCCATCACATCGTCTGTTATTTCAACAGTCGCTACATTTTTTCCGTGTTTTGAGAAATTGATTTCTCCCATTTCACGAAGTTCCAGTATGAGATCCATGAAATCGTGTCGGCCTGATGATGTGCCATTTCTTTGAGCGAGAATGTTATCGACAAGACCTTTAAAGAATTTTTGTATTGGAGTCGGTATAAGAGAAAGGTTCAGTGTTTTCAGAAGTCCAGGATACATCATATCTAATTCATTTGCGTAAGAAGGTTCCGAAATGAACTTGTCTACAAGTTTCAAGTTCTGCAGTTTGTCGCTGAGACTATCATAGTTAACACCGAAAGCGCAGGCAGCAATGGTAGACAACGTGTATGTCTGAAGCAGAGAGTGTATTTCAAACTCTTCCTTACTTTGGCATTCTTTGCCGACGTAGTCCACAAAGTGATTAGCACCCTCGTGCATTAAATAATACATGTTTTTTAATTTACCAGACGTAAATATAGGTGTAAACCGATTTCTTAAGGCTGTCCATGTTTCTCCATCAGCGTGAAACAAATTTTGTCCCAATCCTTTCTTGCTGAATTCAACTCCGCGATCAGTGAACAAATCGAAGTCCTTAATGAAGATATGTTTTAAGATTTCCAGGTCGCGTATAAGAAGACAAGGTGTTGTCATTCTGTATATACCGACCACTTTTTCGTTTGGAAACATATCGTAAATTTCTTGAATCTCCACACCTTTATTCTTTCTGCGAAGTGTGGATTCTTTCATGTTGCCGAAAAATACGGTTGGTTCCGGTCCGGGCACATTTCGGCTTTTCCAGTAGTTGAATGTCCTTGTAAAATAATAATACAAAGCGTAAACTAACACCGTTAACACTATCGGCAAATAAACTAACACCATTTTTAAAGAGCTCTTAACACATTTACTGAACTTTATATAATGAGAATAGTATTATCGCTTGCAATATTTAAATAAGAAGCGAGCAGAAACCAGATTTTGCGATAGTGCATGTTTGTTTTATTTATTTTTGTATATTCGTTTTGCAGTGCGCAGTGCAGAGCGCATTATACCTACCTATAACAAGGTACCTAGCCAAACTAGCAAAATAACAGTCCCGGCATTACGGAATGCCGGGAACGTTTTTTTTCAAAAAGCTGCTAGATTAGCTGGCTTTGTATCCTACAAGCAGACTGTGGCCACGGCGAACACACGAATTTAAGTAGATAGTCATCACGCATTTGGACTTTATACTCTCCACTACGGGAAACTTTCATTTTTTAATTTGTGGATCTTTGACAGTTGTTACGGGTCGTCAGAAGCCCGAAAGTCTGACAACCAGTCTTACCAAGGGGTTTCGTATTACCCAGTACCTAGGTTGTGGAGGTCAGATAGGCAGTCGCTCCATGTAAAATACTGGTACTCAGCTGCATCCGGTTAGACTGGAAGCCGACCCCAACATAGTTGGGAAAAGGCTAGGCAGATGATGAATAAGGGGAACTTACCAGTACGAGAATTTATGACAGCTAGAAACACTGAAACCTTATTAGACACAATTAATACTATTCGAAGGGCAGCGTCATTTGCTCATTTTTGCTAAAGGATATCTGACCTACGAACAATTTCTTGATGGTACTCTAAGGTTAATAAACTAAATTGAACTACAAGTGGCCCTATATTTATGCAATAATCAACTAAATTTTACATAAACGAGACAGTCAAAGATTATTTTAAAGAAATTGATCTAAAGTACATCAAGCTACTATATAATAATAATAATAAATAAAAGCCATTTATTCAGACCATTTGAAACTTATGCTAGTACAATAAAATTATTAATAAGTTGTAAATAAGTATAGCTAAAAAATAAAGACAAAAAAATAATTCTATTATTGACACCGGCTGTCTTTGTCTGTGTGCACATTGGCAAAGGCCTCCTCCATTTCCTTCCACTTTTCCCTATCGACTGCTATTCAGGTCCATAGTTTTCCTGCTGTGGTTTCCAGCTCGTCGGTCCAGCGTTTTCTCTGCCTTCCTCTGTGTCGTTAACCATTTCTCGGGTACCAGACTGTTACCCTTTTGCTCCATTTGTCTGTGCCTCTGAGGGTGTGACCAGCCCACTTCCATTTTAATTTTCTGACTTTCCGTGTGACGTCAGTCACCATCGTTGCCAGTCTAATGTTGTCGTTTTTAATCCGGTCTTTCTTTTTTACTCCCATCATACTTCTTTATCATTCATCAAGCTACTACAATCTGTCAAATTTCTTTAACAGATTTTCAACCTTATTGCTACAGCATAAGGTTCAAGGTTGATGGAAAAATTTGACAGTTTCGGGTAGCTTGATGCGATCATTATTGCGAGATTACAAGTGAAGCTAGTTTACCTAGTATACCTACTTGATAATCTTAATGTTGGGATTTGTGCTTGAAGAATAATAAACAAAAACAACGGCTGTATATAAACATGTTTAATTACATTTTTCATTAAACAGGAGTACTTGTTTTATTACATAAAACAAATATTAACTGATAACCTTTAGCTAATAGATTAACACTCATGATTATGTACATTGATGACGTCACTCGAGCTTAAAATAGTGTTGATCCCGAGGTGGACACTACTTTTAATCACCCTCTATAAAAAAAGTTAGTGCAACTTATGAATAAGAATAGTATGTTTATACATAGTAAAAATATTAATAGTATCTACAGTAATTACTTTCATATCATATCGGTAGGCACTGTAACACTCGATAGTACCTACTTAATCAAATTGAGCAAAATCACAGAATACTTAATAGTACTACGTACAGTAGGGACGATGTAGTAGTAATAGGTAATTATTTTGCGAGGGTTGTATGAAGTGTCCGAGGTGTGGCAAAATGTATACACTTTTCCTTTTTAAGTCGAAGGCAAAAGTAAAAAATAGTAGATTGTTTGCCAAGGGAGCAAATAACTATTTTGAAGGCGAGAGTGTTTCTTTGAATCCAGAGCGGAGCGAATGTTTCTAGAGTAGAATCCCGAGCGCAGCGAGGGATTCAAAGTACGTCACTTGAGCTTAAAATAGTGTTGCTCCCGAGGTGGACACTCTATTTTTTATCACCCTCTATGAAAAAATAAGTAAGTGCAACTTATGAATAAGAATAGTACGTTTATTTATTTACATAGAATTACTTGAGGAAGACATACTCATTTTTATAAAACTAAGTAAAATCCTAATTTGAGTAAACAATTTATTACAAACGAAGACAGAATGCTTTTCATGCGTTTTTTATTTTTTCACAAACTCTTTTTTTTAATATGGCTCGCGCGGTTTACTTTATCATACAGCCTGTTACTTGTTCATACAATATTCGTGATTGATCTTTTGGTTATTGGAACTTTTACTAACCATACCACTTTTAGTCCGTAGGGATTAAAGAACTATTTTACTCCCTGTTTACGAAGAATAAACTAGCTATTTTTGAATAGATGTGATAAAAAAATATTATGTTAGACGAGTTGGCCCAGTAGGTGGCCACGCCAATCGTGCACTTATGCATAGGCAAAATATTTACAAACGATCTAACTGAAAACCTGAAACTATTTGGTTTAGGATCGAGAGTAGAATCGATTACAGTACTTTTTAATGTTGTTTTTTTTTCCAAAAACTATTTTTATTGAATAGAATAGAACATGTTTGTGAGTTAGGTAGGTACCTAAACTCACAAACATGTTCTACAATAATTTATAAAAATAAATAATTACTAATAAATAATTACGCCATACATCGAACGAATTTCACCTTGAATAAAATCTTCTACAGTAGGTATATCAAAGCGGTGTTTGCCCTCACAATAACAGAATCACAGACACAGACATTAATAAAAAAAAACAAGAAACGATGAAGTTATGGAACTTCATCGTTTCTTGTTTTTTCATTTGAAATAAGCCAGAGATTTTAATAAAAAATAATGGACTAAAATATAATTAAAGTTTGACGGCAATATTCAAAATGTTTCATGAGATATCTCGGCCGTAGTCACGTTAAGTTGTCAAGGGGCGACGCGACATTATGCGCGACGGCTAGACAAGGAAAATGGCAGACTTGTCGCCGCCAGCCACTGCTGAATGGAATCGAGGTTGAATATAATGAAAGCACCTTCTCCATGAATGGAAAACAAATATTCACTGGTTTAGATCAAAAATATTCATCTAGTTTAGATGAAACATAGAATTTGTAACACATTTTAATATTAAAGTCTGTTTTTTTTTACAGTTTAAAAAAAAACTCTGGTAGGTACAATGTTCGATGTTCCACATATAAAAAAACATTATTTATTTGGCACAAGTTTTTATTGTGACAACCACATTTGTTTGTTTATAGTTAATTTTTGTTGCTAACTGGTAACTAACCTTACTGACTGGACGAGCATAGCATAACAAATGCATCAAGATAACTAAACTCTTTTTTTTTTGTTTAGCCAATACTCTCCCTCTGCTGGGCAAAGGCCTCCCCCAAGTTCTTCCAGGAACTCTTTTCCTGCGCCACCTTAAACCAGCCCTCGCGGTACGCGTCCAGGTCATCTCGCCACACTGAAAAAAAAAATCGGTAATACCAATCGATTTTTCGGTAATATTCACCGCTTTGGTCAGTAAAAATAGAGCCTATTGTCCAAAGAAGTATAACTAACTGAAAAAAAACAGTTGAGTTATAACAGTAGATTTTACTGTGCATCTGCAACTGTTTTTTGGTCGGCTATTCTTATTGTTTGTAAGACAGTAAATGATAAGACAGTAAGAAAAAACAGTAAAGGAAAATCAGAACAGACAGTAAAGAAAAACAGTAAAGAGTGTCTTCTTTACTGTTTTTTTTTACTGTTTCTAACAGTAGGTTTAACTGAATCATGATAGTACCTATAATCGTCATGCAAACAGTTGATTTTACTGTGTTCACACAGTACATACTACGTAGGACAACATGAATGAGTACTGTGGGATCAACGTAGTAGTAACCATGGAAGGCCAGTTATAAGTACTGTAAGCAACAGTAGCGAGTAATTTGTGCAGGACGTTAGCAGTTACTGTGCGATCCAGTAGAACGAACTGTATGCGACCAGTTCTGTTCATTGTAAGTATGCATTAGTAGTGACTGTTTCCTCACAGTAACAGGCATGTAAATTCACAGTAAGGTATACTTTGGTTGCTCATTAAAATATACCTTGCTGTCCAGTTGGCAGTACCTTAGATATCAGTTATAATAATTGATAGTACACATTAATAACAACCGTTCCCTCTGTTATTTGTACAGTTGAGATACGTTACTAGTTACTGTGCGAAAACAGTAACTAATACTGACTGTCAGGTATCAGATACTGTGAGAATACTTTAAACGATACTGTGAGGTTTGCTAGTAGGAAATGTGGGCACATTAAGGTATACCGTGATTATCAGTTATAACAACTGTGTCTCCATTAAAAGTAACTGTGCCTTACAGGTTTAGGTACATACTTCCACAGTAACATGCAGTGACCGCGCATTACCTACTACTGTGAGACTCAGTTACCATAACGTATTGTCACAGGAACGGGTACTATAGAAGCTAAGTTGTAAGTACTGTAAGCGAACTTTATCCGGAACTGTTCATTCGCAGTGACAGGTACCTGTTACATCACAGTAATTACTGGGTACTCAACCCAGTAATTACTACTGTATATCGTAATGTTCAAACATTAAGCTAGACAGTAGTAATTACTGGGTTGAGTAACCAGTAATTACTGTGATGTAACAGGTACCTGTCACTGCGAATGAACAGTTCCGGATAAAGTTCGCTTACAGTAGTACTCATTCGCAGTGACAGGTACTATTCATGACAGTAATTACTGGGTTGGGTACCCAGTAATTACTACCTGTAATTGCGAATGAACAGTTCCCAATGTCGTAATATTTAATATTACGATACAAAGTAGTAATTACTACTGTATATCGATATTATTAAACAATATCCAATGTATAGCATTATTTCAGTAGCAGTGTGGAATTTCAGTAAAAATGCAAAAACTCGTAAGAATCATATTTATTTTTTAAGATTATTATATTAGATTACAATTACCTATATTAAAAAATATGTAGGTAGGTACTATAAAAAAAAAGTATCAAAGCAAAAGAAAGAGGAAGAATGAAGAGAGGTGTGGTGGTGGTGAGGAGGAACACACCACACCTAAAAACCAAAATACTGTTTTTCTCTCTTAATTTGACAGATAATATTATGATATGCTACATGATAATAATATTCATAATTTCAATATTTACCAACTAAATATGTAAGTATGCTTAAAATACATTAGTGCCTTTTGACAAAAAAGTATGAGTATCACATTTTAACTTACTTCCTACTTAAAATGTATTTAATATTTAAACTTAAATTATACATATATCCACAGCCTTGATAATGTTTGGCATTTCATAAACAATATTGTCGACAATCACATACCTGGCTGAAATTTTTTTCAGAGGGCCTGCAACTATTATGTATGGCTGAATTGTTAATCCTAGATGTAAGTACTTTTCCTGGCGTGCTTGCTGCTGTTCTTGAAGCTCTTGCTCTTCTTTAATATGAAGGATGAAGTTCTCGCGCAGTTCTACCGCTGACCTTTTCTTTTTCTTTAAGTTAATAGGTCCGAGCAGATGCGGAATTAGCAGAAGAACCACAAGATTGCTCGTCTCAGAATCTGGGTCTGAAAAATAAAAGAAATCATTTAGTACCTAAAGTAATTAAAAAATATGTTCGAAAAATAGTTTTAAGTATTATTTTGTACTTGATTGACTCTAACTGTGATACGAAAATAGCTGGAGTAATAAAATGTATGTATGGTTACAAATACGAGTAAGCACTTCCAATTTAACAAATCGAAAAAACCCCGCTGAATAGAAAATGAAAGTGACATGATGTATAACCTAAAAGATAAAGGTGTAGTTTTCATATTTGTAATATACAGGTTGTTGGGCTAAACGAGGGACACACTTTGAGGGGAGTTAGTACTCATGAAAATGAGCAACTTTTACTATGGGGGCGAACCTGAAATCGCAAAAAAAAATCAGCTGTTCAGTACATTTTGACGAGCTATGCAAACATAAATGTAGGAAACGGCTGATTTTTTTTTCGCGATTTCATGTTTGTTCCCATATTAAAAGTTGTTCATTTTCATGAGTACTAACTCCCCTCAAAGTATGTCCCTCGTTTGACCTAACGCTCTGTATATTTAATAAATAAATTTTAGACTATTTTAAAACAAATTACATTATACCCGACTGCATTTTAAAATATGTAGTAACTGAAAAGTAATAAACAAGCTGTCAATTCTACAATAGAAAATATGAATGTAAAATGTTTGTGTGTGCATGTATATTTGTAACTTATTGTTATAATATTATATGTAACGAATTTTGATAGAATTTGATATGGACACAATTTAGACCTGTTGGATTGACACAGGCTACTTTTATTCCCAGTAAGCTCGATTAACACCGCGGGGCGCAGGTAGTCTAGTAATAAAATAAAAATTATACAAAAACAACTCACCACGAGAGAGTTGTTTCAACTCTGCCAGGTATGTGTTCTTTCTTGAGATCTTGTCAAATGCCGCAAGCAACTTTACTTTGAGCAGAGGGAATTTGTCATCGAATGCGGTTTCGTTTCCTGAGTACCAAGCATGAAAGTCGGCAATTAGCTGAAACCAAAATACTGTGATAATAGGAACCTATGTTAATATTGTACTAAGTTTTTCAAATTACCTATACTAATGTATAATTTTATGTAGTTCATGGCTATCGGGGATCTTGATTAACTTAATCTTAATTTGTTCGGCCGATTTGGTTTAATGAGTCACCTCATTAACATAAAAACATAAGCAGACACAAACTTTTGCTTTTATAATATTAATTAATATGATAATAATACATACCAAGGTATAGCCCCGAAAGCGTCGAATGCAGGGAAATTCCTGGACGAATGATTCTCTTTCATTTGATAAAATGCGTTTTAGTCGTTCCTTGTTAGTTTTGTCCCATTTTTCTGCACATGAACTGTAATCATGAACATTGCTTTTTAGCCATTCTATCATTTCCTGTATCTCCTGGCTAGTGTCGTCGCCTTTCTTTTAGAAACTGCAGGCCATCAGGAGTCTTTTCAAGCAGCGTTGTGAGACTCTGAAAACAGGGAAGATTGTTAATAGACCGCCTCATTTGCCTAGTGTTTAGTTTAGTGTATTTATTGATCACGCAGCTAGTAATTAAATAAAATTATTAAAATTATATCCCAGTTGGGAGTTATGAGTTTGAAAGGCGTTTGACCTAAAGCTCCGCCCAAACACGAAAAATATTAGGTTGGTACAGGGCCACTATGAATAGTGTTAATTGATAGATAACTTACATCAAGACATAGGGGACATGGATTTGCATGACAACGAGGTGCTTGGTGATGATTATGCCGAACTGATTGGTGAATTTGTAAGTCCACCAACATTCTCTCCGTACACTTCCACAAGGTTCTCAAGATTGTCCTAAATCTGTAAAAAAAACATTTATGTTCACAAAAAATAGATGCCAAGGCGTGATTATATTTTTATATATAAATTATTGTGTGCTTACTTTACTACACCACTCAGTTACATAGGAATTTAGCTTGGAAGCATTCCACTTCAGTAGCGCTCTTTTAAATTTGGCTTGTGGGCCAATAGCTGGTATTAGCTCCCGGATTTGCTCATCATCGAGCAAAGAAAGCGCCTCTTAAGTCAACTTCATGTTCTGAAATAACAAAGATTAATAATTATTTAATTAATTACAGTCTTGCATACAGATACAGACAGCAGCACAGACAGCATTCTTAACACAGATTTTCATTAGCAAAATTTATTAGTGTACTTTATTTTACGTTACGCACTCGACAGTCTACCTACTGTGCAGTCAGTAGCTCGCAACACATGTAAACAGTTTATGCCAGTCAAGCTACTGACCTGCACGAGTAGGTAGCTATACCTAGGTAGGTACACGATGCAAGCAGTTCTAACACGACTGCGTAGCGTACTTAAATGTAAGTACCTAGGTAAAGTATAAACCATAAAGCCATAGGTACATAACATACATAGCAAACATATTCATGTAATATCGTGTCCACGGGACACACACATCCTATCAATCAAGTAGATCCTACTTCAAACAAAAAGCGTAGGTACCTAGGTACTAGGGTTAATTAAATTATCTGACTAATCCTGCCCCGACACGGCGTAACGTGAATCTTCACAAGGTGAAAAATAACAGAGCATTCCATAGTGTGTAGGTTATTATTATTACCATTAAACTCTCTTAGACGTGAATGGACTCCAACAAGTCATCACTGAAACATAAAATCTTATTCAATTTGGCCCTAAAATTGGTAGGAACGTAGTTTCAAAGTAGGTAGGTACATAAAACTTAGTTACTTACCAATAAATTTGTCGAGATATTTCTCAAAGCCCCACTCCTTTAATAAACGTTCCATATCGTTCATGGAGCACGCACAGACTTGGTAAACTGCGTTGTCACTATTTGTTTGTTTAATATTTTTGTGATTTTTACACGATCATGCGAATCACGGCTACGCTACGCCACACAAGTCTCACGACGGAAGCGAACTGATCAACTGACTGTTGGTTTGGTGGCGCGGCAGTCGCCGACGCGCGCGCGTCGCATGACCTTCGCATGTCGCGCTAGGGATGTGTATTTTCTAAACATTATCGATTCTATAATTATAAGAGCAAGGTAAAAATTTGGCGTGTTTTAAAACAACTACATGAATGATATGATTTTATTTCTGTAAGTAGGTTTGTACAAACACTTTTACACGTCAATCATATTTTTTTTTTAAACTAGATGAGGTCGGCGTTTCCAAACTGACTATTCTGAGAAGAAAGGCCGAAACAAACTCAGAAGTCACAGTCTCTTTTAAAGTCCAGACAAAATCTTGGTCAGATCGTGTAACTTACATAAAAACCGAATTCAAATTTCTATTGCACGATATCTAGTTAAAATTCGCGTCTAATTTAGTTTGATCACACATGGTACCTCTTGCTTACGCATGTTGCCACGGAAACCATTAGTTACCACCAGTGATTGTGAAAATTATCATGATTGTGTAGATGATATTTCAGATACGTATTACGGCACACGTATAAATTCCTCAAAATCAACTTTTAGACAACAACAGAAGAATCATCAAAATCTATTGAGAATTGGCGAAGATTTATTATCTATTCATTATTTATAGGTACAATATTGATAGAATTTTCATAATTGGTCTTTAATTGACGGAGAAACCGACGAACATCTATAAAAAATACATACAGCCGAACATAGAACCGCTTTCTTTTTTAAAGTTGGTTAATTAAATAGGACTTAGTACTATGGACTGTTAAATAGATATAACAGTTGTTATTTCAATCACACTAATATGATAAAGCTGTAATCGACATCGAAACTCGTGATGAGGTGAGGTGAGTACCTACATCACTAAATCACGATGCAACGTGCTTCCACGCCCCGCGCCCCGCTCCCTTCCCAATCACGTAGACAGTTATTTTAAATGTTTTGCTATGAATATGATTTAATGCTAATGTTTTAAACATTTAAGGCGAAAGGCCATAAAAATACTTTTCTTTTGTTTAGGTACTTTAATTAGGCAGAGATGCGAAATTGCTCTTGTTACATAGGTAGGTATAAGAAAGAGTAGGGTCTGATATCTAAGTAAGTATATAGCCTTTAGAGGCACCTACCTAAAATGCCAAATATGTACTAACCTAGCAGAGTCTGATAAATCTAGAGATGCATCGGGTAGGCAGGTAAGTAATATCAGTGCTCCGCCGTCACTCGCGCTCACTTTTAAGTTAGGTACGAGGTAATACCTATTACATAGGTACCTACTTACATATAGTTAGGTAGGTACATAGTTACGTACAGTTTTCTTACCCCCAATTTGCAAGCTGACAACAGCTACCTACCTAGTGGATTTTTATGCTGCAGTAGGTAGGTACTTAAAAATATAAAAACTATTTACAGCGTATTAGTAACCTAGGTACATGTACCTACCTATGGTAGGTACTTACCTAATGAAAAGGTATATCTGGGGTCTGGGGGCACAGGAGTGCCCCGCCAAGACGAGCCAAGCGAAGCGCAAGGGCACTACCTACCTTTTCTCGAAGCACTTCGTCGTATTTTTGAACCTTCATAACTTGGGTTTGGATTATACCAGATAAACAAAATTTTCAGGATATGATGTCAGTGGTTGATTTATTAAACCTATAAAGTTTCAGTTGCATAGCTCTTATACTTTAGATTTTATTGATATCTAAAATACCCCGATTTCGTCACTGACTCACTGATTCACTGACTCACTGACTCACTGATGATCATCAATATTCTAAGGGTCTTCCTGAAGTCCTAGAAAGCTAAAATTTGGTATGTAAGCTAGTAATAGCACACAAACAACAAAAAAACTCTGAAACTTGGAACTTTTACCCTCCAAACCCTTACCTATTTTAAGGGATGGAAGTTTGTACGAGATTTCCGCAAATTTTGATGCTAGAGCTCTGAAAACTGATATAGGGACTCCTTGTTATAAATAATAAAATACGTATTTCAGGATTTTCAGTAAATACCTAAAGCCCCCAAAAAAAATTTTTTTTTCATAAGCAACTTTCAAAAAGATGTGAAATCCCACCAAAAACATTTTCATATACATACATACATATACTTCACAAACTGTACACCTTAGTCAAAATATGTGGCTTGGCCGTTTCGCCTCATATTTTGACTAAGGTGTAGAGTTTGTGAAGTTAGGGCGTGTAGAGTCAGAAGCTTGGCTCTACATGAGATCTTATAACTTTTTGACAGTGCGAGCCTTAAGTGGTCTCGTCTTGGCAACATTTTACATGAAAATGTTTTTGGTGGGATTTCTAATACATAAACAAGAAGTAAGAATATTTTCTTTAATATAATAGGTATGGTTATATTAGGTATTGGTTTTGTAACAATATTTTGATTTAAAAGAGTGTCCATTGAGTTTCTCCTTCTCCATAGAGATCTACGCTAGGGAATGGGCAACCAGGGCAACTACAGTACTTTCTCAAGTTATTATGCCTTGTGTTGTGACTGTGACTGTAGCTTTGTTTTATTGTATTTTTTAACATTCAAAAGTGCCGTAGGTAATGGTCAAATGGAACTAAATACTTTTGAGTTTGAGTTTGATAGTACCTATTAACTGTTTAGCTCCTTACTGTAAGCTATAAAATCTGTTCAGAAGCAGTAAAAATAACTGCTACGATATCAGTTAAGCCAGAAAACGGCAATACTTAAAAGAAACTGCTTGTTTCAGTAACTGTTAAATGATCAAACAATTGATATTAACTGTTTAGCTCCTTACTGTATGCTACAGGAACTGTTCAGACGCAGTAAAAATAACTGCTACAATATCAGTAAAGCTTCAACACGGCAATACTTAAAAGAAACTGCTTGTATCAGTAACAGTTAAATTTTCAAACAGTTGATTTTAACTGTTTAACTCTTTACTGTATGCTACAGGAACGGTTCAGAAGCAGTAAAAATAACTGCTACGATATCAGTAAAGCCTGAACACGGCAATACTTAAAAAAACTGCTTGTATCAGTAACAGTTAAATGTTCAAACAGTTAATTTTAACTGTTTAGCTCCTTACTGTATGCTACAGAAACTGTTCAGAAGCAGTAAAAATAACTGCTACGATATCAGTAAAGCCTGAACACGGCAATACTTAAAAAAACTGCTTGTATCAGTAACAGTTAAATGTTCAAACAGTTAATTTTAACTGTTTAGCTCCTTACTGTATGCTACAGAAACTGTTCAGAAGCAGTAAAAATAACTGCTACGATATCAGTAAAGTCTGAACACGGCAATACTTAAAAAAACTGCTTGTATCAGTAACAGTTAAATGTTCAAACAGTTAATTTTAACTGTTTAGCTCCTTACTGTATGCTACAGGAACTGTTCAGAAGCAGTAAAAATAACTGCTACGATATCAGTAAAGCCTGAACACGGCAATACTTAAAAAAACTGCTTGTATCAGTAACAGTTAAATGTTCAAACAGTTAATTTTAACTGTTTAGCTCCTTACTGTATGCTACAGAAACTGTTCAGAAGCAGTAAATATAACTGCTACGATATCAGTAAAGTCTGAACACGGCAATACTTAAAAGAAACTGCTTGTATCAGTAGACGTTAATGTTGAAACAGTTGATATTAACTGTTTAGCTCCTTACTGTATGCTACAGAAACTGTTCAGAACCAGTAAAAATAACTGCCTACGATATCAGTAAAGCCTGAAAACGGCAATACTTAAAAGAAACTGCTTGTTTTAGTTACCGTTAATGTTTAAACAATTGAAATAACTGTTTAGCTCTTTTACTGTATGCTACAATAACTGTTCCGAAGCAGTAAAAATAACTGCTACGATATCAGTAAAGCTCTGAAAATGGCAATACGTGAAAGGAACTGTTTGTTTCAGTAAACTTTAATGTTCATCCAATTGAAATAACTGTTTAGCTCTTTACTGTTTTTGCCCATTTCAGTGCACGGTCAGTAATCAATTATTTTAACATAAAAATAAGTTTCCTGTACCGTTTTTTTTTTTACTGTACAACAACAGTAAAAAGTCACGTTTTATTTTTTTCAGTGCACTGCTTTCTGGGTCGACCTCAGCGGCGCCGTCCATCTTCAGGCACCCATTGTGTGAAACTTTTGCCCAGCGGTCATCCTGCATGCGGCTGATGTGACCCGCCCAATCCCACTTGAGCCTGGCAGACTTCTTGCCTACGTCTATTATACCCATGCTGCGTTCCTAACGCAGCATGGTGTTCCGAATTTTGTCCTGTCTTTTTACACCGTATATCTATGTTTTACACCCAGGATCATAGATATCCGTGCTAAAATACCTACATTATTTTTGAAAAGTATACCTACATTACCTATATTAAAAGTGAGGTATTCCACTCAGAGCACTGATTTCAACCGCACTTGCCCGAACCGCACCTGAGCACTTCCACTAACCGCACTGTAAAGTGCGGTTCGGTGGAACAATTTATCGTTATCGATTCTGTAGTCAATTATGAACAAACTGCTTTCAGGACTTGCGGTTATTCTGTTACAGCCTGTATATAAACCCAGAACACAATGTTATAAATAATGACGGTCGATTTTTTGTATCGTCATTATTTTCGTGTTTTTTCTTATCTATCGTATCTATAACTTACAAAATAAAATACCTACTTTAGTTTAATCAAAAAATGCTGGGTCTGTTTGTTGGTACTTTAATCAGAACTGCATTGATTACTTTTTCTATTTATTACTATTCTCATTTATAAACGTATTTTTTTCTTTTTTTTCACCATGAACTTTCTAGAAAACATAACGTTTCGTCGCAATCGAACACGATCCGTTACAACCACCGACGACGACAGTGACATTATCTCACAAACGTTAGAGAGTACGATAAATACATAGTATGCCCGACTTGTCCAACGAGAAAGACGAACAAATAAAAAATCTAAATAATAAGTTGCTAGATCTAGAGACACAGAAATTGAGATGTTATCAACAGAAAATTGTAAACTTCGACAAACCAATGAAGAGTTAATAAAGAAGAACAACCTATACACAAAAAACCGGGCAAGAGCGAGTCGGACTCGCGCACCAAGGGTTCCGTAACATCATATATAGGACGAATAATTCAGCAATGGATAGAGCCAATAATTCAGCATTAAAAACATATGATTATTATATTTGTTGACAGACGCGGCTGAGGGCTGACGCAGATGTTGCGCGCGCGCCGAAACTGGAGAGAGGAGCGCGCGCGGCCAGCGGGCGACGCGGCCACCATCCCGCGCGCCCTCTAGACCTACACACACCCCTAGGCACTGCACTATATACGGTACATGCTTTATTTATTACATAACCATAAACATGGTCATGAGCAGTGGTGGCCCAGTGGTATCAGCCCCAACGTACGAATTGAAGGTCGTAAGTTCGAACCCAGGCAGGCACTTCACTTTGTGTGTTTAATTTTATCACCACTGCTCTCAAAACAGCGAAGGAAAACATCGTGAGGGAACCGGCATGTCCTAGA
Source organism: Oligia latruncula (assembly GCA_948474745.1). Taxonomy (NCBI): domain Eukaryota; kingdom Metazoa; phylum Arthropoda; class Insecta; order Lepidoptera; family Noctuidae; genus Oligia; species Oligia latruncula. The sequence continues at coordinate 11,622,056 of OX419699.1, forward strand.
ACTAAAAATTCGAAGACCCGCGTGGTGGTTTATGGCCCACTCCCTCTCACAGAGAGGAGGCCTGTGACCCAGCATTGGGAAAAGTATAGGCTGATTATGCTGCATAAACATGGCACGTCGAGCTTTAGAAAAATCAGCTTTGTAGAGCATCGTTTGACATTCATATCCCTTTTTATTATTTATGTGACAGTCTCTCTCTCTAAAATTCGATACGCCATTTTTACTTCTGGGTTTTGGATTTGGAGGTACCTAACTACCTACTTACATTATAAATTAGTACCTACGATTGGATTATTGTTCTTATAAGTGTCGATACGGGCTCAACAACACTTTGGTAATGGAAGCAATTGTGGAAGCAATTTTAATATAGGAATCTCATTATGTTGTAAGTATGTAATTTTGTAAGACGAAGACTTGTAGTCTTGGTTTGGGACTTTGGGTGTGTCTTATTGTGTAAATAAGGCGAAATTATATGACGAACAACCATTTCTTTTTATTAGTACTCTACTGGCAAAGTTCCACAGTCGCCTTCGGATTATTTATAATTGGTTTTGACTAGTTCATAATACCAAATATAGATAAACAATTGTTTGTTCCAGGTCGGTCATGAAAAATCTTGCCCATTTGCTGGCTGTCCCTATCAGCGATCACGTGGTAACTTTCATCTCTCTAGTAGCCGCGGTCACACTGCTCTCGCGGACGACAGGTCAGTGCATACAAGTAGTAAATACTATTTACATAGACTGTAAAGCCAAGCGATGATGTTTTGATGATCGATATTTCATACAAAATGTTCGAAAGTCATGTGAAACGTGCGTAAGGAAACATGCAGACTGTCAGATTTACATATGTAAACAAAAATGTTGTATAAAGCCGTGGACAAAATGGGGTGCCTGATACCGTCAAAAAGCGAGCTAGAAAGCTGTTTATTAATAGACTCTTGCCAATTTTTTTAAAACAAAGCTCCCGTTGGCAGTTTTTATTAAGTTCTGCTGAAGTTTGCAAAAAAGTGACGTTTTTTAAACAGCGCCCATATAATTTGGATGACAGTCATTCAATTTAAAAACTTGCCTCAGTAACTGTTACTAAACTGACCCTGAAAACCTTTCCTTGGATTATTAAATATTTTTAAATCGCAATAATGTGGATCACCCTACTGTTTTATTATGCTCTATAAACGCGAAGTCTTGAATTGTTCATATTAAGAGGTGCTATTTACAAAGTATTTTTATAAGAAACTTATTTTTACTTCCCCAGCAACTCATTTAACTCTATAGAGTCTATAGTCTTGTCGACCTCATTTTAACGTCCTTGAGACAATGCTGTTATTCCTTTGTAAGTCTGTACAATAAAAGGCAAAATACAAAAATACGCTTAGCTTCATAAATATAGTCTATCTAGTAATAAATTGTATTCGTTTGAAACTTTTACAGAAGTTACTTTAATATAAACTTAATTAATATCAAAATGTCAGTATTTTTATAAAGCTCGATATTTCAGTGTTGGCACAGAATAACTAATAGTACTAACGGTGTTGGTTTAGAAAACTTAGATATTTATTCTACCTTTTTATTTTTAACCTTAGTTTTTTATAGGTTATAGGACAAATTCTGTCTAATATTAAGAAAAAAAGTAAGATTTAAAAATATTTCATGAGTCAAATCAAATATCAAATATTTTCATTTATCAAATATTTCATGCTCAATCCTTGAGCAATAGGTAGGTGCTATCCCTAATCTGCGCGAAAACAGAAGTTTTATTAGCAATTCTAATCGGACAACCACTTAGAATTACTAATAGGTGCACCTCTAATTTAGTTAAAGAGAAGTGAGGGAACTACACGAGACAGATCATCGTACCTACTTCCTATATTTGCCACCCGGTGTACGCACACATAAGTTCGCCACTTTACACGAAATTCTGGGGTATTCCTCGAAACGCACCAAAAGAATTCCTCGAAAAAATAAACAAAATATTATAAAGTTATTCCTCGAAATGCATCAACGATGAAACATAGAGAAGAGCATGAAGGATTCGTAATAAATGATATCGATAGACGTTTCATTTGGTGTGTTTCAAAGTTGGTGCGTTTTGAGGAATACCCCGAAATTCTAGAGCAATTTTAAGCTTACACAAATAGGTACATACGTGTGTACAAAAATTTCCTTTGTCAAACTCATGTCAAGTCATAAACACATAATTATAGTAGAATCAAAGGTACAAGCGTTTGACAGTCTGCTAGAATTTTTTTGTGTTGATGAGAATATCTAAAAATGGATGTTAGTCTTGCATATACAGGGTCAATTTAAATTAGCTAGCGAAACAACGCAGACGTGATGGGAATCTATATCAAAACCTGATAAAAAATTATTTGATGATAATCTATTTTGGGGTCAACGACCGCTGGTAGTGTTATTAAATATGTTTAATTGAGAACAGATTTTTTAACTGGTATTTCAAGCAAATAGACATACGGTCATTGACTTCAAAATAAATTATGATCAAATCAGTTTTTTTTTATTCTGCATGTATATATGTATATATATCTGTCGCTGATGGACTGTAGACGCTGTTTTACAAAACCGGTAGTGGCTTTACAAAACAGCTCCGTTATGTAAAACTACTGAACAACGTTAAGCGGTTTTACATAATTACTGAACTTGAACACGCAGAATTGCATAAACGTTTTGATTAGCGGTTTTGTAAAACAGCGTGAAATGAAACGTCAAATTGTAGATTTTAGTTCTAAATTTTGTCGCTCGTGGCTCTTTGTGTCGTAGCAACACAATAATGGCGTCCGAAACAAATAAATAAAATGAGCAATACGAGTAAAAATGACAATAATATTACTTAATTAAAAGTTAACAGAGTTTTATGAAATACGCTCATTGTGACTCTGATAAGCCATTCTGCATTACGTCTAAACGTCGGTAGCAGTTTTGTAAAACGTAGTGCAATTACAATCCAGCTGAACATTGTTCAGTTGTTTTATTTACTTAACGGAGCAGCCGGTCGATTCTATAAAAATCTCACCGTGAAAACTTAGGTGAAGTGAGTTTGTTTTTGCTAGGAATTGACACTATTGACAGCTCACTCCACGCTCACTTCACCTAAGTTTTTAAGGTGAGATTTTTACAGAATAGCACCGCGGTTTTGTAAAACAACAGCGGATTCTACAATCCATCTGCGACATAACGATTCCCATCACGACTGCGAAGTTACGCTAGTTAATTTAATTCGACCCTTTATAATTAATTTAGAGACGATGATTACACTCGGTAGGTACTAGTGTTTCTAAGCAAGTTTTTGGTAACTTTTGATAAGTATTTTAATAGCATTAAGTCAAGGCTCTCAGTTTGTTTAACTTTATTTGCACACAAAACGAAACGTTAATATAAAAAATAGGGGTCAAAGAACTTAAGCTGCTTACTTGCTTACTTATTGTACGGGTACTAAGAAGCCTTGTGTCCCCGCAGAATGTAGGTAATCCTCCTTGTGGGTTGATCAAAAGGGCAATTCCGTCCTTCGAAGGTAAATGATGGGTCAAAACAGGCATCGCGTGTCAAAATAACAAAAAGAAGTAGGTAATGAAAAATGCCTGAAACAAATACGTTGTGCTAACAACGGTCAATAAACTTAGTACCTACACGTGTAGATATTTGACTACGCACATCCATTATCAAGCGCGTGGACACATAAAAAAATTTAGGTATGTGTATACATATAATAACGGTATGTTTCTAGTACATAGATAGTAATTTATATACTTTAATTTAAGTATAGACCATTATTGTATGCATTTCAACCGTGAAAATTCAGCATTGACGTAGTCACGGAACCTCACGTGTTGTTCTAAATCTGTGTAGTTTGCGATGATAAGTGTGTTTTTGCGTTTATTCGAGCAAACCTGCGGGGTAACACACTAAATGTAGGAATGTCTTTCATTTTGACATTTCAACAATATTCATTGCATTATTTACGTTGTTGAGCAGACACATTTTTTTATCTGACTACGACGGAAAATTGTATGTATGTTCATTTGTTCCCTCATAACTTCAAAAGTACTTATAATAATTTGACGCTGGTATAGGCTATGTGACGTCACACTAAATTCAATATGGCGCCCTCTAGAGGACATAAAGTAATGAATTTCAAAATAAATATTTTAGGATGGTGCCTTGTTGGGTATCAAAGGAAAGGGCTTAATTATCTCATTTCAAAAATATAAATATTACTGAAATAAGCTCCAAAATAATTAAATGAAAAATAAGTTTAAAAACTAAAACCCGACTACTGAAAAGGATGAAACAAGAATAGTAGATTGTTATATAAGGGTCGAAAGGAATAATTCCCATACGAGGCATTTAGACGCCCGAGCGCAGCGAGGGCGGCTATAGTCCGAGTGGGAATTGATGACTTTCACCCGCGTTAAACACTCTACTTTTCATTTCGAATATAAGGAAAGTAAAAAATAGCAGTTTTTCTAAAATATTAATTGATAATAATAACATGAATAGTAGATACCTATATATTAGTCTTTTTTAAATTTGAAATATGGAACACACCGCGTCACTTTTTAGTGCTGACCGTCAACAACTTTCTATTTCGATTCAAAACTTGCATTCAGCCTAATCGATACTCGCAATAAAAAAAAATTGTAGAAACTGAATAAAAAACTCTTTTAACTAACAAAATGTATTGAAATGTTAAGTGTTTGCAGAATACCCAATTTATAGAATTAATTTATCATCATTCTCAAATAAACTTTTGCTAAGCCTACCTAAAAAATGTTTGTTGGGAATTCTGAAGCATACTATTAGAAAGTATCAAAAATAAAATCCACAGTAAATAATTGTCCAATAAATTAAAATAATTTTAAACAGCGAGCGCTTTCCGAATATAAATTCAAATATAGAAACATTTTGGCGCGAAATTCAATAAATGCTGCTAGTGACATGATAATTATTAGAAGAGATTGAAATGATATCTATTAGAAAAGCATAAATCATTAAAACAATGCATGTATTTATTGCTTAAAATAATTTTATTTAATTTTCAAGTATCGATTACATTCCTCATATTAATTACTCGTCAGTGGAAATTTAAAAAAAAATTGTTGGAATAATCGCTTTCGCAGATCATTGCAATAAAAAAAAAACAATAATGGTCGACGATTTTGAACACAAATTGAGTAGTGGTAATTTGAATATTACGTTAAAACCTGGGCATTTTCGTGTTGTTTATAATATTTGTCACATTTTAAATCTTTATATCTAAGTAGGTACATCTGTGTGTGAAATTTGTGAAAAGTAACAATGAAAACACGCACAATTGGCGCGAAACTTCGACATTATATATAAAAAAACTTCATTACCACTACTTATTTACCTTAAACTATGGATAAATTCGTCGAATAATTAAATGATGTATATGCACAGTCCCTATAATGGTGAAGTCAAATCCCCAATTTTTATGTTTTTTAGCCTCGACCACAACTGACATCAAAATTATTATCGTACCTTTAAGTATGTTGAATTTATTCAAGGTAAATTATTAACTAAACTTGTGCGCTAAATATGAAAGATTTAATGGCGTTAACATAATTATGAGCTTTTTATCCAACTCTCCTAATTAACGCACATTTATAAGATTTGATGGGTAGCCTAATAAATATGCGAAGCAGTTATGCTAGCGAAGGAGGTGGCGGGACGGCTCAGGGAGAGAGCCTCCCGTCCCAGCCGCCGCGGGAGACGCTCCGGGCGTCGGGAGCCGCGCGACGACTCCCGGCCACCGTAGGCGCGGGCCTGCGGGCGGAGAGTAATGGGTAGCTCACCGTCCGATCAGGACCAGGCCCGTGCCGGACGGCGCGTACGTGTTCCACGCGCGCCTCAAAGAGATGTCAGCATCGAGGAGGGGCCCCATAGGGCCGAAGCCTGCCGGGTCAGCGGGATTGTCCGAAAGGGTTACCGCTGGCCCGGAACATAAAGGGCTAAGGAAGGAACACGGGTGGGTTTTAGTCAGTAAGAGTCTGACACTCCCTTCCGCTCCACCCAGAGCGGGAGGGGTCATTTGATGATTTCCCATCCGCAAAAAAAAAAAAAAAAAAAAAAGCCTAATAAATATTTACATAATCAATTAAGGGTGTCTGACTGAGCTGACTACCTAACCAAATTTAGTTCCATTTTTAAAATTCATTCCCGCCCTAGGGAGGGAAGCAATTACTATGAGTGTTTCCCGCCCTATGGTGGGAAGCAGCGTCTTCCACCCGCTATTCGGATCAAACAAACACTACTTTCCGAGCATGAGAGATGAAAAGTATCTTCCCGCGGTCGCATAGCTTATAAGTATGTTAGTAGGTATAGCGGCATGCAACCACGGGAAGGTACTTTCTTGTTTCATCCTTTTCAGTAGTCGGGTTTTAGTATTTAAACTTATTTCAAACATGAGAAGCAATGGATTAGTAATATACTTCAAAATGACAAATGTGCAGAACATGTGAACTACTCGTACTAAGGTGCGCTTGCACCACAAATCACTAAAAACAGGTTTGTGTCTCTGCCATTTTCAAACGATTGACAGAAAAAGTACGATGCATTTAGTGGTTTATGGTGTAAGCGGGCTTAAAAACGTAGAGTGAGCTCGTGGAGACTAACCATAACATTGGTGGTGATTCGCAGAAGGGCGGTCCGCCCGTAGGTGGTCGGCGGGAGAACGCGGGCGTAGAGCGTGCGGCCGCGCGCTTTTCCCGCACCACACACACCCGCCCATTCACTGTTAGCAGGTATATATTGTTTATTCAATCACCGTCATCAAAATATCGCTTCAACGGAAAATATAGGTTAAACTAGCCCGAGTTATGCCATACCAAACCATCCGTCCTAAATTGGTACAGGCTGTCTCAAACATTATCTTTTCAAAATGTTTGTAGAGAGTTTTAAAGTTTATTTCAGTGAAATTAACTTTATCGCATAACAGTGAGAAGACTTTGGTAGCTTAACCGTTTCAGGTAGATAACACTTAACGACTGTAGGTAATGTCACTAAAGTAAACGAGGAAAATTATCTCGTAGAAAGGCGAAGCTGTTATGTTTTAATCTCAATCATATGCAATAAACTGATATAATGATTCGCCGAGATTAGAACTAAAAAATATGTAGAGGTATCACTACGAATGCGCACTGCTGGAAAAATAATTTCCTCTCCTGCATTGCGTACCAATCTGTCGAAGGAAAGACTGGATTAGTTTGAAAGATATATACGATCTATTGAAATGCTCATAGAAATGTTACTAACACAAGTTTAAGGTATCCGTTATATTTAAAAAAATGCGTAGGGGTAACCAACATTTAATGGTTTCCAAACAATTCTAGTTACTCAAACCGCAAAGGAGCCAATAAATAATTATTATTTGTACGAATATTAATCTTAAATAAGCTATCCCAAAGCGATAAAGAAAAGGAATAAAAATAACCAAAGAGAAGTAACGCACAATATAAAGGCCGGCCTTGGCCCAGTTCTGTAAGGCACAAACAGTGTCTTATACAACCCAGGAGGCGTAGGGGAAATTATATTGTTAATATAACCACATCTCATCGTCTTCGTCATTTATATAAAGCTAACAGTATTTATATTTCTTTATTTTCGAAGTATAATCTGGGCAGTAGCCTTGAAGTTGACTTTTATTACACGCGCCCTGATTTTTTTTGCAGGAAAATCTATATAATTAACCTGATTCAACCAAATTACAGTACAGACCCCACAATTATGAATTTGGTTGAATCAGGTTAAACAAATAGATTTTATTATTCCCCAAAAATGTAAGAGGTGTTTTTTATTTAATTTGTTAAACCTTGATCATAAATAATGCAAGATACTTTCTGCTAAAACATGTTCTTTTCTACGATCAAAAGTAAAATCTCCTTTCAATATACGCTCAGCTGAGAGACAGATATATGTATACTAGACTCACGGCCATACTTTAAACAAAATGGTATCAAGGCTAAAATAGTCTACAAAGAAAATAAGGCCGCATCAAGTTGCTTGTTCATCATTTTGGGTTAATGCCAACTATTGTAAACCGTTACTGGGTATAATTTTGATAAGATGTTCTGCTAACTTGTTACGTTATGTAAGGCACTGTGTATAGATTATCTAAAAGTAAAATATATTTTTTGGCAAGAGCTTTTCTCGCTGCGAGCGTTGAACAACCCGTTATGTAAGATTTAAATGTATCTTCTTTTCTATTACCAACAGTAGGCAGTTCACTCGGGGGGAGTTCGATAGACAATGTCCGAGGACTTGGACTCGATCAGCGAGGAAGAACGAAGCTTGTTCCGACCCTTTACAAGAGAGTCACTGGCCGCTATCGAAGCCCGCATAGCTGAGGAGCATGCCAAGCAAAAGGAACTCGAGAAAAAACGAGCGGAAGGCGAGGTGAGTGTGACTCGAATTATCTGGGTGTCTATGGATCACGCGTGTGTCGAGTGCTGAAAAAATTTAAACCAAAAAAAGAAGAAACACTGAAGACTATTAGGTACAAAATTATATATTACAAGTACGACACGAGTGATAAAATGTTAGCTAGCACACAAAGACTTCACTGTAACTACAAATTGTGTGGCACACACAACTTAGTAACGGAAACAAACCAAAGTTAAACTCTGACGGATAATTTTTAAATTATTCCAGAACGATTTGGGGCGGACGAAAAAGAAAAAAGAAGTAAGAATGCTTGCTTGCCCCTTTTACCTTTTTACGGCTCGTTTTTATTAGAGAAAATTATCAGCAAGTTATCGCTTTCACAAACGAAATTTCTTTCAACATTATGATATTGCAAGCTCCCACAAACATTGGCGCCACATTTATTCAAGTGCGATAACTTGTAGTGCATTCTGATTTATGCATATTGACCGCATTTAAAGCATTACCCTTAAACACATCGCTTTGTTGGCAAAGTATCTGAAAAGAACTGTGTTGACAAGTTTAGCTGTTACTCGTGATTTAACGCAATCGTAACAGCTAATCTTATTGTAGCTAAAACGAATGCTTGTCATATTTATTTGCATTTCGACAAAGTAAATGTCCCTTCCAGTTCCAAGTGATGAAAAGATTAACAAAGAAATGCATAAACCGAATAGTAGTCCCGACATTCATTAAAAATAAAGTCCTCCCCTATAGTTACTAACAGAAACACGTAATATCCTTGATTAGATAATAGCAAATTAAGTCTCTAGCCAACCTCAAACCCGGTAATAGAATTTATTGAGAGTTTACGTAGTCAATGTCCCTTTAATCCAAAATAACTTTCAATAGGAAACAAACGATTTGAGAGTCCTCTTACTTATTAATGGAAACATGTAAATCGTGGGATCTCCAGTTACAATAAGCGTTAGTGATCAAAGTACACCAGCACATAACATATACCATTATCAAGCATTGCACAGGACTGGCTCATGTTCGTCACATCATCATCGACTGCCGTCATCTAGGTCTAGCATGGTGGCATCACCTAGCTAGCGTTTAGTGCATAATAGTTAACAGATAACAATAATTCAGATGAATATCAAGTTTTGTTGGTTATGATTCGTATTTTGTAACATTTTGGGCTTGCGCTAGTCACGCCTCCTATTCTGGGACCGTTTTCGAATAGACGTCAGTTAGATTCAAAATTCCCCTGGTATAATACACAGGCGAAGTATTCGGAAGTTTCCTTCGTACATTCGGAATGGTAACATAATAGTAGGAATGTTTGAAAACAACCGCTTTTAGTAATGCCAGATACGCATCATAGTCACACAGACAGCCGCACTACACAAAATAAAATTAGCTTTAAACGCCTTCACAAGACATGCTGACTCAGTAACGACTCTGTAATAATACTAGTTGCGTGTGAGGCCAACAGTATTGTTACGAGTAGATACATAGCGCATTCTAAGCTCATGATATGGTCTGTTACATTAGGCTTAAAGTAGGCTAGCTTGTTTCAGTCATTGGATGGGTACAATGACTAAGCGTAAGTAAAAATCTCAAAGAAAACTGGATGAAGACGGTAAATGGGTAACCTAGGTGATCAATAAAATATTCATATTATAGTTGTCAAATGCAGATCTTAAGGTCAACGCTCCGCATTTCATATTCCTATGTAAATAAACTGAATGTAATTTTCTTTTCTTTAAGAACAGACATTATCTAAAGCTTGAGAGCATTACATCGACTTTGAAACAAAATCGAATTCTTTAGCATTCGTAACAATAGCGCCTTAATATTTCAAGAGAGTTCATAGCTGTGTTCTTTGGATCTGCCGTTGGCCTCTTAGTAGATTATTCACGTAATGTTTGACGTGGTTGTAACGCTGGTGTTGTGACACAGGTGCGTTACGATGACGAGGACGAGGACGAAGGGCCGCAGCCGGACGCGACCCTGGAGCAGGGCCTGCCGCTGCCGGTGCGCATGCAGGGCACCTTTCCGGCGGAGGTGTCCTCCATACCCCTCGAGGACATCGACCCCTTCTATCATAACCAGAGAGTAAGTACACGATGTTATGTTCGCTGCGACGAGCTGCGAGCGGTACCAAACCAATTTCAACAGCTTTTGTGGAATATTTTGAACTGAGATAACACAGTGACGGGGCGTTTGACATTTTGCTCGCTGCTGGAATTTTGTGATTTGATCGTTGTTGACTATAAGTACAAAGGTATTCGCAAAATGATAAATCTAAATAGATTTAGGTAATATTAATATGAAATAGCTAATCTTAACATATGTCCTCGATAATTCACTCACTTAACAGCAATTAAAAATATTTACATGAATTTTGCAAGTCATGCTTAGTAGCAATCTGTTCTAATAACAAGTTTCTCTAAGATAAAAAAATAACACGTTATTAGCATAACAACGATGACCACACTTTAAATTTTGCGATCTCATAATGACTCAGCAAAAAATGTGTTATCTAAACACAAAACCCGTTGTCCGTTTATCCGTGGTTTATTTATAATGCAATATTTAATTAGCATTCATAAACGTGACATAAATACTTATTGGTGAGTCTGTAATTTGATCTGCTCTTATAATTGAAGATCAAATTACAATACGATTTGTATATACTATATTATATACTTATACAAGGTGTTGATTTGCATCCTAGTCAAATTCAAGGACGTAATTATGCTAATGATTCTCGACCCAAATCAACAATAAAATGGGTAGGTTTTTTTTTTCTTCTTATTTACGGAAATCCGTAAGTGTGAACCAGCCGTATTTAAACGCGGCCCGTCTGTTACTAGCCCTATAACCGCGCTTTCACACACAAACAAACGCCTTTTACTTTACCAAGTACTAAAATGTCTTTTATGACAACCTCCTGAAATTTGACGAGGATGCAAATCAACACCTTGTATAAATCAATTGCCGTTCATTAGTCTCGCAGAAACTCGAAAATGGTCCGACCGATTGTGATGAAACTTTGGTAAGTTGTTTTGTTCGCGCTAGAGAAAGTTCCTAACAAAAAAAAATAAAAGGCATTGCAACGAATGCCGCCGGATAAGGTTTTATGTCCATTGCAGGATATTATTGCAAGCTTTCTCATGAAGAGCAGGAACTAACATTGATCGCTACACTTGCGATTTCTCCTACAGACTGATACGTCAAACTTTTGCCACCATTTTGTAGGTACTTTACACTACCATTACCAGTGGTAGCGAAAGTAAATTCATGTCGTGTTATTAAGTAGAGGTTATCATCACACCACACACCCAAATGGAGGTCTCTTACACACACTGGCAGTGTGTGTTAGAGACAAAATTAGCAGTGTCACACTGCTAATTTTATCTAAGCCTTTAAGTATTTACACAGAAATATTTTCAGTTGTTATGGGAGCATGTACCTACATGACGGGTCTTATTGACTTTTCATGTACTATTTTAGAGAATTATGTGTATAAAATATTGAATACATATGTAATGTTTTAGGTATCCCGATAATAGGTTATTACGTTTGATAAAAACGAAATTACAAAGTTGATAAAAAGCCAACACATTGGTGATAGTGATAATGAGTCAACTCATACTGAAACAGCATATTTTTATCAGTCAATTATTTTACGAATTACTTAGTATCACCAAGAGTTCCGTACATAATAAAAAATATGTTGTTTTTACTTTTTTTACATGCAATACATTATTTTATTGAACTGTCGAGCTCGTCATGGGAAAACAGCTGACAAACAGACAACCGGTACCATTTTGCGCCTAACGCAAGAAACTAGTTACAGAATCAACACGGATACAACAATCGCTACACATCATCATCATTACGTTGTTCTTACAACTGTTTTTGAGCGAATAAAGTTATTGTAAAATTATTAAAATCCATTTCAAGCCATATATAGTCCATTATAGTTTCTAGAAAATGGAAGGATCACATTCTGGACTTTATAGCTTACTCAGATAGGGTAACTGTTCTGAGATTCCGTATAGCCGACAAGAAAACCTTAGCAATTGTTCAAGTGTTTGCACCAACATCAGCCCATCCTGATGACGAAGTTGAAGAATTCTACGACCTCCTAAATAAGGCGTGCGACAATAACCGAGGCACGTGGACTATCGTACAGGGAGACTTCAACGCCAAAGTTGGCGCTAGGCAAGAACTCGACAATAACAACATAGTCGGTCCATACGGATTAGGTATGCTTGAGAAATGAGCGCGAGAAAAGACTGCTTCAGTTCGCTTTTGGTCAAAACCTAGGTAAGCGTAGGAAACAGCTACTTCCATAAAAAGTCTCATCGTTGATGGACATATGCCAGTCTCCGGATAAATTCACAAAAAATTAAATAGATTTTTGCCTCTCTAGAAGATCGTAATAATTGCAAGTTCAGTTCCGACCTTTGCGCACGATCCTAAAATTCAACTTAAAAATAGAGCGTGCCCAAATAATCAAAAACTCTATTAAAAGTTAAGGCTGCACCGAGCGCACAGTGGCGCCCTCATAGTTTGTTTGGTTATTTCTGTTGCGCGCCACAGTTAATGCTTGGTACATGGTGTTATTAGTTACCACTAGCGCCATCTAGTATCGAGTAGCAGAACTAGTAGAGTCACGATCGTTCTAGAAAATTCGATACTAGAACTTTGTAGAACTTTCTCGAACTATCGACACCTAGTCGGTCGGGGCCGGTATGTAGGTACTCGAACATTCTAGATGTTTCTACAATGGAAGGTTCTAGAACTATCTGCGGCACTATATCTAGACGCGGCGGCCAAAAGCACTTAAGTCAACATGCAAAAAGAATTGACTTAAGTGCTTTTGGCCGCCGCGTCTAGATATAAGGCCGGGATGCGCGACGACCGACACAGCACACACACACGACTGCCCTTTAGCCCGGACCGTAACCGGCTAGCTCTGGAAGCGGGGCGGGCGGGGGCAAAACACCTATATTCTGTAGGAGCGTCGAGTCGGCACCTCCGTCGCTGGTCGTCTCTCGCCGGGCCTCCCTCAGGTAACTGGGGGTCTCACCTGGCGGGGACTGACCGCCGAGGTGTCGTGAAGAAAGCGGCGCTGTGGGACAGCGTCGCGGCGCGCCTACAGAAACACTACATGCAATCACTCACATGGGCACGCGTTCTTAAAACGCGTGCTCAACATTTGCCATAGGCCCAAGTGGGCAATCTAGTGAGAGGTCCGTATTTGCGGGCCGCCGTATGGCTTCCGCGCCCGGGGGGCGAAGCCCTGACGCCGCTCGCCACGCCCCCTAACGGGGGCGTCGCGACTTCCAGCTAGACCGACACAGTTTGAATAAAGCGACAAGAGCGAAAACATCTAAGCGATTTTCAAATGCGAATTAAGAGTGATCAGTAGTGTGATTGTGTTCTTTTAATTAGTGTTTTGAGTTGTAATTAGTGTTGTAAAATAAATTGTTATTTTTGGTTATTAAATCGGCAGTTTTTATTGTCACGAACCCGAAGCTCGTAACATTTCTTTTATTTTAGAATGAAAATGCAGAAAATAAGCACGTTAAGTTGTGCTCCACAAGATTATACGTTAATATTATTATAAACGGTAGTTTTAAATTGTTTAGTTTTATTATAATCACTAAAACGGAAAATAGTGGCCACTATTATCCGTTTTAGATAATAATATTATGGCTGTCGAAATTATAAGCCAATCTTATTTGACAGAACGTTGAAACCTTGGGGTTGATTTTATCAAAGTCAGATATCATTTAATCGTGGAATAAAATTGACGTCTACGACAGTTCTAGTATGGAAAAACTGTCAAAAATTCAAAATTTATTCTCAGGATAAGACTTAATCTATGTATAAAAGTTTGGTGGAATGAGCCCTTAGTGGGATAAAATAAAAGCAAGTGCTAATTTATATAATACAGTAACTGCAGTATTTTTTGTTATTAATTAAATTAAAAACCAACCGGCGCCCGACGACTGCTTGTACTTAGTACTTATTCGTAAATAAAAACTGATAAAAAATATATAAAATGTAAACAAAAGTTAATTTTGTTGAGTAACAGTAAAACTTATCAGCAGTCAGTGACATTTGTGACGGCATTAAGTTACCATTTAAAGTTTATTTTGTACTCAACTTTTTATTCTATCTTTGGCATTACCAGTTTGTGAAAGAATGGGATGTTTTGCAATGGATCTCCTAAATTGTAATAAATTATTGCTGCAATTATGCTGCTGCGAGTAAATACTACTAATTTAAGGTTGCCAGTCGATAGCATCATGTCGGATGCTATAAAAGATGAAAACTTTATGAGCGTAAAACATAGGAAAATTGTATGAAATGAAATGGCTTATTTAATCACTATTACACATCATAATATTAAAAAAAATAAGCTAGATGAGGTCGGCGTTTCCTATTTCTCTCTCTCTTACTCTGAGAAGAAAGGCCGAAACAAACTCAGACATCACAGTCTCTAAAGTCCAGACATAATCTTGGTCAGATCAGCGTATTTCCATTCTATACAAGGCCAGAACGCAAGGGTGTGAAACTAATCGCGAATGGATTGGAAATCACTTTTTAGGGTTCCGTACCCAAAGGGTAAAAACGGAACCCTATTACTAAGACTTCGCTGTCTGTCCGTCCGTCCGTCCGTCCTTCTGTCTGTCACCAGGCTGTATCTCCAGAACCGCGGTAGCTAGACAGTAGAAATTTTCACAAATTATGTATTTCTGTTACCGCTATAACAACAAATACTAAAAATAAAATAAAATAAATATTTAAGGGGGGCTCCCATACAACAAACGCGATTTTTTTGCCCTTTTTTGCTCGATATCAATAATGGCAACAGGTAGGCACTTGAAATATTCACAAAATACTCAGTTGTATTTTCACTTTAATAATAAATAATAAAATTAAAATAAAATAAATATTTATGGGGGGCTCCCATACAACAAACGTGTTTTTTTCGGCGTTTTTGCCTTGTGGTACGGAACCCTTCGTGTGCGAGTCCGACTCGCACTTGGCCAGGTTTTTACTAAGATCTTCCAATCTATCTATGAGTATAGTACGCAAATACTCGCGTATACTTCGTAGTGACCTAACTAGGTACCTTATTCCATAATATACAGTGCTTGTACGCATACGGACTAATCGTGTATAAGAATAAGCGCGCCGAACTCTAGATTCCAATTTCAGTTGCATGTTCACCATTTTGATTTGTTGACCTTCGTTTATATTATATTATATACTCCATATACCTTCGTAAAAGATTAGGTTATATCAAACATAGTCAAATTTCTTAGTATTTTTAAGGTAAAAATAAACGGGATATTATTAATTACACATCAACTAGGTACAGACGCCAGCACATCAAGTTACTACAATCTGTCAGATTTCTTTAATAGATTTTCGACTTTATTGCTAAAGCATAAGGTTCAAGGTTGATTGGGAAAATCTGACAGTTTCGGGTAGGTTGACCTGCTGGGGTCTGTACATCACCTATGAATTTATTTCCATCATTTATATACTTTTTTACATACAAAATATGACAATCATATCATAAATATTGACTGAACTGCAAATTAACCCCAAGCCTAATCGACGGGCCACACAGGGCATCAAGAACCTAGCTGACCCAAGAGCGAGCGCAGGATAGCGCGAGCGACGACATGGCTGACAGAAAACGAGAGACAATTCAATTGCGAGCGCGAGCGGAGCGGGTAGCCAGATTAATATATTATTTTATTAAATTATATTTCAACTCTTGTCAGGCGTAAGTGATGTAGTATAGTTTGGAACCAGGACGCTCGCGTACACGTTACAAACTATACACGAGCTGTACGCAAAATTCGTGTATACATTGTAATCGCAGATTTAAAAGTACTCGTAGCAATACAAAGTATACGCGAGCAGTTTCCTATGGCTGTGGTCTGGCCTTGTATAGAATGGAAAAACGCGTCTAATCATGTGCAGATGTACATTGATGGCTGAAATGATCTTTTGAGGAAACTAGCAGTTTTCCAGTCCAATCAGGGTAAGCATTTGTCAGTACTCATGCAGCTCAACTCAGAACTTGAGCAGCTCAACGACTCGACGAACAATACCAAAGAAAAGACATGTGGGTAGGCCGCAAAAGAAGTGACAAACTACAACCCACAGTCTACCGCTATACTTACCATATTTTTTTTTGCGATCAAGCTCTACTGCTTATTTAGTATCATTTCTAATAACTGTTACTAGAAATAATAATAAATAAGGTGTAGCTTGATCGCAAGCAAATGTATGCAAACAATATTTTAGTAAGGAATGGTATAATAAACTAATGATATCGATGATGAACAACCGCTAAACGCCCATAACACAGAATAAATAATATAGTCACTAAAACAATAAATAATACACACAATAAATATAAATCAATCATACTAAGTACCTTGTTATTAGATATGTTATTATTAAATATCTCATTACCCACATGACTAATAGTTACTTAATTGAACGTTTATGCAAATTATGCATGAGTTGCAAAGTGACTAGATATATATTTTAATTTTACATAATTATCCTCCATCATATTGATATTATTATTAGTTATATACTATAAAGGAATCTAGAAGTTAAAAAGTCATTACTTTTGATATTAATAACCAGATTTTTACGAAACCGGATAAAAAAACATTGACATTGTGTTTTGGACTTAGGTATGAAGGTTATCCTCTGATTTTTGTTGTAAACTTCTTATAGATTCTCTACAATTATAATATTGGTACCGCTCACCTCGTTCCCAGTAAAGTACTAAACATTCGTACAGTACCAGCACTAATGAGTTTGTATTTTGTTCCAGACCTTCGTAGTCATAAGCAAGGGTAAAGATATCTTCAGATTTTCGGCCACCAACGCCTTATGGTTACTAGACCCATTCAATCCTATAAGAAGAGTGGCGATATACATTCTAGTACATCCTTTGTTCTCGTTGTTTATCATTACCACAATTCTAGTCAACTGTATTCTTATGATAATGCCTACGACGCCAACCGTCGAAAGTACTGAGTGAGTATACATTCTATTGATACATTTTTTTCAAAATCTAAGTTAGATTTATTCGATTACGAATTTCAATTTGCAATTTTGAAATACCACCGGACGACAGAACATATCCTTTCTTAGGTTCTAGAATATTAGTAGAGTGCACGCTAGTTTCAAAATTGTTAGTGTTTCAGCTAGTTTTCCAATTGATATAATCAATATTTAGTTATATGGACGTAAATTATTAGAAATTATTTATAGTAAATTATTGGAAAACATTTATAATATAAAACATGTATATTCAATACATAGTTATCCTGAATCGCTTTAGACAGGCGTTTAGACAATTCTAAATTTTCCCTGGCTGTAACGACCAAAATTCATGTCCATGGTTGTCTAACATTTGTTCAGAAAATTACTAGATATCATTCTTAATTTTTACATTCAACTAATAAAAAACATATGTGTGCAATAACGTTCAAGATTTCATAACAAAATAATTTGGTACCAGCAGTGATTTCATTAATCAGTTTTGACACACCCAAACTGCAAATTCTTTCATACTGTACATATCTACATCCGTTTTATTATTATATTGGATTTAGACGTATTACGTATTATTACTTACATATTTTATTATACATACAATATTACTTTACGTACATCTAATTAGAAATAATATTTTGTTCATACATTTACCTACCATCTCCTACAAGTTGAGATGCTGAACCTATATACTGTATCTCATATTCTAGAAATGTTTTGTTATTATTTTACGAGTGGCGTTCCTCAGTGGAGGTGAATTTTTCCAGAGTTATCTTTACCGGGATCTACACGTTTGAATCAGCGGTGAAAGTAATGGCCAGGGGTTTCATACTACAGCCATTCACATACCTTAGAGATGCATGGAATTGGCTTGACTTCGTAGTTATAGCTTTAGCGTGAGTAGTAGACAATTTTATTGAATTATGTAGAAAGTTAAAATCGTTGAATTGTAGATTATATAACAGTATATATTTGATGTGTCATTTCTAGTTATTAATAGAGAAGTTTTTATTAATTTAGACGAGCTGTTGAAGAAATGATCAAAGACTATAATTATGATTTGATTGTAGAGAAAAATTTGAAGGCAACTAAAACAATGTTTCCTGATGTTGAAAAGATTCACAGGAACAATGAATTAGAGAGTATTGTTGGTAGTGTTGTAGTGATGTATATTAACGTAGATGTTGTTGTTGTGGGTGTCTGTTTCCAGTTATGTGACGATGGGCATAGATCTCGGCAACTTGGCCGCTCTCAGAACATTCAGGGTACTCCGAGCGCTGAAGACTGTGGCCATTATACCGGGTAAACATTATAAAGTCTAAGAAATACCTGTAAAATATTTGGAGAGGTTACTTGATTAATTTTTTCAAGAAAAAAACTACTTTAAACTTTCAGTGGATGTCGTTGTAAAAGTAAATCGTCATGAAAGCGTTTTGCTTTATTATTTAAACTTTATAGGACAACCTACATACTTAATAACTTTTTCGAATATTTTACCCCATTTTAGACTTTATATTTTTTTACTATGTATAATATATTTATATAGATGTTAAGATATAAATAGATGTAAAATGTATGTAGGTATTTTGATCAAAAATAAGTAGATGTTTAATGTATTTAGATATTAGACAACAATTGGTAATAATATAAAAACGTATTCTAAAACAAGTAAAATCAATATTATTCGTGATTTATTGAAAGCAATGGCAAAGCCAAGCCATGGCAATCAAGATTTTTGAGGTTTATCAAACTTTATTGTAGCTTAGCCAAACTCGAAAACTATAACAATATGTAAACGAAATCCTGTCCTCAGGTTTGAAAACGATCGTCGGCGCCGTCATAGAGTCAGTGAAGAATCTGAGAGATGTGATAATCCTGACGATGTTTTCACTCTCTGTGTTCGCGCTGATGGGCCTACAGATCTACATGGGAGTGTTAACGCAAAAATGTATAAAAGTGTTCCCAGAAGACGGCTCCTGGGGGAACCTCACCGATGAGAACTGGGAGAGGTTTTGCCAGAATGAGAGTAAGACTTGAGTGAAGTATAACTCAAACTTGTTTTTATGGAAATTGTTAATTGCTTTGACACATTTACCTCTTTTTCAGCCAACTGGTATGGGGATGGAGGGGAATATCCACTTTGTGGAAATTCATCAGGAGCAGGGTAAGAGATTTTAACCGAAATCTCATAAGTTCATGTCTACATGGATGATTTTCTTATACCTAATGGTGATATTATTTTCAGTCAATGTGAACCCGGTTATATGTGTCTGCAAGGCTACGGTCCAAACCCTAACTACGGATACACGAGTTTTGACACATTCGGATGGGCTTTCTTATCAGCTTTTCGGCTTATGACTCAGGATTATTGGGAAAATCTTTATCAATTGGTAATTTTAATGCAATATATGATACTTTAATTTTATATTTTACTTATCGAATCTGCTAACTCAGCATAAAAAAACAAGTGAGTTAAAAATAATTAAGTACTAAAGATAAATAACGTAAAATTTGAAGGTGCTGAGATCAGCGGGGTCATGGCACGTCTTGTTCTTCGTAGTGATCATCTTCTTGGGTTCTTTCTATCTCGTGAACTTGATCTTGGCCATCGTCGCCATGTCGTACGACGAGTTGCAAAAGAAAGCCGAAGAAGAGGAACAGGCCGAGGAGGAGGCTCTTAGGGTAAGATTGATCATGTTAGAACAGGGGAAGATATACAATTGTGAATAAGATTTGGTTTAAAAAATCTGCGAAATTGGTCCCGTTTTCGAGCTCACTTGAAAAAGCTCTTGTATAGTACCCTTTTTAGCATGGGATTCCGAAAGTGGTACCGTCATAGAGGGTCTCAATATGGCCTTCACCAAAATTTTGGTGGATGCACACGGTGGTGGTGGTGTCGGTACATTGCAGTGCCAAAAAATCCCCTATCTATTTGGACGGCCGAAATTTTGCGACATTATATGACGTGACCGCTATCTTAGAAAAGGATTTTACAATGCCTATGTTTTAGAACGAAGTAATCGAAATGTGACGGTGTCGTACGTATGTCACAGGAAGCTGAGCAGAAAGCGGCGGCGCGAGCAGACAAACAAGAAGCCCGCGAGGCGCACGCGCGCGAGCAGGCCGCGGCGGCGCAGGCGGCGGCCTACGCCGAGGCGCACCCCGCCAAGTCGCCGAGCGACTTCTCGTGTCAGAGCTACGAGTTGTTCGTGAACCAGGAGCGCGGCAACCAGGACGACAATACGCGCGAGCGCATGTCCCTGCGTAGCGACCCCTTCCAGGACTCGGTGAGCACTCAGCCCGCGCACAAGCCAACCGAACCGCACCACGACGCACGCCGCGCGAGGAAGGTCAGCATGGTGAGTATGCAACGCTCTACACGCATCACCTCGCTGACAATGATTACATTACATATCTACAATAGTTGACATTTTGTTATTGGCCGCGACGTTGTTATCTTTTGTATATAAACAATGACTTGTGTGCGTTCTGTCTGGACTCTGGTTCTATAAATACGCATCTATTTATAAACGAAACTTGTTTTGACGTCAAATAAACTATTCTTACTTGAATTTTATTGCATTAAGTTTGCATATTAATATAATTGAAATGAATTATTGTCAGTTGAGCAGTATCTTTTCAACTTGACCCTAAGAATAACACGCTGCTTAATGCAAATTAGTGATTCATCTTCTCAAAGAGAAGCGTTTATTTCACTCTTGTCTCACTCTCATAATCATTAGCACTTCCAGTAACTTACTCAAGTTGAAAAGAACTATTTTATTATTCTGTGTTTACCGCCAAGCTTCCATTATTTTGTTTTTGACAGTGATGTCCAATGTTTTTCTTCTACGCTAGTGCAAATATGCAGAACAAAAAAAATGTCTTAGATTAGTCCTATTAGATTTCTAGATACTTCTGTTTATCGCTATCTGAATATTTGCAATGACTGTGATTATTTTTGATTTTTCTGTACCTAAAGCTATATGATCCTCTGTCATACCAGAACTACTTTTGTCTTGACGCATGCGTATTTGTTACATGATCTCTTTTAACGCTATTCCTTCCATTACGTGTTTCTGTAACATTCTGTTTTGACATTTATCTGTGCTCTTGTCACTTTTTCAAAAAGCATCCGGTTCATCATCCCCTTACGTGAACCCGCTCATTAGGCCTAGTATTATACAAGCACAATTACAGCACAGATAGATGCATAAAAAATTAAAAATAGATGATACATTACATATTTCCTCAATTAGATCTAGTTATTCTGTTTTAGAAAATTTATTAGCAAGCACGACGAATAATTGGTTAGAAATATTGTTTTATTTTTGCAAGAAAAACTCCTTTACTAATTTCGTTAAATATAATTTATTGTGGAAATAATATTATTAATGTTAGCATGGTTCCTAGAAGTAGCATTTTTGCTCATTGAATGATGCACTGTAGTTCACTTTAGTTCTACAGTTGGTCTCCAATAATATTTCTTTAAATTACGCGAATGAATAGTGACTTTTATCAGTTACGCGACTCATAAAAATATGTTGATCGATATCAATGTCCTTTTGTAAAACACATTTAAGTAATGTGGGTTTGCCTAAGAAATAATATTGGAGCGAATGAGTCTATTGTCATGGTAGATTGTTTCTTTTGCAATGTGAGTGTTTACGAACGGGCCGGGCCGAAACTGAACGTATATCGACGATGAAGAGGTAGGTTCAGTCTAAATATATTATCAACTAAACTGACCATATTAATATTGAAGTAACATTTAATTCCTCAATTTCGATTAGCGACATGCGGAGGCTTCAATATTTGGACGTACAAAGGAACAGTCGTCATGACTATAGATGTAGATTAAATGAAGTAAATAGCTACGATAGGACTATGAATTAGTCGTATGCAAATATGCATGTGAACCCCACAATACTTCATGTGTTTATAAACAAAGTTACTTGACTAACTGTTGCTTTCACTCATTATACTATCATTGCTACTTCTAACCGTATTTCGTTCTACAATAAGAGTTTTATAGAGCATCCTCATTTTTATTTTGAACCTTGTACTTTTCCTCATGGATGCTACACTGAAAGGAAAATTCTTGTTGTAAATATTTGTAATATCTTAGGCATTTTCAACATACTCTCATTCAAAGCTAGTGACACATTACTCGTAGACCTCAACTAAACCTCTCACAAGAGTAATTTTGTTTCTATCACGAGTCTCGCTTCTAAGCTGCAATGTTCAGTTATTATTGTATGCCATTTTGGTTTTTTTGTTTGTAATCTGTGTAATATATGGCAATGCCTATTCTCCGTCCTTTTATCCTATTTGTTGGATGCTAGATATTTGATCGTTATAAGTTTCTTTAAATCTAATAAACTCAAAATTTTGTTTGTGTATTGAAGGTCCCCCACCCTGAACGCATAAATAAAATCAGCCAGTTACCATATGGGCCACTGCGCGAGGGCTCACAGGTTTGTCCTTCAATCCTCATTGGTGTTTGTGCTCCCCTACCTCTTCCTTTACAATAGGATTAACTTCACTTTTATTTTCTCTGTTTAGCTCTTGAACCTCTTACTTGACTATTAGTGGTAATCTGTATCTTCCAAGTTCTTTTGCAGTGATTTATATTATTTGAAATTTTATTAAGGTAACCATCTATTTATTTTCGCCCTTAATAAAACCGAATAGACCATTACCTACCTATTACTTGCACCGATCATTTACTTTACGTGATTATATTTTACCTTTTCTATGTTACTCAATTTCTGTCTTTATTTTCTTGCTATTGTTTATCAGCACATGAAAGTAAATAAATCATTAACATAAAGATTACATTTAGGACTACTTACTTCAAAACAGCTTAAGTCAAAGCCTCTGCAGCCGGTTCAATAGACTTTAATATAGTGATCAATCCTTTCTTAGGGAGAGACGACAATAGTGTGAGCGAATTAAAGCTACTCGATCTGAATTGAGGAAAAATATGTAAATGCAGGATTTAAAATTTGAAAATTAAAATTGTACCAATATCAATTATAAACTTGTAAATTAGGATTAAAATTTGTACCTATGTTATTGTGGATATGTGCCAGTGTTTTGAATTAGAGGTATGGCCACAGGCTTCGTTATCACTGCCTGGTTCGCCGTTCAATTTGCGTCGAGGTTCCCGCGGCTCGCACCAGATGGCGCTGCGGCCGAACGGTCGCGCGCGCTACCCGCCCGGCGCGGACCGCAAGCCGCTGGTGCTGTCCACGTACCTGGACGCTCAGGAACACCTGCCTTATGCCGACGACTCCAACGCCGTCACCCCCATGTCTGAAGAGAACGGTGCTATCATTATTCCAGTTTACTACGCTAATTTAGGTTAGTATTAACTTATGTTTGTAAATAAGCTATTAACGATTGAATACATTAGACTAGCTTCCGCCCGCGGCTTCGCCCGCGATGTATGTTGATAAAAACTATCCTATGTAAGGACATAATTTGGATAAAATTTGGCAGAGAGATAGATTTCATCCCAGAGAATTGAATCCCTGGGATGCAATCTATCTCTCTGCCAAATTTTATCGAAATCCGTTCAGTGGTTTAGGCATGAAAAGGTTACATACAGACAGACAGATAGAGTTACTTTCGAATTTATAATATTAGTATGGATTATAGACAGTAAAAATCTGAGACATTATAATTTCTTTAACAACCACCAAAGTGCAATGTGAGAGATAGTAGCACACTAGAATTAGCTGGAAAACGAAACCATTCCGCACACCATCACTCCACTGAAATGGACGCAATAAATTCGGTTGACTGGTAGAAAATACCTATGACATTAAGTCCGCCTCAGTTCATTTGTGTGCTTGAAGTATTAATTAATAGGACACAAAATTGTTACGACAACCTCAGAAAATATATTACTTATAACTAATATAATAGTTTCTCAAAAACCAATTTACATTCACAGTCTTACTACCGTAACCAAACCATGCAAATTGTGTCTGCTCCAGGGTCTCGTCATTCGTCCTACACGTCCCACCAATCGAGGCTGTCGTATACATCCCACGGTGACTTGCTGGGCGGCGGCAAGGCACAAACAAAAGAAGCTCGGCTTCGGAACCGTTCGGCGTCAAGGAACCACAGTGTGACGTCACAGCCACATCCCTACCCGCTGCCTGGCCAGGACTTCCCGTTAGCTTCTAGGCCGCTCAGAGAATATGTTCGTATAAAAATATTAATATATTGTTTATGACTTAGTTGTGAATCCGATTTAAAAGCCAAAGATAAGAAAGATTTAAGATTTTCCTTGTTACTGAATTAGATCTTCAATAAGCATTCATGAAAGAAATTCCTATTGGCATTCTAAATTTGCCACATATACCAGGCGTAAAGAAAAATTATCGATTTAATTGTTTCAGGAAATGAGCACGACTGAATGCACGGACGAAGCTGGAAAAGTTTTAAAACCGTCAACCGACAATCCGTTCATAGAATCTTCGCAACAACCAAATGTAGTGGATATGAGAGGTATGATACCAGATTGTATGAGAATGAGTAATATAAAAAGTCATATGTATATTAACAGCTTGCTGGTTTTTATATTTGAATCAATGAGGACTTGAACTTAATAACAATAAAGAGATATATTGGAATCCTTTATCGTGTTAACTAATATGTTCCAGATGTAATGGTACTGAACGAAATCATCGAGCAAGCTGGGCGCCAGAGTCGAGCGAGCGATCAGAATGGTACGACAATACACCACACAATTTTAATAATATTGATGCCAAAGACAACGCTGTCTGCGCATTATACTTTATTTTATCAACGTTCGATGTTTATCTCGCTTTCTAACAAACCTACATAACAGTTTATTAAATAACGATGAATAAACAAAGAATCTTGTACACGAACACTAACAGATCACACTTGCCCGGTATTTGCTCATTATGCAACAAAAAAGCATAATTGGCAAAAGAAAACAACAGAACATTTGTGGATGTCATTTATTGGCGATGAGCCGTCACAAATAGAATATTGCACTCGCACGCACATTCAAGTTGAAGAAAAAGAATTGAAAAATCTGGAAAATAAACTGTTAATAATTACATGAAATGAAAACAATTGTAGGGCTCAAGAAGAAAATGTTTTAATTACTACAGATCAAAATTAATTTTATAAATAAGGGCCTTTGAGGATTTTTCTTCGACTGCCTACACGAGTGTTGAACAGTAGTTGCCTATACATCCTACTTTGCGTACATACATTATCCTACAATGTTAATTACACTAACATATTGTGTTACACTGTAATCGTATCCATTTCCAACGTACTTTTGTTCCACGCTTCTTGCACAAGTTTGATTTTCATAATATGCACTTATTTTCCTTTGTCAATAACTTCAATAAGCAAATTGAAAACAATGTATTTTAGAAGCTTCAACATTTTTGCGTTCCTTTTTGCATGGTTAGATCACGTGTTTCGCTAGTTTTTGTTAATACTAGAATCTAGTTAATAATCATGACTATTACTGATTTTATGTCATGCAGTAAAACCTTAGGACTGTAAAAATAATTAATATCTAAAAAAATATTGTATCATGCAAAAGGCTTCAAAGATTTGCTTATATCACTATTTATGGATAGCAACGATATTCATATTTTTTGATCTGCGGAAGTCAAAATTGATGAGATGAGCTCAACATCATTCATGAGCATTTTAAGTAGTTAAGCTAAATATGCTTAAAAGCATTTGAGAGTATTCGAGTATTATCACCGCTAGTACTGTTTGAGTTTGATTTGCACGAGGTTACCTGGCACCGAGGTGTGATTGATATTCTTGTAGAGTATCTCTAACAGCACCAAGTGCCACAAGAGTTTGCGCAACCCTTCAATCATTTGTAGATAAATGACAGCCAGCAAAACTACAAAAAATATGGATATTGGTGTCTAGATTTTAAGACTATGAAAGTTCCAATAAAAGAATGAATTGACAAAACCAAAGCAAACATTCAGAAAAAAATTAACTCCATCTTTTATTGGAAACAAAACTGATTTTAATAAAAAATAATGAGCGAATACTAACAAAACTTGTTTCTCTCTCTCTCTAACACACACACACGCACACTGCTGGTAAATGGGACGCAACAGTGTCAGTGTACTACTTCCCAACCCCAACAGCGGACGACGACGAGGATGGGCCCACGTTCAAGGAAAGGCTCCTCGAGGGTCTGATGAAGGCGATAGACTTCTTCTGTGTGTGGGACTGCTGTTGGTTGTGGCTGGAGTTTCAGAAGTACGTGGCGCTACTGGTGTTCGATCCGTTCGTGGAGTTGTTCATCACTCTGTGTATCGTAGTCAATACGCTGTTCATGGCGCTTGATCACCACGACATGGACAAAGACATGGAGAGGGCGCTCAAGAGTGGCAACTATGTGAGTAACCACACTTTTTTAACTATCAACTAGGTGATTGCTCATAGTCTGTTCTGGAAACACTGAACATGATGGCATGTTCAGACAGACACTAAGTTACCGTTAGATGCAAACGGCTATATGCATGCTTGTTCCTGTATTAAGAGCTATGAGGGAGGTGCATATTACATATTGGAGATTTTTTGTGCTTGTGTTGGTCAAAAAATAATATCAATACAATTTGTAACATGATGTTTTGTTTCAGTTTTTCACTGCTACATTCGGAATAGAAGCCATGTTGAAATTAGTAGCTATGAGCCCGAAGTTTTACTTCCAAGAGGGTTGGAATATATTTGACTTTATCATTGTGGCCTTATCACTATTGGAGTTGGGATTGGAAGGAGTTCAGGGTTTGTCAGTGTTGCGTTCCTTTCGTTTGGTATGTATTGCTCTTACTGTTCTAATACTATTTTGAAATAAGACCCCATGAATCAAAATCATTCATCTGTTCATATCAACACTTTGTTTTGTCTCTTCTTTTATTCCAACGAGTTTATTTGCTATACCTACATCTGTTATTGTTACATTCAGGCTTGATAAATCTGTGTTTTCTTTCTTATGATTGTTAACTTTACTTTTTACATGGTCTTGGTTTCCACTTCATAAATCACTCGTAATGTTAAGACTGATACTAATATTAATTCAACTTATGTATAAATATGGTGAAATATTTTCAGCTACGTGTATTTAAACTGGCCAAGTCTTGGCCGGCGCTAAACCTAATTATATCCATAATGGGTAGGACGGTGGGAGCTTTAGGGAACTTGACCTTTGTACTTTGCATCATTATATTCATATTTGCGGTGATGGGGATGCAGTTGTTTGGCAAGAACTACACAGGTTCTAATTTAAAAGAAAATTTAGCATCTCTAATTAAAGAATTAAGCTTCATTATTAATTATTCAGCTTCACACAACAGAAATTTTTACACTGGGCTTGATTCAACATTATTTTCATGACGGACTGATGAGTCCTCGCTGTGGCTTTATAACACGGAATGTGGCTCAGAAACGCAGGCGAGCCTGAAACGAGACACGTTATAAAGCTATGCCACGCAGCTTCAGATCATAATTATTTAAGCTTTGCATCGAGTAACATAGATTTGACTTGCAGCTTCGCTTCCGAAGGGTACTTTGATGCATCAGGTCGTCTACTGATGGGATCTATGTCGTTATAAGAGACAACCAGAAAATTAGAACCTATAAGAACATAAGAAAGTTAATCTAAAATGTTATCGATCCAAAAGCTCTCACGATAAGAACTAACATAAATCCCACTCATACAGAAATAACTCTGTGCACATCGATAGGTAACTCAAGCACACATTTGCTAATGTTTTGGCCCCCAATCACTCACAGCACGCACTGCAACCTCTCGTTGAGACACGTGACTGATTGAGGGTCGTGGAAGGGTTCCGCAGTAGCATAGGTGAAGCGCCGGTAAGCGAGCTTGTGTGACGCCTTGTATCACAATTTGTAATTGCAGCTTCGAGTATTCAAATTGGCAAAGTCATGGCCGACACTTAATTTACTCATCTCCATAATGGGTAGGACAATGGGTGCCTTGGGCAACCTGACCTTCGTATTGTGCATCATTATTTTCATATTTGCGGTGATGGGTATGCAACTATTCGGGAAAAATTATGTGGGTAAGTGTAATTGGTGGGAGTGTTGCATGTACATTGGTGTTTGATTGGAGATGTTGACTGTTGGTTCGCGGCGACGACGCCCGATGTAGCGCATAAATATATTTCAACAGACCTGCAATTAATTCTATCTCGTGTTGTAAATCTATTGACCAATTGTGAACAATTAATGTTGTGCAGAATCACACTTAGCTTAGCTTCCGTTATTGTTCCTTCTAATTGAGTTTGCGCATCTGTTATTTTTTAATCTCCTTCTGAAGAAAGTTTTCGTGTAAATAAAGTTAAAGTTTCTTCATCTAACCTCTGTTCTACCTTTATACATGTTCATTTATCACACTGTCTCTCTGTTTCTTTCTAAAATTATAATTTCTGTCATTCCATTTAGTTGTGATTCTTATAACGTAAAAAGAAATAATAACATCGCTGTTGATGTGGAGATTCTATGTTCAAAAACGCGCTTTTCTCTGAATTAAGTTTTCTAAAAGTAAACTTTAGAGCGATTGAGACTCAAATCTCGCATTTTATGTAGGTATTGTTTTGTTTTGATTCATCTTATCACAAAATTACCGTAATCTTTAAAAATAAAGCAGCAATTGCTATAACTCCGGTATTGGTTAAAAATACGAGCTCAGCACAACAAAAAATTGAGCGAAACATCAAAATCAAGCAGTCACTTCTGTTGAAGTATATTTTGTGTTACATCTGTTAAAGCGTGGATGAAATGTTTAAATCTAAATTCTTTGTTCAAGAAACAGACATTATTAAGACGTTTAGAATCATGTTAACGCATCAACACCTTGCTCAGAACATTTTATTGGTATCCCGTTTTTAATAAGTACCGATTGTGGTATCGATCCCGACATGACGATAGATATATACATATAAGCATAAGAGAAGGTAAAATTTCTTATACATTTTCTTTACAACGGGAATCAGCCGGTAGAGACACAAGGAACCTCAAAACATAACTTAGCACTTAAGATTAGCATTAAGTAGATAGATTGGACTATATAGAAGCTAGCCAATGAGCTTACAGGAACCGGATCAAAAATCCAAATAGAAGTCCGGATGTGTGCAACCAGCTTGATACATAGTTTTAGCATATGTATGAACTACTGAATGAAAGAGACACAGTACATTGGTTACACCCAAGTCCAGAATGTGAGGTTTACACTACAATCGATCACGACACAACGTTGCGCTTAACAAATCCTAAACGGCCCTGATCTAAATTACTTCCCTGAGTCCACACTTTAATCGGGGCTCGCCGTCGCTGTTTAAATAGTGAATATTGTGTTTATGTGCGTCACACTGTTGTGCTCATTAGACAATTGGTAAGATTCGATGTGTCCCCTTCCAAGTTAGCCTGATACCCTAAAAGTATGTACAGTCCTCTTTCTAAAAGCCCCATGGAAAAGGCGCCTCACTTGTGAGACATTACGCTAGCTACCTTTCATGTTTCCTTTTACATCTTTTCTTTGGACATTCTCAATCTTTACGTTTTCTAAGCCTTCCGTAAGCGCTATATTTGTCTCTAATATTCTATAGTACTATTAAATGGCATGCTGTAATTATAAGTAAGTATGTTGTTGAGTTTGAAGCTTTATATTTTGTAGGCTCATGGTAGTGGACCGCATGATCTAGCTAGCTTTAGGAATGTCACAGAATATTAGACAAATTATTATCGTACTATAACACAATATTAGCAACTACACAAAAGGAGCTTTTTATGATTGACGCAGTATTCAAATTAATTATAAAATTAGTTTTAAAATTAAGAATAACAATAATCCATTTTGGTTAATTAAACATTTTTTTAACTTAATTAGCATACTGTGACGATTGTATAATTTGTTATTAAAAATTTTAAATTGCTTTTCTATTACTAAATTTAAAATGCAAAATAAATCAAAATATATCTCTTTACTTATAATATGTATGTATTTAAAATTTAAATATAGGTATAATATATATAAACAATCCATACTTTTTTACTTACTGCTATCATTGTTGTTTTATCGTGGAGTGTTGTGGTTGTCTTTCACTTAGATATTTCTAGATCTAAACACAAACACGGGGCTTTTAATAAGTAAAGAGAAGATATTTTTGTGACGTGAATTCTCTTTAATTGCAAACCTTAGACACTTGAGTATATACTAATGTGTTGGTATGTATGCACAGATTACGTAGACCGTTTCCCGGATGGGGACCTCCCGCGATGGAACTTTACGGATTTCATGCACAGCTTCATGATAGTGTTCAGAGTACTCTGCGGAGAATGGATTGAGAGTATGTGGGACTGTATGTTGGTCGGAGATGTCTCTTGTATACCCTTCTTCTTGGCTACCGTCGTCATTGGCAATCTTGTGGTCAGTATATCTTAAATGAAAATGTATCGATCTGAACTGCGAATTATTTTCTTTTAGTTTATTTCACTCTTAAAGAGAAAACAAAATGTCTAAATAAACTATTTTCCAGGTACTCAACCTTTTCTTGGCCCTGTTACTGTCCAATTTCGGCTCATCGAGTTTGTCGACACCGACTGCCGACCAGGATACCAACAAAATAGCAGAGGCCTTCAATAGAATATCAAGGTTTATTGATTGGGTCAAACGAAACGTAGCCGACGTTATGAAACTACTGAAAAACAAGCTAACCAATCAGATAGCGATCCACGCACCCGGTAAGATGTGTGTCTTAATCGCCCGTATGTTGTGGCATGTCGTTGTACCTCTATGTATTTTTGTACTTATGTAGATAAATATGTACAGTCTTTATTGTCCCAGCTTGTATAAAACAAAAACAATGGAAACGCTAGACAAATTGATAAAAAACATAACAGTATCAACTGGCTAACATGACATAAAACCATTAATAATGCTAATAGATAGGAAAAAAGCAAAACAATTGGTTGATTGTGCTGCTTGTTGCACAATCAATAAGATTCGCTGTCATGTTGTCATCAGAAGCTTCTACAAAGATGTATCAAAAAATACCTCTTTCATCTTAAAACTGCGTAAAACATTCTAATTAGAATTGTAGCATCACATGTGTGAAAAAAAAATTGAATAGCATGGACTTGTTGTATCGAATAAAAACTATTTGGATTGCGTGTTGATATTTGTGAACACTGTGCGTTGCCTGCGCCCTAGCGATCCAAGTGTAGAAAGCAGACCCTGTATGTATAAATGTCGTGTGTTTGATCCTCGTTACACAGTTACTTTTCCATTTTGTATCCATCCCTGTTATTTCTGTTACCATAATTTGGAATAATCACTGTTTCTTCTTCTACATTTTGTCCTTTTGAAAAAACTTGTGGCATGCAGTTGGCGAGTAATGCATCAGACATGCATACTTTATTCTAAAGTTAGAAAAACTGTTTACCCAGCTAAACTGTAACCTAAATACTCAATCATTTGTCACATTCCACAAGCAAACCGCAAAATCATTGTCTAGTGCGTTCTTTGCTGAAAATATAATAATACTATAATTACCTATACCTACTCAAAATTAATAAAACAGTAGCGTCCAAAAACTTTCACTAATTCCTATAACTCCGTAAACCTAAACTAAAAAAAAAACAATTCAGAATAAGAAAACTATGAAATTGCATTCCCTAAGAGTCGTTTCAATTCTTTTAGAAAGTCACTGACGAAGATGCTAAGGAAGTGGCCATCGATTCTGAAAGTAATTAAAAACCTAACTTATATCAGTTAATATCAAATGAAACGAATTTAAGGCTCCACTTGCAGCACAAATTATTAACGTGTTTAAAACATCAGCAGGTCGCGTTCTATAATGAAAACGGCGCGAGTTTATGTGTTATGTATTTAGAACATCATTAAGTCTCTTTATTATTAATTCGTTTAGCGCTGTGTCATTTGTGGTGCAAGTAGGCCTAAGTTTGTAAGTATGTGTATGTGTTTGAGTTATGATATTCCTTGACGCAGTGGACTGGCGTCAAGCAATGAGATATACCGAATGTGAACCCTGGGTGGGCTTCCATAATCCTTTTACAAATCAGTGTCGATTCTGATTGGATGTTGGTCGCGCCTTCCACGCCCCTATAATCTCGATTGGAAAATCATGTTGATAACAACAAAATATGTTCTAACAATAATTTTTAATTCTTGATGATGATGGAGGTGTGTATTATCTACGATCTATGGACTTGCCCGGGGATAACCTTTTAACTGCCCGACTTCATAACAGCCGGTCGATTCTGTAAAAATCTCACCATGAAAACTTAGGTGAAGTGAGCTGACTCCAGAGCTGTCAATAGTGTCAATTCCTACCAAAAACAAACTCACTTCACCTAAGTTTTCACGGTGAGATTTTTACAGAATCGACCGGCAGTTGTCGTGCCTCCAGCGCCCGGCACAGTGAATCGAAAAATAAATACCTGCTAGAATACAGCATAATTAAATAAAAAAGCAGCATACTAGTTGTGGCATTGGATCGTAAATATACGACCTTGGCGAAATGGACACGAAAATATTTGTCGGATTAATCCGTTAATAGGTTAGATAAATCATCATTAATTAGATACTTTTACGCTTTGTGATATATCATCATTATACAAGTAACTATTCCTATACATGTTGGTGTTCCTGGCTTTGTGTGTGTTTATGCATGATTACTGTTTGTGTATTGTATATCTACTATCCGTTTCAATATGTATGTATATTATCTATTACCTACATGTATCATTATTCATTGTCGTAAATTGCATCTTTGGTGTTGTCTTACGATTAGTTTAAGATATTCAGATGATTATAATCATTATAACTTACGAATAAAATCTGGTAAATAATAAATATTATTTCATGATTCAATGTAAGTACCTGTGTTTGTAACAAGAAATCAAATAATTTGTTAATGTGTATTTTAAAGTTTTGCAAGAGAAATATCATTTCACTTTTGTATGCACTATAATATTGTACAGAGGATTTAAAGACAAAATAACATGACATAATTTAATGAAAGAATTTGACGAATTTCACTAAGTCGATTCGTCCTGGTCTGATTTCTATGCTTGGTCGTCGGGTGGCCCCTCCGGGAACGCACCGTGGACACATCACGCGACATATAGGCTTAAAGGCGGCTTTGTGTGGCCGCTGTGTCTCTACAGAGCGAGTGGACAACGAACTGGAGCTCGGCACAGACCTCGACGACGCCGTACTGTACAAAGACAAGAAACTCAAAGACCAAGTAGAAGTAGCTATAGGTGACGGTATGGAATTCACTATACCAGGTAATCTCTTCATATATTGAAATAATAACTCAAGTTTACATACATATACAGGTTACTGAACTAACCGTGATCTTTCAGGTGACAATAAATACAAGAAAGGGAAAATGTTGTTAAATAATATTAACGCGATAACAGATAATCATAGAGACAATCGGTTAGATTGTGAATTAAATCATCACGGGTATCCTATACAGGTAAATATTGTAGAAAACCATCTTATCATCATCATCATCAGCCTATAGCAGTCCACTGCTTGACATAGGCCTCTCCTATTGCACGCTATTCATTCGACAATCTTATAAATACAACTAATAGTAATTCGTCTCAAAGTTAACGTTTATTTTTCAGGATGACGATACAATAAGTCAAAAATCGTACGGCAGTCACAAGATAAGGTCATTCAAAGATGAAAGTCATAAAGGCTCAGCAGACACGATAGATGGTGAAGAGAAAAAGGATGCCAGTAAAGAAGAATTAGGTTTAGAAGAAGGTCAGTTAAAGACTAATAATCATTTGAACTTAAGACTTTAAATTTATTATGATGTTCTTATAATCTATTCATTGTCCACAGAAATGGTTGAAGAAGAAGAAGATGGGAAGCTAGACGGGGGTCTGGGTAAAACTGACATCATAGTAGCAGCGGACGAAGAAGTCGTAGATGATAGTCCCGCTGACTGTTGTCCAGAGCCATGTTACGCGAAGTTTCCATTCCTCGCCGGAGATGACGAGTCTCCCTTCTGGCAAGGCTGGGGCATGCTCCGATTGAAAACATTCAAACTCATTGAAAACACATATTTTGAAACGGCTGTGATTACCATGATTTTGCTCAGTAGTTTGGCTTTGGTAAGTTATCGAAACATTTTCTTAATGCATCGTAGTCTTTATTTGAATAAAATGATTATAATACAACAATTATGTTCATTACAGGCTTTAGAAGATGTAAATTTACCACATCGGCCGATTCTTCAAGACATCTTGTATTATATGGATCGAATCTTCACTGTCATTTTCTTCATCGAGATGTTGATCAAATGGCTTGCCCTTGGCTTCCAGAAATACTTCACGAACGCATGGTGCTGGCTTGACTTCATCATTGTCATGGTAATATACTGATATATTAATAGATATTTTATCTAAAATATGTACTAATAGTTTCTTTGCAGATAAGTTTACTAAAAAGTAAATCATGGATTTGATTTGCATTATTGAATTCTGAAAAAGACAAAGTAAAGGTCTGTTCAGGTTGGTTTTACAATTTTTTGCGGAGGTCTTAACTAACACTACAGCTTCCCAATGTCTTCAGGTGGAAGACCAAGTATATCGTAAAATAAACTAAGTATAAACCTAGATATAAGAAAATGTTGTATGATAAAGTAAATGACGAATGGTGTGGCGTTAGTTGTCGCTCGTAAACCACGGCGCGGTGATGGCGGGCGCGGACGACATCCCGGCGTTCCGCTCGATGCGCACGTTGCGCGCGCTGCGGCCGCTGCGCGCGGTGTCGCGCTGGGAGGGCATGCGCGTGAGTAGCGCGCCCAGGCTCGCGCATTCCTGTGGCGGTACTGTTGCGCTGCACATCCACATACACACACTAACCAGTGCAACAATACCAATGTGTTATTAGCGCAACATTGATTTGCAAAATCGACAAATAACAAGTGTAGACATAAAACACTTATCGATTTATGAGAATCTAAAAACTGATGCCCATTCTATACAGTTCAATTGTATTGATTCAATCTTGCTAAGAATATTTCGTAAGTTCGGCGTGTACGATGTGCAGCGCAACTCAAAGCGTGCAGCTTTGATTGTTCGATGTCTATGGCAGTGGAAACTCCGAACGGCCTCACCTCGCTGCCTCGAGCTCTCGATGTCGTACTGTTTGTTTATGGATACCGCTTCTATGTGACTCTCTTACCCACGAACCCTGCTACCTGACATTTACCTGTGGCCAAATATATAATGGCCTTCACAGAATGACTTGAAATCCTGATATTTTCAAGTGCATGAATTAACACGACTTCTATCTTTGTGCTGTCGTACGAGACAGTGCCGTTTTCACGTACAATAAACGTTATTCTGGAAATTACTCCTTATTAAAGAAGAAAAATATTATAACTGAAAATGGCACATGATCTTGAATGCTGTCGATGTCATATAAAATGCAAAATATATAACTATACATATGTTATTATGTTACCTGTATACCTTGATTATGTTCTTAAAATGTGATGTAGCTTTTCTTGGGACATCAGAGAATCAAACGAAGATGAATTTAAAGTTTATTGTTAATCTAATATTTTTTATTTAGAAATTCTTTAATGTCCTAAAACTAACTTCGATGTACAAATGTGTGTAACTTGAGTGATATATCACATTTCATCCCTTCCGATATTCTGCAATAGGCATTACTTTTGTATTCTTTAACAAGTCTTCATCTTCTTCAAAAGATTATTCTGTCCTTAGGTTTGTAATACAGGTTGTGTGTCTTCACCCAAATAATGGAATACTCAAGTTTGACATTTTTGGTGGTCTAGTCTTATGTAATTCTGTCTTTTTTGTAGGTGCTGCAGTAGACATCAGAACTTATTTTTTAACAGCAAATTGTTGAAATATAAATTGTCTCAATATGCAACCCTTGATTTCATCAGGTCTCGCTTATAAACTTCGTAGCGGCGCTTTGTGGCGCTGGCGGCATTCAGGCGTTCAAAACGATGCGAACGCTGCGCGCACTGCGCCCGCTCAGAGCCATGAGCCGCATGCAGGGCATGAGGGTACGTACCACCCTGTGCTGCCGACACACCCTATCGCTCATCCATCCACCACACACTTCGCTCCACACTTCACATTCACATTTCTATTTCAACTTCTACGATCATTATAAACATTATAAAATTTCCAACATTCGAATACGGCTCCTTTTTTCGATATTTCTGCATCAATCACAAGATCTAAATTTGTTTAAAATTGTTAATTTGAACAGTTGTTACCAATTCATTGGCAGTAGTCTTTTATCGAATTAATATTAGTGAATCATTTTGAAGTGGTCGGTGGCACCCCTGAATGGCTTAGTATCATCACTGTTCGTCATAAACCTCTTTTAGAAATGGTTCAATGGGATTTATTTTAGGAGAGATTTCATCCATGTTTTGGTCTCTTTTCTATTGGTCTTATTATTATTAGCTAGATTAGAGTTTTGTAATTACTTAGTTATTTGGAATGCTAATTTATATTCTGCACCTTAGATTTTTTCTTCTTGTATCTTCATCGTACGAGCGGCAAGTCGCATGCATTACTACTAATTCCATACATTGTGGATGGCTAACTTAGTGGACAAGGTAAGAGTAGTGTAGTATCTATGTTGCTTTGAGATGTGCTTCGATGTATTCGATGTTATGTAAATTAATTCATGTTATGTAGATACTTAAACTATTATCATTTTCAATCAGTACCATTTACATGATCACTCAAAGTATGGAATAATTCAGAACCAATATTAATTTGAGATGCTACATAGAACTGCACAGTACTAATAAAATTAACGTCCTTGCTTCCAAACTAATTTTTTGCGCCCACTAACAAATGCACGCCATTCAAAACAAATGAGAGTGTATGTGTTTCACTGTACACTCACTGATACTTGAATGCAACTAATGCAAGTCTAGTTAGGTCCCCCATGAGCAGTGTTAGTAATGAGTGTGTATGTGGCAGGTTGTGGTGAACGCGCTGGTGCAGGCCATCCCGTCCATCTTCAACGTGTTGTTGGTGTGTCTCATCTTCTGGCTCATCTTCGCCATCATGGGTGTTCAGCTCTTCGCTGGAAAGTACTTCAAGGTAATGACACTACGCAGAATATTCATCGAAATAATTCTTCTTAACTTGATTTTCAAATAAAAAGTTATTTAGTCTATAATCTGTCTGATGGTAAGAAACTGTCTTCCTTTTAAACTTGCTTAATTAATTCACCTTTTATTATTTCCAGTGCGTCGACCTGAACCACACAACGCTAAGCCACGAGATCATTCCGGACAGGAACGCGTGCATCTTAGAGAACTACACTTGGGAGAACTCGCCGATGAACTTCGACCACGTCGGCAAGGCGTACCTGTGCCTCTTCCAAGTTGCCACCTTCAAGGGATGGATCCAGATCATGAACGATGCTATTGATTCAAGAGAAGTACGTTTATCATGTTTTACCTTGCTTGATTAGACTACTCAATCCCGTGCTATATTTAAAATATCAGAATATGGAAATCTTTCTTAACATTGTGATTCCAAGTTTTATTTAACAAATTGTCGCTGTTGATTTCAGGTGGGACGCCAACCGATTCGAGAGACGAACATCTACATGTACCTATACTTCGTGTTCTTCATCATATTCGGCTCATTCTTCACTCTCAACCTGTTCATCGGTGTGATCATCGACAACTTTAACGAACAGAAAAAGAAAGCCGGTGGAAGTCTCGAGATGTTTATGACTGAAGATCAGAAGAAATACTACAATGCCATGAAGAAAATGGGTTCTAAGAAACCGTTGAAAGCTATTCCGAGGCCGAAGGTAAAATCTTAAAAGTTTGCAGGTCTATGGACGTGACACATCCTATAAAGATCAACTAATATTTTCTTAGGAAATACATATAGTAATAACCTCGTGCATTTTTTATTTTTTTTTAAACAGCTGCACTACTCTATACCTGGGACCCTAGCAACCTGCGGCACGTAAAGCTGCCACAACCCTTGTTTTTGTGCAGCAGATTCTAAATTTGGAGCAGTGCGTTTCTTAACAGCGGCTCTTTCTACAACTCCAGACCTACGACAGAGATGCATCCAGATAAGACTGTTTAACTATTTATAAAAAATCTGATACGTGACTTTTTGTTACAGTGGCGGCCACAAGCGATCGTGTTCGAGATAGTGACGGACAAGAAGTTCGACATGATCATCATGTTGTTCATCGGCCTGAACATGTTGACGATGACGCTGGATCACTATCAGCAGTCTGAAACGTTCAGCACTGTCCTCGACTACCTCAACATGATATTCATCGTGATATTTAGTTCAGAGTGCCTACTTAAAATGTTCGCCTTACGCTATCATTACTTCGTTGAGCCTTGGAACTTGTTCGATTTCGTAGTAGTCAATTTCTCAATTCTTAGTAAGTGTTCAGAATTTTGTTTTAATTTAGTTTTTGACACTTTTAACATTTAGCTAATGATACGTTTCTTTGTTCCCAGGTTTGGTATTGAGTGATATTATAGAAAAATATTTTGTGTCACCGACTCTATTGAGAGTGGTGAGAGTAGCGAAGGTCGGTCGTGTGTTGCGTCTCGTGAAGGGCGCGAAGGGTATCCGGACGTTGTTGTTCGCGCTGGCCATGTCCCTACCAGCTCTGTTCAACATTTGTCTGTTGCTGTTCCTCGTCATGTTCATCTTCGCCATCTTTGGCATGTCGTTCTTCATGCACGTCAAGGACAAAGGTGGCCTCGACGACGTGTACAACTTCAAGACTTTCGTGCAGAGTATGATCCTGCTATTTCAGGTCAGTTTTAATATCAGCCTGCTGTTAGCTTCTTACGAGTATTCTTATAGACTGTTACAATATAGGCAATCGGACTGATGGTTTCTACAAAAAAGGATGTTTCTGCGCTTTCTATAAATCCATTGCATTAGTGATTATCATTAATCAAATGTTACTATTACGTGTTATGTCCCAGATGTCGACGTCGGCTGGGTGGGACGGCGTGTTAGACGGCATCATCAACGAGGAGGAGTGCGATCTGCCCGACAACGAGCGCGGCTACCCGGGAAACTGCGGCTCCGCCACTATCGGCATCACCTACCTGCTGTCCTACCTCGTCATCTCTTTCCTCATCGTCATCAACATGTACATCGCCGTCATCCTCGAGAATTACTCACAGGTAACTTAGCGCTATCCGTTATTCTTAGTTAGTGGTTTGGGTGATTATTGTTCGATACGATTGTAATGGTTGTATCATCCTGTGCAGGCGACGGAGGACGTGCAGGAAGGTCTGACGGACGACGACTACGACATGTACTACGAGATCTGGCAGCGGTTCGACCCGGACGGCACGCAATACATCCGCTACGATCAGTTGTCGGACTTCCTCGACGTGCTGGAGCCGCCGCTGCAGATCCACAAGCCCAACAAGTACAAGATCATATCCATGGACATTCCCATATGTCGCGGCGACATGATGTTCTGCGTGGACATCCTCGACGCGCTCACCAAAGACTTCTTCGCGCGGAAAGGCAACCCCATCGAGGACCCCGGCGACCTCGAGGTGGGCCGGCCCGACGAGGTGGGCTACGAGCCCGTGAGCTCGACGCTGTGGCGCCAGCGCGAGGAGTACTGTGCGCGCCTCATCCAGCACGCCTGGCGCCGCCACCGGCGCGCGCAGTCGCCGCTGCCCGACGCGCCGGCGCCGGGCGCGCCCACGGCCGTGCTGCTGGACGGGCCGGCGCCGCGCGTGGTGCTGGGCGGCGGCGCGTGGGCCGGCTCGCCGGGCGCGGCGCCGGCGCCGGTCTGACCCGCGCTGGCGCTGGCGCTGCTGCCCGCGCTGGCCGCCGACGCGCCGCTGCCGCTGCCCGCACCGCTGCCCGAGCTCCTGAGCCCACCCAAGCGCACTTAATTATTGTTTACGCTAGTGTCGCGTGTACATACGGCGAGTAGCGTGTAGGAGTGTAGCGGCGGCGCGCCCGGCCGGCGTGCGCCCGCGCCGCGCCGGACGTTGTTCTTTCGCGTTTAGAGACGTTCGACGTGTTTACTGGAGTGTTTTGTATTCGCGTGGCCGAAGCTTAGTGACCGTTTGATTTGCGACCGATGTTCGCGCGCGTTCACCGCGTTCTGTCGTTCCGATTCGTATCCGTTCGTTTGCGTTCGCGTGCGGACCTGTTCCCGGTGAGTGAAGCCGTCGATCGGAGAGGATCGTTCTCGCGAGCGTGCCCTTTTTTATTCGTCACTAGTGATGTAATGTAAGGTATTGGATAAAATTGAGGAAACTCTAAAAGCTTATTTTTGTATTCGATGAATATCACTGTCTATCTGTAAAATTCTAAAACAGAGCTGTACTTATAAATATTGTGAAGTTGATGATTTGTTACCGATTGTGAGATATCATTTTTCTTCCCCGAAATGGTGTCGAGCAAATAGCACAAGTAGATGTCCCCGGTCCCGGCGTGTGTGTGTGTGTGTATGTGTGTGGTACGGCGGAGTGCGCACGCTTGTTCAGCTTCCCTCACAGCAACATGTTGGAGCACCGCCTCACGTCACCACACTTGGGTTACATTACATACATGACGTCACACGTACCCGCGCTTACGGGCGCTAGTATTATCGTATCTTAATAGACGCTTATGAGAAGCAATGGCTACGCCGATTCATATCAATTTTGTCCGTATAGTTTTAATAGTTCCAATTTGTAAGCTTCTCACTGTACCGAAACGACGCGAGGTCGCGTCTATCTATGCGAGGACGGCCGCCTGCCGGTCCTCGGAATTAAGAGAGTTTAGATAAATTTTTGCAACGTTATCTATATAAGCTTAACAAATCAGCTGTGAAATCGGTACCAGAATTCACTTCCGTCCTAATTCAGTACGCATCATAGGAATCGAGCCATTTTATGTAACGCGCACTTTCCACATACCTAGTTAATGTAATTGCCTTCCCCTGATTACATTAGCTGCGGGGCCCGGCGGCCTTCCCCGCCGCCCGGCACTGCGTGCGGCGCCCGCATGCGGGCACGCGACATGTGTCACACACGAAGTGACAAACAAACTAAGACAACGACACTCTCTATAATCCTCAACGCTTATTCACCCAGCAATGTATGGACTTGCCTCAAGCAACTCCATACATTTTTGTTTTTTGTACCGACGGCGTTGCGCATGGTAGAGAGAGCCGCAGTGTCTCGCGCCCGCGTGTGCCGCGCCGCGCCTCATAGACCTGTAATATCTGACATAGCGAGCGGGCTGGTACTGCTTCGACGAGTGTTGCTCTTGCAGATTACATTTTGACGATGTTGATAATGTTTAATGTTCATTCACGATGTACAACCGATTCGGCTACTTGAAAGACATCACTATAATTAGCAATAAGATAATATTGATATACCTAAGAGATCGAACGTCCCTTACCGAGTAAGGTAGATATTATTGAAGTATTGTTTATTTTTCGATTGACATCTCTCTAGATAGACGGCGCCGCGGCTCGCGGCTGCGGCCCGGACGATGCCGTTACCTCACGACGGTTCACTTCTGTGACAGTATTGTCTTTTCTAGCACAACAGACTAATGAATCATTAAATTTTTGTAATTTAACTTTGGAAGTGGTCAATTTTCTACTACTCTGTAAATATTGAGAGCTTATTGCCGGGTAGATCCCAAACCGCACATCGCAACACGTAATTTATTATATTATGTCTACTATCTATTGATATCAGCGATACGTAATAAGCTTGAAGCAATAACGTTAACGTGTGCTCGACGAGAGGTTTCGCTTTTCATTACCTTGTATGGAACATGTCACCGAATAGTTGTGTGCCGGTTGTTTTCAATTCGTTTACATAAAATGTGAAAAATATCTGAAGTGCAAGACAATTCTAAGTGTTGCAAAGTTTAAAGAGTCAGTGTATCGTAAACTAAATGAGACGCTTACAGTTTTGCACATATTTTGCAATAATTATGGTTACAAGATAATGATTATGTAGATAATTTTATAATGAGACGCGCGGGCAGTGCGCGAGCGAGGTTCCCCGTCGCTGGCGCAGGCGCACGCTCCTCTCTGCGTTACGTCTGACGTTACTTTACGTTCAACTTGAGGTAACTATTCTCCGAGAGCCGCGTGGAGCCACTCAAGCTCTGTCCTCTAATATGTAATATTATATTGCGCTTTGGAAGACTGATCGGATAAGATGATCTTGAAATTTGTTTTATTGTCCTTGTTGACGTGTTTGTAAAAATCTAAAATCAAAATCTGTAACTTAAAATCACGTAAGTATTTTAAGTTTAGAAGCATGATTTAACTCGACAATACTGATATTTTCACCTAGATAGTGCCGTGTAAACACTTACGTATGTACACCAATTGTTATTTATTAGCTATTAAGGTAAAGTTACCGCTTATCAAAATATTAGTGAATGTGAATATATACCTATGGTTAGCCAGTAAACGTTATAAACAAGCTAGATAATTATTTGCTCTTAATTCAAGAAATCAGAATTTATTTTAACGAATTCCTTTTGATCAAGACGAATACGAATTTATATATAAAATAATTGAAATTAGGATTTGGAATCCTTTTTCCCATTCCAGGTGTATAGAAATCAACGGAAAGTTGAAAATGGACATAGTTAGTACAAATTGTATAACGTAATCAATTCTGATTTCTTTAAATTTTGTTATCACAAAAATGCATTTATTAAAAATGTGTAAGCATTTATGTGATAAGAACTACAATCTAAGAGTATTTCTTATTTAAAGCTCCTTATAGCGTTAGGTATCGAGATTGACCAGTTCCATGCGGCTCTACACGACATGATATACCTACCAATATGTCGTCACTTTAAGTTGGTGAAACCAAAGATTATAACTACTATTAGGCATATTTGCACAAAGAAGTTGTGTTTAATTAAGTTTAGACAATAAGTTATAATATCATTGTATTGTTTATTTTAACTATACTTATGACAAAAAAGTGAGTTCAGTTTGCTGAATGATAGAGGTTTAATTGAGTATTTATTATATATATTGTTGAAGTTTGTACAAAATAAATTAAGTAAACGATAAAATATAGAACTTGACTGCTTTGTTCCGTTGTTTTATTTAATTAAATGAAAAACATCATCGGCAGCCAGATTATGCCACATATTTAGGTACTGCTGATTCTCAGAAGTTTTTAACTAAGTTTTGAATCGGTAATAATTAGGTAAAAGAATTGTAACTTAATGTTAGTTATGCCCACGGTTGTCAAATAAAAAAAGATACTAAAGGAAGCGAATTAGAAAGACTCGGTCTTTGGTCTTATCGACAAAATACCTAAAACCGCATTAAAACAAACGTTGATATCTACAGTCCCGGGCTACTAAATCGACCCAACGAGCATTTTTCGTTTAAATGCCTAAAACATCTGAATAATGATAAGTTGGAGAAAGTCTTTAAGCAGTTTTAGAGCTGGCATACTGGCCATAAAACCTTTTTCGTTTCGTGAATTTAAATTTGGAACAAATGGTGATACCGGAATGATAGTCCGTGACAGGCCTCAGGCACATTTTTAGGGTTCCGTACCAAAATGGTAAAAACGGAACCCTTATGGTGAGACTAAATCTGTGTGTCTGTCTGTCTATC
Organism: Oligia latruncula; assembly: GCA_948474745.1. Classification (NCBI taxonomy): domain Eukaryota; kingdom Metazoa; phylum Arthropoda; class Insecta; order Lepidoptera; family Noctuidae; genus Oligia; species Oligia latruncula. Next base: position 11,666,309 of record OX419699.1, read on the forward strand.
TGTCATAGCTGGATATCTCAAGAACTACTAATGCACAATGGTGATACCGAAATGATAGTCAGTGACAGGCCTCAGGCACATTTTTAGGGTTCCGTACCAAAATGGTAAAAACGGAACCCTTAAGGTGAGACTAAGTCTGTCTGTCTGTCTGTCATAGCTGGATATCTCAAGAACTACTAATGCTATCAACTTGAATTTGGAATAGTTTTAGATGACGTTTGCCAAACTATTTTGCAAATAAGAAATAAATAAAAATATATATATATATTTTGCAACAGGGACTGAAACCGTCTGAAAAAATCTAAGTGGGGCTACTAGGGCATGTGGGGTATCTTAAGAAAGAGCGCAGTTTGCACATTCTCAAACATATTTTCTTTTTTTAGGCCCCATAGTTTTCGACTTTTGATGAAAAATGTAAAAAAAATACCGTTCGCGCCCTTATCTCCGAAGGTTGCAAAGAGAAAAATCTGAAATAATTGTATGTGATAGAAGTTCAAGTTTCAGAAATCATCAACAAAAGTTACATTAGTTCCACTATCGGTCAAGAGATGGCGCTGACATAAAATTGCAATATTCTACACCGCAGTGCAGTGTTGTAATTCTCTGATGAATATAGATAGGCCTGGGCGATGAAAATTTAAAAACATATGATGGTACGGAACCTTCGGTGCGCGAGTCCGACTCGCTCTTGCCCGGTTTTTTTCCCGCTTCCAAAAGTTAGTGTTCGTATGGAGAAGAATGGGCAAGAAACTCCACCGTTACTCTTTTTAAAAAATTTACCAGGTTTTGTATACATTCATTATATAATTATATGTGAAGACGATGCCTAGAATAAAATTAGCCTACCACAAAAGGTAAAAAGAATTAAAAATAAAGCAATGACAGGTAAATCAATTATGTGATAGATGCTCACCTAATTACAAATATTGTAAAAGTAGATGATTTTCCTAGAATTTTAACAAGTGTGTCAGTTACTGTAGTCACAGAATGTAAATATAAATGTCAAAATTAAAAAAATATATATAAATTAAGTTGCAACCAGTTTGATTTTCTAGAAAGTTGCTCCATGTAAAATACTGGTATTCAGTTGCATCCAGTTAGACTGGAAGCCGACCCTAGCATAGGTGGGAAAAGGCTAGGCAGATGACGGTTGCGTAGTTACGCAACTCCGCAAAATAAAACTGCACTGTCTATTTTTATTTATGTTTTTTATTAATAATACAAAACTTTCCTATACATTTTTATAAATTACAAAATGTCATGAAGTTTTTGGTTATACTAGTATGTACCTAACAACCTAACTAGGGCAGCAAAATATAATATTATTCATTTAGTCTTTATTCACTTGTATGATTTTACATTGATATAGAAAACAATCCGAATGACTGAGTTGCGCCCTGAAACAGAAATGTACGTTAATCAATATTTATAGGTACTTTATGAACGAGATTATGGGTCTGATATATCCTGAAGAAGACATCTAAGAAAGTCATGGAATCCTTGGGTTGTGCACGTTTGAAAGGTCTAAATTACAAGAAGGGTTAGTTAAAATTAGGGTTGCCAACTTTTTATATCAAATATAATATTTTCGAAGCTATTGCCTGTAAAAATAGAGTAGGTGGCAAAAAAGTAAAAAATAAATAGGTACCTATACGTAGGATGTTTCAAAAATATTTTATTTTTGAAATGCATACTTTTTGCTACTTTGATCCTTTATTAACAGATTTTTTTTTTGTTTCAAACTAGTAATTATTACACTCATAATTAAGGTTTTTATTCTTTATTTTATAAGGGGTTTTTATCCACACGGAAAGTACAAAAAAGTTACAAAATATCATTGAGAATAATACCGGCCCTGTGGCGGTCATCTCGCCATTTTTTATATTGAAATTAAAATAGCTAGATACGCCAATTTTTATTTTTCTTAGAAATTTAATATTTAGGTCTCTAATATAGCAGGATACTATGTATATTATATAGTAACAATCACACAACCAGTCTTACCAAGGGGTATCGTATTACCCTGGGTTGTGACGGTCAGATAGGCAGTCGCTCCATCTAAAATACTGGTATTCAGCTGCATCCGGTTAGACTGGAAGCCGACCCTAACATAAAAACTAGCCTTTTTTTAGCAGATGATGTGACTATATTATATAGTAGGTTTGGCAACCCTAGTTAGAGTATATTTAACCGCATTTCGACGAGCTCATAGACCATGTATGCCCACTAAGGTCAGTTTCTTCTACAAGTTTACAAAAAGCAACTCCTTAAAAATAATTTCCTTTTTCTCTAACATTTAGTTAAAATGTTGCAACTTACCATTCTATTGCTAGGCTTTACTAGGTCTCGTTGGAGACGGGGCCAGAGCATCCCTGTGACAACAAACAACTCCTTGTAGCTATCTAGTACTCTACGAACCACAAGCATGTATGTAGTCCTGCATAATTAACGAACAAACTACTTTATGGAATGTTTGATGCTATGAAACTTAATCGAAAGTGTTTAGTAACTCTTGTCTCTAGAATCTTCACTTTAATAGAATTTTTACAATTTGACGTTTTGAACGAGAACGTCGGTGTCTACGTATTGAAACAGCGGATATTGGCAAATCATTGCGCTACGTCGACTGTACTGTTACGCGTGAAGGCGTAGCGAATGTTAGAGAAAGCGTAGCGCTACGTCGACTGTACTGCTACGCGTGAAGGCGTAGCGGATGTTAGAGAAAGCGTAGCGCTACGTCGACTGCAGCGCTACGCGTCAACGCGTAGCGAATGTTAGAGAAAGCGTAGTGCTACGTTCGACAGTTCTGCTACGCGTGAAGGCGTAGCGGATGTTAGAGAAAACGTAGCGCTACGTTGACTGCAGCGCTACGCCTCAACGCGTAGCGAATGTTAGAGAAAGCGTAGCGCTACGTTCGACTGTACTGCTACGCGTGAAGGCGTAGCGGATGTTAGAGAAAGCGTAGCGCTACGTTGACTGCAGCGCTACGCGTCAACGCGTAGCGATTGTTAGAGAAAGCGTAGCGCTACGTTCGACTGTACTGCTACGCGAGAAGGCGTAGCGGATGTTAGAGAAAGCGTAGCGCTACGTCGACTGCAGTGCTACGCGACAACGCGTAGCGGATGTTAGAGAAAACGTAGCGCTACGTACTACGACAATACCGCTTATAGACAGGCAGCTATAAAAAATTATAAATGTAGTTTTTATTTTATTGTAGTTGTTGGACACAACGGGTCAAAACCTTGATACATTCGAAACCATTCAGAAAAGGACAGTATTACACTGACGACTGTCCTTTCCCCTAAATAGCTAGACCATTCTGCATCTCACTACACCAGCTCTTTACACGACTACGGCGAAGCAGAAAACTGGTTTATGATTTTAGCAGGCCATTTGTGTGTGTGTATTCTCTCCTCGTACCGACACGAACTACATAATATCTTCTATACTAATAAAGTTGAAGAGTTTGTTTAAACGCGCTAATCTCTGGAACTTCCAGTCAGATTTGAAAAAATATTTTTGCGTTTGATAGCCCAATTCTTGAGGAAGGCTATAGACTTATAGCTGTAGGCTATATTTAACATCACGTTAGGGTCATTATGAGCCGAGCAATAAAAAAAGTCAGAAAAACGCTAAGCGGAAACGAAGTAATAGCGCGGGCTGGCGATGCGATGCGACGGGTGGAGGACAAATGATTTCACGCGGACGAAGTCGCGGGAAGAAGCTAATTATCTATACATATAATAAAACAGTGGCGAAGTTAAAACTATACATTGAATATTTTTGAAAAAAAGTAATTGCTACGAGGTGTGTGAACGATTTTGATGCTGAAAATATAGTTTTTACGATTTTTGGCAGTTTATCTAGTTGTATATTCCAGATTGACGTAAAAACTACTGAATAGATTCTGTTCAAATTTCGCACAGATATTCCTTAAAGGTTTGGTCTTCGAATAGGCTCTATGTTATCACGATATTTGCTATGGGGGATTAGCAATATTGCATTACGTTCGTATTCAAATAGATATGGATTTAATCGCTGAAATCAATATCATCACGCAAACTAAATTCCACCTAACTAGTTAACGAGTTAGGTGGAATTTAGATTAAATTAACGACTTCACGATTCCGATTAACTTATAGTGTTAATAGAATTCAGAGTCACGTGAGCGAAGCCGCGGGCTCAGCTAGGACAATAGCTAACTGCGTAGTAAATATGTGTATATGCCAGTCAGCAACGTGGCAAGACTATGTTAATCCGCTGTCAAGTGTGCTTTGTGTGATGCCATGACAATCGTTGGATCATTCGGTTCCCTACAAAATGGTTGAGCTGGATGGTGCTGATCCACGCGTCATGTTCGTGAACGGGCGCCGTCGGTTGAGACTGGTCATCTCTTGACTGCCAAGGCTTATTTTTAATATTATATTTTGAATTGTTTCTTTGTGTCTTTTTTTACATTGTTCTCACATATAGAAGCAACATGAATAATGTACCCAGGATTTTGTAATATCTTGATTTAAAAGAGTGTCCATGGAGTTTCTTGCCCGTTCTTCTCCATAGAGATCTACGTTTTGGAATGGGCAACTAGTTCAACTTTCTGACTAACTGACAGACTATTTGATTTAGACAATTCAAAAATGCCTGTACAAGGTTTAATTGAAATAAATGCTTTGAGTTTGAGTTTTAATCGTTGCCTTGTGCACTGTGCAGGCCAGGCTGTAGTTGACGATTGCATAAGTTTAGCCGACCTCATAATTGCTTTATCACTTTTGACAACAATTCCCTGAAAAGGACATCATTCAGGTTTCGAACATTTTGTGTCCAAAATGTAAGTCAGAAAAAAACGGGTTTGTTATGGAAAATAACATTCGCAACATTTTTTACTATTACAACGAGAATATACAATTAACCCTTCCGCTGCTATTTAAGTTTGAAAATATTATAAATCATATTTTTACTGAAAACCGAAATTCGAGCATTACACTCATTTAAAATTCGACCGGTTCTGTGATTCTCGCATCCAGCGGATTCCTGCGGTCTTCACCACCATCGGTTCACCTTGTGGGAGGCCTACCAACGTTTGATCGTCCGTTACGCGGTCGCCACTCCAGAGCCTTTCGGCCCCATCGGCCATCGGTTTTCCGAGCAATGTGCCCTGCCCACTGGCACCCGAAGAATTTTCAAACTTCGGCAATTCTTCGGCTTATGTCGGTTGCCTTGGTTCTCCTGTGGATCTCTCCTTGCTGATTCGATCACATCGACAGGAAAAGTCTAAGCAAGTCCTCTCCATTGCCCTTTGGGTGACTTTCAGCCTTCTAATGATCCCCATTGTAAGCGACCACGTTTCAGTTTCATACATCATCATTGGCAACATGCACTAGTCACATCTGCGGTATGTGAGACGACAAGATATTGCGTAGCTTCCTGAACGCTGCCCAGCCTAGTCAGACTCGACGATTGACCTCTTTCTCGAAGTTGATCCTACTTAACTGGATAGTGTGTCGTAGGTAAACATAAGCGTCCACAACTTCGAGTGAAGAGTCTCCAATGTTCATGAGACTGGGTGTAACCTGTGTGTGTGTGTGTGTGTGTGTGTGAGGACATCGTGGAGTACGTGCGCCAGAAGACGAGGTACGCGGCGCGCCGAGTGTGTACTGAAAAAAAAAATCAGCTGTTCCCTACATTTTGACGAGTTATACGAACATTTTAGGGAACAGCTGATTTTTTTTCGCGATTTCAGGTTTGGTGCCATAGTAAAAGGTGTTCATAATGATGAGTACAATGACCTCATAAGAGGTTGTTAATATTTTACCAATAACCCTGTATATACAATCAGGAATTTAGCCGTTCACTGTAGTATTGTGTTCTATTCCATGAAATAGTTTTGGATAACTTTATAATTGTATTTTCGTGATTGTGATGAGAATATGGCTAATTTCCGTAATTAAAAATGTTCAAAATCTATAATCTCATCTCAGCGACAATCAATGTCAAAAACTTGTTAAAAATGTATGGATTATAAAAGTAATTTTGACAGATTGAGACTCGAGGTCAGACTGTGAACGTTTTTAAAATTACGAGAATTGATCCCACGGTCTTTTTTGTAGATAGTACTGAATGTTCGCAATTACAGATTACAGTTTCATTCAATATTATTCATAATCGTGTCCATGGCCATCAAATTATATCAGCCAAGCACTCGAAATTTTCAAGATCAATGCACATAAATTTATTTAAATTTTGATGTTTTTGCGGATTTTTTTTTCCAAAACTAGGATTTTATTGTACCAACAATCTTGCCACTCTCTTCCCGAACATAAATTTTATTTCGAAAACAAGGTTCAGGAATTGTGGGAAGGAAAGGACAAAGGTAATGAGATAAATAACAAACTTTCTTTCGATGTTACTATTATTATTTATTTTTATTTCCATCTTAGTCTTAAGACAACTGTGTCCTTAACATAGGCACACATACAAGATGCTTGTCAATACATAGGCATATTAACCATTATCTATACAGCATCTATATGTACAATAGTATGTGTGTACCGACGAAGCCCCCTGTTATTAAGTAGAACATGTGTCAAGTCGGCGCCTCCTACACTAGTACAGTCCACTATGTGAACCTCGTACAACAAGCTTCTTATTTATTTAATTTACGACATTTACTGGCAGTGCAACTGACTTGTGCACGTTTCGTACCACAATTCACCGATTTATTATTCATTAATGACAGATATGTAGCGCGAGAGTTAATTTACAAAAAAAGCAGATAATCGCGAATCGAAAACCTTCGAAAATAGTTATGTTTCTATTTCTTCTTTACCATCTAGTCCCGAAATGCTTAATTAGTGACAAAGTTATTTGTGAACACGGCACTATGTTGTGTTGTAAATGTTACGGGCAAATAGTTCGCGACTCCATTAATTAGTAAATACACCATTACAGTACCAGTCGTTAATGTTTATTGGAAAACTTTATAATTACATTTTAAATATTATTTGAATAAGTGAGCAGCGCGTGATGTGAGCTGCGCCCGCGGCGAGCACGCGCCTCAAAATCACACTGAACGCCTTCCAGGCGCTAAATTATAACTTGATCACAGAATTAAAAAACATACTAAGTGCTGAACTAACAGTTTTATATTGATATACAGTACCTCTAATAACAAAAATAGGTTTTTTGGTAAAAATATTTTTTGTTTCTTCTTAACCGATAGGTAATCGTTATTATTATATCATATTGTGCTATTTTTTTTAATTTAAAAACTCGTTATCGAGGATAAAGTCGACAATCGAAAAAAACCACCGCTATGTAAACTTATAATACATCGTAGTATTTTACATTACCATGAAATGAGGTCGTAATAATACAAAGATTCAAACTTTCACTACACTAAGCGATTTACACGACGCTAAGACGACTTTAAAATATCAAAAATGATTAATATTAAAAATTATAAATTCTAAGTTTACAGTCGAAAACAACAAAAAAAATGAACTCTATTAAAATTATTACAGGAGATCTGAACGTTTATAATGTGAGACTTATGTTACGAGATGTAGCAGAGTTGTATGCTGTTATGTCCGGAGTACCTAGCTCGCGACTAAATGCTGCCATCACGAAATCACATCATAATCGATTCGATAACGGTCTTCTTTGGTACTCGCTCTAATACTGCGGCCCTCGATTCAACGGTTAATGATAATTTATTACCTCGTTTTTTTTTTCTACTTCACTCCCTACAAGTCTTAAACATGTGGCTGTTGGCTTACAGAGTTTCAGATCACAGTGTAATCAGTCAATTTAGTTCCCAAGGTATAAAATTAAAGTAAAGCATCATACAACCGTTTTTTACGAATTGAGAACCGCTAAGTATTAAAAGCTAGTTGTTTTTTTTTTAAATAATGAGTACAAATAATGTCGAAAGTAACACATATTCCATTTTTATTCATAATAATTTGAATAAAAAATCATATTAAGTCCTGGTATTTTAACTAGCATGGTTTATAACGAACAATCCGATTGTTAACTAACGCAGTTAGAATAACAAATTTAACAAATTTTTAAGTCATGACAACACAATGAATGACAAAACTGACACGCACACAATCTTTTGTCAAGAAAATATACCAGTTTTACAACATTATTATCCTATGCCTTGACACGGGAAAGATATTCTCTCAACTTATCTAAATAAAACAGTATTCTATACATAAGTAATGCATTGATGTTCATTGTTAAGTAACCTTGGAATTTAAACAGATGCAATTACAATAGCGAGTATTGTAAATGCATCTCTAAATCGTGTCATATCATAGGACCAAAATGTTAACATAACACATTTTAAGGCATTGTCGTTACATAATTATATGTAATGTATGAAAAGCGTAGAGTAAAATTGAAGTGGTTACGTTTCATACATTGAAAATCTTGAAAGAAATGAGATCTACACCTTTCTTGTTAGTCAATCATACACTTGCAGAATTGGAAAACCTCAAATAGTCAGGTAGCTTACAAATCACGACACGGCAACGGTCACATCAAACCCATGGTTTCAGAAAAGCCATTCAAATTAATTGATTTGCTATGAGTGGTGAACGTGAGATTTCATCATAGATTAACTATACAGTCTTGAGCGGCCTTTTCAAAACTGTGTCGTCTCGTTCACACAAATACACTGCTTTATTTGCTGTCCAAAATTAACTGTATTTTAAATCCAAAGGTCGTCAAAATGTCTTAAGGAAGAGGTAAATACCAGTTATTTTTCAAACTGTACTGAACATGCAGGCCTGCGCAAAAACTAGCAGTGTATTTATGTGTTTTAGGTCACCAAGTGTCATGGATAAGCAGTCAACAGACACACCAGTAATTCTTATTCATTCAGTTTTTGTTAGTCAGTTATTCACCCAATGATTTCACAAACTTAAGCTTGCACTATCCAAGATATCATATACTCAACATAATCAAATCAATAGAAGGATCAATAAAAGCCTTTTTAAGAAAATAAAACCTTTATATTATTCTGAAATTAAATCGTCAATTTAACTGGTAAATACAAAAATTACGGTGTGACCGTACCATTCTTTGTGATCAAACATTACCTAAATATTATAAATTGTGACTAATCCAAGCTGCAAAAACAAATTATTTTCGGATTCCGTAATGAATTTATTTTCTATTGATTTTAAATAATCCTATTTACACGTTTTTTTTTCCAACATCTTTTTTTTATTTTTGTGAAATATTTTTTTTTACATTTTCATTAATTTGCTTAGGGGCCAATCATCAGAGTTAATAATTCTTATTTTAAAAATATGAAATCCCTTGTCTATCGGAAGACAGCCGTTTTAATTAATTACAGAAATTGGCATAAATCATCACACTAGCATCTTTAATACAGGGATGAATATTTAGATCTCGAAAGATGTTAAGCTTATCATGCTAAAGCTGAATTTGGACCAGCGAGATTACTTCTAGAACCTGCGCCAGATAAGGCCTAGAACAGTATACAAACTATTCCTTACCAAACTAGTTCTATCTAATAATGTCAGTGTCGAAGTAAATTCTCTCGCTCGTAAACTTAAACATACACTATCTGCTATAAGATCGGTCCCAGTAGACAGGAAAGGTAATATAATGTGATTTTGTTCGCAGCTTTTAGTCTATACACGATAGAAACAAAAGCGTGAGGCGGGAGTAATGAGGTGCGCCCACGTCTACAAGTGGCGCCCAACGTGGGACAGCCGTGTGGTAGTACCCGGGCGTAAATGTGACGTATCGAGCTTTAGAAAGAGACTGTCACACAGGTATGAGTGATGGAGGCGATGCGCTACAAAACCAAACTTTTACTAAAATTGGATAAGCCATATTTAGGCTGTCTTTCCACCAGGCATGTGCTGAGCTGCGTAGCAATGGATATGTGGTGTGTGTATAATATCAACAAACAGGGTCTTTTGATTTTCATAGGGATTTGGGTTAGCTCTGAAGGAAGATTGTTCAACGAAGGTAAGTTTCTTACATACGCGCTAAACGCACCTTAATAGCACACCGATCACAACAAGCTCAGGTACACTGGTTAGCTCCAGTGGAAATTGACACATAGTTTCGTAGTTTAACTTCACCGTTTAGCTACCTTGCACTGCCCAAAGCCCCATCTCTTCCAAGATATACTATGAAAATCAAACGACCCTGTAGGTTGATATTTTACAAACATGCATCGCTCCGCAGCTTAGAACCTATTTGGTGCAACAGAAGCCTTACGGCCGGGTACTGTATGTCGTCAAGTGGCGCCCAACGTGGGACAGACGTAATGGCGCCCAACAGGGACAGCCGTGAGTCTGGGCAGTGCGTAGTGTGAGTGCTGTTCGTATGTGTGTGTGTGTTATGTAGAGGAGGCAAGATTACTCTGTGTAGTCCCAGCAGTCCTTCTCGTAGCCCTCGTGTACGTGCTCCAGCAGCACCTTGCGCCGGCTGTCGCAATATCTAGGTACAACGGAGTCATGTTAAAAATAAAGGTTTTTAGATAATAGCTTCATATGTTAATTACATGGGTTGTCAATGACACTTTTTTAAATTGTTAATGTGGCCCAATACTCTATATAATCATCATCTGCCTAGCCTTTTCGCAACTATATTGGGGTCGGTCACTGAAGGGGTTAGAAAATGAGAACAGTTTATTATTATTAAACATGGACTCACCTATACTTATCCTGGACCTTCTGTTTGATATCAGCCAGGTTCTCGCTAGTGATGTCACGCTCCAAATACTCGGAGAGCGTCTCCGTGGCCGATTCCAGATCTCTCTGGTTGTCTTCAAAGATCACCGACTGGTTGTTCTTGCGCAAGTAGTACGCGAACACGTAGGTGTACATCAGCGTCTGTCGGCACTGACACAGGATGTCCACTGCCTTCTTCAGGAATTGCACCTGTTACCAGTTTTAATAATCACTTTTTGATTTAGATGTGGGTACTTTAACATTTCTGTGTTCGGTTGCGTTGGGGAAGTGTTATCGCTAAGAGTTTGCAGCTTAAAACTAAAAAAAATAACTAAGGTGGAAATCTAAAGGTAAAAAATGACAATCGATACTGTGCAGCATTGGCAAATTAAACAACATGAAGATGGCAAAATGATGAGAAGATTCGGCATTTTAAACTTTCTTCATAAGGATATGAAAATTATTACCGTCTGCAGTCGTACAAGTGGTCTAGCAATACACACAACTAGATAAAAACGCAAGAACAACTAACCACTGCAAATATCCGCCATCTAATAAAATGACTTACCGGAAAAGTAACACCTGCCGGCAAAAATCATAAAACAAAAAAAAGCAATATTATAACAATCACATACTTCAATCCAGCTCATGTTGTGTTGCTGCATTTCCTCCATCTTCTCCTTGACAGAAGCGTAGAGCTTGGACTCGAAGCGCAGCGATTGCATGTGATTCATGTAGCGGTTGCAGTAGAATAAGTAGCGCTGCAGCGCTGCACGAGATCGCTCTTGAGCGTCGCGGGCCGCTTTAGCTTCGTCTTCATCGTACCTGGTGGAACCATTAATGGCGGTTTCTGGTGTAACTAAACTCAAATGATGTGGTATGTGTAATTTAAAATAGAACGAGAAAGGAATGGAAGAGAAAATAAATTCTACAAACATGTTAAGGAGAAAGCGCCAGGCTAGCCCGCGAAATTCAATTTTTTTTAGGTTTTATGCTATTTGCTGGTCAGTATTAAGTTGTACGTTGATTAAAATATGATTCGCGGTCGTAACAAATACGTATTTACAGAATTATAATCATTAAAGTCATCAACACAACTCTCTAAGACCATGTAATTCCCAAATGTCAAGATTTCATGAAATAGTCATTCTTGGGGATTACATGGTCTTAGAGAGTTGTGTTGATGACTTTAATGATTATAATTCTGTAAATACATATTTGTTACGACCGCGAATCATATTTTAATCAACGTACAACTTAATACTGACCAGCAAATTGCAAAAAACGTAAGAAAATTTGAATTTCGCGGGCCACCTTAGAGCTTCCCCCTTAAACAGTAGGAAGCAGTAGCAGTCTAACATGTCTCTTTCAAGACTTAATTATCATCTGCCTAGCCCTTACCCGACTATGTTAGGGTCGGCTTCCAGTCTAACCGGATGCAGCTGAATACCAGTATTTTACATGGAACGACTGCCTATCTGACCTCCACAACCCAGTTACTGGGTAATACGATACTCCTAGGTAAGACTGGTTGTCAGACTTCCGGGCTACTGACGACCCGTAACGAGTGTCAAAGATCTACGAATGACAGCCGGGACCAACGGCTTAACGTGCTTTCCGAGGCACGGAGGGGTCTTGGTATGTGAAGTTCCCATCCCCGGACCAACCGCGTCAAGCGTAGCTTGATCGATCGACCGGGGCGTTATTACTTAGCCACAAGCCCCTCTTCAAGACTTAATTAGGCATAATTAATTATTGATCGTGCCCATCGATGTCTATTTCTCGAACTACGTAAAGACTGATTTACACGGTGTAATTTAATTACCTATATTTTAAAGCAACAATAAAAAAAATTCAATGGTTGCTTCCATTTTATCGTAAACCACAGGCAAGAAGCCTGCATCGTGTAATTAGGCCACTAGAAAACATATTTCATTTTTGGCTTTGATACGGTTATCAAACTTCATTGTAAGTAGCGAAGTTATAATACAGTGACATCAACGCGCAAATTATAACCATAGATTCAGTACATAATTCTGAACCCTCCTGCGTTGAAATGTTTCGTCGCGCGTCGATACAACCCTGTATACTACAGTAGTAGTGGTGGTGGTTATTGTATGTTATAGTTATTAAATTGTGTATGACCAAATTAGTTAATGTTTTATGGCCGACCATACCTATTGCAATTGTACCAGCTGCTACCATGCGGCTCCCAGGGCCCGAGGCACACCCAGCAGAAGTCCGCCTTGCAGTTCTGGTTCTTGCACACCATATGGTTGCAGCCGCCGTCCTTCTCGATCGTCACGTTGCACTTCGGGCATTCCTTCGTGTTCGCAGCGATCCAGTTCGACGTCTCCGAATCGTCATCGCACTTCTAGAGGAAAGACGATGATGTTGACACAAACTGGTGTATGAACTTGTTTAACGGAGCTGTCCAATATAATAGGCTATTTGACAATGTAAAAAATAAGGTCATAATTATTGACACTCGTATAGATTATCGCTTTTAAAATCGATTTTCATTAATTTTACTACAAAACAATGTATTATTTATAAAAAAAATCCCGAAAAAATTTCAACTTTTTAAATCTGGCGCCACGTAAACGAAAACGGTCTGGATTGGCTGAACTTAAGATGACGTCATGATTTAGTAAATTTCTGTCTATCGTTGACAGAACAGATGACTTTTGTCTAGTATCTCGACCGTTTCAACGTTTGTTTACGTGAATCGTGACGTCACGACGCCATATTGTTAAAGATAGCGTTTTGGCGGCTTATTTAAACAGTATATTTTTATTTACTATTTTTTAAAAGAAATACATTATGCAATTTGAAGTAATAGGTTTTTGTGGGCTCGTTAGACACCATTAAATAATCTGAGATGTTTATCAGAAACCAGTCAAATAGCCTATTATGTGAAGAAATTAACCGTTTACAATGTAGTAGTTTCGGCCGAAGTTGCGGGCGATTGTCCTCCGTATCACCTACGGACTTAAGATTGCTTACGGCCCAACCTAAGAATGAATGACACAATGATTTGACAATTATTGTTCCTACTCCCGATGTCTTTTCACCTGTTCGAAAATGTTTATTAACCTTTTGAACGCCAGAGCATAAACGCACGCGCGTGCCCTCCACGCCAAGCCACAATTTTAAATATTTAAGGTATACAAATAAAAACACACAAAAGTAATGATTTAATTGTTTATTTCGTGATAAAGTGCACTGCATTTTTGTCACATATTTGTGTCGCTGGCGTACAGGCCACGCGCTTGCTTGTCACGTATATGTGACAATGGCGTTCAAAAGGTTAATCGGGTGTGGGGTTCACTCCGAAGTTTGGAAACGCTTTCGGATGGGCCTGTATCTTCGTTGACGAACTTAGAGATGCGACGATTACAAAAATCTTGTGAACAAGATTATAATCTGTTATCACATTACCTTGATCCACTTCCGGAGCAGGCAGCACCGCACTGGGTCGTGCCAGTTCTCGCCGCACGCGAAGCAGAACGTGTGTCCGCAGCGACACGTGACGGGCGCCGACTCCACGTACGCCACCTTTATCGCGTTGCTGCAGTCCGGAGACGGGCACCAGCGCAGGAGCCGGTTGCACTGCACATGTTACAAGCATTAGAGTGTCATCATCTGCCTAGCCTTTTCCCAACTATGTTAGGGTCGGCTTCCAGTCTAACCGAATGCAGCTGAATACCAGTATTTTACATGGAGCGACTGCCTATCTGACCTCCACAACCCAGTTACTGGGTAATACGATAACCCTTGGTAAGACTGGTTGTCAGAATTTCGGGCTTCGGACGACCCGTAACGACTATCACAGATCCACAAATGACAGCCGGGACCAACAGCTTAACGTGCTTTCCGAGGCACGGAGGGGTCTTGGTATGTAAAGATGGTCACCCATCCACGGACCAACCGCGGCAAGCATAGCTTAACCTGATCGATCGACCCGTGCGGCTGTTATTTCTTAGCCACAAGCCCCTCTCAAGCATTAGAGTGTATTGTAACTTATTGACGGACATTACATATAAACGGTTTAGGATCATCACCTAAAAGTGTCCGTCAAAGCGCGTTATGGAAACTTATGTTATTTGTTTAAAAGTTAGGAAAAATCGTCTATGGTAGAAATATTTGTAAATATGTGAACACCATGTATCTATCAACATAATATTCTATACGTCATTGCTTCATTTTTAATACTTTGTACCTATTTTAATATAGTAATTTTAGTTCTGGTACTTGCGGAAATAGTATTGCAATCAAGGAAAACATTGGTAGCCAAGGTCAGCCAGTTTCAAGAGCACTTTAAATGTCGGCTAATAGTAGGTATAATCATATAACATTCCCACTGCTGGGACACAGGCCTCCTCTCTATGAATGGGAGTGGGCCGTAACCCCCAAATTATTTATTCACCAAATTAGTGATGAAATAATTTACACAAACTAGAACGCCTGTCTGGGTTCCCACAACCTGCTCATAAAGAAGAACTTATAAGTCGGACCGTTACCACTGAGCCACAACTGCTCTCGGTCGGTCTATGCTTGGTTTGTCTGACCTTAATGCTATAACTTCCTCTGCATAACCCTTCGGGAATTTCAGGCGTGATGTTATGTTATGTGTAGAGATCGGATATTCGGATGTATATTCACCTAAACTTGAGATTTTGACTAATATGGAATGCGCTTTTGTATCGATCGTAAAAATCCCGTGATTCCGGAATTTTGTTTTTTTTTTACTATAGAATCGGATGCATATTCTATCTAATATTGTAAAGTAGATAGATAGATACCAAACTGCAATAGCAAACAACGTCAAGATAAGATAACGGACTACATTTAGAATAATTTTGTTTTTATAAGTCCTTATTTCCACACTATACACCCGACTAGTTATGCATTCCCGGTGTTCCTGGCATACCGGGATTTTTTTACAGAAATAATATTTTAAGAAGCCGCTTCCATACTTTCATAGCTATATATTTACTTTAGGTAAATATGCATCCGAATATCCGATCTCTAGTTATGTGTTATACATAATATGTATAACACATAACTAGAGATCGGATTATATACTTACCTCAACAAAACTATTGGTGATGATGTGTTGGTACTTGAGCTTGACGCGCGGGTCGCGCACCAGGCGCATGACGGTCGCGTCGTCCACGAGGATGTCACACGCGTGGGCCGCGCACGCTATTGTCTGACCCTAGAAAAAAATACACAGATTTTAGGTTTAAGTTTTAACGCTAGAACATAAAGATTGATTCAAATAAATATCTGTATAACTTTTGTTCAATCAAACATTGTAGTCGCATTGTTGCATTCATCACTAATTCTTTTCATTGAACACTATTAGTGTATGCAATGTAGTGTACTACTGATAGATTACTCTGTAGTATCACTATAATAATATTAACATCTGCGACGTAGCGTGTAGCGTCAAACTAGGACTTAGCCATGGCTTGTTCAAAAATCCTCATTAAACTACCAGCCGTCGATTCCGTAAAAAAAATAATCGTGAAAACTTATGTGAAGTGACCGTGAACTGAGCTGTCATTACGCAGTACGCTATTAGGTATTGACACTATTGACAGCTCACTCCACCTAAGTTTTCACGGTGAGATTTTAACAGAATAGATCAGAGGGGCAATTCTCGTAATTTTATGAACGTTCACAGTCGGATATCAGTGTCAATCTGTCAAAAATTCCTCTAATTTCCCTACATTTTTGACATTTTGCTTGTCGCCGAGTTAAGATAGCGAATAGATTATGAACGTTTTAAATTACGAGAATTGACCTTCAGCTGTCTCGTTCATCTTCTAGTCTAGTTTGTAAGCATTGATATCGATACCATTATTTGGTTTAAATCTATATCGTGACCCAGCTATAAGTAGCATTTTAAATCTCCAATATCAATCAGTACTTTCTACATAATAACATAATGTAGTAACAAAAATATTATTCTGATTCGACTTTTATCGGCTTTGAACGGTGCAATAAATCGTGAATTTCATTCTGAACTTTCTACATAATAATGCAAGGTAATGGCGCTAAAACAATAACATTTGATTGTATTCGACTGTACTGTATCACGACACGTGCAGTCAATGTTATCTTTACATAAATACTATTAAAAAAGGAATAATACCGACATTTCAATCACCAAAAGGGGTCACTGACTAACACACACAAAGGAGTTTCAGGTACTTATTACACTTTAGTTACAAAAAGAGTGTATTCTTTGTATGTGTGTGTTGTCTTTAGTTATTCATGCAGGGGTAACCTCGAAAACGGAATAAAATTTTGATTGTAATATTTATGACGCATTGAAGTATCTGCATTAAGGTCGAGCACAGACGACCGAAGTGTAAGACGTCTGATCCAAATGGTGATGATGCGAAGAGTCTGTTCAGGTTCATGGCCCAAATGTGATCCGTAGCGGTATGTCTTTTGGGTACGGTGGGACTGTTATACGCATAGCGGTTATAAAACTCCCTAATAAAGAATAAAAAAGACGTCTGATATCTTTCATTTACGTTAGATTGTGTACTCTCGTATATTCCGTCATTGTTAAAATATCGGATTGGATCCAGGAATGAACGCTTCGATTTTTTAAGGACCTGTAAGACATCAGTGTTAAAGTATTGAATGACATCATCTGCATAGCCTTTACCCAACTATGTTGGGGTCAGCTTCCAGTCTCACCGGATGCAGCTGAATACCAGTATGTATTAAAGTATTGAATGTATGTTCTATTTTCGCCAACTTTTTTCAGACCGACTTTTGTAGGTCATCTGCGATACCAATGAACATAATACGTATTTGCTGGGAAGTTTTATACACAGTTTCTTGCTGAAATTGTCGCCTTAAACTAAGCAGATATTCAAATAGTACTTAGGTATACTTACTAGGCCCTCCTCCATTATTTTAGTAGTTAAATATTCACACCAACATTGTGTGCAAAATCTGTGGCCGCACTCCAGACCCGTCATCAACTGTAAAAAATAATGCATCATTGATTTCTGTATCATTATTTGTTAACATTCCCCTACAATTAGATTCACATACTTATCCATAAATAACTAAACCACAATAACTATCTGGGGGCTTACCGTCACCTCTTAAAGCAGGGCAGAAGTTGAACTGCACTACTTTTTTGTACGACGTCTTAGTACAAAAAAGTAGTGCAGTTCAACTTCTGCCCTGCTTTAAGAGGTGATGGTAAGCCCCCTGTACTCCATACAATAGTTTCCATGCGGGAATCAAATCCAAAAAACACAACCCAGCAACCAATAACTTAGTCATTGCGCCAATCGGGAGTTCAAACGCGTAAAAACGAATAATAATTGTTGTGTTGGCATTATGTTTTAAGATTAAATTATATAATAAATATCTTGTGTTCATAACATAATGTTTATAACATCTGGCCGTCTCTCTCTGGTCTGGTTCAATTATTGTCGCGTCAGAAATCTGACTGACCGATGCTATGTAAGATGTACCTTGTAAGCTTAAGTAGCTTACTATCTTATAAGACGAAGGGACACTCCACGACAAAGGGAATCCTAGTGTGAAGGCTAGTTCTATTTGAATTTTTAATGCTCTCTTGAACAATGAAGTTTTTATTATTTATCTAGTCTATTTAGATCATGCTATGTCGCATCCACATTACAAATCATCAATGTATTACATGTGAATCGCGGAGACAGGCCGCCGCGTTCCTGCGCTCAAGCAAGCGCGCAACTTCATACAAAATGTAGGTAATAGGAATAGAAAGTAGCGACGCGTCGTGTTTACGCGCGCAAACTCTGTGCAACTATCTAAGTACAATTATTTTTCTTATCTATATATACTAACTAATAAGCTGAAGAGTTTGTTTGTTTGAACGCGCTAATCTCTGGAACTACCAGTCGGATTTTAAAAATTATTTTTGCATTTCATAACCCAATTCTTGTAGGTATTTAGTATCACGCTATGACCCTTAGTCTAGCAAAAATAAAAAAGTCGGAAAGATCGCTAAGCGAAAACGAAGTGATTGCACGGGATGTGATGCGATGCGACGGGGTGGGTCGGGATCAAGAAGCTAGTCTTGATAAAATAACAAAAGAACTTGAGCTTAATCATCTTGTGAGCCTAGCAAGAATTTTCAATTTTAAAAATGAAAATACCCGTTTTGATCATAATATCCTTCGTTTTAAGACTTTATTCATCTCTATGGGTGATACTTATTGTGCTTGTCGCAAAAATTTTAACGAAAATGCTATAGGATAGAACTGCACTTTCAAATTTATTTAAAAGATCACAAGCTGTAGTAATAGGAGGATACCGTTCTAATTTTACTGAAATCCCTAGCGGTGTTCCCCAGGGTTCCCATTTGGGGCCTCTTTTTTACAACGCTTATTTATTTGACATCACTGACTGTTTTAAATACTCTGAACACTTAATGTACGCTGATGACAAAAAAATATTTTATAAAATAAGATCACTGGATGATTGTAGGGCTCTTCAAGAGGACCTTAATAACTTAAATAAATATTACATAAAAAACAAGATCACAGTAAACGTCACTAAGTGTCAATGTATTAGTTATACACGTAAAAAAAATCCTGTTGTTTACTCTTATAACTTTAATGGAATTGTCATTGATAGAGTCAAGATGGTCCGAGATTTAGGAGTAATGTTTGACAGTAAATTAACATTCTCAGATCATATTGACGTTGTTAGTACAAAAGCTTATAAGAACTTAGGCTTTGTTATTAGATCGTGTCAAGTATTTAAAAGCATCGAGGCTCTTAAATCGGTGTATTTTGCATATGTCCGCAGCGTCTTAGAATATGCGTGCCCAATTTGGTCCCCCCAATATATTATTTATAAGAACCAACTAGAACGGGTTCAAAGAAAATTTGTTAACCACCTTAATTATCGCCTCCGTAAACCTCCGATGACCTATGAAAATAGTTGTCGAACACATGGTCTACTAACACTCGATGAAAGACGCAAAATTATGGATATGTGTTTGCTTTATGACATACTCAATGGACGCCTCGATTGCCCTGAGTTGGTCGCACAGGTAACTTTCAACACTCCCCTTCGGCGCACTCGTCACACGACGATGCTACACGTGCCGCGTCACTCGACTAATTACGCCAAAAATTGTGTATTGACCCGTATTGCTCGAATTTATAACACAGATTTCTCACAGGTAGATATATTTAATTGTAGTAAACCTACATTCAAAAAACAAATAATAAAAACGATAAAGAAAGACAATTTATAAACGGCTAATCTCTTTTTAATTATTTAGACTTTTTTTTTTTTCTCTTAATATGTAATTTAAACTTTTTTTTTTTTCTTCTCTAAAATAAACTTAACTATAAGTTATATACCTAAAACTAAACCTTTTGTGTTTAAATATCTCTTGGTCTGTAGTCCGTTCGCATGTTTTATACATATCCTAGTTATGCAGGGAAACCTATTATTAGCCATACAATACTGTAATACACATGCTCTGTAACTTATTATTTGTATCGCTGTTGGTTGCCTAAATAAATAAAATAAAATAAAAATAAAATAAATAAAATTTACGTTAACGTTGACGACGCGAATTCGTGCTAGGGCCTCAGCTTTGAAATTCGTATTCCATCCCATGCTATGACATTATTAATATGACCAAACATTCCGTTATGTTGGTTAGGTCAGTGCTTCGGCAAAAATAATTGATACAGTCTGATTCTTACTTCATGGGTGCTTCCACGGAATAGATAAATTTATCTATTCCGTGGGTGCTTCGAACCTGAAGCGAGTCACTGCGTAGTAACAAATTCACATGTCAGCGGTTCACAGTCGCCATAAAGTTTGAATCGGGCTGTAACTGTATTCATTAGTGTTTGTGGAAAATAGTTTACTGATAACATTGTTACACTTGCATTTCCTGCAAAATTAAAGTAAACATCGGAAGTTGGTGAAATAATGAATCAAATCTAAACCATAATGCTATAAAACAAATTAAGAACTTTAAACTGTGGAATTCACTGACAAGTTACTCAACAGAAATCTATATATATAAAATGATAAACTGACTGATTGTTGATATATCAACGCACAGTCTAAACCGCTGCTCCTAGAGAAATGAAATTTGGAGGGTGTGTTCTTTGTGAAGAGTAGGTATCCACTAAGAAAGGGTTTTTCGAAATTCCACCCCTAAGAGGGTGAAATTTCACGCGGACGAAGTCGCGGGCAGAAGCTAGTTGTATTTATGAGCGTAAAAGTATCATAACAATGATTATATAGCATAATCATTAATCAGCCTATAATGTTCCCACTGCTGGGACACAGGCCTCCTCTCGGTGAGTAAATGCAAATTTTTGGTTCTAAAACATGCCTGCATGTTTTCTCACGATGTTTTCCATAACAGTTTTGAGAGCAGTGGTGATGAAATATTTTACACAAAGTAAAGCGCCTGTCTGGGTACGAACCTACGACCTACAACTCGTAAGTCACGGCCGTTCCACTGGGCCACCACTGCTCACAACAGTAATAACGATTTGTCAAAAATCTATTTACTCGTATAAAGTTAAACCTGGGAAGCGCCAGGGTAGCCAGGGCCAGTAAATATGAATCGCGATCGTAACAAGTATCGTAACAAGTAGCGCGGCGGTGCCGTACCATCCTTTTCTCGAAACAGTTCAGGCCATTTTCGACCATTTATAACTTCGTTGTTGATAAAACTAGAAGCCTGAATTTTCAGTAGGTAGCTAACCAAGCAGGCATTTTTAAAACACGGTGTATTTCAAATTTCATTCAATTTAAACCAGTATTTGTATATTTTGTTCAAAATACAACCTGACACTGACCTACATAATCATAATGAAATTATTATTAGTATTTTTATGTTATTGCTAATTACTAAATGTGTAAAATCTAAATATTTGCACGGCTGAAATGCCGAATATAGTGAAACCCATAGAGATCTTAAGAACTTATGTTAGCTACCTATATTCTCGCAAATAATATTATTAATATCATTCATACAAATTGCAAAAAACCTAAGAAAATCATAATTTCGCGCACATAACCTTAACCAAACACCGTTAAAAACATATAAATAAATGCTAAAGGGGAAAAACCTTTAGTCATTGGTATCTTATCAGTTTCCTTTGGGGGCACAAGATAACAATAACAAGATAAAGTTAATAACAAAAACAAGTTACTTACTGAGGTTGGAAGGATTGAAAAACATATTTCGCATTCCTCTGTCCCTGATGTTGATATCCGTCTGGGCAACTAGAATAAAACAGAGGACAATGTTAGCCCATTAATGTCCCACTGCGAGGCTTCCTCTCCAGGAAAATGTTGGATATTAGAGCAGGATCATCATTTTAGCCAATATATGTCCACAGCTGGACCAGGGGTCCTGTGCAGCGGGATAATTGCGTAACACATTATCAGTAGGAATGGATTTTTATTTTGACAGTTCAACAACATTCATTGAGTTATTTACGTTGTTAAGCAGACAAATTTTTCGAACATAAGAAGAAATGGATTAGCAACATGCTTCAAAATGATACAGATTGTGATTGATAGTGTTACGCAATTAGAGTGCTGGGTACCAGAACAATAACACTCCTTTCCCTTACCTCTATTAATGTATAAGCAGACAGGTAGAGATACACACTAAACTAACACTGTTTACCTTGAAGGTCATTCAACCTATCCTTGGCAGCTTTAGAATGGCAAAAAAAAAAAACAAGGTAACACTACCTGATCTTAGGTATTAAACCTTCTTTTTCTATACTATAATAATCAAAACTACAACAGTTTTTGAGAAAATCGCGGACATACCTACAAACATACATACATATGGGTCGAATACAGAACCTGCTTTTTGGAAGTCGGTTCAAAAAAAGAGAAAAGATTTGATTTTTATGTATGTTTGTTATAGGGATACTTTTAACCCCGAGGAAGGACATAGGCTACTTTTTATCGACATATCAAGCGGGCAAAGCCGCGGGTGTAATCTAGTCTCTACAAATATTATAAATAAAAAGAAAGATAAAACGCGGAACATCTCGGACGGAAGCTACTCTTTTGTAAAATCTCATTCTAGGTGATTTGGTTGGCTGTTATTAATTTGGTCAGCCAATCACAGCAGAGTTTGAGAGAGTTAGTAATATTATGTGATGATCAGCCTTTCAGTAAACGGTTGCCATGGCAGCGCCACGCTCAAATCATGACATTATTACTGTAAGTTAGCATGATTTTAACGATTTTGCAGTTGCAACAATGAAAACAATAAATAAAGTAATTGTTGTGATGTTGACCTAGAAAATACATATTTTACTAGCTAAGCTAAACAAATACAGGATATTTTTTTATGCATTGCGCAAATTTTCACAGGATGTTCTACTCATGAATATGAACAACTTTCACTATGGGTTCAAATCTGAAATCACGAAAAAAAAAATCTGCTGTTTCATACATTTTGGTCGAGTAGGTAGTATTGAACTATTGTATGAAACAGCTGATTTTTTTTTCGTGATTTCAGAGTTGATCCCATAGTGAAAGTTGTTCATATTCATGAGTAGAACATCCTGTGAAAATTTGCGCAATGCATAAAAAATTATCCTGTATATTGCAATTCTATATCAGATGCTATCTCTATGTATTATAAGAATACCATGCGTGAAGTTTGAATTCCACTTTACCTACCTAATAGCTGCATTATAAGGCAAACATTGGCATCGTCCCACTACAAATGGGATTTTGAAATTGAGGTTATTGAGGAAAATAGGCTAGTTGACAGAAAAAATACCTTAACAATTTTGTATCTTTGAATGATTCTGTGCTAAACTAAACATATCAAAACTCAAATTAATTTTGTAGATGATTATTATAATATAATAATCATCTACACAAAATTAATTTGAGTTATATTATTATATTATTTATATTAATTCAATAACACCTTGTATATGATATTAATATTTTCGAGAAAAAACTGCGTAAAAATTAAGCAATTGGTCACGTGATACTGAACGCGAATCAGAGAGCGACACGTCGCTCCAGGTAATTGACTGTAGGTACTTATTATGAAATTGTAAAGAGAAGCAAACTTCATAAATAAAACAAATAAATGAAAATATGTTACTCGACAATAAGTAACATGGATCCATAGCGTTAGTAACAATTTACTTACAAACACTGTAAGTATTTTTACCTCACGAATCGACGCGCACTTTACATGTGGTAAGCAAGCGTACGACCGACGTAACTTGGCGGGCCTGAATTTTGCGCAGAAGGCTGCGCAGTAATATTTTTTAGGAACCAAATGGTGACATGAGGCGAGTGCGAGTGAGAGAACATGCGCGAAAGTTCTTAGTGCCTATGTTCAGGCCCGCCAGGTTATGTCGGTCGTATTGTACAGACGCCAGCACATCAAGTTTCTACAATCTGTCAGATTTCTTTAATAAATTTTCGACTTTATTGCTAAAGCATAAGGTTCAAGGTTGATTGGGAAAATCTGACAGTTTCGGGTAGGTTGACCTGCTGGCGTCTGTACATACAGTAAATGTGTGGGTGAAGACGAGTAGCGTCAGCACGTAACACACACACACAATTCCCACTTCGCCATTGTCGCGGATGGTAACGAAAGCTCCTGCGTTTACACACACATTCACAGCATGTTTGTCCACTTGGTAGCCACAACTAAAGCGCGCGTTGCTTCGTGGAATAAAACTACTGTAGTTTATCCTATTTACAAAATTATTCACGAGACATAAAGTTTCTTTTGCATTACCAATAGATAATACGAAAGTAATAGAAAAAGAAATAACACAGATCTTGGTGGTGATCTACTAAATTAAAGGAAATGGTAATTCTCTAACATAAGACTTTCAAAGTAAACATTAACATAAATAATTATTTATCTACTTTGAATATTATTTTTTATGTGTTATATTTAAAAACTTCGTTAAGTCTAGCATATAATATAATATTCTGACAAAATAAGTTAAAGTTTTTGTGCAGACAATATTGAAAAAAAAAAGTGTATTTGACAGAAAAAAAAATTACAACACTCACATTGCCCTACCAATATTGATAATTATAATTAAATTAAAATTCGTAATAAAAACTCAGTTCTGTTAATATTTCACTGAAATATTCATATTTTAAGGAAAATAAAGAGATTAAACATTACTAGTAGGTTTCTCTGTCAACTAGCCAATTATTTAAGGAAAACTGTCTACTAGCCAATTATTTAAGGAATAACTCACATGAAAAGGAAATTATCCTTAAATATCCTGTTTTTACGAGCTAGAAGGTATTGCCTAAAATTATGTATGAGTCAGTTTTACTTTGAAAATGACATCATTACACATACTTAATTGGTAAAAAGTTCACACAACATTCCAGAACGAATATGTTCTGCCTCCTTGCTTCAATCATGACTAAGGTTTGAATGACCTCTGCGGTAGTATACTTCCATAAAAATAAAACATTGTCGAAAAACCTTGTGATATAATAAATTATACATAAAATTCTTACCTTCGGCCTTTGTATGACTGGTTTTCTGAATGGATTAATGACTCTAGCCTCAGAGAACAACTGGTCTTGGTCCCCATCATAGAATCGTTCCATGAGCTTTTCTTTGTCCCATTTGAAATGGTTTAAAAGTATGCGGGTTGTTGTTGCTGGTATCTGAAAAATAATGCATGTTTTACTAAATCATTATCATCATCTGCCTAGCCTTTTCCCAACTATGTTGGGGTCGGCTTTCAGTCTAACCGGACGCAGCTGAATACCAGCATTTTACATGGAGCGACTGCCTATCTGACCACCAAAACCCAGTTATTGGGTAAAAAGATACCCCTTGGTAAGACTGGTTGTCAGACTTTTGGGCTACTGACGACCCATAACAACTGTCAAAGATCCACAAATGTCAGCTGGGACCAATGGCCTAACGTGCTTTCTGAGGCACTAAGGGGTCTTGGTATGTGAAGATGGTCTCCCATCCACAGACCAACCACAAAAAGAGTAGCTTAACCTGATTGATCGACCCATGCGGCTGTTATTACTAAATACAGGCCAATAAAGGAGGAAATAAGAGCACTATAGATAATATTGTCCTGGCACAAACATTTGTGATTAGCCTTATCATACATTTGGGAAATGCCAAACAAGCATTTTGTTTGTAATCAATAAATTTGACAATATTATTGTTGTATTCTACTCCTACATATTTATACATAAACAGAAAACTGTATTAGCATCAGATAATTATTATCCAAGCAGTCATCAGTGTTATGACTCATTCCTCCTACTTCAAGGAAACCTTTGTTTCTTTATTTTGATACATTCATAATGTAACTATTCCCTCAACTCAGATTTTTATTTATTACTATGAACATGCAATATTGCATTGTAGATATGGCAACATAAATAACAAGGTGAAATGATTTTTAGCTCCACTTTAGGAAATTAGGTTTGTGGAACAACAGTATTTTACCCAAGCAGAGAGCATTACCCAACTTTGTTGGTAGCCTTAACAAGGTAACACATAACGTTTCACCATATCGAACACAAATAAATTGGAATGCGACACAAAAGAACCTATGGAAGAACGACAGTGTACGAGTAACCTCATTCGATTAGTCCATTGTTTACCACTAACATACTGACCTCGACAACAGTGTTCACTTCTTTGATGCAGTCAACCATATGCTGAACGATTTCTTCCGTAGATAACACCTCATATCGATATTCCTCAAGCTCCGTTTGTCGTTCCCGTGTACTGTGTGTCTCAACGTCCATTGCAAAGTCGACATCGTCTCCGCTAGACTCATTCCCAGAATCCACATCATCCTTTGTGTCATCTTCGGAGTCCATCGCCGAAACTTTGACTAAATATGTATACTAGATAATAAGGGTGCAGCCAGAGTACGTCTAATGATGAAATAATTACACCTAAGATTTAGGAAAGGTCAACAATGAAGAAAATAATTCACCCGCGGGCTGCCAAAACCTCTGACGTATGGAGAGGCTAGGGTTACCAAGTTCAAAATTTAAAAATCCCATCATCAAACGACATCCAAACGGAAACCGTTTATTATTTATGTAAAGAAAAACCTTAATAATTATTTTTAAACAAGATGCAACTAAATTAAATTTTCTATTAACATAGAAAATAATAATGATTAATAATATAACTTTACATCAAAATTAAATAGAGAGCGTAAAACTTGAAAGACCATGCCCCAAACAAGGTAGTCTTGACGTCTTCATCTAATTTACCAGAGGCCAGTGGCGTATACACAATGGCTTGTATTGGTCTGATTGGTAAATGGTCAGTTTGGCAAAGAGTAAAGTAACTATCCCATTAGAGCGCTTTCGCACTAGCGGTTAACCGCGGGGGTGGCTAGCCGCGCGGTTAACCGCCCCCATAGATAAGTATGACCGCCCCCGCGGTTACACACAGCATTATATTGTAGTCTTTGACCGCTAATGCGTTTGTAGTCTTGGGGTATTTATGTGGGCGAAACTATGGGGTGGCATTGGGGCAAAATGCCACGGGCCCCCAGCCAGAGGGGGCCTCCGGCCCGAGAGGGCCATGAGCACAGGAGGATCCTAACATAAATTTATAAATGCAACTTTTTTTGAAAATGTGCAACAAAAGGCTATCATTCAGGTTTCAAACATTTTAATACCTACCCAAAATTAAAGTAGACATTTCCACTGACAGCAAAGTGCGATCTTCTATGATGTTGTGTTATCACCCTTTTTGTCATCTATAGGCATACAACCTACAACCTACGCCCGTCAAAAAAACGGCTATTTGCGCCATTGATGACAATAGCAGTCTATCAAAAATTACTCTGTGGACAAGAGGAACCATGGACGTAATATATAGAAGTAACGTCCATGAGAGGAACACAGATGGCAATGTGATATAGGGACCGCGCGTTTCGTAAATTTAAGGGCCTGTGCACACCACGTTTTTTTGTCGACGTCGATGCGCGTTTCTAAAACGCGCGTCAACGCTGACTAGTACAAAGAGTATAATAATAATTGGACTTGTATATAGTTATCTGTGCGTCAACGGCGCGGCAAAAAAAAAATCGGCTGTTACATACATTTTGGTCGGTAGGTATTGATTGAACTTTTGTATGAAACAGCTGATTTTTCTTTTGTGATTTCAGTTGGTCCCATAGTAAACGTTGTTCATATTCATGGGTAGAACACCCTGTAACAATTTGGAACGGGTAAAAAAAATCATCATGTATATCCATTAGAGGCAGTACCTAATTGTATTTTTAGATTTTTTTTTTAAACATTTCCCCACTAGGAATTTCTCCTGTATTGTGGGTGCGTTTACAAACATTTAAACTCACATACACAAACAGCCAGACCCGGAACAACTACTTGTAGGTCATACAAATATTTGTTCCGAGCGGGAATCGAACCCGCTACACGCAGCGCAGCAGTCAATCGCTTAACCACCGCGCCAACCGTGCCGTCGAATTTAAGAAATTACCTACACAAAGATAATAGAGATATTATTATTTACAAGCAACTAAATGAACAAATATTACAAAATTGTAATATCAATACTTAAATATGGAGCAATACAAAGATATTGAGCATTATATTACTTATCAATTTATCATCATACATCACAATGTTTTTTTTTAAACTTCTCACTATCTAAAAATCATAAGCATCAGGAATCAATCAATAATTTATGCTAACCTTGATTCAAAAGTAAAAAGAAAAAAACTCAAAAGTCCTTGCAGGTTTTTATTTCTATTCTAACAACAATATTTATACTGGTATTGCTTTGTAACTTGGTCCATCACAGATCCCCACATTTAATTTGACCATTCATCCCCATAAAATATGCTTCTGTCTTTATAAAAATTAAGAAAACTTTTAACAAATAATATTAATTATGTTATTAAATTATCTAGTTCATTCTGAATGGATTCAAATTGAAGAAATATTGAATACAGCTCGGGATGAGTCAATTCTATTTCAGTTTCATTCCTTTCTCTTTTAAGTGACAAGTATGCTTTGGGAATCTTGCACTTTTTCCGATAGTCTGAACTTAACTCAGCATTTAACTTCCATGAGAAATTTAAAGAATCATTAGTTTCATTAGTTGTAGAACCAAGTTCATTAAGAGTGGTTCTCGTTTCTGCTGACCAAACTTTAACTATGGAATCAGCCTTTTCATTGTTCAATCCAATGGTTTTGAGATCGTTTTTTAAATCGATGGGCATAAAAATATACTTTAACATTCTTTTAGATATGTATTGTAGTGTTTTGATGCTCATATTTAAGTTTTCTTGTTCAATGCCAAATATTTTTTCCAGCTTCAGTCTTTCATCGTCTGTAAATATTTCTGTGCTCTGAAGTGCTAGTTTTGCTACAATACGGCGGAGGAATTGTTCGAATCTCGATTCATCGAGCTGATTGATAATAGTAATACCCTTGCTCAAACTGCAACAGAAATCCAAATACAACTTTAAGTTAGTGCAAGAATTAAACACAAAATATACTGTCTTAATATCCGTATCACCTTGGCGATATTTTCATCCAGTGGCAATCCATTATAGATAACTGAAATTAAAAAAATTAAAACCTAAAACCAACTACATATAATGTATGTACAGAAAATCTGAAAATAATCTCCAAGTCCCAACAGTCCCAACTATCATGTCATAGATAAAAATACTTCTATCATGTTTTGACGTGGTTTTGACTTTGACGTTTATTAACTTTTTTTTATTGCTTTTTTTATTGAATTTACATGAGTGTCATTGTCAAATGAGGTCTAGTCTTTTTTTCTTTATGGCAATTAGTGGCGATGCCTTTTATACACGATCCATCTGGCTGTACGTCCCGCCAAGGTCATTACAGTCGTGAACGATTCACGACGAAAAACAACGTGAATAGGTTCGACGTAAATTATTTACATGCTGGATTTGCACGACCAATTTTGCTTCAAGCGAGTGCCGGGGACCACTGCGAACATCGTGCAGATAGACAGTGAATAACGCGGCATCCGAAGAATCATATTGTGTCGTATGTGCTTGATCGTGTGTAAACTCGCTGTATAGCAGCTAGCAGCATTCACACAGGGGACTCATACAGGGGGCTTACTTTTAAAGCAGGGCAGAAGTTGAACTGCACTACTTTTTTGTACTAAGACGTCATAAAAAAAGTAGTGCAGTTCAACTTCTGCCCTGCTTTAAGAGGTGATGGTAAGCCCCCAGGTTAAAATGGATCGTTAAACACTTTCACGATTTATTGAAATTCTGACATTGAAATTCTGAAATCTATACTCTGCACGTTTATAATTTTTTTTTTCTTCCAAAACCTCTTCCTATTTTTTTTTTCCTCTATCCTGCTGCTGCTGACAACATCTTCATCATTGATCAAACTTGTAGCATTGTGACCTCTCGACAAGCTCCGCTAATAATACACATTTGATTTTCTATTGTATCGTATTTTAAAGGATACGCGCGGAGCTATAAAATCAATAAAACACATTCTCTCATTTAATTCGTTCGATTACATCTAGCACGCTGGATGCGCGCACGATATAATAGTGCGTCCACCGTGGCCTTGAGCGAACGTACAGCTGGGATGGACAGTGTTTATGAGACTTTAGTTTAGGCATAGAAATGTGGAAACGACTTGGTTTTTTTAAGTGGTGGATGAAAGGATTACAAGTTACAAAGATTCAGCCTTGTGACAGACATACGGCATAGGCTTAGTTGTTTGTTTTGGCTCAGTAGTATATTTAGGCTCGAAACCTATGAAATCTAGGCCTATAACTTATGATGATCAGATGATGAAATGTTGCGAAATTCTTGAGGTTGATGTGCAAACTTGTGCAATCCGTTGTAGCCTTAGACAAAGAAAAGTATAGACGGCGGGTAGCGCTATTTCATTTCCACAAGAAAGGGATAAAGTATTGAGTTATTATAAGTAACAGAAAAGGATAAAGCTATACTATTTCCATCTCTCAGTGCGTGCCCGTTTTTTCAAGGCAGCTACATAAGTAGTCAATGTTATTTATGTTAGTTTTTTTCTCATGTGTGGGCTACCCGATGCTCTATAGCTTTCTTACTCTAAGGTTGTAGCACTTGTAGCTTAGCTGCTGTTTGTTGCCAGCTCATTCATGTTGACGTTGGTTCGTTTCGTCGTCGTGTGCGTAGTTTTTCGTTGTTGCAACTTGCGCGTGTGTGTAAAATAGTGTAAAAAAATGACGTTTCTTTTTCTTCTGTGTGTGACAAATTTGTGTGATGGCGTGGTAAAACTGAAAAGGTTATAAAAATCACCATGGCCTTAAAAGTGAACAGAGTACCTGAGAATATTGACTTCCCTAAGGAAGAGGAGAAAATTTTAAGGTTTTGGAAAGAAATCGATGCGTTTCACAGTTGTTTGAAACAGTCAAAAAATAAACCCAGGTAAGGTTCGCTTATTTTACGAAAAGTTAAATTTCGTCTGATAAATGTTGATTTTATTGGCTTGTGGTATTTTAATTATTATGTGGTGTTTTATTTATTAAATCATGGTCATGGTCTGTGGACGTCCCAGTTGAGCTAACAGGTACATTCCACCCTCCATAAGGTGACTGCAGTAAACAGTTCCATGCGTTTTTTGTAACGGATTTCTTGTAAATTAGACGCGTAGCCTAGGCCAATAAATTATCTAGAGATAGAGAGTTCACCCAGCACATGTATTGAGGTCACAATTAAATGTAGGGAATGCAGCCATCTAAAAATAATTTTGGTGCAGCACATAATATGGCAGGGGTCACAATTATTGCTTGATAAATCTGTCAGGTATTTTAAATATTTTTGGTTTTGTTTTGAGTAAAATTTTTTAGTTTAAAATTTTAATAATAATAATAATAACAATTTTATTATCAGGCTACTAAGGCCCATAGATAAAATACACAAAATAATCTTATACAATAATAAACTAATACATATTAAAAACCTTAAAATTAAAACTATGAACAGAATAATCAGACCTATGCTCTAAGTGCCACATGGCCCAAAGCAAGTTTGTCTGATTTATCATAGGTGTACAGGGCTTTATTCAAAGGCGATTTTCTCCTTTATTTTTGAATGAAATTTTATGTTATTATGAACATAGTATTTCCGAACCTATAGGTTTATGTAAAGTGTCATATTTCAACTTTGCATTCATTATTTCGTGAAAAAATCGCAATTGAAAGTTTCCAAGTGTTGACATAATATTAGTTCTTGTGACTGTACAGATGTAATAACTCACAATGGTAGGTGGGTTGGTTTTAATTGTGTGCATTTGATGCATTTTATTTCTGTGTGTGTAAGTGTGTGCTCAGTATTGCTCTAGCTGCATTCTCACACACAGAAACAATTTTTATTAATACCATTGCTAGTCAAGATTTTAAAATTTAAAATCTTGACTAGCAATGGTATTAATGAAATTCATTGAATTCCTGGAAGCAATAACCACAAGGGTTTCAGTACTGAGCCCTTTCAATGTATTCATCTTTGAAAATATAGTTAATTGCGACGCTAGAGAGAATAGAGATGATGAAATTTTTTTATTTGGACTTAAAAAAATATTATTGAAAGTGTAAAAACTCCAAAAGAACAATTTTCTATTATTAACCATCATCCCTATTCATACATTCTTGTTTATTTTACAGGTATTCTTTTTACGATGGGCCGCCTTTTGCAACTGGACTTCCACATTATGGCCATATCCTTGCTGGAACTATCAAGGACGTTGTCACCAGATATGCACACCAACAGGTATCACACCATTAACAAAACTTAGTATGTAAGGCGAAAGCATCAGGGTAACCCATGGTATTCAAATTTTCTTACGTTTTCAGTTTGTTTCTTTTATAAATATTTATTTAGAGTCATCATTTCAGGCGAAAGATGTCCACTGCTGGACATAGGCCTCCCCCAAGCACCTCCATTTCGACCGGTTCTGTGCTTCTCGCATCCAACTGGTTCCTGCAGCCTTCACAAGGTCGTGGGACCACCATGTGGGAGGCCTTCCAACGCTACGTCTTCCGGTACGCGGTCGCCACTCTAGAACCTTGCGGCCCCATTGGCCATCTGTTCTGCGAGCAATGTGCCCTGCCCACTGCCACTTAAGTTTGGCAATTCTTCGGGCTATGTCGGTTACCTTGGTTCTCCTGCGGATCTCCTCATTCCTGATTCGATCACGCAGGGAAACTCCAAGCATAGCCCTCTCCATTGCCCTTTAGGTGACTTAGCCTTCTTCTAAGGACCATTGTGAGGGACCATGTTTCAGTGCCATAAGTCATCACTGGCAACACGCACTGGTCAATGACTTTCGTCTTGAGACACTGCACACATACGTCAATATTCTACATTTACGCGACCAAAATTATTTGTTGACTTATATCACGTCTGCATGATATTAAATATCTCTTAAGAGTATTTTTTTTTATTTAGTTAAGTTTTTTTGTAAATTAAGGTAAAAAATCATAAATTAAGGTAAAAAAATCATTATTTCACATAATTATTTATTCAATCCAAAGAAATACACACAAAATAAAACAAAATTTGTACAATATTACAAACAAATTAATACAACAGAAGAATTTTACACAAAAATAAAATATTATAACGTAATGGATTCATCTTGCTGCTCACTATCCGAGTCTGGTTCGTCGGGATATTCTGGCATTAACATGTTTATTGTTTCCAGGCAAAATGTTCTGGGGATTGATCTCTTCTTGGGTCTCAGGCTGCTAATAAGTGGATCCGAACTCAGTAGTAGTAGTGTTTGAAGTATCTAAAACAACGAAAAGCTAAGAACGAATAAAAAAATGGTTATATTTTCATATAAAATCTTAATGGTTAAAAAGGTTTTGTCATCTGCACTCTTCCGCAGCTGGTTTTTGTATTTTCTTTTAGTCAAAGGATTGTAGTTTCAAATAAAAAAAGAATGATGATCGTATCTCATCGAGAAATACAACAAATTGACCTTTGAAGTTCAAAATTACTTCAAAATTTGTCTAAAACAACCCATATGTTTGAAACCCCCAAATTATTCGAATTGAGCATTTTGGGTAAGTAAATAATAATTAAAATAAAGATCCATACCTGTGTTATTGGAATCCATCACTTTCACTTCAAAAACTGACACAGAAAAAAAAAATCAACCACTTTTGTTGTGTTTGTAACTTTAAGCAGCAAAAACGAGCGCACGGATTGGCGGTCAAGTACCGACTCCCTGAAAGCGGTCAAGTACCGACTCCCTGAAAGCGGTCGGGGTGTATCGCAGGTAGGTGGTGGGGCTCAGTTAGGATTCTTGGAACTGTCTTCTAGCTCTGCATGTGCTATTTTATGTCTTTACCGTAAGTTTTTAAAATTCAATTTTGGCCGCGTAAATGTGGAATATTGACGTATGTGCTGCGGTATGTCATATGTGGGACGAGAAGATATTGCGTAGCTTCCCGAACGCTGCCCAGCCGAGTCGGATTCGACGATTGACCTCTTTCTCGAAGTTAGACCTACCTAACTGGACAGTTTGTCCTTGGTAAACATACTTGTCCACGACTTCGAGTGTAGGAGTGGGTGTTACATGGGCATTTGACATGACCTTCGTTTTGTCCATGTTTATTTTAAGACCCACTCTTTCGGAGGCTCTACTGAGGTCATCAAAATATCTAAGTCATATTACTCTATTGAATGACTATTTCATGTGAGTTGTATTGCTGATTCTAATGATTATAATTCTGTAAAGATGCAAATCATATTTTAATCAACATACAACCTGACACTGACCTACAAATTGCAAAAAACGTAAGAAAATTTGGAGTTCGCGGACCTTAGCGCATCCCCCATAAAATGTGCTTAGTAAAACAATGCAAACATATATGGCTTGAGGCAATCTTTTGCCGAAGAATTTACGGCTGGAACTTTTTAAGAAAAAGATCAATATTATAACATTGTTAAATTGTACTTATAGGGGTATCACGTAGAAAGACGATTTGGTTGGGATTGTCATGGACTTCCTGTAGAGTTTGAAATCGATAAAGCGTTGGGCATCAAAGGTCCAGAAGATGTTGCGAAAATGGGCATTGACAAATACAATGCAGAATGTCGTTCAATTGTCATGAAGTATGCTGATGATTGGGAGATGATCATCACGCGAATGGGTCGCTGGATTGGTGAGTTTGCTACACAAAAAAAAAATACTTTGCCTTAATTTTGTGTCTACTATAATATGTTATTGGTAAATATCATTTGTTTATTTCAGATTTCAAGAATGATTATAAAACCCTTTACCCTTGGTTTATGGAGTCTATTTGGTGGGTATTCAAAGAGCTGTACAACAAAGGCTTGGTATATCAAGGTGTGAAAGTAATGCCTTACTCTACAGCCTGCTCCACCCCTCTGTCCAATTTTGAGTCTGGACAGAACTACAAGGATGTTGTAGACCCTGCAGTTGTAGTGTCATTCCCTACAGCTGAAGGGTTCTCATTGCTAGCTTGGACCACCACTCCATGGACACTTCCCAGCAACTTAGCTCTTTGTGTCAATGCGAAACTAATTTATTTTAAAGTAAAAGAAAAGAGCACTGGTACTTGTTATGTAATCCAAGAAACAAGATTCCCTGCTGTTTTCAAAAATGTTGAAGACTTTGATGTTCTTGAGAAGTTTGCGGGAGAGAAACTTAGAGGAATAAAGTATACGCCTATATTTAATTACTTTGTAAACCAATGTCCTAACGCGTTTCAAGTGCTGGTTGATAGTTACGTGACGGACGACTCCGGTACTGGCATTGTACATCAAGCACCATACTTTGGTGAAGACGATTTTAGGGTTTGTCTAGCAGCAGGCGTCATTACTCGGGATCAGGATATTATATGTCCTGTCGATCCCAGTGGTAGGTTTATGGAGCCAGTCAAAGATTTCTTGGGACAGCATGTCAAGGATGCCGACAAAAATATTATTGCTAATTTGAAGGCTCGCAACAGACTTATCCAATTAGGTCAAGTTAAGCATAGCTACCCATTTTGTTGGCGTTCAGAAACTCCACTCATCTACAAGGCAGTGCCTTCCTGGTTTGTTCGGGTCGAAAATATGAGTCAAGAACTTTTGAAATCTTGTGAAGCAACCTATTGGGTACCTGAATATGTGAAAGAGAAGAGATTTAAAAATTGGCTCAAAGATGCTCGTGATTGGGCGATTAGTCGCAATAGGTACTGGGGTACACCAATTCCTTTATGGATTTCGAGCGACAGACAAGAGGTCGTTTGTATTGGTAGCATTGCGGAGTTAGAAGCTTTAACTGGTAAGGAAATAAAAGATTTGCACAGGGAAAGCATTGATCATTTGGAGATCCCATCATCACGACCTGGGCAACCGCCACTAAAAAGGGTGTCTGAAGTATTTGATTGTTGGTTTGAGTCAGGATCTATGCCGTACGCGCAATGCCATTACCCATTCGAAAACAAAAAGGAGTTCGAAGATGTATTCCCAGCTAATTTCATTGCTGAGGGTATCGACCAAACAAGAGGCTGGTTTTATACTCTCATTGTTTTATCGACAGCACTATTCAAAAAACCACCGTTTAAGAACTTGATTGCAAATGGTTTAGTTTTAGCTTCTGATGGTCAAAAAATGTCAAAGAGAAAAAAGAACTATCCTGATCCTCTAGAAGTAGTGAAGAAATACGGCGCTGATGCTTTACGTCTTTATCTCGTCAATTCTCCAGTGGTTAAAGCAGAGAATCTTCGATTTAAAGAAGAAGGTGTCAGGGATATCATTAAAGACGTATTTCTTCCGTGGTACAATGCTTTTAGATTCCTAATGCAAAATGTTGAAAGAATCGTCCAAGAGGATAAAATCGACTATAGGTTTAACGAAAAGGCAGTAAGAGAAAACGTAATGGATAAGTGGATTACATCCTTTACGCAATCTCTGATCCAGTTTGTGAAAAAAGAGATGGCGGCGTATAGATTGTATACTGTTATACCGAGGTTGACCAAGTTTATTGATCATCTCACAAACTGGTATGTAAGAATGAACAGGAAAAGGCTAAAGGGAGAGAGTGGCGTTAAAGACTGTCAGGTCGCTTTAGATACTTTATTTGGTGTTTTATCAGATATGGTAAGAGTGATGGCACCCTTCACCCCTTTCCTTACAGAACTGATGTACAAGACGCTTCGACAACTTTTGCCAGGTGATTCACTCGAGAGTGTTCACTTCAACATGATATCAGATCCCAAGATAGAATTAGTAGACAACGATATAGAAAGGGCTGTTCAAAGAATGCAAGCTGTGATCGAATTGGGAAGAGTCGTTAGAGACAGGAAAACAGTACCAATCAAGTATCCTTTGCCAGAAATGGTTGTCATTCACCGTGACCCTATTTACTTGGATGATGTGAAATCCTTGGAGCAGTATGTCCTAGAAGAATTGAATATTAAGAAATTGCACTTAACAAGTGACAAAGAAAAGTACGGCATTACACTGAGAGCAGAGCCAGATCATAAACTTCTTGGGACAAGATTGAAAGGCGATTTTAAAGCTGTCACTAAAGGTTTGAAGGACCTTAACAACCAGCAATGCGAAAAACTTATTGCGGATGGATTTATTGAATTAGTTGGACATCGCATTGATGTCTCTGAAGTGAGAATCATATTTCAAGCTGAAGGCAACGATCAATACGAAGCGCATAGTGATAATGATGTACTGATTCTTCTCAATGTTACTCCCGATCAGGATATGCTTGATGAAGGTTTTTCTAGAGAGATAATAAATAGAGTTCAAAAGTTACGGAAGAAAGCCCACTTAGTACCGACGGATGATGTCAACATTTACTTCTCCGTTAACAAGTCCAGCGATATTGTGCGTATCATAAACTTGCATCGTGAGTTTATTGAGAGTACAGTGAAAGGGCCTCTGATCCCGATTGAACAGATCAAACCGTCGATGCCTGTAGTTATAGAAGAGACGCAAGAATTAAAAGGTTCTTTGCTAAAGTTAGTAATAACTTGGAGGAAGGAGGTAGAACTGCCCGCGAACCCTTGGGCGAATATTGTTTTACAAGATCTGACGCCTCGGTTTGGTGTCTCGAGTAAGCAAGGTAGTCTTATACTTAAGGATAAAATGAATAAGTTTATAACTTTAGAGAACCTTTACCACGAGGTTACTGTTCTCTTTGGTCTCTATGGTATGAAGTTTACATTATGGTGTAATGGGGTTGAGGTAAAAGACACTACTAATTTAAATTCTAAAACGTTGATCGCTTCTCCGAATAAACCTAAAGATTGCGAATCTAATACTAGCCCGTTCTGCAAATTTATTAATATCGCGAATGGCATAAGATCAGCTACATTGTTCTTAGAAAATCCGATAGGAAAACGTACTTTAAATCAGGATGATGCATTAAAGTTCGTCACAGATTACTTGGGAATTAAAGCGAGCGATGTCGACAAGAAGTTATTTAAATAGTTGTTTATGTTAAAAGACATTATAGGTACTTAGTCGAACATCGTATATAACTTATTTATTATTAACTAATACCTTGATGCGATAATGAATAAAACATTAACGTTATAATGTTCTCCTTGCTAAAATAATATTAACAATGCAGTATAGTATTGTTGTACTATACTGCAATGTGACTCTTGTAGGAACATGGTAGGCTTTATTCGCGTGCTGTGCTTTCATGTATTGGCTATGCTTATGTATACTATTTATCTATATATTTTCATATGATAAGAGGCTGTCAGAGGAACCTGACTAACCCACATTTCACTTTGTGGCCCTTTTTACAATCTAAATGACCCTAATTATTTTTTCAATAAATTGTTGGTAGTGTCTAATTACATAACCACAACGTCCTGAATTGGACGACTTCTGGTTGGTATGATAATATTGAGCCGTGTCAGTGTTGCTATTTATAAGGCGATATCACTGCACCACGCTCCGTCGCGTACCGCGGGGCGGATTTAATATTGTATCAGTTTGTATAGAAAACACAATCTGCAGATTGTTTGCTATGGCCGCCCCACGACACGCGAAGGAGCCCGGTGTTGTGTGATATTCGCCTTTCCTATTAGTTTTCAAATAAATATAAGTAGATTGCACACAGTCACAAGTTCACGGTACAACATTCAAATGTGTGTGAGTTAAGTAACTTCTGTGCTGACATCTTCATAGTATACAGGGTTATTTGTAAAACACCAGCAACCTCTTAAGAGGTCATTGTACTCATCATTATGAACAACTTTTACTATGGGACCAAACCTGAAATCGCGAAAAAAAAATCAGCTGTTCCCTACATTTTGACGAGTTATACGAACATAAATGTAGGGAACAGCTGATTTTTTTTCGCGATTTCAGGTTTGGTCCCATAGTAAAAGTTGTTCATAATGATGAGTACAATGACCTCTTAAGAGGTTGCTGGTGTTTTACAAATAACCCTGTATATTTTATAATATGGTATTCTTATCTTCGATTCCCCCACTTGTCTTATTTTAATAAATTATTGTTGAACCCCCTTCCTTCTTTCATTGTGCGTCCTACGATCATCTTTTAATATTATAGAAATCAATCATCACCCAGTTGTGTATTCTAAAATAAATTGCATAGAATTTGGCGCCGAAATAAAACAATAAGTATGAGTTAAACTTTATTTTAAATGTTTCCTTCATAAATAAAACAAA
The DNA here is from genome assembly GCA_948474745.1 of Oligia latruncula. NCBI lineage: Eukaryota > Metazoa > Arthropoda > Insecta > Lepidoptera > Noctuidae > Oligia > Oligia latruncula. The sequence goes on from OX419699.1 coordinate 11,705,762, forward strand.
ATAAGCATTGAACATTGTTCATTCAACTATTATAATTATCGTAACAAGTGCAGTGAATTACAACTCATTTAAAATGTGGTTCCCATAACAAGATAGGGTTGTGGCGTACCTAGCTATACAACAAAATTAAACTATAGGTACGTATGATAAGCGAAGCGATATGAAGCAATCCTTGTAGGTTTGCGCGTTTTACAGTACTCTTGTTTGATACGATGCGATGTGACCAACATAATTCCAAATAGATTCAATTTACACGTATACATCACAGATATAAACATACGGCGCGTAATGTGATAGGTGGAGGACACAGCCACCGGCTACATATAGAAGTTTAGAACGTAACCTTACAGCCATTGATTAGAACAACAATTTACTTATTGAACAGGTGTTAAAGAGTTATAACCGGTGATCGCAAGAATCTTATTAGAACTATTCTATATATTTCCTTTGCATACCATGTGTATTGTGCGAATTTCATTCATAAAGCCTAAATTTGGTAACTTACTATATTGAATTTCATATGTTATGTAGCAGCTGTACAATTATGTTCGATAGAATAAACTTTGGTGTTCATTCATTAACCTAAACAATATTACAAATAGTTAACCAAAGAAAAACAACGAAACCAATGTCTTTTATTTCACTCAGAATAGGGTTTCATTTAAACGAACATGTTATATTTAGTCAACGGATTTAATAATATGACTAACATCAATATTATGAATTATTTGCTATTAGGTAGTGATTATTACTAACGTTTTATTACGATACATGGGAGTGTAAGTAATGTTGCTAGATTTCACTAATTCAACAATACATAAATTTGAAAATATACCTACATAAAATAATATTTAAGATTACTATAGTTTTTTTTTTTTGTTGTTAATATATTGGAAAATTGCTATATTTTGTTTAGTTTATCACTATACGTATCACAAGCGCAGTTTAGATATAGAACACATTGCAGGTTATACTGATTCTAAAATAATTTTGTTATTTCCCTCACCATAAACGTATAATACTGTTAAAATAAAGCACAGGAAAGTGCACAAAACATTCGATATTTATAATTTTATTGCTTCGTTTAGAAATGCTTTCATGGAACAAAATATTGCTTTAAAAATAACATGAACATATAATCTCGAATACATCACAATATATAGAATACATAGATAACTATATAATACTTACTACTAGAAACATGAGGTGCCATATAAGAGGGATTAAGTATAATAATGTTATATGAAATACGGTGCATATCGATTGCCACTGCGTACGAGCCACGCGATTAAATAGTTTTAAACACATTACAGTAAGCCAACGACGATTTATAAAGAGATAGATCGATAAATACCTATGTATATAATAAATCATATTTTATTATGCGCTAACAAGTTATATGCACTCATATCATAAGCTAAATCGTTTAAAAGAGCTAAACTGTTATCTAGTAAAGGCTTCGACGTCGTCAGTAGTCGGATTCATAAGTTAGCATCGAGTTAGTTATTGCACTTTACACTAAAAATACACCACATCATATAATAACGTTATACTAACGTACTCCCTACCGTCGCGCGCTGTGTATGCGGCGCGACTTAGGCCACTGCCGCGGCTCCAGCCGGTCGACTGACAGCGAGTGCTAATAAATAAATTATATATTTATCTAGGACATGTTTTTATTAAGTTAAAAATAGCGAATATTTCACACTAGAAATAACTAAAGATTCATTAACATTTTAAATACATTATAAGATACAACATCGCCTACTCAGTGACTAGTCTAACGGCGTATAATGATCATCATACTCGTAACATTTGAATAGCAACAACGATAAATAGGTACATCACAAGGGGGCGTAAGGCTAGACGCGGCGCGCCGGATCAGATTATGCTCTATACTGCGTCTCGCCTGCCTATAACAAAGAAATTCATGTCACTGCACAGCAAACAGTTATGCGATATACGAGGTGTAAAAAGACCTATCACATAGCCGTTATCTACACACTCAATAAATCAAACTATTTAGATTACCATTGAGTAAACATTATCGCTGGGAAATTACTTTTATTTTTCGTGTAAGAAATCGCTCCAGCGAGCAATGTACCGCACGCAAGACATTGAGCGTATGGTTTCTTGCAACGGTACATGAATTGTGGGGTATTTAAAGTTATAATATTTAAAACTTGTTTTCGTGAAGTAAAAAGTTGGAATTTTGACCTTCAACATTTCTGTAACCAAAAGGCTCTCAGGTATGGGTCCAGTACAAGACAATGATCATAATGAAGGGGAGTTGGCTTAGTTAAGTGTCTTTTTACACCCATGTCTGTTCAAGTCGTACGTACCGTGTATTGACGTCACTTGCGTGCGTTAATACTGTGGCTGATGAGGCAGCGGCGAGTCTCGCTCCGGCAACTTCCGCACTTTCATCGTGCCGTCCGCGCCACACGAGAACAGGCGGCCGGCGTTGTCTGCAGATAAACATTACAGTAGTCACATGACTTTTCTGAACAAGTATTCAGGATTGCCTAACTAGGAAATAACTATTTAAAAAAATGCTCCGAGAATTGGTCCTTAGGGTCGAATTCAGGACCAATTTATTAAGAAAAAGCAGAAATTATAATAACATGAGGGCGCATAATGCCTTCAAAATAAGCCACGATTATGAAACCCCTTAATCGTGGATTTATCGCGTATTTTTATAACTTACATGTTACGATGTGATTAAATTAAAAATTTAAAAAACCCCCGACAAAAATAAAATTAAGGAATCCCTACAAAAACCTTGAAATAAAAAAATAAATTAAAAAAAATCTTATGGAAGTCGGGGGACCGTTCTGTGGAACAACTTCTATTCTGAGGTCCCCCGACTTCCATAAGATTTTTTTAAATTTATTTTTTTATTTTAAGGTTTTTGTAGGGATTCCTTAATTTTATTTTTGTCGGGGGTTTTTTAAATTTTTAATTTAATTTTTTATTTCATGCTTTTTGTAGGGACTCCTTAATTTTTGTATTTAATTTCTTTTATTTTCTTCCGTTTTCAGATTCTGGTAATTTGGTGTTTAATCAGGTTTTTTATCCGTCAATAAATATTGATTAATTTATAGTTGAAGAATAATTTTTAGGACAACAGATTTTTTTGTTTTATTATATTTTTCAAGTTTTTAGTTTTCATTTCGTTAGGTAGTTAATATTCCTCATTCCCTTTCAATATAGTGTAAATTATTCTACTTGTCAAGCCCTTGCATTTGATACCTTTAATGAAGGAGTTTTTGGGTGGCGGCCATCTTGGATTTGAAATTTTTAATAGTGTATAGTATTCTATTAGTCAAGCCCTTTCATTTGATACCCATATTGAGGGAGTTGAGAAAAAAAAATTGTAATTCGTCACTTTGTTGTGGCGGCCATCTTGGATTTAAAATTTGTTATAGTGTATAGTATTCTACTATTGAAGCCCTTTCATTTGATACCCATATTGAGGGAATTGTGAAAAAATATGTTATCCGCCATTTTGTAGCGGCGGCCATCTTGGACCGATTTTCATCAAACATAGCTAAGAACACTCCCGACTAATACACCTTTCAAACAAAAAAAACTAAATCAAAATCGGTTCATCCGTTCGGGAGCTACGATGCCACAGACAGACACACACACAGACACGTCAAACTTATAACACCCCGTCGTTTTTGCGTCGGGGGTTAAAAAAGAAGGATATTAAAGTAATGAAGCAACGATACATACCGATATGTATTTGCGTGACACCCTGGCCGATGTGCTTAAAGAAGGAACTCCTGGCGTGTTCCCCGGCGAACGTGTACAGCAACTGATGCGTCGTCAACGAGAACACCTGGAAAATTAAGGTAGTATTGCAGGTAAGTTTTGTTCTTTTGACAGGATGGAACCACCATTCCATTCACAGCTTCACTAACACAAATTAGCAGATGTTCCCCTCCAGCATAGATGATAATGTTACTGCGTTATCTGTTCTAGATGGGTCTATTTCTATGCGTTGACTATGAAAGAAAAGAGGTAGTTGGAAAATCAATTTAAATGTACCGGTGGAACAAAAGAAAGCTAACAGCGTCAGTTGCATTTTAGGAACGCGCTTCAATCATTCCAATGACATACTAGGACCATAAGGCGCTTGGATGACATTGGCAGGAGGGCGTTGCTGGTAAACATTTGTAAAATTGTATTGAAAAAACAAGATGGCGACGTTAGTTCAGATTTTTACCACGCGCCAAAATATCTTTGTACAGTTGTAAGAGCCACAAGACGCGCGCTCGTGAAATGCATTATATTGACTTCAAGTCAATAGAAGTCTGAAATCACAACCCGTATTGAACAAGTGTGGTTACAATACTCTTGTGGCTTCTCTGTATGAGAAAAGAGGCATTTGCCCTGCAGTGGGAAGTAACAGACTGGTATTATTATACCTTGATGTCTCCATCAGCGGCTCCAATAGCATAGTAATCTTCCCGGGGCGACAGCGCGACGCACTTGATGGGAGCATGGTGCGCGTGCAGGCGGTGCCGCACGGCGCGCGTGCGCAGGTCCCACACCAGCACGTCGCCGCGCCGGCCGCACGACACGAGCGCGCCCAGCGACCCCGCCCACACCACGCATGCGGCGCCGCCCTCGTGGCACGTCCACGCTATGGCCAAATAAACGCCATGTCAATAAATTCTGACCGAGATTGTTTGTTTTTACATAAAATTTATGCTATAGCACTAGGCAATAGTGTAGGTTTTTATCAGTGAAAGAAGTTTTTTAATCATTGATTATTTTTTACAGTCCTTTCACAGTTATTTTAGTTCTGACAGTTGCAAGCCAACAGCAACCTTATTACAACAACAATATACACCGTGAAATTTTAATGGTTGTTTTCCCGAAGCGAAATGATTTTGTCTTGATAGTACAATCGATTTATAAAAAAATAAAAATAAAGTTTTAAAAAAATGACAGATCTACAATTGTGAAAAACCACACTCGAACGCGATCTCGAACCAATAGTATAGCTACAGCGCAAAAAGACAACTGCGCGTGGTCGTCCTGCTACCTGCAAAGATGGTACGTGAGTTACTATTGATTCTCTTGCTTTCGAGTTGAGATCATATTTTAATAATTATTTGAAAAAAAAAATTGTCCATGAATCGGTAGCACTACTGAGTACAAATCGTTCTGCCGCGGGAAAACAACCATTAAAATTTCACGCTGTATATCCTTCGATCAATAATAGTACTAGATGAATGATTAGGAACAAAAATAAGTCGCTAAAGTGGCCACGTTTGCACACAGATAAACATTTATACTTCTTACTACGAACTATAGAAAAAAGTTTAATAATATTAACAACTTCAGACTATTATAAACCTTAACACTCTAACATAAAGTTTAATTACGATTGCAAATGATTCATATTTAAGTCCTTCTGTCATCGAAGCAATAAATTTAAAATGTCACTTGAAAATAAAAAGTCATTTTTATAATAAGTACAAAAATATTTATTCTAAAATGAAACTTAACGTCTAAGCAATACGGTTAAAAACATTTTGTTGACAATTTCGTACTTACTCGAATTTGGAATTAGACGTAGTTCTTGGAATCACATTTCAATGCTTCAATGTTTGTTAGAATAGTTGGCGCGTTGTCGCAAACATTGGCCAACAATCATAATATTTGCTAATTGATTTATATTTACTATTTAACTGTGTTACTATTTTATGAAAAACATTTAATGATAAAGACTTACCGAAAAAAAGATATTCCTTCCAAAATCTTGGTGTTACGGTGGTTATTTACACAACTTTTGAACGCGCACTGAGCCATTTTGACGTTTTAACATTGGCTATGATTGGACCATACTAATTTGAAATAATAGCACAAAAGTATTCGTGCTCGTATTTTTCGGGCCGTTTTTGAAGCGCTTATCGGGCATCTAGTACTATTATTGATCGAAGTGTATATCACTATGATTTAGACAGACTTGACAGTTGCAGCAACCCAACGTCAACCTCATTGTCATGATCACTGTGATATTGACAGTGATGCAAAGTCAGGTAAAGTATTAGAATATGGGCTGATTTTTCCAACGTCAGATAATTTTATCGGAAGAATAATTTTGAATTTTTGACAGTTCTACCATACAAAAACTGTCAGACGTCAATTTTATTCCAAGAATGAAAATTATCTGTCGATTGAAAAATCAGCCCTTAGGTAGATGGTATTACTCCACAGATAATCAAATAGGATTAGGATTTACCACTTCGCTCTTAATACCTGACAAATAATAACCTGTGGCTTCGCGTTAGATGAGATTTCTCAAGGTTGTGCTGGTTTACAGAAATAATGCAAAAAAAAACAGCCTACAGAAAAAATAAGTAGTTCGACGAATTAAAAATTCATACTCACAAACCACTAAAGCTTTCTTAGTGGGCATCAATGTGTCCCATATGGCAACGTTTTTACTCTCGGAGCTATGTCCAGCTGAAATAATGAAAAACAAGTTAACACCTTAATACATCTTGAGATCGTTTTCACTAAAAAATAAATTTAAAAGAGAATATCTCTAGGCTTTTATAATTATAATAATAACTCACCTGTTGCTACTAAACTGCAGGAGCCGAGGAACACGAAATCGCTAATTCCTTTGCTATGACATTGATGGGTCTGTAAAAGAAATAAAATACATTATAGGGACCCAGCAATTTTGCAAGTCTCCACAAAAACGCGTTAATAATCAACAAAGATAGGTTTGGGTTCTTCTCTTCGCTGTGGACCCATCAGGTGTAAAAACCCCCATTACCATTGAAGAGACCTGAAGACACAGCCATACTTCTTGAATTAACAACAGAGGAGCAATTCCCATAATTAAAAGAACGGACGCATTCTAATCTCAATCTGTCAAAAATACCTTTACATTTTTGATAAGTTCAGACACTGATCGTCGCTGAGATGAGATTGCGACTAGTTTTTGAACGTTTTTGGTTACGGGAATTAACCTTCAGATGTATAAGAATGTGTGAATTGCTTAAAACAATCACACTAATATTAGGCTAAAGTTTGTGAGTGTGTGTGTATTTATATGTTTGTTACTTCTTCACGCTCAAACGGCTGGACTAATTTTGATAAAATTTCGTATGGAGGTAGCTGACACCCTGGATTAACATATAGGCTACTTTTTATCCCGATATTCCCACGGGATCGACCCTTACGCTGGAGAAACCGCGGGGCGCAGCTAGTAATAAATAACTTACAAAGAATGGCCTGGGCGATGCATGCGGGTGTCCCGCCTGATGCGGCGCTGGGTGCAGCTGCCACATCGCCAGGTTGCCGTCAGCGTCCGACGCGGCAAACTTGTTGCCGTAGTCTGAGAACCTTACGCGCGTCACCTTCGCGAACGCACCGGGAGCGCGCGGAGACCATACACAGGAGGGGTGACCCCACTCCCAGAGTTGGACTGAACCGTCCGCGCCACCCGTGAGGTCTGAAATATGATATTGGCATCATGTCAAAGTTACGATTAATAAATTGATAATCGTGGTCAGGATGAATTTTCGGGGTGAAATAGATTTATTAGGCTGAGACTATGCTACTAAATTGTTAGGAATTTCAGTAATCGTCTATAGATAAATCAATTCAAATTAGTAGTTAATTTCGGGGGATGCATGGTGAACCCTGGGCTTTACCCGTGCCCAAGTTCCTAAAACGACGATAAGTGTGCTTGCTGAAATGGCACTAAAATAATTTATTTTAAGTACAGCATCCACTTACACAATGGTTGTGAGGGATGCGCTGCCATCCTTTTGATGTTGTCGATTTTGTGTTTCAGCACCTAAATAGAACATTATTGTTACAAAAAATATTGATAAACACCGACATATATTTAATGACTGACAATATAATCATCTCCAACAATTAGATCGGTTAGTAACGTAGACATCATCATGCATCACATTATTAATAAAACAAATGTGCAATAGACAACGCAACATACATTAGCAAAAAGAGACAGTGGAAACTTAACAAAATAATTCGGAAACACTGGTCAGAAACATCTACAAAACGGACCTCTACAACGAAAAAAAAAACGGTGGCCTGAACGTAAAAACCGCTGCTCTTGAGAACTGCTGCAAAATGAGGACTGATGAGAAAAAAAAACTGGCACACCTATGTGAACAGCCTAGTGAACTGTACGTGGAATGAGAAACCAAAAATAAAACAAAAGAAATCATCATGGGAGAAGAATAAAAAATAATCCAACAAAAAAAATGTACATCGAGCTTGAAATAAATTTTAGGGAGTGCGACCGCTGGCTAGGGATGTGACGTAACGAAGGTGGCGGAGGAGTGGCTAGGGTTGTCACTGACCGGTTTCATGAGAAGCTTCGAACGATGCAGCACCAGTCGACAGTATTTCGGGTCGTGGCAACCCGGGAACTGTAGACCCTTCACCTGCGATCAACACTCTGTTATACCGAACATACACTCATACATAGACTTTTTAAAGACAAGAAGACCACTTCCTATTAACTACGAAGTGTTGAATTACTGAAACTAATACAATACCTTTCACTTTAAAAATGGCTTTGAATCCATAACCAATTAGGTACACGGTTACCTACCCTTTTTTCCTGGATATTAATAGAAGACTTAAAAACTATTTTGTTTACCTTAAACTGTCATTTATTTGAAATAAAGTTGATAATCGCACAATCAAATTTCTAGGTCTCCTTTGAGTATAGTTTCGGAGAATAGGTGTTATAAAGAGATTAGTAAGGAAAGCGCGGGCGAAGCGCGAGGCGACACGAGACAATGTAACAAGTACAGACACGCACACGATAACCACACCACGTTAATATTTCACAGCATCTTTTTAGACTACTGGATGAATCAATATTCTTTTACGTCTTCGATTTTGATAAAATATAGATGAATAATTAAAAAAACTTGAAAGTGTAACGGCATGATGTTACCTAGGACCCAGGGACCCTGAGGTGTGCAATTATTTTTGAAGCTTTGAATCAAAATTGGACGAACGGAAAACCTAAAAGCCGGTTCAAATTAACTTTGGTAATACCATGTCAATTCATGAACTAACTGTAAATTACACCTCTTACACTACTACAGGATCTTTTGGCGCTCGATGACGCTGACAGGGCGGCACTGTTGGTAAACATTTGTGCAATTTTATTGTTTTGTAAAGTGTATTGAAAAAACAAGATTGCGGCGTTAGTTCCGGTTTTGGCCACGCTAAAAAAGAACCTTATATCAATATATTTAAAATATTATCATAATTTGATTTAATTTTTTTACCTTTTAAAAGATTGCACTTCTCTCAGTAACTACGACGCAGAAGAAGCTATTGTTTTCATCAAAAGAATTCAAGGAACTTTTTTTTTTATTGTTGTTACATTGATTCACCCAGTAAGTCTGTTTAGTGCATTAGTTATTACGTGCACGTACTGTAACGATATACGCTTCTAGGCCAGTCGGTACGCTGCTCGACCGCCGCTCCTGTTACGATGTTATATTTACAGTTACTTGTTAGTTCATGCTTCTATGTTAGGTATTATTATTGAAAGGATTATTCTAACCACTTTAAATAAAACATTAGGTAGTTAATATTAGTGGCAAGTTCTCCAATAGGTCACCACGATTGTAAACTTATTGTCGGACCGTTCGGTCGCCAGTGCTTAAAACTATTATAAATTAGTTCTGATTTGTTTTCAAAGTTGCAAACTTTGATCTTAGAGCTAAGTTCTTGTAACGCCCAAGACCATTCCATGCATGCTCTCGGTCGACTTAATGTCGCAAGGATACACTTATTTGTTGTCAGGCACGGTAAATTATTCTAGTTCTTCCTTGACTTCATCGCTTTAAACCAATAGTGCTATTCTGCAAAAATCTCACCATGAAAACTAAGATGAAGTTTAACCTTTTGAACGCCAGAGCATAAACGCACGCGCGTGCCCTCCACGCCAAGCCACAATTTTAAATATTTAAGGTATACAAATAAAAACACACAAAAGTAATGATTTAATTGTTTATTTCGTGATAAAGTGCACTGCATTTTTTGTCACATGTACGCCAGCGACACAAATACACGGCACGGGCACGCGCATGCTTATCACGTATATGTGACAATGGCGTTCAAAGGGTTAATGAGCTTGAAGTGAACTGTCATGTCAATCTGTACCTACCATCAGAAGACAGGATGAAAGTTACCTTCAAACTCACATGGTAGTTATTTAGTTTTTTTAATACAGTTGCTCAAAAAGTGGTGTATTGCAGGGACGTATAGCGTTCGGGATGTGGGCTATTACATAATAGTGCTTTTTTTTTACCTTTCCCGAACTCGTGCGTTCTCTTTCCCAACTGTCAAAATAATGTCTATTAAAAAGAAAAACCAACCATGAAGTTTTTACTAAAGAGTTTTTATGATTCATACAAATACGTATATTTCTAAAAAGAAGCTACTAATTTATTTCAATATCAGATTTAATTGAATGAGTTAGGTTAGGTTTCATTTCATTTCATCTCATTAAATTTCATTTTCATTTCATACCAATAAAAAAAATATACTGAAGACTAAGCTGTATGGATAGTTCCCTTTGCCTACCAAAATGGGTGAAGAAAAAAAAACTCTGCTTATATTCTACGGTTGGCGCCATTTTCCAGAAAAAATGATTAGTTGGTTGAGTTTATTGTCTTTTTATTATTTTATTAAATTGCTTCATTTTTTCGCAACTGTATTAAAAATAGTCGTTCAGTACACCTGCGGAACCGTCATTGCAACTTGTTCCGACTGTCAACCCTCGCCTTCGCCTGCGCCTCGGCTCGGGTAGACATTTGTCGGAACTCTTTGCAATGACAGCCTTTCCGCACTTGTAATGAAATATACTATTTTTTTTTTTTAAGTTAAAATTATTATGTTATTAATAGTGCGTTTTTTCCTGGGAATAAACTACGATGTTAGCGTACGTTACTTACAATCCAAGGCATACGTGATAAAAGCATGTTATCCAACTATTATCATCTATTTTTTGAAGATCATATCATTACATTGGAAATTAAACTGTAATTGATAAAAAAGTATGTAGGGCAATAAAAACCAAACACACACGACATTATCACGCCTTTAACTTTGAGTTAATGATAGAATTAGTGCCAGTAACTTATCTGCTGATAGGCAAGCAAATTATGCATAAATCCAAAGAAACTTTCGTGCTATTATGTGATTTTCACCAACCCAATTTTTTTTTTCTTGGTTTGGGACTTGGTAACTTAAAAGTTAAAGCTGTTTGAAATTTACATAACAATATGCTTCGTGTTTTCTGCCACTTCAGGCCAATAAAATTGGTAATGGGTTTGTACTTACAACGCTGGCACCTCGTCCAGTTTGACTGGCCATGCCGACGGGCACTTGTGGCGCGTTGGGATTTAGTGGCGAGCTGTTCCCTGTGCCTGGCACTGAACCGCTGTTTGGTCTGTGTTAAGAAAATATTTTATGAGGCGTTGAAAGCAAGAAAAGGGACATCGCTAATAAATACATGTTTTATCTTCCGGGCGTAACGGCCTACTTTTCTCAGATAAACGATTCCATTAATCTTCTGCTGAAAGTTGCTATTGCCTTGTCTGCATGCTTATTGTATCATGCATTCTGAAGTTGGAATGTAATAAAAAAAAGTGCACTCCTTGCTCGACGCTGACGATGATTGTCGCAGCTGATGATTCTGAAGTAGCATTCTGCATTCTGGGCAGTTCCGTTTTGGTAGCGAAGTTGCTGATTGACGGTCGGCTCATCCGTTCACCACGTTGTGCTCTATTCTAGTAAAAATCGTATTAGGAGTGGGAGTGACGCGTGCACCCCTTGCACAGAGACAGTGGACTCACTTGTCGTGATGCTGTATGAGCAAGAAGCCGGTGTCGGGCAGCGCGGCGGGGTCGGCCGCGAGCGCCAGCAGGTCGAGCTCGCACTCGTCCTCGGCCCACCACGCGCCGCCGCGCAGCAGCAGGGACACGTCCATCTCTTGGACTTCACGGGCTGTTGCTACAGCTAACAGGCACCCACCGACCTGTCAAATAGGAATACACTGTTATCTGTTATCATCAATAGGAGGTCGCTCAAGAAACCTCAGGAGGTTTCTCGGCCTTTACTTATTGAGTTTACTTGTTACCTTGTTGAGACAGAAGGCAGCGATGGAGTCTTGCTCCTTGTGAATGATGCGCACAGGGTTGTGCAGCTCCAGGTCGCGCTCGCGTTGTGTCTGTGGTATACACCCGCCCCGCCCTTCGGCTGCCATCGTCTCAGCAGTGACTGATTGATTTCGACGACGGGAGAATACGGCTCGGATGAAGAGATCCTACAAATAACGAAGGTTTTAATACTTTTAATAATATATTATTTTAAGAAACTGTAAAGGTCAAAATTCTGAAGCGAAAGTTTTACCTGGACCGGTTCTTGTTTTACGAGGAAACTCCAAAGTCTTCGCGCAGGCGCGGCACTAAATAGTACGGAGCTGAAAGGTGTATTATGCTTCTCTAATAAACATCTGTAACAAAATAATTACTTCTTGAATAGCTTGTAAGACGAATAACTTCGCGAAGTTAAGCGCAGTTGATCACGAAGAGAAATTTTAATCGGCGCGCAAATAAAAATACACCCACTAATACATCGGGCGTATGATGTACCTTGCAATCTAGAGCCACCAGGACACCCGAATGGTTTTTATATTTAAGGGCTTAAAAAAAAAAAAAAACACACAATATTAGTCAGCAGAAGACATACAACCTTTTCTACACACGAGGGGCAATTCCTGTATTTTTAAGAATGTTCGCCTTCTACATAATCTCAGCCCCAATTTGTCAAAAATAGCTCTAATTATGATACAATTTTGACATTTATTGTCGCTGCATTTTGAACGTTTTTATATGGCGGGAATTGGCCTACTGAAATATCATGACGTTAATGTTTACACGACTACTCGTAATAGATTTGTCTCCAGTTTTACATACCTGTATTTATTAATAGGTGGACCAGTGGGTAGTTGTTCAGGGAAACAGCCGGGGATGTAGTCTGACGGCGGAGCGCGAGACTCCAGCGTTTCAGTCAGCTGTTGCTGCCATTGGTCAACACGGCGAAGGGCGCCGTGGACCATCGGACTCGTTGTCGCTAGTTCTGTTTGTTGGAAATAATGTGTCAATCAACTTGTAAAGCTGCATAATCAAACATAGGTCGACTCAAACATCTGATTAAAGGCTCACTCCCACAGGCGCGTTATTATCAGTCGATAATATCGGATGCGATAATGCAATATCTGTTTTCAGTACATTTTGTATTAGGACAGCCACGAAGTTACTGACGCAATAGAAATAGGACGCTTGCGTTCGTCCGTCCTGCGGTATTCCGATATGAGTTCTTAGAACATTTTGTATTAGGACTCTTACGATCTTACACACACCTGCGTTAATAACGTAGTAACGTGTAGTAACTACGTCTACACTGTAGAGTGTAGACGTAGTTACAGGCACACGTTAGAAACATCGGGCAATAAAAACACAGCTGTGTGGCAAGTAATCGGAACCCATTATCGCAACAACGCATATTATCGACCGATAATAACCCGCCTGTGGTGGAGAGCCTTACACACACACTTTCAATGAGGAAAAATGCCAGTAGCTTCCACAATGGCGCGCAAGTAGGTTGTATGCCATTGTCTTTATCCAATCATAAGTTATGCGTTGTTCAGACAGAGGCGGCACCACGCCATGATAGATACTAATGGCATGCAATCTACACACATGCGATTTTGTAAGCTACTGGAATGCAGTTTGTAATGGAAATAAAAATAAAATAAAAAACTTACAAAACAAGGTTTATCTTTAGCCCGAGGTGTGAACCATCGAGCCATTTTATGAATTTCGAACTTTATTCCGAGTAAGTTGAAATTGTGATTACAAAAATTTACGTAAACTGGAGTCAATTTTGTATTAAAAACTTTACACTTGTCGGAATAAAGTTCACAATACAATAACTGGCTAAATTTAGAACTCGTTTTGTATTGAGGCGAAAGAGGTTTTACGAACCTAGCAAAGCTAAAGGTTCTCCATCGATAACATACCTGACATCTCAATCCCGCACAGTTGCAGGAAGTTCTGCAACTTCTGCTGCGCGAGCCGCAGTACCGCGATACGTATCACAAGCCACGAGTACGAGTCTGGGTCCGAATGCTCTGTGTTCGCTAGTTTGCGATGTTTCTCTTTCCTGCTGGAAAATGTTGTTTCTATTAGATTTGTGTGGAGTTAAAAATATTACATCAGGTGGTATTAGAGCTGTAGGGTATTTCCATTTTACAGAATTTACATGTAAATGGCATGAACATATAGGAACTACATTACTGTTCTTTTTTTACAAAGTCTTCTATCTATAAATATGAAAATCAATTGCCGTGCGTTAGTCTTGCAAAAACTCGAAAATGGCTCGACCGATTTTGGTAAGTTGTCGTGTGCGCGCCGGGGAAGGTTGCTAACAAACAATGCAATGCAACGCATGACATGATCAGAGTTTCATGGTCTGTTTTAACTGTTCTCTAATAGTAGCAAATATAAATTCAATCTTACTTGGCATTGGTGGTGTCGAAAATATCGTCATCCTCGGTTTCGCTGTAATCATCTTCATCGATATCTTCATTGCCGGACTCCGCTGAATCGTAGTCGTAATTCTCAGGGTCTTGCTCGGACGTGGGCTAAAATAACATGTAAGTAATTAATGTAAACAAAATCACCAAAATTAACGAAGTAAAAGGAGTAGGTATTTTCTTTTACTTCGTTAATTTTGGTGATTTTTTTCAAAAATAGTGCGTTCCTCCGCTAAAATCACGTAAGGATCGTACCTGATGGCATTCTGTAGTTTCTGTATGGGAATTTATGTTCGCACGGGAAGAAGGCGTGAGTAAATCACAGAAGTTATAGAATTCGACGGCACGGTTGGCGCAGTGGTTAAGTGATTGACTGCTGCGCTGCGTGTCGCGGGTTCGATTCCCGCACGGAACAAATATTTGTATGACCTACAAGTAGTTGTTCCGGGTCTGGCTGTTTGTGTTACATAATCAGCCTATAATGTTCCCTCTGCTGGGACACAGGCCTCCTCTCGATGAGAGGGAGTGGGCCGTAATCCCCCACGCGGGCCCAGTGCGGATTGGCAGATGTCACATGTCTTCGAATTTTTGGTTCTAGGACATGCCGGTTTCCTCACGATGTTTTCCTTCACCGTTTTTGAGAACATTAGTGATGAAATAATTTACACAAAGTAAAGCGCCTGTCTGGGTTCGAACCTACGACCTATAACTCGTAAGTCGCGGCCGTTACCACTTGGCCACCACTGCTCTCTGCTGTTTGTGTATGTGATTTTAAATGTTTGTAAACGCACCCATAATACAGGAGAAATTCCTAGTGGGGACACGTTTATATAAAAAAAAAAACTAAATGTTAGTTACCTTAGTAAGCAGATAAGTAAGTATACTGAAGTGTGGAGGCACGAACTGTTCCCTGTAGGTAGGTCGCCCTTCTTGAATGTTCTTGTGCGGCGCGGTCGGGCCAAGTCCTAGGAGGCGCATGTTCAGCAGCGCGCGCTTTTCCCGCAGGGAGGACCAGACTGATGTTCCTTCTGGACGCTCTACTAACTTTGGCTGAAAGTACAGATTATTTTATAGGTTGGGTAACATACATTTTGGGCGGTGAGCAGAGACGTAGTAAGGTGGTAGCCAAGAGGTTGTCTGTCTATGCCTGTACTTTAAAAGAGACTGTGACCTCCGAGTTTGTTTCGGTCTTTTTCCTCAGTCGGATAGGAAACACTGCCCTCCATAGCTATTCACAACTAATTTATACGCTTCCGTACCGTCAATTAATGTTATCGTAGGAATCCTAACGCTGTTCACAAGTTCAAAACCCAAAAATTTTGCCAGTTTAAACCAAATAGACGACCGCGTGGTGGATTACGGCCCACTCCCTCTCATAAAGATAAGGCCTGTGTCCCAGCAGTGGGAACATTATAGGTTGATTATGAGACGACCGCTATTCGCTAGGCAAATCAGTTTATGTAAATGTGTCAATTTCGATACGGCAGCTTGTCACACGGTTGTGAATAGCTATGCAGATCTAGTTTCAAAACTTAATTTATTTTTGACGTGTAAGTGTTTTTTTTAAACCAATTCCCAGTAATAAATATAATTATCAGCATCATCTATTCAATTTTTATTTGCTGGCATAGTATTCCGAACAATATCGTAAGGACTGTGTAGTTGCTATTACTACTGACCTGCAACGACGGAGCTGGAGCAGTAGTCAACAGCCTCCTAACTCCTCCTCCAAACAGTTTGGCGTGATCCGGCGCGACCGGCGCGTGCGCACACAGGCGGTACAGTAGGTGTGCGTCCCGCGCCGCGGTGGCCCAGCCCAGCAGCGCGAGGTACACTGCGCAGAATGCTTCGGCCAGCAGTACGGCGAGGCGGGGAGAGTCTTCTTCTTCGGCGGCGCGGAGGGCGAGGCCGCGGAGGGCTGAAACGCCTGTGGACCCCCGAAATATTAACATGTCATATATTATGTTACCGAATAAATAATTCGGTAACATTTATGTTCGGGATCAGGATTCGAACCAGTAATTGGAAATAATAAATCGAAAATGTTCATACCTGGCCATTTGTTCGGTGGAGTCGTGACAGTGAGCTCATCAGTGGAATGACGCCTGTGCCGCGTGAGGATCTGACTAGTACCAGGAGCTTCAACTATAATACTGTTAAACAAAATACACGCAATAAATACTTGAACACCGTATTCAACATCAACATTCATTCTATTTAGAAGTCAGCCGTCAGAATTGGCCTTCTGGTTTCACCCAGATATTACTCACACAATGCTCGAGTTTCACTCAAAATCATGGTCATTCTATCAACATATTAATAACTTACTGATCGTGATGATGCGCGTGCTTCACGCTGAACGTGTCGGAGTCGCACAGACTCTGGTAGATGCAGGCGGACAGGGCTACTGATAACTCTCTCAGTGTGTGCAGTATCCTGGTCGCAGACCCGCCAGGGATGCCCAGTTCACCGATAGTGCCCAACATGTCGTGGGCTACGGACTGGAAATAAAAAGGTTTGAAAATGCGAAATAATTCAGAAATTAAGTAGGTGAATTTAAGAAAGCAAGCCTTAAACTGACAACATACTACGCTAAAGTCACTAGGACGGAATATTTAGCTAGTTATTATTTATTTTATACTTATTGCACAAAAATAGTTCAACAAAGGCAAGCATGATTTGACTTGTTAATTGCGTAACATATTTATCATAGCAATGCCATTCATTTTGACAATTCAACAACATTAAATGTGATGCTTACGTTGTCGAGTAGATTAATTTTTCAAACAATCGGGGTGCTGGAATTACAAGTCATGCATAGTCGGCACTTCGATAGTTCACAGAATCTAAGGAGAAACTAAGAAAACTCACCTGTAAATGTCTAACAGGGTCAGCAACGACAGTGTTATTGGTGGCAACAGCAGCTGCCAACAGCGGCAGTGTGGTGGGGAATGGTAGCGGTGACAGTAACTGCTGATGCTGCTTGTCCTGTCCCAACTCTTGCAGTAGGAGCACCAGCTCCATACGGACCGAGGCGAGGCCGCCGCCGCCCGCGCCGTGCAGGGAACAATAGGACAGTAGCGTTCGGAGGAGAGTCTCATTCGCTGTGAGGAAAAGGAAATTATTTAATTGCAATCTTTTCTTCTACTCTTCATACCTATGTCTAAGAATAAGTTATTAAGACAAGCTCATGAGACGGTGAATACATGAGAGCTTTTTAGCGCGGGTAAATAAGGAAATAATCCTAAAATCAAACATTTGATGACATGTGACACCTACCAACCTGAACTGGGCCCACATGGTGGATTATAGCCCATTCCCTCTCGAAGAGAGGAGGCCTGTGTCCCAGCAGTGGGAACATTATAGGCTGATTACGTTAACAGCTTAAGACACACTAAAATAAATAATAAATGTTTATTGAAGAAAAGCCTAAGTACATTCCAAAGCAATGTTATACAGCTGAGTGGCTATGTTAAGCACAATACATTGAAGCCCTGATCTCCAAACTAGGGGTGACCCTGTATCTTAGAGATCAGTGTCCCTCCGCAAAACACTGGACGTTCTGTTTTTGCTAGATTAATATAATATGCTAGATTTTAAAATGAAGAACGTACGAGTACGATGAAGATGGAATGCTATTTGCGTACAAACACGAATGATGTTCTCTTATTACTTGCCTTAATTATTGGACTGCCTATGAGCGTTTACGCCGTACGGCATTTCATACAAACTGTCAAGCTCTTGTTTTTCGAAATGAATTAACCGATTTTAATGAAACTTTATATGCATAAGCAGGATACAAAGGTCTAAAAAGTTACTTAAGAAAATTTTCTAGGATATGGCATGGCATTCAGTACTACAAAAGGAATAAACTTTAAACGACTCATATAAACTGCACTCACCCTTTAACCACTTCTTCCTATTAATCGCTCGCTGCACTTTAGCCTCAAAGTCCGCCTTTTCCCTGACCAGCAGCTGATGTAAGGTAGGCCTGTCAGGCAGCGGCGCCAGCTCGGGCTCCGAGCACAGCAGGGCTCCGCCCCCGCCGCTGCCGCCGGCCGCAAGGTACCCACACAACCGTCGCAGGGCTTCCACCTCGCGTTCTAGCCAGATGTATAGCTGGTAGCGAAGGTGACCACCTAAGGAATAAAATGAATGTGTTACTAGATGGAAGTGATGTTATAAACGTTTCTGATGAGATTTAGCGAGAATTTCGTTTTGATGTTATACTTAGGCCGGACAAAATATCTTCTTTCAAGCTTTCGATACTGTGATTTCGATTATTTATTTTGCCGTAAAAACCAAATACAAGACCATCATAATAAAGTGATGTCAGCATCGAGGAGGCCCCATAGGGCCGAAGCCTGCCGGGTCAGCGGGATTGTCCGAAAGGGTTACCGCTGGCCCGGAACATAAAGGGCTAAGGAAGGAACACGGGTGGGTTTTAGTCAGTAAGAGTCTGACACTCCCTTCCGCTCCACTCAGAGCGGGAGGGGTCATTTGATGAAAAAAAAAGACCATCATAATAATATTAAAAATATGGTCACTTACCATCAACTTCAAACCCAGTAGCCAATGTACTGAGTTCCTCCATCAATATCTTGAGACAAGCTACAAACTTCAACTGTTGCGCCATGATGTCGACAGAGGGCGCTTCGTCTCCCTCCTTGTCTTTCTCAGCGTTGCCGTTCACTGCTGGCTCTTCTTTTTCTTCTTTCTTATCCATTTTCATCTCTAATGGTGGAGTTGAGGCTCCGGATTCGTCCGATCTATGTCAGAAATAATAAAGTTATAGTTTGACTTTTAATTAGCTGCAGTAAAATGACACTTGTTAATAACTCATTTCGGACTGAGTTTAGAGATATGCATGTCAAATAAGTTTCGTTTGTTACACTATTCTGTACTAGAAAAACAAGATTTGGTTGATGGCCGCGAAAAAACAAAAAGACGCCAATTTCAGTCATAATTAACACATAAGCTGTCATTTTACTGCAGCTAATTAAAAGTTCGACTATAGTAATGCTGCAATCAAACAACTCTATAACTGTAGGTCACGATGTTTACTTTTCTATAGCCTGCAATAACTAATTATCAAACTAACCGGTAATAAACAATTGTAAATGATTAAAGATCGTGCAAAGATATTGTGCTCTTGAATGAAGTCCGCGAATCCGCCAATGTAGTCTAGGACGTATTCAGACTAATTTATTGATAATTAATTAAAATAATTTATTGACGTGTAAAAGTGTTTGTACAAACCTACTTACAGAAATAAAAATCATTTATTATTTAATTTTTTTTTGCAAGTTAATATTAGATGAATTAGTGCTATTGTCATTGTATATAACTAAAATGCAGTTTTATTTTCCTCCAAAATCGAAGTCATGGTGCCTTTGACCAATTTGCTCTACCTATAGTCCCGGATTTCGCCCTAAAGTCTCATTCGAAAAACACAATGTTTTTATACATGAAACTGATTTAACTCAGCTTAGACTGATTGTTAAACTTCTCTGCCATTTAAAATTTCGTTTGTAATGTTATTTTCTACTAACTATAAAGTTTCGTCACTGGCCCCCAAAAAGGCAACAATTTTGGTAGGTATGCAGGTATGCTAATGAGGCACGCTATCTTAAACCTATTTTTATACTGTAGTTACAACTAGACTCACCCCTTATCATCTTCATCATCCCAACTGAGGACCAGTTCATCATTTTTGTTCGCAGCGACAGGCGCTCCCCAGTCAACGTCTACAGCCGTTGTGCCCCAATCCATGTTAGTCGGTTCTTCATCTGTGCATAAATGGATTAGCTAAGAACTTAGAACCATTTGGAGGAAATATCTTTTTTTTTTTAATCTATATTTATTTAGGGGCTTTTATCAAAGATATGTCAGCCCCATAGAGGAGGAAATATCTGTGGACATGAACTTACCTTGAGTCGCGAATAAATGAGAGGTCCATAGATATTTCTATTGTGTATTGCCATGCATTTTATTTCAAGAGTCAGCAAAAGGTATCAGATAAATGAGAAAGAATTCGTTTGCTTTTTATTTCAAAGTTATGTTTTTTTTTTGTTTTGTGTTCAGAAGAAGAACTATACAGGGTGGCATACACCGACGCACAAACTGTAATCATTAATTCATCACATGATTCTAGAACCTCTAGCGCAGAAATTTTTCGTCGGTTATAAAAATAAACCAGAGCATAAACGCACGCGCGTGCCCTTCACGCCAAGCCACAATTTTAAATATTTAAGGTATACATTTAAAAACACACAAAGTAATGATTTAATTGTTTATTTCGTGATAAAGTGCACCGCATTTTTTGACACATATTTATGTCGCTCGTAATAGGATAGGCGACACAAGACTGGAGTACAGGGCACGCGCTTGCTTGTCACGTATATGTGACAATGGCGTTCAAAGGGTTAAAGAAAAATGCAATACCTACGCGGTCAAAATGTATGGAACAACATTTTTTTTTTAATAACCGACGAAAACTGTTGGTTCAGAATCATGTACTGAATACATGGTAACAGGTTGCGCGTCGATGTCCCTCCCACCCTGTATACAAACTTTATAAAGGTCAGTTCACACCGAGAAGCGACGCGACGCTGCACACACTTACAAAAGAATTTTTCTACAACACAATTCAGTGTGAGCGCCAAAATCAAATACGATCCTGTTGAAGTAAGCCACGAGGTATCACACTGCGCAATTTGTCCGCCACGAGAATAGAGTAGCCTAGCCGCAGCGGGTGAACTAACCAAAAAACCTCTTTAAAACCGGAAAAGATAAACAAAAAAGCAACAAAAAAACCACAAAACAAAACATAAATCAGCGGACGTACAAACGGACGTGAACGTTGCGTACTTTTGACTGTATTATCCACGAATTGTCCAGAGTGGATGACCGCGTCATCTATAGACAGCGCGGCCACCGGGTGCTTGATACGTTCGTCGCGGACTCTCGCTGGTAGCTTGGACAGCACTTCCAGGGCCAGCGCGGGGCAGCCGGCCTTGAAGTGGCCGTGCGCTGTTTGGAAGTACAGGCGACGTTCTAGGCGAGTGATGCCTTCTTCTGGCTCCTGTTGGAGGAGGGCTAAAGTTCCGCCCTGTTGAATAAAATTATGTTTTAGTTAGCTGATCGAGAACATTAATTTATAAAAGTACTAGCTGCGCCCCGCGGTCTCTCCCGCGTAAATGTCGATCCCGTGGGAATATCGGGGATAAAAAGTAGCCTATATGTTAATCCAGGGTGTCAGCTACCTCCATACAAAATATTATCAAAATTGGTCTAGCCGTTTGAGCGTGAAGAAGTAACAAACATAAACACACACACACACACACACACACACACACACACACACACACACACACCCCTGTTTGTACAGACACCCTTACGAGGACCTTGTTAGTCCTAGAACGAACCGAGGACCCTCCAAAAAACTGGTTTAAATACCTCGTTGGCCTTTTAGAATAAGATAGAAAGAGACAGGTGAGTAAATCTATAGTGATGAGCTTATTGGGATAATGCTATCTCAACATTTTTCTGTATGAATTTCGGCTATCATACTGAGGACCTGAAATACACAGCTAAATGTGACCAACGATGCACATACGAGGACTTTGTGTAAGCCAACCGAGGACCTCTTACGTAAGCCCTGCGACGTCCTTCCGAGGACGTATTTTTACACAATATTTCTTATAGCTTGTACAAAGTGCGGACGTTGTGTTAGACTTTATATCACTAAACCGAGGACAGTTTTTCGCGTAGAACTTGTACAAACCGAGGACCTGGAAAATACCTACCTACCTACCTAAAACATTTTACGTGTAAGATAATAATCAATGTTCCGATTTATTTCATAAACACTTTTTCTAAAATGAAGTACCAAGCGAGGACGAGTCAATGTCTTTACGTTTGTCAGCGCTTCTCAAAGGATTATTTATCAAAGAGAGCCGACAGTAACGGCTTTATTTTGTTAAACACTCGTGATTGTTGCTTATAACGTAAACCCAGAAATCGATCCTTATCAGCGACACTATCGAATGGTGTAATAAATACAGTGTGTTTTTTTTCAAAATCAACGGGTTCGATTCCTGGCTAGAAATATTGATTTTTCAAAAATCCAATGATGCAGTTTTAGTTTTCACCAAAATTGAGGCCGCGACTCTTTTGAGTACTTTTCGCTATTCCTCATAGTTTCGGATTTGGCCATCCACGCTCACTTCGAAAATTCACCTGTATATATAAAAGGAGACACTGACTGACAGACTGACATATCAACGCACAGCCGCAACTACTGGGTCTAGGAATGTAATTTTAGACGTTACGGACGCTTTTAACGTTCTACATTGTTCTCACATGCATAATTTTTAACATGAATGATCTAAACAAGATTTTGTAACCATATTATTTTGATTTAAAAGAGTGTCCATGGAGTTTCTTGCCCGTTCTTCTCCATAGGTACCTGCGCTTTGGAATGGGCAACTAGCTTCATCTTTCTGACTGACCGACACCTTTTTTTTTTTTTTTTGCGTATGGGAAATCATCAAATGACCCCTCCCGCTCTGGGTGGAGCGGAAGGGAGTGTCAGACTCTTACTGACTAAAACCCACCCGTGTTCCTTCCTTAGCCCTTTATGTTCCGGGCCAGCGGTAACCCTTTCGGACAATCCCGCTGACCCGGCAGGCTTCGGCCCTATGGGGTCCTCGATGCTGACATCTCTTTGAGGTGCGCGTGGAACACGTACGCGCCGTCCGGCACGGGCCTGGTCCTGATCGGATCGGACGGTGAGCTACCCATTACTCTCCGCCCGCAGGCCCGCGCCTACGGTGGCCGGGAGTCGTCGCGCAGCTCCCGACGCCCGGAGCGTCTCCCGCGGCGGCTGGGACGGGAGGCTCTCTCCCTGAGCTGACCGACCCCTTGACAATTCAAAAGTGCCTGTTGAGTTTGAGTTGAGTTTGAGATTGTGAAATTTTGCACACGGCTTCCTTTTATAATGTAGGGGAGCACTAAGAAGGGGTTTTTGGAAATTCAACCTTTAAGGGGGCGAAAAGGGATCCCCTTTTTACCCCCTTGTTTTTTGTTTGTATGAAAAATCTTATTCCTTGAGTTAAAAAACTTGGCACAAATACAAAAAATGCCAAACTTCATAATTTACTTAGATAATAAGTAAATTATGAAGTTTGGCATTTTTTGTTTTTCTAAACTACCCCCTAAAGGGGGATTGGGGGGTGTCAGAATTTGTATGGAAGATTTTTAACTCGCGGTCCGATTAGCTCGAAACTCAGTATTTATACTTAAGACCAAAAATAAAGAATGCCGTGTATCAGGGTTTTTCGAAAATCTAGCCCTAACGGGGTGAAAAGGGGTAGTTAATTATATAAGCGAGGATTTTACTGCATGGCTTGAATAACTCGAAAATTGGTATAAATAAATCTTCGAGTGAACTAATGAACATAATAATATAACAAACGATTTTTCGGAATTCCACCCCTGTGGGGGTGAAGACCAAGAATACAGTTTATATGAAAAATCTTATTCATATGGTTAATAAACTTGAAACTAAAGGGAGATTGGGGGAGTAAATTTTGTATGGAAGAATTTTAACGCGCGGTCCAATTAATTCGAAACTCAGTATGTAAGACCAAAATAAATAATAAAGTAAGTATATCAGGTTTTTTAGAAAATCTACCCCTAACGGGGTGAAGAGGGATAGTCAATTTCTTAGGGGAGTATTTTATTACGTGGCTTGATATGATAATTGGTCATAATATTTAAGTCAAGCTATAGAAACATCCCAGACGATTTTTCAAAACTACACCCCTATGGGGATAAAATATTTTTAATAGCCATGTTTATAATCACGTCTAAACTTGCTATGGAGTATCTTAATTTGACAGGACTAAACTAATATTTATCTTCTGTCCTTTTAAATATAAAGAAAAAGATGCACTGAACTTAAATTGGGTTTAGTTTGTGAACAAGGGAATCGGCACCATTAAGTTATTAAGTTTGCATGCTTCCCAAATTATTTTGATCTCGCTTGATAATATTTCTTTGTTGTTTTCTAACTAAGCATTGTGTTATGAAATTTTATGTCAAGTTTTTAGCCCAATTTATGTCGATTTCTTTTAATTATGGTTTCTATAAGTCTTTTTGTTTGAATCGTTTTCTATTAACTGTTATGTACATAAGTTTTATAATCATGCTTCTCAAAGATGTTATTGCAACTTGATGGTTATTTTTATAAGTAGATCGTTGGTAAAAGCTTGTTAAATAATTTGTTCCATTTTAAAATAAACCTACTTACTTTTATTTCAGTAAAGTTTATGACGTGGTTTCCTTTAGTATGTTCATGTTCTGTATTTCTTTGTACTTTATATTTGTTTCAAATCTTGCTGCAGACATTTCACCTAGGAAGGCATTTATTTTCTTTATGAAAAGCACACGTATTTAGCTCCTATGACAATACAATATTTTATGGTGCAAATCATAATGTTGTATAATATAAGAGGGCCTAGGTACTTAGCACATGCTGCAGAAAAAGCCTGATTATTCCTCGTCCACCTAGTAGCTACCAACGATTTGTTTAAGGATTCAGTCTACCTTCGATTTTCTCCTTCATAATTTTATTTAAATGATAGCATATAATTTGTCTTCTACACACAAGGAAAACTGTCGAAACGAGGACTAGAATACACACTGTTCGGAAAATCTAGCAAACCGAGGTCTTAAATACACATTGTCTGGAAAAGCTACCTAACCGAGGTCTTTTGTGTTAAAGTTAACACATAGGTCCTCGGATAATACAACAAACGTGAAATGAGTGTAAAGAGTCTGTGTATGAGGCGACAGTGGCACCATCTGGTGGATACACAATGTCTGTGTAAGATTATGAATAATCTTGATCAAACCGAGGTTCAGACAACTTTTTCGTATTAAGTATATAGAAAGACTCAAAATCGCTTGCAGAATACGAATCTTTGGTCAAGTCAAACCGAGGACCCTCGAAAAGGTCCTCGCTTTGAAAAGGTCCTCGGTCGTGCCTTGTGTATTCATACGCACGTCCTCGGATGGTACTTAAAACAAACACACACACACACGCACACACCCCCACACATACGCACACGCACACACCCAGAAACTGTCGCCTTTATAATATAATATTAGTGTGATTCATTTATTGCCCAAAGTTAGTGTCTAAACACACTATGCCGAAGGTACGCGACCGAAGTTCGGCATGATTACGCCTTTTTTTTTTTTTTTTTTTTTTTTTTTGCGGATGGGAAATCATCAAATGATCCCTCCCGCTCTGGGTGGAGCGGAAGGGAGTGTCAGACTCTTACTGACTAAAACCCACCCGTGTTCCTTCCTTAGCCCTTAGCCCTATTACGCCTGCAATGCTATTTGAATTACTGACGACACATTATGCCGAAATTAGGTTGCGTTAAGTAGCATTGCAGGCGTAATCATGCCGAACTTCAGTGGCGTACCTTCGGCATAGTGTGTTTAGACACTTACCGACTAAGACTAGGCTTAACTAATGAGTACATGACCCTGTTAGGGCGCAGCTAAGTTAACTTATAACTGGGTTAATATTATAACATAAAATATTGCTATATGTAATATCACAATATTAATATAGATTGGAAACTGTTACTGACGATTATGTGTTACATATTTTATACAAAATATGCTAAAATATTCCAAGAAAATACTCCTTTCTTTGAGAATATTCCTACAAATACGCACCTGACTAGGCATATTATGTCTCTTCAGCCTGGGATGCGTGCGCAGGTACACGTAGAAGTTGAACACGCTCGGCATGGGCTCATTATCTCTCGCCGCATGTAATCTTCCCGCGTTGCTTATCAACGTGTCAAGCGCATCACCATAGCGTTTCAGTTCCCATAGTGCCATGGAACGGACGAACGGGTCTGGGTGAGCGCGTTCCAGGTCTAGTTCATCGTCTTCTGTTTCACCGCTGGGTAGGATAATGGTGAAATTAGTAAAGTGTTTGGTAGGTGGTGATGGAGTTACATAATAATAGCATTGAATAATGCCCGGTTCACATTGTTCCAGTAGCATTCCAGTCCAGCGGTCGAAACCAGCGCTGGAATGTCAATGGAATAATGTGAACCGGTACTGGAATGTACTGGAATCTGGATCCAGTGACTGGATTGACAGTCTACTTTTTAATACCAGCTCGCCCATTCCAGCGCTACTGATTCCAGTGCTGGATTAACCGTTGAACACAGTTAACAAGCATTGTTGTTTTTGTCTGACTGACTGAATGACTGGAATAATATAGATGATATGATCCAGCCTAGCACGACTGGATTGACTCGCTGGATTACTGGTCTGGAATAATGTGAACCGGGTATACATTTTGGAAAGATCGAATGCTTAGCAGTATGGAGTATTTAACCGTGCCTTACGATACCAAAGATTTAACTTTCCTTCTGTGGAATTTGTCGGATTCACGGCACATTATTTTGATACTTTCCAGGTAAACAAGCGTAATTGATAAGCTAAAAGATATGGCCTGTAGCCTGTAGTATGTTCAGCAGTCGACGTTCAAATGACCACTTACCCCAACACTTCATCCATTATTAACTTCTTCAAGCTGGTCGGCAGTGGGTTGTCCGCTTCGTATAGCCGCGCCACAATCATAGCCAGTTGTAAGTCTCCAAGCCGCGTGATAAGCACCTACAAGAAATGACGCAATAAGATTTCTTGAGTAAACAAATAAGTTGTGAAAGATATTTTGCCGTACATAACCAAGTATACTTGACTGGGAAAATATTTGTGACTGTGTGTAGCTGTTAATATGCATGCAAATCGAGTTTTAGAAAAAGTTCGTCTTTGTAGAGCGTAATCTGTCTAAGCCCAAGTTCGCATGGGCGCGTTATTCCAGCGGCGATTTTTTTTCGCGCAATGGATTTTCAACGTACTGCTCAGCACCGAGAGTTGAAAATCCTACAGAGGTTTTTTTACGTCAGTGCGAACGTGAGCTAACGCTGCCATATTAACACTGCGGCCGTGGAAACGGTTTTACGGCACGGTTGGCGCAGTGGTTAAGCGATTGACTGCTGCGCTGCGTATCGCGGGTTCGATTCCCGCACGGAACAAATATTTGTATGGCCTACAAGTAGTTGTTCCGGGTCTGGCTGTTTGTGTATGTGAGTTTAAATGTTTGTAAATGCATCCACAATACAGGAGAAATTCCTAGTGTGGGGCAAAGTTTGATTAAAAAAAAAAAAAACATTTTGTGTAAGGTAGGTACCTCTAAAGCATCCTTGAGAGCCCCTCCGAGCAAGAAGAAGGCGGCCGCATGTTCAAACCGTTGTCTGCCGAGCAGCACGAACGCGTTCTTCAACGCAGCCTTACGCCAACGATCTTGCGTGAAGTCGTTTGAGAAGAACTAAACAGAGAACCACAACATGAAAATAACGAACTAAAGTTTTCACTAGTAAAAATAATCGGCATTTTTATTTATGTAATTCTTTTTAGAGATGATGAAGGGACTCCGCTCCATTTCTAACCGTGTTCCAAAAAGGAGTTCAAATTATTTGAACGATCATGCTTATCCAGACACTGAAACTGGCCCTAAGTCCTTGTAAAGAAGCCAACACAAAAAAAAACAACAGTTTTTCATTTACCTCAAAAAATGTTCAAATTCAAAACATTTATTTAAAATAAACCATTTACAGGCAATTGAGAATTGTCAAGGAGTGGGTCAGTTAGTCAGAAAGTCGAAACAAATTTCTGAGTAAGCTAGTTCTTACATTAGTCATCTTATCATCCCTACTGGATCGGAACAGTCCCCACAGCAGCATCCTCTTCTTCATGGCGAGGTATAACAAGGCAGCATCCATAGGATCTTGTTTCTGCATGTAGGCGGCTCGGGCTAGCTTCTCCATGCAAGTGCGGAGTAACTCGCCGCGGACCCACCACCCGACACCTGCGTTTAATGAAGATGGCATATAAGATATTATGAAGGTGTTATTTCTATCATGGATCGAGTCGTGTAGAATTTTTCCAAGCGCGATTTTAAGAATTTAATAAGCATAATCATAACAGGCCTCCTCTGGGTGAGAGGGAGTAGGCCGCAATCCATCACGCGGGCCCAGTGCGGGTTGGTAGATATCACATGTCTTCGAATTTTAAGTTCTAAGACATGCCGGTTTCCTCACGATGTTTTCCTTCACTGTTTTAAGAGCAGTGGTGATGAAATAATTTACACAAAGAGCGCCTGACTGAATTCGAACCTACGACCTGCAACTCGTAAGTCGCGGCCGTTTCATAATAATTATTGAGAATTATTAATTCGAACAAACGCAAAACTGGGACGTATCATACGCCCTGATACTGAACGGCCTTTGAAGCAAGTTTTTTTTCTGTAATATTTGTTTTTAAACTTTGATACGAAATAATCAAGGATGGGGAAAATAATTAAATCAAAGAGTTTTATCAATATTGATAAAACTGTTCTGCAATGAGACAAGTATAGAACTTACCAAGTTCTCTCATAGTAGACCACTTCGGCGTTCCCTTAGTATACCCGGGTATCAACGCGAGCAGTTGTTCGTGCGTCTCTGAATGGAAGGCCCACACTAGGTTGCAGGTACCGACGCCTGTGCGTTGAAGGTTCGCGCGCTGTGCCAGGGGTAGGCAGCGGAGCAGATAGCCGTAGTGCTTCATAGCTAGCAGGAAGCGGAGGCCGCAGTCGTCGAGGGAGTCTGGTGAACATATTGGAAGTCGCAAGTTTTGATTTTTTTTATGAAATAAATATTTACATTTTACCTTTTCTTTTTTTTTATAAGTACCGTGATACGAGGTATGAAGAACAGGGTGTAAAGTTCACTCATACTCTATAGAAAAAAGAGGATCCTCCGATCAGACGGGTGTTTTGTCTGGCGGGCAGCTGCCCTATGATTCATGTCGGGCCGTTGCTTAAATGCTAGTTGCACGGGAAACTCTGCTTGCGAGATGCAGGATTTTGCGTGACGTCACGCAAAATCAAACGCAAAAGCGTCATGACGCGTTGTTCGCATGTGGTGTTGTAGATACCACTGCACCGTATATACTTTCATATGCATTTAATGAAAAGCTGTTATTTTTATATTACAGACATACACTTCAATTTTATTTATTTGTATAGTTAGAGCTGTATAGCTACTACCTGATCCAACAACAATATCGGTCAGTATAAACTCACCTGGCAATATCTCCTGTCCCTGCGCCAGTGATACATCAACGCGCGCGCTTGTCGCGAGACGCTCAGCGAAGTCGGCGTCACACGTAGACACGGTATCTGCTAACGCTAGCAAGTGCATCTGGTCTAGAGAACTGAGGCCCGGCAAGTGTGTGTGGGTCAGCAGACGGGAGAGGATGCGACCTGCGGAAAATATAAATGTGTATGTGTCTTAAAAAAAATCAAAAACGTTGAACTCAAAAAGCGTTATATCTATCAATGTTAAACTTTTAAGATAGCGATGTTTACGATCAGTTAAAATACTATTATTTGCTAGCTGTTGTGATGCGTAATCAGCCTATAATATTCCTACTGCTGTGACACAGGCCTCCTCTCTGTGAGAGGGAGTGGACCATACGAGTAATCCACCACGCGGGCCTAGTGCGAGTTGGTGGATGTCACATGTCTTTGAATTGCTGTTGTGATGGGTAAGCAAAAAATTCAACAACCAATTAAATCACTTGAAAAGCTATTATTGAGGTAGTTTAGAAACGACCAACTGTCCCATTGTTTATCCAACTGTTGTCACACATATACCCTCAACCTAGATCGCAAGAAAGAAAGAAGATTGCAAGGAATCTTGTGGTAATATAAAAAAAAAAAAACAAACAAAAATAAATAAAATTAAGTAATGTAACATATTACGGCCCATATGTATGCAAGACGACATCAAGCTATACATTTCCAGTGTAAGCTGACTTCTCATTGTACGAAAAACCAAAGGGAGGTCAGCTAAAACTGGAAATGTATTACTTGATGATGTGTCGTCGTGCGTACTACGACACCCATATAATTATCGCATTTTACCTTGTCTTAGCCCGAAGTGTGATAAAGGTTGTCGTTCAGGCATTGAGGGACGCCTGTCAACTCCCTCTTCTTCACCCAACAATAAGGCGTCAAGGTCTTCCTCTGTATCCTGTATTGTGCCTTCGAATAATTCGTTATAATCCTGCGAAAAAAACAAGTTTAAATTGAAAATCGCACTAACATAAAAATAAAGCACAAAGAAAAATATGGATGAACTATATGAAAGGTGATATGGTTAGGAAGGAAGTGAACCTGTATGACGTCAGATAGAGATGAAAGGAAAAAATTATTGGGATAAGGACAGGAAGACAATAATGACGATGCATGCCATCAAAATATAAACTTTCTCAATCATGTACCATTTTGGATTCAAAGTTTCAAATATCAATATGCTGGTTATAAGGATTTACCTTAGCTTCCTGAATAGTGGACGGATGATGCGGAGACTCCTTGTCAGCTACGAGTAATGTCCATAGAGGCAGTGGTGGCACAGACGTAATTTCTGCGTAGTCTAACTGGACGTCCTCTGTTATCTGTATTTGTTTATAGCGTTAGATTGGTCAAATATAAATGGATTAGACGTATGAAATATTACTGTTAACAATTACAAACTATTGTGTCTTAAAATTAGAGGTCGAAAACCGATAAAAAATGTCTGAAAATTGTGAACAGACTTTTAAATTTCTTGTTGACGTAGAATATGGGTTCCCATAGATATGGGTTCGTGATCATTCCAGCAGCGCCCAGGGCGCGGCGGTGTAATAGCTGATATTGTGTAATCAGTACGACCACCAATCCACTAAAATCCCTGATTCAATGAACCGAATTTTCACTTATAAAACAAGCCACTGTAAATAGTATATGCCTTCAACATATCCTATTTAGAGTGGCTGTATTCACATCAAAATCTGCACAAAGAACATAAAACATACAATAGGTATATTACAGTGTCTTCAGCGCGTGTATATAAAAGCTAAAGTTACCTGTGCAACGCCATCTAACGGAGAAGCTGCGCCGGCGGCGAACGACACGGAGAGCGTGCGAGAGCGCGACCAGCCGCGCTGCAACACACGTGCATCATGCAACAGCGGCGAGACAAATAATCGCAGGTGTACAATGAACAGTGGCGAAGGGTTTGTAACAGATTCTCTTCTTATAAAAGGACATTTGGCCAAAAAAATTTGGAGCGTAACGAGACCTATGCCACTGAATAGTCTATTAAATGAGAAGAATTTTTAATTAAGACGCCCATAGCAAACATCTTATCACTCTCGTTGTGGTATCAAGACAAATCTAATAATACCTAAATTTTTAAAATCAATCATTCGATTTATGCTAAAATAATGAATAATCATTTTCATTTAGTTATATATTTTTTTATTGACATATATTTTTAAGTGTCTTTGTAAAAATTACTCCATAAACAAAAGACAGTTCAGTTACTTAGGTCTCTTTGGTGGTGGTCGTTTGGTACACTATTGCCCACTGTCTTTTATAAGACAAAAGAAATGATGAATGGACTGATGATAGATGAAATTATGATTAGATAAGGAGTGATTACAGAGACGAGAAATAGAGATGTATGGGAGATGAAGACATGCTGCGCCAACCCCAAATAAATTGGAACAAGGGCAGGAGAATGGTGATGATGACCGGCAAAATTGGAAAGGGGGAATCCCGGGAGGCTTTTGCCCTGCAGTAGGACAGCAAAGGCATCCAAATATGGCAATTCCTGATGCCTTTCTGGTGGAATTTTCGTTTGGCCCTTCGCCACTGACAGTGAAATATTATGTCTTCAATCATGTGGGTTTTTGCTAAGGCGTTTTCTTGTGGAAGATTAATCGCAAGTGTATGACTACGATGTCAACTTTCGATGTGGGATTTATTCATGCGACTACCTGTGATTGCTTCACACTTCATATTATTTTAGCTATTCAAATAAATGAGATTACAAGTTTATAGTGGAAATGGGACACATATTTTGGTACTACATAAGTTTCAATACAATTAAGTTCTAAATACTTTCTATGGCTATCAAGTATATTATTTATTGATTAATAATTAAGTGTTTAGTTTCAAAAATATTATTTAAAACACCAGGACAAAACACACACTGGAAATGATTGTAGAATAGTGATTTGTTTAATCACAGTTTAGATGTCAAAAACAGTTTGTTAATTTAATTGAAATTAAAACCCTTTTAAATTTTAACAAATGTTAAGCAAGCGACACATGTACATCGCAATATTACATCAAAACACAACTTGTTACAATATCAATATTATATTTACAAAAAAAAAAACACAAAAAAGAATTAATATTATTAACAGTTCGGGGGTATTAAGCTAGTGTGAACATTATTTTGTAAGACATACAGCACATATTCAAGTGTCACATATTAGTTCGTTCAGTGGATTTTATGCGCACACAATACATTGCAGCGTTTATTTTGTGCTACAATTATTATTATTCAGTGTAGGTTAGCATAATATTCAGTGTTGGTTAGTTTGACATGGCAACATTATGATGCCATTTTATTTACTTTTTCAATCAAAGAATACTACATTAAAAGGAGTACAGACGAGCATAGACGATGGATTATATTTTAGAAGTAATAATAAAAGACCATACCTGTCTGGATAGACTATCTTCGTCACCTTGAGAACTGCGACCAGTGTAAGTTCCACCGATACATCTGGTAATATCAAAATATTAAGTCAAATACATTTTGTTGTAAATGTCGTTTAAAATTGGGTCCGATCCGGGTCATGGAAAACAATTGTGTATAACTTCCTTCCATTGATGACAAAATACTATTAGCCATGTTCAGTCACAGGACCCTTATAGCAGTATACGGGTCCTGTGACCCTGACTACCAACCTACACTCACTCCCTCTCGAAGAGAGGAAGCCTGCGTTCTAACAGTGGAAACAATATACTGTACTGGCTGATTATGGTCACAGACCTCAATGTTTTTTTGACCCTGTTTTGGACCCTACAAAAAGCAGTATTTCTATTATCAAGATATAGTACCTGACTAAATGAGCAAGGATAGCTTTCACCCATCGTATTTTGCCACTGTTCAGAAGCTCCATCAGTTGCTTGGGGTGGTATTGAGGTAGCACAGGGCAGGCCATTTGTGAAGCCTCGAATAAACCGTAGTCTGGCATGTAGTCCAACAGAGGCTGGTAAATAAAACAATATTCTTAGTTTTACTAATATTGGCGCCGATTCTGTTGTTCACAAACTAAACTAAATTTAAGTTCATGCATCTTTTTCTTTCTATTTCATTATGAAAAGGACAGAAGATAAATATTAGTTTAATCCTGTCAAATTAAGATACTCCATAGACAATTTAGACGAGATTTAAAAAATGGCCATTAAAAATACGTCAATTTACGTCAGGCGCTGACTAATTTGACAGGACTAAACTAATATTTATCTTCTGTCCTTTTCTTAATGAAATGGAAAGAAAAAGATGCCTGAACTTAAATTTAGTTTAGTTTGTGACACAACAGAATCGGCGCCAGTATAAAAGTTAAACTTTGCGAAGACAATTATTACTCAATCGCGGCTGAATGGGTTTAGTTAGATATTTGGCACACAAATAAAAGATCTAGATAAACACATAGGATATTTTTCATCCACCTACATGGAAGTATTTATCTCTAGGATATCGGTGAAAACACAGACAGTAAGGTTGTTGCTGAATAAAATTTTCCATTCGAAGGTTGCCATCTCCAAAAAGTCTAAGTTTTCTTCTTTTCACTCTCGATACAACGACGCGACGTCAAAATAAATGATTACCTGAGGTTGATCCGGTTGTGTTTTGGTACGTCTTCTAGCGTCTCGTTCTAATAGTTGTAAGTTGATTGACGAAACACGCTGTAGATGAGGCGCAGATATACGCAAGTCTGAGTCGCGAAGCGCACGAGACTCGCCACCTTCTTCCAGTTCCTGTTTGATATTCAGATGGGTTTAGTAAAATTTTTAAGGCTGTTGACTATGGCCAATTCAATGGTAATAGAATTGGATGTAATTGGGAAAGAACAAACTTGTAAGATTACTCAAGTAAAGCTATACAATAACAATAATCAGCTTGTATTGTCCTACTGCAAGGCAAAGGCGTTCCTTTCTTTTCTTTTTTTTCACTCAACTCGATCCTGAGTCAATATGGATCAATCCCTCATGTAGGCTAAAGGCATAAAGCTATCCAAACGCGGCAATAATTCAAAATGTCGTGTCGTGAAATCGGACCTCACTTTTTGCACTATAGAGGTGAACTCACTCATTCCGTAAGCAGCTTTAGGTGCATTGAGTATTCTACAGGAAAACTAATTGATAGAGGTTGTATAGCAACATGACAGTATTTTAAGATTCGAGTGAAACTGTTTAGAATCTGCCACCAAAAATCTGTTCCGTCAAATAGAAAAAGTCGTTGCGCGTCGTGTATTAGTACAAATAGCCTCTTGATTTCAATACTAATCACACTGATAGTTTATTTTAATTGAAAACTGCCTGAACTACATACCTGTGTACCCATTAATCCAGACGCCGTTTGAGGATTCTCAGGCTTCCACTGCGAATACACGTGCATTTCCGAGTCCATTCCAACCACGAGTATACCGTCTCGAACCCAAGATATTTGCATAGGTAGAGGTGGTAGACCATCAGCCGTCTTTAACTCTATGCGCCGGAGTTGCATCCATCTGATCTCTTCGACAAATAGGGGCGCCGCTAGTGAAGACGCCTTGCGTAGGATAGGACGGTTGGCGTTTATTGATTCTTTCATTGCCTAAAAATGTTTGAAGTTTAGTTATTCTATTGGCAAAAATAGAATTGTTTATTCTGTTGTACTGGCTACGCTGGCTTTTAAATGAGTATGTTTTTGACTACAAACTACGAAAATTCGTCCCTATCGTTTAGAACTATACCTACTTGTAGACTGCTAACTAATGTACTGTGAATACTGTGATTATCTAGCTAAAGACTTAAATAGATATAGTCTTTGATAATCACGATCGCGCGTTATGCGACTTTCAAGTTATTGCCATAAGGTTTAAATTGCAATGATTGACGCGCACTCGTGAAATATAATGGAATAACTTTTATGATCGAAACAGTCTACTTAGCAAAAGAAAAGAAACAGTAACCGTATTTTTTTTTCGTACTTCATCACAAGAAGGACATCTTGCAACGTTGAAACGACGCTCTTGACTATTCATAAGTTTCTGTAAAAGGTCTTAAGTACTTGAAATCAAAGCTTTTCCCGTTTGAAAAATAACAACAAACAATTGACAGTACCCGGGCGATAATATGGCACATCGAGAAAGAGACAGTCACACAACTCACACAGGCACAGCCCTATTCTTTACGGCGGATCAAAACACGAGGCGAGTCGCTGCGCAGTAACAAATTCACCTGTCAGCGGGGGTGAGGGGTGCGGTACTGCGCAACGAGCACCGCAGTTCAGAGACGCCATAAATTATGAATCGGGCTGTATGTGTGATGGAGACGACGCTCTACTAAGCCGTACTTTTATACCACAACATAACATCACGGCTGGATGCCCCGAAGGGTTAGAAAGAGGTGCACTTATAGTACACTC
This sequence comes from Oligia latruncula, assembly GCA_948474745.1. NCBI lineage: Eukaryota > Metazoa > Arthropoda > Insecta > Lepidoptera > Noctuidae > Oligia > Oligia latruncula. The sequence continues at coordinate 11,742,074 of OX419699.1, forward strand.
ACATTTCGCCAGTTATATTCAATTCCCATATCGCACAAACCTAGACTCCGGGCTGCCACTGAGAAATTCCATATGGAAAAAACCCAATAACACTACCCGACCACACGTTTTGTATGGATTCGTCGCACACGTGTGGTCCGTGACGGCCACCTGCTACAGATTAGAAGTACTCAATAACGCAGCAAGGGGCGACAATCACCAGTGGTTGTGGCCAGTGGCTCGTGTGCGCTTACCCTAAAAGTCGATGTGCCATATAAAAGGCTGCGTACTTTGCTTACCTTTAGATTAGCTTGTGCTAAATCGCTGGACACAGGGGTGAATAGTAAGACTCTTGAACCAACAGCAACTGTTAAAATGTGCGATCCATCTTCCTTCGACACCCAGTCCAGTTGAACTAAATGTTTCTGCGTCAACGGACAAGTGTTGCCATTCTCCATAATACTCTTGCGTAGTGACTGAAGGGTGCTGAATGATGGCACTGCGAGTAAGCCGGCTGATTTGCCTGTGTCGCCCTCGCCGTTGCGATTGTTACGACTTTCGTCTGATGATAGAGTTTGGAGTACCTAGAAGATTTATTTATTGAGTTAGAATGTTAACAAGTATTGAATTGTTTCCGATAAAACAATTAGGTTGTAAGGAAGTGAACTACATCATACAAATAACAATTGATAACGAGGAGGGTGCGTATAAAACTAAGATTTTTTACTGGAAAGTAAGTATAAAACTACTTATTGACTAACATCGATTTCGATATAAGATTTAATTTAACACGAGACCACGTACACTGGGGGGTAATTGTGTATCACACTAACAGTAGCTATGTCTTTCATTTTGACAGTTCAACAACATTCATTGCGTCAATTACGTTGTTGACAAATTATTCGAACATATGAAGCAATGGATTAGCAATATCCTTCAAAATGATTCAGATTGTTACGCAATTAGGGTGTTGGTGCCTAAAAGGCACAATAATTAGCTAACATTCTGTGAAGCTCTAGTTAATTTCTGTGACTGGCTGACTGAACTAACAACAGAAAATCAATCATTTGTCGTGAGTTTGACAGTCTGTGAGAGAATTTTTGTGTTCATTAGCCTGACAGAAACCAAGTATTAGAATACGACGGATTATTATTCGAATCTTTTGACATAAATAGTGAAGATGAGGTGACATACATTACTATTTTACATACCTGATTCAACCTCTGCTTCTTTTGCATAAACGACGTGTCATGTAGATACGATAGATCAATTTGCGTATCCGTACAAACACCGACCCTGGGCAGACTGACATTCCTCAAGGGTATCGTATCTTCTAGTAACCATTCGGCTCCCCCTGTACTCTCACATTCATACACACAGACACATAGGTTGACGAAACGAGCGTCAGAACTTGTACTGTTGGTGGTTGTGCCGCCTTTAGGACGAGTGAATGAACGGCCGCATTTGTAGGCGCACGCGATGCGGCCGGAGTAGGCTGCGCTTAAGTGGAGGGGTTGGCCTGTAGAAGATAATGTATTTGAATTTATAATTTGAGAATATTTGTCCAGTTTTGGGAAAATAAACTCAATGTTATACGATACAAAGTGAAAATTTCTTTGCACCCAAAATTTGTTTGGGACCATTTTATAATACAAACGAACACTCAAAAACCAACTTAGACGCCATATCGCTACCGTAGATACTTGATTGAGTGGCAATACAAATGTAAACTATCAAGATCGGGGTCTTACCTGGAATGTCTATCGCCGATTCATGGTCTTTGTTCATCATTTCCCACTCTTTCCATGTGTAATCAATGTCTTCGTTCTCCGTTTTCGTCACGTTACATTTCCAAAATCTGCAAAATCCCATAGTTATGTCATAGATACACTGACCTGTATTATACAAGTACGCTGGACTTCATACTATCGATGAAAAAATAAAGACATTTGATTTTCGCCATTTTGGCGCTGATAGCAACGTGAGGGTCCGTGGAACTAATATTAGAGATGGGACATATCCTTCGATAAAAATATACTTTTATGAACTATATCGATCGTTATAACTACTGAGAGTAATTTACTACTTAAGAGAAAAAAATCGAATATCCCAGTTATTTTTATGCTTCATTTTTAAGTAATAGAATAATTGCTGCAAAGGTTTACTGAAAATACATTAGGGCGCGGTCAGATCGCAAGCTATAAACTAGTGGAGTGTCCTAGTAAAGTTATTGGGCATGACGGTGAGATCAGTGAGCTTTAAATATGAGGGTAGACTTAAAATTTAGCCTTAAAACTACTATGGTTGAGCCATAACTGCTTAGTTGAGTCGGTGGAAAATCTGAAATTAAGTATTTAATTAAAGTAAAAATGCTAAAGTACAGTACAGTAAATTGAAGATGGCAAGTTTTATTTCGATGTTATGTGTTTACTTCGGAAACAAGTAAGCATTACATATTATAATATTTATGTGTTGAAACGTTTCTTGTAAGGAGACCCCCTTTAATTTTAAACTTTATTTTATTTATTGTTAAGTATAGCAGCAATAGAAATACATACTGAAAATTTCAACTTTCTACCTATTACGGTTCATGAGATACAGCCCGCTGACAGACGGACGGACGGACGGACAGCGGAAGCTTAGTAATAGGGTTCCGTTGCCACCCTTTGGGTTCGGAAACCCTAAGAAGAATAAAATTGAACCTTTTCTTTGCTTTACCTTAACGTGCTGTCAGAACAAGCAGTAGCCATGATGTATGGTGCTAGACAAGCGGGGTAGATAGATGCAGAGCTCAGGTGACCAGCCGCAGGCGTCGCGTGGATTACGTCCACACCGTCAGGCAGCGATAGTGGGCATTCACAGACCTGGAAAAAAAGAACCACATAAATCATCATCTGGCTAGCCTTTTCCCAACTATGTTGGGGTCGGCTTCCAGTCTAACCGGATGCAGCTGAATACCAGTATTTTACATGGAGCGACTACCTATCTGACCTCCACAACCTAGTTACTGGGTAAGACGATACCCCTTGGTAAGACTGGTTGTCAGACTTTCGGGCTTATGACTACCCGTAACGACTGTCAAAGATCCACGAATGACAGCCGGGACCAACGGCTTAACGTGCTTTCCGAGGCACGGAGGGGCCACGGTATGTAAAGATGGTCACCTATCCGCAGACCAACCGCGGCAAGCGTAGCTTAAGCTGATTGACCGACCGTAGCTTAATAAATACCAGAGCCTTATATCACAAAACTTAACAATTACAAGTAACAAATTCGTAATTTTTTCAAGTGCGTGTACCACCAAATTCTGAGCCGCACAATTTTAACGAAAAAACTTTACCAATATGTAAATTGTAGTGACAAGTCTACAATGTATGCATAGGTCATGCTTTGAGTTACGTTTTTAAAAATCCGAAAGAATTGTAGATTACAAATTGTAACTACACATTTGTTATTTCTTTGTAGACTTGTAAAGTTTTGTGGCACAAAATGTGTCTCCAGGAATGAAAGTTTTTAATCACATAGAAAATGTGTACATCGGGTTTAGGTAGTTAGATAAATTTGTTTAGTAAATTGGTAAGCAATGTGATAAGACTGGCCAGTTGTATGCTAATTTTCGGTACCAAAATCTTGTTGTGTATTAAAATGAACCCTTCTAAACGTTTGGAGTAATAAAATATCGTTTACATTGTGTTGAGAGTGATGTGGCGGCATCTAGATCGCCACATGCGAACTACAATACGACCGATGTATCTTGGTGAGCTCGAACTTTGCGCAGAAGGCTGCGCAGTAAGATTTTTTAGGAACCAAATGGAGACATGAGGCTAGTGCGAGTGAGAGAACATGCGCGAAAGTTCTAAGTGCCTATGTTCAGGCTCGCCAAGTTACGTCGGTCGTATTCTACGCATTACACTGACGTCACGCAAAATCCTGTATCGCGCAACTTTCCCGTCCAGTGTCCCGACAAATTTATCCATGAACTCCTTTAAAACATACCTTCTTGGTAGATATAGAGATGTGTGAATGTGCGAGCGGTTGCGGCGGTGCGCGGTCGTTGTCCATAGACACGGAGTTCTTGCGCGACTCGCCTTCGTCCTCTTGTACCAACGCGCTGTCAGGTACGTACATCATGCTGTTTGTGAGGTCATCTGAGAAAGAGAGCGAATATTTAGTGTGTCAATCGGGTTAATCCGAATCCGAATTAAAGAACCGACTTCAATCCGAATTGGGAATGTTCTAAAGTCGGACGCATAGAGTTCGGATCTAGTGCGCAACCCCTCATACAAATAGGACTATGGTCACTTAGGACCGGCTGTTTTCGGATTCGGATCGGATGTAAGTGTGCGGTCGGGGAACTTTATACTGTTCTACAGTCCATTTGCGTACGTATTCTGTAAAAACTCACCGTTAGGATCCGCCTGTGAAGACACAGTGAGTCTCCACATATGCACGGTCGATCCTCCATCAGTTCTCTCTAACACCACGATGTAGAACGGCTCGTTGAACGTCGCCGCTTTACGTAAGTCCACTATCGCTTCTAAGCCAGCTTCCGTTAAGGTGTTCATGTCGGAGCTTTCTAAGCCTGAGTCTGCGTTATCGGGTTCCACTGAAGAGCGTTCACCTGACAATTAAATATACACATTAATATTAGTACAGTAACTTGGCCGGGCTCAAGTAGCGGATGTTGGAGAAAAAACGGCCAGGCTGAAGTGGGAGTGGGCCGGACACGTCTCATGAATTCACCAGGAGAGATGGGCAAAGGTCATCACTCACTGGACGCCTGAGGCAGAACATCGCCGTCGAGGCAGACCAAGGCGAAGGTGGCGTGACGATCTAATATCATTCGCAGGGCCAACATGGCCAGAGATCGGACAAGACAGGGAGGTTTGGAAGGAAAAAGGGGGAGGCCTTTGCCCAGCAATGGGACACAAAATAGGCTAAAAAAAAAAACTTGGCCGGGCGACGAATGCTAATCGCGTTTCGCTAACGAGTTTCGCTAGTTATTTAAAAACGATTCGGCAGTTCCTACAGCTTTTTCGGTGGAGGTCTAATGCCAGTCAAATAGATGTATTTCAATTTTATATGCTTCAAGAACACCGACACCCTCTCAGTTACTGGGCCCTAATTCACTATGACCACTCAATGCTAAAGGATTGACGTAGTTTCAAAGTAAGAAATTTACTTCGAAACCACGTCAATTCCTTAGTGAATATCGCCATCTTGCGTTCACTTCGCGCGGTTTTGTTCATTGTGTCATAGAGAATACGGCCCCTGAAAGTAATTTGATTGCCAAACAACGTTCCTGAGTTGTTTAGCATAATCAGCCTATAATGTTCCCACTGCTGGGACACAGGCCTCCTCTCGGTGAGAGGGACTGGGCCGTAATACAGCACGCAGGCCCAGTGCGGGTTGGCAGATGTCACATGTCTTCGATTTTTTTTGGTTCTAGGACCTGCCGGTTTCCTCACGATGTTTTCCTTCACCGTTTTGAGAGCAGTGGTGATGAAATAATTTACACAAAGTAAAGCGCCTGTCTGGGTTCGAACCTACGATCTACAACTCGTAAGTCGCGGTCGTTACCACTGGGCGACCACTGCTCATAGAGTTTTTTAAGTTTCTTCAATATTTCCGTCTTATTACAGTCCGTGTCAAATAACTTGGCCGCTCTGAAGCTAGGCTTTTCGCTAGCCGCGCCAATCCGCGCCATGCGCGCTGCTGTTCTATTCATAGGATTAACTACTGCGCAGTGATTTGTTGCCTACTTCAGAGCGGCAAAGTTATTTGACGCGAACTGTACTTACCAGTAATAAGTTGTTCCTGGAATACGTGTAGCAGTTGCGTGTTGTGCCAGTCGTGCGTCGCGTCGGCTATCGCGTGCAGCTGTATGATAGCGCCGGGCCGCGCTGTTGACTGCTGCGACACGATCTGTATGCGCTCGTGCAAGGGAATGCCTCCGCCTTCCTCTAAGGTTGACTCGGAAGACATCGACATTGTGTCATGCTGTTGGTCAAAAGTGGAGGTAGATAAAGTGAAGTAAGGCCTCCCGCATGTTATGCGACCTGACATGACTTACATGCCATGGCCTCGTGGCCTGGTCGCCTAATGAGCGGGAGGCCAAAGAAGTAATGTATAGTGTGCCTGTCCGTAGAACTAAATTTTGAGGCACATCTTTGTTAGCGCCAATTATAAAAGTAATTTTTTTATTTCAAGTGTAATTTTGACTAAAATAGAACATGACATCGACAGTGGCTTTTTAGAGGAAATATCAATTTAATTTATTTGCCAATTAAGTTCGATTTGCTTAGTTTGGTTTTAGCATGGCAACCGCTTTCCAGACCGACCTAGCTTGCGGTTGCTCACCCGGTTCCACCAAACCGAGTGAGTTGAGTTGTCTCTCTTCTCCGCTTCGGTGGAAACTGTCATTAACCTGCTGTGTAGTGACTACCAACTATTTACCATTACATCTTTATGCCGTCTCTCCGATGTGGCTATTTCAGCCAATAGTGTGCGCGCATCTATCACAGCTTGGAAAACCCGTAGACTCTCGCCGTCACTCGCTACGAAACACGCCGACGGTGAATTTGATAGGTTGCCGAGGGTCGTACTGAAAACAGAGAAGCAAATTAAAAATCGTCCAGGGGCTACTAAAAGACTGAACATATCTCACATGTGACTAGTATCGAGTAATGTTAGCGCTAGTGATGTTTTATTCCAATGCGAGAGAGAAATGGAACTAAAGAATCATCAATACAATGTAATTATCATTATTCCGTCGCGAAAAAGAGATGATCTTGTTTGATTGAATCTCCGAAACATCACAATTATATAACAAAGAGGAAGGTCTACTTGACCTGTCTTACGGTATTTATCACACTAATATTATAAATGTGAAAGTTTGTGAGTGTGTGGGGGTGTGTTTATATGTTTGTTACTTCTTCACGCTCAAATAGCTGGACCAATTTTGATAAAATTTTGTATGGAGGTAGCTGACACCCTGGATTAACATATAGGTTACTTTTTATCCCGACATTCCCACGGGGTCGACATTTACGCGGGTGAAACCGCGGGGCGCAGCTCGTTTATAATAATTACTAGCATCGCCCGCGGTTTCACCCGCATAAATCTCGATCCCGTGGGAATATCGGGATAAAACGAATTAGAATGTGTTATTCTAATGTACAAGCTATATTACTGTAAAGTTTCATAAAAATCTGTTCAGTAGTTTTCGCGTGAAAGAGTAACAAACATCCATCCACCCACAAAAAAAAATTGTGTTTATAATATTAGTAGGATATCAAGTACCTAATCTAGAAGTATGGATGAAATACTTAAAAACCTTAATGTCTGAAAGGATATTTACCTAGGCAGTAAAGTAGGCAGCCAGGCAACATTACTGAAGGCAGACAGATGGGGCGAGTTGACGCGCGCCAGTTCGGACACTCCGCCCGACTTGCCGAGCGGCCCGACGCACTCGACGCGCCACATTATCAGCTCGGAACACAGTCCGCCGGCTGCTGCATCGTCGTCGTATTTGTGGTGGTCCCGTTCACTATCTGTTGGGAGATTGTGGATGAAAATATTGTTCTGAAGGAATATGAAAAGATTCAGGTACGGTCGAACAAGCTATTTGGTATACAGGCAGCTAACATGCAACTAATTTTAAACAATGATGTGGGTGTGCTGAGTAGTCAATTCTTTTACACCACTCTATTAAGGATGCCATAAGCTGAAAAAGTTATAACGCACAAAATAAAACTAAATATTGGCAGTGTAGTGGAAAGATGAATATTTTTGCCTGTATACCTAATAGCTTGTTCGACCGTACTACGGCACCTGAAGTTTTGAAGTTGGTGACGTGGATATTATGAACGGTTCGCCCTTGTCACATAGCAATACAATACGCGAGTAAAGCACGCAATAATGCAGAAGTAAGAATACCAGTGCTGCGGTACTTATTTTTAAATATCGCAGCATTATGCTGAGATAGGAGCCTTTTTGGCCTCTCACAGGTCCTTTTTTTATTTATTTCCCTTTTTTTTTCGTTGTTTTTTAATGTAACTTTGTTAGTTTTAAATGCTTTTTTTTACTATCTGTATTTACTGTGTGTCCCAAATAAAATATTATTCTTTCATGTTACCCTTAGTTTTCAAAGAAAATGCAACACCATCATTTAAAATGTAGCATCGTAATGTATTAAAATCAAATTGAAGTAGTATCAATTACAAATTCATTCAAAATGTAAAGATATCGGGAATCGTCAGGAGAACAGTATTTGTTTTATGCAAATATTTTTTTTTATGAAAATAATCTTACCGGATATGTTATGATGACTTGTAGTTAATAGTAGAGGTAATACTGGATGGCATGTAATATCGTTTACTCTAAACCTATGGCCCGACGCCCTTGAAGCGTGGCCTATTGATAGCACCTGAAATTAAAACGCATAATTATATAATTATTTTCTGCATTCATCATCTTGCTGCCCTTATCCCATGTTACTTGGGGCGGCGCAACACGTTTGCTTCTTCCATTCTCCCCTGTCAACCGTCACGCTATCATTCACTCCCTTCTCTTACATATCATTCCGCACACAATCCATCCAATTATTTTCTGCATTGTTAGATCGAAATGTATATAACTAAATATTTATAAGAGTCGAGAAAAGTAAGTTGCGGAATTCGAAGAAAGTCGGTTAGAAATAGCGTCCGCGTGACACATCCAAAATGAACGTTATAATTGTTTGACACTGTTAGATCAACATTGATAGTCATTAGTTGTGGTAAACAATCGACTATCGAATAACCTACTTTCGATTTTTGTAATGCCAAAGCTCTCAAATAAACATTCAGCATTTGTGTTGATCTACTTATGTTCATCTCGAACAAAGTATATGATAGGTATGGTAGGTAGATCAAAGACATGATAGGTATGGGAGGTAGATCAAAGACATGATAGGTATTTGGTAAACTCCACCCCTTCATATTTATTTCAGTTCTCAGAGTTTGTTTCGGTCTTTCTTCTCAGACTAGTCGGTTAGTCCTCTAGTTATAATTCTAGATCATCTTCAAAACATAATTTATTTTTGACGTGTAAAAGTGTTTTTGAACCAATTTGCAGAAATAAATAAAATTTATCATTCTATGTTTTATCTAAGTAGGTAGCAATTTACTTCGTACCTGAGAAAACTTGGACTTATCATCGAAGGTCAACTGCCAGAGGTTCAAGGTCCCATTAGTATGGTTGGTGACCATGGATATGACGGGCGCCGAGTCCAACACGTCACCCTCCTGGTTCTCTCCTAAATCTTCGGTAGCAACGCTCGTCTTACGTTGCATTTCATTGTTGTTCTCTTCTCGATTTCCTGAATAAAAGTATTAAAAGAGATTTAGCAATGATTTTTGGCTGTTTCTATCGCTATAGTTAGGCAAAAGTATGTACTTCTCGAACGCTTATAAGCTGCAGTAGTATTAAGTTAAGTATTTGCAATTCTTACAATTTTGTATGTAGGTTCTAGTGAGTATATCTAATGAATTTTACCAGATAGCTGATTACATGTATACGGGTTGAAAATCAGTAGTTTTATCTTGATTCTGAAAACTGAGGATCAGTCTCTAAACACTACGAAAAAAATTGTTTCCATAAAAAGAAATTAAAAGTAAAATGTCATTATTACAAGTCAGCAAGCAAGGTCTCTACAGATACACCAGAAAACGTAAGCGCTTCGGTAATATTCGTATTTCCGAATTAGCACGAACGTCGCGGCATAGAGTAACTCTCCACAGAGGCAATGCTTCTAACTCTTGTACTACTGCGCTTTGTAGTAGTGCATCTATCCTTTTGCGTTTGTATGAAGGTTGTAGAATTACCTACTCCGGTCTCAGATCGTCATTTATCACTCAACAGTTTTGAAAAGTCTTTTTGGATTGCATGGAGTTGTTAATCAATAATTTTATAAACATGGTACTTAATACAAAATAGGCAAGTACTTCCATGGTTGCAACAGCTCTATATTAGATCACATAACACGCGCTCGTATTTCCGAAGATAGACGATGATTCCCGAAGCGCATACATTTCTGAAAGTTACTAATTACATCAATAAACTAGAAAGTATCATCATACCATTTTCCTGATTTCCATGTTGTTCACCTTCGCCTTGCTGCCACTCGGTCTCTTCTTTTTCTTCCTGTACACTCGCGAGCGGCGTCGTCACTGCTTCTGGCGGTTGCGGACCCACTGTAATACAACAAACATTAATTATCAACAAATATTATTTGTTCACATCTAAGATAACAGACGTTACCCAAAAAGCTGCTAAACTTAAGTGGGACTGGGCCGGACATGTTTGCCGCATGTCAGATGACCATTGGGCTAAGAGAACCACCGATTGGGTCCCACTAAACGCATGACGTCATCGCGGCAGGCCAAGACGAAGATGGCGGGACGAGCTTGTCTCCTACCGTAAGGACTGGCTGGCACTAGCAAAAGACAGAATTGTGTGGAAAAGGGAGAGGGAGGGAGGGAAGGGAGAGGGAGGCCTTTGCCCTGCAGTGAGACAGTACACAGTACAGGCTAGTTAGATTAGATAGATGGAGGTTTCGGTTTAGGAAGTCTGTAGAACATCAAGCCATTCTGATTTAGAATACCTTTTTATAATGAGTAGTAGTTTAAATAGTACATACCAAACAGTACTACTAATAATATTCAACTACCTTCGTAGAAACAGTTCAGACACTTGTATCATGATTGACGTCGCATTTAATTACAAAAAGAGGCATGAATAATTTTACAACTAAGGTCTATTCAAATGTATGTTTCGAATTGAAGTTATTTTAAGTTAAACAAATATCAACTTTATTTTAGTGGTAATTAAGTTGACTTCAGAGCACTATTGAAAAGTTATTTAATAACGCTACAACTTCAAAAATGATGTTTGAAGTTGTAGCGTAAATTACGTTTGGCAACTAAGTCACGAACGCAGTTTAGTTATTTTTCTTTTAATTTTTTTTTCTTTCCATTTCTAATTTCAAAATGACACATTAAACTTACTTGGCATGACCGGCTTAGTCCTGTGCCTCACATACAGCGGCTGCGCGGCCGCGTGGTACAGGGCGGCCGGCGTGCACATGGTGGTCGCGTCGCCCAGAGGGAACGCCGACGGTATCCGCGCTGAGAACGATACTTGTGCTTGTCGGATCGCGCCCGCTTGTAACTCGTCTAGCCATTCGCATACCCTGTAGGAAAGAAAAAGTTTCTATAAATGTCGAATCACACTTCCGAATTTATGGTTGCGATGTGAAGATTAAAAACACATCTGGCTCAAAAAGGGTTAAAAGTAGATGATTAAAAAGAACAACGTTTATGAAAAGGCTATGAGATTTCAAAACTGTTTTGGTGTGGCATATTTTGAGATTGTGCGAATTCATTGAACATGAACAATGGCAAAAGATCAGATTTAAACCACTGCCGCTCACAATAATGAATTATTTTATGTTTTTTCGGACTAGTCAAAACTCATCTTCCAGACCGAACTTACACCAATCCACCTTGAAATATTAACGTTCTTCTTTAATTTTTATCCACTTTACTCACCATATAAGAAAGCTGCCATCTACAGGGTGTATAGAGAACAATAGATCCGGACTCTGATGCCAGTCCCGCAGTAACGACTCTATCTTAGCGTCTAGCGAGTCAGGTAGGTGTGTACACGTGACGTCAGTGGCTATAGAGTTTATAGACGTCGTGTTTGATAGACTTGGGTGACTGTGGTTGCCGCTACCTAGATAATAAGATAAAGGTTAGAGGTATGTAAAATTCATAGGCCCACCTGCAACACAAATCACTAAATTGCAGGTGGGCCTATGAATTTAAAACATCATTCTGTCACTGTCATCTTCAAACGATTGACAGAAATAGAACGATGTTCTTAATTCAACTAGCGCTATACGCATTTAGAGATTTTTGGTGCATGTGAGCCTTAGTTCCATTCATAGCACAGTGGTCCCGCCGCCGAACAAAGGCGGTCATAAATACTGAAAATCTTATATAATGCTTTTTTTTCGTGGGAAGTGGTTCAGGTAGCAATAAAAACTCATAATATATTAGTGTATATGTAAATTAATACATAATGATATATATTTGATAATTTGTTAACACGAAAAGAATAATAAAATAAATATCAAAATATTACATGTGCTTGTCCCCCGTTCTGAAGCGTTTTTGACAATAAATCAAAACTTTTCATGTTGGGGTGTATTCTCTATGTGTCAAAAAGACACAACTAAATAGATAAATGAAAAAATAAAAATGGAAATCAATAGATATTTTACATGAAATCGACTTAAAATTAGAACTTACATAACAGATTTAAAATTAGCTAGACTTGCAATAAATCTAAAATTGAATCAGAATCTAAATCTGAAAATTGCTGCTTGTATTCGCTTTGGCCTGTGCTACCATCAAATCCCCATTTCCCGATCAAATTTAAATTATCTAATGAATTGATTGGCGCTTTATCTAAAACATCTTTTTGTGATTCGAGGATTCTGGAAACTGTTTGATCTAACAAACTTTGCAGTTCAATTTCGGCTTTAGATTCTGAGATGGATACATTATCTGGGTAGCACTTCTTTTTAGCATTTAAAATACTTTGGTAGGACGGTAAAATATTACGTGAAGTTTTACTACCTATTAACAAAATTTATAATTAGTAAATATTAGTGTTTAGTTAATTTAGCCTCTACAACAAGTGATAAAACCTCTTCTGCATTAATATCTGATGTAAAACTAGTATCAGACTTATCAGAAGTGTCGAGCAATGTTTTAACAGCAGAGTCATCCGCTTGAGATAGCTGTCTCAATCGTCTACGTTTTGATCTCTGACTAAGCTGGGAAAAATCTTTTTTTGGACGCCCGCGAGATGGCCCCGCTTCTGGTTGAATTTCTTCATGAACACGTTGCTCAACGCTCCTTTTTAACTCAATACATTCAATGTCAGCCAAATTAAGTAATAACTTTGATTTACTCCTACCTACTTGATTCCAATAATAATCAAGGCTTTTACATAAACACAGTATACGATCATCTAAATCCTTAAAGTCTATATTTTCGAGATCACTGAATGATGACAGCAAAACTTCTAATATACCTTGGTGTTTTTTGGTTGCTTTTCCACTCGCAGTACTCAAAATCTCAAAGATATACATCCTTGAGAAGGAACACTTGATCAAAGTACCTGTAAGAAAAGTTTGAAATTAGTTGCAAATTTCGTAGACCTTGCTACGATTGTGTCTACGCAGGCGTAGGCCCTTTATAGCAGCCGTCGGCGCAGGATGGCGCAAATCAAAGTATAATATTTTTAAAATATACAGTCTCAACTACAATTTAAGATAGTTGCGAATGTTTGCAAAATCTTGTAAAATTTTGTAGCTCTAAGCAAAGTTATTATATTAGAAAAATTATACAATAAATTATGTATGGCGTAGCACGTAAATAGTACAAATATTATACTGACAATTTATTCAAAATACAATCAAATGTGACAAACATACCTTGCTCTTGAATTTCCATTGCACAAAACAACAACACAAACAAAAGAATTCCGAGAATTCACTTGTAACCAAATACTTTAATGATGAGTCACCAATAACAGCGAGTGCAACGTAACGATGCGTTCACTTCCGGGGTCAAAAAGTAAGTGATAATTAAAACAAATAGGTGACATATTTATATCACCGGATAGCTCGTTTAATGGTCTATCGAAATATGTAACTTATTTCTGGAAATTCGAATATGAGTTGTATGGATTTATGACCTATGGGCGGAACCACCGTGCATAGTGGCATACATTTTTTTAAGTCTGAAAATAATATACACAGTCAATTATTAATCAAAGAAATTAATCAATCAAGATTGGATTGTGTGTTTATGAGATACAATATTGTAGGACAAGCGGTATTCCTACCTTCTGGAATCATTCCGAGTCTGACATATGCTGGCTGTGTTACAATACATGTGAATTACATTCCGAGGATTCATGCAGTGATTGACACTTCGTTAGATTGACAGTTCACGCATATTCTTAATGTATTTTAATTCATAACTCTTATTTTTAATCCCCTAGTGGAATTTATAGATGTCCGTAGGTGTGTCCGTGGCATCACAGCGAATACCAGCGCTGCTGTATTTATTTTTTAAATATCGCAGCAATATGCTGAGATAGAAGCCTTTTTGGCTTCGCAACAGGTATTTTTTTTGGTAGTTTTAATGCAAATTTGTTAGTATTAAATACTCCTTTTTTACTATTTGTATTTCCTGTGAATGTCTTATATAAAGAAAGAGGTCGCAGCCCTTTGCGATGGTCCGACCAGATAAGCTCTTTTCTTGACATGAAATTTCATGATGCGCTTCACTTGGCCAAGGATAGACTGAGATGCCGAAACATCGTCAGGGAAAAGATGTTTTCAAGGGAGGAACACGACCCTCAGTAATAAGGAGTACGACTTGCAGAAGGGTTCCTAAATTTGCAATTGCAGGCTGATTGTCAATTATTTTTAATCACAATCTTCTGCCGATTGGATCCTGACATTTGCCACGGTCAGGTTCATGCGTTGCTCCGACAGAAGCGGTGACGTACAGTTTGGGAGTACTTGCACTATCTGACACTAAACATGTTAGATAGTACAGACGCCAGCACATCAAGCTACCCGAAACTGACAAATTTTCCCAATCAACTTTGAACCTTATGTTTTAGCGATAAAGTTTAAAATCTATTTAAGAAATTTGACAGATTGTAGTAGCTTGATGTGCTTGGCGTCTGTACGATTACTCTCAAAATATACGCAGGGCGATGTAAAAGGCTCTCGCTTGCCTGTAGCCTGTATGCACGATCTCCACACTATGTATTAGTATGTACTCCACACGAATAAAGCATGCAGCATGAATATTCAGTTACCTGGTTGTTCATCGCTATTGCTGTTATCCTCGGATTGCATTTTAGTTAAATGATGACTTGGACGTCTATTTTCTATACGGCAGCGTGAAATAAAGTAAGCAATTAGGCTTATAAATAAGCGAGCTTTACCCAACATTATACTTTGAAGCACAATATAATAAAGGCTATAATGGTTTGATATAATACTGCATAAGTAAATTATACTGATATAACACTTTTCTAGATGACAATTACATGGTTTTACAGACGAAAATACACTTTACGTAGGTTACAATAAGGCACCAATTTACTTTTTCTTTAATTAGCACATTGATTGAAGTAAGCGGTTACGCATATCATACTGATGGAAGCACCTTTATCGAAGGTTGTAATTTTGATCAATATAGTTTTGTTACATCAAAGCCGACTGAAATATCTGTGGAACATTAATTAAACTGCTCTGAAAGAGCGTAACAAAACATTTGTATGATAATAAGACCATTTTCCCTTGAGGGAAATATGGGCCTTATGTGGTCATCAACACAATCTTTATTTGATTGTGTTCCGCTAATAATGTTAAATTAATTTGTTCTGACAATATGTTACCTGTCCACATAATATTTCTGAAGATTAGTCTACCAAGTTTTTCATTAATTTATTTGGCAAGTATATAAAAAACACTCACTTTCATGTTCTCCATCGGGATGTGCGGTGTGATCCGAACCTGATCCACCCTCGTCTGTTTCTTCTTTATCTAAAATCTAAAAAATAATACACAAAATAAAATAATTATTTATCGAATTTGAGATTCGTTCATGAAAAGAGAAATCTTAAAAACGAAACCCGTCTAGCCGACTTATACAAAACAAGGTTTATCTTTAGAGCCAGGTTTAAACCATCGAGTCATTTATGAAATTAGAACTCTATTCTGACGGAGTTAAAGTTCTAATTACATAAATGGACCTTAAAGCCGAGTCTAAGTAGTCAATTTGTAATAAAAAATTTATATTGCTATGAAAAAAATAAAAAAAACACTAACTGGCTCGAAGGTTTAGAGCTCTGAGATGTCTGGAGTCTAGGTAGTAGAGGCTTGGACAGTAAACACAAGTTTACTGTATGAAGAGTTGTAACTGATATGTGTGTCTGTCTGTCTGTCTGTATGTTACCTCTTCACGCTTAAACTGCTGAACATCCCGATATTCCCACGGGATCAAAACTTACGCGGGTGAAACCGCGGGGCGCTGCTAGGATTATAATAAAAAGAAAATATTTGATTTTTGTATGTTTGTTTGTTACGCTTTCACGCTAAAGCGACTGAACGGATTTGGATGAAATTTGGCACATGGGTAGACCATGACCTGGATCAGGACATAAGATACTTTTTATCCCGATATTCCTATGGGATCGAAACTTACGCGGGTGAAACCGCGGGAAATTTAAAACGAGTAATATTTAATTTAGCAACCAATATAGATTTTTATAAACATAATTACTTTTTTAGTAAGATCGTGCAGTATAGCTTCAGCCTGGCTGGTGAAGTGCATCTCCTTGTTGTGAAGCCAGTGCAGGATGAAGCGGCCCCCTCCCGCCAATGAGGGCACCAGAGGAATATCCGTCTCCGCGTTTATTGAAGCTGCCAGGTGGAAGTGAAGACCTGTGGAAGGCTTGTATTAGTATGATACACTTATCTATACGTATTATAAGTTGCCAATCGTGTCTGTCTGTGTGACCTCGTTGTTCTTCTACACTACGCAACGGGTTTTGATGCGGTTTTCACCATAATTCAGAGACTTTATTCCTGATTTTTTTTGTATACGTAGGTACACAAAAACCTTACACATTTATATTAATATTCTCCTTACATATAATAAAGAAATCTGAATGTTTTGTCAAATCTTTAAAACCGTGCGAACCAGGGGCAGGTCGTAGTAAAACATTGTAACAAGCTTATATTTCCCAACGGGGTCACCACATCAGAAATAAGTGCATAGTACACCAACATCTTGCCCATCCTGTGTAAAGGGACATAAGGCCTCTTCCAATAGCCTACTTTGTACTTGAAGTGTGCTCGACAGGGCCCCAACCTAACTGCACATTGTGGAATGCAATAAAAAAAATCTTGAGATTTTTCTTTTAAGTTTCACTCTTGTGCAAATAGTTCCATTTTCCGGGCCTGTAGGCCTTCGAAACGCTACCTCCGCCGGGGGGGGGGACGGAGGTAGAGTGAAACTTAAAAGAAAAATCTCAAGATTTTTTTTATTGCATTCCACAATGTGCAGTTAGGTTGGGGCCCTGTTGAAAGGCGAAAGTTTGTGAGTGTGTGTGTGTTTATATGTTTGTTACTTCTTCACGCTCAAACGGCTGGACCATTTTGATAAAATTTTGTATGGAGGTAGCTGGCACCCTGGATTAACATATAACATATACTTTTTATCCCGATTATCCTACGGGATCGACACTTATGCGGGTGAAACCGCGGGGCGCAGCTAGTAGCAGTAAATAGCTAACAAACATGTAAACAAGGAAATTCTTCAAACGAGTCAGAACAAAAACCAGCCACACATATTATGTTTTCTCAATACCTGTTTATTACGATGTTTGCGTAACTGTTTGTTTTCCCAAATTAAATAAATAAATACACTCAGCGGCAGTAAATTTGGCCAGAGTCCTAAACGCGTTTTTTTGATCAAACGGCAGGTAACTTGGCCTGAGCCCTAAACGCGTTTTTCTTATCAAACCTATGTAATTTTTTTATGAGAATAGGTGCCAGGTATCTTCTCTAGTTGGTTTAGGGCGAAAGCGCCTAGGGTGGGCTACCCTAAACTTAATTTTCTGCAAAATAATTGTTTCTTACTTTATATCAGTCAGTTGGTTATTGATCAAAATATGATTCGTGTCCGTAAGCGTAAGTTAATAAACCAATAAGATTTTCATCATGATAATATGATAGGATCACGATCGTATGGCGTAGTAAACTCAGTGTTATTAAGAACATTATATGACCCATAAAATTGTTATTGCCAATAAAAATGAAGTTTCTCTTTAATGCAGTCGATGAACGACTTTACTATAGTCTTCATGCATATTATATTTATGACATATAGTGCTAGAATGAGCTGTAAAAAGGTTCTGTTATAAAAATTATTTGAAAGCAAAACAGAAAAATTAAAAATAACATCAATGGAGTTCCAAGCTATGCACAAAAAAACAGAAATACTTTTTTTTATGTAAGGGATTAGAGTAAAAACGTGCAGTATATTTACCTCCAGTATAAGAAGTAGCATGATAAGGATTGTGAAAGTCGTGGGCGCTGTATGTAGAAGGTAACGTGGGAATGGGCGCGCCCGGCTGCTTGGACGACTGGGCCGTCCGTCTGATGTGGAAACATGTCCTGGAACAATCAAATATCAATGCAAGACACGACGATTTACACTGACTTAATCATCAGCTTCTTGTTTTTAGAAGCTCGGGTCCTAAATATTGTTGCAATAGAACGTGAATCAGGAAACAAAACTAGTTCGTAAAAGTAGGGTTGATTTAGAAACAATGATTTCAGAGTTTTCTCTGAAATCATTCATAGAAATGTAAAAAACTGGAGAAGTGGCAAGGGGGCGTGTCCACGCAGCATGAACAAAACGTGCATGTAGGTATTAGGCAAATGGCCGTCTCCGCTACTAGTGCGCTTTCGACCGTGATCGGAACAATATATAAGAATGCCGTGTTGTTCAGTGGTTTCTTGTAAAAACCGAAGCCAAAACCGAAACTTTGTAAATCATATACTATATTATATAAATATAAGTATTTTAATATATTTGTCTTTAAAATCATGAAAACCACAAATCGTAAAATATTTCTTGCTTTTACTAAGTTAATTTTGTTTCCAAATATCGCAACGACAGTACTATTTTCGCAGTAAATGTAGTGCATGGTAAATGCACGCTGTGTTTGATGAGTTAAGGTTTATAATTGATTGCGTAGTACGTTCTGATTTATGAATTGCGAGTGTGTGCGCGACTTCGTATCTATTGCTTTTACTGAACTGCCGGTCGATTCTGTAAAAATCTCACCGTGAAAACTTAGGTGAAGTGAGTTTGTTTTTGCTAGGAATTGACACTATTGACTGCTCACTCCATGCTCACTTCACCTAAGTTTTCACGGTGAGATTTTTGCAGAATAGCAGCGCTGTACCTCGTGGAAGGGGGACACTAGCAACACTGGGTTCCGATACATTTTTAACTACCGGGCATATCTCTTTCTTTCTTATATCTATGGAGACAATGCATCAACAATAGACATAATACACATGCCATATGGATGAAAATGATAAGCACGAGTCGGAGGATAGACATCTTTTAGTTAAGCACACGTATCTTGACTACCATAGAAACGGGTTTTGTCGACGGAAGCTCTATGCTTCCGTCGACAAAACCCGTTTCTATGGTGGTCATGCTAAGTAGGGATGGGCCGAATATTCGTTTTATGTTCGGTATGCCGATATTCAGTAGGTTTACCGAATATTCGTATTCGGCCGATTATTCGGCAAAAATGCCAAACAGTCTACTGAATAATATTGTATTAAAAAGTTGCTTCTTTATGAGAATAAAAAAGTGCTAGGTTTGTATCGTTTTAACCTTATAATTATTCACTATTAATCAGCCTTTAAAAATTGCGTTAGCATAATATTTTTATAATTAGCAAATAAAACTATGTAGCACAAAAAATCTTATTTATCTGTTCGAAGGACAATTGGTGACAATCAACGCGCTCGATAAGCATAGTCTTAAAATTTTGAGATGCATGATAAAGCGCGCCAAGCCCTGCCGAATATTCGGTTCGGTAAACTTCCAACCGAACATTCGGCCGATTATTCGTATTCGGTAAAACCCGTATTCGGCCCATCAGTAATGCTGAGCGTGCTGATAGGTAGTCGCAGGTCGAAACTCTGGTAATAGTTTTAAATGAAAGATAATGGTATTAGGCATACATTAGTTAGGTAGTTGTAATATACGGATATTCAACTGTCTGGTCATCAATAAGCATCAATTTAAGATGTCATCATTAATAGTGACCGGACATTCTTGAAATACTATAATAGTTATTTTTATTTTCAGTCCCTACAGATTCTATTGTAGGTATGTATATTTTAAAATGTTCCAAAGCATCATCAGTAAAAATTATGCTCATATTGCGTGTTGCGCTGAAATTGTTCAAGCGAGTCGATTATAAATGGTTACAACTCGTGAATCATAAAGGAAAGTTTACAGTCAAGGCTGATGAGAATGTTGAGATAATATGAAACGACATTCATTGCTTTTTTGTTGATATTGGCGCTTCTTATAAGAGGAATGGAATCTTAGGATTTCGGGGGTTGATAGGACCTTCTTCTTTCTTTACGAATATATTGTCCTCTATCGCGTATTTTAGACACAATTATAGCGGATGTTTTCATGTTATCACATGCACGGGTGCGGACTCTGTCAGCGCGGCGAGGAGCACGAGCGTGACGTCACGCAGCGGGACCGACTCGTCCTCTATGGACGGAGTTCCGAGGGATGGGACGGGCGTTTAGGAAGTTAGTTTTTAGTAGCAGTCGTTCAATGCATCCTGGAGATTTTTGACCTAAATAAAATACCAGTGACACCTACTTCATATGCTTCAAGCGCTGCATGAACCGGTGCTTGTGACGGTGCGTGGCGCGCTGTCTGCGCGGCGGCGAGCGCGAGTGTGACGTCACGCAGCCGCCCCCCCACTCGTCCTCGGGCAGCAATGTCTCCGCCCACACGCGGCAGATGTTGTCCACACATGACGTCACTAGCACGTTACCGACGCTGCCCCTGGAGATAAAGTAATTGTTAGTAAGCTCTTTAATTATCTATGTAACATAACGCTTTTATTGTCCGAAATGATAGAAAGAGGTGTTGTAGCAACAACATTTCACCAGTTATGTTTAAATCCTATGTAATAATAGGCTCACTGTTTGTTAATTTTACAGTAGCATCCCGGAGTCTAGAGTCCGAGCCTGCTACTGTAACATTCCTGATGAGAAAACCCAATAACTCCTTGCTCGACCAGGGAATAGAACCAATGACCTCACATCAGTAGTCACACCTGCAACCACTAGACCGACAAGGCAGTGTTTTCGTTCATAATTTTTCAACTTACTAATTATCTATTAAATAAATCATTTGTGTTTTTTCAGTATTACAATTTTGATAGAGGAATAAAGTATTTATAACTTACTTGGGCATGTATTTGCTAGTCTTCCGCCATGACAGATGTGTGACAGCGCGAGGATGAGCCACGTATATGAATGTGTAGTTCAGCTCGGGCGGAGAGTGATCATTATGTGCCTGCGCAAGCACTGAAACAAGGAAATAATTGCATTTCTAGTTGATTCTTTAGTACTGTTACTGAAGAAGAGGCTCGTGGCTAAATAATAACAGTCGCACGGGTCGATCTTCAAGGTTAAGCAACGCTTGCCGAGGTTGGTCCGTGGATGGGTGACCATCCATAAAATACCGAAACCAATCCGTGCCTCGGATAGCACGTTAAGCGGTTGCGAGGCTGTCATTTGTAGATCTTTGACTGTCGTTACAGGTAGTCAGAAGCCCGAAAGTCTGCCAACTAGTCTTGCCATTAAGGGGTATCATGTTACCCAGTAACTGGGTTGTGGGGAGTCAGATAGGCAGTCGCCTTATATAAAATACTGGTGTCCAGTTGCATCCGGTTAGACTGGAAGCCGACCCCAAAATATTTGGGAAGACTGATTTTTCTCTAGTACTTACTGGATGAAGATATACAACACAAGTTTCGTATTGTTTTTCTCTGTGATTTTTGCATCAAAGCTTAGGTAGACAAACGGTGGACCTAAGAAATCTTCAGTAGTCTTCAGACATCGCATTTTATTAAAGGGAAATAGAGTGGTCACGTCATTGTCATCTTTTTTAAGGGTTTGTCCGTAATGCAAACAGAATAATTATATATATACCTACTTTAACATATTGTTTGCCTGTATTATACTTAACTCGGATAAAAGAACATCGGAATAACAATGTCCTAACTCAACCGTGTTTGGCGTGTCAAAGACTACAAAAATAACAAATGCATAATGTATTGTTCGTTTTGTAATAGAAAATGATGTCACTGCCGTTTCCCTGCCGAAGATGGCTTCAACAATAACTATCGCGTCATTTCAATGTCATTCTATGAAATTACTACGAATGAGTACTAACCGGTTTTACAAATTAGACGACCTACCAACCATTAAACTATTAGTGGAATTTGAATACTGGTTGTTTTATGTTTGGCATCTTTATGGCTTCAATTTTATTTGAAATCTGCATAATGTTTATTTGATATTGATTTAGAAAATATACAGGATGGCAGGGACGCGCAAACTGTAACCATGAATTCAGCACATGATTCTAATAACCGACGAAAAATGTCAACGCTTCGAGGTCCAAAATCATGTACTGAATCCGTGATAACAGGATGCGCGTCGTCGGCAAATACAGGGTGGCAGGGAGTCACCCTGTATTTGCCGTTATCGTAACTAGCCACATTTTTCAAATATTGCAAGCTTGAAAATCTTATTTATCTTTTATTTTGACTGTAAAACATTACATTGCAGTTACTAGAACTGCACTTTCCGTAGTTCTTTGCGTTACGAAAATATTACGCATCATGACATTCATAACCCATTTTATCTCGAGAAGGTTACGGCTAGAAGATTAGCCACCGCACTACTTTTATTGGGAGGGATATTCCCTTATCAAGTAGATTTCTTACGTAAGCATCTACTTTTACAAAGACGCGAAAACCGGATTTTGCTTCTTATCAACCCAAACATTTTGGAGTTCACCTTTAATTGTATCGAAATATCATCTTAGTCATAAAAAATATTAGCATAGATAAGCAATTATTATTTGATGATGATGAGAGCAAGTTACGATTCGATACCATCGTCGATATGAATTAATTAAAGTTTCAATACCGCACCTGTTTAAATGTCACGTACATACAGCAGTACCTGGCCATAAAAACCTCCTCCTTTTTTGAAGTCGGTTAAAAATTTACATAGTTTTACAAAAAGTTCGGCTATGAACAGCGTTGTCTCTGTCACATGTGTGACAGTTTCTTTCTATAGCTCTCTCACAGTGAAGGGAAATCCCCACACGGGACGCGACAGCGCGCGTCCTTTGTTTTAATGCTTAGGAAGTCACGCGACTATTAGCGCCAGTTTGAACACCTCCATATTCCATCTCTCATCATCATCATCTCCAGATTCGCTACAGTTTGGTCATAGCTCTAAGCTTGATGTGTTATGAGTTATGACTGTTTACGATTTATTTTATTACCTTTGTTTTGGTACCAGATCTTGACGAGTCGGTCGTTGATCCCAGATGTGGCGAACAGCACGCCGTCCGGTGAGAACGCGAGGTGATGCGCCGGAGTCGCCGTGTGACATTGCCACACGCATATCCACCCCTAGGACACGGAGAAATTGGATAGATTGTTCTTGAGATTTTCAAATAACTTTTACGAAACGTCGGCGTCGGCGTCGTCGTTGGTTTTCGTTTTGCAAATTTAGTTTGTTGCGACTTGTGACCAAATCTCGACGTTAACTTCGATTGACTTCGATATTAAACTTCCTAACACTTATTTTAATTCCTCAAGACTTAACTTATTTCTAAAATGACTGCGGACTTGAAACCTGGACTTTTTATCGTGCCCGAAATAATACTCCCGTAGAACAGAAATTGGTCGTAATCATAATTCACAATCACTATCTCATGAAATGTTTGATTGTATCAGCCCCAAATCAAAACTAAACAAACAAAACCGGCCAAGTGCGAGTCGGACTCGCACACGAAGGGTTCCGTACTACAAGGCATAAAACGCCGAAAAAAACGTTTCTTTTATACCCCTTTAAATTTTAACTATATTTTATTTTTGTTATTTGTTGTTATAGCGCGAGCGGCAACAGAAATGCATCATCTGTGAAAATTTCAACTGTCTAGCTATCACGGTTCATGAGATACAGTCTGGTGACAGACAGACAGACAGACGGACAGTGGGGTCTTAGTAATAGGGTCCCGTTTTTACCCTTTAGGTACGGAACCCTAATAAAAGAAAAAGAAGCAATTTATATTTTGAGATTGATTGATTAAAATTACAAAATATTTCATCAAGATTACAGATTTTGACAAGAAACTGTTAATGAAAAGTAGCGCATCCCCATTAAAGGGACTCGTGCTTTCGAAAGCACGAGTCCCTTTAATGGGGATGCGCTAAGGTAGCCCGAAAAATTCATATTTATTTACGTTTTTTGCAATTTGCAAGTGTGGCAGGTTGTACGTTGATTAAAATATGATTTAAATATGGCTTTACATTATTATAATCATTAGAATCAGCAATACAGCTCCTTAAGTTAGAATTGGCCTGAAAATATGTATGTAATGCTTTCATGAAATAATAAAAATTGAGTAACTTCAATAAGGTATTATACTTACACTTAGAGACATATTGATGATTTTTATGAATATAATTCTATACTTAAATAAATTATATTTAGGAAAATTTTAATTTCCCGGGCTACCCAGACGCTGTCGCCATAAGATAGTACTTCAGTGAAATAAGAAACTTCGAAGATCAGAATTCTAGTTGCGTCTGCATGCATCACGTAATAGCTATAGAAATATTGCGGTCACCGAAACGAGAGCATTTAAGTGGAACGCAAACAAGTATAGTCTTATGTACTTCGCGAAGTTTAACATTCAGTACGAGTTTGGAAAACTCATATATATATGATTACCTCTAGTATAATTTCCGTAATGATTTCCGTCAAATTAAAACGTTTAAGACTTAGGTAGGTGGGTAGGTGGGAAGCCTATTTCAATTATAAACCACTCCACTATAAAACTGTTATAGTTAAAGCGTCTAATTGATCATTGTATTCATACTAAATACCGATAGTTGTTACAGACCATAATAGATAAACAAAACAAAGATAACGGCGGACGGTGGAGTATATTGTTGTATGTTTTATCTTATCAGAGCATATCACAATCTGCGTTGTACTCACGGGCTCGTCTTCCTCGGCCTGCTTAGGTTTGTCATCCTTGTCACCACCTATCTGGAATGTCACTCCTGAACTCGCTGGAAATAAAAGAAGGATTTTTTACGCGGGTTATTCGAATAAAGAAGTACCTTTAACCTTTTGACCGCCACAGTCATGTATAGATGACAAGCCATAATGTGCCCAGCACGCCACGGTTCGACTACATGACAAGACTTTGACGCCGAGGGCACGTTTTTGATTTTTTGACGTGTGGCGGTCAAAATGTTAAAGATACTACGTAAAAGTGCCTTCATGAATGACGTACTAGCGTCCTTCCGCTCGCCTAAAAGGTTACTATGCTCTGTGGCTCGCAATTGGCAGTAAACCGCGCTAACTTTGCTGACTGCGGCTAATTTTATTACGAAATAGCATCTACCCACGAGATATCCGCGTGTTCTTGTTTTAACATAAAATAGATCTTATGCCACTCGGCAATACCGCATCTTCCTATTAGTTATTCTGTGCTAATAGTGAAAGAATTTTCGGGATGACATCTATTTCTGGTTCTGGTTCTAAAAATTACGCCCTACATAAAAACTCGCAAATGTTATCTCTTTATACTATTATATGATGATAGAAGAAAATGATTGGGACACGGCTAATTGATACTTTGGAGACATATTATAGGTGGAAGGTGTTTTACATGTCTCCTCTAACGCGTATTGGAGGTGAAGTTGCGGTCGAAGAGCGGAAGTGAAACTACAACTTGCAGTTAATATTGTAATTGCCACACGTGATAGTTCACAGTTCAGATACACTATAATTTAGCACATAATATGACTAATTAAATCTAGTAGGGACAAGTAAAACTAATCTAGTCCGTGTCCCGCGACGGTTGGCAAGCAAGAGAGCGTTGCTACATATACATAAGGAACGCTACGGTTAGCGCCCCGGATCGTAGATTCGTGTTGCCACTTAACAGGGGTGCGTTCCTGACTAACTTATAAATACTTATCTAAAACAATACAGGCGACGCCACGTATTCTAAGTTGCGTTCACAAATGCACAATAGGTACGTGACGCCACTATACCATCTAGAGGGGTAGGTAGAATCATAGAACGTAACATGCCAGATCCTTTGATACTCTTTTTGGTTTGCTTTTCATAGTATCATCAGAGTTAAATCACGACACAGTGTGTGATTTAATTCATACCTACAAAGATTATGGGTATCGAACCCGTGACTGCAGAGTAAAACAAAAACTTGACACCGACTTTCGAAATTAAAGTTATTTTTCACTTTGTAGTCTTTTTTTTTGGAGGTCGGTCGTTTTTTTTTTTTGTAAATAAGTACATAAGTTTTTATTTTTTACTTTTTAGTTGTACCGACCTACCACACACAAATTCATATAACACTACTTACTATGTGATGTCAGTGTCACACAACATAACATCACGCCTGTACCCTTACATAACATCACGCGTAAACAATGGATACATATTAGATAGCAGCAATCGCGGTTGATATAAAAAAACTTAACTAAGTTTGCTGGCATTTATTGAAGAGTTCCGTTGTCTGTCTCCGAAACTCATCATCAGATCTTTACGAAATTTAAATGGGACCATTTCGGAATAAACCTCTTTCGAACAAAAAAAGAATCTTGCAAATCCTACAGGATTTTTTTTTTATCACCATCCAAATTTTTACTCTGCTTCATACGTTTTGGTCAAGTATATTGAACTTTTGTATGAAACAGCTGATTTTTTTTCGTGATTCCAGAGTTGGTCCCAAAGTGAAAGTTGTTCATATTCATGGGTAGGTACCATGTAAAAATTTGGATGGTGATAAAAAAATCTTCCTGTATATGACGGAGTTATGCCCGAAGATACATAAAAAAAAAAGTATATAAACATCCGAATTGAGAACCTCCTCCTTTTTAGAAGTCGGTTAAAAAAAAACCTGAAACAAAATACTGACACGCCCCTGCACTTACGAGTATAAATTAATCGATACTACTAAACACTACTTCTAGTTCCATAACATTGTTATAAATTAGTTTCACTTCTGCCACGATCAAAGTGAATTATAGCGTGGTTAATTTCGCTGCCTTAAAATCGTTACTTTGCCGCATTAACAAATTAAAAAAAAAAAATGTAAGTAGGTGCAGCAGTTACTTGGCGCCAGAAACAATTCGAGATCGTCTCAAATCACGATATCTTATTTCCAGATAAAGATGTACAAGAACAATGATAATAATACCTACCACTTGAAACAAGAGTTTTAGCGTCTCGCATAGATAAAGAAGAAAACAATATCTTACGTTGGCTGTCATCTTGATAGAGCGACGCTTGGTGCCATAATTGCAGTATCTTGCCGCCTGTTAGCAGCCGGGTGCCCTCGAGATTCCATGACAGCGCAGTGATCGGTCCATCCGCAACCAACTTGCCGGTTTGCACCCATCGGTACTCCAAGCCCTGAACAGTCACATGTCACGTTGAATTGAATAATGAATCCGTGTGCGAAGACAGTTTTATATGATAGAAATTGATCAATTGCATTCATATTATGGTCAATTGGCGCTGCGCCATCAGCAATCGTCGAAGTTCAGAGACCTATTACGTAATAAACATCTGAAAATCTCCTATTTCATTCGACAAATATCCGAACTCAGATCTGAATGACGTAATTCTAAGCACCATTAAGTTCGACTGCGGACAATACATCGATAATATAAAGAGTAATTTAAAGAATCTCTTGTTCGTGTTCTATGTTCGCGAGGCACAACAAATATTTGATGTTGCATATAAAATTTCTGTAAATAATAATGATTTTGTAAGTTGAAATGCGTCCAAATGGCCTTGGCAACAACCTCGTAACTTTTACAAGTTCCCCTAAAAAAGCCGAACTTTAGGCTGTAGACTTTTAAAGAGTTTGAAAGTACCTACATACAAAGACATAATATTGTAATGAATAAATATAAAAGGGTAATTAGCCTCAGGAAGATTACTATTTACTGGACTGTGATAATTAAACAACATCAATTAAAATGTCACATGAACTCATTGTCAGTACCTAGACGGAGCTAGTATAAACAATGATAGTAAAGTACCTAGCAGAACATGTAGTATATAGCTTTTATCTAGTTATTCTTTCTGCCCTTCATCTGGCACTGAGACAATGACATATCACTATTTAAAACATTTGTTAATTTTTAATTAACTAATTGCTTGAGTGCATTGTGTCATAGTTTCAACACTTGTTTTAATCGACTTCAAAAAAGGAGGTGGTTCTAAA
This sequence comes from Oligia latruncula, assembly GCA_948474745.1. Taxonomy (NCBI): domain Eukaryota; kingdom Metazoa; phylum Arthropoda; class Insecta; order Lepidoptera; family Noctuidae; genus Oligia; species Oligia latruncula. Next base: position 11,770,339 of record OX419699.1, read on the forward strand.
TTTGGATGTATATTTTATTATTTATATTTATTGTTCCAGTTAATAAGAATTTCTGCTTTATCTCCACTCAATTTTGTATTAATAGTTTTAGTTAATTAGATTAGGATATTATATTTTTATTTTAACAAGTATAATTATTTTGTATCTTAGCAAACCTAATCATTTTAACTGTTATTGTTGTAAATTTCTGTTGTGATAACAGTGCATGCTACATGCTACTATAATCCCACTTAATCTGCAATCTTTTAATCATATCAATCAATTTGACAGTAACATTATCAGGATTTTTGGAGGAAATTCATGTTGCTTCCACAAATAGTGATTATTGAATGCATTGCTGACTGGCTAATAAGGGTACAAGAGAAGATGTTTTACATATAAAAAAAATATTATAATTATTAAATCTTTCATCACATTTAAAACCAAAACTAGATATATCTTACTTGAGTCAACTAAACAATTACTTACATGAGTGGTAGCAGCTGTATGTATGAGCGGTGTTGGTTCAAATATGCACACTTCGGCCCCATAAGACGCAGCGATCTTCCCTGTATCAGTGCTGCAGTCTAAAGAGCCAATGCGGACGTAACCATGGATCGCTCCCGGAATTATCTGTACCCTTTCGAAGTTGGAGGCCAAGATCACTATGTTACATCCTGCTGCATATGCCTGAGGGAGAGAAGAACATGTTGAATAACTGACTAACTGACACACTACCAAGACCATTGAACATTAATCTCATCATTCACCTAGCCTATTCCCAACTATCTTGGGGTCCACTTCCATTCTAACTGGATGCAGGTGAATACCACTATTTTACATGGAGCAACTGCTTTTACTCCTATCCACCTCCACAACCCAGTGACTACCAGAGAACATTGAAAATTAGTACTTCACATTAAGAACTGGTGTAAAATAAAGTCATCATCATCTGCCAAGCCTTTTCTCAACTATTTTGGGGTCGGCTTCCAGTGTAACTGGATGCAGCTGAATACCAGTATTTTATATGGAGCATCTGCCTATCTGACCTCCACAACCCAGTTACTGGGTAATATGATACCCATTGGTAAGACTGGTTGTCAGACTTTCGGGCTTCTGACTACACGTACCGACTGTCAAAGATCCATGAATGACAGCCGGGACCAACGGCTTAACATGCTTTCCGAGGCAAGGAGGGGTCTTGGTACGTAAAGATAGTGGTAGCTGGTGTAAAATAAAGTAAGAGTGACAATTAGATATGATTTTGAATAGTGTTTTTAACTCGGCTTTGTATAATGCGGTGATATAAGTTAAAGCTTTATCAATTTGTGTTAAAACCTAATAAATCAGTATTCAAGGACTTCATCTTCTTCTTCATCTGTTATAGAGTTAAGGAAATAACACAACTAGTTAGGTAACCATGATGTGTGATTAATTAAATAATAGGTATTTCATAATATTTTAAGAAATTTGAAATAAGTGCATAAACAATATTTTGTCTCTGTGAGGATTTGGTAGAAACATGTATTGGAAACCCTTTTCAAACTTTATCAATTATAAATACCTTATTCCAAATAATTTTATGTACCAAATAAGGTTTGATTTTATAGATTACATAAGGTCACAAGTAGATTCAATATGCCAAGTATCTGTTTATAAAAAAAACTGTTTGTATTGTACAAATGTTTATACCATGATTGTGTAGAATAATAGTTCAATATTAATTTTAGCACATCTTCATAAATATTTACTTAACTCATTGTTATCATACACTGTAAATGGAAAGATTCCCATACCACATATTTATGTAAAAACTAGGTAAGGAGCTATGTTATAACATTAACTCTACAGTTATCAGTCGCCTTTAGTAATATTGTTATTTAAATATCTATAAATGACTGATGCAAATTAGCATTCAAGGAAACTTATTCTATTTGTATGTCTCCACTGTAACGAATGTTAAATAATGAGGTACAGTACGTTCACTACCAATAGAAGATAATAGTATTTAGTGACCAAACGAAAATGTTATGCTTATCAAACTAGGCTAAATTAGATTTTCCTGTTAGGAACATCACTTCTCAATCACCACTATAAGTGCACAGGATTCTAAGTCACGAGACTTGGCCGTCGACAACGACACGGACATTAATTTATGTACTTACTGTGAAAGGTATTCCTTCGACAGAACCAACAGCAAAACATTGATCTCCTGAATTACAGGCACCACTTAATACTTGGTGACAGTTCATAATGAACTAATAAAACAAAAAATATCTTCGCTAGATTAATCCCAGATAACCGAACGTCACTAACATCGTTTTATTAAAGAAATACATAATTTACAAAAGAAATAAATATTCTAAACATCTCAAGATCTAATTATTATTTTTTTTACTATTTTATCACGAATATTTCTCTGACACCTCACATCGAACGTGAGAGAATGACGTAGAGAAAGAAAGAGATAAAATATGTTAAGTGCGTTCAAAATATTATAAGTAGTACAATCATGTTAATCAATAATCCCCGAAGGAATATTTAAAAAATGAAGGCAGTTTTTAACTAACGTATTCTTAAAACTGTAACATAAAACAACGGCATATCGTTAACAAATTGAACAGGAAAACTGAGAATGCACATCTAGTTTTAGAAATCTTAAATGTGGACTGCATCATCCAGTCACAGTTTTTGAACGAACCCTATCCATATGTTTTGGTGTTACTATTATGAAAATCAACTGGTATTCAAATTCGCGTGTGGGCAGCAGAATCATAGAAAATAATTTGTAAATTTTAAAAAGTCTGCCACTATCGTTTATTAAGGAATTGATAATTATTGTGTGTGATAAATTGATTTCTTTCTATGATAAAATACATTTTAAAACTTTCTATCAAGTTTGTGGTCTTTTGACAGCTAAGCACTGACTGGTGATTGACAACTTTGACAATTGACATTACTTCCTATAACTAGAGAAGTATGAATGCCAACGCTTAATCGTTGAATGAGCTGTTTTTTGTGTATTGATCTGTTCAAAAGATTCAAGGACCCATTGGACAATAATTTAATAATTGAAGGACATTATTTCGAAAATCTGGTGACCTAAAGTGTGACTCTGAAATTTGTGTTCCGACGATCTGAGGTGAAGAAGTCAACATTACAGGTAAGTCACTTTAACACCAACAAATCAATAATTATGTTATCTGGAATAAGATAAATGGTAGAGGGATGATAGAAGAAGGAAGATATGATATTTTGTTTTCTTTTTACATTATTCATTGTGTGGAATAATCGATCAAATGAATAAATACTTAGTCATACCTTACAAGTCTGATAAAATAAATTGGTTCTTAAATTATCAACTATTGAAGATACAGCATGTTGCGCGGAGGCGTTCGGCTGATTTACAGGCATTCAGTATTTACATTACAACAATTGCTTAGTACTTGACAGTATTACAGTATCACAGTAGTATTGTCCAAAGTTTAAACAAAACATTGTGTGGTATGTATAATAATTGTCATAGACTCATGCTTTCAGTGTATAGTTATTGATTGTGTATTACTCACCTTATGTGGCAATTAGATCAGGATTACTAGACTTGGCCAATTTTTACAAATTATCTTTACATTCAATCATTCTGATAGAAATGATTGCCCATAAATAGTCATTTTCGTAGTCTGCATATTTAAATGAACCTGCCTGATTTTGTTGCATTTATTTAAAGTTCAGAAAAGAAATGTAACTGAATCTGGCCTTTCATTTATGGGTCAGCAGGTCGTCTTAGGGGCGGATTTCGCCAATAATATAATATTTTTAGGAGTTACATGCCTCAAAAAACATTTCAATAAATAAATATAAAATATTCTACTTTCTATAAGGCTAACAGCATTCTGTTTTTAATAACAACATGATTTATAAATAAATTAATGTATGATTAGTTACTAAATCAGCCGTGACTAAATCATTTTATTATAATCTTAATAACTAATTGTGTATGCAATATCAATTCACAGTGATAGTGATAAGTTGGAATCACTGGCCTCTGTTTCCCGCTGGCACAATAATATCTGAATAAAGTTTTATTTTTGAACAGACACTTGTGCCTAATTGAAACTAATAACTTGCTGTACATATGTTCCAATGAAATTTACTATTGACCACACTAAACGCAGAAGACTTTGAACCTTAATACTCAGAGTTGTTGAGCATTTTGGAGATTTTTTGTTTGAACTCATACACCATAGGTGTGCAATGTGTATGATGTCATCCATTATTTTTCTCCACCATCTGCCAAGGCAATTGAGATAAAACCATGGAAGGTTTGGTTACTTTTGTAATCTTTTAAGACCTACTCTCCAGCTCACTAATAGTTTTAAGCAGTTTTAAAGTTATTAATCAGAAACACATATTGCTTTATCACAGTAGAAAATAAAATAATTATTACTGAACAAACTTTCATCCCCTGTATCACCCCCTTTAGGATTATTTTTGAGACAAAAAGGAACCTATTGCACCTAGTCATAAGACCTTTACATCTGGAATTGATTGAAACAATAAAGAGTAAAGTTTTATTTGTTAGTATTCCCGTTTTAAACATCTGATCCAATCTATACCCAGGCATGAAAATAATGCATCAAAGTAAGCATGCTGTGGCTGTGGTCTTCCAGGAAAAGGCCATATAATATTTTGGAAAATACATAACAAGATAAAACATGATAATGAAAACCCTATCACCCTATCATAACAGTGATAATAAAATCAAACAAATAATGTAACTTTACAATTTCATGAAGACATGCTATCATTCTGAAAATGTGGTTTGTAAACTTGATAATGCTTTGACTGTTTTCTTGATATTTCCAAACAAATCACAACAATTTCTACTTTATTTGTTGAGTGTTTCAATCAACCCAGTCAGTCAATAGCAGTCTGCTACTGGATATAGGCCTCTCCCAAGTTGCGCTACAACACTGGGTTCTCCACCTTCTGCATCCAGTCTGACCTGGCTACCTTTTTAAGGGGGATGCACTGGGTAGCGCGCGAAAATAAATTAATCCGTTACATTGATATTTCATGAAATAATCATTCAATAGGATTATATAAAGTTAGAGAGCTGTATTGATTTTAATGACTATAATTCTGTAATTGTTACGCTCGCGAATCATATTTTGTTCAACATACAAACTGGCACTGACCTGCAAATTGCAAAAAACGTAAGAAAATTGGAATTTCGCGGGCTACCAAACGCATCCATCTTGCTGGGGGGCGTCGCACGTTTGAGTGTGGTAATTCTACTAGACTAATTATAGTAACGTAATTTGTAGTTAGCGTCGCTTCACTTCGCTTGCTGATTGATTAGGTATGTGTGACCCGAATTTGCTGTGAGACGCGATGTTTTGTCGTGCTAAGTCAACTTTTTAAAGTTGAAAGAATGTTCAATTGTCATATACCTATGAGATCAGAACTGTGGTGTTTACTATGAACTCTTATTAGGGGCTTAGGGTTTAGAGTAAAACCACCGAATTATCAGTAAGTACACAACAACTCAAAGGGGAACGTCTAGTCGCCACAGGGGATAGAGCGGAACTCTCGTGAGGCGCTACCATTGAGTTGTGTGTTACATTTAATAGTATATCACATCTCTTCCTTTTTATATGTAATTTAGGTGTAAATTTATGAAACGTCAGAAGCTAAGTGCACGGTTCTAATGGGTCGTTTCATTGTGGTGTTCACTATGAACTCTTATTAGGGGCTTAGGGTTTAGAGTAAAACCACCGAATTATCAGTAAGTACACAAAAACTCAAAGGGGAACGTCTAGTCGCCACAGGGGATAGAGCGGGACTCTCGTAATTGAGTTGTGTTTTACATTTAATAGTATATCACAAGAACAATAAGAACACTGATAATTTGCCCAAGTTCTGGCGCGTGGAGTTACGTAAAATCATGCAGGGATATTCGAAACCACAACCAATATGTTTTTGCACCAATGTCCAGTCCCCTACCGATAAATGCTTGTATATCATGAATAACATGTATCTTAATATGGTCTTCACATAATCTGACCAAGATTATGTCTGGACTATAAATAAAGGAGACAGTAACCTCTGAATTTGTTTCGGCCTTTCTTCTCAGAGTAGTCAGATAGGAAAAGCTGACGTCATCTAGTGACATATAAAAGTGTTTACAAACCTACTTACAGAAATAAAATCATTTAAGTATCATGTATCCTTCTCAAATATGAATGAGTACACCGCACAGTCTCTACAGCTTAAAGTAGCAGCAGTATCCGACTTTCTATCTCTCCGTAGGCGTAGTAGCGTAGGAGTCTGAAAATTCGACTTGGAGATTACGTAGTGGGCGTTTACGGTCTCCAAAATAATCCCGTAATGCAGACAGCCGACCACTTAGCCACAGCAACTTTAGTGTTAAAGCACTTCTCGATCTCCAAATTTCTTGTAGGTGGACCTCACGAATAATGCTTACGACAACTGTCTACAGTCCATAATCTTCATAATTTGTTCTTTTATTATTATATATATTTTATTTGCCGTCGAATTAATTCCACCAAAACGCAGTGTGAGTGCGATGTTTCCATAAGAATGGCTCTTCTTCTCTATTGCTTTTGACTTTGTGCAAGCCACCGACAACGAATTAGGCTTCCGGTACATGATGCCGGAGCCGGAGCTTCATGTACAGGAAGCCTTAAGCGTGGCCATCTACTGAGCTAAAATAATTGCCCATTAAAGTCTATGTACGACATCGACACGATAAGAAGAGGTAGCCCTAAAAGAGCACTACTAAACATAAGCCTGCTCATAGCCCACTCTACTGAAAAGTCGTGCAATCATTCATCCTGGAAATAATCACAACTAAGGCATGAATACATCGCATACCTACATTACCTACATTCTCAATAGGTACAAATGGTACATGCAATAATTGTGACTACCACGAAAGGATACCTAATTCGTTGATTTGATAGTTCTTCAATCAACAAAGTCGTAGTTCGGCTCTCTGAACTCCTAGCTAGTCCAACGTGGAAGCAATTAATATGGCCGAGTACAATGCGGCTTGTCTTTAAAGTAAACCGAGATATACTGTTATTGCTTTGATGATAACGCACACACTGTTTACGAACTCGTACAATCGGTTGAGAATTATCTTAATGTAGTACACCCGCATCTTGGGGTTACGTTTCAAGAACTTTTTGAGTAGCACAAAGAACAGTAGATGCTCTATATAAGTAATCAATTGTTTCTTTTTGTACTCTCGGCTTCAAGCCAACTTGATTAATACTCCACAATGAATGAAAAATGCAGTAGAGCAAAGCAGCTGCTTTGTGTGATAATCATTTGTTCCTCAGATAAGAATCTAGTTTTGTATTAGTCATGTAGGATTTCCTTTAATATATCACGCAGTACAATCGTTATAAATTACGCGATATTGCATCTACTCATAGGAAACGTTTGGAATTGATTAAAATGATAATAAAGAGCAAATATTCGTATGTGAGAATCCTCGTTTAGGCAGCTGATTCAATATTTTTAAATCCTTTAATGCAGTATGAGTGAATAACATACATACATTATTGGATTGCTTGCCTCGATCATAATTTACTAGCTAACCCCACGAGCCAGCTACGTGTAAGGGTCGTCTTCCGGTATAAAATGTATCAAATCAAGTATACCAAGCTACTTTTCTGCCGAAAGAGTTGGAATCAACCTTTAAAACATAAATAAAGAGAACTACCGGGACATTTATAATATAAAAAATACAGTTTTATTGGTCTGCGTAACACAGCTTGAAAATCAATATGAAGTGGCCCCGAAATAGCACCTCATCCCTCATCGGTTAGCCAAGTTTGTAAATTAACCAATAGTTGCAGAGTGCACTTAGTGACTGTGACTGCCGGTCGTCGTGGGGGTCCATCTATTTTAGAACCGCTCCCCCAGCCGCAGCCGCTAGTCCCTTTCAATTAACGCCTTGACTTCTCACAGAGAGTAAGCTTTAAAAAAAAATAAAAACGGGAGTTATTTTCAAGCTACCAATAATTTGTTTTGTTCTAACCGTTTTTATCTTTGTTGACCATATGAACTGTTTAATGAGGTCGTAAACCCCGTAATTGTTTATATTGAAACTCACGACGGGAAGTGGCGGCAATTATTCCCGACAAATGTGCGAGTATTTAGTACTATTTTTGTCCGAAAGAAATAGCACAAACGTTCGCTAGGTTTATGAAACACGGCTAATTCACTTTTTTATTTTCTGATTAACTTTTGCATTGTTTTCCGTAAAAAATATGCTTGATAAGGTTCCATGTTATTTGATCCGTGAGTGATAACATCAAAATGTATATTATTATTATGACACTATATAAAGTTAATAATGTAACCTTGACTTTACCTTATTAATACAATGAAGATGTTATTATTTTTTTGTAAAACATCACCAGTATGTCATGCAACTGAAATTAAGGTCTGAGTTTAATTAATGGCTGTATGTATCTACGGCATTATTTTACAGCCACAACCACAATGTTTGTGCATGATATTGTACTGTTAATATGGCCCTTCTAATTGATCGTTGTAGTATTTTGAGAGAAATTAACCGCAAATGGAGATGATCGGTGTATCTTAGAAGGAATAGCATATAGCTTACAAGGAAAGCCTGGCCAGTAAATTTTTTGACTGGACTATAAAGAAGATGTCTTTTAAGACCAAAGACTATATTATAATTATCTTTGTCTGAGACCGACCCCAAACAAATTGACATATGTATATGATGTTTCCGTGTATTACCTGCAATCTATTGATTAAAAAAAAGTTAAGTAAAAGGCACTTTGCAGCAGCACCAAGAAAATATCGTAACAATCCGGATTTCAACTTTCCGCGAAAGGAATTTTCCTCAGGAGCGAGGGCGCTGCAAAATGGCTGGCATTTTTAGAATGCTTCACCTTTAAAGTATGTTATGTTGAAATGGCTAACGTTCGTTACGTTCGTATCGACTAAGCTGGGGTGAATTCTCATGTAGGGTTATTTTTATCCGTCATGTTTCGATGACACTATCAAGGACAATATATCTTCCACGTGTATAAAATGTGGCGTTTCATGTAGACATGAATAAAAATATTTATGTGACTTGTCGTTTTTAAGGCCGTTGACTTTTGTGGCCTATTTCAGGGCAAATGTAGGGGTACTATCAACAGCTAAGCATGTAGCTAGTGGTATTACTGTAGTGAATCATCATCATTTCAGCCGAAAGACGTCCTCTGCTGGACATAGTTTTGCACCGCCACTTCGACCAGTTCCGTGCTTCCCGCATCCACCGGATTCCTGCGGCCTTAACAAGGTCATCGGTCCACCTTGTGGGAGGCCTTCCAACGCTACGTCTTGCTGTAGCGTATACAACAACTAATTGATTGGCTGACGGTGTTAGCTTCAATGCTTATATTCCGAAATCATCATATCCCAATAGTCCAATAATTACAGCTTTGAATTATTAGTTAATCGTTCCAATATTCATGAATTTGCACAGAGCAAATGAACTGTAATCATTTGGAGTATTGAATTACAGCTAAAATGCACGCAAAGCGGTTGTATACAATCCGTTTAGTTTATTCATCTATTTCACCCTGGCTGTGTGTTTCACTGGATGTGCCAATAAACACTTGATTGCTCTCACGCTCTCATCCATTTATGAGAAACTCAGAAAGTTGAAAGGTCAGCTGGGACCGCATCTTGCTCGTTTACCCGATATTTGGCCGCTAAGCTGTTATATGAAATTATTTTTAGTTGGCGCAGTTTTTTTTTGTTAGCATATCTTATCATTTCGCCATGTTTACTTTGTGTGCTGCTGTACAAGTGGTATCTTCATTAATTTTATCATCAAGTGTAATAAAAGCAACGTAACATTTGTGTTGTGCGGCTTCCGTTTCAGCACTGAAAGATTTTTTACAAATACTTCACCGCTAAATTCAATCCGAGATCTGTGCCATCCAACTCTAAGCTTGCCAGATACATATAAACTCCATTGAGGGAATCAGTAATATTTTATCAACTTGCCGATATGATTACATGATAAATGACATATCGATATCTGCTGTAGGTATAGACGTTGATAGATTAATAGAAAGCTTTCTCAAATACTTGATTTAATTAAATAAACATAGAGTATACGCTATGTTTGTTTAATTAAATCAAGTATTTGGTACATATTTCATATCAATATTATTTGGCGTATATTCATAATGTGAAATATCGATGGTTCGTGTGCTGTGTTATGATAATAATATGACATACGTATATAGGTCAGTCGAGTCGATGGACAGCTCATTACTGAAATTCATTCAAAACTGAAAGCTGTGTCATCTGAAATACTTTCAATTCAACGTAGACTTACGTTTATGTAGAGCTCGTTGTTTTGAATTCCCAGCAATTTATAATTAAACACATATTTATGAGGATTATTTTGTTAGAACACAATTAAAAATACATTGTATATTGGTGTATTTTTCTCTAAACTGACTTCAATATAGTTACTAATTTTTATTATATCGAATAACAACAAAATAAATAATAATATATAGGTAATAGTTAATACGGGCTGGTGTCTGCAACTTCACGTCAATGGGCGTATTTTGCGTACAGTAATAATAATATATAATAAAAATAATAATAGTAACAATATAACAATTACAAAATCATAAAAAATATATTTAAAAAAACAATAATTTAATATGTAAGTATAGCGTTATCAAATGAAATTGTGTGTATTTAAGAGGCATTGTTATTAATATAGAAAACCTATGAGGAGAATTTTATTAATATTAGTCAGTACGTAAAAATTAACGTTAAATGAACAATAAACTTTCCTTATACACGTTAGTACCGCATTGCGGGTAAAACCAATCTTACCTTATCTTAAACTTGAAGTGAAAGTACCGTAGGTTAGGTAACAAAACTATTTTCAGACATTGCCTACCTCAATCCGAAATCGGAACCAGCTGATTTAAATTTTATTCGAGTAACGAAAAGCGTCCCTGTCTTCTCACAATTACTCACAAATTACATTTGAACCTTTATTCCCAGACAGAACTAAAATTTATTACGATATTGTTTTCATATTTCATCCAAATGCTAATAACACGTGCATCATGTTATTTATCAACAGATGCGAAGTTGCGTACCGCTGGAATGTAACCAGATCTTCGCACAGATAATACAATGTTTCCCTGTTTGGATGGCACACCTCAAAGTAACCTTCCGCTTTTTCCCAGTAACTAGGTATTAATCTCGGGTAAAGGATCCCATGATACCCTTTCTATTACATGACATCTATTTCTAAGAACTGTAATGGTTTTCGTTTCCGTGACAAATTGGACCAGTCTACTGGGTACTGATTTTTCCAGCTACGTTTATGTTACGACATTTTGTTACGGCCCCTTTATTTGGAGGTTTTCCCATTCCAATTCTGTTGAACAGGGTCGATTTGAGGGCTTGCAGATCTTACTGATTCGGTATTTGGGCGTTTGCCAGAATGACTACCTGCATAACATGGAATAAAAATGTAGAGCAGTTCTACAATGACAAGACTGTCGGTACCTACTCATCGCATCCGAACTTCTATTTATAATAATTGTTTTGAATACCAATTGTTATACTAATTGATGGTTTTGTTAATTGATTGTTAGTTCTTGATATTTTAGTAAACTAATACTTGACGTGATCAGGGGGTCTAATATCCAAGCACGATGTCCGTACTTTCCGCCGATGTTACGGACATTTCCTACTCCGTGTCACCTAAGAAAGAATGACAACACGATTTGACAGTTGTCCCAACTCCCGACGTGTTTTTGACCGTCCGAAAATTTTTATTACAATTTTCGGACGGACCCGTGTCTTTGTTGAGAGAGTAGACCCGTAGGCTCTTAGTATTTAGTATCTAACTGAATTCTGTCTGTAATTTAGTTATTATCAACAAGTCTAGACTGTAAGTGAAGAAGTGAATGTATTACTAATTCAGCAATTCGAGTGTATCCAGAAATGAAATATTTTGTTATCTAATTAGACCCAACTGAGTGTTTCTCAGTAATAGATTTCCATTATACAGGAGATTGTATTCTTAATGACTAGATTGAAACAAACTCTCATGAGAATTACATTTTTGGCTACAAATGTTTCTCTATAGACACTAATTACTTTTGATACGTGTGCGTTGCGAAAGATGAAAATGCTGGAAAGCTGTAGAAAACTGTACTATTAATAAAACCACCATTTTACTTTCTCTTTGCCATTAGCCTAGACTCTCACTTTTACCATAGTATGTGCTCTATAACGTAGTTCATATTGGTATAGCATACTCAGTCTATAATGTTCCCACTGCTGGGACACAGGCCTCCTCTCTGTGAGAGGGAGTGGGCCGTAATACATCACGCTGGTCCAGTGCGGGTTGGTAGATGACACGTTTCCGAATTTTTGGTTCTAGGACATGCCGGTTTCCTCACGATGTTTTTCGTCACCGTTTTGAGAGCATGGTGATGAATAATTTACACAAAGTAAAGCGCTTGTCTGGGTAAGTCGTTACCACAGGGTTATCACACTGCTCCTCCATATTGGCTTAGCAAGAGATAATAGTAGATTGTTTGCTAAGGTAGCAAACAACTATTTTGAAGGCGAGGGATTCATAGTACGTCACTCGAGCTTAAAATCGTGTTGCTCCCGAGGTGGACACTACTTTTTTTATCACCCTCTATGAAAAAATAATGAAGTGCAACTTATGAATTCTTATTCATAAGTTGCACTTCATTATTTTTTTAAATAAAAAAATCGTTCGTAATTGTTGAGGCAGAATGATTTTCGCACGTTTTTTATTTTTTCACAAACTTTTGTTTTTAATTTGGCTTGCGTGTTTTACTTTATCATACAGCCTGTTTCTTGTTCATGTATTGTCCGTAATTGATCTCTTTGATGATTGGAACTTTTGAGTACTAACAATATTCACATTCCAAATTCAAATCACTATTTTAGTCTAGCTATTTTAGTCCCTGTTTACGAAGAATACACTAGCTCTTTTTGATGTGATAGATGTGATAAAAAATACTTTCCCTAAATAATAAAGTTAAAAGCAGAGCCTATTTTTGTTTTTGGCAAGAAAAAGGAATGTTTTTTTACTAACTTTAGTTACGCAAGTTCTGCCGTCGTAAATAGTAACGGTACCCTCATTCTTCACCCTTCCGTTACTTCCGTTAGCAATTTTTTTTTCATCTGATTTTATTACTAACCTAAGGTGGTTTTTGGACTTGTGTATCATCGCAAAGGTCATAGAATAAAAGTACATAAGTCATATCCTCAATTCATTTATACTTCTAATTACATACTTCTGCGGTTATAGGTCAAGGCTAAAGTTTCTTACATGGCTGCTGGTTCATGTTCGGCAGATAAAAGTTCATTGCCGCCTTTCTTAGTACCCATTAAACTATTTTATACAGGGTAGTATATCGACGCGCAAACTGTAACCATGAAATCAGCACATGATTCTAGAAATATGATTCTTATGGATTCATAATTCTGAAACCCCCTGGCGCAGAAATTTTTCGTCGGTTATAAAAAATAAAACGCTACGCCCTTCGCGGTCAAAATGAATTTAACATCTTTTTTTTAATAACCGACGAAACATTTCGACGAGAGTCAACTTTAAAGCTCAATAACGTTTAGGCCGGCCCACAAAAAAAAAAAAATTCAATTTCAATGACACGGTATGTCGGATACCCTACCTTTATTTTTGCACCTACGATGATTATTATCATTGAAATTTCAATTTTATCGTCATACAATTAAGTTACATTTTTATTCGTCGCATAAAAATCCTGAGCCGTGCCGATGCCGATAGTGGGCGCCGGGCCTTATATTCTCAATTAATTTATATCCCCACTTCTGAAACCACTGCGGACAAGCCCTCAAAGCTTACTCCCAGATAAAAGCCCTTACCGCCAGATAAAAGTTCATGTTGGCTTTTATATAAGTGGAATACTACTTTAAAACACAAGAACGAACGTTTAAAATCCAATAACTTAAGCTAAACGTGTTGGCTTAACTTATGTAGCGGCTAATGTTATTGCTATATTATTTTTACTTCCATGTTGTTGACCTATTTGGCTCTCTCTGCTCTGCAGTGGAATATGACGGCAGACAGACGGGCGCCCCGAGACGTTCAACCACCAGATAATGGCATGTCGCCCACGCTAGACTAGAACCGCTTTTTCGGGAAGGTCTGTGTTAATTGCCCTAAGATATCCTTCAGTACCGCCTTGGTAGTAATTCCTTTGATTTATATGTACACTAGCAGCGCCCCGCTGTTTCACCGTATACGTGTCGATCCCGTGGGAATATCGGGATAAAAACTATCCTATGTCCTTTCCCGGGACTCAAACTAACTCTATACCAAATTTCATCTAAATCGGTGCAGCGTTTTAAGCGTGAAGAGGTAACAGACAGACAGACACACTTTCGCATTTATAATATTAGTAGGTATGGATAGTAGTGGGTATTTTTGTGGATTCGGGATAGAAAAACAACACTGGCTTAGACGAGTACAAACTTAAGGTGATATATTGAAAAAAATGTGGTTTTTCTATTTCGTGTAAGTTGTTAAGTACCTATGTGGAATAGGGTTTTAACATTTTGGTAATGTTTTTTGACTCTTTGGTCTAGTATCATGTAAAAGGAATACACGTTTCAATGAATTTTACTCGATACAAAAAAAATGCAAAGTTATATCTATTTTTTAGTTTTTTCGACATCACGGCCGGCGTAACGCTAAAGAATTATTCAATGGAATTTACTTAACATAAGCATACATAACATAGAGAATTATCATATCAAAGTTTACCTACTCAAAGTAGTTTTAAATTTTATTTATTTATTTTGTTAAAAAAGGAGTAAATTCGTTTTGGCACATACGTCGTTTTATTCCGAGCCGAGCGCACGCACATTATAGCCATCTCTCTTCTTTTGCGTTTCAAACGTAATTGCATCACTTTCGCTCGCTTGTTTGGTTTACTCCTGATAATAATTATATCCTGATAAATAATATCGTCATCACATTTCCTGCTTGAAGTATAATTTAACATCCAAAGCCAACAGAATTGAACCTTTTAATAGAATATTAAAGGCTATAATAGCTTTAAAATGGATAGAGTTGACGACGGTAGGGGTGTGAGAGGTAGAGGTTCCCGCGATGGTTCGCGACCCACATTTCCGAATGGTTCTTTATACGTTCGCGCCCCTGACACATTGACTTACATTCGAAACGTTCGACCCGAAACTCAGCTACTCCATCAGCAGATGGCTTTACGGTTGGTCGACTCGTAATGATGCTCGTTGTAGAAACGTGAACGTCTCTATAAACGTTTTGTAATAAAAAAGTAATTTAAAAAAATTAAACTGACTTCAAAAATAAAATAAATACCAACTCAAAATTATGAAATAACTTTAATTTCGGAAGTCGGGGAGTCTTGGGATCTGTATTTTAGTTTTAGTTTTTTTGCCACCGACTTCCGAAATTAAAGTTTTTTCATAATTTTGAGTTATTTATTTTCTTTTTGAAGTCAGTTTATTTTTTTAAATTACTTTTTTATTTCGTATTTTTTAGTAGTAGTGTAATAAGTAGGTAATAGTTTTGTTGTAAATATTGCACTAAAATTTTACCAAGGTTTTGAGATGTTTTCCCTTTAACACTACAGCCGCCCGTAGCTCGTATCAATAAGCCAGCCCGTCACACTTACACGTATTAGTCCAATATCTTGAAAATTACTGAATCGATTTTGATGAAATTTGCACTGTTCCCTAAGTTGAAGTAAAAGTAAGCCAATACAAAAAATGGTCACGATCCGATTAATAGTTGCTGAGAAATGCGTGGACAAACATATTGTATACATGATGATACCTATATGAAACCTGAGACTAGAGATGCTGATGCATTCCACCAGTTTCTATGACAAATCTTTTACTGTTCAAGCAGTACGGTTATGGAATGACTTGCCCGTGTCGGTAAGGCGTGCTCAATCTTTGTCCATTTTTAAAATTATGGTTAAAAAGCACTTCCTCTCTCCTTAAACATCATCATTATATTTTTACCGACTTCAAAAAAAGGAGGTTATCAATTCGATACGTATGTATGTAATATTATTGGAATTGCATTATATTCACATATGACAATCTATTAGGGCTTCCAAACAAATATACCAAATTTTATAGACGTATGTATGTATGTATGTATGTTTGTCCACGCATATCTCCGTAACTATTAATCGGATCGTGACCATTCTTTTTTTATTGGCTTACATTTACTTCAACTTAGGGAACAGTGCAAGTTTCATCAAAATCGATTCAGTAATTTTCAAGATATGGACTAAGACGTGAAAGTGTGACGGCCTGGCTTATTGATACGAGCTACGGGCGGGTGTAGTGTCAAAGCGAAAACATCTCAAAACCTTGGTCAAATTCTAGTGCAACAACTAAAAATTACCAAATAAAAAGTAATTTAAATAAATTAAACCGACTTCAAAAAGAAATCAACTCAAAATTATGAAATTACTTTAATTTCGGAAGTCGGTGGCAAAAAACTATAAAATACAGATCCCAAGACACCGACTTCCGAAATTAAAGTTATTTCATAATTTTGAGTTAATTTCTTTTTGAAGTCGGTTTAATTTTTTTAAATTACTTTTCTTTGCTGCTGTTTCATGTTTATTATTATATGTATATATTTATTTAGATTAGTATAATATACTTTATGTATGTATTTATTGTATTATGTAAATGGTACACCACAGACTACCTACAGTATTTGTCTGTCCTTCCCCTTTTTAATCCATCCAAAGGTTGTCTTTAAAAGATCGCTTTTAGCGATAAGACCGCCCATTGTGTCACCCTTTGTATTGTTTCTATTTTTTATGTCTGTAATTTATATGGTGTACATAATAAAGAGTATTCTATTCTATTCTATGATACACATACATACATGAACATACATACATCTATGAATATCTGTTTGGAAGCCCTAATAGATTGTCATATGTTAATATAATGCAGTTCCAATAATATTACATACATACGTGTCGAATTGATAACTTCCTTTTTTTTGAAGTCGATAAAAACCAGAAGAGCTTTGTGAGTATAAGAAACGCTAAGATAATTATAAAGAAAGATATAAAGTAATAAGTGGCTAACTAGCTAAGTAAGTGAAAATAAAACATGCAATGTGACAATAATTTCCAGTCGTCGACAAGACTCTCTTAAAACAGTCTGTGAGACGGGAGGGTCTCGGAATTTACCAAATTCATGAAAAAGTTTTAATCCAGTTTCCCTATCTTGTTTATAACGTAAAATATGTTTCAGGCTATAAATTCTTGGCTGACTTTAAATAAACATAAAGTCCCTATTACATGTCCTCACTTGTTATTATGGGTTTGGTTATATATTGGCGTCCAAATTGAATATTTTTTTCATTTTTTTTTATTGCTGAATGGGCCCGCTCTTGACCTAAAACACGGTAACAAACAGCCAATTCGAATTCGGGAGCACAAAAACTATAAATATTTTTTGTTGTTGACAGTTCACTAGCAAATCGTTTTGTTTTTGTTAGCATTGCCTATAAGATAGGCTTAATATTAGGAGGAAGATTTTTTTCCATGGCCATACGATACAGCACGTTCCAGAGATAGTAGGTAATATTGGCAATTTCGGAGGAAATAATGTTGAAGTTCCTTAAGTAGAATAGCTAAGCCAGTATCTCGTGTCGTCAGCGTAGCGGACGATGCGCGCGCATTCGCTTCGATCCAACCAGCCAGACATTTGAATGAAAAGACCGGTCACTCACGAGCGTGTGGCGTCACGTGTGCGTCTTGCCTTGATGACTATGATCTAATTATACCGTTATACTATACGCTGACATTCATTCCATATCTACACTCTTCGACTCGTGACATAAATTGCACGAAGGTGTAGCTCTAGACTAAGTTTATTCGGCTAAAAATAGTATTTGTCGGTATCATATAGCAGGTAAACGATTGTCGGAATTTGTTCTCAGATTTCTGTTCTTCTGAATACACAATGTCCAACTCGTTATACAGTTTGTGGCAAAAATCTGTGTCCATCGTAATATAAAATCAGCCGCAGATTGCACGATTTTTGCTGTCCGCAGCTGACCCCGACTCCGTTTGGCCGGAATTTAATAACCATGTTAGATAAACGTAGAAGTATGTAAAGGCAGCCTGGTAGATCAATGTCCCTTATTATCTTAGTGCTCGTACAAAGCATTGTTCACGATTTTTTATCATAATTAATGGACACGCGATAAGACATTACGTTTTTGTGATAGTCGTTAACGTCCACAGTTGTGAGAAATACTCGTTTGGGGAACACTGAATAAACCGATTGTATAGTTGGAGAGATGAAGTCAAGGAAGCGAGCTGCAGTTTAAATATTGAATGCTGGAAGCTGTTCACCTATTGCAAAGCCCTACTTAACTTGTATGTGTATTCCCGTCATGCAGGTGTTGCATCTCGGAACGGCTTGCCAAACTAACCAATATCGTGTGGAAATTGTTGAACGTTTTGTACATAATACAACCGAGCCGTTCCATAAGTGAATAGTAAAATTGGCAGGTTTACACAATAAAAGGTTAACGAAAATAGATTCTGAATTATGATAGCAATAAAGTTAACAACCTCGGTGAAATTAAACACGTTACCGTATTGATGGAGTTTGGTTTTTTCGCGGCCTTGTGGCGCCTGAGCTCGTCGTATTTGAAAGGGAATATAATAAATAAACAAGCGGTAGATTACCATTATTGGTAATATTGGAATCATTTACGTATTACGCCTTCGTCTTGGTATTTGTTAATATATTTTCATAATTTCCATGTATAACCTAGTTGATGAAAAGCTTCTAGAAAATATTCCACAATCTGTTGTATAAAAAGTTAATTAATATCTTAGTGAACCCGCTTATAATTAACATTTCACCCGTCTGATGCAAAGCAGCGGAGTTAATTTCTAGCATGTCTATAAATAGTTACTTTTATCTACACGATTTGCTAGTCTGGTCTTGGCTTTTACTAATATTTGGTCAACCTAGATCTTATGACCGGAAAAGGCAAAATTTTCTTCCACCAATTACTTTGGAGTTTGCCAGAAGAAATGTGCTGTAATTTTTTTGCTTCTTTCTAACATTCAGGTTGCGGGTCGATGTCCCCTGCCATCCTGTATTTGATTAAGGCCCGCTTGCACCACAAATTACCAAATACGTTTAGCGCTAAATTCATTCAAAACATCGTTCTATTTCTGTCAATCGTTTGAAGATACTGAGATAGAGTGATGTTTTAAATAATAATTATGTTCAGCGCTAAACGCAGTGATTTTAGGTGCAAGTGGGCCTTAATCAAATACAGGGTGGCACGGGACATTGGCCCGCAACCTGTTACAGGATTCAGTACATGTTTCTGAAACCCTGCGTTTCAATTCTCTGTAGTTTATTAAAAAAAAAATTGCTGTTTTATACATTTTGACCGCGTTTTTCTATGAAACAGCGACGAGTTTGACGAAAAATTTGCCAGGGGTTTTAGAAGCATGGCATGTGTTGAATTCATGGTTACGGTTTGCGCGTCGATATCCGAAATCAAAATCATCTTATCAGGCGTAAATAATAAAAAAATGTAGTCTCTGGCTGCTCTTCTAGTCTATCATTAGACTATATTGGTGGCGAAGGTTAATAATATAAGTGATGAGTTCGACTGTGCCAGACGTATTTGAATGACAATGAAAATGACGCGCGACGTGATTATCTCACAATCTATATCTTACAGGGTTATCGTTATTAGAAAAACACAAACAAACTCTTAAGAGGTCATTGTACTCATCATTATGAACAACTTTTACTATGGGACCAAACTTGAAATCGCGAAAAAAAATCAACTATTACATTTATGTTCGTTTATCTCGTCAAAATGTAGGGAACAGCTGATTTTTTCCCAGGTTATGGCCTAAAACAAAAAAAAAAACTAGGGAACAGCTGATGTTTTTTTACCAGGTTATGGCCTAAAACAAAAAAAAAACGGGATCACAATAACAGGAAGAATAAGCTAGTCTCGGTTTACTCGTAGTTAAGCGTCATTTTACAACCGTTATTTCTAAGTGTGTTATTTTGTTTTTAAAATGGGGTGCATTGAAATAACCTTCAAGAACAACGATACTTAAATATACATCCGGTGCAAGCTGCAAGCTGCAAGTGCATATAGCACGTGGCACACGGATAGGTTGTGCCGATGAGAAAAGAAGCAGACCGAAATATAAAGCCTGCTTAATTAAATCTGAATCATTTTGAAGAATATTGCCAATCCATTGCTTCATAATTATATTCGAAAAATAGTTGTGATCAGCACCCTCGAAAACCATGAAAACGATACCCATGATGAAAAATTTTAAAATTTTTGCAGTCGCCATCTTGTATTTTCATTTTGACCTCACTATCGGCTTCAGCACCCTCGAAACCCATGAAAACTATGTCTCTTACTCTCTGACTTTCTCTATTACCTATACTGATATTATAAAGCTGAAGAGTTTGTTTGTTTGTTGAACACGCTAATCTCAGGAACTGCTGGTTATAATTGAAAAATATTTTTTGTGTTGGATAGGCCATTTATCGAGAAAGGCTATAGGCTAGGTTATAATTGAAAAATAATTTTTGTGTTGGATAGGCCATTTATCGAGGCTATAGGCTATATAACATCACGCTACGACCCTTAGGAGCCGTGCAGCGTGTGACACCACGGGGAACAGCTAGTATACAATAAAAAGTCGCATGGAGGGGGCATGACGCTTTTTCGTTACGTGACGATTTCTCCAAGTTTACTCCTACCGCAAGCTCCGTTAAAGAACTTCGTTCCAATATTATTTCTTCTTCCCTCGTGAGACAGATTCTACTTATAGATATTCTAAGTTAGACTTGAAACCGTGTATCGATTAACGGATAACTTAATCTCGATAAGTTCTTACCAAATTATTTTCGCATCCCTTAGGGAGATTCCAAATATTCCAATGGCGTGTCTTTTAGATACCTCTTAAAGAAAATTGAACTACTTTTGATATTAATCTGACAATTGCGATAAAAATATCGGTTGTTTCAGTGATTCTGGGCTTAGTTAAAAATGAAATGCAGTTGTAATAATAATACCAGCCTCTTACTGTCCCTCTGCAGGGCAAAGGCCTCTCTCTTCTCATACAGAGAACGCACGAACATTAATCACCGATAATGAATGGGAATATGAATGGGTGTTAATTGGCGATTTCAGACTAATATTAATAACTAGCTCATTCATACCCCCCGACTTCGTCCGCGTTCGCGTGAACTTTCTTGTTGAAATATTATCCTATAACTGTGCCCCGTTACTTCATATCCGCTTAGCGTTCTTTTTGACTTTTTTCTTTTTGCTCAGCTTCCATGGGTTGTAGTGTGTCGGTTGGAGCGTTACAATGAGCCAGATAATCCTCTGTGCAGCCGGCCTTATGGGTCATTCCAACATTCTTGCAGGTACGTGACGCTGCAATGGATTGCTAGTCGTATCTGGGCTGCCTATTGCCTTTTCTGCCTAGTTGTCTGCCCTGCATAACATGCATTGATTCGTTTTCCATAATCAATGATCTCTATTAACACAACACCACGCCTGTAAGCCTCGAAGGGTTAAGCAGAGGTGTATCTATAATACACCCACAATTCGCCAGTTGTGCTTTAGTCCCATGTTAAAACGGGTGAGCCTATTGCCGATGCAGCCTGTTGCTCATAAGTAATGAACTTTTATATGGGATCTCGAATTAGATTTCTCATAAATATTCATAAAGGAAGCATGTAAATATTCGGGGACGCGAACAAAAACATTATTTCAGATATTTAAATACCGAAACTTGTAGTTAATATGTTTTATATGGATTCTATTAATAGGGTTGATTGAAACATTAAAGAAAATAAACAAGTAAAGGGCGCTCAATGTGGCCGCATTTTAACGGCGCGTGGGTGGAGACTGTGGGAGGCCACGCGTCTGTTTTCATACCCACAACTTACTGGAAATCGAGTTAAGCTAATAACTATGATTTTCAGCAACAATGCTCAATTGTTTATCATGAATATAAGTACCTACTTTATCTTCTAAAATGAAAATGGTTTGTGTTTATCCATCAGTCTGTAAATAATCTAATTTAATTCACTAAATGTCAAATATAATCACGCCTGTTTTAGTGGCAGTGATAAAACTGATAAAGTGGAAAATTAGGATTGATGAATCCACAAACAATGATTTAGAATTATAGAGTGTTATGATTTCGATGGCTGGTCGTACCTGCAGAGCTATTCTGTAAACATCACACATTGAAAACATAGGTGAAGTAAGCTTAAAGTGAGCTGTCAACAGTGTCAATCCCTAGGAGCAGGTGGAATGATAGCTCACTTCACCTAAGTTATCACGGTGGTAGTTTTACGGAATAGCACCGCAGTTCGTTTCTGACGTGAAATTCTATGGACTAAGACACGTAAAAAAAAAGTAATTTAAAAAAATTAAACCGACTTCAAAAAGAAATGAACTTAAAATTATGAAATAACTTTAATTTCGGAAGTCGGTGTCTTGGGATCTGTATTTTAGTTTTAGTTTTTTGCCACCGACTTCCGAAATTAAAGTTATTTCATAATTTTAAGTTCATTTCTTTTTGAAGTCGGTTTAATTTTTTTAAATTACTTTTTATTTGGTAATTTTTAGTTGTTGCACTAGAATTTGACCAAGGTTTTGAGATGTTTTCGCTTTGACACTACACCCGTAGCTCGTATCAATAAGCCAGGCCGTCACACTTTCACGTTTTAGTCCATATCTTGAAAATTACTGAATCGATTTTGATGAAACTTGCACTGTTCCCTAAGTTGAAGTAAATGTAAGCCAATAAAAAAAGAATGGTCATGATCCGATTAATAGTTACGGAGATATGCGTGGACAAACATACATACATACATACATACGTCTATAAAATTTTGTATATTTGTTTGGAAGCCCTAATAGATTGTCATATGTGAATATAATGCAATTCCAATAATATTACATACATACGTATCGAATTGATAACCTCCTTTTTTTTGAAGTCGGTAAAAAGATGTGTGCAAGCTTCAAAACTCAAAACGAATATTATCTTATACTAGCTTCCGCCCGCGACTTCGTCCGCGTGAAATTTCACCCTCCCCCCATTCACCCTCTTAGGGGTGGAAGTTCCAAAAATCCTTTCTTAGTGGATACTTACTCTTCACAAAGAACACACCCTCCAAGTTTCATGTCTCTAGGACCAGCGGTTTGGGCTGTGTGTTGATATATCAACAATCAGTCAGTCAGTCAGTTTACCATTTTATATATATAGATTCTACTATCAATATAGAACTTTTGTGTATGCATCATCATAGCATAATCAGCCTATAATGTTCCCACTGCTAGGACACTGGCCTCCTTACGGTGAGATGGGAGTGAGCAGTAATCCACCACCAGTTTTTATATGCACGTGGTTTTAAAACTATGACGGGATTCGTTGACTTAGTGCTCGCGAGCGCTACTGCTGAACCCTTTTTACCCGACTGCGGCGAAGCCCAAAAGGAGGGTTATGTGTTTGACCTGTATGTATTGCAGTATTACTAATTACTGCATATTATGTTTTCAACATTCCATCCTTCTTTAAGATTTTTAGACAACCTTTTTTGGTCATTTTTCTGATTAAAAAAATCAAACTTTTGAATTTTGAACTGATGCTGTCAAGTGAAATTTTCTCTTGAAGTTTGGCAGAGGTTTTTTGGTGTTCATTGCTGAAGGTTGCAATTATTTTTTTCTTTACTTATAATCGTAAAGTTATTATGAAAAATACGTCCTTAATCATCTAAATTGGATTTATGTGAAGTCTTCGACATATAGTTATATGTTGATCTTTTGATCTTATCAGGTATGTGTATTTCTATTCGTTACCTATTTTTTTGGTAAAAGTGGTTCAGCTTGTTACAGCATTCTTAATGTGCGTTATTTTGTTTAGGATACGCCTGAAAATATAAGACGTAACAAGCCGAGTTTTCGGCCTTACCCTACCCCTATGCACTAATCTGTTCCCGGATTTTTGAATGAGTTGAGGAGTGGAGATCTATTCGAGGGAGCAGTTTCAAAACCATACCGACCAGACGTGAAATGGAATTCAAGATATAATTCAGAGAGATATAATCCAGGATCTATCAGATTTTTTTATTATTGATTTTTTTACTAATATTACTGTCGTTTATAAATAATTGTTTCGTGTAACTTTAATTGCAGAATACAACAGGTTTTTATATCGTTCGTTCTCGATTGGCGCTACGCGATCGTAGCGAAAATTACAGTTATAACTGCAGTTTAACTCGACGCGTAGGTAATCTAACTAAATTTTGAAACATTATTCAATGAACAAAAAAAACCTCAAGTATCAAATTATTTTCTTTAAGTTTTTGTAATTTTTTGTAAATTCGGCTATTAATATTAAATCAAATTATACGTTTTTAAGTGGCGATGAAGTCGTTTCCTTTTTATATCGCTACAAAATGGCGCCCGAAGTAAAAGTAAGTAATTTTATTGATTCTGATTACTGAAATATCATTTTTTTCTGTTTCTGTGAGGATGGTTGCTCATCCGAGCAAATTTTAATGTTTTATTTCTATATGTTTCAGGAGTTCAGGAATATTTTTCTCATTCTGTCAAACAAGATCGTTGCTATGGTTACCAGAGTTATGCTGTGATCTATGAAAAGGTACTCTGTGGCTGTGATTGACAACTTCTGTTAACCCTTCTATTGCTGATGGTGTTCGTTATTATAATGTGCTATG
This sequence comes from Oligia latruncula, assembly GCA_948474745.1. Taxonomy (NCBI): domain Eukaryota; kingdom Metazoa; phylum Arthropoda; class Insecta; order Lepidoptera; family Noctuidae; genus Oligia; species Oligia latruncula. The sequence continues at coordinate 11,795,242 of OX419699.1, forward strand.
TTATGATGCAATATAAATGATAACTTTGTAGAACCTTAAAACATATAAAACGCTTTTATTTCTTCCCGTTAAATACATCTTTATCCTGGGTTTTATTCCACTCCTTAGTTAGAAGTAGTTAACATCCTGTAGTGTATGATTGGTGTGCGAATGATTTAGACTTCGTGGCTAAGGTAAGCGTTGATTTTGCACGGTTGTCTGCTAGATTCTATTTGATTTTTTTTGTGATTCTAGCCCACCTGTACCTACGCTGTTTGTTTTTTGGTGCAGATGGTTTACTAGTTTCTATTTGTTTCTCTTTGAATTCTTAGCCCAACCGTTCCTGTGATGTCACGTCGTCTTACCATTCCTCTACCAGTCATATATTGCTGGTTACCTAACACTTTCGTGCTACGTGGAACCCCGTATATTTGTTGGTTTTGTCTTTACTATGGCAGTTGAGGGTTATTTTTTTGTTGTTTCCTGATTGCCTTAGTTAGCTTTTGATTTTTTTTCAGCGTTGTGATTCGTTTAGTGTTAGTTTGTTAGGGACTGATGCTTTTATTTTGCCATTCAGTTTCCCATCAAACTGATCACCGCATTTCTAGCTTTTTCTAAGTACATTCATATTATCACATTTGCCTATTTAACTTTGTTTTGTCCTTTTTGCATCCTAACATAGCAGACGAAGGTTATTCCTATCTCTATATTAAAAACTTTTTAGATAAAATATTGATTTTAGAGAATTCGTCTTCGGACATTTTTTCAATTTACTAATTTCTTTCCAACTCTAAAAACCTTGGACTTATTGACTTAATTCCAACGGGATTATTGGTTTTAAACGTAATCCTTCTCATATGGCACTATAATTACGTGAATATTCCTTTAAACAAAAAACCTCTTTTTCAAGTTACGTAATTATTTCATCATTTTTCTTAATACATTAAAATTTTCAAAGTTTCTACTTTAATTATTCCTAACTGATTCTAATACGAAAGACTTATAAGATCGTTCGTACTTTGAGTCTGTTCCCTTTTTTAACCGTCTTCAAAGAAGGAGGTTCTATTTTTTAATTTACGATTTCCTTAAACTAGCTAATACATCTGTCAATGTGAGCTTCATCATCGTCATCAGAGTATGGTGTAATTCTTTCTTTCATTTTGAAATCCAGGTCTATTGAGAACCCAGCAGTTTTTCCCTGCAGTAGTTCTATTCTCTATGTATGGTATCATGATAGGGAAGGCCTTATGCGTTCTACCCGTGCATATGGTCAGACTCTAAGCGTCTATGTAGCTGAAAGTCGGGCTCAAACACGCGTAGAATAATTCTTCCCTTATCAAGTTTTTTTTTTTTTGCCTGCACTAGTTCTATTCTCTATATATGATAGGGAAGGTCTTATGCGTTCTACCCGTGCATATGGTCAGACTCTAAGCGTCTATGTAGCTGAAAGTCGGGCTCAAACACGCGTAGAATCATCCCTCCCCTTTCAAGTTTTATGAGAATATTGCATCTCTTATATTATTTTAGCAACGGGTTTCATACCAAACTTCCTGATGTTTGGTAGAGAATTTCTCATGGTTCCTACTCGTACTAATAGTCAGACTCAAGGCGTAAATTTAGCTGAAAGTCGGACTCGGTACGCATCGAACTTATCATCCCTAACAGAAGTTTATGCGAAAGTCGCTGACAATCTTTCTATGGCTTTCCTCCATAATTCGCGAGCTTATAAATCGCATCGTTCAGCCGTCACGTTGAATGTTGGTGACATTGTATGGACAAAGAATTTTTCCAGATCTTCTGGTGATGATTATTTTTCCAAGAAGTTAGCTCCTATAGCAAAAATATTAATTGCGACATCTAGTTGTGCCTAATTGAAACAATTTGTTTAAAACTTTTTCTTAACTATCAATGCTTATAGTTCTGGCTTTCGCCCACAGATGTCGTTACGTCTGTCATTCCCTCAATGACATAATGACAGCTCTTAGTGTTGGGAAACGGATGATTAACACATATCGATAATTTAGTTTAGGGTCGAGACATAGTCGACATACTCTTATCTATAGATCACAATGATATAAGGTTTTAATTTTTATTTTTTTTATCCTTTGTGTTCATCATTACAATTATTGATTACCTTTTTTCCTTTGTATAAAAAGCAAGCATTAGCTTCGTATTTCACCGAAGTTCTATCTTTGACTAACAGTCCTTCGTTTGGCTTTAGTTCTCTATTAGATTCAATGTTCTTTTTTACTTATGTCTTTTGTTTGACGTAAGTTCTTTGTTTGTTTTAGGTCGTTTCTTTCATTAGTCGTTTCTTTCATCGGGTTTCTCCTTTTTTTTCTTGGAAAGGGGGTACTGCAGTATTACTAATTACTGCATATTATGTTTTCAACATTCCATCCTTCTTTAAGATTTTTAGACAACCTTTTTTGGTCATTTTTCTGATTAAAAAAATCAAACTTTTGAATTTTGAACTGATGCTGTCAAGTGAAATTTTCTCTTGAAGTTTGGCAGAGGTTTTTTGGTGTTCATTGCTGAAGGTTGCAATTATTTTTTTCTTTACTTATAATCGTAAAGTTATTATGAAAAATACGTCCTTAATCATCTAAATTGGATTTATGTGAAGTCTTCGACATATAGTTATATGTTGATCTTTTGATCTTATCAGGTATGTGTATTTCTATTCGTTACCTATTTTTTTGGTAAAAGTGGTTCAGCTTGTTACAGCATTCTTAATGTGCGTTATTTTGTTTAGGATACGCCTGAAAATATAAGACGTAACAAGCCGAGTTTTCGGCCTTACCCTACCCCTATGCACTAATCTGTTCCCGGATTTTTGAATGAGTTGAGGAGTGGAGATCTATTCGAGGGAGCAGTTTCAAAACCATACCGACCAGACGTGAAATGGAATTCAAGATATAATTCAGAGAGATATAATCCAGGATCTATCAGATTTTTTTATTATTGATTTTTTTACTAATATTACTGTCGTTTATAAATAATTGTTTCGTGTAACTTTAATTGCAGAATACAACAGGTTTTTATATCGTTCGTTCTCGATTGGCGCTACGCGATCGTAGCGAAAATTACAGTTATAACTGCAGTTTAACTCGACGCGTAGGTAATCTAACTAAATTTTGAAACATTATTCAATGAACAAAAAAAACCTCAAGTATCAAATTATTTTCTTTAAGTTTTTGTAATTTTTTGTAAATTCGGCTATTAATATTAAATCAAATTATACGTTTTTAAGTGGCGATGAAGTCGTTTCCTTTTTATATCGCTACAGTATGTATGTATGTATGTATGTATGTCCGATTCTTTGTTCCCTCGTAACTTCTAAACGAATGAACGGATTTGAATAAATTATACGTCTTTAGATTTGTCTTGGTAGCGCGAGTGTCACTGGCTACATTAACCGTATAGTTCGGAAATGCCCCCGAATGGACCCGAACACACGAACCTCCGCCGGCTCGGAACTGGGTCCCATTGGACCCAGGAATTACGACATACGACACCCTACATTAATTATGTAAATATTTGTTATGCTACCCATCCAATCTTATGAATGTGCGTTAACTAAGAGAGTTGGATAAAAATTCTCTTAAGTTAACACCATTAAATATTTCATATTTAGCGCGCAAGCATATTAATTTACCTTTATTAAATTCAAGTCTGCAAATGCGATAATCGCCATTTTGTTGACAGTGATGGTCGAGGCTAAAAAACATAAAAATTGGGGATTTCGAACATCCAAACTCCACCACAGGGGCAGTGAATAATACATCATTTAATTATTTGACGAATTCATCCATTGTTCAAGTTAAATAAGTAGCGGTAATGAAGTTTTTTGATATCTAATGTCGAAGTTTCGCGCCAATCCTGCGTGTTTACATTTAACTTTTCACAAATGTCACGCACACACATGTAGGTAAGATTTAAAATGTGACAAATATTAAAGAAAATATTATAAACAACACGAAAATGCCCAAATGTTAACGTAATATTGAAGCACAGGTCCATTAACACGTATTATTCATTACCGCTACTCAATTTGTGTTCAAAATCGCAGTCCATTATTGTTTTTTTATAGTAATGATGTGCGAAAGCGATTATGCTAAACGATTTTTTTTTTAATTTCGATTGATTCGGGTAATTAATATGTCGAATTTCGGAAATCGATACTCGGAAACTGAAATAAAATTATTTTAAGCATTAAATATAATAAGCATTGTTTATAATAATGATTAAAGCTTATCTAATGTTATTTTAATAGTTTTTTGGACACTATAATTATTAAAACTGAGTCAATAACTGAGGACATTTGACCATAGTCATTTATTGAATTTCGCGCCGAATTGATTCTATATTTGAATTTATCTTCGGAATGCGCTCGCCGTTCAAAATTATTTTTATTTATTGTACCTACTTACTATTTATTTTTGATACTTTCTAATAGTTTGCTACAGAATGCCCGGTATACATTTTTTAGGTAGGCTTAGCAAAAGTTTGGGAATGATGATAAATTAATGGTATAAATTGGGTAGGTATTCCACAATCACTTTACATTTCAATATGTTTAGTTAGTTGTATGAGCTTGGTAGTTTTTGTTTCTATTAGTTTAGGTACTTGAGTAATAGAAATTGTTTTTTTTTTGTGGTAGTTTCCCAACGAAATTAAAAAAAACTGGCCATGTTTATGTCGGACCACGCACAGTGAAAGGTTCCGTAGTTGGGTTGAATATTTACGCATGCACAATGCACATCATTATTTAGATCGACTGCAAAAATAATTTTGTATTTCTTAGACTCATCATTCATAAGTTCATAACGTACCCAAAAATTAAAGGGCCGGCCAGAAAAGAAAAGTAGGTACTGTTTTCATGTTTTCTTATGTGGAATAACATCTTGACCATTTCTTACTATTACAGCCAAAGTCTGCAATTAACCCCCTTGGCCGCTAGTATTTAAGATCGAATATGCCAAATATGCCCGTTGGATGCGAGAAGCACAGAACCGGTCGAAGTGGAAGTGCTTGGGGGAGGCCTATGTCCAGCAGTGGACGTCTTTTGGCTGAAATGATGATGATGATGATGCCAAAAATCTTATTTTTATAACAAGTGTTTTAAGCTTAACATTAAAAAAAAAAACGGTCAAGAGTGAGTCGGACTCTTGCACCGAGGGTTCCGTACCATCATGTTTTTAATTTTTCATCGGCGTCGCCTATACTCGTCAGAGAATTTTAACACTGTGCACTGCGGTGTAGAATATTGCAGTTTTATGTCAGCGCGATCTTTTGACCTATAGTGGAACTGTAACTTTTGTTTATGATTTCTGAAAAAGTGTGCTATTTAGAGAATGTTTTATTTTTCCTATAATCTTTACATAAACTTCTATCACATAGATTAATTTCTGATTTTTCCTCATTGCAAACTTCGGAGATAAGGGGTCCATAGTCCATAGGCAAGGCAATGTTGTTATTAACAAGAATTTAGCTTATATCTAATGTTTGTAATAAAAAAAAAAAAATTGAGAATGCTGAAATGCGCTCTTTCATATGTTACTGCACATGCCCTAGTATTTTATACTTCGAATTTTTCAGACCCCCCTTCAGTCCCTGTTGCAAAAAATATACATGCCTATATTTGTATTTCTTTCTTATTTGCAATATAGTTGGGTAAACGTCATCTAAAACTGTTCCAAATTTCAAGTTGATAGGATTAGTACTTAATTCTTGAGATATCCAGGTGTGACAGACAGACAGACTGAGTCCCACCATAAGGGTTCCGTTTTACCATTTTGGTACGGAACCCTAATATCGATTTTAAATCTATTTTTATAAAAATCAGAGTCCTGACTGACTGATATAATATCAACGCCTAAGCCGCTGGTCCTAGATACATGAAATTTGGAGGGTGTGTTCTTTGTGAAGAATAGGCATCCACTAAGGGTTTTTCGAAATTCCACCCCTAAAAGGGTGATATTTGACGCGGACGAAGTCAGGCAAAAGCTAGTTGAATATAACATCCCGAACATGTTTTGACTATGACCAAATGTACGTAGTATATTTAGAGATTTGCTATGTTATTTTAAGACCGGCATCCTAATTGCGTAACACACTATTACTCTCAATTTGAATCATTTTGAAGCATATTGCTAATCCATTGCTCCTTATGTACGAAAAGTGTGTCTGCTCAACAACGTAAATAACGCAATGAATGTTGTTGAACTGTCAAGATGAAACTCATTGCTACTGATACTGTGTTACTAAATTCCCTGCAGACTTCTGATAAGATCTCCTGGAATCTATAATCACAGAACTATATTTTGTATTTTTTTTTAATTTTAGGCTGTGTTTTCAGAGATATTGTTTCTATTTTCAATAAAATAATAAATAACTTTTTTTTGTTATTATAATAATATTTAGTGGCCCTCACGAAACTCCTTCATTTGATATATTACACGGTACCTACGTAAGCAAGGCTTTTTTTTAAATTTTCTAATGTCACTCCAAAAAGTGACCCCTTTCAAAATTAATTTATTTATGTTACACGTCCGTGTTTGAGTCAAAGAAATTTATATGTGTACCAAATTTCAACTTAATCGGTTCAGTAGATACGAAACAAATCGGTTGTGACAGACCTACAGACAGACACACGAGTGATCCTATAAAGCTTCCGTTTTTTCATTCGTACGTAGGGAACCATAAAAAGTTACACCCCTATCCACACTGTACGTGTATGTACTTATTAAAATGATTATATTTAAAAAAATAATTACTTCATGAAAAATATACCAAAGAGTTTTTATTCCGTTTCTACAATTTTTTTATTTTTTTTAAACACCGATTATTTATCGATTAGGCTTTATGACATTTTTGAATCGAAATAAGAAAATTGGGTAGATGGTCAGCACTAAGAAGTGTCACGTCGCATCACATTTTTTTGTAATTTTTATCAAGATTTGATCATGTTTTCTATGTAGTTTATGTATGAAAAATGGTAAAAGTAAGAATGCAGAGAGAACGACAATATTTTTATTTTTCCCTTTTGCATATTTTCATCAAGAGATTAAGTGGTTTATTTACATATCTTCAGCGAAAATTAATGTGCCTAACTTTTGGATAGGTGTAATAATATCTATTTTATACAACTTTCGCAGTAAAATGACGCGGTTTGACCGACCTCAGCATATAGTTAAAGATATTTGCCACAAACTTATTGTACAAAATAGGCGCGGTAACACATTTTTCTTAATAAATTCGGATGCTGAAAGTTGAAGTAAATTCCTGAATATCATGACGTAATTCGCAACACCCCGTCGAATCAGCTGGTATATCATATGTCAAAATCTTGTCGAGCAGAGAGGTTAAAATCAAAAACAAAGTAAAATGGCGGATTTAGGGTGCCATATTGTGGAATTCGAAATTTTATTTTCTTCTAATACCATCGAGTGAAATATCAAAATTAAGGGTTTTAAAAGGTGATTACAAAAATATATACAACTTATATGGTTAAAAGTAATTCGAAGTGACAAATCGTAAAAAACACGTAATACATAAGTAAATCGTCTGCGAAATCTTTCAAATTTGTAAACTAAAAAGCTGGAAATAAAAAACAAGTAATTAAAAAAACTAAAAAACCCGACTGCGGTAAAAAAAAATTGTTTAAAAAAAACTTAAAAGCTAAAAACAAGGCCATTTTAAATTAAATAAAAGTTGGAAGCAGGCGGGACCCATTTGAGTTTGAAAAAATAATAAAAAAATGGTATGGGTCCCGCCTGCTTCCAACTTTTATTTAATTTAAAATGGCCTTGTTTTTAGCTTTTAAGTTTTTTTTAAACAAATTTTTTTTACCGCAGTCGGGTTTTTTAGTTTTTTTAATTACTTGTTTTTTGTTATTGGGTTTTTCTTTCAGGAATTTCTCAGTAGCAGCCTGAAGCCTGGATTCGTGCCCGGTTGCTCGCCCACTATTACATGGGACTTAAACATAACTGGCGAAATGTGATGGTACTATGGGGACACCTCTGCCCAACCCTGCGGGGAATACAGGCGTGATGTTATATTCTATTAACATTTGAAGATAGACCATCCCACGCTATCATGTTACGTTCACATATTAGAACCTTATATCGCCATTGACAAAATTTGGTTATGCGATAGTAGAATTCTATCTTGGTCTCACGACATTTCCTCAGGGATAGCAGTCGAAAATGTTAATTAGTAATTATCTACGTGTCCAGAACATAGTTTATAGGCTACTCCCCAAAGATATACAAACCAGAGCAATTAGCCTCGCTTAGATTAGTAAGATAGAATTTCGTAAGTTGTTCAAAAATAAACCTTACGATAACAAGAATTAATTCGCTATTCTAACCCGACATCCACAGTTGATAAGATAATCAAGTCTACATTAAACACAAACTGTTTTAAGCATTTTGATTATGTCTACCTACGCAGATTATAGAATCTGCGTAGGTAGACAATCAAAAAGTTAACTTTGTATATCACACAACTTATAAAAAATATTCATTTGAATTGATATTTCAGTTTCATATTTCTTGGAGCTAAATATAGATATATTTTTATTAGATATATTTAGCTCCAAGAAATATGAAACTTCAGGCAACTGAAAAAAAAAAATATAATAAATAAATAAATATAGATTTAGCTGGCAACTGAAATATCAATTCAAATGAATATTTTTTATTATAAGTTGTGTGATATACAAGGCTAACTTTGAATTTCATTAGAAGTACATGAGTGTAAAAAAAATACCTACTACGTGTAGAACTGACTATAAAACAATTAAAATAAAATAAAAAAAATTATAAACAAGCTTTTATTTAAACAAAAACTTAACCTAAAAAAGAAAGATTAACGCGAACTAAAAAGAAAATAATAAATTTAAGTGACGTTTTAAAATATACATAGGTAATATAAATAACAAAGAACAAGAACTAAAGGTGTATGAAAAATTTCAGCTCAATCGGATTCTCAATCGGGCAAAGGGACGAAAAATGGTTTGCAAATTTTGACGGTCAACTTACATACATACATACATACTTACTTACATACAAACAGTCCAAGTTAAATAAAAGCTTGTAATATCCTGCAAAGACCGCGTTATTCCCGAAAAAAATCAACCAAAATTTAATTATGGTTACCTACTTTTATATGAGGAGAGCACATCAGCACAGTAGGCTTTGAATCGAGTAAAAAGCCAAGTAGTTCTTGGAATCTTCCATTATATACTTTCTACATTCATCCTGAGGGGTACTGAGGGATTTATTTTGGCGACGAGCATCAATTACATAGGTACTAACACCCACCCACAACATGCCTCGAGCGTAGGGATTACAACATTATTCACAGAAAAATAAGAGGAGCTTCACTTTTATTAAACAACAGCCGTCATCATACGTAACACAATAAAGAACAACCTTTTTATAGGGAATTTAACTTCACAAATCTGCTAAAAAAAAACGTGTTCGGTCGGGGGCCCCCATTGCAAACGAAAATTTTCGCAGGCGCCCACTTGGATTTACATTTTAACGTCACTAACGACTTTAAAACACGTTATAAGTACTAATTATTCGTTTTTATTACTCACTAATCTCTTAAAATTGATCCTACTATCCTACTTCCTATTTATTTATTCACTTATAAAAACAAGCGATGCTGTCAATGATTTTATTTACAAGTGACCTATAGAAACTATGTTACTGCGTAAATATTAGGCAAGAATCTAAAGATTTTTTCAGAAGTTATTTTATTGGCTTCAGGGATGCCTTTGATCGCTTTCTTCTGCTTTCATGTCGGTAAGAGCTATACGATTATGAGCTCATGACAAGTCATGTCAATTTACATAACTCATCCTTCGAGAACAGTGACTAATGACATAATGGCAAATTATAAATATAATTAATTTTTTTGATAGCTGTGCTGCTGGGGAGTATGTTGCGCCACTTCTTGCGAAAGCACTAGGAAGTGGTGAAGAGCGGGCGTTTTGGGGGACTGTCTTATGCAATTTGATTTGGCATGGAAACGTATTGAATAGTTTCGAAGATCTCAACATAATATAAACACTAGCATGTATTACGTGTTTATTTACTAACGTGTTTAAACGCTATCATCGCCGTGCAACGTGTGCCGAGGTGTGCTATTAGTTTAGCGCGCCGACAGACTATGCTCATCTCCGTAGTAAACTCGATTACGTACGTCGACGTATGTGTACTGAACGTAATTGCAATGATCTATTGTGTTTGATAGATAGATGTACTCGAACTGTATTAAGCGAAAGGAAGCATCAGTACCTATACATCGGCCTAAACTTTTCCGAATTGTGTTGTGGTCGGCTTCGCAGTCTTAACTAGATACAGCTTACCACTATTTTACATGGAGCGACTGTCTATTTGACCTCTACGACCCAGTTACCCAGTGAGTAACACGATTAACCAATTGGCAAGACTGATTGTCACACTTTCGGGATTCTAAATACTCGTAACGACTGTCAAAGATCTACGAATGACAGCCGGGACCAACTGATTAATGGGTCGGGAGAACAAGAAATTTCACGCGGACGAAATTGCCGGCAGAAGCTAGTAAACGATATAGCATACCCTCGTTATCACATAGTCCTTCGTGGAGCAGGACACGTGCGGTGGAATCCCAATTCTATATTGATCTCCAGGGCGAGTGTATAAGTAATCTTGGTCCATCTCTGCAGGCAATTTGTAGTCGTGGCCTATAAATAGATAGGATATACTTTATTGTATCGTATCTTGTAGAAGCTTTTTAAAACTCAACTCTGCTTGTTATAAAACTTTTCGTCCTGAAAATACACTACGCATAAAGACATCCATTTCAAATGTGATAAAATGAAAGTATAAATCTCTTGTCTATATATAGAAATAAGTAAAAGTGAAGTCAGAAATATACAGAAATATCGTATACATTCAATTCACACAGTATTATCGCATTATGACTAACATTCACTGACATTTAAAAGCTAAAAGAGTCCCTTTTCCTTAAATTTTGTCCGGAATTGATAAAACCGTTTATGAGTATTGCAAAACCCTTGTTTCGCACTGTTTCGTGATTTTCTTTTTATATTCTTCGTGTTTTCACAAGACTGCCCCGTTGGTCTCGTTGTTGCAAGCGTGACTGCTGAGCGTGGGGTCCTGGGTTCGATTCCCAGGTCGGGTAGTGTTATTGGGTTTTACCATTGGGAATTATAATCTGAGGTAACAGACCGGAATTTGGAAGTTGGCGGTGTGGTATCCCCGTGCCTCGGAAAGCACGTCAATCCGTTGGCCCTGCGCCTGATGTCTCTTCGGTCGTGTCGGATTGCCGTCCCATCGGACAATGATTGTGAGGGAAGAGAGAGTGCACCTGTGTCTGCGCACACGCTTGTGAACTATAATAATATCTCCCGCGCCGAAGGTTGTTCCTCTGCTGAGATTGTTCGCCATGGCCGAAATTCAGTCTGGAGTACTTTTATTTGTTTTCACAAGCGATTATCCTCCAGAAAAACATAAGAGCTTTAACATATGAATTATGAAGTAGATAATATTATAAATAACATTCGGGAAAAAATAGTTATTTAATAACTTTGACGTAGTTAGGGATTTTTGTGGAGCTCTCAAGTCAAATGGATTATGTTTTCCCTTCTCAAGCCAAATCTCTGCGACATTGATAAATTACTTATCGATATTTTTAGCGCAGACTATAATATGTCTACGTACAATTAGATATTTCGTGTGATAGGTCACTTTTTAAACTGAAGATCTAAATTAAAAAGTTTCGGTGTCGGGCGAGAGATGAATCTATTTAGTGGAGGACAAAGTTGGCGATGCGGTGTTCTGCAACGCCTGGACAAAGTTCTTCACGTCCTAATAAAACGAAATGCAGCAGAGATGTCCCACTTTTTTATATCCTACGTTTTATATCTGGCAATCATGCACATAGAGATTGTAAAAGTAAATAACGCAGGCAGCTGAAACACTTCCATAAATTCATAGTAGGTGACTCGTGTTATATCAGACGTTTCTATTTGTGGAGGCGCCAATCTTGCCGCCTGGTACACTAGACGAATTTTAAGCAACTTATGTGTCCTATATACGTGTAGTTTGTTATTCATTCTTAGATTTTCAATCTTCGCTTTCCTTGTAGGTACTAATCATAGCTCACAACGCACCCCAGTTTATCAACGATGGCCAATTTCGTACGTTACACTGAGTTATAGTCTTTTGACTTCCGCAATCTTTGACAGAGAATCTATTTTATGGACCGGAGTTGATTGTAGCCTCTCGTCCGCTTTATATTCTATAGTTGCTTCTAACAATAAAAAGAAAGGATGAGGTCACCTATTTAGAGCCTTGAAGCGGTCGATTAGCCCACGTTTGTTATTGTTCAATTTGCGAATGTTTATCTAATATTATACAAGGTTCCTGTCAAAATATGAAAAGCCACCGAAATCCTAAGATTATACAGTGATAATTACCAACCTGATTCTATGAAAATGATAGTAATTGTATTTTTGATGAAGAGAATCTCCTTTGTTTCCACCTAATTATGAGATACGATAAGACTTGAGATGTCGATACATTAAGGATACGACTTTAAATCGAATATTCGCAAATCGTTTCGAAATTGTTTGGAAGCGGATTGATATCGGGTTTACATGTGAGGGGCGAGGCTGCGCGCGCACCCTTACGCTTCGTAGCGCTACGAGCGCTTCAGTCGCGTCCGAGCTACGTGAACTATTGACTGCTACGCCGTAGCACTACGATAACAAACTCAGTATATTCATATACCGTCAAAGTGAATCAGTGACGTGATCTCAAAGGAGTCGCGGTAACTTATTGAGAAAACGGACCCAAGGTATGTAATAAATATTAAGTAGAACATCATTTTATTTGATAATATTAAATTTAGTCATGCCTGATATTATAATGATGTAATATCCAGAGCATTCATTCTTTTACTGATGGATATAAGTTACGAAACGAATGCGCTAGTATAAAATGGAGCCGATTAAGAGGAACCGATATTGCATGGTTTTATGGTTTTACTAAAGCGTTTTATTCCAATTTATGAGGGTTTAAAGTAATGCAATATGAAAATCTTAGAACATATTTTGTTTAACGAAGTCATTCGGGAATCAACTGCAACACATTTTCATGTTCTGTTCATTCTTACGTTTGATACTGTCTTTGATGGTCCGTTTATTAATAGTATCTATAGAAAATTCAATAGAATATGCATTTTCATATTAAAAAACAAGGAAAAACCCTTGGTATTATGTCTGGGTCTGATTGTTATCAACGCTTGGTTTGTTAAAATAAGCAGTTACACTGATTTTGATATTATTGTGTAAAAGTAAAACCATCACTTAGATGCATTTATGAATATTACAACTGAAAAGCAAATAACACACATCATATCTCTTTGTTCACTGCCAGGGCTGCATGCGACCGTATCGCGCTAAACTATTGAACTTTCCATTACAAAGCAGATTCTTCTTTCACCGATCAATTAACGATAAACTAATAATAGATGACAATAATCTCCTAGATCAAATACAGCCTTCGCAGATGGTTTCACCGATTAACCTCATTCGGGAAGTGACGATCGAATCGATTCAACATAATTATAACTTTAAAGCGTGCCTCCACGGCGAGGGCGATAAACATAAAATGTATCCGGCGCTTATCCTCCTGCGAAGCCGTAAAAGAAGATGGAAAGACTTAATAGGACATAGCATCACGCCTGTTTCCTCTAAAAGGTTAAGCGCAGGTGTTGGTACACCCACTTTGGTCATAGTCAGTTATGTTTCAGTCCACAATGAACAGAAATTTAAACTTCAAGCTGCCATTGACAAATTTCTAAAGGAATAAATGTCAGGCTGATCATACCGAAAGAGTTTGAATGCGTTTCTATTGGATCGAGATCCTAGGGGTTCTTGAGCTGCTGAAGGTGAAGACAAAGAACAATCATAAGAAAGCAGTCATAATAACCTTGCATACCAAATTCATTGGTGAATTGGAGGAAGCTATCCATCGCTTGGCGGCTTTATAGCCTCCACTCACTGGAAAAGAGGTGGCCTATATTTTGAAATGGGTGTTATTAAAAACGGGAGTCTTATCGGTTTTCAAGCAGGGATACTAAGGCTTTACGGCTATAAGTAGTGCTGCTTATTACAGATATCGGAAAAGTGTTACGTCATGTAATAGTATTTATAGTTGAAACTTGCCATTTTAAACTCCTATAGCCTATGAAATCTTGGTACCAGTATAATATGCTACTGTTACTGTGAGCCTGCATCAGCCTACTGCTAGTCGAAGGCAAGGCCATTCCAGGACAATGACTTCCAGCTCTTTCTATCCAAGGCTAAAGTGGACCACTGGTCTTTTGTTTTCTCCAGCTCGTCCCGCCATCTTCTGCGGGGTCGGCCGCGACGCCTTCTGGCTGTGTCAGGGGTCCACGTAGTGGTTTTGGCTCACCAGCTCAGTGGGCATACGGCAGATGTGTCTAGCCCAGTCCCACTTCAGCTTAGCGGCTTTTTGGGCAACCAACTTATTAAGATAACTTTAATTCGCAGAACGAATATTTATTTTAAACCCTTTTGATTAACGAAGATGTTTAATAATACCTTCGTAACACGTTGGGCCCATTCGAGATCAATTGAACATTTTGTTTAACAAAACACGAAGCTCGTTCGATTAAAATGTTCTAGTGGTTTTGTGAAGGATGCCTTGAGCCGTTTATAATTACAGACAGCGCCAGAACTCCTAATATACCTGTGGGTATAATATAGTTAATGTTGTATTCAATGTTTTGGTTCGTTCATAATTATGTAGATAAAGACTGACACGATTATCTCTCGATCTATCTGTACGATTCATGCCTTAATTACATGACTTAGACATGGCGTGGACACCGGCTGTATGAAAACCGAAAAAAAAAAAAACAATATCGATGTTTTGTTTATACCTTTTTATTTGGCGTTTTTGTCGTAGTTGGATTTATGTTCTTAACTTTCTTGTTTTCATGTTGAAGATTTGAGAATAGGAAATAGGATATCTATTTAAATTTAGAATTTCTCCTGTGTCGTTTTTCCAAAATACGTATATATAATATTTTTTGGCTTGCTTATACTGTCCCACTGCTGGGCAAAGACCTACTCCCTCAAATCCTTCCAGGAACTCTTTTCCCGCGCCACCTAGAACCAGCCCTTGCGGTACGCGTCCAGGTCATTTCGCCATCTCTTTCTGGCCCGGCCTCGGCGGCGCCGTCAATCTTCAGCCACCTATTATCATATTAACATTCACGGAAAGAGTATTACTTTTATAAGTACGACAAGGTTGTGTTGTAGTAAGCTTATTATGAGAAAATACGCGCGAAAAATATTTAAAACGCTTTTCATTGAAGATTTATTTATAAGTTAAACCAGCCCTCGATTCTCATTAGTACGGTGTTTTTATTTAGAGGAATTGACTGGAATCAATCACAATCTGAACCGATTTAAAAGATACTACTAATACATTGCTTCATATATTCGAAAAAAAAATCTGCTTAACAACGTAAATAACGCAATGAATGTTGTTAAACTGTCAAAATGAAAACCATTCCTACTGTATTACGCAATTAACCCGCTTTTCGCGTTTCTAGCTGATGAGGAAACAAGTGAATTCTGCTAACAATGAGTTTACGTCATTTGCAAGAAGAGGTGGGTGGCTTCTTTTCTTAGAACTTCCATGAACCCTTTACCTACCATAGAAACTGATTATTATAATATAGGAATTTGAATACTTTGTATTTATATTTATTTACAAAGTAAATGTTGCAGGGAACTTTAATCCATCGGGATTATAACCCCTGACATTACATCCATGAAATGTTTACAGAAAGGGTCTCGAACTATTGTTGCGAGTTTCCTATCACAGCGTAAAACTTATAATAGAACAGTATTGTGTATTGTACGCCTCGCGGACATATTGCTGTCATATACAAGTTTTTATTCTCCAATATTACGTAACCGCTCAGCGTTCTCTCATTCTAATAATATATTTTACTCTGGTCCTTTGGGACGATTCCGATGTGAACTGTAAATAATAATATCGTAGAAAATCCCATGTGTTTCATTTACATAAACGGGTCCATTTAAAGGTAACGGGTTTATATTAATAAACCGTCTGTGTTGCTCTCTAGCGGACATTCAAAATATGATAACGTTGCTCTATGTTAAAATATGGTAATTCTGTAATATGTAAGGTATTCGGCCTATTTGACATTATAAGCTCCAAAACCCGGTTTCATTACTAATTCCGTATGCTTCCAGCCATTTGCATCATTGTTTGTTCCCAAATAGCTTTCGCTGTTCTGTAAATGTCAAGCTACGCTACGTCGATACAAGTAGTATAAAGCTTAATGAAACCAAACACACCGCAATAGGCAAATGTTGCCAACCGAAACAAATACCGCTCGCCCTAAATTACATTTGTTTCACGTTCACACTTTTCTCTTTATAATTTTTTCGGCTGTATGGTTCAAACAAAAACTAACGTTCGTATAAATTAACCCGGATGATTTACATAATCTTCATTTATCGGTGACGTACAGGGACTCTGCTTTGACCTTTATATTGAGCTTAGTAAGATTAATGGCTATTTACAGACAATTTTGAATAGATAAGCTATTAATCTCAGCAGTAATCAATGTAAGAAGGATGTCGCACATAATATGTACTAATAAATAGTTGGAGCTAATGAAACCTATTTGATATTATCTTTGATGTTCTGTAATTGGTTAGTGAAGCGAGATGTCCGTTTGTGTGAAGCCGCAACGATGCGCTCATTGGCTATGTATAATTGGCAATTTAGTCAATATATAAAGTTGTGCCACTAATATAAATCCATTGAAATAAAACTGGCTTCACTAGATGTTTTATTAGCAGATGCTAAACCAGTCACGGGTTGTACGCGTGACCTCATAACGTCGGGGAAAATTAAATAATTCCATTAGCACCACCATAATTATAATTTAGGATTTAAGTAATGAGGTTGTTAGCATTGCCATTCAACGTGACAATGCTGCCAGTCTTCTGGGGACGTTTCCGGATGACAGCGATGCAGACGAGTACTTCGACGCCTAAGTGTCCTTTGTTTTTGTATTTATTTGTATAGTTAGTTAGTTAGTTTAGTCATTTAATTTAGTATCTAGTAGTACTCTTCACAAAGAACACACCTTCCAAATTTCATGTCTCTAGGACCAGCGGTTAAGGCTGTGCGTTGATATATCAGTCAGTCAGGACTTTGAATTTTACATTATAGATACTAGCTTCCGCCCGCGGCTTCGCCCGCGAGGTATGTCGATAAAAACTAACCTATGTCCTTCCCCGGGATGCAATATATCTCTCTGCCAATTTTTATCGAAATCCGTTCAGTGGTTTAGGCGTGAAAAGGTAACATACAGACAGAGTTACTTTCGAATTATAATATTAGTATGGATGAATTCCTTTCTCATTTCAATACAAACTAGACGAGAATAGTTCATGTGGGTCGTGAAAAATATTAATATAGTGTTACGTAACCAAAAACTTTTGAATCTCCGAAATAATGAAAATGCATTAAAGCCTTTCCCGTAGGTATCATCATCGCCTACACTCTTCCATAACAAAATAATGGAAAGATAGGAATAAGCAGAATTTATCAGCGAGACCTCCCTTCTGCCTGATATTACTCCTTGTGTAAAAAACCTTAATCTCACAACTTTTTGATTAATGTTTTTTTTTTCGACTTGTTCTTCGTTGACACGAAACACTTCAGAAGGCCAATTCTCGTAATTTAAAACGTTCAAAATCTTGTCGCAGTCTCATCTCGGCGACAAACAAATGTCAAAAAGTTGTCAAAATGTGGGATTAGAGGTAATGTCTTTCGACATTTTGTTAAAAAACATCAAAGTAAGACTTCACATAAAATCTAGCTAGTTCAGGTTTGTTCAAAGTTTGAAGTCTAATTTTACCGAGCTTTGCTTAAATACAAGCTTTACTGAAACGTAAAGAGGTGTAATTAATGTTGAGTGTGGTTACGAATGAGTTGCTCCTTTTTTTTGCTTGATATACTTTGTGATATATTATTTTCCCTTCATATTTAATCCTATTCCTTCATATTTTTTTATTTGTTCGCGACTTTGTCCGCGTGAAATGCCGCCCCGCCCCTGCTATTACTTCTCTTCCGTCTGTTTTTCTCGGTTCCTAAAGGTCGTAGCGTGATGTTAAATAACTTATAAACTTCCTCAAGAATTGGGCTATCAAATTCAAAAAGGATGTTCCCGAGATTAGCGCGTTCAAACGAACGTAACTCTTCAGCTTTATTATTAGTAATAATAGATAGATGGGAGTAATAATAGATGAGGGGCCCGTGGCTTAATAATAACAGCCGCACAGGTCGATCGATCAGGTTAAGCTACGCTTGTCGCGGTTGGTCTGTGGATGAGTGACCATCTTTACATACCGTGACCCCTCCGTGCCTCGGAAAGCACATAAGCCGTTGGTCCCGGCTGTCATTCGTGGATCTTTGACAGTCGTTACGGGTAGTCAGAAGCCCGAAAGTCTGACAACCAGTCTTATCTTACCAAGGGATATCGTATTACCCAGTAACTGGGTTGTGGAGGTCAGATAGGCAGTCGCTCCATGTAAAATACTGCTATTCCGCTGCATCCGGTTAGACTGTAAGCCAACACCAACATAGTTGGGAAAAGGCTAGGCAGATGATGAGATATAGATGGACCCAGAATAGTAATATAATTTCATTCCTCAGGCCTACAAACCGTCCCAAAATATAATTGTGAATGAAAATTCAGCCAAAATGAAAAATTTTGTTTACTAAAATTACTTTCAAACCCAAAGGTAGTATAAAATTATAGGGACGCGCTCACAAGCGTACAAATTTTAATATCACAGTAATGAGTAACACGAGACCGCCCACGTATCGCTGTCTAATGTCACAAATTTCCATTAACCGTTATATATTCATGAGCATGACAAACCTTATAATATCTCCCTCATTATAAAACCTTTATGAAGTGTAAAATAACATTGCAATCTTCTACGTAATGAAACTTTAAGGGGTCCAATTAGACTTAATCGTGGGCTCTGCGGACAAAGATACAAATTCTGCAGAACGTTGTATGTGATTTGATGTCGGTGCATTCGACTCCATTTAAGTTGGAGCGCCTGTTATCTAGGTAAGTGCTTGTATGCTGACATAGTTGCAGGCTTGCAGACGTCTAACTTAGATGCTAAGGGTTCACACAAGCAATTTTGGGCTTTCGGTACATAAACATTTTTGGTCCTTGGGTACATTTACCAAACGTCGTTTGAATGAATGAATTCGAACTAGGTAGAGCGCTATTGTTGATATAACAATTTAAGCGACACAATATTGCGCACTGAATCAATTCAACCGACATTCTGCATACTATTGACAGTGGCGTCATTCATAGGATTAAACAGATTGACTCAGGCCATGAAGCATAATGTGCTAGATTAGCTAAATATAGTAGATAAACAAAACAACACTAGAATAAACCAGCATAACTCACGTAATGAGCTTAATTTTCTAATTATATTAATGTGTAGCGCTACGCCGCGCGCCGTAGCCACCACGGTCGCTAGGTCTACAAAGCGCTACGGTGCGCTACGACAATAAAGCTAAGCAAACTTTGTAAACGTTTCTTTACGATCCATTGTTATCTTCTGCGAACATTTCGCTTCTATAAATAAACTTTTTAATATCTATTATTATTTCTTATTGCTTTACGATTTATATTATCTTCGTTTAGTGAATTTTTAATTAACGTTGTCATGAATTACGAAACGGGTGCTGCCCCAGAATTTTAAATCTAAACATGATATTTCGGATTATTTATTGAAACAAGTGAATGTTATTTATTATTCTCCTACAAAAGCGAACGAGAATTTTCACGTGGATATTATTTAACGGTATAATATCGTGACGATGACAACATTATTCCTCGCCTGTCAAATTGTACCTACATTGACATTAAACTGTCTCTTCGCAATTGTCTGCTGTCTTCCATAGTCCAACTGAAACTTATTTATGTATCGGTGTTTCAGGTTGTAACGATCGATTTTCAGTCGAACAACAGGTTGAGTGATATATAAAAGTGTATAGTTAATACTTCAAGTCGTTAACGTAGAAATGAATGGTTATGACACGGCTAAGGAGTTTATAGGCCCTTAACCCACAACAGTGTAGGTACATTGTCATGTGCTTTTATTAATATGGCCTGTATTATGTACAGACGCCAACACATCAAGCTACTACAATCTTTCAATTTTCTTTAATAGATTTCAACTTTATCGCTAAAGCATAAGATTCAAAGTTGACTTGAAAAATTTGACAGTTTTGGGTAGCTTGATGTGCTGGCACAAGTATGATTCTATAATGTACTGTGGCTTCCAAAGGTTAGTTGACATTTTTCCACTTCAGCTGTTATGCCATATTATTAATATAATAACCATAATAATATGACTTATATTATTAATTACATAACTTATATTATTAATATGGTATCACATATTCAATAATTGTTTACAATGATACACATATCTGATAGGCTATAATTTCTTGTTACAAATGAATTGGACATCTGTAGCCGAACTAGGCGAAAGCCTGTATTTCAGCTATCAGCCCCCAAACCCCCAAATAATAAACACTTAAAAATAGCCATCAAGTAGATATGTTAACATTTTGTACATTAAAAAAACAGACATTATGATTTAAAATAAAAAAAAACAATCAGGTAATCCTGAGGGGTTAAGTGTTAATAGAATTTTAAATCATTATGTGGTGTGTCACAGCCGAAGTGGAAAAATGTCAACTAACTTTTGTAACCTGCTTATTGCTTTCTTTGATCGCAAGTGACAATTATAAATCACCGGAATATACTGTGATAATGAAGTAAAGAAGACCTTAGAATAAGTAACGAAATTAAAGTTATCCGAGATTTAATTAAATGAAGCTTAAACAACGTAAGTTCGTCCGTTCATTAAAATAAATTGTGTAAGATAAACCCGTCGAGAGATTTTTCCCCCGTCGACCCCCACAACCGACATCGTATTACAAGGCCAAAGATAATAGATTATCAACTAACCATTAGTAGGGTGAGCGGTCAGTCGCCGGACTCGGTCATAGTGCACATTAGGCTGGACAACCGTAATAGGGTTATTGTTGAACAAGCCGGCGATTACATAATGTTACTTACTGTTCCCGCGACCGTATCGATCCGTTAATGTGGCACCGTGCCAATAACAAACTCGCCTACCCTACTCTCTGCTGGCCGACTCCCGAGAACAGAGACTTGCGCCCGATGATAAAAGTTTCGGTGTTAAAACTGTGAGTGCTTTTTACTGCCCGTGTCGGGTACCCGTACAGAATAATTATTTCGGAACGGTCGGCGCGGCGCCCAAACTTTAAAACTTGCATTTTATCAGTTACTTAGCAGCCGTCTACTTTACAGTTACTTGAGCTTTTGAATTAATTAAACGTAGACACTCGTATTTATGGCAATAGTACTTCCTGGAGCACGTAATCTATACTAATAATAAAGCTGAAGAGTTGTTTTTTTTGAACGCGCTAATCTCTGGACGGTACTTGCCCGTGGTCCCCCAGTCTAGTCCCCCTTGGGGTACGACGAACAAATATTTTTGCCGGTGGAACCCCCAGGGGAACAAAGTGGTACCATGGTCAAATTGTTTGGCCCGTGGTACCCCCGCTAATCGCCAGATAATGCAAATACAATCTATTTGCTTAATTAAACAAACGTTTATCAAATTGAACTACCAGTCTGATTTGAAAACGTCTTTTTGCATTTGACAACCCAATTCTTGAGGAAGGTCACGGTAGGACATCACTTTTTTTCTTTTTGCTCGACTCCTAAGGGTCCGCTGATCGCTAAGCGAAAACAAAGTAATAGCGCGGGCAAGCGATTCGATACGACGGGGTGGATCAGGAAAGCAAGAATTTTCACGCGGACGAAGTCGCGGGCAGGAGCTAGTCCTACAACACAACTGAAGCATAAAATAAGTGAAACTCGATTGATCGGCATAAAGTTCATTGTTCTAGGCTTATGTTAACAGGAAACCATTCATCCTTACTTGTTACTGCCCACTGATTCTGTAAAAGTATCCTGAAATTAAATGCTTTTAGAAAATTTAATGAACTTTGGAATGGCTCAGTTGCAGCCTGTAATCTCGATTTGTGCCCATGCAATGGCTCGCCCCCTATTAAGTACTCGTACAGTCACGAGCACTAATATGTCAACACTTGGCAATTTTCAATTGCGATTTATTCGTGAAATAACGAATGCAACGTCGAAATACGACACTTTACATAAACCTATGGGTTCGAAAATACTTTGTTCGTAATAACATAAAATTTCATTCAAAACTAAAGGAGAAAATTGTCTTTGAATAAAGCCAAATGTATACATACTTATGCTCGTGACTGTACATGGCTAAGTATAGGTATACTATGGGTACACCTCTGCCTTACCCCTCGAGGAATACAAGCGTGATGTTATGTTATATTTATGTTAATTAACTTTTTAATTTTTCCTCTTTTCAGATAATTTAACGCGAGGATAGGCGCAACGTCACAACCATGGCTTTCGCCGGTCTAAAGAAACAAATTAACAAAGCCAATCAGGTGAGAGAGTTTATTATTAAACGTTCTTTTATAAGGAGCCCAAGTCTTCGGGAAAAATATTGAAGTCAGATTAAAAACTTCTTAAAGGAAGCTTGGCGGATTATAAGACGGAGAATATACAGAAAAATTTTGTCAGGTTTCGTAGCTTATAATTCTAATTCAATGCTTATTAAGTGTTGGTGTATATTATTTCTAATTTATATTTCGATATCATTTTATTAAGATGAAAATTAAAACACCTACCTTATTATAGAATAAAATTAAAATGTATTCTATAATAGGGTGGGTGTTTTAATTTCCTGTTTATTATAAGTCTTGTTTGACTTTAGTAATACCTATACACAACACATACCTTTAAAGGGGCTTATTGCTAACTAATAACAACCGTACGGGTCGTTCGATCAGGTTAAGCTACGCTTGCCGCGGTTGGTCCGCGGATGTGTGACCATCTTCACATACAAAGACCCCTCCGTGCCTTGGAAAGCACGTTAAACCGTTGATCCTAGCTGTCATTCGTGGATCTTTGACAGTCCGTTATGGGCCGTCAGAAGCCCGAAAGTCAGACAACCAGTCTTACCAAGGCGTATCGTATTACCCAGTCACTGGGTTGTGGAGGTCAGATAGGCAGTCGCTCCATGTAAAGTAATGGTATTCAGCTACATCCGGTTAGACTGGAAGCCGACCACAACATAGTTGAGAAAAGGCTAGGCACATGATGATGTATTTATTGTAGTAACTATAATACGAAAAGATTTGACATTCATAGTAATTATATTTTGGATTTAATTCATAGAACCATTCAATCAATCATTACAGGTAACCTAATGCGATCTTACAATTTAAAACTATGAATAACGAAAAATACTAGTAGCACAAGTATGCACCAAATTCCCATATGTATATATATTACTATACATAGAACCTAATAAATAAATTACTTAGGATCGAAATAGCAAAACCTATATTTTTACCGACTTTACAAAAAGGAGGAGGTACTATGTTCGGGTGTTTGTATGTTTTTTTTTTTTTTTTTTTTTTTTTTTTTTTATGTTTGTTCATCGAATACGCCGCCAATTGTCGACGGATTTTCAAAATTCTTTTTTTGTTCGAAAGTAGATAGTTCTGAGGTGGTCCCATTGTCACCAAGTTAGGATCTGATGATGGGATCTTAGAGAAATCGAGGGCAACCCTCAAATTTTAGCCTATAAAATTTGAGGGTTGCCCTCGATTTCTCTATTCTCACTTATTGTTTTTCGCATATTTTATGAAGTATCTTGTGTATTTGTGTATGGTTGTCACCATCTCAGGTAGCTGGGCTGATGATAGAAGGTACAACTTCTTAACAGTAAGAATTTACTCGAACAGGCAAGGACTGTTTTAGTAAATTGTTTTGATGTTTGATAGGGCATTTGCCACATTTGATCTCATGATCATCAAGTCATGACCTGATGCTGCAGTCAGGATAGTCTGCAGAGTACCTAACTCCTCGACAACTAACAGCAGATATATCGTGTTTAGGCTCATTGAAAAGGGCTCGATGTGTGGATAAAGGTACTGATACTGAGGAACACCGAAGACCTGATGCTGAAGCCAGGAGCATCAGAAAAAGTACAAACCTTTAAATTACAGCACCATAGTCGTGTTTGGGCTCATTTTAAAAAGGACTAATTTTATGTTCAATGCAATGTTGACATAAGTCTGGCCTGATGCTGCAGCCAGGATTATCAGCATCTAATCTAAAAACTAATAAAAGGAGAACTCCTCAACAATTAACGTCCCTGCATCGAGAAAAGGAATATTTTATAAAAAGGCGATGGGCAAGTTGACATTAGGCTATTGTAACTTAGATAAATTATAAATAGACCCACTAAAAAGCGAGAAATAAAAACTTTTTAACAAAAAAAAAAACGACTTCCAAAAAAAACACTACAAACTGAAAAATAACTTTAATTTCGGAAGTCGGTGGCAAAAACTAAAATACTGATCCCTAAGACACCGACTTCCGAAATTAAAGTTATTTTTCAGTTTGTAGTGTTTTTTTTGGAAGTCGGTTTTTTTTTTGTTATCGTATAATGTTAATAAATACCTATTTATAAAGCCGTTAGGTTGCTAGTACTGTTTTCGCATGGATAAAAACAAAGCGATTACGACTTTGCTTTTGAATTTATTTTCAACAATCTGAAATACAAATGAAGTGTTTAACCTTCAACGCCTCACTGCCATTAGCCAAAGCTTTTGAAAATCAAATCTAAACATTGTTCTAGGAAAAAATAAATGAGGTGTAAAAATTTATACCTGCCCTGAAACATTGCTGATTTGCTGCCAATTTACAAAGTAAAAGGTTATTTATTCATTTGGCCATGTGATTTATAAAACATGCTACGAAAAAATGATTGAGATCGTTTTTGTTTGTCTTCGAACTCTTAAAAACTTCTTTCCTTCTTTGTAGGATATCAAATCCAATATTTTATTCGCATCACAGCCCTGTCAAATATTGTAGTTCCAACACAGGAATTAAATAGTACACAGCTCTACACACAACTACACGCTCGCGTGTTTATGTTTTAATACAAAACTTTTTCTACCGCCTTTTGTTTACAACAATACCAATACGCCAATGCAGAGAACATTTATCACGCAACCAGGGTTCGCACTCGATCGGCTTTTTTATTTAAATTCAATTTGGCCTGGAGTCAGCATTTCACCTCGCGACATATAGTACCATTGATTCTGCTGAAATATTTTTCAATTAACCGGCTGGATGCGCACCAAGTTTATTAAAGTTAATAACCATACCATCCCTGACATTGTTTTCACTGAGCCTACAACAATATTTAGATAATTTAACAATCCCGCCGTTTTGTACGCTTAGTTTCCTCTCCCCAGCGTTATGTTTCCTGTTAATGAATGAAATGTTTAACAGTTTGCCGAGTCCTGTGAAAGCCAGGTCGGTTATTTATTTAGTCGCCTAAAACCTGATGAAATATAAACTGAGGGCACCTCGACCTCCGGGGATACAGTCTGGGCTCAAATCTCAAAGCACGTACCTACTGAGTAATGAATTCATGAAAAGATTCACGACTGCGATAGCCGCTGCTATATAAAGTTTTTATTTTAACTATAAGCTTTGGTAACATTTTTTCCCTGTGGAGTCATAATTTTAACGTGTCTGGCACATTTGTCTGCGTGGATCACTGTTTTTTTAACTTTTTTGTTCGGAAAAGTACGTAGAATGATGACTTAAGGATCGGTCGTAAAGTGCGGAGGCGGTGGCGCGCTGTCGAGTCCTCATGGTGTTAACTAAACAGTTTTTATCTACACCCAAGAAACTTTTATATAAATCCTCTATAAAAGTTTCTGAAACAGTTAGCTTATTGTCAACATTAAAACAACCAGTGTCATAGTAACCATAATATTATCATCCAAACGAGTGTTATAATGTTGTACTAAATTTCATTATGCATCTCCTTTTCAAAAAAAGAAGATTGTAATGCACGTGCGTTTCACTACCACAGCGCCGTAATTAAAAAAAAATAACTTATAGGTCGAGTTCACGTCGTATCCCGCCGGCCGCAATTTTTGTTCGATATTAGTATTGCAAAAAAACTGTTTCAGAACCTTTTATAGAGGATTCATATCATGGGTGTAGATAAAGTCTTGTATGCAACTGTACATAATTAGGTATTAAAACAGTCATTATACTATTATCACACTCGGCTTAGCCGAGTGCAGTGATAAACCCACTTTCGTGTTTTAATACCCCTTATTATTTATTTATACGGTGTTACATAGGTACAACAGTTGCGTAAATAACTATTACGTCATCGGTGTTCCTGTAATTTTTCCTACTATTCCGGCACAGTCATAGCAGTTCATATTTAGCTACTTCAACAATATCATCGGTCATCAATTCATCATAGTCAAAGTCAAATTGGCTTAAAATTTCCAAAAAAAAAATAGAATTGAATCTATTATAGTCGCCCCTTTCAAAAGGTAGTTTCGTATGGAGAAGAATGGGCAAAAAATCCACCGTTAGCATAGCCTAGCCCGATTGATAAATTATATGAACAACTAGGTATAACCAGGTACCTGTCTTATTAAGACAAGAATACTTTTGCTCTATGGGAAATTAGATCTTCTATAGGAGAAGAATCTGATCGTATGTGGCTATTAGACGGTATATCTGTTAGATCGGAACAATCGTCCGGCTCCAGAATGAAGACTATACTTTACTTAATACAGGAAGGCAAGCAAATCGGGAGTGATTGATGGCTCGACAGATCCGGTAATGGCAAATCTCAATTACGACCACCCAGAAACTATCTCTCCGTGAAATGTATAGGCAAACTGCCTTTTATATCTCGTACAGAGCGATTAGCTTTTTCTATTTTTAACTAATAGTGGAATTCAAGCTAAATTGGTCTCAGCGCTAATGAAAATTACGAAGATAACTGTGTAAACCTTGTCAAATGAAGGAAAATATAATTTCAGGTCATCTCTAATTCATGTTTCCTACATAATTTAATAACAATTACATTGAGGGCGTTAGTGACTCAGTGATAACGGCCGCGACTTACGAGTTGTAGGTCGTAGGTTCAAACCTAGACAGGCGCTTTACTTTTTGTAGATTATTTCATCACCAGCTCTCAAAATTGTGAAGGAAAACATAGTGAGGAAACCGGCATGTCCTAGAACCAAAAATTAAAGAAGACGTGACATCTACCAGCTCGCACTGGGCCCGCGAGGTGGATTACGGCCCGCTCTCCTGGAGAACATTTAGGCTGATTATGAATTTAATAACGTTAACTCACCATAATTTTCTATTTTTAAGCAACCTACACAGGTAGGTAGGTAGTCAACCTACACAGTGTGTTCATGGTCATGAACTGCCAAAAATTCTGTGCATTCAAATTAACCAAATTTTCTTAATAAATAAAGAACGCGTTTAAAGGATCCGTTTGTCTTACGAGATAAGTTCCTTCGTCGTGTACCCTGGCTTATCGTAGTTCGTTTGTCTTGAGTCTTTTCGACTTTTCCTTTCCCTTTTTTCATCTTTCTTTTTGTGAATAAATTTTCATCTTCTGTTGTTTAGTAAACGTTCGTTTATGTGCGTTTTACGACCGTTACCGGACCACAAAACATTTCGCCGTAATAAACTGGTCTGGTCTGCTTACCGTGCAGTTTTTCGTCATAAAAAGTACGATAAAACAACCAAGGCCTTGTGAAACCACGAAATATAAATGAAATATTCGGTTTACAATTTGATTTTGGCTGGATAGGCATTGGCATGTTTTATAGTATCAGCAAATTACCAAAAGTCTTCTGTCATCTTGGAAGCACAGGTACACATTTTGATCCATTTACGTTTTCGAATTGAAATCATGGACACATTCAGTATAATCGAATTGAAGAAATTGCGTTCGATGTAATGTAATTTGTTGTACAGTCAGGACTCGGGGAGTGCGGAGTGCGTCAATCGGTTAAACGCGCGACCACGTTTTTTACAATGTGTAGAAAGTTCACCTAGCGATAAACGCAATTTACGATAATCTCGGAACATGTGCCGTTATCTCAGACCAAATATTTCACTAAGACTTCCTCTCATTTGGGATGTTTACGTTCGTAATACATCGCATCTTGAGCGTAGTAATTCTTGTAGTCATGAACCATTTATTCTGTTCGAATGACATCATAAGGCCATCTTTATTGATCTCGGAAAACGCTGCCTACGCCCAGTTGTCGACATGTCACATTCGTGCTCACATGAACAGTAACAAATCACCATGCCATACAACTAAGGAAATAATTCAGCTATTTTAGGCCACGCGATCGATTTCACATATACATAAATTTAACCAGTATCATAAAGCTGTATCAACATTGTACGTAGACAGAGTAAACTATAGACTGCTGCATATCTTCTTTTTCATTCGCACAAGAAAAAGATAAATATATTAACGGCACTAGCAAAGAAAAGAGACAGAGTAAGAATATTTCTGTCCCTTACTGCGAGCACATCATCAATATGCACAACAAGTTTGACGTTTATGAATGAAATAATAAAAACTACACCGCGATTAAACGGAAAATAAGATCTTTTTCGTGCATAATTCAATAATAGTACATTTGCGCAACTGTGAAAATGGTAAAAATGTTAGTTTGATGAAGATTGCCGGAATTTTTTGTCCCTTTCGGTGACACGGATACCATGAGTCTATAAATTACTCTGTCTACGACATTGTACCTTCGTACACTCTGTCCACTAGGTTAACCTTTTTTGACAGATCGAACTAGTGATTGCAGCAACACGCATTTCGATAATTTCACTTTAATTTGTATGTAGTATCAACTATCGATTTTTTGCTGTCGAATAAAGAATGGTGCGGTTTCTATGCCTGTGTTTATTATTATTAAATACAAAACAATATAAATTAGCCGCTTTGTTTACTTTAATTTCAATTTTGCAGGTTTTATAGCGGAAATCAGCGTAAAAATAAAGTATGCACTGGTTTGCCGTATCAATTGTGTATACAATTTAAAGTGTATATAATTATAGGGGTTAATACATATTTAAAAAAAATATATTATTGATATTTGAGTGGATGCAAGGTTTTTCTATACTTACTGATTTACTTATAATATAAAATTATTATTTTAGATTTTTCATTTGAAGCGAATACATTCGATGACGATCCCATCACTTAGTATGATAGCGTAATCTGGAATACTTAGTTACGTTCTAAGGCAGCTGTCAAAAAACGGTTAACCTACTGGACAAAGTGTAACGAATAATATAACATCCCAAATGATACCTTCACATTATTTGTTCAGAAAGACTTAGAAAGAAAGAAAGAAAGAAAAATGTTTATTTGGACACAGTTCATGAAACACAAAATACAAATTAATTAACAAAATAAAAATTATGTTTCAACAACAATAGATAGTGTGTGCCTCACGGCTGCGCCAAAAAGGTTCATTTCAGCATTAATGCCAGACATTAATGTCTGACGCTGGTTTTCTACTGAACCTGTGGAAAGTGACGGGGAGTACACACAGTTTCAACATACCTAATACATACTTTTTATACATATAAATAAATAAATAAAATAGTAATCCAGAACATAATTATCATTACAAAAACAAAAAAGAATAACGAAAAACAACAAAGTCTCATCAAAACCTGTTCTTCGCGATAAATCTAGATGAGACAAATACTTATTGTTCCGTACACGATGCACTCAAAGCGCAACAGGCCGCCGAGCACGACCGACACCTACATGTTATTCGTTATGTTATTTTGGTTCTGCGACAAGAAAACTGGGCTTTTTGAATAAAAGCATGAATAGTCGTAATAATACTAAGATAATAAAATTAAAAAAAAACTTAGACCTAATAGACAAACAAATTAGATTCCATATTTATTATTTTTTTACATAGGTACCTGCATGCTATCTGCCATTTATGTACACGACGCTAATATTATAGATGTATATTATAAATCTATGAGGATTGGAGCAAATGTTGTGAAAACCTCGAATTATCCCACCTTGGGTGATAAAAGGGAAGAGCGAGCAGAGAGGTTGGCCGTGACCTAGCCTGCCCTATATCGACGAGGTGCCCCAATTATAACGGCCTTCGCAGCTTCCCTCTAGTCCTGCGACATTGAAGCGGGAGTACACTTAGATCGCTTTAATGGAGGTATGTATGCAGGGGATACTGAGATAGAAAGCAATTTGAATTTAGTGCATAATGGAAAATTAATCATACTTGCCGAGAAAATGGCAAAGATCATCTTTCTTAACCCTTTCTCCGTCCCTAAGATTCACTATTGTGTCTACTTCACGGACAGTGAACATATTATATACCCACATAATATCCAGATAGTAAGATAATATTACTTATTAAAAAGTTATTAGGTGTTTCGGTAAAGTTATCAATATGGACTCTCTCTACGAATGGACACTCGCTCATTACTTCTTATAAATTCACCCTATTTTTATCAATATCTATCCCTGAACTAATTTCGATTTCGAGGTCACCCACATACCCATCTAGCTAGGGCATGCGGGAGAGACTCAACCTCAATCCTTTTAGCCTCGACATAGTTAGGAGAAAACTTAAGCTAACAGGGTGCAGTGATGACATAGAGGGGCGAGGCGCTCATAGAACCTCCCGGGACGGATTTGACTGATTGTGATATTCACAGCCTACATCTTTATGTATCTGAAGATGTGAAATTTCGTAAACTATGTAGGTAACTTTTTAGATGGCGGACAATACAGACAGGATTAATAATAATAATAAGCCTGATATAGTGGTGGTGGATCGATCAGTGGCGCGCAATGATTGTTGACATAACAGTTTATATTATGTATTTAGTTAAATAAAGGAAATGAAATAAGCCTGATATAGTGGTGGTGGATCGATCAGAGCGGCGCGCAATGATTGTTGACATAACCGTTTATATTATGTATCTATTTAGTTAAATAAAGGAAATAATAATAATAAATGATTTCAGATTTCTCCATATAAATTGTTAGTAACACGAAAATACTTCAGAGCTAATGTTAGTAAACAAAACAAATATAATAAAACAGATTTCGACATAGATCGCATGTGTGCTACTTCACTGCGTGCAGCCGCATCCAGCGCTCAAGCATCGGAGAATCCCACCGGTCCGTCAATACGGTCAAGATGCTGTTGGAACTAGCTCGCATGCGAGTTAGGGACGAGGTGCAACGTTTACGCATGATTGTCGCAAAACTGTCGACGTTGGCCTCGGCAAACGTGCCGGAGGCACTGCAATACCGCGGCAGCCCCATCAGCATCCTGAACGCATTGTTATACTGCACTCGCAGGCCAATGTATGCCCTCTGCAAATAGCCAACCCACAGGCTGCACGTGTAAAAGGATTGACAATATGCCG
The DNA here is from genome assembly GCA_948474745.1 of Oligia latruncula. Classification (NCBI taxonomy): domain Eukaryota; kingdom Metazoa; phylum Arthropoda; class Insecta; order Lepidoptera; family Noctuidae; genus Oligia; species Oligia latruncula. The sequence goes on from OX419699.1 coordinate 11,826,880, forward strand.
TATGCAATATAATATCGAACAGACAACGACCTGCGCTCTCTCTCAATGTCAGTACCCTGTGACCCAATGACCTAAATTCTTAAATTTTGTAACCCCTTTTTTAAAGGGGTACCATTCAAGACTATATTACGTACATTTTCATAGTGTTTAGTACTTGGTTTAAATATCATAAGCTCAGATTTGGTTGAGTTATATTTTACGCCATTAATTAAAAGATTGTTTTTTTTTTATTTAATGTAATATATTTATTGTTTGTTTTAAGAATACCTTGTCAATAAATGACTACGACTATGAAATCAAATCATTTTTATTTCAGGAATACACCTTTATAGACCTTACACCAGATTACAAATTATTCATTAACTATAAATTATTAATTAATTATAAATTATTACAAAACAGTCAATATTACATTACAACAAGAAATAGTTTACCACGTATATGGCCCTCAATATTCTACTGTCTATGACTATGAATTTGGGCCAAAACTGCTCAAAATCGAGAGGATTGGTAAGAAGACAGGGAGGCCTTGCCCTGCTGTGGGACAACACAGGCTAAAAATAAATAAACTGTACAAACTACGTTTGGGCACATTCCAGTGAAATATAAGATAGATAGATAAACCATTTATTCAGTGCAGACAAAAGAAATAACACAACACACAAAAGCACAATAAAATGATAAAAAGAAAAGGAACAAGGTGCCATATACAATAAAAAAAACAGTGGCACTCCGGGAGTGCCGACAAAAGTGAAAACTTGAATTACGTCAATTTTTTTAATCGTCTCAAAAATAAAACACAAACAGAATTCTTTGCCATCACTCACTGACATATCGGATATACATTAAAACCGAGTACCTACATCCCAAGGACAGCCGAACACATCCGAATGTAACGCGGTGTCGGTTACGGTAACAGTGTCGCGAGTTCAATGTTTTTTTCACATCTCAAAAAATGCCCAACGCGTCTAAAGAAGTTTTTACTTCAAAACCGGCCAAGTGCGAGTCGGACTCGCATACGAAGAGTTTCGTACCACAAGGCAGAAAAACGCCGGGAAAAAAACACGTTTCTTGTATGGCGACCTCCCTTTATTATTTATTTACTTTATTTTATTTTTTATTGTTTGTTGTTATAGCGGCAATAGAAGTACTCACCCTGTGAAAATTTCAACTGTCTACCTATTACGGTTTATGAGATACAGCCTGCTGACAGTCTGACGGACGGACACTGGACGCTTAGTAATAGGGTTCCGTTGGCACCCTTTGGGTATGGAACCTTAAAAAAAAAACAATTATCATTCCTATTAGATTAGCGCTGTGAAAGACAGAAGCCTTGTCTCGTTTCAACTAGGACAATTTTTTGGTTATCTATAAGTAGTGCGGTAAAACCACAAACGTTGTTTACGAGTCCGTCCCTGTTTTTACGACGTCCACGAGACATGACAAGGATCTTATTTCTCGACTAACAAGGTCTTTGTTAAAAGTCCCGCCCTCTGCAATTTATTATATACTGTCCGTTGTATTGTTGCAAATGGGCCTGTTCGCGCGTAGTTGTGTGAAACGAAATTACATTATGAATTTTAGGTGTCCTGGTAATAACTGTTATGTCCAGTAACATTTTCAGATGGCACATTAGGCTTATGCTCTCGCGAATTTAATGTTCCAAATTTTCCGTAGACTAGTTATTTGTAATGGGTTTCAGAAATACTTGATGTTTTGGTTAGCAAATCCATACTAATATTATAAATTCGAAAGTAACTCTGTCTGTGTGTTACCTCTTCACGCCTAAACCACTGAACGGATTTCGGCAAAATTTTGGCAAGGAGATAGATGGCTTCCTGGAGAAGCCTGGGGAAGGACATAGGCTACTTTCTGTCCCAGTAGCACGTTACCTTCTCGTGTGATAATTTCCGACATCCATGCGGACGAAACCGGGGCAGAAGCTAGTAATAATTATAAGTAAAGGTCGTAGTCCAAACAAACTATAAATTATGAAGCCTTTGAAAGGAAATTAGGAAAATAGCAAAACTTTCAATTGGTTACCTATCTTCTAGCGAAAATCTAAATTTCAATTTCCAGTTTTGGAGTCTGAAGCTTACATTATAAATTGCTTTAGGATATAATAATATAACAAATGGCTGGTAATGTAAAGTACGAGCTCCATTCTTAGAATTTGGGTCCATCAACAATGTAGCTACACGGTTTCTACCACTTTGAGAAGCCGCTAATCTTTTCATGTTTTCCCTGTTTATACCTTCAGGCTTATTGTCTCTGGTTTATTCTCGGAAAGATATTAAACGGTAAAGGAATAGTATTTCTATTATATTATAAACTGTATTGCTCTTGAGACGGTAACTTATATTATGTCTTCACGGATATACATACGTTAGCTTCAGAAAAGGCATAGCAATTGAAAACTTATCTATGAATGGAAGTCATAATAGTCATAATCAGCCTATAACGTTCCCACTGCTGGGACACAGGCCTCCTCTCAGAATGAATGGAAGGGTAATGATTCATTATTAATAACTAGCAGCGCCCCGCGGTTTCACCCGCGTAAGTTTTGATCCTGTGGGAATATCGGGATAAAAACTATCCTATGCCCTTCCCCGGGATGCAATCTATCTCTCTGCCAAATTTTATCGAAATCCGTTCAGTGGTTTAAGCGTGAAAAGGTAACATACAGACAGACAGATAGAGTTACTTTGGAATTTATAATATTAGTATGGATATCGACCATTACCAGACACTGATTGTGTTTATAGTGAGTCATTTACGCAGAAGCTTTCCCAGTTATTACAATTTCGATGTCAATGTAGAACGGGCACAATCCGGCCAAGGCTACACCCCGACCTAAGCCTTTGTTCGCGCAACGCGAACGCTCCCAGTACTTCCGCGGTTTATCCTTTGTATAAAGTTTTTTTAACAGTAAAATGCAACGATTTAATGCTTTCACTCCTTTATTAGATTCCTTTGATAAATGTTAAAAGTCCTTCATTGGAAAAATATGAAACCTTAGCACCGTTTTTTCCGATATATTATTTCAGTGGGAGGGTGGCAGTTTTAATAAGCAATACCTGCTCGTGCTTACTAAGTAATTAAATTCAGTAGTTATATAAGGTGCTCATTATTCTTACAATATTCACTTATCATATAGGTAGTACTAGTTTTTGCCCGCGACTTCGTCCGCGTTAGTAATTTGGGTAGATTATTTTTTATCCAATCTAGAGGGGTCCGTGGCTAAATAACCTAATCGATCAACCTGTGCGGCTGTTGCACAGGTTGATCGATTAGGTTAGGCGCTTGCCGCGGTTGGTCTGTGGATGGGTGACCATCTTTACATACCGAGACCCCTCCGTGCCTCGAAATGCACTTTAAGCCATTGGTCCCGGCTGTCATTCGTGGATCTTTGAAAGACGTTATGGTTAGTCAGAAGCCCGAAAGTCTGACATCCAGTTCTACCAAGGGGTATCGTATTACCCAGTACTGGGTTGTGGAGGTCAGATAGGCAATCGCTTCATGTAAAATACTGGTATTCAGCTGCATCCGGTTAGACTGGAAGCCGACCCCAACATAGTTGGAAAAAGGCTAGGCAGATGATGATTTTTATCCAATCTGCTTTTTCATCAATCTGCTTAGGTACTATTTAAATAATTTAAAAAAATTGTGGTTTAAGTCTTATAGTCCTTTTTATTGATTCCCTTTACAAATTTCTACCCCCCTTTTTACACCCTTAACCCTTAGTATGCCGGGAACGTAGATCCACGCGAGACACAATGGTTTTTAATTGTTTCTGTAATTACGGCATTCAACCGGTTAAGGGATAATTTCGGGGATAAAAACTATTCTATATCCTTTCCTGGGACTCAAACTATACCAAATCAATTTCATCTAAATCGGTTCAGCGTTTTAAGCGTGCTAAGAAGTAACAGACAGACAGACACACTTTCGCATTTATAATACGAGTATTAGTATTTATAGACTTGCAAGCAGTTCTATTGAAGTTTTGATATCATTTTCCGACTATAAATAACATTCGTTTTATTTTATTTCAGTATGTCACAGAAAAGATGGGAGGTGCCGAGGGCACAAAATTGGATTTGGACTTTGTGGAGATGGAAAGAGTAAGTACAGCAGTAACTGTTTGCTTTTATCGAAACACAATAAAGCTTCAGATACGTGGTTCGGAGAGAAATATGAGTTCAGATGTTATTTTACAATCGAATGTAATAAAAGTGAGGACGTTTATGTAAAGCTCGTAACTGCTTCCGAATATATTTTGTTTGCCAAGGTTTATGAATGTTCTTAAACATGATTTTATGTGGAAGGCTAAATTTGGTACGGTTCCGTAACATCTCATTTGACTTCATTAGCTACCTACCCCATGTATATTTTACCATGAATGTACTTACCTACTACTGAATGTAAAATATTGAATACATTTTTTATAGAAAACGGACGTCACTTGCGAGCTAGTCGAAGAATTACAAACAAAAACGAAAGAGTTCCTGCAGCCGAACCCCACGGCTCGGGCGAAGATGGCGGCCGTGAAGGGCATCAGCAAACTGAGCGGGCAAGCCAAGAGCAACACCTACCCCCAGCCGGAGGGCGTGCTTGGCGATTGCATGCTGCTCTACGGCAAGAAACTGGGGGAGGACACCGTCTTCTGTAAGTTTCTCTCTAAAAATGTTTATGTGTTGAGAGTGTTTTTCGAAGATGGTGAACGAAACTTTGTCATTCAGATGGACACGGTATGGCGGGAGGGGCACACTGGCGTGAGCCGGGCGTTTGCGTGACTCGAACGAGAGCGCAGCGTTGACGCGGCGTGGACGCGTGACGTCGCATGCACGTCGCGCGGTGGTGGAACGCTACCCTGGCATCGCACAGACGCCCGTTTTTTTGTTTTTTTTTTCGTTCCGTTCTATCGTTTCGCAGCCACGCGACGTGCACGCAGCGTGGACGCTGCGGGTGCTGCGCGCTCCCACGGGAGACGCGCGTGCCCGGCCAGTATACGCCAATATGATGGGACATAAACTGACTGACACTTTTTCAGTTGTAGTCATAATTTTAATTTGTTTTGATTTTTTCATAATATTAATTTTGTTATTGAAGTCGTATCAGTTCTATTATCTGGCGTATATTGGAAGTCTAAGATAAGTGTAGTCACTTAATGAAACCAAATTGCAGCTTTAGATTTGCATCAAATATTTATTTTTATATTATTTTCTTTCTATAAATTGTTTATCTAGATCATTATTACTTATGAAAAACGTTCTTTCCAGGACACGAAAAATTGCAAGTATATAAAATAAACCTAAATAAACCCCTAACTGGTCCAGGGTTCGATCCCCATCCAGAATTTGCCCTATATTATTTAAACCAGGCCTAAATGGTATAAAATAATAGTATTAGTTTCATTATTAGTGGGGTGAAGATAAAAGCATGCACCTTTTTTTCTGGCTATTTATAGGATTAATGTTTTAATAAAAAATAACTTCTTAGCGAATTGTCTCATCGAGATGGGCGAGGCTCTGAAGCAAATGGCTGACGTAAAGTATTCCCTGGACGACAACATTAAGCAGAACTTCCTGGAACCTCTTCATCATTTGCAGACCAAAGACCTTAAGGAAGTTATGGTGAGTCCTGCGCTTTATAATATTTTATGTAGGAAATTATTATTAATTAGATTTTGGTTTAACTACTACTTGTGTATGTTTTACGAATGATGTGCACCATACCACCACCATTTTATTATAGTGTAGTGATTAGAAAGTCTTGGTCATTTGTAGCAAGCACCTCCAGTGCTTTTCAGTTATCATTTTACAATCAGTAGCTTTCGAAATGTCTTATTTAAAAAAAGATAACTGAAAATCTCTGTTTCTATGGAAATTTTAAAATCGGTCTAATTAGGCTGTAACACTATTTTTCGAAAATGTTCTCTACTAACTTTTTAGACTTTTATATCCTGCTTATGCCTATGAAGTTTTATTAAAATCGGTTGATTCATTTCGAAAAATAAGGGCTTAAAAGTTTGTATAAAATGCTGTACGGCGTAAACGCTCTTAATCCAGGGTGTCAGCTACCTCCATACAATTTTTTTATCAAAATTGGTCCAGCCGTTTGAGCGTGAAGAAGTAACAAACATATAAACACACACACACACCCCCACAAACTTTCGCCTTTATAATATTAATGTGATTGACTGATTGCTTCAACTTCTTTTTCAGCATCACCGAAAAAAACTACAGGGACGCCGGTTGGACTTCGACTGCAAACGGCGAAGACAGGCTAAAGGTGATTACCATTTATGGATCACATTCCATAATCCTCTTTTTAATTGGTTTGCCTCTATCAACTTTTATTTTTAGTCTATTTTTCTAAGTTTTTACTTTTCTTTTTTCCGAATGTATTGGCCAGGCCCCGGTCGGGCGAGCCCTTACATGAGCCCAAGTCACAACACACCAAGACAGGGTATGTGGGGAAATATAAAATGCTAAACTAAAAACACAATAGGCCTGTAGTGCAGAGCTAACACGTCATTCAAAGCCTCATTAGATTTTATTCAAATCGTATAATGTGCGCTCGTTTTTTTCATGTTTTTGTTCCCGTCCTCCGTCTGCGTCGCTCCTAACCACCATTCATAACCTGAGTATTATTTTCGTCGTTTGGTTTGTATGCACTTTTCGTTTTTTTTTTTTTGACTAATGTTCGCGTATGTATCCGTATTGTTGCGTATCCGTGTGCGTAACCGTACGTTTGTGAAGCGTCCGTAACATCAGGTGCTCATATTGCAGACGACGAAATCCGACAGGCAGAGGAGAAGTTCGCCGAGTCGCTTCAACTTGCCCAGATTGGGATGTTCAACCTCCTTGATAATGACGTAAGTAAACCCTTGTTACTGTTTTTTTCTTTTTTTATGTAAGTGGTTGGCAAACAAGGCGAAGACCCATCTCATAATAGTGGTCACCATTGCCTATGATAATCTGCAATATCAAAGGTATGTGTTGCAGTACAACAGATGAAGTTGAAATGTAACCTATAATAATATCAATGCTTTATACCGAAACACAACAACTCCAATTAAAACAATTTCTTAAGAAATAAGCAGAACTTTTTTACTCAATACTTATGCAATATTTAAAATAATTAACGTCAGACCTCATATCCCGCGTTTAAAATTGAATCTCATTGCCTTGAAATAAGATTTAATTTTCTATGGCTTAATCGGTCAGTATGACAAAATACTTTTTTTATGCTTATATTAAAAGTTGCTGAAATCGATTCAGTAATCAATTATAAACAAGCTACTTTCAAGACTTTCATATTTTTTTTTACACTTTGTATATGTCGTATCTGTTTTACTGTGTACAAACATAATACTTCATATAAATAAACGCTGCTTGCTGCTTTTAGTACAACATTCCCGAACGAGTTCCTTCACACAGAGTGTTAAAGCTATGTCACGAATCTATAAAGGGTGACAAATAGTCTCGTATTCTAAGTATCCATGCTTAACGTGTATGTCGTTCACAGGTCGAGCAAGTAGCACAGCTGACGTTCTTCGCAGAGAGTCTACTGGAGTACCACCAGCAATGCACGGAGATCCTCAAAGGACTCGTCTCTACACTTATGGAAAAGTGAGTACACCTTTAGAGTGATTTTCATGCGCAATTTTTCTTTTGTGGTAGTCCTTTGTTCTTAATTTTATTGCTGAACTTGTTACCAGCAGTTTCACTCGCATCCCAAAAACGCTCACATTTTCCCACGGCGATATTTATTCTCGCACCGGATTTTCAACGCACTGCTTAGCGCCGAGAGTTGAAAATCCAACAGTGTGTTCTTTTTGGCCCGCTGAGATGCGCTCTGTTGGATTCTTAAGGAACTAGTCGCGAGCTCGAAATCACTGGTGGTCATGGCCAAAAAACACGCTGTCTCACCTGACTTCGTGTCCGACGAGAGATAGTATCAGTGATGAGCAGTTAGACGCTAGTCTACACGCACAACGTCTAGTTCTCACGCACAGAACACCGTTCCGAACTGAGAGGCGCGTAAAAAAAATAATCGAAAAGTGCTTTGGAAAATCGAGTTTTATGAAACAACCACTGCATAAATCAATTATAAATAAAGTTTATTGAACTCTTCGATAACTGAGCTTTGTCGGTATCGAATTTGTTTTGAAGATTTTACAGTTCTTTTATCACTACTTATTTACACCCAAAGTTAAGTTAAAAATAGCAAGAAAAGCTAATCTTTGTTGGCTCATAATTTTTTAATGGCTACTATTCTGTTTCCGTACAGATAAAATAAATAATAAGACAAAACGATATCATGTTTAACTTTGGATGCACAATGTCAAACGGTGGAGTAATACTCTCCCGAAATTTGTATGGAAAAAATATCGAATAGTGGCACCTTTATACTCGGCTCAACACCGAGAGTTGAAAATCCAGCGCGCAAAATTTTACGTCCGTGCGAACTTGGGCTAATATTATGTAAGCGGATGAAAGTTACCTATGTGCATTGTTAATCCAGGACAATCATAATCTACCTGTGTGCCAAATCCGTTAAGCGGTTATATATTGATTGAGTAACAAACAAAGTTACAGAATCCAAACTTTCAAATAAATAATATTAGTAGACTTGATTAGTTAATAAAATTACTACTTTTCTACGTTTCCAGGAAAGAGGAAGCGGTGAACCGTCCCAAGATGGAGTTCGTACCAAAGACCTTAGCGGACCTCAACATCGAGGGCATCCACGACTTGAACAATGGTAGGCGGTACGGTTCCACCCAGAGTTTGTCCCGTCCTCGCCAACACATCCCCCCCTCTTCCTCTGTCGGCGACCTCAGCAACACAGACCCCTTCACGGCTTGGGAAGCACCCCCACCCTATCGTGCCCAATCGAGGCCAGCGCCAAGGTTCAAACCGCACCCGGCGCCAAGAAATCAGATCAATGGAAGGGACCCTTGGACAGGTGACTTTGGTTTTATTTGCTGGGTTATATCTTTGGTTTTGGTTATGGACGGTAAAGCCTTTGTGTTCTTGATAAACAAAAGTTGCGTAATGTTGCAGCAACTTGTTCTTGCTGGAAACGTGTTCCACAAAAGCATGTTGCTCCAAAAATATTCCGCAACTTTTGTTTTTCATGATTTGGCTAGGTGGCGGTTCTAATTTTATTTTATTGTTATTTTTGTGAGCGGTCCATGGTTGAAATCTTATAGCACTATTACACATTTCATTGAGGACATTCTGCACGCTTCGGGGCACATTGCAAGTTCCGCGACACGGTAGGACCATAAAATAGAGTGGTACAGTAAACCGGCTCCATACAACGGGTGAAAACAGGCGCACTCACACTTAGGGCGGATTTCACCAATGAAACTGAACGCGATCAGCACATCTAACTTGCGGTCATGAGCTGTCAGTGTCAATATTCCACAACAATTCAAACACCCTGACAGCTGTCAGGGTGTTTGAGTGGTTGATCAGGACATCAAAGAGCTTATCGGGTTCAGTTTCATTGGTAAAATTGGCACTTAGACGCATACGTACGGTGATCTCGGTCGAAAAGTGCGCTTTCACTCTTTGTATGGAGCCAACCTTCTGTACCCATCTATTTTGTGGAAGGACGGTGGACTAATAATACACATATCACTCATAACTAACCACGGTATACATTAGAATAATGTTAATTTCTTGGAACAGGGCTAGCATTAAATGTGGGTAATTTTGGATTTGGCAACGGTCATGCGCGATATTTCATATGCTGTCAAGGTGACACACATTTTAGAAGTGAATTAATAGGACGGTTAGTTAAAGAGTCTATAAACATTTTTGCTAGTAATAAGTGGATTATTTGCAGTGTACTTTTATTTGTATTTATTTCCGTGTAGATCGTGACTAATGAATGATCCCCAAAACTTTGGTGAATAATAAATTTGTGGTTCTTAAGTCTTTATTAACAAATTAATCGCCTTGCCTTAGTCTAGCAAAAACTTGAAAATGGCTGGACCGATTGTGATGAAATTTTGGTAAGTGGTAACTTTGGCAAGCCAAGAGGTTCCTAACAAAAAAAAAAGACATTGGCGTCGATTCCCTTGTTCACAAACTAAACTAAATTTAAGTTCAGTGCATCTTATTCTTTCTATTTCATTAAGAAAAGGACAGAAGATAAATATTAGTTTAGTCCCTTCGATCACTATTATTGATCGAAGTTTAGTCCTGTCAAATTAGTCAGCGCATGACGTAAATTGACGTATTTTTGGTAGGTATTTTTTAATCACGTCTAAACTTGTATAGGGAGTATCTTTATTTGACAGGACTAAACTAATATTTATCTTCTGTCCTTTTCTTGACAGCCGCGGCCGAATCGGACAACTCAACATCGGAAGGGTTAATGAAATAGAAAGAAAAAGATGCACTGAACTTAAATTTAGTTTAGTTTGTGAACAAGGCAATTGGCGCCATTGGCTAGTTAACAAATAAAAAAATGTTAGTATATACTAGCCGCTGCAGTGTATGCTGTTATAATCGTATGTAAATATTTGGTCGATTTTTAGTAAAAGTATGGGGAAGTCAATACACCGAAGTCTTAAAATGAAATCAAAAAGTTTAGCCTCTGGTTTCTATACAAGATGGAGATGACAATAGTAAAAAAATAAAAATACGGCAATAAATTAAACTAATCAATAGATAACTCATGATCCCCAGTCAGCGAATGTTCCAAGCAAAAAGACATTTTTTATTTTATTGGATTTGTATACAATAAATCCAATAAAATAAAAAATGTCTTTTTTTAATATCTATGTTAGAATTTATCTAATAGTTTTAAAATACTCCTTTGACTTGACTGCTTTCCCTTGTTTTCATTTATTGTCGTATTGTCATCTCTGTATTGTATGTTACCAAATCTTGTGTCAAGTGATTCGATTGTCATTTCAGTTAAGCGAGTTAGTAAATTCTTGTGTTTATCAGTTTCTCCAAAGCCGGGTGGAAGTTGTGCACATATTTAGAAACGATTTCCATGGAATACATATATCACAAGTAGCATTTAGAATGTAAATATTGTAGTTCCGCTAAGTTTTCAGATCGCCCAGTTCTCGAAAGATCTTCTGTACATAATTTTGGGACTAGATTACTTCGACATAACATTTTTATTCTGTTTATTTTGAGCTTCTCTTTTTCTGTTTATAACCGAAAAGGTGTACTCACAGGCGTGGGACGATTATACTTTTCTTTACAGGTTGCCGAAAATCCTTTTCCTATATCCCTCCTCCCATTTTAACTTAGGAATTACCTTATTCTTATCAATTTTATTCAAGTTAATATGTGTGTTACTGCAATTAGTGTTGCCAGTAATATCAAGAAAGTTAAAATAGTTTTTGCTTACCCGAGATTATTTAATCTTGCTATTTTTTTTTATTATATTTTGTAACTGGCGACAGTACTTGTAGTTAATAATTGTCTCCTCTTTATAGAACAATAATACATGTTTCTTTCTATTTTGATATTATGTATGTTTGTCTTTGGTAGGAAAGCAAAGTATGGTATGATCTTTCTTCCTGTTTCTTCGAGTAGTCGATATTTGATGTCTCTTTCTTATTTCTGAAGATGTTCGATGTTCAGTCCTTTACAGACGAACTGATTGACATGCACATCGCGGGAAATTAAAGCTACACTGTAATATTATTTTAATGGATAAAAAAACAGTTCTTTTAGAGAAACGTTCTGATTCTGTTTAATCAATACAGGGTGTTAGGGATATCGACGCGTATCTGTTACCATGAATTCAGTACTGGATTCTAGACCCATCAGTGGTGGAATATTTCACCGTTCTTTAAAAAAAAACAGCTGTTCTATACAACATTAGTTTTTGTTTATACTAAACCCGAAAAGGGGTCTGGGGGGAACTTTTTCTATGGGACCAACCTTGAAATCGCGAAAAAATGGTTGCCTGTAAAGTCGGTTTTACGGGCGAAGATTTTACGTGACAACGTCTTTTTCTCGGTAGAATATTTATTGATATGAATATAATTAAATTGCACAATAGGAACAAGGAATTGAATGATAGTTGAGTGGGAGAGAGACGCAAGGCATTCGGCGGGCCTCTCTCTCGTTCGGTGACTCATCGTAACGTTACCGAGCGTTACACTTTTTCATAAGTGACTCCCAGCCGCAACCTAATTTAAGACGTTGTCACGTCAAAAAAATCTGCTGTTACATACATACATTTGTGTTCACTTAAATCGACAAAATGTATGGAAGAGCTGATTTTTTTTTCGCGATTTCAAGGTTGGTCCCATAGAAAAAGTTGTTCAAAATGATGAGTACAGTGACCCCTTTTTGGGTTTAGTATAAACAAAAACTAATGTTGTATGTATATTTTGACGATGGTGTAGCAATTTCACTTTTGTATGAAACAGCAGATTTTTGTTAATAATTGACGAAAAATTTCTGTTTTAGTAGTCTAGAATTATGTGCTAAATTCAAGGTTTGCGCGTCTATATCCCTTGCACGGCTTGCACCGTGTATTGTGGTAAATTATAAAGTATAAATCACCGGAAAGAAAACTTAATCGATTGTTACCGATACATCGATTCGATCCATTTACGAAACAACTTTCGCATTTTCGAAACGTCTTTGGCATTAACGAAACAACTTTTGCATTTACGAAATTAGTTTTTGTGGGCATTGAGTATATGGTTTGTTCACGTTGTGCAAAGCTGGTTCCCACGCCGGTTCACCGGAGCACAAGCCGCCATCGAACCTGGAACTGTTCCCGGGATCGGGCAACCCGTCGCGCTCAACCAATGGTAACACGCGAACACATACATCATGAGAGATTGCATCTTTTTAGATCTGCCTGAAGTAGCGCATTCATGATTAAATTCGAATGACGTAAAACCATTAGTAAGTCATTGCAATGTAACGCTTATCTCATTATTATAAAGTATAAATTACCGTGATAACGAGTTACATTGCTATGACTTATTAATGGTTTTACGTCGATCGTGAAGGTGCCACCTGACTGTACTAAAATTTTAGATTAATTGTTTTGAATGATTGCTGTAAATATAACGTAATTCATTAATTAATTGTATTTTTTTTATTCAAAATTATGAAATAGTTTCGACTTAGGACAAAACTTTAGTGAGCTCTTTGAAACATTTATCCATAGTATTAATATGAATGATGTTTTTTTTTTACTTTTTTTTGTTTTCTGGAACAAAAGTCAACACAAAAATCAGCTGACAAATGTTCAACGCTCGTAAACTGCTGTGATTCGTTGAATTACCATCAACAGCTAATAACAACACTGGACTTGCTTAATTTTGACACGTCAATTAATTTTCGTTCCAGGCACCAGAGGGCTAATTCTCGTCATTTTAAGAACGTTCACAGTCTGATCTCAGCCCCAACTCCCAATCTGTCAAAAATACCTCGAATTTACCTACATTTTTGACAAGTTTTGGACATTGACTGTCGCTGAGATGAGATTGCATTGCGACTAGATTTTGAACGTGTTTAATTACGGGAATTGACCTTCTGATGTCAGTTCTGTACCAAAAGTAGATAATAGTTCTTAAACATTAAAATAGCTTTCATATTTAAAGAGAAATGCAATCTTTCACACGTCACCATACACCGACACAAATCGTTTAGAAAAATATAAGTAACTCGAGTAGTTCATAAAAATGCTTTTCTATTTTGTTAAAAACCGCTGACTGGACTCAGAGCAAAACAAAACACGTAGAGTAGATTATGATTTCAAGTTTGTACCCTTGCTTTGACAAAATTTTTCCGGCTTTTCAATGTTGCTTAAAACTTGTGTGGCGTTTTTGTGAAGTCTTAGTAAAAACGTATCAATAAATTGTCTTTTGGCTAAAAACTTAGGCTAAAATAACATCGTACCGGCTAAATATAAGTTTTTAACTAAGGGCAAATTTTTCAATCGACAGGTAATTTTTATTCGTAGAATACAATTGATGTCTGACAGTTTTTGTATGGAAGAACTGTCAAAAATTCAAAATTATTCGTCCGATAAAATTGTCTGGCATTGGAAAAATCTGCCCTAAATAAAATGATGCTGTGCATGTCAAAAGAAGAATCATAGAAACACCCGTGTGACGTTCAGTAGTGTTCGTTTGGATGCGATACATTTGATGGCATGCGCTTTCGAAACTTCAGCATAGCCATAATAACATGGTCATATCATGTAACTGTCAAACATTCATGACATTGTGAAAGGATTTCAAATTACCATACATACTCTCATAAACATTGATTGCAGTTTTTTATATTAAAATTGTTTGGTAGATACTACGAGTTGCTGTACCTATCATAAATTAGATTTAATGTAGAACTCATTTACAGGGTTATTTTAAATTGGCTAGCTAAACTCCGCAGTTACAATGTTTGACGTCTATCTATATCTTAACATGATAAAAAAAACAATTTGATTTTTTTGCGGGCTCGGCGACCCCAGTTTTTGTAGTCACTTGAAAATAATATCAGTGTAGAAAATCTGTTTTTTTGTTGTGCGTAAACTTCACAGAAGTGATGGGTGTCGATATCCAAACAGGATAAAACATAAGAAAACAGTTTTTTCTCAATTCATACTTCAAGTACTTAACAACACTGACAGCGGTCGTTTACCTCCCAAAAAAAAACATCAAATCTTATTGCATATTTTTGGGTTCCGTACCTCAAAAGGAAAAAAGGAACCTTATATGATCACTTCGTTGTCCATCTGTCAATACCCTTTTTCTCAGAAACGCGTGGAGTTTCAAGTTGAAATGAATATCAAATACTCAGGGCTGCAATCCCTTGAAGCAGTGAAAAAATCAAACTTCTAAGTCAACACAATCAAAAGATACGGGCGTTTATGTTCCGTTTATGGCGCATATTTAGTCGCAAGGTACTCAAAACCTATAGGGTACTTCCCGTTGACCTAGAATCATGAAATTTGCCAAGAAGCAAAGTCATGTAGCACAAGTAAAAGAAAAAATCAGAAAACGGTACCTTTGTAGTTACATACCTACGTACGGAACCCTCGGTGCGCGAGTCCGACTCGCACTTGACCGGTTTATTTTATTTTATCGTGTTTAGACATCGATTTCCATCCCGTCTGCAGAGTTCAGGTAGCCAATTGAAAGTAACCCCGTAGAAAGCATACTCCACCTTTATGAGGCCGAAATACTGAGGCAACCTTACCTAACATTGCATTATCGTTATCTTAAGGCGAAAGCGCCAGGGTAGCCCGCGAAATTCAATTTTTTTACTTTTTATGTAATTTGCGTGTCAGTGTCAGGTTGTATCTTGATCAAAATATGATTCGCGACAATAACAGGTACATATTTAGATAATTATAATCATTAATACATTTTCTAAGTTAGATTTCTACCATTAACACTTTTCCATAAGAGATTGTTCTTAAGGTAGAAATCTAACTTAGAAAGATGTATTAGTGATTCTAATGATTATAATTCTCTAAATATACCTGTTATTGTCGCGAATCATATTTTGATCAAGATACAACCTGACACTGACCTGAAAATTGCTAAAAACGTAAGAAAATTTGAATTTCGCGGTCTACCACTACCCATTCACTTTAACACGTAGTATCTACTAGAGGCGAATACACAATCTTCAGCATCAAGCTTTAACTAGCAAGTAAACGGAAAGATTTGGTTAACTACCGTTTATAATGTAATATCAATTGAATAATAGAATTTTTAGAAGTACAACATGGGTACAATAGAATAATTGAATTTGTTGCTGACGACTGTATATCCGCTTTAGGGCTCAAAGCATAATGTGGTTTTTTTAGCATCTGCGATCGGTGCTTTATTATAAGCCATATGGTAGCATTATGTTAAGAACTATAAGAATGCTCTTATAGTTCTCAATATAATGCTGCCCTAAGGGTACGTACACACTGACTGGTGGCTTGCTTAGCGCCTAGAGTCTAGCGAGTGAACTTGCGAGTAGCGAAGTGAATCGAACTCTCTAGAATTTTCGCACGCTAGTCGCCTAGCGTGTATCGAAGGATGTTAAGTCGGAAGTTAAGCTGGAAGTTAAAGCTCTAAGCAAGCCACCTGTCAGTGCGTACGTAGCCTTAGTAAACATGGCTAAGATAAATGTAATTAGTGGAAAGTCAACGATTGCTGTCGCTAACAGTTTCGCATTTATACTTTGGGCTTAACGCTTTTTGGCACACTGCAGCTAAAGCGAAACGGAAGCGAGCTAAAATACCTCCTACACTACCAGTAGGTACTCAGGGTGTAAGGGACATAAAAAATACAAACGTGCAATACCTATACGATCAAAATGTATGGGAGCAGCAGATCTTTTTCTATAGCAGCGTTCATAATCTCAGATAATTTACATTCCATCGCCACTTAAACAGTTATCTACTTTAGTGAAATGTATTCTAAGTTGATTTTTGAGTGACCATTTGTAACAAAAAGGTCCTAATAAGTTTTTGGTTGAAATGGAATTTGGACTTTGTTAAGTATGACATTCAGTTTATTCTTCCATAACTTGAAATATATCTCAAATTTTAAATTCAAATATAATCTAGACTTATAGTTTGCACGTCGATGTCCCTTGCATCGTATATAGCGTCTGTACCGTTAATTAAAAAACAAGGGGGTTTCGTTCACCACCGTTTCATTTCGCTGCGTTGTGATAAAAGCCAAGTTTAGCTAACTGTGTATTTTCGTACTAAAACTTATTGTCCCCGCAGCATCCCCATTGCCGTCGCCAGTTAAGTCGCCCGCGCGGACCCCAGTGGTCGCCAACAAAGGCCCCTGCTGCACTGCTCTCTATGACTTCGAGCCCGAAAATCAGGGCGAACTAGGATTTAAGGTAAGCTTTATTATCTAAATTATCGTATTTTTTACAGTCAGGGAAATTCATTGTTAGGCAAATTTAGACCCAACGTCACAACTGTCAAAGAATGACAGTTGTGATTTGAATATAATTATGTATAGACAATCTAAGTTGGACATTTTAGAAAAAATATAAGCAATTATTAATAAATATTTAAAGAGCAAGTGTGCCCAGAGGCTTTATTATCAACAAAGTCATCATTGTTCCGTTGCGCAAAAGAGAAGGCGCTATTCGTCCTGTATAACTCCTCTCTCTCTCTCTCGTGCTGATTTAATAACGACACTTAGGCTCAACCCACACCAAAAGAGCGTCGAAGCGCGGCGAAGCGGAACGCAGTTTCAGTGTCATATGAATTTTAACTTTATTTTCATTACTATAATACCTATTAACGCATGAGAAACTCGAACGAGTCGCGCGGATGCCAGCGGCGCCGCTGGAATTCCGGCGAATTGCCTTCTCTACCGAGCGGTTACGATAATAAGTATTATAGTAATGAAAATAAAGTTAAAATTCATATGACACTGAAACTGCGCTCCGCTTCGACGCTCTTTTGGTGTGAGTTGAGCCTTAGTGTACGAACTGAGTGAAAATGCGTCCAGCGGAGCGTTCAGCGTTGCGTGCAAGCGGCGAAGGAAGGAGAAGGCCGCCACTCAGGACACCTACGTGTTAATGCATCTGTTTGACACAAACGCCGCACGCCCCGCCCCGCTGAACGCTCGATTTAAGCGGGCACTCAGGCCGTACACTTACGCGTTATTATAATACCGTCACAGGAGGAGGACGGCCGCTGACTTTCTAGATCATGTATAAAAGCATGATACCTGACCCCAATATAAAGTCCTTACATATTTTACAAACTAATAAGATCCGATTTCACCAATGAAACTGAACGCAATCAACACATTTAAACCGCGTTCAAGAGCTGTCAAACTGCCAGTTACATAATGATTGTAGAATACTGACACTGACAGCTCTTGAACGCAGTTTAGATTTGCTGAACGCGTTTAGTTTCATTGGTGAGATTAGTAATCTCATAATTGTGAATGTAAATGTTTTGTTTCAGGAGAACGACGTGATCACGCTTATCAACAAAGTTGACGACAACTGGTTCGAGGGCTCGGTGAACGGAAAGACCGGTTACTTCCCCATCAGCTACGTGCAGGTCACTGTGCCGCTACCCAACATGTAAGCACCGCGACCACACCTAACCACCGACGTATTCATTCATTCCCTACTGATGTAACACAACTTTATACTGCTACGAAGACGAACCGATACAATGCGAGATCATATACAAGGGTTAATTAAATTAGCTAGTGAAACTCCGCAATCGTATCGACGATGTCAAAGTCAATTGTGGGAACTTGAAGTATTATTTGAGAAAATTAGTTTCTTTTTTGTTTAATCGTGTTTTAAGCTCACAGAAACAAAACTGTTTTTTTCTGAAACAAAAATGTGTAACCTTATGTGGTTACCAAATTTTTGTTTTAAATCATAAAGTCATGTTTTGTTCTCTTTAGATCTCGATACCCATCACATCTGCGAGGTTTCGCTTTAATTTAATTTGACCCCGTAGTACCCGCAAGGAATCTCAACTTGAACAATGGTATCAATGCCGAGTTGGCCCAACCTTTGTAAAGGTTGTGTTACACTTCTTACTCATTCGTTACGACGTCACGTTACGCAGTATTACGTAGATTTGAATCTATTATTGTGTCAAAAGCTCAATGGCAAGCTGTTTATAGTAACTCCTTTATTACGCTGAATAATTTGATGAACTATTTAATTTTATCGGTTCCAATTTGTCTTCCGGTGTATTTCACAGTTTCGTCATTCTTTTAAAGTAGCAGAATTTCTTTGACGATATTTCATCATGTCTTTCAATATAACAATACTCAAAATGTTATCAATCTTCCAAAGTTTAAAAATATAGTAATAAAATTGAATGTTTTTGACTTTCTAGATGTAAACATCTAATCTAATCTCGAGGAGATAATGCTACGAATTTTACTTATGAAATTATTTTGTATCGTACCTACCTACTGTTTGCATTTATTGCCAAAATAAGTAATTATTTAATATTACAATTATTGTAATAGAAATCATTGTAATCATGTTGCCATTTTACTTCATGACGATTTATATTAGTAATGAGTTGGGAATAAATTGCCGTTATTTTTATGTATTAGGTATTTTTAGTTTTAAAAGTGACTTACGCCAAATATACCAACATCAATTGGAGTACCTTTGCTCAGACTCGAAGGATGAGGAATCATATTGATTGTTAATAGCTAAAGTATGAAGTGCTGTCCACCTGTCCACATAGTAATAATGTTGCTGTGCGTATATAAAGTGGCAAGTGTATGCCAGACCTGTTGCATTCCAAATACATACAGCTCAAGTTTATCGATGTGGATACGATAAATAAGATTGATAATTTTAAGCAAAGTGATACGTCATGTCAATCGCAATACATTATTGCTGACGGCTCTCTGCCACGAAGCAGCAAAAAATCTGTAAAGTGATATTTTTAAACTAACGTTTGTATATTAGTTAAATATCGTGCATCTATTTTTTTAGGTGCAAGTATCCTTTGTATAGTATTCTCCTTTGACGTACTATTAGTTTATTTAGTTTATTAACCTAATTTGTACCGAAAAGTAAAGGCACAGGAACGGGATATTATAGTATGTATTAGGACTATATTATATAAAACTAGTTAACACATGCGATTAGATTTTATAGTTGTATGTTTGCGGGTAATTATTTAACTGAATGGAGAAAGTATACAATGTAACGTATATTATACAATTAATGTGAGAGTATAAGGGATGGAGTCGTAAGAGTTGTTGAATTATTGCCAGAAATCTATGGCGTTTCGATGTTTGATGTATTATTGGCAAGCTATAAAACATAATATAATGTAATTGTGATAACTATATATATCATGCTGTTGGTGCGGTGTCCTGTCATGTATTTTTTTATATTATATTGTTTATATTTTATTAAATACCAGTCCCCATTTACTTTTTCGACATTTCGCATAATAACTCCTTTAGTCATTACACTATTTAGGCTACCTATTTTAACTATATTTTAATGTGTATGATTGATACCAAAAAATATCGAAATTAGTAAATGTACATGGCCTCCATTCAATAGTAATGTTAAATGTACTTTAATTAATGCACTTGAGAGGTAAGATCTTAAATCGTCATATTATTCACTTTGTCCGATATTGATGTTGCAGTAATATTGAACATAAGTAATTTATAATAAATTCATCGCATCATTATTGTCGTAAACGGACCCCATTGTATCACATTTCTGGCATACAAAAGACAATACCTAGATCTAATGTTAGTTGTATGTAAGTTCATAAATAATTATTGTTCTATCTTCAAGTGTCTCTTAATATAAGTATTTTGAGTAAATAAATATATTCATCAATGTTACGAGGATGTCATGTTTCAATGTTTAATGTGAGGTGATACGGCGTGCACTGGACGTTACAATATGTCCGCCATCATGTAATATCGCTATGACCTTCTCAATATACATACCATTTAATCGAATGCAGTACGATCTTATCACTATCCTACAGAGCGGAATTAGACTGTTGTTGTTTTAAATGTGTATAAATTCTACTAGCTTGGGAATGAGTGAATGATTGATATGAACGATATGAACCTGTTTCCGTGTTCGATAAACTAGCCTAGCCTGCTCATGAGGAAAGCAAACAAAACTATAGGTACCTAAGCTCATAAAATGACACTCAAAATTTGCATGTACAGTCGCCAGCACAAATAAGTATGAAACAAAGAGCGAAAATCAATTAACTGCCTAATTAAATTATTGCCGAATTTTACAAACCGGCTATCAGGTATCGCTTCTACAATATAAGTTATAAATTACGATAAAATTAGCCAATTTTCATACTTATTTATGCTAATGGATGGATAATGATTCTTATCATTTCCAAGTTTTTGCTGGAAACCTGAGCTACTCACGTTAGCTACCTAGGAAACGTTAAAGGGACTAGTTTATCAAACATTCATTTTGTAGTTGTCCTATACTGTGTTGGTTCAGTGTTGCTTCACTTGTTACGTATGTCGAATCATTGGCTTCTTTGGTAATGATACTTGTTGTTACACGCTTCACAATTGACTCGATTTATTTTTAAAACAACGAATTGAAGGTATAATTCATTCAAATTTACATAAATACTGGTAAAAAAAACTTGCCAGTATCTTTAATGTAATATTGTAAGTCGAGTTATTCCAACAATAAGTACCATTATACTGAAAGGTGATTTGTTAGCATACCAAAGTATAATTACGTGTCGTAGCACTATCATTATATTGGATCCCAAAATATTTTGCTATTGATGCGAATACCTACGTCTGTTATAGTGTATTATTCTTGTTCATGTTACTGTAATCTTAAAATACTGTAATTTCATAGATTTAAACTTGACGATTTACGAGATGTAATAATGCAAATATTATTGATTTGTATTAAAAATTTATCCCGAAACTTATTGCTCGTTTTCGCCTCCTAATAAAATGTTAACAATTAAACACTTATTTTTGTTTCATTTAAATATGCTTACCTAATTTCTGTAGCCACAAGTATTCTCAAACTCAATTCTCTGTATATAACTGTAAGTAAAGGCTGTTTTTGTGTGGGATTATTTTCCTTCTAGGTTCCATGGCAGCCAACGACGCCGACAGGTTCAAATAGAACTTCATTTTGAAAATGCTTTATGTAAGCTTTACAGCAAATTCTTAAAAAAAAAAGAATTCAGTTTTACCTTCACGATAGGTCAAAATTAACATTAAAATGAAGATGAACAAATTATAATAATAGCCTCCCCGACCGTTTTCGGTCACGGTGGCCAATCTCAATGGAGATTAGCCAGGTACGCAGGAGATAATAAAGTGCACAAGTGTGTGCGCAAACCAAAGACATGTACCTATCTTAAATCTCTTTGGCGCAAACACAGTTGCACTCTCTGTTCCTTTACTCTCATAGTCCGATGGGACGGTAATCCGACACGACCGGGGAGAGTTCAGGCGCAGGACCAACGGCTTTACGTGCTTTCCGAGGCACGGGGGTAACAAATTACTTACGATGCAGCGATATTACTTTCAAATAACGTCGACGTTGCTTCGCCTAGAGTTAGATATAGAAATTTTATTTGAACCACGATTAAAAATAAATCTGCAGTTTCATACAAAAATGCTTCGTGCATTATTGTATGAAACAGCAGATTTTTTTTGATCACACGGTCGAAATATATGGAACCGTTTTTTTTTATTTAATTTTGTTAAACACATTTATACCGTCGCGTCGCCGTCGTCTGTAGACTGTACCTATACTTACATAGGCACTGAATACATACAAAATCTTGAAACCAGTTTTTTTATTTATTGCCTGGCCTAGAATAAGTAGGTACAGTCACGAGCAAAAGTATGTATAGGGTCAGGTGGGCTACAGTGAGCCAGTGGTACACAGAGAATCGGTATTATTATATTCAAAACTAGTAGTTACCGGATCATGGAACCGACACGTAGCAACGCGTTTCGTTACGTCTCCCTCACTCCCCAGTTGAGGGCGAGCGCCCGTTGTAAAGAAACCTTAAGTCTATTAGACACTAAATTTAATGGTATGTATGAAAAAAGAAAACGAAAACTTTTAATTTGAGTACATGACACAACTTTGAATTTTTTGTGGTTCACTGTTGCCCACCTGACCCTACACTTGGATTTATTCAAAGGCGATTTTCTCCTTTATTTTTGAATGAAATTTTAGATTAGTAGAAACATAGTATTTTCGAACCCATAGGTTCTGTGCGATGATCTCTCAGTTGGGACGATCAACAAAAATCAAGATTTTCATTTTCTCTTGAACCAGTAAGATTTTAATCACAATTTTCGTTTCACAAATTTTCCCAAAAGCATAATTTGCAATAAACATGATAATTATTCATACTTTTTCAGTATTAGGTCGTGTTTTACAAGATCACTCAATTGAAAATTGTCCACTCTGAGTGATCCATATAAACCGTTATAAATCTTAAACGTGGCTTTGAAACGAATCGAAATTTTGTTTAGCAGCTTTCACAATTAATTAAAATGCAGATTATAAACACATAGGCAGTATATTCTTGGATACGCGTTATGGCTTTTCTTCAGTTGTCCAGATTGAGAGATCCAGTTAATGAGTTCTAACTTTCCTTGTTTAGGTTTCACAAATTTTATACCTTACCATGAAGTTTTCACAATTATTTCCTAAATCCTCTTAAAATTTGGTTGGGATTGGAAGAGTTTTTTGAAAAGATCTCTCAATCCACACGCACATAGATTGAGAGATCCAGTTAATGAGTTCTAACTTTCCTTGTTTAGGTTTCACAAATTTTATACCTTACCATGAAGTTTTCACAATAGGCTATTTGACTGGTTTCTGATAAACATCTCAGATTATTTAATGGTGTCTAACGAGCCCACAAGAACCTATTACTTCAAATTGCATAATAATAATTCCATAATATTCTTTTAGAATATAGTAAATAAAAATGTACTGTTTAAATAAGCCGCCAAAACGCTATCTTTAACAATATGGCGTCGTGACGTCACAGTACACGTAAACAAACGTTGAAACGGTCGAGATACTAGACAAAAGTCATCTGTTCTGTCAACGATAGACAGAAATTGACTATATCATGACGTCATCATAAGTTCAGCCAATCCAGACCGTTTTCGACTACGTGGCGCCAGATTTAAAAAGATGAAGTTTTTTTAATAAATACATTGTTTTGTAGTAAAATTAATGCAAATCGATTTTAAAAGCGATAATCTATACGAGTGTCAATAATTATGACCTTATTTTTTACATTGTCAAATAGCCTATTATTTCCTAAATCCTCTTATAATTTGGTTGGGATTGGAAGAGTTTTTCGAAAATATCTCTCAATCCACACGCACATGGGTACTAATTATTTGTATAGGTACTTAGAATAGCTGTAGCGTGCCCCCTTTTTCGGCGCTCATGGTGGTTCTGCTGAAGGGAGCGTGACTAGCGCTATATATACTGACCACCTTCAAAGTCGATTTTCTCAAAAACGACTACGGTACCGATTTTGTTGTTCGAGTACTAATTATTTACCAAATATGGAAGCGATTGGCGGTGGTGGTCCGGCGGTAGTCACGGACATGCGACAAACACATGACGTAAGGCGTCTTGTAGCATTGTACTTGACGTTAGAGTTAAATGGCATGGCACTAATGCCATGGCCATTTAACTCTAACGTCAAGTCTCCACTGCTGGACATCATAGGCCTATCTAAATAGGCCTATGATGTCCAGCAGTGGAGTGCTAAAGGCTGATAAGTTCGTGGATGGATTGCCAACTAATTCAAGTTATGACCAATATTTATCCTAATACTGTGTATGTAATGACCAAATTAATGTAGTCGTAGTTTATAATTGAGAAGCTAATCTCAAATAAGACCAAACAAACTTGTGTAGGATGTGTCTGTGTAAGGTATAAAAATAAATACAACAAAAATCAGAAGTGAAAGATATTTATTTATTCAATCAGTTTCAATTAGTTACTTTAACTGGAATGATAAGAATATTGAGAATTTGTATGTGCTTAAGGCATATCTTTAGGATAGATAAGTTAGTTACCGCCACGAAGACGGAGTACCAAGTGAAGGGTAGATTCCTTCTGGATGTTGTAGTCGGACAATGTGCGTCCGTCTTCCAACTGCTTGCCCGCGAAGATAAGACGCTGCTGGTCTGGGGGGATTCCCTCCTTGTCCTGTATCTTGGCCTTTACATTCTCAATGGTGTCAGAAGGTTCAACCTCAAGGGTGATGGTTTTGCCAGTCAAGGTCTTGACGAAAATCTGCATTCCTCCACGGAGACGCAAAACCAAGTGGAGGGTGGATTCTTTCTGGATGTTGTAATCCGAAAGGGTGCGGCCATCTTCCAGTTGCTTGCCGGCGAAGATAAGACGCTGCTGGTCTGGGGGGATGCCTTCCTTGTCCTGTATCTTGGCCTTTACATTCTCGATCGTGTCTGAAGCTTCAACCTCCAGAGTTATTGTTTTGCCTGTCAAGGTCTTGACGAAAATCTGCATACCTCCACGGAGACGCAAAACCAAGTGGAGGGTGGATTCTTTCTGAATGTTATAATCCGAAAGGGTGCGGCCATCTTCCAGTTGCTTGCCAGCGAAGATGAGTCGCTGCTGGTCTGGTGGGATGCCTTCCTTGTCCTGTATCTTGGCCTTTACATTCTCGATAGTGTCTGAAGCTTCAACCTCCAGAGTTATAGTTTTGCCTGTCAAGGTCTTGACGAAAATCTGCATACCTCCACGGAGACGCAAGACCAAGTGGAGCGTGGATTCTTTCTGGATGTTGTAATCCGACAGGGTGCGGCCATCTTCCAGTTGCTTGCCAGCGAAGATGAGACGCTGCTGGTCTGGTGGGATGCCTTCCTTGTCCTGTATCTTGGCCTTTACATTCTCGATAGTGTCTGAAGCTTCAACCTCCAGAGTTATGGTTTTGCCTGTCAAGGTCTTGACGAAAATCTGCATACCTCCTCGGAGACGCAAGACCAAGTGGAGGGTGGATTCTTTCTGGATGTTGTAGTCAGAGAGAGTGCGACCATCTTCCAACTGCTTGCCAGCGAAGATAAGACGCTGCTGGTCTGGCGGGATGCCTTCCTTGTCCTGTATCTTGGCCTTTACATTCTCGATCGTGTCAGAAGCTTCAACCTCCAGAGTTATGGTTTTGCCTGTCAAGGTCTTGACGAAAATCTGCATACCTCCACGGAGACGCAAGACCAAGTGGAGCGTGGATTCTTTCTGGATGTTGTAGTCAGAGAGAGTGCGACCATCTTCCAACTGCTTGCCAGCGAAGATAAGACGCTGCTGGTCTGGCGGGATGCCTTCCTTGTCCTGTATCTTGGCCTTTACATTCTCGATCGTGTCTGAAGCTTCAACCTCCAGAGTTATGGTTTTGCCTGTCAAGGTCTTGACGAAAATCTGCATACCTCCTCGGAGACGCAAGACCAAGTGGAGGGTGGATTCTTTCTGGATGTTGTAGTCAGAGAGAGTGCGACCATCTTCCAACTGCTTGCCAGCGAAGATAAGACGCTGCTGGTCTGGCGGGATGCCTTCCTTGTCCTGTATCTTCGCCTTTACATTCTCGATTGTGTCTGATGCTTCAACCTCCAGCGTGATGGTTTTGCCAGTAAGGGTTTTGACGAATATTTGCATACCTCCTCGGAGACGCAGTACAAGATGGAGGGTGGATTCCTTCTGGATGTTATAGTCAGACAGTGTGCGTCCATCTTCCAACTGCTTGCCAGCAAAGATGAGTCGCTGCTGGTCTGGGGGGATGCCTTCCTTGTCTTGGATTTTAGCTTTTACATTCTCGATAGTATCAGAAGCCTCGACTTCAAGGGTGATAGTCTTACCAGTAAGGGTTTTAACGAAAATCTGCATACCACCACGGAGACGCAGAACAAGATGGAGGGTGGATTCCTTTTGGATGTTGTAGTCAGATAGTGTGCGACCATCTTCTAGCTGCTTTCCAGCGAAGATCAGTCGCTGCTGGTCTGGGGGGATGCCTTCCTTATCTTGGATTTTAGCTTTTACATTCTCAATAGTATCTGAAGGTTCCACTTCTAGTGTTATGGTTTTGCCTGTAAGTGTTTTAACGAATATTTGCATACCTCCTCGGAGACGCAGTACAAGATGGAGGGTGGATTCCTTCTGGATATTGTAGTCGGACAGTGTGCGTCCATCTTCCAACTGCTTGCCAGCGAAGATCAGTCGCTGCTGGTCTGGGGGGATGCCTTCCTTGTCTTGGATTTTAGCCTTCACATTTTCGATAGTATCTGAAGGCTCGACTTCAAGGGTGATAGTCTTACCGGTAAGGGTTTTAACGAAAATCTGCATACCACCACGGAGACGCAGAACAAGATGGAGGGTGGATTCCTTTTGGATGTTGTAGTCAGACAGTGTGCGACCGTCTTCCAGCTGCTTTCCAGCGAAGATCAGTCGCTGCTGATCTGGGGGAATGCCTTCTTTGTCTTGAATTTTAGCTTTTACATTTTCAATAGTGTCGGATGGCTCAACTTCAAGAGTAATAGTTTTACCCGTCAAGGTTTTCACGAAAATCTGCATTATGATATCTGTAACAATCGAGGAAAGCTATTTAGGACGGCAAAAACTATAAATTTGGTTGAAGTCTCCGATACGAGAAGGCTACCGAATTAGGACAAAGAACAAAGAAAGTTCGCGATCACAAAATGGCGTCGTAAAATGTAGATTCGTCAATTACCGTATCTGTTGTAAAACTAAAAATGACAACGTCATTTTACAACAGAGGGAAAATCAAAAGGTAGTTGTGAGTAACA
The DNA here is from genome assembly GCA_948474745.1 of Oligia latruncula. Taxonomy (NCBI): domain Eukaryota; kingdom Metazoa; phylum Arthropoda; class Insecta; order Lepidoptera; family Noctuidae; genus Oligia; species Oligia latruncula. The sequence continues at coordinate 11,854,205 of OX419699.1, forward strand.
ATGATAAATAATCGGATGAGCTTACCAATTTAAACTTAGCAGGAATAACAAGGTCAGTACAAAATATAAACTTACAATAAACACAAAACACTGCTTATTCAACGCGAGTTCAATCTCAAATTGATTTTCCAGATATCCACAAACACGAAAGCGAACCTCTTATTGAATGAAAACGATCTCTCATTCACTCTTTGAATGATTTGCAATTGATTTTTGGGAATGGACACCAGTCTTTTGTCTTAAAAGCGTTTACGCCGTACGGCATTTCATATAAACTTTCAAACCCTTATTTTTCGAAATGAAAGAACCGATTTTAATGAAACTTCATACGCTTAAGCACGATACAAAGGTCTAAAAAGTTAGTAGAAAACATTTTCGAAAAATAGTGTTACAGCCAAATTAGACCGATTTTAAATTTTCCTTATACACAGAGATATTCAGTTATTTTTTTTTTAATAAAACATTTCAAAAATATTCTCTACTAACATTTTAGACCTTTGTATCCTGCTTATGCTTACAAGTTTCATTAAAATCGGTTCATTAGTTTCGAAAAATAAGGTCAATGGATTAGCAATCCTTCAAAATGATTGAGATCGATAGTTTGTTACGCAATTAGGGAGTGCTTGCCTGTGGATGCTTCAATAAATTAAGGCCTCCACCCAGGGCTTGAAATATTTAAAAACTAAGCGACTCCAAGCTAAGGGCACCCGCCTAACTGCCAGGGCAGTTTATTTTTAATTGTTTCTTCCTCAGATTATAGATAAATTCTATAATCTGAGGTTTCTTCAGTTGATTTTTTTAAATGTTCTCAAGAAACAAGAATAATGCCCAGGATATTGTAATTTTTTAGAATATTTTTATAATTTAGAAGTATCATTATACGCTCTGCTTCCTTATCACTTAGAATATAATATCTTTATATCAATAAAATCTAAAGTATAAGAGCTATGCAATTGAAACTTTATAGATTTAATAAGTCAACCACTGACATCATATCCCGAAAATTTTGTTTATCTGGTATAATCCAAACCCAAGTTATGAAGGTTCAAAAATACGACGAAGTGCTTCGAGAAAAGGTAGGTAGTGCCTTGCGCTTCGCTTGGCTCGTCTTGGCGGGGGCACTCCCGTGCCCCCAGATTTAAAAGAGTGTCCTTGTAGTTTCTTACCCGTTCTACTCCATAGAGATTTACGTTTTGAAATTGGCAATGGGCAACTACTGCAACTAGCTTCACCGACTATTCGACTTTTAAATTGCTTATTAATGGTTAAATTGAAATAAATGCTTTGAGTTTCAGTTTGATTCTTACACCTTTGACAGTCGTTACAGGTAGGCCAACCAGTCTTACAAAGGGTCTTACATCGTATTACCCAGCATTGGGTTGTGGAGGTCAGCTAGCCAGTCACTCCATGTAAAAAATATTGATACAGCCCGATTCAAACTTTATGGTGGCCCGGAGGATGAGGCAAGTCACTGCGCAGTAACAAATTCACATGTCAGCGGGGTTGAAAACTGCCTTAAAGTTTGAATCTGGTTGTAATCAGCTGCATCCAGTTACACGGGAAGCCGACCGCCAAATAGTTGGAAAATCACTAGGTGATGGTGGATAGTGCAGTTGGTTTGGCTTGTGGCGGACTTGCAAGGATCCAATCAAAATGTAGTTTTCTGTGCACAAACAAAAATGATTTGATTTGATCGACTTGACTGGTTTGTAATTTGCAGGTGATTAACCTCCTAAGCCTCTAAGCGGGTAGGGCTTCGATTGGCTGGAGAATAGTCCGGTTAAACAATAGTCCGGTTACTCCGGTTAAGGGGGAAGCTCAAAGGTAGCCCGCGTAATTCAAATTTTCTTACGTTTTTTGCAATTTGCTGGTCAGTATTAAGTTGTACGTTGATTAGAATATGATTCGCGGCCGTAACAAATATGCATTTACAGAATTATAATCATTACAATCAGTAATACAACTTGTGAACTTAGTGTAATCCCCAAATGTCAAAATTTCATGAAATAGCCATTCTTGGGGATTGCATGGTCAAAGAGAGTTGTGTTGATGACTTTAATGATTATAATTCTGTAAATAAATATTTGTTACGGCCGCGAATCATATTTTAATCAACATACAACTTAATACTGACCAGCAAATTGCAAAAAACGTAAAAAAAAATGAATTTCGCGAGCTACCCTGGCGCTTTCGCCTTAAGCAGAAAGGCAACCCTCTAGAGTTGCATCAGCGAGTGGTCATGTCAAAAAAAAAAAAAATCTGCGATGCGTTTTTTTTAATGACTATAATAGTAAGAGAGTGCAACACTGATTCATAATGTCAAACATTTGATTGAACTAGATTGAACGGATTGAACCATTCTTCTTGAATCTATTTATTTTATAATCTGTGACGCGGGCGTATCGAAAGAAAATTGACTCTTGAAAAATTATAGAAAGAATATTTTTGTCATTATATATATCCAGTGATAACAGAAATCGCATAGTTTATGCGGCAAAATAATGTGTTAACTTAATACTGTATTGCTGCATTGCTGGTTTACATACAATTTCATTGTTCCAACCGCATTTAGTTACGTTTTTTTTTCTTTTGTAAACACGTTTGAGATATTTCCTAAAATTTTTATAACATACTGTTCCTGAATAAACTATGAGTCACTGGTTTAGCTCTAACGCATACAAGTGAAGTGTATAGGATCCAAATTGTTTGTGTTTTGAAAGATGGCCGATTTAATTCGTGCTATGGGGGCGCCGATCGGACCCCCAGTAAAGGATAAGTTGGGGTCTCCATCGACGGAATCTGAGGACGGTGGCGGTGATATCGCAGAGTTAGCGGCAGATTTAGAGCTGGATGAAGCTGATGGACCTAGCACTAATGGTATGTTAGTCAGACAATACAATTAAATGTGGCCTTATTTATTTGTGAGTTGCATGAATGGATGTTGACATAATGATGATTTGTATCAGGCGAAAGGCAGGCAGTGCTGGCCCCTCCTGAGACCGAGTGGTACCATGGACGACTGGATAGGTACACCTCTGAAGAAAGGCTTTGGGCTGCTGGAAAACTTGGGAGCTATCTAGGTAAGACATGCTTTTACAATTTTCTAATATATTTGTTGGCTGAGCTTCCTTTCAATGAAAATGCGCATAGCATATATAGCATTGTAACACAGTGGTATATTCAAGTAATTTACAGTTTAGTGAAAATAAAATTAAACTAAACTACAAATATAAGATGACAAAACAGAACCAGTTGCTAGGCAACAACTTAAGAAAAGAACTCTTAGAAACATAGTGCATTACACACAACCTTCATAGTTGAACACCCCCACTTAATCCACTATGTTGTGTGCAGAACACATGTTTCTGCTTACCAACTCCCTTAGTCATCATATCAGCAGGCATAAGGGTAGTCTCACAATATTCAACACAAATAACCCTTTGCTCTGCTAGCTCTCTAATGAAATGATATCTTATATTTATGTGTTTGGAACGTTTTCCAATAGCAGGAGTATAAACCAGCTTACTGGCACTTTGACTATCACTAAAAATAGTAACAGTAGTGTTATAGCCAGTCAGTTCAGAATATAATCCATTAACTGATATCACTTCCTTAGCGGCCTCACAGATTGCGATGTACTCAGCTTCAGCAGTACTTAACGAAACACAACGCTGTTTTAAGGACTGCCAAGACACCGCAGCACCACCGAAAATAAGGGTATAACCAGAGAAAGATTTCCCATCAGGCCCATTTCCCCAATCTGCATCTGCATAGGCAACCAAAGGCTTATTACATTTTTTGTAACACAGCGATAGTTCCGCTGTCCCCTTTAAATACCTAAGCACACGTTTCAGTGCCGCCATGTGAGTAGAATCGTTGCAGTTATTAAATTGACTCAGCATCGTAACTGCATACGATATATCAGGTCTTGTACAACATGCCAGGTATAATAGTGAACCGATAATTTCCTGATAACGAGTATTGTCGTTCTTTTCACCAGATTTCAGGCGAAGGTTCACTTCAACTGGCGTACTAACTTGTTTGCAGTCCGACATTCCATATTTCTGTAAGATTTTTGAAATGTATTTCTTTTGAGACAAGTGGATTTCACTACTACTCTTCCTCTCAATCCGGACTCCAAGACATTCTCTTGCCTCACCCAAATCCTTTATTTTGAAGGATCTGCCAATCTGAAGTTTCACCGTCCTGGCTTCTACAGCTCTATTTGTAAATATATAAAAATCATCCACGTACAGAGCTATTACAGTGAAAATTTCATTATGAATTTTTGTGTAGACACACTGGTCATATTTAGACCTAGAAAAACCCATCTTTATTATATGGTCATGAATCTTTTGATTCCAACACCTGGCAGCTTGTTTCAGGCCATATATGGCTTTCTTCAATTTGCAAACCTTGCCTTCACTCCCCTCTTGAACAAAAGATTGTGGCTGTTCCATATAAATTTCTTCACGCAGATCTCCATTTAGAAAAGCGGTGGTAACGTCAATATGATGAACGCTCAGGTTTTTCTCAACTGCCAGTGCTAGTAGAAGACGAATCGACGACATCTTGACTACCGGTGCAAATGTTTCAAAATAGTCTTCACCAGGTTTTTGCGAATAACCCTTAGCAACCAGCCTGGCCTTATGGCGCTGAGTGCTGCCATCCGCTCCAATCTTTAACTTGAAGACCCATTTTGTTTTAATAACATTAGCGTCTAACGGTCGATCAACTAATTCCCAGGTTCCATTCACCTTCAAGGAATTGAACTCGTCCTCCATCGCTTCCACCCAAAACTTCTTGTCAGAACGGTCCATAGCATCCTTAACAGAAATAGGATCAGGATCTTCTGACACATGGAAATTATATACCATGTCTTTTTCTCGTTTCGGAACCCTATTCCGAGCAGGGTAACGTCTTGCACTTTGTAAATTTTCTGCCGTAGGATTCTCTACGTCAACAGAATCAATAGAGTCATAAAAAGTCTCTCTAGAATCCGATCTCGTCAGTGAACTAGCCCTCGCTGTACTAGATGCACTTTCAGATTCTTCTTCATTCGAACTAGCCACCGGAACCCCCACTGCAACAGGACCAGCAATGCTTGGCACCTCTGGTTGAGTAGTGGAACGACTAACTCCTGGAATGTCATACTGTAATTCTATAACTACAGCATCCTTCTTAGAAACAGGAACAGCAGCTTCTTGTTTCTCTTTAATAATCATGGGAACGTTTTCCATAAACGTAGCATCTCGAGCGATGACAATCCTCGTTGGATCATCCTTCAAATTTATAAATCGGTACGCCTTCGAATTGGTTGAATACCCAGTCATTATCATTTGAATCGTTTTTGGATCAAACTTCTTGCGACTATGATCCTTTACCAGAACCTGAGCTCTACATCCGAATATTTTCAGATTCGATAGATCAACTCTCTCTCCTGTAAAAACCTCCTCTGGAACTTTATCCTTGAGGGCCATTGTTGGAGATCGGTTCTTCAGGTACACGGCACAACCAACAGCTTCGCCCCAGAATCTCTTGTCCAAACCAGCTTCATGCACCATACATCTAGCCTTCTCAGTTATTGTGCGGATTGTGCGCTCCGCAACTCCATTCTGTTGAGGAGTGTAAGGTACTGATCTCTGGTGTTGGATCCCATGTTTCTTCAGGAAACCTTGAAATTCTCCATTGGTGTATTCAGTGCCATTATCGCTACGAAATTTCTTTATTTTCTTTCCCGTCTGATTTTCAACTAGTGCCTTGAATTCCATGAATTTAGCGAAAACTTCGGTCTTGGATTTCAACAAATAGCCAAATGTTTTTCGGCTAAAGTCATCCACAAAAATCAGGTAGTACCTGTTACCGCCCCAGGATTCCACTTCCATAGGGCCCGCTAAATCCGAATGCACGAGTTCAAGAAAGTCTTTTGCTCTCTTACTTTTACCTTTCGGAAACATTTTGACGCACGCCTTCCCTTTACAGCAACTTTCACAAGGTTCCGTGCTCACCTCTTTAAAAGTCAGACCATCTGCCAAACTTTTTAACTTCACCATCAGAGCTCCACTCAGGTGACCTAGTCTTCTGTGCCACAAATCAAAACTAGCACGAGGAGATTCTTCTAGAGGACACGTCAGAACCATTGCTGCTTCTCTACCTAAAACATATAACCCCTGTTTCAGTGGTGCTGTCAATACTGGCTTTCCAATTACTTTTACCTTGTAATCCTTTTGGTAAACCTTACAACAAGTCTCATCGAAAACAACAGTGCAACCCTTAGCACACATTTTACTAACCGACAGCAAGTTTGTCGTCAAACCTGGAAGCATAAGTACATCTTCGAACCTCACAGAGCGCCCCATGACATACACATCCCCTTGTTCACTAGATACAATTTTATTATTGTTCGCGGTTGTCACTAGCTTAGAACTAGTGGACTGTCTATCTTCTAGAATATGCACGTTAGACGTCATGTGTGATGTAGCTCCGGAATCTACGACCCAATGGCCCTCACCAACCGTCATAGATAGAGCAGCCATTAGACCCGAGGTCTCCTTATTGTCTTTCTTCTTATTGAAATATGTGTTTTTGTTGTCTTCAGACTTGTCTCCCGTTTTACGACGTTGACACTGCCATTTATAATGCCCTTTCTTCTTACACAAATGGCATATAATACTCTTTTTGAAGTTTGACATCAGTGCCGTTGCCGTGTCATCTTCAGCTGTGTTCATTGAGCTGCTTTTTCTCAAGCTTTCTTTGAGCAACGCTGCTTGCACAGACTCTGTTGTAATCTTCATGCTTGAATGCTCCAATGTCATCACCAGAGGATTGTATGCATCGGTTAAACCGGCCAACATAATGATCCCAACAAATTCATCATCCAGACCTGCCTTTATGCTAAGTAATGACTGGCTGGTTGATAGGATGTCATTGAGATATTCCTCCATTGACGAAAACATTGTCAATTTGGCGCTAAATAATTTCCGCAACAGATATAGCCGTCGCAGTAACCCGCCATCAGCATAAGATTTTTGCAGCGCTTGCCAAGTATCTCTCGCTGTCTTGTGTTGCATGATCATTGGATAAATATTTTCCTTGCACATGAGGCAGATCTTACTCCGAGCTTTGGCATCCTTTCTTTTAGCCTCCGCAGAGTCTGCCACAAAATCATCATTCACACACTCCCACAGATCGAGGTCGATCAGAAACATTTCCATGGCAAAAGCCCACGTACCATAATTGGCTTGGCCTGCCAATCTCTCAACACTCTTTACAACAGCTTCCATATTCGAAATTGAGATACTTTTATTTTGCTCAGATATTACACCAGATCACGTCTGGGCCCATAACCTGTTGGCTGAGCTTCCTTTCAATGAAAATGCGCATAGCATATATAGCATTGTAACACAGTGGTATATTCAAGTAATTTACAGTTTAGTGAAAATAAAATTAAACTAAACTACAAATATAAGATGACAAAACAGAACCAGTTGCTAGGCAACAACTTAAGAAAAGAACTCTTAGAAACATAGTGCATTACACACAACCTTCATAGTTGAACAATATTTATTGAAATGTTTTCATTTTAGACCCCAGAGATCTAAGACCACAAATGTCTAGGTGTTAGTGAATAGCAATTGAGTAGCAAGAGGTTAAATGAATTTATAAGCCAAGCCTGAATCTTCCGCTACAATATTAACATGTTTAAATACTTACTATAATATTCAGAGTATCTACTTGATGCTACAATAAACCATTAAACATACACCCCCTTATTCATAAACGGTGCTTAAAGTTAAATAAGTAACTTTAATCATCATTTATAAATAAACCTCATAGCTTGTGATCAAGTTAAGAATTGTTAAAACTAAATATTGTACTTCCTTATCACAGTTCTGTTATCTTAATGAATTTATACAAAACAAATGAATGATTTTCCTCATAGTTGAGTTCAAACAAAATATCCTAAATCAATACACAAGACATATTTCTAACTGTTCATAAAAAAATGTATTAAATATCTGCCTTATTATTGTTGTTATCATTATAGCCTCAGGAACACACCAAATTTGGTGTTGAAAAATAACTAAATAATAGAGGGACAATTTTTTTAATTTTAAGAATGTTCACAGTCTAATCTCAGTGTCAGTCTGTCAAAAAAAAAAAAACCTCTAATTTCCCTACATTTTTGTCAAGTTTTTGTCATTGAGTGTTGTTGAGATGAGATTGCGATTAGATTTTGAATGTTTTTAATTTCGAGAATTAGCCTTCAGTTTTCAAATGTCATAACTAATAGAATGACCAAAAAAAGTTTTATCAAATGAAATCATTAAAATAGCTTGTAGGCACATTTAATTACAAACTTTCAGTCATAACAATACACAAAGTCTAATGAAACAGTTCCCATGATGTTTTCTATGAGAAAGAATAATGCAATTACAATTAATGACATTTCCTATAAGAATCTATATTATTATAATAAAGTTGAAGAGTTTGTTTGTTTGAATGCACAAACCTCTGGAACTACCAGTCAGACTTTTTTTTTTTGCATACATAATCAGCCTATAATGTTCCAACAGTTCTCACTGCTGGGACATGGGCCTCCTCTCTGTGAGAGGGAGTGGGCAGTAATCCACCACGCGGGCCCAGTGCGGGTTGGTAGATGTCACATGTCTTCGAATTTTTGGTTCTAGGACATGCCAGTTTCGTCACGATGTTTTCCTTCACCGTTTTGAGAGCAGTGGTGTTGAAATCATTTACACAAAGTAAAGCGCTTGTCTGGGTACGAACCTACGACCTAACAACTCGTAATTCGCGGCCGTTACCACTTGGCCACCACTGCTCTTTTTTGCAAATTGTAGCCCTTAACTTGTGAAATATTATTAAAGGCTATTTAACATCACGCTACAACCGCTTAGGAGCCAAGCAAAAACAAAAAAAAAAAGAGTCGGAAACTGCAAGTGAAATGAAGTACCAGCAGGCGATGCAATTCTGTATTTTATGTTAAAACAAGATGTTTCACGCAGACGAAGTCGCGGGCAGAAGCTATTTGATAATAACTACAATGTAAGATTCATTGTTCTGTTGTTTTCACTTGTTCAACAATGATAACACAATGTAGGTAGTTTCGTATGTATATGGTTACTAGTTTTTATTATCAAGTCATATTACAAAGTTGGTACAATGGGATGTTATTGTATGTATGCATTTGTAACAGAATAACATTTTTTTAAGACTGTTGATGTTCAAGACAATGTTCTGAACTGAAGTATGATGATTATTATTATATTATAAAATAATTGATTTTATAATATAATAATAATCATCATACTTTATATATAAAAATCAATTGACGTTCGTTAGTCTCGCAAATACTTGAAAATGGTTCATCTGATTGTGATGAAACTATGATAAGTTTTTCGCACGGGTACAGTCAACATCAAAAGTAGATGATAAAAACCAGAAATTCAATAGGAGTCAAAACTGATTACGAATATATGGCAGCTGTACTAGTAGTAAATGTTTGGTATAATTTACAATCACATACTTTTGAATTACTTCGACGCCACACAGGTCTGACGCGAACTCCGTTCATTAGTATTGAATTTCTGATTTTGATCATCTACTTTTGCTGTTGACTGTACAATGTAGATAGTCACACCCCGCGCCCACCGACCGTTTCTAAGATAATTATTAATTTTAATGATATGCTGTACCTAAATGGCAATTTTGATCTACATGAAATGCACAACGTATCTAATGTATTTAATTGGTTATGGAATAATACTGTATTGTTTAAAATAGCTTGGTAAATAACCCAATTTTTTTTTGTAATATGTAAAAGTTGAAAACTGACCAAGTGCGAATCGGACTCGCACACGAAGGGTTCCGTACCACAAGGCAAAAACGCCGAAAATGACGTTTGTTGTATGGGAGCCCCCTTAAATATTAATTTTGTTCTCTTTTTAGTATTTGTCTCTTTTTAGTAATAGGGTCCCGTTTTTACCCATTGGGTACGGAACCCTAAAAATGGTTGAACCAGCCCTCGCGGTACGCGTCCAGGTCATCTCGCCACCGCTTTCTGGGCCTACCTCGGTGGCGCCGTCCATCTTCAGGCACCCATTGTGAGGAAACTTGCCCAGCGGTCATCCTGCTTGCGGTTGATATGACCCAATGTAAACTTTTTGCTAGAATAACTTATTTAAAATGATATTCCTTTTCAGTACGAGAGAGTGATCGAAAACCAGGATCATATGTTTTGAGTTACTTGGGCCGCACTGGAATTAATCATTTTAGGTAAGTAAATATTGATCTTCTAATAATAATTATGTGTTACTAGCGACCCACCCCTGCTTCGCGCGGTTTTTACGACTTGAGAACGATGTTTCTCAAGTATATGTAGATAAGATTCACAGAAACCTTTCGGAATGAATTCTCAAAAACCATGCGGTTTTCATCATCCGTTGTTTAGTCATCCAATATCTGTTGCTTAGTTTAGAAGAACAATGCGGTCACACATCAGACACGAGAAGCAACTTTAATTTATAATAATAATATGCATAGATTTCCCCTAAATACAATTACTTATTGATTTACCATGCAATGCAATTTTGAACTGTGTTATTAATTAATTCTACGATGTTCGTTTTTCTTTTTCCTTCCTGTTTCATTTATTGTGTTTTGTGACCTACAGAATAACTGCGGTATGTGGCGATTATTACATCGGCGGTCGTCAGTTTGACTCGCTGACCGAGCTCGTGGGCTTCTACAGCCACTGCTCTGACCTCCTGAAGAGAGAGCGGCTCGTGGAGCCAGTGCCGCCACCCGAACCTGTCAACGATAAAAAGGTATAAACCACACACATAAACTCACGCCGTTTAAACCAAATTGCATTCAATTATGCTATAGTTCGACACTGCGTCAATCAGTCATCAGCTCCACAAGGTTTCGACCTTGCACATCCCATTACATCTGTGAAGTTTCACTAGTTAATTTAATTTAGAGGGAAGTAATATTTATTGCGAAAAAAGTCCTAGTAAAGAATTCTTACCAGGATTATCTTCACTTATGGCATTAGAAATACATACAGCATGTGTGATTAAAACAATATTAGCTGTCAAACGTCCCAAATCAGAAGAAAGAGAAATCAGTTTATTGAAAAAATCTCGAAATGTATTAGTTTCACACAGTATTTATAATTCCTAAATAAAGGTAAGTAATCCTGATGATAAATCTTCAATTGAATTTTTTCGCAGATTTGTCTTTATTTGAACTTATTTTCCTGGGTTAATTATCGATACATCTGATGATATTTTACCTAATATTTATGTATTGAATTGTTTTGTTGACAGAGGGTAGTAGCAATACTCCCCTACACGAAGATGCCCGACACAGACGAGCTTACCTTCCAGAAGGGAGACATATTCTTTCTGCACAACGACATGGGTGACGGCTGGCTCTGGGTCACTGCACATCGGTGAGATATTCTTACTGATTCTGTTAGCCTGTATCATCCTACTGCTTGGCAAAGTACTCTCCTCGTGTCTTCCAACTCTTTCGATCTAGGGCTTAAGTGGACCACTATACTATGCCACTATCGAAATATAGTTTGCTAGATTTGGCTGTTTCATGCGGAAGTGTATAAGCCAGACCTGTTTCAGAAATTGTATCTTGTCCCTCATGTGACGAGGGCAGATTGACTTATAAAGCTTTTTCGTGTTACCCAGTAACTGGTTTGTGGCGGTCAGATAAGCAGTTGCTCCATGTCTTCTTCCTTTCGTGTCGACGGTACTTTGATTGATTATATTATTATATTGGTACAGCCCATTTATAGGTGGCCACGTCCATGTTACATACTGGTATTTAGTTGCATCTGAACCACAACACAGTTGGGAAAAGGCTAGGCAGATGATGATTTGAATTACATACAGTTTTCGTGTCGACGGTACTTTGATTGATTATTATTATTATTATATTGGTACAGCCCAGTTATAGGTGGCCACGTCCATGTTACATACTGGTATTTAGCTGCATCTGAACCACAACACAGTTGGGAAAAGGCTAGGCAGATGATGATTTGAATTACATACAGTTTTCGTGTCGACGGTACTTTGATTGATTATTATTATATTGGTACAGCCCAGTTATAGGTGGCCACGTCCATGTTACATACTGGTATTTAGCTGCATCTGAACCACAACACAGTTGGGAAAAGGCTAGGCAGATGATTATTTGAATTACATACAATTTTCGGTGTACCCACACATATACTTTGCTGATATAAAAGTCATGGCCAAAAACGTGACACAGACCATGTCGCTCTACTATGAGTAACTGTTCATTCAAGTAGATAATTCCCGATATCTTGCCTTGGCATCAATGCGTCCGTTTATTTTCCGATATCTAACATCCTGCTATTAAATGTACAACTAATGCGTAGTTCCCTTGAACGCCTATTATATTTAGAAAGGGTCTAGCGTTCGTAGCACAATTTATTTACAGGTCAATGGTCACTATAGCGTAGGAAGGAAGTCAATATAGTAGGCATGATTGGTTATTTATTTTATTGTGATAATACGCTATTTTGTTTTGGGAGCAATGCAAACGACCCCGACTTACGAGTTGTAGGTCGTAGGTTCGAACCCTGACTGGCGCTTTACTTTGTGTAAATTATTACATCACCGCTGTTCTCAAAACGGTGAAGGAAAACATCGTGAGGAAACCGGCATGTCATAGAACCAAAAAATCGAAGACATGTGACATCTACCATTCCTGCACTGGGCCTCCGTGGTGGATTACGGCCCACGCCCTCTCACAGAGAGAAGGCCTGTGTCCCATTAGTGGGAACATTATAGAGTGGGATTATGGTTAACCATTGTAGGTGGTGTTTAATTAGGTTAAACATGACTGCAATACTTCATTTATTAGCTTCATTTATTTCGATTTATTAGCGCATATGATTTTCCTTATGTCCCTTGAAATCCCATTTACCTGTTTAGTTTGGATCATTGTCTGGTATAATATGCTAGTGTCGTGCAGTGAATATGTTTAATTTAGAAACAAATATTTGTCTGAACAGAACTGGAGAGCAAGGAATGATCTTCAGAGAGTTGGTTGAGGATCTTGACCCATCAATAGATCCAAACACAGTCTTCTCATGGTTCCATCCCAACTGCACTAAGAGTGAGGCAGTGGACATGTTAGTCAAGGCTGGACCAGGGAGTTTCCTCGTGAGACCCTCGGACAATTCACCCGGGGACTACTCCTTGTTCTTCCACATTAACAACCAGATCCAAAGGTTCAGGATAGAGAAGAAAGGCGTGAGGTATCTCATGGGTGGGAGGACGTTTGAATGCTTGGATGCTGTCATCAATAGGTACAGGAAGGAGCAGATTGTTGAAGGACATACTTTGGGACAACCGGTGAGTTTGTTTTAATGTACTATTTGCATTATTATCATATATTTGATGTTTGGGTAGCATAAACAAAATAATGCTTTGTATTATAGAAACGAAACTATCAAACACACAGCTCTGGGTTTAGTATGTGATCAGTTTTGCTATGGCGACATATTTACGTTTTATTGACGATGTATTTTTTACTTTCGTTTTATTTTAATACTTGAAAAAGAAGATAAGAAAGGAAATACATTTCTTGCGCTTTTTTCTAACCCTGTAATAATTGATTCATGACTTTCGCTTCCTTATAATTTCTTATCACGCCTGGAAAGAGTTTTGCATGTTTTTGAAGTATTAAAACTTGCATAACCTATATAAAATGTATCTGCATTGTAAACAAATTATCGTAAGTTATCACGACATAAAAGGCATTTGTAAATATTTCATACATATTCACAATAATTTGATAAGATAGGAGATTAGTATCAAGTACATGATTGTTTTAGTACATGATTGTTTTTGCGTCGCATATTTTTATCTGTTTATCATTCACAACAGAAAAATTGAAGAGAGAGGACATAATAACCTAAAATGTTTCAAACTTTTACTCAGTACGATAATTATTTCGCGGTAATTTTAATTGTACTTTATACAGGGTGGCAGGGTCGTCAATGCGCAACCTTTTTTTAACGGATTCAGTACATGATTCTGGATTTTTGTCTGTTATATAAGAATAATTAGCTGTTCCAAACATTTTGACTGCGAAGTTATTGCACTTTTCTATGAAACAACTACTTAATTTAATTTCTTTTCTGAGTGATAACCGACGACAAATTTCTACGCTAGGGGTCTAGTATGCTGAATTCATGGTTACAGTTTGCGCGTTGATGTCCCTGCCACCCTGTATTTAAGGACCATTTTATTTATATTTTGGTTTAAATAATGTAAATGTAATGTGGATTGAAGTGTTTGTGACTCACCCTTCAAACTTCAACACAACGTGCATCTACAACAGTTTCTTTAAAAGCCGCCATTTTTTCTTCTCAACAGCTAATAGCGGAAGGCCATGTCATCGAACCACAACAAAGTACAACCGGGGCAGCTGCTGAGAAGATCTACGCTACATTACGCGAGTGCCGTGACCAAATAGGCCTGAAGAAGACCAAGGGAATCAAACACCAAGGCTATCTCAACAAGAAGTCGGATAAGGGAGCGAAGAAATGGAAGGCGCTGTACTTTGTGTTGTTGCAAGAAGGGACTGACACGCATCTGTACTTCTATGACTCGCCGAAGAGGACGAAGCCTAAAGGATTGATTGACCTGTCGTGCGCTTACCTTTATCAGGTGAGAATTTGTTTTTCTTAAATATGATAATGTTTTCAACATATTTCTAAGCGTGTATTTTGAAACTTAAATTACGAACACCGCTCTTACTGCTACGACATAAAGGCGCTGTCAATGTCAAGTAGTTACCATGGAAGTGTGGTTACTGTACTGTAAAATCAATTGTAGGTCTGCAGTCCGAGGTTTTGTTCTCCGATTGAGATTTTTATAGCAAGATTTTTAAATGATGCAAATTTACAGTCTAGCTATGACAGTATATTAATTACTAGCCGCGCCCCCCGGTTTCACCCTCATAAGTCTCGATCCCGTGGGAATATCGGGATAAAGAGATACCAAATTTCCTCTAAATCGGTTCAGCGGTTTAAGCGTGAAGAGGTAACAGACAAACAGACAGACTTTCGCATTTATAATATTAGTATAGATTGCCTTGCGCATTAGAAAATCTCAATTCTTGATTCTTGTTCCTAGGTCCATGAGTCTCTCTGGGACCGTGAATTCTGTTTCCAACTGGTGGAGCGTGCGTTACCGTGCCTGTCAACCCACACGTTTCTCGCTGCTAACTCCGCGACCGAAGAACGCGCCTGGCTTGATGCGCTTAGGCCGCTTTGTGTGCCGCAACAGGCGAGACATCAGTGTAAGGTATGTATTCTTTACAAATAGTATATTTAATTTTAGTACTATGCATTAAGCTTTGTATTAAGTAAGGACAGTAATTAATTTTAATAGTGATTTGTGGTAAATAATAATTTTGCTTTATGTAAATTTGAAGGTGTTTATTGTATTGTTTTTTTTCTCTTTTTATTCGGATCGTGTATCTTAAACAATATTTGCATGCCGTAAGGTAAAATGTACTGGGACTCTCCACAAAATAACCATATTATATGTATACCTACATTTTTGGCAAATAAATGATTTCTTTCTTTCTTTCTTTCTTCTTCTATGACTATAGTAACGGAGTCATGGGTTAAGATTGGGTTTCATAAGAAAGCGTGCCATCACAAAACGGCCGAAAAAAACGGCAATTTACGGTTGAAAATGAGTGATTTTCACCCATGATTAAACTTTACTGTTTCAAAACACGTTCTCTATGTATAGACAGCTGCCATTTTGCTAATTCTATATCACGGCATCACTCTTATGAAACCCAAACATTAACGACAGTTTGGGTTGTCGGAAGGCCTGTGCTTCTGTGCGGTTATATGCATCAGCATACAAGTAACAGCCACATACTTCAATTCATAATCTCAGATAGTTTATATTCCATCGCCACTTAATCAATTATCTACTTGAGCTTTATGTATTCTAAGTTGATTTTTGAATGACAAATGTAACAAAAAGGTCCTATTAAGTTTTTGGTTTTTTGACATTCAGTTTTTTGTTCCATAACTTGATAATTATCTCAAATTCTGAATTCAAATATAGGTAGCGTGAATTTGTTGATGACCGTCACAGCCGTCTCCTGCAAGTGTTATGTTGTGACTTAGACTTTTAAGCGTCTGTAGTATGATTAAATCTGAGTTCCCTTCCCAAGGTGGCGCGCGTAGTTTGGCTGCGAGCGTTACGCGTACGCTGCCTAACTGCACACCGTCTTCCTGCACGGTTAGCACCCCGCCCGCATCTTCGCCTGGCTTTAGGCGCAGCGCCCGTGGCTTCAACCAAGCCACGTCCCTCGCCCGACCCGCACTGGGATGACGAGTTTGTGTTCGAGTGAGTACAAACACACGCACATACATATTGAATAGCTTTGACGACGTTCGTATATTGGACGCCCGGGATACGGGACGCACACACGGGCAAAAACGTAACGTGGTTTTATTTCATCCGCTGAAATGTCTTATACACAAGCAACAAATGTAAAGCTGTTCAAATGACGAGAACTTAGCGTGGTGATTGACTTTTCGTTTGGCGAAACCATTATCTGCCTAGCCTTTTCCTAACTATGTTGGGGTCGGCTTCCAGTCTAACCGGATGCAGCTGAATACCAGTATTTTACATGGAGCGACTGCCTATCTGACCAAAAATCGAAATTAATATTAATCGGTCAAAAACATAGCTAATTTTTAAAATTGTTTAATAAATAATTTCGTTTTACAGCGACGTGCCTCCCGATGTAACTTCGTTTACAATCACTGTCCATAACACGGGGAAGAGAGGAAAAGAATCTGAAGTAAGTAAAACAATATTGAATGTAAATAAATTTTAAAGGTTTTTCAGAGATTCTTATGTATGAATTGTGTTTCAGGTTGCTGAACTGACTATCGAACTAGCGAATCTGGCGAACGGTGAAGAGATCGAGGAATGGTACCCACTCGCGGGCATGACGCCTATTGGGGAGTGGGGATCTTTAAGACTGCGTATAAGGTATCTTTTAACACTTTTTCTTAAGATACTGTCAAAAACTGGCCAAGTGCGAGTCGGACTCGCACACGAAGGGTTCCGTACCACAAGGCAAAAACGCTGAAAAAAACACGTTTGTTGTATGGGAGCCCCCTTAAATA
The DNA here is from genome assembly GCA_948474745.1 of Oligia latruncula. Classification (NCBI taxonomy): domain Eukaryota; kingdom Metazoa; phylum Arthropoda; class Insecta; order Lepidoptera; family Noctuidae; genus Oligia; species Oligia latruncula. The sequence continues at coordinate 11,871,441 of OX419699.1, forward strand.
TTTATTTTATTTTGTTTTTAGTATTTGTTGTTATAGCAGCAACAGAAATACATAATTTGTGAAAATTTCAACTGTCTAGCTACCGCGGTTCTTGAGATACAGCCTGGTGACAGACAGACGGACGGACGGACGGACGGACAGACAGCGAAGTCTTAGTAATAGGGTTCCGTTTTTACCCTTTGGGTACGGAACCCTAAAAAACAATTGAATAATGCCACAGTGTTTACACTAGCTTCAAAACCACGGATGCGTTTAAAAACTGGCAGAAAGCGAGGTTGTTAAAGGTAGATCTATAATGCCAGAAATGAGACAGCAGAATTGTTAGCACTCATTTTCGTGTCTAGATGTGACCGATTTACTTACAATCAAAGTTCTAGATGTGAATAGTCGTGTCTAAATTTACAGATACATGCAAGAATTGGTGATGCCTCGAGAAGAATACAACCCGTTGCGTCAGTTACTCTTGGAACCGGGCTTACCTGCTGTCAAAGCTCTAGCGGATCTGTGCCGCACTGACAGACAACCCTTGGCTACTTGTGAGTATTATCTTATTATTTTGAAGACGTCATTATCTGGTCATTAAATTTTACATTTAACTGTGAGTATCGCTCGGGCCTGCGGGCGGAGAGTAATGGGTAGCTCACCGTCCGATCAGGACCAGGCCTGTGCCGGGGGGCGCGTACGTGTTCCACGCGCGCCTCAAAGAGATGTCAGCATCGAGGAGGGGCATAGGGCCGAAGCCTGCCGGGTCAGCGGGATTGTCCGAAAGGGTTACCGCTGGCCCGGAACATAAAGGGCTAAGGAAGGAACACGGGTGGGTTTTAGTCAGTAAGTGTCTGACACCCCCTTCCGGTCCATCCAGAGCGGGAGGGGTCATTTGATGATTTCCCATCCACAAAAAAAAAAGTGTGAGTATCGCTTGACGAGTATCTCCTATGCATAATTGCACATACTTGCCACAAATTAACGATTAACGGTGGAGTTTCCTAAACGACAAAATTTGCAACAAAATTGAATTGATTCGAGTTGCTCCTTCCAAAAAGTAGTTTCGTATGGAGAAGATATTCTTCTCCAAACTATGCTTTATGCGCCTATTTCAAATAAATGATTTGGCAAAATAGGCAAGAAAATAAGATTCGGTAATCGCGTTATTTTATCATTTCTGTGGCTGGAATAAATATGTTTGTAGTGGCTTCGGATTTATTAATAAAATACGAGGTCATTATTTTTGTGTCTATGTTTCAATGGCTGTCTTATTCTTGATTTTGTATCCTTTTTCAGCCTTACTGCATGCATTCACGGAATGTGGGCGCGGCGCAGAGCTAGCTCGAGAGTTAGTTACCGCGGAAGTGGCTCGCGAGACTGATCACCGAGCTATGTTCCGTGCGGCTTCGTTAGCAACCGCACTCGTCGACGAGTTTATGAGAGCGCACTGCAAGCCCTTCCTGCAGGTAAATATTACATCTTCGTATCAAGCAACACGTGTTCAAAAGCGCTGCGTGATTACGAAATAAAAAATTCAGAAATCTTCTTAATTCTTAAAAAAATATTTGCTGTTTTACTCTCATGCATATTTCGGTATTGCCAGGCTATTTACGGACTCGAATGAAGCCCATATTTTTATTATTTATGGTAGTCGAAATAATCACGTAGAATAGTGTTAAAAATGTGTATTCTGTTTGCAGGCAGCCATTTCGGAAACGGTTCAAAGACTAATAGACGCGAAACAATCAGCCGAATTGAATCCAACAAAAATGGATTCTCCCGACGACGCGTGCAACAATGCTGAATTCCTGCTTATGATATTGGATCAGGTAAAGAGTCTACTATATAATGAATATTCGTGGTATGGGTGGTTATCGTGCAAATAAAAAAAAAATCTTCCTCCTCTTCACATGAATGTTATCCGCGGTCCATTGTCTTGAAAAGAGCATAAAATGGCGCTTAAGAATTGCCACCCAGCAAAATTAGCAGCGTACTGCCGTAATGACGCATATAGGATTTCAAACGTATGATAGTGTCAATATATTGAAAAGATGGATGAGTTTGGCCGAAGATGCTGTCTCATTGCATCCCATAGGCCGGTACAATAGGGATAATGACAATTATTTTATTTTAAACTCCAAAAATGTGCAAACAATACTATAAAAAGTGTAAAAGCTTAAAATATTGCCAACTTATAAACGTTTTAAAATAACTGCTAGACAAAGATGGCACTATTAGAGAAATGACGTCACGATTGTGTAACTTCATACCAGCGCAATACATTATCCGTAACGTGCGACAAGGACGGGAATAAGGGCCTGTGCACAGTAAGTTTTTTAAACGCGCCGTTGACGCGCGTTTTAGGAACGTGCGTCGACGGCGCGCTTTTATCCTACAGAAGGTCTACAGGCTGCGTCTGACTCGCGTCTGTATCGCTACAAACGCGCGTCAACGGCGCGTTTAAAAAACGTGGTGTGCATAGGCCCTTCCTTCCCCATTCCAAAACTTTAAAACCGTGTAGCATCTTCATATTTCCATCGATTTTAGAGATTTGTTTGATTATCTCATTTTACTATGCTTTCCAAAGAAAGCAAAAAAAAAGAAAAAAAAAAAATTACATTATTTGTTTGAACATTTCTGATATTGAGTCATCGGCCCTATTGTAAACAGCTGCGGACTTCTATAGGCTGATGATGCTAAATATGACATTTAAAAATTAATCTATTGTGTTGTAGATAACGCTATCAATCTTCACGTCCCCGGAGGCGTGTCCGCGCCCGGTGCGCTACCTGTGCGGCTGTCTGCAACGCGCTGCCGTCGCGAAGTGGCCCAATGAGCGGTTCGTGCGCACCAGAGTTGTCTCAGGTATGGAAATTCTAACGACTGACCACCTAATGTCCGGAATGCAATGTCTTTTCCAGTGTTGCCACCTCGGTTTTTGAAAAGAGGCAGTCGGACAAGCTAGAAAGAGCTAGATTTAGCAAATTTTGCCATGAAAAGTGCTAGAAAGTGAAAAAAACATATATACAAATACAAAGGGTTAAAAATTGTTTATTTGAAACGTATTAATTTCAGAACGTCCAAAATCTAATTATAATTAAGTTATTAAATTGTTAAAAATCAGAATTATTCTTAGAAACAAAGGTTTATTCTTAGAAACAAACTTTGGGAATTCCCCAGTAAAGAAGCAGAAAGAGTAGGTAGGGCCGTAGGGTTACCAATGTTACCATAGCAAAACTAAAAATATACCCAATTAGTGATCATAAAGTGTAAACTGACGAAATCTATCTACATGACACGCATTGTTTCATAACTTGGTAATTGGGGTGCGAAGTTTTCGTCTCGCTTGAAAAGGGCTAGATTGCTCTTTTCGGGCTAAAGCATGAAAAAACGAGTTCACTTACAGTAAAAAGTGCTAGATCTAGCCCGAAAAGGGCTAAGGTGGCAACACTGGCCTTTTCTTTATTAGGAACCTTCTCCGGCGCACACACAACACCTTACCCAAGTTTCATCACAATCGGTCAAGCCATTTTCGAGTTTTTGCGAGACTAACGAACGGCAATGGATTTTTATATATGAGATATTAGCAGTGCCCCTGCGGTTTTACCCGAATAAGTGTCGATCCCGTGGGAATACCGGGATAAAAACTATTCTATGCCCTTTCCCGGGACTCAAAATATCTATACCAAATGTCATCTAAATCGGTTCAGCGGCACTTTCGCATTTATAATATTAGTATGGATAAGAGAACGTTTATTGTTGCTTCAATGTCTCAAACAAGAAAGAACAGCTCTGTTCTTGCTTGAGTAACTACAGAATTACGAAAATAACCTTATTTAAGCAATACCTATAAGTGCTGTAAAGTCAAATGGTTATGTATATTACAGACCTATCGCAACGGTCGATAGATCAGGTTAAGCTAGGCTTGCCGCGGCGGGTCTGTGGATGGGTGACCATCTTTACATACAGAGACCCCTCTGTGCCTCGGAAAGCACGTTAAGCCGTTGGTCTCGGCTGTCATTCGTGAATCTTTGACAGTCGTTACGGGTCGTCAGAAGCACGAAAATCTGACAACCAGTCTTACCAAGGGGTATCGTGTTACCCAGTAACTGGTTCTGGTCGTCAGATAGGCACTTGTTCTATGTAAAATACTGGTATTCAGTTGCATCCGGTTAGACTGAAAGGCGACCCCAACATAGTTGGGAAAAGGCTAGGCTGATGATTACAGACCTATTTTTTGTCTTAACAAACACCGCAATTTAATCCAGTTACGTCAAGTTATACGTGATGATAATTCCGTGGCTATTTACGCCGTGCTGTTTGCACACCACCGTTTTAATATAGTACGCGTCAGACGTGATGCTCTGAAGTGCGCTATTAGCTGCGCAGTACCTCACCCCTCCCCCCGCTGACACACAAAATTGTTACTGCGCAGCGATTCGCCTCATGTTCCGACCGGCCTTAAAGTCTGCATCGGGCTGTAGCGTTACGACATAAATCTGTATACTAGTTCTGAAGAAGGTTGTGAAGAGATGTTGTGTGACGTCCCTCCCCTCCAGGCTTCATCTTCCTGCGCCTGATCTGCCCGGCGCTGGTGGAGCCGCGCGCGTGGGCGCTGGTGCCGGCCGCGCCGCCGCCGCACGCGCAGCGCAGCCTGCTCATGGTCGCCAAGTGTCTGCAGAACCTCGCCAACCTCGTGGAGTTCGGGGCCAAGGTATCGTGCCATTATAATTTGTTATGGCTACTAAATGTAATAAGGAGTCTTGTGCGTGGCGGTGATAACTAGCACATGGTTTTATAGAGGTAGTGGAACAGGGTTTAAAGTTTACTCATCCTCCAGGGAAAAGGGAGGATCCTCCGACCAGCACCGTAATTGCGTAACACACTATTAATCTCAATTTGAATCATTTTGAAGCAAATTTCTAATCCATTGCTCCATATGTTCGGAAAATGTGTCTGTTCAACAACGCAAATAACGCTGTTGAACTGTCAAAATGAAACCCATTGCTACTGATAGTGTGTTACGCAATTACCCTGTTGATGGGTGTTGTGTCTGGTAGGCTACTGTCCCGACCCGCTGACGCTTCGGTTTAGACTTAAGGCCTTTATACATATTAAAACATTTTGTACATATTTTATCACCACTGCTCTCAAAACGGTGAAGGAAAACATGCATCGTGAGGAAACCGGCAGGCAACCGAAGACATGTGACATCCACCAACCCGCACTGGGCCCGCGTGGTGTAATAATGGCCTACTTCCTCTTACAGACAGAAGGCTTGCGTCCCAGCAGTGGGAACATTATAGGCAGATTTTTCTAAAATTGTTGATATTTGCAGGAACCTTACATGGAAGTGGTAAACCCGTTCATCTTGAAGAATAAAGAGCGTATGGTTGTGTTCTTAGACCAGCTCAGCAATGTGCCTGATCCTGGTAACCCGCCTCCCGCTCCTAACAACAATTTCGATATTGGTAAGAACAAAATATCAACATTATCAATTACGAGTTTTATACACCTATGTACCAGTTATCGGATATTCGGATGGATTGACTAGTATGGAGTGCGCTTCAGTACGGGAACAGTCCCGTTACCTGGACCAACGAATTATGTTAGCAGGTTAAAAAAAAAAAACAAAATCAAAATCGGTTCATCCGTTCGGGAGCTACGATGCCACAGACAGACACACACAGACACGTCAAACTTATAACACCTCGTCGTTTTTGCGTCGGGGGTTAAGAAAAAAGGTATTTGTGTGATTTTTCAATAAATTAATTTTATCAATAAGGAATTTCATGTTTGCCAGTTTTGAAAATGGCGGCGATGCATGAGACCTATTATATAATATAAATCGACAACTGACCCCCGTAAAGGGTCACGTCTCCGAGATGTATTAAACGTTAAAAGTTGATCACGTAACTCAATCATCAACTTTGAACGTCAATATCTCGGAAACGTGGCTCCATATAAAAATCTTCAAAGCCCTTTTCTATCGAATAAAAAACCGAATGTTCTTCTACAGCGAAAGAACTGGCGACACTCCACCACATATGCGTGTCTCACCTAACGGAGCTGCAAGGCCTGGCCAAGACTCAGCCCGCCATAAGGAAACTGGTGACCGTGACAGAGATGCTCACCAAACACAAGCACAAGTATCTCGAGATGATCAGATAGGATACAACTACTAATACACAGGTAACTTGGCATACTATGAATTATTTATTTATTAAAGTACACCAACAGCTTCTATGTATAATTTAACTTAAGTACTATAGATCAAAAAAGAATGAATTGAATATGAACTGTTTTTGATTCTTTGACAAATCTGTACTAATAATAAAGCTGAAGAGTTTTTTTTTTTGTTTGTTTGAATGCGCTAATCTCTGCAACTAACAGTCGGATTTGAAAAAATATTTTTGCATTTGTTAGTCCTATTTTTGCTATTTATCATCACGCTGGAACCCTTAGGAGCCGGGCAAAAAGAAAACAAGTCAGAAAGAACGGTAAGCGAAAACAAAGTAATAGCGCGGACAGGCGATGCGATGCGACGTTATGGGTGGGAACAAGAAATTCCACGCGGACGAAGTCGCGGGAACGTTCACAGTCAGAAGGCCAATTCCCGTAATTAAAAACGTTCAAAATCTAGTCGCAATCTCATCTCACCGACAATCGAATGTCAAAAATGAAGGAAAATTAGAGGTATTTTTGACAGATTGATACAGATCAGACTGAACATGCTTAAAATTATGAGAATTGCCCCTCTCTGATCTCAGTCTCAATCTGTCAATATACGTTTAATTTCCCTATATTTTTGAAAAAAAAAAAAAAAAATACATTGTCGCTGAGACTAGATTTTGAACTTTTTAATTACAGGAATTGGCTTCTGATTTCGTTAAAAAAAATGTTATATTTGGCAAGGCGATAGATGGCATCCTGGGGAAGGCTATTTTTTGTCCCGGTAGCTCGTTCCCGTGAGATAATTTTTGTCCCGGTAGCTCGTTCCCGTGAGATAATTTTTGTCCCGGTAGCTCGTTCCCGTGAGATAATTTCCGAAATCCACGCGAGCGAAGTCGCGGGCAGAAGCTAGTTTAAATAATTCTGTCAGTTTGTTTTAGTGACTGTTTTTTCTTTTTTCCAGGGTAACAGGCAGTAATTGTATCGGAGTATCGGTAAAGGTAGCGGCAGACGTAAGTCTTCCGACGTAGAAATAAGGAATTTCCAATAGTCGTTCATGCATAGTCATTGTTAGCTTTAGTCTTGTATTACTTTAACGACAACGTACGCATACTACACGTTTGTTTCAAGCTTATTCGTGCCAAAAGTTACGTTTGTAAGTGCGTATTTTATATACCCTTATAATCCTTTCTTGAAAAAGCAATTTTATTTAAAAATGAACAAAAAATCAGCTCTCTAGTATTATAAGACCTATTTATAGATTTTTGTTAATACAAATAATAAAAAAAACAAACATTTATTTATGTTAACTTTAGCATTTATTTTAATTAATAAGAGTAATCTATGAGCGAGAAATATGCTCCATTTATATATTTAAACATTCAGTATTTATTTTTATTGAGAGGTCTTCTTTGATTCATAAAGCGGGCAATCTTTTGCTAAAATAAATGATTCGATTATTCTTAGGCGTTCGTTCGAGTTCGCCAGCAATAATAAAGTTAATATCATCGTAATTATGAGAATACCTCTTACTGAAAATGCTTTAAATTCATAAAGAATAGAATTAATATTAACAATCCTTTTATACTATTCGATTATTTAGATTTTTGTACTTTATAGTCCGATTATTTTAGTAGTATATCTAGATGTAGATAACTCTAGGAGTAAAGCTCGACCATCATTCTTATGACACCAAAAATGTACTAGGTAAAGTGTATGAATGTGATAGAAATGAGTCGTGACTTGTAGACTGGTGTTGTTTTTGCTAAATTACATTTTTGAATGTTGCACTTACAATCATTGCTGTGCACCTCGACTATATTGATTCTCTGTGATAATGTCTCAATTATACTTTCATGAAATTATGCATTTCATTTTGTGATTAATGATTTTATTAAAATTTTCATTTAGATACTTTTTACTATTTTATGGCCCTTTTTACACACACGTTTTTCTTGTCGTGAAAATCTACGGTTGATTCGGAGTGTAGGCACGGTCGTCAGTACTGAATGGATCATCATGGAAGCTTGTTGACGACACGGCGGTACTACGGGACCAAGCCGTTTCCGCATGCGCGTATATAAGCTCACACGATTTTATTACGGTGCGTCACGGTTTCTTTACGGAACGGCGCGGCGTATAAACCGTGCCGTAGAAAAAACGTGTCTGTCAACAAGCTTCCATGGTGATCCATACAACACTGACGACCGTGCCTACACACGGCGAATAAATCGTAGTTTTTCAAGGCAACAATAACGTATGTGTACAAACGACCTTAGGGTGCCTACTGATTTGTTTGACATATTTTTTCCTTTTTTTGGGTGCTGTAACTGTAAGTAAATTAAACAAATCTGTAGACTCGCTGACTCAAACTTGTTCCGAACTTCTTCCCGTTCCTCTTGCTCAATAAATGTGTTGTTACTGTAGACAGTATATATTTATAGTGCCATATATTCTGTACTTTATATACTTGCACTCGCTTTACATCACAACTTTATTAAGCTGCTATAAATAAAATCGCTGTCGTTTTCTATGACACAAGTAACACAGGCGACGCAACGCTAATTTCAAGTATTTCTATTAATTTATTTTTTTCATAGGTTTAAAGATAGAATCAGAATCAGCTACTTTCTTTGGCATTTTAAAATTATATAAACATTTTTTTTATTTAGATTTTATTGTTATACAGAGTATTTTTTAATTATATTGCAAATGGATATTGATTTAAATAAGGAATTTCTCTTTTGTCCTTATTCCGCCTGTCTTCAATATTGCAAAGGCTTTTTAAATACAGAATAGTTGTACAGTGGTGGATTATCTCGAAATGACTGGAATATGTAATAACGCGCATCAATGCATCGAAAGTTTATTTATTTAGTATTAGCTTGTAGAATTAGTGGATGTGTCGTCGCTGTATTTAAGTGTGTTTAGCTTACGATAGGACAATGTCTAGACTGAATTAAGCCCAATTAGACTTGTTAGAATTACGTATTATGCACTAGATTTTCCACAAAATTGAAACAAAAAGTGATAAGAATTTGCAATATTCGGCCCATTTGATAAAAATTTTGTACTGAAATTCAGAGATTATATCCATAGCATAGGAGTTGATATTGTTAATATTTTGAAACATTTTACAATGCTTATGTTTATTTTATTTCATTTTTTAGGCATATTGACAAAGTATATAAGCTTATTGGAATTGCTACGTTAATACGGATTGATCGCCAATTAAACAAAGTTATTTGATAAAATCATATTGGTTTTATGATTATTTATTTGCGAATAATGTATTTATCGTATGTTAATTTTACAATTCAATGCAATATTTGCAAGCATGTTTAATATTCACCGTTTTATGATCGGCACAGTTTGTGAAGTGATTGCACTAGTTAATATCTGCATATCACTCAGCTGATGCTTACACTTGCTATTTATATATTTGAAGGCATTTATGTGTTTTCATTACAGTTATGAAAAAATTATAAAAAAGGTATATTATAATGGTTAGTATTAGAATTTGTGACTGTTTTGTAATCTCTTTATATTCTATCCCTTAGCATTTTCTATTTTTAGAAACCCAGACACGTATAAAAATAAAATTACAGAAAATTACTGTGTGTGTTTTATTTATTTGACCGTATTTTGTAATCAGCCGCTCGCGCTGGAGCCAGAGGGGCTTGTGACTAAGTAATATCAGCCGCACGGGTCGATCGATCAGGTTAAGCTACGCTTACCGTGGTTGGTCCGTAGATAGGTGACCATCTTTAGGCTCAACACACCAAAAGAGCGTCGAAGCGCGGCGAAGCGGAACGCAGTTTCAGTGTCATATGAATTTTAACTTTATTTTCATTACTATAATACTTATTATCGCATGAGAAACCCGAACGAGTCGCGCGGATGCCAGCGGCGCCGCTGGAATTCCAGCGAATTAGCCGTGCGACTGCGCGAGAAGTCGCGGGAAGTCCCGAGAATGCTCGAGCAGTCGCTGGCAATATCCCGCCCCTCGCGCCCGCTCCCCGCGCGCGTCTGTTGCGCGCGAGCATTCGCATTCATTCCTTGCAGTGCAACGAATACAAAAGTGATGGAAATGGATGAAGAAAAGTTTATTTATTTGGTGCAAATGTACGACTGCCTATACAATATCAAATCAAGGCATTACAGCGATAAACACATGAAAGAAGAAGAGAAGGCGCGCGGATTCCCGCGACTTCTCGAGCATTCCAGCGACTTCTCGGGCAGCCGCTGGAATCCGCGCGCCTTCTCTACCGAGCGGGTCGCGGCACTTCGCTGCTCTTTTAGTGTGAGTTGAGCCTTACATACCAAGACCCGTGTCTCGGAAAGCACGTTAAGCCGTTGGTCCCGGCTGTCATTCGTGGATCTTTGACAGTCGTTACGGTCAGAAGCCCGAAATCTGACAACCAGTCTTACCAAGGGGTATCGTATTACCCAGTAAGGCTGCCTTTCCACCAGAGATGTGTGAGATAGCTGGGTGGTGTGAAGATGCGTAGCGAGGTTGTGAAACGGTGTGAGTGTTTCCTCCAGAAATGTGCTAGATTGGTTACATTTTTACACTCCCCAAGTTACTTCGAGTAGGTACCAATCTCTTTGTTGAAGGGCTACTTAAATGCTGAGGCGTGCAACTGCAATTATGGTAGGTACACTCAATAAAGATAAATAATTTATGTACAAATATCTGTGTGATTTACTATTTTGAGGAACCGTAGCTTCTACAATAAATTCTCGTTCGAAATGTAGGTAATGGGCAATAAGGGCTGGCGTCCGCAACTGCACGTCAAAGCGCGTATTTTGCGTACGGGTGGGAAAATTGATTTTTAGATCCACCCTAGACCCTCAAGGAAGGCCAGCTTTGGTGTTACTGACAAACTCACTGAGGGTAACTGGGTTACTGAAGTACTGTGCCCTGTATGTGGCAACCATTGGCGAGTTTAAAAACATATGAGCTACTGTCTCGTCGTATCCGAAGGAGAGTGGCGCGATGGGTTCGGGTCCTAGTGGTGCCATACTAGACCCCTTTCTGGCGAGTTTTTTGGAAGCATCATAATTGTCTAGTGTGTCTCCATAGAATGGTTTAACCAACTGGATTCAGACGCTGGAGACAATCTTATATTAGCCCTGAGTTGACTGTGTGGCTGTATAGCACTTGCAGGACAGCCTTGCTGTCCGAGAGTATGCAGATCGAGTGGTCCTTCTCTGCACAGTTTGAAACGTAAGTTGATAAAAATTAACTTAATTTTACTACTTTTCCTATTTCTTTTTTATTTATATGTGAACAAAATCGCACCTATGTGCCCTGATAGGCTAGTAAGAGGTGAATAATATAGCTAGTTACCAACCTATGTATCCTCTAAATAAAGGTTATGAATTAAAATATTATGTTTGGAGCTTGGAGGATTATTGTTCCATAGTAACTTAAAAGTATTTTTTAATGAGTAATATTTATTTACAAATGTAAAAATAAGTATGCAAGTTAATTAAGTATTATTACAGCTATTAAAAATAATATTCTTTTTACAATTATGTGAGGAATAATATACTGAATGCCATGACAATGCAGCTCATAGCAACATAGGGAGATTTTCTTTCACCAATCCTCGCGCACTTCCAAAAGGTTCCAAGTAATCTGAAAATAAAACCAACAATAAGTAATACTAAGTGAAGCCTTACTCTTAGTTAGCTCTACTAGTTTTGCAACTTGTATAATGTATCTTCCATATTGTTTTCGCTTCTGATCAGCTTCAGCTCTTTAAATAATAAGTTGGTTTCAATATGATTTCTTTAAATGTTATACATATTTTATATTTAGATCTAGCAAATACAGTTGACTGGGCATACAAGCCACAGAACTGTGATAAAATATCTACGAATACAAGGTTTGTGTTCCCGGCAGTCATTATCAGGAAATTTTGGCCTATTGAACTACTTAGCCTAACTCATACATAGTAACTTACCCTGTCTTATTGCGATCCATAATACTTGGAAAAAATGATCTTAAGTACGCACAGGTGCATATGAGCAGTAGTATCACGGACAGCAAGCTTTGAAAATTAAATATAGCACTCTGAAAACAAAGGTAAAACAAGCGTTTAGTTTGATCCTTATTTACTTCACTATTTGAAGAATATTAGACGTGTAAAAGATTTAATGACTATACCATTTTAACAATTTCTTAGTTTCGATGCTATCGATTTAAAAAATTCTTTGTAATTATTTCCTTCTACTGATAAAATTAAAAGAAAACAATATTTTTGGGTGCCTTAATTTCGTGTTTGACATTTCATTGACTCCATCAATCTCCAACAATTTGACAGTAGACAGATGGCAGTGACATGACAACTCAGCACAGACTGAATTCGTTCAGTAATCAATATGATAATTATTATAGATGAAAAAAGTTGTATGCTTATGTAATTAATAAAAATAAATAAATATAAAGGGTTATTGGCAAAACATTAGCAACATCTCAAGAGGTTATTGTACTCATCATTAAAAACAACTTTTATTATGGGACCAACTCTGAAATCGCGAAAAAAAATTGGTACCTTTCTTCTCCTAAAATTGTTTGTCCGAATATCATTATCCATAACACATTTGCTAGAACTTCAGTAATCATAATGTTCAAAAATTAGAAATTTTGTTTTACGTCTTTACTTCTAAATCTATTCTGTTAATATCGAGTAGGTAGTTTATTAATTGAATCTCCTAATTTTGCATGAAATAAAGTCTTAGGTCCTAAGTATTGTATAATGTGAATTATTCCGAATGTTCATATATAATAAAATTGTTAGTCCTAAAACATTTGCTAAAACTTAGATTTTAGTGACAGAAACGAATCGCTGTAAATCCGACTCCACGCAGTCTTGTCTGCCCTACCCTTTAGATTTTAGTGACAGAAACGAATTGCTGTAAATCCGACTCCACGCAGTCTTGTCTGCCCTACCCTTAGAGTGTCTCCGCAGTGCCTGAGCCGTGACAGAAACCATGCCTACTGCATGTTGCATGCTCGCTTGCATGCTGCATGCTTGCTGCATGCTTGCTGCAAAAGCCATATTGCTTTTGCATCTCAGATCATTTTTAGGGTTCCGTAGCCAAATGGCAAAAACGGAACCCTTATAGATTCGTCATGTCTCTGTCCGTCCGTATGTCACAGCCACTTTTTTCCGAAACTATAAGAACTGCACTGTTGAAACTTGGTAAGTAGATGTATTCTGTGAACCGCATTAAGATTTTCACAAAAAAAAATAGAAAAAGAAACAATAAATTATGGGGGTTCTCCCCATACTTAGAACTGAAACTCAAAAATTTTTTTTTCATCAAACCCATACGTGTGGGGTATCTATGGATAGGTCTTCAAAAATGATATTGAGGTTTCTAATATAATTTTTTTCTAAACTGAATAGTTTGCGCGAGAGACACTTCCAAAGTGGTAAAATGTGTGTAACTTCTAAAATAAGAGAATGATAAAACTAAAAAAAATATATGATGTTGTACATTATCATGTAAACTTCCACCGAAAATTGGTTTGAACGAGTTTTAATAAGTAGCTCGCCGGTGAAAATTTAAAAACATATGATGGTACGGAACACTCGGTGCGCGAGTCCGACTCGCTCTTGCCCGGTTTTTTTAATTACAAAAAATGTTATTTAAACGTAGATACATTAATTGTAGTCGTAATTATAAGGTTATAATGCCTAGTTTTAATTTGTAGACAAATTTTAAGCTAATTTCATATTAGCTGCGATTGCCTTCAAAAAATTACATTTTGTGTACCTACCTATTCCGATTGTTCCTTTAGCGATACAGACGCGATACGCACGCGAGTCAGACGTAGCCTGTAGACTTTCTGTAGGATAAAAGCGCGCCGTCGACACACGTTTCTAAAACGCGCGTCAACGGCGCGTTTAAAAAACGTGGTGTGCATAGGCCCTAAGATGTTATCAAGTTTTGTCAATTACTTTTTCTTTTGTATTAAAACTATTAAAATGATAAATGAACATTAGGTCATTTGAATTTATGACTTGTAACTTTTATTGAAAACGGTTTTAGGTTGTATACCTACCTATTATTGATTGTAATATTTATGACAAACAGGGCATATTTTATTTAGGGATTTCAAATTTATGGCATTCGATATGTGACATCATCATTCGGACAAAAAAAAAATGGCACTTTAGATTATGGATAAAAAGGTTAGGTAACAAAATAGAGAACCAAAAAAATCTGCTGTTCCCTACATTTTGACGAGTTATACGAACATAAATGTAGGGAACAGCTGATTTTTTTTCGGAAAAGTGTTTTTTTTTCAAAAAAACTACTTTTTCAAACACTAGCTGTTGCCTGCTACCTACCTACTTCGATCGCGTTATTTCGGGACCTAACCTATAAGTTAATCCCGGTCCTAATCTATCTACCTACCGTCCAAATCCGTTAAGCCGTTGAGTTATCGAAACTTTTATTTATGTACATACTAGCAGCACCCCGCGGTTTCACCCGCATAAGTTTCCCATGGGAATATCGGGATAAAAACTATTCTATGTCCTTTCCCGGGACTCAAACTATCTCTCTTACCAAATTTCATTTAAATCGGTTCAGCGGTTTGAAAAAGTGTATAGGACAATGCTGTTTAGCTGTGTTCTCAGTTGGTCTTGGTGGGAGGGAGCTGAAAGCTAATAAAATTTTCTAAAACTTTTGTCACACTTTTTCTAAATTCTAATAGAATTAGCATAAAAAATATTATTAAAATCTCGATTATGATTGTAAATGTAGGTATGCGTGGTCAATCCCTAGTATTATTTTTTTTTTTCTTCGCCCTACTTGGGCAGGCTAAGGTCTTGGACCATACCCCCTAGTATCAGGTGGGATGAAACTGACAGCTCACTCCACTCACTTCACCTAAGTTTTCACGGTGAGATGGTTAATGGTTACAGAATCAAACTGCCTGTAACCATTTCACCGTGAAAACTTAAGAGAAGTGAGCGTGGAGTGAGCTGTCAATTCCTACCAAAAACAAACTCACATCACCTAAGTTTTCACGGTGTGATTTTTACAGAATCGACCGGCTGATGTATGATTTAACTAAAATTGAGGCTGCGTAGATAATCAGAGCTCCCTGCTCTACCCTAATATCTTGAGGTTTATGAAATGAAATTCACATGAATCTGTTCGGTGTAACCCACTTATATTGATCTAGGATCTAATACACTTTTTTGTGCCTTGAACGCAATTTCTATATCAGTTGAGTATCCCCAATAGAGTATCCCATCCCATGGTAATTTTTAAAAACTTACAGTACCTATTAAAATAATAATAATATGTACCAGTAGGTACCTATATAAAAAGGAGGGGAAATAATCAAAGGGCATCAAAAAATTCATCCGCATCGCTGTCAACAGGAAACGTGCCCAAAAGACTGGCAGCATTGTCACGTTAAGATAATAAGATTTGTACTTGTAACCTCAGATAAAGTTGCATTATTGTAAGTAATCAATAGATAATGAAATTGAGATTGCGTTTTGTTCTTGAAAAAAGAAATGCTCCGTTTATATAAAGATTTATTATATGTAATATAGATATAGAATAGATATTACGAGACGATAGGTATAGATAACAGACACGTATTTAAACAATTAGGTAATATGAATTACCTATACAAACAACAGTACCTAGGTAAAGAGTGTATCGTTACAATGGCACAGTGGGACGCAAAAGTCAAAACATTTTTGATAACCGGGGGAGCTTCTGGCCTGGGGGCTAGGTACGCAGAGGCTTTCCTAAATGAAGGAGCAAAGGTATTTATAATACTTATTAAGCATTTTCTAGCTAAGGAAATACATTATAAACAACAACAATTTTTCGTGTGGATGGCACGATAGTTTTAAAATTTTATTGGCCCCAAACTTCGCCACAGAAGTCACTTTAACTGCAGGTCGGTGTGTGTTTTGTGGTAACATAAATTAGAAGCCTCTTGAAGAAAATTAAGTACTTAGGTACTTCGATATTTAGTAAACCAAGAGACTAATAAAACGACTTTAATGAAGTCGGAAGTGACTAGTAAGGCTTCGAGTTAAACTAAATGACTGAATTGTGTTATTTATCCAGTATGAAGTAACCAACTCCCACATCCCAGTGGGCTCACGTAGTGTATAGCTAACTAGGAACATCATATATTCCACTCTCCACTTCCTCTCTCAGAGTCCCCTCTGTCACTGGCCTCTTGGTCTGAGTCCCAGCAGCAGGAACACTGATGAGTAGTTACATTATGTTAATCTACAGGGTCGATTTAAATTACCCAGCAAAACTCCACGGACGTGATGGGACCCATTTTTATTTCGTTTTTGTTTTTCGTTCGATAAAACGAAAAAAAAGGAAAACATTGTTTTATTTTGGGGGTTTAGAAAATGTATGGCGACCAGTAGTGACGCGGCAGCACTGCCGCGTGCAGCGTTGTTCGGAATCATACCTTTAGTGTGACAAAGCAAATAAGCATTGTCACCCTGACTAAGCATTAAAAACCTCCTATCCTAGGTATTTCGTTTTTTGTTTGCACTATAGATCCGTCACGTAATCAGCTTGACAAGTGAACGTGTGATGATGAAGGGGAAAAGAAATTATAGGAGAAGGTGACCTATTGTTATTTTTTGCAGAATGTAGCTATGCTAGACATTGCCGAGGAGCTTGGCAAGGCGACAGTCGAGCGTCTGAACAAAGTTCACGGCAATAAAGCGGTGTTCATCAAATGCGACATGAGCAAGGAAGAGGACATAACGAGCGCGTTCGACTCCGTGCTCGCTCAGTTCAAGCAGATCGATGTCATCGTCAACAATGCTGGCGTTATGGTCGACGCACCTAACATTTGGAGAACGGCTTCTGATATTAATTGGGTAGGTTCCTTAAGTTCTGAGTTGAACTGCAGGATTTTTGACAAATGCATGCACTGACTGGACAGGTCCGCTCAATCTGTGGGGTTCTTTCCTCAATAGACCATTTCAGACACCAATATACATGGTCTTTACATGATCTGACCAAGATTTTGTCTGGACTTTAAAAGAGACTGTGACCTCTGATTTTGTTTCGGCCTTTCTTCTCAGAATAGTCAGATAGGAAACGCCGACCTCATCTAGTTTAAAAAAATATTATTGACGTGTAAAAGTGATTGTACAAACCTGCTTACAGAAAATAAATCATTAATCATTGAGGTGTACCTACCTAATATTTAGCCTACCCTAGTTTTCTATCTCTTTGCCCTTTTCGCTTACTTTCTTTTGCCTGCCATTCATGATCATTACCTACTTGGAGCCCGTGCAAAATATTTGTCTTGTTTTCTCCCTCCTTCTTCCATGTGTGTTCTTCTTAGCGTGTCGATCAAAATGGACTCGGCCCAGAATTCGGCTACTTATTTGGCGCCATCATGCACCAGCGTCTGTAACGTGCAGCTGACAGGACATGCGTTTGTGGAACAGCACCACATTTACACTTCAAGGTGGAGTCGTATATGTTTGTATTTATCACTCACTTAGCCCCAAGCGTTACATCCATCCTCATCACATGTCCACAATAAGACAAGCGCTTTCAAACTTCCTTTATGTAATATATATAAGTACATATTTCTTTATCCATTCTTGTCACTACACATATACAGCTCAACATTCTCATCATTCTCATCTCTAACTCTATGTGGACCTAATAGTTTGTTAATGAAGCCATTTAAGATTTGTAGTTCATTTCTGATTCATCATCATCTGCTAGCCTTTTCCCAACTATGTTGGGGTCGGCTTTCAGTCTAACCGGATGCATTTGATTATTGTATTATTTACAATTACTATAAGATTTTTGTAATTGAACTAATTTTGTCAAATTAATCAATGTTGTTTGTTTTTGTTTGTAATTTAATTTATTTTGTGTTTAAATTCAGATACAAATTATTGTTAATGAATAAATGACTATGACTGCTTGGTGAAAGGAAACTAAGACCCATAACTTAATTTTCAGCAAGGAGTAGTTTCCTTAACTTTAAAAGGGGTCAAGTTTATGAGGAGAGATGAAGGTGGTGTCGGTGGAACAATTATCAACATCGCTTCAACTGCAGCATTGACTAAGTTTCCATGCCTTCCGATTTACAGTGGTTCCAAAATGGCTGTGCTACACTTCAGTCAATGTTTAGCGGTGAGTGATTCAAATTAAAAGATGAAGTTGGCTAAGTATAGGTATTCATTTGGACCTTTTTGACAGGAACATAAAGCAGCCAAGTGCGAGTCGGACTCGCACACGAAGGGTTCCTTACCACTGTATTTAAAAAAAATACTTTAGTATAATAAAAAACAAGTTTCTTGTATGGGAACCCCATACAAGAAACGTGTTTTTTAACTGTCGCCTACTACGGTTAAAAAAAAACTGCCCTGCCCTGTGACAGACGGACGGACGGACAGTCTTAGTAAGGAAGGGGCCATCATCAGGCAATAAAAAAGAAACTACGACTTGCTTTTATCATCGTTCTTTTGCCGAGATAGTGATTTCAGCAATTCTTCTGATATTATTATCAAATTCTCTTTTCCAGATGGACCCATTCTACGACAACACCGGCGTCAGAGTTCTAACTTTGTGTTTAGGAATAACTGATACTCCTTTACTGCATAATTTGGAATTAAGGTCATATGCAGTGCCGTAATAAGCCTTTTATGCGCCCGGTGCGAGCTGCTATATCCGCGCCCTTTTTTTTTTTCGGATGGGAAGTCATCAAATGACCCGGTCTGGGTGGAGCGGAATTAGGGAGTGTCAGACTCTTACTGACTAAAACCCACCCGTGTTCCTTCCTTATCCCTTTATGTTCCGGGCCAGCGGTAACCCTTTGGGACAATATCCCGCTGACCCGGCAGGCTTCGGTCCTAAGGGGACCCTCCTCGATGCTGACATCTCTTTAAGGCGCGCGTGGAACACGTACGCGCCGTCCGGCACGGGCCTGGTCCTGATCGGACGGTGAGCTACCCATTACTCTCCGCCCGCAGGTCCACGCCTACGGAGGCCGGGAGTCGTCACGCGGCTCCCGTAGCCCGGAGCTTCTCCCGCGGCGGCTGGGACGGGAGGCTCTCTCCCTGAGCCGTCCCGCCACCTCCTTTGCAAGCATGACTGCTTCGCAGAAGAAGGTGACTGCCTCCCACTCCCTCTTGCCCCGGACCATGGCTTACACCAGGGCCGGACGCGAGAGGTCGCCGCCGCTGCCGATCGCCTTTACAAGGAAACGGCGGTGCTCCGCCCAAGCGGGGCAGACCTCCACTGTGTCCTCTGGGCGATCCTGGCAATGGTGACACCCGGGCGTTTCCTCCCGCCTGATGATGTGCAGGAACCTCCCAAAACTTCCGTGTCAGGCGGATCTGCGTCAGGCGGTAGGTGAGGGCGCCATGGTGCCTCTCTAGCCACTCAAAGTCAAAGTCAAAGTCAAATCATTTATTTCAAATAGGCACATTAAAGGCACTTTTGAACGTCAAAAAAAAAAACTAAATAGAAATGATTCTAGTCGCCCATTCGAAAAGGTAGTTTTCGTATGGAGAAGAATGGGCAAGAAACTCCACCGTTACTCTTTTAAAAATGTTTTACAAGGTCTTGTATACATAATAAAAATTATATGTGAACACGATGCACCCATAATAAAATTAGTCTACCACAAAAGGTAAAAAGAATTAAAAATTAAGCAATGACAGGTAAATCAAATAAGTGATAGATACATGGTGCTCACATATTTACAAGTTATTTAAAAAAAAAAATGCAAAAGTAGTTGAACTTTAACAAGTGTGTGAGCCACTGTAGTCGCAGATTGTAAAAATGAATTAGAATAAGATGTCATAATTAAAAATATATATATAAATTAAATTAGGAACAAGTTTGATTTTGTCTAAACTTTTAGATTGTCCTATGGAGCAGGACCAGCATGTTTCCAAACATTCTTATCTTGGATATAATCCTCTAATTTGTAATATCCTTGTTTACAAAGTGTACTTTTAATATGAGTTTTAAATTTTCTTTCATTTAATTGCAATATGTCACAAGGTATTTTGTTGTAGCATTTAACACAGTACCCCATAAAAGATGTATGTACTTTAGATAATCTAAAAAAAGGTTGATCTAATTTATCTTTATTTCTAGTATTAAAATTATGCCGATCACTTATTTTATTAAAAAGATGTTGATTTTTTCTTACATACATAATATTTTCATAAATGAATTGGCAAGGTACCGTCATGATATTAACCTTTTTAAATAGTTCCCTAAGAGATTCGCGACGACGTAGATTGTAAATGGCTCTGACAGCTCTCTTTTGTAAAATAAAAATGGATTCAATGTCAGCAGCCCGACCCCATAGTAAAATGCCAACCTTTTTAAATAGTTCCCTAAGAGATTCGCGACGACGTAGATTGTAAATGGCTCTGACAGCTCTCTTTTGTAAAATAAAAATGGATTCAATGTCAGCAGCCCGACCCCATAGTAAAATGCCAACCTTTTTAAATAGTTCCCTAAGAGATTCGCGACGACGTAGATTGTAAATGGCTCTGACAGCTCTCTTTTGTAAAATAAAAATGGATTCAATGTCAGCAGCCCGACCCCATAGTAAAATGCCATATGACATAATACTGTGGAAGTAACTAAAATAGACCAAACGCGCGGTTTCTACATCTGTTAACTGTCTTATCTTTCTAACAGCATAAGCGGCGGAGCTTAGCCGCCCCGCAATAGATGTTATATGAGGTCCCCATTGTAATTTCTCGTCTAGCGTGATTCCTAGGAAAACTGTCTGATCAATAAATTCTAGTTTTTGGCCATTCAATATGATTTCACATTCGCTACTTCTAACATTCGGTAATTTAAATCTAATGCATTTGGTTTTTTTTTCATTAAGTACTAAATTATTTACCGTAAACCAATCTTGGACCTGAAGAATAGAGTTATTCACGTCGTCAAGATTTTGTGACCGTCGGTCTATTTTAAAGATTAACGATGTGTCATCTGCAAATAACACCATCTTCGGTTGATTTTGAAGTAATTGGGGTAAATCATTAATGTAAACTAAAAAGAGGAATGGACCCAATATCGAACCTTGAGGAACACCCATTGTCATTTCAGACCCTAATGAGTTTACGCCGTTTACTTGAACTTTAACCTTTCTATCTTTCAGGTATGATCTTAGCAAGTCAAGTGCTGCTTTTCTAATTCCATAGTGCTCCAGTTTCATCAGAAGTGTCTCGTGGTTTACGCAATCGAACGCCTTAGAGAGGTCGCAAAAGATTCCAATGGCATCTTGTGCTTCTTCCCAGGCGTTAAAAATGTTCTTTATTAGGGTAACACCGGCGTCAGTAGTGCAACGCCCTTTGGTGAAACCGTACTGGTGTTCATGAAAGATGGAATTTTTATTAAAGTGACGTAACATTTGATTGAGCATCAACTTTTCAAACACCTTACTGAGAACTGGTAGAATTGACACAGGTCTATAATTGTTAGGATCTTTACTATCACCGGATTTGAACAATGGTACTACTTTACTATGTTTCATAAGATCCGGAAAGACTCCTTGGTCAACACTGGTGTTAAATATGAAAGCTAAATAGGGTGCAATAGTTTCGATAAAAGATCTACATACTTTTACAGACATTCCCCAGAGATCTTCTGTTGATTTAATGTTAAGATCTCTAAAAGCTTTTATAACAGCCTGGGGGCTTGTATGCTGAAACCTAAACTCCAAAGGGCATGCCTTTACATTCTTTTTAAGTAAGGCAGCAGAAAGCGTGGGGGATGAATTTAAAGCTTCAGTAGTTTTAAGGGGAATATTAGAAAAAAAGTTTTCAAATTCCTGAGCTATTTCTACATCTGAGTTGATGGGGCCATGTGCAGTCTCTAAATTAAATTCAGTGTTAGGCTGTTTTTTCCTACCTGTTTCATTATTTATTATTTGCCAGGTAGTTTTTATTTTATCATCAGCTGATTTTATTTTATTGCTAATATAAAGAGCTTTAGCTTTTTGGCACACACTTTTAAAAGTTTTTGAATATTTTGCAACATACTGATGAAAGTTTGTATTATTCATATGTTGCTTTAAGCCATAGAGTTCAAAAAGTTTTTCCCTGCTTTTACGAATACCTGGAGTCGCCCAGTCACTAAATAAAAACTTTGTGTGAATATTTTTAGTTTTTAGTGGAAAAGTGTCATTAAACTGCGCGTTTAATATTGAAAAGAACTCGGCGTAGAATTCATTTGGGTCACCTATATTATTAAAATTCTGATCACATAACTTACTGGCCAAAGAATTATTTAATTTCTCTAACTTTTTACATGTAATTGTCCTAAACCTTATTTGAATTTTTTGTAAAGGCATGTAGGAGCTAAATGTTATTTTTTGTCCACTGTGATCAGATGGCAACTTATTTACAATTTCTTTGTGTAAGTAATCACAATTACAAAAAACATTATCAATACAAGTGGCAGAAGAAGCTGTCACTCGGGTTGGTTCAATAAAAACATTTGACAAATCAAATGACCTAAAAAGACTTAACAATCTGACAGTATTCGAGTTATTTTCCAATAAATTAATATTAAAATCTCCACATACTATTATTGACTTACTACTAGTACTAAGTTTCTTTAACACATCTTCCATTACAGAATCAAACACCGATAGATTCTGGTAACTTGGAGGTCTGTATACACATACTATAACATGCTTATCAAGCTCAACACAGGACAATTCAATGGTGTGTTCAACAGACAGTCCGATTATGTCTTTTCGTTCTTTTGATTTAATAGAATTTTTAATTAATATTAATGATCCGCCATGTATCATACGTTTTCGGCTGAAATGGCTAACTACACAATAATTTTCATAATTAATTGACTTTACTTGATGATCTTTCAACCAATGCTCTGTTAAACAAATGACATCAAACTTGGTGTTTTCCAAAAACAATTCTATTTCCAATAATTTGGAAGCGCAACCTTGGATATTCTGATTAAATAATTTTAAAATATGTTGCACTCCCTTTGGTTTTTTATTATTATTAATTATATTGCCAGAAGATACCTTTTTATTATTCTGTAATAATAATTTGGTATTTGAAGGGGTAACTTCTGTTGTCTCACTGACTAGTTTAAATAGTTATCCGGAGTGACCTCCACAACTACAACTGGAGAGTCTGGATTGCCCGAGTATGTTCCAGCGGGAGGAGAATATCCTATCTGACTGGTAGTAGTCTCCAAGGATGTTGGTATTATAGGTGGTGGTGGTGGTGGTGGTGGTGGTGGTGGATCCTCCTTCGTACAACATGACGATCCATAATTAATCACCATGTTGTTAGTATAACTAGGCAACACGGACTCGTCACTAATACTAGAACTCGTTATATTAGCTATAACCTCGTTAATATTATATGCTATCAACATAGCAATCATATGTCTACATTCCCCAGACAGAGATATAGTTCTCTGAGTTAACTTAATACCACTAACAAACTTGTTAGTGTCAAAAAACAATAATTTGTCTCTATGACAACATGTCAGATTGTGAATAGTATTATTCAACTTATAAATATAATTATTTTCATTGTATGATAAAGTATCTGAGTAAGGAAAAGCACACAACATTAGCTTACCTATGTTTAACTTTAATAAGGTGTTTACACCATCCACTATGTCCTTTCTGGTAATACCAGAGCTATTACCTAATAGCAAAACCATAGTACAATAATTATCAAGGTTTGCATTGGCAATTCTTTTTATCATTTGTTTAAAACTTATGTTATGGTAACTATGATTGGTAAAACTATGGCTTAGGTAATTGAGTAGAATTTTTCCAAAGCCAGAACCTAACTCGTCACAAAAAAATATTGATTTGTTTATCTGTGTGGTCTCTGCTGGAAGAGCTAACACCGGAAGGGGTAAGTCAGACTGAGGTTGAAGAGGTGGTGGTTGGTTGGCACTGCTGCATGAAAGATCATTTGTCAGAGACTCATACCTCTCAGCATTGTACTTCACCAAATCCAGGAGTTCTCCAGCCTCAAACAAGCGGTCACTTAGTTGTCGTTGTGAACTTTCATATTTTTCAAAAATATCCTTCAGCAAATGCTCCTTGTGTAGTATATCATTATAGAGGAGCTGGATATCAGTGTCATACTTTTCCCTACATTTATCTAACTCAATAGTACAAGTATTTAAACTTTTCGATAAGACAACACGTTCCTTTCTAAGCGAAAGATTTAATTTTAAGAGTTTTTGTTTTTTTATTACTCTCTGTGACCGTTTAATTAATTTCTTGATTTTAATATATTTCTTTAATTTGTTGTGACTCATAACAATAGGACACAATGGTATGGTATCATCACCAGTCAAATCTATAGTTTCAGCTGGCTCACACACTGATTTTGGTTTACTACCTACCAACTCATCAAAAAGATTACTAGTGCGAACAACCTGGTTATTGACCTTGATACACTCGGAGATGGATAGTGCTTCTTGGGCTTCAGACAATCTCTGTTCAAGCTCTGTGATACGATTCAGTGCCAATTCGTGGGTATCACTGCACTCTTGAAATGTTGACACTGCGTGTTGTAATTGACTGTGCTGGTCAGTTAAGTCCATGTGTTGGATGTGTAGCTGAGACAGTTCATTCTTGAGGGAGGTGTTCTTTAAAATAATGTTTTCCACTTCTACTTCGCTGTCTTCCCTTTCGCGGAGCAGTTGTTTACACATCGCTTCAGAATTCTGTAGCTCCTTCAAGGTGGCTCTTAGTTTAGCTTCCATCTCCTTGATTGTAGCACTGCGGGTCATCATTTTCTTTGAAGTATCAGTCACCTGGAATGTGTGAAGTTATGCAGCTAAATAACAGTGTGAGAAAAAAGATGTTCCAATATTTAGATTAGTAGGAGGTAGAAGGGAAAAATAAAATAAAATTAAGTTAAAAATAAGTAATTAAATGTTAACAAATAGATTTTAAAGTTAGGTCAAGTTATTAAGAAATTAGATGGGAATGTTAAATAGAAGTGAAGTTACAAGGAATACTGCTATTATTGTAAAAAACAAAAAGAAACTTGATTGACAATAACAAGTTTATAACACATGACAGGTTTTATATTAAGTATGAATCATTTAATCAATAGGGTACATAAAAAGAGCCTATTTTTGTGTAGTAAATTATGTAGTGTTTATTGTCTGGGCGAATGTTTTCGTCGTCGATTTTGCTTCCACTAGTTGTCAAGCAAAAGGAGACATAAACCGTGCCAGTGTGTGATGGACGTAGCTCAGAGACCTGAGCAGTACTCTGTGATGTTCTGT
Source organism: Oligia latruncula (assembly GCA_948474745.1). Taxonomy (NCBI): domain Eukaryota; kingdom Metazoa; phylum Arthropoda; class Insecta; order Lepidoptera; family Noctuidae; genus Oligia; species Oligia latruncula. The sequence goes on from OX419699.1 coordinate 11,896,923, forward strand.
GTTCTGTAAATATTAACTACAAGCACATAAATAAAACAAAATACTCCCCGGGATCGATGATAATTTGAAATCCGTCACCGTTGGTACGTTGAGTTGAGAGCCGGTTTTGAATCCTTTGTTTTTACGAAGTTTTCGCGACAAAAAACACTTTGTAATCACTGTTTAGAATACTTAATATCTAGGTTTGACTATATTACACTAATTTAATACATTTAAAACACTTTTATTAATTTATTTAAAATAATTGACCTAGAGATCAGTTTTTGACGACCGGCTACTCCTCAAAGAGGGGTCTTATCGCCACTATCGTGGCGTGCCCTGCGCTGGGTTGCGACAGTCGCTCTTTCCATGTCGCCATGAGGTCACGCCGGAGATCCGTCCGCTCCGCCGCGATTTGCCTCGGAAGCGGATTTTCCCCCCGGCGTAGTGCCTCCGCGCGCCACTAATACAGGCGCGCGAGGACTATCCAGATCCCATGGCGGCAGTCCGGCAAGGAGGCTTGCCGCCTCGCCCGAGATCGTGCGGTAGCCCCGGATAAGCCTTCTGGGGCGCGTTCAGGTAGTGGGCGACTCGCCACCGCAGTGAACGCGCCCACATCGGGGCCCCGTATAGGGCCATGGACCGCACGACCCCCGCGTAAAGCCTCTGGCAGGAGGCGTTTGGCCCCCTCAGGTTGGGCAAGAGCCGCTTGAAGGCGGTCCCGGCCGGTTCTAGTTTGGGGGCCAAACGTCGGAAGTGCTCGACGAAGTTCCACCGGCTGTCGAGGACGAGACCCAGGTATTTCATCGTCGTCTCGACGGCGATATGAACCCCTCCTACCGTTAGTTGGGATCCCGATGGTGGCGCGTTCCGGGGCCCATGAAACGACATGGCCTCGGACTTATGGAATGCCACCTCGAGGCCCAACTGCCGGATCCTCTCCACGACTATCGCAACCCCGCGTGTCATCGCGTCGGCCGCGCCTGATGCGACCTCCCCTGCGCCAGGACCAGCGCATCGTCAGCATAGCAAACCACGCTGACGCCATCAGGGAGGTCGGTCCACAGCACCCGGTCGTAACCGATGTCCCACAGGAACGACCCCAGAACCGATCCCTGCGGTACACCGCACGACATCTCTCGCCGGTTCCACTCCCCGTCGCGACCGGGGTAGATGACGGCTCTGTCCGTCAAGTACGCCTCGACTATTCGACGGAGGTAGGTCGGCACCCGGTGATACCGGAGTGCCTCCACAATGCAGCTCCAGGGCAGGGTGTTAAACGCGATGGCGATGTCGAGTGACACCGCCACGACGACCCCACCCCGGGACACCGCGTCCCCCGTCGTGTGGGCTCTCACGCGCATGATGCCGTCCACCGTCGAGCGCCCCTTGCGGAAACCAGATCCGGCCCCGTCCTCACCAGGTGCCCGACGAGGTGGCCCGCAATCAATCTCTCAAAGAGCTTGCCGACCTCTTTATGCGAGTAAAGACGCTTTTTACGCTTTTCAGGAAAATCGTCTTCGATATCACATTCTTCACAAACTTTTACGATTATTATTTATTTGTAAGAAGAATATACGCGGACAACGCGAATCCACACGTATAAATAAATAAATAATAGGTATTGTTAGTGAACCAGGTCTGGTCATTTCTGCGCCTCACCAGGGTCTGCGCCCTGTGCCTGGGCACCGCTGGCACCGCCCTATTTACGGCACTGGTCATATGAACCAAAAATGGGAAAGATTATGGCCGACATGGTTGTGACTAAAGGACTCGTATATCAAAAGTAAGTGGTCTAACCTAGGTATTTACCACAAACAGAAGTCCTTACAGCACGCACAGCAGATGAGGCTGCAAAGTCCTCGAGTGAGGTGACCACGTACCGGAGCACGGTCCCTCCAGGAGCTTAGAGGAGGCCTATTTGTACGGCAATGGACGATTTTCTGTTGAGTGGTTGATGATGGTGAAAAGAAGTCAGTCAGTCAATGGGATTTCAGGGCAACAACACCAACAGCACCTGCCTCAAAAATACCTAATTAGGTATCATGATATTTTCAACACCAAGCGGCTGTTAAAATACTAAGATATTTATGAAGCCTTGTGTTTTAAATCAAAATATTTTGTCTGTTTCAGGCCAGCTTCCGCCGTTGCAGCTGTGCTTGAGATGTTTAAAACTGGCCCACCGGCATCAATTTGGTTGGCTAAAGACAATAAACCTGCTAAAAATATTACACCAGTTATTGATGGAGCTTTTAAAGATTTTGAGAATCTTATGTTACAGTAAAACAGTGTAAATAAAGTAAATAAGTTAATTTGTATCTACATACCTACAATGTAAAATTACCAGTATTAGTTTCCTGTCCTCTGTCCACGACATCGAAAAGTTGACCGAGAAGATTTTTGCCCCCTCCCTGGTTGACTCTGAAAGCTGCCTTGCTTGGCCGATGAGGGGAACGCCTGGAAAATGGCTTCCTTACCTCTTCACGCTCAAATGATTTGGTACCTATAGAGATAGTTTGAGTCCCGGGAAATAATACATTTCATCCCGATATTCTCTCGGGATCGAAACTTATGCAGGTGAAACCACGGGGCGCAGCTAGTAGATAATATAATCATATCAGTCACACACTCACATTCTTTAGTTCTTTATCATCTGAATTGCAAACATAACTGGATCGGAATTATTAAGGGACGCATTTTAGGGCCTGTGCACACCACGTTTTTTAAACGTGCCGTTGACGCGCGTTTGTAGCGATACAGACGCGATACGCACGCGAGTTAGATACTGGCAGGCGCTCATGGACGTAATATGTAGATATATTACGTCCATGCAGGCACTGCTCTGTAGAATAAAAAACGTCTCTGTTTAAAAAACGTGATGCGCACAGGCCCTAAAACTACAGGCTCAGCGGCGCTGGCTGGCTCGAGCTAGGGTCGGGGCAGACATGCTGGGGAGTCGCGACGGGCCTCGGCGGCGAGGACGGAAGGACGGCTGTCAGATGTGCATCTGGATTGAGGGCCCATTTTTTGAACCCTTGCGAAACTATGGGTGTATACCTGAAATAAAATGATTTGATTTGAAACGAAATATGACATTTAAGGAAATTAGTTCAAAATAGTAAAAACTTAAAGCAAAGGGCCATGAATTTCTTAAACGTGAATTAAAACTGTTATGATTAAATAACTTGGGCCCTCAATCCAGACGCGTGCATGTGGCATAGCCTAAATCTCAGTAAATACTATCTCTGGGTTAATCATTTTTATTTAAGAATTTAGTTAAGAATTTCTTAATTATTTTAGAAAATTCCCAAATCTGTAGAATATGACATTACAGATTTATGGCGGTTTATCTAGGACCCTCAATTCATTATTTTCTGTTCTGAGGAATCTGCAAAACATGGATTTATCTGAAGAAATGCATACCACTGACCTGTATTAAACAAGTACGCTGGACTTCATACTATCGATCGATGACAAAATGAAGACATTTGATTTTCGCCGTTTTGGTCCTTGGAACTAATATTAGAGATGTGACATATCTTTCGATAAGAAATACGTTTATGAACTTTATCGTATATCTTAATATATAACCACTGAGACTAATTCATTACATGAGAATAAAATTGAATCACTGCCAGTTATTTTCATGCTTCATTTATTGCTGCAAAGGTTAACCTGTAATTCATTAGGGCGCGGTCAGGGGGCCTAAAAAGGTCACTTTAGCAGAATCATAAAAGGATAACATTATGAATCATAATATGGCGAAGACAGTCCGTGTTTTTCTTTCTTTATTTCGCTGCACTACGTAGGTATAATCAAAGAGATTGGGATTGGATTTGGATTGGATTGGTTGGTATTTTAGCACAGACCAAAAAAATAACGGAAAAATCCTTCACCAATCCTCCGAGCCACTTTACGAGCAACTGTGTTGAAAAAGAAATTATAGGCGAAGGTGACCTATTGTTATTTTTTTGCAGAATGTAGCTATCCTAGACATTGCCGAGGAGCTTGGCAAGGCGACAGTCGAGCGTCTGAACAAAGTTCACAGCAATAAAGCGGTGTTCATCAAATGCGACGTGAGCAAGGAAGAGGACATAACGAGCGCGTTCGACTCCGTGCTCGCTCAGTTCAAGCAGATCGATGTCATCGTCAACAATGCTGGAGTTATGGTCGACGCACCTAACATTTGGAGGACGGCTTCTGATATTAATTGAGTAGGTTCCTTAAGTTCTGAGTTGAGCTGCACGGTTACTGACAAATGCGTGCACTGACTGGACAGGTCCACTCAATCTGTGTGGTTCTTTTCTCAAAAGACCATTTCCGTCACTAGAATAGTTTAGGAGTAGAGTAGAAGTAGGGTAGGAGTAGTGTAGGATTAGTGTAGGAGTAGGGTAGGAGTAGGGTAGGAGTAGTGTAGGAGTAGGGGAGGAGTAGGGTAGGGTAAGGGGTAGGACACCACGCGAACGAAGTAGCGCCGGGCAACTAGAAATAGTTTATATGGCAAAACAACGTTTGCCGGGTCAGCTAGTATATAGATACGAGACGATAGTTAAAGATAACACACATGTATTTAAACAAATTTTAAAAAGAAAAACAACAGTAAAGAGTGTATCGTTACAATGGCACAGTGGGACGCAAAAGACAAAACATTTTTGATAACCGGGGGAGCTTCTGGCCTGGGGGCTAGGTACGTCGAGGCTTTCCTAAATGAAGGAGCAAAGGTATTTATAATATTTAGCATTTTCTAGCTAAGGAAATACATTATAAACAACAATAATTCTTCGTATGGATGGCACGATAGTTTTCAAATTTTATTGGCCCCAAACTTCGCCATTTATGGCGTCGTCGGAGGCAGCGAGGACGTCACTTTAACTGCAGGTCTGTTTGGCTTTACACATACATAATTAAATGAGATGGTGTGTGTTTTGTGGTAACAGAAATTAGATGCCTCTTGAAGAAAATTAAGTACTTACTTCTATGTTTAGTAAACCAAGAGACTAATAAAACGACTTTAATGAAGTCGGAAGTGACTAGTAAGCTTTCGAGGTAAACTAAATGACTTAATTGTGTTATTTATCCAGTATGAAGTTACCAACTCCCACATCCCAGTGGGCTCCACTTTCATTCCACTTTCCACTTCCTCTCTCAGAGTATCCCCTGTCACTGGCCTCTTGGTCTGAGTCCCAGCAGCAGGTACAGTGATGAGCAGTTACGTTATGTCAATCTACAGGGTCAATTTAAATTAGCCAGAGAAACTCTGCAGACGTGATGGGTCGATACCCATTTTTATTTCGTTCAATATAACGAAAAAAAAGAAAAACATTGTTTTTTTTTTGGGGTTCAACGACAGTAATTACTTAAAACATCATCATCATCTGCCTAGCCTTTTATCAAATATGTTGGGGTCGGCTTCCAGTCTAACCGGATGCAGCTGAATACCAGAATTTTACATGGAGCGACTGCCTAATTAAGGGGCTTACAGGACCTAAACACAAAAAACGCAAGTTTTAGAAACAATAAAAGTATATGATCAGCTACAGTAAACTAAATTAGAAAAACATATGATATTCTTCAGGATATATGCTAGGTAGATAGTATGTTGAAAACATAATACAACTAATTTGATATGATAGAAAAATATCATCAAGAAACTTTTTTTTTTACAATAAAAACCACACTAATATACATAATTAATCATTCTGATTTTTTGTCAGATTATTCTACAAGCAACATACTAAAACATTAGTGTTTTAATTTTTTAGTCCAAACCTTATACCTATATTTTGTAATTAAATAATTGCTTCCTTTGCAACAAATTACCAGCGTTTTGTGTCATCGCGCTTCTCTCTTTCTTTTGTATGCAGTCCGACAGTGACCGCGCTTTAGGTCATGTACCTAAGCCCCTTAATGAAAAAAATAATTACAAATATCAGTTTAATTTTTTTTTCTATCGTTATTTAAACATGATAAAACAAAAAAACAGATTGTCTCAAATATTGCAAGTAACGTACCTACAATATCAGTGATCATTGACCCCAGATTGTTTTATCTTGTTTCGATATTTAAAGACCCTGAATATGTACTACACATACAACTACTAACAATAATATTAGTAGTTTATAACTCGCCGGGCAATTGCGTAACGGGTAATTCTTCAGGGACAAAACTTTCGATGTCTGTGGGTATATTTCTGTAACCAACTAAAAAAACGGCATGTAATATTTTTTTTTGTACAGTTTAGCTTTATCCCTTACTGGGACAAATGATTTTTTTTTAATAATTGCTGTCTAGGTACAAAATAAAAATATTTGAAGGTCGTTCTTCTGATTCATATAGCGCGTCCGTTTGCCAATTTCCGGAACAAAATGGTCGATGTCGCATTTTCCCTTTGATACATCAATATAAATTATAATTATATCGAAAGGAAATGAATTGTCCTCTTACAAAAAAAATGTGTATTAGTTATAACTACGTTAGTCTGTTTATAAATAAGTAAAAAAGAAGTGTCCGGCGTATAATACTGATTAATGTGGCGTAAGCTGCGCTTGACCGTACTTGGTCGGGTAATAATAATGAGAGTCTGGCTTCCAGCGCGGGGGGAAGCCAGTCGTGCAACGGACGACCTAGAAGGTGGACGTGCGGCTGGTTGGCTTAGATCCGGTGTTACGAAGGAAAATACCTGATTCATCTGTGTTTGGTTCAGGTGGCATCCTGATTACAATGCCTACTTTATAAAATTTATTTTATTGTTTTAAAACTTCAATCTGTGTTTCGTGTGATGCTTTTGGGTTATAGATTCGTGTAGAAAAATGAAAATAATGAAATCTGTATGTACGATGAGTTATGCATGATTGTAGGCAAAATCCTGATTCATCTGTGCCTGATTCGTATGGTCAAAACCCCATATGAATAATAAAATAAATTAGTTTTTCCCCTCTCCAGCAAGATAGGAGCGCTTTTGTTGCGTAATTCTCCTTGTCCAATTTTTGACCGTGTACAAGTCAGTAGTTTTAATCTTATTTATTATTATTTACTTAGCTATAACCTTTTGAATAATAAAAAAATGACAGGAGTATAATCTTGTTCTAAATATGATACTTTTGATATGTCTTAGTCCTATTTAAGAATTAATAATTATTGTTTAGAATTTACATTCATAACTAACGGTGTATTTATTACTTTTTATTTCTGTTTCTGATTAATATGTAACACATTCTGATTCATCTGGGCACAAAATTAATATCTTGAAAACTACTTTATAAAAACGAGTCCCTCATTCAAATATATGTTATTTGGTATACCTATTTTCATATGAACATGTGTAACAGAGCTGAAAGTGAAATTAAATTTTGGCCATATGGATCAGTCAAAGAATCAAATTTCGAAGAACTACCCTAACACATTAATAATCGGGATCGGTTTCATTTTGACAGTTCAACAACATTCATTGCGTTATTTACGTGTTGAGCAGACAATTTTTTCGAACTTATGAAGCAATGGATTAGAAATTTGCTCCAAAATGATTCAGATTCCGATTGATAGTGTGTTACGCAATTAGGGTGCCGGATTAATATATAGGCTACCTACTTTTAATTCCGGTAGTAGAGGTACGTTCCCGTGGGATATTTTCCGAAATCTCGCGGGCCAAGCCACCATTAACAAAGTAAAAATAAAATCCATTGGTGTTTTTTTTGCAACGTAAGTGTGTCAAAGCAATAAGCATTGTCACCCTGACTATGCATTTAAAAGCTCCTATTATAGGTATTTCGCTTTTTGTTTGCACTATAGATCGGTCACGTAATCAGTTTGACAAGTGAACGTGTGATGGTGAAGGGGAAAACAAATTATGCGAAGGTGACGGTCTATTGTTATTTTTTTGCAGAATGTAGCTATCCTAGACATTGCCGAGGAGCTTGGCAAGGCGACAGTCGAGCGTCTGAACAAAGTTCACGGCAATAAAGCGGTGTTCATCAAATGCGACATGAGCAAGGAAGAGGACATAACGAGCGCGTTCGACTCCGTGCTCGCTCAGTTCAAGCATATCGATGTCATCGTCAACAATGCTGGTGTTATGGTCGACGCACCTAACATTTGGAGGACGGCTTCTGATATTAATTGGGTAGGTTCCTTAAGTTCTGAGTTGAGCTGCACGATTTTTGACAAATGCGTGCACTGACTGGACAGGTCCGCTCAATCTGGGTGGTTCTTTCCTCAATAGACCATTTCAGACACCAATCTACATGGTCCTTAAAGATTATGTCGGGATTTTTATATACACATTGACATTGATGAATTTTATATAAACAATGACATGGATATTTACTTTGTAAAGTATTTTATTTTATTTATTTAATTATTGTGAATGTGAGGACTATGAGGTTCACTTCTTTTTTCCTTTTTAGTTAGTTTTAATCACGATCTGGCAGTTTGAGTAATTTACGTGGCCTACCCAAATGTCTTTTCTTTGGTATTGTTCGTCAAGTTCTGAGTTGAGCTGCACGATTTTTGACAAATGCGTGCACTGACTAGACAGGTCCGCTCAATCTGTGTGGTTCTTTCCTTAATAGCCCATTTCAGACACCAATCTACATAATCTGCACATGAACTGACCAAGATTTTGTCTGGAATTTAAAAGAGACTGTGACCTCTGAGTTTGTTTCGGCCTTTCTTCTCAGAATAGTCAGATAGGAAACGCCGACCTCATCTAGTTCAAAAAATATGATTGACCTCATCTAGTTCAAAAAAATATGATTGACGTGTTACAGAAAATAAATTATTTATCATTTAGGTGTACCTAATATTTAGCCTACCCTAGTTTTCTATCTCTTTGCCCTTTTCGCTTACTTTTTTTTGCCTGCCATTAGATCATTATTACCTACTAGGAGCCGGTGCCAAATATTTGTCTTGTTTTCTCCCTCCTTCTTCCATCTATGTTTGTGTTCTTCTTAGCGTGTCGATCAAAATGGACTCGGCCCAGAATTCGGCTACTTGTTCGGCGCCATCACCAGCGTCTGTAACGTGCAGCTGACAGGACACTCAGTACACAATATTAAGTCTCTCACCACCTACTATCGTTTGTGGAACAGTCCCACATTTACACTCCAAGGTGGAGTCGTATATTTATCACTCACTCAGTCCCAAGCGTTACCTCCATCCTCATCACATGTCCACAACAATTTAAATTGTAAGTTAAGTTAATTTTAAGACCACGCTATCGCATTAGGTATAGATATGTAATGATAGTGGTAGGGAGATTTTAATAAATAAATAAACAAGACAAGCACTATCAAACTTCCTTTAGGTAATATAAGTACACATTTCTTTATCCATTCTTGTCATTACACATGTCATATCCAGCTCAACATTCTTATCTCTAACTCTGGGAGGAATGATGTGGACCTAATAGTTTGTTAGTGAAGCCATTTAAGATTTGATTATTGTATTATTTAGAATTATTGTAAGATTTTTGTAATAGAATTAATTTAATCAAATTAATCACTGCTGTTTGTTTTTGTTTTGTTTGTAATTTAATTTATTTTGTGTGGATTCAGATACAAATGATTTTTAATGAATAAATTACTTTGACTATGAGTACCTACCTACTAAATTGCTAATTGTTGGTGAAAGGAAACTAAGACCCATAACTTAATTTTCAGCAAGGAGTAGTTTCCTTAACTTTAAAAGGCGTCAAGTTTATGAGGAGAGATGAAGGTGGTGTCGGTGGAACAATTATCAACATCGCTTCAACTGTAGCATTGAATAAGTCTCCAGGCCTTCCGATTTACAGCGGTTCCAAAATGGCTGTGCTACACTTCAGTCAATGTTTAGCGGTGAGTGATTCAAAGGTGACGTTGGCTAAGTAAAATCATTCGGACCTTTTTGACAGGAACATAAAGCAGCCAAGTGCGAGTCGGACTCGCACACGAAGGGTTCCGTACCACTGTATTTTTTTAAAATACTTTAGGAAAATAAAAAACAAGTTTCAAGAACACAAGACAAAAGAAGACATACAAGAAAAGTGTTTTTTTTTGTTCTCCGAAAATTTTATACCTGTCACCTACTACGGTTAAAAAAAAACTGCCCTGCCTTGTGACAGCCGGACGGACGGACAGTCCAGTTTTAGTAATAGAGTCCCATTAGCACCATTTGGTTACGGAGCCTTAAAAAAGAAACTTTGAATCGTTTGTACAATAGGTCGTTTGTATATCGTCGTGATCTTTCAAACAGGATTGTAAATTTGTAATTATTTTTATTAATTCGTAAAAACTCACTCACTTATCTAGTAAACTATTCACTAAACTCAAACCAATTTCGGGGTCAAGATCAGGGAAAGGGCCATCATCAGGCAATAAAAAAGAAATTACTTACAACTTGCTTTTACCATCGTTCTTTTTCCGAGATAGTGATTCAGCAATTTTCTGATATTATTATCAAATTCTCTTTTCCAGATGGACCCATTCTACGACAACACCGGCGTCAGAGTTCTAGCTTTTTGTTTAGGACCAACTGATACTCCTTTGCTGCATAATTTAGAATTAAGGTCATATGAACCAAAAATGGGAAAGTTTATGGCCGACATGGTTGTGGCTGAAGGAATCGTATTTCAAAAGTAAGTGGTCTAACCTAGGTATTTACCACAAACAGAAGTCCTTACAGCACGCACAGCAGATGAGGCTGCAAAGTCCTCTAGTGAGGTGACCACGTACCGGAGCACGCAGGTAGCCCCTCGGGAGCTAAAAGGAGGCCTATTTGTACGGCAATGGACGATTTTCTGTTGAGTTGTTGATGATGATGAAAAGAAGTCATTCAGTCAATGGGATTTCAGGGCAACAATACCAACAGCACCTGCATCCAAAATACCTAATTAGGTACATACCGATTATTTTAAATACCAAGCCGCTGTTCAAATACTGAGATATTCAAAGATATAGCTTTGTGTTTTAAATCAGTATTTTGTCTATTTCAGGCCAGCTTCCGCCGTTGCAGCTGTGCTTGAGATGTTTAAAACTGGCCCACCGGCATCAATTTGGTTGTCTATAGACAATAAACCAGCAAAAAATATTACACCAGTTATTGATGGAGCTTTTAAAGATTTTGAGAATCTTATGTTACAGTAAAACAGTATAAAGTAAATAAGTTAATTTGTCTACATACAATGTAAAATTACCAGTATTTGGTTCCTGTCCTCTGTCCACAACACCGAAAAGTTGACCGGGAAGATTTTTGCACCCTCCCTGGTTGACTCTGCCCTGCCTTGCTTGACCGATTGGAACGCCTGGAAAATGGCTTGCCCAGATACAGATCGGCCCGTGATCCCATCTTCCCAGAGGCAGTGGGATGAGCCGCTCTGCAGGTTGTTACGGTATAATCTTATTAATACGTCCACTAATACTGCTGAGCGTGCCCGCCTACTGGTTGTGGGTGAGTGGGAGTCGGGCCTCTGGCTTTAGACGCTACCGTGACCCAATAACATAGGCACTTTGCTGGGTGACACCACCTTCCGGCTCGCTACTTGTCTGCGTCTGGGCGCCTGTTGCCTGGCTCCGCATCATACACCATGGCTTATCCTGCAGTAAAAGCGCAGACCGGATAGCACGGCACGCCAGCATTAATGACATCATCCGTCGTGCTCTTGTCAGTTGTTTCCACCAGGGGTGCCAGCTGTTTTACAACCCAATGGCTTGGCATGCGACGATGTAAAAAGACCAGACGGAATGACCATAATGCCTTGGAAGGTAGGTAGGTCTTTGTTGTTGGACGGAACGTGTGTCGACTCTTGTGCCATCCCATCTTCCAAGCACGGTGAGCAGTGCTGGGGCGGCTGCTGCAGGTGCGGAAAACCTCAAACGGCGCAAATACTCCAATCCATAGATTTATGTTCTTATAAATCTATGCTCCAATCTCTTTGAAACTTATATACGTTCGAGCCACACTCAGAAACTCTAGGACCATGAGGTCCGAGTGCCCACTTAGTATTTCGAGATATCGCCGAGCGGTTGGTCGACTCTTCATGTGACCAGAGGGCTGGCCTACTTTTTGGCCAAAGAATCAGCATTGCCATACAACGTGGCAATGCTGCCAGCCTTTTGGGCACGTTTCCTATTGACAGCGATGCGGAAGAATTTTTTGATGCCCTTTCATTATTTCCCCTCTTTTTATACACTTGTTCACTTGTTACTTACATTAACTTATATTTTTAAAGCCTGTTATGTTTTTAAATTATGTGAGTAGGTAAATACATTATATAATGTGAGTTGAAGTGAAATAATATAATACCTAGCATTTCGAAACATACAATGTACCTATATTATATGTGTTTTACATTATTATTCGTCTATTTATTTAGTTATAGTATGTTTAAGATACATTGTTAAATATTTCTTGAAATAGAAAAAAAAAGTACCTAAGTATGAAAAACATTTATAAATATAAAAAAATAGTGGGCCACCGGTGTTGGGAGCAGGGTCCAAGCTACCGGTAGTCAGGGCTTCAGAGACAGGAACCTCCTCACAATGTGAGCCGTATCGAGAAGCCACAGCCACTGTCACTGAGGGGCTACAGCCTTCTAAATTAGGCCCTTGAACTTGGCTCCAACCCCCTAATCGATTTGGCCGATACGATAATCGACACAGTGTCAGCCGAGCTCACATTCCACATGTCGACAACCTCGTGTGCTATTAAGTCAAGATATGTAATTTACTTTTATCAGCTAGAAAAATTATAGATATATTAAATAGATATCACAACTTTTTTTTTTTTTTATAAAGATAAGTATCTACTTACTTAGGTACTTAATTTTTATTGTCATATAATTTTTCCAACTGATAGCAAAATTTAATACAGTATCTTGTTTCTACATCCATCCATACTATACTTCAGCGGGATTGTCCGAAAGGGTTACCGCTGGCCCGGAACATAAAGGGCTAAGGAAGGAACACGGGTGGGTTTTAGTCAGTAAGAGTCTGACACTCCCTTCCGCTCCACCCAGAGCGGGAGGGGTCATTTGATGATATCCCATCCGCAAAAAAAAAAAAACCATACTATACTTAATATTATAAATACGAAAGTGTGTCTGTCTGTCTCGGATATCGGTCTGTCTGTTACCTCTTCACGCTCAAACAATTTGGTATAGATATAGTTTGAGTCCCGGGAAAGGATAAAGGATACATTTTATCCCGATATTCCCTCGGGATCGAAACTTATGCGGGTGAAACCACGGGGCGCAGCTAGTAGATAATATAATCATATCAGTCACACACTCACACTCCTTAGTTCTTTATCATCTGCATTGCAAAAAGAATGGAGGCAAAAGACAGAACATTTTCGCTGGGTATGCAGAGACGTTCCTAAGGATCCTCGCACATGGCCCACCGGCCACAATCACAAAACGACGCCACCGCCATATTTCCTGTAGTTTACATACATTTTATATGGACTCGCCGCACACGGTTGACGTACGCCGGTGGCCGCCACACTCTACGAAGTCAAAGAAGTGTGACCCTAAATCATGGAGCAAAGGTGTGTATACACACAATTGTTTGCGTCTAAAGCCTAATTTACACAACGAAGCAACAATAAAAGTTAAACGTCTAAACAGTGTTTAGACGATGCAACCAATGACTAACACTTACATAACTATAGGACATAACGAGCGCGTTCGACTCCGTGCTCGCTCAGTTCAAGGAGATCGATGTCTTCGTCAACAATGCTGGCATTTGGTCGACGCACCTCACATGTGGAAGACGGCTTCTGACGTTAACTGGGTATTTAATGTGTTAAGTACCTCATCATCTACGTAGCTTTTCCCCCAATTATATTAGGGTCGGCTTCCAGTCTAAACGGATGCAGCTGAATACCAGTATTTTACATGGAGCGACTGCCTATCTGACCTGCACCTAATAATACCAGCCTATTATTGTCCCATCTCGTACAGAAGAGACACGAGCATTGCACGTTTGCTCAAGACAGGGTTGACGATATCAGACTTATTTTAACTAGAAGTCCAGGGTTCCTTACGATGTGAGATATGTCCAAGATAATCTCAGAAACTACACAAAAATTGAAAAAAGTCACACTGGTCATTAACCACTGGACCATCACGACACTGTACGGCCTACTGTATTTAAACGTGAAAATATCATACCAGAATTTTAGAAACCGACCTCTGGAGTAATAAAATATTTACAGGACTATTAAATACAAATATTCCTTCATGATATATATTGTTTTATTAATGTCCATGCTGGACCACACTTGTATGGGAGCGTTATCGATCTCCTTTGTGTAATCAACCGATGTTTCGAAAATGGTACTATTGCTCCCAGTCTACCCTACTTAGTCCTAAAATATTCATGGAAACGGATAAAAAAAAAATACAATTATGGAAATGCAAAAGCAATGCAATGCAATGCTGATAGGCACATTAAAACAAATGTAGGTAATATTATTATGACTAGCACCCTATTTGCGTAACACACTATTACTCTCAATTTGAATCATTTTGAAGCATATTTTCTAATCCATTGCTCCATATGTTCGAAAAATGTGTCTGCTCAACAACGCAAATAACGCAATGAATGTTGTTGAACTGTCAAAATGAAACCCATTGCTACTGAAAGTGTGTTACGCAATTACCCTACTGAAATGCAGATGCCAAGCATACCTAATGAAAGACTATAAAACGACAGCTATAAAATTTTAATTTCCAGCAAGGATAATGAGGTAATTGCGTAACACACTATCAGTAGCAATGGCTTTCACTTTGAGAGTTTAATAACATTCATTGCGTTATTTACGTTGTTGAGCAGACAAATTTTCTTCGTTTAATTTTCAGCAAGGATTAGTTTCCTTTACACTAAAAGGCGTCCAGCACATGAGAAATGATGAAGGCGGAGCTGGTGGAACCATTGTTATTTTGATCGCGCTTTCAAAGATTTTGAGATATTGTTAATATAATCCGTGTAAAAATATGTGCTACCGAATTACTAAGAAACCACCCACCTCTCTTTATTTTAACCTAAACGTTTTGTTTAGGTATAGGTAAGCAGTGCATGCGTTCGAGACCAGTTTCAGGACAGAGCAAATTCTAAATATGGCGCCCCTGGCCCTAAAATACATGGTTATTGTTAAAACATTAACAACCTCTTAAGAGGACTCATCATTATGAACAACTTTTACTATGGAACGAAACCTTAAATCGCGAAAAAAAAAAATCTGCTGTTCCATACATTTATGTTCGTATAACTCCTCAAAATGTAGGGAACTGCAAATTTTTTTCGCTTCGTCTATCTACAGATTTAATATATGTAATATAATATAGATAAGAGACGATAGATGAAGATAACACACATGTATTTAAACAAAAATATTAATTATACAAACAACAGTACCAAGGTAGAAGTGTATCGTTACAATGGCACAGTGGGACGCAAAAGACAAAACATTTTTGATAACCGGGGGAGCTTCTGGCCTGGGGGCTAGGTACGCCGAAGCTTTCCTAAATGAAGGAGCAAAGGTAATTATAATATTTAGCATTTTCTAGCTAAGGAAATACATTATAAACAACAACAATTCTTCGTGTGGGTGGCACGATAGTTTTCAAATTTAATTGGCCCCAAACTTCGCCATCTATGGCGTCGTCGGAGGCAGCGCAGAAGTCACTTTAACTTAACTGCAGGACTGTTTGGCTTTACACATACATAATTAAATTAGATGGTGTGTGTTTTGTGGTAACAGAAATTAGATGCCTCTTGAAGTACTTACTTCGATGTTTAACCCTTCGCATGTCGCGTGTACAGGGTATGTACGTATGTACAGATGACAATAGAATTTCTATTGTGTCTGCTAATTGGACTTGCGACGGGTAACCAAGAGACTAATAAAACCGGCCAAGTGCGTGTCGGGCCACGCACAGTGTAGGGTTCCGTAGTAGCCCATTATCACAATATAGTACGATTCTGTTGTTCTTTATTCTGAATACAAGTAATGGTAAAGATATTAGGAGGGAATGGTTATAATAAAAATCGACTTTAAATTTGAATTATCATTTCTAAGACGTGCGGGGATGTCGATCACTCGAATATACTCTAATGAAAACGTAACTCGTTGGTACAGCGCCGTCTAGCGGTAGTATTGTGAAACTTATGATAATTTATTATGTTTTTTTTATTCCATATTTTGTTGTTCAATGCAAGTCTTTACCCGTTATAAACAAAAAACTACTTCAACTTAGTATTATTATTAATCCTTTAAAGTGTTAAAGGATTAATAATACCTGAAGGGCCTGATTCAGAAGGCAGTACTCCTCGATACGGCTCGCATTGTGAGGAGGTTCCTGTCTCTGGAGCCCTAACCACCGGTAGCTTGGACCCTGCTCCCGACACCGGCGGACAACTATTTTTTTATATTTTTAAATGTTTTTTATACTTACTTTTATTTATTAAGAAATATTTAAAAATACAATAAAATAAGATTTGTGTAAATGAATAAAGGAAATAATAATATTAATAAAAACTTTAATTCAGACTAGGTCCATAAAATTGTCAGTATATTGGTGTTAGTAAAAACTTTTTAACAAAAAAAAAAACCGACTTCCAAAAAAAACACTACAAAGTGAAAAATAACTTTTATTTCGGAAGTCGGTGTCTTTGGATCTGTATTTTAGTTTTTTGCCACCGACTTCCGAAATAAAAGTTATTTTTCACTTTGTAGTGTTTTTTTTGGAAGTCGGTTTTTTTTTTTGTTAAAAAGTTTTTATTTTATTTTATTTTATTTTATTTATTAAGGGATAATAAACAACTACAACATATACTATAATACATAATGGTAACAAAAGTATAGGAAGCAATGCTGCAGTCCACTACATTATCCGCAGATAGGACATATTAAAAGATCAAAGGTTGCCACTAGACGAGCATAACCAAAATTAACAAGAAATGTTTTAAAACAATTAAATAAGTTACTATAATACTAGCTATAGTTACAAAACCAAATCAGATTATAAACAATTTCATTTACTTAAATTATACAATAAATAAATAATAATATCAAGATTGCAATTAAGATAACAATTTTATAACATTAGATTTAAATTTATTTTTCGAACATGCAAATATATCGATGTCAATGAAATTAGAATTATAGGATTCCAACATTCTATGAATAGGGCAGCGTAAGCCCGAGTTCGTACGACAGGAATTTAGTGCAAACAGAGTACGTGCACGAACCTGGCGCACATGAACCGTTCGGGGGACAGAATAACACAACTTACTCGTCAGATCAATGGCATCAAAATGACTGTGAACTATATCATGAAGCACGTTGGCCTCCAGGTATTTGCGCCGGTTCTCCAAGCTAATAAGCTTGTACTTATCAAGAAGTCGGTAGTATGACAGATGAGTCTTGGTCCCATGACATCTGTAGTACATAGCACGGAGGTACTTGCGCTGGACCCTTTCTATTTCAACTACGTACTTTTGGTAGAAGGGGTTCCAGATAGGGACCGCATATTCTAGCTGGGAGCGAATGAGCGTCTTATACAGATAGAGATAGGTTGAGGCACGCTTAAATTCTGTTGAAGATCTCATCACAAATCCGTACATTTTAAAAGCACTATTGACTATAGCTTCGATATGCTGGTTTAAGGACAGTTTGCCATCAAAGAGAACACCCAGATCCTTCACTACTGATATATTATTTAAGGGGATACAGTTAAGGTTGTAATTGAAATTGAAGATGGAATTATTCTTAGTAAAGTGTATATAGTTACACTTGGGGATACTAAGATGCAGCTTATTGTCAGTACAGTAGGCAGTTAGTCTGTCTAGGTCCTCCTGAAATGACTGGCAGTCGTCCATAGTACGTATCACTTGGAACGCCTTCAGGTCATCAGCGTACATCAAGAATTTCGACTTTCTAAAACATTTCTTAATATCGTTGATATAGATAATGAATAATAGCGGTCCCAGAATAGAGCCCTGTGGAACTCCGGAAGTAATATTAACAGAGACAGACTGATGACCATTAACCACTACCCTCTGCGACCGGTTTTCGAGGTATGACACAAACCAACGCAATAAATTTCCGCGTATTCCATTGAAGGCAATTTTACTCAGGAGAATTTCATGATCGACCTTGTCAAAAGCTTTTTTGAAGTCAGTATAGACCGCATCTATTTGCAATCGCCTATCAACATTTTCAAAAAGATAATTTGCAAATATTAACAGGTTAGAAGTCGTGGATCGGCGCTTAACAAACCCATGTTGTTCGGGTATGATAATATTATGCAGAAGAGGATAAATCTCGTTGTGTACAAGTCTCTCAAAAAGCTTTGACAAGGTCGGCAGAATCGAGATGGGTCTATATTGTTCGACGTCATGCTTTGAGCCACCCTTATGCACTGGGGTAATGTTAGCACGCTTCCACACCACCGGGAACACACCTTCATGCAGACATCTATTAAAAAGGATATAGATCGGCTCACAAATACTGTCAGCCGTAGCCTTAAAAAAGGCCGCCGGAAGACCGTCAGGTCCTGCCCCCTTAGAGGGGTCCAACCGTTTCAACTCGCTGAGTATTTTTGACTTATCGATATGCAAATCACTAATTAAGCTACCGTTCTCTGCGCACTGCTGCGGTGGACCCCATGTGGCGAGCGTTGGTGACACGGGCTCAAATACGGACAAGAAAAAGTCCGAAAACATATTGCAGACAACATCAGGATCACTTGACTTAACATTCTGGTACTGCATCTTGGATGGAATGCCTGACTTACTTTTACGGTTAGAAATATAGGACCAAAAATATTTTATGTTACTGGAGAGACTATCTTCAACCGAATTAATATAACTGGAATAACAGGTTTTACACATATGTTTGAATATAGACCTACATTCCGAGAAGTTAATATAGTCTTTGACGTTGCTGTATTTCTTCCACTTTATCCAAAGACGTTGCTTCTTTTTAAATAGTTTAACTAATTGTGGCGTAAACCAGATTGGGAAGTCAAGCGATCTAGTCCTTGCAGGGGGGACTAGTGGGTCAATTATGTCACTCAACATACTATAGAAAGCCTCCACGGCCTCTTCCGACGACAGATTGTCAAACAGCGTGGACCAGTTTACCTCGTCCATGTGTTTATTTATAAGATCATAATTAGCTTTACGGAAATTATATTTAATAATGGGTTTTCTCTTCATCATTTGTGTGGATAGGCTTACTGGTGCGGTTATAACAAAAGGGGGGTGATGGGGGTCGACTGGTAATAACGGATCTATAAGGTGGGCAGTCGAACAGCAAGTGTTCGAGATAAACAAATCCAAGGTCTTTCCTCCACTGTTAGGCGCGCTATTATATTGGTGAGCATCTAGCGAAGACATGAGATGCGTCAGTTCCGAGCAAATAGGGTGTGTGCAAACACACGCCACACAGGCCTTATGCCCCGCAGTTATCGCGCTCCACGTGACACTAGGAAGATTATAATCACCGACTATGTATACATTCATGACGTTAGGTGCATTTAAGGTGTCCTGTAGAAAGTCAAAATGAGATGTATAGACATGTGAGCCGGTCCCGGGCGGAATGTACACAGCACTGATGACATGTATCTTATGTTTATCGTTTTTGGAAGGCAGTGCAACCATAAGGTGCTCAATACTCGCCCAGGGCTTATAATGTGGGCTACTGAGAATATCAAGTGAGGCCGGATGAAGCTCTTATTATATATATTTCTCGCTTTTTAGTGGGTCTGTTTATAATGTATCTAAGTTACAATAGCCTAATGCCAACTTGCTCATCGCCTTTTACAAAATATTGCTTTTCCCGATGCAGGGACGTTAATTGTTGAAGAGTTCTCCTGGTATTCCACCATCAGCTCCATTTCACCATTCGCATTGTGACAAGCATAACTTGCTTAGCAACCATATTAAAGTAAGTAATCGAATCGCAAACCGGGAAATACTTATTATTGAGTAGTTCCGGTGGCCATCTGTGGTCTTCATCATCAGTTCCACTTCACCAAATGATGCTTTCCGAGAGCAAATGCACGAGTTACTATAAAAAATACCCAAATCGCTATAGGTGTGCCTATAATACTTGAAGAGTTCCTTCGATTTCTCCAGGATCCTATCATCAGATCCTGACCTAATGACAATGGGACCACCTGGAAAGTATACCCTATCAAGCAAAAAAATAATTTTTGAAATCGGTCTATCCGTCTCCGAGTAATCGGGGAACATACATAAAAAAAAAAAAAAAAAAAAAAAAAAAAAAAAAAAAAGGTTCCGACGAATTGAGAACCTCCTCCTTTTTGAAGTCGGTTAAAAATAATGCTTATAAGTAAATAGGTTAGAATACTAACAATAGTTAGTTTTCAAGACAGTAATACAATTTTAATTCAGACCTAGGACTGTCCCCACCCAGTGTTTCTGAAAGGGACAGTCCGCTCTGGCAGCGATCATTTTTACCGACTTCAAAAAAAAAAGGAGGTTATCAATTCGATACGTATGTATGTAATATTATTGGAATTGCATTATATTCACATATGACAATCTACTAAGGCTTCCAAACAAATATACAAAATTTCATAGACGTATGTATGTATGTATGTATGTATGTATGTATGTATGTATGTATGTATGTTTGTCCACGCATTTCTCAGCAACTATTAATCGGATCGTGACCATTTTTTTTGTATTAGTTTACATTTACTTCAACTTAGGGAACAGTGCAAGTTTCATCAAAATCGGTTCAGTAATTTTCAAGATATGGACTAATACGTGTAAGTGTGACGGCCTGGCGTATTGATACGAGCTACGGGTGTAGTGTCAAAGGGAAAACATCTCAAAACCTTGGTCAAATTCTAGTGCAAAAACTAAAAATTACAAAATAAAAAGTAATTTAAAAAAAATAAACCGACTTCAAAAAGAAATGAACTCAAAATTATGAAATAACTTTAATTTCGGAAGTCGGTGGCAAAAAACTAAAATACAGATCCCAAGACACCGACTTCCGAAATTAAAGTTATTTCATAATTTTGAGTTCATTTCTTTTTGAAGTCGGTTTAATTTTTTTAAATTACTTTTTTTAGAATGCTGTTGTTACTACCATGCAGGCGCTGTAGTAAGGAGGCCGCTTTCTTTCGCATGATGGCATGGAATCCATCTGTGCGAGCCTCTGCGAACATTCCCGAAGCACTACAGCGCCATGGCAGCCCCAACAGCATTCTAAAAGCATTATTATATTGAACACGCAGGACGTTGTAGGTTCGGCGCGTGTATGACACCCACAGGCCACTCGTGTAAAACGATTGACAGAGCGCCTTAAAAAGGGTAACTTTGACGTCTGTAGTACAACGAGCGAACCTGCGGGCAAGCATATTGCTCCTCACAGACAACGCCCTGCGCTCCCTCGCTTAATGCTAAGGATTTTGTATTTGGTACAAAATTATCCAACACCCAAGTTCAACGACTATTACTGCTAAACTAATAAAGTTATCTTAACCACTATTGATCCGTCACGTAATCAGCTTGACAAGTGAACGTGTGATGATGAAGGGGAAAATAAATTATAGGAGAAGGTGACCTATTGTTATTTTTTGCAGAATGTAGCTATGCTAGACATTGCCGAGGAGCTTGGCAAGGCGACAGTCGAGCGTCTGAACAAAGTTCACGGCAATAAAGCGGTGTTCATCAAATGCGACATGAGCGAGGAAGAGGACATAACGAGCGCGTTCGACTCCGTGCTCGCTCAGTTCAAGCATATCGATGTCATCGTCAACAATGCTGGCGTTATGGTCGACGCACCTAACATTTGGAGGAAGGCTTCCGATATTAATTGGGTAGGTTCCTTAAGTTCTGAGTTGAGCTGCACGATTTTTGACAAATGCGTGCACTGACTGGACAGGTCTGCTCAATCTGTGGGGTTCTTTCCTCAATAGACCATTTCATTAACGACATCATCCGTCGGGCTCTTGTCACCACCGGGGTGCCAGCTGTTTTAGAACCCAAAGGCTTGGCACGCGCCGATGGGAAGAGGCCAGATGGAATGACCATAATGCCTTGGAAGTTTATGAGTACTAAATTGCTAATTGTTGGTGAAAGGAAACTAAGACCCATAACTTCATTTTCAGCAAGGAGTAGTTTCCTTAACTTTAAAAGGCGTCAAGTTTATGAGGAGAGATGAAGGTGGTGTCGGTGGAACAATTATCAATATCGCTTCAAAAGTAGCATTGACTAAGCCTCCAGGCCTTCCGATTTACAGCGGTTCCAAAATGGCTGTGCTGCACTTTAGTCAATGTTTAGCGGTGAGTGATTCAAAGGTGACGTTGGCTAAAGGCGCAATTCCACCAGTGTGCGGCACAGTATACGACACAAATGTTTATTCTGGTCGATTGACTCAAGCAAACAATAACAAATTGTGCGCGAACATTAGAAATGTTCGCGCACGTCTGCATACTTTTGTGCGCGCACATGTGCAAGCAGTGGACTCGCGTCGATGCGTACACACTTGTTGTTCGCGAACTCAGTCTTGCTTCCGCTACCGGAGTGAAAACATTTATTTGTCCTGTTTCATCATGTTCGCGCACAAGTGTGCTACACTGTGCGCGAACAAAAGTTACGCACAGCTTTGCCGGTGGAAACAGAGACTATCGGATCTGCAGCTCAGTACGTGCACTGTTGGAGTTCTACACAAAATGTTTGTGAACAAATGTGCTGCACACTATTTTGGTGGAATCGTACCTTAAGTAAAATCATTTGGACTTTTTTGACAGGAACATAAAGCAGCCAAATGCGAGTCGGACTCGCATACGAAGGCTTTCGTACCACTGTATTTTTTTAAAATAGTTTAGTAAAATAAAAAACTATTTTCTTGTATGGGGAAGACATACAAGAAAAGCGTTTTTTTTGTTCTTCGAAAATTTTAACTGTCACCTACTACGGTCAAAAAAAAACTGTCCTGCCCTGTGACTGTGACAGCCGGACGGACGGACAGCGGAGTTTTAGTAATAGGGTCCCATTAGCACCCTTTGGGTAACGAAGTCTTAAAACCGAAACTTCGAATCGTTTGTAGGTATAATAGGTCTAATCATGATCTTTTAAACTGGGCCTCAAGTCTGCTATTACAATAGTGGCAGAATGTAATAGCAGACTTGAGGATAAATATCATTGATTTCATAATTGTTGATTTTGACCAGTTTGGTAATCTACTAGTATAATGGCGTCATTATGACTTTCCAATGGTCAACCACTGACACTCCATTGAAAGAAATGGCATAGAATGGTAATCTCGTACATAATGACAAATGAATAACTGACTTAGGGGGTAATCTGCTTATCTGCTAAAATTTTGACAGTTCCTTTGATCAGTGACTACCATTAGAACGTCATTGTGCAGTCATTGCTTTTAATTCGTTACGAGTATCGTATTATGTTCTTTGCCGTTGACCAAAATTTTAGCAAAATGACAATGGGATCGTGTTGGAATGACGAATTTATAAAAATAGCAGACTTGTGCCCCAGGATTGTAAATTTGTAATTATTTTTATTAATTCGTAAAGACTAACTCACATAACTAGTTAACTATTCAATAAACTCAAACCAAACTCGAGGTCAAGATCAGGGAAAGGGCCATCATCAGGCAATAAAAAAGAAACTACAACCTGCTTTTACCATCGTTCTTTTTCCGAGATAGTGATTCAGCAATTCTTCTGACATTATTATCAAATTCTCTTTTCCAGATGGACCCATTCTACGACAACACCGGCGTCAGAGTTCTAACTTTGTGTTTAGGAGCAACTGATACTCCTTTGATGCATAATTTGGAATTAAGGTCTTATGAACCAAAAATGGGAAAGTTTATGGCCGACGTGGTTGTGGCTCAAGGAGTCGAATATCAAAAGTAAGTAGTCTAACCTAGGTATTTACCACAAACAGAAGTCCTTACAGAACGCACAGCAGATGAGGCTGCAAAGTCCTCGAGTGAGGTGACCACGTACCGGAGCACGCAGATAGAGTCCCAGAAGCTTAGAGGAGGCCTATTTGTACGGCAATGGACGATTTTCTATTGAGTTGTTGAAAAGAAGTCAGTCAGTCAATCGGATTTCAGGGCAACAACACCAACAGCACCTGCATCAAAAGTACCTATTTAGGTACTTATCAATTATTTTCAATACCAAGCGGCTGTTCAAATACTGAGATATTTTTAAAGCTTTGTGTTTTAAATCGGTATATTTTGTCAATTTCAGGCCAGCTTCCGCCGTTGCAGCTATGCTTGAGATGTTTAAAACTGGCCCACCGGCATCAATTTGGTTGTCTATAGACAATAAACCAGCAAAAAATATTACACCAGTTATTGATGGAGCTTTTAAAGATTTTGAGAATCTTATGTTACAGTAAAACAGTGTAAATTAATTTGTATCTACATACCTACAATGTAAAATTACCAGTATTAGTTTCCTGTCCTCTGTCCACGACATCGAAAAGTTGACCGAGAAGATTTTTGCCCCCTCCCTGGTTGACTCTGAAGTGCCTTGCTTGGCCGATGAGGGGAACGCCTGGAAAATGGCTTGCCCGGATACAGATCGGCCCGTGAACCCATCTTCCCAGAGGCAGTGGGATGAGCCGCATGTGCTGTTGGTACGGTATATTCTTATTAATACGTCCACTAAAACTGCTGAGCGTGCCTACTGGTTGTGTTGTGGGTGAGTGGGAGTCGGGCCTGGAGCTGGCTTTAGACGCTACCGTCAACCAATAACATAGGTACTTTGCTGGGTACCACCTTCCGGCTCGCTACTTGTCTGCGTCTGGGCGCCCCTTGCCTGGCTCCGCATCATACACCATGGCTTATCCTGCAGTAAACGCGCAGGCCGGATAGCACGGCATGCCAACATTAATGACATCATCCGTCGTGCTCTTGTCACCACCGGGGTGACAGCTGTTTTAGAACCCAATGGCTTGGCATGCGACGATGGAAAAAGACCAGACGGAATGACCATAATGCCTTGGAAGGTAGGTAGGTCTTTGTTGTTGGACGCAACGTGTGTCGACTCTTGTGCCATCCCATCTTCCAAGCACGGTGAGCAGTGCTGGGGCGGCTGCTGCAGGTGCGGAATACCTCAAACGGCGCAAATACTGCAATCTCTTTGGAACTTATATACGTTCGAGCCACACTCAGAAACACTAGGGCCATGGGGTCCGAGTGCCCACTTAGTATTTCGAGATATCGCCGAGCGGTTGGTCGACTCTTCATGTGACCAGAGGGCTGGCCTACTTTTTGGCCAAAGAATCAGCATTGCCATACAACGTGGCAATGCTGCCAGCCTTTTGGGCACGTTTCCTATTGACAGCGATGCGGAAGAATTTTTTGATGCCCTTTCATTATTTCCCCTCTTTTTATACACTTGTTCACTTGTTACTTACATATACTTATATTTTTTAAGCCTGTTATGTTTTTAAATTATGTGAGAAGGTACTTAAATATAATGTGGTTTGAAGTGAAATAATATAATACCTAAGCATTTCGAAACATACAATGTATCTATATTATATGTGTTTTACATTATTATTCGTCTACTTAGTTATAGTATGTTTTGACTATCTACATCGGAGCAGTGTGGTGGTGGCTCCGTCGTAACAGCCGCGACTTACAGCTTGTAGGTCGTGGGTTCGAACCCAAGCAGGCACTTTACTTTGTGTAAATTATTTCATCACCACTGCTCTCAAAACGGTGAAGGAAACATCGTGAGGAAACCGGCATGTCGTAGAACCAAAAATTCGAAGAGAGGAGGCGTGTGTCGGCTGTGTCCCAGCAGTGGGAACAATAAAGGCTGATTGTGCTATCTACAGTGCTGTCAGGGAAAATATTGCTTAGTGAATTTAAATCTTTCTTCATTTTTAAACCACAACAGACTGTCCATAATTGAGAGATGTTATAAAATTACATTGAAACACCCAACACCTTATTTGACTGGCCAATTCTTCCCTTGCGGTGGTAGGGCTAACACCCACCTGGTTTGCGACCGCACCGGAGTCTGCTGTGTTTCGTCGATGCGTGGGAATGCCAGTGCCTTAAGCGTCTTCTGGGCACGCTCGTTCCAGCATAGACCTCACCATCGCTTTCCATGCGTGATCGAGGTCAAGAACAGGCCCATTAAGCAAAAAAAAAAAAATCGAAGGCGCGGCAAATTTGCGAAGTTGTGAATCTGCTAAACAATTGATTTCCTTATCCGTACGTGGCATACGTTTGGTAGAGTGGGTTGACTTCTTTGCCTTTTTATCAGCTGGAAAAATATACTTATCACAATAAAAATTTAAATTTTTTATAAAGATAAGTAGGTACGTAAGTACCTACCTAATAATTTTATTGTGATAATAGTTTTTCCAACTGATAGCAAAATTTGATACAGTAGGTACCTATCTTGTTTCTACAGGCATCCATACTATACTTAATATTATAAATACGAAAGTGTGTCTGTCGGTTACCTCGTCACGCTCAAACGGTTTACATGACATTTGGTAGGTATAGAGATAGTTTTAGTCCCGGGGCAGGCTATATAGGATACATTTTATCCCGATATTCCCTCGGGATCGAAACTTATGCGGGCGAAACCACGGGGCGCAGCTAGCAGATAATATAATCATATCAGTCACACACTCACACTCCTTTTTTTTTTTTTTGGGTGGGAAATCAAATGACCCCTCCCGCTCTGGGCGGAGCGGAAGGGAGTGTCAGACTCTTACTGACTATAACCCACCCGTGTTCCTTCACTTGCCTGTGCCAGGGGCCACGGTATCTCTTTCGAACAACCCGCGACCCTGGCGGAACAATCCGCGACCCTGGCGGGCACACTCACACTCCTTAGGTTCGTTATCATCTGCATTGCAAAAATAATGGAGGCAAAAGACAGAATATTTTCGCTGGGTATGCCTATGCTGTTCCTAAATCGGAGGAAAGTGCAAAGGTGTGTTTACGCAATTGTTAGCGTATAAAGCCTAATTTACACAACGAAGCAACAATAAAATAGTTAAACGTCTAAACAGTGTTTAGATGATGCAACCAATTACTAAACATTTGTTTAATCTTATAACCTTCCCACACGCCAACTTTTTTCCCATTTTAGAACGCAGTTATACTAGATATCGCCGATGAGCTCGGCGAGGCGGCAGCCGAGAGTCTGAACAATGTTCACGGCACTTTCGATTTTGGTGGGCGATTTTCAATTTTGGTGGCCACATTAGACTTTGAACTAAAATATCTCAAAAAGTTATCGAGATATTCTCAGACCTCTTGATGATCCTTCCAGCTTGGACTTTCTATTCTTATACCAGGTCATTATTTTTCACGAAAACTGAAGAAAAAATTCGCCATCAAAATTGAACAAAAAATCACTTTGTTGATATTGACCCATATTTGTTACGGTCGCGAATCCTATTTTAATCAACGTACAGCTTAATACTGACCAGCAAATTGCAAAAAACGTAAGAAAATTTGAATTTCGCGGGCTACTTTAGCGCTTCCCGGTCTAAGTCAGTTGTATAAATTGATACAATAAATCTGACGCCGCATGCTATGTGACGGAGTGCGGTGACGTGTGATAATCGCATAACGGAGATCCGCGACAGAGCTAAGTGGGGCCCACTCGTCTTGCTATCCAGAAAAGTCTGAGAAGTAGGAGAATGCAGGATACAAAAGCGAACGAAGCGAGTTTGAAAGCCACCAATGAAATACATATTATTATATGGATAGGTACACACCTCTATATTAGTCGTGATAGCCTGACCAGACTTTGACCCCCCCCCCCACCCCTACGCGTGCTGAACTCTCCGCTAGGAGTAATAGTGTTCTGTGGCTGAACTCCAATAACTGTACCGAATAGTATATAACATTGAATATTAATTTACATTATGAAGCAAACAAACGCCTAGGACCCAAATATCAAAATATCAATATTAATTTGAAAAAGTGGCGGATATTGTCTTTGAAAATCGATGAAAATGACAATGACATTTATTTTGGTTGATAAGATTTAGTGACGTTTCTAGATGCTATACAAATAGGTGTTCCGTGATTTGTGATGTTGTTTTCATCTAAATGTATTTGATTTCTAAAAAGAGTCACAATAT
This sequence comes from Oligia latruncula, assembly GCA_948474745.1. NCBI lineage: Eukaryota > Metazoa > Arthropoda > Insecta > Lepidoptera > Noctuidae > Oligia > Oligia latruncula. The sequence continues at coordinate 11,925,020 of OX419699.1, forward strand.
TTAATATATTTTTAGTTTCTACAAGACTACAATTGTCATGTCAATTATGAACGAGGATAGGAACGGACTATCGGGACTAGTGGAGAAAATAATAAAGGAGTTGAATCAAGTTCTAGAGGACCGTCGATTGTAAATATTTACTACAAATTGGCAAAAATTCAAGATACATGATAAGTATTCTGTAAAGATCTTGCGTGTTAATCCAACATGTTTTTTCAGGACTGAGTTTGACATTGTTCCTGTGGACTCAACTACAAACAAGTCACCTGTTCTGTATGTTGCAACTTCGTTAGGACTGGAGTCTTGGTGTGTGAAGTATGTGTACAACTACTGCTATTCCGAATTAATTCGGGACTTTTTGACTGAGCCAAAGCGAAGACTCAGCAGATTATCAAATCTAAACTATAAGAGGATTTATAACCTTTTAAATGCAACAATTCTGATAAACCCTGATGTAACCTCATTATGGAACAAAAGAAGGGAGATGACGTCGCAGCGTTTCCACGGCTGGTTCTCAGAGTTGCATTTTACTAAATTAGTACTCACAAGGAAGCCAAAATGTAACGAGGCCTATGCATACAGGAGATGGATTTTAACAAATTTATTTTTAAGCGGTAAGTTTTGTATTAATAAGGTATGAGAATGGTTATTTTTTATAATACAAAAACAAAAATAAAATATCCAATTTTTCGAACATTATTTAGCTATTATTGCATTAAAAATTATCTTGTTAAGTATATTATTAATAGATAACTATGATAATTTGGGTGTTTGGCTGAATAGATTTAGGTTGAATTTGGCACTGAGGTAGACCTGAATCTAGAATACTTTTTATCTGGTTATGTGCAGCAGTTTTTTAAAGTGACAAATGATGCTGCAGGCAACAGCTAGTTACAATAATAACCTGGTTATTGCACAACCAAAACTTCCAATACAGACAGAGTGGTTAAGAGACTGTTTTTGTTGCTCACAGCAAACTGTTACAAACACTGGGCACACTGGAATATTGGTTTCAAATCCACTAGGGGCAAGCAACCATGCACAAATCCAGATTCCAGCGAACTGTTGAGAACTTCTTTATTGACATTAAATATCATTATTGTTGGTTTCAGAGGATAGAAGTGCAGAGTTTTTATCTGATCTCATTAATGAAGAGATTAGAGTCTGCAATATGGCTGCAGATAAGTGCATGAACAACTACCACTGCTGGGACCACCGCGCTTTTGTAATGGATCTCTGTTTGCAGAATAGAGACAGTTTCCACGGCAACCTGGTTCACATCGACGAATACAAATTCATTAAGGATTGGACAGCAAGTCACGTTTCTGACTACAGCTGTTTTCACTATCGTCAGGTCTGTATTAGCAACCTTTTCACAATTGATGCTATGTGGCCAGTGTTTGAAAAAGATTTGAAAGTAAACTTACGTGAGAATTTCCAGAAGGTATTAGCTGATCATTTGATTAGTGAACCAGTTGTGACACCCAGCAAGATCTTGAATACAATTAATGATGATGACCTAATTGCTCTTGTGTTAGGCTATGCTCCGGGTAATTGCAAATGTTATGCAACTTGCAACTCAACTTTAATCAAACTTGAACTGCTGTTCTATGAATTGTTATCAAATGATGACCTGCTGAAGTACTACAAAAATCATCAGACAATCTGGTATCACCGAAGATTTATTGTGAATAAAATTCTAGACACTATGTATAACTATCTGGGTGTACAGAACAAATTCAATGGATTTGTTGAGAATAAAACCAAGCCACCTTTAGAAATGGAATGCAAAAAGCCTTGTGAAAAGTGTGCTAATGCAGACTTGACAGAGCACCACAGTAATGTTCAAAAACAAAAAAGTAACTGGTTTTGGAATTGTCCACTTTATAAAGTTTTGATTAGGCACGAGAAGGCATTGATAAAACATAGGCGGAGAGAAGAAACCAAATCTTCTCTTGCCTATGAAACTTACTTAAAGTTTTTTGAAGGTCTCTTTTTGAATTTTAATCACTAAATAGTATGTAATAAACTGTAACACACTCAGGCTGCTACCAATTGATGGCTGGGGTAATTACCTGTTTATTCTGAATGCCTCACAATGCAGTCTAGACGCATGCAATGATTTTACAATTTTATCATTACTATAATTTATATTATATCATAAAAATCTAGTCAGGGGTTGCACTCTCATAATATAAGATTTTTTTATAATTTAAGTCTTGATTTGATGAATTCAAACTTGTATGGAAAAAAAACATAAACATCCGAATTGAGAACCTCCTCCTTTATTTTTGAAGTCGGTTAACAAGAAATGTCCTAACACAGTGCATATAATAGTTATATTATTGCAAAATAGATGGCGCTATTGTTAGATTTGTTAGCTTGAACAGAAATTGTTCGTATATTGTACAGTAAAATAAATATATTTTAAAATTACTGCATTTTTCGGGTGTTAATCCAGTTTTAGTCGTTATTCTACGAGAGTAGGTTTTTTTAAATGAAATGTTTAATTTAATATCCAATTATTTGCAATTTAGAAAAAAAAGTGCGTTTTCGACAATGTTGATCTCTGTATAGAACCTAGATGTATTGGTACTGATTAAAACAGCTATCCACTATAGTTCCCACTGCTGGGACACAGGCCTCCTCTCTTCGAGTGGGAATGGGCTATAATCTACCACGCGGGCCCAGTGCGGGTTGGTAGATGTCACATGTCTTCGAATTTTTGGTTCTAAGATATGCTTGGTTTCCTCACGATGTTTTCCTTCACCGCTTCGAGAACAGCGGTGATGAAATTATTTACACAAAGTAAAGCGCCTGTCTGGGTTCGAATCTACGACCTTTGTCGGCCCGTAAGACTGCGGTAAAAAATTTGGCTGCTCTAAAAACTTTACTCGTCGTCTTTAATAATTTTTTACGCTGCAGTGCGTACGAAAATAAAGTAAATGTAGGTAAATATAAAAATACAGGTATCAATGTAGTGTTGGTGCATTTTATAGTTAATAGAAATTAAATAAATCAATTTAAAGGGTATTCTTAGATAAGACATTGACTGATGTTCAATAAAATAATTATTAAGGTATATTGACATCACTATTGTATTCTGAAATAAATAAAATATTTATCGCCACCATACAAATTGGCTTACTTACCTAATGAAATAAAATGAAAAATGAAAGCCAATTTTTAAAATGATCGTATCATCACTACAAGTATGAAGTATAATTACAGATGTAGCATGGAAGTTCCTCATTATAAAATAAGTGGAATGCGCTACAAGTTTCATGTTTTTAGGTAGATTATTTATACGTGACCCTTCACGGTATTAATAAATTAAGTAGTTTTTCTATTAAATGACGCAGTGTTTGGAAACTTGTGACGTCGATTTTAGATCGAAGGCAGATATTATTGAATGAATGTCTAAATATTTACTCCTATACTCATTACAACCTTGTAATTTTACGTATAGTTCGCGTCAAACTTTATGGCGGCTCTGAAGTTATACAGCATTATATTGTAGTCTTTGCTCTGAACTGCGCTACTCCCTCCCGCTGACCCATGAGTCGGGCTGTACCTAGATTTGCAGAATTGTTGACATTGACAGAATTGTCGACATCGGCACCAATTGCCATACAGAAAAACTAGAAGAGAAGTAACTACTTCATCAATACTATCTGGCCTTTTCATTTTATGCCAATGAAACGAGAACGTAATGTAAACTACGTCATCTTTTTACTTATAAGAAATTTTTGAATAAGGGGATTATTGATAATTGCCAATATAAATGGATTAAATTATTAAGGTTTACGATGTCTGTACCAAATGTTTAGCCTGCCTAAGTATAATGTGTGATTTTCTAAATGTAATAGATTTCGATTCAGATAAAAGACACTTCTTACATTTCAATAAACTTTGTTAATTTAAATGTTGTTTTTTATTTAAAACTAGTTTCTGTCTGCGATTTCGTCCGCGTGAAATTTCTTGTTCTCCGGGGATCCGGGGACATTAACCACAACCATTAACACCACACAGCATTTAACCTAGGTTAAATGCTCTAATCCCGCACTTGGGGATGGGGGGCCCGCTAGGTATGGCGGGCTGATACCCGTCGGCGGTGCGGCGAATGTACAAGTATCTCCCGGGCCCCCGACTTGTGATAGCAGAAGGAACAGTGGGGTTTTAATCGGTAGGAGTGCGACGTAACCCTCCATTCTTCCCAGACGGAGATTCCATGAGGATTTCCCAACGAAAAAAAAGCCCCCCCTGGAGAAACGCCCTAGATACGCCAATGTTGAGGCCACGCAGTCCTGCGTAGCGTGGCCGTGGGTCGCAACTTGGCGTAGAAGCTGTCGGCCACGCAGGAATGCGTCCGGGATCGTTCTCACCTACATACGTTTACACGTTTTCATAAAAAGCGAAGCTAAGTACCTACACTTGCATAGCTTAGCTGTGTGCAGCAGTGCCTTAATAACCTTTTTGTAAACGGGTCAATTATTTATTAAATACTTTATTGAACACCACAAAAAAGGATAAATACGTACTAAAACACATTGTAACGATCGATAGTTTAGTTCTCGAGTCCAATACTAGATGGCGTTACTAGGCTCGCCACAATAATTTTAAAGACAATAGTGGACAACATCGGACAAGTGACGGTAGCGGTAAAATAATTAAACCGGGGTGATGTCAATGTTGAAAGATAAAACGGTTGCTTCGTAGTTAGTTGCATAATTTCTGTAAATTAATGTCATCATTATTTGGATATTACCTACTACAGAATAAACATACGCATAGTAGTTGGTGCAATATTGTGAATTTGTGTGTGAGTAATGGAAGTAACGGGGTAAGTGTTCCGACCGGGGTAAGTAACTAAAATATCTTATATAAAAAAAGATAACTGGAAATCTGTTTCTATGGGAAATTTAAAATCGGTCTAATTTACTGTAACATTATGTTTCTAAAATTTTCTTAAGTAACCTTTGTATCCTGCTTAAGCGTATGAAGTTTCATTTAAATCAGTTCATTCATTTCGAGCAACAAAGGGCTTGAAAGCTTGTATGAAATGCCGTACGTTGTAAACGCTCTTATATAAAACCTTAGTAAACCTAAAAGCGTGGTAAATGTTCTCAAATGATCATCAGACGAAATCTGTTTAACGGTCGGCTGAGTTTTTGTCCCAGTTGCAAGATTTTGTGGCAGTGCTACGCTTCGTAGCGTTTCGTAGCCAACGTCTTGTAGCCCGTAGCACCGTAGCGTTGTAGATCTTTCTTTATAAAGACTTCACTGATTTTAGAAGTCCATTAGGTACTAGATTGGTGTTTTATTAGGAAATTCCGGCGATTTATGAAATTATTTTTTTGCAAAGTACCTAATAATAAATAATTAATTAGTAAATCTGACTTTTTTGTACTATGTTTACTTAATAAGTCTTGAATTCATTCATTCACTGATAAACAACGCTCAGCTTAAACCACTGTGTCTTGAAGCATGAAATGCACAAGCTTTCCTTAAATAACAAAAGTTACCACTAAGGAAGGTTTTAGAAAATTCATCCCTTAAAGAGGTTAAAAAGGGGATGAAATATGTATGGAAATTCGTCGTTTTTGCCGATAGGCAAATCCCATCGGACACACAGCTTGATAATCAATAAAACAAGCACAATTTTTTTTGCAATGTTTCGTTTGTTATGACTTACTAGCTCGTCAGTTTCATGATTTGTAAACATTCTGTTTAACATTCTGCAGAAATATCACCCGTAAAATCCGCAATGACACTTCATAAGTGCCATTTTCATTTTTATCTCACCATGTATAAACAATACTCGAACTCGTGCCCCCTTTGTCGTACGTACTACTCCCACGTTGAGCTTCACGCCATAGTACTAGGGTACTAGTACAAATAACAGGTGCATACGCATTACGCATCGCCCGATGTGGGTCAGGAAGGCCCGCACGCTGGGAACCGCCACCTTTATAATTCATTCTGTACAAAAAAAAACAGTCTCAAAACTGTCACTGTCCATTGCAATTTCAACTTTGGTTAAGAAGAATAGAGTTGATTTTTGGTTGATGAAGGGTTGGTGCTTGGACGTTTCGCAGTCGCACATCACATGACGTCACAGCAGTGTCGCGTTGTTCGCGGGCTCGTTCCGATCGATATTCGGATTCGGTCGTTCCCGCGAAAGGTCGGAAAGGGCCGAGTGACGCGCCACCACGTGCAGGTTACGCAATGATGGTTACAACTCATTGACAAAGATTATTTGTGCCAAGCTTTGCCGCACCAACACAAACGGCCAACATCGGGCGATTTTTAGAACAAAGAAAATGTTAGCGAAATAAAAAAATCTCGATGTTTTTAATTGATTACAGATTCTTTGATTGATTGACTTTTACCAGACTCTTTTTTTTTAAACTGAAAAAAGTGTCTGTGGATTTTCTTGCCCGTTCTTCTCCACAGGTTCCTACTACACTTTGGAATGGGGAACTAGCTTCATCTTTCTGACTGACCGACCCCTTGACAATTTAAAAGTGCCTCTAATTGGTTTATTTGAAATAAATGCGCAAAGAAATTATTCGAGTTTGAAAAAAAAATGGGTTTAAAAAATCCATCAACAATTTCGAAATCTCGAAACCGGAATCCATTTACGAAACAAAAAACGATTTTGCGTGTTATGATGAATTTCAGCGATTCCCATTGATTTATTTATCTGTTGAATGCCTTCCCATTAGTGGTTTTCATCGAAATTGAATTCAATTCTTCTCATTCTGAATTTTATGTTGAAGCATTTTCAATCGGAATTCTATGTACTGCAATAGAATAGTTTTGTGCTGTCGATGCTTTATTATTTACGTCTACACGTAATACAATAACGTTTTCAGAATACGTGCTTTTTGCTACATGCTTTTTGGCTATCGAATTAAGAATTTATTTGGTAGACGTTATGTCTACCTCACAGTTGTTGCAGCTGGAAGACCTTAATTATGATTACCATAAAGTTTTACAATACTGCTATCGTAGCGTCATCAACTATCAGAGAGTACCCCATAGCATAATCAGCCTATAATGTTCCCACTGTTGGGACACAGGCCGCCGTAAATCCACCACGCGTGCCCAGTGGGGGTTGGTAGATGACGCATGGCTTAAGTCCGAATTTTTGGTTCTAGGACATGCTCACGATGTTTTCCTCAACCGTTTTTGAGAGCAGTGGTGATGAGATGAATTACACAAAGTAAATTTGAACCCACGACCTACAACTTGTAAGTTACCACTGGGCCACCACTGCTCATGGAGTATCCCATGCCGTGGTAAAAATATTAGCCAGTCAGCAAGGTTGACTGTCCAGGGTGCGTCAGTCGCATAATGTCATCCCTGGAGACTATTTTAATGCATACAGCGTTGCACTGTTACCCAAACATACTGTTATAGAAGATGTGCCTTATTCTCGACAAAATTTACATGGTGATAGTCAAAGCGCACACTGGACACTGTTAAGCGACCCTGCATTATATTGTAGTCTGTGTTTAAGCACAATAGTGTCACTGTGACACTTGCTACACACTATTCCATAGACTAAATAACAAGTGTTTCGTTCGGGTAACGCTGCGGAATGGGCGCTCTGCGCTCTGTGTTCCACGTGTAACTTGTCTACCATTTTTAACACGCTAACGTGAGCGTGAACCAAAAACGTGTGCACGGAATACGCTTGGATTTTGTCTAGGCCTCCAGGTCCACTCAAATCTGTGTGGTCCTTTCCTCAAAGGATCATTTCAGACACTAATCCATGCTAAAAATCTTTCTGACTAGCTCTTCTAAGTATGACCTTTTCTTTAATCTATACTAATAATAAAGCTGAAGAGTTTGTTTGTTTGAACGCGATAATCTCTGGAACTACCGGTCAGATTTGAAAAATCTTTTTGAATTTGATAGCCCAATTCTTGAGGAAGGCTATAGGCTATTTAATATCACGCTATGACCTTTAGGAGCCGAGCAAAAAGAAAAAAAGTCAGAATGAACGCTAAGCGAATACGAAGTGTTGCGACGGGGTGGGGGTACAAGAAATTTCACGCGGACGAAGTCGCGGGCAGAAGCTAGTGTATTAGATAAATACGGGCTGGTGTCCGAAACTCCACGTCAAAGCGCATATTTTGCGTACCTACAGGTCTCTTATACATATAATTAGATATTTAATAACCCTTAACAAACATCTTTTTAACAAAGGGGGCTGCCTTGACGCCGAGGAATCAGCCGCCCACGTCATCCTGGAATGCGAGGCCGTGGCTTCTAACGTGCAAAAATCCTCGGAAAAATGAGGTCGCTCCGCGAAGCCTGTGAAGCTCCCAGGAAGCTTCTGTGCTTTTGGGCGGAGCTAGGCTGGCTCTGTTAGCCAGAATCCCCACGCACAACGAACCGAATGGAAGTCTGTGCGGAAAAGGGAGTTCCATCATCATCATATACATATAACTCTTATCAACACAATAGAAGTGGAAGAAAGAGTGGAAAAAAACAGTCAAAGTACGGAACTCTGCCAGCGTCTGCGTTGCCTTCCACGTATAACCCGTCAGCCTTCAAAGCAAGAGTGAACAGGCCTCTTGTGGGTTTGCTCGTTCTATCATAGACCTCATCCATCGCTTTCGACCAGGTGAGATCGAAGTCCAATCCGCAAAAAAAAGGAGTATGTAATGATCGTAGTAGGTGGCGCTATGTAGTTTCTGTCTATCCCAATGGGTAGGAGGCATGAGTTTATGTATGTGATGTGTGTAGAAATGGAAGAAATGACTTTAAAGGCCAAAATACTCAAAGGTTGTGAAATTAACTTGCTAATTAAGTTAAATCCCGCGCAAATTACTTTAATTGAGGAGTAGGTAGTGGAGGACTTAACAAGCCAACCTGCATAAGTAATGAACTGCTTCACTCATTGCACGGAGGTTTATAAATGTAGGTGCAATTTAACATAGTTAAAATAAGTCATGAATAAATTGTGGACTATTTTTGAACGAAGTTTTCGCGTAGTAGGGAAATAGATGTAACTAAAAAATTATTCAGTCAATGCTTTTTCTCTTCATATTATCATTTGCAGCATAACTTAATCTCATTGTAGCTACTATTACTACTACCTTTTGTCCCGTTAAACATAGGTAGGAGTTAAATTTAAACCAGTTCAGAAGGTTCAAGGTCAACCCCTTCTGTAAGATTGTGGAACTCACTTCCGTCTAGCATTCGTGATTTAAAAACTATTTCTCTATTTAAATGTCGATTAAAAGAGCATTACGTTTCCTCTATACTGTGAGTATATATGGGTAGTTCTTCGAAATTTGATTCTTTGACTGATCCATATGGCCAAAATTTAATTTCACTTTCAGCTCTGTAACACATGTTCATATGAAAATAGGTATACTAAATAACATATATTTGAATGAGGGACTCGTTTTTATAAAGTAGTTTTCAAGATATTAATTTTGTGCCCAGATGAATCAGAATGTGTTACATATTAATCAGAAACAGAAATAAAAAGTAATAAATACACCGTTAGTTATGAATGTAAATTCTAAACAATAATTATTAATTCTTAAATAGGACTAAGACATATCAAAAGTATCATATTTAGAACAAGATTATACTCCTGTCATTTTTTATTATTCAAAAGGTTATGGCTAAGTAAATAATAATAAATAAGATTAAAACTACTGACTTGTACACGGTCAAAAATTGGACAAGGAGAATTACGCAACAAAAGCGCTCCTATCGTGCTGGAGAGGGGAAAACTAATTTATTTTATTATTCATATGGGGTTTTGACCATACGAATCAGGCACAGATGAATCAGGATTTTGCATAAAATCATGCATAACTCATCGTACATACAGACTTCATTATTTTCATTTTTCTACAAGAATCTATAACCCAAAAGCATCACACGAAACACAGATTGAAGTTTTAAAACAATAAAATAAATTTTATAAAGTAGGCATTGTAATCAGGATGCCACCTGAACCAAACACAGATGAATCAGGTATTTTCCTTCGTAACACCGGATCTAAGCCAACCAGCCGCACATCCACCTTCTAGGTCGTCCGTTGCACGACTGGCTTCCCCCCGCGCTGGAAGCCAGACTCTCATTATTATTACCCGACCAAGTACGGTCAAGTGCAGCTTACGCCACATTAATCAGTATTATACGCCGGACACTTCTTTTTTACTTATTTATAAACAGACTAACGTAGTTATAACTAATACACATTTTTTTTGTAAGAGGACAATTCATTTCCTTTCGATATAATTATAATTTATATTGATGTATCAAAGGGAAAATGCGACATCGACCATTTTGTTCCGGAAAATGGCAAACGGACGCGCTATATGAATCAGAAGAACGACCTTCAAATATTTTTATTTTGTACCTAGACAGCAATTATTAAAAAAAAATCATTTGTCCTAGTAAGGGATAAAGCTAAACTGTACAAAAAAAAATATTACATGCCGTTTTTTTAGTTGGTTACAGAAATATACCCACAGACATCGAAAATTTGGTCCCTGAAGAATTACCCATATATATGTTTATATATTTTAGCATTATGTGTTTATTTAAGTATGCATAAGTTATTTTTTTTTTGCATTATTTGTGTAGGTTTATTTCATATTCTAGTTTTAGACTTCACACATTCATATTTTTCTCTTCTTGTTCTCACACACTATTGTCTATGTCTACATTTCTTTTTTACTTCTCCTTTCGCAGGTCTGCTGGAAGAAATTTCTTGAGAAATAAGCAGTACCTTTGTACTCAAATTATAATTATGTCATATCCCTATGTATTTTACTGTGTGTACATAAATTACTAAAATAAATAAATAAAACATAAGCTGCAATATGATAAAACCAAAAGGCCAATTCCCTTAATTAATAAAAACGTACAAAATCTAGTCGCAATCTCATCTCAGCGACAATCAATGTCAAAAATGTATAGAGAAACTAGACGTAATTTGACAGATTGAAACTGAGATCAGACTGTGAACGTTCTTAAAATTACGAGAACTGCCCCCTAAGATTTTCGTCAAAACTGAAAAAAAATATGCTATAGGTACTTTTTGTAAAGCTATTCATAATAATAAGTTCCAAGTTGTTCACGACAAAAAATTGTAGTCTATGGGTATCGTAAAATACTGCTATGGTTCACCGCGATCACCAAACTTGCTCATTGTATCAGACAAAGTTCAGCAGTGGACGAAACGAATAATAAATTGTAATATATTGAACTCGAACCTTTCTCCTTCCCTAAAATATATAAAGCAATTAATAATATCTTAGTGCAGACTCATAAAAGTATAATATACAAAGATAGTGGCATTCGGAAGTGGTAGCTCAGAGCATGCCTGCGGGCGTCTCGACGTGCAATGAATTTATAACCCATTAGTTGCACTCAACTACGTGATTAAATTCCTATTTCGCTGTATAATACAATTTGTACTCGGCTGTACCTGTGAAATAGTTATAGTCGAGCACAAATTAAAATTTATATGAACACAAGCTGCGCCCCGCGGTTACACCCGCGTAAATGTCGATCCCGTGGGAATATCGAGATAAAAAGTAGCCTATATGTTAATCTAGGGTGTCAGCTACCTCCATACAAAATTTTATCAAATTTGGTCCAGCCGTTTGAGCGTGAAGAAGTAACAAACATATAAACACACCCCCACACACAAACTTTCGCCTTTATAATATTAGTGTGATTATTAAATTTCAAGGTATGGTTGCATAATAACATACAAAACCTAATCTAAAATACAATTCAGTACTTATTAATAATAAAAAAGCTGTAAAAGAATCTTTTTACTCCAACAAAATTGATTGGTTACGTAAAGCGAAGTCTACGCCGCGAGCTAAGAATAGGTTCGTAGCAAGGTACTACGCAACGCGTAGCGCGCTACGAACTTGTGGCAGCTCGTAGCTAATAACTTTCAAGGTGCAAATAAGAACGTAGTAAGTTTACCTTGTAACTACCCCTTATGCTAGGAGTCTACGAGGTCTCGGCTACAAACGGATGTTGCACTTTCCGAAGGCTCTCACAAGGCGGCTACGAGATTTTATCAAAATGATGTGTTCAGAATCTTTGTGTCATAAAATCAAACTGCGGTCTCCAAAATGGTCTGCGAAGTATACTTGATCATGATAATATCGCCCCGAGAGCGTTTGTTGAAATAGCACCATGTTTTCATAGAAACGAGCTGATATGTGTTTATGCTTAATATACTACTGTTTGTTTTCCCAAATGTAATCAATAAATAAATATGATAGTACTTCGAAAACGAGTTTATCGTCTAAAACAAACCTACACATTTCCAGCCTCTACAAAATCGTTTAATTCATTCAACCGTTCCGCAGTCGATTAAAATAAATGGTTTGTACCACTTGACGTGGAACTAGATATTGCATTGTGAAAAATATTTCCATTTGTGCGTTGTTTTCATCGCGATTGGATCAAGCTTAAGTCAAAATATCTAGGGAAGACGCACTGACACTGAGACGGACAGTTTGACACCGAGATAAAACTTGATTCCCTTTTTCTAAGGAAAAAGAAAAATGGTTCGCGTGCGCTCGTGCTCCGTACACTACGATGATTTATTTTTACTACATCGCCAGCAACAGCATTGAAAGCTAAATTTAGATTTGCAGCTTTTCCTTTGTGAGAAATTACGCTTTTGAACAGACGTAGCACGTTGTAAAAACTGAGCTCAGAATTCTTGTGAAAATAATTAACGAGTCATGAAACTCATTGCAAACTTGTGCAGCTCTCAACCATTCGCATATTAAAAAGCGTGAAGACTGAAGACGGCTCGGATACTAATAATGGTTGGTTCGGCGCCAGCACCTGCGGGCCAAGGAAGGAGTTCGTTAGCGGTCATTAAAACTGCATCTGTAAGGACTAGGGCAGTGCAATAATTGCATCAAGTTTAACCGGGCTCGATCGATGTGAGGGTATTTACCTCGCCGGGCGAAAATAATCCGGGTACCGGTGATGTCAGAAGGTTCGGGGAGCGCATGCGTGAGGACGCTAGTAGGTACTAGTGGGTACAGTGGGTAGCCGGGCGTCAGTCGGTCGCCGGCCGCGCGTTGAGCCGGGCGCGCGTGTGCTACAAATGGCGCCCCGTGGCGGCCGGTGAGGCGCCGGCCCCGCCGACCGCCTCGGGTCGACGGGCCAGCCTGGCCAGACGGGCGCTCGTCCCATCATGTCCTTGCTCAGCGTCACAGGTATATAGTGCTGTGTTTCCCCCTGATGGTGCTAACCCGCTTTGTGTTAAGATATACGAGAGTTACGCAGCAATTTGTGGTCGTTATGGACGCGTACTGAATGTTCTCAGGTACTTATGGTGGTCAGGGCTAAGGATTCGACTGTGGCAACGTAATACGATCAACTAATAGTCACGTTACATTGATAATTGAAGAGAAAAACAAGTTTCTTTCTTAGGAGCCATCTACGTAGACACGCTACATATAGCTCAGTGTTGGTAGCTATGACCGCAGGCTTAATGTATTTCCGAGAACTTTTTGTTTAACTGATATCAGATAAATAAAGTTTGATTACCAGTTTCGATATATTAGTTTGTTTTGCGTGGGTTACGATCGCATATCGCATGTATCAACGGTGTGCTATTGGTTATAAAGGTCATAGTCACGCCACGCGTGGCTTCATGTTGCACTTTAGCATTATTATAGATTTTATTAATGTTCGTGACATTTGCTATAATAATAAATCGTTGAAAGTACGGCATTAAACATTATTTAGAAGTGGTTTTTTCACCGTGCTGAAATGTGGGTCTACATTGCGCGCTATTCAAGTGTTTTGTTTATGCTCTAACGTTTTCAGCAGTCGGTGTATGCCGCCGCAATTTCCAGAATCGCAAAGTTGAACTTATTCAGACGTCTTCGCTGTATGTATTGAAGAAAGGCCGCATTATCTGAAGTGAGGTAGTTAATTCAATAGTGCTAGAGCGGGCGCATCGACGAGCCACGCAGGGTGGCTAAGTATACCTATAGTATACAATGTTCTGCCCCATTTAATGCGGATGTAGGTCGTGACCATAACAAGATGCCTTTCTGTAACTGAAACAATTAACTGCCTACTTATTATGGGCTGTATTTCATTGTTGCGGTTGTAGTTTTCAGCGTAAATTACTTTGTAATGCGGATTTTTAAACTGAACTTTTGAATAAGATTTTCTTTAATCTGTTCAGGAGTTTACTGTTTTCCTGGTAGATTTAATGCAATCACGCCTCGCTATAAAATAAGTGGGATGCCAAAGTAAGGAATGTCGACGAAGCAAACGATGGCAGGAGGCAGTCCAATCGCGTTATTTATTGAGCTAGATTATTTATACATTTTGAATTTGTTTAGGGTGGAATTTCGAATAGTTACCTACTTTGTTTTTTCAGGATTCATTAATATATATCTTAAAAATAGAAAGACACAGAATAAGAATAATTTAGAATAAGAATTATTTAATCATAAGTTCACATAAGTATAAATTACATAGAAGTGACATCATTACAAAGTTACATATTAATAATATGAGGAAAATATTAAACTATGCCTAAAATAAATCTAGTGTATAAATTGGATAGTGTAAATAGGGCTTAATTTAAGGTTTCATTAAAATTAATTATTAATATATAATCTTTGAACATGATGAAGTAGTCGATCAAGGTCGTTTTAAGTGTTTTCGTAAAATAGATGTAGAGGAACTCATAGATATCATAATTTATCCAGACCATTATTTTGGGAGTTTGTTTGTTTGAAAGCGCTAATCTCTAGAACTACCAGTCGGATTTAAAAAAATGTTTCTGAATTTAGTAGCCCAATTCTCGAGGAAGGCTATAAGGTTACTTAACATCACGCTAGAACCTTCAGGACCCGAGCAAAAGACCAGAAGATAATAAAAATTTAATTTTAAGTCAGTATTTTTTAAGTACAATATTTTATGCGGCGTTTTGTTTATTTTTACTCGCCCGTCCATAATGAATCTCTCTGTTGTCAAAACGTTGATTAATTCATTCAAGTGCGGTTTTGGCGGTGAAAAATTCCCGCCCTTAAATCCTAAGCTAGCGTACCTAAGCTATAGCTACGGTTTGAGAATATAGGTAACCTACCTACCAAATTTTTCACAACTTTTTACATATTTGGATTTCGCCAGATAATTTTGAACATACCTCTTTGCCTATCATGTTAAAAATTTGTGTACTATGGCACTACATTACATTGGACAATATATTTTTTTGAGTCATTTAATTCGCGGAAAAGCAAGAGATATACATATCAAAGTAACGAGATATTAGATATTATAATTGAGCCTAATTTAGACTTAGATTCTCTAAAATACTACTTAGTGGAGATCATTTAAATTGTGTTAAATTACAAAAATTTGGCATCCTGAATTTACTCAAAAAGGGGCGAATTTTATGCAATAAAGTATAGAAAAAAAGACACTAGTGCACAGAAGTGCTAAGAGTTAATTATTATAAAACGTGTACATTTTTCATAACTTCATTGCATAAAAATCAAAATGTGCCAATTGCCTAATACATATGTTTGGAGTTGTCGACTTGCCCACAAATAAATTAACTTCGTGCGAGTTAAAAAAAAATACTAATACAATTTTTTTGCCTATAGAAAAAATAGTATTATTTAAAAGTGATGATTGGGCCGTTTCCGGCGAATAAATTCAAGCTAATCGACTAATAAGCCGCTTGTTCACGACAGACTAATTTATTGCAAACCGTATTTAAAATTACCATCGGCAAAAAATAGCGAACTTCTATACAAACTTCATGCCCTGCTTGAACTCTTTATGGGATGAATTTTCAGAAACCCTTCCCAGTGCCCCACTTTGGTTGTGTATGGAATTCTTGTGCAAAGATTTTCCTATCGTGCCACAATATTGTTGTCCCTTACATAGCACAGATCTGTGATTAATTAATAAACTCAATAGATTTTCGACTTACGCGCTCCAAGTCAAACGTCAATTTTAGGAACTTATTCAAGTATGTATGAAGTTAGAGGCTTCGGATGCCTTCTAGCTTTATAGCACTGAGTTTTCTGAATATAGGTATAGATAGATAGATGGAAATCATGTAAGTTTAAATAGTATTGATCATAATCTGTCTAGCCTTTTCCCAACTATGTTGGGGTCGGCTTCCAGTCTAACCGGATGCAGCTGAATACCAGTACTTTACATGAAGCGACTGCCTATCTGACTTCCACAACCCAGTTGCTAGGTAATACAATACCCCTTGGTAAGACTGGTGGCTGACTTTCAGGCTTCTGACGACCCGTAACGACTGTCAAAGATCCACAAATGACAGCCGGGACCAACGGCTTAACGTGCATTCCGAGGCACGGAGGGGTCTCGGTATGTAAAGATGGTCACCCATCCACAGACTGAATTATTGTTACTTAGAGTTTCTACCAGCAGGCAGACTGACTGACGAGATAATAAACGATGTTTCGCTACTTTATTTCTCAGCAGCCTGTATCCTGGATTCGTGCCCGGTTGATGGCAATAGGCTCGCCCCTTATTACATATGGGACTAAAACATAACTGGCGAAATGTGGGTGTAGTATAGGGACACCTCTGCCTGAGCCTGCTCGGGATACAGGCGTGATGTTATGTTATTTTACAAAATATTCATTTTATATACTCGAAAACTGGTTCGTATTGCATGGTCAATCCCGCCGCGAGCGCAATTCAAACTTTGCAAATTTATATCAAATTGTACTACAAATGAGATCAATGATGGCCCAGTGGTTACTGCTCCGACTTATAAGTCGGTCGTGGGTTCGAACCAAGACAGGCGCTTTACTTTGTGTAAATAATTTCATCACCACTGCTCTCAAAACGGTGAAGGAAAACATCGTGAGGAAATCAGTATGCCCTAGAACCAAAAATTCGAAGACATGTGGTATCTAACAACCCGCACTGGGCTCGCGTGGTACTCGTGGTAGATTACAGCCCACCCTCTCGAAGAGAGGAGGCCTGTGTCTCAGCAGTGGGAACATTATATATGGCTGATTATAAGCCTTGCCGAAACCAAATATATTAAACCTTTGTAAGCTGAAGATTGAATCAATCAAGTTTCAGCTTGACCACTTTGCAGCATAAATCTCGAATACAAACATGTAAACGGCCGCAAATCGGCGCTATTGCTCTTTCAACAACTTGAAACTGCAACAGGTTTCCATGGATTTCCGACGGAATTTCAGTAACACTGACACTCATGAAACTGCGTTGAAAATGATTAAAACAAAAGCGAAAGTGCTTAATTGTTCTCAGGTTATTGGAATATTGGATTAATTCATTTTATTCTGGTTGAAGTGCCGAGTTATTCGAGAGGTTGATCGAGTAAATGGAATGCGCATTGTAAATGCATTCAGAAAACTGATGAGGTTGCCAAGGCGTTGCATTGCGTCAGGGATGTTTACGGCGGCGCGTGTAGACTATTTTTACACAATAATGCGCAAACGCGCAGCATCGATGGTGGCTCGAGTCATGGCCAGCCCCAACAGGGTTCTGAAAATGATTGCTGACAGACTGGACTGTCCGTATATGATTCACTGCTGTGAGTTACATGTGCCATCGTATCGTGTTGTTTACTAACCCTATGTGAGTCTTCGCTCGAATTAAAGTTTTTGAATTTGAAATGCAGGAATAATGAGTGTTTCGTTACGAAACTACGTTTTGTTTACAACTCTGTTTGGAAACGAATATGTTATAACGTAAATTCGGCCCATTGTAGTCGATGTTTTTGAGTTGCAATTCTTGAGTATTTTACTTCACTGTTTTTCGCTGATTCCAAGCAGTTAAAGCTTATGAGGGTAGGTTTTTACTTTCTCATAGATGTCGACACTGTAGTCAGTGGCTGTACCAATTGTAATACGCTATTGGCGCCGATTCCCTTGTTCACAAACTAAACTAAATTTAAATTCAGTGCATCTTTTTCTTTCTATTTCATTAAGTTAAGGACAGCAGATAAATATTAGTTTAGTCCTGTCAGAGATTAAAAAATTTGCTACTAAAAATACGTCAATTAACGTCAGGCGCTGTCATCATGAAAATCATGGCATCAGTAATGAAATAGAAAGAAAAAGATGCACTGAACTTAAATTTAGTTTAGTTTGTGAACAAAGGAATCGGCGCCAGTGTCTGCTATTTTTAGCTCAAATTCTACGTAATATAATACAGTTTAGCTTTATGAAACTTTCCTTTTCTCTATATTCAATCAACATTTAAACAAACTATTCTAAGTAGCTAGCTATTTATTAACCTTCAAATAACCGACTAATCCTTTAGACATCACTGTATAGGTGGAGAGTACCTACACGGTGATTAGGGTACGACATAACTTAAAGGTTCCATCGATGTACAGACGCCAGCACATCAAGCTACTACAATCGGTCAAACTTCAATAGATTTTCAACTTTATCGCTAAAGCATAAGGTTGGAGATTGGGAAAATTTGACAGCTTCGGATCGTCGGATATAGTTGATGTTTAGTAAGAAACCGATGGATGTTATCGAATACAATTTTATTCTATTAATAGAAAACAAACAGCTCATTTATCAAATTAAATTTCAGTCGACAACATCCTTCGGTTTCTTACTAAACTTCAACTATATCCGACGATCCTGCATACTTATCTCTTTTGTTGACTGTACGAAAAGCACATCAGTAATAAGCCTTACGTTGTTTTCGACTATTATCTACGAATATATTGTGTGATTTCGCGTGCCCAGTAAACATTTCGCATTGAAAATCACGATTTAAAGATACCGATGATATTATGTAATGCTTCGGTAAGTAACATTGCTTATTTTGTTATACTTACTATGTATGTTTGAACAGGGGGCCTGAAAAGGCGAGTTTGGCAGAAACATAAAAGGATAACATTATGAATCATAATGGACAGTTAACTGTTAAGTTAATCGTATAAAATCCCATTGGTGAAGGATTTGTCAGTTATTGTCTGTGCTAAAATACCAATAAATCCAATCCAAATCCAATCCAAATCTCTTTGATTACCTATACCTACGTAGTGCAGCGAAAAAAAGAAAAACACGGACTGTCTTCGCCATAGTATGATTAATAATGTTATCCTTTTATGATTCTGCCAAAGTGGCCTTTTTAGGCCCCCAGATGGGTTTCCTTGATTAATATGTCATGTGTCCAAGTTTCTATGGAAGTCGTTTGTACTATATCCAATCTATGTCTAAGAATCAGCATTGTCATACAACGCGGCAATGCTGCCAGCTTTTTGGGCAGTTTTCCAGTTGACTGCGATGCGGACGGATATTTTGATCATTCTTTTTCGTCCCCTTTTATATATAACTAGCTGCGCCCAGCGGTTTTACCCGCGTAAATGTCGATCCCGTGGGAATATCGGGATAAAAAGTAGCCTATATGTTAATCCAGGGTGTCAGCTACCTCCATACAAAATTTTATCAAAATTGGTTTAGCCGTTTGAGCGTGAAGAAGTAACAAACATATAAACACACCCCCACACACACAAACTCACAAACTTTCGCCTTTATAATATTAGTGTGTTTGTGCTTATTATTATTTTAAGACTGTTAGCTCTTACATTATTTCAATATGCTTACAATATCTTGATTAGAATAACTATCTACTTCTACTTGTCTACTACTATCTACTTGTCTATACGGTAATATAGGTTTATTATCCTAATATCCTATCTATTCCAAATATAAAAGGTTGTGAATATGTTTGATACTAAATCATGCATCAATGGCTCAAAGGATTTGGCACGCAGATAGAATAATTACAAAAAACAATTTGATTTTTTTAAAAATGTTCTTCAACAAACCGTCTTTTGTAAGTTCAAGTTGTTGTTGACATAACTGTACGTTAGGTACCTCTTGTACTTAGAATTTATTTATTTATTAATTGTTATTCAAACAAGATCTTTTCTTAGACCAATATTTCTTTCTAATGATTCACGTGTTACAGTCCTTTCATAGTTAATTTGCCTGTCTTTGCATCGCTGTCGAAATCACAATGATAAATGATAAATGATTTTTATTTCTGTAAGTAGGTTTGTACAAACACTTTTACACGTCAATCATATTTTTTTTTAAACTAGATGAGGTCGGCGTTTCCTAACTGACTATTCTGAGAAGAAAGGCCGAAACAAACTCAGAAGTCACAGTCTCTTTTAAAGTCCAGACAAAATCTTGGTCAGATCGTGTGAATACCATGTAGATTGGTGTCTGAAATGGTCTTTTGAGGAAAGAACCACACAGATTGAGCGGACCTGTCCTGTGATGTTTATTCTCGTTGCAATAAGGTTGCTATTGAGTTGCTGCCACTAACAAGGCTATCATATCAAAATAAGAGTGAGCTTTATTCTCTTAACAATAAGGTTCCTGTTGGGTTGCTACTGTCAGAGGTAAAATAACTGTGATTGGACTGTACATTTGACATTACAGGAACGTACTCACTCTCGAATTTGTTTTGCAAGCATTTGTTGTGCAACGAACATTCATTCGCAAACGAAAGTTCGTTTCGCGATTGAATGCTCGATACGTAACAGAAGCTCGCGCAACGAATGTATGCCATTGTCCATTGCATAAGCATTATGCTCGTTTTGTAATATAATATGAAACATCCATGTATCTCCTCGCTTAGTTTCCGGCCACAAATGTGGCCAAGCCGTTCCTTCCCACGCGTATCGGTTAAGGCGACTAAGGGATTATTCCTGGGAAATGGACAACCAGTACATAGTCGTATATGTACCTGTGTATATGTGAATATTATCTAGTCTATCTTCCAAGAGTTTAACACCCGTATTCACAAACAATACTTCTCTAAGTAAAGTAGCAATACTATGCGAAGGCATTTAAATTCATAAACATAAAGTCACGCATAGTGCCGAACGCCACTCAAGTATTGTCTATGAATAGGTTTTTGGGACCCTGTGCGTCCGCGCGCACCTGATACCTCATAGTAATGTTTGTGAATACGGGTGTAAGACTAAACGATTGAAGGTTGAAGTTTAGGTGGAGCTGCAATCGAGATTTTTAAGATTGTTTAAAATTAATCGTGCACGTAGATAATACTTTATTCTTTTGAGCAAGTTTTGAGCTCAGATGAGAACGTTCTTAGAAAAGTATAAATAACTTGAAATACTTAGGCCCTTGGTCCACACACGTTATTCTTGCCGTGAAAAACTGCGATTTGTTCGCCGTGTGTAGGCACGGTCGTCAGTGTTGTATGGATCACTATGGAAGCTTGTTGACACACATGTTTTTTCTACAGCGCGGTTTATAAGCCGTACTGTAATGAATCCAAGCCGCGTACAAAGAACCCAAGTGTTAAAATGTCTTTGTGCGACCGAAAAACAAATGACAGGCGCATTAACTTCGGCAGTTCGTCGAAGTTATTGCAAAAAAACTTAATTATAATGATTTTTAAAAAACCTACGACTCTCTATCGACTTTTACCGTCTACGTGCAGTCGTGCGGCTCATAATTGGCCGGTCAGTGCTGTTCAGGCATTTTAAAAGGTTGTTGCGCAAGTTGTGAAAATTGGCTCCTCTAAAATAACTATTTTACGAAACTGGCTCTCGAAGTTAAAAGCTTACGAGGAAGTTTACAAGCTAGTGGAGCTTGATACCTACTTTGAAACAAATTGATAGCAGGAGAGCTGTTCAAAAAATATGATTTTTGACTACTTACATAGGTACTTAAAATGAAAGGTTTTATTTAATTTAAACTTCATGTACAGAAGTGATACTCATTACTCAGGTGGATTTTTTGACGACCTACTTAAATAATATTTTTTTGGGAAAAAATCCAGATGACTAACCAAAGCCAAAAAAAAATCCAGATGATTAACAAAAGCAATGTTAATACCATTGGTTGCTCAGGCAATGAAAAAAAACAAAAGAACTTTTTGTATTAAAAACTTCTTTAAAAATATTATTTAATTTGTCTAAAAAATAAGTTCAAACATTTTTCACTAAACTGCTTTCACCAGTGAACTCAACATTTCTTTGATGTTTTTTACGTATTACCTATAGAACAACATCAAAGAAATAATACAAATACAAGCTTTCATGAAATACTATTGACTCAAAAATAATCCCATGCACACACAGTACCGTAAAGGACTAAAGAATGGTTGCACGTTGTATACGCTAGTGTGTACAAGTTTTATGATAGTGTACTGGAGCCCTGCCTACACAGCGGTCTCACATAAGCTCATATTAAACTGGTGTATGCTTCTTTCAAGTTATGGGCGGTAGCGTGTAGCTATTTTACTTTATGGTGTACCCTACGCAACACATAATATCACGCCTGTATCCCTCGAACGGGTAGGTATAGAACACCCTCATTTCGCCAGTTATGTTTTAGTCCTTTGTAATTCTTAGAAGCGAGCATATTGAACCATCGTATTTAAATTCTTATTCAGTCGTGTTTCAGATAGCTGTAGATGTGACCAACATATTTTTTAAATGTAATAAATATTTTGAGGCTCTATATCCCGGGAAACAACACAAAACATCCCTTTTACCATATAATGCGAATAAAACCGCATTCAATCTATATATATAAAATGGTAAACTGACTGATTGTTGATATATCAACGCACAGTCTAAACCGCTGCTCCTAGAGACATGAAATTTGGAGGGTGAGTTCTTTGTGAAGAGTAGGTATCCACTAAGAAAGGGTTTTTCGAAATTCCACACCTAAGAGGGTGAAATTTGACGCGGACGAAGTCGCGGGCAGAAGCTAGTATTATATAAAGCCACAAACATGTTACTGTGACGTGTTGTGTCGTGACTCGGGATACACCAATCAAACGAATGTGTTCAGGACTACGTCAAATCACAACAAGTTTTGATTGGCTAATACTGCACCAGAAGGCGTCACGACACCACACAACACAGTACCTAATATGAATCCGGCTTAACATTCGATACTTTATTATGTACCCACCCAAAAAACAAAAGATAAACGTGACTTTCGAACCCAGAACTCGTGCTTACTCATTCCGTTGTAATCACATAAGATTGTCAGTTTTCGCATGAATTATAAAGCGAGGTAGGTATATCAGAAAAAGCTGGATCGTTTAGATATTCATGAACAACAGATGCTGTTGTGCGTGAATCGCTTTACATCTTATTGTTGGCTGTCCTTATGTTCTCTACAATGGAAGCTTTCGTGGTTGTTTTGATTACAGATTTTTTGTTTGTTTAAGAGAGAAATGTTGGTTGTTTTTGTAAAATATCATCATTCTCCTGCCCTTATCCTAATTTATTCAGGGTCGGCGCAACACGTCTTTTTCTTCCATACTTCTCTATTAGTCGTCATCTCGGTAGTCACCCCCTTTCTAACCATATCATCATTCACACATTCCATACATCGTTTCTTTGGTCTTCCCCTACTCTTATAGCCATCGACATCCATACTTAAAACTCTCCTCACGATTTTTCCGTAACACATGCCCTTACCACGACAATCGATTTCCACACAACTTTTCAGTTATCGGTGCCACTTTCAAACTTCCTCTTATGTACTCGTTTCTTATTCTATCCATTCGTGTAACACCACACATCCCTCTTAGCATTCTCATCTCTGCTGCATGCAATTGCCTTTCATTCATCCCCTTTTGTAGCCCAACATTCTGATCCATACAAGACAGCAGCTTTAATCATGGTTTTATATATCTTCCCCTTAAGCTTAAGGGGAATGTGGGAGTCGCAGTGGTTTTTGTAAAATAGTAAGTTGAAAATCTATCATAAATATCAATTAAAGTATTTACATAAAATAACATCACGCTTATATTCCCCGAAAGGGTTAGGCAGAGGCGTAGCTATAGTTCTACAGTTCCAGTACCAACACCCACGTTTCACCAGTTTATTTTGTTGCCAAAGTATTTTGAATTGAAAATAATTGTTGAGAAAATGGGTTAAATTGACTAAATAAGTCATTCATGTATGTAAAGAATGAAATAAATAATTGGTCACAGACACATGCATCTAAATAAAAAAAGATAGTACCTTATTCTAAAGAACCTACTTAAATAAACAAAAAAAAAGTAAAGAGCAAAGATAAATTACCTAATGGATTAATAACTCTTGAAATGATAATGTAAACATAAACTTATGTAATGCCATTAATCGGTGTACTTTACATAAATACATACTCAATGTGCCAATGTCACGTATGATATGGTACATACTGATTCCATGTGTAGGTAAGTATAATGATAAAGACCAGATATTACAAACCTTTTGCCGCTTCAAAACGAGCATTCGAATTTTAACGTTCGACAATACTTGCAAACCAAAGTAAGTACCAACTCTCCGAGTGTTGCCAAAAACGTTTTTTTGTTAACATTAGAAGGGGCGTTATTATGTCAATTTGCTACTTCTTGCCGTGGCAACTTCAAATTCGTTGCGAGAGGAACTTTAATAATTAAGTTATTCAAAATGACTTTAAGAAGTCGCATGGCTAATCTGATTTTCAAATTCAATCTCTGTACAAACAGGAATCTCAAAGTCAGCTGCTTTTTCCATAATTTTGTAAAGTTTTTTTAGCATGTCATATTTTGAAGAGAGTTAGGAATATGCGCTTGAGTCTTCTTGTATTTAGTACGATAGCCTTTAATGTCCATTTTAGGGTTCCGTCCGTCTGTCCGTCTGTCACAGGGCTGTATCTTTTGAAACGTAATAGGCACTCGAAATTTTCACAGAGTGTGTACCGTACCACTAAGGCGGCTATAAAAATAAAATATAGATAAAAATTAAAGGGGTGATACCCATACAAGAAACGTGTTCAAAATGAAATGTAGTGTTATATAATACAACACCACAACACTTGGCCGGTTTTTTTAATAATTGTTGACCAAGCTGTGTAATAAAGTCTTCTAACTTTTAATTACACAATTTTTCCTCTATAAAACAATTGATTCTAAATAATAATTCCTGTTCCTTGCAATCCCATTTCACAAGGTAGTGTAAAATTGATTGAATCCATTTTGAATTCTAAGACAGTAGTAAGATTTCCCCAGAGAGCGACACACACTTCATTTTCAATAACTATATGTCGAACGTGACTTCGTTGACATGATGCGAGAACATATTCACATACTGTAGGATCTTTGGTGGATATGTTTGAATTTATATCCCGACACTGCACCCCGCGGTTTTACCCGCGTAAATGTCGATCCCGTGGGAATATCGGGATAAAAAGTGTTGATCCAGGGTGTCAGCTACCTCCATACAAAATTTTATCAAAATTGGTCCAGCCGTTTGAGCGTGAAGAAGTAACAAACATATAAACACACACACACACACTCACAAACTTTCGCCTTTATAATATTAGTGTGATATGATATCCCTGAAAAGATAAGTATGTACACTCACGAGCATAACACATTACACTTAGGGCCGATTTTTCAATCATCTGCTAACTTTATTCGAGGAATAATTTTGACAGTTATTTCATACAAAAACTGCCAAACGTCAATTTTATTCCTCGAATAAAAGTTATCTGGCCATGGAAAAATCAGCCTCTATACAACATTCGAAAGTAATTTTTTCCTAAAGTATTGATTGTATGAAATTTTCGAACCAACTTAATTCCGTTGCTGAGAATCTCTTTGAAGAGTTAATTGTTAGTGGACCTATACTCGGCATTGAAATCAATATGAAGAACGCTCATATCACCAATAAAACTGTTTTTTTCTTGTTTTCCCAACTAAAATAAAACATTTAAGTAAGTAAAAGAATGAAGTCACAGTTTTTCAGTTATATACATTCGAAAATTCAACTCAAAGTCATCATCATCATCTGCCTAGCATTTTTCTCAACTATGTTGGGGTCGGCTTCTAGTCTAACCGGATGCAGCTGTTTACCAGTATTTTAAATGGAGTGATTTCCTGTCTGACCTCTAAAACCCAGTTAGCCCACGTCCGCACAGACGTATAAATTTCGCGGCGGGATTTTATCGCGCACTGTATTTTCAACTCAAGGTGTTTAGCCGAGCGTCGACAATCCAATAGAGCGCATCCCAGCGCGACAAAAAAAACACACTGTTCAATTTTCAACTTTCGGCACTAAACAGCACGTTGAAAATACAGTGCGCGAAAAAAATCGCTGCGGGAAAACACGCCCATGTGAACCTAGGCTTACTGGGTAATACGATACCCCTTGGTAAGACTGAAAAATTCAACTCATAGTACGTTCATTAATCAACTTTACGTTTTTTCTGTCAGCGATTTTTCAGCCGGTTTTTACTTTTTACCCGACTGCGCCAGAAGGAGGGTTATTTAAGAGAATGTAGGCGAATTTAGACAGACGTTTCTTCATGTTTGATAAATGTAGATTCTGTTTTTTAGTTGTACCTATGACTTGACTGGGAGCTATTTATTACATTGTGTAACCGATTCGCGAGTTTTTTTCTCTCTTTTTAACAAAAAGAATTTAGAATTGCTTGTTTTGAACCCAGGACTGCTTATTTACCCATTTATAATAACATATTCGTCCGTATATAAGGTCTATATAGAGATACACCTATAAGGGCTAAAGAAGCCATAGGCACGATTTTTTTTATCTAAGTCATCATCTGCCTATCCTTTTCCCAACTATGCTGGGGTCGGCTTCCAGTCTAACCGGATGCAGCTGAGTACCAGTATCTTACATGGAGCGACTGCCTATCTGATTTCCGCAACCCAGTTACTGGGTAATACGAAAACCCTTGGTAAGACTGGCTGTCAGACTTTCGGGCTTCTGACGACCCGTAACGACTGTCAAAGATCCACGAATTACAGCCGGGAACAACTTCCTAGGCACGGAGGTCTCAGTATGCAAAGACGGTCACCCATCCACAGACCAACCGCGGCAAGCGTAGCTTAACCTGATCGGTCGACCCGTGCGGCTGTTATTACTTAGCCATGAGCCTCTCAATAGATATATACCTAGTAGATAGAATTTATAGAACGTATAAAGGATCCTATAATAAGGACACATTTTGTTACTGACGATGGTAATTGGTTTAACAGGCGGAAGCAGGCTATTCCTCATTCACTTATTAAAGCAATTTGTAAAGTAGTTTCGTTTTGCGACACCGACAGATAAGAAAGAGCTAAGAGGTCAACGTTTAAAAAAAAAAAAAATTGTCGAGTACCAAAAATAACTTAGAAACTACTTACTCGGAAAATTTATAAAAAAATAAAATAAAAATAAGTTATACTCGTAGAAAATGTATTCTTTACTATCGATGCTAAATATAAAGGCTTATCCTTTGTAAGCTTTATTTAATTAGTGGTTTAAGCGATGTTCTTCCATTTTATACCTTTCAAGCCGTGTATAACCGATAAGATTTCTCATCGGCAAAAATAACGAACGTCCATACAAATTTTCATTCCCTATTAAAATCCTTTCTAATATAAGGAACTTTTATGCACAATTTGATCAATTTGATGCTCTCAAAACGGTGAAGGAAAACATCGTGAGAAAACCGGCATGTCCTAGTCTTTTTTTTTTTTTTTTTTTTTTTTCTCCTGTGGCAACACTACAGCTAACAGCTGTTTAGAATTTGTTCTCGAAATTTTTATCTTAAATATTATATTTCATTGTTTTTTAGGCCTATTTTCCAATTACTCTTCAAGTAATTATGATAATAATGTGTATTTTGTGTTAGATTCACATAGCTAGTGCAAATTAAGTGTACATAATTCAATGTAAATCGGTGACAGTTGCCGGCACAAGGAAACTTGCATTGTCATCTTGATATCAGGTACAATACTTTATATTTTACTTGCTATTAGTTAGTTTACGTACTACAATTAGTTCAATTACACCAGCAATTACCTACTTTGTTCACTTTTAGTAAGGCTACTTGATGCCAATGACCTTTGAACGTAAACATAACCTTAGTTAGGTTTGGTGACAGAACTCCTTTTATTTACATCTAAATTTCATTTTTCCCATTGACTTATATATTTTACTTTTAAACTAATCACCTTTTCAACTGCTGCCACAACAACCTTCTCTATTCTTATTTCTTGTCGCTTCGCTTCCTTACTTTTAATCATGATTATGACTCGCAGCGCCCGTGCTCGCCTCGAAGAGTCCAAACTCAATGAGGCTTTGAGCGCTTTAAAGGCGTCAAAGGAGTCCTGTGACCAACTAATTAAGGAAATAGATGACAATGAAAGGGTGCTCTTTGATGCCCATGAAAAGAATAGGAAGTTAAAAATTGAAATGGCTCAGATATATACTCAATACACTGATGCCATAGAAGAACGGGATAGACTTCAGCTTGTTGTGGACGGGTTCAGCCAGTGTAGCGTAGAGTATGAACAAGCTCTTAGCCACAAACACTTATTACAACAGCAGCTACATGAGGCTCAAACTCAGATTACACAACTTGAGACTACAAACCTTAACATCACCGCCTCGCTGAATCAAAGTCTGTTCAATGAGTTGGTGTCTATTGCCCCATCAATGGTTTCTGCCATAAACCCCACTATTGATTTGACAGGTGATGATGAATCAAAATCATGTAATTCAGTGAGGGTAGTCACTAGTAAAAATAAACTTAAAAAGTACATCAAAATTAATAAATACATTGTTAAAACCCAAAAAATGGTAAAAAGACAAAAGTTCTTTATTAAAAATGTTAAACTTAATAGGGAAAGGTTAAATCTACTTAAACAGCTAGATATGTATTCTTTTAATCTGGAGCAAAGTACTAGGAAATACAACATTGACACACAGGACTTGCAATCTCAACTTGACCAGCTGCAGGAGAAACTAAGATCAATGACTAACAAATATAATACCTCTGAAGATCTAATGAGGGAATATGTGTTGGCAATGAATGAGCTGGTGAACTCACAAACTAACAGCTGTGAGCGCTGTCAAACACCATCCAATGTACCTACACCAGACCATTCATTATCGGCATGCAATACCACATTACCGCAGCCTTGTGTTGATTTGGCAATTCCCTCTGTTGATAGTACCATTATACCATCTAAAGAAATTGTAAATCATGATATTATATTATTTTGTGATGAGATTGGAAAGGAGTTAGGTCACTTGTTGACAGATGAATATCCGGGACACTCAATAATAAATTACTGTATGCCTGGTTGTTCTTTATTTGATATTATGAAAGCAATTGTTAAATGTAACTTTAAACAGGAAACAACTTTATTAATATTTATGGGAAATAGGGGTAATTTAAATAAAGGAGAATTGCTCCAATATCATAGAACATTGTGCAACCTTAGCTTAAGAAAAATTGTTTTGTTTACATTACCTTACAGTAACAGTTTGCCACAGGAAGAAAATAACTTAAGATTTGATATAAACATGACATTGCACAATTTGACATATAATGATAACTTATTCCAGTTAATTGATACTAACTATTATGTTGGTAATAATTTATATTTGACAAAAGATAGATATAATATTGTTATGTACTATCTTTCTAACTATCAAAAAAGACAGATAGCTGTGTCGCTATCATATTTTTTTTCTATTTCAGCCAAACATTTGGCTAAACAAATTGCTCCTATTGAGCAATGCAATGACTTTTTAAATTACTCTGGTAATAATTTGGTTGAAATTATTGACATTAATCATTTAAATTAGAATTTAAGACAATAGAGGCAACCTCTTGCAAAAATGTAAATAAGTCAAATGAAAGTGTAAAAAAATTAAATAGTATCAATCTGGTGCATCAAAATATTCAAGGTTTTTCAAACAAAGACTTAGAAGTAGAATTATTCCTGAATTGTTACAATATAGATATTCTTTGTATGACAGAACATTGGCTTAAAAGTCACCAGTTCATGTTCAATTTTAGTAATCACCAGGTTGGTAGTTCATTCAGCAGAGTAAATGCTATACATGGTGGCTCATTAATTTTAATAAATAACCAGCTTAAGTTTAAAGACCGAAAGGATATTGTGAGCCTCTCTGTTGAACGGACAATTGAAATAGCCTGTATAGAATTGGAGCAGTTCATTATATTAAGTGTGTACAGACCTCCTTCAGGATTGTATGATTGTTTTGAAAAAGTTATGGATGAAGTGTTGCACAAAATCTGTAATACAAACAAGTCCATCATCATTTGTGGTGATTTTAATGTTAATTTGTTAGAAAATTCTGGGTTAAGTACTAAAATTATAAGTTTGTTTCAGTCATACAATCTTGCAAACCAATTTTTGGAGCCCACTAGAATAACTCCTACTAGTGCCACATGCCTAGATAACATTTATACAGATGTTATACCAACCCACAAAGACATTATTAACCTAATAGACTCAGATCATTGTGGACAATTAATCACTATTCCAAATAAAAACAAAAAAGTTACTAAAAAAGATATCACTGTTAATCCAAAAACAACTAATCGCTTGGAAACATTTAAAACTAAACTCATGGGTAAATTACCACTTTTGTTCACTAATGATGACCCTAATCAACAATATAATGATTTTTTTAATATGTATTGCACACAATTTGATAACACATTTATTCCAAAAACATTATCGGTTAATAGTATTGCTTCCTTCAGTGACTGGGCCACCATTGGTATACATAAAAGTAGAAAACGACTTTATGAATTATATGAAGAACGGATTTGTATAAACACTGCTGAATTTAATTTATATGTTAAGAATTATTCTAAAATATTTAAAAAAGTTTGTAGCATTGCCAAGTCACGTTATTTGAGTTCAAAAATTAAAAATAGTAGTAACATTATTAAAACGACTTGGAATGTCATTAATAGCGAAACGGGAAGGTCATGCACCCGAAGTAGTGACTACAGCCTTGTTATTGATGACAATATAATTAAATCAGATTGTCAAGTCGCCGCGGCCTTTGAAAATTTCTTTGCAGAGATTCCCGTATCAACTACTAAATCTCTTAACTCATCACCCATTGCTGCAGAGTCTTTACTTAAAGAAAACGTTCCAGTTTGCGATTCTGAATTTCACTTCCAATATGTAACCTGTAAAGATATAATTAAAACTTTTCACACGTTAAATGTTAAAAAGACCGCAGATCTATGGGGTAATTCTGTGGATGTTGCTAAGTCGATTATAGACATTGTAGCACCTACTTTAGCTGTTATATTTAATAATTGTATTGACCGTGGTGAGTTTCCTGATCTTATGAAAAACAGTAAAATAATACCGTTGTTTAAATCGGGTAGTACATCAGACCCTACTAATTATAGACCTATTTCAGTACTACCTACCTTTAGTAAAATTTTTGAAAAACTTATTTTAAATCAATTGCAAAGATTTTTTAATAATAATAAATTACTACATAACAAACAGTTCGGATTTACAAGGGGTCGTTCGACTACCGATGCAGGAGTTGAACTTTTAGGACATATTTATAATGCATGGGAGGACAAATGCGATGCTTTGGGCATCTTTTGCGATTTGTCCAAGGCATTCGATTGTGTTCTTCATGAAACATTAATCAGGAAACTGCACCACTACGGAATCCGGAACGCCTCTCTGGATCTTCTTACTTCTTACTTGAGTGATAGGATTCAGAGAGTTGATGTTAACGGAAAAAGGTCACCCGGATCTGTAGTAAGAATGGGGGTCCCCCAGGGCTCAATTCTCGGCCCATTTTTATTTATTATTTATATAAATGACTTGCCTTACCTCATAAGGGATGAACATGATATAGTGTTGTTTGCAGATGACACTTCACTTTTATTTAAACTCAAACGTCAGCAGCTGGTTACTGACAATGTAAATAACGCCCTTGCAAAAGTAGTTAACTGGTTTAATGTCAATAACCTACTTCTTAACGGAAAAAAAACTAAATGTATTAAGTTTACCATACCCCACGTTAGACAAGTAGAAACTAGTGTTCTCATTAAGGATGAAGAGTTGAAACCTGAAGATACCACAGTATTCCTAGGCATAACGTTGGATGCCAAGCTTCAATGGGGCCCCCATATAGATAAATTGTCAAAAAAGCTTAGCTCTGCAGCATACGCCGTTAGGAAAATTCGTGATTTAACTGATTTAGAGACAGCCCGTTTAGTATACTTTAGTTATTTTCATAGTGTGATGTCGTACGGTATTCTGTTGTGGGGAAATGCCGCCGATATTCAGACAATTTTTATTTTACAAAAAAGGGCAATTCGTTCCATTTATAAATTAAGTCCCAGACACTCCCTCAGAGACAAATTTAAAGAGATTAATATAATGACTGTGCCTTCTCAGTACATTTATGATAATCTTTTGTATGCACATAAAAATATTAATCTGTTTAAAAAATACAGTGATATCCATAACATAAATACTAGGAACAAACACAAATTTGTTGTTCCTACAACAAGGCTCAAAAAAATAGGTGGCTCGTTTAGATGCCAATGTATACGTTTTTATAATAAACTTCCTAGCCACATTCAAGAACTAAGCCTTAATAAATTCAAATCTTTTATAAAGCGAAAACTATGTCAGAAAGCCTATTATACTGTAAAAGACTATATTGAGGACAAAAAGGCTTGGGATTGAGCTGCTCCAATAGGTTTAGATTGTTGTTTTTATTTTTGCTATTTTACACTTTAATAATTTTCTTTTTTTTTTAAGTATCTCTTTACTTAAATAATGACATGTACATTTACTGTATAAAGTATTATATGATTTTAATTATTGTGAATGTGAGGACTATGTGGGTAATTTTTTTGTTTTTTCTCTCTTCGTTTTAATCATGATCTGGCAGTTTGAGTAGTTTATGCGGCCTACCCAAATGTCCTGTCTTTGGTATTGTTCGTCGAATCGTTGAGCTCCTTAAGTTCTGAGTTGAGCTGCACGGTTACTGACAAATGCGTGCACTGACTGGACAGGTCCGCTCAATCTGTGTGGTTCTTTCCTCAAAAGACCATTTCAGACACTAATCTACATGGTCCTCAAAGATTATGTCCGGATTTTTTATATACACATTGACATTGATGAATTTTATTTAGACAATGACATGAATATTTACTTTGTAAGTAATTTTTATTATTTTTTTTTAATTAATTATTATGAATGTGAGGACTATGTGGGTCATTTCTTTTTTCCTTCTTAGTTTTAATCATGATCTGGCAGTTTGAGTAGTTTATGCGGCCTACCCAAATGTCCTGTCTTTGGTATTGTTCGTCGAATCGTTGAGCTCCTCAAGTTCTGAGTTGAGCTGCACGATTTTTGACAAATGCGTGCACTGATTGGACAGGTCCGCTCAATCTGTGTGGTTCTTTCCTCAAAAGACCATTTCAGACACCAATCTACATGGTCTTCACACGATCTGACCAAGATTTTGTCTGGACTTTAAAAGAGACTGTGACTTCTGAGTTTGTTTCGGCCTTTCTTCTCAGAATAGTCAGTTAGGAAACGCCGACCTCATCTAGTTTAAAAAAAATATGATTGACGTGTAAAAGTGTTTGTACAAACCTACTTACAGAAATAAAATCATTTATCATTTATCATTTATCATTTATCATTTATCATTTATCATTTATCATTTAACCAAAAATTCGAAAGCGCACTACACACCAAAGCCGCCGACCCGGCGACACAGCCCGCCGACACAACCCGGCGGCTTATGTTGCCACATGATTCTTTTGAAATAAAGCCGCCGACATCAAGTCGCCGGGCTGTGTTGGCGGGTCGGCGGCTTTGGTGTGTAGTGCGCTTAACATCTACCAACCCGCACTGGGCCCGCGGGGTGGATTACGGCCCACTCTCTCTCACACAGAGGAGGCCTGTGTCCCAACAGTGGGAACACTGTAGGCTGATTATGTATGTGGTTTAGGCTGTATGTTATTTGTCAGTTAGTGAATGAATTTCAGATTTTTATTTATTAAATATCTATTTAATAAATAAAAATCTAAAATTCATTGAGAGAATCTTCTCTAAACTTAAAAATCAATTAATTTATTCCTTTTATGAATTTCTTATTATAGTGCTTGTACATAATAAATACCACTAATCGCTCATGCCTTGGACCACACATTCAAAGACAGGTGAACCAACTCGGGGGAACTATGTCAAGATGAACCATTTTTTAATCGTGTCGTCACAAGTGTGAAGCGAGGCACTTGGATGGATTCCGCCCCTAAATACTGAATTAAGACTCTGTGTTAAGACGATAATTGGACACTTGGTTACCTGTAGAATAGTACAGTAAATAGCACGTTCAGGTTAAAAAAAAATATATTATCAGCATCTTTATGTCATAGCAATGACGGCGGTCCTCAAAGGAGGAAGAGGAGAAGGAGGTCCTCTCATATTAAGTTCATCAATATTTTCGTTAACTGTGGACCGATTCTTCTTTCATTTGGTAGAGAAAGTTTTACCAACGACCTTGTGAAGGACGCAGGAACCCGTTGAATGCGAGAAGCACAGAACCGGTCGAAGTGGAGGTGCTTGGGGGAGGCCTATGTCCAGCAGTGGATGTCTTTCGGCTGAAATGATGATGATGATGATGAGAGGAAGTTTGCTCGGTGGTCCCATATAAATTGTACTAACTTAGCTTGAGTAGTTAGCTTCCAATACGTATTTTTTCCACTTAGTGTATGTTTTCGTAGTTTAAGACTTACTATTGACGTGCAGTTGACTATACATCTGAATTTTAACCGTCTAATTACAAAACGAGTTCTAATTTTAGAGCTAGCCTAAACCTTCGCGCCAGTTACCGTATTTTGAACTTTATTCCGACTTTAAACTTACCGTGAAAGGACTGTATAGATGCTGTGACATACGTTTATGTCTGTGAGAGACTAATTTGATTATAGGTGCATCGTCTTCACATATTATACTATACATAGTCCAACACATAGTACACATAGTACAAGACCTTGTAAAACATTTTAAAAGAGTAGCAGTGGAGTTTCTTGCCCATTCTTCTCCATACGAAAACTAACTTTTGGAATGGGCGACTAGAATCAAGTCTATTTAGTTGTAATTTTTGACGTTCAAAAGTGCCTTTAATGTGCCTATTTGAAATAAATGATTTGACTTTGACTTTGAGATAGAGACGACGCTCTACAAAGCCGAACTTTTTTTAAAACTCGGCCTAAATTGTTATTACAGCTATTTAATGTCTTGTTTAATGAGTCCTTGATATGAGATTGCAGGCTCAATACCGAAACTATGAAACAGGTGTGACCTCCATCACCAAGACACCAATTTCTACAAAAGGTGATTAAAATTAAAAATAATAAATACATTTTTATTTCAGTAAAAACACATTTAAGATTCACAAAATTAACATTACAGAAAAAAGTGTATCGTTGGTGTCTGAATGCAAATCATTGTAACACAGACACCAGCGCCTTCCAAGATAAGTTACCTAGAAAATTAAAAATTCGAACGTGCTTCTAAGTGAACTCGTAAAAAATATATGGTAATAAAATAAACATTAAAAAATAAAAAAAAATAATTTTATAAACTAAAATTAAATTAAATGAAGATTAAGCTACTTATTTACTTATGCCGAACATATGTGCGTGTACGCAAAGTAAAACTGTTGTCCGCCATTTTAAACAATTACTAAACCTATTGAACAGGACCAAACCTAAGGCATATTACGTACAGGAAAATCTAACCAATCCAATCCATTTTTTCCTTTAACGAGAAGAAACGGCTGCACTAATTGAGTGCACGACCTTTAACTGAAACGTGACAATAGGCCGGAAAATTGCCAAGACTCGTATCTATACGTATTTTCCTTCTCTATACAAAAATGTCTACTTTTAGAAATACTTATGTCGCATTTCTAACGTAACCATGGCAATTTGTCTCTCGAATATCGGAAGTATTGGTAACGGACCGTCAGATCCTCGAAAATATTAAGCAATATTATTGGTTTTACCTTTTACCTTTCCAGAATGGTTTCTAGGGAGGATACGGTTTCGATTGCTGAGGGAGGCCAGAAAAAATTTTACCAGGTGCAGAATAAGGCTGGTTTTTCACCAGCGATGAGCGAGGATGCGTAGCGAGGGATGTGTGTGAAACCAACCAATTACATCGCTTCATATTCATAGCTTGAACTAAGTTAGCGTTGGTATTGGTTAGTTCTACACACATCCGTCGCTACGCATCCTCGCTCATCTCTAGTGGAAAACTAGACTAAAGCTGTGTTATCACTAGGCAGTCAAGATGTGACGTCAAATATGATAAAAAACGTTGCACAACAGCTCGCAACATTGAGATATAGTTTGGAAGATTCTTGGTTTTAGATTGTATGTTTTTTCATTATGTTAAACATTTTGGTTATCATTTGTTGCTAAGTGCTTAAGACATAGAATAGTAAATCTATCCATCATAAAAAAGTAAGAGTCTCATTTTCTACGAAAATCGCAAAAAATACTTTAGTTTTTTTTTGCGATTTCTGACTTTTCTACTACTCAAACCTCAGTTCTTCTCACAAAGTTTTTTGATCCTTATCAGAAACAGGTTTGATCGGCATCAAAAAGTTTTTTATGTAAATTGCTAATTTTCTTGCTGACCGTTTTTTAAAAAAATCTGTGAATGCTGATCAAAATTTCTGTGAATTAAAGCTACATCTGCATCTACCCTTATTGCTCCGACTCAAAAATCCACTCGACGAACTCGAATACAAAAGTATTGAAACATCCGCTCCGAATGTCATCAAAATGGCGCTATTAACCTACAAATTCAAGGCGCATGACGCCAGGCGTATGACGCCAGGCGTATGATGAGGTGCACGCCTTCCTCTAAGTTTTCCTTCACAAAGGATTATTTTTCTTTAAACATTTCCGGGTACAGCACGATTGTATGAGCTGTCTTAGTAGTCTGTGGGCTATCTAGTCTGTGGTACATCGCCTGATTGGAGTAGAACACTGGTGTACAAATGTTATGTCGGCTATAGTAATAGCGTAAACGGTAGTTTAGGTGAAATGGTGCGCATTCAATTATATTGCAAGTACGGGCGAGAGAGAGAATCAATAACAATAACTTCATTCTACAGGTGCTATTCTGTGGAATGATGTACTTTGTAATTGATTCTGTATAACACATACACCATAATGCCTTGTTTACCCGAAGAAGTGCTATTCTGTAAAAAAATCAACGTGAAACCTAGGTGAAGTGAGCTTAAAGTAAGCTGCCAATACTGTCAATCCGTAGCATCAGGTGGATTGAGAACTCACTTGACCTATGTTTTCACGGTGAGATTTTTACAGAATAGTTGTGTTTTTTTTTTTTTTTTACACTATACATTTAGCCAGTAATGTTTAAGTCCCATGTAATAGGAGATGAGCCTATTGCCATGGTCAGCGGGATTGTCCGAAAGAGTCACCGCTGGCCCGGAACATATTGGGCTAAGGAAGGAACACGGGTGGGTTTTAGTCAGTAAGAGTCTGACACTCCTTTCCGCTCCACCCAGAGCGGGAGGGGTCATTTGATGATTTCCCATCCACAAAAAAAAAAAGCCTATTGCCATCACCCGGGCACAGATCAAGACTCCGGACTGCTACTGAGAAATTCCTTATGAAAAAACCCAATAACATTTTGCTTGACCTGGGAATCGAACCCAGGACGCAGTACGCAAGTAGGTACTACTGCTGAGCAATAGGTTTTTTTTAATAAATAGGGTTTTATAATATTTCCTTGTTGGTCTAGTGAGCAACGAGCAACATTTTAAAAGAGTAACGGTGGAGTTTCGTGCCCATTCATACGAAAACTACCTTTTGGAAGGGGCGTCTACAATCAATTCTATTTTATTGTAAATTTTGACGTTCAAAAGTGCCTTTTAACTGCCTTTCCATACTATTAATATTATAAATGCGAAAGTGTGTGTGTCTGTTACCTCTCAACGCTTAAACCGCTGAACCGATTTAGATGAAATTTAGTACAGAGATAGTTCGAGTCCCGGGAAAGGACATAGGATAGTTTTTATCGCAATATTCCCACGGGATCGAAACTTACGCGGGTGAAACCGCGGGGCGCTGCTAGCTTAAAATAAATGCTTTGACTTTAAAGTTTCTTGAAGAATGATTGTATAACCGAAAACGTGTACCTTTGTCGGAAATTCAGAATTAAAACAAACGTATATAGGTCATACAAACAATTACTTTTTTATGTATTCAGTTCGACAGTAATTACCGGCTCATATGCGTCGGTTTTAAAGCTTCCAACGCGTGAAAATCCGCTTGTAAACTTATACAACAAATTGTTTGCAATAAAATTAAATGAGCATTTATATGAACCTCGACCTTTACCGGAGAGTCGTGAGTTTAATGTCACGAGTGCTACCTACGCTGTACAGTAGATATTTCTGAGGTACATAAGCTAAAGTACATAAGATAACATAGAGTAGCTACAGAGTACAGCCATTAAAGATGTGGGTGTAAGCGGTTTGTGATTGTCAATGATTTCTTTGACACCTACGCTTCTGTTCGGAAAAACTCCGGGAAGGAAAAAAACGATCGTCTTTTATGTGTTAAGAAGAAGAAGAGATTTTAATTCGAGTTTCAGTAGGTGTAGCGGAAGTATATTTTTAGTAAATGGACACCAACACCCTAATTTTTTTTGTTGTGTATTTTTGTGGTGTAAGTACAATAAAGTTGTATATAAATAAATAAATATGCATCACAATCTAAATAATGTTTAAGGATGTTGCTAATCCATTGCTTCATATGTTCGAAAAATTTGTCTGCTCAACGAAATGAAAAAGAAAAAAGCTGTCAAAAAAAAAACATACAAACATCCGAACATAGTACCTCCTCCTTTTTGTGAAGTCGGTAATTAGAGACATTGCTACTAATAGTGTGTTACGCAATTACGCCGCAGTCTTATTTCTATCAAAACTTACCTACCGGTTTCGGTTAAGAAAAATATTAGTTTAAACAATCAATTTTTACTGCTGTACCTACTTACCATACTTCTTTACATTTCTTATAAGGTACTTACAGACGCCAGCACTCAAGCTACTCAAAACTGGCAAATTTTCCCAATCAACTTGCAGCAGAAGTACAATGCAACTTTGAACAAATATTTTGCTCAATAACTGAGATTAAAAAAACTGATGTGTTAAAAGACTTTTCCTGCAGAATATCAGCAAATGAAAAGATGTAACGATGTCATTTATATTCCATAAAAGTAAAGATTGTTTCGTTTTATATTTTTGAGAGCATCGTTTCTAAAAAATGTTGATATTAGCTTGTTCTCAAAAATCGTTTTTCCTACAAAAATGGGTACTGTTACAGCTGCCATTCTATGCTCATATGAAATTGAGAGGCATTTGTGCCGAATCGAAAGCCAAGCCAGTGGAAATAGACCTAATAATTTACATACTGGGCTTCCATCTCTAGAAATGGAATTTCGCTGGGGAAATATCGAAATATAAACATGGATACTCGTGGTATCTAAACATTCCTTCAATTAGGTATGATAAATATCACGTAGCTAAATGTATTAAAGAATTAAGCTTTTGACGGCGCGTTTAGCTCAATGGCTGAGCAACTAACTGCTGCGCTTTGCTTATACCCAGCAAACGTATTGTCAGTCACTGACTGTGAGCGTGCGTTACGCAGTTTACTATAATCCATACATATTCTGCTTTTCATTCACACCAAACAGATATTACCTACGTATGAGCTATTAGTAAGCTTGCTGACAGTCGGCGGCTGACTTTGCGTTTGGTGCAAATGAGTCGTTGGTTCGATTCCCATACGGAACAAACATTTGTCTAATTTACAGAAAGTAGTTCCGAGTCTCTCTGTTTGCATAATCAGCCTATAATGTTCCCACTGCTGGGATAGGTTCTCGGTGAGAGGAAGGTAGATGTCACATGTCTTTAATTTTGGGTTCTAGGACATGCCGGTTTCCTCACGATGTCTTCCTTCACCATTTTGAGTACTGGCTGTTTGTATTTATTTACTTAAGCTGTCACTACACAAGAGAAATTTCCAATAACATTTTCCTCACACAAACAAAGTATTTATACCTAAGTAAGTAGGTAATACAGTACAGTTTTGTACTAAAAATAGCCTTCATACCAGCTCTTTTATGATGTCCACGGAGCAACTCAATAAAGATCCATAACGACGTATTCCAGAGGGATATTACCATAATCACCAATCTTCATAGGGGAACGAAGTATGTTTGTAGAACACAGATGATGCTCATCCTACAGATAAATTATCTGTCTGGATACCATTTCCGCTGGAAATTGTTTGACGTTGCGTAGAGGGAGTCTTGTGATCTTTATGAAACGCTTTGCATTCGATGATTGTCAAGATTTGTACTTAAATAAATCCTTGAGCCAACTTATTCGGCTTATTAGTCGATTGCACGAATTTACTCGCCCGTAACAGGCGAATCGTTACTATTGAATAATATTTTTTTTTAGTATAAGCAACTTGCACGAAGTTAATTTATTTGTGGGCGAGTCGACAACTCCAGAAATGTGTATTAGGCAATTGGCACATTTTGAAAGTAAAACAGAAGAAAAAAGTACCTGTTTTATCATAATTAATCTGGGCCAGTTTTGCCAAGTACAGCCAGGGAAGGGAAATAAAAGGCGTACTATATTATAATTTGCCTATTCATTTCTAAAACTTACGCTACTTATTACATCGTGACGCCGTCTGCCAGCACTCCTAGATTTAAAAAAAAAAAAAAAGAGAAAAGAAACGTTTTAATCGACAAATAATATAAAAATCCGGAAATTATTAATGAATTCCTAGCGACGTTCAATCAGAGGATTAAATGTAAAAAAAAGATAATTATATTTTACTAGCTGCGCCCCGCGGTTTTACCCGCGTAAATGTCGATCCCGTGGGAATATCGGGATAAAAATTAGCCTATATGTTAATCTAGGGTGTCAGCTACCTCCATACAAAATTTCATCTTAATTGGTCCAGCCGTTTGAGCATGAAGAAGTAACAAACTAATAAACACACACACACAAACTCACAAACTTTCGCCTTTATAATATTAGTGTGATTTTATTTAAAAAAAAATTCTGTGTGAATAGAATCCTAGGGGATTCTATTCCGTTCACCTTTTCTACCCTGTCCAGACGACATAAAAAGTCAGCCCGTATAGATAACTATAAAATCTCAGCCGCCATCTTGGATTTTCATTTTGACCTCACTATGGCTTCAGCTCCCTCGAAAACCATGAAAACTATCTCCCTGTCCATGACTCTT
This sequence comes from Oligia latruncula, assembly GCA_948474745.1. NCBI lineage: Eukaryota > Metazoa > Arthropoda > Insecta > Lepidoptera > Noctuidae > Oligia > Oligia latruncula. The sequence continues at coordinate 11,966,236 of OX419699.1, forward strand.
CCTATATTATAATATAAGTACGATTGCTTCCTTCCTGACGAGGGTCTCCCGACCGCAAACGTTGTTTTTATTAATGAGCCACTCTCACACTGTATTATAAACCCTATTAATTTCTATCATCACTGAAAGTGCAAATATGAAATGTACAGCAAGATAGTTTGTGTAAAAAAGAGCCGTTGACTCACAGCTTCGCATTCAAAGCTTTCTTTACTTCTTTGTGTTGGTACGTTTCATTGCAAAGCCAAGTAGGTCAGTGACACATCAGTTCTGATTCTGATGCACAATGTTGGTAAATAGGTTATGATACTTATAGACAGATAGAATAAGTATTCTATATTATGTACACTATAACATTTACAGATCTATATGTAGACATTTTACAAGGGGTTATCAAGGGGTTATTACCATCCACTAGTTTAAGGTCCTTATTTGTAAATATTTATGTAAATCAATGATTTCAATAAACAATTTCAATTTCAAGGGGTGGCACAACGGTTTTGACGCTACAAACGATCTTTTCAAGACAACCTCTGTATGGATTAAGGGAGGAGGAGCGTCCCTACTGAAGGTAGTCTCTGATGTAAAAACCTCCTCCTTTTTGGAAGTCGGTTAAAAAGTGAAGTGAAAAATAAAAACTTTTTTACAAAAAAAACAACCGACTTCCAAAAAAAAACACTACAAATTGAAAAATAACTTTAATTTCGGAAGTCGGTGTCAAATTGCGTTCTTCCGCGAAATCTCCCTTTCAACCACGGGTTGTCTTAATTAAGCTTGTAAGATTTCGTCTTTGAAAAATAATAATAATCCATTTATTTCAGTGTTCTCTACTAACTTTTTAGACCTTTGCATCCTGCTTATGCGTATGAAGTTTCATTAACATCGGTTTATTCATTTCGAAAAATAAAGGCTTGAAAATTTGTATGAAATGCCGTACGGCATAAACGCTCTAATGACCGAATTAACAGCATTTTGGCGTTGAATACTAAGCTAACGCTCTAGGTTGCCTAACCGTAAATCCAGCCAGTATTACAGTTCTTAGTAGTTAGCAACCCTTATAAAGCGATTGAAATTGAGCTCCCGACCTCTTTCATGATCGCCAGTCCGTCTTAGGACTATTGTGCCAATGACATCAAGCGTCTTTGATGGGAAAGTGTCCGCAGTTGAAACGAGTTGGTTTTTGTTATCTTTTCTACGATTTCTTTTTGAATAGTTTGTAATGGTCAAATTATATTTTAAACGATGTTATAGAATGTGTTACTGAACTAATGCACATTACGAAAGTATTTTGTTCTGAATCGTTTACTGAATCGCTTTCTGTCATGTTTAATATGGGTAAAAAATTACCTATATTATTTATTTATTTTAGGTACTCCAACGACTTGTTCACTAATAACATATATAAAACATATATATTAAACATGACTGAAAGCGATTTATCCCAAAGATAATTAGAACTACGTAAATTACAGCCACAATTCCGCTGTACGGTCAAAACAAACCAAAATGGACGAAGTGCTACGCTATATACTCCCCTTCCGCTCCACCCAGAGCAGGAGGGGTCATTTGACGATTTCCCATGCGAAAAAAAAAGTACTACGCTAGACTCTTATACGTGTGCGACTGTGTGCGTCCCACAATCAGTATAACTAATTTGATACATGAACAATGTTTTATCCATAATAATAAAAATGTTGTGTATGATTATAACTCAAAATCAAACCATTTATTTCAATTAAACCATTTACAGGCACTTTTGAATTGTCAAGAAGTCGGTCATTCAGAAAATATGAAACTAGTTGCCCATTCCAAAGCGTAGGTATCTATGGAGAAGAACGGGCAAGAAACTCCATGGACACTCTTTTAAATTATATTTTTACAAAAATATTAGATACATCATTAATGTTGAATTTATAATTACATGTGAGAATGATGTAAAAAGACATAATAATATAATATAAATAACATAATAATATATTTTTTTTTATTACTACATGGCTCTTGACCCCGATCACGCCTGATGGTAAGCGATAGATGAGGTCTATGATGGAACGAGCGTGCCCAGAAGATGCCTGTTCACTCTTGCTTTGAAGGCAGACGGTTTTCTATTTATTATTTTATATATATTATACGTATTCTAATTGGTGTGTTTGTTTGTGTGTGTTAATTGCGGGATATGTTGTATAAGTAATATGGTAAATTTCAACAAGTCATGTCGTTATTGTGGCAGCTAATTTGGTCCATAAATTTATAAGATAAACACAATTAAATTCTGAAAAATAATTAACTTACTTAAATCACACTAATAAATTATTTGATTTGATTTGACAATCAAATGAAGCAATTCGTGGTTATCCATTTATCAATTCGAGAAAATTATGATTCTTGTATCTTTACCAATAATGAGTCAAAGACCCCATAGCTTTGCATAATAGACTCTCCCATATGGAAGTAGTTATCACAGGTAAAATTAGCTTCCAAATCTATTTATATGACCAGTTTGGCAATAACAAATGCATTGGTTGCAAAACGATTCGTTTTTGTTTATAGGAACCGACCATAAGTCAAAAGGGCCTCTCAAAAATATCTGTGTGTTACATTTGTTTGTGTATATCTTTCATAAATACCAGCATAAAGTTGGGTAGTTTAGCAACTGTGCCCTGGAGGCAGCAGTGTACCGTTGTGTGTAACCGTTCAAAATCACAGTTATGCTACAAACTAATTTTCCTGTGTGAACTCGTGCAGAAATAATACTCGACGTAATGCTATGAGTTCAACTCATCACGTTACTAGCGAACATTCGAAAGTAATCCGTGACTAACGGACGGAAGTTGGAGTTTTTGGTTGATATAATATGAGCTTAATGAGCTTATTATTAAAGTTGTAGTTGACTAGTGTAGTATGAATGTTGCTATAATTATCATGTTAGTTGTCAATTAGTTGTTATTTCCTTTTGCCCAAAATTTCGTCAAGGTAACTTAGTAAGTCATTAATTTTCTAACTTATTTATCTAATGGAAATATCTATTTTGACCTATCTTATTATGTTGAAGAATGTTCATGAAGCATTGAGATTCTAATATTTAAGGAAATCTCGAAACGGCTGGTCGACACTTCCCGTGACCCAGGGGCTGGCTTTTACCTTGGCCAGAGGCTAATCATTGCCATACAACGTGGTAATGCCGCCAGTCTCTTGGGTACATTACCAGTCGACAGCGATGCTATGAATTTCTCGACCCTATGTTTTAGATTGTGAATAGTTTTAGTTAAGTTAGGATACAATTTTGTTATTTTTATTATTAATTAATTGTTAGTTGTTATTTACTTATTTTAATTCTGAATGAAATATTGATAGTAGAAAAAAAAATACAAAGCAAGCTATCAAAATTTTATATTAGGCACCTGATTTTTTGAACATCTTCAAAAGTTTGGTAGTTAGGTAGGTACGTGTAACAACATAACCTTTAAATTTCATCTCTACACATTTCTGGTCTTCATTTATTATTCAACAGGGGTCTGAAACTTTCACCTTGCACGCAGGTAGGTAGATACCATTTTTGCGTTTACACCAAAGAGGATTTACTCCGCTATGTAGTTAAAGAACGTTGATTAAACAACACGCCAAATTAAAATTGCTTGGGAAAAGGATAAAGTATTTTTATCTCACGAAGCGACGCGCGTTTTTTTTTTTTTTTTTTTTTTTTTATTACTAAATGGGCCCGCTCTTGACCCCGATCACGCCTGATGGTAAGCGATAGATGAGGTCTATGATGGAACGAGCGTGCCCAGAAGATGCCTGTTCACTCTTGCTTTGAAGGCAGACGGGTTAAATGTGGGCGGGAACACAGATGCCGGCAGAGAGTTCCACACTTTGGCTGTGCGCATAATAAAAGTGGAGGGCGAAAGAGGAGAGCGCTTAGTACGACTCGTGGGGATATCAACCAAGTGCGGATGGTACGCTGCAGTACGTCTTGTTGTCCGGTGGTAGAAGGGCGATGGTGGGATCAGGTCATGGAGCTCCTGCGCACACTCTCCGAAGTACAATCTGTAGAAGACCGACAGGCAAGCAACATTACGCCGATGAGCTAGGCTGTGGAGCGTAGCAACCAACGTCTCGTCGCCTATAAGCCTTTTAGCTCTGCGTTCCACCGAGTCAAGTGCAGCAAGCTGGTATTTTGCTGAGCCATCCCACAAGTGGCTGCAATACTCCATACAGGAACGGACCTGTGCTTTGTACAGACTTAAAAGCTGTCCTGATGTGAAGTATCGCTTCACCTTATTTAGGATGCCCAGCTTCTTGGCTGCAGTCTGAGCTTTTGACTCGATGGTTGAGCCGAAGTTGAGATCAGATGTCAACTCCATGCCCAAAAGCTGTAGGCGGTCGGCAACCGGTACAGATGCACCTCGGAAAGTAGGACATAACTGGAACTGGCTCCTTTTTGCAGTGAAAAGACATGCCTGTGTTTTCTGAGCATTGAATTTGACCAGATTATCGTCGCCCCACTGGGAAACGAGATTTAATGTCGAATTCATTCGCTCTACCATGGCCTCTCTAAGAGTAGCTGTTTCCTCTCTGCTGGCTCTTGCACTGGACAGGTATCTTTCTGCGACTGTGCTGTCATCTGCATACCCAATTGCACCAAGCTGTAATAGGTCGTTGATGTGCAGTAGAAATAAAGTCGCGGAAAGAACAGACCCCTGAGGAACACCGGCATCAATGGCCATATGTTCCGATGAGCAGCCATCTATGACCACTCTGATCGATCGATCACTCAGGAACTCAGAAATCCAGTTGCAAAAGTCAGCAGAGATGCCGAATGCAGGAAGCTTACCCAACAGACTGGCGTGCCAGACCCTGTCAAAGGCCTTTGAGATATCAAGCGACACAGCAAGGGCTTCGCCGTGTCTCTCAATGGCCTCGCCCCAGCAATGCGTAACATACACAAGAAGATCCCCAGTTGAACGACCACGACGGAAGCCATACTGGTGGTCACTGAGGAGCTCATTGTCTTCGAGGTATGCCAGCAGCTTATTGTTAAGTACCCTTTCCAACACTTTGCACAGTATGGAGGTTATGGCGATTGGTCTATAGTTGACAGGATCGGCACGGTTACCCTTTTTGGGCACCGGCTGCACATTAGCAAGCTTCCAGGACCGCGGTACCACTCCGGTTTTTAGAGAGAGGCGAAACAAGCGCGTCAAGACAGGAGACAACTCTGGAGCACAGCTCTTCAGGACTCTTGCGGGTATTCCGTCAGGTCCGCTGGCTTTATTCACGTCTAGACTGCTAAGGGCCTTACGGACCTCTTTGAGATGGATTGAGATCTCCGGCATTGCGGAGCCACAGTGAGGTATGTTAGGTGGTATGTTAGAGGCCGTATCAAGGCGTGAATTTTCGGCAAAGATGGAGGCAAATAAATTTGCCTTCTCTTGCGCGGTATGAGCCAGCGTTCCATCAGGCTTCAGCATAGGAGGCAGCGTAGGACGACAGAAGTTCGTCTCGACCGATTTTGACAGGGACCAGAACTCCTTGCTACCCGAAGGGTAAGACGCCAGTTTGGCCCCAATTCGTCCAACATGGTCGAAACGCGCCTTCCGTAAGACCCGTTTGCAATCCTTGGCGGCAGAATTGTAAGCTCTTTTCATTGCGCGAGCACCTTGACTGTTGCACTTGTCACTGCGGGCCGAAGCCCAGGCGTGGTATGCCTGCTCTTTGAGCAAATCGGCTTGCGCACAAGACGCGCTGTACCAGGGCTGAGCCTCGCAGCCAACTGACACGTCTGAGAATGGGATAAAATATTCCATTCCCTGACGTATCACGTCAACAATTGCGTCAGCGCAGTCGGAAGAGTTGCGTGAAGAGAAGCAAGTCTGCCGCCATGGGTAAGATGCAAAGAAATGCCGCATCTCATCCCAGTCTGCTGACCCGTACTTCCATACCCGCCTCGTGCCTCTAGGGCTTAAATCAGGCGGAGAACAGGAAGACACGGATTTCACCAGACAATGGTCAGACGATCCGAGCGGAGCCCAGACCGATACAGAGTGCCTGTCTGGATCTGTAGTCAGCAGAAGGTCTAAGCAATTAGGTGTGTGGCTGTCAACATCCGGAACGCGGGTAGCTTGGCCAACTAGCTGGTGGAGATCTAGCGATATCGCAAACTTACGCGCCTCTCTTCCAGCATGGTCAGTTTTCTGATACGGGAACAACCATTCCTTATGATGGGCATTAAAATCCCCCAGAAAGACAAGCCCCGCTGTAGGATATTTTTGTTGAGCCAATTCGGCTGCCTCCGAAAGATGTTCGAAAAGTCTTGTCGTCTCCTGATCACCGCTGTGCGACCTGTAAACACCGACATAGATGGTTTTTAGGGAGCCTGTGTCCACCAGTAGCCACAGAGTGGAGAAACCCGCTACCTCATAGCAGCGGAGACGTTGACAGCATATGTCATCGCGGACGTACACACAGACCCCAGCCTGCTTCTTAAACTTATGTTCAAGTGAGTATCCTGGGTAGTTGAGGTACGCCACGTCTAACGGGGTCGCTATCTTCGACTCCGTCAAAAGAAACAAATGCGGCTTCTCGGTCTCAAGGTGGTGATGGACCGAATTGATATTTGAGTGCAATCCACGGATGTTAGTGAAATGCACTTTTAGTGGGAGGAAGTGCCGCCGTTGTTTAAATTTATTCCTTTTATTTTTACGCTTCATGAGGTTTTAAAGAGTTTCTAGGGAATTCAGGAAAAAGCGAGGCGAGTCCAATTTACTAAAACAGCTCCCAGGAGCAAAGTTCGACAAAAAAGGAAACTCACCTGGAGACTGCGGGGACGCCCGAACCCCCCCAAAGATGCCCGCCGGGTCCTCCCTTCCAGTCGCCGACTGGCACGGCGGAACATTTCGGGATTTTTCGCGAGGTGGCGGGGCAGCCTTTCACACGTGGCTGGCGTGCTAGTTGGGCCCCCAACTTCCTGCGGTCGGCCAACGGCAAGACCGTGCTTCGGATCCCGCTACCCTCCAAAGTGAGTTGCCATGACGACGTTCACTCCTGGGCTGCGACTAGCCTTGGACAACGCAACTGCCAACTCTCAAATTCCCTAAGGCACTGGAACTCCCACGCAACGACGAAACACAGCAGGCTGCTTGACGCCGGACTTCGGTGGGAGGGTGGTTGCAAACCAGGCGGGCGTTAGCCCTACCACCGCATGGGAAGAATTTGCCAGTCAAATAAGGTGTTGGGTGTGACTGTCCAGGATGCGCCGAGCGCTCGGTTCAGTTGAGTAACTGGCGGAACAAACTGCGCTACACGAGGAGGCTTCTTCATACATCCCATTTTACTTGTGGTAACAAAGTATACAAACAGGTTGTGACTGTGTGCGTGAAGACGAGTAGCGTCAGCACATAACACATAACTACACGCACAAACACACAGGCTTCCGACTACGCCCGTGTCTCGGACGGTACCGAGAGCTCCTGTGCTTACACACACATTCACAGCAACAGCAGCAGAAAGAACGTCATTCGAGCACAAGATCCTTGTGGCATGGTAAACTGAGTACCTGTAAACTGCTAATACTCTATAGCATGGGTGACCAACTTGGTTAGACCCTAGATCTACTGTTCACTGACGACACCCGGTGCGATCTACCAATTACATACTTCTTGAAATCTTAAATGAAACAGCATAGTTCAGTACACAATTATGTAGTATTTTTTATTTAGCTACGCTAGTCTGCTGACTGACGGATTGACAACCGCTCGCGCCCCACTCTCGCGTCCCACATGCTTCCTGCTTATTTGTTATCGCGCACCGAAAACAAAAGAGATCTATACTACATAGAAGAGTGGATACGTCACGGAACAGCGATTGAAAAATGATACAAGATGATGCGTGCAGCAGTTAGTGATTAGGTACGTTGCGCAGTCTGTTCTACGTATTTTTTTTTTCCTTGTCACGGTCGACTGGACTAATAGTCGCGATCGACCAGTCGATCGCGATCGACCGGTTGGCCACCCCTGCTCTATAGGGTCATGTCACCGTTTATTATTAATTTCTACACACACGTAACAGACATAAAATTTAACGGCTTCCACAGCATAGTGCAGTCGAATTTATGGCGTAGTAAACATACGCGGGAAATTAGTTATTGTTTGCACGAAACCTCCTTGCTATGTAAATGTGTTGTGTGTGCGTAGCTTGTAATGTCAGTGGCGTAGTGATACGCCATCTTGACACGACATAGTATAAGTGATAAATTATGCAATTTTTTTGGCGACTTGGGTTCTTGGTAGGGATATGTTAGAGGTCAACTATTTGATTATTTTTCTTAGTATAATGGTGTCTAAGGTATTACCAAAGTAGGTAAACATTGATTATTATAGTCACATAGAAGATGGTTAAAACGTTAACTTATTGATGCGCGTTGGACCCCCGGGGGGTAATGCATCTATACATAAAATGTACCTAATTAATTATGATGTGTCTTCAAAGCTTGATATTTTATCGCAGCTATATTTCATAAAAAAAAATTACTGGACAGTCAGTCATATCACAATAACACTGGCACTAAAAACTACAATTTATAAAACAGAACAAAAAAAAAAACCAGTCCTCTTTCCAGCCAGTGCACAAAACTCACCGCTAATTTCAAACAGCGAACCAAGTCATTGTTCGACCCGTACCTACGTTGCAATGCAATTGAACGCATACACTGCTCTTTGTAGATAAAAGGCAACTGCTACCTGTCGCACTGAGCGAGCAATGAATAGCCATGGTGAGGATACATCGGGCTCTAAGCGATTATGACTGGCACTCGATTTAACAGAAGCTCTCTGGGAATGCATGTTATGTGAATAGAAGCTCTTGAGGTAACAATAGTCACCCTGTCAATTGTCGTAGGATCTCTTGACGAGGAAATGAGGGTTGTTGAACAGATTGTATTATTAGAGTAGATATATAAAGTACACGACTTTCTCAGATCTTGTTGGCTCGAAACTTCGCCACTTCCACGGTGTCGTCGGTGGCAGCGCAGAGGTCACATTGACTGGAAGTTTTGGGACACCGGGGATAGGAGGTGGAGCATAGTTTGCGACATAGCTTCACATCCACACTCTGCTGCCGTTCGGTCGAGGTAGCCCTTTCATTTTTTTTCTTGTCGATATCCTCTTGGATGTCCACCCGCATGAACCCATGTGGACCCCATCACCCTCAGCGGCCGCATACGGCTGCCATTCCTCTAGAGAGAGGCGCGCACGGAACATGGCGCACCCCGTCTCGGGCCTTTTACTGATCAGGCAACAAACTCCCCAAGTCTGTTGCCTGCAGGCCTCACCCTAAGGCGGCCGGAGATCGTTTCGCGTCCTCCGGCGCCCGGTGCGTCTGCTACGGATTAGGTCGAGATAGCCCTACCAGGTTGAATTTACACCTTCCCACTTGTGTCCGGAGACGGTAAACATTCGCTAACTTGTTCCAGTTAAAATAAAAGTAAAAACACAAAATATTATCATCTGACTGAGTAAGACGCCATTTATGAAAGGTATGAAGAGCGAATGGCAGTTTCCTATCGATATTTTAATTGGAACCGATCCTGACCCAATAAACGGCTTAGTAGTCTCTATAGAAAAAACGCCTTTCCCGATGGCCTAGATTTCGCCAAGATGAATAAAAATGATCAAAGCAACTCCAGTAGTATCTACTGCAATACAATTACTAGAGATGCGGATATCTTATGCACAAATAATTTCCGATAAAAACAAATGATAGCGCAGAGGAATATTAAAAACGTCGTTTAGAAAAAAGATTAGATTTAATTTCATTTTCAAGAGGGGAAAGAAGGTGAAATGGCAGTCGTTTAGTAGCTTGGTACTGAAACTAAGAATCCTTTAGCTTGATTAATAATATTCTTGCTGCTATTCTCGCTCACTGCTAACAAACGCAGAAGCATAATAATCAGCCTATAACGTTCCCACTGCTGGAGAGGGAGTGGGCCGTAATCTTCCACGGGGGTTTCTGACTACCCGTAACGATTCACAGTCGGGACCAACGGCCTAACATGCTTTTTGAGGTAAGGACCCCTCTCGATTGTACTGAATGGCCACCCATCCACAAGCCGACCGAGTCGATCGGTCAACAAGCCTCTCTAGCTGCTTGTATTGCCAAATGTGATTTGGCTTTGAGATAAGCACTTGGTACTACTATGTATAGCTCATAATTTCCTACGGTGTTTGTAGATGGAAAATAGTTCACTTTCACTTTCAAACTAAAAGTACATTCCATCGGCACTATTAAAATTTCAAGCGTTTCGCTTATAAATACTTTATAACTTCAGTTAGAAAACAAACCTCTTTGCTAGTGAACTAGAAAATTGCATTGAACTTTATTCTGGAATACAGCTACTCAGGTGAAACTCGATAGTTAATTCATAAAAAACCTGAAGGCCAATTCTCGTAATTTAAAACGTTCTAATCTAGTCGCAGTCTCATCTCGGTGACCAACAAATTTCAAAAACTTGTCAAAATGTAAGGAAATTAGAGGTATTTTTGACAGATTGAGACTGAGATCAGACTGTGAACGTTCTTAAAATTACGAGAATAGGCTATTTGACAATGTAAAAAATAAGGTCATAATTATTGACACTCGTAAAGATTATCGCTTTTAAAATCGATTTCCATTAATTTTTACCGACTTTACAAAAAGGAGGAGGTACTATGTTCGGGTGTTTGTATGTTTTTTTTTTTTTTTTTTTTTTTTTTTTTTTTTTTTTTTTTTGTATGTTTGTTCATCGAATACTCCGCCAATTGTCGACGGATTTTCAAAATTCTTTTTTTGTTCGAAAGTAGATAGTTCTGAGGTGGTCCCATTGTCACCAAGTTAGGATCTGATGATGGGATCTTAGAGAAATCGAGGGCAACCCTCAAATTTTATAGGCTCACTTATTGTTTTTCGCATATTTTATGAAGTATCTTGTGTATTTGTGTATGGTTGTCACCATCTCAGGTAGCTGGGCTGATGATGGAAGGTACAACTCCTTAACAGTAATAAGTTACTCGAACAGGCAAGGACTGTTTTAGTAAATTGTTTTTTTTGATGTTTGATAGGGCATTTGCCACATTTGGTCTCATGATCATCAAGTCATGACCTAATGCTACCTAACTCCTCGACAACTAACAGCAGATATATCGTGTTTAGGCTCATTGAAAAGGGCTCGATGTGTGGATAAACGTACTGTTACTGAGGAACACCGAAGACCTGATGCTGAAGCCAGGAGCATCAGAAAAAGTACAAACCTTGAAATTACAGCACCGTAGTCGTGTTTGGGCTCATCTTAAACAGGACTAATTTTAAGTTCAATGCAATGTTGACATAAGTCTGGCCTGATGCTGCAGCCAGGATTATCAGCATCTAATCTAAAAACTAATAAAAGGAGAACTCCTCAACAATTAACGTCCCTGCATCGAGAAAAGGAATATTTTATAAAAAGGCGATGGGCAAGTTGACATTAGGCTATTGTAACTTAGATAAATTATAAATAGACCCACTAAAAAGCGAGAAATAAAAACTTTTTAACAAAAAAAAAACCGACTTCCAAAAAAAACACTACAAACTGAAAAAAAAAACACTACAAACTGAAAAATAACTTTAATTTCGGAAGTCGGTGGCAAAAACTAAAATACTGATCCCTAAGACACCGACTTCCGAAATTAAAGTTATTTTTCAGTTTGTAGTGTTTTTTTTGGAAGTCGGTTTTTTACTACAAAACAATGTATTATTTATTAAAAAATCCCGAAAAAACTTCATCTTTTTAAATCTGGCGCCACGTAATCGAAAACGGTCTGGATTGGCTGAACTTATGATGACGTCATGATATAGTCAATTTCTGTCTATCGTTGACAGAACAGATGACTTTTGTCTAGTATCTCGACCGTTTCAACGTTTGTTTACGTGTATTGTGACGTCACGACGCCATATTGTTAAAGATAGCGTTTTGGCGGCTTATTTAAACAGTACATTTTTATTTACTATTTTCTAAAAGAAATACATTATGCAATTTGAAGTAATAGGTTTTTGTGGGCTCGTTAGACACCATTAAATAATCTGAGATGTTTATCAGAAACCAGTCAAATAGCCTATTACCCCTCTCTGGTTCACACTTGATATATTATTTCACCACTTATTTCTGCTACCGCCTCGTTCGACCTTCCTCCTTTCACCTGGGTTCGATTCCTAGGCCAGGCAAAGTACTAATGTTTATTTTGTTTATATGTATGTATGTCATCAACTGTCTAGCCTTTTCCCAACTATGTTGGGGTCGGCTTCCTATCTAACCAGATGCAGCTGAATACCTACCAGTATTTTACATGGAGCGACTGCATACCTGATCTCCACAACCCAGTTACTGGATAATACGATACTCCTTGGTAAGACTGGTTGTTAGACTTTCGGGCTTCTGACTACCAGTAACGACTGTCAAAGATCTAAGGGACCAACGGCTTAACGTGCTTTCTGACGCACGGAGGGGTCTTGGTATGTGAAGACCAACCGCGGCAAGCGTAGCTTAACCTGATCGATCGACCCGTGCGGCTGTTATTACTTAGCCACAAGCCCCTCAGGATATGATATGATATTGTGATGATATTGTGTCTATTTTAACTAAAGTTTATTCTGTTTATTATAATTATGTATGTATTAGTACTTACTTATACTTTTTTGAGTTATCTATCCCCACGGATCGATCTATGTCTATCCCTTACGTTGCACCTGCCATGTTTTGTCTCTGCATCACCTTATGGTTGACTGGTAGAAAATGCCTCAGGCATTAAGTCCGCCTTTGTACAGTACTTTTTTTTACTTGTGCATAAAGAACATGTTAATACTAAATGAAGTCAATTTCCTAGTCTCGCCTAGACAATAACGTTGACGGTTTTCATTAGAACCTACTAGAAACTTCATTATTTCATTCAGTAAAAGTTATTGTTAGTTAAATATTAATTAAACGAGTCTATTTTTGTAGACCTATGAAGTAGAATCTGAAACAAGACATTTATGGAACACTGCAGAAAAGTTTATTTATAGGGACAACTTCAATTAATTAGAAATACTTTTTTTGTGTTACTATGATTATGGTCTGTTCCTATTCTGATTTTTCTGAACCATTTGTTTACATTTTTAACAATTTTCATGTCAATTTGTAGTGACACTTATACTTGAGAGTTCTTTGATTTAATTATTTGTATAATACTGATACCGACATTCTAAATAACTTTAGAGATGTTTTATTTTTTTATATACAAATAAATAAACAATATATTATGTATCGTGTGTTTTGTATTGTTTGTGTGAATATATATTGTCCTACGACAATTTTTGTTGATGATTTTGTCAATTACAATTTTATAATGTACCTATTCAGACATTAATTTTTAAAAGTTGAAACGTTCTTAATATTAATAAATGTGTTACTAATTCCCATTAGCGGATTGTATCGGAATTTAACCTGAAAACGGTTTGCTTACACTTTTGTCAGATACTTTTAGAACAGACTATAGATCTGTAGCCAATAAATAGTGTTTCTCTAGTTAATTTAACTTGACCATGTATTTGGCATGTCTAATTACGAGTCTATAGACTTTATCGATACCTACCTACTCTCATTAATATTGATAATATAGGAGTTATTTATTTCAAATCTATAACATGATAATATTTACATAATATTGATTGAGAATATTCGAGTTAAGTTAATATTTAGACAAGACTACCACGAATAGTTAAGCTGGTAAATTGGTGTTATTTTGGGGTTTCAAAAGTCACTTAGAACTAATATTGTGTACAGTGAAGGAATAAGTATCCGACCACGGCATGGCCAACATTTTGAATGAAAAAACAATTCAGAAAGGTGACATGCGCTTGCTATGTGGGTAAGGAATTTGTTTGAAAAATGCTTAACATTTTCGCTCTTTGACCATACGTACCTACCGGGGTAATTGCGTAACACGATATCAACGGCTTTCAGTTTTACAGTTCAACAACATTCATTGCGTTATTTACGTTGTTGAACAGACAAATTTTTCGAACATATGAAGCAATGAATTAGAAATATCCTTCAAAAATATGCAGACAGTGATTGAAAGTTGGTTACACAATTACGGTGCTAGTTTGATCGCGAAAAATGTTTTGAAAATATGTCTGATTTAAATGGGTTTTTTTACGTTATACTGACAGAAATCTTGCATTTACATACATTCAAAACATTTTTTTTTTTAAACTTTGCCCCATTCTAGGAATTTCTCCTGTATTGTGGGTGCGTTTACAAACATTTAAACTCACATACACAAGCAACCAGACCCGGAACAACTACTTGTAGGTCATACAAATATTTGTTCCGTGAGGGAATCGAACCCGCGACACGCAGCGCAACAGTCAATAGCTTAACCACTGCGCCAACCGTGTCGTCAAATGTTTGTTTCGTGCAGGTATCCGACCTGCTCATTTCGCAAAAGACAATCCTCCGTCAAAATACCTGCCGTTCGATTCCGTCAAAATCTTACCGGAAAATCTTAATCCAAGTGATCTTGAAGTGAGCTGTTCCACTAGATGCTTGGGATTGACACTATTGACAGCAGCTCACTTCATCTAAGAGGAGGTTCTCAATTCGACGGTATGTTTTTTTTTTTTGTGTGTTTGTTACGCGATTACTCCACCAATTGTGGACCGATTTTCAAAATTCTTTTTTTGTTTGAAAGGGTATGGTCTCGAGGTGGTCTCATTGTCACCAACTCGGAATCTGATGAGGGAATCCCATGGAAATCGAGGGAAACCATTTGGTGAAGTGGAACTGATGATGAAGACCACAGATTGTCACCGGAACTACTCAATAATAAGCATTTCACAGGTTACGATTCGAGTGGTTGCTAAGCAATTTATGCTCATCACAATGCTTATGGTGAAGTGGAGCTGAGGGAAAAATAAAAAGTTTTTACAGAATAGATCGGTAGACACAAATGTGAAGTCGCCTTTAGAATAACCACTTAGTATGTACAGGCGCCAGCACATCAAGCTACCCGAAATTGTCAAATTTTCCCATTAAACTTTGAACCTATAAGGTTAAAAAAAATCAGCTGTTCTTTACATTTTGACGAGTTAAACGAACATAAATGTAGGGAACAGCTGATTTTTTTTCGCGATTTCAGCTATAGACCCATAATAAAAGTGGTTCATAATGATGAGTACAATGACCTCTTAAGAGGTTGATAATGTTTTATCAATAACCCTGTATATAAAAGAAAGTCGTGTTAGTTACACTATTTATAACTCAAGAACAGCTAAACCGATTTGGCTGAAAATTGGTGGGGAGCTTAGAACCAGGAGGGGTACATAGGATACTTTTTTTAATTTAAGTGTAGTGTGTGTGTAAGTTAGGAGTAGGGTAGGAGTAGGGTAGGAGTAGGGTAGGAGTAGGGTAGGAGTAGGGTAGGAGTAGGGTTGGAGTAGGGTAGGAGTAGGGTAGGAGTAGGGTAGGAGTAGGGTAGGAGTAGAGTAGGAGTAGTGTAGAAGTAGGGTAGAGTAAGGGGGTAGGACACCACGCGAACGAAGTAGCGCCGGACAGCTAGAAATAATTTCTATGGCAAAACAACGTTTGCCGGGTCACCTAGTATCTATATATTTAAATAAGTAAAGTGCGCTAAATGCCTAAAGTAAAATCCTCGCTTAGTTTACTTAAAAACTCACTTAACTTGACCAGAGTGTTTGCATATTTGATTTTAAACCTAAAACAATAAGACCTCTTTCTAAATCGAGTTTTTGTTGTACTTTGCAGGTCAAGGGTAAAAAGTTTCGAAGTATTTATACAATCTTTTGTTTCTCCGCGGTATTTTCCAGCATTAACTGGGTTATTTTACTTTTTAACTAGGCACAGAGAAATGTTTAAACACTCGGAACAATTAGATAGTTAATTCACAAAGACAACACTGTTAACAAAAAGCCTTAATTATATTATTTGCAAGCTAACACTATTAATATATATTATATTATATACAAGTATAAAATAAAAAAATTAAGAAAAAGGGAGGAGATAATTGGGCATCAAAAAATTCGTCCGCATCGCTGTCAATGGGATAAGTGCCCAAAATGCTGGCAGCATTACCACGTTGGATAGCAATGCTGATTCTTTGGGCTAAAAATAGGTCAAAACATTTAAATTAAATTATTGAAAGTTTAAAATCATTCATATGAAATCGAAAATCGTAAGTAGTTTTTGAATTGTTTATTGGGACTAAAAATACCTACCGTTGCTACCTAGAAAGGGGTGGTAAAGTACACCAATCCATCACAAATAATATATTAACCGTTTAAACTCTGGTTGGTGATGACATAATACGGTACACTGGTACCTACTTGTGGACGCAACAGGTATCCAAATCATCATTCATAATACAATTTGTAAACTTTTCTCGGTTAGCCGTTATAAGATCGTCGTAGATTTTCAACTTTACCGCTAAAACATAAGGTTCAAAGTTGATTGGGAATATTTTACAGTTTTGGGTAGCTTGATGTGCTGGTGCTTAAATATATATATAAAATTTAATTTTTTTAAAATTATTAATTAAAAAAAAAAAATTCAATTATTATTTTTTTCAATTCAATCTATGCCTTAATCCAGGTCTATGGCACATGGGGTGCCAAATTTCATCTAATTCCGTTCAGCCGTTTTGCGTGAAAGCGTACCAGTTGACCAAAGACTCAAACATACATAAAAAAATAAAATCTTTTCTCTTTATTAGTATTAAGTTTAGACGACGTACAAAGGCGACGCGACTGATCGTGTTCGTATTTACGTCATAATAAGTTCGCGACGATCACTTTCTATTAGGACACACGCTTTTCGAAACAATTGAAGATCACTGTATGTTGTTGTAACCGGACAGGAACAAAGCAAATCATTACTAAAATGATTATATTTTCAGTTCATTAAAAGTTCATGAGACACAAAACAGACAAAAATAATTATAAAACAATACAAAAACCTAATCTTTTAGGTCAAAAAGATGGTATTATAATCAGAAAGTAATTGGGTACCACTCAGAATAAACGATTGATCAACAAAGATGTTGTCCAATTAAATATTAATAATAGACAAAATGAGAGTCTTCCGTCAGTTCCATACGAGATCATTTGAATATTGGAATTGAAATGTATTATTGGTTCCAGGAAATAATTTAATAGGCAGTTTCGGGATTGCTGGTTTTCATTGATACGTAAATGGAATAAAAAATGGAGGAGTATTTCCGTGTTTTCGATGTAAGGATGTCCTTTTTGATACCAATTAATTTTTAAAAATAACTACATTCGGTTCACAGTTACTTTACCCCTGTAAACCTAACCTACACCAACTTTATTATAACGAGAATAAAGATCAAAATGATTTTGACAGACTTGTCAGTGACAGCAACCCAACAGAAACCTTATTAGAATGAGAATAAAGATCACTGTGATTTGAACAGTCGTGCTAAATCTTAGGTAAAATAACTATGAACGGACTGTAGAGTGCTACAAGGATCTTGGTGCCTGAATGACATTGACAGGAGGCGTTGTTCTTGTTGCTAAGCATTGGTGAAATTGTCACAAAAATGGTACTGGCAAAACAAGATGGCGGCGTTAGTTCCGATTTTGGCCACGCGTCAAAAGAACCCTTTATTGATGTGCTGGCAACACGCCAGCACATCAAGCTACTACAATCTGTCTAATTTCTTTAATAGATGTTCAATTTTATCGCTAAATCATAAGGTTCAAAGTTAATTGGGAAAATTTGTCAGTTTCGGGTAGCTTGATGTGCTGGCCGTCTGTCCAAATTATTTATGTTTGAGTTTTATTAGTGCCTATACTTGGTAGGTTTATGTTCCTCGTAGTACAATTGAGAACAACTAAATGGTTAATTATTATTTGAGTCAAACAAACTATATTTCGATTTCCGATTAAAAGAAAACAAGACAAGAATTGATTTGGCAAACCTTTTCCTAACTTCGTTGGGGTCGATTTCCATTATAACCGGATGCTGTTGAATACCAGTACAACATGGACCGACTCCCTATCTGACGTCCACAATCCAGTAACCGGGTAACACGATACCCCTTGGTAAGACTAATTGTCAGACTTTTGAACTTCAACTACCCGTAACGACAACACAAGATTAAACAAGATTTTTTTTTATGCTACCTGAAGAAGCATTTTAGTATTGGATAAGTAACTGATAACCCTATTAGAGATTACTCAATAGAAAAAAACGTTCAGCCAAATGGGACGGATGGTGGTCGCGAATAAACCTCTAATATGATTACATAAAGGACGACGGAAGTGAAAGTTAGGGGAACAGATATTATATACGTTAGAACGCCTCTTCCTGGTAAAAGTGTAACATATGGTTTGCGGCACGTGCCGTGATTTGTAAGGCGTAGGTATGTAACTAGTAATGTATGGATAGGTAAATCGTGTCTGTTTTTTGGTTAAAGGAAAGGTTTTAGGAACAGGTTTGACAGGATTCATCAGTAATGTATTAATCTACAGTAGGTACTCTTTTATACATTTCATATCCTTACATGTTCTAAAACACGGATATCTATGTTCTAAAACAAAGTCGCCGAAATGTCTGGACGCGCATAAATTCCGAATGACTGCACCAAATTGGATAATTCTTTTTTGTTGTGTTCGGTATTGCTAGGACAAGGTTTGTATAAAAGAAAATTTCGGAAATTCGAAAAAAAAACCCCCGTGTGAAGATGGGGCGGGTCGCTAGTTATAAAATAAAATAAAGTCTTTTTCGTGTCTGTCTGTGTGACTGTATTATTTTTCTCTAAACTTCGCTACAGATTTTCATGCGGTTTTCACCATTATTAAAGAATATATATCGGAAGTTTGATGTGTTAAAACATTGATACCAAACTGACGTGTATTAAAAATATTGGAATAAACTTATATACCTACCTTACGTACAGGAAAGGCAACTTTTAGGTAGTGGCAAATACAAGGTCCTACAGCGTATTAAATCTAAATACTACTATCGCAAATCTAGGTGACCTACAAACCCCTAGAAATCTTTCCCATTGATTGTAAAACATGACAAACCAATATAGCCCTTGCGTTGGCCTTGCTTCACATTTTTGATTAGCGAATCGACATGCAAACTGAAGGCCTTCGAATAATACAAATAACTTTCTGTAGGCTAACCGTTTTGGTTGGTTGAAAAGGTCTTAATTTACTGGAAAGTAGAATAGCATAATCATCAGCCTATAATGTTCCCACGGCTGGGGCTGGGGCACTCTACGAGACATGCAAGTTGGTACATGTGACATGTACCAACCCGCACTGGGCCCGCGTGGTAGTTTATAGCTCCCTCTCAAAGAGAGGAGACCTGTGTCCCAGCAGTGGGAACATTATAGGCTGATTATGATATGATAGATTAAATAGAATACGTATAGGTACATTCATAAGTCCCACATAATAATTAAGCATTAAAATGCACTTATTTAAATGCCGCCCCCGATCCGAGGACGCTTCAATGAGTGCTCACTTACATATGCATATAATATGCACATAATATGCACGCGAGAGTGCTTCAACGCGTGTAGGGGTTTGACCTTCAGTTTAGAGTACTACATCAAATTGTGCAGACAAAGTTGGAAATTTAATGTGTTTTGCTGTTAATTAACTCAAAACGGTGATGGAAAATATCGTGAGGAAACCGGCATGTCCTAGAACCAAAAATTCGAAGACGTGTGACATCTACGTACCCGCACTGGGCCCTCGTGGTAGAATATAGCTCCCTCTCAAAGAGAGGAGGCCTGTGTCCCAGCAGTAGGAACAATATGGCTGATTATGCTGTTAATTATGTCAAGAGGATAGGCAGAAGCCTCAGTCTGCATTTGGCAAGAAACTACGGTAAAAAAGCCGAGGTTATTATTTTACATCGACGATCATTTAGGCAGTCATTGTGGTCCGAACATAAGATACATTATTAGGGATTGAATGATGATGGTGATCATTTTGGACCGTTGATGACGACATCCCCGTTCCAAAATAACACATACATGTGAATGTGACTGAATATTACATACTAGCTTGTCCCCGCGATTTTGTCCGCGTGAAATTTTTTGTTCCCCCGACCCACCCTGTCGCATTGCATCGCCTGGCCGTGTTTTTACTTCGTTTTCATTTAGCGTTTCCTGACTTTCTTTTTGTTTTTGCTCGGCTCTTAAAGCCTCTAGGGTGATGTTAAGTAACCTATAGCCTTCCTCAAGAATTGGGCTATCAAATGAAAACAAATATATTTCAAATCCGACTGGTACCTAGTTCCAGAGATTAGCGCGTTCAAACAAACCAACAAAAAACAAACAAACTTCAGCTTTATTATAATTAATAGTTTACAGATTGGCGGAGGTAACTATAATTGATTTCGGTTATTTGTCAAATGGTGTTCCAATAACCCTTACACTTTTTATATTTTCAGTTGAACTACAGTTATAAAAAAGGAATTGTAAAAAAATATAAACTTGAGCTATTTTTTTAAAACAACCTTCATACAATGAGGTCGGTGTATTGTCGCATGTTCATAATATTAATTATTTAAATAGCAAGTATGGCGCATGGCGTTCAGACTGATGATTCCGCCTGTGGATATATGTAACTATTTTAATTATACCTAGGTTTACATTTGTGTTTATAAATATAAAACGAACTACTCGTCTTAAATCCTTTATTGATCCCACTATTGCTAATAAAGGTTTTAAGATAACAAATCTCTCAGGGATTGTCAATCCCTTACACGTATTTCCTTTCCCTGAGAGATTACCGTTACTAAAATACTTCCTAATACTGAAGTGAATATGTGTTTTCAAAGGCTTATTTCATAGTCATTAAAAGATTAATTCACACAATGTCTGTTAGACACAAAAAAAGTTGAATAGACACATATTTGAAAGAAAGAAATAAAACAAGTTTACTGACACAGAAGAACCACGTGCATATGAGAAAGATAACTTAACTAGTAAGTAAAGTATCAGTAAAGTAAATAACACTTACTAATAAGTGATACTTTGGACCTAAAACCAAAATCTATAATTCCGAACACGGATCAGAAACATTAAGTCGAAAAAGTTGAAGTGACACATATTTGACATTAAAACAGCTAAATTGACACATATTAGAAATTAAATAGTTGTATTGGCACATTTTTGACATTAAAACAGTTGAATTGACACATATTTGACATTACAATTCAAGAAACGAGTTCGTAAACTTCTGTCCCACGTCGACCTTATAAAATATTCGATAATATCGCTTACGACGTAGCCTGCCGTACCATTATCCCATTAATTTAAGACTCTCTGCCAATGACGTGAGTTTACCGGATACTGAAATTAAAATTAACCAATACATACATGCATGTTTTAAGCCCGAGTATCCATTATGCACTTTAGCTGTTTTAGTATAATTTATAGTTAAAATGTTTCATGAAAGCTTTGTGGCATGGCTATTTAATATTATGAATTTGCGAAAGTTTGGATTTTTGTGACATTTTATGTTTGTTTCACAATCACGCTTTAATGGCTGAATGGATTTGGATGAAATAAGGCACACACGTAGTTTATTACATGGATTAAAATATAGGATACACTTTACCGCAGGCAAGCGCTGGTTTTGTAATAGTTTTGTATGTTATGAATATTTCAGCTTCTACAATTCCTCCGGGAACATTTTCGTGGTACCCACGGATATTTATGTTGGAAAGTTTTGTTTTATTAGTTGCACTGAATTACGGTATGTAACAATTTTACAGATTTCAGTTATAAGTTTGTGTGAGCATTCAATGTTTTCCCGGCGATTGTTTTATGCATTGGATACTTCATGATAGATTTTGATTCATAAAATTCTCATTTTTTTCTCATATATTTGGTCCTGCTCCAATCCAACTAGGGTCTTACCGTGGTTTAATATTTTCCTATTCATGACTTGTGAGCGTTTATTCCTCACCCTCAGCCTCACTTATCTCCCCTTTATTTACTCCTTTAAGGAGTTACGCTAAGTACAACGCTAAAGTAGATCATCCATACAATCCCTTACACGTAAAATGAAAGAAGTTTCCTTACATTTATCTTATTGCTAGTTCTAAAGCTATTAGGGTTACGAAGAGGCTACGTGCTACACCGTAGCGAAGCGCTACGCCGTAGCAAAGTGCTACGCAAAAACTACGTGACGTAATCCTAGTGATTCTGATGTGGAATTTTAATAAAAGGGGAAAGTAATAAGCTATATTGAAATAAAGATATGCAGATATACTTTTCTTATTGTTATGTCGTGTATAATAAAAATAGCCAATAAGTAAAACATGAATCGTTTTACTTATTAGCTATTTTATTATGCTAAGTTTGTTTTCGACGAAGCTGGGCTTACTCCTTTTATAAAACCTGTCGAATCTTATCACAACCACATCATAATACTAACCTAAATGACAATGCCAGATCCTACCCCACCTTTAATTAATTTACAAGAAATGTAAATTAACCAAAATTATGCAATGAAAATAGGACCCTTAGTTACCTATCTGTTATTCTGTTACGTATTTATGTACAAAATAACATTTCTGTTTTCAATTTCATAAAAGCTTGGCTGTATAATAATGAATAGTTTATGTCGCGCAGAATATTATATAATGTTGTAGTTTTAGCTTCGAAATTAAATTATACAATCAACCTATTATTGTGTAAATAGGAGTACTAATAATAGTCCTCCAGACCGAATTTCAGCCATGGCGACCAATCTTACTGGAGACCAGCCTTCGGCGCGGCAGATATTACAGTGCACAAATGTGTGCGCAGACACAGGTTTACTCTCTCTTCCCTCACTCTCATAGTCCGATGGGACGGCATTCCGATACGACCGGAGAGAGATCAGACGCAGAACCAAAGACTTAACATGCTTTCTGAGGCACGGGGGTATCACACCGCCAACTTCTAAAGGTGGTCGATGCGCAAACTGAAACTATGAATTCAGTACATGATTTATAACGAGGGGTTCTAGCCCCTAGTGAAGAAGTTTTTCGTCGGTTATCAAAACAAAATCAGCTGATTCATAGAAAGTAAAATATCTCAATCAATCAATCAACTCAGCCTATCGCAGTCCACTCCTGGACATAGGCCTCCCCCAGACGGTGCCACAACACCCTGTCGTCCGCCTTCCGCAGCCAGTCTACCTTCTTTAGGTTGTCCATCTAGCTAGGGGCGTCCCACACTACGCCCGTCTGCTCTACCGGCCATCGGTCCTTCGACAGACATAGCCAGCCCACTGCCACTTCAGTTTGCTTACTCTGCAAGCTATGTCGGTAACTCCGGTTCTCTGCCGGATAATTTCATTTCTGGTTTTATCCTTCTGAGAGACTCCGGGAATAGCTCGCTCCATAGCGCGCTGAGCGACGTTGAGCACCATGCAGCAGCAGAAAAGTGAAATACCTACGCAGTAAAAATTTAAATGCAAATTATAGAATCATGTATTGAATCCACGATAACCGGTCGCTCGTCGATGTCCCAGCCACCAAAATAAAGGAAATAAAAGGAAAAAAAATAAAGGAGAAATAAATAAATAAAGGAAATAAAAGTTTTTTTTTATATTTTCAAAGCATATTCAAATGTAGAGACAGCACATCAAGGTACTACAATCTGTCAAATTTCTTTAATACATTTTCAACTTTATCGCTAAAGCATTAGGTTCAAAGTTGATTGGGAAAATTTGACAGTTCCGGGTAGCTTGATGTGCTGGCGTCTGTACATTGCGTTATTTATGTTTCATAAGAGAAAGCACACGTTCCCAATAGTATGAACTATAATATGACGTAATAGTGTTATCGTACGGCGTACGTTGCCCTTGTCATTGCGTCTATCGGTTTGTGGGTAAATAAACAAACTAGTAACGCTTCGTGTTGGTAAACATAGAGTTTTGGTAATTTAAACTGTTTGTTTTGAGTTGTTTGGAGGAGAAAGATGTTCAAGTTTTACCTATGTAGTGGATTAATTGTTTTCTGTTTCGTCGGTTATGCAGTAGTATATCTTCGCTATGTTAAGAATTGGTCTTATACCGCCAACGTTTTGTTATTAAATTACAAATACGTATCATGATCGTAGCCTTGGTGTGATGAGGTGAGCAGTTAACTATCATCAAACTACACAGCCTTTCACATTCTTCTGCTGGACATTGGCCTCTTCGAACTTGGGTTACAAAACCCGGTTTTCTTACTCAACCAGGAGTCTTTGGTCAACTGGACCCACTCGGAACTGGACCCGCGGGTCCAGTTGACGTAATCATTTGTTTTCTGTAATTTTATTGGTTAACTGGAACCACATTCAAACTTAGAAGAATATCTATTGTTTAAAGCTACCCGTGGATACAGTCGAGACAAAAAGACACATATACAAGGGCACGAATCTGGTAAAGAATCTACCTGTCTTTAGAAACGTACAGAAATTTCCCAGTCGCCTCTTTTAAGGTCGTGGTCTATCTAGCTACGTGCAACCCACGCTTCGATTACCGGTACCTACAGGTAACAATAAAAGGTCATAAAAAGATATACAAACATAGTTTAGTTAAAGTGTTTGTTTTAGTTGTTACGGGAAAGGTTAAGAGGTGAACATAATTATACCACCTACGTAGCTGATAAGTGAAGTGCGTTGAAAACATCGTAAATGGCTGGAGAGGCCTTTTGAATTGACCGAATGTTCTCGAAATAACTGGTTAAAAAAAAAACACTTAACGAAGCCAAGTGACTTGTTCTTTCCGTCGAGTCGTTATGATCATTTTTAACTCATTACCAGAGTAATTAGGGTTCCGTACCCAAAGGGTAAAAATGGGACCCTATTACTAAGACTCCACTGTCCGTCTGTCTGTCTGTCTGTCACCAGGCAAACCGAAACATGAACCGCAATAGCTAGACAGTTGAAATGTTCACAGATGATGTATGATGTTTTGTTGCCGCTAAACCAACAAATAATAAAAATAAAATTTAAAGGGGTATAAAAGAAACCTTTTTTTCGGCGTTTTGTGCCTTGTGGTACGGAACCCTTCGTGTGCGAGTCCTACTCGCACTTGACCGGTTTTTTTTTTCAAATCCGACTCGTATTTCCAGAGATTACATACAAACATATTTTATCTCTTTATAATATTACTAGCTGCCCGTAACTTCATCTGCCTGAAATTTGTGGTCAGGCAGCACAGTTGTCTGTTCAGTTAGAAGAACTTGATTCTATACAACAATAAGTTATTAACTTTACGAAACACAAAACATTAAACTACAGTATTGACCCTTTTTTTTTTTTTTTTTTTTTTTTTTTTTTTTTTTTTTTTTTTTTTTACGTGGAGAAATGCTCATGCATTCTGCACTACCACGGGGAGATAGTGCAGTTATGTGGGACTCTAACCCACTAAAACTCCACGGTGTCCTCCTCTGCCGCTTATGGCGGGAACACGGGCACGCGTTAGCACTCATCCGTGAACCCGCCGCGGCTGTCCGTCACCGGACCCTCCTCCGGGGAGTACTCCCCATCACCGGCGCACCAGAACACATAGCACGCAGTGACCACCCCAAGGACCAAACCAGCACATGGGCGCCAGACGACCCCGTCTCTGCCACCCTTGGTCCCCCTGCGACGGGTCAGGTCATTGGCCCCGCCGCCTGCCAATTTTCGGCCGCAGAGGATAGGGAGAGTGGCCAACGTCATACCAACACTCCTCTTCCCCTGCGGCCCCACCGCGTCCGCCATCGAACGGTGGCGACCCCGTCAAGGCCGCGGAAGGTAGGGAGAGCGGCGCACCGTAATACCGGCACTCCTCTCCCGCCGCGGCCTCCAACCCCCAGCCGCGATGCCTCCGGTACGACATCGCGGCCCGCCTCAGTTGCGATGTCGCCCAAGCGGCACCGCAACCTACATGTTGGCCGCTACGTCGTCGGCTTGTCGGCAAAAGCCCTGACGAGCGGCCCCTCCTCGGGTTCCTCTTCGCTTCACCGTGGGTGTCCAAGCCACGGCTACTGAGCCCCCCCGCCTCGACAATGCGGGAACCCACCGGGGGGGACAGTATTGACCCTAAGTCAACTAGCACACGCCAATGTCTCAACAAATGTAACCACTCTGGGACATCCCGACTTATTACAATTAATTAATACTTACTTATTATATTATTACTACGAACTACTACTCATTATTCCCAACTACGTTGGGGTCGGCTTCCAGTCTAACCGGATGCATCTGGATATTTTACATTGAGTGAGTGCCTACCTGAGCTCCGCAACCCAGTTACTGGGTAATACGATAGGTACCCCTTGGTAAGACTGGTTGTCAGACTTTCGGGCTTCTGACGACCCTCGATGGTCAAAGATCTACGAATGACATACGGGACTAACGCGTTGGTCCCGTATTTTCGACATAACATAGAGAAATATCATATCAAAGTTTACTCAAAGTAGTTTTTTTCATTCATTTATTTTGTTAAAAAAGGAGTAAATTCGTTTTGGCACATACGTCACGCACGTTATAGCCATCTCTTTTCTTTTGTGTTTCAAGAGTAATTGCATCACTTTCGCTCGCTTAGTAGATCAGACGCTACGATTTATTTTCTAGGTAGCGCCATAACCTGATCGATCGGCCCATGCGGGTGTTATTACTTAGCCACAAGCCCCTCCGAACTACGAATTACTACTATCTGTCCTATATTGCAGAAGAGATAAGACGTACTTATAATT
Organism: Oligia latruncula; assembly: GCA_948474745.1. Lineage (NCBI taxonomy): Eukaryota > Metazoa > Arthropoda > Insecta > Lepidoptera > Noctuidae > Oligia > Oligia latruncula. The sequence continues at coordinate 11,993,000 of OX419699.1, forward strand.
ACTTACACAGAGTAATAATAATAATAGCATCCCCGACCGTTTTTCGGACACGGTAGCCAATCTTAATGGAGATTAGCCAGGTACGCAGGAGATATTCTAGTGCACAAGTGTGTGCGCAAACACAGGTGCACTCTATGTTCCTTTACTCTCATAGTCCGATGGGACGGCAATCCGACACGACCGGGGAGAGTTCAGGCGCAGGACCAACGGCTTTACGTGCTTTCCGAGACACGGGGGTATTAAACCGCCAACTTCCAAACTTCGGACTGTTACTAAGAAATTCCTAATGGAAAACCCAATAACACTTTGTCCGACCCGGGAATCGAACCCAGGACCCCACGCTCAGCAGTCGCGCTTGCAACCACGAGACCAACGGGGCAGAGTAATATGCTACAGAGGATAGAGGCAAGATGCTCATTTCCTGCCACAGTGCGAGGTGGATGTGAGTATAATGAAAGAAGGAATTGATTAGGAGTTTCTCGCATCCGCTGCTGCTGATAACTTTCAGTGTGTGGGTAAACTATTGTTTTTCATCTTGGATTGTATTGTCATTAAGCCTTTTATATCTTTTACCAGTTTCCGCTCGGCTGGACACTGGTTTTGATAAAATTTTGTATGAAGGTTGCTGACATCTTAGATTACCATATAGGCTACTTTTTATCCCGATATTCCCACGGGATCGACACTAACGCGGGTGAAACCACGGGGCGCAGCTAGTGTGTTATAAATCTGAGGGGCAATTCTCGTAATTTTAAGAACCTTTCACAGTCTAATCTCAGTCTCAATCTGTCAAAAATACTTCTAATTTCCATACATTTTGACAAGTTTTTGACATTTGTTTGTCGCCGAGATGAGACTGCGACTAGATTTTTAACGTTTTAAATTACGAGAATTGGCCTTCAGTTCTTAAATTACCCTAGGCTGGTAAAATATTAGTTTTTCCTAATTATGTTAAATATTAGTGTTTAGGTCGCTTCCCCCTAAGGTTGAAAAGTCGCACCCCACCCCGTATGACTCTTTAGAGCTCGTCTCCAGGCTGGACACTCTCCCACCGATTGTAATGAATTCCCAAGAATTGTTTTATCTTGTCTCGAGTTATAATGCAAATTTTAATGAACGTGGAAAATAAAAGAAACCGGCCAAGTGCGAGTCGGACTCGCACATGAAGGGTTCCGTACCACAAGGTATAAAACGCCGAAAAAAACGTTTCTTTTATATCACTTTAAATTTTAACTTTTTTTTATTTTTATTATTTGTTGTTATAGCGGCAACAGAAATACATCCTCTGTGAAAATTTCAACTGTCTAGCTATCACGGTTCATGAGATACAGCCTGCTGACAGACGGACAGACAGACGGACAGTGGAGTCTTAGTAATAGGGTCCCGTTTTTACCCTTTGGATACGAAAACCTAACAATAGGTAAATTGTTAAGTAGGTAATAAATACTTTGCAACGTGTGTCTATGTTTGTTGATGTTCACTGACTTACTCACGTCTTAATTTCGGGTTTGCCCGTCTAGTATACTTATGTTCCATCTAAACACTTCTTCCTTCCTCAAAAATATTCTTACCTTATATTTACCTCGCCTTCCATTATATAAACAAGACAAGACAATATGTTTTTTGAATGTCAGCACGATACCTTGGATATGCCTCAGGGCGGGATTGCAGAGGTCGATGGCACAAAACAGGTAAGTGCAAAAGGTCAGTTCTGTACAACGTGCCAAACCGCATGTCTACTTACAGCATGACACTCGCGACTGTCATTTGTTTTGATTGAAGGTGCATAGAGTCCGTCATACGAAGGAAGTCCCACGGCAATAGGTGGAACTAATAATTAATTTTAGTCATCGGACTCAAAATGAAAAATGAAATATTTCTGTAAATAGGTTACTTATTAAAAACAAACCTACACGTCATATAAAAATCTAACAAAACTCAGAGGTCAAAGTATTCACAGAATCTTGATCGGGTCAAATAAGGACTATGCAGATTAGTGTTTGAGATTTTCTTTTGAGAAAAAAAAACACAGATTAGAGCGGATCTATGTACGTGTCTGTGTGTACGTGCGTTTTCGCTCGTTGTATGGACCTGGCCTTCTGTAGTTATCTATTCTGTGTCAATAGCGAAATCCGCCCTTCCCCGAACATCAAGGTCTCGGCCACATCGTGACGTCATCACAGGGATGTTGTGGCGCAATGTGGAGTTCAGTTCAAGTTTCAAGGGGATTCGTTTGTTGTATGACTCATAGTTAGTGTTGACTGTATAAGTTTATATTTGAATGGAGGTTTGTAAGGAATTTTAATGAATGTATTATTGTGTATCTAGTTGGTTTGATTCACAAAATGATTCTGTTTGGCGTTTGATTGTGAATTGCAATTCAAAATGATATTGCGACTAGATGTTGAACGTTTTTGCGTAAGAGAAATTTGCTTTCTTTCTTTCTAATTTTAAATTGAGACATAAATAAATGAACATCGTTTTGCGCTGACTGTATTTAGCGATTTCAGAATATTAGATCACAGTGACCTTGCGTAAATTTACATCATCCTAAGTGTGTAGGCTGAAAGTCACCCAAAGGGCAATGGAGAGGGCTATGCTTGGAGTTTCCCTGCGTGATCGAATCAGGAATGAGGAGATCCGCAGGAGGACCAAGGTAACCGACATAGCCCGAAGAATTGCCAAACTCAAGTGGCAGTGGGCAGGGCACATTGCTCGCAGAACAGATGGCCGATGGGGCCGAAAGGTTCTGGAGTGGCGACCGCGTACCGGAAGACGTAGCATTGGAAAGCCTCCCACAAGGTGGTCCGACGACCTTGTGAAGGCCACAGAAACCCGTTGGATGCGAGAAGCACAGAACCGGTCGAAGTGGAGGTGCTTGGGGGAGACCTATGTCCAGCAGTGGACGTCTTTCGGCTGAAATGATGATGTTGATGAAGTGAGTAGAGTGAATAACATTATATTAATGAATTTATACATTGGTTCTAAGTCAGATTTTATATAAATATATAAGTACCTACCAGCATATCTATTTACAACCATTTGACATGTTTCCGAGTTGAAAATGACACATTTTTTATTACCTGATTTGGCAAGTCCCCGACAGAAAATGGCCGTCGGAAGTATAGCGGTCGTCTATATTTTCGGCTATTGCATTTATGAACGGCGTTTAGAGGATTCCTTCGATGACATTGATTAATGTTCCATTCGGCACGGATGCGTATCGAATGGTTATTAATAGCTATGCAGGGCCACAAAAATCTTGTTAAGAACTGGATCTACAAAGTTAAACTTTCATAAAAACCCGTAAAATACATTTTACCAAGACAACATTAATTATTCCATCGTATATTCAACGTAATCCTCTAATCGGTTTAGTCATACGTTACCTCGAATAATGGACAAGGTCACGGGTGTTCATTCAGGTAAACAAAGCATTATCTCGCTTGTATACCTACTTACGGCCAAAGGGGATTTTATATAGATACTTATTCACACTTCAACGAGCGTATTAGGGCTTGAGCAAAAGTTGTGTAGGTATATTATGACTACACTACACCACTACGGCGGAGGACATCGTGGAGTCGCACCGCAACGTCAACTTCAAGGCGTTCGTGGTGCGCATACCAACATGCTACCTGCACCTGGTGATGGAAGAAAGCTTTTGGCCGCAGGATGTGGTATTCCGCCGCTTTCGCGGACAAGTGCCATCAGACCGCACAAAGACTTAGTGCAACTAAGTGATACTAACATAGTTATAAAGTTTTATTTACTAACAAAATTGTTACTATTAATATGTATACTTAGGTTAAGGTATATATATATCTATGGGTCTTTGATACCGGATAATAAATGGTTATTATTATTATTATGGTTCAAATGGTTATGGTCGGTAAGAAAATAATCAACATCTTTGGCTTACGCGCACAACATTTGATAATATCATCTAATCATTATATGAAACTAGCTGCGCCCCGCAATTCACCCGTATAAGTTTCGATTCCGTGGGAATATCGGGATAAAAACTCTATGTCATTTCCCGGGATTCCAACTATCTCTGTACCAAATTTCATCTAAATCGGTTCAACGGTTTAAGCGTGAAGAGGTAACATACAGACAGACAGACACACTATGTATAAATGGCTCGTCTTTAAAATAGACCGTGACTTGTGAGTTTGTGTGATGTTTCTTGTCAGCTGTTGACTGGTAGGAATCACACAAAAACACATGTAAAGGTGATATTTAAATTAGTTACAATTAACTGAACAAAAAATCAAATTTATCGATCATTGATTTTATGCGAGTAATAACTTTATTTACATAAAGGCTCATTCAGACAAGCTATGGATAAAATTGAGCAGTTGGGACTTACGAAATGGCTTAAAAAAGTAGTTGCCTACTTGCATACTTATTTTTTTGTGCACATTTGTTGACACAAAATTAAGCCAATACCGGGAATGGACGCATGATAAACCCTATCTGATTGCAAATTCGTGTAGTCATACTGAAATGTAGGTATCATATATTTACAGTTTTATCGTGTAAGTGTCGATAAATTGAGTCGATTTTAATGTAGTAAGTAGAATTCATGGATGAAAACAAAACAACACCTTGAGTATTGTGATTCAATAGTCTGAATGCCTTTTTTGTTTATTTTTATCTAGGTATAGATTTTGTAGTTAAAATTGCAATATTATTTTCATTGTACGAGAGTGTAATTTCCAATACAAATTCAATTCATCACCATCATCAGTCTATTAGCAGTCTGTTGACAGACATAGGCAATTCACTTAATTTGTCAAATTTAGACTGATTTAAATGGCATAAATTATCAATATCCCTACCTCTCGTTTACACAAATATACCATGCACAAAACCCGGAACATATACCATTGCACAAACGTCAAACCAATTTTCCTTGCTCCAGCTTCCTCCACGTAAATCGACCTAACTGTCAACCACTTTGTCTTTAGATCTTCGACTATAAACGGAACGGGTCAAGCGCTTATTAGTCTGCAAACAATCAGTTTACATTGGGTCGAGTTACCTCAAACAGACTCGATACTCTCAGCATCACACACACATGCACACACACAAACTCTACGCCTAGAAGCTCCATTGTCAAAGCTTTGAGCTATACATATCTATGACTATGAGCATACATGACTGATTATACTTATACCTATCTGGCGCAACCTGGGCCCGTACCAACGTTGCTGACTGGCAAAATCTTTTTACCACCGTGTGAGGTACTTTGTGCGTAGAGTTAACTCGTGCATGAACTAATATGTACCCGTCCAATCGGAATATGAGATTATAAGAACTGATAGTACGTCTGCGCCGCCGCGACCAAAATGCGGTCGGGATTAATTATAAATAATACAATAATATTATAAATATTATAATAATAATATTCTGTAATATAATATTCTGTTATTATTATAATATTTTATAATTACGAGGGATTATGTACTTACCTATGTCTTTCTTACGAGGGGCTCGTGGCTAAGTAATAACAGCCGCATGGGTCGATCGACCAGGTTAAGCTACGTTTGTCGCGGTCGGTCCGTGGATGTGTGATCTTTACATACCCAGACCCCTCCGTGCCGTGGAAAGCACATTAAGCTGTTGGTCCCGGCTGTCATTCGTGAATCTTTGACATTCGTTACGGGTCGTCAGAAGCCCGAAAGTCTGACAACCAGTCTTACTCATAGTTATAGTGTTACTCAGTAACTGGGTTGCGGAGGTCAGAAAAGCAGTTGCTCATGTAAAATACTGGTATTCAGCTGCATCCGTTTAGACTGGAAGCCGACCCAACATAGTTGGGAAAACGCAGATGATGATGACGAGATTCATAAACGTTAATTAAAGTTATGTAGTGATTAGCGACTGTTAAACCATACAATCATACACACATCAACACGGTCTAGGGATATTTTTAAAAAAGCGAATTACTATCAATGTGTTAATTATTTATATGACATGTATATATTTAAAAGATACGTTATTTAATATTCTACCATTTTTTAATAATGGTTAAGGTACTTAGATTAAAATTTCAGGATTTTATGGAAAAAAAATGAAGCATAGACGGAAATCGTATATGAATGAACTTTTAATTTGTGAGTAAAAACTGAAAAAAATAGAAAAATCATTTAATTTGTGTTTATAAACTTGAAGTTAGTAGTCTGAGAAAGCGCCCATGATGTTCATAACACATCGGCAACGATTCGGCATGCTCAGAACAAGGTTGTCAATGTCTTGCTGCGGAATATTGTCCCATGTCCTTCTGAGGTGCGCAAAAAGTTGATCTTCTGTAGCCAGATTTTCAGGAACTTCCTTCAGAGCTCTTCTTTGCAGCATATCCCACGCATGCTCAATGGGATTTAGATCTGGCGATTGAGCAGGCCAGTCTAAGGCCCTAACATTATGTGTATGTAACCAAGCTGCTACCGTTCTCGCCGTGTGTGCCCGGGCATTGTCGTGCATGAGCAGGAAATCTTGCCCCATTTGTGTTCTGTGGGGCAAGATTACGGGCCCCAGCACCTGTTGGACGTATCGTTCTGCCGTCATATTGCCCCGCACCCAAACGAGATCCGTCCGTCCTCCAAGACGAATTCCTGCCCAAACCATAATTGTTCCTCCTTGGTATGGGTGAACTTCCTGAGGGTTCTGGAGACGGCTCCATCGTCCAGGAACTCGCCAAACACGCGTCGTTCGTGAATCTGGATGGAAGCCGAACCTGGATTCATCCGTGAACAGCACATTGGACCATTGCTCACGGCCCCAGTCCACGTGGTTCCGAACCCATTCTAATCGTCGTCCACGATTGCCTCTCCGTAAAGGTGGGACCCGGAGTGGTCTACGAGAGCGTAGATTGCTTTCATGCAGTCGCCTTCTTACAGTTTGGTCACTCACAAGCACTTGGTGTTCCACTCGCAGCCTTTGGACCAATTGAGTCGCCGTTGCATTTGGTTGTGCTCGCGCAGTAATTTGCAAAAATCGGTCTTGTCTGGGGGTAGTGATGCGACTTGGCCCCCGGTGCCTCTCCGCTACTTCACCTGTGGCACGATAGCGTGTCCACAATCTTGAAATTACATTTTGATGGGTCCCTATGGCCTCAGCAACATTACGCTGAACAGATCCAGCTTCCAGCATTCCCACAGCTCGTAACATCTCCGCCCTCGTCAAATGTCGGCGTTGCATGGCTACAATACCTCAATTTTAACTTTATCTTTCGTTTAAAAATGAAAAAAAACTGTAAGTAAACGTAATTCGTATTGTTTTCTAAATTTCGCACAAATGAAAATTCCCTCTCCTATACATCAAGACATTTTTTGCCACCGAAACAAAAGAATTTTCAAAAATTTAAATTTGGAATTAGTCTGAGATAAATTACAAACAAATCGGTGTATAAAAGATTCCAATGCGGCCAGTACTTTTCGAGTTATTTAATTGAGTATGAAATATCCCTAGACCGTGTTGATGTGTGTATTTGACGTTTAAACGTCACTTAACTTTAATCATCGTTTATAAATAAACCCCATATATTTCAGCATAAAGAAACGTTGTCCATTGTACCTGCTTAGAGTCCCCCTACTACCAAAATGTGACTGGAAATGGAAATACTGCGTAAAACCCTTAGCTACAGCAAACACGGGGCTCCTAGGTTCAACCCTGAACTTTGTTTGGGTTTTTGTTGTTTTATTGTTCTTAACTTCTAAAGAAAACTTTGCAGAATAACGCGGACTACATTAGAATTCGGTAAAGTACGCAATTTCTCCGGTAAAAATTCCTTGAAATTTTTTCTCGTGACACCAGTGATATTTGTTTATGATTTTTTCCTTGTTTATGTTTTGATTTATTCCCTTTTTATTATGAGAAAATGTTGGTGTGGCGACAAAATATATTGTAATAAACTTCAAGTTGTTTTAGTGTGTACGTTTTCTCTTCATGTTTGCTTTCTTTTTTATTGGAATAAGCAAGGCGTGATACAATTTTGTTAGGGCGACCAATTGTAATTTTATGTGTAGTACCTTAACAAATATTTTTTTAAAAGTGTAGTTACCTAGTGCTGAAGTTTTCACGGTGAGATTTTTACAGAATCGATCGGCCATATTTTAGCTGCCATGACTTATTTTATTACGGACGCTTATAACGTGTACATCTTTCTGCATCGTTTTCAATGTACACGCGCCAGCACATCAAGCTACTACAATCTGTCAAATTACTTTAATAGATTTTCAACTTTATCGCTGAAGCTCGCGCAGAACGGCTGCAACAAATAAAGGGATGGGATAAGGTTCAAAGTCGATTGAAAAAAATGTACAGTTTCGGGTAGCTTAATGTGCTGGTGTCTGTACAATTTCAACATGAATGATGTAACCAATATTTTATAAAAATATTTTCATTTAGAAGAGTGTCTGTAGAGTTTTTTGCCCGTTGTTCTCCGTAGGAACGTATACGCTTTGGAATGGGCCACAAGCGTCACCTTTCTGACTGACCGACCCCTTGACTTCTTGACTTTATAATCTGATTTGAACTGGAAACGGTTTTTCTATTGCGCAATAACCAACACTACCCATAGTACGCCCGCAGTAATAAAAATATGACTGAAGATAACGAGACAGATGTACCATCTCCTTCAAACAGGTAATAATGCGCACTGCACAGTGCCTAGTTCTTTTATTACATATACACGGACAAAAAAAATAAAACAAAAATTTACTATTTTTCTACCTAAAAAAGAAAACTTCATTTAAATTATTATGACAGAAATATGACTAAGTAACCAAAATATATTACGGACGTAAGTAAAACCTAACTGAATAAAAGCAGCAGTAAGGAGGTTTTATTCGCTTTCCGACCTTCGAGCCGTGTGAGTGAATAGATATAAAACGCGCATGAAATGACTGATCGTATATTGTGCGTGGGGTTCCTTGGCGTTACGGCTACATTTTTTTTGTTCGCCTGTATTATGTCCCACTGCTGGGCAAAAGCCTCCCCTTTTTCTTCCAACTTTCTTGTGCGATCTCTGGCCATGTTGGCCCTGCAAACGTTATAACATCCTCACACATTCTCCGTGACTCACACACCTTCCCCATGGTCTACCCCAAAGGCGATGTTCTCTCACTTCAGCCTGACTGTTTGTACCTGAGTGCAGGGTGGTGTTTCTAACTCGATCTGTACGCTTGACACCCTGCGCTCCATTGCCCGTTGGTAAATCTCGAGTTTGAATGTTTTTTGTTCAGTATGTGACCAACTTTGTGTAAACCTAGCGATCTACCCGCTCGCACGGGTGCGATCTACCCATGTCACGACATATTGGTCAAAACAACGAAATGTATCTCTACATTATAATAAAATAGTAACGAAGAATTTTTGTCCGTTTGTCTGGATGTATTTATTTCGGACTGGCGCAAAAACGGCTGCACGGATTTGGCAGATGGCACACAGATAGTTTATAACCTGGATTAACACACAGGGTACTTTAATCCCGGTACATTCCGGTGGGATATTTTCCAACATCCACGTGGGCGAGGGCTAGTGTACTAATTAAGTGAAAAAAATATTATTGTAATAAAATAGTACACTTCTTTTTAGCCTCTTGAATATACATATGTTCAGACGCCAAGCACATCAAGTTACCCGAAACTGAAAAATTTTCCCAATCAACCTTGAACCTAATGCTTTAGCGATAAAGTTGAAAATCTATTAAGGAAATTTGATGTGCTGGTCCGTACCTTTCGAAATAAATTCTCTAAATTATGGTGAAAACCGCATCAAAATCCGTTGTTTAGTTTAGAAGAACTAAGAGCACATACAGACTGACACGAAAAGCGACTTTGTTTAGTACCAATTATTGAAAGATTAGTGAATCTTGCGCATCTCTCGAACCAAGGTCTCACTTGAGTGAAGGTCCTGCTCGTGGTTCGATTCAAAATAAATTATTGTTCATATATACGGTTTTTATTAAAGGTTATAACGCGAAACTATTCCAACCGCTACCGCCACAGTCCGCGCGCTTCTAGCGGAAACGCCTTTTGTTCCCGCTCGGCCAATGAGGGCGTCGAAGCTTCTAGAACATTCTAGAAACTTCTTTTAAAACATTCCACGCGCACCCTTTTTGACATTAGCCGCGTGACGTCCGTCAACTGGGCTGTGCACCGAAAAGTGTACAATTTTACGAAATTTAATCTTCGCCCCGAACGCATTTTGTTTTTGTTTACATGTAATACGGGCAATAGGTAATAAGTAATACGGGCTGATTTCCGCAACTCCACGTCAAAGCGCGTATTTTGCGTACAATGTATTATTATGTGTATGTTAAAAGGTGAGAATTATTATTATTATCATGACATCACGCATGTAATTTCCGAAGGGTAAGGCAGAGGTGGTACACCTGTGGTAACAACCACATCTGGCCAGTTATGTTAAGTCCCACGTACCTAATAGGGGGCGAGCCTATTGCCATCAACTGTGCACACATCCAGACTTCGAGGATTGGGTTTTTCACTCAGAAATTCCTGAGTGAAAAATCCAATAACACTTTGCCCGACCTGGCAATCAAACCCAGGACCTCGTGCTCAGCAGTAGCGTTTGCGACCACAATACAATTTACTTTTTTAATTAAATTTCCAAGGCAGTTTAAATTGTTATCCTTGGAACTTTCAAGGCTTCATTGTCTCTGTTTTTGCGCGGGCTGATATCGTAAACATCGACTTTCAGGAGTGTCTATGGTTGAGGGTAGTTAGTCGAAGCACTTCCATAAAAAACAGTTTTTGGTAGAACGGAGCTAGTCAACAAAATAGTTTTATTTGCAAACGCTTGTTATTGACTCAGTTCAGCTTTCAAGCTAGCCTTTAGGTTTTAATGAGTACTTAAAACAAACGACTTTTAAAATTGCTAAGGTCAGGTGTGTTTAGTTAGAACTGTGAAACCGTACTAGTATTTTAATGCTAGCCCAGTTTAGTCGTTAGTCAGTAAATTGTGAAAATTGTCGCAGTAAAAGCCCTTTACGCTTTTATGGCGATTTGGTAAGCGGTGAATATCGACCCCATAAGTAACCTGTGTGACTTACCTCCCAGATATTGTATAGATTTATTTTTCAGTATTACATCGTTTATTATTATCTCATTTTCCCGGTAGGTATCGCCTATAACAGGTGGTTGTAATAACATCATGCTGCGATAAACAATTCGCTTACGAGGTGCGTTGATTGAGTTAAGACCCTTAGGATCTTCCGCAGTAGTGAGGGGAGGGCTTTTTGAGTATAGCTGGATATATTATTTGGATTAGTTAAATGAACGCTAAAATTTGTGTCCATACACTGAAAGAAATAAGCAGTAAATAAAAATGAAAAAACATTAATCTGAACTGCTTTAAACAGTTCCATGTGGGCGTGACATTCAAAATTGTATTTTTTACTGATCCGAAAACAGTTAAAGCTTGAGGCAAAATGTTACCGTAATGACAGTAAACTTTAACGTTTTAATTAACTAAAAGTTCACAAAATTAATTGTTTTATTCATTTGGTGATATCGTTCAAACCATTGGAATTTACCTACATTACAGTAATGGCGGTTTTCCTTTTTTTTGTTGTTTTTTTCAATAAATAGTATGTTCAATCATTAGAAGTTATTGTTTTGTCTTTTACTGTTTTACACACATTTCTTCTTACTGTATAAAGTCAGTAAATTTTTAATGAAATCGCTAGTAAGAATTTTTTTTTTCAGTGTATGGATTGAGAAGCCATCAAGGTAGAACCTAGGCTGGAACATATTTTCTCGTTAAATACGTATCGTCCTTCGTATTCAGCCTATAATTCTTCAAAGTCTTCAAAGCAATGACATTAGTATGACTAACAATCAATCTGCCTCCCTGGGTTGGCTTCCAGTCTAACTGGATGCAGCTGAATACCAATATTTAACACGGAGTTACTGCCTATATGACCTAGTATGTCCAACAACATAACGATAAAAATAAACCCATAAAACTATAGTTACGAGTAATAATATCAAAAACTTTATAGAATATCTGTTGCCGTGTAATAAAGGCATAATTTCGCACAGGCGAGCCGGCTATCCGTTATTGTTGGCACAGAGCCATTAACTCCTATCCATATTACGAAAACTTCCTATAATCCCACTTTTGTTATATTAAACCTTAATGTCATAAGTTTAAGGTTGAATTTTTGTTGTAAGTGCGCGGTATTTTGTAACAACTGGTGAATCTTTTTTGTTTGAAATTTTTTGACTTGACGATCCTAGTTCTTATGTGGATTCCAATTAGAGAATGATGCTGAGGCGTGTGAATGTGGAGTTATGTTTGTGAGTAGAGAATTTATGTTTGTGTGTGTTTTAAACATACACATTGTTTAAAGAAAAATGAAAAGCCTTTTATTAGAAAAATGTCTGTATTATCGAAACTAATGTCACAAATAACAAATGAATAATAATCTATACAATATATTCTAGAATCTTTTGACATTATATTTAAAATTGTTTGATATTATAATAAAAACTGTTTGACATCATATTTAAACCTGTTTGACATTATATCTAAAACCATTTAATTTTGACAGCACCTATATTTAAAATTGTTTGGCACTTTTAAATTAAACTTGGAATGTTAATTAATCATTTATAGTTCTTTGTATTTGTATTTAAATTGCATTTGTACATTTTCAACACAATGTAATTTTTTTTTATGAAGAAATGAAATGAAATAAAATAAACTCATGCCTTCTTCCCATGAGAGTAGGCAGAAACTATAGAGCCCAGCCAGTCCCGCCCCCCTACTGCCCTGTAGCTGAAAAGCTGCTAAGAATAAGAGTAGCTTATCAGCTGTATCGGAGCGTCGCGTCGGTGTCGCATCGATGGTTGCGTGTTGACTCTCTTCTGATGACAGATTAGTCAGGGGAGCCGCTGTCGTACCACATCCATGTGCTGCTATATTTCCGCACAATCTTGGCCACAGACTTTATTCAAATTACTAATATAATGACCACATCTATCCTGCACCATTAAATATGGTTGCCTTATCTATTACAAACAGCTTGGTCGACTGCACATCATCTTTACTTGGTCAATGTTTTTTTTCTCACAATTTGTCAAATTCCCTTGCTAATGATGCCAGACAGTTTTAGACAAGAACCTTCTTAAATATAGATCATATTTTTCTACAAGCCTCTACCTTGATTAAGGAAAAAAAAAGTAAAATAATAATAAACAACCAAGGTCGTCCAAGTTAGACATTGGATCAGCAAGATAGAAAGATAAATTAGACATGGTTGCCTCGTCGATATAATTAATGTACTTGCCAACTTCGTGGAGGCTCGGTAATGTTCGGTTTCAGGAGTAGTCCTGTCTGTAATGGTATTCTGTAAATAGTTTCTGATATACTTTAATGAAGGCCATTTATTTATGGATAGTAGAGGAAGGCTTGGAAGTAGTAATTAATGGCAGATAGGTGTGAAATCTATTTTCTGAAAACCAGTCTTACCAAGGTTTATTACCCAGTAATTGGGTTGTGTGGGTATTTATAGAGAAAGCGATTACCTCGCGTTGTTACGAGAAGTAATTGGGACATAAGCCTTTTCAACTTTGTGTAGCCTTGGATTATTAGGGTTCCGTCCCTCAAAAGGAAAAACAGAAAAATCTCGTGATAAACTATTTACATACCTACAAATGTGTACGGAATCTTCGGTGCGCGAGTCCGACTCGCACTTGACCGGTTTTTTCGGTGTTAATTAACGAAAGTAAACACTTTCTAGTGTCGTGTTAGGACTGGCGGTAAAAAGGTATTACAAAAGAATTAATTTACAGGGTAGCGATTCGGTTATCACTGTAACATGATATAATAAAATTTTCGTATCAAGTGTTAAATGAACGCTCCATACAATACAAGGTCCTTAGATAACAAAACACTCACACATGACTATAAAACCCCCTTACTAATAAACGTATTATACCTATCAGATGAATAGTTATACACCGATTTCTCTCTTTCAGTCGTCAGTAATTTTACTTTCGAAAGAAGAAGACAAAGCGTTGTGTAACTATACAGACGTTATACAACGTTCATTAGTAAGGGGATTATTGTATCTATTAAAAATTAATCTGTGACATTGTTTATTTCGCCTATAACTCGTGTAATTGATACAAAATTCTGTAAGTATAGCTAAATATGTGGACAATATTATTAAAACCAGCCTGTAACAACTTTATACCATGTTTAAGGCAAATAAAGACTTATCTATCTATCTATCTCAAAATGATTTATGTCACTACAAATCTATACTACGAAGCTCACGTTCGGATCAGCTTATTGGCACAGTTCAATTGTAATATAACACCCCTGAACCATTTATTTTGAACGATCATTTAGTTTCAATCGCTCCTGTCGATTTTAGATTTATTGTCAATTTCAATAGATATAGTTGGGAAATCGTATTTTATAGGCCATTTGTATACACACGTTTTTCTTGCCGTGAAAAACTACGGTTTATACACCTTGTGTAGGCACGATCGTCAGTGTTGTATGGATCACTATGGAAATTAGTACACGGACAAGTTTTTTCTACGGCGCGGTTTATATGCCGTGGGTAGGCAAGGTTTGTCAGTATTGTATGGATCACTATGTAAGCTTGTTGACAGACACGTTTTTTTTACGGCGCAGTTTATAAGCCGTGTGTAGGCATGGTTCGTCAGAGTTGTATGGATCACTATGTAAGCTTTTTTCTATGGCGCGGTTTATACGTCGTGTGTAGGCACGATCGTCAGTGTTGTATGGATCACTATGGAAGCTAGTACACGGACACGTTTTTTCTACGGTGCGGTTTATACGCCGTGTGTAGGCACAGTCGTCAGTGTTGTATGGATCACTATATAAGCTTGTTGACAGACAGGTTTCTTCTAAGTCGCGGTTTATACCATAATCAGCCTATAATGTTCCCAGTGCTGGGACATAGGCCTCTCGGTGAGAGGGAGTGGGCCGTAGCCCGTAATCCACCACGCGGGCCCAATGCGGATTGGCAGATGTCACATGTCTTCGAATTTTTGGTTCTAGGACATGCCGGTTTCCTCACGATGTTTTCCTGATGGTTTATACGCTGCACCGTAATGAAACCGTACCGAGTACAAAAGGCCATATAACCTTACTCTAACTATATTATATTTTATGCGAATGGATTACTGGATAGGATTTTAGTTATTCAGCTATTGTTTAACATGGCAAAAAAAAAAGAAGATTCAATGCATTGTTGATCACACGTTTTGTTCGGTCAATAGACATAGAAAATAAATAATCTATACTAATAAAATACATCTGAAGAGTTTGTTTGTTTTCTGTGTGTTTGTTCGAACGCGCTATCTCAGGGGGTTTCCGCCAAAGTTACGGGAAAATCCTACTCCGTATCACTTACGGACATCTGATTAGTTCGGGGCCCGACCGAAATAAGACTGAGTGACACCACAATTTGATAGTTGTCTTCACTCCTGATACGAATTTGCCCGTCCGAAAAAATTAAATTGACACTTGTTTTTTATGAAAGATTATAGGATATTTAACATCACGCTAGGACTATTAGGAGCCGAGCTAAAAGAAAGAACACTAAGCGAAACCGAATTAAAAGCATGAGCAGGCGATGCGATGCGACGGGGTGGGTCGGGAAACAAGAAATTACTACCCCCTCTGAACGCGTTCAAAATCACGCTATTACTCTACTGTTTCGGAGCGTATAGTACTTTCAATCAGTCAGGTTCGTACCGATTGCATTCCTGTCAGGTTGAACGTACTCTATCGTAAGCTGAAAACGTGATCAAAATTGCGGTATAAGCCTATCGTTATAGAGGTCGGTATAGTACTATAAGAGCTCTGCGCTCTTTTATTAACGGAATCAATGAAAGGCGTAGTGTAAATTAATATTATGATAATTATTCCTTACAAAGAATGTATTTATTTTACAGCTCACGGGGACAAACAGTTCTCCAAGCTAATTCACGACCCCTTTTTGTCATCATCCAGGTCCGTCTAACCTAACCTAACCGGATGCAGCTGAATACCAGTAGTTTATGTAGAGCAACTGCTTATCTGACCTCCACAACCCAGTTACTGGGTAATACGATATCCCTTGCTAAGACTGGTTCTCGACCCCTTTTTCTCATCGTCAATCATCTAAGCTTATATTTAACTTTATAATATGTAGTACTTCTATTATTCGTTTGTAGTTTTTGGAGACTAAGAACTTTGGAGACTAAGAACGTTGAAACTATTAAAGCATATGTAACGTAGATAAAGTGGATAAGACAGTGATTAAAACAGAAGACGAACTAGCAGGGGATCTAGGAGGGGGGGGGGGGTGAGGGGGGTTCAGGGGATCTGTTCGGAATAAATCTCTATAGAGTAGGTACTATCTAATCAGCAATCAATCGATCATCTATTTTATCATGTAGCTTTGGTATTACGCTCATCTTGTAATAATGTATAGGCGTTTTCATACTCTTTGTTGAAGTAGTTTCCCTTCTGTTTCAAAGGAAATATCGGGGCATGAGGAACAGGGTGTAAAGTTCACTCATTCTCCATAGAAAAGCAAGGATCCTCCGACCGGCCTAAAAAGGCTACTTTGGCAGAATCATAAAAGGATAACATGACAGTAAACTGTTAAGTTAATCGTATCAAATCCCATTGGTGAAGCATTTTTCAGTTATTTTTTTTTGTCTGTGCTAAAATACCAATCAATCCAATCCACGTTTGGCGCAGTGGTTAAGCGATTGACTGCTGCGCTGCGTGTCGCGGGTTCGATTCCCGCACGGAGCAAATATTTGTATGACCTACAAGTAGTTGTTCCGGGTCTGGCTGTTTGTGTATGTGAGTTTAAATGTTTGTAAACGCACCCACAATACAGGAGAAATTCCTAGTGTGGGGCAACGTTTCTAAAAAAAAAAAAAAATCTCTTTGATTGTACCTACGTAGTGCAGCGAAACAAAGAAAAACACGGACTGTCTTCGCCATATTATAATTCATAATGTTATCCTTTTATGATTCTCCAAAGTGGCCTTTTTAGGCCCCTAGACTCGTTGTGTCTAGTGGGCTACTGCTCGACGATTGATGTCGGGATGTTGTATATCGCTCGATAAACTCTGCTTGCGCGATGCAGGATTTTGCGTGACGTCAGAATGATGCGTAGTTCGCATGTAGAGATGAGGATACCGCCACAGAAATATAAAAATATCAACAATGTTAAATATGCTTCTAGTTAATTTTATTCGTAGTAACACTGCGTATTACTTACCTGTCACTTAAAAATAACTTATGCCCCAGTTGTTATCGCCCTAAGCTTAACAAGAACAGTACAAAGTTTTCAAACTTTTGGTATAATTATTACAATTTCCACAGTATAACAACCATTCATTTAAATAATAAGAATAGAATTATAAACCGAAAACTTGGTCCCAACTAGAAGTATTGCTTAAGTTTACTTGTACAGCCAGCACATCAAGCTACCCGAAACTGACTAGTTTTGCCAATGGACTTTGAACCATATGCTTAAGCGATAAAGTTGAAAATCCATTAAAGAAATTTGACAGATTGTAGTAACTTGATGTGCTGGCGTCTACGTCTTTACAAAGTAAGTTTTTCTATTGAGACAAAAAACGAATAATGTTTCAGGGTGCTTATGACTTCCGTAGAAAAGTCACTAAATGCTTCGAAACAGAAATCGAAGTTCGAGATAATTTTTTTTGCTTATTATGAGATAATAATAAGAACTTTCTTTTCTTTAATAGTCACTGACACCAACGCTATTTTTTTAAATATTCGTTTGCCTAGTGTTCGCAAGCGCTTATGCTGAGCATGAGGTACTAGGTTCTATTCCCGGGTCGGACAAAGTGTTATTGGGGTTTTCCATTAGGAAATTCTCAGTAGCAGCCCGGAGTCTGGTCTGGGCAAAGATACAGATTTGAGAGGTTGAGAGTAATTGGCTCGTCTCCTTTTACATACATGGGACTGAAACATATCTAACTGCCGAAATGTGGGTGTACCTACTATAATAACCCTTCGAGTAGTACAGGCGTGATGTTATGTTAGTTATATTTTCACCCTGTAACATACTTATACACAATCAGCCTATAACGTTCCCACTGCTGGGACACAGGCCTCCTCTCTGTGAGAGGGAGTGGGCCGTAATCCACCACGCAGGCCCAGTGCGGGTTGGTAGATATCACATGTCTTCGAATTTTTGGTTCTAGGACGTGCCGGTTTCCTCACGATGTTTTCCTTCACCGTTTTGAGAGCACTGGTGATGAAATGATTTACACAAAGTAAAGCGCCTGTCAGGGTTCGAACCTACGACCTATATCTCGTAAGTCGCGGTCGTTGCCACTGGGCCACCACTACTTCCCACTCACCCTGTAAATCAAATAAAAACTTACCTGGTAACAACGGAGTTTATTGTAATGAGTACTATTATTGATCGAAGGTAATGAGCATAAACTATTTTGCTTCAAGGAAATGCTTACTGCTTTTTCACACACATACATAATCGCAAAGTTTTGCGTTGAAAACATTTATCAACACACTACCTACTTAATTTTCTGTTAATATAAAAGCTAGAACTGTAGATAAGCTCGTTTCATAATGTTGCCGAATTTTCATGTTGGTTTTTGTTTTAGTAAATAAAGGGTTTTTCAACAAGAACTTTGTTTTTTAAAACAAAATAAAACAAAGAATTTAGATGGGTATGATTAAAAATTTTATTGTATTAGGAAGAGTAAGGTTTGGCAATTATGAATGAAAGTAAAAAATAAAAAAACCTTTGGCCCCTATTTTCCATAAACTCAAGAATAGTACCCCATCTCGAGGTTGACTACTATGCGGATACTACAGCTTGTAAAACTATGTTTAAGTCTTATTTCAAGTTTTAGATTCTGTTTAGTTGCCCAGGGGGGAGACAACTGCATCCGTTGCCTCTTTATCCGCGCCTGGTCACAGGTTTGCTGACAGAATAGTAAGTAATATAAGCCTGTTACTGTCACACTGAAGGACAAAATCCCCTTTTCATATAGAAAAGAAACGACCATTAATCATGCCAGTAACATCCTCTTGTAAGCGACTTCGGAATATTAAGTTCAATTTTCTGCACGTTTTCCTGGCTCGTCAGTAATAATAATAAGTTTAATAATAATAATAACAATAAGTTTTATTCATCAAAAAGTAAAAGTATACAATATGACGGATTCGGTGAGCCACAAACTAAGCATCGCTTGTATCTTGTGGCTCTGGGGTGCGATTTTACAATGTTAATGAATACATTACAGTTTGAGGATGTTAAATAGTTACAAAAGTTAAAGAGTTAACATAAAATAAATCATTCGTGCAATTCTGATCACAAAATAAAATAGTATTGGTTTAACATAAGGCTTGTACTAAGGTGTCTGTGTTTGTCTGTGTGTGTGCATGTTTGTATGGGGGTGTGTGTATGTGTGTGAGGAGGTGTGTGTATGTGCGTAAAGGTGCTATATCAAAGTTTCGGTGGCTTCATATGATAATTTTAAAAGAGCTGAAGTTAGGGTTTTCTTACAGCATGAGGTTGAACAGTCTTTTAGGTCGCAGATTTGGCTAACTTTATTGTAAGTATTGGGATGGGAAAAATGGGTACAGCGTCTAGCTAGTTCGGATTTAGCATTTGGTATGGGTACTCTGAAGACACGCTTGTTTAATATATCCCTGTAATCAGGCCGATTTTTTATTGTTGCATGATATTTAAGCGTTGCTTGTAGTATAAATATTTGTCTTACCCTGAGGACTTGAAATTCATGGTAGACAAGGTCTGTAGGGAATCTGAAAGGTTTTTTCAGTGCGACTTTAATCAGTGCCCGTTGCGCCCTTTCTAGCGTTATAAATGTGCTCTTACCAGCGCGTCCCCAAATGCAAATACAGTACTTTATGATTGACTGGCAAAGTGCGAAGTAGACCATTCGCAAAATATCGATAGGGGTGCAGTCCCTGAGTTTTTTCAAGACGTGTATTAGTTTTCGTACTCTGGAGGAAAGGGCAAAAATGTGGGCTTTGTACGTTAAGTTGTTGTCTATGATTATTCCGAGGTATTTGATCGTGTCAGTACGTTCAAGGACTTTACATACGCAGGGATGGGGTGGCAGTTGTGAGGAAGTAATGTGTTTCTGTGGACAGGTATGTATTTTTAGGGACATGGATTGAGGTGCACTGGAGGAGCTAGTTTTGGAGAAGGCAATGTATTTACTTTTACTAACGTTAAGTGTCAGTAGGTTAGAGTCTAGGGATTGCGCTATCTGAGAGAGGCCTTGTTCCGCCAGTTGATAAACTTGGTCCCATGACTTGTCATGGAAAACGATGGCTGTGTCGTCAGCGTAGGAGATCACTTCAGCGTTTCTAAGAGGGAGATTTACTACGTTATTAATATACAGCGTAAACAACGTCGGGCCAAGGGTACTGCCCTGGGGAACTCCAAACGTGATTGGGAGCAGCCTGCTTTGGTGATTGTCTATTTTACAGTATTGATACCGTGATGTTAGGTAGCTGTAAAACCATTCTAGAGGAGTACCTCTTATACCTATTGCCTCAAGTTTCTTCAAAAGCAGCCCAGGAGACACGGTATCGAATGCTTTTGCCAAATCAAGAAAGACACCAATACAGCATTCTCCATTTTCTATGTGGTGAGAGACTTGGTTTGTCAGAAGTGATACCGCGTCTTCGGTGGATCTTTCCCGGCGAAATCCGAACTGCCTATCTGAGACAATGTTGTGCTTCTCTACAAAATGTACCAGTCGCTTGTTTACTATTTTTTCTAAAATTTTAGAGACTATACTCAATAGGGCGATAGGTCTATAATTTTCTGGCATGTCTTTGGGACCACTTTTGTAAATTGGGGACACTGCAGCAATTTTCCAGGAATCGGGAAAGACACCTGATTCTAGACTTAAATTAAAGATGTGCGTAAGTGGTCTTAGATACAAGCTTGGCGTTTGAATAAAATATTATTTTATAAAATATCCAAACTCGACCTTGTTCTCCGAATTCGATAAGTACGCACAACGACGAAATGTGAAGAACTTATATATTCCAGTATAAGTTGACCTCTCATTGTACGGAAAGCCTAATACAATATGAGGTTAGCTTATGCTGGAGACTAGTCGTGTGTCCAATGAGGTTTCCCATCGGCAAAAATAACGTACTTCCATACAAACTTTTTTTATTTTAATTTATACAGGGTTTTAGAAAAACCTCTTAAGAGGTTATTGAACTCATAATTATGAACAACTTTTACTATGGGACCAAACCTGAAATCGCTGTTCCCTACATTTTGACGAGTTTTAAGAACATAAATATAAAATCAATTCTATTTTATTGTAATTTTTGACGTTTAAAAGTGCCTTTTATGTGTCTATTTGAAATAAATGCTTTGACTTCAAGTTTCATCCCCTATTTAACTTCTTTAAGGGACGTATTTTCGAAAATCCTTATTTTAGTGCTCGCTTTTGCTATACAGGGTTAGTCTTCAAAGATCAGCCAAATTTAAGGAAATAAAAATTCAGCCGAGTTCCATACGTTTAGGTCGAGCAGGTATTGAAGTCTTCTATGGGACAGTTGGTCCCATGGAGAAAGCTGTTCAGTTTGATGGCCTATACCACACCCTTAAATTTGGCTGGTCTTTGAAAATAAACCCTGTTTATGGAACTCTTGTGCAAAGAATTTTGCTTCTAGACTCAGCGGTAAAGCCATGTACAGTTTCTATTTTTATGTCTGTAATTTATTTGGTGTACATAATAAAGAGTATTTCTATTCTATGATCGACTACAGTAAACAATATCAGAAAAATATATAATATTCTTCAGGATATTATGCTAGGTAGATAGTGTGTTAAAAACATAATACAACTAATTTGGTATGATAGAAAAAAATCATGAAGATACCTCTAAAAACTTTCTTTTTACAATAAAAACCGTACTAATATACATACAATCATTCTGTTTTTTTGTCAGATTATTCTACAAGCAACATACTAAAATACTAGTGTTTTAATTTTTTAGTTCAATCAACAGATTTTTTAAAATTAAATAATTGCTTCATATTTTGCAATAAATTACCAGCGTTGTGTCATCGCGATTCTCTTTCTTTTCTATGCAATCCGACAGTGACCGCGCTTTAGGTCATATAAGCCCGGGGCTTTTATGACATCACACATCTACTTAATAAAAATCTTTAAGGGGCTGAGTTGTAAGTCGTGTGTTGTCGGAGGTCAACCCTGACAGGCGCTTTACTCTTTAAATTATTTTATCACCACTGTTCTCTTATCGGCGAAGGAAAACATCGTGTAGAAACCGGCATGTCCTAGAACCAAAAATTCGAAGACATGTGACTTCTGCCAACCTGCACTGGGCCCGCGTGGTGGATTACGGCCCACTCTCTCCCAGCTTTGGGAACATTATAAGCTGATAATGCTGTATTAAGTAGTTGTATAGTTTTGATATGTCGTCAAGTGAACACCAAAATGATGTCGATAACAACACTACAGAAAAATAGAAGTATTTGGAATATTGCCAACCCATTCGTCATTTATTACGAAGTTTATTTATTAAGTAGTCGACAAGTTATGTCGGACACTAAACTCTCCCAGTTTAGTGTCCGACATAACTTGCGCGTCATTTTACTTACGCGTCTGATTTTGGAAGGCTCACTATAGAATGTTATAGGACGTATCGAAAGTCAAAGTAATATCTGTTAATACACGGTTTTAGAACATAACGTAATTTAATTACTGGTAAGTACATTCAGTCGGTTTTCGGAACCAAACGAAAGAACGTTTGAAAAAAGTTAATTGAATTAAGAATTTGAGATAACTTTCAAGTTATGGAATAACAAACTGAATGTCATACTAAACAAATTTCAAATTCCATTGCAACCAAAAACTTGTTAGGACCTTTTTGTTACAAATTGTCACTCAAAAACCGACTTAGAAGCACTAAAGTAGATAACTGATAAAGTGGCGATGGAATGTAAATTATCTGAGATTATGAACATTGAAGACGAAGTAAAAAAAAAAAAAAATTGCTTTACAATAATGTCTGAAACAGCCATAAAAACGACCAAGCCGCGAAAAAAAAAAAAATTGCCTTAATTTAGCTACCCTAGTCACATCGTTTCTCTAGTACACTGATACATTTTCAATTATTTTTAAAATAAATTAGCAGTTAACGTTAAAATTGGACGTAATTTAAGAAAATTTAGTGCCCTATTTACATGCACTACACCTATTTGTATTACGTGATCCGGTATTTGGAATCATTCTCCGTAAGCTTGTGTGCGCTATGCTTAATAACTAGTAAACACGCAACACTGTGCTATTTTTGGTTCAAATTTTTTGTAACACACGAAAATTCACAGTACGTTTTGCTACCGTTCTTGGCGCCAGTAGCATGAAGTCATGAACTTAGATAGCTTCAAGTTCCCAATTTAGTTCATCATCATGATCTGCCTAGCCTTTCCCAACTATGTTTGGGTCGGCTTCTAATCTAACCGGAGTTCCCAATTTAGTTATCTGTCATACAAAGTTGGCACAGCTCGTAACAAACATGGCGGCTTAGATATTGGCTGTCAAAACTTTTAGTACCTACAAGCAATTTAAAACTCAAAAATATTTTTGGTTGAATGGAGTGTCGTGTGTCGTAATGAAAATGTGAAAGGTGTGTGAGTCCTAATATACATCGTTATTCACTCTTTAAAAAAAATGTTTTTGCTATAAAATTTTGTAAAAGAATATCACTGAATATCATACAGTAGTGCTGTTCTGTAAGAATCTCATCGTGATAACTTAGGTGAAGTGAGCTATCACTACTGTCAATCCCTAGCATATGGAGGGTAGAGGTAAGGAGAACCGTCCCATATGGGGGAAAGTTGAAAAAGTGTCCAGCTATAAGCAGTAACTAACAGTTCAAAAACCCTCCAAAATGGCGCTAGCGTAGGCAAAGGGTATGGTATGAATGTAGAAGTTGTTGACGGATTGAAGTATGCCGAGTTAGAAAATATTATATTTTTGGTGACTAGAGTAGTGACAGCCCAATATACCAAACCTCAAATCGCGCGCGACACAAAGGCACCGCAAGTCGCGCAACGAGCGGTGCCTTTGTGTCGCGTGCGATTATATCGCGTGTCGCGCCTGTTTGTAGGAGCCTGTGCTGTAGATTGCATAAATGCAATAAACATTGCCAAAAAGTAAAAATACTAGCAGCGCCCCGCGGTTTCACCCGCATAAGTGTCGATTCCGTGCGAATATCGGTATAAAAAGTATCTGATATTCTGATGTGTAAGCTATATTACTATAAAGTTTCATCAAAATAGGGACTCACAAACTTTCGCGTTTATAAAATTGGAAGGATTCACAAAAAAAAAACTCTTTATTTCTCTCCATAGTCTCCATATCTCTCTTTTTTAATTAATCTATATCATCTTGCTAAATCTTGAAACATACTTAGCTGCTGCGGCAATAAACCCAAAAGGTTAATATGCCTACAATTCTAACTGTACGACCCATATATTTTAACACACGCAATTCAAATAAGTTTGTCACATTAATTACTCATTTAATTATCTTTTAAGATATCTTGCTATTAATTTGATCTTACAATTATATCATGAGTTGAAATAGCCTTACTATAAATATAGCCATCTCATTTTTATCGTGAGCAGTGGTGACCCAGTGGTATCGGCCCCGACTTGCGAGTTGTATAAGGTCGTGGGTTCGAACCCAGGCAGGCGCTTTACTTTGTGTAAATAATTTCATCACCACTGTTCTCAAAACGGTGAAGGAAAACATCGTGAGGAAACCGGCATGTCCTAGGACCAAAAATTCGAAGACATGTGACATCTACCAACTTGCACTGGGCCCGCGTGGTGTATTACGGCCCACTCCCTCTCACCGAGAGGAGGCCTGTGTGCCAGCAGTGGTAACACTATAGGCTTATTATGCATGCATTTTTATCGACAATAGGCTCGATCCCCATTATATGGGACTTAAAAATAACTGGTGCAATGTATGTACTAGTGTATTATGTATGTGTATGTAAAGGTGTACTATAAGTACATCCACATCTGCCTAAACCTTCGGGAACTACAGGCGTGATCGTGATGGTTTATTTTGTTTTGTTATAATTTTTTATTTCCCCATAGGAACGCACGACGACTTGAATGTCTTCCTTGGGAATTGGCACGTAGTAGTAGAGCAGACCCGCGACCTATGGAAAAAATGGAGGGAGATATTTTCCCAGCAGTGGGACAGTACATGCTAGCTATAATAATAATAGAGAATGTGTGCATATGGGCATCATATTTTCTGATGGACCGACTTCTTGACAATTCAAAAGTGCCTGTTAATGGTTTAATTGAAATAAATGCTATGAGTTTGAGTTTATGAGCACACAACAGAAGACTGGAGCTTCGAGATTCAACGTCTCCGACCGGTTGGTGCTGAGTATACCGGATTCAACGTCTCCGACCGGTTGGTGCTGAGTATACCGGATTCAACGTCTCCGACCGGTTGGTGCTGAGTATACCGGATTCAACGTCTCCGACCGGTTGGTGCTGAGTATACCGGATTTAACGTCTCCGACCGGTTGGTGCTGAGTATACCGGATTCAACGTCTCCGACCGGTTGGTGCTGAGTATACCGGATTCAACGTCTCCGACCGGTTGGTGCTGAGTATACCGGATTCAACGTCTCCGACCGGTTGGTGCTGAGTATACCGGATTCAACGTCTCCGACCGGTTGGTGCTGAGTATACCGGATTCAACGTCTCCGACCGGTTGGTGCTGAGTATACCGGATTCAACATCACTGACACGAGCGTGACGATTCAGTGCGCCTAAAGAAATTTTCACTTCAATAATAAACATACCGATGTGCCACTTGTCGTAATGACCAATGGTCTGATGGCCGAAAGGCTCTCGTTAGACGGCCCGATTTAGAAGCAAGTACAATAGGGCTCGTATTGTGGTTGTGTTGCATTGAGCAATTTCTTTAATTTTTATATTTTAAAATTAAAATTTATAAGAACAATGCATGAAGGAATAAACTCCGAATGTGTTTACTAAATATATTTATAGATACAAACATGAGTGGAGCCGACCTTTAACATTTGTTTTAACATTAAAATTAACTCCTTTAGTAGTTAAATTGTATAAAGTAATATCGACTGCCGACTTTAAAATTCAACCTCGTTACAGCCTGTAGACTGTGGGTAATTTAGAATTATGCATTAATAATGAGGACTGTCTATCTATCTGCTCCGTTGTCGCAGTACACTCATGCCCAGAACCTGTATTTTACAGACCGTTCTAGCTTTTACATTATATGTATTTTAAGTCAGAATTTTTAAGATTCAGATCTTGATATAGGAACTGCTTTATATAAGAAAAATTCAAAGACATGTGGTTACGGCCCCCTGAGACCTAGCAGTGCAGTAGGTATTGGCAACATTTTTGACTGATCATGTATGGTATAAGTTATATCAAAACGCAATCGGCATAGGTTATAACCAAACACAATAGGCATAAGTTATAACTAAGCAATATTGGTATAAGTTATAACTAAACACAATCACTATAGTGCCAGTAAATCGGTCAGTTTTTACGGATATCGAAACCGCTTAGAAACCTTTTCGGTATAAATAAACCCGGATTCGGGGAACTGTAGTGCAAATGTTCGGGTCACTTATTATTAGATTTTATTTTAACTTTGTTCGTTGTGTTGACTCTCTCACATATATTTGAATAATATTGTTGTTGGTTTCGTCTTTGTTTTGGTATTATAACAGTAATAATATAAAGTTTTTACGACACGTGTACATGTGTTTGTAGGTTTCGCTTTATAGAGAAAACAATATAAATTGAAAACCCTACTGAATGTTGACGACAATATTATTATAGTAGGGATAACTGTATAAGAATATTTTAGTGCGTGGCCAAAATCGGAACTAATGCCGATTTTGGCCACGCACTAAAAGAACCAACTTTCTTTTTCAATATAATTTAACAAACCAATTTCGTAAATGTTTATTATTATAAGATCCTTGTTATTAATTCTTGACCATTATCTATGACAAGGAGAGTACCTATTGTTAAAGGATTGATTAGAAAAACTATTCCTTTTGATTAAAAAAACGATTGCCAACTATTGTCTCAAGAAATCATTAGTGCAAAAAAGAAAGCTCCCTTGTTTTATACAGCGCTTTATAAGCTGTATAAAGCGTCGTCTGAAAAATAACAGCGCTGAAATAACATTGCAAATAGCGCTGCAAGTTAATTTGCTTGTTACCGTAACCCGTATTGTCTGAGACTTTAATTTACTTGCTAGCTCTGGTCAGACTGCTAGTTTTTTGTTCGGTATCTTAATGAGTTCTTGTGTATTGTCATATCTTTTGTTTTATAACTTAACGACATCATGTAAAGAAATGCATTTGATTATTTAAGTAAATAACAACTAATACCTAATCTATACATATAATAAATCTGTAGACGAGGCGTTTCTGTACATTGAAAATATAAAAAAAAAAAATAGTTGGGGTGTTATAGGATAACCAACAGATGCCATTTCATCAATTTTTAGAATTTTTGTCTGTTTGTCGGTTTGTCTGTTTGTCTGTTTGGATGTGACAAAATTTGATTTGAACACGTTCAACGTAAAAAGTACCAAACCAATATGGTAAATTTTTATACTCAAATATAGTGTAGAACTCGGAGTAGTAGTTAGTTTTGGTTTCATCGCAATCGCTTCACTGTATCAAAAGATATAATCAATTTAATGTATTCTACAACAACTTTCATTACGTAAGTTGGATACACGTAATGACATCTATTGGCGCTTTATAGTACTAACGAAAACATAATTATTGTGTTTATAACATTATTATGTGAATAATCACGTCATGCAGGCTTACCTATAAGATGACTATCACAGTCACTTCTGCCTGTGTTATTTGAAAAAGTAATGATTATATAATATAATGTAAATCGCTTTCGATTGTTGGTTGATTAGTGGCGCTAAAAGAATTTCAAATAAAAAGTGAGGATAATGTAAGATAATATTATGTGATGTGGTGTTCTGAGTGATAAAGATTGCAATGATAAATGAATTTATTTTTTTGTAAGTAGGTTTGTACAAAAACTTTTACACGTCAATCATGTTTTTATTTTTTAAACTAGATGAAGTCGTCGTTTCCTATCTGACTACTCTGAGAAGAAAGGCCGAAACAAACACACACACGGGCAACTTTATGTAGGAGCTCTTTCGAGGGGCAAGCAACCTTTCTAACATTGTTAACAGAGAAGCATTTTCTTAGTGACATAAGGTTTTAAGATCATAATTAT
The DNA here is from genome assembly GCA_948474745.1 of Oligia latruncula. NCBI lineage: Eukaryota > Metazoa > Arthropoda > Insecta > Lepidoptera > Noctuidae > Oligia > Oligia latruncula. The sequence goes on from OX419699.1 coordinate 12,021,397, forward strand.
CATACTTTCATAGTTTTTTTGCCTTTTTTCTCGAATTTTTTAAAATTTCTTTATCATGATAACGCTTCAACGCACACCTCAAGACGGGCTGTTGATTTATTGAGTATAGGTTCGGCAGGTGCACACCCTTTTTTTTTGTTTCCGGGGTGGAAAATCTTCATGGATGTCCGCCGCCCTGGAACGGGCGGCGAGGTCTGTCAGGCTCTTACTGACTAAAAATCAACCTAGGTGTTCCGTCTCACACCTACGTCGGGGGTTGCGGGACCGTACGATCCTTCCGCAACCCCCGACTGGTGACGTCAAAGAGGGGCGCGCGTGGAACACTACGCGCCGCCAGCTCAAGTCCTGATGTGTTGGCGGTGACAGACGTCCCCGAATTCGTCGCCCCTGGACCCGTTTAGGGGGGCTGGAAGAGGGCGTTGTACGCCCTCCGCCGACGCCCGATGCGCCTACTGCGGGCCGGGTGAGTGGATGAGATCTCCCTCTCCCTTTCCACAGCCTCCTTCTGCGAGACGACCGTTTCGCAGAAGGAAACCACCGCGTCCCAGGACTCTTCGCTGCCGTCGACTCGACTACGGCCGGCAGCGATACGTCAAGGTGCACACCCAATACAAGTAGCACTGCCATGTCGTAAAAAGGTATTGTAAATTATGTTTTCGAGACAATAACTAAACTTTTAGCCATTGTCTTGGTTAAAACCATATCGACCCTTTTTTTTTTCGGATGGGAAATCACCAAATGACCCCTCCCGCTCTGGGTGGAGCGGAAGGGAGTGTCAGACTCTTACTGACTAAAACCCAGCTACCCATTACTCTCCGCCCGCAGGCCCGCGCCTACGGTGGCCGGGAGTCGTCACGCGGCTCCCGACACCCGGAGCGTCTCCCACGGTGGCTGGGACGGGAGGCTCTCTCCATTAGCCATCCCGCCACCTCCTTTGCTAGCATGACTGCTTCGCAGAAGGAGGTGACTGCCTCCCACTCCCTCTCGCCCCGGACCATGGCTTGCACCAGGGCCGGACGCGAGAGGTCGCCGCCGCTGCCAATCGCCTCTACGAGGACACGGCGGTGCTCCGCACAAGCGGGGCAGACCTCCACCGTGTGCTCCACCGTGTCCTCTGAGCGATCCTAGCAATGGTGACACCCGGGCGTTTCCTCCCGCCTGATGATGTGCAGGAACCTCCCGAAACTTCCGTGTCCGGTGAGGACCTGCGTCAGGCGGTAGGTACTCCTTAAAGAGGGGTCTTATCGCCGCTATCGCGGCGTGCCTTGCGCTGGGTAGCGACAGTCGCTCTTTCCATGCCGCCATGAGATCGCGCCGGAGATCTGTCCGCTCCGCACCGATTTGCCGCGGAAGCGGATCTTCCCCCCGGCGTAGTGCCTCCGCGCGCCACTCATACAGGCGCGCGAGGACTATCGCCTCCAGATCCCATGGCGGCCCCGACACGTTCCAGTTTGGGGGCCAAACGTCGGAAATGCACCATATCGACCCTCAAGGTATCTTATGGTAAATGGACATAATATGGCTATTTGGTCAGACAATCAGCCTCGAGCAGGCGCTTTCATTTTTATTTATCCTCAAAAATCAAAGTGACACTTCGTCGCATTGTCATTATGAACCCTGAAGACGCAGTGACTGCTGTGCAGTCGAAAGGGCTATGGTTGAGAACCCCAGGCAAGGAAAGCGTTACCAGACAAGATCGGAAGATTTTTCCTTTTACACCTTTCCTAAGCGACACATTATTGTGTTCCGACATCCACGCGAACGAAGTCGCGGGCACAGCTAGTTAATTAATAAAAATAACAAAACGATACCCTAACTTACCTATAGTCACAAACTAAAATATAGCGTCAAAAAATTCATCCGCATCGCTGTCGACTGGTAATGACCCAAGACGGCATTACCACGTTGTATGACAATGCTTAGCCTCTGGCCAAGGTAAAAGCCAGCCCTTGGGTAACAGGAAGTTTCAACCGGGCGTTTAGAGAGATTTCCTTAAATAGACGTGTTCAGGGTTGTTTTTTTGTTGATCGAGCATGACTGGTAAGTCCATAATTATATCTAGCAGCTTAAACGATGTCTTAGGGCCTTTAATAGTAGAGTAGATTAGGTAAAACAACTATTTAGAAGGCGAGAGTGTTTCTTTGAGTCCAGAGCGCAGCGAGGGATTCAAAGTACGTCACTCGAGCTTAAAATAGTGTTGCTCCATAGGTAGACACTCTACTTTTTATCACCCTCTATGAAAAAAGAAGTAAGTGCCAATTATGAATAAGAATAGTACGTTTATTTATTTACATACAATTACTTGAGGAAGATATACTCATTTTTATAAAAACTAAGTAAAATCCTAATTTGAGTAAACAATTACGAACGAAAGCAGAATGCTGTTCGCGCGTTTTTTATTTATTCACAAACATTTTTTTTATTTGGTTCGCGCGCGTTTTCTTTATCATACTTACAGCCTGTTACTTGTTCATACAATGTTCGTGATTGATCTCTTTGGTGATTGGAACTTTTACTAACAACATCCACATTCCAAATTGGGCTATCAAATGCAAATATAATTTTTCAAATAGGTACGATTGGTAGTTCTAGAGATTAGAGCGTTCAAACAAACAAACAAACAAACTCTTCAGCTTTATTATTGGTATATAGATTGGCAAATAATGTCTAGAAAGATAGACAGATTTATCTAAAGCTAAACGACAATCCGATACCTATTTTCTTGAACATCTAAAAAGAAGAATCTATCCATGAAACGACTGTCCCAAAAAATCTCGTCCGCAATCACTTTGAACCTTAGAGTAAGAAAGTTATATAGCATCGGGTAGCATGGCCACACATGAGACAAAAAACTAACTTAAATAACATTGGCTACTTATGTAGCTGCCTTGAAAAAACGGGCACGCACTGAGAGACGGAAATAGTATAGCTTTATCCTTTTCTGTTACTTATAATATCTCAATACTTTATCCCTTTCTTGTGGAAATGAAAGGGCGCTACCCGCCGTCTATACTTTTCTTTGTCTAAGCTTTGAACCAAATTATAAAAGTGTATAAATCTCGTCTTTTCTTTATCTGCAGACGAAGTCTTCAGAGTCTATAAAGCTTTATTTCACGATGGTGTTTATTGGTGCCCAGAAGTCTAGCAGACTGTCATTGACACAAAATCTTGTGTTATGTTATGTACTAAGCTTTATTCTTGGCCCACAAACCGCCTAATGTTGGTAATTTGTCCCCCTTTATTACGGATAAAATGAAATATTGGAATATGAACGTTGTTATATTTTTTCTATAAAAGATAATAGCCAATTTTGTTGCTATTGTTTACGTATCGAATAAAAATAGTCATGTTTATTAAGACAATTTGACTAAACTAAATTAGCAGCCCGGAAATCCAGACTGGATTTGAGCCCTGTTGATGGCCATGGGCTCGCCCCCTACTACATGAGACTTAAACATAAGTATGGGTGTACTACAGGCACAACTGAAAAAAACAACACAACAACAAAAAAAGGGGGTAAATACACATAAACAACAAAGAGGTAGATACACATCACGCCGCAGTAGTTAGCTGTTCTGTGTTAATACATTTCGTTCTAGTATCACCAGCACGCGTAGCATGACGACCTAGGGGGCCGTCTCCACGAGCGAGAGAATCGCGGCGAAAATTTGATGGCAAGGCGAGACTATCGCCGCGATTCTCTTGCTCGTGGAGACGACCCCTTAGAAACGGGATTTGTCGACGGAAGTACCTATAGACAAAATTACAGATTGTAGACAGATTTTTAAAGAAATCTAATAGTATTAGTAGTAGCTAGTACACAGAACCTACTTAATTTGTGTACCATTGTATAGATCATTTATTAGAGATTAATTCTTACTTAAAAAAAAAAAAATTAATGCTGTAGAAACGAAAAAAAACATCAAAACATTTCAAAAAAAAAATCCCGTCAATCAAGTGTGAAACCTGAAATTTTTTCGCAAGCCACAAGGCTTGCGAAATTAATTGTGTCAAATATTTTTTTAATAGATTCGTTTCACTCATAAGAGGAACCCTATTGAAAATGGCTCTTTTGTTTAAAGTGGTTTAATTATAATTAATAAAAAACTCTAAACAATCTAATGTATATGTCAGCTATGGTTTTTTTACGATCAAATGAGCATTATGTGCACACAGACCTCTATTGTATGATAGAAAGAAAGAAAAAGAAAGAAAAATGTTGATTTGGACACAGTTCGTGAAACACAAAATACATAATTAACAAAATAAAAATGATGTTTCAACAAAAATAGTGTGTGCCTCACGGCTGCGCCAAAAAGGTTTATTTCAGCCATAGATATCCGATTTCAGCATTAATGATAGAGGTCAGTGGTCGTGCACTTTGAATTCTCTAAATTTTCTATCTGTCATTTTGTGTATTCTTACGTCGACAAGTCCCGTTTTTCATACTACGCGATGTTTTTTTTTTTTTTTTTTAAATGTTGTTTGTAAGAAATAGCAATGTTTTAAATTTAGCTCAGTCGGTGGCTCCGAAAATTTGTGGTAATGTCTCGAAATTCTGTGGTAATGAAAACTCTGGAAAAGGATAAACGACCTAAATCCTCCATGACCTATTTACTAAGTAAATATTTTCCAAGATTTATTGTTATACTCTCCTTCTGTGAATCAGTTTCAACGCTTTACGAGGCCGTTTCATTGTAACTTGACAATAAAATGAAGATAAAATGTTTAAGTGAAAACTAAGTTTAGGAATTTTAGTGACAATGTTCTTTGTATGTTGCTTTTAGGTTATGGTTGTAATGAAACTGCATTTTCATTGCTTTAAGTATCTATCACAGAGTACTTTTCGATAGACTGAAAAAGTGGGGCTACTAGAGCATGTGGGGTATCATATGAAAGAGCGCAGTTTGCAAATTCTCAAACATTTATCTATGGTTTGATGTTAATTATTTGTAAACGGAGCCTCTCCGTTTATTTAAAACACATATTATTAGATAATTATATAAACACTCACAGGTCGATCGATCAGGTTAAGCTACGCTTACCGCGGTTGGTCTGTGGATGGGTGACCATCTTTACATACCGAGACCTCTCCGTGCCTCGGAAAGCACGTTAAGCCGTTGGTCCCGGCTGTCATTCGTGGATCTTTGACAGTCGTTACGGGTAGTCAGAAGCCCGAAAGTCTGACAACCAGTCTTACCAAGGGGTATCGTATTACCCAGTAGGTAACTGGGTTGTGGAGGTCAGATAGGCAGTCGCTCCATGTAAAATACTGGTATTCAGCTGCATCCGGTTAGACTGGAAGCCGACTCCAAGATAGTTGGGAAAAGACTAGGCAGATGATTATAGCCAAAGAAAGATATATAGAAGAGAGGGATATTCGAAAATAGTATCAACACAAATTCAAACGCATTTACCGGCTTCAAAAAAGTAATGGCGATATGTTCGGTTCCTTCCATAAAAAACTTTACTGCCCGTCCCTCGAAGTAGGTTCACTCGGTGTTGCCAACACGATTGCCTTTAAGGACACTAATTTGTATTCATAGTGTAAGGGAAGGAGAGGTGTAATGGGGTACAAATTCTAACCTATTTTAAGCCAGCCAGCTAAGTTCGACGGACGTGCTTCCTTATGATCAATGAGGCATCTTCTCCTGTGTCTCTTCTTGAACTCATGTTCAGGCTTCAACCAAGTCTATAACAATTATTATTTGTAAGTACGACTTTGATAGATTTACCCTGCCTCCAAGTTGCCAATGCAAGCTCCAATGCTTGATACAATTATGTCAAACACCGTTGGGTGCGACCTGCGCCTAATACCTACTATAATCTATTTCGATTTTAACCCAGCGTCTGTAATGGGATTGACATTTCGTAATGAGTTTGCAGATACTCCTGTGTATAAACAGAAGAAAGCTATAAATATCTACAATCCTGTGGTTGATGTTGGTGGTGAGTAGATTGCAGATACTAAACCGTCAATAAATATCATATCTTCGTTAAGCATAAAATGGAAAAAAAATCTATTATGCAGTCAGCATACACACGAGCTGTTTGTGTATTTGAGTATGATGCTCAAATACACTAGCGGCATATTGTCGATGGCTGTCGTTACCTCTGCCGTTGACGTGTGTTGCATTAATTTTATCGCATTAAAACGGACTATTTTCGGTATTCATCAGGATGCTATGGCCTCCTAATGACAATAGCTTTCGAAGTAAGATAGAATATAATTTATTTTGTAATTAAACGACATGCATTGCGCAAATATAGTTTATATATATGAAGCAGCAGAAGCGCATATGAAGCAATGGATTTTATTCTGTTTTCAATATGAAAACGATTGTCATTAAGAGCGTAATTAGGATGCTGGACTCATCTTACGTAAGACAGATTACCTCCATGCATTTTGTAGTCTCCATTTATCAGGTGTTCGAATAGGTAAGCCTCATGTTCCTACACATCGTTAAAATAATCGTACCAACATCTCCCACTGCGTGGGCAATATTGCCAGCAATCCATCTTGTGAGACTTTTTTCACCTTTTGCCGTGACTCAGCAAAAAAACATGGATCCTTTCAATGCTTTTGCTAGACCAGGGAAACATATATTATTCTTTCTATATACCCTATGTGCACATAGCCTTTTCGGACCAATCTTTTTGGAAAGTATCCAAAAGAATATTATTACGATATTCGATGATGAATGGTATATGGATCTGACCTCCTAAAACAAATAAATGTAATTTGAAACTGAATCGTGTTGTTGTAATGATATGCCACCTCTTTTCAGACGGCGTGATGGTAGAGAGCAGTGGTGGCCAAGTGGTAACGGCCGCGACTTACGAGTTGTAGGTCGTAGGTTCGAACCCAGACAGGCGCTTTACTTTGTGTAAATTATTTCATCACCACTGCTCTCAAAACGGTGAAGGAAAACATCGTGAGGAAACCGGCATGTCTTAGAACCAAAAATTCGAAGACATGTGACATCTGCCAATCCGCACTTGGCCCGCGTGGTGGATTACGGCACACTCCCTCTCACCAAGAGGAGCCTGTGTCCCAGCAGTGGGAACATTATAGGCTGATTATGGATGGTAGTCGCAATCCCATCACCTCTTCTTTCTTCTCTTTCTGATGCGGCGGCATATACAACGCCACTGACGTTACGCAAAATCCTACATCGCAGAGTTCTCCGCGCGATTACCCTATATACAACATCCCGATATTAATCGTCGGGCAGTATCCCACTAGACATAACAATCGTCTGGTTGGAGGATCCTCCGTTTTCTATAGAGAATGAAGAACTTTACACCCTGTTCCTTATATCTCTATACCTCCTTTTCCCTTTGAGATCGTTTTTATTTGCGGTCATGGGAAAACCATGTTTATTGGTTCATATAGACTGACGTATTGATGGGATCATTAAAAAAAGCCTTTGTTTTCTCCACAAAAAACATATAAATAGAAAGAAAGTACCAATTTATCACCACAGTAAAAAGTAACAGTATAAATCGACCTTTTTAAGTACACCCTCAATGTGTTATTAGTCTTTTAAATGGTCCCTTTCACCCTTCCATTTAGATTGGTTCAAATATATACGATCGGTAAATCTTCGTACAGTCGTTTAGATGGTTCTTCAAGCGCAAGAAAATCAATAGTTTCGCGATGTGAGCTCTATTATTTGGTTGTAAAATTGGTTTCGTATAAAAGTATATGCTTTATCCAGTGTTGTTAGGGTAGTATTTTCCAGAAATCGTTGCTACAGCTGGATAAGTACTTACCTGCTTTTTCAACACAATCGTTTCTGTCAGGTGCTTGAATTGCATGATTGCTACATTTTGAACACGATGTGTTGCAGTAGCAGTAGGTTTGAATTGCCACTTGTTAGATAGACTTACAGTTGTTATGTACAATATGCTGTTTTGCTAAAAGTGTGGTGACTGTGCATACTAAAATTTTGTTCTAGACGTTGCATTTCTTCCTGTATTTTCTAGAATCCTTCTAGCTGAGCTTAGAAGATAAGTTTTGTAAGTGGTTTACCCACAATAGTCCAACTGAGATGTAGAATTACGAAAGAATGCAATATTATTATCAGCATGTTTCGTCTTGGAAAACATAGCACGAAGCAAAATACACATGAGCAAGTTTATTTTGTAACGTCTGCAACACTGCTTAAGTAGGTATTTAAATTAAATGATGATGTCTGGGGCTTGTGTTGTGAATACAATTTTGATTACGTCTAAACGTAATTTCAAATCTTTTTAGTGCGACGTTATAAGAGTGTTAATTAAATAAACTTACTCTAATTATTATTATCGTGTATAACTCAATAAAAATATTTATAGAGGTACCTTATTCTGAAATTTCTCTCCATCCGGTCGACACTTCTTTTTTTTTTGGATTGGAAATCATCAAATGACCCCTCCCGCTCTGGCTGGAACGGAAGGGAGTGTCAGACTCTTACTGACTCAAACCCACCCTTGTTCCTTCCTTTCAGCCCTTTATGTTCCGGGCCAGCGGTAACCCTTTCGGAAAATCCCGCTGACCCGGCAACAATCCCGCTGACCCATCAACAATCCCGCTGACCCGGCAACAATTCCGCTGACCCGGCAACAATCCCGCTGACCCGGCAATCCCGCTTTCAACGTCGCAATGCTGTCAGTCTTCTGGGAACGTCTCCGGATGACAGCGATGCCAACGAGTACTTCAACGAAGTGACCAAAAATCAAAAGGATTTTTTGTATTTATTTGTATGTTAGTTATTGTGAAATAAAGAACAATTATGCCCAGATGTATCGTAAAAATCCATATAACCCGTATGGATTCCATTGGAAAGACTTTAATATCTTTAAGGCTAGTCAAATACAGTCTCTGAACGAAATAAGATAGTGGCATTACTTTATAGTAAGAAGGAAACGAATGTTCATTGAGTTTCCTCGAAATGTATGTACCTATGTATATAAGAGTAGGTATGTACAGACGCCAGCACATCAAGTTACTACAATCGTTCAAATTTCTTTAATATATTTTCAACTGTATCGCTAAAGTATAAGGTTCAAAGCTGATTGGTAAAATTTGACAGTTTCGGGTAGCTTGATGTGCTGGAGTCTGTACATATATGACTTGTGAGTAACATCGTGTGGGATTAGGAAGCTTACTTACTGAATACGAAATTTTCCGATGAAAACACTCTTTTTTTATCCGCGTAAAGGTTTTGTAGTTGATATTGTTTGGATTGTACTATGTGAAGTGTGTGTAGGATGATCGTATATAAGTTTTGGTGAAACAAACATTTTGGCAAAAAAATGAAGGCATTGGAGTTCAAACTAGACAGCTGGTAAGTATAAGATAAACTAGAGGCGCCAAACAAGTGGCCGAATTCTGGGCCGAGTATATTTAGATTGCTATCGACACGCTAAGAAGAAGAAGAAGAAGCTGGTAAACTTTTGCTTCTCGTTTTGACTGAAATATTTGACACACTTACATATACAGCCTATTATGTTCCTACTGCTGGGGCACAGGCCTCCTCTCGTTGAGAGGGAGTAGGCCGTAATCCACCACGCGGGCCCAGTGCGGATTGGCAGATGTCACATGTCTTCGATTTTTTTTGGTTCACGATGTATTCCTTCACCGTTTTGAGAGCAGTGGTGACGAAATAATTTACACAATGTTAAGCGCCTGTCTGGGTTCGAACCTACGACCTACAACTCGTAAGTCGCGGCCGTTACCACTTGGCCACCACTGCTCAAAAAATATAAATATTTGACTGGTAGAGAATTATACCTCCTTACTCTATACGTTCAACTTATACATAAATTAATACAGTATTTTTAACTCACGAAGCGACTCGCGCTTTACTTGCGGTAACCAAGTTTATAAACACGCTGTGAATGTGTGCGTGAAGACGAGTAGCTTCAGTATAGCGCAACACATCCACACACTTCCGACTTCGCTCTTGTCTCGGACGGTACCGAGAGCTCCTACGCTTACACATACATCCAAAGCGTGTTAAGGCCTCCTTCAAACAGGTGCGACACGCGATAAAATCGCGCGACATAAAGGCGCGTGCCTTTGTGTCGCGCGCGATTATATCGTGTGTCGTGCCTGTTTGTAGCCTATATGTTAATCCATGGTGTCAGCTACCTCCACACAAAATTGTATCAAAATTGGTCCAGCTGTTTGAGCGTGAAGAAGTAACAAACATATAAACACACCCACAAACACTCACAAACTTTCGCCTTTATAATATTAATGTGATTATAGTAGGATTTTTGTTTTTGCCATAAGTCAGCTAGCACACTCAGCTAGCTAGAATATTATTCCTACTCATTTACATAATTACGAGTATCATTGTCTCTCCTTCTTTAAAATGTCATGTCACATGAACGTTGCAAGTGCACATCATAACAGTAAGTAATTAATTCTCGTGGCGTTAGTTATTATTTCAGTATTAATTAACCTAATATAGTTCAGTGCTACTAACCTGACCTATTGACCTCGGCTTGTAACGGCATGACGGGAAGATTAGAAGGTTTAATATGTGTAATGGTTTCTGCGTCTTGGCTAGGAGTAAGCTACCCTTCTCTTACAATTATGGGATTGTGTCAAGGAGCATGAGGAATGGTATCTTTCTGGCTGTTATGGGGCTTACATGACATATAGCGCGGTCACTGTCGGACTGCATAGAAAAGAAAGAGAAGCGCGATGACACAACTCTGGTAATTTATTGCAAAATATGAAGCAATTATTTAATTACAAAAAATCTATTGTTTGAACTAAAAATGAAAACACTACGATTTTAGTATGTTGCTTGTAAAATAATCAGACAAAAAATCAGAATGATTGTATGTATTAGTATGGTTTTTATTGTAAAAAGAAAGTTTTTAGAGGCATCTTCATGATTTTTTTCTATCATATCAAATTAGTTGTATTATGTTTTCAACACACTAACTACCTAACATATATCCTGAAGAATATCATATATTTTTCTAATTTTGTTTTTGTCGATCACATACTTTTATTGTTTCTAAAACTTGCGTTTTTTGTGTTTAGGTCCTGCAAGCCCCTTAACAATAACTGGATCATTATCAAAGCCGTCTACGATGTACAGTAATTTGTGGAACTGTTGGTTAAAGTAATCATGGTAAACAGTGAACGTTTAAGGGTCAATTATAGTAAACTTACGGTTTAGCTCGCATGAAATATATTAAAATACGATCCTAATTCGAAAAAGTGGTTTTCGAGTTATAAATATAGTAACGGATAGCCAGATACAGATACGTTGCATTTTATATATTATTGATAGTAGATGCGTGGTTCTTTTGGGCTTCTTCAAAGATAAATAAAGACTTTATTTTAAGGCTCTATTAATCGTGAGCCGATGAGCGTTCCAAAAGCACATCACAAAATGAAAATTACTTGAATAAGCTTTGGCAGTTTCCATTCAATACACAAAACTAATCTGTGTTATGCTTTAGCTACATATATATGTCTCCAATCATGTAGGTATAATCCCTTTTTCTGTACGGTACCAAAATGGACACGGAAAGAAGAGGAATTTATAGTCGCCGCACGTAACTTATTATATGTGACATAAAAACCTTCGCAATAATATATTTCACTTGAAAAAACTTAGACAACTACTTAAGGTGAATGCCCACTGGTCCGCACCGCCCGCAATGCACGCACTGTACGCCACTGGTTTTGGTTTGCTTTGTATGGATTCATATAGCACTGCGTCCACTATAAAAATACGTCACATGGATTAGTTGACTGCGTGCATCGCATGTTGTTTTGTTTATAATCGAGGTGAGAATCGCCAAAACCATTGTAAAATGACTAAATGACTCACTTTTAATTCTATTTGTAAAAATATTTGAAGAATTGTATGTAATATAAAACGTCAACAATATTCAAAGTGCAATTACTTTGAATATTGTTGAAAAGCAGATATACTATCCGGATATAGGGAACGCATGCCACCGGCAGATCCGTTTAAAGTGTTGCGTGCCGTGCGTGCGTTGCGGCTGCTGCAGACCATTGGACGTTCACCTTTATCCTAACCAGGCGTAAATTATGGCCAACAAGTTATAAAAAAAGGTTCGCGGGTAGTTCGTGGTGCGTTGTTTCTGTCAAAAATACCTATGTGACAGTCTCTTTCTAACAATACATAATGCGCAATATTAACCACTGGAAACTATACGTGTCAACACCACTCATTATAATTATGGTATAAGGGATCCTACATGATTTGGGACTGGGACCCATTAATCCTTTCAACCATAGTTCAGTTTTATTTGCAAATTTGTTTTCTGTCATTCTGAACTCTACTTAGTTGTCTTATTAGTAAAGTTGACATTTATGTGAGTTTGAAAAATAGTTTTGTCTGGTTTTGTGTCGGCTTATTGTACAAGTTCTTTAACAATTCATCTCATATGATCCCAATGTCTTGTCGGGCGAATTTATTACTTTCCTACTATTTTAGTTCGACAGTATCTAGAATAGATTTTAGGTGCGTCACTATGATTTAGAGCAGTGGTTCCCAAACAATGGTTTGCCCGGTAAGGCCCGGTAATTTTCATACTGCCCCTTCGTGACCTACTCAATACCCCACCGCTGGTTATTACGACATTATGTATTACAATTAGAAATGTTTTTACTACACTGAAAGAAATAAGCAGTAAATTAAAATGAAAAAACATTAATCTGAATTGCTTTAAACAGTTCCATATGAGCCTATATGACTTATGTTTATATATAAATATACTTTATACTTTATTATTGTACACCAGAAAAATACATAACAAAAAAAATGTTACGCTGCAAACATATAGGGATATTTTTACTAATATTTATGTCAAAATTTGTACCTATCATTGTCTGTCCCTTTTTACTGCTACGGCACTATAGTCGATTCACAGTTATGTGAACAGTGACAGTAGCAACCTAACAGGAACCTTATTATGACGAGAATAAAGATCACAATGCTTTTGACAGACGTGTAAATGGCAGCAATCCAACAGCAACCTTAAAAGAATGAGAATAAAGATCGCTTTGATTTGGACAGCGATGCAAAATTAGAGGTAAAATAACTGTGAATGGACTGTACCGATTTTGCCAGCAATTTGCATAGGTACCCAGAACACTCGGCCGTTCGGTCGGTAAACATGCGGTCTACTTCCTTAAAACCCAAACCACCCCTGCGGCTAGAACTACTATACAACAACAATATTTGCGGTCAGTCGTGGTTAAATAATAAGGGGACTCGTGGCTAAGTTAAGCCTTGTACTGACTAAGCGTTCCAGTGTACGCGTGGTCGGTTACGCGACTAAAATGAGAACACAGGAACGATAGTCTGTACCTGCAGGTACGTCGTTTTGGTCGCGTAACGTACATTGGAACGCTTAGTCCGTACAAGGCTAATAACAGCCGCACGAGTCGATCGATCAGGTTAAGCTACGCTTTCTGCTGTCGGTCCGCAGATGGCTGACCGTCTTTCTATACCGAAACCTCTCCGTCCTTCGGAAAGCACGTTATGCCGTTGGTCCCGACTGTCATTCGTGGATCTTTGACAGTCGATACGGGTCGTCAGAAGCCCGAAAGTCTGACAACCAGTATAAGGGAGATCTTCTTACCCAGTAGCTGGGTTTTGGAGGTCAGATAGGCAGTCGCTCCACGTAAAATATTCAGCTGGATCCGGTTAGACTGGAAGCCGATCCCTAAAATAGTTGGGGATAAAACTAGGCAGATCATGATTCGCGGTTAATCATATCACTTAGTCTCACCTTTAAGAATAATATTCCCTCCACTTAAGCGTGAGATACTGCCTCAATCTTATCTTACAAAGTAATCCACTTAGGTTAATCATAGTTCGTAGTAACTAATCTCATGTTTAACTTAATATTCACTTAAGATAATTATAACCGTACTTAATTACTTTAACATATCATTCGTATAGATAAAGTTCTGCAAAAGAGAAATGAACATTTGCAAAAAAATCGTATGAAACTACCTGCTTAAAAGCCACTTTAAGTGATTGCGGTTAAGGATTGTAAACTTTATTTACATCGCCCACAGTCCAGTTTACATTGCAACTGAAAATATTTTTATATCCTTTTACACATTTCAATCATTAGAAAATCAACTTTATTATTAAGTGACAAAGTTGTAATTTGCGTGAATTGCAAAAATATTAACCCTTATAATGACCCCGGTCGTTTGCTGGCCAGGCTTTTTATAAATCCCTAGTGTTGTGGTTTGTCGCGGGTTTCGGAGGACAATAATGGGGGGAAGGGGGGTTTAAACATGTGTTGTGAACTTCGATCAATAATAGGTTGTGAAACTGTTTCTATATTCGATATTTCTGTTATTAATTCTAGTGTTGTGTGGTATTGATATCATTTGTTATTCTTAAAGTTTGGAGTATTAATAGTATGGTTTTGAGTGTAAATTGCAAAACATGACTCAGGAAGTTTACAAGTCTCAGGTTCACAAAACATTTAAACTCACTTTTGAAGACTATTGGTGTGTTACTTCAGCTAGCTGTTTAAGGTTTCTATGTCTCTGAAAACCTCATTACGAACATCCTAAGCTCAAATAAATGCTCATTGCTCCTCCCTTCTTGGTATTTATTTCTTTAATTAAAACGGTATACAACCAATTACAAAGATTAAAGACAGTTTATACACATGCACATAAAAGAGAAAATATAAAAACGTCGAGTTCAGATAAAAAAGATAATGTACGGTAAGGTACTGTAAGGTACTGTCGGTGTATGTAAGGTGCAGTCAACAGCAAGCGTCGAAGTGATTCAAAAGTATTTTACGTAGTAAGCATTCTAAGTAGTAGTACAGTCAACAGCAAAAGTAGATGATCAAAATCAGAAATTCAATACTAATGAACGGAGTTCGCGTCAGAACTGTGTGGCGTCGAAGTACTACTACTTAGAATACTGACTACGTAGAATACTTTTAAATCACTTCGATGCCACACAGTTCTGACGCGAACTCCGTTCATTAGTATTAAATTTCTGATTTTGATCATCTACTTTTGCTGTTGACTGTACTTCGACGCCACACAGTTCTGGCGCGAACTCCGTTCATTAGTATTGAATTTCTGATTTTGATCATCTACTTTTGCTGTTGACTGTACCTATGTGGTATGAGATGAATTCAACTGGTAGTTTTAGAGATTAGCACGTTCAAACAGACATACTCTTCAGCTTTATTATTACTGTATAGATGAATAAAAAACCACACAAGTTTTTTTTTTCTGTAATTCAAAACAGCAATAGAATGTTCACCTTCAAATGCAACATAGTATACAAATGCTATTGTTACACTTATCAGTTAGATCATATCAATAATTTATGACCACTTTCAATGTAAAATTAAAACTCCATTATGCTTAATAGCTTTTATATCGAAAACAATCAGAACTAAACTTTACATTGTGTATTGGACATAATTCGTTATACTTCATTTAAATGATTTAAATTGCTATATTGCCGTGCTTAACCACGAATAAATTAAATTTCTGTCAGTAGGTATAAAACGAATGCTTTATTCTTGACGTTTTAAAAATACACTGCCCAACGGATAAAGACTTCAAGATATATAAAAAAAACTGCAATACATTAAGAGCGTTTACGCCGAACGTCATTTCATACAAACTTTCAAGCCTTTGTTTTCCGAAACGAACGAACCGATTTTAATGAAACTTCATACGCATAAGTAAGCAGGATACAAAGGTCTAAAAAGTTAGCACAGAAAATTTTCGAAAAATAGTGTTACAGCCAAATTAGACCGATTTTAAACTTTTCATAGAAACAGAGATTTCCAGTTATCTTTTTTTAAATAAGACATTTCGAAAATGTTCTCTGCTAACTTTTTAGACCTTTGTATCCTGCTTATGCGTATGAAGTTTCATTAAAATCGGTTCATTCATTTCGTAAAACAAGGGCTTGAAAGTTTGTATGAAATGCCGTACGGCGTAAACGCTCTTAAGCGTGTCCCTATTACTTGGAAAAAACTTTGACTGAAATCTGAAATACTGCTGTCACTTTAAGTACATAGCAGACGGTACGCGTCAACTCCAGAGGCAACCGTCGACACGTCTACGGCTGCCGTCGACAACGTGCCGCTCGTGTATTAGAGTCATCATCATAATCAGCCTAAAATGTTCCCACTGCTGGGACACAGGCCTCCTCTCGGTGAGAGGGAGTGGGCCGTAATCTACCACGCGGGCCTAGGTCGGATTGGCAGATGTCACATGTCTTCGAATTTTTGGTTCTAGGACATGCCGGTTTGTATTTGAGTACGGTGCTCAATTATACGAGCGGCACGTTGTCGAGGGCTGCAGTTGCTTCTGATGTTGAATGTGCCGCTACGGCAGCCGCCGACGCGTCGACCGCGGGCGTCGACGAGTGTCGTCAGCAGCTGTGCCTCTGCCGTTGACGCGTGCCGCTCGTATAAATGCATATACTAAGGTGAATTATAACGACAGAAAGACTTATAAAGAACGTTACAAGTGTAATTTGGGAATTTCCCCTTTTGGCTTGATAGTATACCTACTACCTGCACTCATATCAACTCTCCAAAATCCAAAGACAAACTGTGTTGATAGTGATACCCACGAACCATCTACTAACAAAGTAATTACACTAATATTATAAAGGCGAAAGTTTGTGAGTGTGTGGGGGTGTGTTTATATGTTTGTTACTTCTTGACGCTCAAACGGCTGGACCAATTTTGACAAAATTTTGTATAGAGGTAGCTGATACCTTAGATTAACATATAGGCTACTTTTTATCCCGATATTACCACGGGATCGATATTTACGCGGGTGAAACCGCGGGGCGCAGCTAATAAATTATATTTGCATAATCAGCCGATAATGTTCCTACTGCTGGGACACAGGCCTCCTCTCTTCGAAAGGGAGTTGGCCGTAATCTACTACGCGGGCCCAGTGCAGGTTGGTTTTTGGGTATAGGACCTGCCGGTTTCCTCACGATGTTATCCTTCACCGTTTTGAGAGCAGTCGTGATTAAGGCTTGTATTCATGCCAACGACCTTGTGCATTTGGGCGGAGCTAACTACCCCTCTCCGCGCCACTCCGCCACCCGCATGCACCCGCATGCCAACGCGTTGCCTAGCAACACGAGGCGCCCCGCACTGAATTCGTGGACGAGTGCGGGGATGATATAGACACGGACTTTAAACGATCGCATTTTTAATTTATTATATTAAAAAATATACATGTTTTTTAAAAGTAACAAAACCAAATCGTTTTCGTTTGTATTGCAAAGCACTAGATATTTTTTTTTATATTCTTTTGATAAAAAATTAAGGAGTAAAATTGTTTCATCTCAACGATTTGGAGGAGATTTGGTGGTTTTTTTTCTTAATAGGTGATATCGATAGAAAAATTATGGCTAAACCAAATTACGATTCATATCATGTAGATTACCAACTATTTTTTCAGATGTAATTTCTCTGTAAGTTCCGGAGAAAAGCTGCTTCATCTGCACGCTGTTTTTAAGCTTTTTTCGAAAGAGTAGCCTTAAATTATTCACACAAAGTAAAGCGCGTGCCTGTGTTCGCACCCACGACCAAGACGACGACAAGACGTAAGTCAGTGTCGTCACTACTGAGCCACCACTGCTGCTCACCTGAACCTATACTTGTATACAATTGATGTATAAATTCACTCTAAATTAAAGTAAATTCGGACATAACATGACATACCATCACGCCTGTAATACCTAAAGTGTAAGGCAGAGGTGTATTATAGTATACCTACAGAACTAGAATAGATTTAGGGCAGATTCTACAATCGACAGATGATTTTTATTTGTGAAATAAAATTGACGTCTGACAGTTTTTGTATGGAAGAACTGTCAAAAATTCAAAATTATTCCTCCGATAAAATTACCTGGCGTTAGAAAAATCAGCCCTTCGATGAAGTCAATCAAATTATACTTCAGATAAATCCAATTCAACAGTGTGTTTCACAATTATTGGCAACTGATCCTACATAATATTTTTGTAAAGTTACCATACTGTTTTACAACACTATAGGAAACTTAATAGAATTCTCTTGTAAATTGATTCGTTTAGTATGCATAATGCATCACACTGGCCATGTTTTCCAGTAATAATGTAAACAGGTGTAGAAGTGCGGAGTGCATTGATGCATAATGTTATTACTGCCTGAAGCCATGTACTTATAATGACATGCGACTGAGAAAAATATATTCTTGTCGTTCATAAGTACTGGCACGTTTACCTTCTTGAAGTGTGTTGTTGACAATTTCATATACTTACGTGTACTTTTATTTTAGAGTTTAAAGAATGATCTGTTACTGTTTTCACAAAAATAATTTGGTTTAGTGGGAAGAGAATTTACATGCTCGGTTGGTACCAACCATAGAAAATTATATCTACGGTACCAACCTTACAATAACATAGTTGATATTTAGTCCAAAATCGTTATAAAAACACGTGAGTCAACCCGTAAACAACAACACAAATGAATGTGTCACATGAAAGTTACACAATGTTATTTAAAAACCTACACTTTCAATGAAAAACCCAAACCGACTCTATGATTCATGAAAAAGGGAGCTGGAACTTTTCGAGTGCCAATGACTAACAACCACGAAGATTCGTAATTTCTGTCGTATATTACTAAATGTGTAAATATTCTACTTTATTATTCGGACTCTCAATGGACATTCGACATCCTCTTGAAAACTCAGAGAAGCAGAGCGAACATAGAGCCTGCTTAAAAATGTACACAGAAAATCAATGATAAGGTTCAAATAGAATCGTTTAACATACTGAATGAACAGACTGCAGAAGAGACTATTCTCAATACTCAATTCTTTATTGCATTCCATATATATAATAAAGTAAAAGATCAATATGGACCATGTCGGGCACAGAAAAATTAGGAGAAAGGAAGAGGGCTAAGTAGCAATTCAATTCTTTACAGAGAACAAGTGATACACAATACTGGTTTCACCGTCATAGCATATGACGTACGTATATAGTTTCTTTAATCCTACTCAAATGGCATGCCAAAGATCACAACTTCGAACATTTGGTAGCATTCCAAGCGGTAAGCTGTCAAGTGACACGATACAGAAACTGTTAGTACCACATCAGGTTGGATACTTGCCCAGTTTTGACAAGAAAACTAGCTTGAAATTAGAGGTAGACTCATATCATGAAGATGGGAGGGTGGTAAAGCCACCCACATAACTTGCGAAATGGTTTGTTAGTTTTTTTTATGGACTTAGGTGCAGGCTTTTCCTCAAACATAATTATGTCTTCATCAAATGAAAATTCAATTACGGATTTATTCTTTATCAAAAATCTAAACGAAAAAAGACTTATATATAAATAGGTGTTATTGTGTGCGAATGTTAATAAGAGGGCACTTAAAAGTTAAAATCGATTTGTAATTTCCTTATAAATTGATAGATAGAATATACTCGCTCTTTATTTAACACCATGACAACATTGTATAACAGCTCTAGAAAAGGTTTATAAGTCACAATTTTATTATTGAACAACTGTTGAAATCATCTATTAAAGTCGAATAGACCATCAATTTAAATGTTTTTAGTCCCTAACCCTTCCTGAACTCAGCTTCCCACAGGTTTCAAAGATTCGTTTCTTATGGAAATTCATACAAAGGTCAATTTCAAAGGACACTGTAGCTTAGTTCTAGGCCGTCAATAACAGAAGTCCTCAAGAACGCCCATTGTTGACCCCTGATCGCCGACTACTTAAAACTTATAGGATTATGTTGAGATAACCCTCTTTATGCAAAGCTTTGTTAGGGTACAGAATCTACAATACTTTAAAAGGGTGAACGTGTTTGTTAAAACCAATTTACAGAACTAAATATCATTTCTTGTATAGAGAGCAGTGGCGACCGAGAGGAAACGGGACTTACGTAGTCGTCGTCGGTTCAAACCCAGCCAGGCGTTTTACTTTGTGTGAATAATTTCATCACCACGGCTCTCATAACGGTGGAGGAAAACATTGTGAGAAAACGTCCTAGAACCAAAAATTCGAAGACATGTGACATCTACCGACCCGCACTGGGTCCGCGTAGATTACAACCCACTACCTCTTGAAGAGAGGAGGCCTGAGTCCCAGCAGTGGGAACATTATAGGCTGATGCTATAGGTAAGGGTTGTTGTGGCACATTTAGCAACAATGTAAATTAACAAAAACTAGTATAATTCTAATAATCTACTAAAACATTTCTTCACCAAAAGATTTCAGTAAGATAATTGTTTCAGTGCGCCCATGGGTGCCAATACAATGCGCTGTACAATTGTGGCCAAATTTCTTAGAAAAGCTTACGAGACTAGAATAATTTACGAGAGTTGACGAACATCTGTGTTTAAAATTATGAACGCTTACCGAACTGTGATAGCTGTGGAGTACGCGCGTGTGATTCTGAAGTTGTTAAATACTTGATTAATTTTGTTTTAATAGGAAACATCAAAATAATACGATGCTTTGGCTTAATGCTTAATTGCTCTAGTCATTTTTTTTTACATATTTAGTGTCATTCACTTAGTTATTAACAGAAGTGGCCCGTTTTGTTATAATATGAAACATTTAACATTTTAGAATATAGACTCGGACCCCAAAAAATATTTTATAAAAAAATACGAATTCCATTCCCTTTCATCGTCAAATCAAATCATGTTGTAAAATCGTTGTAAAAATATAAAACAAAATGTAACCAATTAGCAATCAGGGGTTCGTTTATCTGGTCGACAGTGCACGTGGGTGTCATAGCAAATTGTGGAACAACTCCCAGTTCTCCCCATACGGCGGGAATAATTTATAATTTGAGGAGACGGGATTTTTTTTTGACAATACTAGCTAAGTAGATACGTAGTTTTACTTTAGCAATTTTAGAAATAAAGAAGAAGAAAGGAAAAAATATTCTTACTGGTTAAACCGTATATGAAAATTGTGCGAGATTGCTACAAAGTTATGGAAAAGTAATTAAAAATAAGGCGATTATTACCTTTATTTATGTCTGTCTGCATTTCCTAGGAAAAGCGTGTTACCTATTTTGCGAACGCTGGAGTTACCTACTATCTGTAGTCGTTTGAACTATTCTTTTTTACAGAATTGAAGAATAGGAACTAAAAACACTGCGCGCGATAACCAAACCCACAGATGTTGCACAGAAAGTCGCTAAGCTTAAGTGGGACTGGTCCGAAAATGTCTGCCGCATGTCAGATGACAAATGGGCCAAGAGAACCACCGATTGGGTGGTAAACGCACGACGCACTCGTGGCAGGCCGACCCGAAGATGGCGGGACGAGCTTGATTCCTACCGAAAGGAGTGGCACTAGCAAAAGACAGAATTGAGTGGAAAAGGGAGAGGGAAGCCTTTGCCCTGCAGTGACACAATATAGTCTAGTTAGTTTTATAATGTAGAAAGAAACATTCATACTGTGCCAATCAAGCTATAACTTGCAAAGTAAAGTCTATCAAGAAAAACCTCAAACTTTTTATAAAGTAGGCATTTTATATTTTTATAAAGTACTAGCTGCGCCCCGCGGTTTCACCCGCATAAGTGTCGATCCCATGGGGATATCGGGATAAAATGTAGCCTATATGTTAATCCAGGGTGTCAGCTACCTCCATACAAAATTTTATTAAAATTGCCAAAAAACAAACATATAAACACACACACACACACTCACCAACTTTCGCCTTTATAATAATAGTGTGATTTTATACAAATTAACGTAACAAGCGCACTATAATATCTTGTTATTTATACTCTCCAAATAAAATTATGATTTAGTCTCAAAGAAAATTTAATTAAATATTTTTGCTTTTTGCTTTAGAGCTTAGCTAATGAGGTTGTATAATATTCAAGTTTTATACTTAGAATTTTGAAGGTAAATAATATCTAATGAGACATTGAATTACTAAATATATTTTTCTTAGTTATAATTTTTATATTCTTTCGTTTATATCTGACATTTTAAGCCAGAAATTCTGAAAATAAAATAAGTTCATAAGTAAACATTTGTAATGTTTTTCCAAAAATAGATCTGTACCTAAATGTAGTCGCAGTTTTCAAGACAAAGTTTATTTGTCAAGCTAAGTACAAAAAAAAATCCAATCAAGAGGTTTTTTAAAACTCACTTGCGAAGTATCATAGCGAATGAGGTCCCTAAAACAGTCGATTTAGTAATCCACTGCAGTATAAAATCTCAAAACAAAGTCCGAAAGTTTCTTTTTTTATATCAAGGACCCAATATTCGCCATTATCTGTGAACAGATAAATCCCTTGTAGTGTATTCACACCGAGAATTCCATTAATGTAATGATACTTATTTAAATTTGTGGTGAGCGGTTGTTGGTTTTTGTCATTGTAGGTTAGAGCCTTCTTCTCTTTGCTTTTGTTACCTAAATCTTATTATTGTCAACAAAAACGAAGGCTTTGTACTAGGTCAATGGTGGCGTACAAAATATTACAAGATGATATTTTTTTTATAAATATTCAAACTCAAACTCAAACTCAAACTCAAATCATTTATTTCAATTAAACCTTGTACAGGCACTTTTGAATTGTCAAAATTAAATAGTCTGTCAGTTAGTCAGAAAGTTGAAGCTAGTTGCCCCATGGACGTAATATATAGAAGTAACTCTATATATTACGTCCATGAGTTGCCCATTCCAAAGCGTAGATCTCTATGGAGAAGAACGGGCAAGAAACTCCATGGACACTCTTTTAAATCAAGATATTACAAAATCCTGGGTACATTATTCTTGTTGCTTCTATATGTGAGAACAATGTAAAAAAGACAGAAATGAAGAAACAATTCAAGACATAAGATTAAAAATAAGCCTTGGCAGTTAAGAGATGACCAGTCTCAACCGACGGCGCCCGTTCACGAACATGACGCGTGGATCAGCACCATCCAGCTCAACCATTTTGTAGGGAACCGAATGATCCAACACACGCGCCACCATCGGTGAGACATTTAAGTGAGCATGACACGTTCTCAACTGCCATGCTATTTCAAGTCAACATCAAAAAATCATAATAAACGGAAACATGGTTCTTACATTTACAAAATTAAAAAAAAAATGCTTCTAAATTATACAAAACTACAGTTTGCAATTTAAGAGGTAAATAGAATTTTATTACCTACCAAACAGGAAGAGATATTTAATATTGAAGTATTCAACAATTAAACTTGATTGAATAAATTAAAAAAAGTTATGTTCGTAATGTCAGAAACACAAAAAAAAATAAAAAGGGAAGCACCTCTTCCAAATATTGAAATTAACTACAAAGATAGTCTTACAATCTTCAGCAGCTCCAACAATACTTTCAAGTGTCAATCAATTAGTTGTGGTTGTGGAGCAGGACCAGCATTGAGCCAGGCATTTTTATCAGCGATGTAATCCCCTAACTTATAATATGCCTGACTGCATAGTGTGCGTTTTATACAAGACTTGAATTTTGTCTCATTCAGTTGAAGAATGTGGGGAGGTATTTTATTATAACATTTTAAACAGTACCCCATAAAAGATGAATCTACTTTAGCCAGTCTGAAACCTGGTTGAACTAATAGGTCCCTATTTCTAGTACTATAATTATGTCTTTCACCTCTTTTACTAAAAAGATGTAAGTTTTTCCTTACATACATGATGTTTTCGTAGATATATTGACAAGGCACCGTCATGATGTTAATTTCCTTAAACAGTTCCCTTAGAGAATCGCGCCTGCGGAGATTATATATAGCTCTGATGGCTCTTTTCTGCAGAATAAAAATAGAATCGATGTCTGCAGCCCGTCCCCAAAGTAAAATACCGTAAGACATGATACTATGAAAGTAACTAAAATAGACTAGTCTCGCGGTATCTACATCAGTAAATTGACGGATTTTTCTGACAGCATAAGCTGCTGAACTTAGCCGTCCTGCAAGAGATGTTAAATGAGGACCCCATTGTAGCCTTGAATCGAGCGTGATCCCCAGGAAAACAGTTTTATCGACGAATTCCAGTTTCTCTTGATTCAATATTATCTCACAATCACTACTCTTGACATTTGGTAAAGAAAATCTTATGCACTTAGTTTTATTTCCATTTAATACTAAATTATTAGCAGTGAACCAATTTTGAACCTGCAGTAGGGCATTATTTACGTCGTCAAAATTTGTAGCACGTCTATTTACCTTAAAAATTAAGGAAGTGTCATCAGCAAATAACACCATTTGTGGTTGATTTTTTAATAAATGGAGTAGATCATTAATATACACTAAAAAGAGGAAAGGACCCAATATTGAGCCTTGTGGCACACCAATTTTTACTATTAAACCAAGTGAATTGACACCATTTATTTGAACTTGTTGTTGCCTATCATTTAAATAAGAACTAACTAAACTGAGCGCAAGTTTTCCAAGTCCGTAATGCTCAAGTTTCAAAAGCAAGGTTTCGTGATCGACGCAATCAAATGCCTTGGAGAGGTCACAAAAGATTCCTATTGCGTCTTGGGCCTCTTCCCACGCGTTAAAAATGTGTTTTAATAAAGTTACACCGGCGTCGGTCGTACAACGCCCTTTGGTGAAACCATACTGTTGATCGTGTAAGATTTTATTCGTGTTAAAATGATTGAGCATTTGATTAAGCATTATCTTTTCAAACACCTTGCTGAAAACCGGCAAAACGGATACGGGTCTATAATTATTCGTGTCTTTACTGTCCCCGGATTTGTAAAGTGGTATTACCTTACTGTATTTCATTAAATCGGGGAAGACTCCTTGATCCACGCACGAATTAAATACTAAGGCTAAGTAAGGCGCAATAGTCTCAATTATGGAGGTACAGACCTTAATGGACATTCCCCAAAGATCTTCTGTCAATTTGATCTTAATTTGCTCAAAAGCTTTAATTACTGTTAAGGGGTTAATATGCCTAAAGTTAAATTCAACCGGGCAGGCTGAAACGTTCGCCCTTACTAAATCCAAAGCGAGGGAGGGCGAGGAATTTAAAGTTTCAGTTGTTTTGAGTGGGATACTAGTAAAGAAATTTACAAATTCTTGAGCCACTTCTTTGTTATCGCAAATGAGACCGCTTGACGTCTGTAGTGTGTAATCAGAATTATGCTTTTTATTCCTGTTCGTTTCATTATTTATAATTTTCCAAACCGTCTTTATTTTATTGTCTGCTGATTTGACCTTGTTGCTAATGTATAAGGCTTTAGCTGCTTTACAAGCGTTCTTAAAAGTTCTAGAGTAAGTAGCAACATACTTATTAAAAGTTTCCGTGTTAATATAAGGCTTAAGGCCATACAGCTCGAAAAGTCTTTCCCTACTTTTCCTAAGTCCTTTAGTTGCCCAGTCACAAAATAAAAACTTAGGGCTGACACTTTTAGTGATCTTCTTAAAAGAATTATTGAACTCGGTTTGGACTACCGAAAAGAATTCATTATACATAATATTAACATTGTTCACTGTAAGGTTCTGATTACTTAATTTACGAGATAAAGTGCTATTAAATTTATTTAAATTACCTGATGATATTGGTCTGGATTGGATCTGCACTTTTTGTATTGGCATGTTGGACTCAAAACTTACAGTTTGACCACTGTGATCGGACGGGAGATAATTAACAACGGCTTTATCTAAATAGTCGCAGCAACAAAACACATTATCAATACATGTAGCAGTAGTCGTAGTTGTTCGGGTTGGTTCTACAAACACATTTGACAGATTGAACGATTTAAACAAATTTAATAATCTACTGGTATTTAAATTATTTTCTAAAATATTAATATTAAAGTCACCACAGATAATTACTGACCTATTACCAGTTGCAAGTTTTGCCAAAACATCTTCCATTACTGACTCAAATATAGAATAGTTTTGATAATGTGGGGGTCTGTAAACGCACACTATAACATGCTTATCTAGCTCAACACAAGACAGTTCAATGCTATGTTCAACTGATAGTTCAACTATGTCTTTACGAGGTTTGAATTTAATACAACTTTTAATTAGGATTAGTGAACCACCACGCAGCATTGACTTTCGATTAAAACAACTGGCCACACTATAATTGTCATAGTTAATTAACATTTCAGAATCTTTTAACCAATGCTCAGTTATACAAATAATGTCAAACTTTGTTTTTTCTAAAAACAACTCAATTTCCAATTGTTTGGAAGAAAAACCTTGAATATTTTGATGAAATAATTTCAAGGATTTCTGCTTAGCCCCTTTTCTACAGTTCACTATTTTATTGCTAGAAAATACCTTTTTGTTATTAAGTGTAACTATACTGTTATTGGTACCTTCTGTTGTCTTACAAACTAGTTTAAAATATCTGAGCTAACCACCTTAGCATTAGTACTATTACTAATTGTGGTGCTAATTATGGATGACTTCGACATACTAATTATGTCTGGGTTAATATTAAGTGCTAATAGCCTAGCTATTTTACGTCTAAAACTAATGGGCAGATACACAGTATCCCTAGTCGACCTTAACTTATCAACAAAAATGTTGGTATCAAAAAATATAAACTTGTCACTATGGTGACTAACTAAGAAATGCATGTAATTATTTAACATGTGAATGTATTTGTTTTGTCTGTTTGACAAGTGCTCAAAATATGGAAAAGCACACAAAATTATTTTCTTACAATTTAACTTCAATAGGTCGGTGACACTATCAGAGATATCATCTTTGATAACATTTAAACTATTACCTATAAGTACAGTAATAATGTCATTAGGATCATATTCATTCCTGGTTATTGAAGACATTATTTGTTTGTAGGAAGTCTGAGGCATGCAAAAGTTTTGTGAAGAATGACACAGGTTGTTGCTAAGTAATTTACCTAATCCTTTTCCAAAACTATCAGAAAACATAATAGAGCAGTAACAAACTTTACTACTACACGGGAGAGAACTAGCATCTGTCTGAAGTACTTGCAATGGACCTTGTTCAATATCTGGCGTATCTTGATGTGGAATAAAGACCTGAGCACTTCCTGACTGGGACGGGTCCTCCGTTCCCTCAGTTTGGAGAGTGCCAAGATTGGATGTGCTTTCCAATGAGCAATGAGGGCCGCTGAGAGTCAGCGGGTCCACTCTGTCTGCATTGGAGTTGCACATGTCCACTAACTCATTTGCCGCAAGGATATGCTCCTGAATTTGTTTTTCAGACCGCACATACTTAGTATAAAGTGAATGTATCGACTCTTCAAGTACCTGAATTTCAGACTGTAAGCGTTGTGTGTCAATCTCATAAATGTTCTTACTGTCCTTTGAAGTTAAAGTTCGCGAGCACATTCGCAAGAAGCTGGGAATATCGTCACAACAGTAATGCTTTCTCATTGTTTGACTTATTTGTTTTTAGTATAGTCGTGTATTTATAATTAACTAGCAGCGCCCCGCGGTTTCAACCGCATAAGTGTCGATCCTGGGGGAATATCGGGATAAAAACTATCCTATGTCCTTCCCCGGGATGCAATCTATCTCTCTGCCAAATTTTGTCGAAGAAGGTAACGTACAGACAGACAGATTTAATTTCGAATTCATAATATTAGTAGGGATACGTATTTATTATATTTAAAAATATTTATTCCTCAATTTTTCACAATACTTACCACTGTTTGTCTCTGCATCACCCAATGGTTGACTGGTAGAAAATGCCTATTGCATTAAGTCCGCCTCTGTCATTTGTGTGCTATAGTGGTGCATTAGTATTAAATAAATAAATATTTAAGCCTGAATTTGTTTGAATTGAGTATGTAATGATGACAGACAGAAACTTACAGATGATGTGGTTTTTCTAAATATTCATAATTTTGAAATTATAGAATATTTCCCAGAATTAACGCACACCACCAAACACCCCAATTAGAATATTATAAATTATGTTACATACACTGAATTTTACTATTATGTATAAAACATTCTTTATTAATTAAATTGGTTATACTGATTGTGGGAAAAAATTGAGGTCACGTTATAAATCTAAGCACGCGCAGAGTCGCACACGTATAAGGGTCAAGTGTAGTAGGTAGTTTGTACATTTTGATTTGTTTTGACTGTACAGCGGAAGTGTAACCGTAATTTACGTAGCTTCATAATTTTATTTTTGGAATAAAAATTACCTATATTAAAAATGACAGAAATCGATTCAGTTGACGATTCTAAACAAACTACTTTCATGATGTGCATTAATTCTGTTACATATGGTGTACAGTGAAGCAGCATCCATTGTACAAATGTCATCATTTTGCTAAACAACACGTAAATAACTCAAAAACTCGTTCGACGGCAATGCTCAACAAACAGGGATAATAAATCGGCGCGTAGAGAATTGACTATCTGCTACGGCGTCGTAGCTGGCGTAGGTCACCTCGTAGCGAGAGCTACGGCGTAGCGATATCACACTACTTTATTTTTTACCTCTTCCTATTTGTTTAGTTGCTCTTATTACTAGTAGGTACGTTAAAAAAAAAACTTAAACTTTATAAACACGTTCCATATTGACAATGACAATGCATTTAATTTCATCTTTAGCTCTTCGCAAATATCCAATACTCCTCAATAGACCAAGGATACAGAATACAAATCAATCTTTATTTCCGACAATGTAACACATTACTATGTACAGTCCATATTATCACAGAGAATAGAATACATTTAATTATTTAAGAATAATGATAATAATTATAGCACTAATTATAACATTAATTAATAACAATAACATATAGGTATAGTAGTTAGTCATTTAATTTAGTACCTATTGTAAATAGTTAGTTATATATACAACTAGCTGCGCCCCGCGGTTTCATCTGTGTAAATGTCGATCCCGTAAGAATATCAGGATAAAAAGTAGCCTATATGTCAATCCAGAGTATCAGCTACCTCCATACGAAATTATATCAAAATTGGTCCAGCCGTTCAGGCGTGAAGAAGTAACAAACACATAAACACACACACACTCACACACTTTCGCCTTTATAATATTAGTGTGATAAATATAATAGGTATAACTACACTACAGAGCTAAGTTAACAAAACAATGAGATCAGTTACTTTTCTTGTGGACGGATATACTGACTATAATAATAAACAATCTAGATGATACAAACATATTTTCACTAGAATATGAAGTAAACATTGCTCCAATCTAAAACATAATCCCATAATCGCCTTTCATAAAATCTAAAGTACATAAAACATGAACATAAAAAGATCGCAGAGTTTATATAATCACGAATTCAAGGGACGTATAATGTGTGTTGGTAAGGTGGAATCATAAAACGGACACTGGTTTCAGTTCGAGGCGACCCTTTTGAAAGTATGACGTAAATAATGTAGTTTTACGAGCTTTTGTTTACGTAGAGTTGGTACCTAGGATGTGGATATGTGAAGAAGAGGTACTTGAAAACAAAGACTGAGTAAATCTGTTTATTTGTTGAAGTACTTAACTCTTTGAATGGTTTATTTATTTATATACTAGCGGCGCATGGTTTCACCCGCATAAGTGTTAATCCCGTGGATATATTGGGATAAAAAGTAGCCTATGTGTTAATCCAGGGTGTCAGCTATCTCCATACCAAATTTCATCCAAATCTGTTTAGTAGTTTTTGCGTGAAAGAGTAACAAACATATTATCTATCCATCCTCACAAACTTTCACGTTTATAATATTAGTGTGATTAAACTTTATTGTGCACCACAAAAATACATCAAACACTACAAAATATACAACCGGCGGCCTTATCGCTTTCTACCATCACTTCCAGGCAACCTTGGAATGGACAGTGATTTTCCTGGACATAAAATGTCTGTCGTTGGTGCAAATAATATACACTAAAATAAATGCACAGATACTTACCTACATATCCAAAATTATAGATTCATAAATACATACATACTAAACCCCTTATTAATAATCGATGTATAGCGTCTGTATAGTTACACAACGCTTTGTCTTCTTTTTTCGAAAGTCAAATTACTGACGTCTGAAAGAGAGAAATCGGCGTGTAACTATTAATCTGATATAATACGTTTATTAGTAGGGGGTTCAGCGCAAAAGCCAGCGGGGCCGAAGTTCGTTTCTTGAGAGAGGCCATGGTAGAGCGGACTGATTTGACCTTAAGCCTTGTCTCCCAGTGGGGTGATGACAATTTGGTCTCTTTTAACGCCACCAAAACACAAGCGTGTCTTTTTACCGCCAAAAGGAGTCATTTTGACCAGACTCCTACTTTCCGGGGTGCATCTGTTCCTGTAACAGATCGGCTCGAGCTCCTATATAGGCATGGAGTTGACGTCTAGTCTCAACTTCGGCGCTACCATCGAGTACAAAGCCCAAACTGCGGCCAAGAAGCTGGGCATCCTAAATAGGGTGAAGCGATACTTTACGCCTGGACAGCTTTTAACCCTCTACAAAGCGCAAGTCCGATCCTGCATGGAGTATTGCAGCCACCTTTGGGATGGCTCAGCGAAATATCAACTTGCCGCGCTTGACTCGGTGGAACGCAGAGCTAAGAGGCTCATTGGCGACGAAGAACTGGTGGATGCCAAGCTTCACAGCTTGGCTCATCGCCGCAAGGTTGCCTGCTTGTCTGTCTTCTACAGATTGTACTTCGGTGAGTGTGCCCAAGAACTCCACGACCTCATTCCACCGGCCCCCTTCTACCTTCGGACATCCAGACGCACTGCAAGTTACCATCCCTACCTAGTTGCTATTCCACCAATTCGCACTAAGCGTTTTCAAATGTCTTTTATAATGCGCACAGCAAAAGAGTGGAACTCTTTACCTGCGTCTGTGTTTCCGAGCTCATACAACCCGAATCTCTTCAAAGTAAGAGTGAACAGGCTTCTTCTGGGTGAGCTCACTCCATCGTCGACTTTGTCTCTGTCAACTATGACCTAGACTAGAGTCAAGAGCAAACCCATTTCAAAAAAAAAAAAAAAAAACCAACGAAAATAAAAGAAGACTATATAATTGCAGTTCGGACAACAAGATCACAACGACAAGTAGTGTTCCTTTACGAGTCTTTTGAACACATGTAAGAGATCTTTGTATAAATTTTGTTGTTGAAAACTGTGTCTAATCAAAGTTGCAACTGTGGTAAGAACAGTGTTACAGTTGACACCTCGGGCTTAACGTGCATCTCAAACTCGATTTACCATTTTTTCTACCCGGTAGTGCTAATTTAGGAGGAAATAATAATGAAAGAGAAGGGAGTGAATGATAGCGTAATGGTGACATGGGGCAAAATGGAAGAAGAATTTTTTTTTATAAACATCCGAATTGAATCCGAACCTTCCCCTCTTTTGAAGTCGGTTGAAAGTAATATGGGACAAGGGCAGGAAGATGACGATGATGATGATGACTACTGATGCTACTCAATGTCGATGACAACAAAAAGTGTTAGCAAAAACAAAAACACAACAATCAAATTCCCCATTTAACTTGTACAATCTCACAGGTCATAGTGCCACTAACAAACCCTCTCAAGAGAGATCGAGTACCAAAGAAACAAACACTTCAGCAGTCACACGCAAAACGTGCCAACTAAATCCTCTTCCTACATTTAATTACCGCAGTTTGAGGAAGTTCGTTAAATAAACCAGTAGAGGCAAGAGGCACAGAGGCATTTGCATACGTACGTACTTTGGACATATAATCCTTCAGTTGTCTTCATATAAATTGCATGTTGTTTCCCACGATGTCTCGCCTCTGTACCTCCAAGCTTTGCAAGCCTAGACAACTAAAAATAAAACTTTTGGGAATTATTCACATGCCTTTTTCGAGATTAAGGGGTAGGCAGTAACTATAGAACTCCACGAATAATAAAATGACTTTGTAATTTGTAGATTTAAAATCACTTCACCACAAAAATTTCTATGAGATAGCTACATAATTTCTTCTGTGCGAATCCTCTAAGAAAAATGTCGTAACAAACTCAAGTATAGATTGACT
Organism: Oligia latruncula; assembly: GCA_948474745.1. Taxonomy (NCBI): domain Eukaryota; kingdom Metazoa; phylum Arthropoda; class Insecta; order Lepidoptera; family Noctuidae; genus Oligia; species Oligia latruncula. Next base: position 12,053,405 of record OX419699.1, read on the forward strand.
AATTTAAAAAAAATAAACATCCGAATTGAGAACCTCCTCCTTTTTTGAAGTCGGTTAAAAATACCGCGCCCCATTTTGCTTGGCTCCAATTTGCACACACAAATACACACCCATGCACACAATATCTTACACAAACACACCCCATACTTTACAGTTGTTTACCTACGCTACACACAATAAAAAAAATTAAATATTGAAAAGTATTTTGTTTGTAAAGCTGCCAATATTTATTCGACGTCGCTTCAAGCTTAGGAATACTTTACATTCCCGTTTTTATTTATACACTTTGACTACAAAAGTACAAATTTACATACCTTATACTCGTCGGAGTTGCTTGTGTGACCTTTTTGCGGTAATTTTTATTTGCATGCGAAAATACACAAATGGCAACATGCCGCACGTTGTTAAAGGACTTTCTAAAGTATTTTACTGACGAAAGCTTTTAGGTAGACTATACGTCACACTGTTTAATTGGGCTGATTTAATTTTTGGTGTGCTACAAATTGGAGCATCTTTTATTCTGATCTTTTTGGGTCCTTTTTTGCAAGTTTTATTAACGGTCTATAAGCTAAGCGCGTCCTGCGATGCGATTTTTATAATCGCATGTTCATGCGATTTAAAGTCGCAAACGCATATAATTTTCCAGGATTTTTTTAACGCAGTGCGCGGGCTCAAGTACTCGTATATTGGTATCGTTTTTCTTACGGTTTTTCTAATTGTGTGATGTGTTTTTCATTGCAAGAACTTTTTCCAACTATAAATTATGGAATTGTAGAACTAAGTCATAAAATGTTAGCTCGTTACGTATATTTCTGAACATGGTTTTCCCACTGCAATTGACAATCTTGGCTCGGTAATTGGTCATTGCGGTCGGAAGTCGCATTGGTGATCGGAGTAAGATTTAAGGGATAGAATATTGTGGACAGTCATAAGGCTTGGCAGATTTGTGAATCGAGGAAAATAATTTGTGTTTATTTAGTGTAGCTTCTTTAAGAAATTGTGTGCCTTTTCTCAATCTTTCAATTAGTTCACGTAGTAGAAAAACACACACCTACAAAAACTACATACCTACATGCAAAGCAGTAAACTGAAATAGCCGCTGCCGCGGTGTTCAGACGCCGTTCACATAAAGCTACCCGAAACTGGCAAATTTTCCCAATCAACATTGAACCTTATGCTTTAGCGATAAAGTTGAACGTCTATTAAAGAAATTTGACAGATTGTAGTAGCTTGATGTGCTGGCGTCTGTACCTACCTAAATATTAACAAAATACTTACTTTTTACCGTCACAAAAATATCAAAACCAATTTATATAAAACAGAAAAGCGATCAAAACTACATAAAATATGTACAAAGTTGTTTCCTATTTTTTATCGCTAGTGTTGGAGAAAGATCTAGAAATTGAAGGCGAAGTGTTGGTCCGGGGAGAAAAGTTAGGCCATCCTGTGGGAGTGAATTATTTAAAGTATTACGCTTCAAGTAGTGAGAGAGAAGCGGCAATGTGTATGCTTAGACTTACTGAGATAGTTTCGGGTTTTCGGGGGTTTCGGGTTTCGGGCTTCGGGAGCCACGTGACGACTCCCGGCCACCGTAGGCGCGGGCCTGCGGGCGGGGAGTAATGGGTAGCTCAACGTCCGATCAGGACGAGGCCCATACTGGATGGCGCGTACGTGTTCCACGCGCGCCTCAAAGAGATGTCAGCATCAAGGAAGGGGCCCCTTAGGGCCGAAGCCTGCCGGGTCAGCGGGATTGTCCGTAAGGGTTACCGCTGGCCCGGAACATAAAGGGCTAAGGAAGGAATACGGGTGGGTTTTAGTCAGTAAGAGTCTGACACTCCCTTCGCTCCACCCAGAGCGGGAGGGGTCATTTGATGATTTCCCATCCACAAAAATAAAAATAAAAAGTATCTGATTATCGGAGATAAGTTGCGTCGCTGATGACCCTGTCGGCGAAGAGTCCTGTCGGCAAAGTGTCCTGTCGGCGAAAAGTCCCGTCGAAGTAAAGTCTTGTCGGTGTTCAGTCTGTCGGCGTAGTGTCTGTCGGCGTATAGTCGTACACTCTGAATTAGTAACGTAACAGCAGATGACGAATACGGTAATTTAAGACAAGTACTTAGGTCTACTGCTAGAAGTACATAAAGAACTCTCTTTATCAACTACAGGATACAATTTGAACCTGTGCGCAAACTGCAAACTAACGCAAAAATTTTCGTCAGTTATCTTTAAAAAAATCTGCTGTTTCATAGACTACGCGGTCAAAATGTATTGAACAACTAACTTTCTTTTATAATCGACGTTAAATTTCTATTTTAGGGTGTCTAGAATGATCTTCAATCAATTCATGGTTACAATTTGCGCACTGGTAAGAAAAAATCCTGTAGAGAATCATTGTTACTGTCTGTTCTTATACGTCTCGACATTTTGACTTTTTTATTATTAATTTTAACACTTTTAAGTAGCGCCAAAATAACAAAAAAAAAACAGCAGCAAAAAGAAAAAAAAAAACAGCCAACAGCTGAAAAGAAAAAGAACTAACAACATTCGAAGTGAAATTAGAACAGCTGTTCTATTTTGTAAAAATCCTGATGTTAGATAATGGATTGACAATGTTGACAGCTTTCTTTAAGCTCACTTTACCTAAATTTGACAGTACGATTCTACAGAATAGGTCGACTGTAGTAAGTTCTAAATCGGCGATAACCTACAATAGTTTTAACCGTTAACTAAACCACTACAATTTAACAACCGCTCCCTCTCACAGTATTCAAATGTCGGAGTGTAAAGTTTTTGTTATCTACCGTCGTGGGAACGATGTTTTCAATGAGCTAACTTTTAGCCAAGTCCCCTAGATAAGTCTCCAAACTCCGCCTTCGGGGGATTTGATAAATTGATACAGATTGTGGGTAGTTAAAGTTTTTGTGTACCTGTTGTTTCTCTGTACCCTCGAAGGGACCGGCTAACAAATATAGAGAACTTCCATTTATCAAAGTATTAATTAGGTATTTTTGTGTTTGAAACAATCGTAATTCATGTCTAGAGTTTGGAGGTTAGGAGAAACTTTAATGTTGTAATCATTTGTTGTTATATCTAGGTTTTAATTGTGTTTATAATGAATACGTATCATGTTTATGTAAGGTGTTAAAACTATTTTATGTAGTTTGATGTCTTAACTTGTGTCTAATTTTAAGCGTCCAAAAATACCTATATTTAACAAAATTCCGTTACCATAGTAGAGGCATTGCAGCCCAAGACCACCATAAGACCACATTCAAACACAAATATACGACCTATTTACTTACCATAAAAAAAAAACTTAATAATTACTAGACTATCCTCAAATTATTTAGCGCCTTAAATAATTTATTAAGACTAATTACAGCCATATTTATTACAGTTCATTACGTTTTCTATAACTCATGGGGGGGTAGTACCATCGATTGTGGGACCTAGTCTTGTAGTAGCGACGGTACACACGCAACCGCTGCACGTAGTTAACATAGCTTTTTAACCACATTTAATGGTTGAAAAGTTGAAATAGGGTGATTTTGTAGCACAGTTACTGTAAACTTCAAAGTGTAGAATAATTATGAGCTCCTTGGTTTTAAAACTGGACTTTTAAAAGTGTTTATAATTATTTTGTTACCTGTAAATAAATGTGAAAAGTATTATCCCATTATTTATAAAACTGGTTTTTTAGAAGTGTTTTTAAATTGGAGTTTTTCATGTCAAGTGAGAAGATTTCAGAAGAAGGCTGTAACAATATTTTTATGTTTATGATAATTTAAAGTCGTTTTATGAATAATGGGGTAAGTGTTCAAGTGAATTCATGTAAGTGAATAAGTGAAAAGGTTCTCTGCAAGTCTAATAATAATATCAAAGAGCTGTATAGAGCTGTTTTGGTTATAAAAGAATCTAGGCAGTGTAATTCTACTATAGTTGTTTCTATTACTAAGTAACTAAAACATATTTTTGTGTAAAGTACGTCTATGAAAGTACTTTTAGTATGTATAGCACGAGCACAAGGCACAAGATACCACAAAACTGTGTTTTTGTTTTGGATATTTTCTCCTTTTAAATCCTCATTAGTCGTTCAAGTCTAAGTTTGCAAAACCTCATTGATTTTGCAGGCATTTATTTTTGTAGTGTTTACTGGGTGCCAACCAAGAAAGTATAGGGTCATATTCAAGAATAGTTGTACAGCCATGAGCATAAGTATGTATACACTTGGCTTTATTCAAAGTCGATTTTCTCCTTTAATTTTGAATGTCATTTTATGTTATTACGAACATAGTATTTTCGAACCCATAGGTTTATGTAAAGTGTCGTATTTCAAGGGTGCCTTCGTTATTTCACGAACAATTCGCAATTAAAAGTCGCCAAGTGTTGACATATTAGTGCTCGTGACTGTACTTTGTTGTGTATGTTTAGCCATTTAAGAGATCGAACAATTTCCTAAGCTAACTGAAGTGTTTTAAATATTGATCTAGGAGACCAACAGTCAAGAGTCTCGATATTTCATGAACTTAATGGGTCCTTTTGCGTAGTTTCTTCGCAAACCAAGATCCTATAGCGACCACAGAACTTTAGGGAACCCATTTATGTGTACTACTCGTAAATGGAAACCTAGCTCATTTAAAATCAATTTGACTACCTCGTTGGTCTAGCAGTCACAAGAGCTACGGCTGAGCATGAGGTCCTGGGTTGGACTCCGGGTCGGGCAAAGTTTCATTGGATTTTTCCATTTGGAATTTATCAGTAGCAGCTCGGAGTTTGGATTTGTGTCCAGTTAACCTCTCACACGTTCGCCCGCGTACCTGTCGACACACTCCATGTGTCGGAGTAGTTGAATGGACCCAGTGAAGTCATTGCTTTTACAATGACAATGACAATAGTTGTGTACACTTGGTGTACCGTTGTCGTTTCGAGCACTTTCTCTTATGTACACTTGGTGTACAGTGGACGCTTAGCCTCGCCCCCTATTGTGAGTGTACATAAGTACACCTCTGCCTAACCTTTCGGGAAATATAGGCGTGGTGTTATGTTATGTTATAAAACCAATTTACTTTCATGACTACTCCAACTCTCCGACTAAGAAAATCTAAGTTAAAAGTACTTGAGAGCTCTATGCAGGTTAAGTTATTGCTGAAGCAAAATAAACAGGACAGTAACTGTGCAACTTCAGCTTAAGATATGTAAACGAAGCTTAGTGTACTGTCGCGGACTGAAATGTTTGTATCGCTGTGTGCCATAAGGTCTAAGAGGTAATTTCAGAGAAAAAGCGGTCACGTGGTCGTTAGCGTTCATTTCATAATAACGTATTCCTCTGTTTTCTCCCTGGTCAATGATACTAGGCCAAATATTTAAATGTTCCGGAGATTAGCCGGAACAAACAGACAGTCAGACCGACAGATAGACAAAAATAAAAAATATTTTTTTTTTGTTATTAGTAGCGTACCTATATACTTTCATATGTTTTTAGTAAATAACTGTTATTTTAACAGACAATTCAATTTTATTTATTTGGATAGATATGTTTTCTTTTTCATTGCATAAGTGGTGATATTATTTTAAGTTTTTAAGCATTGTTTGCATCTTAGAATATTACTTCTTTGAAGAATGTTTCTTTACCCGTGATGAATATTATTGTCCATTATTTTTTGCAAGCAATCTTATCTATAACTATTTATATAATAAAAATGAAATGCTTACCATTGGTAAGCACCTCACTTTAGAACAGCTACACCGATTTGGCTATTTTTTGTTTTAAAATGTTTGTAATAGTCAGGTTTTTGTAGAATCGGGTTTTTATGGAAAGAAAAATCGGAAAAATTCCCTCAAACAGAACGTCATTTGTATGAATTATTGAAATTTGGCCAGGATGGACGTCTGTTGGGTCCGTACCTAAAACATAATTACGCAAGCAATTATGGACCTTAGGGTGATGAACATTTTCAGTCCGCCATTGTAGTTACTATTTACCAAGAATCCCGCCCAACAATCTCAGTAATTTCTAACAGTGTATATGAACAGGGGTTGTTGACCTTCCTCGGTCATTTCAGGGGTCAAAACGGTGTAATAATAGTGATTATTCTGCGCCTAAATCATTGTAATTAATGTTGATTATTTGTTTGTTTCAGTAAAAAAGGCGCGCTATGTTTCTATGCAAGGTAAGATATTGTTTTTTTTTTAATTATTTTTCAATTGTTTCATGATTCAAAATACACTCCTGGACTACTAAATGGAGCCTCCATGCATTTGCATGTTAGGTATATTAGTATCGATAAAAATAAAATACGTGGCATTAGAACTCTATTTTTCTCAAGCGGTGAAGTAAACACCGAGTGGAAACCAGCATGTCCTAGAACAAAAAATCGAAGACATGTGACATCAACCAACACGCACTGGGCCCGCGTGGTGGATTACGGTCCACTCCTTCTCTCCGAGATGAGGCCTGTATCCCAGCAGTGGGAACATTTTAGGCTGGTTATGAGGACTCTTTTTACGAATAATAAATGCAATCTATTTCTAAACAGTGTTGGTCTATCACACTAATATTATAAAGGCGAAAGTTTGTGAGTGTGTGTGTGTTTATACGTGTTTGTTACTTCTCCACGCACAAACGGCTGCACCAATTTTGATAAAATTTTGTACGGAGGTAGCTGACACCCTCGATTAACATATGAGCTACTTTTTATCTCAATATTCCCAAGGGATCGACACTTACGCGGGTGAAACCGCGGGGCACAGCTAGTACTAAATAATTTTACGTGTAAATAAACGTATACAAGAAATAATCCTGAAACCCAAGTTCTATTTACAATTCAGCAAACCCTTTGAATTAAGTTCAACATGTCCAGCGGTCACACAGACCCGCACAAAACCTTTCCACTACCCTACATTCATTCTAATTTAAATTTCAACGCTCATTAGGCCTTTGATTGATCCTATACTAGGAAACTTATATAATAGTCTTTCTTTTCATGCGCTAGAATACCTTTCTTTATCTGCTAAGCGATTTTAAACTTACTAGTTGTAAAAATAAGGTTTGTATTGCAGGGGTACAGCAGTTCAACACTTACGTGACACTCAAACTACAGAATGTCAAGTCTACGACGGTGACAGTTAAGGGCCCGACTCCATGTTGGGAGCAAGACTTCCTATTGTGAGTATTTTTAACTTTTTTTTTGTTTAAAATTATATGCATGCAATTCTGGCGTCTATTCTCGTAGATAAAGGCTGAAAATTGTGTGAAGTAGAGTGTTTTCTGGCGGTCAAAGTGAATGGTTTTGTTTTTTCTTAGGAATCTTCTCTAATTAGTGAAGATTTTGGATTTTTTTGTGCTTAGCCTAGTATTGTAATCTGGGAATTTACCTAGATTCCCAGAGGTATTGAATTTCAGCGCTTTTATTTATAGTTAGGTACTTTACATGTACCTAATACTAAACTAAATATAATAATAATAAATCTTTATTTTGCCAAAAGAACAACAACCTTACAACAGATTTTACAAGCACTTACTTAATAATCCATGGATCCAAAAGATTAGACACCCAATTAACAACTCAGTTCACAATAATAAATTTATGTCGTTGCGAAACCGATTCACCCTAACTCCCGTACTGGTTATAAACTGTATTACCGTGAGACAGCATTCCTTGATCTCTTACAATATTATAATAAGCCGATTTGAGAGAAAATAATTAGTTAGTCTCACTTTCCAAATAATACAAAGCAATACTGTGTGTTTTGTGTCAAACATTCAAATTGTTGTCAACTTGAGTGTAACATCACTTGCTTTACAAATGTGGCCTCCATTTTCCGTTTATACAATAAATTTTACACGTAGGTGCAAGTATTATTAATTCATTTAACCCTACAAATGCCAAGGGACGAACAATCTGTAAGCGAACCAATAGCTTCGCAACGGGACGTCGTTCTGACGTAGGTCGCAAATGCCTACTTGTCATTCTTAACCGCGTTCTAGGGTTGTATCGAATCCGAAATGCTAGGATTTTTATGACTTTGCCTCTGTGTAGGTCGTATAAGTTTATGAGCATGTATTTATGTATGTGGCGGCTAGTTGTTTTGTGGAGTAGATGGGTCAAATTGCGTGCAGTTTTGTGTGGCGTGATTAACTTTGGCTAGCATCGGCGAGTTATTCTGCTAGTAATTGGCTAGCGTGATTGGATTTCCTCCAAATTCAACAATCAAATACGATTCGGTATTAAAAATGTAGGCTTTTTTTTTCTGAACGGGACCTTGATCACGCCCGATGGAAAGCGATGAATGAGGTCTATGGTAAGGGAACGAGCGTGCCCCCCGTGCGTGTTCAGTTCTTGCTGTATGTGGAAGGGAATACAGACGCTAGCAGAGAGTTTCATATTTTGGTTGTGCGCATAATAAATGTGGAGGAGAATCGCTGAGTAAACATACATTTGTTTATTTGTGAAGTCACTTTTATGACTGTCAATATGTAAACGCCATCAGAAATTCGTCGTTACATTTGGCAATAATGTTGTTTTGCTTTTAGCAAAGGTAAAAAGACTACAGTTTGGTAGGTAAAAGGGGACTAAAATAAGAGAGTGTTCCATGATTCCAATTCTGAAAAGGGATGGTGCTATCGGTCATGTATAGCTCCATCTCTCTCTCACACTAAAATCAGGCTGTATACCCATTTTCTCTAACTCTAAACGACACCTCAATAAATGTCTAAATATGACCACGGTGTTCAACTATCAACTTTCGGTGCTGAGGCGAGCGTTGGAAATCCAACAGCGCAGTGAAAACTGCCTTTAGCATCCTGCGTCTTTTAAAAACCAGTACTAAACTCTTCAACTAAAGAGGAAGTATTTAAACCCTTAAAACATTAAACCAAGACCAACCATCAAGATTCAAGCCTAATTTGAATAAAGGATTTCATTGCGCTTCATTAATGTGGTACGTTCTTTCACCCGTAGTCCAAAAATACCAAAGGTTTTGGTCCTAGGCCGTGGGTCATTAATCTCAATTGTGTCTTACAGCTGGTGTTGCATAGTAAATAGAAACAAGATGTGTTAGACATCTTGTTTCGTTGTGTATTACTTGGTAAAGACGGAAAAAAGCGGATCAAACCGGAATGAGAAAGTTTCAAATAAAAAATAAAAAATAATTATAGTGGAAAAGACAGAGATTAAAACAGAAGAAGAACTAGCAGGGGATCGAGGAGGGGGTGGAGGGGGGGTTCAGGGGATCAGACCTGAATAACTCGAACAATGTGACTTGTAACGGTTTTGTTTTATTGGGTAAGGTGCAATAAAGAAAGATCTTTCGAGGAAGTGTAACTAACTTCGTGCTTAATACAGTCCAAAACTGTCCTTTGCTGGCGTTATCCGATAGAACGTAATTTATTTTTCCGCTGATAAAAAAAAATACTACCTATGTATTAAAAAATTTAAAACAATAATTTATAAAAAAAACAAAACAACAATGTAAAAAGAAAGGCAAAAAAAAAATACTTACACGTATTCCGTATTTTACAGTTTTTTCTACGAGTTAAAAGCAAAACGTTCGACTCTTTAGAGTCACCACTTGTGGACATCGTAAAATGAGTACCTAATAACCCAAACAACCCTTGACATTAAGTCTTACTGCGGTAAATAAATTATGATATTAGGCTACCGTAATTCGTTGCTAGACAATTCTGTTTAAATAAGTGACAGCAAAGCGTCTAAAATCGACGAATTATCATAATTTATCTACAAAATATCCAAACATTACGACCTCGCAACGAGACAAAACTACCTCGTCGGGGGATAGGACAGAGATTAAAACAGAAGACGAACAAGCAGGGGATCGAGGAGGGGGGGGGGGGGGGTCGAGGGAGGTTCAGAGGTTCAGAACGGAATAACTCGGTCGAAAGCATCAGTGCTGAGCATGAGGTCCTAAGTTCAGGCAAAGTGTTATTGGGTTTGTCCATCTGAAATTTCTCAGTAGCAGCCCGGAGTGTGGAGTCGTGCCCGGTTGATGACTAGGCTCGCCCCCTGTCACATAACATACCTACAGGCACACTTCTGCCTAACCCTTCAAGAAATACAAGCGTGCTGTAATGTTATTTTATTTTTGTTAGCCTATACTGTCCCACTGCTAAGGCAAAGGCCTCCCCCAAATCCTTCCAGGAACTCTTTTCCCGCGCCACCTCGAACCAGCCCTCGTGGTACGCGTCCAGGCCATCTCGCCATCTCTTTCTGGGCCGGCCTCGGCGGCGTCGACCATCTTCAGACACCCATTGTATGGAGATTTTTGCCCAGCGGTCATCGTGCATACGGCTGATGTGACCCACCCATTCAATCACTCAATCCCATTCGAGCCTGGCAGCCTTCTTTCTTACATCCAGTATGCCCGTTTTGGAACACAGCGTGGTGTTCCGAATTCGGTCCTGTCGTTTAACACTCAGAATGCTGCGTAACGTTATTACGAAGTAAAATAAGCTTGAAATGATATCCCAAAACAAACATCACAATTTAGGAGATGAGCAGGAAATCCCGAGTTTGCCAGCCCTGTCGCTGGTGACTACAATTTGTATTATATTAGCATTTCAACCCCTACTGTCGCTTGAATATTGCACAACGTTGAGCGTTGTAAAGTCACAATATGCGTTGCGGTGTGACGTCTGATTGAAGCAGGATTTGTCGAGGGGAGAAAATGGATTGCATTTAGTGTTGTTTGTGTCTATTTTTAGAAAGATGTAGCCAATTTTAAAAGTGTGTGTGTGTTGTGTAAAACGAGATTCGGTCTTTATGAGGACGTGTCTCGTTCTAAATTTTGACATTGACAATATATTATTTATAGCCTTTTTATAATAAAACTGAGCGCTTATTTTTAGTTGAGTAAATAAAAATAAGTGATTGGTATAACGGAAAGAAAATATAGAGTTCAGTGGCTGCTCGGAATCTGAATGACTCGGCCAGGCTACTGCTACGCGTACGCTAAATCACTGAAGACTGAAATATGAACTTTAGCAAAAATATTTATCAGGTACCCACAAATAGGTATTCACAAACTGTTGCCCGCGATTTCTTCTGCGTGTATTTTGTAGTACAGACGCCCGCCAGCACATGAAGCTACCTGAAACTGTAAAATTTTCCCAATCAACTTTGAACCTAATGCTTTTGCGATAAAGTAGAACATTAATTAAAGAAATTTGATAGATTGTAGTAGCTTGATGTGCTGGCGTCTGTACACTATCGTAATACGTAATTATAATAAAATAGTTACGTGGTCAAAATTTACGTTGAATATTTTTGAATGAAAGTAATTGAACGAGACAAAAATACTTATAGTTTTTAAAATTTTTGTCCGTTTGTTTGTCTGGATGTATGCTCCGGATTGGTGCAAAAACAGCTCAACGGCTTTGGATGTTTTTGCACAGATAGTTTATAACCTGGATGGTTACATAGGGTACCATTAATTCCGGTAGTAAATCAAATCAAATCAAACGTTTATTTGCTAGAAATACATTGTTTTGGTAAAGGTAAGATCTTATAACCTAAGTGTTATTGTATTCTGCCTGCAAGCAAGCATGCAAATTTAACATTATCAATTAAACACAGCAGGCTGCATGACGCCGGACTCCGGTGGGAGGGTGGTCGCAAACCAGGCGGGCGTCAGCCCATACCACCGCAAGGGAAGAATTGGCCAGTCAAATAATGTTAAAAATAAACAGGATAAAAACTATCCTATGTCCTTCCCGGGACTCAAACTATCTCTATACCAAATTTCATCTAAATCAGTTCAGTGGTTTAAGCGTGAAGAGGTAACAGATAGACTGATAGACACAATTTCGCATTTATATTAATATTATTGCTTACAACATAAATAACGCAATGAATTGTGTTGAACTGTCTAAAAGAAAACCATGGCTACTGATAAAGTGTTACGCAATTAACTCGTAAGTCAGCTAGTAGATAAATAGATAAATAAAGAAAGAGATAGCATCTACACCATCTTTCTTGTCTTGTCTTATATCCGACTGAAGAAGGTATGGTGATGGCGAGATAGTAGTCTAGTGGCCATTACTTTTCACCTCGCAGTGATAAAGAACATTAAAAGACATTCAACAGGTACTTAGCAGTGTTGTTAATGGAATTCTGATCATATCATTAGAACTAACAGAAAGTAATTTGAACCAAAATGTTTGTTTAGAACTTATTTACTTACGCCGGAAGTAAACGCGGCACTTATACCTTTCAATTTGGACAAAGCAACCATATTGAATTGTGTATATAAAGAGAATTCGTTTTGGTCATATCTTTACATTGCTAGGCATTTTTATGAAATTAGATATTACTACGTTAATCTAGTGGGTAACTGGGTTGTGGAGGTCAGATAGGCAGTAGCTCCATGTAAAATACTGGTATTCAGCTGCATCCGGTTAGACTGGTAGCCGACCCCAAAATAGTTGGGAAAAGGCGAGGCAGATGATGATGACTTGTTAATTTAGTGGTCGCGCTACTGTTGAGCATGAGGTCCTGGTTTCAATTCCCGGGTCGGGCAAGGTGTAAATTTGTGCCCGGTGATCGGTGAGATGACAATAGGGTAGGCATATAGAAGCGGATTTTCGGGCTCGACTCCAGGTACAGATCGCTGCAGGTTCATCTTCGGAAGAAACGATTCCATGTTTTAACTGTTTCTTTAGGTGCCAGCGCATACGTTAACAGGGGACTATTTCACCCGCACGGATCGGTACCGACTTGTTTTTACCGGGTACCCACTTCTGTATGTATACCCATAGGCTCGTCCCATATTAAATGGGACTTAAACATTACTGGCGTAATGTGGGTGTTACTATAGATACACTTCTGTCTAACCCTTCGCGAATTACAGGCGTTATGTTATGTTGTGGATATTGCCTTAAGGATTCGTTATTGATTTGTCCTGTTTTTCGTCTAACTTAGTGGTGGCACAGTGGTATCCGCCCCGACTTACAAGTTGTAGGTCGTGAGTGAACCCCCGTCTGCATCATATAAGGCAGGTGGGAATATGGGGTCGCGGTCGATTAGAGTGGGGACTCTGTCGGCCCACTGAGTGACCTCAGGGAAGACGGCGCACAGTGGTCATGTGCTGCCTTGCACACTTGCGCAGTTAGGTTTCGGGGAGACCCCTTTATAGTCTCCCCAGAGATGTGCCCTAACAGGCGTTGCATAGAGGGGGCGCCGGATTGGTCTTTTGAGTGAGGTAAATCCCACAATCCCTGGTTTTATCCCCAAAGACCGGGCGCCTTTTGAAGGTTTCCCCTCGAAAAAGGTCGTGAGTTTGAGCCCAGGCAGGTACTTTACTTTGCGTATTTAATTTCATCACTAGTCCCCTCAAAACGTTGAAGGAAAACATTAAGTATGAGGAAACCGGCATGTCCTAGAACCAAAAAATCAAAGACATGTGACATCCACCAACCCGCACTGAGCCCGCCTGGTGGATTACGGCCTACCCCTCTCACAGAGAGGAGGCCTGTGTCCCAGAAGTGGGAAAATATAACATTATAGGCAGATTATGCTAATGCTTTATCGTAATGAGATGTGGCACTTTATTACATTAACACAGATACGTCATACAAAATACTCTACTTTTTATCAAAACTACGCGAGCAAATCCGCCGGCAAAAACTAGTTTACAATAAAAACCATTTTACAAATGAGTCGGTAGCGGTACGTTGCTTACGAGATGAGTTTTTGCGTCCCCATAACCGTTTATAATAGAGAATTTTGATGGAAAAAAAATCGAAAAATAAGGCTTGAGATTTAGTCGAGATGAATTAAGAGTGTTGCCCTAAAAAGATGACGTACGTCACTGGCACGCCTAGGGTGTTGCCATTGTACGTCTAAATATAAACCTTTAGGTACTTTATTTAATAAGGATAGTAATGCTTTCAGATGTAATGTGTCTTGTGAGTGAAGATAATGGAATCTGGGTTGTAGGTACCTATTGTCCTATGTATCATTATCAGTGGTTAAAGACATCTTTAGATGCTCTAAGAGCCTTAGGAACATTTGTGGAGTTGAACCAAAAATGTAGGTGTGCTAAAACATCTTTGTATAGATCTTGAGGAAATACAGGCCTGATGGTATTATTTGTTTTGTGTATAATTTAAGCGAATGGAGTTTCTCGGTCTGGATTTGTAATGGCAATAGGGTCGCCCCTATGGGACATGGGACTTAAACATAAATGGAGAAAAGTATGTGTACCGTGTGTACTACAAACATGTGATGATGTGATGTTATGTTTTATTTACTATCCCACGTTGTCCCATTCCTGGGCAAAGGCCTCCCTCCAGTCCTTCCGTCTTTCGCGAGCCCGCGCGTCCTCCTTCCAGTTTTGACGGAACCTATCCAGCTCGTCCCGCCATTTCCTACGTGTTCTGTCGCGACCCCGCCTCACTGTCTCATTCTGTGCTATTTTGGCCCACAGCCTGTCGCCATGCGGCAGACATGTCCTGCTCAGTCCCATTTAATGTTATGTTATCTTAGTATTATTATTTTTAATAACTACCCCCTTACAAATAAACGTTGTATAGCGTCTCTATAGTTACACAACGCTTTGTCTTCTTCTTTCGAAAGTCAAATTACTGTTGACTGAAACAGAGAAATCGGTGTGTAACTATTCATCTGATATAATACGTTTATTAGTAAGGTGGTAAGTATTAATATTGTTACTAAATGTGGTTTCATTTGGTGTTGACACATATCGCGGTTACAGTTTAGAATGCTTATTACCAAAGATATGATACACCTAGATAATGCAAGAGCAACTACTTCGCGTGCCCAGCTTACGCACTAAAATCGTAAGTCGCCACTTTTTGTGAACCTGCTGCTGGCTGGGTGAGCGAGAGCGCTGGCGATAGGCCCCCGAGGTGGGGCGAGACGGGTGCCGCACGCGGCGGCGACTTTCAATCGATTTGATTTTCAGATCACTAAAGAGTGCTTGTGACGTCATAGTAGGTAGTCAAAAAATGGCACGCTTGGTTTTCATACAGATCGTGATACTTGCGTTATCTAGGTCTATCTACATCTGTGCTTATTACATAACAGGGATTCCGGAGAAACATTGTAAATACATTTACATATGTACAAATCGTTCGGGGACCGTTTTATTTCTCAATGGAGAGTTTTAATTGGCTGCTTTATCTTTAAATTAAGCAATTTATGAGGACTGAGATGACTTTAAAATGTATTCCGTTAAAGTTTTCATTCTACAGCTGTTGACATTTTACATAACACACCTAACATCATCGCCCACCACCAAACCCAGGCATGCGCTTTACTTTGTGTAAAATCGAAACCACAATCTCGCACAGCAGCCTTGAAAACACGCGCTGTGTGGACCGGGGCGTTGTCGTGAAGAAGCAACAAACCGGTGGTCAGTTTACCACGAACCAACAAAGAGGTGGGTCATCTGTGTTATCATTTTGATCTTCACTCGGGCATCTTCCAGTATCATCATCATCTGCCTAGCCTTTTCCCAACTATGTTGGGGTCGGCTTCCAGTCTAACCGGATGCAGCTGACTACCAGTATTTTACATGGAGCGACTGCCTATCTGACCTCCACAACCCAGTTACTGGGTAATACGATACCCCTTGGTTAGACTGGTTGTCAGACTTTCGGGCATCTTCCAGTATAAGGTTCTCAATTTTTTTCATCTTTTCTTCCGTAGAGGCAGTAACCGGGCCGCCCGAGCGAGTGTCGTCTTCAATACTCTCTCTTCCTCTTATACATTCACTTGACCACTTTTGAACCGTAGATAACGAAGGTGCAGAATCTTGGTAAACAGCCACCCTCTCTTCGTGAATAGTTTTTTGACTTTTTCCTTGTTTGGTAAGGAATTTAACAACAGCGCGGTGCTCGAGTTTCTTCAACATTGTCACGTTAGCCATTCCAGTTGTTGTTGACTAAGGATAACTAGCAAACTAATGTTCACAACTATATGAAATGTTATCTTTAAACCCTTAGATCATGCCATTAATTAATTAATTTGTCAAATCACTCCCATCATTAGTAAATCACTCTGATACCGAGAATACATTGAACGCCCCTCGTATGCGGAAGATTTGCTAAACTTAAGTGGCAGTGGACAGAGCACATTGCTCGCAGAATAGAATATGGCTGGTGGGGCCGAACGGTTCTGGAGTGGCGACTGTGTATCGGAAGACACGGCACGTAGCGTGTTAGGCTTTCCCACAATGTGGGCCGATGACCTTGTGAAGGAATAGTAGGAATCTGCTGGATGCGAGAAGTGCACAACCGGTCGAAGCGGCAATGCTTGAGGGAGGCTCATGTCCAGCAGTGTTCGTCTTTAAAAAATAATGACTAAGCGGATAACCAACACAATGAAATATAATAAAGGATGTTTATATCAACATCACGCGAAGTACCGATCAATAAATCGAGTACTAGATTTTTATCAAATGTGCACGTTATTAATATGATAAGACTGTGTGACGTAGGTAGTAGGTATAGGTACCTACCAAGTTTTGCAAACGAGTTTATTATGTATCGATTCTCGATAACTAGTGCGTACAACCCTTAGGCTTTTAAAATCGATTCCAACAATGGGTTTGATTGATTGTTAGAATTAAATGAAGTGGTGATTTCAGTGTTAAAGGAGGTTTAGCTTGTGACTTTTATTTGGGCATATAGTGGCCTGGGCATACAATATAACAATACGTTCCGGGTGTTGATGGGCTGCCGCGTTTTTGTAGCGCGGTCTGTTTGCCGACGCGAACGTTGATAGTTTTTCGGCCATCATGCGCAAGAGATGCGCATCTCTGCTACGCCGTGTTCGCGACAGCCCCAACACCACTCTTAGTACGTTGGCTGATAGGTGGGACTCTCCGATCTTGGGGCGGTGGATATGACTACACGCAGTCAAGTAGACATTCCCCAGGATCAACGTGCCTCACACACACAGCTTAGGATAAATGTTACTAACATTGGTTTATAAGTTTACTTTGTTACTAACAAATATGGAAGTCATTCTGAAATAAATGTTTATTATTATTATTTTATTACACGATTTTTTTAACGTTGTCAGTGATTTAACTTTTTGTGTTTATTGTACCGAAAGTAGATGAGTGGATAGTTTGTTGTTGAAATACCAAAAACACATAAAATCGCAACGCAATCTTTCTCGCCCCCATTTTCCCGATTCTAGGCCAAATAAATCGAACACAAAGAAAAAGTGGCAATTTCGTTCGAGAATCATTACGTCATGTCATGACTATAGACTTCGGTACAACTCATTTGTGGCCCTGTTGATCACGAGTGCAAATTGACTGAGTTCCAAATCCAATAGACGTCCAATTTAATTTCATACGTCTCTCAGACGTAAGTCTGTGGTATACTTACGACGTTAGACAGTTGGACGTCTCTGAGTTTTATTTTTAAAAAGGGTAGGTCTTATAATACAAGGATCTTGAGATTCAGTGCTCGTATCGTCCTAAGCCTGCCTGAAATGCCTCTTGAAATAACGCGTGATGTCAGACATTTATCTCCGGACTTTGGAACTGATCGAGCGTACACCTCGGGAATTATTTTATCCGTTATGTTTTTGAACGTTTAGGACTATAATAATAATAATTTATTTAAATCAGACGCAGAGATCCATATTTATGTTAGTAAGTACACTTAAAAATTATGTTAGTAACCAAGGAATAAAACTATGCATAGTATATATACTATGTATCAAATAACGAAAGAAAGTACCTACAATATTTTAAGAATAGAACAGTATAAATGCGAGTTACTTTCGTTAAATAGTTTAAAAATGTAAGATATTGAATTTTTTTGTTTTATTTTGCAACGCTGCTCAACTTCAGAAATGATTGAAACCTGTTTGATTATGACATAACTCTAGCATGTCAAGTCAGAAGAATATTTAGAGTACCTAATTGATTCTTAGAATGTCTTTTTTAATTTGACATGTATTTAAACTAAACTCTAATAATTCCATAGATATCCGAATAATTCCCATTTTACGCTCCTAAAAATATTATTTAAAACTCTAATTAATTATCTAATATAATGATTGCGCCTCTTTTTGTGAACCTCAAATAATTTCTATTTTCGAGTCCTAAAATTAATACTGAATAGCCAAAGTAAACTGCGCTAAACTTGGATGCAGTGCTTGGCGGTCGCTGCTACGGCACCGCTCACTTTAGACGTTCATTAATTTAAAAAAGTGTCCATTATTAGAAGCTCAATAAGCTTTTAGAGGATCAAATAAATTTCCCTTTTAATTTTAACTAAGAACGAAAACATTTACATATTCGACACCAAGGGCGGATCTAGCTTTCGAGCCAGTGGGGGGATCACAAAGTCGGGGTCCAGTCAGGACAGGCTCCAAACCTGTAGCAGACTAAGCATGCCAGGGGCCCGGGCGGCAAAACAAAATGACCCCCATGACCCCCACCCTGGATCTGCCCTTGTTCGACACAGCATTTGTTAAATAGAGTGTAAAATTGGGCTCCGTTTGATTGATCCTACAGGATGTGCACTTAACTTTAAAAAAATGTTAAGTCACTCAATGTAAGACTTTGAATCGAAAAACTGTTGTCTCTCTTTTCTTATTATAAAAAAGTTAGGTATCACGTAAGAAAAAGACGTTCTTATAACACGTAATTTCATTAAAAACTTACTTTTTCGCTTAGTTGTAAGTAGGATTTATTTTTAACAACGTGTCGGTTATCCCATGTATCCTTGAGTCTCTGTGCAGTTACATTTTCCATCAGGTACACATTTTGTGCGACCAAAACAAAAAAGAAACGTTTTGAGTATGTCTGTATTTATTGTATTATGACGGAGAAGGACGTCTTTCTCGTTAACTTCAGCCATAGTTCAACTGCTGTGGGCGTACTATGGGTAGTGTCGGTTATTGAGCAAGAGAAAAGCCATTTGCAGTTCAAATCAAGTTATAATTTACAAGTTATAACAAAAGACAGTCAACTTCTCCCGCTCTGTGCAGAGCGGGACGGCATGTCAGACTTTTACTGACTAAAACCACTAAACCCACCCGTGTTCCTTCAGTTGCCTGTACCAGGGGCAACGGTAACTCTTTTGAACAACCCGCGACCCTGGCAGGCATCGGCCCTAGCGGACCCCATCAGATAAGCGAATCACACACTGTACGTACACGACACAACTAGATACGGAACGCGAGACAGTTTCTGAGCACATGTTGTCCGTACGATGTCCAAGGGTCAAGAGAGGCTCCACGCCGCTCGCACGAACTTAGGTTAGACTCTGTCGAGCGCCACCACATGGTGCTGGCGTACCGGATACGACATGATTGCGACATATTATTATATAATTATGTAAATTGTACACCACAGACTGCAGTATTTAATTGTGTTTTCTTTGTTGCTCCACCTGTTATTGGCAACTATATAAGCACATAACTGTTACCTACTATTATTTGATATTTTGTATACAGAAGCTGTTCGTGTACTTTTTATAAATAAATAAAAAAAAAATCCTTCTCCTTTTAAATCCCTCCAAAGGTTGTCTTTAAACGATCGCTTTTAGCGATAAGACCGCCCATTGTGCTACCCTTTGTAAATTTTCTACTTATATCTGTAATTCATTATGGTGTATATCATCAATCTCCTGGGGGCCTAAAAAGGCCACTTTGGCAGAATCATGAAAGGATAACATTATGAGTCATAATGGAGTTAACTGTTAAGTTAATCGTATCAAATCCCATTGGTGAAGGATTTTTCAGTATTTTTTTTTTGTCGGTGCTTAAATACCAATCAATCCAATTCAAATCCAATCCCAATCTCTTTGATTATATCTACGAAGTGCAGCGATACAAAGAAAAACATGGACTGTCTTCGCCATATTATGATAGTCATAATGTTATCCCATTATGATTCTGCCAAAGTG
Source organism: Oligia latruncula (assembly GCA_948474745.1). Lineage (NCBI taxonomy): Eukaryota > Metazoa > Arthropoda > Insecta > Lepidoptera > Noctuidae > Oligia > Oligia latruncula. Next base: position 12,073,314 of record OX419699.1, read on the forward strand.
GCCTTTTTAGGTCCCTGCTCTTATACTAATTTATTTGGGGTCGGTGCAACATGTCTTTTTTTTCCATACTTCCAAATTTGTTTCTACTGATTTTCAAGACTACATTATCTAGCTTCCCTTGCCATTTCTCCAATCTGCTCTGGATCTCAGATCCATATATTCTATTCTACTTAGGGGGTCTAAATAATTTGGCATCTATTTATATCTATACAATCAATTCAATTCATTTTAGGGCTTATAGAGTTAGGGCGTGTAGAGTTAGAAGCTTGTCTCTACATGAGATCTGATAACTTTTTGACAGTGCGAGCCATATGGTCTCGTTTTGGCAACATTTCACATAAAAATGTTTTTGATGGGATAAACATTGTCTATGTCCGACTGTACCTACAACAGACGTTCTAGAAGTAGAAATTTAAGACGGTTTTCAGAACAGGATTGCAATGCAATGCACATTTTGTGAAAATATACCGAGAAAAGAATCCAGGCCCATACGTTATGAGTTAGAGAAGAATTATTTAGTGAAAAACTGGAGGCAAAGTCTCGTGTAACAAGATGCATGATGGAGTTTGAAATTCTGGAGCGATTTTCTCTTGAAGTTTGAACCATATTTACACGATGAAAATACCTTCTGTAAATATACTATTCATCATGCTCACGATTTTAATACTTTAGAAAATATCGCATTTCTGCGTGTCCATATTTTTAAGCGTCTTTTACAAAAGTAGGTTATTATTTATTTATTAAGACTTGTGCAAGTAAAAAAAAATACTGTACAAAGGCTTAATGCCTGAGGCATTTTCTACCAGTCAACCTTTATTTAGAGAGCAGTGGTAGTCCAGTGGTAACGACCACGACTTACGAGTTGTAGGTTCGAACCCAGACAGGCGCTTTTCTTTGATGTCCTAGAACCGAAAATTCGAAGATATGTGAAATCTACCAACCCGCACTGGGCGCGAGTGGTGGATTACGGCCCACTCCCTCTCACAGAGAGGAGGCAGCAGAAAACATCGAATCCCTATTTATATAGGGAATAATAATAAAATATTGAATACACGTTTCTGTTAGACAATAGAATTGAAAAGTTTAGAATCATATTGTACAAAAATGGCCTGAATAAAAATCTACGAGCCATTGTTCATAGTCAACTTTGCTTTCATAAAAAACAGTATTTCAATTGAAATAAAGCTTTTGGCAGTATACAGGCTGTTGGTTTAGTCACCGGCATTCGATGAGCGGTGATTCTGCCTGCCTATCTACCTACCTACATACCCATATCTGATTCGTGAAAAAAAAGAAAACTTTTCATACATGCATACAGATGTTGTTTGTTTACTTTTTCTTTTGTATCTTTTTCTATGGTGTAACCGAATATTAGTTTCATTGGGTACTTAAGTAGTTCATTATGACGGACAGAATCACTCATTAGTGGATCTATAGAGGTATGAGGAACAGTGTGTAAAGTTCACTCATACTCTATAGAAAAGGGAGGATCCTCTGACCAGACGGGTGTTGTGTCTGGCGGGCAACTGCCGATGATTCATGCCGGGCCGTTGTATCTATGCTAGTTGCGCGGTAAACTCTGCTTGCGCGATGCAGGATTTTGCGTGACGTCAGTATGACGCGTTGTTCGCATGTGGCGTTGTAGATACCGCTACAGATCATTAACTCAGCCTATCGCATTCCACTGCAGGACATAGGCCACTTCAATCGAAAACTGTGTCATAACACCCGGTCACTCGCCTTCCGCACCTCGCTAGGGGGCGTCACAAGGCAAGCCCACTTTCTTCAATAATTTCGCGGATATTTTTTTCGGATTCTATCCTTCAAAGAAACTCCCTAAGCATCCTGAACAACTTTCTGAAGAAATGGCTTAGGGCCCAGCTCACGCACTCGACACCTCCTTTTGGGTCATTCGTTGATATAACTAGTTGTCAAACACGACTAAAGTAGTTAGGAACTGCTTTTACTTACATTTAGAAACCCCTAACATTTTACAAGTTAAGTATAACTCCGTTAGAAAGTTGGCCATTTAAAAAAGGCCCTATAGTTAAATGTAATAGACCTCATTTCGATAACTGCTTTACTTTGTTAGTTTTCGAAAACTGAGGAGAAAATTGGGTGGTAATTTATGTCAGTCAAATTAACAGTCAAATTGCTGATAACCTTCTAATTCAGTTACTAGCTTTTGCCCTCGGCTTCGCCCGCGTGGATGTCGGAAAATATCCCAAGGGAATGTACTACCGTGATTAACGGTACCTACCATAGCTATGTGTTCATCCAGGTTATAGTTATAATATAAACTATTTGTGTGCCAAAGGACATGTCCAAAAATGTTTTTTTATTATTCAATCATTCTAACCAGGATAAGTTAAATATGACCTACAGGATAAAATACTGGTATTCAGCTGCATCCGGTTAGACTGGAAGCCGACCCCAACATAGTCGAGAAAAAGCTAGGCAGATGATGATGATGATATTCGCGGCTGTATGCCTGCAAACTTATTTAAAAGCGCTTAAAGAAAAGCGAATGAAAAAATACCTTAGCGAAGGAACTGAAAGGCAGCACCAGCATAAAACAAGACTCCTGAGATAAAAATACATGAAACAACAACTCCACAATGAAGTAGATTTTTCATGTCAGTTATTTCTTTGGAGTTCACAGCTAGAATGAAAAGTGTAAAATTTTATTTGCTACGAGAACAAAGGTTGTTCTTTATCAGTAAATGAATTAAATGTTATGAGAGGATAGAGCAATGTGTTTTCTCGAAGGAATTAGAAAACCTCGCCAAGGGGTAATGGTGTCTGATTTATGAATGTAATTCTAGTACGAATTATTTTTAGTATTTTTTCTTCTTCAGATTTTGTTGTAATAATAGTTCCATACCTTATTTACTTAAATTAACTCGCCGAATGATTTTATCCTTTTATCGATTGACATTAAACTCTATGGTAAGGAATAAAAGCTTTTTCATAGGGACCAGAAAGAAAAAATATGTTTGTTTTTTTTTTGTTTAGAGAATCAACTTTGTGGATTATCTTATCAGTGAGTTTGTAAATAATCTGCTGAATTCGTTTTATTGCTATTGAATCAAATTGTATGTAATAAAATATCTTTATTTCTTTATTTACTTGAATAACATGGGAGACATTTCCTTGCAAGACATGGAAACGATGTTGAAATTACTGTAAAAATGAGGTCTCTTTCGATTTTCGGAGTTACTTTTTAAAGTTATTTTTTAAAGCATTACATATAATAATATTATTATTATTTTCGTTTATTTGTCTATTTACACATCTAATTACATTTTTAAATATTTCTTAAAATATAAATAAGTATAAAAAACATTTAATAGCGATCCGCCGGTGTCGGGAGCAGGGTCCAAGCTACCGGTGGTTAGGGCTCCAGAGACAGGAACCTCCTCACAATGCGAGCCGTATCGAGGAGTACTGCCTTCTGAATCAGGCCCTTGACCCAACCGCCTAACGAGAGCCTCGATAGATGTTGATCGAGGCTTATTATTATTTCCTTTATTACATTAGATAACACATATCAATTATATTTTTAAATATTAGAATATAAAAACATTTAAAAATATAAAAAACAGTAGCCCACCGGTAACGGGAGCAGGGTCCAAGCTACCGGTGGTTAGGGCTCCAGAGACAGGAACCTCCTCACAATGCGAGCCGTATCGAGGAGTACTGCCTTCTGAATCTGGCCCTTAATCCAACCGCCTAACGAGAGCCTCGATAGATGTTGATCGAGGCTTATTATTATTATTATTACTTTGTACTGATTACTATTTTCTATCCGCGACTTGCCGTGGAAGACAATTATACCATAAAAACATATCTTAGGGCATTTGGCTATAGTTAAGCTGAATGAATACCTATTTGCAATCGGGTCAATACTTCAGTGGTTGCCCAGTGGCAACGGCCGCGACTTGTAGGTCGTGTGTTCGAACCCAAGCAGGCACTTTGTGTAAATAATTTCATCACCACCTGGTTTCAAAACGGGGAAGGAAAACATCGTGTTCATCACCAAAAATACGACGACATCAGAGGGGCGATTCTCGTAATTTTAAGAACGTTCAGTCTGATCTCGGTCTCAATCTGTCAAAAATACCTTTAATTTCCCTATATTTTGACAAGTTTTTGACATTTATTTGTTTGTCGCCGAGATGAGACTGCGACTAGGTTTTGAACGTTTTAAATTACGAGAATTGACCTTCTGACATCCACCAACCCGCACTGTTCCCGCGTGGTGGATAATGGCCCACTCTCTCACACAAAGAGGAGGCCTGTGTCCCAGCAGTGGGATCATTATAGGCCGATTATACAAAACTTCCTGAGATTAACCCTTACAAACAATGTTACCTCTTTATAAAATTAGTTAAGTTTACATGGGTCTATCATTGTGGGTACACTAGTCATCATCTGCCTAGCCTTTTCCCAAGTTCTATGTTGGGGTCGGCTTCCAGTCTAACCGGATGTAGCTGAATACCAGTATTTTACATGGAGCGACTGCCTATCTGACCTACACAACCCAGTTACCGGGTAGTACGATACCCTTTGGTAAGACTGGTTGTCAGACTTTCGGGCTTCTGACTACCCGTAACGACTGTCAAAGATCCACGACTGACAGCCGGGACCAACGGCTTAGCGTGCTTTCTGACGCACGGAGGGGTCTCGGTATGTAAAGATGGTCAACCGCGGCAAGCGTAGCTTAACCTCATCGATCGACCTGTGCGGCTGTTATATTATTTAGCCACGGGCCCTTTACCCATTGTGGGTTACTTTTCACTAGTGTAGTAAGAAATAAGGTTTGAATGATCATTATGTACCTATGTCATCTCACAAGATAAAATTGCCTTGTTTGTTAACTCCCACAGAACAAATGAACTGTGCAAAAGTCAATAACACAAGCAGTTATAACTACATTTTCTTTCAAGAGTACGTCCATTAAACTAAATCAAAACTTAGAATTGAACCGAGAAAATGAAAAATACTACCTCGAAGAAAAATATTAGCTCGTAAAACTGTACTTTTCCTGCCTCTAGTGAGAATAATATAAGTTAAACTTCATGCTTCTGTCACTTCGGGCTAAGAAAACAAATTTAAAAAGAAAAACAGCGCTGTTCTAGCGAATATTAGTATATTTTGATAAGTTTCAGTGAACGAGGGAGCGGTGGTGAATCACGGAAGGTGTGTCTGAGCCTTGTTTATAATCAGGAATAATAATAGTTTGTTTACATCCTAATGAAGGTTAAGTGGTGTTTTCTGTGCGATTGGTTCGTTCGTAGGGTGGTGCTGTCAAAAATAGGCTATTTGACTGGTTTCTGATAAACATCTCAGATTATTTAATGGTGTCTAACGAGCCCACAAAAACCTATTACTTCAAATTGCATAATGTATTTCTTTTAGAAAATAGTAAATAAAAATGTACTGTTTAAATAAGCCGCCAAAACGCTATCTTTAACAATATGGCGTCGTGACGTCACAATACACGTAAACAAACGTTGAAACGGTCGAGATACTAGACAAAAGTCATCTGTTCTGTCAACGATAGACAGAAATTGACTATATCATGACGTCATCATAAGTTCAGCCAATCCAGACCGTTTTCGATTACGTGGCGCCAGATTTAAAAAGATGAAGTTTTTTCGGGATTTTTTTTTGTAGTAAAATTAATGCAAATCGATTTTAAAAGCGATAATCTATACGAGTGTCAATAATTATGACCTTATTTTTTACATTGTCAAATAGCCTATTGTAACACAATACTGGTAACCATTTTAATCTACTCTATAATGTTATGACTCGGACTTACGAGTTATTATTTCATCACCACTGATCTCAAAACGGTGAAGCAAAACATTGTGAGGAAACCGTCATGTCCTAGAACCAAAAATTCGAAGACATGTGACATCTGCCAATCAGCACTGGGCCCGCGTGGTGGATTACGGCCCACTCCCTCTCACCGAGAGGAGGCCTGTGTCCCAGCAGTGGGAACATTATAGGCTGATTATGGTTATGGTTATAGTGGCCTACAACGCGGGTGAAGTCGCGGGCAGAAGCTAATGAAACATAAAACTCTCAAGTTCGTATTTTTTTGTCCCGTTCGTTTGTTGTTTTATCTTTTTTCCCGTGACTCGGAACGCACGTTGGTCCTGCGCCTGATCTCTCTCCGGTCGTGTCGGATTGCCGTCCCATCGGACTATGAGCGCCTCTCCCGCGCCGAAGGCTAGTCTCCGTTGAGATTGGCCGCCGTGGCCGAAATTTGGTCTGGAGGACTTTCTTTATTTTTTGTAATTTAATTTTGGCAAAACATTGTCATAAATAATTGGTATTCCTAAATCATGGATACCTGCCATAGAAATTGACGCGCAAACTGTAACCATGAATTCAGCAGATGATTATGATCCCCTTAAAGTAGACATCTTTCAGAGGTTAGAAAAAAAATGCTGTTTTAAAGAATAGGTAGTGCAATATCTACGCGGTCAAAATGTATGGAACAGCAATATTTTTTTAAATAACCGCCGAAAAAATTCAGCGTAATGGGGTTCAGAATTATGTTCGTGCCAGCACATCAAGCTACCCTAAACTGTCAAATTTTCCCAATCAACTTTGAACCTTATACTTTAGCGATAAAGTTGAAAATCTAATAAACAAATTTGACAGATTGTAGTAGCTTTATGTGCTGGCGTACTAAATCCATGGTAACAGGTAGCGCTTCGATGTCCCTGCCACCGTGTATTTCGTTCATGTACAATCCATGAAACATGCATGAGCGAGTAAAATACGATTTTTATAAACATACTCTGACAGCTTAAGCTTTTCAGGAACCCTCGTGCCATCCGAGACACGGGCGAGGAGGTCGGAAGTGTGCGTGTGTGTGTTACTGACGCTACTCGTCTTTACGCACACATTCACAGCATGTTTGTGCTCTTAGTTATCACAAAAAAAGCGCGCGTCGCTTCGACATCCTAACTTCCTTACTATCTCTTCTTAACTAATATTATAAATGCGAAAGTAACTCTGTTTTTTTGTTACCTTTTCACGCCTAAACCACTGAACCGATCATCCTGAAATTTTGCATAAACGTTGTCAGGTGTACAGAAACGGACATAGGGTACCTTTTATCCCGAAAAAAGTGCTGTTCCTGAGGACAACAACAATAACGTTATTATGACAGTAGATGGCGCCACGTGTCTTTCGAATCAAAAACAGGACAACGTGTGTCGGGTGAGCTAGTAAATAATAATACTGTTCTTATTCACCTACCTACTTTCTGCCAAGTTATATCATGGCTCATAAATAAGATATTCAAACGGCATAAGTACTGAGAGTACGAGAAACTGGGCAGCACAACATCTATCCTGTCCGTCTAATAAACTGCAACAATTTAAAACATCTCTCCCAAAACCACGGATACGTAATTTTTACTTTTCAATTTTACTTTACTGCATGAAAATAGTACCGAAGCTATGTGATTTGTTTATACCACAGAACACGTAGGAACACGTAGACGCCTTGGCAGCCGGTGTTAGTTGGCATTGTCAACACTTTCCATACAAACCAAGCGTGTCATCGTTTACTCGCACTACGACACAAATGACATATAGAATCAGCTTTGTTAAAAGCCTAAATTTCTTAAATTGACCTACGATTTCTGACAAATGCTTGACTGGTCTGGACACTGGACTAGTCCGGTCCAGGTCCACTCAAATCTGTGTTTTTCACTCAAAAGACCATTTTAGACACTAATTTGCATGGTCTTCACTTGGTCTGGACCATTAAAGACACTTTGACCCCTGAGTATGTTTCGCCATTTCTTCGCAGCGGTAGTCAGATAAGAAATATCGACTGCATCTTGCTTATTATTTATTTATTTTTATTTTTTTATACTATTTACAGACTAAACACTTCCATTTCACTTAATTTTCAAATGGCGGTCCGTGACAACTTAATGCTCAATGCACTTTCGGCCCTACGAATTTTATTAGTAACACTGGCTGGCTGGCTGGCTGGCACTTATAGTAACACTGGCTGGTAATATTTGTTGTTGGTTGATATTCGAAAGTTGCGACTTATATGTCGAATAGAATAAGAAGAATAGATGGTTTTTCTCAAGATAGAAATAATTTTGATATTGACGATGTTGCAATAAGATTCTCCTAAACAATATATTAGTTAAAACTAATAAGGTCTTTCAGTCAAAACTGTGGAGATCCCGGCTGGATCTTCACAGTACTGTCTTCTCTAGACGTTCCAGGTGCGGGGTGCGGAGATTCAGTGCTCTGTGGTTTATTTCTTGGCAGGACGACGCTTCGTTTCGCTGTAGTAAGCTCTTTCATATCGTACGGAGCTGATTTTATGGACTGTTTACGTTTAGTTGGGATCGTTTTTTGTTTTTTGTTCGATGGCAGGTACATGTTGAAGATTGGCGGCCAGTGTGATTGGTTTTTTGTTTGCGATTCAAAATGGTATTGTTTACGATACCGTCTGCCTGGTTCTATTTATCTGTCTGCATGAGTTACGAATCTACGAGTATGTTTTAAATTGTAGGTAAATGTTTTATACGGACAATAAGGACAAGCTAAAGACTATTTCATATATTTCAGAAATCAAAAGATTCCTATTCCAGCACACTACAAAAGAGTTTTGCAATGTTATCGCCTGACTAATGAGGCTTCATCCGAACTGCTTGTTCTGAATCCGTTAGCACCGGTATTATGTCCTAGATTCAGAATTATTCACCGAATAAATCCCGATGGGTTTCAGATGTCAATTGTCAGTTTCAAAATAAAAATGAAAGTAACCGCCTAAAAGTAAAATTAAAAGAACTACTCTAATATGTAATAGTCGGACTTTTAATTAGCTGCAGTAAAATAACAGCTTATGTGTTACTTAAATGACTGAAATTGGCGTCTTTTTGTTTTTTCGCGGCCATCAACGAAATCTTGTTTTTCTAGTACAGAATAGTGTAACAAACGAAACTTATTTGACATGCATATCTCTAAACTCAGTCCGAAATGAGTTATTAAGAAGTGTCATTTTATTGCAGCTAATTGCTTACAGGAGAAAATAAATCCAAACTTCTTACTGCTTTTTCACAAGACAGGGAAATTAATATTTTACTAAATTGTTTACCAATTTAAATTACCAGAATAATTATTTAAAGCGCAATTGTTATTCGTTCGTCAATGATAAACAATTAATTTCTACTTTATTTTTACTACGGATATAGAGTCGTCGTATGGCTACAGATTTTATGGTGTATTTAGTTATTATATTAATACAAAAACTTTTGTCCAACAGTGAAATCAATGACATCAACCTGGGTCTCTTAGTGGAAGTGTGGAACAAAGGCGTCATCTGGGACAAAGCGCTCGGCTACCACTACCTGCCTCTCACTTCCGTCGCATATAACGAGGTAAGATAGAAAGAGATAAACATAGTGTAGTTATAGAGCGTAGAAATAATTAAATATGTGGCAGAGACAGCGAGAAACTAAAATAAATGTTTAATATTTATAGTCACGATTCCTAGGTATGCTAAAAATAGCATTTTACTTATTTATTTTACCATTTATGTATACACATATTATATAAACAGACTAGAAAAATAAACAGAAAAATAGCTACAAGCTACAAAGGTGATGCTTATTTCTAGAGAAATCTCTTCCAGCATACCTACGAAAGGATAGAGAGATGTACCTAGACAGAATCAAAAACAATAAGTGAATTGTTTTAAATCAAAACAAATAATATGAGAATATACTTACATACATTTATATACTTCTAAAATAAACATCACTAGAATGTTAACAATCTATATATTTTATTGTGCATATAACTATAGTTTTTATTGCGCGTTTCTTTTTAACCCAATTCGCTTTATTAAGCCGACATACCTTCGCCACTGGCAGGTTGTAAATAAGTTCCTTATAATATCCACTACCATCATCTACAAAGGCTTTTCCCAACTATGTTGGGGTCGGCCTCCAGTTTTCCTCGTCCAAGCGAAAGTTCTTTAAATAAAAAAAAAACCGACTTCAAAAAAAAACACTACGGGGTGAAAAATAACTTTAATTTCGGAAGTCGGTGTCTTTGGATCTGTATTTTAGTTTTTTGCCACCGACTTCCGAAATTAAAGTTATTTTACACTTTGTAGTGTTTTTTTTGGAAGTCGGTTTTTTTTTTGTTAAAAAGTTTTTATTTACCGCTTTTTAGTGGGTCTGTTTATAATTTATCTAAGTTACAATAGCCTAATGTCAATTTGCTTATCGCCTTTACCAAAATATTGCTTTTCCCGATGCAGGGAAATTCATTGTTGAGAGTTCTCCTGGTATTTCACCATCAGCTCCATGTCACCATTCGCATTGTGACACAAAGTATGGGTATCTATAACATAAAGGCTCTTAGGCTAGGCGCGAATCGCGCGCGATACAAAGTCACCGCTCGTTGCACGACTTGCGGTGCCTTTGTGTCGCACGCGATTCGCGTCGCGTGTCGCGCCTGTTTGTAGGAGCCTTAAAGATGTTCTGTTCTGTCGCTGAAAATCAGCGCTGGGGCTCTGTCTCGCATAAGGTCGTAGCATTATGCTGAGCGATGACCGTTTTGCGTGGATGTGACTCATATCTTTTTTTGTTTGTGTTCTTTCTCCAAGAAAAAAAAAAAACTTCTTGTTTTTCTGTTAAGAAGATAAATGAAAAGTGTCTTCTTGTCTGCTAATGAAAACAAGAAACTCCTATCACCAAGTACGGCGATTAAGGCAATTCCATCTTAAACTGCTCCATCCATGTACCGTACCGATTATTAGGTTTATGTTCAGCGCTGAAAGTTTACGAGCTGTAAATTCGAGTGCAAGTAGTTTATGCTCCAACATAAGTTACTGAAGTAAACTAACTGAGTTAGGAACATTACCTACATGTGTGTATATTGGCTGTAAACAAGGAACCTATCACTGTTAATGCTCCAGTAAACATATAATGTTTTTATAGAATATGGCGTCGCGACGGCAGTATTGTTTAGTCAGACTCATTGCTACTTCAGAAAAGCAGGAAAACTTTGAAGGCTCTATTAAATCTTTTGTAATATGTATATTACTGAAGTATGTATAGGTAGTAGGTGCTGTATTTAAACAAATTACAATAAGTATATAATATACCTAACACTGTCTCTTCTAAAACGACCATCTGACCCTTATATTTTAGGGCGGCTTCTTTATGGTGGCTAATCCGAATGGTTACCACTTTTTTGGGCACAATTTTTATACATACTCTATATACTTAATAAAGTATACAAAAAATTGTTGAAAAACACGATGAAAAGCGATCACGTTTTGAACCAGCAAAAAGGCATTTGGCGGGTGTTATTATTATTTATATAAAATAGCTAAAATTACATTTATATTTATATCCATTAGTAACAAAAATAAGCCTAATTTAAAGTTGTATACTTTTGAATTGGCCACCCTGTGTGTATTTGGTCGAGATAAATTATTATACAAAGATGCCTTCTCTTATGTTTTTGCACAATTTCAGGTATTTCCACTAGACCAAAGGAGGCTTTCAAAATAGTACTTTTTCATGTAGCCCAATAGTCGTTTGTGTGTCATACTGGAAAAACAAGCTAAAACGTGTGTAAAATATAATAAGCATACCAACGCAGCTCACTGCCTTGTACCTACTCAGTAGAAATCAATAAGTATTTATACACAGTCTTTCTTGTCGACAGAACCGAACGTCTTAAATTCTTGAGAAAGCCAATTCTTTGGTACTGATTGTGATTGCTTGTAGTGTGTGTAATGAGGTTTCAGAAAAGAGAATGTTGTTCTTGATTTTTTTTGGTCTGTATCATAGTAGGAGGTATTAGAAAACATCTCTATTATTATTTTGATTGTATTTTGATTGCCTCGTTGGTCTAGTGGTCGCAATCGCTACTGCTGAGCACGAGGTCCTAGGTTCGATTCCCGGATCAGACAAAATGTTATTGGGTTTTTTTCCATCTGGAATTTCTCAGTAGCAACCCGGAGTCTGGATTTGTGCCTGGTTGATGGCAATAGGCTGACCCCCTGTTACATGGACTTCAACATAAGTGGCGAAATGTGAGTGTAGTATAGGTACTCGCCTCTGCTAAACCCTTACGGGGAATAATGCGTGATGTTATGTTATGTGCTATTTGTACCCCGCAATCGAGAAACTTTCTCACAAGATAAGATGGTAGAAAGGTACAGAACAAATTAAAGAAATTACACTTCGAATAGATGTTTAACAGATACTCCGAGGGCGTTCCAAATCAAACTATCACCCTACATCTTCAGGGAGTATGAAACTATGCACCAGTCAGAATTGTACCCGCTAATATTAAATTGGGTAGTTTCAACGTTCCAAAAACTTCGAACGCGTTCAAAATTTCGCTATTAGCCAGAAAACACATTTGTTAAAAATGTGCTTTGTGTCAAATCTGTTTCGCGGCAGAAATAGGTTTTAGACATCAATTGGTAAACAATTGAAACCAAATAATGAGGAAACCAATTACCGAGTGATCGATATCAAGAAGAGAGAGAGTCGATCGAAGGTACGCTTGCCGCGGTTGGTTCGTGGATGGGTGACCATCCATTACATATCGAGACCCCTCCGTACCTCGGAAAGCACGTTCAACCGTTGGTCTCGGCTCCCATTCGTAGATACACAGACAGACAGACAGTCGTTACCGGTTGTCAGAAGTTAAAAACTGACAACCAGTCTTACCAAGGGGTATCGTGTTACCCAGAGGCTGGGTTGTTGAGGTTAGATTAGAGGCAGTCGCTCCATGAAAAATACTGGGGCCTGAGTTCACCAAAATTCAAACCACCGTTTTAACAGTTGGTTTATGTCATATCTCCAATTTTTAAATATAGAACTGATTAAATATTTAATAAGTTGATTTAAATGTTAGTGAACACTACGCTGGATGTATTCATCTGCATCCGGTTAGATTGGAAGTCGACACCAACATAGTTGGGAAAAAGCTAGGTAGATTGATTGAATTGTGATCAAGAAAATACAGGCGTAATAAATACTCTTTTGTTTCAATCCTCTTAGCACGAGAAAAGCAACGTTTTTAAAAACGGACCGCGATAATTAAATAACACACGGATACGTTGAAACTCCCGTTTAGTAAGCTTTTACTGAACAATGGATGTTAATTTTCATGGAAATCATTGTTAAGCCCGATATATGGGGTAGGTACCCACTTTACTATGGTACGCAAATTGTACCGAATTTGCATACATAAAGGCTGTAAGCGGGATTTTCCGTGGCGTCGACACAGCATCGCTTACCGGACGAGATTTTTAATGAATACCGACTAACAAGTTGGGGGTTTTAACTGAATGTAATATTACAGGGGTTGTACAAAGTCGGATGTTGAATCATACGTTAAGATTAAACTATATCGGTTACTGAAACCTGATTCAGGGGGAATTTCACCAATGACTCTAAACGTAATCAGTACCTATACCTAAACCGCGTTCAAGAGCTGTCAGTTTCATTTTTTTATTGTTGTCACTGAAAGCTCTTGAACGCGGTTTAGATGTGCTTATCTCGATCAGTTTCATTGGTGAAATTCGCCCTTAATGTCTGTTCAGATAATCTATTGCTTATTGAGTTTTACTTTACTTATAAGTGGATTAATTTGAAACGCTCAAAACTACGACTTCACAACCATTATTGGCATAATATAGTACGGTCAGTGCTCTGCATTACCTGAACCCTCTTAAAAGGAAGAAGAGGGGAAGAGAGGTCGGGTTATGCAGGGTTGTACAAATTGCCAAGTCACAAATAATGTCTAAAAGGATATCCTCGTCAGGCATTCTTTGGGGTATCCAAAAGATTGCCTCACGGGGATATTTTATACTTTAATATATCACAACTTATTAATTAAATTAGTACGTATAATATTCATTTTATGTACGTTTTTACCAAGTACCTCTTGCTGTCTTTATATATTACTAGCGGCGCCCCGTGGTTTTACCCGCATAAGTGTCGATCCCGTGGGAATATCGGGATAAAAACTATCCTATGTCCTTCCCCGGGATGCAATCTATCTCTCTGCCAAATTTTATCGAAATCCGTTCAGTGGTTTAGGCGTGAAGAGGTAACATACAGACAGACAGACAGACAGACCGACAGACAGACCGACAGACAGAGTTACTTTAGAATTTATATATAATATTAGTATGGATTGATTTATGCAATAATAATATTCTGCGTTAATATAGCCACTAGCTGGAGGGGCCCGTGGCTAAATAATAACAGCCGCACAGGTCGAGCGATCAGATTAAGCTACGCTTGCCGCGGTTGGTCTGTGGATGGGTGATCTTTATATACCGAGACCTCTGCGTGCCTCGGAAAGCACGTTAAGCCTATGCTCCCGGCAGTCATTCGTGAGTCTTTGACAGTCGTTACGGGTCAGAAGCCCGAAATTCTGACAACCAGTTTTACCAAGGGGTATCTGGGTGGAGGTCAGATAGGCAGTCGCTCCATGTTAAATACTAGTATTCAGCTGCATCCGGTTAGACTGAAAGCCGACTGCAAAAGGATTGGGAAAAGGCTAGGCAGATGATGAACATAGTCACTAACTAAAATTTTAATCTTCGGAACTACTGATTCGATTCCGAAAATTCTTTCACTAATGGAAAGCAACACCATTGCCGAGTGTCATAGGACATAGGAGAGCAGTGGTGGCCCAGTGGTCACGGACACGACTTACGAGTTGTAGGTCGTAGGTTCGAACCCAGACAGGCGCTTTACTTTGTGTAAGTTATTTCATCACCACTGCTCTCAAAACGGTGAAGGAAAACGTCGTGAGGAAACCGGCATGTCCTAGAACCAAAAATTCGAAGACCTGTGACATCCACCAACCCGCACTGGGCCCGCGTGGTGGATTACGGCCCACTCCCTCTCATTGAAAGGGGAACATTATAGGCTGATGATGATAGGACATAATATTTTATGTTAAAACAAGAAATTTCACGCGGATGAAGTCGCAGACAGAAGCTAGTTGTGGTAAAACAAAAATACTTTTATTTATTTTTTAAACTACACAAACTTACCCAAATGTCGGTATAGTTTCATAACGAAAATGCATCGCACTAAAATTATTACAACTACGTTATAAAAGTACATTCCGCACGTCAGAACGTCGGACCGCTTCGACGTGAAGCGGTAATTGTCGGAAGCAGCCCAGTCATCAGCAGTCAATTGATCAGATTACCTATGAAATATTAATGAGAGTCGGTATTCACGCTAATGAGCTCATGACTGATTGATTCCAGTACTTTGCTAATTATTTTACGTCATTTCCAAATAGATATGGACGGGTTTTGCGGTTGATGTTGCGTTAGGTTAGTGTTTTGTTTTTTTAAATTGATTTCATGGATTTACCGATGAGTGCTTCAAAAACCATCATCGTTACAGCCATTTATTGATACTCACAGGGAATACAAACAGTAAAAAAAGAAGCATTTAAAACTAGGTTACAGTAAAAACAATAAAAAAAAAAAAAAACTTAAAGAAAGACTTGTGCGAGACCAAAAAGACTGCTATCTCAACATAATGCTGCGGTATTTGAAATATTAATAGGTACCGCATATATTAAAAACACTTTCGAAGAAATTTAGCGAAGAAAATGACTAAACCCAATGATTTCAAGAAGTTTCAAGTACCTAATAAATATCAATGACTAAACCAAATAAAGACTTAGCTAAAAGGTCCCAGCAACCAAAAAAAAAAATAGTTACTGCAGCGCTGCTATTCTGTTGTGATGCCACGGACACACCGGGTGTTGAGGGTGGAATGAGTGCTGAAAATCACCACACCACCAAATCACCACCTCGACATGAGTTGCCTAGGCTTACCTGGAACTCTTTAAATAGACTCCGGATCTATGTAGGTCGAAGCAAGGGCCCGACAGGGTCCATATTGATCTTTTACTTTGTAATACCATCTATGTAATACATATGGAATGCAATAAAGAATTGAGTATTGAGTATTGAGGAGAAGATTCACTGATGACTCCACTGTGGAGTGTTAATGTGGCACTATCCCACGAACAATTGGGCACTTCATATCGAGTCCAGTGTTTTCTGTTGCCTGTACGTTACAGGAACTGACGGAAGCTATTGAAGGTGCCATCCTCTTAGCCAAATTCTGGGCTAACTCTAGGTATATAGATTGCCATCGACACGCTAATAAGAAGAAAGACTTGATGTGTGACTAGATAGTGTGTTGAAAACATAACACAACTAATTTGATACGATAGAAGAAAATCATGAAGATACCTCTAAAAACTTTCTTTTTGCAATAAAAACCATACTAATATACATACAATCATTCTGATTTTTTGTTAGATTATTCTACAAGCACTAGTATTTTATTTTTTTAGTCAGAACATAAGATTTTTTGTAAATAAATAATTGCTTCATATTTTGCAATAAATTACTAGCGTTGTGTCATCGTGCTTCTCTTTCTTTTCTATGCAGTCCGACAGTGACCTCGCTTTAGGTCATGTAGTCCCCTTAAACTGCAAAATTAAAATGTTCAGTTCCAATGCAGGTACCTCAATTCGCTGCGTATTCCTGTTTTCATTCGTATTACCAGAAGGCCAGCTTAAAAGCAGAATATTCATCCTTCGGGAGTCTTTGCATTTGCATTTCATTATCCATTTATTCCTGGGGGGTAATTGGTACATGTAAATGGAATGAGAGGGAATTTTCGTAAAGTTTGGTATTCATATTCTTGGAGTGTAATGAGGATGCCTGGAGGGGCTCGTGGCTAACTGATAACAACCGCACGGATCGGTCGAAGGTTAGCTACTCTTGCCGCGCCGCGGTCATTTCTTGGACGGGTAACCATCCATAAGATATCCTTTCCGCGTCTAGGAAAGCCGTTGGTTGCGGCATTCGTAGATCTTTGACATGATCGGTTTTGTTACAGGGTATCGTATCGTACCAGTAAATGGGTTGTGGAGGGCGTATAGGCAGTTGCTCTATGTAATCACTGGTATCCAGCTGAATCCGGTTATACTGGAAGCCGACCCCAACTTAGTTGAGAACAGGGTAGGCGATGGTGGCGGATTCGTTACTAAATCTTACTTTGGAGCCTTTTGTAACCTGTCCATGGTGTAACTCAGTTCTGTTTTACAGCATTTTTGCAGTTGCGTTTTAAGAATTGTTGCATGCTAAAATCTACAGCATTGCGATTTTTCACGGGTATCTACAATATCCCGTATATTATATCAAGGTAATGAATCTGAATGTGTTCTGCTGCAATCTTCTTCACTAGGCAGCAACTTATGATAGATTTGACCGTCACAAGATGATCGTCATGAAAGTGGTGACCGTCTTTTAACTTTTATGGCAATGACAGCCGCAACAGCAATCCTCATTTATGTTCTGACTAAGTCTCCCATAGTCTCTTTTAGAAAAGAGACTGACCTCTGACTTTGTTTCGGTTGTTCTTCTCAGAGTCCGGTGTTTCCTACCTGGAAACACCGAACTCGTCTAGTTTTAAAACATAATTATTTTGTATGTGTAAGTGCCAATTTCACCAATAAAACTGAACGCAATCAGCACGTCGAAACTGCGTTCAAGAGCTGTCAGGGCCAATGTTCCAAAATAATGATGACACTGACAGTTTTAGTGGGTTAGCGCCCAACATAACTGCACTATCTCCCCGTGGTATTGTAAAACACGAATGAGCATGTCTCCACGATAAAAAAAAAAAACTCAAACTCGTTTTAAATGTGCTGAACGCATTCAGTTTCATTAATGAATTCCGCCCTGAAAGTATACAAACCTACTTCCAAAAATAAAATATCACTTAATTATATATTGTTGTTCCAGTCGGACGGTGGGGGGCGGTGGGTGGAACTTGAGGCGCAGGTGATGATGCGAGGTGGCGCTGTCGTCGGCACCACCGGCCCCACTGGCAATGCTTTGCTATTGGACTGCAGGTTCGAGCCGCCCTTCGGTAAGTACTCACACATAATCATCTACTATTGTCCATTCTGTGCATATGACCTCATTACGTATGAATAAAAACACTGGCGATACGTGGATAGTATGAGTTCCAAAACGCCAAACAGACGAGGCACATACACAATACAGTAAAAAAAAAATAACCAGGGGCACATGAATCTAGATGAGGCTAGCGTAGAAATGTTTCCTCGATTATTTATAAAAAATTTGCTCTGCCATTCATTTCGACTTTCTGTTACGATGCACCAGAAGGTCTCTGACAAGACAGTGTTTAAAAGCTACACCGTCGTTTGTCAAATTTTTGTCCCTTATACTGATGGAGGAAAAGTTGATCGGTAAAAATGGGACAACACGAAATTGTTAAAAAAACAGAATGTATCAAATTGCTATGGTGCAGGAACAATACGCATAACAATACGAATGTCCAAGCATTTTTCGTCGGTTGGTTGGCAACACAGCTTTTTTTCGTAACGTACGCATACATTGAGGTTATTTTGCTACGTAGGTTTTGAATAATGTTTTTTTTTCAATACGTGTGTGTTAAGTAAACCATATTTCTGACTATTTACTCAATATCATTATGGATAAAGATATTTACTGTCTTTATATTTATCATAACATCACGCATGTAATCTCCTAAGGATAAGGTAGAGGTGTACCCATAGTAACATCCATGTTTCGCCAGTTATGTTTAAGTCCCATGGGACATATGACAAGTCTATGACTTGTCATAAGTCCCTTGGAAGCGAGCGTATTGCCATCAACCTGGCACAAATCCAGACTCCGGGCTGCTACTGAGAAAGTCTGCTGATGGAGCCACACAATAACACTTTAACCGATCTAGGAATCGAACCCAGAAACTCATGGTCAGCAGTAACGCTTGCGACCACTAGACACACGCCCATGTACCTAACCGGTAACTTACTCAAAAGTATACTGCAAGCAACATCCATACTTTCGTGCATTTGTATTCCTAGCATTAGACCCCGACACATTCACGTAAAGTCCCTAGTCCTATAAAGTATATTCTCAGACTTCCTATAGAAAATGAAATAGGATATTGACTATTAGGGTTTATGCAAAGTCGACAATTTTCTCTGGCAATGAATCTTGGGGACGATTTCCTTTAAGCCTTCCACAGCGGAAATATTGTGTCGGTGTAGATAAAATAAACTTTTTATATTTTGTTTTTGAGATATTATTCAAGTAGTATGCATAGTTTTAGTCAAGTTAGATATTCATTTTGTTATTTTTAGATTTGATTCAAGTAAAGTTGTATTTATCTTAGCATAAGCATAGCATAGTTTTTCAGTAAATATAGAAATTAGGATATTATATTTCTTAATGAATCTATAGGTATACTAACTGGTTGAATGCCGTAATTACAGAAACAATTAAAAAGTCATTGTGTCTCGCTTGGATCTACGTTCCGGGATTACTAGATTTACTAAGGGCTAATAATAAAGCAGAAGAGTTTGTTTGAACACGCTAATCTCTGGAACCTAGTCCGATTTGAAAAAATATTTTTGCATTTGATAGCCCAATTCTTTATTTAACATTACGCTACGACCCTTAGGAGCAGAGCAGAAGAAACACTAAGCGAAAAGGAAGTAATAGCGCGGGCGGTTGAATCGCATCAACCAATTTTTCAGACGGTCGAAGTCGCGAGCAGAAGCTAGTTAGGTATAAGTAGTCACTTATGTACAGTTTATTTTAATCCTACTTAATATTATAAATGGGAAAGTTTGTGAAGATGTTTGGATGTTTGTTACTCAATCACGCGTAAACCGTTGAACAGATTTGGATGAAAATTGGCACACAGATAGTTTATAACCGGGATTAACACATAGGATACTTTTTATCCCGATATTGCCACGGGATCGACACTTATGCGGGTGAAACCGTGGGGCGCAGCTAGTTATTAAATAAATAAAAAAACGTCATTAGAATTATAAAGCAGAGTCTTCACTGCGTGCTGCTGAAAAGAAAACAATTGCTAAGTGGCTACCCTCTTTTCCCAGAATCGCACAACTTTTGAAGAATATTCGAACTTCATTTAAACCGAACACAAAAGAACCCCTGCGAGTTTCCATCATAATTTATATGAGAATATTAAAGTAATCCCGATACTTTATGAAGAGCTTTCATAATTAACGCCATTTTAAGCTAATTATCGCGTCTTATTATATCGATATACACTCCCTTGTATATTTAACTCCCTTATGTATTATCTACTTTTAATAAGCGTTTTATTATAGGTATTATAAAATAATGGGTCATGAATTTGAAGCAACTTAGTATCTCACATTATCTCCGGTTCGGATAAGCTGAAGTGCACTTAAATTTCGTCGTTTGTTATAAACCAGATGTTATAGATGGTGAGCCTATTGCCATTTCATCATCTGCCTAGCCTTTTCCCAACTATGTTGGGGTCGGCTTCCAGTCTAAACGGATGCAGCTGAATACCAGTATTTTACATGGAGCGACTGCCTATCTGACCTCGACAACCCAGTTACTGGGAAATACGATACCCCTTGGTAAGACTGGTTGTCAGACTTTCGGGTTTCTGACTACCCGTAACTACTGTCAAAGATCCACGAATGACAGCCGGGACCAACGGCTTAACGTGCTTTCCGAGACACGGAGGGGTCACGGTATGTAGGTATAGATGGTCACCCATCCACAGACCAACCGCGGCGAGCGTAGCTGGTCTGTGGAGCCTATTGCCATTTACTAGGGCACTAGTACCGTCTCTGGGCTGCTACTGAAATAATCAATCAATTAACACAGCCTGCTGCAGTCCACTGAGAGACCAGAGAGCAGTGGTGGCCAAGTTGTAACGGCCGCAACTTACGAGTTGTAGGTCGTAGGTTCGAACCCAGACAGGCGCTTTACTTTGTGTAAATTATTTCATCACCACTGCTCTCAAAACGCTGAAGGAAAACATCGTGAGGAAACCGGCATGTCCTAGAACCAAAAGTTCGAAGACATGTGACATCTGCCAATCCGCACTGGGCCCGCGTGGTGGATTACGGCCCACTCCCTCTCACCGAGAGGAGGCCTGTGTCCCAGCAGTGGGAACATTAAAAGGCTGATTATTGTATATATTATATATACTGCAAACACTGTCCTCTGCTTTCCCCATCCAGTCTGTCCCAGGCACCTTTTTAAGGTCGTCGGTCGCCTAACTGCAAAATTACTGACGGAAATCTCAATGACAGTTTGCCCCACCTAAGTATCAAACCCAGGAACTTATGTTCACTTGCGATCACTAGCCTAACGAAGCAGTCTGTTGTGAGTTTGCCAAGTTTAATTGAGCTATGCGAGCTTTTGTCTTCGTGCTTCGGAGTAATGAAGCTCTAGCAACTTTCCTTTCTTAAACTTTTTAATACCATCTTTTCAACGCTTAGCTGGAGCATTAGACGCAAGAACCAAAACCTAATAGTAAGGAACTGTTAAAACTTTCATTTGCAATTTCACTAAGAAACTATACGTTACATACACACATAAATATTCCCGCACCCTTGATCTTGTGCCTATTTCCAACCCACGAAGGGGGAATGAGATAGAATCTAACTGAAACAATGTGAAACTTCAATGGTAAAACATTATTGTGACCCAGGACCCTTGTCACGAAAACTGGAGTAATGGGCCCAAGGAGGCGTAAAAATAGTTTGTGGTTTCTTCAGGACATTTCGTATCCCATAATCGATAAAGGAAAAGATATAAAGGAAGAGATATAAAGTCAAGTTGGCACAAATCTCAAATGTGTCGGATTGGCGCCTGGTTGGCTGGTTGAGCGTTGGCACGCTACATGTCCTGATTTTCGGGAATCTATGGTTAGGTCGGACTAGTAAATGAGAGTTATGGTGTCTCATGGTTTATTTCACATTCTTACAAGTCGTTCTTGTTTATGGATTGGCAGAAAAATCATTTTGTAGGCCATAGTCATAAAAAAGTATTCCTAAGTAAAGTTAAAAATGTGAAGTTCTGTGAATATTTTTGTTACCTACTCTCTCTTTTCCTAATTGGTCTCTTTTTCTGAGTATCGTAACTCCGTTTCAATTTATTAACGATTTTTCTCCTTCTGTTACGATCAGTATTTCGAGTTTCAATCTCAACCACACACAAATGGCTGAGCTGATTTCCTGTGTACTGGATAGAAATCCAGGATACCTATAGTCTACTTATCTTTGTATCATAAGATACATCTAAAACGGGTACACGCGAGTAAATCTACGAGCAAAGGCAAGTAAAAGAAAAAAAAAAAGAGTTTTTAAAATCAGTACAGAATTCATGAAAATATCGATGAATATATCAAAAAAAAAATACAGATAAACATAGAACCTCCACCTTTATAGATAGTAAGCATTACTGCCCTTCATGAGAATATATCCGTTAAGAGTTTCCACTTTTTCTTCATTTTCGAGAAAATCGCAGAAGGTGATCCAATTTAGTTTGGAGTAACAGACCCTGGCGATCTATTTTCTTTGCTTTTCCATTATGTTATCTGATGAGATCACATCTGAAATAGCCACTTAGAAAGTCATTTACTACCTTATCTTTTATTCGGAGCATTAAAAACTTTTAGGTCACTTGAATTGTTAATGTTAAAGGGCTTAATGAAATAGAAACGGCGGAAATAAATGCTACCGTTATGAATTTTTTTTTGTCCTATATTGAACTTTAAAAATATCACTTTTGGTTTTTTCTCTGGTTCCATTCTTTAGGCAATCGTGATCCAATCAGAATCAGAAAAAACGATTCAGAACTGGAACAAACAATTTTAGAACGCAGCCATTAAAAAGTTAACGAAAAGGAAACAAAAGATATCCAGCCAGAACGCGTCGTCGCTAGGACGAGACAGTTTTTTATTTTTGTCCACAATGTACCAAACATTAGGCGCCGTCTGGGCGGCTATGTGAGACTCGTGGGCGAACGCTTCGGTGCGCGGGTGCCAAGGTCGATGTGTCACGTGACCAACTCGGCGACCGCCCGACCGATAATGAATGGACAGCCGCGGACAGCCTTATTACGTCTATGGCTGGCTGTAGACGATTTGGCGCGAAATGCCGCGCGTTCTATTTTTGAACGTGTGTTTTCTTTTTAATTGTGGCAATATGGATGAAGTTATGGCGAGTTGCCTGTTCTATTTATTGAGCGGGCAAAAAAAGGGATTGAACCATTATTTCAGTTTTTATCGGGGTATGGGCCTCTCGCGTGGTGGATTACGGCCCACTCGCTCTCACTGAGAGGAGGCCTGTGTCCCAGCAGTGGGAACGTTATAGGCTGATTATGTATGGGCCTGCTCTAGGCATCGATTTCGTTTGTTGCAAAGCGATTGATGAGGTTCATGAAGGAACGAGCGTTCCCAGACAATGCTTGTTCACTGTTGTTTTGAAGGCTGTCGGTTATACTTAGTTGACATGATGCTGGCACAGAGTTCCACACTTTGGCTGTGTAGGTAATATAAGGTCCCATTATTAAAATAGATGGACAAACTTTTAGAAATCATTCAGACCACCAAAATAAGGACGATGGTAAAAAATATATATAAGTTACAAGAAAAATGATCAGCTAACGAAAATACACTAATGTGCCGGCAATTTATTATTTTAGGTCAAAATAAAATCATTTTAATCAGTGTTTTTTTTGCTTGGATATCTTTATGTGTTAAAATTGGTCCATCTATTTTAATGGGACGCTGTATACTAATTATTCAAAAACAAAATAATTTCAAATCAGTTTTTAGAACCGAAGTACCCATGTAGGTTATCAATGGGTTCCATTACTGTCAGTGTTCAAAAAAACTCGCAAATTAATAATGATTTTACTATTGCCAATTTCGCTAGTTCTTCTTCAGACATGGTAAAACGCAATCACGCGTCATAATATTAAACTTAATTATAAAATATCATTCATCAAATCCGTGCCCCACATTGCAGACATAATTACAAAACATGAGGTAAAAAAGCATGGCATAAAAGCTATATATTGGCAGTGGGGTGGTTCCGTACGTCAAAATTGATGGATTGTGGTCGTATTAGGCAGTTCCTGTACTCGTACATTTATGATAAATCGAGGGTCACCAGACGATTAAGCTCGAAAGGGGGAGATAAGTCGCAGTGTTAGTGTAGAGGCTATAAAATATGTGCTTTTAAATGTTTTGTTAGAGTGAAGGTTGGCAATCTTATCTAGAAGTACCCCTAAATCAATAGGTCAGTGCTGTATACCATACGTTAACTATTTTCTCCCTCTATTTATTTTAAACAATCAGTAGGTACAGTCGAGTTCTTTCTTAATATCTGCGCATGTTCATGAATAAAAAAAAATATATAGGCAATGGTAAGTTTCATGTACTTTTCTGTATTCTGAGGTTTCATAAAACTCTAAACAGCTTTGCCTTACAATAAATTTTAAACAATCTGCGACATCATAAATATGTGAGTACCTACATTATATCAATACCTAATACCTATTGCTACAGACAAAGACTCGAAAAATTGTGCGCAATCCCTTGTTCAAATTATTATTTAACCCAAAGTTAGGTTCACAAATATCTATGCAATTTTTCTATGAAAAATATCTTGACAATTTGACGTCTCGAGTTGTTGTCTTAAATTCTTTGAACAATCTCTTTACAGAAGTATATCCTATTGTAATATTTTTCCTTGAAAAAAATTCAATTTGAAGTTGTCTGATAAGACATCCCTCAACGGCAACATTGTATTATTACTCGTACTTCTGCTCCGACAAGCAAAAATAAATTTAATGGTAAAGGCCATTTAGTTGAATATTCAAAGCTGTATAGATATTTACGAATCCTAGGTTGCACCAATTAAATTGAAATCTAGAGTATTTAGATATTTATGTTCCGAAGAGTAGTCAGATGTTTTTGACTGCGCTACAGTAACATACTTATTAGTGTTGCCTAACTATCGATAGTTTTTTTTTTCTCTCTCTCTTAGTTGTCTTAGTCTCTCTTTTAGTTGATCTATTGATAGTTGACCTTGAAAACTAGTAACAAATTTTTTTTTTTTTAGAAGTTGCCCCACACTCGGAATTTTTCCTGTATTGTGGGTGCGTTTAAATTCACGTAGACAAACAGCCAGACCCGAAATAACTACTTGTACGTCATACAAATATTTGTTCCGTGCGGGAATCGAACCCGCGACACGCAGCGCAGCAGTCAATCGCTTAACCACTGCGCCAACCGTGCTGTCGTCAAACAATATCGATAGGGCTATCGATAGTATTAGAATTTTACAATACTATTCATAGTATCAATCGTCAGACATGAGTTATACTAATGAAGAGTATTGGAATCGATAGTATTGAGTTGTGATACTACTGATACTATCGATACCATCACTATAAAAGTGTGTTTTACAACAATTAATAGCGTTATTATCGATAGTATTAGAACTATCTATTGACAAAATGCGTGCACTGATTGGACAGGTCCGCTCAATCTGTGTGGTTCTTTCCTCAAAAGACCATTTCAGACACCAATCTACATGGTCTTCACACGATCTGACCAAGATTTTGTCTGGATTTTAAAAGAGACTGTGACTTCTGAGTTTGTTTCGGCCTTTCTTCTCAGAATAGTCAGATAGGAAACGCCGACCTCATCTAGTTTAAAAAAAATTATGATTGACGTGTAAAAGTGTTTGTACAAACCTACTTACAGAAATAAATCATTTATAATTTATCGATATTTGCCTGCCTGGCCTGGGGTAAAAATATCTAATAGTCGCAAGCGCGACTAATGAGCGTGAGGCCCAGCAGTCGCGCTTGCGACTACGAGACCAACAGTAGGTAAATACTTGGTATTCGAAGCGATTATTTCTGTTCAGAACGGTAGTTCACCTAAAGTCATTCTAAATCAAACCAAAAGCGCTTTAATAAATGAGTAGGCTATATTCATCAATGGACATTTGGTACATTTCAAACTAACGTCAAATTAACAGTATTGGCGAAACGAGACTAAATATATGAAGATCGAAAAAGGTTCGTAACACTATTTTTGTTTAGGTATTTTGTTATAATGGCATATCAGGAAGTAGCTGATTCGTATACCTTTTTTTTTTCGTTATGTTCGAGGGGAAACCTTCAAAAGGCACCCGATCTCCAGGGAGGGAGGTCGGGGAGTGTGGGATTTTTACCTCACTAAAACCACTTTTATATCATAGTTGCATCCCGCGATCTCTTCCGCATAAGTCTCGATCCCGTGGGAATATTGGGATAAAAAGTACTGTGCCAAATTTCATCGAAATCCGTTCAGCCATTTAAGCGTGAAAGCCTAACAAACAAACACATAAAAAAAAAATCTCTTTATACTAAATCCGTTCTAAACAAACTTAACCTATCTTAAGACCATGAAGAACATAAAGGCATAAAGGCATAAACATAAAGGGCTAAGGAAGGAACACGGGTGGGTTTTAGTCAGTAAGAGTCTGACACTCCCTTCCGCTCCACCCAGAGCGGGAGGGGTCATTTGATGATTTCCCATCCGCAAAAAAAAAAAAAAAAAAGACTATGAAAATGTACCATATATTCTGACAAAAAAAATATTATGATTGTTATACAAACAGTAATGTTTTTTCTCTTTGTAATATAATATATTAGTTTAGAAAACTGATTATCAATATATTCAAACTTTGACAGTATCTAAGTAGACAATCGTAGCATTGAATGGAGCCAGCTGTAAGTTCCGATTTACTATGCAATGCTTTAAAACTCGTAAATACATTTCTTGAGGCATGAACGCGCAACGCTACGCTATCCTCCCATACCTACTGTAATTTGAAAATATTGTGAAAGCCAATTATTTTTAAAAAGAGTAACCGTGGAGTTTCTTGCCGGTTCTTCTCCATAGGAAACGACCAATTGGAACCGTGCACCTAGCTTCTGACGTTTCTTAAGTGCCCATGTAGGCTTATGTGAAATAAAATATTTTGATTTTGATTTTGAACGTAAGCATAATTATGGAGACACGCCTCCTCTCTTCGAGAGGCAGTGGGGTATCATCCACCATGCAGACCCACTGCGGGTTGGTATATGTCACAAATGTCTTCGAATTTTTGGTTCTGGGACATGCTTGTTTCCTCACGATGTTTTCCTTCACTGTTTTGAGAGCAGTGGTGATGACATTATTTAACAAAGTAAAGCGCCTGCTTGGGTTCGGACCCACGTCCTATAAACTAGTAAGTCGGGGCCATTTCCACTGGGCTACAAGTGAAATAAGAAAAATGGGTGAGTTGACATTCCAACAATATTTCCAACTTACGTAATTTTCAAGCTGTTAATCCATTCATAGCCTTTACCCTTGGCCATGTGAAACAGAATCCCGTAACAATAATATCCAGTTTCATTTTAATAACGCCAAACTTTCCGACAGCCTGCTTCAGGAAAAAGATTTTCATTTAATTTTGCTACTCTGATAACCGAAGTTTCTGCCAATTATAAATGGATCCATTTATTTTTTATGCAATTTGATTATGCGGATTGAATGTTGAAAAGATTTGTCTTTTTCGAAAGTTATTATTTTGATACAGGCAGCGGAGGCGCGGAAATTGCCGTGTGAAAATAATTAAGGTTGAATTTTTAAATATAGCAATCACGTGTTTTTACCGCTCAGCTTTAAAAAATGCTTGAAAAGATTGATATTTAAAAATAATATTTTTGGTTTTGCACTAACGTACTCGTACCTTCGAAGGCCCTTGAGCGTAGTACCAAAAAGAAATACGTTCTTTTTGAGTGAAATACTCACTTCAATAAAATTAATGACATCATTAACTTTCCACCTCCTTTTTGACTCAGTAAAAAAAGCAATCCTTCGAGTAACTTTTTTTTTTACAGGTACTTCGAGTTACTGTTCTTTCTCGTACCTACTTGTATCGGTTCGATTTCCAGTTCAGACAAGCAGCTATTCAAAACTGTTTGAATGCAGTCTTACTTACTTTCAAAAATAATTGAAAATAATTTAAACACAATCATAAAAATATAAAAAACTAAACTATTTTTTATTTTCTAATTGAATATTTCTTTTGAGTTAAAATTGGTAGCTACAATAAATTTAGGTTATTTAGTTACCCTACTCATACTTCAACTTTCCTTCATAAGTGTGCTTTGATATACGTAGGTAGGTAAATAGAAAATCGACATCCGCCTTGTCTCCGCTTTCTCAAATAGGTACTCTATAGAAAAGTAGGGAAGTGGGTGAAAGGAGGGTGCACCGTCTAATCAATGTATTGTACTTCCCGTGTGGGTACATGTGTCCTACATTATTGTATTAGGGCGCTTGTATATAGAGATACAAAGTGAGTCTGTGCATGTGTGTTTGTATATGTGCGTTGCTCTATCAATGTCCATTAGTAGGAAGGTAATAGAAAAAGGTTGAGGTACATTCTTTGTAATATATCGTCTCAGGATTATATAAAGACTGGTCTCATCTAATACTGCATTGTACTAACAAAACAAAAATAAATACAATGATGTAATAAGGGAGATTGCGTACCTATGAGTTATGTTCTAAAATAAACTATAATTGATGCACAGGTCTCTTTTATAACATTTAAGTCATCAAACTGCCTAGCCTTTTGCCAATGTTGGGGTCAGCTTCCAGTCTAACCGGATGCAGCTTACTACCAGTATTTTACATTGAGCGACTGCCCATCTGTCTCTGACTGTAAATCTGACCACCACAACCCAGTGGGGGTGGTGGGGGTTGATATAGGTTTATTAATGAAGTTGATTAATCTTTCTAGAAAATTCAATGTCGAAAGTTCTAATTGCGAGCTTTTAATCTTATAAAAATAGTATATTAAATATATAACCATAACCATAATCAGCCTATATTGTTCCCACTGCTGGGACACAGGCCTCCTCTCGGTGAGAAGGAGTGGGCCGTAATCCACCACGCGGGCCCAGTGCGGATTGGTAGATGTCACATGTCTTCGAATTTTTGGTTCTAGGACATGCCGGTTTCCTCACGAAAAAAATAAAATAATAATAATAAAAAAAATATACTTAGGTATAAAAAAAAAAAAAATATATATATATACATAATATAAATTGAAATCGCTTTTCCGTGTGTGTCTGTATGAAGGCGTTGTTATTCTAAACTACGTAACGGATTTTAATGCGGTTTTCGCCATAATTTTGAGAATTTGTTCCGAAAGGTAGGTACAAAACACTAGCTTCGCCCCGCAGTTTCAGCCGCATAAATCTCGATCTCGCAGGAATATCATAATAAACAGTATCCTATATCCTAATCCAGGTCATGGTCTATTTATGTGCTAAATTTCATCCAAATCCGTTAAGCCGTGTTAGCGTGAAAGCGTGACAAACGGAGATACAAAAAATCTTTTTTCCGTATTATTTTAAGTTTAGATTAATATTAATATATATATAATAAAGATATTTTGTCAAGTCGTAATAGCCGTGCAAGGCAGGCGCGGGTCGCTAGTACAAAATAAATAATATGTTACATTTTGTTCAATCAGAAACCTTGTAATTCGTCCTTCGGGATCGAGTTCTTGATTAATCGTCTTCAAAGAAAGTTAGGAGAGATGTAAGTCTTCTCGACCTTCGCGATTATCACAATCGTTATAATTTCACTTTCGATTACAATGTTAATTTAGTTGGAGCAATTATTTTTAGGCTAAACTTAGTTACGTTGCTAAGTAACTGCTTTTGGGGTGTAAAGACGAATAGATCTGGGAAGAATTTAGTTTTGTGGTTAGTTCATTTCATTTTTATATGAATATCGAGTCCATCATCATCATCATTTCAGTCGAAAGACGTCCACTGCTGGACATAGGCCTCCCCCAAGCACCTCCACTTCGACCGGTTCTGTGCTTCTCGCATTTAACGGGTTCCTGCGGCCTTCATAAGGTCGTCGGACCACCTTGTGGGAGGCCTTCCAACGCTACGTCTTCCGGTGGTAATATCGAGTCCAGCGAACTCCAATTCATTATATCGATCAGTTTGGACCTTAAATATTTCCACCAAATAGTTGACTAGTCTCTTTAGATAATTCAATCTCGAATGTTCTAGTGGCACTATCGGAAGTACCTGCACCTACATTTTTGACGGACTAAAGTAGCTACTGATACTGCGATTAAAGTGGGCACCTACTGGACCTAATATTAAAATAAGATTGTAGAAATAAATGGTTGTCGATGTAGACAAGAAAATTTAGAAGAAATAAACTACCAAATCAAAGTGTAGTGATAAGCAGGATGCTTCGTCCTCAAATTAATACTAAATTAAGGCACATAATTAATTAGTCTCTAAGGTCGGAAATGTATCTGTAATTCCCTTAGTGTACCACTGCAGAAGCCCATTAGGATATTCATGCAACTCCTCCTAGTAATAATGAATGCCTTCCACATACTCAAAGACACAAAATTCGGTTGCAAGTGAATTAATTATATTCCAAACACTCCAGTCGTCATTCCCATTTGTAGGTACTTTGTTGCAGGTACAAATGTTAAATTATAACCGATGTCTGTTTTAACAAAGTTTTACCATTTAATGTGCTCACTGGAGCGTGGGTTATGGGTCTTTGATGTCTATCTAGGTTACACCTTGTTTATAGTTTCATTGCCGTTCCTATTCGCAGTTGTATGCTCATCTGTCATTTGTTTATTTCATGTTATGTTCACTGTGGGATTAACGAGTTGACATTAATATAGGATTTCATTGTATCAGGAGTGTGTTTATACGAGATTCTCATGCAAGAACATTAAGACTGGTAACAACTATCAGCTATATGACCGAGTTCATACAAATGTATGAAAAAACAACGGACAGTCGTTCTATACACGTTGATACATTTTGAACTAGACGCTCACAGTCGGCGGCTGACTATACATTTGGTGTGATAGCGGCCTAATTCATAGAAATATTTTTGTTCACTGCACAAACAAAACCCAATCAGTAGCCAAGAAGGACACGGGGAAGAAGGTTTGGAATGAAGTTCTTTAACGGAGCTTGCGGTAGCATTAAACTTGCAGAAATCGTGACGTAACGAAAAAGCGTTATGCACCCTTATTTGCTGCGAATGAGAGAAAGAGAGATAGTTTTCATGGTTTCCGCGAAAAATCCAAGATGGTGGCTGCGAAAATTTTCAATTTTTTCTCTATTGGTGCCGTTTTCACTTAGTGAGAGCTTCTAAATACTGATACCTACTAAATGGCTCTGTATTGAAAATGCGTATTAAATTCACACTTTCTCTCAATTTCTCTGTCTCTTTCTATTATATACCAGTGTGTGCGAGGGAGTATCGCGTAAGGAACTTCGTTCCTAACGGGGGTCCCCGGACCGCACACGTTTTCATGACCAACTCTCTCTGGGTGATATAAGAGCCATAGCAGACACGATATTCTGTGATCGGTTATTTGGCTTCTGCATCGCGTTTTGGCGACTCTCTGCGACAGGTTTGGCGACCTCTTTATAATAAAAACCACTACGAAACATACAACGGGCGGTAATATATTGTCTGCTATGGAACAAAATAGTAATTAGCAAATGGCATACATTCATAGAGATGCAGCAGGGTCCTGCTGTCTGCAAATAACAACAAAATAAAATTTTCTGTCACGGTTTTAAGAGAACCATGTTTCAGCAATTTGCGTATATTTCGTATCGCGCTAAAGTCAATGTAAATAATGTAATGTAATAATAATGTAATGTGTGTGATAAATGTACGAGAAATAGGAAAAAATGTGTACTTGATCTAAGCTCGGAGATTATTTATTATTCTGTTTACTTTCTTAAATTACTTTTTCATATTTTTGATGATGGTTTAGGGAGGAAGATATTGTTTACGAAACCTTGTAAGATGAATTTGTATGGGAAGACTTTGCTTTAAGTAAAATTGTCGGATCGATGTGTGTTTTTATGTACTTGTTTTTTGGTGCTGGATAAATACATGCATGTTGGTTTCGTTCCTAAGATTGTTGAAAGATATGTACCCGACAACAATATTGTATCTTCTTGGTACTTAGTGCTTAATAAGCATTATTACTTACAGTTGTTCCGATTTTTTAAAGATAATTTACAAAACTTTTTAATTAGGCGCAGCAATACTCATATTGCACGAATCAGTGGACTAAAGAAGTATTTATTCAACGGTCCTTGGATTTGTATAAAAAATAGAAAAGCATATTCTTCTACTATAGTGTCTCTTTACAGCAATCGTACCCTTTTGTTCTTGTATAATTTATTATTTCAATCTGAGCATATTCCTATTTTAATGAGAAATATGTTTAAGTAATCAACTTCAAACCTTCAAATCAACTTCAAATACAACCGCTCCCCTAAAATCTACGAATCATTTACTAAAATTGTCATCACAATTTTCATCTCATTACAAAAGATTTTAAAATCACAACGCATATTTTCAAAAATTTACTTTCTCCCTCGCATCCGGTTGGGTGAAATAAGTTATATATAACTGGAAGGGCAACCACCCTCGCTTCAGCGCCCCAATCAAAATTCAAGACATGATCCCGACTGAAAATAGCATTTCGGAACCTAATTCTCTTTTATTGCAAGCATAATACCAATTAACTTGCGCCCAAGGATATTTGTTCGCGAATTTGTACTGTGTAGGCTTATGACAGTTGTGATAGGTATAGTTAGATACTGTTGCATACAGGGTTAAATTAAATTAGTTAGCGAAACTCTGCAGACGTGTAGGGTATCTAAACTCGATAAAATAAAAATAAAAAATAGTATATATATTTTTTTAGAGGTTTACGACCGCTGGTTGTTTTTTTACTGGAAGTATGAGCTGAGAAAATATGTTTTATCGTGTTTGGATATCGATACCAATCACGTCTGATACGTTTACACAAAAAAAAAACAGTATTTTTAAACTGATACCTATTTCAACTTAATACTATTCACTACAGGCGGTCGATGATCTAACAAAAAATAAAATTTTCGCTTTACCATGTTTAGGTATCGATACCCATTACGTCTGCGGAGATTCGCTAGTTATTTTAGTTTGACCTTGTATAATGTAAAGACGTCGTCGAGAACGTTTTGTTAATGTCAGTGTCCACGTTTCGGCACCGTATGTTATAACGGGCAGGACGCACTGGTTGAAGACCTTTGTTTTCACACATACCAACTTATAGACGAAAGTACATACATTTATGATGTTTCTAAAAATAACCATCATATAATCAGCTCAAAATCGTCCGTTTAATCTAGGCCTAGGAGAATCTACGAATAATATGTCTGCCCTCAGCTTATCTAACATAATACCTACCTACGATTCATGTTCATCCGATTAAGAATCGATATTACCAACTAATAATAGATTCACAATCCTTCTCTTTTATTAAATAATGTCCTTCAGGAAGGACACACACCTGTAACATCACTGCCAGTAAGGACTTTCTGAAGATATTCAGCCACTTTACATTTAGAACTACCTTGCCTTGGAATATGAGACCTTAAATCGTTTACACACAGTTCAGTTCCCATCGCAGGTGAAATTGTTTTAAGATCAAATCGCTTTTGTAATTCTAAAATTAACTTTGTTTATATGAGCGTAGAGTAGATTTTTGTTTGAGTGGAGTTTGTATTTGTTTCATATTGGCTTTGGTAATAGGATGTGTTATTTTACAAAATGTTTACATTGTATAGTTGTTTTATGGTTGAGTAATTAAGGGCTGACAGCAGCAATCTAATAGCAAGCTTATAAGAATGAGAATAAAGATCACTGTGATTTCGACAGCGAAGCAAAATCAGAGGTAAAATAACTGTCAAAGGACTGTATATTTGAATTAAGAATTTGAGATAATTTTCAAGTTGTGGAACAACAAACTGAATGTCATACAAATCAAAGTTCAAATTCCATTGCAACCAGAAACTTATTATGACCTTATTACAAATTTTCACTCAAAAATCAACTTAGAATACATTTCGCTAAAGTAGACAATTGATTAAGTGGCGATGGAATGTAAATTATCTGATATTATGAACATTGCTATATATACCTAAGTGACAGATGGCGTCCAAGCAGAATGTGTTCTAAGACATATTTACGGCCAACTGTAGATATGTAGGTTAGGTATATAGGTACGGTTCGATGTGTGTTCCAGGTCAACGTGTTTTGAGGAAATGATTTATGGCTGTTCAAGTTCCCACGGTACGTTAAATCTGTGTGCTAGCTAGCTACTTAATAAAATATAATATTTTATAATATTCTACATGGGTGACAACAGGGTGACATCCCACATCTACGCGTAAACTGTAACCATGAATTCAGCAAATGTTTGGTCGGTTATAAAAACAAATCTGATAAGAAGAAGAAAAAAGAAAAGAAAAGAAAATAGAAGAAAGAAAAGAAAAGAAAAGAAGAGAAAAGAAAAGAAAAGAAAGGAAAAGAAAAGAAAGGAAAAGAAAAGAAAAGAAAAGAAAAAAAAAGAAAAGAAAAAAAAAGAAAAGAAAAGAAAAGTGTAGAAAAGAAAATAATAGAATAAAAATTGAAAAGTGCAATACCTACGCGGTGAAAATGTACTGAAGAGCTAAATAGTATTAAATATTTTTTTATTTACTGACGTAAAATTTCAACGCAGGGTTCAGAATCATGGTCTAAATCCATGGTATCCAGGTTGCACGTCGATGTACCTGCCTCGCTTTATGGTGTAGGCAAGTCAGCCTACATCATCATAAACCGCATCATCGCTTTTCCATCCAGACAGACAATGGTCAAAAACCTCATCATCTGCCTAGCCTTTTCCCAACTATGTTGGGGTTGGCTTCGAACGGGTTTCAGCTGAGTACCAGTATTACATGGAGCGACTGCTTAGCTTACCTCCACAACCCAGTTACTGGGTAATACAAAACCCCTTGGTAAGACTGGTTGTCAGACTTTCGGGCTTCTGACGACCCGTAACGACTGTCAAAGATCCACGAATGACAGCCGAAGCCAACGATTTAACGTGCTTTCTGAGACACGGAGGGGTATTGGTATGCACTGAAAGAAATAAGCAGTACCTATATAAAAATGAAAAAAACTTTAATCTGAACTGCTTTGAACAGTTCCTTAAGAGCTTAGCGTTCAAAACAGTATTTTTTACTGATCCGAAAACAGTTAACGCTTGAGGCAAAATGTTACCGTCATGACAGTAAACTTTAACGTTTTAAGTAGCTAAAAGGTCACAAAATTAACTGTTTTATTCATTTGGTGATATCGTTCAAACTATTGAAATTTACTTACGTTACAGTAATGGTGGTTTTCCTCTTTTTGATATTTTTTTCAGTAAATAGTATGTTCAATCATTAAAAGTTACTGTTTTGTCTTTTACTGTTATACAAACATTTCTTCTTACTGTATACAGTCAGTAAGTCTTAATGAAATCAGTTTAATGTGCTGTAGAAAGAAATTATTTTTTTCAGTGTAGTCACAGATCCACGGACCAACCGCGGCAAACATAGCTTAACCTGATCGATCGACCCGTGCGGCTGTTATTACTAAGTCTCCCTCTCAATAGTCAAACACCTGTCATATATAAAAGCTTCTGTGACTCATTCATTTATTAGCAAACAAACAAAATATTTCCCGAACCGCAAATATAATTAATTTCAAGACCTTATTTCGAGACTCTAATACCTTATTACGAAATCTGTTTGAGTTTAGCATTCGTGTCACTTGATGCCGAGCACTCAACACAACAGCTACTGAGCAAAGTATTGTCATAAATCACGACAAACAACCCACGAATATGATATCTTTGTGTAGTTAATTACCTACTCTTGTATGTGTTTGTACTTAGTGAGGTACTATAACCCCGCGTTTTCACCAAAGTTTAAAACATGTATTCTACATGTTGTCTACTGTTTTCGTTTATCATTTACACTTGAAACAAGTTATAAACATTTGTTGTATATCAAACCATGTCTGAAACATCGTCAAGGCATGTATGATACATGTTTATACACGATATGTTTTTGACAAGTATTATATAAAACTTGTCGAAAACAAGTAACACAACTTGTACAACGCTTGTGTAAACGCGAGTAAAGTAGGTAAGTACCTATACCTAGGAGTGTAGTAGTGATAGGGTTGTGTGGGTCATAAAGTTGCTTTACTCAAATTATTATCTAAAAATAAACTTGGTAATTCATACCTATTTACTTTATAGTACTTAGTTACGTCAGGCGTACCCTGGGCACTCAGCCCCACTTCCAATAAGTATTGTGTAGGTCGTTCCGACAATCAGATGCAAAGGTATTTTTCCGTAGCCTTTTTTGAGTCCTATTGCTGGGCAGAGCCCCCCCTTTTTTCTTCCATACCTCTTTATTTTGTACGATCTCTGGCCATGTCGGCCCTGAAAACATGATTAGATCGTCACGGTTTAAAAAAATCAGCTGTTCCCTACATTTTGACGAAGAAAAGTCCTGACTGACTGATTGACTGACTCATCAACGCCCAGCCCAAACCCTTGGACCTAGAGAGCTGAAATTTTGCACAGAGGTTCCCTTTATAATGTAGACAAGGAATAAGGAAGGATTTTTCGAAATTCAACCCCTAAGGGGGAGAGGGTGAAAATTTCTGGTTAGGTCCTATAGTAAAAGTTGTTCATAATGATGAGTACAATGACCTCTTAAGAGGTTGTTGGTATTTTTCCAATAACCCTGTATATTACTAGCTGCGCCCCGCGGTTTCACTCGCGTAAGTGTCTATCCCGTGGAAAAATCGGGATAAAAAAGTAGCCTATGTTTTATCCTGGTTATAAACTATATGTGTGCCAAATTTTATCCAAATCCGTTCAGCCGTTTGTGCGTGAAGAAGTAACAAACATATAAGCACACACACTCACAAACTTTCGCCTTTATAATATTAGTGTGATTCCGGGTAAACTTCTCTATTTTATTTGACCTTTATCAGAAACCTTCTTCAGTAATTGTTTGAATTAGTTTACCAAATTGGGTAATGTTTATTAATGTTATTATAATAGACGTGATACATGATAGAATACCAATTATGTTATGGACTTTCATTTGTTCAATCGATAATATTTTTTTGGGAAACGATA
Source organism: Oligia latruncula (assembly GCA_948474745.1). Taxonomy (NCBI): domain Eukaryota; kingdom Metazoa; phylum Arthropoda; class Insecta; order Lepidoptera; family Noctuidae; genus Oligia; species Oligia latruncula. Next base: position 12,110,402 of record OX419699.1, read on the forward strand.
TTAAGGCACCTGATTGAATTAATTGATGTAATTCGATTGATTAAGTCCGATTCGATTCTAACAATGATTGAGTACTAAAGTAGATCGTAATTATAGATTTTAACAGTGAAAGTTTCTTTTGGTTTGATACAATAAACTACAGGTACAATGATAAATATAATTTACTAGCTGCGCCTCGCGGTTTCACGCGCATAAGTTTCGACCCCGTGGGAATATCGGGATAAAAATTAGCCTATATTTTATTCCAGGGTGTCAGCTACCTCCATACAACATTTTATCAAAATTGGTACTGCCGTTTGAGCGTGAAGAAGTAACAAACATATAAACAGACACACTCATAAACTTTCGCCTTTATAATATTAGTGTGATTATTGTGATGAGATTGGAACGAACTCTGAACGTGTTACAAACGAAATTGGTGAGAACATTTTCAAGGGTAACATTTCAGCTTGGGTCATATTAAAAGTTGTTCATAATGATGAGTACAATGACCCATTAAGAGGTTTTGCGCATTTAACGTTACACCTTGTATATGCTAATTGCGCGGCAAACTCTACTTGTGAGTTGCAGAATTTTGATTGACGTCAGTTGCAGGCGTAGTTCGAATGTGTCTTGTAGATGCTGCCAGATGCAACGTTGTTTGGCGGCAAGAATAGGTAGGTATGGTGGTAGTACTTCCCCGGGCAAGCTCTCACACAAAAGCTCTACTGCATACTAAAATAGATTTTAGAATTAAAATCATTGATACTTACCTCTTTCTAAGTTAGATTTGGTCCACTCGAACAAATCTCTTATGGAAAAGTGCTCAAGGAACAAATGTAACTTAAAGAGATATATTAATGAATCTAATGACTATAATTTTGTAAATACATATCTAATCATCTGCCTAGTCTTTTCCCAACTATGTTGGGGTCGGCTTCCAGTCTAACCGGATGCATCTGAATAGCAATATTTTACATGCAGCGACAGCCTATCTGACCTCCACAACCCAGTTACTGGGTAATACGATGCCCCTTGGTAGGACTGGTTTTCAGACGTTCGGGCTTCTGACTACCCGTAACTACTGTCAAAGATCCACGAATGACAGCTGCGTCGGATATCTATGGCTGCGACCAACCGCTTAACATGCTTTCCGAGACACGGAGGGGTCACGGTATGTAAAGATGGTCACCCATCCACAGACCAGCCGCGGCAAGCGTAGCATAACCAGATCGATCGACCTGTGTTGCTGTTACTATTTAGCCACGGGCCCCTCATTATAGAAATACATATCTATTTTTTTTATTACTCCTAAATACATATCTATTATACTCGCGAATCATATTTTGATCAAGATACAATCTGACAGTGACCTGCAGATTGCATAAAACGTAAGAAAATTTGAATTTCGCCGTCTACCACTGCGCATTCACCTTAAGTAATTTTCTTATCCAAGCTTTAAAATAAACATCTTGTTTACAACAAACGTCTAATCTTAAATCTGAATACACAAATCTCATAGCATTAACCCCCTCTCGCCGCAGCAGTCCGTTTAAATAAACCAACGCTCTCTTGGTAATGACAAGATGGCTCCGATTACGAGATACCGCATATATTATTCGAGGGTTGAGTCGACGGCCAGATGTACCTACTACTATAATATCTTCATTTCAACGACGCGCGCGTTTTGAGTAATTTATTACGACGTCGCCACTCACCAGATTAAAATTTATTAAAACAACTAATTTTATTATTATCTAACTGCACGACGTGCGCTCTTATTACCTACATGTTATTATTAAAACATTGTTTCTCATCATGTGATTATGTAAATCTTTGAGAAATAAATGACATTTTAAACCGTTAATATCACATCGTAATATGACCATTATTGTATTGGACATTGGATTGAGGATTTTAGGTTGTGTAGCTGTAATTTACAGCTACAAAACAAACAAGTTTTAAGGTTAAAAACTTGTTTTGTTGATGATGACTTGCCATTTTTTTCTGTAGAGACTGTCTCATCATCATCATCATTTCAGCTAAAAAACGTCCACTGCTGGACATACACCTCCCTAAAGCACCGCCACTCCGACCGCTTCTGTGCTTCTCGGAACCAGCGGGTTCCTGCGGCCTTCACAACGTCATCAGTCCACCTTGTGGGAGGCCTTCTAACACTAAGTTTTCCGGTATACGGTCGCCACTCCAGAACCATTCGGCCCCATCGGCCATTTATTCTGCGAGCAATGTGCCCTGTCCACTGCCACTTAAGTTTGGCAATTTTATGGCTATGTCGGTTACCTAGGTGCAGCCACTTACGAAGATCTGAAAGACTAGCTTTTAAATCTTTGTAAGTGTTCAAATTCTTTACTTTATCAAGACAGGACATATAATATCTTTTGAAGCTACAGCACTGAGTAGAATATTGCATAGAAAACTAAAATGAATTATTTGATAACTGGGATCAAAACAGCTTTGTCGGGTTGACATCAATCTAAAATCTTTTTAATGGCCTTTTTTTTTTACTTGGAGAAATGCTCATGCATTCTGCACTACCACGGGGAGATAGTGCAGTTATGTGGGACTCTAACCCGGGCTTTTCGTGAAATATAAATTGATATTCTGTCATGGCAGCCTGCAGGGAATCACAAAACTAATGACAAAAATAGTAAAGCCAAAAACCAAGTAACTATTCGAAAAAAAAGTATATTTTGACAAATTTAGAAAAAAAAAATTGTCTACTTGGTTGCTAATGGGAAATTTAATAGCGAAAACTTTTATTTACAAGCCTGGGAATTCAGAAGTCAGATCGCAATGCAGGCAGTTTATCATATCGCAATCTTCTTTATAACACGTTTTTCAGCTCTCAAAGGAATCGACAGTTGTCACTGTGTTAAAATATTGGAATATCGATAACCATGAAAGAGGAAACGAATGGGAATGCTTCATGTATTTTAACGTCGGAATACATAATATATTTCCATTGATTTTTGCGATTGTTTAAAAATGCATATACAGTCTCATATTTACTGTACTTTTGCTCTACATAATAATCAATTGCTACTACTTATATTTTTGGAGTTGGTATGCAATAAAGCATATAGACAATAATTTACTGTATAATATTATTAACATAATTTAAAAGCTAACCGTTTTAAAATAATAATTATAATATGTACAAGTATATAAAAAAGGGAATGGAAAGAATCATAGGGCATCAAAAAATTCTAAAACATATTCTATCTAGGTATCTATCTACCTATGACATTGCATTTTGATACCATTGTATTGTGAAGATTGAGATCTTTCATTGTATTTAGAATCCCAAATTCAAATTCATTTTAAAATATAGCATATTATTTTGTTTTTCAAAATCAGTTGATCATACCGGAGATGAAAGTCGATAACTATGAATTGAAAGTCATAGTGGTAGCAGATTCATCTCAATCCACGTTGGAACTTGCAGCAGCCTTCAACGTAAGTGCTATATCGATACTAAATCATTTACTTTAAATTGGAAAGATAAAAAACTCGGGATAGTGGGTACCGTATGAATTCACTGTACAATAACAAAATTGCGTCGAAGCATCGCACAACGGTCCGTCTCAAAACTATAGGAGTTACGACTGGAAACTCTCCGTCACCCACCAGACATTGCTCCCACTAATTTCCGTTTTTATTCGGAATTTGGATAACTTTTTACAAGGGAAGCATTTCAAATCCTACGAGGCGGTCAAAAACGTCTCAAAAGAGTTCATAATGTTATCCTTTTATGATTCTGCCAAAGTGACCTTTTTAGGCCCCCAGGTCTACTTATTTAATCCGAGACAGAAAAAACGCAACTTAAGGTGATGGCAAAAGCGATTGAAGTTTATTAGAAAATAGTGATAGTGATTTCAATGAGGTGATATAGCAGAAAAACCACTTTTTTTTTTTTTCTTATTTTTAGTAGCACTATGTTTTAGCTTAAGGACTAGTTTAGCGTAGTTTTTGACGTAACTCTTCTCTCTGGAGCCTTTTCCGTCTAGTAGGCTGCAAAAGCCTTACTAAAATTATACCCATAACGTTCATCAATTTATTCATCAAGGAATTGGGTATCTCTTATATCCCAGTCTAAACATAATTCCAAGGTATAAAACCTAACGGATATATCCGAATTTGTACACAGCACTAGCTTAAACGGCCGTATTTCAACGTATAGGTACACAGTATAGTGTAAACAGTAGCGGAACTTTGTAGACACAGCCGATTCGTCGTATGTGCTCCGACGTACGACGTATGACACTGATAAAGTATTGAGGAATAGTATATTCGGTAGTATTTTGGCTGTACTTTCAATTTGCTGTAACCAATTGCGAGGCTTTGAAGCTACCTATGTGCTTTTACGGTATTGTTACCAACACGTCAAAACGGGCCATTATGTATTTATTTATTCTGATGATTAAAATGATGATACCTAGGAGTTTTTGTTTTTATAAAACTAACTCACACTCAATTAAAGTTTGCCATAAAAAGTCATGTTTGTTTATCGAAATAACGTTTAGGTAAGTAGGTAGCAAGTATTTAAACCGACAGTTTTACGCAATTATACTACTGTTTCCTGTCCACTATGGTATATAGCTCGGCGGTTATCACGTGAGTGCCTCTTGATAAATGGACCGAGGGCTACAAGCCACCATATCTTTCTGGTTAATAAACTCTTGCCCTAATTCGAGGCCTTTCTCTCAGAGGAGTCGCGCTATTTAGAGAACCAATCTCGTTGATAAGGCTGTTATCTTGATATCTCTCGCATATTATAAAGAAGTTTGCAAGTTTGGGTGCATGTCTATCACACGAGCTTGCTGATAAACCTAATTGTGGAACACACTATTACTCTCAATTTGAATCATTTTGAAGCTTATTGCTAATCCATTGCTCCTTATGTTCGAAAAATGTGTCTGCTCAGCAACATAAATAACGCAATGAATGTTGTTGAACTGTCAAAATGAAACCCATTGCTATTGATAGTGTGTTACGCAATTACCTTGCCGGCTAAACCAATGTCTTTTCGTCTTTATTAAGCTTTCGAGAGAGTTCTAAGTTCCTATAACAAAGGCACTTTTTAAAAAAACCTTCCAAGCAGACACCAACCATACACTTTATTCAGCAACTAGGTTCTGCCCGCGACTTCGTTCGCGTAATATTTCTCGATGCCCCAAACCGTCCCATCGCATCGCATCGCCTGCCTGCGTTATTACTTCGTTTTCGCTTAGCATTCTTTCTTACTTTTTTTCTTCCAAGATTCTTCGCGTGACGTTAAATAGCATAAAGCCTTCCTCAAGGATTGGGCTATAATTCGCAAAAAAATAAAATCAAATCCGTCTGGTATGTCCAGAGATTAGTGCGTTCGAACAAACAAACCAACCCTTTAGCTTTATAATTAGTCTAAATCTTCATTTTTTATTTGGAATATTCTTTTTGTGTGTTGCTGAAACCATAAATGTGTGTTTTCTGAAATAATAATCTGATGAAAAAATCACTTATAAGAATATACAGAACATGCCACCTTATTTTAGTAAACAACTTTACTAATGACATAAACAGAAATTAGTTTAAAAATACTTGAAGTGCTGAAAATCTAAAATAGTTTTTAGTTCTACAGCTCCGAAATTGGAAAGCATTAAAGTGTAAATGAATTTAGATTTTCAATATCCAGGTGTGTTTATTTTAGCGTTGTGGTTTATTAACTTAAAAGGTAGGTATTTAGAGTTAATTAGCTTTGTCCGCATTGGTTTTCGATATTAAGCTGGAACTAAATTAGTATTTAAACGTGATTAAACGTTTTAGTTTCAAGGTAAAATTTAAGCATCTACATACATTTAAAACAATGTTGTCATGTATGTCTCGAGGCTAAAGGACTTGGCTGGAATATCTTTTCATGAAACTGTTTCAATGTTTTCCTCTTGGACTAATTAGGGTACGTAGACCTATGAACTATCTCCATAAGTTTCCAATAGTTAGGCTGGTTTCGTAAACATGTTTGCACATAGTAAGGTGTAGTTTGATTGTAAATGGTTGTAAATGTGTGCGTGTGAGCGTGTTTGCACAGAGCGGAGGTGTCCCCTCCCGCTCTGGGTGGAGCGGAAGGGAGTGTCAGACTCTTACTGACTAAAACCCACCCATGTTCCTTCCTTAGCCCTTTATGTTCCGGGCCAGCGGTAACCCTTTCGGACAATCCCGCTGACCCGGCAGCAGCGCTATGTCTTGACTTTTTATTTGGTCTGAGATAGTTAGTTAATTTTTCTAGCAGCGCCCCGTGGTTTCACCCGCTTAAGTGTCGATCTTGTGGATGTAGGCATCTACAGGGTATAAGAGGACATCAACGCTAGGACTGCGAAACCCACAAGTGTTGAAATTTTATCACGGTTAATTTATAAAATCAGCTGTTCCATACCACGTAGGACGATTTTGACGATGTAGGTCTTGCACTTTTATATGAAACAGCAGTTTTTTTAAAAATAACAGATTAAAAAATTCTTCGCGGTGGGGTAACAGTTTGCACGTCGATGCGCGATGTCCTTTACATCTATCTATATAAATAAAAATAAAAGTCCTGACTGACTGATTGACTGACTCATCAACGCCCAGCCCAAACCCTTGGACCTAGAAAGCTGAAATTTTGCACAGAGGTTCCCTATATAATGTAGACAAGGAATGATTTTTCGAAATTCAACCCCTAAGGGGGTAAATGGGGAGAGGGTGAAATTTCACGCGGACAAAGTCGCGGGCAGAAGCTAGTCGTGTATAATTTTAAATTTTAGATGTCTACTAGATACGAAAATAGTCAAGTTACGGTTAAATATTCCAGAATTTGTGTTCAAGTTACTTACGCGCATACCTACTATATTAGTTTGTCCTGTTAGCCTGTTAGAACGCGTATACAAGACTTGGTCTCTGTCGCACACCTACTCATGCACACACTCCGTTTACGGAATACGAATTGCGCTCCAAACACTTTTTTATTTTTCCTTTCAAGTTTAAAAAAGTTTCGTTGTTGCCACAATAATACGGCTGCCGGCTGTTTTGAAATGTACGGGATTACGACTCGAGCGCGGCCATTTAAAAGTGTTCCGCTGTGAAATATTATGGTTTTTCTACATTTTTTATTTGGTGGCAACCTTTATGCTTGAATAAAAGGAACGGAATGATCATTGCACGGTTGAAAGGAAACAGACTTTGTTAATTTTTTATGACGCAATCAGTGAAATGAGAACTTCTGAGCAGTGTTTTGTTTACACTAGTGCACCGCTCTGACTTTGTTTGACGATGAAATATAAAGCTATTGCTAACTTCTACTTTTCTCAAGAAGTGATGTGATAAAGATCAATCAGATATGGCGAAAATTCCATGAAAATTGATCAAGTATATCCAAAGCAGGATATAGGTACAAATGAAAGTCGTAATGCAATTTCTTCTTTTTATGCTATTTAGAGAGATAGAGAACATAAATTACTCACAATCACATATTTATTTCTCAATTTTACTTAATTGTACGTACCTACCACTGTTTGTCTCTGCATCACCCAAAGGTTGACTGGTGGAATATGCCTGTGTCATTAAGTTCGCCTATGTACATTTTTGTGCTTAACCTTTTGACCGCCACACGTAAAAAAATCAAAAACGTGCCCTCGGCGTCAAAGTCTATCATGTACTCGAACCGTGGCGTGCTGGGCACATTTTGGTTTGTCATCTATACATGACTTGAAGGTTAAATAAATAAAAAATAAACATAACTACTTAATAGAGTATCCTGCAAACTCATTTCTATTCGCCTCACCAACTTTCATTTTGTCGGAAAATGTCACTAAGCATTTCAAGTAAACAAGTTGAAATCCATCCAATCACGCACATAAAACTGATTACACGAACTAACTCATTAAAACTAAGGCTCGAATAAAAGTTCAGTGGTTTCACGCATTTTAAATTAAAATAGAAAACTCGCTTTGGAACCGCGCCTCCGGTAATCAAGCAAAATTCAACCTAACTGTTAGCAAAATTGAGTTTTAATCAGTCGGAATAGAGTCGGGTTTACGGTTTCTGTGTGTCAGTAACACTGGTTGGTCTGTGACGAAACGAGGGCATCTTCCGAGCTGTCACGATGACCCGCCGTTCTTGTTTAATAATACTTTCAAGCTTTGCTAGTGTGCTACGACAAATTCTGTTGTAATAATGTGTCTACGGCGTAGCGTGCTACGGTGCTACGCGAACTATGTAAGTGCTACGTAGGAAGCTTTGTAGTTATTTATAAGTAGTCTTAATTGGTGTCTCAATTTTGCCTTGCATTTAATTACTGCGGCTATTTTAGTATGTACAGTCAACAAAGGAGTTAAGTATACAGGAGCGTCGGATATAGTTGAAGTTTACTAAGAAACCGATGGATATTTTCGAATAAACTTTTAGTTTATTAATAGAAAACAAACAGCTCATTTATTAAATTAAATTTCAGTCCAGGATATCCATCGGTTTCTTAGTAAACTTCAACTATATCCGACGCTCCTGTATACTTAATTCCTTTGTTGACTACACACACACACACACATAAGTAGTATGTACTTACTAATGTTTATTGAAATGTTCAGCATTGAACAATGCTTTCTCTGAGAAAGTTCATAGTGGATAAGACAGAGATTAAAACAGAAGACGAACAAGCAGGACGAGGAGGGGGTGGAGGGGGTAGTTCAGGTGATCAGACCGGAATAACTCGTGTTATGGCGCAGCCTGGGAGAGGCCTATGTCCAGCAGTGGACTGCGATAGGCTGATTTGATTGATTATAATTTATCGTTGTGTCAACTTTATTATGATCAGTCTCCCATTGGCAAAATATTGAAGCTCTTTTATTGCACTACGTATAAAATAATAGCACATTTATGTCCTCTAAAACTCGACCTAAAAATTGACACGTGTATTTGAGTCACCATATGGGTACACGACCATTTCCGTACACATGCATATCTTTGTATTTTACGACCAAGCAATGGGCGGACGCGTTTATTGCAAAATGCTACTACTTTGTATGCTACGCGATATGATGAGGCGCGGTTCTACTGTAAGCGAGTGGTTTCAGGAATTATTTTGCCGAGCGCTGGTCGCATCCTGGACAGTCACACCTAACACCTTATTTGACTGGCCAATTCTTTCCTTGCGGTGGTAGGGCTAATGCCCGCCTGATTTGCGACCAGGGTTCCCACAGGAGTCCGGCTTCAAGCAGCCTGCTGTGTTTCGTCAATGCGTGGGAGTTCCAGTGCCTTAGGCATTTTCTGAGCATGTTCGTTCCATCATAGACCTCATCCATCACTTTCCATCAGGCGTAATCGAGGTCAAGAATCAGCAATATAAACAATATTTGTTGTTTGTTATAAAAGGAAGTCTGAAAGTGGTTCCAAATCCCGCGTAGAACGCGGGACGCCACTGCGCGCGTCGGTTGTTTTAATGATAAGGACTCTCACGACTATTCGCGTCAGTTTAAACACTTACAGTCAACAGCAAAAGTAGATGATCAAAATTCAATATTAATGAACGGAGTTCGCGTCAGAACTGTGTGGCGTCGAAGTGATTCAAAAGAATGTGATTGTAAATTATACCAAACATTTACTAATAGTACAGCTGCCATATATTCGTGATCAGTTTTGACTCCTATTGAATTTCTGATTTTGATCATCTACTTTTGCTGTTGACTGTACATACGAGTACGCAATCGGCGACAGAAAACCTCGTCCTGCATCCTGCTCGGGATTCCGTTTGACCAGAGCAATTGTTCCGCATACATACAGTAGCAACACGAAAACTATTGTCTGTTGAAGACAGTTTTAGTCTTGAACTCTTGACTAAAGACATTCTAGACTCTTAGCATAGCGTCTAAAGGGTTGCAGGGACATGAATGCACGGGTGTGTATTAGAATAAAGACCAAAAGTCGTGCCAAAAAGTGTCATGCATCAAGATCAAAATATTGTACTTAGTAATTATTTTCATATTTTTTTACGACATTACGCGTCGAGGATTTAATTTTTGAACAGGGAATTTAATTTAAAGTAAAAAAGTGTTGATATTGTTTTATTCCCTTAACATGACGTTCCGTTTCAAATTATATGATATGACGTTGAATTTTGAAAGTGCTATGATGTCTTACAAAAAACATGTAAAAAAAATACAATAGGCTGTTTTTTAGAGCAATAATGGCCGTTCATGTCAAACAAAATAAAGTACAGACGCCAGATCACGCCAATCTATCAAATTTCTATAATAGATTTTCAACTTTATTGCTAAATCGTAAGGTTCAAAGTTGATTGGGACAATTTGACAGTTTCGGGTAGCTTGATGTGCTGGCGTCTTTACCTAGTTTTTAGGTTATTTAGATTTTTTTGAAAATCTCTAAATCCGGGTTTTGTTTACAAAAATAACTTTTGTAGGAGTTAATATGATAAGTGTAATCTATAAACTAACTTAACTTTACGTACGGGACGGGATTCCATACATCCATGAGCATTGTCCTTTGAGTATACTATACGTATACCTTTGCCTAAACTTTTTGTAAATACACAGACAAGTGATGTCATGTTTATGTTAAACAAATTGAAAGTAGTAGAAACTATAAAGGTTATTTCATACTAAGTCGTATCAGTTCGCAAATCGCGAGTGCCAACCCTAAAATATAATATCTCGTTCGATGTTAGATACGACTTAACTATCCCTTTGAAGCCGTTTACGAACAAATAAAACACTCACTTCGCATTTAAGATAACTTTGTTACATGGAAATGGTCTCTTTTCTTCACTCAACTTCAAAGTAGGCTATTTTCTGAAGGACAATGTAATTTAAGAGAGTTTTATGATTTTCTTTCGTAATAAAGAGTAATACTCGGAACTTGAGATTTTTGAACGTGTTTTTAATCTATAATAATATAATAATAATAAAAAGGGAAAATATTAGATTTTTTGTAAATTCGTCAGTTACGCTTTCATGCTACAAGGTCTAAACGGATTTGGATGAAATTTGGAAGACCATAACTCTGATAAAAAGTATTTTATGTCTAATAGATTACTTTTTATTCCGATATTCTTACGAAATCGTGATTTAGGCGGGTGAACCTGCGGGGCGCAGATAGTATATAATAAATTAAATCCTATTTGATACTTTGAAAAGATTTTAGGACACTCATTTGCATAATTAAAGCTCTTCAATGATGTAAAGGCCAAAGCACACACGCTACTTTTAGCATCGGCGATCGGCGATCTAGCCGCTTTTTTAGAAGCTAAATGCAGCGACCAAACATTCCACACCGCACACTTAAAAACGCCAAACGCGGCGAGTGAGTTGCTTTTTGGAAGCTCGACACAGCGGCTGAAAGCTACTGTACACTCCGCACACATTCGGATGCCGGTCGCATCGATTTGGCATCTGCAGAACACGACTCATTGTTGCACTAGATTGTGACGAAGCTACACCCTTACCATAGATTCTAATGAACCTGCACTGCTGCTTGCTTAATTGACATTGGAACTGGTTATTGTATGTAAATCCAATAACCAGTTCACGTCTTACTTTTGGAGAGCATTGTAGCGGTATCTACAACGCCACATGCGAATAACGCGTCATACTGACGTCACGCATAATCCTGCATCGCGCAAGCAGAGTTTACCGCGCAACTAGCATAGATACAACGGCCCGACATAAATCATTGGGCAGTTGCCCGCCAGACACAACACCCGTCTGGTCGGAGGATCCTCCCTTTTCTATGGAGGTTGAGTGAACTTTACACCCTGTTCTTCATACCTACCTATACTCATTCATTCCCAGGTTTAGTGGTTGCGATGTTAGCGCGTGACATATCTTCCTCCTTTTAATATATCAACAGCAATTTAATTAAACGAAGACTATTCAGTTAGACCAGTAGGTATATTCTTTTGATATTGCTATAGACCTGTGATACTGCTACAGTTTTAAAAGAATAAAGAAAGAAATCATTTTGAAATATACCATTTGTAAACAATACCATTGCAAATCGGCAAACTATCGATAGTCGACTATCGATCGGCAACAGCCGACCTGATCCAGCATCGGAGCAGTCGCTAAAACGCACGATTCCGATACCGCGTCCGAACACAGGAAGTCGCGCAATCGCGATGCAGCATCGATAGAATCTCTAAAACGCGTGATTTTAATTCTGCGATGGAACGCAGAGAGTCGTCAAAACGCGACACAGCATCGATACTGTCGCAAAACCCTAGATCGCCGATCCTAAAAGTAGCGTGTGTGCTTTGGCCCTTAGATGGATGGATGTGGATGGACACCCATCTACGGACCGACCTCAACCATCGCAAGCCTAGCTTAGCCTTAGATCGTTCCGTGCTGCTGGAGCCCCTCTATCCACTGGTTACCATCGCTACTCACAAAATATAAGTCAAGTATTAAAGGTCAAATGTCAGAGTTCAAAGCTTGACCCTTGTTTCTCTAAATAATTAAGAATGCAGCGTATTCCAAATTGGACTAATTACATTTCCGTACTTATTCAAGGGCCTTTTAAGACGCTACCATAACCATAATCAGCCTATAATGTTCCCACTGCTGGGACACAGGCCTCCTCTCGGTGAGAGGGAGTGGGCCGTAATCCACCACGCGGGCCCAGTGCGGATTGGCAGATGTCACATGTCTTCGAATTTTTGGTTCTAGGACATGCCGGTTTCCTCACGATGTTTTCCTTCACCGTTTTGAGAGCAGTGGTGATGAAATAATTTACACAAAGTAAAGCGCCTGTCTGGGTTCGAACCTACGACCTACAACTCGTAAGTCGCGGCCGTTACCACTTGGCCACCACTGCTCTCTCTCTCTTAAGACGCTAATTAAAACGAAATAAGTTTATTCTTCTTAATATGTTAGCTTATTTTAAAAGAAAAGAACACTTATTTTATAATTATTTATGACGGTAGAACGCGGAGGAAATTAAAATATTCTGACGTTTCTACTTAAGACTTAAAGCTGGCGTGCAATTGAGTTTGAGAAATGAATGTGCTTAATTACAATTTTATGCTTATAACTAGCCATCTCAGTTACTTCGTTCGTGAAGTTATTAATTGCTGTTACTTTGTCTTGAGCACGCTACTTAAGTAAAAATCGTGTAGGTAGATACAGTTTAAAATTGGCTAAACAGAATAGACGCAAGTTCTGAAAGTAATTTGTTCATAATTGACCACTAAATCGATTCCAGTAACTTTTAATATAGGGATTTCTTTAAAAACTGTGTATTTTCCTATACTGACCGTCGCAGACTGAGCCTAAGAAAATTAATTCTTATTTCAAGGCAATAAGACTCAGTTTTAAATGCATGAAGTAATTCTAGGGCCAACACAAATTAAAAAAAAAATTGCTTTTAAAAAAAATTGTTTTGGTCATTGTTTTATGCTTTTAACTCAATACTTAACACGCTATGTAGGGTTCCGTACCTCAAAAGGAAAAACGGAACCCTTATAAGATCACTTCGTTGTCCGTTTGTCCGTCCGTCTGTCAAGAACCTTTTTCTCAGGAACACGTGGAGTAATCAAGTTGAAATTTAAGTCAATTAATACTCAAGGCTGCAATCCCTTGAAGCAGTGAAAAAATCAAACTTCTAAGTCAACACAATCAAAAGATACGGGCGTTTATGTTCCGTTTATGCCGCATATTACAATCGGCGCATATTTTGACAATCGCAAGGGAATCAAAACCTATAGGACACTTCCAGTTGACCTAGAATCATGAAATTTGGCATAAAGCAATGTCACGTAGCACAATTGAAGGAAAAAACCGAAAACCATAAAGTTAGTTACATTACAAAAAAAAACTTTTTTTTCCCGTGATAAATTATTTACATAATGTATGGATGGAACCCTCGGTGCGCGAGTGCAACTCGCACTTGAACAATTTTTTATGTTAAATATTATTTAGGTAAGGGTACTCAGAACACGCACATTTCACAACATGGTTAGTAAAAAGTAGATGTTTTTGGAACATATGTTTAAATGTTCTGTATTAAACAGATTACATTTCATGAAAATATTAAGGGAGAACACGTAACATCACGTGCAAAGTGCGTGTTATGTGTTGATGGGTGCCTTAAATGCGTGTTATCCCGTTCTATTCAATGTGTGTCCTTTAATGTCAGTTCAGTTGAAGGGATGGCAATTTTATAACCCAGTTACGTAAGACGACGCAATAAAGTTAGATGAGTGAAAATGAAAATATACCCTTCGTGAAGGCACTAGAGCGCATGCTTTCGTCGAGTGCATACGTTGCGCTGAAGCAGCGTTCATTTAGAAACAGTCATGACACTAACTTCGCGTCCAGCGATCACACATCTACCTAGTCTTTTCCCAACTATGTTGGGGTCGGCTTCCAGTCCAACCGGATGCAGCTGAATACCAGTATTTTACATGGAGTGACTGCATATCTGACCTCCACAACAGTTAAGTACAGTTGTTTTTTTTTTATGCGTCATGTTTGCCGCAAATAAAACTATTTTTTTTCTTTCTTTCTGTTACTGGGTGCTACGATACCCCTTTGTATGACTAGTTTCCAGACCTTCGGGCTTCTGTCGACCCGTAACGACTGCGTCCAGCGATCGTCGCGATTATAATAATAGGTCACTTTTTGTTCGGAAAACCAGAAGGCGGTTCTCTGTGAACCACGCGTTCCGATTCACCGAACAAAAAATGACATAATTATGAACGTGACGATCGTTTTTGGTTAGGCGACGTCCACCCACGTCATAATTATACAAAAACACCCTAGCTCGTTGATTGTATTACTCTTTAGTATAACCAGCCTATAATGTTCCTACTGCTGGGACACAGGCCTCCTTTCTGTGAGAGGGAGTGGGCCGTAATCCATCACGCAGCACAGTGCGGGTTGGTAGATGTCACATGTCTTCGAATTTTTGGTTCTTGGACATGCTGGTTGCCTCACGATGTTTTTGTTCACCGCTCTCAAAAGAGGGCAGGGCACAAAGTAGAGCGAGTGTCTGGGTTCGAACCCACGACCTACAACTCGTATTTCAAGGCCGTTACCACTGGGCCATCACTGACTTAGAGCGTAAGCGTTCGTCGAATTCATACGTTGCGCTAACGCAACGTTTATTTATGTAAACAATCCTGACACAAACCCCACGTCCTAACCAAAAGCGACATATGAACGAATATTCACACGACGATCGCTTTTGGACATTAGGACGTGGCCTAAGACACAGCACAGCCTTTACGGCGACGTCCACCAACTCGCCATAATTATACAAAAACGCCCTAGCTCGTTGATTGTATAACCCTCTTTAAATAAAGGTAAATCTCCAAGAAAACAAACCTAAGTGTTTAATGTTCATACAACCAACTATAAACTCTAATAATAATGCGTCATGAACCTTTCTTCGTAGCCATTGATTGTACCGATTACATATTTGAGGTCTACTATTAAACTGCCATACCAACCCATAAATCATTTAACTAATTCGTAGGGTTACTGCCCACGTCAAACGTACCAAGTGATTGCTTGCTCATGCCTGTTATGCAAATTCCGACCATGTTCCGATAAAAGTACGCACGGAAAAAAATATTTTTAATTTTACGAGCGCAAACTCTCGTGATTGCTCTAACTTTTGATGGGATTATGGTTTAAAGTTTATATTTATGCAAATGGACTTTGAGTAAAGCCTCCGTGCAAGTAATAAAATGAAGAATTTCCGTATATAATATCTCGAAGTTAGTTTTTCCGCCATTCTAGGAAATACGGCTGGAAATTCAGCCTGCTCGGTTGCGCTTTGAAACGAAATTTGATGTAATATTCCCAGTAATCTTTTCCATCTTTCGTCGACATTGTTTGTTCTAGGATTCGGGAAATTTCATGTAAATTATGTTTTGAACTGGCGGCCGACGATGCCAAGTTTGCTAGACTTGTTTAGAGTGCAATGACCTATGTCAGGCCTAGTGTCAGGTTCAAAGAAAGATTTATATCGAAGACTTGATTTCTGCCAAATTTTATCGAAATCCGTTCAGTGTCAGTTCAGATCAGACAGGCAGAGTTCCTTTCGAATTTATAATATTATAGTATGGATACAAGATAATGCTATGGCACGGAGACTGGTGACCAATTTTTCTCTACTTTTGACACTTGGGGATAGAAATATTTCTTCTCAACAAGTGTCAAATAGTCTACATCACATTTTGACTTTAAAATTTTCTCCCCGTTGCTATGGAAAGAATAAATGTCTTTGTTTGCATAGAAACACGAATCTACGGGTCGCCCCGTATACGATCAGAAGAGAAGAGAAGAGATGTGTCAAGTTAGATAGAAAGAACGATGTCTATTCGTGGTAGAATAGAGATAGAATTGGTCAGGCTACGCGAGCTGGTCGCTAATAAAATCTATACGCGGGAAGCATTGTATTCTGCATTGTTATCTTTATTGTCACCTGCAGTAATTCCTACAGTATGAAAATATATAGCTATCTTAAACCAAGTAGTCGTCGATTAAAAACTGGCCAAGTGCGAGTCGGACTCGCACACGAAGGGTTCCGTACTACAAGGTAAAAACGCCTTAAACATTTATTTTATTCTGTTTTTATCATACATCATCAAAATAATTTGAGAAAATTTCAACTGTCTAGCTATCACGGTTCATGAGATACAGCCTGGTGACAGACAGACAGACCGACGGACAGTGGAGTCTTAGTAATAGGGTCTCGTTTTTACCCTTTGGGTACGGAATCCTAAAAATCACTTTAAGATATTGTACATATTTCTATGACATATAAGTGTCCTGATAAACCAAGAACAAATCCCGGTCAACGAACACGTTATAAACATTCATTTATCAATTAGCAACTACGTAACATAGGTCGCTAATGACATCGAAGGAGACTTGAGTCGCTGGGGAAATTAATTTAATCTAAGAAATTGGGTCACTCGAACAGAACCTATATAAAGGGGATGCTGCCGTCTTTTCCACATACTTAATTAACTACATTTCTATATATAGTTATTATTTGGGGTTCGTTTAAATTGCATAGGTAAATTGATTAAGAATTGAATCCTACTATCCTATCCTACAAATCCAATTTAATATTATAAACGCGAAGGTTTGTGAGGATGGATGGATGGCTGTTTGATATTAATCTTTCACGCAAAAACTACTGAACGGATTGTGATGAAACTTTACTGTGATACTATATCCTCTCCTAACTATATGATATCACACTAATATTATAAAGGCGAAAGTTTGTGAGTGTGTGTGTGTGTTTGTTTATATGTTTGTTACTTCTTCACGCTCAAACGACTGGACCAATTTTGATAAAATTTTATATAGAGGTAGCTGACACCCTGGATTAAGATATAGGCTACATTTTATTCCGATATTCCCACGGGATCGACACTTATGCGGGTGAAACCGTGGGGCGCAGCTAGTAATATTATAAATGCGAAAGTAAGTTTGTTTGTTACCTTTTCACGCCTAAACCACTGAACCGATCAACCTGAAATTTTGCACATACGTTGTCAGGTGTACAGAAACGGACATAGGATACCTTTCATCCCGAAAAAAAGTGCTGTTCCCGAGGAAAACAACAATAACGTTATTATGATAATAAATGGCGCCACGTGTCTTTCGAATGGGATCGACACTTATGCGGGAGTAGCCGCGGGGCTCTGCTAGTAGTCTCTGCATCACTCTAAGGTTGACTGGTAGAAAATGCCTCAGACATTAAATCCGCCTTTGTACAGTATTTCTTTTACTTGTGCATAAATAAAGTTTTAATAAATAAACATTATAGCTTAAAGACCTATTTAATCAAATTTCTCTCTCCTTCTTCCAGACGCAGAAGGCACAGGCGGTGCGGACCTGCAGCGCAAACTGGACCTGCTCAACGGCACGCTGGACGCAGAGAGAGCCGAGCAGGCACGCCGGCAGATGCAGTACATTGCTCATTGTACGTACCTAAATTGATTGGAAAGATAAGGCGTTTTTCATGCTTAGTATGAAGAACTAGCTTCTGCCTGCGACTTCATCCGCGTGAAATTACACCATCCCCCCATTCATCCCCTTAGGGGTGTAATTTTAAGAGGGTATCCACCTGCTCTTCACAAAGAACACACCCTCCAAATTTTAGGTCTCTAGGACCAGCGGTTTAGTCTGTGCGTTGATAAATCAGTCAGTCAGGAGGCCTAAAAGGCCACTTTGGTAGAATCATAAAAGGATAACTTTATGAATCATTAATGAACAGTTATCTGTTAAGTTAATCGTATCAAATCCCATTGGTGAAGGATTTTTTAGTTATTTGTTTTGTCTGTGCTAAAATACCAATCAATTTCTTTGATTATACATACGTAGTGCAGCGAAAAAAAGAAAAACATAGACTATATTCGCCATATTATGATTCATAATGTTATCCTTTTATGATTCTGCCAAAGCGGCCTTTTTAGGCCCCCAGGACTTTGAATTTTATAGACTATCTTACGCGCGTAGTACTACTACTAGTATACTATACAACGCTACATTCCAACTATGCATCACACTTATTTATTTATTTTTAGCCTCTGTTGTCCCTTTGAAGGGCAAAGGCTTTCCTTTCTCCTTTCCACTCCCCTCAGTCTAGAGCTAGTGTGGACCAAACCTGTCTGTAGGCGTCAAGCTCGTCCCGCCATCTTTTCCTGGGTCTGCTTCGATGTCGTAGGACGTTTCTGGGACCCACATAGTGGTAGATTTGGCCCATGACTCGTTCAACATGCGGCAAACGTGTCCGGTCAAGTCCCACTTGAGCTTGGCTGCTTTTTGGGTGACGTCGGCGATTTGTGTTTTGATGCGCGGCACTGTGTTCCTAACACAGTCCGTTATTCTGACACCAAGAATGCTGCACTTCATTGCTTGCTGGCACTCACACTTGACGTCACGACACAAATCCTGCATCGCGCAAGCAGAGTTTTCGACGCGGTTAGCATCTAAACTAAGCAGCCGGGCAGTAGCCCACCAGACAAAACCCGTTTGGTCGGAGGATTCAAGCTTTTGATGGGTCATGAGGAACTTTCCACCCTGTTCCTCTTACCGTACCTTCTGAAATTCTAATTTCAACTCTTTATTAGTGGTTGTAATGGCAATCTTGTCATTTGGATTAAATAGGTTTAATTTTATTTATCTTATAAATAGATTCTTTTAAATTTTGTGAACGTGGGAACGTTGTAGACCTTGTGGACCATTCTCTATTTTATTAAGTATCTGATACTTGTTGACGTCAGAAAGATGAAATGAATGTCAGTCAGAAAGATGAAACTACATTCCAAAGCGTAGGTACCTATGGAGAAGACTCCATAGGTACCTACGCTTTGGAATGTAGTTTCATCTTTCTGACTGACCGACCCCTTGACAATTCAAAAGTCCCTGTAATTGGTTTAATTGAAATATATGCTTTGAGTTTGAGTTTGAACTGTCCTCCCATACATAGTAACACTGTAATTTGAAAACATTGTAAAAACCAATTATTTTTTAAAGAAAAATCGTGAAGTGTCGTGCCGTCTTTTTTTGTCCATAGGAAATTACCAATTGGAACCGTGCACCTAGCTTCTGACGTTTCATAAGTGCCCATGTAGGTTTATGTGTTTTTTTTTTAAATTGAAGTGAAGTTCAAAATCGTGAAAGTTGAAAACAAAGTAAGAAGTTTGAAGAATTTGACGACTCTATTAGCAATGGTTTAGTTAACAAATGACAGTGAGTATACCAGGAAGCAAACCTGGCTAAATACAGTTATCGTAGCGAATCTTTAATAATATCATAAGGGCTATTTTCAAATATCTCGTGTCGATACCTGGGCAGTAGTAGTTGTATGACGTTAAACGATTCCGGTTCAGAATGAATGTCTATAATAGGCTATTTGACTGGTTTCTGATAAACATCTCAGATTATTTAATGGTGTCTAACGAGCCCACAAAAACCTATTACTTCAAATTGCATAATGTATTTCTTTTAGAAAATAGTAAATAAAAATGTACTGTTTAAATAAGCCGCCAAAACGCTATCTTTAACAATATGGCGTCGTGACGTCACAATCCACGTAAACAAACGTTGAAACGGTCGAGATACTAGACAAAAGTCATCTGTTCTGTCAACGATAGACAGAAATTGACTATATCATGACGTCATCATAAGTTCAGCCAATCCAGACCGTTTTCGATTACGTGGCGCCAGATTTAAAAAGATGAAGTTTTTTCGGGATTTTTTTAATAAATAATACATTGTTTTGTAGTCAAATTAATGCAAATCGATTTTAAAAGCGATAATCTATACGAGTGTCAATAATTATGACCTTATTTTTTACATTGTCAAATAGCCTATTATGATAGTTCCGGGTTTGAGCGTTCGTGCATATAAGATTTATGGTACCTACGATTCTAGTATAAGTATAGGAAAGGAATCCTATTATGGCGCAATAATTTTGAACCGACTTCGAAAAGAATATGGATTACAATTCGCGTATGTTATGTATTTGCTTCCATATCAACTTATGAAGAGTCGATCATTGAGACAAAATTTATCTTTCAGTAGTGATTACGTCCACCAATCCGCATTGGGCCCACGAGGTGGATTATGGCCCACTCCCCTTTCACAGAGAGGAGGCCTGTGTCCCAGCAGTGGGAACATTATAGGCTGATTATGATGATGATGAGTCATTACATCGCTTTTAGAATTAGAGTTTGTATGTTTATACCTTATTTGTCTTATAAATTAGAGCTTAACACTCACCAACGGAATTATTACATATCGATCTATTGTGCGTTCAGCCATAGTTTGCCAGGAAGATTAATTTATAGTATCCATGCAGCAGCTGTATGGAGCTGTATTACAGCTCTATATCAATTGATGTAAATCAGCTTAAGTTAAAATGTAAATAGTGACATAGGTAAATAGGTAGGTACCAGACTAGTCTAATCTCACGCGTGATAAAAGGTACAGATTCGACAAACTATAAACAAATGTAGCGGTATCTACAACGCCACATGCGAACTACGCGTCATACTGACGTTACACAAAATCCTGCATCTCGCAAGCAGAATTTACCGCGCAACTAGCATGTATACAACGGCCCGACATGAATCATCGGGCAGTTGCCCGCCAGACACCAGCGGGATTGTCCGAAAGGGTTACCGCTACCCCGGAACATAAAACAGAACACACACAACACAACACACACACACACACAACACACACACACACAACACACACACAACACAGGTGGTGGGGTAGGTTTGGGGGTTCAGGTGGGTTTTAGTCAGTAAGAGTCTGACACTCATTTCGCTCCACCCAGAGCGGGTGGGGTCAATTGATGATTTCTCAAACTAAAAAAAAAAAAAATTGCCAAGTGTTGACATATTGGTGCTCGTGACTGTACTCTTTTCATCTCTAACCTTCAATATTTCTCCTATTTCAGCGGGATACTCAGAGGACTCGGACTACACGTCGGACCTCAACTACCCAGTGGGGCAGCATGCCAACTGCAGCGCGTCGCAGTTCCGCAACCATGCGCATCAGATGCACACACCACAGGTAACTAATGTTCATCATCATTGTTACTTCTAACTCCATCATCTGCCTAGCCTTTTCCCAACTATGTTGGGGTCGGCTTCCAGTCTAACCGGATACACCTGAATACCAGTGTTTTACATGGAGCGACTGCCTATCTGACCTCCACAACCCTTTACTGTTACTGGGTAATACACCCGTTACTGGGTAATACGATACCCCTTGGTAAGACTGGTTGTCAGACATTCGGGCTTCTGACTACCCGTAACGACTGACAAAGATCCACGAATGACAGCCGGGACCAACGGCTTATCGTGCTTTCTGAGGCACGGAGGGGTCACGGTATGTAAAGATGGTCACCCATCCACAGACCAACCGCGGCAAGCGTAGCTTAACCTGATCGATCGACCTATGCGGCTGTTATTATTTAGCCACGGCCCCTCGCTCGCAAGTTGTAACTTCTATCTAATTTTGCTAAATTCTTGAGCCACAATTTTTTTTCTGTTATAGCATAATTTTTTGAGTATACCGGTAAACCTGTTATTAAGGACTGTGACAGGCATCTGTCCCGCTATGAGGAAGCGATTAGCTTTCAACGATTTCCTCGCTCAAGAAACGTACAAAAGATTGTATGCGCGACCTACAATCTTTTGTAAGTAAAAGAGATAGATATACTTATAGTTGATCGCTGATGGTTCACACCGGCGGCGATTACCCGTTTGCCGCAGTGATATGGGTTATCAAAGAGAGTAGGTACTCGTTCAGCGACGCTCGCTTAGCGGGCAGGACACTCGCTGATAGACTCACGCTTCTTGGTACATATGCATACCAGTAAGTAATCGCTCGTCGCCGTCACATACTGTACGTTTTTTTTTTAGGAAATGACATCTCGTATTTTACCTTGAGAGGTCGTGACTACTTAACCGGACTATCCTATGGTTGCCTTAAGAAAACTTAAAGCCAGCCAGGGGCGAATATCTAACAGACTAAGCGACTGCTCGCTAAGGGCACCCCCTGTGGGGTACGAACCTCAGCTTAGGGCGTCGTTGGGGAGAAAAGGGAGGATCCTCCGACCAGACGGGTGTTGTGTCTGGCAGGCAACTGCCCGATGATTCATGTCGGGCCGTTGTATCTAACGCTAGTTGCGCGTTAAACTCTTGCTTGCGCGATGCAGGATTTTGCGTGACGTCAGTATGACGCGTTGTTTGCATGTGGCGTTGTAGATACCGCTACAACATAATAAATAATTTGATGAGATCGGCGTTTCTTATCTGACTACTCTGAGAAGAAAGGCCGAAACAAACTCAGAGGTTCCAGTCGGGAATTTAAAGCTAAAGGCTCAGCTACGTCGCGGGCTGGCATTTCATCGAGCAAGATACTGTTCGTTACTTGCCAACTCGTTTTTAGTGGCTAACTCTACTCGCTTCTCGTTAATAGTCGGTTGTGGGACTGGTGCCCAGGTGTCCAAGGCTAATTGACACCTACACTTAAGACTAGCTGCGCTCCGCGGTTTCACCCGCATAAGTCTCGACCCTATACTGAAATAAAATTTATTCTTTGTCCTAAAAACTATGGCGGAGAGTAACGAATCTCCGATTATTAAAAGTTTTGTGGGAAGGACAATTCCTAAACATCAATTTGGGGATGTCCTTTTTTAAATACTATTTAAGCGGTCTTCTTCTCTACTGTATTTTAACTACTGACACTAGTAATAAGTTATAATATTGTTTACTAACACGATCATTGTTGTCCGAAAATAAAGAATATTATTATTATTAATCCAGGTCATGGTCTACCCGTTTGCCAAATTGCATCAAAATCCGTTCAATTGTTTTAGTGTGAAAGCATAACAAACAAACATACAAAAAATTCAACATTTTCTCTTTATACTCGTAATAATATTAGTTTATATTTATATAACAGAAACCATTAGTAAACCTTTATTGAAAACAAAATAAATACTAGGTATACATCAAAATAACCAAACAAAGTGACAATTAGCGTCATAGCCTTTAATAGTGTTCGAGTAACGCAATTAAGGTCTATTCGAATGTATGTTTTCATTTGATATTATTTCAAGTTAAACAAATATTAACTTTGTTTTAGGGGTAATTAAGTTGATTTCAGAGTGACTTGCATTATTAAAAAAGTTATAGAAATGTTTGATGTTGTAGCGTAAACTGAACTTTATTGTGTAGGAATTAAAGTTATTTTTCCGTAAACTCATATTTGTTTACGTGTTTAAACTAAAAACTAAAACGTGAACACAGATTAGGTCGATTTTGTATTAGTGTCATTCGCTGCTCAGTCCTAGCCTGTCTACTATTTATTAAAGCGGGTTAGTGACAATAGGATATTTATGAGAGAGACCTCTCCCGTATAATGCCTATAATTATCGACTGTGGTAGGCAGTGACGAATATGACAGACTTGCAAATCTGGCATATTCAGCCGCCGCCGCCGCTGAATAATAAAGGTCCTCAACACATCAGGTCCTCTATTTTTTCAATCCTTTGACAGGTCGAGTTCATCGATTCACGTATTCTTCATTTGTGGTGTTGGTAACATCTTAAGCATTGTTATAGACGCATAGTTTTATAAAACTACAGTCATTAATTGATATCACGTTTTCTAAGCATTCCTCTACTTTCTAATTCCAGAGATCCTTGGAGGTATCTCGTGAGAATTCGTACGAGAGGGACGAGTACCACATACACGGGGACACCGACCCGCTGTATTATAACAGTCAGCCGCGGACCAACAGGTAAATATAAAGTTTAATATCTAATGCTAACGATATCATCATTTCGTTTACTAACTTTACTGTTTTAAAAGGGCTTCCACACCTGACGCTATGTATAGTCAAGGGACGAAAATGTTAAACACCTTACTTATGGTTGATTTTTACTTGCACCTAATTATTTATTCGACTAGGGACTGATTGTACCAAAGTCACATATCTTATATCTGTGGAATAAAATGTAGGTAGGTACGTTTGACAGTTTTTGTGTGGAAAAACTGTCAAAAATTCAAAAATTATTCTCAGGATACTCATTTTATGTACAAAAGTTTGGTGGAATTCGCCGTAGGTATCTATTGACAAAATTTTACATAAAAACGGACAATCAGAAAAGTGATAAAATTGCTTAATATTTTTGCTCTTTCATCGTACCCTGCATTTGTATGACATATTGAGCATTAGAAAAGGACTGTCATAAGTCATTTATGGAAATTAAAAAATAATTTTATAGAACAGCACATTTCATAACACAAATTAACTAATAATAAATATCAATAGGAACCAATGTCAATAAAACAGAAAAAAATGAAATACAAAATACAATGAAAAAAAAAGAACAACAATACTTATGTCAATAGATTGCATGTCACAAAGATTATGAGTGAAACTTCTAAGGAAAAAGGTTTAACCTTTTCTAAAATACGATAGAATAGAATAGAAATACTCTTTATTATGTACACCAAATAAATTACAGACATAAAAATAGAAACTGTACATAGGGTGACACAATGGGCGGTCTTATCGCTAAAAGCGATCTTTTAAAGACAACCTTTTGATGGATTTACGGCATTCACCCCCATCGCAGAGATAAGGGCTATGTCCCAGCAGTGGGAACGTTATAGACTGATAATGCTACTCGTAGATTGTATAATATGGAAATTAAGATCACGTCAGATTATTTTTATCGTATAAATTAAAATTGTGTCTCACATCCCAACGACGAAATTGTATGTAACCTAATGAAACGTTTATTTTCTTATGCCAATTCCAGGATAGACACGTGGTCACAGCTGCACGCACAAGTGAGTGTGGAGTCAGCGATATCATGGAGGACCGCGGCTGACTGGCCGTCTGGAGGTAAGCACAATTTTTTTCTCATAAATATTGCACTCTTAATTTAGTGACGATTCCGACGATCACGCTAACTGCTTATTTGTGTGGTTGCTACTAAAATTATATTTAAACTAGCTGCGCCCCGCGGTTTTACCCGCGTAAATGTCGATCCCGTGGGAATATCGGGATAAAAAGTAGCCTATATGTTAATCCAGGGTGTCAGCTACCTCCATACAAAATTTCATCAAAATTGGTCCAGCCGTTTGAGCGTGAAGAAGTAACAAACATATAAACACACACACACTCACACACACACCCCCACACACCCCCACTCACAAACTTTCGCCTTTATAATATTAGTGTGATATCTACACTTGATTAACAGAGTGATGACGATACTAACGACTGTCAAAGATCCACGAATGACAGCCGGGACCACGTGCTTTCCGAGGCACGGAGGGGTCTTGGTATGTAAAGATGATCACCCATCCACAGACCAGCCGCGGCAAGCGTAGCTTAACCTGATCGATCGACCTGTGCCGCTTTTATTATTTAGCCACGGGCTCCTCCTCTATACCTACAATCACAGCCTACAATCAAAGACATTCAATTATGTATTTACCTAACATTGCCCACAATACTGGTTGCGGAATCTAAATTAAAACTCGGTTGATTTTGAATAACTCATTAATCTAGTTTTCGTTTCACAGAGGAGCAGCGTCGACCAAGTCTGGAGCGTCAGAACACGCTGTACGATGACAACATGCCTATGTATGGGTTCGAGACCTACAGCACCAGTATCACGCACACGAGGTACGTTCTAATCAACTTTCATACATTTTACTTGCCCAATGAGTTGTGGACCAAAATAAACACTTTGTGGAGCCCTGACAGCTAGAAGGCGTCGCGGCAGACCCCGTAGGCGTCGGACGAGCTGGAGCAAACGACAAGATTAAGTGGTCTACTTTAGCCCTAGATCGAAAGAGCTGGAAGTCGTGAGGAGAGGTTTTTGTCCAGCAGTGGGATGATGCAAGCTAACAGTAACATTTTACTTTGCAGTCTGATAATAGAAGAGTTACCATGTCGTGGTTATTTATTCCGTGTCCGGCTTCAAATTACACACACAGCAAAAGAGTGGAACTCTTTACCTGCGTCTGTGTTTCCGAGCTCATACAACCCGAATCTCTTCAAAGTAAGAGTGAACAGGTTTCTTCTGGGTGAGCTCACTCCATCGTCAACTTTGTCTCTGTCAACTCTGACCTAGACTAGAGTCAAGAGCAAACCCATTTCAAATAAAAAAAAAAATCTCCTTACATTTATCGCTATCTTAAGGTAGTCCAAAGATCGCAGTCTGTAGGCAATCTTTGAGAAAAGAATTGGGATAGTCCCGCCATCTTCTCTCTTAGTGTTTGTTGTTCAGAGATATTTAGCATGCGTGTCATGTGACTCTGATGTTATCATAAGATGGTATCAATTCGAATGCCTAACGCATGTTGGTAAATTCAACATATTGCAAAATATCTGGTGGAAGATGATTGAAATTCTGGTTGACTGCTTACAAGTTTGATGAAAAGATTCTTGAAGAACTTCTTCAACTTTTGTGTCTCATTTTAAACTCAGTCATATGCCATTTGCTTTGGTTGAATCGAGTTTGAAGTAGAGTTTAAAGTTTGAGGGTCGATCTGAAATAAAAACCTATGACTATACCAGTTCAGGCCTCCCACAAGGTAGACCGACGACCTTGTGAAGGCCGCAGGAACCCGTTGGATGCGAGAAGCACAGAACCGGTCGAAGTGGAAGTGCTTGGGGGAGGCTTATGTCCAGCAGTGGACGTCTTTCGGCTGAAATGATGATGATGATACCAGTTTAAACTAATGCATCTTTTAACACCACCTTTATCTTTGCAGGGAC
Organism: Oligia latruncula; assembly: GCA_948474745.1. NCBI lineage: Eukaryota > Metazoa > Arthropoda > Insecta > Lepidoptera > Noctuidae > Oligia > Oligia latruncula. Next base: position 12,137,707 of record OX419699.1, read on the forward strand.
CATTCGCATTTATCTCAGCAGGCGAGTTACGAGGAGTACTATGACTCGTCGTCGTACCCCTACCAGACGTCGTACGTTGGTGACGACTCTCGGCAGTGGGACAGCGGCGGCGGCGGTCAGTACTTCTTCGATGACGGTCAAGGCCTGACGCCGACCGAGTACGAGAATGTTGTCAATAAGAGAAGGTCTTCAGTTGTTCAGTTGCCGCAAGTGCCGCCTAAACCGGTGAGTTAATTTGTAAGAAGGCCAAAGTTACATTATTTAAACCATCGATAATTAATAGAACTTTCAAATAAATTCGTAAAAAAAATATTGCTACCTCCGTGATGGTAGTATTTAAATCAAAGATCACGAAGACCATAGATATAAGATGACGGACACATACAAACCAAGCGTGGCACCGTTTACTCACACTATGACACAAATGGCGAATAGAAAACGAGTTTGAATGGCGGTCCGTGACAGAACATATACGAATTCTATTAGTACTGCTGTCTCTAGATGAAACCTGTCGAGGTTGAATATGTTTTGGAGCAGTGGTGGCCCAGTGGTAACTGTCTTGACTTACGAGTTGTATGTCGTAGGTTCGAACCCAGATAGGCGCTTTACTTTTTGATTATTATTTTATCACCATTGCTGTCAAAACGGTGAAGGAAAACATGGTGAGGCAACCGACATGTCCAAGTACAAAAAATTCGAAGACATGTGATGTGCGGGTTGGTAGATACCAACCTTACACCTTTTACACCTGCGCGCGCATCGCTAGTGCTGGCTAGCACGGCGCGCGGAAAAATAAAACCAGCGCGTCATTTTCCATACAAGTTAATATTTAACAATACAACTCTCTTTTTTTCCTCGCAAGTGTGTTGAAAAACGTTGTATGAAACGCGTGTGTATTGATCAATATACACTCGGCTTTCTTATCGAATAATACCGCCTCGGGTGTAATAATCAACATGCCACACATGTATCATAATGTACTAATACATACGATTTGAAACGTTATTTACTAGGAATTAATACATTAGTGTGTTTTCTTATGTTCCAGTTGGTGCCATCGTCAAGGTATTCCGACTACAATGAGATGGCGCCCTACAGGCCACGGCCGCGAAGGTCTGCCGCTAGTCTTCCAGGTGAGCTTAGTACTCCTAAAGCTACATTTATAAAGCTTCGGTAAAATTATAGTACACACGCCAGCACATCAAGCTACCCGAAACTGTCAAATTTTCCTAATCAACTTTGAACCTTATGCTTTCACGATAAAGTTGAAAATCTTTTAAAGAAATTTGACAGATTGTAGTAGATTGATGTGCTGGCGTCTGTACCTAAACGTGAGAGCTTAATAAAAAAAAATATATATATACATGTGGCAATGCTAAACAGGAATAATCGCCGACAGCAAAACGAGAAACGGTGTTTGAATAATAATAGTTGTACTCGAAAGAATTATTCAATTCGGTAGAGGGTTTAGAAATTATAATAACCCGTTCAGGTTCTCGGTCGCCTAAAAGGGTAATTAGAGAAAAAGAGAAAATAAAATAATTTGAATAAAGTAAAAAAAGTATAATTGTTTTACTTTATTCAAATTATTTTGTTTTCTCTTCACAAACAATGGTATCATATTTTAGACAAGCTTAGAAACTAGTCTGTGAGAGACTGGTGTCTGCACTAGGAATACCTGTATAGAAGATCATCAGGGTCCCCACGATATGAGAACATAATTACTTATTTAGTAAATGTGAAGGGATACAGGGCATAACATAAACTCAATGAGAAAACACACAGATTAAAAACAATAAATCAAAAAGAGAAGTAGGTACGTCGAAAAAAGGTGATCTAATATGTGTAGGGAAAGTACGGGGTTGGACTATTTTGGATGAGTTAGTAAATCCTCAGTTGCTTTATAATCTAAAGCATATTAGTCGTTAATGTACCACTGCTGGGCAAAGGCCTCCCTACTTTCTTTCCACCTGTTTCCAGTGCTGCCAAAGACCAATCTTTATTAAAGGAGCACAGCTCTTATTATTATACCTACTTAATAGACAAAAAAGGTTTAATTGGAGCTATAAAACTTTTTAAATAGGGAAGAGAGAATGAAAGAGAATGTAACTTAAATCCATTCTGCTTTTTCGTAAATCAATATATTATTATTGCCTTTCTGGGTGGGAAATCATCAAATGACCCCTCCCGCTCTGGGTGGAGCGGAAGGGAGTGTCAGACTCTTACTGACTAAAATCCACCCGTGTTCCTTCCTTAGCCCTTTATGTTCCGGGCCAGCGGTAACTCTTACGGAAAATCCCGCTGACCCGGCAGGCTTCGGCTCTAACGGGCTTCTTCATATGATGCTGACATCTCTTTGAGGCGCGCGTGGATTTAAGGCACGCGTGGATTTGAGGCGTGCGTGGATTTGAGGCGCGTGTGGATTGGTTACGTGCTTACGTTAGGTTGACGCCTGTTTGACGGCGAGGTGAAAGGCGGTGCCGATCCCTTTCCGATTTTATACCTTTAGACATAACATCGAGTTGGAGCTCAAGTGCTAAAGATGAGAGGTTTAACAAAATAATAACCCTGTCCTATAAAATACTAAATAATTTGCGTACTAAAATTGGCTGAACGCGTTAAATTCCGGCTAAGCTTCCCGTGAATCAACGTGCTTCCTTTCCAGCCACGCCATCGTCTACCCCGAAGCGGGGCCGCGCGCTGCCGGTCCCGCCGGGCAGCGAGTCTGGCTCGACGCGCGGCAGTCGCGGCCGCCGCCTGCCGCAGCCCCCCACGCCGATGACGTCATCTATGACGTCGTACGGCAGCTTCACGCGCCCGAGGCGCGCGCCTTCCGCCTCCACGCTTACGCACGTGCCTTACGTACCCGGTGAGCTAAGCTTACGAAGATTTTGTTATTTTATTGCGTGAAGAAAAATAACTATAGCGCGAACGCGCTATGTTACGTAAATTCGAGCGATTTTGAATGGAAAATCAACTCTTGCGTCTAACACAATAATGTCTTGAAACTAAGTAAAAATTATACGTGCGGAACGAGTATTTTCAATTTTAAAATCGTTCAAAATTACGTTACGTGTTCGTGCGAGGCCCACAGATAGCAAGCCTTGGAGTACCGAGCATCTAGATTCCATAAGGTTGCGGAAAGACGTCATAATAGAAAGTAATCCTTACGGGAATACGCGATCGTCGTGTTCATATGTCACTTTTTGTTCGGTAAACTGTAAAGCGCCCTCTATAGGCGCGACGACGCGTTCCGGTGTATCAAAGGATAAGTGACATAAGAAGACGACTATAGCATATAAATTGCGCGACGATTGCTTTCTACGTATTAGGACGCGGCCGCATGGAGTTGCTTACGCCATACGCTACACGAAACGCTGTCACGCAATTGCGGCCTTCGGGATTTATTACGGCCCGGGCACGACCTTGCCGGTATCAGCGGAATATTAGAGCGGGGTGGCAAGAACAAATATACAAAAATGTATTCTACAGGTATTGTACGGGTAAAGTTTTCTCCGGTTCCACCGGCTATAAAGATTCTTCAATAAATAGCACCCAAATCCCATAATATTTCTTTGAGCGTTGTTTCTATCTTTGAACGATTTGTTAGAGGGAAATTTTATTTTACAGAACCTGAAAAACCTATTCCTGATGTGAGTTATGGTTACGATAGCTTCGGGTTCCAGCAAGACTTTCAAGACACTGCCACAGAACCGTATCAAGATACTAATTATAATAATACGACGTAAGTACATTTAGTATACAGTACCTAACTACTAAACATTCGCTTAAAAACATATAACTATTCTATGTATAAAATATAGCTAGGTACATGCTTTTGCAATAAATTATAATAGAAAAGTCCAAGACCAGTTAAAAAACCATAAATGTCTTGTTAAATGATTTTCCAAAGCCAGATATTTTATCCAATGGATAATTTTGAATTGTTGACAGTTCTTCCATACAAAATCTGTCGTATTGACGTCGTGTTGATTTCATCATTTTATGTAGGTAATTTATAAAATTGCCGCAAATGAAATAAGTGGCTACAAACGTTCGTAAGTACAATACGACCGACGTAACTTGGCGGGCCTGAACATAGGCACTAAGGCTCAACACACACCAAAAGAGCGTCGAAGCACGGCGAAGCGGATCGCAGTTTCAGTGTCATATGAATTTTAACTTTATTTTCATTACTATAATACTTATTATCGCATGAGAAATCGAACGAGTCGCGCGGATGCCAGCGGCGCCGCTGAAATTCCAGCGAATTAGCCGTGCGACTGCGCGAGAAGGCGCGAGAAGGCGCGGGAAGTCTCGAGAATGCTCGAGCAGTCGCGAGCGGCCGCTGGCAATATCCCGCCCCTCGCGCCCGCTCCCCGCGCGCGTCTGTTGCGCGCGAGCATTCGCATTCATTCCTTGCAGTGCAACGAATACAAAAGTGATGGAAATGGATGAAGTTATTTGGTGCAAATGTACGACTGCCTATACAATATCAAATCAAGGCATTAGAGCGATAAACACATGAAAGAAGAAGAGAAGGCGCGCGGATTCCCGCGACTTCTCTACAGGGCGCTTCGCCGCTCTTTTGGTGTGAGTTGAGCCTAAGAACTTTCGCGCATGTTCTCTCACTCGCACTCGCCTCATGTCACCATTTGGTTCCTAAAAAAATCTTACTGCGCAGCCTTCTGCGCAAAGTTCGGGCCCGCCAAGATACATCGGTCGTATCGTACACACGGCTACATAACATATCAAGCTATACAATTCCAGTATAATTTCACCTTGCATTGGTTCGGCTTGCCGTATACTACGAGGTCAGATTGTAATAATAATAAGTGTCCTCTACATTAAAAATATATACATATATAAATAAGGTATCAAACTAACAGACCGGGTTAGGAATACGGCCATCCGTTCCATCACAAAGATAATTACTGATGTCACTTGGAAAGCTGCCACGCTAAAATGGAACTGGGATGGACACAACTGCCGCATGTCAGACGAATAATGGGCCAAACTTACGACCCAATGGGTCCCTCTTAATGGCAAGCGACATCGTGGCAGGCCCAGACGGAGATAGCGGGATGAGCTGGACTCCTTCAACAAGAACTGGTCCTTAGCAGCTTGAACAGAGAGAAGTGGAAAGAGAGTAGGGAGGCCTTTGCCCTGAAGTTATCGCAGGCTAATCTATATTAATAATATATAAGGAAGGGACAATGTGCTTAGCATTTGAAAAGATTACGCAGCTAAACCAATAGAAGTAACTTATTCCAAAAAACAGCAACTCCATAATCCCAAATCGAGGAAAACGGCTTTCATGACCAGCTACTACTAGATAAAATGCTGTATCGGGAAACAATAAAAATGCATTAACACGGACATTTTCCTGAATGAAAGACCTTTCCAGATTCTTAGAATCATTTATGCTATAAGTGTAATAAGGATGCATAAACGAGACATTTTATCCAGTTACCCACTTATCGAGAAGCAAGAGTTTCCTGAACTGATCTTAATCATGATTATTATTTGCAGTCTGCATACACCCACAAAAAAATTACTTTATTAATAATTAGGTCACAACTGCAAAGGCTAAGTAATAACAGCCGCATGAATCGATCGATCAGGTTAAGCTACGCTTGCTGCGGTTGTTCCGTGGATGGGTGACCATCTTTACATACGTTAAGCCGTTGGTCCCGGCGGTCATTCGTGGATCTTTGACAGTCGTTACGGGTTGTCAGAAGCCCGAAAGTCTGACAACCACTAAGGGGTAGGTATCGCATTACCCAGTAACTGTATTGTGGAGGTCAGAACTATATATTGCAGTTGCTCCCTGTAAAATACTGGTATTCAGCTGCATCTGGTTAAACTGGAAGCCGACCCCAACATAGTTGGAAAAAAGCTAGGCAGATGAGGAACTGCAAAAGATTCCCTTATGATTTTGTTCCATTTCTATATCGCATTTAAGAATCAATTGCTCATTCTTTTGTAGTAAAATTGGGAAGTAGTTGACGAAGGATAAATTAGTTTAAATCAAGCAGAAAGGTCACAATACAGCTTTTTTTGTGAATGGTGTTTAGCGTCCATTGTACCTTTACGGTATTGTTGTGTACGTCCGTGAATTAATATTAAACTGTATTGTAATTATATAAATGTTAATATGATCTGTTGATATAAGTGTATAATGTATATGTTATGTTTATGTATGTGTATTGAGATTATTGTTTAGTGTGAGTTAAATGTTAAGGATCGCCACAGGTGTGAACCACAAGAGTTTAACTAGGTAGATTTAAAGGTATTCTCATCTCAGAATTCAAGCCTCCTCTTGCTAAAGTATATCTTACTCTTAATATTTGTTACAGTTATGATTCGGATGGGATGCAACCGTTCTTTGATGAAACGCCACATGCCACTCCGCCTGCAGCTGGTGATTATCGCCTTTACTTTGATCAATATACATAGATGACGGTATAAGAGAAGTAGAATTGTTCGAAAATTATACCTAAGTACAAAATATTTCCCACATTACGAATAGTCAAAAGTCTAACAATTATCTTGCTAGAGTTCAATTCGCTTGAGTCCGTCAGTAAATCTACACACTAATCATCTATTTATAACAGTTTGCGATATCAAAATTATGTCAATGCCAGTACAACAATAGCAAGAATTCATTATAATTCACATTAAAAATGATTCAGTTACATAAAAGATAAGAACTTCCGCACCACGGCGGCGTATAGATTTGTTATGACCATCAGTTCTTTTTTATTCGTAAACATGACAGACCGATTCATACACTGTCTGTGCGGCGAGTTTTCATTTAATATTTACAACGTTTTCTTCCAATTTCCAGCTCAAAAAACGCCGTGGACCGAAACAGAGACAATATCACAGTTCACATACCCTATTACTAGTGAGATCGATTCGTTATTACCGAAAACAGTGCCATCAACACTTTCGTCTTATTTACCACAACTGTCAGTTGCGACACACCAACAAGATTTGTTTCAAGGGAAAAATTATCCGGATGTTGATTCACAGTACGAAGAGCAACAGTATCGGTTCAGCCAACAAGACCAACAGTTTCCTGAACAAAGCCAGTATGATGATAAGCAACAACATCAACAGGATTATCAGCAAGAACAACAACATCTACAGGATTATCAGCAAGAACAAGACTACCAGCAACAACGAGACTACGAGCAACAACAGGACTATAAGTATGATTTACAATTCGAGTCCCAGTACCCGGAAGATGAGAAACAGCCAGTTTCCCACCAGATTTTTACGCAACAGTTTGAACATGACCAGCAGTATTTACAAGATCAGCAGTATTTTCAACATGATGAACAACAGAAAGCACATCAATTGCCATTCCAACAACAGCAGCAACAAGATTTACAATTTCAACAGCAACAACAGCAGTTGCAATTTCAGCAGCAGCAACAACAACAACAACAGCAACAGCTGCTGCAACAGCAACAGCAGCAGCATCTGTTGCAACAACAACAGCATGCAAAACAACCTGCTCAACAGTTGCAAACGAGTGTAATAGCCGGTGCTGCTACTTTAGGTTCATTTATGGCTGGAAGTGCAAAGAAGTTGGGAAGTTTCTTTGGTGCAGCCGCCGCAGCGGTGTCGGCTCCTGCAGTGAGCCAGCCTCCACACACAGTACCTGCGACGACTGCTCCAACAAGCCACTTTGCTTCATCCGCTCCGTTCACAAGTACCGTGTCCGCGACAACATCCGTCCCAGAAGTGTTGCCGTCAGTGCCAGTGTCTACTGTGACTATGACCACGTCTGCATCAGTTTCTTTACCGCGAACTCCGTCTCTAAGGAGACAGGAGTCCATACAAAGACCTTCGGTGCGTCGTACTCGGACGTTACCAGACGCACCCGAAGAGTTAACCCAGCCGAGTTTCGACGAAAGTGCCTACGAGGACGAGTATAATAAGACTGAATACGATCAAACAATAGACCGCGATAGGACTTCTTTGGATAGGTATCGTGACGACGACTTTATTCATGATACCATCCTTGAAGAAGTCCCCGACGAGAGGCGTGTGTCGGAAGCGCCGCCGAGCCCCAGCCTGCAGAAGCAGGCGTCTCCGACGAGGACTATGGCTCAAATAAGGAAACCTTCAGTTGACAGCTATCACAGTCAAACGCCGTCGATTGTTGATCGTAGAACCTCGCAAAGTTCTTTTCACCCCGAAGAGAAACTTGCTGTCCCGGCTACACAAGAAGGTAACTGACTTTTGTTCTTATTTTATTTTCAAACTAGCAGCGCTCCGCGGTATCACCCGCGTGAGTTTCGATCCCGTGGGAATATCGGGATAAAAATTATCCTATGTGTTAATCCAGGAAATGGTCTATCTATGTGCCAATTTTCATTCAAATCTGTTCAACGATTTATGCGCGATTGAGTAACAAACATCTTCACAAACTTTCACATTTATAGTATTAGTAGGATGTCACATACAGTTATGTGACATCTCTTTCCTTATAAATACACCAAAATGACTGTCGTGGTTCATAACTAAAAACATTCATAAAATCAAAAATACATTTAATGAGTCAGTCATTATAAGCACTTAAGGCGGATTTTTCAAATGTCAGATATTTTTTATCTAAGCAATAAATATTGCGGTTTCACAGTTTGACATATTTTCGTAAAGAAAATATGTCAAACTGTCATGATTATTCTTCAGATAAAAGTTGTTGAAAAATTAGCCCATATAGAGTTAAAATATTGTTAAGTTTTTCAGATCAAACCATTCTTGTGAACACATTACAATACTAAAACCACACTTCATTATTATTTTCCGATACCCAACAAACCACCGATAAAATGGTCATACCTAATAACAGAAAAGCTTCATTTCGCAGATTCACTCACGGATAAAACTAAAGTTTCATTCCAAGAAGAGCGCACGACTTACCACGAGGTACCTGAAGTGACTGACGGCTTTCACGAAGCTGAACCTTTATATGACGATAATGTCGAAGAGTACCGTGATGATCAGGATACATACCAAGACGATACCTTTCGGGAAGAAAGGGAGAAGTTCGATGACCAAGAACCGTTCCAAGAGACGGATGAACCGTATCACGAAGAGGATAGTGTGTTCCGTGAAGGGCAGAACAGGCCTGAGGAAGATAGATTGGAGTTCCAGCCAGAACAGCCGAAGTTAACGCCGAAGCAGAGGTGGCATCGTGCGTATAATAAGATCGTGATGAAGCTGAACGTGAGTACGCTTTTTGAATATAACGATGGGTGCAGAAATAGGAATTCAGAAAAAACTGATTTTATTTATTTATAATTTGATTTTGACTCTTTTATAATTTATTTCATTTTATGTGGCATTTTATTTTATTTTATGTTTCGTTTTATTTAATTTAATTTTACGTTTCATTTTGTTTGATTTTATCTTTCTTCCTTTGTTTTCATTTTCGATTTTATTTTTTCTGTGTCTAAACTACTACCAAAACGAACAGAACTGATACTACTGAATACTACGAAATCTGCAACCATCGTCAACTGATTAATATTTAATTTGTTGTTTCAATACTTGTGTAAGTTTTTTTTTTAAATCCATGGAGAATTAATCATAGCTTTCAATTGAAAAGGACCAGGTAAGTCATAATCACTGAATGTAAAATACAAAAATAATTTAATAATTATAGGTACGGACGAAACAAGGTTCAATTTGTCGTACATTGTCCCAATTTAATGAACATTCAAATACATATTTTAGCAGTACAATTAGGAAAATAACTTGCTATGTTAGGGAAATAAAACCGGTTTTTTAAAGCAACAAAGTCACAAAGTGACTGACGTGAATTTATATGAGGCTATTATAGATAAATAAACGTATTTTATTGTATGCTTATCAATGTATGCTAAGAGTTCCAGTTTCACACGACTGCGGTTTATTTTTATTTTCTTTATCAATTTGACTTCAAATTGTGTTACAGGAGCGACGTGAATTTAAAGCATTTTAACCAATTTTAACAGTGTTAATAATTTTTTAAGTGGTTGTCAAAACCGAAATTGAATCTTGTGATAACACACGGTGTTAAAACTAAGTTACTGATAAGATATTGTGTAACCATTACTGTAATGTTGTTATTTTCTAGATGTACAAAAACAATATGTTGAACAAGAAAGCCACGGCCATGATAAATACAACAATATTTATAACTTTTAACTTATGTCACAGGACGTAACATTTTTTTGTTATATAAAAAATACACTTTATAGACCGCAGAATTATTTTCGAAATAAAAAATGAATACCTTTCATAGCACACATAAACCAAACGACCCATTTTGAATTCGTCTAAAGATATCTCTAACCAAATCCTCAAAGCTCTTCTTGTATGGATAAGTGCCAAACATAAGCCTACACTAAGAACGTCTGGTTCAGCAGGGGTCACCCATGGATTACCCCCTACCGTGTTATAGCCTTACTGAAGATTTAATGGACACACTAATTACGTCTTAACACCAATTGAGGTTACTAAAAGTGTTGTACGCAGAAGAGGGTTGGAATAAGAAAAAGGGTTTTTGTTAATAAATATTACTTATTGATTGAAGAGGCCATCTATTGCAGTTTGCCATTGTGATTTCGTAGCCATCAGTTGCGAAGCAAATAAATATTTCATAAGAATTTTCCTGTAGATTATCAAGAAAATATTCATAATATATTATGTATTTAAAGCTTTGTTCTTTTACAACGAACTCCATTATATCGAGAGATTTTGAAGGCAAGTACAGAAATTGAGCTTCTATATGTTACAAAAATATTGTTTTAGGTTTCTACGAAATAATTAAATACGATAACCATCAAAATGTAAATATTATACTTTGTATATTATATTTTAAATAACTCGTACAGTTTGTCCGATAAACAAAGTTTAGACTGAAGTGAGATTGTGCTAAACGGTCAAATAAATCGACCTTTTAATCATACACGATGAAGATAATACTTTGTTTCCGACACAATATCGCACTACGATAACTGCAGTTCTGTATGCATTTGCGATGCATTCTAAGCTTTAAGCCGACGTATGAATGCAAAACACTGCTATTCTTAAAATATACTAAGTGCAGTGTCCTTGTATGTGCTTACAATACAAGAGTCGCTATGTAACTTACAGTTGTAGTTCATTGCTCCATTTTCAAACTAAATGTTAGTACCTACTTTGAAATTATGTTAAGAATACTGACATATTTAAACATAATAGGAATTTTGGTCTTTGTATGTATAAAGCAAATAATACTAGAATATAGTAGGTAAGTGCTTATCTAATTTAAACGTAGTAACTACCATTAGCATTTTTTTTATACCGAAACCCAAAATGAATGTATTAAACAGAACATAATTGCCTCATTGTTCATATATCACTAAGCCATATTATTATTAACCACTCCTCTATATTCAACAATACGCGCACTAAAACGTACAGCACTACGCATAATAAAACTAAACGACACACAATACGAACATTAAAACGAAACAAACTAAGGCCAATTCTAAATTAAAGACTATAATCCCACTGCATAGTGGAGCAACTGAACTTTAATCCAATGCATTACACAGTACGCAAATAGTGCAAAGTCCTGTACAATACTGTAACAAGACAAACGCATATAGAAACAGCGTTGTGCTTTACGCCCCGCTGGGCTGTGCGGGTAGGCACATAATCAAGATGGCGGAGAAAGAAAATGGCTACATGTTGTTATGTGACCTTCGAACGGGACTGACCTTGAACGGGGTACATAGGAACTCGATAAACGGGAGATTGGGGACATATTGATTGAGATGTTATTACGTTGATTAAAATTATGGTCAAGAAAAATTGAGAATTTTCCGAAAATAAAATTCTATAATTGTATTGGGGTAGGCTGTACCTACAGCTTGCATTTTAAAAGTTATCTCAAGACATTAAAAAAATCACCCTCTACATATACCGAGCGTATTTGAAATATAAATAAAAGTATTTATACCATTTTCTACGGACTACGTTACCTACGATGCATCTTTTTGAAAAATTGCTTTACTTGTACCAAGTATATTTTTCTTCTCAGGTTTAATAATAGGTGATTTCTGTATTCAGTTACGGTCATCACTTGCCATAAAATATATACCCAAGATACCTCCTATATGTACGTAGATAGTATATAACCAACACAATAATTATAGTTAAATGCTATATTCCCAGCAATTCCAGCACAACGAAGCTATTAACACGCCAGCATTAGAACAACAAACTATGCTTTAGCAAAGTTGTCCGGTCAAGTAGTTTCTAACAGTCCGCTGGTAATAACCAGTAAGGGCTTTAGTACACTAATAGCTGTGCTATACAGCGATGGAAGCTAGTAAACCTAACATGGAAACAACAAGTATGCATAATATGGAAGCTAGAGTACTTTATTTTGCTGAAACGTCTCCCTATAAGATTAGAAACGGGATTGGAAAAGACATTCCTTCTTATTACAAAACGAGTTCTAATAACTCTAATTCGAACTTTATTCCAACAGAGGTACTTACAAAATTCTTTAAACTTATTACAAATATGTCAATTTAGATTTTGGTAATTGAAACTTTAACATTGTCGGAATAAAGTTCGAAGTTAAAAAAATAATCGTTGGTTTGGACTTTTGTAATAAGGCCAATTGTGTTTAACACTTCTTGGACTTATTTTGAATAACATGTTCTGAACTTTCGAAAGAAGGTGTATGCGTCTCTCACTTTATGAAATTTAAAAATAACAGATCATAGAAGTGATTTTTTTAAATCAAATACTAATAAACCTATTATATCAGATGAATAGTTACACACCGATTTCTCTCTTTCAGTCGTCAGTAATTTGACTTTCGAAAGAAGAAGACAAAAGCGTTGTGTAACTATACAGACGCTATACAACGTTTATTAGAAAGGGGTGTTAGAATCTAACTAGAATATGCGTATGGTGTCCTGATCGACGTGCAAACTGTTAGCATAAATTCAGTACATGATTCTACCGTTGTACGAAAGAGCAGATGTTTTTTGAAAATAACCATCATCATTCTAGCCGAAAGACGTCCACTGCTGGACATAGGCCTCCCCCAAGCACTTCCACTTCGACCGGTTCTGTGCTTCTCGCATCCAACGGGTTCCTGCGGCCTTCACAAGGTCGTTGGTCCACCTTGTGGGAGGCCTTCCAACGCTACGTCTTCCGGTACGTGGTCGCCACTCCAGAACCTTTCGGCCCCATCGGCCATCTGTTCTGCGAGCAATGTGCCCTGCCCACTGCTACTTAAGTTTGGCAATTCTTCGGGCTATGTCGGTTACCTTAGTTCTCCTGCGGATCTCCTCATTCCTGATTCGATCACGCAGGGAAACTCCAAGCATAGCCCCTCTCCATTGCCCTTTGGGTGACTTTTAGCCTTCTTATAAGGCCCATAGTGGATAGATCATGTGCTGAATATTCATCGTACCAGTGCGCGCATCGGTGCCCCTTACACCTTGTATCTATAGTTGTATTTAAAAACAAATGATCTTGGCGTAACAATTTGGCCTAACTCTCCAGCATCGCTCCACTTCATATAGCCTCGCATTCTATGTGAGATTGTCCTAACAACTAAAGTTTCGAACAAAGATTATGCGGTGCAACCACTGCTGGACTCTGGGTGGCGTTAATTGCCCCACTTCCAATCAGCTTACCCTACTGTGGGTGTGCAAGAGATTTGCATAATTATGATTTTATCTCCATACTTTATGGCTTCATAACTCATACTCACTTAGTACAGTTGCAAAAGTTGCAAACGCAACGGGAAAGTTCAAAGGCAGAATTTACTTGCCCGAAAAGAGCGAATCGTCACTTAATATTATTTTTTCTATCGGTGACTAGCACGAAGTTAATTTATATGTAAGTGAGACGAAAACAGCGTGTACTTCATTGCATAAAATTCACAAATAAATTAACTTGAGGAAATTCGTGTGAATCCACTAATTTTCATAGGGGTAGAACAGATGCGTAGAAAAATCGTTATGACTGTTTTCATCACTTTTTAACTTATCCAGTTACTGTTATGATTAACTTATCTGGTAGATAATGTATACGTAAATGATTTCAGATTATTGGTATAAAAATCACAGCTGCTGTAAAGTATTGGAAAACAAAAACACGTCTCTTTTGTGAAAGAATTACTAACACATGAATGACCCGGCGATTCGCTATCGAGTCAATATAGACACAGTCGACAAAGTTCGCGGGTGACCATTTTTATCTAACCAACTTTATTTCTATGGACATAAGGGTGAAATCACCCGGCAACTTTGTTCAGTGTACCTATAGTAGCGGACACCTGTAGCATCTGTTCTCTATTTTACAATATCGTACGTATTCTTTTATGTAGATTTTATCTACTGACCTCACAGCGCAGTGTCCGGAATACCTACAAAGCCTTTGTGAAAATAATTGATCAGTTTTTATTACTGAAAGAAATGCAAATAATTAACTACATAAATATGTTATAAACTTATTGAAGGATTTACTTTATCTTTTCCAAGAAAAAGCTAAGATTAGATGTGATAATTTCTGTTACGCAAACTATTTGAGAGTGAGTGAAATGAGACGTTGTCACATCAAAACGAATAGAATCGGATAAACAACGAAGTAGTAAAGTGTTACTAATAATATCGAATAGGAATCAGATTAAATACAAGAAGCTTAATTTGCTAAGTGTTAATGGCTGATAAGCTAAAACAGGTAATAATTATGCCATAGGTGCAGATTACCTATATGACTTTAATTGCTACACGGTAAGCCGTGTTTTGGATTTATTATTAATATTCTTATGTCTACAGGGTCCCATTAAAATAGATTGACAAATTTTAACACAGCGCTCAGTTCGTCTAAGCAAAGATTATTATTATTGTTAGCCTGTGATGTCCCACTGTAGGGCAAAGGCCCCCCTACTCTCTTTCCACTTCTCTCTGTTCAAAGCTGTTAAGGACCAGTTCTTGTTGGAGTCCAGCTCATCCCGCCATCTCCGTCTGGGCCTGACACGATGTCGTTTGCCATTAAGTGGGACCCATTGGGTCGTAAGTTATAATAAGTTAATATAATAATTATAAGTTAACCAAAGATATCAAAGCAAAAAAACACTGATTAAAGTGATTTTATTTTGACCTAAAATAATACATTGCCGGCGGCACATTAGTGTATTTTCGTTAGCTGATTATTTTTCTTGTAAGTATCTATGCGTTTTTCTTATATA
Organism: Oligia latruncula; assembly: GCA_948474745.1. Classification (NCBI taxonomy): domain Eukaryota; kingdom Metazoa; phylum Arthropoda; class Insecta; order Lepidoptera; family Noctuidae; genus Oligia; species Oligia latruncula. The sequence goes on from OX419699.1 coordinate 12,152,975, forward strand.
TATATTTTTTTATAATCGTCCTTATTTTGGTGGTCTGAATGATTTCTAAAAGTTTGTCCATCTATTTTAATGGGACTTTGTATAAGTTTCCTAACCCATCAAATCTTTAAATTAAATGTTTATCACACATTTGCTTCATATACACGTCCACGTGGAAGTTAACTATACCATAAATATATCTTAAGGCACTCAAAAATAAATAAATAATGGTTTTAGTTCGGAAAAAAGAATTCAAAGAGTGTTAGTAACTTATTATTAAAATTAATTATTTAAAAAAAATGGTAGGTACAGTCACCTGCAAAAGTCCATGGGTACCCCCCTAATGTCTATTTTCCTGTGAACGTTTGAAGTTCAAGTTTTCGAAAAAAAATTAGTTTATCATATCGATAACGAGATAAAGTCCCCCGAACTCAAATAAATAAAAAAGAAATTAATATTAATTTTAAATTAAATATAATTCTTAAATTAAAACCCCCTAAATATATTAAAACAAATAACTTACGCTAGATGGTGTCATTTCTTGATTCATAGGATTTTGAATCTGAACTGCCCATCCATTTTTGCAGCCGACCGTAGGTACATCACAGACTAACTTCTGTATCGTTTCTCCTTCTGCCTTAATCCAAAGGTTTTTTTTAAAAGATCGCTTTTAGCGATAAGACCGACCATTGTGTCACCCCTTGTAAAATGTCTACATTTATATCTGTATTTTTTATGGTAGGTACATACATAATAAAGAATATTATTATTTATTATATATTATTTATTTTTATGTTATTTTTTATTTATATTCTATCTATCAATCTCATTTAGTACCAATCACTCCCCGCATAAGTTGCTTTACAATTGGAGAGCTGAAACTCTCCGATACAATAGCTTGTGCTTTTCTTTTTTAGAATTTTTGTAATCATATCAGTACTTCTAGAGATTACCTCTTACAAACAAAACAAAACCGTTTTACCTATTTATAATATTAGTTTAGAATTATGTACAATCAACAAAGGAGATAAGTATACAGGAGCGTCGGATATAGTTGAAGTTTACTAAGAAACCGATGGATGTTCTGGACAGAAATTTAATTTAATAAATGAGGTGTTTGTTTTCTATTAATAAGATTAAATTTCTCCTTTGTTGACTGTACATGATAACTATATTGTATTTTTTCAGAACACAATAATAACTTTAGATCGGAATCCCTCAGGAGAACAATGTTTTGTCAAACAACTTGATTTCTCTTTGTAAATATTTGACCTAATTGGGTTCATAAATTGAATTTATATAAATGTTTGAATTGAACATAATTTCGTTGCTTCAAATCCGAGGAGAACAATGGATTGATTAAAACAAAACCAATGAAATAAATCGAATACATCCTTTTGTTTGCGTATTGAATGAGGACACCTAGCGACATACCCTATTAATTCACCGTTTTTTGGATTATAACTTAAATGATGAATGATTTTATTTCATCTCAACATCGTCTCTCTCTTCGTCCCCGCCGGTCCCCGTGGGGAAAGTACACGAAAATGATCCCTAAAAATATCAGCATCCTCCTTAGGGTCACTCACACTCTCGACACTCACCGGAAGTCCCGGTCGCATGTTTTCTTTGTTGGTGCTCATCCAAAAACTACGGAAGCACCCGCTCTTATGTTTTTCAGCCAGGGCATCCATTTTGATTTGGTCCTGATGGTTTTGGCACCATTTAAGTCTGGACTTGAATATTTTGAATCTTTTACACGTCAATCTTATTTAAAAAAAAAAACTAGATGAGTTCGGCGTTTCCTCTCCCACTAGTCTGAGAAGAAAGACCGAAGCAAACTTCGAAGGTCATTTTATGTAAATACCCATTGAGAAGCAGGAAAGCGATGGGAGAATTTCAATATCAAGTTTTTTCTAATCCCTAAAGTACCTACAGCCAAAAAAAGTAAAATTTTACTTATAAGTAATGTTAATTTAAATTTAAATATAGTAGCCGAGGTCCTTTCAGTATTTTCTGAGATACCGGTCAACTGTGGCATCTTTACCTTCCATAGGTATCTTTACCTAAGCATACCCTATACTAGTTAAACTTATTTTTTGTTTTGTCTGTGGCAGTTTATGTTATTTCGCAGATATTAGTAGATTTTGTAATAAATTGTGGTAACCCAAAAAGTTTTTTAGGCTAGTAACTTCGTTAACTGTCAAAATAGAGTGCTTTTTCGTTATATGCGGTCAATGCGCTTTTTTAGCGCCTGGACCTTTGGCAACTTTACATTTCATGCACTTTGGAACACACATTCGATAAAAACTGTACGCTAGGTAAAGTTGCCAAATTTATGTCAACTCATACTTTTGGCTTTTTTAGCGATTCTATGTGAAATTTAGTAGAATTCATTGGTTCAACCAAAAGAGACACATATTTTTTACAAAATAAATCAATAAAAGTTTAAATATCTATGTTGTGGTAAATAGTAAAAATGTGAAAAAATACGGTAAAGTTGCCACAGTTGACGGTAATTCCCACAAAAGTATAGCCAAACAAATACACTTTCTATTCAAAGTTCAACGTTCCCTTAAAAATCAATAACCTTACATTTCCGCAAATAAAAATAAAATCTTTTTAGACACATCTCTTTAGAATTTCATTAACATATTCACTACTCAGTGATTTACTTAACGCCGATCGTAATTGATTGAACCCATCTCAACGAGTGCACTCGTAAAATAACACTTCATTAGCCATTATATTATGTCTTGTAAATTAATTTTCGCACATCGTTAGCGAAGAAATTTACTAAAGCAGTTATGTTTTTGAAAAATGGCAACTGGGTTATCTTAGAGGCAAAACGCACCACAATCTCAAGCGGTTTTTTAGCGTTATTATTATTGATAAATTCATTCAATCATTTCTGCAAGTAGGTTTGTACAAACACGTCAATCATATTTTATAAACTCGTTAGATTAAGTTATCTGTGAAAACTGTTACATAGATTTATTACGCTTTACCAAGTTCAAAGCTTTTGTATCGAGTAGGCTGTATTATCTACTTAGAAGTCTGCCTTATTATGTTTCGACATTAATCTGAAATATGAATAGCTAAAGCGATTCAGCAAAACTCAAAAGATTTATTTATTTATTAAAATCTCCCTTACTATCATTATAACAGGTGTATGTACCCAATGCAACAGTGCGGTCATTTTACAAATCTATACTAACTTATTATTTACACGATAAAGGAATTGATGATGTTTCTAGGCAGACTAATAATAACAAAGTGTCGTATTTTTTGGGACACCTGTTGAACGGATCTCTATTAGACTGAATTTGTACTAAAAACTTTCGAAGAATTACCAGCCTCAAGATCATAACGCCACCAAATTAAAATACCTACAACAAGTCAATTTGCCAGTTACTGATTAAAATGTATAACTTCGAATAAGGCTATACATAAATAAACAAAATTATGTAGATTAAATTGTTCGAATAACAAAACTGTTCTTAAAAGAAAAAAACACTGCGAAAACCTTTGAAAATATGTACGTTTGTTCCTTTCTTTCATGTCACCCCGGGCTAATAATGTGGGAGAGGCTTCCCCAGTGAGCGTATCAGTTTTACTTTTTATTACAGATAGAAATAGAATATATAGTTTCTTAGGGTTTTTTCTGTAGGGCTCGATAACTGTTTTTCTTAGAGCTATTAGCGCAGCGGCAGTCGTCGCCTGCAGAGACCCTACCGCCTTTGAACTCGATCACCTCATTAGTCCAGCTCAGTTGCTCCATACATACGCACAAACGAAACTACGCGTTCCCGCTCAGTCCGTTAACAGACTTTGTTGCGTACGCACCCCTTAATAAACATCAGAAGAAATTCGAAAGTGTTGCTCAGGGTACGAAACATTGCGCAAGCGATGTCGGCGGAAACTCGCGAGGACGCGATAGTGGCATCCTGCGGGCGACCGTGGCCCTATTGATATCGCACCTATCACTCGTTTGTATGCAAATTCTTCGTTCAGGTGTTAACGTTCAGTGTTGTGGTAGACGTTGATGTGTCATCACACGTTCGTAAAATGTTCCGGAGCAGGAAAGGTCAAGCGATCAGCGAGGCGGATGTCAGACGGGAGCAGGCGCTGCAATATCAGAACCGTTCGAATGTGAGCGGTTCGCGCCTCCGCGTGCGTCGTGGATCTAGTTTGACGGATTTGGACAAGTTGCGTTGTAGCGGTGGTTCGAGCGGTGGTGGTTCTATCGGGGATTTGATGAATATGTTCAGTGGTAGTGTGAATTCTGTTGGGAGTGACTCTTTGGTGGCTCGGACTGTGCCGTTGGAGACGGTGCGCCGGAATGTGCCGCTGTCGTCGACGCCACCGCCGCGCCCGCCTCCGTCACCGCACATCCATGTGTCCAGACCCGTGGGCCCACTGACGATGGCCCAACGAACGCTAAGATTCAGTAGACTGCTCAAGTACCAACCTTGTTCGGCAGACGTTCTTATTACTCTGGTGAGTGGCACCACTTAGTTTTATTATTATGGATTTATTAACTTGACTCATAAATGTCTTTAACTAAAACTTAACACCTACTCTAGCGTTTATCTTTTACAGTGAAGTTTGTGTGTTTAAACACAATGTTTTACCAGCTTTATAATCGTTATCAGTCAAGTGTATCGTGATATCGGTCGTAAAAGCTTGTCAAATAACCCTGACGGTTGATGATTGCGTTATAAACTCATTATCAATTGTTCACATCGATATCATTTGACATTATCACTACAATATGGAGCTTTAATTAATGATTTGTTTTATTCTCGTTATTTTAAACTGTATACCTAACAGTACTATGTAGTTGCAAATATTTGAAGTTGTTGATGAAGTAGGAAGACTAGGTAGAGTTCATTGACCGTCTATAGATAAGTCATAGTTCGTTCAATTTAAAACGTCTAGAAACCCTATCTTTAGTGGCTGTAGTTAATAATTTATTAGTCCAATTAGTTTCAAGGAAATTTTACTTAATTGACTGAAATTATGAAAAATCTCGTGACAATTATTTTATTGGAAAACTTATGTTAACATTGATGAAGTATTTTACATGTGTGTAACGTTACTTTTGGCTTTTGCTTGTCTATAGTTTCTTGTCGATAGTTTTGGTTTAATGCCCTTTTTTACGTAAAATCACTTGAATTTCTTGTTACACAAGGTCGGGAACTTAACCTTTTCTTAGAAACAATGACTTTAGAAACTTTAAAGGCAGATCTGGGTGCCTAAAATGGCCATTTTGGCAGAATCATAAAAGGATAACATTATGAATCATAATGGACAGTTCACTGTTAAGTTAATCGTATCAAATCCCATTCGTGAAGTATTTTTCTGTTATTTTTTTATGTCTGTGCTAAAATACCAATCAATCCAATCCAAATCCAATCCCAATCTCTTTGATTATTATACCTACGTAGTGCAGCGAAAAAAAGAAAAACACGGATTGTCTTCGCCATATTATAATTCATAGTGTTATCCTTTTATGATTCTGCCAAAGTGGCCTTTTTAGGTCCCCTGTAAATTACACATGCATTATTGGAGCAGTGTTTTTCCAATAAATATTTCCAATGTGTCACTGCGAAGTGATTCGTACGTGTTTGTACACAAGCAATCATATTATTTTATTTAAATGACGTCTGTTGATTCCCAAGGGCGTCAAGTTAGACAGAGATACTGAAGCCAGCAAATTGCATTTTAAAAATACTACTTTGTGGTGGAAACACATTTTAATTATATTAACTTATAAGTGCGCTCAGCAACAAGTTTCGAACTGACATCATACTAATCTTAGTTTCAAATTAGTTGAGTCTTAATTTACTTTTTTATAATTAACGCGTAATGCTAGCAATAAAAAATTAAATCATAATGTTTATTCAATATAAAAAAAAGTTTACTAAAAATGTTTAATAAACCTCGTACCTATTGAATTCAATCATTTCCATTCTTTTATATTTGGTTTATAATACTCAATAACTACTGGAATCACTGACCAAGTAATCTTATTTCAATATAAATTTCTATTTATAGTCCTGGAAATTAATTGCTTACCAAATTCACTTCTTTAAGTAACAGTTTTATGAAATGACTATGACACGTCAAATTGAAGTGGTTTTTCAATGTGATAAACAGTTAATTTCCCAAAATATAAATCTATAACCGTTAGGGCTGATTTTACCAAAGACAGATAATTTTTATTCGCGGAATAAAATTGACGTCTGACAGTTCTAGTATGGTAAAACTGTCAAAAATTCAAATTTATTCACAGGATGTGACTTATTCTAGGTAATAAAAGTTTGGTGGAATGCGCCCTAGTAAAATAACTTCTAATGAAGACTATTTATATGTCTACCTACATCTAAGAAGAGACAATCTAAGTTCATGTGTGAGATTGGCGGTTTCTAAAGTTGGTGCAACACAAATTCACTTGAGACAGACTAACTTTTTAATTTAAGCTTTGTTCAGATTTAGTTAAAACAGGGACAACTTTCATGTTTACCTTCTCTTAGCCCATTGAATACCTACTGTAAGTAAGACAGACACTATTCGTATTATCACAGATAATATAATTATCTACGTTAGTGATCATCCAGGTCACTAACCTATAATTTATAGACCGTTATTGGTTAAAATTAAGACTCTTGTATTTTTACTATAATGAAGCAAAGGTATTTTTCTTGATTTAAATCAAATTCTCGACTCCGAAAAAAAAACGTTTTTAGCGTAATAAGTACATGCCAAATGATATAGGTAGGTGGTAAGACAAATTGTTAACTTCTACGCTTCTACGCCAAATTAATGTAATTTTCTTATGTACTGTAAAATATTTTTCAAGTGTTCATTCGCCTAATTCTCAAATTTGTTGAAACCCAATGAACTGATAGCCGAATCTCATCCAAATCAAGAACTTAGATTTTTAAGTTTTATAAGTAAGAGAATCGTACTTATGAACTACAAGGGAAGGTCTACATAATTATTTACGAGTAGATGTGTGATCAGCACTGTTCTATCGTGTCTTCGTAGCAAGCTTGGTTACTCGACTTAGTAGTTCCTACCGCGCTTAACAGATGGCGTTGTCGTCGTGTTGAGGTTTGTGTTAGTGGTATTATAAGTATTGGATTTTAAAATCTTTTTAGATTGTTTTATTAAATAAATACCCTCGGTCAAAAAGGACGTTATTATGTTGCCAAGTGAATAAAATATTAATGACGTCTATCTCATCAGTTCCACGTCAGTTATTTAAGTGAGTTTGAGCTAAGAGGGACTGTTTAACGTTCCAACAGAAATAAGTGAGTTTACTCATAATAAAACAATTTCAGTGTCAGTGACCCATTTTATTTTCCTTTCAAAGTTCTTTCCAGACAATTTCCTAGACTTTGTGTTGAGATTCAATGAATCGAATCATCGAATAGAATAGAAAGCAATGCATACGGAAGCAGTGACGTCACCGCATGGCGGGAATTTCATGAATTTTCAACTACCCTACATTTTTATTTGAATAGCTCTATTTATTGGAAAGAGTGCAAACAATTTTCAGTGCCTGCATAGGTAGTGCGTGATTTATTTATTAATGTAATTAAACTGCAGAGTGTGCCTGCAATATTGTCCAACTTATTCTAACTCTGACCAATATTAGATCGTCGCGTTCGTATCAAATTGGATGACCTATGATGCAGTCATGTATAGTGCACTGCTTGCCCAGAAGAAATCGTAAGATTAAGACTTTGTGTGTACTGTATTTTACAGTAGCAGGTATAAAGGGGGTATAACGCTATTGTTGCGGACCACGGACTGCGACACTGCCGCTGGTGTACAAAAACAATCATAGTCAGCCTATGATGTCGCCACTGCTGGGACGCAGGCCTCCTCTCGGTGAGAGGAAGTGGGCCGTAATCCACTACGCGGGCCCAGGGCGGGTTGATAGATCTCACATGACTGCGAGTTTTTGGTTCTAGGACGTGCCGGTTTCCTCACGACGTTTTTCTTTAGCCCTTTGAGAGTAGTGGTGATGAAATAATTGACACAAAGTAAAGCCCCTGTCTGGGTTTGAACCTACGACCTACAACTCGTAAGTTGCTGCCTTTACCACTGGGCCACCACTGTTCAACACCACCACTACTGCGCCTCTGATGAGTAACACCATTAATGCAAGACTAGTACTTCGTGCGCGCGGATTTTGTACCTTCCCCTATTTTTTTAACCCCCTCCACCCACTTTAAAAGGCAGTATTTGAAAATCAATTGCAAGACGCGCCCACGCTTAAACTTCGTTTTCGCTTAGCGTTCTTTCTGCCTTTTTGGTGGTTGCTCGACGCCTAGCATGAAGTTAAGCATCCTGAAGCCTTCCTCAAGAATTGGGCTACAAATGCAAAAATATGTTTTCAAATCCGACTGGTATTTCCAGAGATTAGCGCGTTCAAACAAACGAACAAACTCTTTAGCTTTATTGCTAGTATAAATAATTTAAGTAGATAGATGAAGATGAAGATGGATGGATTGTGTGAGGAATGATATGAAAGAGAAGGGATTGAATGATAGTATGACGGTTGACAGGGGAGTATGGAAGAGGAAAACGTGTTGCGCCGACCCCAAGTAACATGGGATAAGGGCAAGCAGATGATGATAATGATAAATATGTAGATAGACTAGGAAAATTTTACATCAGGCAACTGCAAGGCTGTCATTACCACATTTTTTTTGTAGATAACTTGTTATAATAAATAAATATAAATAATGTATAAACAAGACAATGAATAAAAATCTGTATATATTTAAATATGAAATACGTGTATGTCTGAAAACTAACGTCCATAATGAATAAAACAAAAGACAATTTAGCTTTATTTATTCAAATCAGAAATCTCATCAAGTTTTGACAGTTAAAAGTAATTTCACTACAATTTAATATATCGAATGTTAATAAAAGACACGTTATTTACATTTTGATTAAGTCATACAAATCATACTTCATTCATATCTAGGGTTGCCATTTTATTAACTATACTTTTATACCAAAGTAAACTGAGATTACAACGTCGTAAAAGGTCAAATCATAACAAAATAATTACAACGCTCTATTATTATCTACTTCACAATGATACTTATTAATTTAAAATAACCTAAAATCCGGGTATTGCATCGATATAAATAAAATCAAAAAAATTAAGTTGGTACTTTAACATTGGAAAATTGACATGAAAATTAGTTCTTCCAAAAATGCACGTAAAAATTGGCAACCCCGTCAAACACAACCATGTGCTCAATCAGGCATATTTCTTCATGAATTTGAGTAAATACTTGAGTTTCGGCATCTCTATGTTATGGATGCATCTGTTAAAGTCTCCGATCACCTTCACGGAGTGCGTCATCATTCTGGAGATGATGTCCTTAAGGCAAACGCTAAGATCTGAAACTTCTTTAAAGCCGTGGATGGCTATTTCAGCCATCACTACAGGGAATGGCGATGTTTCGTACAGGAACTGAAAATTAAAACGTATACGATAAACAATATAAGATATTTTGCAATATAAGAATCGTATATCTAAAATTAAACTTTACACTGTATACATTTATTTGTATATTATGCTCTGTTTGATGATACAGCTTAATACTGCAAGCAAAACTCTCCCAATGTGCTTCTAATAAACTGTGTGATTTATTTCCTTTTAAAATTATTGTCGACATCTGTTTCTATACATTTTGTTATCTGCATATCAAAAAAATTACCATGTTTCTTAACTTTACTTTTGTCAGCAATCTCGACTTAAACATCATTATTGGCACTCTAAAAAGAACTGTCTCCATCTTTATGAAAACTGTTATCAAATCTCAAAGTCTTCCTTATTAAAAATTCTCTCCCTTAATATTTTCAACGTTCAATATTCCAGAGCCGGGCTTCCTGTTCTGAATCAAGTGTCGATACAAACTCAATTCCTGGCATCACGTATCCGGTTCCTACTCAACTAGCCTCTTGGGGTTGACCTACCTAGTTTTATGTACTGCTAGTTACTGGTTTCTGTTTATTTGCGTGATATTTGATACTCAGGAAGTCGGTGACACGGAGGAAATGCGGCGGATTTTGGACGATAGTGAACGAAATACTTTTTGGAACTTAAAAGTTAGGAAATTGAGGCCTGATATAGTCGTGGGAAACTTGGAGGTAATAAAGTAAATGCGAATGGTTAGAAATTGATTAAATCATAAAAATATTTAAGATCGCGAACAGTCTGAAAGATAACAACTGGTTTTCAGACAAAACTTTAATATTTGTCAAATCAGTAGGTGTTTGTTATTTGTACATTATGTCCAATTCTGAGCATACATAACTCTGACATTGAAGCTCCGTCATAAGTCTTGGGATTGCATCGGATATAATCAATCTGATATACCTGATGATCTTACAAGCGTCCAGTTATTCCACCAAAAAATAAAGTCTCAAATTGATCATTGGCAGTTTTACTCTAAATTGGTACGTATTGGTAAAGTCTTGATACTTACAACAGTCCTCTCGAGATCTTGACTCTCGTGGGAGCAGTTCCCTCCAACTTGCTGCTGCTTCTGACATTCGAACAGCTTTGAGGCGGAATATTTCTTCAAATTCTCCAGCGTTTCGAAGTGGACTTGTAGTTTTTCTGGGTACAAATACATATTTTTTTAATTCCAAGATTTTCGTGAGATTTTATGTAATATGCATACTTTTTCTATGCATAAAACAGCTTCATCGTTTCTCAATTTTTTTTCAAATATTACAATCTATTACATTCATTAAATAGTTTATGTTTGAAAACAGTACTCAAAAATGTAATGTTCTCCTAATACTCTTACGATGTTTATTTCGTCACATTAGTTCGGAAAAGTGGATTAAACAAAACCTCAAAAACATCATTCAAATCACGTTTACCATCATAATACTGGATTTTACTACAGCAGACATTGCTTTTGTTATTATTACTCAGCGCTACGTTTGTTTTGGCCAATACCTGTATTGTCACTAGCGGATATGTTGACGTTGATAAACAAGGAACGTTATCCCAAAATAATACGGACGTATGTGGGTTGACAAAGCCGACGGCCAAACCGTAAACAATTTAGATTTAAAGTAAACACACCTAGTTTACTGACGACCTATTTACTTATGTTATTCTGGTACTAGCCTTAGCAGTAAATAGTCCGCTATTTACTGCTAAATACGGATATTTATAGAGGATTTCGGTATGCCTACTTTGTTAAATATAAATGCAAGACAATGTCTCAATGTATATTGTTTTATCTCCAACGTAAAATCTACCTAATCTTGCAAAATTTTTGACCTGCGTTCCCTAAATGTGTCGTTGTAATATAAGAAATACATACAATAATAACAACTTCTTAATAATTGAGATCAATCAATAACTCTAGTCCACTAAGCATTAATTTAACTGAAATCCTCCATTAATAAACAGTTTGACATCTACTGCCAAAGTCAAAATGCTCTCCAATAAACGTCACTCACAACCAAGAAATTCAATACCTTGACGTGATCAAAGAGAAAGGATATTGCCCAGTGCCAGCTTAATCGATTCTCCAACAAACAGGAAGGCTGATTTAACTGAGCTCGACCGCGCATTCATTAAGCCGAAACTACAACACAGACTATGTACACAATAACATCGTACCAACCGGAAGGCAACACTGAACGTGGATATCACCTATATTGCCGTGGAAGTGGAAAACTCCATTGTGTTCTGATTTTACTCCTAAGTAAATCCAAGTGTAGTTAAAAATTTCTTAGGATGCTCATAATGCTAAATCCTTTTACAAAAGATCATTGTTGGTGGTCATTAGACCGATGCAACCGTCGGTGTTTCCCAGGACTATCTTGGGTCCGTTATTATTCTTCAACTCCCAAAATTATTCAATCAAAATCTTAAATGATTATCTAAACATAAACTGATGATGGATTGCAAGCAGAGACTGTGTTTTCATAAGCCTTGTAATTGAAGATGTATATTTAGTTATGATTCGCGTATGAATGGAAAACGATCATGTCCGTATGATATAAATTATGGGTAACGCTTTTGTCTTTCACTAATGTAATTGGCTAATGGCCGTTACAGTTAAAGTAAATAAATATAATATGAAGAACATACCTGGTAATCTCTGTACCCTCTGGTACCCAAGAGCGAGGCACAATGTGACATTTTCGTCGGCCAGTTGCAAGTTCTCGCCAAGCAGCTTAACTATGCTCTCTTTGCAATATGTCCCGTTTCGAGGCTTACGGTCGTGTATTATCACCTAGGGAAGAGTAAAATGGCCAGCTATAATCGGATGAACGCTTGCAGCAATTTGTTGAAAATCGTTAGGATGTGTAAACTTGGATTAGGTTTGAATTTTGAATGGATAAGGTTTATGGCGATTTTGTGCATCTGATTAATCGTGATTTGCATTAATGGTGATTCTTTGAATGATCGGTGTAATGACATCATATTTGGCTTGTAATACATCCACTGCCGGGACACAGGCCTTCTTTCCGTGTGTGGGTAGTGGGCCATTTTCCACCACGTGAGTCCAGTGTGAGTTGGTGTGATTATTATTTTAGTTTTATGGCAACATTCAAAATTATAAATTTTCTTCTGAAATAATACAGCATCCCAACTAACAAAATCTTAGGAAACGTCCAATCTGAGAAATGAATAAGACATGAGAAATGTGTAGTCCAAGTTCTGTTCAAAAAGGCCAATTTTAAAACAAATCCCCTTACCTGGAAGTACAAAGATATTTGTTCGAGGTACACGGTCATGTAGTTAATGGCTTTGTCCGCCTCGTTCTTCATGAGCAACTTTATTTGGGACACCAGTGTGTCCATGTCCTCCCGGGATTTCTGTGTCCGGACCTGAATGTCCGCAATCAGCGACCGGTATCCATTTATTAGGTTATCTTGAAAATCTGTCGTCTGAAAAATAAAGAGGTTGATTGTTAGTTTTACTATTGAGTTTTTTATTTATTTGTTATACATAATTTATTGTTATTCAAAACTTTATTCTTTGATCAATAATTAATGGATGATTTTGTTTTATAATTAATTATAATTTACAATCATTGGCACTGACTATTAACTTTATTTCATCGTCAACTAATGAGTAACATTTCTTGCCGTGAGTTATAAAACTAGTGTACAATGTTTTACTGCTGGTTTTGTGAGGGATATAGCAGACGTTATTATATAATAACTATCTTTCTTTTACTAACGTTGTTTTAAATCTTATGGTAATATTGAAAGTTGAAACTCCATTGTTATTTAAAACAAACAGAAGGAAGAAAGGAAATGGGATTTATAATAATTTATCACAATGGTTGTTGGGAAGAATGATACAATTAATACATAACAATTTTTTATGCAAATTCCGTAAGAATAAGATAGTTATTCAAACAAAAATCCTGCTTATAGAAGTCATGGATCTATTATCTTCGACAAACGATTTGTTTTAAAACAACTGAACAAATATTTTTGTTAGTCACATAGCTGGTACCTACAGATTGGTACACATCAAAACAAATTACTATTATTATTAATCACGGGATGGTATTTGTTTAAACTATGTACTTACGGGAATATTGTATGATCTATTTTGTATAATGTATTGGAGAGCAATTACCTAAAACATTTTAGCAATGTATTCATGCTGCGTTCAAATGTCATAAATGTATAAGACGAGTCAAGTAATTAGAACAACATGAGTTTTGATGTTGGGGATATCAGCTGGAATACTAATACCTGAGTGCTAGTTATGTTATAGGAATAGTAAAACAACTACCTGATTGTCATAAGACATTACTAACAGGTTGTTGTTATGTTACCATATTGGTTTCAGAAATCAAATCAAGTTCAATTCCTAATACAGCGTTACAAATTTTATAGCTCTGGCTACTCTTTAGGAAGGCAAACAAATATAACAAAAAACAAGAAAGTGAGATTATACAGGGTGGCCGGGACAATGACGCGCAAAATGTATCCTTGAATTCAGCACATGATTCTAGAACCTAGAAATTTTTCGTAGGTTATAAAAAAAAATCTGATGTTTCATAGAAAAGTGCGGTCAAAATGTATGGTAAGTACCTACAGCAATTTTTTTTTTAATAACCCACGAAAATTTCAACTTGTCGTGGTTTAGAATGATGTACAGACGCCAGCACATCAAGCTACTACAATCGGTCAAATTTATTTGATAGATTTTCAACTTTATCGCTAAAGTATAAGGTTCGAAGTTGATTGGGAAAATTTGACAGTATCGGGTAGCTTGATGTGGCGTCTGTACTGAATCCACGGTAACAGATTGCGCATCGATCCTTGCAACCCTGTATAGGCTACGATTGTTCGGAACCTTAAAAATTTAATAATTTCGTCAAGTACAGAACCGACTGACATTAACCAAGAAATTAACCATTTCGCTTCATTATTTCTCAGATAAAGGTTCTAATAACTAGTAATTGTTCATTAACTCAATCTTTATTGATCGATTAGTCCGGTATTTATGACAACTTTGATTGGATTTTGTTCTTTCTAAAAATATTTTCTCATTAAGTAATTAAATGGCGAATCTAATAAAAAGCTCAAGCTTGTACAGCATATAATAGAAAGGTGTGGTCAAATTTAAGGGCGATGTACAGACCATCAAATTGAACATTTTTCTCTATGGGAGCAACAACGTAATCGAAAAAATAATCAGCCGTCCCATGCATTTTGGTCGAGTAAGTATTGAAGTTTTGTATGGGGCAGTTAATTTTTTTTTTCGCGATTACGATGTCAGTCCATGGAGAAAGTTGTTCAGTTTGATGGTTCTTTGTACTACACCACTAAATTTGACCACATTTTTCTGATACACGCTGTATACGTAGGATATGACATCCCAACTCAAATACCGTCTCTCAAATAGGCGCCTGCGTTTTCCAGAACACAGAAAGAGTTACTCAATCGTTGGGTATACCAACAGCATACTTTTCTATCATAATTAAATTCCCATTAATACCTTCCGAGATAGAGAAGAAAGGCCTATAAATAAGTAGTAACGGTCACCTATCTGTGGCCTGACCGCGGCAAGGGTAACTTAACCTCATAGTCAGATTAATTCACGCTGTTTTTAAACCACGAAACTCTCACAATTATGACTCTAATTTACATTCCTCAAATTTTCCTCTAGCAAAGAATAGTTCTTCATTCAAAGAATTCGGCCATCTTGATTATGTAACTTTTTTTCCACTCTCTTTTTTTCCGTTTGAGCTCGTCATTGACGCTATGGCTTTTAATCCCTACAGTAACAAGCAATGCTAATGAGGCGAGGTTAACTTTTAAAAGGTTCTAGTATAAAGTTATGCAATATTTTATTTACATTTTCTTTAATATTTAACAGTGTTTCATGTGAAGGAAATTTTTTGACATTTAGGTTAGTAAGGTCGTTAATCGTTTGTGTTTATATTTGGTGTAAGCTCATAACATGATTCAAGTTATATTTTTAATGCCTAAGTAGTAGGTAGTGTAATTAAATACGTATAAGCAATGAAAAATGTAATTGTAAACGTGAGAAAGATATAAAACGATAAAAAGGTAATTAAGTGAACAAAATTAAAAGACTACTGGTAGGGATTACTGCCCCTTTGGTGTATGGTCGTCAATCTGGGTGTACTATAAGTACACTTCTGGCTAAACCTTTATTAAAAAAACTGGCCAAGTGCGAGTCGGACTCGCACATGAAGGGTTCCGTACCACAAGGCAAAAACGCCGAAAAAAACACGTTTGTTGTATGGGAGCCCCCCTTAAATAATTATTTTATTTTAATTTTATTATTTATTATTAAAGTAAAAATACAACTGAGTATTTTGTGAATATTTCAAGTGCCTAACTGTTGCCATTATTGATATCGAGCAAAAAAATCGCGTTTGTCGTATGGGAGCCCCCCTTAAATATTTATTTTATTTTGTTTTTAGTATTTGTTGTTATAGCGGCAAAAGAAATACATAATTTGTGAAAATTTCAACTGTCTAGCTACCGCGGTTCTTGAGATACAGCCTGGCGACAGACAGACGGCAAAAACGCCGAAAAAAAACACGTTTTTTTGTATGGGAGCCCCCCTTAAATATTTATTTTATTTTGTTTTTAGTATTTGTTGTTATAGCGGCAACAGAAATACATAATTTGTGAAAATTTCAACTGTCTAGCTACCGCGGTTCTTGAGATACAGCCTGGTGACAGACAGACGGACGGACAGCGAAGTCTTAGTAATAGGGTTCCGGTTTTACCCTTTGGGTACGGAACCCTAAAAAGGGTATTTTTACTGGGGTTCATTGTTTATAATGGATTTATAATGGGTTTTTTATGCACACCTACGTTACTTGGTACAGAAATCTATGATACAGTTTCCTATATTCGTTACACACATTCTACCTAGTTTTAAACTCCTAATCTTTTGTTTTTCCGAATGAAAGATAAACAATGTGGCAAACAATGAAAATGAAACGTTCCGTAGGCAATTAAAACTTTGTTTACCTACCTTTATACAGAGTTAAGTCGTTTCTTTAAGAAAGGTAAAAATACAATAGACGACTTGCGTTGCTAAAAAATAAATCAGCTGGTAATTTTATTTTACAAAAATCTAATCGGCAAAAAAAAAACAGTTTAAACAAAAAATGTGAATGACCATTGCAAAATTGTAATTATGATTGTAAAACGAAGTAACTAGAAAAATCTATTTCTTATTAAATTATTATATTTTCACGCCTTTATTATATCTTGAAATATTTTCTATAATCCCAACCGTAAAAGCGAGAAAACTTTAATTTCACTAAACAAAAACTCACCTGTAGTGTAATGACGACTGAGATCGCGAATACGAAAATTATCCTGCGATACATTTCCTGTCTTGTAATTCACATCCCGTGATCAACTTTTTACACACAACATTTTTGTATTTCTAATTTAAAAATAAAAAAAAACTTTTTTTTATTAAAATACGAGTGTTCTTTTTTGAAATTATTTTGTTATTGGAATCGTAGCACAATGTTGACGGTATGGTAATCTTCGAAGTACTGCTTGTTTAGCCGTCTGCCTTGTTTTGCTCAAGCGCACCGATTGGCTTCAACGCTTGATATGTTTGCGCTGAAATCTGGATCACGTCGATGACTCGATCGATCGCTATAGTTTATGATACGAGCTAAATTGTTTTATTGTGAGCTCACACCGCTTGGGGTACCGTGGGATGTTTAAACGGTTTGTCTACGAGTAATTAAATAATTTAATTATCATTTAATTTATAAAAATAATTAAGGGAACGATTCGTTTTTTATATTATTTAGAAGACACGTGTTATTTATTTACTCTTTGTTAAAGTGTTTCAGAGACAACACAGGTACATCACTTTGTCCTACTACCATAAGACTACCACATACTTCAATCATTGTCATTCGCAAAAGACCAAGCTGATGTACCGTTATAGTCAATACACATTTTGTGTTTGAATTCGACTGTTTCATAATATTTATACAGTAAAAAAAGCTAGGCTTTTCGTGTTTTATAAATTACGCTCTTTCAGCAGCAGACGCCATCGGAATTATTGAAAAAATATGAAAGTGACTATGTTTGATATCAAATCAAAATATTTAATATTATATTTCACATAAACCTACATGGGCGCTTATGAAACGTCAGAAGCTAGGTGCATGGTTCCAATTGGACGATGGTTTGAAAATTTTAACTTTAAACTAACAAAATTTTTTCTCTTTCTCCTATCATTGATGAAAGTAAAAAATAATTATTTTAGAAGTCGATTAAATTAATTATTCATACGGAACGAGAAGCAATATCTTGTCTATAATTTTATTGTAGACTCATTCCGTTATACAAAGAAGATAAACATTCATGTTGTTATACTTTGTCTAATCTTCGTCTTATGAATGGGGAACATTGTCCATCCATTCATAAAATATATCTAATCTGGTTCTTTTAATGGAACTAGATACCTATAACAACAAGGAATAACATATTGTATTCAGATGCGGTGTTAAAAACCCTTTTGCAATCTTTGTTGAACATGTATTTTCTTTGTACCTAATAAGTTTTTATATCCTAAATAAGTACTAGTCATAAACATTACGAGTACCTACTAAGGTGATTAATATAAGGTAAATATTCATATAATAGTTGATCCACGATTTATCTTCATCATCATCTTCCTGCCCTTATCCCATGTTACTTGGGGTCGGCGCAACACGTTTTCTTCTTCCATTCTCCCCTGTCAACCGTCACGCTATCATTAACTCCCTTCTCTTTCATCTTCTTTTATCTTCAATTAATAAAAATACTTCTCATTTTTTTTAATAATTCTACAATTATATGTATAAAAGTTTGATACCTAAAGTCCAATAAAACTTATAATACCTATGATTTATTACGAACTAAACAAACGCATGTTATTTGTAAGTAGGTACTCAACAGGAGTGAATTAAATAAACTTACGAGTTGATTACCTATATAAAATATTGGAACTATACATACATAATAGCATAAGCATAATCAGCCTATAATGTTCCCACTGCTGGGACACAGGCCTCCTCTCAATATGAGGGAGTAGACAGTAATCTACCACGTGTATGGACCCAGTGCGGGTTGATAGATTATTATTTATTTATTTATTATTTATTTATTATATTTTAAAGAAGGCTTACAGACTAACAAACCAATGAAATAAAGAATATAATATAAGAAAAATCGCTAATAACAAGCCTCCACATACCTATAGATAAAGAAATAGTCGATAAAAAGAAAATACATACAAATTAATATAATTATTAAGAGTATAGTAATTAAAAAATTTGTAGATAAGTAAACTATCTATGAAAAAAAGACTGTGCCAAAAGCCGTCTTAGGGTCGCCACACTGGTGCAGAACAAGTCGACATTAAGGTCCCTAGGAAGCCTATTGAAACTAACTGCGCTTCTTATAGAGAAAACATTCCGCCTATAATTAGATGTCAAATATTTTCGATTTTTTACCTATACGTTGATACATTTTTGAGAGATGTTACAAGAAGAACATTGAACTGAATGAATGAAGTGAACCTGAAACAATGAGAAGGAAAAACTGATACATTTACTAACATCGTTACAGTACGATTTCCTTTACAAACTTGATGAGATTAGCAAAAGATACACACTTCACCTGCTACCTACTTGGCATTTTTCTTATGTCGGTAGCAAAGCGAGAAGTAGGTAATTAAAATTCTGATAAGACAGAAGAATAATTCTTCTAAATGTAGGCCATGTTCTTTATACTGGTATCCACCCATAATAATATTATAAATTCGAAAGTAAGTCTGCCTGTCTGTCTGTACATTACCTTTTCACGCTTAAACCACTCAACGGATTTCGATAAAATTTGGCAGAGAGATAGACTGCATCCCGGGAAAGGACATAGTATAGTTTTTATCCCGATATTCCCACGGGATCAACTCTTATGCGGGTAAAACCTAGGGGCGCTGCTAGTTCTTTATATAATTCACGTGCTGGCCTAGCTAAAAATGGAAGACATCTGGAAATGGTCTCGATATCGTCCTATTTATTCTGTAAGGCCAGGGCGCCTACCTCTGCACTCCAATCACTAGCCTAAATTGCACCAACACTAGGGTCAAATGTAGGCAAAGCATCCATCATAGACCTCATCCATCGCTTTCCATCAGGCATGATCGAGGCCAAGAGCAGGCCCATTTAGAAATAATAAAAAAATCAAAGATAGCAATGATACAAAACCTTATGCTCCTTCAGAACAAACTACTGTACCTATTCATTAAACAAATAGCCATAGACTATTTCTTTTCTAAATTAAATCAAAGGGAGAATTACTAGTTATTCCCTATAATGTAAAGCATATAAATTCCTGTGTGGCTCCGAATAATAAATTCTCGCTTACATTCGTAGCCACTGAAACTACGTGATATCGGCACTGTATGTAATAAAGAGAAAATACAATGTACCTAATGTACAGTTATTTCCCCACAGAGGACATGGTTTATGGCACACAGTTTATTAACGTGGCTTCAAGAAATAACGAGGGTCTTTAGTTAGCAACAGCTATCATTTCTAGTTATATTTCTCTGAAGAACAGCAAAGTTACTGGTTTTTAGACTAGATTTTGTGTTTCTTAGACTTCAATATTATTGTTTAGTACTTAAAAGAGTAGATTACACAATAAAAGTTGATGCGATTAGTAAGTGAATGTGATGCTTAAAAGGACGACGTTTATTTATTTTGTGGACAGCGCCATCTATTGGAATTTCCACGCATCATCAAGTGAAAACTTTGTGAGTTTTCCACGACAAAACAACGCTAGGTGAATACAGATGGCACTACTGTTGTTATCTTCAATGATTTGATGTAAGAGCTTGTTCATGAATTTAGTAAATAGAAACTATCTAGGGTGGAAACTCAGCGAAGCTAGATAGATGTAAAAGTTTTTCTGTAATAGAGCCCACACAATAATATGATCTCAATACAGATATTCATATACACACGCTGCCTTTTCCGTTTTGGGCTAAGCGAAAACCACATGCCAAGTACTTCCCCGGGTTACGTTTTTTTGGCCTTGTTATACACGTGTCTCGGGTGCGTGTACTACTTACTTACCTTCCCCTTTCGAAGGCCTCACACTTCGTTTGGTGCACCTATTTCCTTCTGGGGTGACGAAGTAATGACTGCCTTCCCGTCGAATTTATAATTTTTTTATTATACAGTCAGCAAATCGTAGTCGTTCATATAATACTAGGTTCAGTCTTCGTTCTCTTATTTTAGTGTCACTTTTCAGGATCGAGGTGTCTTTAACAGATATTTTGCCTTTGACAGCAGCAACCTTATATTAACGAGAATAAAGATCATTGTGATTTTGACAGACTTGTCAGTGACAGTAATCCAATAGTAAACCTTATTACAAGAAGAATAAAGATTAGTGTGATTTTGACAGTAATGCAAAATCAGATGTTAATAACTGTGAAAGTTCTGTAAGTCCTTTAACGAATACTCTAGTTCAATGTAACTTCTGTTCTTCCCTATTCCGTACTGGCTTCGAGTGTTGGAATCGATTTCGAAATATCCCAATTATGAATTGCTACGGACTGCGATTGCGATTCAACAGTTCCTTGTGAGCGAGTTATTGCGTCTCTCCGTATTATGTATTAGGTTTAATATCTGCGTAGGTACTTGCCTAAGAGACGAGGGTGACCTAGTGGCGTTACTGGAAGGAAGGGTAACTGAATAGGAATGTGCCTGTTTTAAGCCTTCTTTTAACTGCTAAAGGTGTTCTTGTTATGATGTAGTTTCGTTGCTGTAAATTTCGTCGATGTCCTAATTAATAAAGCATTACCTTAACATTATATTACTATAAAATATCAATCCCACCAAAAACATTTTCATGTAAAATGTTGCCAAGACGAGACCACATATGGCTCTCACTGCCAAAAAGTTATCAGATCTCATGTAGAGCCAAGCTTCTAACTCTACACGCCCTAACTTCACAAACTCTTCACCTTAGTCAAAATACGAGGCTTGGCCATTTCGTTACTACAAGAACTATTGTATAACAGAAAAGTAATGAACAGTGAATACATTTTTCGCCTTACGCCCATGTGATGGTAGCGTTTATCTGATGTGTCTCTGGTGTCTGCTACTAAATAAATGTATTTTTTTTTCTTTCTCTAAAGTAAGTAAACACATTACTTTCTTTTATTAGGCCACGGTTGGACAATTATCTCACAAGAAGGTTTCATTATTAACTTAATAAATTAACTTAGTTCATCTAATACGTAATTAAGATCCAAGTAATTAGTGTTACGAGTATTAATTAGCAGGTCGGAATGTTATGTGGACTGTTATTAGGTGTATTAAGAGATTAGCATAAATCAGCTTTGGAGTGCCGTAGAGTAGAATAACATCACGACTTTGTTTACTGAAGGGGTAAACAGAATTGTACATTAATTCTACTTTTCACCAGGTAAGGCTTTACAGGGTAGGGATATCGACGCGCAAACTATAACCATGAATTCAGTGCGTGATTCTGAAGGCTCCTGCGTAGAAATTCAAATTCAAATAATTTTATTTTCTCTTCACAAACAATGGTATCTTAGAAATTTAGACTTGCTTAGAAACTAGTTTGTGAGAGACTGGTGTCTGCACTAGGAATAGGTACCTGTATAGCAGATCACCAGGGTCCCACCACACTGTATGAGAACATAAACTGTTGTGGTTTAAATAAATAAATAATAATTACTTATTTAGTAAGGTAAAAGGGATACAGGGCATAACATAACATTAATGAGAGAAAACACACAGATTAAAAACAATAAAACAAAAAGAGAAATACGTCGAAAAAAGGTGAACTAATATGTGCAGGGAAAGTAAGGGGTTGGACTATACATAATCAGCCTATAATGTTCCCAATGCTGGGACACAGGCTTCCTCTTGGTGAGAGGGAGTGGGCCGTAATCCACCACGCGGGCCCAGTGCGGGTTGGCAGATGTCACATGTCTTCGAATTGTTGGTTCTAGGATATGCCGGTTTCGTCACGATTTTTTCCTTCACCGTTTTGAGAGCAGTGATGATGAAATAATTTACACAAAATAAAGCGCCTGTCTGGGTTCGAACCTACGACCTACAACTCGTAAGTCGCGGCCGTTACCACTTGGCCACCACTGCTCTATTTGGGTTGGACTATATTGCTACTATAGTAGTTCATGGTAGATTGTTAAAAAAAATACTGTTCCATACATTTTGACTGCGTAGGATTTGCTGTTTTCTATGACTACTAAAGCCGATTTTTTTAAATTACCGACGAATATGTTTTACGCTAGGCATGGTGACCGGTTGTGCATCAATGTCCTGATATGGTGAACGAAAATTGATATGGGGACAGCACCCTAACTGCATAACACAGTATCGATCTCAATCTGAATAATTTTGAAGCTTATTGCTAATCCATTGCTTCATATGTTCGAAAAATTGCTCTGCTCAACGATGTAAATAACGCAATGAATGTTGTTGAACTGTCAAATTGACACCCATTGCTACTGATAGTGTGTTACCTACGCAATCACCCCGCTGGTTGGCTTTCCATCCTTAGGTTTCCTCAATCGTTCTTCAGACTACCCAAAACTTAGGAAACAGTAAAAATTTATCATCAAGGGAACAGTACCTGTAGAATTATATTAACAGTAGAAATGTACCTAAAATAAATATTGTAATGAAACCTACAGGAACGGTTAAGGTACAATTAATCCACTGTATATAATTGATTCAGTTAACGTTTGCGTGAATTTAAATTAAATCCTATTTTGTTACCGTATATTTGCATTTTACTTGAATGCAAATTTCATTAGGTAGCCCGTTCTGAAATGCTGATACAATTCTGAATGAATATCTCGGAATGAATATCTTAAGCACAATATTCTATTATATCTGATTCTATTCTATATGACGGCACGGTTGGCGCAGTGGTTAAGCGATTGACTGCTGCGCTGCGTGTCGCGGGTTCGATTCCCGCACGGAACAAAGATTTGTATGACCTACAAGTAGATGTTCCGGGTCTGGCTGTTTGTGTACGTGAATTTAAATGTTTGTAAACGCACCCACAATACAGGAGAAATTCCTAGTGTGGGGCAACGTTTTTTAAAAATTAAATTAAATTAAAAAATTAAAATTAATTCTATTTCCTTTCAACTGAGATTTTTCAATGCTTTTGGATGATTGTAGTAGGTACCTATTTTAATAAAAAAAATTAACCTTGCTAGCGTCTGTGTTTCTTTCCTCATTTAACCCGTCTGCCTTCAAAGCAAGAGTGAACAGGGATTTCTGGCACACTCGTTCTATGATAGACCTCATCCATCGCTTTCCATCGTATTCCATCAGGCGTGATCGAAGTAAAAACTGGCCAAGTGCGAGTTGGACTCGCACACGAAGGGTTCCGTACCACAAGGCAAAAACGCCGAAAAAAACACGTTTGTTGTATGGAAGCCCCCCTTAAATATTTATTTTATTTTGTTTTTAGTATTTGTTGTTATAGCGGCAACCGAAATACATCATCTGTGAAAATTTCAACTGTCTAGCTATCACGGTTCATGAGATACAGCCTGGTGACAGACAGACGGACGGACGGACGGACAGCGAAGTCTTAGTAATAGGGTTCCGTTTTTACCCTTTGGGTACGGAACCCTAAAAAGCAGGATAAAAAAAACCTGCTATACTAAATTATGTCGGTAGTAACGCTCAAGCTTCAAACTCAACCTGATGTTAAGCTATCACTAGTTTTCATTTGTTTATGTATTGTTTAATGATAGGAGGCAGCAATTGCATTTTCAGCAATTTGCTGACTAAGCATTGCTGACGTAAAACCCTGAGGAGCTAAATAACAACATATAAAAAAAAAGAATGCTTTCAAACAAAAGCAAGCTATAAACGGTCGACAATTAGATTAATACCTTGTTCAGTTTAATTTCCGCTTTCCAATTTATTTAATGGCTTCCACGATGCCCTTTTCTATTTATTTAAAAGCATAAAAATTACATTTCCTTGTATTTATTACGTCTGCTCTCAATTAGTAACGGCGTACTGAGCAACTTGGAACATTATAATTCTAACAGACATTTCAACCATTATTCCATTTTGTAACGTTTGCTATTTTTGTGATATACTTTGTTCATGAAGCGAGGAACATTTTACTAGAAAAATATTTATTATATTTTGTAGCTCTTGTTTGCGACTTCGTGCTGCCATAAAATTTGCCATACTGTCATATTAATCCGCGTTAGGTAAGGTTAGGTTATGAGGTCTCGAAACTAATCGTGGTGGATACGTCAAGACTAGACGGATTATTAAAGTATTCTAACATATAAACATTAAACCTTTTGACAAGCTTCCATTTTGTAACTTTTTCCCCAACATTGTCAATTTTGTTACTACCGCGAATCCGATCTGCAAATGTCGGTGCAAATTGGAAATCCGTTGCAACAGTAATGTCGAGAGCAAAAACAAAGCAATGTAGTTGGGCCGTATAATACATAGGAAAAGAAGGTTGACCGCGTACAGCGAGCGAAAACAAGCGCACGCACACATAGCCGCGTACGTACGGAGATCTCAAATAAATACCAGTTGCAAGTGCGCTTGCACTCGCTGTACGTGAAGCGTTCTATGTGTGCGTGTGTTTTTGCCCATTGTACGGCACCGACCTTCTGTTACTACCTATTTTGCAGTTGCGCTAAACCTTTATGTAATCTGCTCAATGCTTACGTATTCCGGCAGACCATGCGTCCGGAATTAAATCCGGAGCAGAGTGGAACTTTCGATCATTGTTGAGGCTCTGTGAGTCAATTACACGGACATGTTGTTTAATTTGATGTGAATTAAGCAGATAATTCCATTTGATTTTGATTGTAATTAACAGTATTTGTGGGGTTTCAATAGTTTCATTATTATTTTGGAACGGATCGAGCTATCGCATTTTCAGAATAATGAGTATATTATTTCTTATTTTCACGAGAGAACAGAAACGTCTGTTTTAAAAAAGAATACATTGTGAACTTATTTCTATACTTGAATCTTGCAGGAAAACTTGTTCTACCCTAGTTTTTCCCCTTTCCGTGGCTGCATATATAGGCATAAACTTTTCTAACATTCTAGATCTCAAAGAAAGTCTGGAAGTACGAATGAATGACTAGTTTATATAAAAAAAATAGAATTATAATTTTTCAGAAAATTTCATTAATTTGTATATTAGTTCGGTACCAATATAGGAACTATTATTGGGAACAAAATGCTCCAGTTAGTCAAAGATGGGGTGTAATATGTTAGTTCGATAAATGAAATTACTATATGAGCTTACATTAGACCTCTGGTATTTCGATTAAAAAAAAAAAAAAATCCTTTTAGATTCTATCCAGATGCCTCAACTCAATGTGCCTACCTAAAGTATATTTTTCTTTAAGTGCCTTATTTAACAAATATCTTAGTACCGCTGAGACTCGGGATATAGGCAGGAGATAGATGATGATGATAATGCGATTCCGATTTTGAGATTCACATTGAAACTTACACCTCTGCAATAGATATTCAGCTGGAACTTCTGTGGCTTTCCACAAAGACTTGCAACAATGTAATATGTAAATTAAGGGAACCCAAATATTGAGGTAATAATATTCATATACGAAAACCAACTGAGTAGGTTCAGAATATTTAAATGGGACAACAGGCAACGTAAGATAGAATTTCTGCAGAGAATTTTCTGTCGTAAAGTTTTTCATAGCAAAAACATGATTAAATTAAACAAACAATATTCCTGAACCAGACTGCAAATTAAATCCATAATCTTGATAAATACCACACATTTCTCTAAACATTTCACAGTCAACTTTGCAACAAATATTCACCAAAGAATTGAATTGAATTAAATGAATAAATTCATTTGCACTTTAGTGTTCGCAAAGAGAAATTGACCGGGAGGGAATAAATTAAAATTGTTTTATTCTGACGTCGAAAAATGCTGTAAAGTTTAAAATTGGCAGGTGATTGTAAAATCGGCAGCTTTAAGGATCGCAGAGCGAGCTACTGGAATGTTTTTCTCGTATTGTGAGGTTTGAACATAGCTGTAGGTATTATAGTCATTGTTTTCGTTTTACCGTTTGTAGGAATAGCTGATGCAGTTACATTCGAAACTAAGGGTCTAAACAGATGGACTGCATTTGATCTGCATGCTAGCTGCAACTTCGCAATTTGGATGCAGTTGTCATAACTAGGTTTCGAAGCAGTTAAGTCAACTGCATCCAAACTGCGATGTTACAGCTGAAATACAGTCTGTCTGTCTATACAGGGTCAGAGTCAGGGTCTATACCCTAAAAGTTCTGTGTTAGTACTTTATTATAATCCCTAAAACGGAGTATAGTGGCCACTATTTTCCGTTTTAAGGTTTTTAATAACCAAACAAACGATGAGGGCGCCACTGCGCGGTCGGCGTAGCCTTAAGCGGGCCCAGTGCGAGTTGGTGGATGCCTCATGTCTCTGAATTTGTTGGTTCTAGGAGATGACGGTTTCCTTCAACGTTTTGAAATTTTTATACTGGTTTTAGGAATATTGCAGTGACGTTTAACGCTATTTTAATTCTCTTCATTTGTTGTCCCGTAAAATGTCTTTGTCTTTTGTAGATAACCCTGGTGTTGCAGATCCATAGACAACGTTAACCACTCATTTCAGACGGGCGTTGATAGGTGCGACACTGTTTTTAACTTTAGTAGCTGTCATCATTTCCATTGTAATATTATTATGTCAAGTTATCATTGTTCCAAACAAAAAAAAAACTTTTTTACTTCACATTTTTTCCTCCTATAAACATGAAAGTATCAAAATTATACAGATTTATCTCCGAGTAACCTTCTCTTTTATTTTTTTTATTTATTCTTTATAATATTATAATACGAGTATTATGGAAAGATATTGTCTCAGTATGGCCTAAGGATATTGCCATGTTTTCAATAACATTTCTGTTAATTATTAAGACCTTGTTACCCGTAAGATAATAAACTAAATAATATTGTTAGCATAAGACTAATTATGAAAACCTCCTTGTTAGTAAAATACCAGCTTATAATAATTAGGTACTAGTTTCTCATCTCTTTGTTATGTTAGCTAAAGGTCATGTATTATATCCCAAGAATGCTTTCATCGATAATAATAAAGCAATGATCTACAAACATAAATAATTGGCTGGTTTTTAGCCAATCAGCTCCATCGGAGGCAGAGGTACATTCTTAGTTTGAGCTCAAAATAGTCAAATCACAGAAAACCTCGGCAGCCTCGGCTCGGCGGCCACTGTTAGAGACGGCATTGTCAACACTTTTCGTACAAATCAACCATGTCACCACACTACAACACAAATGTCATAAAGATACTGGCAGCATTTTAGTTGCACCGCGACAGAAGCTGTGCGTTCAATGTAATTTTGGGGCCATTCATTTTATTATAATGCGGCAAATGACAGAATGTGTTCTTGACACCTGTCAGTTTTATACGATTAGTATTAGTGTTTCGCGAATTTTATCTTTATTAAAGTTCCCGTCACGAGAAGATATACATTTTTTAAATAAAGAACTTCTACTTAGTTATGTAGCGACCATTCAAGCAACAACAAATAATTCCAAATTCAATCAACTCAAAGTAACATACGTGTAATACGAAACTAAAGGGCAATTTCACTTGGTCGGGTTATAAAGCGCTGTCATCTAATCTAAGTAAGTTCACGCTGACGCTGTCAATGCTGCAGAATGCAGATGCAGAATACTCGGAATCGTCTGACGACAGCAATTAGATGTGTGTGTTAACATAATTATCCCTTTAAAAATAAAAATCATTAAAAAAAAATTGATCCAAAGATTGCGAACCCCTGAATGTGTGTTTAAAAATAGCTTCTCGTGACGGGGACTTTAGCTACTAGAAATGTCGTACTGACAGGTGTCATATATGCATTCTCTCGGCGTCCGGACAATAGTAGTCGATTCCGTGCTCTATGAGTCAAATGAAATAATCTAGTAGTAGATAGTTTTATTAAAAATAAATGACTAAACAAAGGGTTAAAAGGTTCTAAACAAAACGTGTGTAACAGCTATTACAAAACACAGTCATCATTACTATAAACAGAGTTATTTCATATTAATGTTCTCAAATCACGCTTCGATTTTATGATACCTACTATAAAAATTATGAGTCTAGTACTGAAAGGCCGTATCCCTTAGTCTAGTGAATTTTACTTTATAATCGTTATTACTAGTTTTATTATTGTTATTAATATTAATTGTTGAGAGGTTTTTTTGGTAGTAAGTTTAATGAAGAGAACAACAATTTTTGTGCTTTGTATAATTTGATATTGTTTGTAAAAGAGAAATTTGGCGGCCCTCTTTTGGTTGTAGCTATGTATTTGACGGTCTTGGTATGAAAAGATGGTTACCCATACACGTACCACGGCAAGCGTAGCTTAACCTGATCGATCGACTCGTGCGGCTGTTATTACTTAGCCACATGCCCCTCACCCATATCACTTCTATAACGCCAATAACTATCAATAACTATTATGAGAAATGTCAACTAGCTGAGAAACCCATTGTGTTTAGCATTATCAGCCTATAAACCATAATATATAATTTAATTCGGATAATAATTAATCTATTAATGATTGAAAGGCTCAGCAGAATGAGAGGGTATATCACTTCGATAATCACGGAGATAACTTCAAAGGGTATTTTCAGGCGGTAAGTGGCTTCGGCTACCATTTGAGGTGACATTAATTAAACATGTGATGAAGATCGGTTTCCTAATTGCGTAACATACTTAACAATTACTATAGTTTAACCCCTTCATTCATAAACGTTGCTTAAAGTTAAGTAGTGAATAACGACTGTTTAACCACACATTTTTGACATTCATACGTCACGTTACTCTAATCATCGTTTTTAAGTAAACCCCTTGTTAAAATTATTTTCATGTTTCGTATTTTGGCAGCAACACTGGAATACAAGGATGACTTTTTCGTAGAGCCGACTTTTCCATAGTCTGGTAACTTTTAACTGAAAAAAAAAATATGACGGTCTAAAATTTGTTTTCTATACATAAGCTGTCAAATCGCAATTTTTAATCCTCAAATAAAAGTTATTTGAAGATTGAAATATCGCCTTAGAAGATTTTTAAAACGAACAATTGTTTTATCCTAGAGTTTCTCTAAGAAAAGAAAAGTTAACTAATCCAGCACAAATGTAGGTAAGAGTTTTTCTTAAAAAAAGAATCAAACTACTCCACTAAAATTGTCTATGCTTACGATAAAATCGCAATTCATGAAGGAAAACTACATGACGAAAGTGTCACAGACCACATTAACCTAAACAAAAAAAAACTACCTCCACATCTATCCAGTATGACGTGATTCAGCTAACAAAGCGAGTCCTTTCTTTTTTATATTTTTTTACACTGTGAAACGACATGACTTTACCGGTGTCCGACATAAATCAGAGCCCACGATTTATGTAAGCTGGCATCTGACGTAACACGGTGGGTGAACTTTGTATGACTGTATGAGAATACGCGAAATGATGACAACCCCTGGTAGGATGGGATGTTTGCGTTGAATTACGCGTATGATAGTGTTATGAATAGTTTGTTTATTGTAATAAGTAGGTATCCTTCATACAATGTCGGGGTCTTCGGCTCTTTCCATTCGGTGTTTTCGGAGTAAAATGTTCTCTTCTTCATCGTTCCGTAATGTTGAGGATCGCGACCACATAGAACGCGTCTCCACGATAAGCGCCCTTCTGTAGTATGGACCGCTCGGTACATACGTCCGACAGCCTGATCTTCAGTAAAATGTGTACCTACTTGTCCACTGAGCTGAACAAGCTGCTTAATGACAACAAATAAAATTAGAGTATTTTCTTTAAAATTATCTATATTATTTAAAGAGGCTGACAGACACTTGCTAAGGTACAGACTGGCACACATTCTCAAACAATTCTATCGTTTCTTAATCGTTTTCTCGATTAAAATACCCAGATAATCACGCAATCTTCACCCGATGGATCCCTAGATAACTTGTCATTTAAAATGTTACAAAGAAAAACATTGTAACGATCTAAAAGTTAATCTTTCGCCTTATCAGCACTCAGCTAAGCCTTTGCGACGCGATGCCGTAAAAAGGGTTTACAGTTTCGCTACGGAACTCCGTTTATTGGCAAAGGAGTTAGCGGACTGACGGGATTAATTGCAATAGGATAATAGAGAGAGCTTTCCTAGCTGTATCTAGGTTTTTCTTTTTGTGTTTTTAAAGTAGTTTGTACTGTTAGAGCTGAGGTTCAATCTGTTATTATTATTCATGAAATTATTGCTTTTTTAGAATAACAGAAAAAAGTGTAGAAAAAAGGAATGCTTCTGATTTTTTTATAGAAATCTCTTTATGTAAATTTTTCTTTTTCAAATGTATGATACATATTATTATGGAACAAGCCACGTTAGTTTTACTCAATTAAAAAAGAAGGTCGTTAAACTCAGTTTTTTGCATACCTGAGTCACGTAAAATTGTACCAACTTATATTTTACACAATTGTATGTATAATTATTGTTTGTACCTACTGATGTTGCTGTTCGGTAGATTAATGTTAAAATGTTTTCTCCAAGTAGCAATAATGTAATCACATTTTACTATATAACAGCTTTATCATTTAAATATTCTATTTTCTAAAGATTTTTCCTTATCACTTTGCATATTTTAACTAGCGGACCTGACACACGTTGTCCTATCCGGATAGTCATCTACCGGGTCTAATTGTGAATCTAAACCATCCAGGGATCCACTCAAACACAGTGACGTACAGAAGAATTATAAAATACTAGCTGCGCCCCGCGGTTTCACCCGCATAAGTGTCGATCCCGTGGGTATATCGTGATAAAAAGCAGCCTATATATTAATACATACAAAATTTTATCCAAATTGGTCCAGCCGTTTGAGCGTGAAAAAGTAACAAACATATAAACACACCCCCACACACATACACACACACACCCCCACACACACTCACAAACTTTCGTCTTTATAATATTAGTGTGATAGTCCTCCAGACCGTATTTCCGTCATGGCGGCCAGTCTCAACGGGGACTAGTCTTCGGCGGAGACACTCTTCCCTCACTCATAGTCCGATGGGACAGCAATCCGATACGACCGTAGGGAGATCAGGGTAAGGACAAACGGCTTAGGGATCCTTCCGTTTTGCCGAAAAGATTTTGCCAAAATTTCACTACCCAAATAAATTTTAGCAACCTTTTTTTATACCAATGCAATATTTGGAATGATTTTAGTACGCACATTTTCATTTGGTCAAACTTTTACTTGGCAGAATATTATCAAGGATAATGTCATTTAAGCGTTTGGTCTTTAATCAAATGATTTATTACAGCAAACAATCTTTAGACAATAAACATTTAGTCAAATGATTTGTTATGAAAAAAATATATGGACAAAAATATTTTTTTTGGGAATTACATGGTTTTACTTACATTGCGTGGTTGCGGTCGGTCGATAGGCGACGTAGGATGCAAGAGCGAGCGAAGGGCACCCCAAGGTTCGGTTTTGTTAGGTTACTTTAAACCCTTTACACAGAAATAGGAGCCCCGCGAAGCAGGGCTCCGTCGACATTGGATTCAAGAGAGCGAATGAGAATACAAATACTTTTACCTCATATCATATTAAACAGGGCCAATTGAAATCATAGGCAGACAGAAATACGGTACTAATTATTTGATTTATTTTATTTTGCGTAAAATATGTTATACCAACTGAAATATTTGACTAAATTAAAATTCGTAAAAGTACTATTTGGTAAGCAAATTATTGTTTAAACGTTCACTTGCCAAACATTAGGTTAAAATTTTTTGCGTTACAATTTTTTGTGAAAAGTTTATTTGCTAAGTAATGATTTGGCAAATGAAATTGTGCGGAAAAATGTTTGGGAAGTGATAATTTGGCAATTTCTTTTCGATGAAACATGGGAGACCCAACGGCTTTACATGCTTTCCAAATTCCGGTTTGTTACGGAGAAATTCCTAATGGAAAAACTCACGAACTGTTAGTGAATTATAAATACAAAGATATTATACAAAGTATTCTTTGTATGTTGTAGTTAGTACACACGGCTGATTTCTTTTTTTTTCCTCAACCTATATTGTTCCACTGCTGGGCAAAGGTCTCCGCCATACTTTTCCACTTGTCTTTGACCTGTGCCTTCTCAGTCCAATCGGTTAGAAACGACTCCAAATCGTCACGCCATTGTTTCTTAGGCCTGCCTCAGTGACGAGGCCCGTCTTCAGGCACCCACTGTGTGACGACTTTGGCCCATCTGTCTGGATGCATTCATTCATTCTGGGTGTGACACACGCAGTCCCACTTCAGCCTCGCAAACTTATTGCCAACATCGGCGAGCTGACTTTTCATTGTACTAAAAACCTATACAGTACGAGGAATATTGCTTGATATGTCGCCGTGTGTACTTATCTGGCCTTTACAATTTACTTAACGAGTAATATTACTGTGCACAACTTTAACTGGAGTTTTAAAACATTGTTATTGCCTGTTCACTAGTTAAAGAATTTGACCTACATACAGTAACGATGTTCGTTTTAATTTAATTAAAAATGTAACGTTTTTCTCCCGAGCGGACCTTTTGTGGTAGAATATTGTTTCTTCACAAAGCTCAGTCTGTTTGCAGTTAACTTCTTTGTTGTTTGGAAATAATTCTTGGGTTTCTGACTTCTTTTTAACCCCCGACGCAAAAACGACGGGGTGTTATAATTTACGTTTAAGTTTACACATAGTGGAATTATATGCTGAATGAATAGTTTTAGGTATAATAAAAAAATAAAAAAACAACTGTAACTGTTGTGGAGGTCAGTTATGCAGTCGCTCCATGTAAAATACTGGTATTCAGCTGCTTCCGGTTAGACTGGATGCCGACCCCAACATAGCTGGGAAAAGGCTAGGCAGATCATGACAATTACATAAAAAAAAATATGTACGCAGTAGCGGCAACAACTGTAATTTCGGCAGTTCTGCAGTACCTTTCCGACATTTTTTTTTTTTGGCAATCAGTGAGTGCTGAGAATGTTGAAAATCAGAGAACATTATTTTAATTTGAATATATTTATATTGACAGGCAAAAATAACAACATTAAATTCTAACATAACTAAAACTATACAGAAACTAGAGAACATTATTGAATAGTCAAAATTATAAAAAAAAAACGATTATGATTTCCTTTTAGAATTACACTTCGAGACAAAAGTTGAGCCACTGTAAAACAAGTTACTTTCCGATTCCGATGTCAAACAGAACAAGTCTCTCTACCTAAGCTTCTTACGTCACAAACAATAATGTAAACAATTCATCCTTCTTTTCTGCCGTATTTAGGTAAAAGGGCTGGCTGATTGCGGAAAATGCCCCATTGAATAAATAATGGCTCATAATTAGTGGCCACTCGGCAGATTCGGCCAGGCGAGAGGTTGTGATTTGGAAAGAAATGGGATTTCTTAATAGTTCTTAATGGGTGACGTTTCATTTGTAGGTAAGTAGGTCTTTTTTGGATCGTATAAGATTTTAAACGCTTAGTTATCTGAATGGGCTTAAGATCTTTTGTGTAAATGAGTGACCTCCTATGTTACATAAAACAATAATTGATTGATCAAGATGGTCAATTGCATATTTTTTTATAATAAAAATGTCCTACTTAGATTTCCGACATAACTAGGTAGGTACGCAAAACATCGGTATGCTCCTCAAAAGTCTCACATTTTGGTCAGCGGGATTGTCCGAAAGGGTTACCGCTGGCCCGAAACATAAAGGGCTAAGGAAGGAACACGGGTGGGTTTTAGTCGAGTAAGAGTCTGACACTCTCTTCCGCTCCACCTAGAGCGGGAGGGGTCATTTGATGATTTCACATCCAGAAAAAAAAAGTCTCACATTTTATTCTTGTCCTTGATTCTCCAAGAACCGTTTTAACACAAATTCTACGGTCTACAATAAATGTGCGATAGTTCATCCATTTTTCAATAAAATTTCAAAGTCAATCGTTCTATAAAACCTTCCGACTTAAGAAACAGTATTTCTTTTGACTAAAACAACGAGTGTTTCTAAGAAATTGAGCCCTTCGTTCAACAACGATACGGGTCGAGATAAAAAGCTTCGGATAAAAATCGTTCAGTTCACTTTACACGAATTAGTAGCTCGATGTTACTTTAAGTCTAGCGACATACTTGACGAGAATTACGAGATAGAAATTTTGCTGCGTTTTCAAGGAAAATTATGCGACGTAATTTCGGCCTGCATAGGTAACTCAAAAAGCATTGCAGGCGTTAACAAGCTCAACAATCCATTGCGTAATTTTTGAAGATCTTACGCCTGCAATGCAATATACCAAGGCGAAAATTACACTTAGTTATTCTTTTACAAACTGCATAGAAGGTAGAAATTACGGCCGATCGATTTTTACGCTTACGTCAAAGGCGACGTAATTTCTGTCTGATGTGTTGCATTGCAGGCGTAAGCACCAGCTAAACTTTCGTCGCGTAATTTCAGCCGGTGTGTCGCTGTGCTAAGGTCGAGAATAAATTGGCTTTTATAGAGGTCGATTTGTTATGCGCTGTGTTCGTTCCACCGTCAGCGTTCTTCAGGGATTCAACGATAAACATTGCCAACACGATCCCCGTAATACCGACAATGCATTAAAGGTATTTTCCTTCTGTGAAATTACCGTTTGGTGTCTATGTCGGAAACGTTTATTGAGGAGGCTGTGAGTTCAAAAAGATTTCCTGCCGTTTAAAGGGAATTGAATGTTTGAGAGTTAAGGGGCTAACTCGAAAATCTAAAATCCCCGAAAACCTACTAAGCGAGCGAAAGTGATGCAATTAATTTTGAAATGCAAAAGAAGAGTGTGATGGCTATAATGTGCGTGGGCTCGGAATAAAACGACGTATGTGCCAAAACGAATTTACTCCTTCTTTAACAAAATAAATGAATTAAATTTAAAACTACTTTGAGTAGACTTTGATATGATAATTCTCAATGTTTTAAAGTAAATTCTATTGAATAACTCTTAAGCGTTACGCCATAAAGTCAAAAAAATAGATATAGGTAACTTTGCATTTTTTTTTGTATCAAGAAAACAAAGAGTCAAAAAACAATACCAAAATGTTCAATCCCTATTCCACATACTTGACAAGTTCCACGAAATAGAAAAACCAAATTTTTTTCAACATCACCTTATATTGAGGCCGTATGTGCAATCTTTATTTCCCTTTTATATGTACAATGATTTTCATGGATATGTTCCTCGGTTGATTATTGTGAGCAGGGACTGGTACCTACGGCCAGTCTCGTAAAGAATGCAGGAAACCAGTGACCAGACAAGAGTCATGTGGGTATAAAGCCACCCTATGCATCCATACTCGACACCATTCCATCATCTGCCTAGCCTTTTCCCAACTATGTAAGGGTCGGCTTCCAGTTTAACCGGATGCAACTGAAAACCAGTATTTTACATGGAGCGACTGCCTATCTGACCTCTACAACCCAGTTATTGGGTAATACGATACCCCTTGGTAAGACTGGTGGTCAGACTTTCGGGCTTCTGACTACCCGTAACGACTGTCAAAGATCCACGAATGACAGCCGGGATCAACGGCTTAACGTGCTTTCCGAGGGACGGAGGAGTCACGGTATGTAAAGATGGTCACCCATCCACGGCACGCGGCAAGCGTAGCTTAAGCTGATCGATCGACCTGTGCAGCTGTTATTATTTAGCCACGGGCCCCTCCGATTCTCTCATTCTCGATACCATTATTCAAGGAAATTCATTGACATTACCAGAATATAAAATAATAACGTTATTATACAAACGACGTTACGTATGTTCTCCGAATTCGTTCAAAGAGCGATCGTCAGTGTGCGTCCTGAATCCTTATTATGCCTGTCCTTTATTCCTATCGTGCTCCCTCATGTATTATGACTATGTGCCCTATATTTGGCCCGTCTTATATTCGGATGACGTACTCAAGCAGTTTTTCCATGTGGATATGTAAGGACCTATATAACTATTCGAATTTCAAAACTATTCGCTTTTTTATAACGAGAAAATAGGGATGATGACTAATGTTAGAAATTTTCGATAAAAATGTAGTTTCAAAGAAGGCATAGCAATAGAGATAATCGAAAAAAAGTAATTTAAAAAAATTAAACCGACTTCAAAAAGAAATCAACTCAAAATTATGAAATAACTTTAATTTCGGAAGTCGGTGTCTTGGGATCTGTATTTTAGTTTTTTGCCACCGACTTCCGAAATTAAAGTTATTTCATAATTTTGAGTTGATTTCTTTTTGAAGTCGGTTTAATTTTTTTAAATTACTTTTTATTTCGTAATTTTTAGTTTTTGCACTAGAATTTGACCAAGGTTTTGAGATGTTTTCCCTTTGACACTACACCCGTAGCTCGTATCAATACGCCAGGCCGTCACACTTACACGTATTAGTCCATATCTTGAAAATTACTGAACCGATTTTGATGAAACTTGCACTGTTCCCTAAGGTGAAGTAAATGTAAGCTAATAAAAAAAAAATGGTCACGATCCGATTGATAGTTGCTGAGAAATGAGTGGACAAACATACATACATATATACATACATACATACATACGTCTATGAAATTTTGTATATTTGTTTGGAAGCCTTAGTAGATTGTCATATGTGAATATAATGCAATTCCAATAATATTACATACATACGTATCGAATTGATAACCTCCTTTTTTTTGAAGTCGGTAAAAACTGTAAAATTGGAGAAGCTCCACGCTCTTTCTTATTAGGATACCAGAGGGCCACGGCAAGGGGATATTCAATATAACTGACAATGCATCATAGTATTTATCTTATAAATTTCAGAATTGTCACATTTTCACGACAGGTGCTGTTAAACAAACTCTCACACATTATTACTACTCGACAGACGTGATCCTATCCAAATTTCAATATTTCATTAAAAAAAACATTATCAGTTTTTCCTGAATTTTTCAAATTTCAAATTTTTCATAGCGTAAACCTAACTCGGACTATTACAAACATTTTAAAACAAAAAATAGCCACATCGGTTCAACCGCTCTCAAGTGATGCGCTTACCAACGATCAGTGCATGCAGTGTTTCATTTTATTTATAAACGGTGGCCTCTATATGTTAGTTGACATTTTTCGACTTAAGCTTTTTTTTTTTTTTTAGCTACCACATTATGTTTTGAAATAAAAAAAAAACATCATTAGTTACTCCTAAGGGATTACTTGATTATTTTACATGATAAGTCTTAAATAGTTGAATTAGTCAATAAAAAAGTTATAGCGTTTCAAACATTTGGATCACTAGAATTTTAAATCATAATGTGGTGTGTCAAAGCTGAAGTATGTTAACTAACTTTTGGAGGCTACTGTAGGTATGTAAATAAATTATTACTGTGGCTATGAATAAATTAAATAAATTATTTATTTAAATAAATTATTTAAATATCTATTTAATTTAAATAGATTATTTATGACAAAACCTGTAAAATTTTCGAATTGTCAGATTATCGTCTATCACCAGGCGCCTGTTAGGTTTATTAAATAGCCCCCAGGTTTAATGTATATTAGCACAGATAATACCTGAGGCTAACTCACAAATGCTTTCAAATATTGAAGTTAGTTCAGCGTCTAAACTATAAACAATCTTGAGGTTTGAGTCGATACCTTACAACGGAGATGTTTGCTTGTTACCGGTTGACTGCACCCTTTGTGGATGCCCGATGGCTGCCGGTAACTTGTTGTGTTCACTCGAATTAATATGATATTGTTGCATGTTTAGACGTTTGTTTTAGTACTGTTTAGTCTGAAGTTTAGTGGTTAGTTTAGTGGTTCTGTTTTTCTTGTATTGGCATGATAATAGTCGATGTTTTGATTTAAATTGGTATTTCCTTTACTCAGTTTGTAGTTTGAAAACCAACCCGATTTCTGAAAACGCATAGTATATCTGTAAAGGGACCTTTTGTCACGTGACCAAAATCGGAACTGACATCTCGCTTTGTTGATACAATTTTTGTGACACAATTTAAAAAAAAAAATACCAACAACGCATTCTGACAATGTCATTCAGGCGTAAAAATATCCTTGTAGCACTCTACTTTTACATAAGCTGTTAAATGTCATGTTAGCTGGCTTAAAAATAACAACTAATCATATTAGTAACTTTATAGATATTTTGATGAGTAACTTTATAGTTTGGCAACGCTGAAATTGAGTAGCTTTTCAGAATCCGGGGGTCAGTGAGCTAAATGCAGTCATCAATCTAGAATACAAACTCAAAGTCAAACTCAAAGCATTTATTTCAATTAAACCATTAACAGGAACTTTTGAATTGTCAAGAAGTTGGTCAGTCAGACAATATGAAGCTACACTATTCCATTGTAATAGGATAATATTGCTGCGGGCCTAAAACTCTGAAGAGATGATTTTTACTTTTATAATACAACTAGCTGCGGCCCGCGGTTTCACCCGCGTAAATGTCGATCCCGTGGGAATATCGGGATAAAAAGTAGCCTATATGTTAATCCCGAGTGTCAGCTACCTCCATACAAAATTTTATCAAAATTGGTCTAGCCGTTTGAGCGTGAAGAAGTAACAAACATGTTATCACACACACACACTCACAAACTTTCGCCTTTATAAGAATAGTGTGATGAAAATTCTTTTACTAAGAGAGTAAAAGGTCCCCAGGTTTTCAGGGATTCCCAGGTTGGGTAATGTTATTGGGTTTTTCTATCTGGAATTTCTCAGTAGCAACCCGGAACCTGGATTTGTGCCCGGTTGATGGCAGTAGGTTCACCCCTGTTCATGGGACTTAAACTTAACTGGTGAAATATGGCCGTACTATAGATGCACGTCAGCCTAACCCTTCATATTCAGCCTATATTGTTCCCACTGCTGGGACACAGGCCTCCTCTCTTCGAGATGGAGTGGGCTATAATCTACCACGCGAGCCCAATGCGGGTTGGTAAATGTCACATGTCTTTGAATTTCTGGTTCTTGGACATGCCGGTTTCTTCACGATGTTTTCCTTCACCGTTTTAAGAGCAGTGGTGATGAAATAATTTACACAAAGTAAAGCGCCTGTCTGGGTTCGAACCTACGACATAGAACTTTTAAGTCGTGGCCGTTACCACTGGGCCACCACTGCTGTTCGGGGTGTACTGGCGTGATATTATGTTATTCAGCGAGTTAAATCATAATAATCTAATAACTCATCTCAAAACGCATCAACACTGCAAATACCACACCGATTGCATTGTTTAAATAAACACAAATACACTCATAAAGCGTAATTTGCTAGCAATTTTATAACAATAACTTGAAAAATATTATTACGAGA
The DNA here is from genome assembly GCA_948474745.1 of Oligia latruncula. Classification (NCBI taxonomy): domain Eukaryota; kingdom Metazoa; phylum Arthropoda; class Insecta; order Lepidoptera; family Noctuidae; genus Oligia; species Oligia latruncula. The sequence goes on from OX419699.1 coordinate 12,193,001, forward strand.
CTTCCTTTCACCAGCAGGCAGGTCTATTCTCTATTAGAAATGAGTTCTATAGAAAAGAATATTCACGATATTATTGCATGGATCTCATTCAGTGAGGGTTTTGTCTCCATTGAATAGTGGAAGAGGGATTGTGGTCTCAATTGTGTACCTCAATTATGAATGCGAAATGAATTCGACTTTTAGTTGCAGAATAATGCATTTTGCAAGGTTGTGTTTTGTTGGAGTAGATGTCGATGTTTTATTAACTGAGTTTAAGAAAGGGGATGTTCGGCACTTGATGGTTGTTTTATTTTTATTGGGGACTAGCTGCGCCCCGGTTACACCCGCATAGGTCTCGATCCCGTGAGAATATCGGGATAAAAAGTATCATATGGCCTAATCTAGGTCATAGTCTACCTATGTGCCAAATTTCATCTAAATCTGTTCAGCCGTTTTAGCGTGAAAGCGTAACAAACAAACATACATAAAGTCAAATCTTTTCTATTAGTAATAGTTTAGATATATTGTATAACAGAAGCCATTGATAGACCTTATCCCATTATCCCCGACGCTACTCAAAAGTAGCATGTTAAAAACTCAAATTACCAATGAGTAACCAGAATTTCACAGCGTTAGAACTTTCTAACGCGTTAACTAGTTTGTGATTGGTTGCGTCGTGTGGACTGCCATTAAAATACCAGTGCTCTGACATTCTGGCTACTTATTGGTGTTTTGAGTTTGACTTATGACTAATACTAAAAACAAAATAAAATAAATATTTAAGGGGGGCTCCCATATACAACAAACGTGTTTTTTTTCTTCGTTTTTGCCTTGTGGTACGGAACCCTTCGTGTGCGAGTCCAACTCGCACTTGGCCAGTTTTTACTTAACATTTTGACCGCCACACGTCAAAAAATCAAAAACGTGCCCTGGGCTTCAAAGTCGTCGAACCGTGGCGTGCTGGGCACATTTTAGTTTGTCATTTAAACACTGTGACTGACTGTGGCGGTCAAAAGGTTAACTTTTAGGTTAAAGTTAGGCTTTTTTACGAATAGGGGTCCACTGAAAAGTAAAGGGCAGGGTGGGTTACTAATCTCTTCGGACGAGGCTATGTTAGAATTTCACTTACAGATAAGTTCGTTTATCACTAATTATTATTCAATGTTTAGACAAGGAGTTTAACAATTTCGAGAAAACCAAACTCAAAATATACCTACTTATTCTACCTGACGGAAATTGCTTCCTAGTGACATTTTCGCGGTCTTATCTTAGCAAAGTTTCGGCACGTGTAAGGTAAGGTAGAATCTTGTGGCTTCGGCGGACGGTAGGTAACTTTAGTTTAGAGATAGTTTATCTTACGTGGACGGCCACTAAAGGATTGTATTCGGGATAAGCGATGCGAAACGGGGTGCAAAAACAGATAACTATTCCTTAAGTTATATCTTTTCGTCTTTTGTTTGTTTATTGTTTCCCAAAAGATTACACAATACAACAGTAGTCAATAAATGCCAAACTGTAAAACCATTTGTTGAATGTAGGTGTGTTTTTGTAGAGCAGTGGTGGCCAAGTGGTAACGGCCGCGACTTACGAGTTGTAGGTTCGAACCCAGACAGGCGCTTTACTTTGTGTAAATTGTTTCATCACCACTGCTCTCAAAACGGTGAAGGAAAACATCGTGAGGAAACCGGCATGTCCTAGAACCAAAAATTCGAAGACATGTGACATCTGCCAACCCGCACTAGGCCCGCGTGGTGGATTACGGCCCACTCCCTCTCACGTAGAGGAGGCCTGTGTCCCAGCAGTGGGAACATTATAGGCTGATTATGTGTATATGTGTGTGTTTTTTTGCCATTCTCATTATATAACAGACCGTGATATGTGGACGTTCAAACTCATATTTTTATATTCAGCGTTGTGCACTTTTTTTTCCTAGACCATCATTTACGACATACACTTTTGCACAGTTTGTTAATGTAGGTTACAGTAAATAAAAAAAAAACTAAGTAGAACTTATATACTGTATACCACTTAGTACTTTCGATCCTCTTTACCGTAAATGTGGTCGGTGCAGTGTGTCGCATCACTAGCGTAGAACAATGTGACCACAAGATGTACATCAATAGTACTACATAACATTAGAACATCACGCCTGTGTTTCCCGTAAGGATAAGCAGAGGTGTACCTATAGTACATCCCCATTTTTCCAGTAATTTTAAAGTCCCATGTAAGAGGCCATAAATCCAGACTCGTACTGCCGTACAGAGAATCGTTCTGTTTCTGGAATACACAGAAAAACAGCATTTTTAACTTTTATAACACAAATAAAATTAAAACAATCTCATGCCGAAGTAAACGGTGGTAAACATCAAACATTTAGTATAATATAAAGGATTTTCGTCATGCTCTCGTCGTAAACGGTGATAAAGATCTCTAGCTCCGCATTCGTCAGTTTTTTTTTGACACTTTAATCATGTTTATCCCAAGGAAACAAACCAGTCAAATAAAAAAATTACTTCAGGAAGAAGTACGTATTATGCACTAAATTTGCCTTGGACAGGATTTAAACTAATACGTAACGTTATCCAACAAGAGGTAACACATTATTACCCCTGAGTATTCCTACAGGTATTTCGAGCATAAATTCCCGGGCACTTTGGTTCAGAACCTTGTACATAATAGCATCTCAAATTCCAACGAATAGATGCACAATATAATATACCAACAAAATCCTGCAACCTTAGTTAAAACTAACACTTTATGAGCGTTTACGCCGTATGGTATTTCATACAAAATTTCAAGCCCTTATTTTTCGAAATGAATGAACCGATTTTAATGAAACTTTATACACGTGCAGGATACAAAGGTCTTAAAAGTTAGTAGAGAAATATTTTCGAAAAATAGTGTTAAGTACTGCCAAATTAGATCGATTTTAAATTTTCCAAAGAAACAGAGATTTCCAGTTATCTTTTTTTAAATACTAAATACATTTCGAAAATGTTCTCTACTAACTTTTTAGACCTTTGTATCCTGCTTATGCGTATGAAGTTTCATTAAAATCAGTTTATTAATTTCGAAAAATAAGGGCTTGAAAGTTTGTATGAAATGCCGTACGGCGTAAACGCTCATAATGATTGCCACTTACAACGAAGTGATAAAAAAAAACTAAATCAATCTGCCTAATCTGTTCCCAACTATGTCGGGGTCGGCTTCCAGTCTAACCGGATGCAGCTTAACCCCTCAAGCGTCGCCGTAACACCATTGGATAATAAGATTTAATGACTCGAAACGTCGGCGTTACACCATTGGATAATAACAACTGTCAACACGCATGGTTGTCATTGGACGGTAATATTTTCTATTTATTGGCACTTGCAACACGATCTAGCTGTATCATTCGATTAGTCGATTCATGCTTGACCTATTTTGGTAACATTTAAACAGGAGCGCCAATAAAACGGAAGAAAAAAAAAGAAATAAATTAGTGCTTCTGGAAAGTTCTGTGAAACCAAAAACTTAACGCAAATGAAAACAAAAACTTAACGCATCGTTGCTAGATAAGGTCAGTTGTATTTGCATAATGAATGGTATAAATAGTTAGGTAATCTAATAACGAAGCCAGGAAGGTATAACATGTAACGTTTAACTGGCTATGTATTAACGAAATCTGCGTTTTTTCGAAGGCTTGCCCAAAAATCAACAAGTACTACCAAATGTGCCGACGTTTGTGGCACTTGCGCATACAGAGGCCCGACGTTCAAGAGGTTAATATCAGTATTTTACATCGAGTGAGGGCTTATCTGACCTCCAGAACCCAGTTACTTGGTAACACGATATCCCTCCACGAAACGACTGTCAAAGATCTACGTAAGACAACCAGGACCAACTGCTTAACGTACTTTTCGATGCACGGAGAGGTGTCGTAATATACCTAATGGATGGTTACCCATCCTCGAACCGACCGCAGCAAGCATAGTTAAACCTTTGATTGACCCGAGCGGCTGTAGCCCCTTTTTATATTTGTTTTATTTCTGAATGCGGGCGTAATAAATGAGCGCTATTTGTCACGTGCGTCGCCGCGAATTTCATTATTTGAAGGTGTGTTACATGAGTTTTGTGAGGTGAAAAATAAGTAGCATTATTTACCATGAATACAAACAGTGAACGTTTCATTTTAAACCACAAGGGCTGAATTTAATCCAGTGTTTGCGGTTCGTATGAAACATTTTTTGTTTCGTAACTTTTTTTTGTGTGAATATTAACTTATATAAGTTTATTTCTTCGTGTATTTCGGTTGGGTCTGTCAGATACAGACTTCGTTAGCTATACGTGCCATTAGGATGTTGTTGGCTCATAATATGAGAGATAGGTTGACAAATACAGCGCCAGGGCTCATGAATTATTTCGGTCGGATCTGCGTCGTAATTACGCGATGAAATGGTGTGTGAGGGATATTCTAGTTACGGAGGTAGAGTCATAAAGGAAACTGTCTGTGTTCAATAGCTTAATCATTTATAAGTATCTTGGTGGTTATAGCGCTTATGATCCCTACCTAGAACTGTACCTATTGATATTGACATAGTTTCTGTTATTTTCGTTTTTTTTTACTTGTAGACGACGCCGACGCCATTGTCTTGGTCGGTACCGAGAGCTCCTGCGCTTACACATACATTCATAGCGTGATTATACACTTAATAACCATAATGAAAAGTAACGGAACTATAGTATTAAAATTAGAACAATCACGTCATGTCAAATTATTGTTAGTAATTAGATTGAATTATGTCAAGTCATTATACAATACAAAAAAAACCTAATAAATTGAATGTCACTGGAATAAACAATATTAGTCATGGACCAATTTAGTTTCCAAACTAAAATATTAATTGTCGTTCAAAATATTTTAGACACACTGTAATGCATATTCCCTAAATTAACTTACTTTTACGAACAAGTGTTTAGAATGAAGGTCACGTAAATATGAGCGCTCGCTGCGGTGTAATTGCGGCCACTGATATTGCAAGTTAATGGATATGTGCTGCACTAAAACCTTTAGAAGCTGTATATTTTAGGGAAGAGCTTCCTACTCGGGTCACGTATCTAAATCATAACGTTACCGGTAAAATGGCGGTAAAACACCGGTAAATTGTTAGAACTTGGTTTTATGCGGTTGTTATATTTTAAGCCCTGATGCTGGCCACACTCTGAGTTGTACAAAATATATATGATTTATGATACTGCCAGTAGCGTTTTATTCTATAGAGGTTCTGATTTTTTACTGAGGATTTAAGTTTTTTGTTTAAACCTAAAGGCCAAATTCTCGTAATTTAAAACGTTCAAAATCTAGCTGCAGTCAGCGACAAACAAATGTCAAAATGCATAATGAAAAATGCAAATGAATTTAGAACTATTTTTGACAGACTGAGACTGAGATCTGGGGGCCTAAAAAGGCCACTTGGGCAGAATCATAAAAGGATAACATTATGAATCATAATATGGCGAAGACAGTCCGTGTTTTTATTTTTTTCGCTGCACTACGTATAGGTATAATCAAAGAGATTGGGATTGGATTTTAGCACTGACAAAAAGTCCTTTACCAATGGGATTTGATACAATTAACTTAACAGTTAACTGTCCATTATGATTCATAATGTTATCCTCTTATGATTCTGCCAAAGTGGCCTTTTTAGGCCCCCAGACTGCGAACGTTGGTAAAATTACGAGAATTTCTTCTCTGTTGTGTTGGTTACCTATGAAGCAAGATATAACATATTGTTTGCAGGTTGAGGTTTTATTGTCCAGATATTCAAATCGCAACTAGTTGTATGAATCGTACACCGAAAATGTATGTAGCAATTCATTTCCCGGCCTGTATCTATGTTAAATCGATTGTCAAGGAATCTAGTATAGACAATATCAAACCTGCAACACCTTCTTACATAACAACCGATAAAGTTGTTCTCCACCCAAGTTGTTGTTGTAACACATTGAACAACAATATCAACACATTATTACTAAGTTGTTGCGTCTAGTGCAAGGATAACTTTAGTTGTTCAGGTGTGTCTTACCTACATTGGGACCGTTTGATTTTATCTTCTACGACATTGTGTTTCATTGTTGGACGGTGGAATCTGAATTGGTGTTAGCTTTATGGTTTTTTAGAATAGAATAGAATAAACGTTTATTTTGCAAATATGAGCTTTAATCCATACTATCACACTAATATTATAAAGGCGAAAGTTTGTGAGTGTGTGTGTGTGTTTGTGTTTATATGTTTGTTACTTCTTCGCGCTCAAATGGCTGGACCAATTTTGATAAAATTTTGTATGGAGGTAGCTGACACCCTGGATTAACAAATATGCTAATTTTATCGAGTGTGGAACTTAAGATAGAAACACGCTTGTACGATACGACTACATACAGAAAGCATGGCTAATAGAAATCTCTATTCTTAGACAGCACGTTTCGCCGAAAACTTTGTTGATAGAAAACATTGTTCGTAGATATCTTGGTTCACTTCATAGGAAGCACTGTTGACAGAGATTTCTGTTCATAGATAGCACTTCTTGCCGGAAACTGTGTTCATAGAAACCACTGTTTCACAGAAAGCGCCTTTGGTTCACGGAAACCAATTAGATCATTATTTTTTTAAGTAAGCTGTATTCCCATTCGCTCGCTCTTGCATCCTACGTTGCGCTTTTTTAACCAAGGTATCTGGAGGTATATTGAATAAATTAACTTCTGTTTTTATAAGCTTCGAAACCCCGAAGGCATAGCTATCTAGAAACTCTTGGTTCAGACAAAACTATCTAAGAAAACCAACATTAACAGGTCTGTGATAATTTTAAGAAAAAAAAAACTGTGTCCTTTTTTCCTATTCGGATTTTAAAAGGAACTTTTTGCTGGCCTCGTGAAACGGATAAGGTTCCATAGAGCCTCCTTCGTTTGAAATTGAGACCGTGCGTGCATAATGTAAATGTCAAATTGAATGTGCCAAAGCTTTGATAATATACTGCGATGCGTTATTCATTCCAGGAAGTGAATCCAAGGTGGAATTAGAGTGATGGTTCGGCTTTTATTAAATGTGGTGACAAACAGACGCCTTTTTTTTGGTTGGGAAATTATCAAATAACTTCTCCCGCTCTGGGCGGAGCGGACACCTTGGCTTATTTTAATAGATCATCTTTTGAAACTGCGTTCTTCTTGCACTTTGTGTAGAACAAACATATTCGTTTGAGAAAATCTTCGAAGATCATCGTTCTCTTGTCCTTATCCTTATTTACTTGGGGTTGGTGCAACATGTAAGTATGTTTTCTTCCATACAAAAGAATAGAGAATCTTGTAACATAAATAGCTTCAAAAAGGTTAAAACTTTGCCTATTGAGTTACAAACATTTCATGAGACGCAGTATGAATATCATGATGATGACGTAACAAGCTATTGTCTAAGTCCAAATAGGTGTCTAAAACGGAATCAAACATAGGTATCCTATAAAAGATAGTAGGTGCAAACACCGGATTATGCTCTCAGTTCCGAACATTCAATGCAAAAGTTACGGCGAACGGATATTCAAACTAATATATATCGGTATCTCGTACACCGTTCTATTATCACATAAAACTTGAGTGCTTTTCTGAAATATAAAGCCAGCAGTCCACAGAGTGGCTTTCATCACGAATGCAAACAATTTATGCATTTGCACTGCTATAGTACGGTTTCGGTATGATAGCAGAGCGAACGTGACCCGATATTGAGTTATTACGATTTGCATAGCCATAAAAGTGATTGGTAGTTTAGATTGAGATAAGAAACTGGTAAGATTACGATTAGATAGCTGTCTTTGTCAAAAAACACGTGTATTATTCATTAGATAAATCGTATCAGCTTATTGGCACAGACGAAAGAATTGCCAATTACATCTTTATAGACACAGATAAATACTCTCATTGAAGACATACAAAAAAAAAAAGAATAAGAAAGATTTAGTGTGAGAAACAGAGAGAGAGGGAGTTATATCTTTCTTCTCTCTCGTGCAACGAAATCTGTCTAAATGTGACGAGTCCGTGAAACACTCAATTCTCGTCCAATTATCGAATCGCCGTCTAAGAAGTTTCTCTTTAAAAATAACAACCTAAACCAACCAAAATAAACTTCAAACTTTTTATTCTTAAGGCCGGCTTACCGTCCAATAAACTTCTTCTAAATTAAAAACCCGCACCTTTGATAAGCTCCGCAAAAAAATTGTCCTGAAAAAGATACGAAAAAGTTTCGCCCTAAATATCTTAATCTTGTAAACTTTTTGACGGATTCGAAGTCCTGCTCATCGTTCCAAGACCTTTTTCTTTAGTGATCATAAAGATTTATTGCCTACATATAAAACATTCGGTCTGACTGAGTTATCGACGTTTAGCTAAGGCCTTGGACCTAGGTATAGGAAATTCGGATATATCCGAGTCGAAGGGGCGTTCTGAGGGATTTTAACTTCACTAACAGATATCTTACAATAAAGGAGACGTGCCGGATCTTTGTGTAAGTATCGTTTTCTCTTGGGCAGAGGAAATTTCATCAGACTAGTATGTTCTATGTTGGTGTCGTGTTCTGAAAAATAAACAACCTATTATATTGTAGTGCTAAGTGTGTGTGAAGGCACGTTGTTGTCAATATTTATTAAATGAAAATAGCAAAGATATTGTGTTTAAAGAAAAAGTTAAAAATAGGCTTGAGTTTTGCGGGTGCTTATAACGATTTAAAACGTATCCAAGATATATTAATAGTTTTCAACCTATCGTATATTTTATACATCAAATAAAAAATATGACTGTACTTCGACGTGAAAAAATATGGGAAACGTCATATTGCTGCTTTAAATTAACATAGTATTATTATAACAAAACTACAAGTATTCGAATTGAAATCTTTGCTAGCATCATTATTTATAAATAATTTAGAAACCTTTGCTTAAATCATGTAGTATTACGATTTGAAAGTCTGATAACATCTGTGTTAGAGCAACTTTTTCATTTAAACTTAACACACAGTAAAGTTAACGACACAATAAACCAAGTTTTAGTTGCGAACAGATTTTATTGTGAGAAGTAAGTGAGTTTACTTGAGTGACAGTTAAGTTGGGATTACGATCTTTTAGTAAATAAGATAGTTTTTGAGAAATAAATCTTTTAGCAGTCGTTTGATGTCCATTTATGCGGGTTTAACAGATTAATTTAGGACACGAGTTGTTGATAAAATTATGTAAGGCCAGACATCAAAATAAGTGGCCTGGCGTCAAATTCCTAGATGGCGTTCTTAAGTAAGCCATTTTTTTTAGGCCCTTGTTCAAATATATTCATGGCAAGCAATATTCATAATATAATATTTATACTGAAGTATAAATACACTACTTTACATAGGCATAAGTACTTTACAAAATATTGCGTGTGCTCTTAAAAAGGCAGCACACAAACTAGTTATGTGCGCAAAAAACCGACTTAAACTGGTATAAACCCGCTGGGGTTGATGAGATTCTCATTTTGCTCAGCACTTGAATTACAGCAAAGAGCTCTCTCCCTATGATATTAACTTTGTGAGCAGGAGTTGCAAACGGAATGATTTTAATCGCGCTAACGTCGGAGAATACAAAATATTTTTTATTGCTTCCAAGGGGTCAATTCTGGAGTTGTATTTCTGGGGTTGTTTAGCATCGTTACACCAACGTTGCAGCAAAGAAACTTACACATTTGACGTTGCTTTTGTCACTGTTATTGTACTCAAGAGGGAGAGCTATAAAGTTTTAATTTCTTATCAAACAAATGCTGTACCGTGAGTGAGAATGCTCCGTTTTTGGGACAGTGCATTAAAGAAAATGATTGTAGTTTATTACCTGCCGCATTTAAAGGGAGTTATCTCCCTTATTACCTTCGCGTTTTTTATAGAGTGTGCAGGATTCTGCAAATATCAAGAATAAATTAAATAAATGTGAGAAGGACTGATGTCTTCATAATAAACAGAAATCCCCTGAACTAAAACTTTGAAGGATTTCTTTGCTACTTAACTTTTAAGCTTCTTGGTATTTACTGTGTGAGTGTTTCACTGCTCCGTTGGTCTCGTGGTCACAGTGCGGGGTCCTGGGTTAGATTCCCAGGTTGGACATAGTGTTATTGGTTTTTCCACTAGGAATTCCTCAGTAACAGCCCGGAGTTTGGACGTTGGCTTATCGTGCGTGATAAGCCGTTGGTCTTGGGCCTGATCTAACTCCGGTCGTGTTGGATTGCCGTCCCATTGGACTATGGGAGTGAGGGATGAGTGAGTTTACCTATCTCTGCGCACACACTCATGCTCTATAATATCTCCCGCGCCGAAGGCTAGTCTCTACTGGGATTGGTCGGCTTCTTTTTTTTTTCGGATTTGGAGTCATCAAATGACAGCTCCCGCTCTGGGTGGAGCTGAAGGGAGTGTCAGACTCTTACTGACTAAAACTCACCCATGTTCCTTCCTTAGTTCCGGGCCAGCAGTAAGATTGGTCGGCTTGGCCGTCTGGAGGCCTATTATTATTTACTGTGAGAAATACTGATAAATCGTAGAAGCATTTTGATATTTGACCCCTTCAGAACCTTGACAATCGCATAAATACGTCTTACGAGAAAAACACAACTATATTTCTGCCTAAGTATCTCCAAACACGTAAGGGTTTGATAAAATGTTGAGGACCCCGTTACCGGTCGCGAGATAGCATTTTTAGACCTCAGCTATGGCCGAACCGATTTAAAGGGTCAAATAGGGTACAGACTGTCGATAGGACCTCTACCATCTAATATTTAAGAGACACACTTTGAAAGTTTACCAACAACATACTTCTGTAGAATATTCTCGAAAAGTGCGAAAGAAGTTTTGCTTGTACTTGTGAAATATAGGAGAGAGTCTCGCAAGATCTTTTATTTTATATGTGGGTTAAAAGTGCATCCTGCGTGAAGTAGCGGGGATTCTTTTAATGTTTTTATGTAGTGCTGTTTGCACTTCACCTACGTGTTTATTGTTGAGGATGTAGTGTTAACTTATTGGGTTTTAGGGTTCCGTACCCAAAGGGTAAAAACGGGACCCTGTTACTAAGACTTCGCTGTCTGTCCGTCTGTCTGTCCGTCCGTCTGTCTGTCCGTCCGTCTGTCTGTCACCAGGCTGTATCTCAAGAGCCGCGATAACTAGACAGTTGAAATTTTCACAAATTATGTATTTCTGTTGCCGCTATAACTCCCTAGGACTCCACTGTCCGTCTGTCTGTACAGGACAGGAGAGTAATAGGGTCCCGTTTTTACTATTTGGGTACGGAACCCTAAAAGCTTTTAAATGTTCACATTTTTCATTCTGTACAATTTATCGCGATAAATTTACAATGTTTACATGAATCAATAATATAAAGTTGCCTGCTGCGAAACAGTCAACCGTTTGAATACAGGAAACTCTAACCAACATTAATTTTATGGCACCAACTAGCTGCGCCCCGCGGTTTTACCCGCGTAAATGTCGATCCCGTGGGAATATCGGGATAAAAAGTAGCCTATATGTTAATCCAGGGCGTCAGCTACCTCCATACCAAATTTTAGCAAAATTGGTAAAGCCGTTTGAGCGTGAAAAAGTAACAAACATATAAACACACCCCTGTTTGTACAGACACCCTTACGAGGACCTTGTTAGTCCTAGAACCAACCGAGGACCCTCCAAAAAACTGGTTTAAACACCTCGTTGGCCTTTTAGAATAAGATAGAAAGAGACAGGTGAGTAAATCTATAGTGATGAGCCTACTGGGATAATGCTATCTCAACATTTTTCTGTATGAATTTCGGCTATCATACCGAGGACCTGAAATACACAGCTAAATGTGACCAGCGATGCACATACGAGGACTTTGTGTAAGCCAACCGAGGACCTCTTACGTAAGCCCTGCGACGTCCTTCCGAGGACGTATTTTTACACAATATTTCTTATAGCTTGTACAAAGTGCGGACGTTGTGTTAGACTTTATATCACTAAACCGAGGACAGTTTTTCGCGTAGAACTTGTACAAACCGAGGACCTGGAAAATACCTACCTACCTAAAACATTTTACGTGTAAGATAATAATCAATGTTCCAATTTATTTCTTACACACTTTTTCTAGAATGAAGTACCAAGCGAGGACGAGTCAATGTCTTTACGTTTGTCAGCGCTTTATTTTGTTAAACACTCGTGATTGTTGCTTTTAACGTAAACAGTAGGTATTAAAAATAATGGCCGTATCTATATACATATTTATAAGGAAAAACTGACTGACTGACTGACATATCAACGCATAGCCGAAACTACTGGGTTTAGGAATGTGATTTTAGACATTACGGACGCTTTTAACGTTCTGCATCGTTCTCACATGCATAATTTTTTACATGAATGATTTAAACAAGACTTTGTAACCATATAATTTTGATTTAAAGAGTGTCCATGGAGTTTCTTGCCCGTTCTTCTCCATAGGTACCTATGCTTTGGAATGGGCAACTACGAGTATCTTCATCTTTCTGACTGACAGACCCCTTGACAATTCAAAAGTGCCTGTAATTGGTTTAATTGAAATAAATGCTTTGAGTTTGAGTTGAGTTTGAGATTGTGAAATTTTGCACACGGCTTCCTTTTATAATGTAGGGGAGCACTAAGAAGGGGTTTTTGGAAATTCAACCTTTAAGGGGGTGAAAAGGGTGGATTTCGTTTGTATGAAAAGTCTTATTCCTTGAGTTAATAAACTTGAAACATGGCACAAATATTTATCTAAGTAAATTATGAAGTTTGGCATTTTTTGTTTTTCTAACTAACCCCTAAAGGGGGGTTGTGGGGTGTCAAAATTTGTATGGAAGATGTTTAACTCGCGGTCCGATTAACTCGAAACACAGTATTTATACTTAAGACACAAAAAAATAAAGAATAACGTGTCTCAGGGTTTTTCAAAATCTACCCCTAACGGGGTGAAAAGGGGTAGTTAATTATACAGACGAGGATTTTACTGCGTGGGTTGAATAACCCGAAAATTGGTATAAATAAATCTTTGAGTCAAGTAATCAACATATCCCAAACGATTTTTCGAAATTCCACCCCTGTGGGGGTGAAAAGCAGGAATACAGTTTATATAAAAAATCTTATTCATTTGGTTAATAAACTTGAAACTAAAGGGAGATTGGGTGTGTAAAATTTTGTATGGAAGAATTTTAACGCGCGGTCCAACTATTTCGAAACTCAGTATGTAAGACCAAAATAAATAATAAAGTATAATCAGGGTTTTAAGAAAATCTACCCCTAACGGGGTGAAGAGGGATAGTCAATTTCTTAGGGAAGTATTTTATTACGTGGCTTGATTGGATAATTGGTATAAATAATCTTTAAGTCAAGCTATAGAAACATCCCAGACGATTTTTCAAAACTACGGGACCCCCTATGGGGATAAAATATTTTTAGTAGCCATGTTTTTAATCACGTCTAAACTTGCTATGGAATATCTTAATTTGACAGGACTAAACTAATATTTATCTTCTGTCCTTTTTTAATTAATTACAGAAAAAGATGCACTGAACTTAAATTTAGTTTAGTTTGTGAACAAGGGAATCGGCGCCATTAAGTTATTAAGTTTACATGCTTCCCAAATTATTTTGATCTCACTTGATAAATTTCTTTGTTGTTTTCTAACTAAGCATTGTGTTATGTAATTTTATGTTAAGTTTTTAGCCCAAATTATGTCGATTTCTTTCTAATTATGGTTTCTATAAGTCTTTTTGTTTGAGTCGTTTTCTATTAACTGTTATGTAAGTTTTCTAATCATTCTTCTCAAAGATGTTACTGCAACTTGATGATTACTTCTATAAGTAGATCGTTGGTAAAACATTGTTAAATAATTTGTTTCATTTTAAAATAAACCTACTTTTATTTCAGTAAAGTTTATGACGTGGTTTTCTTTAGTACGTTCATGTTCTGTATTTCTTTGTACTTTATATTTGCTTCAAATCTTGCTGCAGACATTTCACCTAGGAAGGCATTTACTTTAGATTCTTTATGAAAAGCACACGTATTCAGCTCCTACCTCCAGACAATACAATATTTTATGGTGCAAATCATAATGTTGAATAATATAAGCGGGCCTAGGTACTTAGCACATACTGCAGAAGAAGCCTGATTATTCCTCATGCACCTAGTAGCTACTAACGGTTTGTTTAAGGATTCAGTCTACCTTCGATTTTCTCCTTCATAATTTTATTTAAATGATAGCATATAATTTGTCTTCTACACACAAGGAAAACTGTCGAAACGAGGACTAGAATACACACTGTTCGGAAAATCTAGCAAACCGAGGTCTTAAATACACATTGTTTGGAAAAGCTACCTAACCGAGGTCTTTTGTGTTAAAGTTAACACATAGGTCCTCGGATAATACAACAAACGTGAAATGAGTGTAAAGAGTCTGTGTATGAAGCGACAGTGGCACCATCTGGTGGATACACAAAGTCTGTGTAAGATTATGAATAATCTTGATCAAACCGAGGTTCGGACAACTTTTTCGTATTAAGTATATAGAAAGACTCAAAATCGCTTGCAGAATACGAATCTTTGGTCAAGTCAAACCGAGGACCCTCGAAAAGGTCCTCGCTTTGAAAAGGTCCTCGGTCGTGCCTTGTGTATTCATACGCACGTCCTCGGATGGTACTTAAAACAAACACACCCCCACACACACACACACACACCCCCACAAACTTTCGCCTTTATAATATTAGTGTGATATATCGTCACCTCCCATCACAAATCGCACATATATTACAGGGAAGGTGTAATCGTTCGGTCATAAATACACTTTAATTATTCAACCCCGTGTAATGGCATATTACACTGCAGTGCAATCATCGTTAGCACGGCTTAATTGATGATATCTGAACGACCCTATTGCATCGGTTTAGAGGCTATTTTCGATTCGTCTCTTGGGAGGTCCAAACACCAATCTAATCTTGCAGCGTGTATAACAGTTGTTGTGTAAGAAATAGAGTCTAGTTTAGAATGGTTTAACATTTATTTAAGTTTGTGAGGAGTTGGTACAGTTCTGTATACTCGTAACAATGTTAACGTGTAAATGCTTTTAATTTTGATTGCGTGTAAGTAAATAATTGTTCTTCGGATTATGGTCCTCGGGAGTATTTCATTTGCTTTTTCTATTACTGTTTATGAAGTGTGTGTACTGTGTAGTAGTAACTTTCTTTTGTTTTAATTGTTGAATGGAAAACCAAAACTATTTTTAACCGACTTCAAAAAAAGGAGGAGGTTTCTCAATTCGACCGTATATTTTTTTTTTTTTTTTTATGTGTGTTCGCGGATAACTTCGTCGATTATGAACCAATTTTGATTATTCTTTTTTTGTTGGAAAGGAGATATGCCAAGGGTGGTACCATGATAAGGAAACCAGGATCTGATAATGGCATCCCAGTGAAACCGACGGGAACATTCGAAAATCGTAGGAGCGACTAGTGCGTTTGTTAATTTTTTCGTTAAGTATTTTAAAGCACTACAATTTAATGAAGGCCTGGAGTCGATCTGATGATGGAGCCGAAAGACAGTCGAGGGGACTCCTCAACGATTTACAGCAGTTACCTTGTGTTTGGGCTTGATTAATTTGTATTGATGTGAACTTTACACCTACATGGGTTGTGACTGTCATTAGGGGTCTGATGATGAAGACGAAGGACAGTTAAGGGAACTCCTCAACAGTTTACAGTAGCTACCTTGTGTTTGGAATTAATTAATTTATATTTATGAGAACTGTAACTTTTGTTGGGCTTACTTCATACGGTTCAATACGCCAAAATGTTCAGGTCGTACAAAAATAATACCTAATTAAGATTTTAGTTTAAGATTTAAGTTGCGTAATCGCGTCATTTCTAGCAATGCTCTTTCGTCGTGTGGCCTACTCAATAATTAAAGTAACTTGAGCATTTGCCCTCGGAAATCATCATTTGGTAAAGTGGAGCTGATGATGAAGACCACAGATGGCCATCGGAACTACTCAATGACAAATATTTCACGGGTTGCGATTCGATTACTTTAATATGGTTGCTAAGCAATTTATGCTCGTTACAATGCGTATGGTGAAGTGGAGCTGATGGTGACTTCTCAATCAGCTCCAGTTCTCCTGGTTCTTACTAGGAGAACTCCTCAACAATTAACGTCCCTGCATCGGGAAAAGCAATATTTTGTAAAAGGTGATGATCCGTTGATATTAGGCTATTGTAACTTAAATAAATTACAAACTGACCCACTAAAAAGTGAAAAATAAAAACTTTTTCCAAAAAAAAACAACCGACTTCCAAAAAACACTATAAAGTTAAAAATAACTTTAATTTCGGAAGTCGGTGGCAAAAAACTAAAATACAAATCCAAAGACACCGACTTCCGAAATTAAAGTTATTTTTAACTTTATAGTGTTTTTTGGAAGTCGGTTGTTTTTTTTTGGAAAAAGTTTTTATTGTAGGTGTTCTTGTTTTTAGAGAGGCATGTTATAATGAAGAACAGTTTAAACCCAACGAGACTCCTTGGCAAGACTGGTTGTCAGACTTTCTGACTACCCGGAACGACCGCGAAAGATCTACAAATGACAGCCGGGACCAACTGCTCAACGTGTTTTCCGAGGCACGGAGGGCTCTCGGAATGTTATGGATGGTCACCCATCCACGGACTAACTTCGCCAAACGTTGCTTAACTTTGAAGGTTAACCCGTGCGACTGTTATAATTCACCCACGAACCCCTCTACTAATTAGTAATATATCGGTTTCAAAACAATTATAAATAAGTGGAAGCTCATTTACTGAGAAAATATTTTTTTTTAATTTGTAATATATCTGTTTCAAAACCAATTACATATAAGTGGAAGCTCATTTACTTATGATTATTATTTTCTTGTAAACGTAACTAATACTTTGATATGTCCAGCGGTATTGATTCCTGAGTAAGACAGGTAGGTAAACTATTATAATATTTCCGATATTCATCAATTCGTAATACATCGATTTGAGAAGGGACCTGCTAATTCCACGAATTGACGAGAAATTTCAATAGAATGGTTTTGATGTCAAAGCTCAGACAGGAACAATTACGGATAGGTAGGTGTGTTCTAGTTCAGTGGATTGGTTTTGAATCAAACATAATTTATTACTAGTTATGTCAACGAAGTGATCGTTGACCTGAATAGTAATAAATTCTGTCCGATTTCTTTGTTTAAAAGTAATATTTTTTAAGTAATAATAAAATTAAAAAAAAACTTTAAAAACAGCAATAATAAAACTTAAAAAAAAACTATTTAACTTCTGAGCGTTGAGGACGGAAAAACGTCTTTTTGAAAATTAGGTACTTTAGTAAAATGTTAGTAATTTGGGAAATTGTATCACCATTAGCTGTGAACTGTTTAGAAAAACAAATTGGATTTTCTGGGTTTTATTTTCTTTGCGCTGAATCCTTATTCTTTTTTCTAAAATGAAAGTAGCCTAAGTTACTATTTATATTATTACATCAGCTATCTGCCAGTGAAAGTCCCGTCAAAATCGGTACAGCAGTTTTGGAGATTAGCCGGTACAAACAGACACTTCAATTTTATTTATTCGTAGAGATTAGTTTTGAGTCAAAATATTTTAGTAAAATTAAGGCCGTTTTTACATTAGGACGTTAGCAGCGCGATAGTAGCGCGGCAGAAGCAGATGCATTCACATTACAAGAACAGCCGCGCGATAGCAGCGCGGTTGCCGCGCCGCAGTTTAGATCGAATCATTCGGTGTCAAACTCGCTCATTGTGCAGTTTATAATCACGTGCACTTGCAACACTGACTCATAACCGATTGAGCGCACGCGGAGGCCACGCCAACCGCGCGCGGCTCCCGTGCTATGTTTATGATATGAAATTCTGACAGGGCGACGCAGATGGTCGCGCGTCTGTCGCGTGACTGTGTCGCCTAAGTATCAAAACGGTCTAAGAAACTAGTAGTGCATTGCTAGTAGGTTTACGATGAAGACTCCAGACTTCGCCTTTTATTAATGTAATTCCTCATCTTGACGAAACATCGCTTTGAAAATGAGGCCTAAATATCCTTCGTCATCCACTGGAGAGCAGCCCAGCTTCTTAAAGGATTTACACACGATGCGTTGATTTACACCCTATGCATTATTAAACAGGAGGGAAAGTCAATGATCAGTGATTGATCGCCCTTGTGAGCGAAATTGACTTTTATGTTGTCACTTAATACCTACGTATGAAAGTCATCAGTGTTGTTCCTGATAAATATAGGTTTAATGATGACCTGGGGGCCTAAAAAGGCCACTTTGGCAAAATCATAAACGGCTAACATAATGGACAGTTAACTGTTAAGTTAATCTTATCAAATCCCATTGGTGAAGCATTTTTCAGTTATTTTTTTTGTCTGTGCTAAAATACCAATCAATCCAATCCAAATCCAATCCCAATTTCTTTGATTATTCCTACGTAAAGCAGCGAAAATAAGTAAAACACGGACTGTCTTTGCCATATTATGATTCATAATGTTATCCTTTTATGATTCTCCAAAGTGGCCTTTTTAGGCCCCCTGATTGGTATAGTGACTGAGTTTTACTCAGGGATAAAGCTAGGACTGCCTAGCATAAAAATAAATCGTAAAACAAAAGTTCTGACGTTTATGTTCCTCGTTTTTTTTAATTATTTAAATGGCGAATGTTTTTCGGGATTGTTTTTTTTTGCACGTGGGATTATGGCTGTGTTTACACTTTGGGAAATAAAGTCTTATGCATCTTGATCTGTAACATACATGATTTTCGCCAGTAAAAACTATGCACATTTTGCTTGTTGATACGATAACAATAAATAGTTCTACCGAACCATCGTTACAAAATTTTGTTTCAGTGCAGTTAGTGGAAGTGATCAGGTGCGGTTCGTCCAAGTGCGGTTGAAATCAGTGCTCTGAGTGGAATACCTCATACTTTTGTACAAGAAAATAGCAAAACATTCTCAAAAATAAAACTAAAGTATCTTTAACAAAAATGCACCATTTTTACAATATTAATATACCGGCAGAAATATACCAACTCCAACCGTATTTCACCATTTTCAAAGCGCTATTTAACAGCGCCGTGACTAGCTAAAATATTACAGAATATCTCCTTACTAACAACGGGAAAGTTTTCAAATAAAAGCAAAGCCACTACTGAGTTACATCGCAGTCTGGCAGATATTGGAAATGCTTCGCGAAACTGTATGACTCGCCTTTTTCAAAAGTTTGTGAGAATCCTTACTTTGATTTTAGACTTTGAATAGTATTTGGAGAGGTTTTATGTGACGACTAGCAGCGCCTTGCGGTTTTACCCGCATAACTGTCGATTCCGTGGGAATATCGAGATAAAAAATATCATATGTCCTTCCCCGGGATGCAATCTATCTCTCTGCCAAATTTTATCGAAATCCGTTCAGTGGTTTAGGCGTGAAAAGGTAACATACAGACAGAGTTAGGTACAGTCAACAGCAAAAGTAGATGATCAAAGTCAGAAATTCAATACTAATGAACGGAGTTCGCGTCAGAACTGTGTGGCATCGAAGTGATTCAAAAGTATTCTACGTAGTAAGTATTCTAAGTAGTAGTACTTACTACTAGACCGCACGCTGATCGTCGGCGCGGACAGCGAAACGTATGAGCCGTCAGCGCTGAGCGGTCAGCATTACTCAGAAACGCTACCTTACTACATAGCCATCAGCGCTGACCATCAGCGTGCGGTCAGCGCGACTCTAAAACCCGCCTTAGACTGGAAGCCGACCCCAACACATGTAGTTGAGAAAAGGCTAGGCAGATGGATCACCATCTGCCATGACTATTATAATTATGTTAATAGACATCAGTCTATTAACATAATTATAATAGCTTGATTTTATGTTAATTTTCATGTAAAGTGTACTTACAAATTATACCCAACAAAATGTACAAGTAATATATTCTCTGCTACTAAAACTCCAGAAGGCACTACACACGACTTACAGCTAATTAGCTACGGATATTATTTCGGGAAACGTTTTCTATATTATAAGAGCTTAATTACCTCGACATACAACATACTTTAGTGGAACATGAAGTGAGGTGTAACAGGAAATTACATGGCCTGAATTATACACGTCTCCGTACCTGGTAAGGGAAACTATATATAAGGGATACATGCTAGGTAGATAGTGTGTTGAAAACATAATATAACTCATTTCATACGATAGAAATAAAATCATGAAGATACCTCTAAAAACTTTTTTTTTACAATAAAAACCATATTAATATACATACAATCATTCTGATTTTTTGTTAGATTATTCTACAAGCAACATAATAAAATACTAGTGTTTTAATTTTTTAGTACAAACAATAGATTTTTTGTAATTAAATAATTATTGCTTCATATTTTGCAATAAATTACCACCGTTGCGTCATCGCGCTTCTCTTTCTTTTCTATGCAGTCCGACAGTGACCGCGCTTTAGGTCATGTATACGTCACAAAATCGATTTCTTCTCTTCTTGTTCTCACATAATATTGTCTACATTTCTTTTTAATTTCTCCTTTCCCAGGTCTGCTGGAAGAAATTTCTTAAGAAATAAGCAGTAAATTTGTACTCAATACTAATAAGTCGTATCTGTATACATTTTACTGTGTGCACATAAATAATAAAAAAATAAATAATAATATTGAAACGACATACGCCATTTATAACTTGACTTGCACGCTAGGAATATAATTAAAAAAATCTCATAAACTCAAAAAAAAAACTTGCTCAGATTCCAAGAATTTAAAACGGTAATTTAATGCTTAATTGAAGATCACTTACGCGAAAACGCTGACGAAATCCCTTTGAAGTCAAAAGTCCCATTAGACAAGCGAGGAGTTGTGGATAACAAATTACCCCTCATGTCTCAAAGATTTATTGAGACGGGCGCAAAAAAATTGCTGTAGACGAAATTAGTAGTGTAGCCAGTTCTTATGAAATTGTGATTTGTAGTGGTGAGAATTTTTACTTATTATTTTTTAGTCTTAGTGTGCACACACACTATGCCGAAGGTACGTGACCGAAGTTCCGCTGCTGATTTTACGTTCCGATGTATTCGGCTGATATGACACACTGATTTAAAAACGAGTTATGAGAATAATAAGTTTTCTGAAGAAATTTAAAATTCCTCATATCTCGTCTTTATATCAGAGTCCTTGCAAAATTTATATTTGGGAACCTAAATATTCAGTAATCTAAACGGAATAAATACACACTACCTTAAGAATATGTTTGTTTTACAAATTATTTTGGTATTACGTTTGTATGAACTACGCATGCTACGCCGGCCCCTTAATATATTGTACTTACTTCAAATTGCTCTTTAATTAAGCTAAATTATAAAATCCTCCTACCTAAATGTACAAGAGCTTCAAAAGACGCCAATATAGTTCTTAACTATGTTCCGTACTGACATAATCATCACAAGGATATTGACCCAGTTTCAGAGGGTAGATTGCTACAATTTACTTGGAAAGATAAGCAGCTTAGGTGTTTTTTCTTTAGGAATAATGTTACAGACCGGTATAAAACTCGGGGTAAAGTATTTCCTTTGTATTCTCCGTTGTGGTTTTGGTCAAAGAGGATTGCACTTATGCTACGGCGTAGCTGACGCGATGAAGTCACTACTACGCCGTAGCCGCATCGTAGCAAATCTGCTACGCTTCAAATATTTTTCTTTACGCGGTCTGTTTAGTGTAAAATCATTTTATAGTTTTGGCAACTTGTTGGAAAGGCAAACTTTTGTTTAAAATCAAAAGAGGTTATGACTTGTTAATTCATCCTTTTTGATTTTAAACAAGTTTTCTTTGTTGGTTTTTGGAGTTGTTAATTTTCTCAAAATTAAGATATGCATTAAATTTTATAGATGTGTTATGAATAATTCACAAAACGAGATTGTTTTAAATTACAAATCAAGAGCAAACACTATACGTGAAACTGAAGTTATATTTATTTTTGTTAAGTTACACGTTATAATTTATTTTTCTTTTAAAGAAAGATTTAAGACCGAGTTGACCTTACAATTTGTTTAGTAAATTACTTTAGTACTTCAAATAAACTTAGCCGATTTCAAGCTAGAATAGCCTAACTTTATAATAAAATGAGTTAATTTGTCCTAGAACTGAAAGTCAAATAAAGAAAGTTTATTTATTCCATGAAGGATAATTGAATTAAAAAAACTACTTAGATTTAAAAACGGTTGACTGAACCGAAAAAGTAAAGCTAAAATACCTTCTAAACTTAAATTATATATGAAAAGAGGCTTGCTTTGTACTGAAAAGATACATGCTATTAAAACATAACATCACGCCTTTTATCCCCAAAGGGTGGGACAGAGGTGTACCTATAGTACATCCACATTTCGCCAGTTATGTTTAACTTCCATGTAATATGGGGCGAGCCTATTAATAATAATAATAATATTTTATTTCGAGCAACAAGACCCTGTCTCCACGAGCGATAGAATCGCGGCGATGCCATCAAAATTTCGCCGCGATGATATCGCCGTGTGGAGACACGTTCTAAGAGAGTGTATAGAAATACGTGACACGACGATTCTCTCGCTCGTGGAGACGGCCCCATAGTGTTAGTAACAATACCATATTGCCATCAACCGGGCACAAATGCAAACTCAGAAAGAAAAGAGAAATTTCATAAAGAAAAACCAAATAACCCTTGCCCGACCTGGGACTCGAACCCAGGACCTCATGCTCAGCAGTATTGCTTGCGACCGCTAGAACAACGGGGAAGTCAGGCTATTAATATTCATTATTTAACACAGTTTTATAGTAGAAGTCACAAATCATATTGCCCACAATATCATGCCGGATTTGATGGATTGATCTGCTAACAATGTGAACTGTTCTCAATTACATAAGTTGCCAGTCACTTCCCCAGTCGTCAGGTTAAGTCATGACAGGTTATTAAAGATAGACATATTGTGACAAGAACATTAACACCGTCACGCGATCCCAAGAGCAAAGTATTTATTTCACGTAGCAATAATAACAGGACAGTGAATATACAATTATTTAATTAGAATCTAGTAGTTATCCGAAATTGATCACGGTGATTTTTTTTTCATTTTAATCGGCAAAGATCGTATAGGGAGGTCAAAGTTTACCTCCCTATACGATATAAAAAAATACTGTGTGAGAAGTCAAAACTTGAAAAAAGTTGAACCGATTCAGCGCCGAGTATACCCGATTCAGCGTCACTGACCCAAACGTGACGGTTCAGTTTTGTTCACTGTTCAGAAAGAGCGCAAAGTGCGCCTAATGAAGTTTTCACTTCAAAAAACAATAACACTAAAACAAAACAACATCGCACTAAAAATACTAATCGCAAAAACAATGGCTCCAGTAGTGACCCAACGTAAAAAATCACAAAAAGCATAAAATGTTTATTTAAACCGAAATTAATTAAAGCTTATTATGGTAAGTATGATTATGGCAACGATAACGAGGTTTACCGCGGTAAATTCATTAGCCCTGACTGGAATTGCAAAGGAAAAAATCATGAAGCTGTTGACGCAACAGCGAATTGACCATTTGTTTAGCTTGAAACTGGGTGAATTTGTTTCGGGATTATATTACAATTTTAACTTATATTCTGTTATGAAAATTGTTGATTGAAACAAAAAAATTGTTGAGGATTTATTTATATTTATACTTTTTTGTACATACACGAGAAAATACATAACAAGAAAAAAAAACTTTGGCTTTTTTGAGTTTTATTTCGAGGGCTGTTTATTGAAATTTTCACGTTTCGTACGTGCGGATTTACAGCCATCTTTGAGGAAGTAGGTAGGTAGTTTCACCGTGGTAAACTAATTGGTTTGGATTCAAACTGGTAAAGGAACAATTACGTAGGTAACTTTTTAATTTATGCTTTAAATCTAGGATTTGCATAGGTACCTAATTTATTACGCAGGTAGTTCTAAATACGAATGGATGGTATTTAAAAGTACTTCAATTTATTCCCATTTCATTTACCTAATTTTGCCTGTGTTCCACCAAATATACTGAATGTGCACCAAAATATGTTCATTAAAATATGTCATAACGATCATCTATTTAACAACTGTTGCAAATTTGTAAAAATAGTAATACACCTAATTTTAAAAACAAGCATTTATTTTTTTAGTTTTACTTCAGATAATGCACTGCAAAATGTATTTGAATCAAACACCAATTAATGTCCAAATTCGGTTCTCGATAGCCTGCTAAAAATAATCTCTTTTTTCCATATTTTTTTTCTATATAATCTAGTCGTTTCTGTCACTCGCC
Source organism: Oligia latruncula (assembly GCA_948474745.1). Lineage (NCBI taxonomy): Eukaryota > Metazoa > Arthropoda > Insecta > Lepidoptera > Noctuidae > Oligia > Oligia latruncula. The sequence goes on from OX419699.1 coordinate 12,217,366, forward strand.
GGCCGCTGCCGCGGCACCGCTCGCTTCGCTCGCTCGGCTCGTGCGTAGGAGGTCACAGTTTTAACCTAACCTAACCTAAGCATTTTTTTTTAAATAATTAACCTTGTAACTAATTCGGTTCTCGATAATGTCCATTTCAAAAAAATTAAAATAGTAAGTTACAAATATTTTGTAATATTTGGTGCACGATCAGTATTTTTCGGGGAAGAATAAAATAGTTATTGTTACAATAGAATATTTGCAGCGCACTACAATAAAAAAGTGTTATATCTTGGTGTTAATTTGGAATTTGTTTGATGTAACATATTTTGTTGGCCGAGTAGTTTAATTATAGTAAAACAATTAAACGGGTTTAAGATCAATATTTTAGAAATGCATACATAGATGTACCTTTAGATTTTTGGTGAACACAAAAATATTATCCAATACGAATACTGTTTGTTGTAGAATATTAAAGTATTAATTTTAAATATTATGTCTATCAAGTAATAAGAGCGTCCTTTCAAACAGACACAGCTCAAGTCCCGTTAAAAAGTCAATAAAGACAGATACAAAGAATAAACAAACAAAAACATTTCTTTTCTTAGAATTAAGTTGCCCTGGCAACAAATTTTTCGTTTTTACGCACTTAAAGGCTGCTAAAAAATAATGAGATTCTCATGTTTCAATCTTGAAGTGAAGAGGTCGGTAAGAAAATACTCAGACAAGTCAACCTCTTTCAGAGATCCGTGGAGAGTTGAACTTAGTGTTTTTATCCTGAAGTAAGCAAGTTTATTTGATTTTTTGTAGCAATCGCTAGACTGCCAGACTTGCCTTGTAAATAGCTAGGTAAAGTATTTTGAAAATCGCAGACAAATTGTGTTATAATTAAAAAAAAGACAAAAGTCTATTGTCACGGAGTTGGTCTCTATGCTTTTCAATTAAAACAAACATCAGGCCTATTTCTCCCAAAGTGTTAGGTAGAGGTGTACAATTGTATATACACCCACATTTCAAACTAGGGCGAGTCTAATGCCACAAAACTGGGATAAATCCAGACCTCGAACTACTATTGACAGTTTTCTCGTGGGAAAATTCAATAACGCTTTCCCTGATCCCAGGACTGCAGCCTCAACAACAGCACAATGAGACCACCAGACCAATAAGGTATTTGTTGTAATATTAAACAAAACAGGAATAAAATCTCATCAGTTTTTAGGGAAGCTTTTACATAGAACTCAAGGACAAAAGATGATTAATATTCTTTATCAAAATCCTTTGTCATGAGATCATGTCACAAGTCCGCTTAGTAAGATGAATTACTTGACAATTTCGAGATTAGATTTCTAGAAATATTTTTAACGTGTTGCTGTTACTTTTGTAAAATGGCTTACGTTACAAGGACATGGATTAAGTTAAGAAGTCAGAGGTATAGTTCTTTGTGAGAAAGTTTATCCACATAAAACATTTTATTAACTGTTCAACCAATAGCTGCTGGTACACAGGAACCTAAGATTTACCATCTTTTTAAGTTCGGTTGGAAGTACCACCAGTGTAATTTTTACTGCGTTTATCCTACTAGCAATGTACATTACCAGAAGTACCTATATAAACAGAAATAATGATGACTACTCGAAAACAAATACCATTCCTTACAGTCCCGGAATTTTAAGCAGCATTTACCTAATCGATGGGCGTGTCCTAAAGCGAAGAATAATAAATTATTGACTTAAACAATTTACGCTGTGTTGCTAACATTTAGTTTAGCTACTAGAAAGTTGCCAGGATTAAAATTAAGCAGCTCATTTATTCTCGCTTGCCTCTAACAGCTTGCGAAGAAAGGTGTATCACTTTGCTTTTAATAAAATTAAAATGCTGTCTTGGATGGGCGAACGAGGGAAGCCATTTTTGGCTACAACATAGGAAGCAACAAAGTTTAATTTTAAGGTAATTTTAGTGTCTGATCCAGTTAATTCTTTTACTCTGTCATGGAATTCTTATACTCTCTCTTCTTTTTTGTGTTTTTTTTTATGGATCATGTGGTCTGCAATAAATATTTTTATTTATTTATATTTCTTTTATCAGGGGTGAATAGAGAGTTATGAGGCCCTACTAAAGACTAAGGCCAAGGTCTATAAACGTTACATATCACTTTCTTTATCTTAAAAATGTTCTTGTCTCTATCTTGCATTTGTAGTTTGACAGTTGTGCGACAGTGATAGAAATAACGCTGAGCTAAAGTACGTGCTTATGAACTTGTACAGATTTCAACCTAAAACCATACGTTGTTTTTTACCATTCACCGTGAATCGGAAGTGTGGGCCTTGCATATTGTAGCCTAGCCCTATGAACGGTAGGTATACCTAATTGAGGGAGTCCCTAACTCACTTGTTTAATGTAGCTAAAGCGCCCATTATCCTTCCTGATACGATAGATCTTTATGTTCGTCTGTAATACCACCATTACGAGCCTACATATATTACTGTGAGATATATTGATAGCCAGTATCCTAATTGCGTAACACACTATCAATCTGAATCATTTTGAAGGATATTGCTAATCCATTGCTCCATATGTTTGAAAAATGGGTCTGCTCAACAACGTAAATAACGCAATGAATGTTGTTGAACTGTCAAAATTAACGCGGCGTGGGGGCCTCTCCCTGTCACAGAGAGGAGGCTTGAGTCCCAGCAGTGGGAATATTAGAGGCTATTATGCTTATGTTTTGACCTAATAAAGTGTTAGTTGATAAATAGATAATAATATAATTAACTAGCAGCGCCAGGCGGTTTCGCCCGAAGAAATGACGATCTCGTGGTAATATCGGGATAAAAACTACTAGCAGCGCCTGGCGGTTTCACCCGCAGAAATGACGATCTCGTGGTAATATCGGGATAAAAACTATCCTATGTCCTTCCCCGGGATGCAATCTATCTCTCTGGCAAATTTTATCGAAATTCGTTCAGTGGTTTAGGCGTGAAAAGGTAACATACAGACAGACAGAGTTACTTTCGAATTTGTAATATTAGTATGGATTGCATAATTAGGCTGGTAAACGATATGCTAGTGGGATTATTAGCAGCTTTGTAAACATATGCAACTAATCGGGAATTATAATTACTTGTGATTATAATGCTTGATTATGTTAAGATAACATTGTGTCTTGTCCGCACAAACTTATCTATAAATAATGTCTTTTAAAGGAGGTAGGATTTCTTGGTTGTCGAGGTCAGATAGTCGTTCCAAAAATTTCATTATATTCGTTGAGGAAGGTCTGCATATTTCTTAAACTTTATCTTATAATTTCTATTTTTATCTTAAGGCTTGTCCCAAACCATAAGGCGATCCGACTTTTATGAGCAAAGCGGGTTTCCCGTAAAATATTTCAGTTATTTCTTTTCAAAGGCTATCCGTACATCAAACAGATCATCTAAGGAATATTTGGACTTTATATCGTTAGCATTAAGGTAAATATAACTTTCCCTTATGTTATTCGGAGAAAGATTTCGATTAACAAATTTCTTTATTTGATTTTCTGGGATAAATATGAACGTAGACCTCCAAATTTACCACTACAGTATTTGCAATTGGTAGGTAACGATACAGATAAAGATTTTGTCTCAGTAAAGTGCTATAGCTGTCGAGTTTTAGCGTGGCGTCATTGATCTACTTACATTTTTAGCATTTTTCATATCAAAAACTGAAATGAAGTCAGTCAAACTGAATCTATGTTGGATGTTCCAATAACGAAAAACAATATATAGTTTACTAGCAGCGCCCCGAAGTTTCACCCGCATAAGTGTCAATCCTGTAGGAATATTGGGATAAAAACTATCCTATGTCCTTCCCCGGGATGCAATCTATCTCTCTGCCAAATTTTATCGAAATCCGTTCAGAGGCTTAGGCGTGAAAAGGTAACATACAGACAGACAGACAGACAAACTTTCGAATTTATAATATTCGTATGGATTGGGATAGAACCTGCTTCTTCTTCAGTGTTTTCTCTAACGATACAGAAGTACTATGTCGCATAATGAAACGCAATTATTAAAATGAATAAATAAATTGTTTGAGTTTCTACCGAGAGATATTAGGGAAAGCTATTGCCATGCCAAAGTACGACAACTATAGTTTAAAACAGTGTCGGAAATGAGGCCTTTCTTTTCTAAGTGGTTCTGAAGAACGCAAAAAGATGGCACCGAGTTTGACATCAATTATGAACAACGCCGAATGAAAATGTTTTGGAGACAGTAAAAACGTTTTGTGCGAAACATTTAACTAAAGTAGGTACTTACTGTTTGCCAAGGGAAAATCCTGAGTTACTTCTGTAGAATGAAGATAATTCTACGTCCTACTTAGAAACACAACATCAACTAAAAATATCACAATAAATATATTTTTAAGATAAAAACTATAATTCGTGTTCATGCGACGAAGTCTAGGAAAAACCTTAAGTATATTAGTTCTGTTCGCCCTAGAAAAGGTTCAAGATATCTAACGTAACCAGAATAATAACAAAAAAGCCTTAGGCAATACATGGAGAAATATCTGGAGAAAAGAAAACGTAATTATATAATATGAGACAACGATGTTGGGTAGTCTCATAAATAGTAGTATCTATGTTGTTCCAGCAAACATTTCTTTTTACTAGTCATTGATATCCCAATGCTCGACAAATGCCTCCCCACTATCCTTCTACTTCTTCCAGTCCAGAGCTATCAAGGACCAATCCTTATTAAAGGAGTTCAGCTCATCCCACCATCTCCGTCTGGGTCTGCCGCGATGTCGTTTACCAATGCGGGACCCACTAGGCATAGCACACAATTTAACACTATTAAAAAGTATATGAAAACAATTAGATTAATGCTCACTTGCACCACAAAACACGAGAATTTAGCGCTAAACGCTATTAAAACATCGTTCTAATTCTTTGAAACGTTTAGAGATGATGGTGATTCGTGGTGCAAGTGGCTATAAGAATCGAAGGTGATGTCATGATAATGACATACAATGCACTCGCCAGCGCCTGACGATAGGAATGATCAATCTGGGTCAATTTATCACGCTTCAAAATGTTCATAACCAGGCAAAGTCTAAAAATAGACCCAGCTTTTTCTTAATCGAATTATGTGCCAAATGTGGAGCTTCAAGCCTCCGGGTTGAAATACTGGAGTGTCATAAAAATCGACGATACTAACTTTTTATGGCAATAGTGAGGGCAGATATCCAATAATTTGGTACTAACTAAGTAGGATTCTGAAAAAAGATATTATTATTTTGTGGATCGTATTATTTTAGGTCTTTCAGTTCATCGGATTTGTTTGGTAGATTTTATTATTGAACGGGTTAGAATGACGTACCTACGCAAGTTTCTTGTACACGGATCTCTATTTAATTTTGAATCTTCTTTTGCGTTATAATAAGGTCTCATTTTGCAATTTGCGCGTATTCTGTGTTAAAACAACTACCATTATTATTCTGCATAGACCTTGCGGTTGTTTTAATCTTTGTCACATTCGTGAGGTTGGTGGTCATATATTTCATTTTATTAAAACTGGGTAGTTTCATGTTTTTATGAAGTACCAGCAGCGGTCTATAAATTGCTGATGTAAATTACAGTGGGTTTCACATTATGTGTGAAAATTTTAATTTAAGCACCATTGTCATATCAACATTTTATGAAAACAGTTTCAATTAAAATTATCCTTATGCAGCTCCATCCGAATATTATCTGGTTCATTTCAATGATATGGTACCATGAATATTCATCCTAAAAACGTGGTCCGTAGCTTTTCAGTGTTGACTGTAATATTTCACATTTTCCGCGAGGGAAGCCATTTTAAAAGCATTCTGCGCCTTTTGATATATGGATAATTTTTCCGTGCGTCTTTTCCGAGTTTGTAACATTTAAATATATTATATAGGTATCTACTGTTTTTCTTAGGAATCATTACTTCTTTGTGTATTTAAACAAAAAGGGTTGTTTGCTTAAGACAAACTTTCCGCGTTTGCGTCTTGAATAATGTAAGTACTTTGTACTGATTCTGGGTCTTACGTTAAGTTTAATTATTTTTGCGACTTCGTATACAGTTTGCATGAAGTTTGTAATACATTGTTAATTATAATTTGCATGTATAATGCAGTTTAGAAGTTAAATACTACGCACGGAAAATTCAGTTCAGGTAACGTGATATTCGTTGCCATTTATACGTGCATGTCAACTACACGTCAATTTAAGTAAATTTTGGTCGTACGTTTCTATGTGAGAGTACAATGCACGAGCACACAACTCACGAGATTATAAACGCACTAGTGACATCGCTCCGTATAACCTAACCTTTAGCGGAAGCGTTTCAGTTTGTTGCTGTGTCGGCTACAACGGCTGTTCACGTCAAAGAGTTCAGTGATATGTACCTAACCTTATCAATCAAGCTCAGCCTCGAAATAGTCGCCTTTGTCTATAGGAAACTTCAAACTTTGTTTCAAGCTTCGTGCATGGGCCGAAATAAACCTATGTTCCTATACGTAAGGCTTATTGCGTAACACACTCCAAATGTCAAACGATTTTATTTGGATATTTCAACCACATCCATAGCGTTAAGTTGGTTATCCTGAAAAAGGATTTCGAAACAAACGGTGCAATGAATGTATTATTGAATTGTCAGAGTGAAAAATGAAACAAGATGAAACAAAACAATAGCATATATCTGGTGAAATGTGGATGCACTACCTTTCTCTCTACCCTTCTGGAAAAACAGGAGTGATACAATGACATGTTGCAAAAAATTATTGTCATTAGAGTACCTATACCTAACGTAATTAAGCAGCTGTTTTCCTCTATGCAGTGACAGGCATAATACATGGGGCATGAATTTAGTGAAAATGTTGGTCCTTCGTGGCGAAAGTACGAACATTGCCCGGTATAATTAAATAAATTCCGTTGTTCTAGTATTTCGACAAAGTGTCGCCCGGCTCGATTAGTAGGCTCCGTTTTCACAGGCCTAAATTCATTCAAGTCATTTGAAAGGACGTGTACTGTTCAACTCGAAAGTACAGGCTTAGGGAAACTAAGGAAGTAATATTTTATTCTTTGATGCTCTGTAATAATGTTTTGCTTGGGAAATATAAATACATTTTAAATATGTATGTTTAACGTTCGGTATTTAGTACCAAAAGCACCAAATCATCTATTGATTTTTCCTGAGGGTCTTCCTTTTAGGTAGGTATTGGGTATTGGTGGGGCTTGTGGCTTTTATTTTTATTGAACAGTAAACAGTGTATTTATGGACATGGAATATGAGGAGCTTGTGGCTAAGTAATAACAGCCGCACGGGTCGATCGACCAGGCTAAGCTACGCTTGCCGCCGTTGATCCGTGGATGGGTGACCATCTTCACATACCAAGACCTCTCAGTGCCTCGGAAAGCACTTTAAGCCGTTTGTCCCGGCGGTCATTCGTGGATATTTACCAGTCGTTACGGGTAATCAGAAGCCCGAAAGTCTGACAACCAGTCTTACCAAGGGGTATTGTAGTACCCAGTACCTAACTGGGTTATGGAGGTCAGATAGGCAGTCGCTCCATGTACAATACTGGTATTTAGCTGCATCCGGTCAGACTGGAAGCCGACTCCAACATAGTTAGGAAAAGGTTAGGCAGATGATGAATTTTCTGTGAATGGCCACACGCTTTGCCAATGACCCGAATGGATATAAATAACCACATCGGAAGCATTTTAATCCAATATTTTAGACAATAATATGCAGCCTGGCTTTCAAAAAGCAAAATGTTGGCAAAATTGTTTGAAGTGGAGTTAGCGTTATTAGCTTTAACGGGGTTATGCTTTTAGTGAGCATTCTAAAATTAACGTTATATTATTTGAAACGGTCACTAGTTGCATTTGGGGCAGCTTACGATGTATAAAATTAAGTAACGTTATATTATTTGAATATGTTACTAGTTGCATTTGGGACAGCTAACGATGTTTAATAAATAATTAACGTTATATTATTTGAATAAGTAACTAGTAAGTAGTAGTAGTATTAAGTAGCAATCGTTGAGCTCCTTAAGTCTTGAGTTGAGCTGCACGATTTTTGACAAATGCGTGCACTGACTGGACAGGTCCTCTCAATCTGTGTGGTTCTTTCCTCAAAAGACCACCTCAGACATCGATCTACATGGTCTTCATATAACCTGACCAAGATTATGTATGGACTTTAAAAGAGACTGTGACCTCTGAGTTTGTTTCGGCCTTTCTTCTCAGAGTAGTCAGATAGGAAACGCCGACTTCATCTAGTTTAAAAAAAAAACATGATTGACGTGTAAAAGTGTTTGTAAAAACCTACTTACAAAAAAAATAAAATCAAATCAAATCAAATCATAGCAATGGAGAGGGCTATGCTTGGAGTTTCCCTGCGTGATCGAATCAGGAATGAGGAGATCCGCAGGAGAACCAAGGTAACATAGCCCGAAGAATTGCTAAACTTAAGTGGCAGTGGGCAGGGCACATTGCTCGCAGAGCAGACGACCGATGGGGCCGGAAGGTTCTGGAGTGGCGACCGCGTACAGGAAGACGTAGCGTTGGAAGGCCGGGAGGCCTTGATGGTCCTTGATGGCGGATGGTCGTTGGACCACCTTGTGGGAGTGGGAACTCCCACAAGGACCTTGACCTTGTGAAGGCCGCAGGAACCCGTTGGAAGCGAGAAGCACAGAACCGGTCGAAGTGGAGGTGCTTAGGGGAGGCCTATGTCCAGCAGTGGAGTAGTGGACGTCTTTCGGCTGAAATAATGATGATGATGATGATGATGAAGTCACTAGTTGCATTTGGGGCAGCTAACGATGTGTAATAATAATTTCAGCCTATTATTGTCCCACTGCAGGGCAAAGGTCTCTCTCTTCGAAGGCATGAGCATTGATTACCTGCTACGCTTGCTCAAGACGAGTTGTGATTTCAGACTTATTACCTACTAGCTGCGCCCCGCGGTTTCACCCGCATAAGTGTCAATCCTGTGGGAATATCGGGATAAAATGTATCCTACGTGTTATTCTGATGGATTGACGTGACATTACTGTAAAGTTTCATCAAAATCCGTTCAGTAGTTTTTGCGTGAAAGAGTAACAAACATCCATCCATCGATCCATCCTCACAAACTTTCGCGTTTAGTAGGATAGTAGGAAGTAGAATTAGTAGGATAGTAGGATTAGTAGGATAGTAGGAAGTAGGATAGTAGGAAGTAGGATTAGTTCCTACTAATACTAGTAGGATAGAGTAGTAGGATATATTATCTAAAAGTCTTGGTTCCCTCAAGATGTTTTTCTTCACCGATGTCGGTTATGTTCAAGATAAATTCAGAAAGTGCATGTATGATGTATAGTTGTATACCTACAACGATATACCTGAAGGTATTGGTAATATATAATGTATGTATGAGTTATTAATGTTGAAGAGAAGAAACACATGATTGTATGAGGTTTAATGAATACTGGTCTATACGTTATCAATTTAAAATTTAAAGTATTTATCCTAAGGATTCATAAATTATTTTAAACGCAACGAAACCGAATATCTGCAGCAAAATAAAAATTTATGTTTCCTGAAGTTACGTGCCGAGTGAAGGCGGGAAGTAGTCAGTTACGTTTTTGATTGTTTTGATTTCAACAGGGTTAAATGAAACTCAGAATTTTATCTTAAAGCATCTATGATACACATAAATGCTAGCCACCATCACCAGCCTTTAGAAGTCTACTGCTGCCACTGCTGGACACAGGCCTCTCCAACCCTCGATCCATAGCTACGTTGATTTTTTTTTTATTACTAAATGGGCCCGCTCTTGACTCTGATCACGCTTGATGGAAAACGATAGATGAGGTCTATGATGGAACCAGCGTGCCCAGAAGATGCCTGTTCACTCTTGCTTTGAAGGCAGGCTGGTTAAATGTGGGAGGGAACACAGATGCCGACAGAGAGTTCTACACTTTGGCTGTGCGCATAATAAAAGTGGAGGAGAAGCGCTGAGTACGACTCGTGGGGATATCAACCAAGTGCGGATGGTACGCTGCAGAAGGTCTGGTAAAAGGGTGATGGTGGGATCAGGTCGTGGAGCTCCTGCGCACACTCTCCGAAGTACAGTCTGTAGAAGACCGACAGGCAAGCAACATTACGCCGATGAGCTAGGCTGTGAAGCGTAGCTAGCAACGTCTCGTCGCCTATAAGCCTTTTAGCTCTGCGTTCCACCGAGTCAAGTGCAGCAAGCTGGTATTTTTTTGGTGATCTAGCTGCTACTACCCACCTAGCGCAAAGATCACCTCTCTATTCTATCCTGAGAGCGTCCTACATAATTCTTCCGATGCGTGGTCGCCATTTAAAAACACAATTAAAATACGAACATTTCAGAAATAGATAATTGTTTAACACTTTCCCCCTTACTAATAATTTATGTATTATATCAGATAAATAGTTACACACCGATTTCTCTCTTTCAGTCGTCAGTAATTTGACTTTCGAAAGAAGAAGACAATGCGTTGCGTAACTATACAGACGCTATACAACGTTTATTAGTAAGGGGGTTTAAGGTTTTTCCTACTACGTCATTGCCAGTATTTTGAATAAAAGTTTGAAAAGGTGAGATGCGCCCGCTCTGTGGTAAAGGAATTTGTTTGAAAATTGCTTGACCTTATCCCTCTTTGACCGTAGTACTGTACCGTTTATTATTACCCTTTATACATTAGTCAGTCCTTTTGTTCCACTAATATTTCATGATACAAAAGACTAATGACTGCTATGATTTCATTCCCAAAACGAAATTAATGAGAAGTTATGTGTTTCATGGTTGATAACGATAGTCTGTGCTCATACGGCACGTAAATATTCATTTTGTAGGCCAAACGTGTGATGCGAATCGTATTTTAGTATCTATGTGATTTATGTCATAAATGTATTATATATTTATCTGATTCTATTTTGGTTACAATAAAAATGTTTCGCTAAATGCGTCTCTTCTGCAGTGCCCAATCTATTTTTGATTTTTTGAAGTGAAAACTTCTTTAGACGCGTTGGATATTTTTTGAGATGGGAATAAACCATTTTTTTTTTTTAAACGTTGCCCCACACTAAGAATTTCTCCTGTATTGTGGGTGCGTTTACAAACATTTAAACTCACATACACAAACAGCCAGACCCGGAACAACTACTTGTAGGTCATACAAATATTTGTTCCGTGCGGGAATCGAACCCGCGACACGCAGCGCAGCAGTCAATCGCATAACCACTGCGCCAACCGTGCCGTCATTGAACATGCGCCACTGTTACCGTAAGCGACACCGCGCGTGTTTTGTTTATAAGACGATTAAAAAAATACCCGCTTCGGATGTGTTCGGCTGTCCTCGGGATGTACTCGGTTTTAATGTATATCCGATATGTCAGTGAGTGATGGCAAAGTATTCTGTTTGTGTTTTGTTTTCACTTCTCTTGACAATCCCGGAGTGCCACTGTTTTTATTTAATAATATGCCTAATCAAGTATGTGGTCAGTTCATCTAATGTGAAGATTGCCATTTACCAAAACACCACCTGTCAATCAAATCAACTTTATCTGTATTGACAATGGCTTAAATCATCTGCATCACTTGCCTAGTTTTGTACCAACTATGTTAGGGTCGGATTCCAGTCTAACCTACTAACAATATAAAATACTTGTATCATACATAGGCCAACTGCCTAGCTGACCTCCACAACCCAGTTTTTGGGTAACCAGATACCCCTTGGCAAGACTAGTTGAATAGAAAAAATACTTTGATGTATGAATAATTCAAACATGTCTAAGCCCTACCAATATTCATTCAAAATATCTTTAGAACCACTAAATTCAAATAATTTACTACAATAACCACAAACTGACCAACCAAAACAAAAGTCATTAGTTATTTCCGCTTCCCTACTTTGTAGGTACTTGTAAAATGTCCTTGCGATGTCCTTCTGATTCAGACAAAACTTTGTCTTTGATACAAGACAATGACAAAGTCAAGTTTCTACATTTCAAAACTGGGACAACAGTACCATAAAGTTTGCGTCTCGAAATATATTTAGTGGTTACCACAAAATGTTGGATCTGTGTATGGAATTAAAAGTTTATTTTTATCTTAGTCAGACGACATACACTTAGAAGAAAGGTGTTCTAAAGATAAAACTAAATAAATTAACTCATTTAAACCTCGTGAGTTCTTCGCATTAATATCTTGTCATTTCAGAAGTCTCAAGGAGAAATTTTTCATCAACGTCCAATTGTGATACTCGATTTAAAATTGAAGGATTTCATAAATACTGTACTCAAATCTAATTAAATATCAAGATTCCCGATTTAGCATGATTCTAAATACAAACAATAATGACTAAAAATTTTTAAGAATTACCATTAAAATCACCGAGGAAGCGAAGGCATTACTTAATGACAAATAAAAAGAGATTCAACAAATTGGACAAATGAAAAAGGATTAAATCCGCGAAAAGTTGTTTTCGCTTTTCGCTAAAGTGTTTTTCTAATTGCATTTATCGCTCCGCAATCTTTACGGCTTCCCGCTGAATTATTTTTAATGAAGACGAAAGATTTTTAAGATGTCACTTAATTCTTAGTTTTCTGTTTTGAATGTATTAGGTAAATATATAGGTATTGCTAATAAAATATTAGTAAATAATACAGGGTTATTAGACATCCACTCGCAAACTGTTAGAATGAATTCAGCACTTGATTCTAGACGCACCAGCGTTGAACTGCGCTGTTTTTTTGTCATATGACGAAAAATTTATGAAAAAAAAATTTTTTATGACGAAAAATTTCAACACTGTGTCGACTTTTCACTGTTTTTTCCTATACCAAAACTAGTTATATATCTTAGAATGTATTTAAGTACTTGAATTTGAAGTAGTTGCTAGGTTTGATTGAACAACCTCGTCCTTGAGCAATGAGTACCTTATCTTCTGTTGCATTACGTCACATAAAGCTATTACAAACACACGCTTTATATCTTTCTTCAAACAGAAGTTTCTGAAACTAATGGCATGTCTCTTTTCTCGCTGCACCAGTAGTTTACTTTCCGAAAGAAAGATGGCGCTAGTTATCGCTGTTCGCGGAGCATTACACGCGCTCACATTAGGTACTATCAGTGAGTCGATTTTTATAGCTAATAGAAGTTTAACGTGAAAGATTGGGAAGGTCAGCTTTAGTTTTTACACTACTTATGTTTTAAAACAACCTTGTTTTCGAAACATAAGTATTTTATAAAGTATTTTTAAATTCTTTAAAGTTTAATCTCCAAAGAACAAGAAGTATACATTAATCAGGTTCATAAATTGAAAGCATCGGTTTGAATTTTGGGTTTCTTTCGTTGAATAACTGTCACATAGTTAATAATGAATGTTGGTACACATGTAAATCATTGGACCTCTAGGCTCATTCTACAAGACTCACAGTTCAACCTACATTTGATTCTAGGTACTGTGTCATGTAAGCTAGACATATGGCCTATCACGTCATCCTATCCAGACAAAGATAGGCATATCCACGCCATTTGCTTCACAGTCGATATCAATCCGCTGTTACATAAAACGCTGTTTACGAAATGCAAACGATTTTTGCATGCTTTTGTGAGCTGTGTTTACAGAACCTGTATTCGCACAACGCTCTAGAGAGCAAGTTGATTGATCAAAAATTAAAAAAGTTTTTCGAGTTGTGGTTTAAAAGATTTTGTTGGTCGGATGGATATTGATATATAGTGAAATCAACTTCCCCACTCTTCTTCCTAATCGCTTACAGTACAAGTGTGCAACATTCCGCTAGTGTTTTAGTATTGGGTAATTAGTCATCATCTGCCTAGCCTTTTCCCAACTATGTTGGGGTCGGCTTCCAGTCTAACCGGATGCAGCTGAATACCAGTATTTTACATGGACCGACTGCCTATCTGACCTCCATAACCCAGTTACTGGGTAATACGATACCCCTTGGTAAGACTGGTGGTCAGACTTTCGGGCTTCTGACTACCCGTAACGACTGTCAAAGATCCACGAATGACAGCCGGGACCAACGGCTTAACGTGCTTTCCGAGGGACGGAGGAGTCACGGTATGTTAAGATGGTCACCCACCCACAGACCAACCGCGGCGAGCGTAGCTTAACCTGATCGATCGACCTGTGTGGCTGTTATCATATAGCCACGGGCCCCTCTAGTGGTACTTAGTATGTATAAAAAACTAAAGTACTAGCGGAATTATCTAGCGATTAGTAAGAAGAGTGGGGCGCATCTTCGTGGATTGCCCTATCTGTACATATGGATCGTAATAGGTAGGGTTCTGTAGTTTCTGTCTATCCCCATGGGAAGCAGGCGTGAGTTTATGTTTATGTGAATTCTAGTCAAACTTATGTTTCAAATTGATGTAATTTCAAGTTAAACTAATATCAACTTTAATGGTAATTAAGTTGATTTCAGAGTGTACTGTTGAGAGTACTATTGAAAAAGTTAGAAAAATATTTGAAGTTGTAGTGTAAACTGAACTTTATTGTGTAGGAATTAAAGTTAGTTTTCCATGAGCTCATATTTGTTTACATTTTTGGCAAATAAATCGCGAATGCAGCGAAAATTAGTGATGATTGTAGTTTCAAATAAAAATATGTTTATACGCAAATACTTATTAATAAAAGAAAGCTTTAACGAGTAATCACAATGCTCCTGAACAATGCATAGCCGACTGGTGGCGAAATTCGACCACTGCGAAATAAAACAAACCTTGTTATCACTAAACTAAGTGCATAACCAGCTCAAAACTGGCATAAATCCGCCACGAACCTGGCTTTGATTCAGGACTCAGGTCACGTATGCCAAGCTCATTGTCCCAGCCAATCCCGTGCCATCCCCATGCATATTAATGACCAAAAGGCCAAATAAAAATATGGCGGCCGTGCGAATTGTGCCCGTTACTATGGACTTATTGGTTTAATTGTCGAAGTGAGGGTGTTTTGTGATTATGTATGGACGTTTTTAGCGTAAACGCAGATTAAGCGTTGATGAAATGTTAATTATTACACTATGTTATTAATCGGCGTGCATGTATGACCAGAGGGGAATTTCTCGTAATTTTAAGAATGTTCACAGTCTGAAGGCCAATTCTCGTAATTAAAATTGTTCAAAATCTAGTCGCAGTCTCATCTCGGCGACAAACAAATGTCAAAACTTGTCAAAAATTTAGAGAAATTAGAGGTATTTTTGACAGATTGAGACTGGGATCAGACTGTGAACGTTCTTAAAATTACGTGAATTGCCCCTCTGATCTCAGTCTTTTGTCAAAAATGCCTCTAATTTTTCTACATTTAAAGGTGCGTCCACACTGTGTAATATAACATGTTATTAAACATAGTTATATAACATGTTTCTATAGAGAAGTTGGCAATGTTAAATAATGTGGACGTGTTATATAACATAAGTTTATGTGTTATATAACATAATCTAGACGCACCCTTAGATAAAAAAATACTGTATCGCAAATAGAAGACCCCAATTCGTAGGTTGCGCAACGCCCCGTCAATTTCACATCCAATAAGTACTGCATACGAATTTTCAACTAATTTTGAAGTTGCCAGACTCCTACTGAATTAGCTAGGCCAGACTAGCTATAAATTCACTAACTCATTTTTACTTATATCGGGAAAGTTAAGGAACTTTTGTCGGGGCTAGGTGTTTAGAGAATCTATAAATAATAAATGCATTCAGGTCGTTCCAGATTTTTGATATGTATAATAAGGCTTTTGTCGGGTAAAGTTTTCAGGTATTTTGAAAAATGTCCGTTATGCTCTTACTCATTGCCGCCCATTGTGTCACCCTTTGTACACCTTCTATAATTATGTTTGTAATTTATATGGTGTACATAATAAAGAGTATTCTATTCTATTCTATTCTACTCCTACGATTGTAGTTTGCAAAAATGCTCATTATTATCTGGTTAATAAGAGCGTTATTTGAGACGTAGTGCTAAAAGGAATGAGTCGATTCTTTCTTCTGAGTAAATGCTACGCGGTTACTACTGTGTAGCTCAGCTACGTGGCTACGCGGCGTAGCAGCCCAACCGCTGCCGGTTTTATTTCATTTGAAGTGGTTGAGAATTAAATGTTACTTTATTCATTATAAGAGCCCTACATTACACATTTATAAATTATAAGTACTACTCGTTTTCTAGGAACTTCTTTAAATATAATGTCATACGAGTTTGTTCCTTCGGTAAATAATTTAATTTGTATGCGAGCAAACATAATACCGAGCCATGTATGAGTAATTTTCTTAGAACTTTCCCTGATCGCTTTAACTAAACTACCTTTTACCGTTGACTTTGCTCTTTTATAACTTCTTACTTAACTGCTGTTGACATAATAATAGTTGAAGTAGAAATAAAACAAAAAGCAATCAGTGTAGTTATTTGTAATAGCTAGTTAAGCGAAATAACTGCTATTGAAAAGCTCTTACGTTATCAACAATCAATTATCGTGGAAGTTAAAAACGCGATGCTGATTGTGAAATTTCGTGGAAACGCTGAATATTACTGGAAAATAAATTGAATGTGAAAATGGTTCGATGAGTACATTTTACTTTATTTCACACGTAAAGATACGACAGAAATGATCAAACTAAAAATGTTAATAACACGACTAGATGGGTTCGAAAAGTGTTAAAGTTATGAAATTTAATTTTTTCCGAGCCTACGTTTTTTCTTCCAAACCTCTCTATTTTGTGCGATCTCTGCCCACGTTGGCCCCGCAAACATTATCGGATCGTCACAGCGGTCTACATCGACGGCCACGTTCTCCTGATCGGTCCAGTGAGTGACTATCTTTGCCCATTTCTCCAGACGCATTTGCGCGACGTGGTCAGCCCACTGTATCATAAAAAAAAACAAAAACCAAATGAATTGAGAACCTGCTCCTTTATAGATGAGGTTTAAAATAAAAACAAAGACATGAAGCCATCCATTACAATGTCGCTGTGACCCAAGTCAATAATAAAATGCCTTGTTTCTTAATTCACTATATTTGTTTCACACAATACCCACTGCATATTCCTTTGTGAAGCAACAGTCATTAAAAGTACCAGGTACCTATTGTTTCATTATGTTACATTTTGTTTTCTTTGTTTACGAGAATGCGTAATGAAAACTGCTCTTAAGCCGCGAATTGCAACTTTATAGCGCTGGTTATAAGGACGTTATATATGGATGCAGGTTTAGTTAAAAAGAAAGGATATATGAAATAAATGTTGGTTGTTTGGTTATGAATATAGCACAGTTGTATTAGGTTTTCAACACACTATCGAACTAGCATATATCCTGAAGAATATCATATATTTCTCTGATTTTGTTTACTGTAGTCGATTGAGAGGGAGGCCTTTGCCCTGCAGTGGGACAGTACAGGCTAGTTAGATAAATAAATAAATAATAAATAATTTTTTTTCTTTATTCCACCAAAAGCCAATTCATTGCAAAATCCAAGGACAAAAGAGCGTGAAGGCTTATAACTAGGTCACAATAATGATAATACTCTGACTCCTAAACTAGGTGTAGGTGCCTGTGTCTTAGGAGTCAGAAAAGATTAGATTAGAGTCGATCATATACTTTGAGGCATTATAAAACTAGTGTTTTTTGCGTTTAGGTCCTTTAGTCCCCTTAACACAAATACACACCCAGTGTTCCAAAGGCTGGGTTCGTAAAACAATTTGCATTTCCCACTTCCCACTGTTTTGTGCGAAAACACGGCCGGTTATTGTTTCCGACCTAGCTCGTTCTTGCTATTGTGACATTATTGTAGGAGTAATTATGTTTTCTTTGGCGCTATAATCGTTTAATATTACTTATAGGGTAGGAAGGGACGTTGTGGGACGGAATACAAATATTTTGAGTAGAGGGAGCTCAGTTCCGCATTCCAATATTTTTAAGACAACTCTGTCTATTACAGTCCACTGTTGGGCATTGTTTAATTTAACTTTAATTTATTGTCAATTATTTATTTATTTAAGAATAATTTAAAAAATAATAATTTGGATTTTTTAGTCAGTCTGTTGTTTCGGTTTTTATATTAACTAGGTACTTTAATACATATTATTATTTGATCTCCTCGTGACTAACATAGTTTTAAATTATCTTAATACTAACAAAATATGGACATTTAAATGGTCTGAAATAAATACATTTTATGTTATTTTTTTTTATTTTTTTTGTCGCCGTCCAATACAAGTCATTGGCTTTTCTTGATTTAGACTAGGTAGAGTACCCGGATTATGCGAAGTTTAGATAATCTTTAAACCAAAAAATAATCGAACTTTCTTGGTTTGTTTTCTTGTTTTCAAAACAAAAAAGAATCAAAATCAATATATTTTATTTCACCTACATGGGAACTTATGAAACGTCAGAAGCTAGGTGCACGGTTCCAATTGGTCGTTTCCTATGGAGAAGAGCCGGAAGAAACTCCACGGTTACTCTTTTAAAAATAATTGCCTTTTACAACGTTTTTAAATTACAGTAGGTATGGGAGGACAGCGGCTTGTCAACATGTACTAGGTACTTGATAAAATAAAAAATGGTATACAGATCTAAAGTCTACAAGGCCTACAAAAGTACAGCAGATCAGTGAAGGTTCAAACAACTTAACCCAAAACGTATACGTTTAAGTTTTAAACCTCTAAAAAAAAAGTTATTAAAAAAAATAAAAAACCCGACTGCGGTAAAAAACTTAAGTTAAAAGAACTGAAAAGCTAAAAACAAGCCCATTTTAAATTAAATAAAAGTTGGAAGCAGGCGGGACCCATTTGAATTTGAAAATATAATAAAAATGGTATGGGTCCCGCCTGCACACATACATACATACATACATTCCACTCCTTTGCGTCGCGCAGTCGGGTAAAAAGGGCATTTCTATCAGTATCATTTGCATCTATGATAAACTTATCCTACAAACATTTTCATAAAACAAACTACAAAATCTTATACCTACTACAACAAAACAGGAACGTACCAAAAATACCTCCGTAAATTCTCCGCTGTTCCAGAATGTTGTATAGAGATTAGCAGAGCGTAGCACGCGTTATTTAGTACCACACACATCTGTTCCGAGGCACTTTAAGTACCGCGGATGCAACGTCACGTTCGCATTGTGTTGTTCTGAAATTTTGCCTTTTAGAGAATTATATTGGAGTACAAAAAGCATAGGTTATAATTATGGTCATGTTATATCTCAATCAATCTGCATTTGTGATTTGTTTGCCAAAAATGTAAACAAATATGAGTTTATGGAAAAATTACTTTAAATCCTTACACAATAAAGTTCAGTTTACGCTACAACTTCAAACATTTTCATAACTTTTTGAACAGTGCTATTCACTCTGAAATCAACTTAATTACCATTAAAATAAGGTTGATATTTGTTTAACTTGAAATAATATTAAGTGTGAATAGACTTTACATGTAGGTTTGTGATCATCATCATCATCCAAAGCCCGACTTCACCCACTGCTGGGCCATAGGCCTCTCTTTTCTTGTTCCAACCCCCACGCCCCTGTGCCAGCATCATCCAGGTTGTACCCGCGATAGCAACAATATCATCCGGCCATCTCACTGCCGGACGACCGACACTTGGTCTTCGTATAATACGATACCCCTTGATAAGACTGGTTGTCAGACTTTCAGGCTTCTGACTAACTACCCGTAACGACTGTCAAAGATCCACGAATGACAGCCGGGACCAACGGCTTAACGTGCTTTCCGAGGCACGGAGGGGTCACGGTATGTAAAGATGGTGACCCATTCACAGACCAACCGCGGCAAGCGTAGCTTAACCTGATCTATCGACCTGTGGGGCTGTTATTATTTAGCCACGGGCCCCTCCCATCCTCTATTAAAACATTGTGACTACTGCTAGTAAAAGGCTTACAAAGGCTGATTATGTATTTGTAGGTATGTTACATTGAGGTAGGTTTCTAAAATATGTATAAATAAGCAGCCTTATTATAACTTCAATATTATTACAACTTATTTAATTATGGCAAAGTTGAAACTAGGACTCACCCAGTTTCAACTTTGCCATAGGTAATTCCCGCTCCTGTGAGAAGTTACATTTTCAGTTGAGAATTTTCTCCGTATATAATTTAAAAACATATAGCAGCTGCATATTATCTCTGCGCGGACACCTTCGAGTCCATTTCTCAAGTTCCCAAGGATTTGAAATAAGATTTCGACATACAACATTTGAAAGATATTCAAATTCAGGCAATGCGTATTTGAGAATTGGAATAGTAACGATTTTATTTCAAACAAATGTGTCGAATTGTTTGAAATGCAATTTTCATCAAAATAACACCTACAAAGTAAAAAGGATGAACAAAAAATACTGTTTTAGTTGCTCGAATTGTCATAGTATTTTTTCAACTTTTTAGACATTCTAAACCTTGTTTCAGTAATATTTGCTGCATACGATTTCAACATTTTATACGCAGGGTAAAAACATTTTTTTAATACATTTTTACAAACATTTATTATAAACTAGCTTCGCCCCGCGGTTTCACCCGCGTAAAAGTCGATTTCGTGGGAATATCGGGATAAAAAGTAGCCTATATGTTAATCCAGGGTGTCAGCTACCTCCATACAAAATTTTATCAAATTGGTTGAGCCGTTTGAGTGTGAAGAAGTAACAAACATATAAACACACCCCCACACCCCCCCACACACTCACAAACTTTCGCTTTTATAATATTAGTGTGATATTATTTTACAGTTCGGGAGCAAAACTTTCGGGCAACATTTAGTTAAGCTAAAAAGCCCCATGTTTTCATTCCGTTCATATTATTGGCAGCAGCTTGAACTAATACGATTGTATTTTCTATTGAATTTACATACCTTGATATTTGTGTTACATTGTGTTAAATGGCACTAAGTAAATAAAGTATAGATTCCTTGCATGATTTTAGGAAGCTACACATTATAATATCAGTACCAGTTTCTATATTTATGTCTGTAATTTATATGGTGTACATAATAAAGAGTATTCTATTCTATAATAATATGATCATTATGACTATCGCCCTAGCTCAGCTTCGCATGGGAGTATTTTTATCGCCGCGATTTTTTTTTTGCGCACTGGATTTTATACTCTCGGTTTTGAACCAAGCATTGAGAATCCAACAGAGCACATCCTAGCGCCTCAATAAAACACACTATTGGATTACCAACTCTCGGCGCTACACAGAGTGTTGAAAAACCAGTGCGCGAAAAAATCGCCGCGATACAAACACGCCCGTTCGTACCTGAGCTTAATTCGGTACTAAACCTCAGAACAGACTTCAGTAACTGTCACAGATCTTCCAATTCCAAGTCAAGAGATAGTGCCTGAATGAAGAAGTAATCTACCTTCTAGTATTGTTTTCAAGGAATCAATCATTGATTTCCATTGCTATTTATTATTAATAAATTTTTATTATGAAATTAAGTAAAATAAAACAAACATTTGTACTCCGTCTGGCAAAACATCGCGACCTCTTTACTATCTACGTAAAACAAATGAAAAAATTACTTATGACTTACTGTACCGTAAGTTCTCGTATAAGCCTAAACAGACTATAACATTATAGAGATCAACAAACAAATACAATTCAAATTCAAAATTACTCGTATTTATTTTAGGACACCGGTTATACAATGGTAACTATACAAAAACTTAGTACTATTTATTTGTTAGTACCTACTTAAATACAATAACAAAGGACAACACTCACCACAAAAATTACAAATCACAAATTCCCCTGCCGATACACCCCGTCCGTCAAGATAACCAACAGGGAGATACCTTCCTAAAAGATCACCAGACGAACAAAATGCCTCACCACAGGTGCACAAACAAAGATATAGTTGAATTACCAAGGATTTATGGTGAGTTCTAACTAATAGATGGGACAACATGATAAGAATTGTTTTACCTGCTAATTTTGATTTAATTACGAGTAAGATCAATAAGTACTGAACGAGGCATCTTTGCGGTAGAGGAAGAGATTTCCTCTTTTGTGATTGTGTGGATTCAATCCGTTCCGTAAATCCGTATTTAATCAATTGGAAATCCTTTTTGGATAACGTTCGGGTTTGATATTTCTCCGTGCATGTTTTTGCTAAACGTGTCATATGTTTTATATACTTTGGGTAAAAAAAGCTCTGTTTGTACACATTAAAGATACATTTTACTCATGTTATACCTACATCATACGAAACTCTTTTAGTACAATCACGAGCATACATATTTAACAGCTACGCAAAATTCAGAAGTGTTTTCCTCGTGAAAGAAAAATGGCGACTTTGAGAAAATTAACACATAACATAATATCACGCCTGTAATCGCCGAAGGGTTGGCAGAAGTATACCTAAAGTGTACCAACACTTAAAAATCAAATATTTAAAAAAATATACTTATTTCATACATACTAGTATGGTTTCGATAATGTTGTTCATAACAACATAAAAAATCCCAAAACTGTAACAGAAAATCGCTTTTGAATTTTGCGTAAATGGTTATACCATCATTTCAGCCGAAAGACGTCCACAGCTGCACGGCCAAGGGGAGGGAGGTGCTTGGGGGAGGCCTATGTCCAATGGTTATATACCTAATCGTTTTTATTAAAAAAAAAACAACAACATACAACAAAACAACAAAAAATAAAAAACCAAACCCAAAAAATTAATACATTTAAAGACAAACAGTGTTAAACGATGATAACTGCAATAGTTAAAACTCTGGCGCAGCTACCAAGGCCCGACTCTTAGTGAGAGAAAGTGTAAGGTATTTATGCTAGTGACTGTACATCTATGAGTATTTCATTTGTGACCACTGAAGAAAAGCATAGTTTAGATACTAGAACTGAAAGGTCATCAATGCCAGTTATTTTCCTGACTTCAACCCATAATGACAACATACGTTTTTATGTATTAAAATATGTTCAAACACATCATAATGATTACACGCGATGACGTAACAAAGGATACGAAATACATCCTTATAATCCGACGCACAGGAACATTGCGAATTTCCACACGTGAATTTTTAATACCCTACGAACTCATTCATTGCGGAACGCCTCTTCAGAACTGTTTGGCAAACGAAATCTCGTATTTATAGAAATAAAAATATAGACACGAATTATGGTTAAGCTTCGCGCACACACATCAGTCACTGATCAGTCACGTCAAGTTTCTGGACATGACGTGGTGTATTTATTTATTAAAAATACATCATGATCTTAGTACTGTTACGCTAAAAAAAAATTAAATTGTCTAATTTTACAATGTTTGTAAATATTTGAGCACTATGTGTCTATCACATAAATTATTTATCTGTCATCAGGCTTCATTTTTAATTGTTTTTTTTTAATTTTCACCTA
Source organism: Oligia latruncula (assembly GCA_948474745.1). NCBI lineage: Eukaryota > Metazoa > Arthropoda > Insecta > Lepidoptera > Noctuidae > Oligia > Oligia latruncula. The sequence continues at coordinate 12,240,782 of OX419699.1, forward strand.
TTGTGGTATAGTAATTTTATTCTAGGTGCATCGTGTTCACATAATTTATAATTATATTATGAATGTATACCTACAAAATATTGTAAAACATTTTAAAAGAGTAACGGTTGAGTTTCTTGCTCATTCTTCTCCATACGAAAACTACCTTTTGGAAGGGGTGACTAGAATAAATTATATTTTATTGTAAATTTTGACGTAAAAGAGGTAGTTTTCATTCGCAATATACGTTACAACGTGTCGATGACGTGACGTTGACTGACACGCCGATAGCGATGTGACTGGCGCATGGGGGCCTACAACTTCTACCAAAATATATTTGAATTGTCTGGTCGGTGACATGACGGTGACGTGACGATGTGTGTGCATGAACCTTTAGAAGTATCTGTAGCTACTAACTGTTCAGGTGGTTCGAGCCGTGTAAAGCTTCCTGATTAAATTTGCATCAAATCCGTTTGTATTTTAAAGCTGGGTGGCTCGTGTTTTGCACCTGTGGTCGAGTTTCGAGCGTCTCGAACTGGTGTTGGAATGGAACACACGTCGCACCGTTTAGAATCGTGAATTAGTGGTAAATTGTTCGCAGGCTCGTGAAAGCTTTGTTGAATTAATGTGAATAAGGTGAATCAAAAATTGAGGTAAGCCTGGAAAGGGTTTTTGATATTTGCAGAGAGGTTTATATGGGATGTTTTTGAAGTGCTTGAGTAATTAAACATTCTTTTGAGACTCTCTTCTTTTTTTACTCTTTTTCTTTTGATTCTTTTTCTTTTGACACAAACATATCTAGCCGATGACGTTCCCACTGCTTGGACACAAGCCGTTTTTATTTTGAGACCAAATTATAATTCAATTTAAATGAGGAATCCATTAAAGACATTAAATAAGTCCCACAAAAGCGATTAAATACTTCACTATTCCTACAAAAAGTTACTTAACCAGCATATTTTTTCACCAAGTATACATTTACAAACTCTTGCCACGTTCACAGATTTTTGTCCCAGTCTCGTTTATATTTTAAAGCCGATTGGCTCGAGCACCTGCGCAGCGCTTCAAGCATCTACATACACGCTGAATAAAGCGGAAGCGAGCATTCCGTGCACTTTCCAAATGCGTATGTATTTTGCTTAATAAATAATGCTGTATTTATGGCCCTGTATGTACGATCCAGCGACGGAATTTATTGACAGATTCTTGTTGGACAAAGTATGCGGGTCACGGAAAATACATGGACATTTTATTAAAAGTAAAGGACATTTTTATATTTTCATATTGGTTTCATGTTGGTTGGTTTGGTGGTTGGTGTCTTTTTTTATATGCTGTTGCTTCTCTTAAAGAGTATTGAAGAGTTTTATATGGAACAGGGCATGGCTACCTACCTGTCAGCCATTTTTTTTTCATTCCTTTGATGTCAGATATCGATTTATACCTACAGGTTTCATGCGTGGCAGCCGTTTTGAAAAAAAAAACAAAGTGTCGGTATGCTACGGACCTTCAAAACCCTTTACGTTTTTTGTGGGTCGGTGGTATTTGACAAAAACCTCACAAGCATTAATTTTCAGTCTCGGTACAAAGAAAGGAATAAACATAATTTTTTACAGTATCAAGGTCATTAACCCTGTTTACTTTATTCCCATTCTAGCGACTCACTTTAATGCCACCCTTAACCTTTTGACCGCCACATGTTTAAATGACAAACCAAAATGTGCCCAGCACGCCACGGTTCGACAACATGACAGACTTTGACGCCGAGGGCACGTTTTTGATTTTTCAACGTGTGGCGGTCAAAAGGTTAAAGCATGGTTAAAGTCACCTCAAAAATCAAAAGGTCAAAGGTTAAAGTCATATACTACATCGGTTCGTCATAGCGATAAGTTGGGCGCAGTCAACGATCCATACCTTAATTCTTAATTAATACCCACAATGGCACTTAAAAAGTGCTTTAAGTGCAAGAAGAATATAACTAAAAAACTTCCTGGTTTGGAGTGCAGCAGATGTGAGAAGATAGTGCATGCCGATCCCGTGTGTTCTAAACTATCAAACAAACAGCTGAAGACACTTCGAAACTCTCCTGGCATTGAATGGAGTTGCGAGGATTGCATGAAAAACCTGTCTCGTAGATCGTCGTTCCTGATTCCAGACGACGACGAGGATGAAGAGGAATCCATCACTGGTCCAACTACAAAGCGCAATCCATCGATACACGGAAACTAGTGCAAGATATTAGCCGAGAATTGAAGAAGACGTTCAAAGAGGAGATAGGTAATCTTGAGCACTCTCTAGAATTCCTTGGTGATCAAATAAACAACATGGAACAGTCCATAAAAAAACAAGATGCAAAAATCAAGGATCTTGAACATAAAGACCTGCAAAATAAAAATCTCGAGCTAAGAGTAGCTGTTCTAGAGCAAGAAATTAGAAACTTCGAGCAAAAAACCCTGAAACCTGCCTTGGAAATCGCTGAGGTACCTGAGACAACTAATGAAGCCTTAGAATTTGTTCTAAGGCTCTTGAAGTAATTGCCGACAAACTCGATATGGATGTAGGCGAGATTAATCGTGTTGTATGTTCCAGCCGCTCTGTCTTTTTAACCTACTTCAAAAAAGGAGGAGGTTCTCAATGCAGATGTTTTAATCTTTCAGGCCCTTTGATGAACTACCTACTTCTGGGATATAAAATTTTGTTAGTTACGCTTTACTAAACTAACAAAATTTTATTAAAGATGTATCTTATCTTGCTAAAACTCGCCTAGTTCTTTTGTAAAATAAAATATCTTAATCTTTAGAATATAAAACACGTAGTAGCGAAATAATAAAGTGATCGCAAAAAATAGGGAGGTTTGGAAGGAAAAAGGGGAGGCCTTTGCCCAGCAGTGGGACACAAACTAGGCTAACAAGAAAAAAAAAAAGTAGCGAAATAAGAAATTTGAAACGAGCCTTTTAATTTACTGGCCGTCTTAGGATTCATTAGCTACGGTTTACATTATTAAAAATTCCTTATGACAATCTAATAAAAGTATAACAACCAATATAAAATTCTCTTATCAACTTTAATGGGGTCGGTTACCAATTTTTTTGGGAACAGGCACGTTTTACCCATTCCGGGTAACTTTGCCCATTTCATTAAGGTAGCTACTGCGAGAGGGTAGTACCAGGAATCGGACATTCAAGCCAAAATTTCTTGTAACTTCTTCAGTGACTTAGGGCTGATTTTTCCAACGCCAGATAATGTTATCGGAGGAATAATTATGAATGTTTGACAGTTCTTTCATACAAAAACTGTCAGACATCAATTTTATTCCACGAATAAAAATTATCTTATTATTATTTTTTTATATATTTTACATAACTCGGGACCATGCGGTCCCGGTCCTTTGGAAGGCGTACGAGGGGCCGAAGCCAACTCCCAGAGGCCCCTTACGAAATTTTAAAGAAATTCGGCACCAACCGACGATTATCCCTGTATGCACTATGCAAGTGCACCCAAGGATAACCCCCGGTTGGTGTAGGACTATTGCAGGATATGGAAAAATAAAAAGTTGGACTATTGGTTTGGGTGGCTAAAGTGGACCGGTTTCCAGGAACTATGGTAAAACTATGACCCCTGCCTGATCAATGCTTTATTTATTATTATTATTATTATATCTGTCGATTGAAAAATCAGCTCTCAGTTAATTTTGTTGTTTTATGGTTTAATTGACCGGCAGTGTCACGTATGTTGTGTGTACGTAAGTTGTTTAATAGCACGAGTCGATATTGTCTTTGCTACATTATGGCGACCTTGGTTTAGTGTTATTCATCATCATCTGCCTATCCTTTTCCCAACTTTGTTGTGGTCGGCTTCCAGTCTAACTATATAATTAAAAATTTTTTTTTTTTAGTCATTGGTACTTGCTAAAATATTTGAACCAACAACCTCGAGCATGAGAAGCGAGGCCTAAATCGCTGAGCCATCAAAACGACTTAGAAAAAAAAAACAATGTATAAATACTTCAAAATTACAGTTTAAAACCATTGTTAAATAAAAAAAAAATTATATATCAATGTTGAAAACATTACTATTAACCTATCAAGATACACAATCAGCTTTCATTTCCTCGCAAAGGCGGACAAGTATCAAGTAGATTTACGCCGACCCGGCCGCTAGATACACATCGAATCAATTAGAACTGGGCTAATCGCTCCACGTACACGATATGGCTAACGATTGTGTTGCTTTGGAATTGTTTATTGATTGCTTTTATGGGTTTAAAGGGAGAAAACACACACAAAACATCACGCCTGTAACCCCTGAAGGATTAGGCGGAGATGGCACATTTCACCAGTTAATAGGGGGCGAACGATGGATGGAATGTGTGAATGATGATATGGTTTGAAAGGGGGTGACTACCGAGATAACGACTAATAGAGAAGTATGGAAGAAAAAGACATGTTGCGCCGACCCCAAATAGATTGGGATAAGGGCAGGAGAATGATGATGAATAGGGGTGAGCCTATTGCCATCGACCGGGCACAAATCCAGACTCTGGGCTGCTACTCAGAAATTCCAGATGGAAAACCCCAATAACACTTTGCCCGACCCGGGAATTGAACCCAGGACCTCATGCTCAGCAGTATTGCTTGCGACCACTAAACCAACGAGGCAGACTGCTGGCTGTATAGATTTATAATATGCTTGTATGCGAGGACAATGTAGCAATCTGTTTAAATCATAAGCTTACTACGCCATATTTAATCAAAGCAAATTTAATTACGTCATAACAAGCAAAGGTCAGATTTCATAAAGAATTCAACTATCAACTATGTGAAAGTTCCCGAGGATACAATGTTATAATAGCATCACATACTTGCGGGCCGTTAAGTTAAGCTTGCAAGTACTTGCGCAAGTTATACAATCATGTTGTTTGAAGACTTGTTTAAACTTGAGTAGGCATCCTAATAATTGTTGTGTTAGTAATTATCTACGATGTTGTATTTTCCGGGAACTTAAATTAGAGTGTTTTGAACGTAAGGAGGAATTCAAATGAAAATGGTAAGCTTATACAATTTTCGTAGAATTTACTTTTTGGCAGATTTATTAAAGTGGTTTTGTTATGTTTATAATTCAACTAGCTGCGTTTTTTTTTATTAAAAGTAATTTAGTGACAATCACACTAATATTATAAAGGCGAAAGTTTGTGAGTGTGTGTGTGATTATATTTTATGTAAATACTTCACGCTCAAATGGCTGGACCAATTTTGATAAAATTTTGTATGGAAGTAGCTGACACTTGACTTCTTATTCCGATATTCCCACGGGATCGACATTCACGCGTGTGAAACCCCGGGGCGCAGCTAGTCTATCTATACAAATGTATGCTAGTATATACATGGACATTGGACAAGGCTTCAAACACATCAGTAGTGACATGAATCGCTTTTCATGAGTTAGAAAGCCAATATTCAACATGGTACAAATAAAATGGATCCTTTATACGTCCAATATTAAAACAGGAATATTGATGGGCCCTCTTCGTTGTAACTACTATTATATAGCTTTTATTATTGAACCTCGGTGGAAAGTTTAATTAATGTCGAGCAAATACCTTAACGGCTTTTGATGGCGCTACCGATCATTTTGAGTGAGAACATCGATTTAATTGATGATATTTTATTTTTAAGATTAAGATATGGCGACTATGCCAGATAGAGCAGTGGTGGCCAAGTGGTAACGGCCGCGACTTACGAGTTGTAGGTCGTAGGTTCGAACCCAGACAGGCGCTTTACTTTGTGTAAATTATTTCATCACCACTGCTCTCAAAACGGTGAAGGAAAACATCGTGAGGAAACCGGCATGTCCTAGAACCAAAAATTCGAAGACATGTGACATCTGCCAATCTGCACTCGGCCGCGTGGTGGATTACGGCCCACTCTCTCTCACCGAGAGGAGGCCTGTGTCCCAGCAGTGGGAACATTATAGGCTGATTATGGACTATGCGACATGAGAATGCGACAGCTTGACGACTAGACACAATGACAGACTGCGATCGACAATTTTCATACATTTTGATCAAGCTTTTGGCGTCGAGTTGCAGACTCGCAACGACAGGCTAGGGTCGCACGCTCTCGCTACTTGTCGCACCGTCTGTCGCACGTACACCCAATGACAGTCGCATGTGACAGATAGCATCTTGTCGTCGAGCCTTTAATTCTAATCAGCTTTTCAAATAATGAGTGGGTTTTATTAAAGGCCTTCCGACGTCTCCGACTCCCAATGTGAGTGGTTCTGCCCAGAACATGACCCACGTGCTAAAGTGTCCTAATTAGCCATACACCTTTGAGGATCTAATGAACGCCACTGATGCTGACCTACTGGGCTTAACTAATTTGAAAAGTACCATCGACTCAAAATAAGAAGAAATCATGAGTGTTTTTTTAAACGTATTTAAAAAGTTTAATTGCTTAAATATTGATAGATTTGAGACTCGTACGTACCCATTTAAATAAACACGTGTTTTATTTAAAATCGTACCAACGGGGTTTAATTAAAATCCACCGTTTTTCAAATGAAAAAGATATGAAACATAATAAATACTGTAGGGATCGTACCATCCATAAAGGCCAATTATGATTATTATCTTGGCGTTTGCTTTCATGAATATTAATTTCATTTCAGTTTAGTTATATTTTGTTTTAATATTAACTGAAAATTTCACAAACCTAACCATATTTTATTTGTAGCTTTAATATTTCCTTTTAGAACGTTTATTTTATTATTCGTATTCAAACTCAAACTCAAACTCAAAGCATTTATTTCAATTAAACCAATTACAGGCACTTTTGAATTGTCAAGGGGTCGGTCAGTCAGAAAGGTGAAGCTAGTTGCCCATTCCAAAGCGTAGGTACCTATGGAGAAGAACGGACAAGAAACTCCATGGACACTCTTTTAAATCAAAATAATATGTTTACAAAGTCTTGTTTACATCATTCATGTTAAAAATTATGCATGTGAGAACGATGCAGAACGTTAAAAGCGTCCGTAATGAAAAAAACAATTCAAATATTAGATTAAATTAAAATAAGCCATGGCAGCAAAGAGATGACCAGTCCCTACTGACGGCGCCCGTTCACGAACATGACGCATGTATTAGCACCATTCAGCTCAACCATTTTATAGGGAGCTAAATGATCCAACACACGCGCCACCATCAGCGAGACATTTGAGTGAGCATGACATACTCTCAGCCGCCAGGGCACATTCAAGTCAATGAAAGGCGTACCCAGTAAATGGAAGCTTTATAGTATGTACATAGTACTCACACATGTGCTATGCAATTATACAATACTAGGAGATTGAATTTATATAATGCAAAAAGTGTATTTTAAAATCTTCAGCAGCTTCAACAGTATTTTCCAATGCTAATCAATTTATTTGTGCGTCCTTATGGAGCAGGACCAGCGTTTAGCCAAGCACTTTCATCGGCGATATAGTCCCCCAATTTATAATATGCCTGGCTGCATAGTGTGCGTTTTATACAAGATTTAAATTTCGTTTCATTCAGTTGAAGTATGTCGACAGGTATTTTATTGTAACATTTTAAACAGTAGCCCATGAAAGACGAGTCTACTTTAGCCAGCCTGAAACCTGGTTGAACTAATTGGTCCCTATTTCTAGTGATATAATTGTGTCTTTCACCTCTTTTACTAAAAAGATGTAGATTTTTCCTTACGTACATGATATTTTCATAGATATATTGACAAGGTACCGTCATGATGTTAATATCTTTAAACAGTTCCCTTAGAGAGTCACGCCTGCGGAGGTTGTAAATGGCTCTGATAGCTCTTTTCTGCAGAATAAAAATAGACTCGATGTCTGCAGCCCGTCCCCATAGTAAAATACCGTACGACATGATACTATGAAAGTAACTAAAATAGACCAGTCTCGCGGTATCAACATCAGTAAATTGACGGATTTTTCTCACAGCATATGCTGCTGAACTTAGCCGTCCTGCAAGGGATGTTAAATGAGGACCCCATTGAAGCCTTGAGTCGAGCGTGATCCCCAGGAAAACAGTTTTATCGACGAATTCTAGTTTCTCTTGATTCAATACTATTTCACAATTACTACTTTTGACATTTGGTAAAGAAAATCTTATGCACTTCGTTTTTTTCCCATTTAATACTAAATTATTAGCAGTGAACCAATTTTGGATCTGCAGTAGGGCGTTATTTACGTCGTCAAGATTTGATGCACGTCTATTAATTTTAAAAATCAAGGAGGTATCGTCAGCAAATAACACCATTTGTGGTTGGGTTTTTAACAAGTGGGGTAGATCATTAATATATACTAAAAAGAGGAAAGGACCTAATATCGAGCCTTGTGGTACACCCATTTTTACTTTTAAACCGAGTGAATTGACACCATTTATTTGAACCTGCTGTTGTCTATCATTTAAATAAGATTTTACTAAACTGAGCGCAAGTTTACCCAGTCCGTAATGCTCAAGTTTTAAAAGTAAGGTTTCGTGTTCGACGCAATCAAAAGCTTTGGAGAGGTCACAAAAAATCCCTATGGCGTCTTGGGACTCTTCCCAGGCCGTAAATATGTGTTTTAATAAGGTGACACCGGCATCAGTCGTACAACGTCCCTTGGTGAAACCGTATTGTTGGTCGTGTAATATTTTATTGGTGTTAAAATGATTGAGCATTTGGTTCAGCATCACCTTTTCAAATACCTTGCTGAAAACTGGTAACACGGATACGGGTCTATAATTATTGGTATCTTTACTGTCCCCCGATTTGAAAAGTGGTATTACCTTACTGTATTTCATTAGATCAGGGAAGACTCCTTGATCCACACACAAATTAAATATTAATGCTAAGTACGGCGCTATAGTCTCAATAATGGAGGTACATACTTTGATAGACATTCCCCATATATCTTCGGTTAATTTGATCTTGATTTGCTTGAAAGCTTTTATTACTATTTCAGGGTTTATATGCTTGAACTTAAATTCAATCTGGCAGGATGGAACGTTTGCTTTTAATAAATCAATAGAACGTAAAGGCGAGGAATTTAAGATTTCAGTAGTTTTATGTGGGATACTGGTAAAGAAATTTACAAATTCTTGAGCAACATCTTTGTTAGTGCTTATGAGACCACGCGAAGTCTCTAGTGCGAAATCACTATTATGTCTTTTATTTCGGTTAGTTTCATCATTTATAATTTTCCAGACCGTATTTATTTTATTATCGGCTGATTTAATCTTTTTGCTAATATGCAAGGCTTTAGCTACCTTGCAGGTATTTCTAAAAGTTTTAGAGTAGGTAGCAACGTATTTATTAAAAGTTTCGGAGTTAATATAAGGCTTAAGGCCATACAGCTCAAACAATTTCTCTCTACTTTTCCTAATACCCTTAGTTGCCCAGTCACTAAACAAAAAATTTGGGCAAATAGTTTTAGTTTTCATCTTTAAAGTGTTATTGAACTCGGTGCGCACTATCGAAAAGAACTCCTCATATAATTCATTCACATTGTTTTTAATATGGCCTGGTACACCTAACTTACTAATTAAGTTATTATTAAATCTATTTAGATTGCTTGGTGTTATTTGTCTAGTTTTTATCTGAATTTTTTGTAACAGTGTATTGGACTTGAACACAACGGTTTGACCGCTGTGATCAGAAGGGAGATAGTTTACAATGGCTTTATCTAAGTAGTCGCAGCAACAAAAAACATTATCGATACATGTAGCAGAATTTATAGTTATGCGAGTTGGTTCTGAAAACACATTTGACAAATTAAATGATTTAAAGAGACTTAATAATCGACTGCTATTTGAACTATTCTCTAAGATATTAATATTGAAGTCACCACAGATAATTAGCGATTTTTTACCAGTTCCAAGTTTTGCTAGAACATCTTCCATTACTGACTCAAATATGGAGTAGTTTTGATAATTAGGGGGTCTGTAAACGCACACTATAATATGCTTATCTAGCTCAACACAGGACAGTTCAATGTTATGTTCAACCGAAAGATCAACTATATCTTTACGAGTCTTAGATTTAATAGAATTTTTTACTAAGATTAATGAACCCCCACGCAGCATAGATTTTCGGTTAAAACAACTGCCCACACTATAATTTTCATAATTAATTAGCATTTCATAATCTTTCAACCAATGTTCAGTTAAACAAATAATTTCAAACATGGTTTTTTCTAAAAATAGTTCAATTTCTAATTGTTTGGATGAAAAACCTTGAATATTTTGATGAAATAATTTCAAGGAATTCTGCTTAGACCCTTTTTTACACTTTACTATTTGAGAGCAAGAAGGCACCTTGTTGTTGGTAGGAATAACAATATTGTTACTGGTATCTTCTGTTGTCTTACTAACTAGTTTAAATCAACATCCAGAGTGAGCCCCGAGAAAATTCAAAAGGTAATAAACTATGGCCATAAAAATAATAAAAAGGCGTACCTACTGCTGAAAATATAACTCACATTTTAACATCAAATGGGCAACAGAATACGAAACGTCATGATATTTATATTTATTAGTTTAAATATAATAACTGCGAAAATTTATTGAAACATCTATTTTTTTTTTTACGAAGGCTTGTTATACATAAATCTAGGGGATTGTACAATAAATTGTAAATAAAATATACTAAATATTTTTCGTATGTGCACATACCCCATACCATTGGGTGGGTGGCCTTATATTTATGTCAGTCGTTCCAAAAACAGGCAAAATATAATGTTTTTCGAGGTAAATATGAAAAATTTGGATTTACCAACAATATTAGGTATGTTACCTACTCAATCCCCTTGTAAAGATACAATTAATTTGGCACAAAGTATGTATATTGTATCTGGGTTTAGCAGGCTTTATAAACATACCGTATACATTCCGGAAAATGAAAATAAAAGCTTCTTTCATTGTATTTATATTACAAACAATTTACGCATCCTATGAAAATACACTTTCTAATTTGTAAAACCAAATTCTCGCAACTGTGTAATTGTGTCTGTTCGAGAAATTTCCAGAAATCCTGATTGCTTTATTAAAATATATACGAGTAGTGTTTTCCTAATAAGGCCACAGTAATCCCACGGGGTATAAATTTCTTACAAAAGCAATAACTTCGTTTTACTTTCTGAGAATTACGTTTTATCTTTATATTTGATTGCTCTTAGCTGATCTTATTAATAATGTAGAACCATTAATTAAAGTTCATTTTATTCTATGATCCTTTAGTATTTAAAGGTCAAAGTCCATTGAAGCATATCATAATTCTCTATGTTACGTGTAAAATTGTTCACATTATTGTGGAATGAAAAATACATTTTATAAAGCCAACTCAGTGAATTTCTTTTTTCATGTCAACTAGAGTATTTTCATATTTGTAACATCTGCTCTTTGTAAATTATAAAAAGTATATTTTGTGTTAAAATAAAATGTTTATGATAATGAAGTATTTTTCATATGTATCGCTTACTGTGCAAAGGGTTGCAAAACAAGTTGGTAAATTCTTTGGGTGTTTAAAATGTAGGTCTGTTTAGGTACGTATAATGTTGGAGTAATTATTCCTAAAGTAATTTGGACGAAATTGATAGCAATCTTCCAAGTAGCCAATGATGTACAGACGCCAGCACATCAAGCTACCCGAAACCGTTAAATTTCCCGATCAACTTTGAACCTTATGCTTTAGCGATAAAGTTGAAAATCTTTAAAATAAATTTGACAGATTATAGTAGCTTGATGTGCTGGCGTATGTACTTAAGTACTAGCTTACATTTGTACTATATAGTTCACTTGTAAACTTAATTTTTCGATACAAAATACAAAATATTAAAGCTGCAATCGCTACCAAAATGTGCTATCTAAAAAGACATATTGTGTCTACAAAACAGTTACATTAATCAAATTTCTTCTTCTTACCGTGACGATGGCAATCTAAACGGACTTGGCCCAGAATTCGGCTACGCGTTTGGTGCTATCATTATCGTTCATCAGTACCTATAACGTGCAGCTGACAGGATACGTACGACATGGTATTAAGTGTCCTGTCGTTTGTGGAACAGCTTCACATTTTCACTACAAGGCGGTCTTTCACAAGCGGCCAAAGCGGTTTATCAAGGATGGGGTCTATGAATCTCCACCTGAACAGGTTTTCCTTGCTTCAGTCAACCTGGGTCCGGAGTCAATCAAATTTTAAAATAAGCAACCCACTAAGTAATCAATACAAAGAAACATACTGAAGTTACATACGTACGTATGTAAAACTAAAACAGATACGTATAAGTCGGTTTAAGCGTATTAGCCAATGACGAGCGTCGAAATGGTTTTCTTTTATCTACCGCTCGAGTGGGAAATTGCTATTTGTGTCAAAGCTGACGCCGATTACAGATCTGTGGAAATTGGGGACTTCGCATAGACGAATGTACGATACATAGGTACAGTCAACAAAAGAGATAAATATGCAGGAACGTCGGATATAGTTAAAGTTTAGTAAGAAACCGATGGATGTTCTCGAATGAAATTTAATTTTATTAATAGAAAACAAAGAGCTCATTTATCAAATTAAATTTCAGTCGACAACAACCATCGTTTTCTTACTAAAATTCAACTAATTCCGACGATCCTGCATACTTATCTCTTTTGTTGACTGTACATATAGGGTGTAAAAAGACCCATCACATAGCCGTTAACTACGCATTCTACACATCAAATTAAATAACATTGCACAAAAATAATTACTAGGACCGGGTTCTATATTTTTCATAAGAAAAAAAAAAAAGAATTGCAATTCATACTTATTTTTAGAAAAATATACACTACTGGCTTCTGCGCTCGACTTCCTCCACGTATAATTTCTTGTTTTAACATAAAATATTTTCAATGGCACTCGGCAATACTGTAGCTTCCCATTAGTGAAATAATTTTCGGGAATCGGGTCAGTAGTTCCGAAGATTACCCCCTACATACAAACTCACAAATTGTACGTCTTAATAATATTAGTACCTATAGACAAATTAAATAATAACAGCTGCAGGGTCGATCGACCAAAATCATCGTTGTTATTATTTTGCCACGAGCACCTCCCAGTATAAACGGAGGGGCCCGTGGCTAAATAATAACAGCCGCATAGGTCGATTGTTTAGGTTAAGCTACGCTTGCCGCGGTTGGTCTGTGGATGGGTGACCATCTTTACCATGACCCCTCCGTGCCTCGGAAAGCACGTTAAGCCGTTCTTCCCGGCTGTCATTCGTGGATCTTTGACAGTCGTTACGGGTAGTCAGAAGCCCGAAAGTCTGACAACCAGTCCTACCAGGGGGTATCGTATTACCCAGTAAGTCCAGTAACTGGGTTGTGTAGCTCAGATAGGCAGTCGCTCCATGTAAAATATTGGTATTCAGCTGCATCCGGTTAGACTGGAAGCCGACTCCAACATAGTTGGGAAAAGGCTAGGCAGATGATGACCTCCCAGTATAAACAGAAATATATACATAGCTCTTGGAATGTGCTACGCAGAACAAAGCTCTTGTAGTCTTCATAGATACAAATAATGATAACAAATAACCTTATTTTATGTACCAAGTTAGGTGTGCAAAATACTTTTTGCATGCGGGAAAAATTTAGGCGTGTTTGAAAACTTAAATACACAATTTTTTTATTATTATGAAAAGTCGGTTACCTACATGCTTTTAAAAGCAACAAAACACTTTTGACCAGTTTATAGCTCCAGATGACTACACTACCAAACTCAAAATCACTGAATCTTCACTCGAAATTCGGCTTTCGAAGCACGAACAAAAAACCAGATCTATTTATCGTAGCCAAACTCATTCCTCATACTCAAATAGGGTTGGAACTCCCTTGAGGTTGTTATCGTAAATGTGGAGCAAGCAAGGTCCCTGAAGGATGTTACCTATATAGGTCTAATGCGTTGTATTCGAGTTGCTTAAACTGCGGAACAGAGGAAAGTTGTGGTCAAGAATGTTTAATTTTAAAGGTTTTGCAGTGATTTTTTTTCCTTTTTAACGAAGTGAAACTTAAAACAGGCATTAAGTCCGCCTTTGTACCTATTTGTGTGCGAAAAGATTAAATAAATAAATATCTAAATAAAACTACATTTGAAATGTAAACGAAGCGAAAGGACAACAAATAAGAATATTTTTTATTTATTTATTTCATCATCATCATTTCAGCCGAAAGACGTCCACTGCTGGACGTAGGCCTCCCCCAAGCACCTCCACTTCGACCGGTTTATACTTACTTTTTTATTACTTTATTTATTTATTATTCACAAAATCCACAGGTCTTTGAAATTTTATCTTAAAACATGCTAGTCTTACAGCCAAAAAAATAAATAAAAAAAAAACAAAAGAAGTAAATACAAAAAAGAGTCATAGTGACATTATATTAGCAAGTCTAGATTTAAAGGTTGACAAGGCAGAGAGATTAAAAAAAGGTTCTCAAAAAATATATTAAAGATGACAGATACTCCTGCGAGCTAATTGCGTAATACCTACACATACAATTGCAATGTCTTTAATTTTGACAATTCAACAACATTCATTGCGTTATCTATGTAGTCGAGCAGACGAATTTTTCAATCAATATGGCGTAATGGATTAGGAATAAATCCTTTAAAATCATTCGGATTGAGATAGGAAATGTGTTACGCAATTTGGGTTCTGCTTAATCGTTCAAAAGGCACAATCAATATTAGATTCACCAAATAACTTAAGCATAACATTCCTCCATCTTGTTCTGTGCGTTCGAATCTATCACAAACCGTGAATATTTTTAGACAAAGTGCCCGCCATAAGATGAGATGACAGCAAAACACTGTTTTATTGGCAATCAGCTAAGCAACGTTTTAGCTGGATTAAGCTGAACGTTTTGTTGTCATTATACTAAAACTGATCATAATATAGGATAAATGAATGCTATAATGGTGTTAGAATCGGCGATTTTAAAGTCATTCAACAGTTCAATGAAATTAGGGTGATGAGTATTGTAATGTTATTTTTCTAAACTTAATATTAGAAAGAGAAAATAATTTATTTTTTTGTAGGTTTGTTTGTTACGCTTCACGCTAAAATGGAAATTTAACACATGGGTGGGTAGACCGTGATTTGGAGAAGGACATAGGCTAGTTTTCATCCTGGATCGCAGACGAAGTAGTGGGAAAAAGCTGTTGTAAATATACGAGTACATAGATAACATTTCCTTTCGGAGTTGCCTATGTAGTACATAACCGAACTGAATGTTCATTTATTGCTATAAAAAGGATCATTTCCAACTCAATCATGGGTGTTGAAGATGGCAACTAGGGATTTCTAGGTTTCTATTCCGCAGCATTTTTTTTTCTATTATCTCCCGCTACGGTGACCAGCCATGCGTTTATCAAGCTCAGAGATAGGGTTTACCCTTTATCAGCCGTGGCTCACATAGACCGTAAATATACACTCGTTTATGATCTGAGTGACTTTAATGATAAATGATAAATGATATTTATTTCTGTAAGTAGGTTTGTACAAACACTTTTACACGTCAATCATATATTTTTTTTTAAACTAGATGAGGTCGGCGTTTCCTAACTGACTATTCTGAGAAGAAAGGCCGAAACAAACTCAGAAGTCACAGTCTCTTTTAAAGTCCAGACAAAATCTTGGTCAGATCGTGTGAAGACCATGTAGATTGGTGTCTGAAATGGCCTTTTGAGGAAAGAACCACACAGATTGAGCGGACCTGTCCAGTCAGTGCACGCATTTGTCAAAAATCGTGCAGCTCAACTCAGAACTTGAGGAGCTCAACGATTCGACGAACAATACCAAAGACAGGACATTTGGGTAGGCCGCATAAACTACTCAAACTGCCAGATCATGATTAAAACTAAGAAGGAAAAAAAAAAGAAGAAATGACCCACATAGTCCTCACATTCACAATATTTAAATAAAAAAAAATAAATAAAAATTACTTACAAAGTAAATATTCATGTCATTGTCTAAATAAAATTCATCAATGTCAATGTGTATATAAAAAATCCGGACATAATCTTTGAGGACTTTGTTTAACACATAAACATTCTGATAGTAACACCGACCCATTTCAATAAGTACCTATAGCTTTATTTTGCGATTAAAACAGTAGTTTAAACAATGTATGACACAGGCACTGGGTCACAAGTTAAATTGCATAGCATAGGGATAACTTTCCAGACAACAAAATTAAACCCTTACTAATGTAGAAGCATGCCGCAACTTTACGTACAATCTAACCTTTCCAGACCTCTGAAGGTCATAGGCCTCTCTAAGAGAGTTCTATTAAAATGTATATGTATACAGGTAATTTTTCTTTCTCCCTCTCACTCCACTGCAAGACATAAGCCTCTCTAATCACACGCCATCTAACTCGATTTTTGGCTTCTATTATCCAACTGCTACCAACCCCCCATCAAAAGTTTACGCTTCATCTGAGAGCGTTACGTTTGTTACCCTACGTTTGTTAGTCCTCAAACCTCTAAAATTGGCAGGGATCACCAAAAAATAAGCTTACACCACATTTCTATTTAGCAACGTTACAAAAAACATTTTCCCCCAACTCTCATGATCCTTATTACGCCAACTCCGGCAAACAGTATCGTCAGTACTTACTTATCAAATATTAAAGTTACAGAGATTTTTTGTAAGCTACGTCGTCGTGCGTCATGTCAAGTATATGCAATATTTCTGCCGGAATATATACGGGGATAATCTCGTTAACAAGTTGACTCGTCCATTTTGTCCTCCCCTGTATATGACCATGTTGTTTATTTTTTTGTTGAAGCTCCACATATGTTCCGTATATGTTTGTTGGGCATTTCGGCGTGTACCTTCGTGTAATGTTCATATATTTGTAATGGGGTGCTCTGGCTTTGTTTATTTGGCTTGTCCTCATCGACTGGAGCATAGATTCACATTTTTTTAAAGAAAATATTTTTTAATTGAAATATACCAAGGAAATGGTTAGTATACATATAGTATGGTGGAGCAGTGGTAGCCCAGTGGTAACGGCCGCGACTTACGTGTTGTAGGTCGTAGGTTTGAACCCAGACAGGCGCTTTACTTTGTGTAAATTATTTCATCACCACTGCTTTCAAAACGGTGAAGGAAAACATCGTGAGGAAACCGGCATGTCCTACGACCAAAAAATCGAAGACATCTGACATCTGCCAACCCGCACTGGGCCCGCGTGGTGGATCACGGCGAACTCCCTCTCACAGAGAGGAGGCCTGTGTCCCAGCAGTGGGAACATTATAGGCTGATAATAATCAGCTTACAATGCATAATCAATGATAATGGATACTTATGCTAAGGAAATGGTTTGCTATCATATAGGCGTACATTTAAGTCTTGATTACAACCACCAAGTTTGAAGAAATGATACGGTTCACGCAGGCGCACTGCATTTACCTAGAACTTATTCCCTTCGATCGCTATCAGGTAGTTTTTAATATTACTCGATAAGGTAGTAAAAGTTTACCGGGAATTCTATACAGAGTATTTTCCGCTGCACTTACAAGCTTATTGAAAAGATCTTCAACCAATTAGAATCCATTTACAAGCTCCTTTGACTACCCGCAACTTATTATGTTCCTAAAAAAGAAAAGTGTTGGACTTTCATAAAACTTTTTCCAATAAATGGTAATATTCCGTAAAATATAATTATGAGAGTTCAGAACAGGATTAAAACAAACGGTGAAATTAAATGTGATTCAGAAAGTTCAGCCACTTATTCGGAATGTTCGGGGTTCCTTTATCTGGCTTACTTTGTTTGGTCCCTTTTTTTAAATATTATTTTCGAAGAGAAAAGAACCTGTGTAACGGTTTTCTCATAAATTGCAGATTTAAGCGTCATTTTGGAAGATTAGAGACATTGCGTTGAATGTCATTGCTCTCATAAACAATTTTGGCTTCTGGTATTGTTTTCACAGTCATTTGAAGATGTGGGAATGAGGTCGTAATGATTCGACGAATGGATCATATAGCACGTTTATTACGACTAGCGAAATGTAAACAAAAGAAATGGTTGTAAATGGTTGTTTCTGTTTATTTTTTTGTGTTCGGATCTGAAAATCTGAGATTTGCGTGACATAAGAGGGATAATTTCATTGTGTTTGGTATTTCGGAGTAATTCAATATGTTTCGGCTTTGCTACATTATTATGTAGCTTTAGAACAATAGCTTTCTTTAGATTTTTGTTGTGTGTTCAAATATGAGAGTTCAGAACAGGATTAAAACAAACAGTGAAATTAAATGTGATTGAGAAAGTTCAGCCACTTATTCGGAATGTTCGGGGTTCCTTTAACTTGCTAACTTTGTTGGGTCCCTTTTCAATCGTATTTTCAAAGAGAAAAGAACCTGTGTAACGGTTTTCTCATAAATTGCAGATTTAAGCGCCATTTTGGAAGATTAGAGACATGAATATCATTGCTGTTATAGACACTTCTGGTATTGTTTTTACAACAATTTGAAGATGTGGGAATGAGGTCGTAATGATTCGACGAATGGATCATATAATACGTTTATTACGACTTTATGCGAAATGTAAACAAAAGAAATGGTTTTTTTTTTTTGTGTGACATTTGAGGTATAATTTCGTTGTTTTATATTTCGGAGTAAGTAATTCAATATGTTCCGGCTTTGCTACATTATTATGTAGCTTTAGAACAACAGCTTTCTTTCAATTTTGGTCGTGTGTGTTCATATTGATGGGTGATTTAATTCTAACTACTAACTCAACTTTATGGCCCATTTGCATCATTTAAAAAGAAAAGATATCAAAGCTAGTTTTTTTTTTATTTGAAATGGGTTTGCTCTTGACTCTAGTCTAGGTCAGAGGTGACAGAGACAAAGTAATAAAAATAAATAATAATAATAAATAGCTTCATCAAATATTCCCACTACTTGTAGGCATACAGCATATTCATTATATTGAGAGCAGTGGTGGCCCAGTGGTATCGGCCGCGACTTACGAGTTGTAGGTCCGTAGGTTCGAACCCAGACAGGCGCTTTACTTTGTATAAATTATTTCATCACCACTGCTCTCAAAACGGTGAAGGAAAACATAGTGAGGAAACCGACATATCCTAGAACCAAAAATTCAAAGACATGGTGACATCTACCAACCCGCACTGGGCCCGCGTGGTGGATTACGGCCCACTCCCTCTCACAGAGAGGAGGCCTGAGTTCCAGCAGTGGGAACATTATAGGCTGATTATGATGATATTCATACAGCAACATCAAAGAAATACATACATATGTATTCAGCAGAGGTTAACAGTACATCATAGCGGCAGGGTGATTAATTGATGGAGATTGATCGCCGCCATTAACTAATGAGTGGCGCTCCGTCTTCCTCGCGAGATAATCTGATTTTACACAGACTATGTACAGTCACGAGCAATAATATGTCAACACTTGGCAACTTTTAACTGTGATTTTTTCACGAAATAAAGAATGCAATGTTTAAATACGACACTTTACTTAAACCTATGGGTTCGAAAATACTATATTCGTAATAATATAAAATTTCATTCAAAAATAAAGGAGAAAATCGCCTTTGAATAAAGCCAAGTGTATACATACTTATGCTCGTGACTGTACGTATTTAGTAGCGTTGAGCATTATACGCTTGTAGGTGTTGATTGGTGACTGTTAGGGCCTGTGCACACCACGTTTTTTAAACGCGCCATCGACGCGCGTTTTAGTAACGTGCGTCGACGGCGCGCTTTTATCCTACAGAAGGTATATATCCTACAGGCTGCGTCTGACTCGCGTCTGTATCACTACAAACGCGCGTCAACGGTGCGTTTAAAAAACGTGGTGTGCACAGGCCCTTAGAGGTACTTGCAATGTTAGTTTTATGGTGTAGTTTTAAGAATAACTGAAATATGTTTTTAAAGATAAAATAAATGGTGTATTTTAAAGACTGAATTTACACTTATACCGTTTTATTACAAAAATATTTCCAACTTAAGACCTAGCCTAGACCTTCGCCAGTTACTGTATTTTGAACTTTATTCTGATCCGAGTAGAGATTAAGTTAGACTTGGGTTTAAAGTCAGTTTTTGTAATAAGAACTTTAGCTTTGTCGGATTCGGTTCGAATTTTTTATAAATGTCTCGATGGTTCAAAACCTGGGTCTAAAAATAAAGCTTATTTTATAATAAGGCCGTTAATGTTTCGATCTCTAACCTAATTCTTTGTTGTAACTTAAAAGATAGGTACCAAATCAACAAAAAAAGTCAAAAAGCGATTTTTATTTACAGAAAGTTCGTAGACTTCCTTTGAATGCTTCAAAATAATATTTTGTGTTACTTACTACTCCACTAAAGTATCACATCTATGTGCAATATTGTGCATGCTTATCATATCCAATTGTGACTTTGTAAGTTCCCAGGTCTTTGACAACCTCGTTGGTTTTGTGGTCGCAAGCGCGAATTCTGAGCGTGGGGTTCGATTCCCGGGTCGAGCAAAGTGTTATTGGGTTTTTCCATTAGGAATTTCTTAGTAACAGCCTGGAGTTTTGAAGTTGGCGATGTGATAACCCCGTGCCTCGGAAAACACGTTAAGCCGTTGATCCTGCGCCTGATCTCTCTCCGGTCGTGTCGGATTTCCATCCCATCGGAACTGAAGAGACAGAGCGCCTGTGTCTGCGCGCACACTTGTGCAGTATAATATCTCCCGTGCCCAAGGCTACTTTTCGTTGAGATTGTTCGCCATAACCGAAATATAGTCTGGAGGACTATAAGCTCCCAAAGCTGGTAATAATCTTGACAGATTCCCTTATTTATGACACCCAAGGGAACCCATTGGGCGGTAACAGTTCCATCGTCGAGAACCCTATAAACGAATGATACATAAAAATTGCCTTATTGAAAAGTCATGTTAAAAATCTTACTTTGAAGTAATCGATTAATGATGTTTTTATAAATGACACGTTTACACGTATGTCTGAATAGTGCAACCTTTATTCTTAAACTTTATGTTTTTCCTTTTAACTGTTTCTATTTTTTTTTTGTGGAAATGTAATGTGTATGTTGTTTTTTTTTATTTTGATGGTTGTTTATTATTTATATCTAGTTGTTTACTGCACTGGCTGACGTCATCACGTCAGCGTCGGCTGTCGTTGAAAACCAGCACTTCTGGTCTTAGCATTATTCTCCCAATTGTTATTTAGTTTTTTTGATGCGTCATATTTGCCACGAATAAACGTATTTTCTTTCTTTCTTTCTTAAAGAAGCAGAAAGAGTACGTAAGGATCGTAGCAGGTCGTGTTCTGTAGTACCTACCCTCATGGGAAAAAGGTGTGTGTATGCATGTGTGTAGGTACCTATTGTGTATGTGTATTTTAATATTATCAATAATTAGGTCCTCCCTATAATTAGGTACAAAGCGGGTTATTTGTTGATAATTAGTGGTATTATGTAGCTAGTTATGTAAAGCCTTTATAAACGTTTATTCGCTGACATGAAAGCTATTAAAATGTTAATCGGTACAATGACATTTTATTTTGTCATCTAGGTAAGAGTAAAAATAATGAGAATAATAAACTGTGAACTAAAATTACGTTAGAAACTTGGGTAAAAGATTGCTTATAGCCTCGGTAGTATTGGCCAAAGCTTTAAGAAAAGTCAATTCATGGTGTTAATATAATTAAAATTCGGGGCCGTTACGTTACGCTACTAGAGGTTTCTATACTTACCCAAACGTTTTTAGGGTTCCGTATCTCAAAAGGAAAAACGGAACCCTTATCTATAAGCTCACTTCGTTGTCCGTCTGTCAAGACCATTTTTCTCAGGAACGCTTTGAGTATTTGATATCAATTTTAATTTGATAACAAGGCTGCAATCCCTTGAAGCAGTGAAAAAATCAAACTTCTAAGTCAAGGCAATCAAAATATACTTTTTACGATTTTAATGAAACTTCATACGCATAAGCAGGATACATAGGTCTTAAAAGTTAGTTAAGGACATTTTCGAAAAATAGTGTTACAGCCAAATTAGACCGATTTTAAATTTTCCATAGAAACAGAGATTTCCAGTTATATTTTTTTAAATAAGACATTTCGAAAATATTCTGTACTAACTTTTTAGAACTTTATATTCTGCTTATGCGTATGAAGTTTCATTAAAATATAAAATATGATTATTCATTTCTAAAAACAAGGGCTTGAAAGTTTTTTCGAAATGCCGTACGGTGTAAACGCTCTTAACAGAAAAAGACATTCACAATTTCAACATTACGCACTAAGTTCCATCTTCGTCTTGTCATTTATAAGACCAACTGTCTCAACAACTGCTCGTTTCATTTTATTTACTTAAACAAGACGACCTCAGAATGTTAATATTGGTATCGGTGAACGAAGTTCATTTGTAACTTACCCGACGACGTCAACTGTACAAAATAAATAGGTACAGAGTACCAACTCCATACGACGAGAGAAAATAGACGCACGCACACACAGACGCGTAGGTACGTGCGGCGATCTCAAACATATGCCTGTCGCAAGTGTAAATGCCCATAGATATAGATACACCTAGATAACGCAAGAGCAACTACTTCGCGTGCCAAAAATCGCACCAGCTTACGATAAAAAATCATAAGCCGCCACTTTCGCGCTCAGTCTTGTGTACTGCTGGCTGCGTAAGCGTGACCGAGAGCGCGAGCTTTTGACGTCATAGTAGGTAGTCAAAAAATGGCACGCTTGGTTTTCATACAGTTCGTGATACTTGCGTTATCTAGGTCTATCTATATCTGTGTAAATGCTTGTCGCTCGCTGTACGTAAAGCGTGTCTATGTGTGCGTGCATTTTTGCTCGTTGTATTCAGCCGACCTTCTGTACTCATCTATTTTGTGTTAACTGTACCAGTAGTTTGACCCACTTTGGTCAAAGGTAAATGAAGTCGACAGGAAATGAGTTTTTGTATTGTAAATAATTGGTTTACTTATCTTGAATAACGTTGGTTTTAATAACGTGACAGAGTTGGCCGTAAATTAAAATTTGGGTGAAGGAATATTTTGTGACGAGGAAATTGGATAAATATATATCAAGTCTATAAAGATTTAATTAAATGATTGCTGATCTATGACGGGCTTTAGTGTTATATCTTGAGAGCTAGTTTAGTGGGCACAATCAGCCCATAGATACTTAGCGGTCAATTTCTTGTCATAAGCCTCTTGCGCACAACACAATCTTCTCCAAGTCAAGAAGATGAGAAGTAGACTGCCAATTCTCTTACGCTACTCTCTATAAGCCTACCTAAAATCTCAAGATTAGGGGAAAACGGGGTAATGGGAACCACTTAAGCGAGAATTCAAGTAAAAGCTTATTTAAAAATAAAATCTTTATTGCAATCGCCTAATTACATAATTTACTTATTCATCTATCAACTGAGATCACTTTTAATCATTTTGTGTACACACTTTGGTAATTATAGAAGTTAAAAAAAAAAACAGTTTTGATCCCCATTGCACCGAGGTGATGGCAATCTGTGGGAAATGATGAATGAGAAAAAAGTATAACATCAAATAAACTAGAAATTGTTATCACAATTTAAGTTGCAAATCACTATTTTCAGTGACAGACTAAATACACATAAAATTCTTATTAAAATACAATAGTAAATTAAACCCACATTTACAACAAAATCGACACACGGCTGTCACTCGGAAATGCGCGCGCGGATCTAAATCGAGTCTTTTGTAACAATGGCGGGGGGCAAGGGCTGGATGCAGAGGTCCTTTACGAGACTCTCCGATGTTTAGTTTTGTAGGTAGATGTCTGGGTGATCCCCATTGCCAGCTGCGGTGCCATTCTGTAAAAATCTCACCGTGAAAACTTAGGTGAAGTGAGCGTGAAGTGAGCTGTCAATAGTGTCAATTTCTAGCAAAAACAAACTCACTTCACCTCAGTTTTCACGGTGAGATTTTTACAGAATCGACCGGCAGATCCCCATTACCCCGTTTTCCCCTATATAGGTTTCTATTACACCCAAAGATATTAACTGAGACCCACTTCACGACTTCGAGAAATCCTACCGTTCAAAGTCTCAATGAGTTAGATACGTTTTAATTGACACAGCTGTCGAGACAGGTTGAGTACCTTGAAACAAGTAGCACTTTACGATAGATACTAATTGAATTTACTTTGTCTTAGGGCTGTACGTGTACACAGACTGAAACAAAGCAGTTTTGTCTAGCATAGACAAAACAGTTTTGTCTTCGCCGTTTTTTGCCGCATTTAAACAATCGCGCGAACCGCGAGGCGAGCCACGAGGCGAATAACGAACCCGCATGTGTAAACAGTGCGCTCGCTATTCGCCTCGTGGCTCGCCTCGCGATTCGAGTGCTCGCGTTGTGAAAATACTTCACCCCGCGAATGTGTGAACAGTAGTTCGCGAAGGCCCATGGTTCGTCGAATCGTTCGTCGAGTCACGAGGCGAATAGCGAGCACGATTGTGTAAATGCGGTATTTCAATTTTGGAATCTCTTGGAAAAAAGGTGCGTTTACCTTTACATCAATTTTATCGAAACTGAGATACGATCGCGATAAGATTCGATCAATTTTAAATACGAGTATTGGCCTGCTTGCTTATGCAAAATTTTTAATTAGTAAACATTTTAATAACTTTGATTTTGGACTGTTTTTTGTTGCGTGTTATATGTAGTATACAGGTTTATTGGAAAAACACCAACAACCTCTCACTCTCAAGAGGTCATTGTACAGACTCCAGCACATCAAGCTACTACAATCTGTCAAATTTCTTTAATAGATTTTCAACTTTATCGTTAAAGCATAAGGTTCAAAGTTGAATGGGAAAATTTGACAGTTTCCGGTAGCTTGATGTGCTGGCGTCTGTACTCATCATTATGAACAACTTTTACTATGGGAAAAAACCTGAAATCGTGAAAAAAAATTAGCTGTTCCCTGCATTTTGTCGAACTATACGAACGAACATAAATGTAAGGAACAGCAGATTTTTTTTTCGCGATTTCAGGTTTGGTCCCATAGTAAAAGTTGTTCATAATGATAAGTACAAAGACCTCTTAAGAGGTTGTTGGAGTTTTTCCAATAACCCTGTATAATCAATCAGCCGATAATGTTCCTACAGCTGGGACACAGGTCTTCTCTTCCTGATTAGACTGCAATCTACCACGCGGGCCCAGAACGGGCTGGTAGATGTCACATGCCTTCGAATTTTTAGTTCTAGAACATACTGGTTTCCTTCACAGTTTTGAGATCAGTGGTCATGAAATTGTTTACACAAAGTAAAGCGCCTACCTGGGTTCAAACCCACGACCTACAACTCGTAAGTCGGGGTCGTTACCGCTGGGCCACTACTGCCCACTGTTGCATGTAGGCCATCATTAGTTTCATAGAGTGATATTCAATACTGTTTATTATAGATCAACCCCCTTACTAATAAACGTTGTATAGCGTCTGTATAGTTACACAACGCTTTGTC
Organism: Oligia latruncula; assembly: GCA_948474745.1. NCBI lineage: Eukaryota > Metazoa > Arthropoda > Insecta > Lepidoptera > Noctuidae > Oligia > Oligia latruncula. The sequence continues at coordinate 12,266,278 of OX419699.1, forward strand.
TTCTTCTTTCGAATGTCAAATTACTGACGACTGAAAGAGGGAAACCGGTGTGTAACTATTCATCTGATAAAATACGTTTATTAGTAAGGGGAATAGTCATAAACCTATAAGACAGACTTAAATTAGTTTGCGCACAATCTAATAGTTTATAGTTGAAGGCAAATAAACGTTTATTAGCCATGTGTTTTGAAGCCTGTCAGTTAAGGCTTATGAAGGATATAGGCATGAATTGTTTAGGGATAAATTAATTAAATTGCTGGCGGCAGATGTGGGGGACAGGCGTCATTAAGAACTTCGTCTTAATTTGGTGATTGATCTATCATATGCTAGGCAAAGAAATATAACAGAATCTTTTTTTTCTGCGTAGCACTCTTGTCAGAGCGGTCGTGGTCCTCACGAAATTTCTTTTCCAGGGGCTGATGTGAATCGCCTCACGATTTCTTGCCACCTAGAATAGAATACCTACTCTTTATTATGTACACTGTACACCATATAAATTAATGCATACATAATGAAGTAATGAAAAATAAAATTGATGAACGAGTAAATCGATTTAATGATGACGAAATTATGTTCAATGTAGCCTATAGAATAGAAATAGAATTCACAGCAAAGACCTCTGCATATTTTACTAATTATGGGTCAGTTAAATATATAGTAGAATGCTACTATATATTTAACTGGTAATGACCTCTGAATATTTTATTGCCCCATAATCACAAATGCTAGGTGGGCCGAAACTGTTCATTTGTATCAAACTCAAAACTTATATTTTAAATAACTTTTTGAACGGAGACTATTCCTTTTAAACTTTCACCAATTTGTAGTTATATATAGTTGGAGTTCCTGGAAGGACTTGGGGGAGGCCTTTGCCCAGCAGTGGGACAGTATAGGCTAAACAAAAAAAAAATTGTTGGGGAAGAGAAATGACAAATTCGTCAACATTATAACATATTTTTTTTCAGTTTTGTGATATTGTAGGTAGTCTATTACAACCGCTCAAAAACAAGCTCAAGAATTTTAGTTGAATAGGAAACAGAATTTCCCCAGAATATTTAAAGCAAAATTTAGATACTAGAAGAGAAAGTCTCCTCAAAATAGTTCGCCATTACGTAAGTCGCAATTAGGTAGCAGTGCGTTCAGTCCGTGGTTTCGTAAGTTTGTTTTAATATTTAGCGCGGCTGCAAGCAGAAATGATTGTGCTATATATACCCGTTTGCCATTGTGCAATGGTGCAGTTGTATTTGTGTTTCTACGTATTTCGTTTCATCTGTCTTGGGGTTTTTGGTAAATTCATTATTGTGGAATTTGTTGTTATTTGTAAAAGAGTGTGGTGGGTTTGTGATTATGTTCAGAAGTTGTTATGTATCCGAGGGTATCTCTTGGTCTTGGTGTAGTGTTAATATCACGTATGAATACAAAATAACGCTCTTTTTTAGAAACTAAAAATAATAGGACTTAAGTAATTATATTTTTCCTAAAATGGGTTATCATGGTACCTACTTACTTTGATAAGTCATTTTAGGAAAAATATTGGTACTTAACTTTAGTCTTAGTTTTATCCAGCTGTGTAAGTTCACAGCTGGATAGAACTCGATTTTATATTGAGACCAACCGGTTTTCACCTTCGGCATCGAGTCTGATCTATCTAGCTGGAAAGTAGGTGCAAATTGCATCCTTTTATGCCCCTGACATCTTGTCAACTAGGTTAATAGATCCTTCATTGTTTTAGGTTTATTCACCGGACAACCATCGTATTCATCCATCATGATCATAATTTCAGCCCGGAATCACTCACTGCTGGGTACAGGCCTCCCCTTTCGTCTGCTAAACTTCCAGGTTCTGTGCGTCCCTCAACCAGGTCAGCCCAGCGCGCTTTTGGACGGCTCTGGTTTCTTTGGCCGAACCTCGGCCACCATTCGGTCACAGCTTTCAATTATTCGTCCATAATTGCATTCAAATACACAGTCACGTCGCAGATCTCCCGGGGAATCTAGGAGATACTACAGTTGAATGACTAATCATTGTGTTGGACGATTAGCACTCCGTCTATTGACATTATGCCGATATATCTCTCTGAATCTCTCAAGAGATCTAATAATTAAAGCAATCGAGGTTAGACGGAGACTTGGTTTATTGGGTAGAATTTGAGAACAGTTAGAATGGTGGTAAATGAATTTAGTTATCTACTCTATTTCTCAAAACGGTGAAGGAAAACATCGTGAGGAAACCGGCATGTCCTAGAACCAAAAATTCGAGGACATGTGGCATCTGCCAACCCGCACTGGGCCCGCGTGGTGGATTACGGCCCGCTCCCTCTCACCGAGAGGAGGCCTGTGTCCCAGCAGTGGGAACATTATATGCTGATTATGATTATATCTTCTCTATTTCTTAGGCAAGATGCTACCATACAGGATGGCGGGGACATGGAAGCGCTACCTTTTACCATGGATTTAGTACATGATTCTGACCTCCCCTGCGCTGAAATTTTTCGTCGGTTATTATAAAAAAATTAGCTAGTCCATACATTTTGACCGCGTAGGTATTGCATTATTCTATACTTGAAATAGAAGTTTTTTTTGTTGATAACCGGCGACAAATGTTTATGCTAGAGAGTCTAGAATCATGTGCTGAATTCATGGTTTCAGTTAGCCCTGCCACCTTGTATAAAATAATTTGGTAATCTCTGTATAAAGAAAAAAAGAAAAAATAAACGTATTATTTTCGGCAAACATGAAGCATAAAAAAAAAACAAAAAACAATTTAGGAGAAAACATGCGTCAAATCTACGCAAAACGGCCATCGCTCAGCATAATGCTAAGTATGTGTATATGTATGTCGATTTTAACGGCTTTTTCTTCTCTTGGGTAATGGCAGCTTATGCCTTGGTAAAAATATGAGCAGCATGGCAAGGGGTGCCCTGCCCAGGGTGCGTCAGACGTATTACTAAGTATCATATACTAAATTCTTGACCGGTTTATTAGCTTCTGTTTTTTCATTCGTACTTCTATGTACAATTAAATAGTGATTTAGTTGAACTTAATCTCACCGAGGGGACGCCTGGGTCCCAGTAATGGGAAAATTATAGGCTGAATGTGCGTATGCTATACTAACGCCACAAGGCCATGACATTCTTTGCCAGTGCCTTCATGAAGTCAGCAAAATTTCAATCAAAATAATCACAAGTCGTTGACCTTTTCTAAACCATTTTAACTTCGCCCAACCCTATTCAAACCCGTTTAATATCAATGCAAAAGCCATGTAAAGTATTCGGAAGACATGATCCGTTTCATCCCATTTAGAAAGGAGTGACGTCACTGACGTGTGACAGGCAACCCGCGACCCTGCTAACGTTAGCATAGGGGAATGTGTCAATTTACATCGATCCTATCGTTTTTTTCATACAAATGTTTTCGAAAAGATTTTACTGACTTTTCAAACGAGGATTTAGGTTTGGTTTATTTTTATTTTTGAGAGTTAAGCTGCTTATATTTTTGCTGAATTATTGTATTCAATTTGTTTACGATTTAACTGAAATGGGATTTGTTTGTTTGGCAAAATTCGTGGCAATTTGCAAGTTTTTCGGAAACCTATTTATGCTGAATTTTAAGTTAGCTTCTAAGTTTTATAAACCAAATGAAACTGTACATATTCAATTTATAAAAAAAAAAAACAAAAACAACAAAAATGTGAGTGATGTGGAGAAAATGTGGGTGTTCTATTTGATACACCTGTGCCTAACCCTTTGGGTCATGCCGGCGTGATGTTACGATGATGATAAAAACAAAAAGAAACCCACTAGGTACAAAAATAACGAATGCACCACAAAACCTTGCAAATCACAACCTCTTTCATAAGTTTTCCTTTTTGCCTTTAAAAAAGAAATTTCTTTTAATACAGTTCTGCAGTTGAGTGCCTTTAACTGCAGAGCATTTCAAAAGGTTTTTGTTTAGCTTCATTTAGTTACACAGTCCGGAAGCGCTTACACTCAGTTACTGTAAGTATATGCGACGATAGATCAAGCTATACCTACATTTCCAGTATAAGCTGACCTCGCATTGTATAGGCGTTCCGAACAAAGAGAGGTCAGCTTATATACAAAAAAGCTTTTGCCACGGCTTCGACCTCGTTGAAGACGTAAATTATTCCACGGGAACGTACTACCGGGATTAAAAATATTTTATGTCCTAACCCAGGATATGGTCTACCTGTGTGCCAAATTTCATCAAAATTTTAGGTGTGAAAGGTAAGGGACAGGCAGAATGACACACAGACAGAGTTTCTTTCGCATTTATAATATTATTACTAGCAGAGCTAGGAAGGAACGGTTTCACCTCCGTAAGAATGGCGGGGTAAAAACTAGCCTATGTCCTTTCCCGGACTCAAACTACCTCTATACCTTTATCTAAACCGGTTCAGCGGTTTAAGCGTGACGAGGTAACAGACAGACAGACAGACAGACTCACCTTCGCATTTATAATATTAGTAAGGATGGATAGTATGGAATAAAGAAGTATGAATATCGATGTGTGGTCGTGTCTACTACTGAGTATGAATCAAGGTACATATTTTCGGTTACTGATACTTTATGCCAATTTGTTCTTGTGTCTAACTTCAGTAAACCGCTTGCAGTAAAGGATTAAAGCAGTTTACTGCTTTCTTACGAAACCAAATCTTAAGAAAAAGGGTTAATTGCAACCCCAATATTACCGAGAATGTACCTACTTACCATTACTACTTACCATTTAAAAAATAACTATAGCACTAGTGAACAAATTCTTAAAAAAAGCGCTTTATTCAGGCTTCTGTCAAGGACGTGGAAAAACTTAGAAGAGGGATGCTACATTCAATTTGAAATTCCTAAGTGTCTTTCAAACTTTAAGCAACACAAAATATCTTCTGAAGACAGAATTTTTATTACAATATTCAATGTGCTGAATAGTTCTCGGAAGAGAATTTTCTTTAACCAGAAATTGCTTGTCAAAATGGAGATGTTCACAGAATCTCGGTTTCTAGGATTTCGTTTTGAATTACTGAGTTTGTATTTTCCATTTAGGGGTCGTCTCCACGTGCGAGAGAATCGCGGCGATATTTTCGTCGCGCCATCGCCACGTATTTCTATACACTCTCTTAGAACGTATCTCATCACGGCGATATCATCGCGGCGAAAATTTTATGGCATGGCGAGACTTTCGCCGCGATTCTTCCGCTCGTGGAGACGGCCCCTCACAGGGACATGGACTCATGTGTCCAATTTTAATGTTTTTGTAAACTATTACGAACTTTTAAGGAACTATGGTCGTTAGTAAGATTTCGATCATTATACACTTTGGACTTTGGACATAATACGGTTATTAAAATTGTACATATTTAATTCTGATTTTATATCAGTTGTCTTCTAAGAACAAAATAAAATTCTATTCTATTCTATTCAAAATAATCCATGAAATTTTAAAACTATCGCAAATATCTATGAAAATATGATCCTTATAAAGTTTCTGACATTATAATACAGTAATAATAAAAATATACATAATATATTTCTTTCTGATTTAATAACAATCATTTTCTTAGAAATTGGCTCACGTAAAAATCCATGACATTATAAATTCGTATAATATTTTCCCATTTAGAAATAATATTGTTTCAACAGTACGGTGGCTCTAACTGTAATTGTTATTTTTTAAATGGTATTGTATTTAACCACCTGCGGCTTGGACATTAAAGTGAGTTATGGTTTGAAAACAAACGTAATTAGGGTTTGTTGTACGAAGTCCCAATATACATATTATAAGTACTTACATTTAAAAAACAACAAAAGAAAGGTCACATTGTGATAGGTATAAAGAGACTACGCTAATGTAGCTCCATTATTATAAAATAAAAAGGTGTCTTTCTCTATTTCATCATAACATTTTTTTTTTATCTCACCACACTCTTTTTGAAGTGAAAACTTCTTTAGTTAGGCATTTTTGGAGATGGGATAAAACCATTGAACTCGCGCCACTGTTACCGTAAGCGACACCGCGCGTGTTTGGTTTATAAGACGATTAAAAAATACCCGCTTCGGATGTGTTCGGCTGTCCTCGGCAGTTAGTGATGGCAAAGTATTCTGTTTGTGTTTTGTTTTCACTTCTGTCGGCACTACCGCACTGTTTTTTTTTTTGTAACTTCTAATTCTAAAGGAGAAACCTTTTCCTTGCAATAGTGGGTAAAGTAGAAGTTTATATAATATAAATATGTAACTATTTTCAGGCTTAAAAAGCTATTCGTTAATTTTAAAAAAATATAAAGTTGTTAGTGTCATTTAGTTAAGACCCAGTTTCTCATTTCCTAATGAGTTGAAAACCAGTTCTTATCACAGCAGACAGTATAACTATAATTGCGACCACAACTTCAGCGTTTATTTCTATACTAGTATCTTGTCCTTCATAAACTGTGAGTGCCTCATTACATGAATTCCACTTAATGTTTGTATTACATTCAGACCCACAGAACACATTAGGGACTGTGGAACTGACCTCAAGAAGATTACTGCTTTTATATTATGGCTAAATGACAATGAGTTTGTACATTCCATTGCGCTATTACGCAACATTTAGCCAACACAAAATATCTTCTGAAGACACAATTTTTATTACAATATTCAATGTGCTGAATAGTTCTCGGAAGAGAATTTTCTTTAACCAGAAATTGCTTGTCAAAATGGAGATGTTCACAGAATCTCGGTTTCTAGGATTTCATTTTGAATTACTGAGTTTGTATTTTCCATTTAGGGGCCGTCTCCACGTGCGAGAGAATCGCGGCGATATTATCGTCGCGCCACGTATTTCTTTACACTCTCTTAGAACGTATCTCATCACGGCGATATCATCGCGGCGATGTACATTCCATTGCGTAATAGTACCAGGATAAGATAATTCTAAAGAGGTTCGAAAGCTTGTACGTATAGTACTGACGCTGTATTTTATAATTCTGACTTCAAAAGGCTTTTTTACTGTAGGGTGAATTAATAATATTAACAGCCTATTATGACCCTAAGACAGGGCAGAGCCTCATTTCATACAGACCTTCTCTGTTTGATAAGAGGCTCTGCCCTGTAATCACGAGCATTTATCACGCTTTGCGGGTTAGCACAATAGCCTATAATGCTCCTACTGGTGGGACACAGGCCTCCTCTCTGTGAGACGGAGCCGGCCCAGTGCGGGTTGGTAGATGTCACATGTCTTCGAATTTTTGGTTCTAGAACATGCCGGTTTCCTCACGATGTTTTCCTTCACCGTCTTGAGAGCAGTGGTGATAAAATAATATAGGCGCGCGTTCCGTGTTGGCAATTTCAGACTTCTATAATTTTTGGGTAAAGTGTAATGAGGAAAAGAATAGCTCTAATATCAAACTACCTAATACTTTGGGGGTAAAACATAGAAATTATTTTAAGAAAATACGTGTATAGTTTTGTATGATGAAAGTATCGGAATCCCATCCCTATCATCATCAATGTCCCATCATATCAGAATCCTATTTGCATTTCCTAAAGCTTAGTTAAACAACGTTTTGATCGTGTTCCAAGTGATTGATATACCGTAGCTTAGATGACAGATTCTGGGCAAACTTCTCTTTGATAAGTGCCTGATTAATCTCTTATAATCAATTAATTTATCATAGTTTCATCTTATTTTGTTATGTATGTATAAATATGAGCATATTTTTGGGAGATTTTTGCACAAAGGACTTCAAAGCGATAAGGTCGTTCAGAAATCGGAGGCTTTCCACACTTACTAACCCTGACTTAAATGTCGAAGATTTAGGTTTTACTTGGAAAATTAAAATATTATAGGTACCTATCATAGACCGAAGTTATTTCTAGTAGTCATAGATTGAGCATAAGCTGCTTAACGTAATTGCAAAAACTTATTAAAGGTACTTTAGATGAATGAACATTTAATTTTCGTTCCCGCTTCCATACGAAGTACCTACCTTCTGAGAATATTTAATTACTGTAAGAAGGAAATTCAATAAATTCATATTTTACTAGAGAGGGAAGTGGGCCTTCAATTTATTGAATTGAAGTTATCATTTTAGTTGCTTTATAGGTGTATATCTATATTCATAAAATCTGTTGGTATTTACTTAATTGTTACCGTGTAATTTGATTAATTTATATGTCAGAAACAGCACTTCCGTTTCCCTTTCGCACACACACACACATATCCATACAATCACCATAAGTGAACTAAACAAATACACACTAAGCGCTGCGTGCCAAAATGAGCAAGCCTGAAATTTTTTCATCAGAATGTGTTGAAAAAAGCACTGAATACAGTCTCAGCTAATACTTATCCGTTGTCATGGTAACCTGTATAATATATTTTAGTATATCCGTATACAGTTTTGACAGATTCGAATACCCTCGGGAGTTCTTCCAAGGCCGTTGTACCTATGCATAGTGCCTTGTTAAGGATAAACAGAAGGACAGGTTTTATTGTCCTCCAATTTTAACAAAAGCCAACGATTTTCGGTAAAGAGAAAATGAACACGCTTTTAATTGGTCTAAATAATACTAACAAAATAAAACCAAATAGAAATGCTGTATGTCAAAACTTTATTTGTACAGCCTGTAGAAAAAAACAAATTTAATTTTGGTTTGGCATTAACTGGCACTCCTGTGCGGTGCCACTTTGTGATTTTTATTTCTTTCGGTCGCTTTGTTTTTGTATGTCCTACAGACGCCAGCACATCAAGCTACTACATTCTGTCAAATTTCTTTAATATATTTTCAACTTTATGGCTAAGTATAGCATAAAGTTCAAAGTTGATTGGGAAAATTTTACAGTTTCGGGTAGCTTGATGTGCTGGCATCTGTACTAACAATAGTTTTATAAGGTTTTTGTGTTACTAACAGTATATAGACTACGTCTGAAATAAATGTGTTATTATTATTTTCATTTTATTTGTATTAGGTTGAAACCCCATCATTAAAGTCACTATAATTCTCGTGAATAGTTTCCCCTATTCACCGCCATAACACCACAAAAAGCCAACTTCGAAACATATAATCTAACTGGCCTACTGTTCTTCAGCCCGAGTTAAGCAACAGTTGTGAGATGCGTGCGGGGTACCGCGGGGGCGAGGGGGTGCAAAATCAATAGAGGAGCCCAGCCATGCCCCGCCCCGCCAAAACATGTACCCTCTATGTGGGTTCAAGATTTTTTATATTACTTACGTGATTTTTCATGTCTAGTTAAGAATTTTTGCGTTTTGTCACTTTGTCCTTGATAATGACCTTGACTTAAGCGGTTGGTGAATTGTGAGTTTATAGGGTGGATAATTTGAAAGGAAGCTAGGTTCCTGTAGGTAAATGTTTAAGGAATAGGAAACATGATTATGGAAAGATGGAAATATGGGATATTGAAATATGGAATTTGTATGTCGTCCTATCACTAACTGAAGTGAGATTAAGAGGTGTTGCGCGGATGCAAGTTTGTAACTGTTTAGAATGTATTATGGAATTTCATATTACCGCATTAGTTTTATATTTTGACTTTCTAATATGTGGAAAATGTCGTGGGTTTTCCTCGCTCTGTAGTTCATTGTGTGTAATGCTTTAATGTTTAACCGTTTATTTTCCCAAATAAGTAGAATAAAATAAAGAAAGATAAAATAATACTACTACTTTTATTATCATGGTTTGATTATAAACATCAAAGTTTAAAAATCTATCTCGTTTTCGAAATAGGTAGCAGGAAAAGATTTAACAATTTTTAATTAATTTTACGTGAGTCATAATAACTCATACTTTAGCACACTGAGCCGAAAGGCTTAGTACCTCCTTTTCGTCTTGCTCTGTAGGTAAAGCTTCATAAAATTTAAGCCTCTTTACATTCACATGACAAATTCCCGTACTTAATTAAAAACGTACAAAATCTAGTCGCAATCTCAACGGAGCGACAATCGGATGTCAAAAATGTAGGTAAAAAGGTATTCATGTCAGGTCGAGACCAGACTGTGAACGTTCTTAAAACGAGAATAATTGTCCTTCCAGTTCTCACTTATTATACTGTATGTAGGATGTACCACAAAGTAGATATAGGTGCCAATAATACAACAACAATATCAAGTTAGTAAAATTCCGTTCAATCCCCTTACAATGTGCGTGGGTGGGCAACCAGCTGACACACTAATTCTCTTTCAATGGCGATGCCTGCCCACGTACCACATTTGACCTGTACAAAGGTTGTTTACTTTATGGACCACCCAATAACGAAGTGTAGTCAGGTGATGTTTATAAGCAAACATCCTGACCTTTTATACTAGCGTATAAAACTGCGTAAAATTGTTACGTGGCATTTATCTCAAACTAGGTGCGCCCCGTGGTTTCACCAGCATAAGTGTCGATCCCGTGGGAATATCGGGATAAAATGTAGCCTATATGTTAATCCAGGGTGTCAGCTAGCTCAATACAAAATTTTATCAAAATTGGTTCAGCCGTTTGAGCATGAAGAAGTAACAAACATATAAACACACACACACTCACATACTTTCGCCTTTATAATATTAGTGTGATTTATACACAACATAACTTAACGTAGGTTTAGGTTTAAAGAGAATTTATTCCAATTTTTTTTTATTTAACCTCAGTAGTTGGGAAAAAGCTAGGCAGATGAAGACTCTTGTAACTTATGAGCAAAGTTGTTCAATATCAGATTCATTCAAATATCAGTAACGTTTCAGTCTTACAGAGATACTATGACCGGTAAGGGAGTACCGGTAAGGGTATAATTTGAGGTACGTAAAGTCGATAGGATGCAAATTGAACGCGCGAATAACTGTTCTGAAAAGAATTTGGGTTTCAGCTCTTCCTATTAACTAATAGGAAGAGCTGAACCCAACTTCTTTCAAATACGTCTAAAATTGTGCCTAAGAACCTCATTCAGTAAGTTTCACTTTATAAAGAACTTAATTGCCAGTTTTATGAGTGCCCGTGGAATTAACTTGAGGTTTTTTTTACTTAGCTTTAGTCTTAACTTACTCCTTGGAATTCTTGATGTAGTTGATTGCCTATTTGGTTTAATTATACAATTTAAAAGGTTTAGTTTTTCGAAATAGTTTTTCTTTTGGAAAAAAGCTGTAAATTAATTTGGAGTCAAAGGAAACCAGTACACTATGTAAAGGTTAACTCTTCGTAAAAGAAGAAAAGAAAAAGGAAGTAAAGGTTGACGGGTAGAAAATGCCTATGGCATTTAGTCCGCCTTTGTACATTTATGTGCTTGAAGTATTAAATAAATAAATAAAGCAAAATTTAGAACTCGAAAAATAAAAACAAAATAGATCTATAACCACGAGCACAGAACAGAAATAGTCGGCAGCTGCATGTTTTGAATGTGACAGGAAGGCCTCTTCATACCTCACACCCCATTATAGCTTTAATATTCTGTAGAGTAGGTAATAAATAAAAAGATTAAGGGCTGATTTTTCCAACGCCAGATAGTTTTATCCGAGGAATAATATTGAATTTCTGACAGTTCTTCCATACAAAATCTGTCAGACGTCACTTTTATTCCACGAATAGAAATGTATATTTCGATTGAAAAATTAGCCCTCTTCTTTTTCTTCTTCGTGTCGCTGGCACGACTGTATTTTAAATCTTGTTTTCCCAAAACTTTGCCACTTCCACGGCGTTTTCGGTGGCAGCGCAGAGGTCACTTTGACAGCTGTAAATGAAAAGCTCGTGTAGTTGGAGCACACATATAAATAATACAGTTCATAGTTCACAAAAGCGCTTATAAACTTCAGCAAAATTCACCCTCCTGGACGAAACCGTAATACCAAGGAGCTCATTATCACAGTGTCAAAATGATTACAATTTACACCCTTTCCCACATTGTGTTTCAAGTACCTAACTTGGGTTCCGCATCTTAGAACGAAGAGAATTAATAATATTTTATTGGACCCTTGAACGCTCTATGCTGTTATTTATCGGTGTTTCTCTTTGAATCCCGCTAAAGTTTAATTGGAACGGTTATGTACTTTGAATTGCTCCCTGTTTCCCGAAACGGACTACAATAAAAGTCCTGGCGGGCATAAAAGTACTTAAGTTGGAGAAAAATAACTTACTTTGCCTCCAAGGTCTTTCTTAACGAAGCTGAGGTTGGAAGTTTAACATTTATGAACAGGTTCATAATTGTGGTTGCTGGTTTTATTGACGCAAGGTTAAATGTTAATAGTTAAAACCGGAGTGAGCTGCAGATTTTTTTTTGTTTGATGTAGGTGTTTTTACCGACTTCACAAAAAGGAGGAGGTACTATGTTTGTATGTTTTTTTTTTTTTTTTTGTATGTTTGTTCATCGAATACTCCGCCAATTGTCGACGGATTTTCAAAATTCTTTTTTTGTTCGAAAGTAGATAGTTCTGAGGTGGTCCCACTGTCACCAAGTTAGGATCTGATGATGGGATCTTAGAGAAATCGAAGGCAACCCTCAAATTTTATAGGCTTACTTATTGTTTTTCGCATATTTTATGAAGTATCTTGTGTATTTGCGTATGATTGTCACCATCTCAGGTAGCTGGGCTGATGATGGAAGGTACAACTCCTTAACAGTAAGAAGTTACTCGAAACGGCAAGGACTGTTTTAATAAATTGTTTTGATGTTTGATACAGGTTAACGTTTAATAAACGCCTACATCTACAGGTTATGTTTAACAGCAATGCAAATGCAATACATCAGTGCATGACAATGATGAATAGATCAATACGAATGTCCGACCCTATTGTTGATAGTCACGCACAGGGAGAAATACCGTCTGTTTGTTTGCTAATAACTAAACACATAACACATTATCTGTTAGAAACAAGGTTTTATATGTAAACACATTATGTTTCTTTTATGATTATGTGCGAGGTCAGGAATATATGTAGGTTTAACAGACATTTTGTTTTGTCAGCAGTTTTCTGTAAAATGGAGGCTTAAAAATGATTGCAATATAAGTAACAGATGATTATTATATTATTTTAGGTTCTGTTGAGTTTCCTTTAGTCCATAAGTTTAAAATAATTATGGATTTTCAACTTGATGTCAATATTTGTAATAATTTACCGTTGGTTCGAAATCACAAACTATATTTTACCCGGTCGGGTCAATATGACCCAGGCTGTTTTAATTTATCCGACATTCCCGGGTAAGTCTGATCCACCACACATTTACGAGTAGTGTAACAATCTACCTTTTGTTTATGGGAATTTGTGCGCGTTCAGCGAGGTAGGTTTAACATACAGTTTGTTTTTTCAGTAGTTTTCTGGTGGCTTAAAAATGGTTGATAGTAAAATTGGTAACAGATGACTAGGTACAGTCACGAGCACCAATATGTCAACACTTAGCAACTTTAAATTGCGATTTTTTTACGAAATAACGAATGCAACGTTGAAATACGACACTATACATATACCTATGGATTCGAAAATACTATGTTCCTACTAATATAAAATGTCAGTCAAAAATAAAGGAGAAAATCGCCTTTGAATAAAGCCAAGTGTATACATACATTTGCTCGTGACTGTACATAGTATTTTTGGTCATTTAAGGATTCCTTTGCATACATAAGCATAAAAATTATGGAGTTTAAACTAGGATATGTCAAGATCGAGACCATTGGTTCGAAATCATAACCCTCATTATCCCGGCTGTATGGTTGAGTAAATATGACCCGGGCTGTTTTAATTTATCCGACATTTCTGGATAAGTCTGACCCACAAAACATATGATGTTACAATTCCCCATAGTACTGACGCGAGTTTAGCATAATCCCGAATTTCGCTGATTTGTCTGAAAACTAGTTAGGAGCTACTAAATAAACATTACAACGATATCAAACAGGTTTCTCTAAAATGAATACAGAGTGAGAATCTCTTTGGAAAATAAGGAAAAATGACGCCATGACAGTTTGCGAACGAAACAAAAGGGCGAAAGTGATTGGGGTTTGTTTGTTTATATATTTAGCCATCTGTGAAGATGAGGGAAATATTTTGATACGTATGTTTTGATGTGTAGACGAGTTTTTTTGTTTCTGTAGGTCAAGAGTGTTTTGTTTTGAATAAATCTCGTTTTTACACGCGTAGGAGAGAAGTTTCCTCTCATTTTCTTCGGTGATGTTTTTGCTCGTATTCGGTGAATGTATTCTGGTTTGAATATATTTTTAGGATTCACGTGAAGGTTTTTGTTTTTTTATCTTTTAGATATATTTTTCTATATATTTTATTATATCTTTTATATAACTATGAAACGTGTATCCGGCCACTTTTTGGTTTTTAGGTAATGATATTTGCTACATCAAGCAAAATACTGATTCAGTAACATGTTAGGGTAAAGACTTCTTTTTCTTTCAAATAAGCGAGAAAAAGGAGTGTGGCAAATCGGAGTATTCATTAGGTATTATGTATGTGTTTGGGTTGGCTATCAGTGGCTGAAAAATACTTGACTAATTTTACCCTTAATTAATTTATCCTCACTTAATTTTTTTTGTTTGTGATAAAACATATTCTAACGGTTTGAAGTATCTCCTGCGTGGAATGATACGCACTATCTAACCAGCCAGTGTTCACGTATACCTCTACAAATTAACGTAAAACCACACACTTACCGAAAGCTCATAAACTTACGCACATAATTACACACTTATCTACATAACTTGATGGGGCGTGAACTTTTATAGACGTTTTGACTTTATGGCCTAGCCGTGAACAAATATTTGTATAGCCTGCCAGGATTTTTATGCTAACGACATAGTCATATAGACAAACGAAATAATGGTTATTGTAGCTCGTATTTTGTTATAATATCTACAACGTTATTTTTAGTATATGCGAAACCTGAATATAGTTTGTTCAGAATAAGTAACTGAATCGATTCCAATAATTTTTACCCCATGTATATTTTGTCCCAAAAATATTTAAGAAAGGTTAAAAGTTGGACACCGAGCGACACTAAGTAGGTTATCCAATCTCCGCGCCGAACGGTTAGGTACCTAGTTGTACTTCAATGAGCGCAAGACGGCGTGGCGCGAGCGGCGCGGGTGAGCATGTTTTTGTACGGACAAACAGGTAACTTAAACAAGCTTATAACTTTGTGATTTTTCATGAGACAGTTTTGAAATTTTGTACGTAGATTCTTAACATAAAAATACTAGACACATGTTTCGGGTTTCGCATATACTAAAAATAATGTTATACTTATATCTTTTATAATAATATTTTGTTTATTTAACATAACATAAACACACCGCTACTCTTATAATCCCCGCAGGGTCAGGCAGAGGTACCCATAGTACACCCACATCTTGCTGGTTATGTTTAAGTCCCATGTAATAGGGGGCGTGCTTAAAACAAAAAACACAAATAAGAACTGCAAAAACAAACACAGCCAAACAAACAAATCCAGACTGCGGGCTGCTCCTGGGAAATTCCTGATGGAAAAACCCAATAACACTTTGCTGGAACTGGGGATTGAACCCAGGACCTTATGCTCAGCAGTAGCGCTTGCGACCACTAGACGAACACGAACCAGATAAAATAAAGTTGTAGGTAAATAAGAATGAAAATACACAACACGTCTGAAATGATACATTTGACCTTCGATTAGTCTGATTTAGATTGCTCTGGGCTTACAACATTTCTAGACTTTACTGTAAACCCGTTATCGTCAGCTATTACCCTTAGTCAATCAAATCAGCCTATCTCAGTCCACTGCTGGACATAGGCCTCTCCCTGACTGCGCCACAAGACCCAGTCCTCCGCCTTCCGCATCATGTCTACCCCAGCCACTTTCTTTAGGTCGTCCATCCATCTAGCAGGGGGCGTCCCACACTACGCTTGCCGATACGCGGTCTCCACTCCAAGACTCGGCCATCGGTCCTTCGACAGACATGGCCAGCCCACTGCCACTTCAGTTTGCTTACTCTGCAAGCTATGTCGGTAACTCTTCTTCTTTTCTGGATAATTTCGTTCCTGATTTTATCCTTCAAAGAAACTCCGAGCGTAGCTCGCTCCATAGCGCACTGAGCGACCTTGAATTTATTATTACCCTTAGTAAAGTCAGGAAATTAATTGGTTAGCAAATAGACTGCCAACTTAATGTGCCCGTATATTAAAATCACAACTGTCATTCTTTGACAGTTGTATGAGAGTTCAACACGGTTCATTGACGTAGCGTGACAATTTGATAAACAGATAATTTCCTGGACTACGATCTGATCTTTTAAGCACAATACCAACTGAGACAAAGAAGTCTCCCACACATTACTTTATACGAAAATCTACACATTTCGTTCAAATTATTAGGTAGACTGCCATAGTCCTTAATAACCGTCCATGAAATTATCATTATCATTAAATAAAATGTACCAAAACTAAAATTAACTTTTCATACAAAAATATCCTGAAAATACGAGTGCCTTAATTGAATCCAGCGGCAGTCGTGAGATTAACATAATTAAATTTTTGTCGCCATTCGTCATAATCATTGCCTCGTCTTCAACGAATGTTTACCCCTCGTCGGGTTCCGCTATAATTAGCATTAACTATCATTTTTATAATAATGTTTTTGTAATTAGTGGTTTGAGTATTGTTTTAATTAGATTAGACTAATTAGTGAAGTGGACGCTGAGCTTCCTGTGGTCGGTATAGGTGGGGCGCATTCTCAGAAGTTTATTTTCAATTTTAGCACCTTTTGGACGCTCGTGCATTCATTCCCTAATTGACTACGTGTCTTTTGCATGTGTTCATGCATACAATTCGGACTCTGTGTCTCTTTGCTGAAACACATAAACTTATGCGTGTAGCATAATGTTTACCTGCTAGACAAAGACATTAATATTCAGGAAACTGCACTTGCATTTTAATTCAGTTGTGTTTGCACTGACTGGCCAGGTATACTTCCTTTGGCATCGTTTGTCGGATCTTGGCTAGTGCCTTATAATATTCGGATATTTTTTTTTCTACATAGCCTCAATGAAATATTATTTCTCTTTATTTCCTTTCCTTTAGATTTTATTCTTCTTCGTTTAAATACATATTTCTATATCTATCCCTCCTTCCGCATAAATAAAAACCTACGCATACCCAATTAAAATACAACTCAAACAAGTCAGAGTACATTTGCAAATTCACGTTTCCAATTATACGTGTACAAACGTCCTTCTAAAGGCCAGATACTGATGAGCAGATAATGACAAACAAATAATGAGTGAGCTTTATGTCCCAGGGCCACAACCACAGCTACAGAATAGATAGGTACAGAAGGTCTGCTCCATACAACGTTAGAAAACGGACGCACACATAGACATGCGTATATGTACAGCGAGCGCATTCACGACTGTCATTTATTTGAGATCGCCCGCCGTACTTAGGTACGTGTCTGTGTGTATGTGCGCCTGCTTTCGCTCTTAGTATGCAGCAGGCCTTCTGAATTAATATATTCTGTCTTTCCGTACAATCCAATTTTTCTAAAACATACACAAGGTAATCAGTAACGACGTAGTTTCGACGCTAGATCGAAAGTCGTTCGGTGAAATGACAAACATAGAAAATCGAAAATTTTGGACTACTTTTATGTTCGTGAATTATTTATTGACGCGAGTCAATCGATATTGGTTTGACGTTGATTGAGGGCTTTATTGTAATCTTCGTGATAGACTGTTTACGGCGAAGGCCATTCTAAGAACTATTCAGTAAACGGGTGGAAGGATCACTTTTGAAAAAGGGGGACATTTTTGTCCATCTTCATGACATAATTTCCTGATCACATTTTAAAAAACCCACAACTTAGACACTAAATTCATAAACGATTGGCCATTATAAACAGCTTTGGTCTTTGGAACACGTTTTAAAAATATTTCTAGCCAAATGACCTTCATCCATTTCGTGGATAAAAATTTGTTGTTTGTACAGATTTTTATCCACAAAATAAGTTGAGTATATGCTTAAATAAGTTTCTTTCATGTAAAAGTACTAAATCAAAATAGTAATAACCACTCGAGTATTTTTTCACTAGAATTTCATCTGTCCACTAAAGGGGGACAACAGTAACGAAATTTTATGATGTCCCAATGTCCCCGTGACGGGGACACAGATTATGGGGACAACGGGAATACAGGAAAAATACAATGTCTCGACGAACAAAATCGTAGTACTTACGGCACACTAAACTAAAATCGTAGATAATTCGTCCAAACGGTATTCATAGCGTGAAGGCTGAATCGATCCAGGTTTAAACTTAGTGGTGCTCGAATAAGGTTACTGAGTGAATAATATATGTGTATCCCGGCTCTGCCCGGAAGCCACTGTATACGTAATCCTATTTTAGAATGTATCTTCGCAAAACAACTCGCCGGCAAATAAATATTACAGTCGCTCGCGGTCGGTTTTGAGTACCTACCTAATCTGTTTTTGGCAATATACTCGTAACTAAGGTCGAAACCACACAGTTAGGAGCTTTGCTAAAGCCAATATCAGACGTTTCACTCGAGTGAAGGTTAATTTTTGTTTCATTCCACGATCACACGACACCGAAAAAATTATACCTATTCATGTATACATCATACTATGGTCCTTTCATTTCATTTCTCGTTTATTTGGGACATCAATTTATATGTTCTTCACATAATCTGACCAAGATTATGTCTGGACTTAAAAAGAGCTCATTGTGTGTTGTGTTTGTGTGATTGTGTTTGTTTCGGCCCATCTTCTCAGAGTAATCAGATAGGAAACGCCGACCGTCTAGTTTTTAAAAGTTATTAAAAGTGTTTGTGCAAACCTACTTACAGAAATAAAATTATTTATCAAAGATGCTGAGAGCCAAGATCCAAAATCGTTGGATAATTAATTAATTTAATTTATTTTGTGTTCAGACGCTTCACTTAGAGTGAAAGATGTCGAATGAAAGGCAAATATGAACTGTGAGTAGCGCAGTTCGAATAAGTGACAAGTAAGTCTTACAGTGTAGAACTAATCGTCAGTGTGGTCACTGCTACCTACAGCAATGGCTACAATGACGTGGCAATTTGCAAGCGTGTTTCCAGCAAGGCGATTGTTTAACGCGCTAGCTGCGTGTGCGTAGCAAGCACGCCACGTGTTCGCCACGTTTGCATATAGAGGGCTAGCCCAGCGAGTGTACAATATTGTAAAAATGCGCAGACCACGTCGCGAAGTCACGGTTAGCCCGCTTCGAAACCGCCGTGAGCCCGTTCACAAACCGGCTCGCTGGAAACACGCTGGCAAATCGTCAATGAGATAAGATAACGCTCTAAAACCATTTGCTGGTTCGCTAGGAGAATGTCACAACACTCACAACGTAGCACCGCAAAGCAAATACTTGTGTGACTGCGATCTTAGGATTTTGGCTTTTAAAATATTTCAGCGTTTTATTTTCTCGGGTTTATGGAAGCGATTTATGTCACATGTCGTATAGATATAAAGGTTTTAAAAGCGGATGATAAATAAAGGTTATGACGTCATAAAACATTAAGCACTATCATGAGGAAAATAAAATGAATGGCGAAATGGGGTATTAAAATCAATAACATTTTTTTTAGATTAGATTTTCTTAATCTTTTACGATGTCGATTACTGATCGAACCATTTTTTTGTTTGACTTTACGATTATTGATTTTAACCCCTTAATCACCGCTAATGAGACACAATTGTTTTTTTATTGCAATGGGCCGATGATGGACCCGCGCTGGTTTCGAGTGGTTAGTTATGCAGTTAGATTTTAATCAACAAAATACTCCTGAGATACAAACAACGTCAGTTATTACTATTAGTTTCCCATTGTAGAAGAAACTTCTACAGCTACTTATAATAAAGCGACCTAGCGACCGCCCCTGATTCACACGGTTTTTAAGACTGCAAAACATCGAGATTGACCTATTATACGTACGTTTAATATTAACCTTCCGAAATAATTTCTCTAAATAATAGTGAAAACCACAACAAAATCAGTTGCGGAGTGTAAATGAATGAGGCGGTGACACAGACATAATATTATATGAAAAGCGACTAAAACTAGCTTCTGCGACCGCGTCCAATTTATTTTTCTCCCGATCCACTCCGACGCATATCCTGCCGGCGCTATTACTACGTTTTGCGCATAGTGTTCTTTAGCATGCCATTTTTATTTTTCTCGGCCCCTAGCTTTTCTCAAGAATTGGGTTATCAAATACAAAAATAATTTTTATAACTAACAATATGCAAAGATTAGCGCGTCAAACAAACAAAAAAGAAACTGTTCAGCTTTATTAATATAATGTATATAATATATAGATAATATGTATAGGAGGTAATTACATATTGTATAGGTAACCGATAACGTACAAATTCAGCTAATTATTGGTCGGATTAGGTTCACCGGTTAACCGCAACTGATTTCGTGGCTCGAATCGGTTTATCGACATAAGACCAAATCGATATAACTGAATTAATGATGAATGGGCGTTAATGGTGAGATAGTGGAGTTCATTCATAAATTATGATCGAACTTCGTGAACATGAGTTGGTAGTGATTTGTCGTTTTTTACTGATTCCGGGACCGTTGTTGATGCCCATTACAGTAATGATACGTTGAGAACATTTTAAAAGTATAATACTTTGACGATTCATCGAGTTTAAGCAGATGTTTGCGTTTACGACGTAAGTAGGGCATTTCATACAAACTTTCTAGCCCTTGTTTTTTGAAATAAATGAACCGATTTTAATGAAACTTCATACGCATAAGCAGGATACAATTGTATCCTGCTTATGCGTATTAAGTTTCAAGGTCTAAAAAGTTACTTAGGTAAGAACATTTGTGAAATGTCTTATATAAAAAAAGATAACCTGAAATCTCTGTTTCTATGGAAAATTTAAAATCGGTCTGATTTGGCTGTAACACTAACTTTCGAAAATGTTCTTAAGTAACTATTTAGACCTTTGTATTCAGCTTATGCGTATGAAGTTTCATCAAAATCAGTTCATTCATTTCGAAAAACAAGGGCTTGAAAGTTTGTACGAAATGCCGTACGGCGTAAACACTCTTAACAGAAGATAATATCTACTACCTACTTACCATTTTTCGAACAGAGGAAGTGAAGTCACTTGTTTAATTCTGAATTCCTAAATTGATTTTACAATGCCTGTACAAAGAAGGATCACGGACCATACAAAATTAACCCACGTCCTGCAGCAAAGAGTATTATAGAGGTATGAGGAACAGGGTGTAAAGTTCACTCATACTCTATAGAAAAGGGAGGATCCTCCGGCCAGACGGGTGTTGTGTCTGGCGGGCAACTGCCCAATGCTTCATGTCGGGCCGTTGTATCCATGCTAGTTGTGCGGTAAACTCTGCTTGCGCGATGCAGGATTTGCGTGACGTAGTATGACGCGTTGTTCACATGTGGCGTTGTAGATACTGCTTCAGTATTATCTGAAAAAATAAATAAAAATTTGTATAAAAAAATGGCATACTTCCGAACGCCATCCTTACAGTCAGCACATCACAAAATGCTATGAAAATTCATTCAGGGACAGTAATATGTACAAGAAAGCTACAATATTGAAAAATACTTGGCTATCTTGATTTGACTTCAATTATTTTTTTCTCACTTCTTCGATTACCGAACATCGACTAGTGAAAATTAAAACTTGATAGTTGGATCTTAATAACTTGGTAAAGGTCGTAATAAAAATATAAAACCGGCCAAGTGCGAGTCAGTCTCGCACACGACCTACCACAAGGTATAAAACGCCGAAAAAAAAACGTTTCTTTTATACCACTTTAAATTTTAGCTTTATTTTATTTTTATCATTTGTTGTTACAGCGACAACAGAAATACATCATCTGTGAAAATTTCAACTGTCTAGCTATCACGGTTCATGAGATACAGCCTGGTGACAGACAGACAGACAGACGGACAGTGGAGTAGTAATAGGGTCCCGTTTTTACCCTTTGGGTACGAAACCCTAAAAAGGATCCAATAATCCAACAGAACAGAATTACTAGATCGTTATCTGATCAAATGTAACCATTCCCCTTCATAACAATACAAATCCTAAAATATTTCCCCTTTACTTATCTAAAGGTTGCTAAAAATGTAGGGTAAAACAGTCGCTAATCATTACTTAACTTTAAGCAACGTTTATAAATAAACCCCTGCCAGTCTTATACTATTTAGTCACGCTACTACTTAGCTAAGCTAAGCCCCTTTAAGCCACAATCTTAATCCGAACTACAAACAGTAAGTCAAGCAGTTATTGAAATATTTGCCTTACTGTGTAACAGTAACTATTGTCTAATGCCGCCTTAAGCTAATATTACTGGCAACATTTATGTCGCAAGTTACAATACTGTTTTGCTAGTTTAATCAGTATCGGTATAGAACAGTGCAGTGTTGACAAATACCCGAATTGAGCTATTTGTAGGTACTTTGTGCGAAAGCTTTATCTGATTAGAGGCAAGGATCAAAGTGTTGTTTGTTGAATTTTATCTTTTGTGTGCATTATTTCAATAAATTAAAACACACGGATAGAATTTAAACTAAGGATCATGGGTATGGCATTTTCAAAATGCAATCGCAAAACATGTTTTTATTTTGTCTGAAGAAAAGTAAAGGACTAAACATGACAACGTAGTAGAATATAATAAACCCACTGATTATAATGAACCAAAACTTGTAAAAAAATATTTTTTTGAATATTATATTCAAAAATTTACAATATTCAAAAATATACCAGCACCTTAGCATTAATTATAATTTACTGCACGACACAAAATAATGAAGTCACAAACAATAATTGAGTACACAATAATAAATCAAACCACACAATGTAAAAAGAGGCGAGATAAATCCTCATAGATTATTCAAAACCAAGAGAACAATACTGCAGAAATAGAACCCGGAACTCACTACAAATGAAAGAAAACCGTTCAGCTTACCGCCTGTCTTACTGACAGTTAAGGGAAACGGCTGACGTGCCAATGAATTAACGATTCGTAGACATAACCTTTTACTATTTGTATTGTGTGGCCACCTTTGTAAATAGTTAATAATGCCTTCTTTGGATTAGTAGAGCATTTTATTGTACTGTTCGATGTAATGGGCGAAGTATTTTTCGGTATTGCCGTAAACGAAGTGAACAGAACATAAAATAACGTTACGCCTTGTTTTCGAAATTGCTATTCATGCCAGGCTCTATAAGTACTAAAATGTTCATAATGGAAGACATTCACATTTTTTTAAATGACCGATTTCGTTTTAGTAATTACTTGGGACTGTCTTTGACAAACATTCAAAAGTCCTAAACTCAAGGTTTGCCAACGTGCAAAGGAGCTCTGTATTCTATGCGTCAAATTGATAGACCATATTCGCAACACCACACCGCGCTCCAAAACACAGATTAAAGTCATTCACATTTTATTAAAGACCAATTTCGTATGGCAGTGGTAATCTGTATGATTTATGCCTTAATTATATTTTAGTAATTACGTGTGACTTGGTCTTTGACAAACGTTGAAAAGTCTAAACTCAAGGTTTGCCAACGTGCAATGGAGCGCAGTATTCTAGGCGTCAAATTGACAGACCATATTATTATTCGCAACACCACACCGCGCTCCAAAAATAGATTACTGACGTGAAGCCGCTAAGCTGAAGTGGGACTGGGCTGGTCACGTCTGCCGTATGCTCAATGAGTTGTGGGCCAAAATAACCACCACATGGAGCCCTGACACAGGTTGAACTCGTCGCGGCGACCTAGAAGATGGCAGGACGAGCTGGACAAAACAAACGACCAGTGGTCCACTTTAGCCCTGTATCGAAAGAGCTGGAAGTCATGGGGAGAGGACTTTGCCCAGGAGTGGGATGATGCAGGCTAACAGTAACAGTAACGTGTGACTCCCGATATAAGAAAACTGAAACCGATGTTATTTTGTGACCCATCACGCCCTGCTTCCCCGCAGGGTTAAGCAGAGGTGTAGGTACCATAGTACACCCACATTTTGCCAGCTATGTTTAAGTTTCATGTAATAGGGGCGAGCCTATGCGACCATCGGGCACAAATTCCAGACACCGGGGCTGTTACTGAGAAATTCCATATTGAAAAGCACAATAACACTTTGCTCGACCTGGAAATTGAACCTAGAACCACACAACGCTTATTACCATTAAAACGACGAGGCAGTCACTTGTTATAGGCATCAGAAGACCCAAGTTTACATTTTTCATGATATTTGTATACCTAACCTATTTTGGAAACGATAAAGTTATCAATAGTGATCCTTAACACTTCTTTTTTACCGACTTTACAAAAAGGAGGAGGTACTATGTTCGGGTGTTTGTATGTTTTTTTTTTTTTTTTGTATGTTTGTTCATCGAATACGCCGCCAATTGTCGACGGATTTTCAAAATTCTTTTTTTGTTCGAAAGTAGATAGTTCTGAGGTGGTCCCATTGTCACCAAGTTAGGATCTGATGATGGGATCTTAGAGAAATCGAGGGCAACCCTCAAATTTTATAGGCTCACTTATTGTTTTTCGCATATTTTATGAAGTATCTTGTGTATTTGTGTATGGTTGTCACCATCTCAGGTAGCTGGGCTGATGATGGAAGGTACAACTCCTTAACAGTAAGAAGTTACTCGAACAGGCAAGGACTGTTTTAGTAAATTGTTTTGATGTTTGATAGGGCATTTGCCACATTTGGTCTCATGATTATCAAGTCATGACCTGATGCTGCAGTCAGGATAGTCTGCAGAGTACCTAACTCCTCGACAACTAACAGCAGATATATCGTGTTTAGGCTCATTGAAAAGGGCTCGATGTGTGGATAAACGTACTGATACTGAGGAACACCGAAGACCTGATGCTGAAGCCAGGAGCATCAGAAAAAGTACAAACCTTTAAATTACAGCACCGTAGTCGTGTTTGGGCTCATTTTAAACAGGACTAATTTTAAGTTCAATGCAATGTTGACATAAGTCTGGCCTGATGCTGCAGCCAGGATTATCAGCATCTAATCTAAAAACTAATAAAAGGAGAACTCCTCAACAATTAACGTCCCTGCATCGAGAAAAGGAATATTTTATAAAAAGGCGATGGGCAAGTTGACATTAGGCTATTGTAACTTAGATAAATTATAAATAGACCCACTAAAAAGCGAGAAATAAAAACTTTTTAACAAAAAAAAAAACCGACTTCCAAAAAAAACACTACAAACTGAAAAAAAAAACACTACAAACTGAAAAATAACTTTAATTTCGGAAGTCGGTGGCAAAAACTAAAATACTGATCCCTAAGACACCGACTTCCGAAATTAAAGTTATTTTTCAGTTTGTAGTGTTTTTTTTTTTATCATTGAGTTTTCATTCCCATTTGCAGCAGTAGATAATTATTATGATTAGCCCGCACAAGATCACGGTTTCAACTGTTTTTTTTAAGCCATAATCTTAACATGTCTTTTCTTTTTATAATCAGTACTAAACCTTTGCTTCGCAAATCTTCGCTCAGTGATTAACTTCAAAAATGTTTTATACGTCCCACGTTTTTCCGTTTCAGGTCACACGTACGGAATTACGGCCTCTAGATTGTACAATCAAGTTGTGAGGGAACGAATCTATCATTCTCGCCACACATTTTTTATATTGTAATAATGACGGTACGTGTATTGTTACTGGGTCTTTCGGGGAGGGTTTTTGCGTGATGTGGATATACGGAAAAATGGCGATGCTTTTTTGTTTCAGGGGTTCAGCGCATCTACGTTATTTCGTCTTGTACAAACACGTTGTGGTCTAGCGATTATTATGAAACAAGTTTTTGACATTGATTGTTGCTGAGCCGATATTGCGACTTGATTTGCTTCAGCTCGAAGCAAATCAAGTCGCAATATCGGCTCAGCAACAATCAATGTCAAAAACTTGTCAAAAATGTAGGGTAATTAGAGGTATTTTTGACAGATTAAGACTGACTGACTGTCTGATCAGACTGTGAACGTTCTTAAAATAACGAGAATTGCCTGGCTTTCGTGACCATTTATGGTTTTAATTTGTACCACATTGGTTCTTCTATACAAATAGACATCCATCATTAGAAGTAGGTACAGACGCGCGAAGCTACTCGAATCTGTAAAATTTTCCCAATCAAATTTGAACCTTATGCTTTAGCGATAAAGTTGAAAATCTATTAAGATATTTGACAGATTTGTAGTAGCTTGATGTGCTGGCATCTGAACGTAAGTAATTTTCAAACAAATTCTGACATCACTGTTAAGAGAAAAGCAATAAAATGGATCCTCAAAAATACCTAAGATACAATTTTACAAGTCAAAAGTTTGAAAGCTGCTAGAATCATATTTAATTTAGACTATCAATAAGAGCTAAAAAGTCTCGCAATTTATCACTCTGTACGGGGGTCCTAAAAAGGCCACTATGGCAGAATCATAAAAGGATAGCATAATGGACAGTTAACCGTGTTGTTAATCGTATCAAATCCCATTATTGAAGCAATTTTCAGTTATTTTTTTTTTGTCTGTGCTAAAATACCAATCAATCCGATCCAAATTCAATGCCAATCTCTTTGATTATACCTACGTAGTGCAGCGAAAAAAAGAAAAACACGGACTGTCTTCGCTGTATTACGATTCATAATGTTATCCTTGATTCTCCAAAGTGGCCTTTTTATGCCCCCTGGCAGAAATCCCAATCGACAGTCATTTGTTTTGATAGTCCTAAGATCTCCTACGACAATATTCTTCTGTTACTATATATAACCACGGATATCTATGGTTACTATCTAACTATTTGTTGTAACGTACTACGATGTTATTCCTCCCCAAATCGATAGCAAACCTTCCATGCTTCTATAAATAGGAATAAAACCGTTTATTTATTTCTCACAGCCGGGCTAGACTCCGTTTGTAGGCTGCAAATAAATCTGACACTATCTTAGTAAGGCCTAGAGCTCCAGTAATTTAGTTACGATACTGTATGTAGCAACAAATAAGGGGGATTGTGTTTCGTAACTTGTTTATGTTACTTGTTATCTTTCGTGATCAGTTTGTTAAGCCTGAGTAGAGACTTAAGCCGTGTCTGTGGAAAATCTTTGTCTGACCATTTTCTATTATTGGGCTTAAGCAAATGACTTATTTTAAGGAGATCGCTTAATATCTGCTGCATGCTTAAATACAGTAGACAAATTCTAAAGTCACCAATCTGTTATTTTTCTTTGGCTTTCGTATCAGCATAAACGTATGAAAATATCTTGGTCCTCATGTCTTGCCTATTGGCTTGGTTAGTCAGAAAGATGGTAGCTTTAATAAGAGGTAATTTTAAAGCAATCTGTTGGGCATGCACGGTGATAATGGTGCCGATTCTGTTGTTCACAAACTAAACTAAATTTAAGTTCAGTGCATCTATTTCTAGATAGATCTAGATAGATCTATAAATCGTTTATTTGGTGTACAAAAAAGAAATAGCACTAAACATAAAAACACAGTCATTTAAATGTTAACAAATTACATGGATGATAATTACATTATTTGATTGGACTACTAAAATGTTTTTGCCATAGTTCGATTCAGTAAAACAAATAAAAATAAACACACAATTTAAATCAAAATATTTGCACAGTTGGTTAAAGGATTTAATTTTATTGTCATGATAACAGTATTACTGATTAATCTATTCGTGTCCCGTCAGACCGCGAGTCTGCATGCTGATTGTGATTACGTATGTACACATCCGGATGTCATTTTGAGCTCAAAACGTTTGCTAGTCTGTATTTAATTAAACCATATTTTGCAGCTGAATAATTTAAATCATTAATTTTAATGATATTTAGTTATGGTTGGTTTGTGGCGGCATTTATATCGCCACAAGCAAACTTCGCATCACACTGACGTCACACAAACATCCTGCATCACGCAAGTGAAGTTTACCGTGTGACTGGCTTATATACAACGGGGTCCCTGGGTAGAGGCCTTAATTTATTGAGGCTCCCACAGGCAAGACCGGTTAAGCAGACGACAACCTCTTA
Source organism: Oligia latruncula (assembly GCA_948474745.1). Taxonomy (NCBI): domain Eukaryota; kingdom Metazoa; phylum Arthropoda; class Insecta; order Lepidoptera; family Noctuidae; genus Oligia; species Oligia latruncula. The sequence continues at coordinate 12,294,323 of OX419699.1, forward strand.
GGTTGGCCTGATAGATGTCATTCCCAATAGACACAACACCCGTCTGCTCAGAGGATCGTCCCTTGTCTATGGAGGATGAGTTCTCATGCCTCTATAGGCGGTTTGGTTAGGTACAGTCACGAGCACTAATATGCACTTGGCCACTTACAATTGCGATTTTTCGTGAAATAACGAATGCAACATTGAAATACAACACTTTACACAGACCTATGGGTTTGAAAATACTTTGTTCGTAATAACATAAAATTTCATTTAAAAATAAAGGAGAAAATCGACTTTGAATAAAGCCACGTGTATACATACTTTTGCTCGTGACTGTACTGCGGTCAATATAATAACTAAGCACCGATTATAATGTACAGTCACCTGCAAAAGTCCATGGGTACCCTAATGTCTATTTTCCTGTGAACGTTTGAAGTTCAAGTGTGAATATCAATTTATTAATAGGTAGGTACCTACCTATTAATAAATTAATATTCAATTTTAACATAATAGGTTAATAATTAGGAACAATTTTCTTTAAAAGAAACTATTAATTATAAATTGTTTGAATGTTTGAAGAGACAAAAAGAACACCGTCATTTCTTGATTCATAGGATTTTGAATCTGAGCTGCCCATTCATTTTTGCAGCCGACCGTACACTTAGCTAATCTTATAGATAGCAATAGTAGGTTCTATTGCTCTCTTTTGCTTGCAGAGAAAATAAGAAAGGGAAGCTAGATAAAAGAGAGGGACAAAGAAAAAAAAAGAGATAAATTGAATACTTCAAAATATTCCTCAGGAAATTTTTTCCCGTCGGATAGCTCTAAACTATTTCGGTCTCTTTATTTCTTGTCGACCGTTTAAGAATTAGATAGCAAGGTCAATTCGTGAAGCTCATGAAATCGTATAAAACCCCAAATGTGTTAGAATATATACATCACCATTATTCTGTTTTATGTTTCCACTAGCTGCGCCCCGCGGTTTAACCCGCGTAAATGTCGATCCCGTGGGAATATCGGGATAAAAATAAGCCTATATGTTAATCCAGGGTGTCAGCTACCTACATACAAAGTTGTATCAAAATTGGTCCAGCCGTTTGAGCAAGGACAAGTAACAAACATATAAACACACACACACACCCCCACAAACTTTCGCCTTTATAATATTAGTGTGATATGAAATGAAATGAAATGAAATGATTTTTATTTTGTAAGTAGGTTTGTACAAACACTTTTGCCCATGCATCATGCAAAACGACGTAATATATTGGTGTACATGCGAAAAGCTTCAATCTACAGGAAAAAAATTCTATCTCTACTTATATATTTTTCATTCTGCACGCACTCGAATAAATTAACAATAACATGGCAATTGTCCTTTTCCCCCATTCTTTAAGAAAATCTCAGCAACATAAATGTTCGAATTCTTTTATTTTTTCCTCTATTGTAATACTCACTGATCATTTCAATCTTTTACTCGTTCTTTTACAATTTTTCCCTATTTCTTTTGACTTTAATTTTATAAAAACCTTCGTCAAAGAAAAATTTCGGAACCATCACAGTGTGAAATAAAAATTGGTTGTTCAACGAAGCTGGGCGAAATCTTTAATTTGAAAAGAAATGACAGGAAAATATAAGCTTTAAACGAATTTGAAATGGAGCATAATGGTCGAGAAACAGCCTTATTTATGAGAAAAAAGTTTATTAAGAACTTATGTGGTGTTTGGGATTAAAATACTAAGTATATCCTCCTCATACCGTTCAGCCATATTGGTAAGTTAAGATAAGATAAGATTCATTTATTTGCAAAAACATGTGTAGATAATATACATGTTTTTGCAAATAAATGAATCTGGTTCTCCCAGACTACTTCGTTCTCTCAATCACTCAGTCCTTCACTTACATTCCATTCGTTCTACTCTTTCTGACATTCATTCTCATAATATTATTGTTTGGATTTTGCAAGGTCCTAACTTCGTCTTGCCTTTACCTGGCTTTACCAAAAACCGAATATAATATCACAAAATTTGGTGTATTTCTTTTCCTGTTATATCACTTCTTCATACCTGTAAAAATACAAATAATACAAATACAACTTGATTTTAATGCCTTACGCGAGTAACTGGGTCAAGTGGACTCGCCCGACGCATATTTAATCATACTAACTTCAAGGGTAAGCTGGGGACCCTAACTAATTACTTTCCTTACTTAGTAGGCAAATCTACAAAGGCACCGTGCCTCATACTTTGCCGATTAGCACGCTAATTATTTATTAATCTTTGCTTAAATTAATTACAGATGCTAATCTGCGAAAGAGGCTTTTTCACTGCTGGTGTTTGCGTAAAAAGTTACAAAAATTACTTAAAGCTACGAAATTGGGATAAAAATTGACCAAATAGGTACAGTTAAAAAAGTCACTATTTTATTTACGTTATTAGTTAAAAAAAAATATTATTTTTCAAATTAAACTCACCAAATTACACAAATTATCCTTTGATTTGCGAAACATATCTATTGCTTAAAACACCATTTGAAAAACGGTTGTGAAAAGATATATTCATGTTAATATATATACCCATTGCCTGTAACGGAACCTCGTCTACTTATCTTAATATCTACCTGAGTCTTTGCCAATATGGGCGGGGATTTTAACACCTGATAAACTATGATATCTACCCTTCTATTCCTAGAACACATTGCAGAAATAAATTCCTCTACATACCTTCAGAAACATAGAAATAACTAAAGCAGCTATGTAACTTTACCCGCATAATCAGTTAGAGATAGCAAAGCTTTATCAATATCGAAGTTACCCTTGACCCCCGAGATCTTGAATCCGAATTCTGTAACTATGCTTCCATATTGATTTTAAACTATCAGTTCTGAATTTAATCTTGAGACGGATTCAGCTTTGAAACGAGATGGAAGGCTGATTTTACAATTTTTCGTTCTTGACTCACGAAAAAATAAAAATTCAAAACATTGTCATTATCAAATAAAATCAATTTTCTCATGAAACATATAGATTGAATAATGTTATGTGAATCAAAGAATAACCCCACCTGCACCCAGACCTCAGGACACACCTTTGTCGTGTGTCTAGGAGTCCCTACTCCTAATATGGGGTCCAGGGCATTTGTGGCCATTTGTAAAAATCAAGCATCTACGCCTCCTATATACAGGGTTATTGGTAAAACAACCTCTTAAGAGGTCCTTGTACTCATCATTATGAACAACTTTTACTATGAGACCAAACCTGAAATCGTGAAAAAAAAATCATCTGTTCCCTACATTTTGATGAGTTATACGAACATAAATGTAGGGAACGGCAGATTTTTTTTTTCGCGATTTCAGATTTGGTCCCATAGTAATAGTTGTTCAACATGGTTGACTTGCGAGTCACCTTGACTGTGTTTACGGTGGTCACTGTTGTGCCGTCTCTCATGGGATGTCACAACGGCGACTAACCGTTATTTCTTGTGTTTTTTAGTGTCTGTCACTAACGTAGTGGTAAGTTTTACTGACAATCTTGTTTTAGTTCGAGTCTTGGTCACTTTAATAAAGAAAATTTATATTCTATTCGACAAAAAGGCTTGGGATTGAGCTGCTCCAATAGGTTTAGAATGTTGTTTTTATTTTTCTAATTTACACTTTAATAATTTTCTTCTTTTTTTTTTTTTAAGTATCTATTTACTTAAATAATGACATGTACATTTACTGTATAAAGTATTATATGATTTTAATTATTGTGAATGTGAGGACTATGTGGGTCATTTTTTTATTTTTTTTGTTTTTTTCTCTCTTCGTTTTAATCATGATCTGGCAGTTTGAGTAGTTTATGCGGCCTACCCAAATGTCCTGTCTTTGGTATTGTTCGTCGAATCGTTGAGCTCCTTAAGTTCTGAGTTGAGCTGCACGGTTACTGACAAATGCGTGCACTGACTGGACAGGTCCGCTCAATCTGTGTGGTTCTTTCCTCAAAAGACCATTTCAGACACTAATCTACATGGTCCTCAAAGATTATGTCCGGATTTTTTATATACACATTGACATTGATGAATTTTATTTAGACAATGACATGAATATTTACTTTGTAAGTAATTTATATTATTATTATTTTTTTTTTCTTTATTATTGTGAATGTGAGGACTATGTGGGTCATTTCTTTTTTTCCTTCTTAGTTTTAATCATGATCTGGCAGTTTGAGTAGTTTATGCGGCCTACCCAAATGTCCTGTCTTTGGTATTGTTCGTCGAATCGTTGAGCTCCTCAAGTTCTGAGTTGAGCTGCACGATTTTTGACAAATGCGTGCACTGATTGGACAGGTCTGCTCAATCTGTGTGGTTCTTTCCTCAAAAGACCATTTCAGAGACCAATCTACATGGTCTTCACACGATCTGACCAAGATTTTGTCTGGACTTTAAAAGAGACTGTGACTTCTGAGTTTGTTTCGGCCTTTCTTCTCAGAATAGTCAGTTAGGAAACGCCGACCTCATCTAGTTTAAAAAAAATATGATTGACGTGTAAAAGTGTTTGTACAAACCTACTTACAGAAATAAAAATCATTTAATCATCATTTAATCATCATTTAATCATATAATGATAAATACAGACGCCAGCACATCAAGCTAAGCGTCAATTTTTCCCAATCAACTTTGAACCTTAAGCTTCAGTGATAAAGTTGAAAATCTATTAAAGAAATTTGACAGATTTGTAGTAGCTTGATGTGCTGGCGTCTGTACAATGACCCCTGAAGAGGTTATCCATTAATTACCTTTACCGGACACCCTGTATCAGGCTCAGGTTTTTTTTTATATTGTACCGTGTTTTTTCTGAACTGAATATAGTTTTTATTATTGTTATTTCAGCCGAAAGACCACTAAGGCCCGTAATCCACACACAGAAAAATGTTACATCTCCTCTCCTCTCCCCTTTAGGGGATTACAGGCCTAGCTGTTGACGAACGTGTGGACTGTATTAGGGCGTTAAGAAATGAGTAGATGGTGGTTGCGATGTTACAATAGTTTTTAATAATTTTATATTTTTACAATGTAATGACAAACACAGCGGTAGACAGGTCTTGACAATCATAGACAAGCAAAGAGAATATAAAAAGGTAGATATCAAAAATGGAACGTGGTTCCAGCCAGTCGCCAACAATAACCTAATAAATAATTTCCTCTTTCCAATATCAACTTCAAACAAACTAATACATTGATACCCATCCCTATTATCGGTAATTACGTCCACAGTATAAAGTTTCACGGTTAAGTGTCAAGAATTGGGTCGAGCATAAACCGACTAAGAGGGTTTCGACACGTTTTTAGTGCTGTGCTCTTCAGAAACCGTAACACTTGTGGTGGAGATCTTATTAACACTTGTTTGCACTTCACTTTTGTGTGGCGGATAATGTTTTTTTGTGAACAAATGACAGTTTGGTTTCTGAGAATTCTTACTAAATTAATTATGTTTCCGTCAAAATTGTGCGTTAGTATTGTGGACATTTTTTGTCTGTGAATGTTTAATGTACAGTCACGAGCACTAATATGTCAACAGTTGGCAACTTTCAATTGCGATTTTTTCACGAAATAACGAATGCAAAGTTGAAATACGACACTTTACATAAACCTATAGGTTCGGAAATACTACGTTTGTAATAACATAAAATTTCATTCAAAAATAAAGGAGAAAATCGCCTTTGAATAAAGCCAAGTGTATACATACTTATGCTCGTGACTGTACAGACGCCAGCACGTCAAGCTACCCGAAACTGTCAAATTTTCCCAATCAAACCTTGAACCTTATACTGTAGCGATAAAGTTGAAAATCTATTAAAAAAAATTGACAGATTGTAGTAGCTTGATGTGCTGCCGTCTGTACACTAAGTAGATATTTGTATAACCAGTCTTTAATTATCCCACAGCTGGGACACAGGTTTCCTCTCGGTGAAAGGGAGTAGGCCGTGATAAATCACGGGGGCCCAGTGCGGGTTGGTAGATATCGCATGTCTTCGAATTTTTGGTTCTAGAACACACATATGCCGGTTTCCTCATGGTCTATAAGAAGTATTCCCACAAATAAGGTATTCTGAGTGTTTTCCAATAGAGATTGATTTCGACGATCCATTATTTTATCGGACAGTTTACGGTATTTGATGGCACCTATTACTGTCGTATGTATGATGAATTCTAGCTTACGATTATTTTATCAAGACAAGATGTTACCTACATTTTAATCTGTATCACTAACAATTAGTGTTAGTGTAATTTGAAGTAAAAACTTTTTACTGAAAATTATTCAGTCTCAAACAAGGTGAAAGAATTTTCAAAGGGAGCTTAATGATAGGTACTGCGTAGGTAGGTACTGAAATTTTAGTTCTTCATTATCTAAAATACACTATTAGTTAAAATTTGTTTCCAATTGAAACGGGATTAAACAAATTTATTCCCATTTACGTCGTCATTATCGCGAATAGGATCTTAAAATCGGAGAATTACGTTGTCCTACCCTCGTAATTAGGCAGAAATTGAGATCCTTTATGATCTAATCCAAGCGATTTAAACAAGATAATCAAGGGTTCTTTTGAGTAAAGATGGGGGATTATGAGTAAATTATTACTTAAATATAGAGGTACAGACGCCAGCACATCAACCTACCCGAAACTTTAAAAAAATTCCAATCAACTTTGAACCTTATGCTTTAGCGATAAAGTTGCAAATCTATTAAAGAAATTTGACAGATTGTAGTAGCTTGATGTGCTGGTCTGTAGATAAATCAGCTTGGTTTTTGCCACGGAGAGTACGGTGTCGCCTCGGTCAACACTTTCTATACAAACCACGCGTGTCACCGTTTACTTGCACAATGACACAAATGACGTACGTACTCTACGTTTGCGATTTATTTACCAAATATGTAAACAAATATGAGTTATTGGAAAAATAACTTTAATACCTACTCAATAAAGTTTAGTTTATTTAGGCTACAACTTCAAACATTTTTATAACTTTTTTAATAGTATTAGTCACTCTGAAATCAACCTAATTACCACTTAACTTATCAGTTGGAAACATGTATTTGAATAGACGATAGGTTTAGAAACTAAAGGCCGACCGGCGGTGTATGTCGTGCTCTGTGGTGTTTGCCCATGTGCCCACATGGGTATCTATAAGATGCTACAGCTGCTTTAAGCGATGGAAAAGGGCAGAAATAGGTTGAATTGTTGTAACTCGGAAAGCACGTTATGCCGTTGGTCCCGGCTGTCATTTGTAGATCTTTGACAGTCGTTACGGGCAGTGTTCGAGCCAAACGCCTGCTCGATTAGAATGAGCAAATCAACGTTCTGCTACTATAGTTCGTAATTAGATGTAAGGCATATGTATGTAAATGTACTCGTTTTTTTCTTCCATCTTTGTTCGTCTTCAACGCAATACATGTTTGACTATTTATCAGCAATTTGGAGTTTCTTTGATACAATCACCTAAAATTCCCCAACATTTTGGTCCATTACCGAGCCGGATTGGTAATCACAAGAAGATTTGCTAAAAATCAGTGGATTTGATATTATTATCGTGGAGTTTTGCCGAAGAGGTTATACGCCGGCAATGTGACTGTGAAAAAAGGACGTCAAGCTAATTTACGGTGTTAAGAATATTATAGTTAAAATATCATCACCCAACACTCGTTCAGGTAGTATTTAACCATAATTAAGGATTTAAAAGGTTAGTGTTTCATTTACTTAAATACCTAAATTGTTAAAATTAAAATATTTACCTATTTGCATTGTGAATAGTTTCTAGTAAGTTCATATCATTTATTTGATTATACTTATTTGCAAATACGATTATACGTTCTTTTAGTTAAAAGTTCAGTAGATATTTTGCTACATTTATAATTGTATAGCAGTATTTTAGTTAACTATTCTTAGGTGCATAATGTTGGTGTTAGATAGATTTTACAAGTTTTAATTAGTCTTTATTCAGTTAATTAACCCGTATTAGTCAATTTAATTAATTATTTGTTAGAGTATTGCGTTAAAGTTCAACGTTAGGTAATTAAGTGTTCAAGTTTTGAGGATTTATGTAGCTTAAATAAAAGTCGAAACTTAAAAATCTCATTTTGTATTCACATATTTACAACAGGTAATTGTCACTATTTCATCCTTGCTTAAATTGTTTATCATAGTAGTAATACGTAGGTAGGTACCATAAATTAAGTTAAGTATTGTCTAAAATATACCTAAGTTATTATTATATAAATTTCAGGTTGACTACATTCGATTCCCAGTATGTCCGAAGAAAGAGAACTTGTTAAAAAACGAGGAAGCTTCAAAGGACGCTTAACTGCATTCATCAATTACCTTGATGCGTCCAGTGACAAGGAGTTAACTAGTTGTGAGGTCAAGGAATTGCAGTTACGAATAGGAAAAATCGAGTCGTTGTATGGGCAATACGATGAGGTACAGTTGCGATTAGAATGTCTGGTAGAAGATGCTAAAGCTCAAGTCACAGAGCGTACTGAATTTGAGTCACAATACTACAAAGCACTGTCTAGGTCACAGGAGTTGTTATGTAAGTATAACAATGATAATGAGTCGATGAGTAGTGAAAAATGTACCCGTATCAGTCAACGTAAGCCTGTTAAGTTGCCCACGATACAGTTACCTAAATTCAATGGGAGTTTTAGCAATTGGTTGGAGTTTCGTGACACTTTTACTAGCCTCATTCACTGTAACGATGAAATCGATCAGGTAAACAAATTCCATTATTTGCGAGCGTCCCTGGAAGGATCTGCTGCTGTTGTAATCCAGGCGATTGAGTTTTCCGCAAGCAATTATGATACAGCTTGGAAGCTCATTTGTGATCGTTTCGATAACAAAAGGTTGTTAGTACAAAATCATGTGTCATCCTTATTTAACTTGAATGCTATTGCAAAGGAGTCCTCTGTTGCGTTGAAAGGATTGATTGACCAACTTAATAAAAATCTCCGTGCGTTGGAATCGTTAGATGAGCCCATCAAGTATTGGGACACTTTATTAATATTCATTGTAACTAGGAAACTAGATCAGTTAACTTATCGTGAGTGGGAGGAGCACAAAGGTCGCATAGACAAAGACAGCACTATAACATTTGCTGCATTTATTCAGTTCATTCGTTTTCGCGCTGACTTATTAGAAACGTTAGAAACAGCACGAAATAGCAGTAATCCCACTCCCGCTAAGCCTAGTTCACATTCTAATAAGATTAAATCTATGGTTGCATCACAGGATTCCAGCACTGAATTAAATAAGTTGTGCCCGCACTGTAAAGCTGATCACGTTTTAAGTAATTGTTCACAATTCCTTGCACTTAGTATAGACGCCCGACTCAAATTAATACCTAACTATAAAGTATGTTATAACTGTTTTCGTGCAGGTCACTTTGCTAACCGATGCAAAAAGCCAGGATGCAAGATATGTAAGCGCCGCCATAACACTTTGATTCATTCGTCGGAGATTAAAGGTACGGCGAATTCTTGCAATAATGACAACAAATCACACGGTAGCTCGTCCCATTCCGTATCAACGTCATTACCCACTGACGCCGTGGCTAGCACTACTGATGCGAGTGCAAATAATTTAACTTTGTCTGCGGATTGCTCGTTAAGTGGTGAGCGTAAACAACGCGCTGTGTTATTGTCCACCGCTCTTATCAAGTTATGTGATCACAATGATCGTGAGCACATAGTGCGAGCCATGCTTGATAGTGGTAGTACATCGTGTTTTATGACGGAACGATTATGTACACGGCTTAACTTAAATACTAGTCAGATAAATGGTTCGGTCTATGGCATTAATAACGTAAGTTCTCGTGTAGGCAAAACATGTCATGTAAAAATGACGTCATTAGACAATAGTTATGCTGCTAAGTTTTATTGTTTTGTTTTGCCATCATTGACGACTGTTGTGCCCAGTCGTAAAGTCGACATTTCAGATCTGAATATTCCAGATAATATATGTTTAGCTGACCCCACCTTTTACATGCCTTCAGAAGTAGATGTCTTAATAGGAGCGGATCTCTTCTGGGACTTGGTTGGCTCACAGAGAATTCGACTAGGAGTAGGTAAGCCAGTGTTGTGTGAAACGTTGTTAGGCTGGATTGTTTCTGGCCCTGTTACCTATAATAATGGTAAATTAATTTCAAATGACATTTCATGCAATTTAACTCAAACTGATTCCCCTAGTGACGGTGAATTAAATAGGATTCGCACCGATTTAGAAAAATTCTGGAATCTAGAAGAGATTAATTCACCATCCTCACATTATTTACCCGAGGAGAAGTTGTGTGAGGAGCATTTTGTTAAGAATACGACACGTTTAGAAACCGGTCATTTTTGTGTTCGTATTCCTGTTAAGCAAAATCCTGCTATATTAGGTGAATCTTTCCAAAGGGCTTCTAAGTGTCTATATTCCCTAGAACGCAGACTGAAGTTCAAGCCTGAGTTCGGTAAGTTATATCGTGACTTCATGTCTGAATATGAGACTTTAGGACATATGACCGAAAAAAAGGATAATGACAGTCCCAGTGGATATTTCATACCACACCACGGGGTACTGCGCGAATGTAGCACAACTACCAAGCTCCGTGTAGTTTTTAATGCAAGCTGTGCTACTTCTTCAGGAGTATCTTTTAATGACGTGCAGATGGTAGGTCCTACAGTGCAGGACGACCTTGTAGCTATACTTCTTCGGTTTCGACAACACAAGTTCGTCTTGTCAGCTGATGTTGCGAAGATGTATAGATGTATATACGTCCACCCATCTGATAGGTACTTGCAACAGGTTCTGTGGCGTGACAATGCATGCGATCCTGTCAAGGTTTATAAATTGAATACCGTCACGTATGGTACGGCTAGTGCACCATTTCTTGCTACACGTTGTCTCAAGCAAATAGGGCTGGACTATCAAACCAATGACAATAAGATCACTTCGTGTTCTGTGGGTGAGTCATCCTCAGTTTGCAGAGATAGGATTGCTGACGTCATCAAGCATGACTTTTACGTTGATGACCTCTTGACAGGAGCTGATGATTTAAATGAAGTTATGTTTATTCGCACAGAGGTCACCAACGCACTAGCATCTGCCTGCATGCCGCTTAGAAAGTGGAGGTCTAACGTCCCTAACTTAGTTTCCGGAGCTTCTCAGTCGTCATTAGATTTAGATATGAGTTCTAATGAACCCAACAAGTTATTAGGGCTTGACTGGTTTTCTAGTTCCGACGAATTTGGTTTTACAAGTTTATCGTTACCTTCTAAGGATTCTGTTACAAAGCGTGATGTGCTTTCTGCAATAGCACGTATTTTTGACCCCCTAGGACTTTTATCTCCTTGTGTAGTCACAATGAAAATGTTTTTACAACGGATGTGGTTAGACAAGCTCTCGTGGGATGAGCCATTAACCCCGGCACTTAATGCTATTTGGAATGCTATTGTCAAAGCATTGCCGCTTATCAATAATTATCGTGTTCCACGACTCGTTATATGGGTCAATATCAACAAAGTGATTTTTTGTTCAATTTTGGTGGCGAATTTTTTTCTTCAGTTTTCGTGAAAAATAATGACCTGGTATAATAATAGAAAGTCCAAGCTGGAAGGATCTTCAAGAGGTCTGAGAATATCTCGATAACTTTTTGAGATATTTTAGTTCAAAGTCTAATGTGGCCACCAAAATTGAAAATCGCCCACCAAAATCGAAAGTGTCCACCAAAATTGAAAATCAGTGGCACCAAAATTGGATTAGAAGGTGAATCTGAAACAATGTGTAAGGTGGATATCTCGGGAAATATTATTTCAGCCTGTTCGGGATTGCTCTTTATTCTTGCTTTTCTTCTTGACCCCTGTAACACAGGTTTTGCCTAGCACGGGGGTCATTGGTCATTTATTTTGGACCAGGATATTCGCATGCTTAAATTGTCACTCTGTATTTGTGTACTTACCTTTTTATGTCAAATAAAATGTATTATTTCCTTTATTCATTTACATAATCTTATTGTATTTTATTATTTTATTGTATTTTTAAATATTTCTTAAATATAAAATAAGTATAAAAAACATTTAAAATATAAAAAAATAGCGATCCGCCGGTGTCGGGAGCAGGGTCCAAGCTACCGGTGGTTAGGGCTCCAGAGACAGGAACCTCCTCACAATGCGAGCCGTATCGAGGAGTACTGCCTTCTGAATCGGGCCCTTGACCCAACCGCCTAACGAGAGCCTCGATAGATGTTAATCGAGGCTTTCGGCCATCAGTCCATTGGCCGATACGACAATCGGCACAATGATAGCCGAGCTCACATTCCACATGTCAACAACCTCGTGTGCTAAGTCGAAATATTTAATTTGCTTCTCTTTCTCAGCTTTCACGAGGTTCCCGTCACGTGGAATGGTAACATCGACAATCATTATCTCGTCTATCACTACTATATCAGGTTTATTGGCAACAATAGTCCTGTCAGTAATGATAGACCGATCCCAGTACATTTTCAAGAACTGGGTCGGGCACATACTTGTAGTACGGTATCTCAGAATCCACAAGTTTATATTTCAAAGCAAGTTGCTGGTGAATAATCCTAGCTACTTGGTTATGCCTGTGCAAGTACTCGCCGTTAGCCAGACGAGAACAACCAGATATAATATGTCTGATAGACTCACCCGGACAATGGCATGCCCGACACACGTCAACCGTCCCGTCCTTCATAATATGTCTCCGGTAGTTATTCGTTAAGATAACTTCGTCCATAATTGCACAGACAAAACCTTCAGTTTCCCCGAAAAGGTCACCAAAACGTAGCCAGGATACGGACGCTAAGAAGTCTACACCGGGCTCATGAAGAGTCCGATAGAAGCGCCCGTGAAGCTCCTTGCTTTGCCATACCTTCTTGCGGTCATCAGTAGAAAGTACTACAGGTTTGCGCCAGTTCTCTTTAGCCATGGAGAGCGGGGTGATTGTCCCTTGTCCACTGCGACCACATCACGGTGCATACCCACTTCGGCTTTTAAAAAATATTCGCGCCTCCTTCCTCGCGGTTGTGGAGGGTCTTCGCATTTAAAAAGCCTCGACCCCCACACTTCCGCGGGATATACAGTCTCAGCACCGATGATCGTGGGTGATGCATCCGGTTTGCGGTCAGTAGTGTACGGACTCTTCTATCCAGGGCGTCGAGTTCGGTCTGAGTCCATTTGAGTATGCCGAAAGAGTACATCAAAACCGGCATGACCCAACCATTGAAGGCGCGCACCTTATTTCCGCCCGAAAGAAGACTATTTAATACCTTCTTCAGGCGACAAAAGAAGCGCTCCTTCAACGATTGCTTCATGTCAGCATCGTTGATGCCTAACGCTTCCGACATACCCAAATACTTATAGCTTTCGGATGAGGAGAGGGATCTGAGGCTTATGGAATCGGAGAGTTGAATTCCCTCGGATTCCATAATCTCCCCTCGCTTTACATGCATGACTGCATTATTATTATTGTTATTATTTATTATTATTCTTCTTTCTGCCATTCTCTTATTAAGCAGCCTCTCTTCGGTGGTCTGTTTTGACATTCTAAAAAGCAACAAAATAAAAATATAATGATAAGAAACTTGGTCATTAGTAGGTCAAACTAAAACTCAAAGCATTTATTTCAATTAAACCATTAACAGGCACTTTTAAATTGTGAAGGAGTCGGTCAGTCCGAAAATATGAAGCTATTTCTAAAAATATGAAGCTAGGTCCTTATAATAATAGACCACTTAGGTACTGCCAAGTAGGTACATAATATTTATTTATTTGCTAATCAAACTGACTTGCAACTTAAAAACTGGCTTTATAGGTACAAACAATACTTACAGTATATACTTAAAACTTGGTGGCTCGTTTTCAATTTTGGTGGCGTGAAAACGCCACCAAAACCACCAAAATTGAGCCACCAAAATTGAAACCAGATATAAAAAAAATCTTAAAAAATAGGGGTTTTAAGTTACAATTTATTTAATATCACTGATTTATGCGTAACCCAAATCACTACCTATAATGTGTACCTTACTATTAAAACACTATAAAATTAACAGCAAATCGATCCACCAAAAATTGAACAATTCTTGTCCCCCGTGCCACCCAAGATGATACTTACGTTTTTGGCGGAAAATCAGAGCACTAATCACATACCTGTTACGCGCAAGTGCCGGCGCATGGCTGAGAGATGTGAAATAATAAAACGCGATTGATCGCACACGCACGAAACTTCATTTTATAGTATGTTGAATATGTGCCACCAAAATTTTGATTTTTGCTTGGACAAACTTTGATCGAGTATCCTGTGCTTTTAAATTAGATTTTCTAATATAGTTAATTGTTTTAAGATAATGTGTCATAAGTATACACTAACGAACTTGTTTATTTTTTATTGTATAGCAAATTGTTACTTTGGTGAATGCAATTATATCAAAAAATGGAGCTGGGACAAGCCACCTAACTTGAATTACAAGGCGATTTTTTTTTTCCTGATTATTTAAATACACACTTATAAAAAAAAAATGTGGCCCTAATTGAACCAAGTTACGTAGTTCACTATAAAAAAAAATAAGAAACATCCTATCATTTAACACCTCGATTCTCAACGTGGACGCGTAAAATTTGCTGTGGGGATATTCACCCATATGTGATGCGCATACTATACTGGAACTACATGTGTTCACAGACGCATCTGAGCGTGCGTATGGTGCATGCGTCTATGTACGTAGTGCCAATGACCAGGGTGAGTACATGGTTCGTCTGTTAGCCGCTAAAAGTCGAGTGGCACCAATTAAGCCGACCACCATTCCAAGACTGGAATTGTGTGGCGCCGTAGTCGGAGCTCGTTTGTGCGAGAAGGTTGTGAGTTCACTGCGACTAAAGTTTAGTCATGTTTATTGCTGGACTGACTCCACCGTTGTGTTGGGATGGTTGCAGATGTTACCTTCTAAGCTTCAGCCATTTGTGCGTAATCGCGTTGCTGAAGTTTTAGATAAGGCGGGGCACTGTACTTGGCGACACATCCCAACCGCGAAGAACCCTGCAGACCTAATATCTCGTGGCGTGGATATTAGTGTTCTGCAAACTTTGGACTTGTGGTGGAGTGGTCCCAGTTTTTTGAAGCAAGTCCAATCTCACTGGCCGTCTCAACATAAATCGTTAGAGTCAGACGAGCTGCCTGAAACTCGACCTCAAGTTTTATTGAGCGCTAGTGTTAGTGATAACAGTCAATGTCACACATTCATAGATTTTAATCGTTTTTCTAGTTATTTAAGGCTGATCCGTAGTGTAGCAACAGTTTTAAGGTTTATAAAATTGTGTAGAAAAATTCCTTCTATTAGTTTTCTATCACAAGTCGAGTTGCAGGACGCATTAAATATTATTATAATTAAAAGCCAAATTGAGTCTTTTCCCGAGTATGAATTACTCCTAAATAATCAGAAGTTGCCTTATAAAAGCGCCCTTATAAAATTTAACGTATTTTTAGATAATAATAAAATAATGCGTGTCGGAGGACGCTTAGCAAATTCAACTTTTTCTTTTGATAAAAAGCACCCTATTCTTTTACAGTCCACTCACAAATTTACGAAGTTACTATTCGACTTTGAACATGTAAAGTTGATGCATGCAGGCCCTCAGTTATTGCTGGCTTCGATTAGGGATTCATACTGGCCAATAGGCGGACGAAGCTTAGCAAAGAGTTGTTATCGTAATTGCGTGCGTTGTTGTCGCATGTCGGGTAGAACAGTTACTCCTGTGATGGGTAATTTGCCACAGCAGCGTCTCCTTCCAGGTGGTTATCCTTTTGACAGCACTGGTGTGGACTATGCTGGTCCCATCATGGCCGCTAGTAGGCAAGGTCGGGGATGTAGGCTGGTAAAAGTGTACATAGCCATCTTTGTGTGCTTCACCACCAAGGCTGTTCACTTAGAGCTGGTGAGTGATTTAACCAGCAATAAGTATTTACTAGCTTTATCTAGATTTATCTCGCGACGGGGAAAACCTAGTGACATCTACTCCGACAACGGTACCTCTTTCGTCGGTGCGTGCAACGAACTTTCGAAGTTCCTTAAATCTAATTGCAATTCCTTGGGCGAACAATTAGCTAATGACGGAATTAAATTTCATTTTATACCCGCGTACACTCCTCATTTTGGCGGACTCTGGGAGGCGGGTGTTAAGTCAACAAAATATCATCTCAGGCGAGTGTTGGGAAATTGTAAATTAACATTTGAAGAGCTTAACACCACATTAGTCCAGATTGAGGCGATATTGAATTCACGTCCACTGACGCCGCTGTCATCCGATCCAGCGGACTGCACACCACTGACTCCGGGTCATTTTCTTGTTGGCCGGCCGCTGACGTCACTTCCGCAGCAAGATCTACAGAACCACTCCACTGCTTCATTGTCTCGTTTCCAACGGATCGAGCAGCTACGCCAGCATTTTTGGGCTCGTTGGAGTAAAGAGTTTGTGTCTGAGCTGCAGCAAAGAACCAAGTGGCATACCTGCAAAGACACGCTAAAGTTGGGTTCTTTGGTCATCATAAAGGAGGACCACCTTCCTCCACTTAAATGGAGATTGGGAAGAGTCGTCGCCGTCCATCCAGGGTCAGATGGAATTGTTCGTGTGGCAGACGTCAAAACATCCGCTGGAGTCGTCAGAAGAGCCTTTAATAGGATTTGCCCACTGCCCGTTGATTCTGCGTCTGGTTGAAAGCGGTTCTGCTGCTTCCAACGTCTGGGGGCATGTTCGAGCCAAACGCCTGCTCGATTAGAATGAGCAAATCAACGTTCTGCTACTATAGTTCGTAATTAGATGTAAGGCATATGTATGTAAATGTACTCGTTTTTTTCTTCCATCTTTGTTCGTCTTCAACGCAATACATGTTTGACTATTTATCAGCAATTTGGAGTTTCTTTGATACAATCACCTAAAATTCCCCAACAGGCAGTCAGAAGCCCGAAAGTCTGACAACCAGTCTTACCAAGGGATATCGTGTTACCTAGTAACTGGGTTGTGGCGGTACGATAGGCAGTAGCTCGATGTAAAATACTGGTATTTAGCTGCGTACGGTTAGACTGCAAGCCGACCCTAACGTTGCTGAGAAAAGGTTAAGCAGATGACGACGATATAAAAACTAGCAGAATAAAATATGAGACTTCTTAATTTGAAAACATCAATCATGTTCGAGTGGAGCAGTGGTGGCCCAGTAGTAACGGCCGCGACTTACGAGTTATTGGTCGTAGGTTCAAACCGAGACAGGGGCTTTACTTTGTGTAAATTATTTCATTACCACTGCTCTCAAAACGGTGAAGGAAAACAGTGAGAGGAAACAGGCATATTCTAGAACCAAAAATTCGAAGACATGTGACATCTACCAACCCGCACTGGGCCCGCGTGGTGGATTACGGCCCACTCCCTCTCATCGAGGCTTGTGTCCCAGCAGTGGGAAAATTATAGGCAGATTACGCTAATAAAGTTCAAATCGATTCTTCATACCTATATCAAAAGAATCGTTCCATTGGCGTGCAAAGCCATACCTTCTCTTTATTTTATAAAATATTAGTTTCATTTAACACTGTCTTCAAATTACGTAATTTGTGAGTGAAATATGTAGTCTTTTGTTTGAAAATGAAAAGTTTGACTCAAAACTCTTTTAATATTCATGCTGAAAGTTCACTTTTGTGTAAACACGCGAAAAGTTTGTCGTGAAGTTGTTATACTGTGTCAAAAAAAAACCTCTTTTATGCTTTTTTGTTTGTTTTTGCTATCCAGTATCCTAAGCTCGATGCACTAGCAAAATTGCATAGTCACCGTTATCGTGTCGTATCAACAAGGCCCGTATTAAATTTGCGTCGACATAAAGGCAATTTACCTTTTTGGCGTAAATAATTGAGTTTTTCAAAAGTTCTGGCTAGTGAAATAACCGCAACACCTTCGTGTAACAGACTTTTAATTTTGATTTAGAAGGAATTTCCTAATCCATTTCTTCATATGTTTGAAAAATTCGTCTGGATATCAATGTACATGACGCAATGAATGTTGTAGAACTGTAAAAATGAAAGGCTTGCCGTTGCGACTATTACGCAATAAAAATATTCCACTGATTATTGTTACATTCGTTCTTTTCGGCAGTAGGTACCATTCACTTGAAAACAAGGATTGTACCTATAAACGATTTTGATATTTATTTATTTATAATACCTATAGACTTTATTCTACACTACAAAAAATAGATCGAACACTACTAAATATACACTGAAAAAAATAATTTCTTATTACCATTAAGACTTACTGACTTTATACAGTACCTAATAAGAAATGTGTGTAAAACAGTAAAAGACAAAACAGTAACTTTTAATGATTGAAAATACGATTTACTGAACAAAACAACAAAAAAAAAAAGGAAAACCCCTACTGTACTGTAACGTTAGTAAATTTCAATGGTTTGAACGATATCACCAAATGAATAAAAGAGTTAATTTTGTGACCTTTTAGCTACCTATAACGTTAAAGTTTATTGTCATAACGGTAACATTTTGCCTCAAGCTTTAACTGTATTCGGATCAATAATAAATACTGTTTTGAACGTTAGGCTCATATGGAACTATTTAAAGCAGTCCAGATGGACGTTTTTTTTTTATTTGTATTTACTGCTTATTTCTTTCAGTGTATTGGGCAGTATCGCTTATTTAAATTGAGAATACATTGAACCAGCCATTCTAAATAAGTATTACGAGAATTGACAATCTGATTTCAATAAAAATAATACGTTTATTGCGCGTCCACGAACAAGCGTTAAATCGTCAATACCGACTTTTATCGGTACAGTATCGGTTTTCTATAAATGCTGTTTATATATCTAGCTTTTACGTTCTCGCTTGCCCTTGTTTTATTTATTTATATAAGTTTGCAGAACTACCTCTGCTATGTCTTAATTATCTTCTGTTCTGCTATCAGAGGTTCGTAAAATATTAACTACCGATTCCGTTTTATTGTTCCGTTTATTCGCTGCAGTTGGCTGAAATGTCGATCCGCACGAATTCACTCACCCTCATTTTGAAATAATATTTTTTTTTCTAGGCGACTCGCATAAAGTTAATTCATTATTATTATTTATTTTAATTCAGACACAGTGTAAGTATACTAACATATTTATGTTAGGAGTATACTTAAAAATTATGTTAGTAACCAAAGATTAAAAATATATGCCACAATTGTACTATTATAACTAAAACTAAAATTAAATAACTGAAATATATAAAATAAAAAATTATTTTTGAATTTTATGCAATGAAGTTAAGAAAAAAGTACACATTGTTGTCGTCTCGCCTACAAATAAATTAACTTCGAGCGAGTCGCCTAAAGAAAAAATAATATTATTAAAAGTGACGATTCGCACGTTTCGGGCGAGTAAATTCGTGCAAATCGACTAAAATGCCGAAATGTCACTGTGTTTTTTTTTATTGCGCCCGACTCTCTCGGAAGGAAGGCGATTAGTTAAATGGCTATTACTTTATTTACAGACGCCAGCACATCAAGCTAACCTAAACTGTCAAATTTTCCCAATCAACTTTGAACCTTATACTTTAGTGATAAAGTTGAAAATCTATTAAATAAATTTGACAGGTTGTAGTAGCTGGATGTGGTGGCGTCTGTACCTATAAATTACTAGCCTTAGTAAATGAGGTAGGTAATTTAGCTAAAGTGCCTTAGCCAGATTATTTATTTTAGATATTAGGTAGGTACTAAGATTTTGCTCTCGTAGGCAAGTATTTGAAATTGATTTCGAATATCCAGAATTAAATAAGTGTCAAAATATTTTCCTCCGTAATATGACGGAGGAAACCTAGAACTAACACCTTCACATCCAAAAACATTTTCCCATCTTTAAAACTCACACCACACATAGTTGAAGAAAAATATTGTTCTACCGTATTAAATTCTCCACATTTTCATCGACACGGGAGCACAAACGTTTGCTCTGTGAAAGAGGTGCCACGGAAATGTTCCTACAAAGCGCAGGAAGATGCCCTCGCCTTAATACAAGACCCTGGAATGAGAGACTGGGAAAAATGCAACGGGGAAATGGTTTGACCGTGTATTTTTAGAAAAGAATAGTGAACGTTTCTTTTGTAATTCTATTTCTTGGTTTTTAAAACGATATTTTCAAACATGTTTTTCACCTCTTTTAAATGTGTCTGCAGCGTTTTAGTTAGCACTAAAGGTTTAGAGCTGTTAACAATATCTGCGAATGCTCAATCTCACAAATGCAATTAAAAAAATATCTAATTGCGACAACTTTATTAAATGAGTTAGTGATAATAATAGTTCGCGGTATAATTCACTTTGTTAGGACCTTCACACACGGATCGATGTGCTTTTGTTTTTATAATTTACTAGCAGCAGCGCCCCGTGGTTTCACCCGCATAAGTGTCGATCCCGTGGGAATACCGGGATAGAAACTATCCTATGTCCTTCCCCGAGATGCAATCTATCTCTCTGCCACAGGCGCGGTCGCAGCCTGAAATTTTGGAGCGGGTTACTCACTACACTAATAACAAATAGGTATCTGGAATAAAATAAACATTATTGCACAAGACAATTTTATTATTATAAATTTATCGCTGTTATTATAAATTTATAGCTAGAAATTTCCTTTTATTATTCGGCAAATTTTTGAGATTTTTCAATTTGACTTTAGATTTTGGGAGGGGTCATGTCTCCTGTGACCCCCCCCTTCGGACCGCGCCTGCTATGCCAAATTTTATCGAAATCCGTTCAGTGGTTTAGGCGTGAAAAGGTAACATACAGACAGACAGAGTTACTTTCGAATTTACAATATTAGTATGGATTTGATTAATCGTACAACAAACAGAACACAGGAGCATCGACATCGCAGCTCACTTTGTCCGATGTGACTCGATACAAAAGGTGTTTATTTCCCTCTCAAAATAACAACCAGCCAACAATTATATTCTGAATTGTTGTAAGTTGCAAATTGCTTGTTAGACGTCGTTACCGACTTCTAACTATCGGAAACTTTACAAAGTACCTTTCACAATGGTTGAATGACCAAACTGCGTTGTGATTTTGTTCCTTTATTGTTGAAAGAGTGATCGTAGGGCGCGGTAGGAAGCAAATTGTTAGGTACCACCAAACGGGGTGAATTGGGACAAAACTTTAAAATGGATTTTAGCGTTGAAATAATCCAGTTTGTTGCCGAAAAGGACACTTAATCGTTAATTATAATACAATAAACACATTAGACTCCTTTTTGGCCACAAACTATATTATTTCAATGTTAAAATCGCTTTAGTTTCGTCCCGATTCAACCCCTGCATCCCTATTCACTCCGTTTGACGGTAACTGACAATAGGGCATCGAGGCAACAAATAAGGTTCAAAACAGCGATGCGTTTGATGTTAGTTGAATCGAATGACCACCAAACTGAAACTAATTTTGCGACTTTAATTAAATTACGGGGAGGTGGGAGCCGCTGAGGAACAGCGAGTCGGGGGGTCGGGGGAGCGGCAAATTCTTATGCGAATCCCGCACCCCCGGCTATAGGCAGAAGTGGGACACCGCGGTGGTTTTAGCCGGTAAGACTATGCCCCTCTGTCACCCCCACGATGGGGGAAGTCCATGAGGACTTCCACCGAACAACAAAAAAAAAGTTTTAATTTAATTGAAAAATAAATGCTCGGCTCAGTGGAGTAAGTTTAACCGCATGCTGGAGATCCCCGGGGCGACTAGTGGCCCCACCGCTGACGCCCTAGCTGAGAAGCTAAGGGCGTCAGCGGAAGAGGCTCGAGTCTCCAGGCCTTTCTTTCATTTGACAGCAAGGTCATCATGGGATGTTTTGATTGGGAAAGTGTAGTGAAATGCAAGATCAATACTAGTTGGAAACTATGGAATACTGCGAGTTTTAGACGACAATGATTTATTTTGTAATTTTTCACTACATGCATCTCTTTAGAGGTAACGGTTTATTTTACACGGAGTTGAGCAAAGCATAATCATTACTATGCCTGCGTCTGCATTGTTGC
This sequence comes from Oligia latruncula, assembly GCA_948474745.1. Lineage (NCBI taxonomy): Eukaryota > Metazoa > Arthropoda > Insecta > Lepidoptera > Noctuidae > Oligia > Oligia latruncula. The sequence continues at coordinate 12,316,384 of OX419699.1, forward strand.
CATCGAGGGTAAAACCTGGATGAGGCTGGCACAGGAGCGTGGTGATTGGCACAAGAAATGAGGGGCCCATGTCCAGGAGTGGGTTATGTCGGGCTGTGGGTGATCTCGGGCTGTGGGTGATGATGATGAGGCCTACGTCAAGACTAGCGTAGGTTTCTTCGTAAAGTTTCCGATAAACTTATAGGTATAACGCACTCACTAAGGGCTGTTCAAATGTATGTTTCCAATTGTTTTTATTTCAAGTTAAACCAATATCAACTTTATTTTAGTGGAGATTAAGTTGATTTCAGAGTGACTGGCACTATTTAAAAAGTTATGAAAATGTTTGAAGTAGTAGCGTAAACTGAACTTTATTGTGTGGGCATTAAAGTTATTTATTTCAAATACTCATATTTGTTTACATGTTTGGCAAATAAAGCGTCAACGGTGATTACACAAAACATGTCAGATTTTGAACGCACAACATTCTCAAAAACTAGGCCCATAAACCACTGCCACGACGGCGTATGTGATGAAAACAATGAAAGAAAAATACAAGGAACACAAATGCTTGAAAACCTTCTACATTACCATACCGTATTTTTCTTGCCAGTTCATTCAGAACTTCTTTGCATGCATTTACTTATTTATATTCCGTCGCTTTATACCGACGAACGTGTTGGAACTATACAAGATGACTTAAGGATAAAATCAGAAACTGAGAAATCGGTGAATGCGGTCGATTAAAGAGGAAATTAAAATTGATTTTTTAATTTTCTGAATTATCTACTGCTAGATAAATATGTCTGAAATTGAATGAATTGAGTTGGTTAGGAACTCAAGCATTTATTTCAATTAAACCATTAAAAAGCAATTTTGAATTGTCAAAGAGTCTGTCAGTTAGTCAGAAAAGTCAGTTGAAGCTAGTTGCCCATACCAAAACGTAGATCTCTATGGAGAAGAACGGGCAAGAAACTCCAAGAACACTCTTTTAAATCCAGGTATTATATGTACAAAATCCTGGGTACATTATATTGTTGGTGCTTCTATATGTGAGAAAAATTTAAAAAAAAACTGGCCAAGTCGCACACGAAGGGTATAAGGTTCAAAGTTGATTGGGCAACTAGCTTCATATTTTCTGACTGACCGACTTCTTGACAATTCAAAAGTAAATGGTTTAATTGAAATAAATGCTTCGAGTTTGACTTTGATTGGGAAACTTTCGGATAGTTTGACGTGCTGGCGTCTATACTTACCTTACTTAGGTACAGTCAATAGCAAAAGTAGATGATCAAAGTCAGAAATTCAATACTAATTAACGGAGTTCGCGTCAGAACTGTGTGGCGTCGAAGTGATTCAAAAGTATTCTACGTAGTAAATATTCTAAGTAGTACCTTTGACGCCACACAGTTCTGACGCGAACTCCGTTCATTAGTATTGAATTTTTGAATTTGATCATCTACTTTTGCTGTTGACCGTACATAAATATAATCAAACTCGTAAACCCAATAGTTGACAAATAATTCATTCTTCACTGGAAGTACTTACTCATTACGCCCATTTAAACGCTTTTATAGCTTTGTATATTTATAGCAATGCATTTAATGTGCCCGTAACACATTCTTAAAGTACATCGTAAAGGTTGAATGAAGGCTGTTATGACGTGGTTATAGCTCGTTTATAGCTATAGCTTTTGCTGGATACTGGACCTTATCAATAACTATTAACTGCAGCAGTCTTCCATACCATAATCAGCCTATAATGTTCCCACTGCTGGGACACAGGCCTCCTCTCAATGAGAGGGAGTGGGCCGTAATCCACCACGCGGGCCCAGTGCGGGTTGGTGGATGTCACATGTCTTCGAATTTTTGGTTCTAGGACATGCCGGTTTCCTCACGATGTTTTCCTTCACCGTTTTAAGAGCAGTGGTGGTGAAATAATTTACACAAAGTAAAGCGCCTGTCTGGGTTCGAACCTACGACCTACAACTCGTAAGTCGTGTCCGTGACCACTGGGCCACCACTGCTCCACTGGGCCACCACTGCTCAGCAGCAGTCTAATCATGGTCAATTGTTTGCATTTAGTCATTGTTTTGACTTTTTATGTAATTCGTTGGCAAAGAACCTGATGGCTTATCTGAAGGAAAGTGGTGACCGCCACCTTTCCATCTGCCTAGCCTTCTCCCAACTATATTGGGGTCAGTTTCCAGTCTAACCGGATGCAGCTGAATACCAGTATTTTACACGGAGCGATGACCTTTTTTTTTTTTTTTTTAAGTGGAGAAATGCTCATGCATTCTGCACTACCACGGGGAGATAGTGCAGACTCTAACCCACTATAACTCCACGGTGTCCTCCTCTGCCGCTTATGGCGGGAACACGGGCACGCGTTAGCACTCATCCGTGAACCCGCCGCGGCTGTCCGTCACCGGACCCTCCTCCGGGGAGTACTCCCCATCACCGGCGCACCAGAACACATAGCACGCCGTGACCACCCCAGGGACCAAACCAGCACATGGGCGCCAGACGACCCCGTCTCTGCCACCCTTGGTCCCCCTGCGACGGGTCAGGTCATTGGCCCCGCCGCCTGCCAATTTTCGGCCGCAGAGGATAGGGAGAGTGGCCAACGTCATACCAACACTCCTCTTCCCCTGCGGCCCCACCGCGTCCGCCATCGAACGGTGGCGACCCCGTCAAGGTCGCGGAAGGTAGGGAGAGCGGTGCACCGTAATACCGGCACTCCTCTCCCGCCGCGGCCTCCAACCCTCAGCCGCGATGCCTCCGATACGACATCGCGGCCCGCCTCAGTTGCGATGTCGCCCAAGTGGCTCCGCAACCTACATGTTGGCCGCTACGTCGTAGGCTTGTCGGCAAAAGCCCTGACGAGCGGCCCCTCCTCGGGTTCCTCTTCGCTTCACCGTGGGTGTCCAAGCCACGGTTACTGAGCCCCTCCGCCTCGACAATGCGGGAACCCCCCGGGGGGGACGGAGCGATGACCTATCTGCCTTCCACAACCCAGTTACTAGGTACTACAGCTATCTTTATTTTGGAGCGCAGTATTGTGTTTCGAACACGATCCGTTTATTTAACGACTTCGTATTACATCATAATATTTTGATCCGACCCCGGAAGTCTTGCTTTACGCATAAATGCACTTTTCACAGAAATTCTTATCCCGGGTAGAGTCGTACGTAGAGATGGAACGGATGCACGTGACGCGCCCTTGCCGCTCTACCTAACTCTACCTAACTGTAAAATGAAACGCTCTGGGAATTGAAAATTTTATGTTGTTTGACGAATGTAGAGTGGGAGAGATTTGTTTAAATATAATATTAAAAGAGATAAAAGGTAATTTTATTTTACTTGATAACATTTAAGCCGAGGTAGCTTTGAAATTGAAAGTATTTTGTGAGAAAGCACGTGAAGCCGTTGGTCCCGGCTGTCAATCGTGGATCTTTGACAGTCGTTACAGGTAGTCAGAAGCCCGAAAGTCTGACAACCAGTCTTATCAAGGGGTATCGTATTACCCAGTAATTGGGTTGTGGACGTCAGATAGGCAGTCGTTCCATGTAAAATATTGGTATTCAGCTGCATCCGGTTAGACTGGAAGCCGACCCCAACATAGTTGGGAAAAGGCTAGGCATATGATGAATAATAGAAATAATGAACATCGTTTCCAACAGAATTAACAAGAAATTCTCTTTCTAGTTCCAAGTTTCAATTTCTCTTACAAAAACCAAGAAACCCATTTAACTTTATAGTCTCTTAAGCCGGTTTTTGAAGAACACACAAGGAAAACTTGTAATGCAAGAGACGGTAGTTAATTAGCCTTAAATTTAAATAATTCAGAGAGGAAAATTTCGAATTATGGTGTGTACGCATTTGGACATTTGTAACTAGCTTCAGCCCGGGCTATTACTTAGTTTTCGCTTAGCGTTCCTTTTGACTTTATTTCGTTTTGCCTGGCTCCTAATGGTCCTAGGGTCCTAGCCTATAGCTTTCGTCAAGAATTGGGCTATCAAATGCAATAAGAATTTTTCAAAACCGACTGGTAGTTCTGGAGATTATTAACCCCTACATACAAACAAACAAAGATTACCTCTTTATAATATTATTATTAAGTAAAGAAATATCGATGACATGATGTTTACCTGCATGGGTGTATGGTAATTCTCCGGAATATTGAACAGGATCTTCGATGTTACACAATTTAATTCGCAAGACCGGTCTCTGTCATGAAAACGGTGAAGTGTAAGCTCACCTTTATGACTGCTTTGGCGGTAAAAAAATATGAATTTAATTATTAGTGGTGATTTATTTTACCCTAAGGGGTTTCTATTATTAAATAGAAACCCCTTGAATGAACGAGCTCTTTTTGGTCTCAAAACGGTGAAGGAAAACATCGTGAGGAAACCGGCATGTCCTAGAACCAAAAAATTCGAAGACATGTGACATCTACCAACCCGCACTGGGCCCGCGTGGTGGATTACGGCCCACTCCCTATCACCGAGACGAGGCCTGTGTCCCAGCAGTGAGAACATTATAGGCTGATTATGGTAAATGAACGAGGCTCAAGTAAAACTGTGGGTAGTTAGTGGGTGTTACTGGAAAAAATGTGTGTGGTTCTGTCCCCAAAAGACCACCTCAGACATCGATCTACATGGTCTTCATATAACCTGACCAAGATTATGTATGGACTTTAAAAGAGAATGTAACCTCTGAGTTTGTTTCGGCCTTTCTTCTCAGAGTAGTCAGATAGGAAACGCCGACTTCATCTAGTTAAAAAAAAAACATGATTGACGTGTTTGTACAAACCTACTTACAAAAATAAAATCATTTATAAAAAAAAACAATTTGCCTCTGGCACGTAATAATCGGATCAAAGGGCGATAAGTAGGTACCTACAATAAAACCTAACTAAGAATTAAATCCATCGGAAGATATAAATAATTGAAAAATGTGAAAAACAATTATATAACAAAATAAACGTACCTACCTACTTGAAAAATAAGTGATTATTATGGACAAGTTAGCTGGGGGCGTTGGGACGCCTCCATCTAACTTGTCCTTGTCACTACGCTTGCCGATTCGTGATCTCCACTCCAGGCCTCATCTGCTCTACCCGCAAACATCAGCCAGCCCACTCCCACAATATTTTCTTCAATCATTTCATTAAGAAAATGTCTTACAAAGTGGGTTGACCTCATTACAGGTCACAAAGAACATTCGTACTAAAATGCAGAGAAAAGAGGGCAGCCACACTTTGGTATTGCGAGAAAACCTGTAAGGAACAATATATTGGTGCATGCTCTTTTAAAACTATACAGATAACACGATACATTTCACTTCCAACTTTATACCTCAGGTGTCAAGGTTGATATTGCTACACCGTTGCTAGTTTTGTTGCACTTATGACTCGACACATAACACCAGTTTCTAGACGCAATTGCCTTGTTTAGTTGTATTTTCAGGACTGCGAATGTTTGACGTTATAAGAGAAACGTAAATGGTTCTGTATTTTTTACCGTAAGTAGAAAAAAGTTGCATTTTCAGTTAAATACATTTTACTTTTTATTCATGAATGAATAACAAATATTTCTTCTCCGAACCCCAGAGAAAAAGAGTCTGAAAAAAGAAATGGTAAGTATTTCTTTATTTCAAAAGTGTTAAAGTACCTTAAATTAGAGCCAAACAAAGGTACAAAACACAAAAACTTCCCATTAACCCAATTACAGAAGCAAAAAGTTTATTCCAACCAGCACTTTATAATACGACCACTTAATGGTTCCCGGGATACGACTCGGTTGCAAGTGACAAATAGCCTATTTACATTCCCCCGTTTCCGATAATAGAACTCACTGCAGTTCTATTGATCTTGGGCGTATTGCAATATTGAATGCCAGTCGTACAGTCCAAAGCAGAACATGACAATTTTCTCCAATTAATTCTCGCTTTAATTAAGGTAGAATAAAAATGTGCATTGTGTACAAAATTGACTTTTGATGCAAATTACGTCGTGTTAATACCTTTTTATTTAACTTTTGGTATTTTAAAGGTCTTTATGAAACCGCAAATTTAAATGGAACTGCATTGTGTGAAGGTTGTATGAAACATTAAACTTTCCGTTGTTACTTTTGTGTCAAAATAAAATGCGGAGAGAAGTGAAATTCTACGCGTTCTGAGATTAAAATGTGATGGTGTTATGTAAATTATCCTAGCTTTTTGAGATAATCCTAGCTTTCATGTTTAGAAAGTATTCTTCATCTTTTTCCACTTATTTACTCAAGAATAAAACTTCTACTGAGCGAACATAATGTTCATTGGAAGTTATTGCCATAATCTGAGGGCAATTCTCGTAATTTTAAGAACGTTTGACCGTCTTATTACGAAACGAGTTCTAACTTTAGACCTAGCCTAAACCTTCGAGCCAGTTACTGTAGTTTGAACTTAATTCCGAAAAACGTAAAGTTCTTAATGCAACATTTAATAACTAACTTACTTACTACTACTCGGGTTTAAAGTCAGTTTTGTAATATGAACTTTAACTTGGTCGGATTATAGTTCTAAATTCAAAAATTACTCGAAGATTTAAACCTGGGTCTAAAGATAAACCTTGTTTTGTAATAAGGCCGTTACAGTCTGAGGGCAATTCTCCTAATTTTAAGCATGTTCACAGTCTGATCTCAGTGTCAGTCTGTCAAAAACATCTCTCATTTCCCTACATTTTTGACAAGTTTTTGACATTGATTATCGCTGACATGAGATTGCGACTAGATTTTGAACGTTTTAATTACGGGAAGTGGCTTTAGGCCTTCAAAAAGTGGGCAAAACAAGAAACCATTTTTTTTATTTAAGGATTTTTTATACATGAAGTACATGTCAATTCCATCGTACCTTAACTTAAACTAAACTACATCTACTAACAAAATCATAACTTACGACAAAATAATATAAACAGCGCTTTAGCGGCTTCAGACAAAGGAGAGGACATCTCGTGGAACATACCCACATTAGTTCTGCTCAAGTAGAAATTTCCTATAAAGAACTCTCGATCCGTCTCGTAACGTACAAATTCCACCAACAGATGATGAACGTCTTCAATTACACCGCACACTTCACAATTTGGAGAATCTGATTTCGTCATCACGTGTGAGAACTTGTTAAGTGGAGCGTGACCAGATCTTAACCTGAACGCTGTTACAATCAAAGATCTACCTACTCAAACTCACATTAATGAGCCATGGTATTCGAGGAGGCTCACATTGTATTGTTTTATACCAAACCTATGATGTAGAGGAACTATATACTTTATACAATTTACCTTCCATTGAAAAAATTAAATTAATGGCGGCTGAGTATCGTTTCAAGTTTAAAAGAAAATGTATTTGAAAAACCTTTTCAGAGACATTGTGAGTCGTGCTAGAGTTTCTTAATTATTGTTTTAGTTCACGAAGTTTCTCATTAGTGGGGCCAAGGGGCTTTAAAAGCGCAACTTTATTCATAACCGTGTATTTTTGTGTGATGCCTTTATTTTTAGGGTACTTACACACAAAATATATATTTCGAACTACAAAGCGCTTGATACTTTGTTGACAAAATATAACACTAAGCCTGTAAACCTACATTGTAAATCACACTAAAATTATAAAGGCGAAAATTTGTGAGTGTGTGGGTGTTAATATGTTTCTTACTTCTTCACGCTCAAACGGCTGGACCAATTTTGATAAAATTTTGTATGGAGGTAGCTGACACCCTGGATTAACATATAGGCTACTTTTTATCTCGATATTCCCACGGGATCGACATTTACGCTGGTGAAACCGCGGGGCGCAGCTAGTAGTTAATAATGCCTTCATTGGGTTATTAGCGCATTGGATTGTACATTTCTTTATACTAGGCGAAGTATTTTTCGGTATTGTCGTAAACGAAGTGCAAAATGTTAACATAGAATATCATCACGTGTTGTTTCCCCGAAGGGTCAGCCAGAGGTCATAGTACACCCACATTTTGGCTGTTCTGATTAAGTCTAATGTTATAGGGGTGAACTTATTGCCATCAACAGACTCCGGGCTGGTACGTTTTTTCTGTTTTTTTATTGCTTTATTGCTTAATCTTGCTCGTGATCTCAATCACGCTTGATGGCAAGCAATGAATGAGGTCTATAGAACGAGCGTGCCTAGAAGATGCCTAAGGCACTGGAACTCCCACGCATCGACGAAACACAGCAGGCTGCGTACTTCAGTGGGAGGGTGATCGCAAACCAAGCGGGTGTTAGCCCTACCACCGCAAGGAAAGAATTGGCCAGTCGAATAAGGTGTTGAGTAGGACTGTCTAGGATGCGCCGAGCACTCGTTTCAGTTAAGTAACTGGCGAAACAAACTGCGCTACACGAGGACGTTTCTTCATGCATCCCCAAAAAACTACTACTGGGAAATTCCAAATTGAAAAACTCGATACTTTGTTATTGTATTTATATTTAAGTACTTATGAATGACCAAGATTTGGTCTCTTTCAAGTTCATACTTCGGGATGTTCGGTTATTAACATTTTTTTAGCCTTTTCCTACATTTTGACCGCGTAGGTACTTTTCTATGAAGCAGAAGATTTTTTTCTGATAACCGAAGAAAAATTTCTAGGGTAGGTCCAGTATCATGGGCTGAATTCATGGTTACAGTTAGCGCGTCGACGTCCATGACACCCTGTATGTATATAAGTCTTTCGTCTCTAATCTTTTCTAAAAGATAATAATAAAGTACACACGCACGCACGCCCTAATGTAACTTAATTATTAATTAAAAGGTCTCTAGTGAGTACTTTTTGCTCTTCTTACATTAATTACGGCGAGAGCTAACTGTAATGTTGTGATAGTAATATTTAATTTCTTACTTTCAGTTTCACAGTTCGTAAAGTTACATTAGAATTCTGGAGGCTTTTAAGGTTAAACCAGGTCAAAAGGTACTGTTGTTAAGACGTAAACATAATTATCACAGTTTATTTGGTCTTAGGCGATGTTGTCTTCCTTACTGTCTTGAGTTTTTTTTGAAAAGGGATTTGTAAGTGAAAACCCATACTTATATTATAAAATGCGAAAGTGTGTCTGTCTCTCAGCCTCCCCGGGCGCCTTCGACAACCGGGCCTACCAACACGACGAATTATCTACTCAATCCGTCTTGTCTTTTCCCAACTATGTTGGAGTCGGCTTCCAGTCTAACTGTATGCAGCTGAATACCAGTATTTTACATGGATCGACTGCCTATCTGACCTCCACAACCCAGTTACTTGATTACACGATACCCCTTGGTAAGAGTGGTTGTCAGACTTTCGGGTCTAAGCTCTATACGAATGACAGCCGCGACCAACGGATTCACTTGCTTTCCGTGCCATGGAGAGGTCTCGATATGTAATGGATGGCCACCTATCCACGAACCGACCGCGGCAAGCCTTACTTAACCTTCGATCGACCCGTGTGGCTGGTATTATTTAACCACGAGCCCCTCCCTTGTTTTGTCTCCTCTTTTGTACGTATCTACTGGATATTCAATATTTCCAATGGTTGGCACAGCTTTCTTTAGTTTGAATGTGCTACGTCACAGTAAAGCTATAATGTTGGAACATTTGTCAGCTGATAAGATGTGGTCAGATGTCCTAACCAAACCTTTGCCTCGCGTAAGACACGAATTACTAACAAGTGCTGCTTGAAGCTAGGTTTATTTTTGTGAATCGTATCGTACATTAGTTGAGGGGGGTGTTGAAGGTATGTCACCTCCATGAACTAACACTGGCTAGATAAAAAAAACAAATTGCCTACACTCACGATCTTAAAGGCCACGAGAAGTACGCTCAGTAATCTTGCTCTATGATAAAAAGTAACATCTAAGCACTTATGCATTTGACAATAGTACGATAAGTAGCAAAAACGGACCAGACGACTTTAATCGTAGTCCCAGTTATGCAATCGAAGCCTTATACACTTAGCTCGAAGATTTATTACAGTCTGTGTTAGGTTGCTTTTTGTGTAACTATTGGTACTGAAATTAATTGCCTATGCATGACTGTGGGCTTATCTGGATGATCAAGATTAGTTTAGAGGGCAATCTGGGTATTTGGAGTTAGTAAACGTGTCTTGAGGAGCAGTGGTGGCCAAGTGGTAACGGCTGCGCCTTACGAGTTGTAGGTCGTAGGTTCGAACCCAGATAGGCGCTTTAATTTGTGTAAATTATTTCATCACTGCTCTCAAAACGGTGAAGGAACAAATAGTGAGGAGACCGGCATGTCCTAGAACCAAAAATTCGAAGACATGTGACATCTGCCAACCCGCACTCGGCCCGCGTGGTGGATTACGGCCCACTCCCTCTCACCGAGAGGAGGCCACGGTCCCAGCAGTGGGAACATTATAGGCTGATTATGTAAACGTGTCTTTGTTCAATGTTAGGGGGTATCTAACCAATTCTCGGACTAATTTGATTCAAGGTTGTTAGTTTAACCTTTTCTTAAAGACTTTCAGGAGTTCAGTGCAAACCAGCTTTCTACCAATTTATATTAGGTACTTGTACAAGCTATATCAGTCACCATAATAAATCCTTCTTCATATGAAGAAAAAATTAAAATAACGCTGCAAACAATCCATACTATTATTATATTATTAATTCGATAGTAACTCTGTCTGTCTGTCTGTATGTATGTATGTTACCTTTTCACGCCTAAACCACTCAACGGATTTCGATAAAATTTGGCAGAGAGATAGATTGCATCCCGGTGAAGGACATAAGATAGTTTTTATCGACATACCTCGCGGGCGAAGCCGCGGGCGGAAGCTAGTATCTTAATATTCGCAATAAAATCAAGAAAATTACATAACATCCCGCCTGTATTTTCGGAAAGGATGGGTAGAGGTGCACCTATAGTACACTCGCATTTCACCAGTTATGTTTAAGTCCCAAGTTATGCGAGGCAAGCTTGTTGCCAACAACCAGGCACAAACCCAGACAAGAAAATTGTCTCCACCAAAACATTATGCGTTCAATAAAATCACACTTCACTTCAATCCATTTAAACAAATAAACATCAGGCTCAATACCTGCACTTCTTGAAACCACAAGCTTCTTAACACCACACTCAAACTTTACACCGTCGTTCCAAGATAATTCACCGCCATATTTTTCGTAAATAACAATAGCTATTCCCGCATCTCCTTGCGCAGGACAATAATATAAATCATTGACGATATACAGAGGGTAGCGAAGTTACCCGCGTTTTATTCCCGTCCTGACCCACTTTCGAGGTACTGTAATAAAAGTGCATTCTCTCTAGGTTTCCTCCGAGTGTCAGGGATGCAATTATATGGACCTTCACTTGTCATAGGTACTTGTTTATTCGTGTTTTTATTTGAATTTTTGCTGGAAACTTTATTAAGCAGTGTCCTGTTGATCTTGGAGTCGTGCTCAACCACAGATATAGATAAACCTATATAACGCAAGTATCACGATCTGTATGAAAACCAAGCGTTGCATTTTTTGACTGCCTACTATTACGTCACAAGCGCTATTTAGTGATGGGAAAATCAAATTGATCCAAGACGCCGCCGCGTGCGGCTCCCGTCTCGCCCAGCACCAGCGACAGCGGTCACGCTCACCCAGCCAGCAGTACACACGGATATCTATGAGTACACAGGACTGAGCGCGAAAGTGGCGGCTTACGATTTTTGTACGTAAGTTGGTGCGATTTTTGGCACGCAAAGTAGTTGCTATTGCGTTATCGAGTTGTATCTACGAGTATATCTGTGTGCTCAACAATGATAATGATCTGGGAGTTATTTTAGAAGTCCTGAACATTCAATGAAATTGAAACATCGATTCCAATCTTCTATTTCATCGTCGATTTTGACTTGAGAGTCTAAAAGACGTCAGATATTAAATAATAGAATTGTATAAACTGGAAAACTTCTAACAAAAATAACAGCTTATAAAATCCATTTTAAATTCTTCTCGCAACTCGTTTACTTCATTTCGCTTTGAATAATAAAATTGTACTTTATAATTAAAACTAAACAGCATTTCAGCTAATAGTTTTACTTTTCATTAAAACTAAAAGTTCTAAAATCTACTATTTTTTATTTTTTTCAAGTTTTGTCTCTAGCGAAAGAACGTTGAGTTTAATTAATTCAGCCATTTTAACTATTCATCGAGGTAATGAGACGTTTTAACTTCAGTTTGTCTTTGTACTGAAAGTTTTGAGTTTGAGTGCAATGTGAGTTTCTTCAAAATAACTTAAAATGAGATATAGCCACAATGCCACATAACCCTAATCACACTAATATTTTAAAGGCGAAAGTTTGTGAGTGGGGGTGTGTGTGTGTGTTTATATGTTTGTTACTTCTTCACGCTCAAACGGCTGGACCAATTTTGCTAAAATTTGGTATGGCCGACACCCTGTATTAACATTATATAGCTTTTTATCCCGATATTCCCACGGGATCGACATTTACGCGGGTAAAACAGCGGGGCGCAGCTAGTGAAGATACAAAGAGAGTCAGGGATTATTATTAGTTTACGCGATTTTAGACTTAAGTACCCACCACGGAAGAATATTGTTTATTTCTTGACGAAAATGTTATAGCTATTTTCTTGGACTTACTTTCCTGACTTATTATGTTGCCACGCTTTTAAATATATAGCGTTACTAAAACAATGCCCTACACATAAAATCCCGTCTGGGAAAAGAAACTCCTATAAAAATGGGCCATGAATGTATAGGATATAAATGACGCTTTTAGTAGAAATACAATAATATTTTAGGGGCCCTATGACCCCGCTAAATAAGCATTCATCTCCATATACAGTGAAAAATACATGTATTTTATATTTTGCATACAATATGTTGTCAGTTTTAGCGTGATTTACATAAAATTTTTCAAGGTTTTTCATAAAAAATACTTACCAATCTTATCATCTCACCACCGTGCGTCTTGCTTCGGACGTTTCGTAAGTGCCCATGAAGGTTTATGTGAAATAAAATCATTTGAATTTGAATCTCTGAAAGAAAGTATAATAAACAAAGGCATTTTACTAAATAGCACTATAATTATAATTAAGTATTAAATTATGACTTAGTATCCGTTTAATCAAGCTCAAAACAGCGCATTAAGCCGTCTTAATTTTCATATTATATCATAGATTTAGCGATTAGAGGAAAATAAATTGAACAGTTTAAAAGCATCAAAGTAACAAAATAATACTCGTAAATATCTCTATAATAATCATTCAAAACGGGTCTATGAAACATTATACTATAAACTAGATTCTGCCCGCGACTTCGTCCGCGTGAAATTTCACCATCTCCCCATTCACCCTCTTAAGGGTGGAATTTCGAAAAACCCTTTCTTAGTGGATACCTACTCTTCACAAAGAACACACCCTCCTTTCATGTCTCTAATACCAGCGGTTTAGGCTGTGCGTTGATATATCAGTCAGTCAGTAATATAAGCCAAGACTTTGAATTTTACGAGTATATACAATAAATCATAGTGAAAAGCAGATTTAGATACGAGATTTCATTATTCCACGAAAACTCCGAGCACTCTCCTTTGTTGTTTCCATTTTATAGGGGAGTTATAATTCAAACAGTTTTCCTATGAAATCTGTCAGTCTGTCTCCCCTTTTACCCTTCAACGTTCCTGATTTTGTGCGTACGTACGTTTGAGATAATCTTTCAAGCCGAGATCACTTAAACTTCATGATGCTCGTTCTTTGACTTAGACGATGTTCCCGTCTCTGTTTTGCACTTGTAATTTGACAGTTGTGCGACAGTGACAGGAATAAAGCTTAACCTACTTACTTCGTGCTAATTATGTATCGTTTATAGGTCTCGGCCTCAGACGCCTGTGTTTTTCCCGATATATTCGGAACATTGTGTATCTTATAGCACTCAATGTTAGAGGTCGGCTATGTTGTATAGAATAGGATTGAACGCCATATACATATATAACTAGCTGCGCCCCGCGGTTTCACCCGCGTAAATGTGGGATCCCGTGGGAATATCGGGATAAAAAGTAGCCTATATGTTAATCCAGGGCGTCAGCTACCTCCATACAAAATTTTATCAAAATTGGTCCAGCGGTTTGAGCGTGAAAAAGTAACAAACATATAAACACACCCCCACTCACAAACTTTCGCCTTTATAATATTAGTGTGATCTGTACTTTGCTCCCTTTGTCCACCTTCAAACGGACTGCTTGTGAGTACTACGCACATGATCCTTTTGAAAGTCCAATAAAAGAACTTCTAGAGCGACCCCACTCAGAGTTTCCTATGAAATATGCCTTTTAAATTCTGAGTCCTGTATCATTCAATCTCATAATACTGACCGTAGCTTCACGAGAAAATCGTAGTAGGTAATTTGAAATTGAATTGTTTTGTTTATTGAAATAATGTTTCATATTATTATTTATTTAGACAGGTCAAAATAACAGAATTAAATTCTAACATAACTAAAAGTATACAGAAACTAGAAAATAGCGTCGAAAAACTCATCCGCATCGCTGTCGACTGGTGTACCCAAGAGACTGGCGGCATTACCACGTTGTATGGCGATGCTTAGCCTCTGGCCAAGGTAAAAGCCAGCCCTTGCGTCACGGGAAGTGTCAACCAGCCGTTTCGAAATATCTTTAAAAAGACCATGAGCACTCGGACCCCACGGCCCGAGGGTTTCAACCCCAAACGGCTTGAAAATATAATTTCCGATTTGTGCAGGAACGCGTTCAGAGGTGCTTGTATGTGGGCTGCGTTCGGTATTTTACATCATGATCGGGATGGGGTTTTCGGGGCCAGGTCTGGTGGTGGTCGTTCTGATCTGTTGGATTTGGAGTATGGGTAGTGGGGAATGATGATTGGTTGCGTGATCTAGTGGTACGCAGGAGGTGCTGAAGGAGCAGTTATCCCTGTTAACGATTGAAATAATTGATTTACATAAATATTTACAAACTAGGGCCTTAAACAAGAGGTAGGTAAGAAATAATTTGATTCAACCTGAATTTCCTAGTTTAAAAAAATACCATAAACATGTAAACCTGTATGCCTGTATCTCAGATATCTCACTCAAGTGCTTATACATAAGTATTATCTATAAAAATTGTTTACAAATAGTAAATAATGTATCTTCTTTAATTATGGTTATATTCAAATTGAGATAGTATGCTACTTTTTTGAATCATCGTAAGATATTTTTGCATTGTTACATTTTGAATAAGATCGCGTTTACTTTGTCATACAGAAAATTTGCCGTGTCAACAAAATGTTAAGATTGCATAATATAAATTGTAAAAACGAATAAAAACTAATATTAATTTTACGGATTATAACTAGTAAAAGACAAAACAGAGTAAAAAAGGCTTATAGATAAACAATGGCGGTCTTACGCGACGTCATTACAATCTATAGAATTGATATCTTGTCACAGCAATTTTCTTTGCGGGGCATTCTTGATCGCCTCTTTTGCGGTTGCTCGGTTTTTTAAATTGCAAGCCTGTTGCACAATGTGACGGTTCAGCATGTAATCGATGCAATGTGTCCGTAATGATTCTGTATTACTAAATAAACTCTCACATAATGTAAAAGGAATAAATAAACCAGTAAAAAGTATAGGCATAGAAGATTTATTGACCCAAATTTAAACCATCCAGCTATTTTTGAATTACGAACTTTATTCTGACAAATTTAAAGTTCCAAATTCAATAGGTAACTGATTTTGAACCCGAGTCTGAGTTGTGAATTTTGTATTAAGAACTTTACATAAGTCGAAATAAGGTTTTTCGAACCTTATTTCGACTTATGTAACTACGTAAGTATTGTAAGTATGTATTGTTGTATTCCCAGATCCCCTTAAGTAAGTACTTACAGAAGCTAAAAGTTTAAGGCTACGCCTACCACGCAGTGGCGCCCTCATCGTTTGTTTGGTTATTTCTTTTATATTACAACTAGCTGTTCCCCGCGGTGTCACACGCTGCGCGGCTCCTAAGGGTCGTAGCGTGATGTTATATAGCCTATAGCCTTCCTCGATAAATGGACTACCCAACACTAAAAGAATCATTCAAATCGGACCAGTAGTTCCAGAGATTAGCGCGTTCAAACAAACAAACTCTGCAGCTTTATAATATTATAATATAATAATATATATAGTATAGATTAAAATACAGAAAATAAGCACGTTAAGTTGTGCTCCACAAGATTATGCATTAATATTATTATAAACGGTAGTTTTACATTGTTTAGTTTTATTTTAATATTTAAAACGGAAAATAGTGGCCACTATTTTCCGTTTTAAGGTTTTTAATAACCAAACAAACGATGAGGGCGCCACTGCGCGGTCGACGTAACCTTAAGCTTGAATCAAAGTTAGAACACATTTTGTACTCGTTTAGATAAAAAAAGTACAAAAACAGAGGCACAGATAAAAAAGAAACTGCCTACAAACGTGATGAACCCCTCAATAAGTACTTAACAAGGTGACCTCTAAAAACAAGAACAAATTACCGAGCTGGCATTATCCAGTTCCGATTCCTCTGACGTCATCGGTCGAACTTTTTATTTACGTCAAGTTAATGGGACGACTTAGTTTGCGAGAAGCTGGAGCTTAACGTGCTCTTTGCGGCATGATGGAGATTTAGTCGAAAAGGCCACCGACTTGACTGCTAGCCTGCTATTTCGTTAATCGATACGCCAGTCTGAATTAAGATTTAGTTCAGAAACTGTAATTGGAATATTGTCTTAGGTTGGTGCTAAATATGAATGGGGACGGAGCCACTTTAAGCAGTTCTGTTTTGAATTACCTTAAGTTACGTAAAGGTTCCTTCAAACAGGTGCGACACGACACGCGACACAAAGGCACCGTAAGTCGCGCAACGAGCGGTGCCTTTGTGTCGCGCGCGATTTTATCGCGTGTCGCGCCTGTTTGAAGGAGCCTTAAGGGTACCCGCGTTAAAAGTAAACTATATCTTTTTCAATCTACCTGTTTCCCGAAAACATAGTTGAATATTTGAGCCCCGAATATTTTCTAAACAGATATTTTGGAAAAATTATTACAAAATGCGTGTTAGGCTATGAGCTCAAAGAGCAGGATTAAAATATACTAAAAAGTTATAGGTTTGAATATGGGCTGAACCTGAATAAGATGAGGAATTATGCAAACATCCAAGAATAATCTTTTAAAACAGTAATTAGGACAAACTCCGCTGACCTTTTAAAACAGCGTAGGTACTATCTTACGAATGACGAGAGCTAACCGGCGATCTATAAGGGAATCAACCCGGAGCATCCCCGTGAACTTTGTTAATTATCTCGCTTCGTCCGCTTCCAACGGACGTTAAACTTCCATGTAATATACTGTAGACGTTTACGTGACGGTTTAGTTCGAGCGCACACTGAAGACACGGCACGGTACAGGCACCGGCACGGCACCGTAAGAGCGCCGCCCGGCAAAAGTCCGTCGAAGGAAACTTCACAAAATTCTCAACTCCCGCCGCTCCCTGAATGCCAATGAGCGCTTGATTTCTATCGGTGTGTGGGTACTGAGGTTTAGTTAAAACTTAGATAGCGGCTGAATTTCTAATCCACAATTAATTGCGGTTTAATTTAAAGAGCTTAGAGTCTCTTTAGCTTTCTAGGCGTTTCGGTCTGAAGCTTAAGAGCGTTTACGCCGTACGGTATTTCATACTAACTTTCAAGCCTTTGTTTTTCGAAATGAAGGAACCGATTTTTATGAAGAATATTTTCGAAAAATTGACATCATTTCAGCCGAAAGACGTCCACTGCTGGACATAGGCCTCATAGGTTAAAAATAGTGTTACAGCCAAATTAGACCGATTTTAAATTATCCTTAAAAACAAAGATTTCCAGTTATCTTTTTTTTAAATAAGACATTTCTAAAATTAATAAAAAATGAAAAAAAAAGATTTTTTTTTTTCTTAAGTAACCTTTTTGGCCTTTGTATCCTGATTATGCTTAAGAAGTTTCATTAAAATCGGTTCAATTATTTCGAAAAACAAGAATCTCTTAAGTTCGGGTTTAAGCCTGCTAGCATGATGTGTGTCTACTAAGTTCTCCAAATATTTCCCATCTCCTAAACAACTTGATTTTTATTCACATCAAAAGTCGGAAAGGAGTCACAACAGTAGAAATAAAACGGAATATCGGAATTCTGTTTCGCTATTTCGAATGGAAAACTAGAAATAGCTTGCTGCTTGCATCGCAGAAATATAGTGAAAAAATGCTTTGAATGAAACTGTCTGTCGCAGTGACGGATGAAAGAATGCAGAATGCGCGAGTCTGCGCTCAGCGTTAGTGTAAAACTATGCGCTGTTTGTTATTTGTAGTCTTGCTAAATGGGGGTAGTATCAAATCTTTGTGGGAGTTTACGAGCTGTGCTGATTTTAGTCCCAGCACTATTTATTGTACCCTAGGCAAATTCGTTTTATGATCGTAACTTATGTTCTATATTTATATAAAAATACATAGTTATTGAGGTCAAAGATAAAGTGGGTCTTGCATAAAAGTAAAATATTTACTTAGTTTCTAGAAAAGGCTGTTATTATTACAGTTATCATTTTCAGGGTTTAAACAAAGATCGCGTTCGTACAGTCACGAGCACTAATATGTCAACACTTGGCAACTATAAATTGCGATTTTTTCACGAAATAACGAATGCAACGTTGAAATACGACACTTTACATAAACCTATGGGTTCGAAACTACTATGTTCCTAATAATATAAAATTTCATTCAAAAATAAAAGAGAAAATCGCCTTTGAATAAAGCCAAGTGTATACATACTTATGCTCGTGACTGTACGCTCACTTACTGATGAGGATACAATGTAAAACCCACTTACAAACGTAGTCGTAGATATCATCAAAAACTTCACAAAATGAGCCAGATTTTAGTTTAAAAATTACATTTCAACACAACACTGAGTAACACAAACAAAATTACAGTATTTTTCACACTGTGAACCGAACCTTATTCACGTAATTAAAATTTTAATTCTAACAGTGGAACGTTCAAACTAATCTTCGGAACTTGATATACAAAAGGAATGTATTTCTATTTTCCTGCGTGTACGACTGTAAAAGAAGTTTTAAAATATTCATTGGTATGAACTTTAAAGGGCGGCCATGACAAAGACCGTTGTGTTTTGTACTGCTTGACCACAGTAAATGGGTCTTGTTCTTGTAATTACTCATACAAAAGGGCACTGTGACTTGTGTTATTAAAAGGAAAAATGTGTGTTTATTGTTCTGTAAATAAGATTAGGATAATTTTGGATTTTGTCCTTAAGACGCGCTAGGTAGCTGGCGAAATTCAAATTTTCTTACGTTCTTTTATGAACTATGTATATTATGTGAACTTAGAGAGTTGTTGATGATTTTAATCATTATAATTCTGTTAATACATACTTATTACGCTCGCGATACCCATCAAGTCTGCAAAGTTTCTCTAGCTAATTTAATTTAACCCTGTGTATTAAAATCTCAGAAAGAAAAATTTAACCGTCAATTTAATCCATAGCTCAAAACTTGTTATAAAAATACAGACTTTTAAAATGAAAAGTGTCAAAAAAAAAGACTCGCCTTTAGCAGTCCAGAGGCAAACTAAATATACGTGTTACTGATAAATAACATTGTTATTATTTTACTAATATAATTTGGAATAAAAATAAATGTCATTATCGCAATCATATCTAGATAAATTGAATATTTTCTGTCGCTCGCGTCAAAATGAGATATGAGCCTGAATATATATTATTTTTCTGGAGATGTCAAGGCTAACATTATTGCTCACACTCATTTAATTACGAGTCTACGTTTTCAAATGATTTATTACCTAAAATTTAACGTATTTTGAGACCAATGAAAAATGATATGTGTTACTTTAACACTGAAAACTTGAAAGACCTTTTTTTTAAGTGAATTGAAAAAATAAGCAAAAGAAAAAATAATTGAAATATGTGTCGCAGAAACACAGATAATTAACTCGGGAAATAGGAAAAGTAAAAAAATACCTAAAATATTTTGAAAAAACATTATAAATAGACTTGCACTTTACATGGGACTGAAACATTACTGGAAAAATGTGGGTGTACTATAAGTATTATTATAATGTTATTTATTTAAAAAAAGTTTCTACAACCATTGAAATATCACGGATGCAGGTTATTTCAATGAAATAATTGAGAGAAGTACTAGCAGCCTGCAGTTCTCAGTAATTAGCTTTGACTCCTTGGAAACAGGTCTGAACCTAAATAGTTTGTATACAAGGTAATTCCTCAGAAGCAGGACAAAAATCACACTTCACACTAATATTATAAGGGCGAAAGTTTGTGAGTGTGTGTTTATTTATGTTTTTTACTTCTTCACGCTCAAACGGCTGGATCAATTTTGATACAATTTTGTATGGAGGTAGCTGACACCCTGGATTAACATATAGGCTACTTTTTATCCCGATATTCCCACGGGATCGACATTTACGTGGGTGAAACCACGGGGCGCAGCTAGTAAAATAATATGTCGAACAATTTCAGTAAATTGAATTCGAGGTGCTTCTGAAAAATATTTTGTCTATTTTTGTATCGAGGCTGGGAGTTAAAACTGTTTTAAATCCATATTACGACTAACTAACCGTTACGACTTTCTTTTAATGGAAAATGTGTTATGATATTGTTGGATTAATATAAAACTTGTGTGTAGCCGCTTTTCAGTTTTACTTTAAAAAATCAAATAAAGTTTTAATCTGTTTTGAGATTGGAATAAATTAATAACAGTAAAACATTTGGCGATTAACAAATCAAATAAAACTGCATTATTATTTGACGTTTACCATACTTTAAAAAAAAAAACACTCAATACTATAAGCTATTTTCGTACCAACCAGTGACACTAGTGAAGCTACACGACCGATTCAAAAATAGAGCCTCGAGCTTCAAAACCTAAGTGCAAGGCTAGACTGATACCTCGTCGTGACTTTCCGTCACAGACAGACGCAGACGTTACGTATTCAGTTTAAAAATAACAGGCACGGTAACAGAAATACGTTACAAAGATCTTTTGGTTTTTTTTTTTAGTCTTTACTCTTGGCCATGGATACATGTCCAGATCTTTTGGTATTCGAATGATGTTGACAGAGGTGAAATGTATGTATTGTTTATCTTGGACATTACCTACTGACTTCGGTGACGGAAAATATCTTGAAGAAATCTGGTTAATATAAGTCTGAAATCGCCAACCCGTCTTGAGCAAGCGTGATTTATTTATTTTCACTTCAGTAGCTCAAACATGTAGGTTTTGCTGCCTGAAATCAGTGAGCAAAATGCGATTTTGCTCACTGAGTGAGACCAAGTAACTTTTTAATTTTTTTTTTGAAGGCCGCGAATATCTTATTCAGCCTTGGGTTAATCATACAATTCGAAACATTCACACTCTATGTCTTTCCCGCCATTAGAAAGAGAGAGAGACGAAGACCAGCCCTTTCGACGTTCCGATTTTGAATTCGACCTCAAAGACAAACACGTTCGGAATTTCGTACTAACTAAAGAAATTTTGCAAAAAGATAATTATTATTATTTATTTTAATTCAGACACAGTGATCCATATTTATGTTAGTATATAAAAATTCTGTTAGTAACCAAAGATTAAAAATACTTGCCACAATTATACTATTATAACTAAAATTAAATAACTGAATTATATAAAATCAAAATTGTTATTATGTCTTTTAATGTAATTTATTGAATTTTTAACTTATTGTTGTATTTAAACGAAAAACCTTTTGGTTTACAACCATTTACAGAAATTAAAGACAGTTTACACATACACATAAAACATTAACAATCTCTGGAACTACCAGTCGGATTTGAAATATATTTTGCATTTGTTAGCCCAATTCTTGAGGAAGGCTTTATGGTACTTAACATCACGCTAGGACCCGTAGGAGCCAAGCAAAAAGTCGGGGAAACAAGAAATTTCACGTGGACGAAGTCGCGGGCAGAAGCCAGTAATAATTATAAAAACTCTCGTTTTGAAGGAGGGGCCCGTAGCTAAATAATAACAGCCGAACAGGTCGATCGATCAGGTTAAGCTACGCTTG
Source organism: Oligia latruncula (assembly GCA_948474745.1). Lineage (NCBI taxonomy): Eukaryota > Metazoa > Arthropoda > Insecta > Lepidoptera > Noctuidae > Oligia > Oligia latruncula. The sequence continues at coordinate 12,338,492 of OX419699.1, forward strand.
CCGCGGTTGGTCTGTGGATGGGTGACCATCTTTACATACCGAGACCCCTCCGTGTCGAAAGCACGTTAAGCCGTTGGTCCCGGCTGTCATTCGTGGATCTTTGACAGTCGTTGCGGGTAGTCAGAAGCCCGAAAGTCTGACAACCAGTCTTAGGTACCAAGGGGTATCGTAATACCCATTATCTGGGTTGTGGAAGTCAGATAGGCAGTCGCTCCATGTAAAATAATGGTATTCAGCCGCATCCGGTTAGACTGGAAGCCGATCCCAACAGAGTTGGGAAAAGGCTAGGCAGATGAGGATGACTCTCGTTTTGGAAGGTTTTTACACTCGTTGAAGGGATAAAACATTGACAAACATAAAAACAGATTCATTTCATATCGAAATAAGTGTCATTTCAAAATGCTACGCGGACGAAGGAGCTGCTTACAGCTAAGCTCGAAATAATATTGTAACTATATTTTAATCTAGATTTACTCGACGACCAAGTTTCCCATCAGTTTTTATCGCTTTTTACCGACTTATGAATAAATTTCGTCTTTTACTGAGACACATAACTTCATCTCGTAAACTTGATAGTCAGAGCTCATCTTTTCAGAACACAATAGTAACGACCGCAGTCCGCAGTTAAAAGTATTCCGTTTCATATTAATATTTTCTGAGTTTTAAGTATTATTAAAAACTTCTTAGTATTAGTATATTTAAGCATGTAGTATTTTTTTTTAAGAATTGTTTATGAAATTAAATAATTTTGACATGGCCCATAGTTAGCACGCGTTATGCAAAGCGCCATTTTAGCGCTCCAAGAACTCAACAACAAGTTCTGCATCCGGGATGCAGCTGAATACCAGTATTTTACATGGAACGACAGCCTATCTGACCTCCACAACCCAGTTACTGGGTAATACGATACCCAGATAGGTACCTATTCCTTTGGTAAGACTGGTTCTCAGACTTTAAGCCTTCTGACTACCCGTAGCGACTGTCAAAGATCCAAGAATGACAGCTGAGGAGACCATCTGGTTAACGTGGTTTTCGAGGTACGGAGTGGTCTTGGTATGTAAAGATGGTTAACCATCCACAGAGCAACCTCGACAAGCGTAGCTTAACCTGATCAACCTGAACCCATGCGGCTGTTATTGTTTAGCCAAGCCCCCTTCAAGAACGTATAAGACCACTAAAATGCCACTTAGTAAGAGGTCGCACGTCTGCGTTTAGTATCGGAAAATGAGGCCATCCAGTAATTTGGATGAATTACTGATGATATGGGACTACGCTTCATGCTAAAACAAAGCGCGTTTGAATACGAATCGTCTACTTAACATCGTCTGACACATTCCACGTATATTGCCATCTTGTAAAAGCTATAATATAAGCTATAATATAGGTACGATTGCAGACGTGAGATGTTCAAAAGCCCTCATAGCGAGGAATCGTAAACTTTAAGATTTACCAGTATCTGGTATACTTCTTTCCTCGCGTTGCTGCGATTATGTTACGTATAAATTTGCATTTATGAATTTTATTTGTCTCGTTTCACAGACGTATTTGTAGCTTTTATTCTCGATGCGGGAATCGTCGTGTTATATTACATTCTAGTTCGCTTGTAACGAATAGCTTTCCTTTTAATACGACGCTATGACGTAGTTCTCAATCTGCTTCGTCTCAACCGCAACTTTGTACATTTAACCTCATTTTGACTCAGTGGGTGGAGAAGAGGGGGGAGGGGAACTTTAGAACGCATTAAAATGTGTCCTATACATCCAGCTACAATGAAGTTACTACGTCATCTGATATGGCTGTAATAAATATGAAAATCGGTATCCATCGTTAAAAGTTGTAACTAGCTGAAATCCTTTAAAATTTTAACGACTTAAGGGGGAAGCTCTAAGGTGGCCCGCGAAATTAAAATTTTCTTACGTTTTTTGCAATTTGCTGGTCAGTATTAAGTTGTACGTTGATTAAAATATGATTGGCGGTCGTAACAAATATGTATATACAGAATTATAATCATTAAAGTCATCAACACAACTCTCTAAGACCATGTAATCCCCAAATGTCAAGATTTCATGAAATAGTCATTCTTGGGGATTACATGGTCTTAGAGAGTTGTGTTGATGACTTTATTGATTATAATTCTGTAAATACATATTTGTTACGACCGCGAATCATATTTTAATCAACGTACAACTTAATACTGATCAGCAAATTGCAAAAAACCTAAAAAAAAATGAATTTCGCGGGTTACCCTGGCGCTTTCGCCTTAACTATAAACGCGTTTTATAAATTTCAACGTGTTCTTTTAATAGTTCCCAACATTGTAAAAGCTTGTCAAAAATGTCGCTGGAACCATAAAGTTGAACTGGAAATAGTAGACACTAAAACGCCACTTAAAATCAACGCGTCGTCAATCGTCAGTTCCACTGTTACCGGTGTGAAATGCATAAAACATGTCCTAGATTCACAAAGCTATCGAGGTCCCAAAACAGTTCCGTTGCTAATAAAAACGGTCACGGTAACAATGACGTTTGGTATGAACGGAACAGCGTATTTTCCAATTTTGAACATAAATCCCGACGGTCGCGGCGTATTCATCTGTCACTCGACCAACGTAGGGTTAACTTTCGTATTTTTTAAATTCTGTTTTTGGAATGCTGAGCGGAATGAATTTCTTCTGTAAGTAAGAAATATCTCTGAATGGTATTAAAAAAAAACGTGAATCATCTTCGGTTTGAGAGAGATATTTAACTCCGTAGATTATTGACGTAATTAGTTCTGAAACGACAGAAGTGAATAATTATAAATTAGAGACATTTATTCAGTTCATTAACGGTGTTCTTACGGTTTAGTGTTGAGCCTTGTAAATGTCGTAAATGAAATTTTACGACGATACGGATTTTTTTTAACGATCACCTCATGTATACCTTTCTCAATACATACATATAATGTATCTGATTACTGAGTAATTTTGACCTGATTGAATTTAAGTGGAACAATAAATATTTATGAGGAACTTTGGCTCCTGAGATACAAGTATCGTTTTACTTCGTTCAGAAGCGAATCAAGCGAAAAATTCGACTTTCATAATTTTATTTAAAGAAAATGAAAAAAGTCGAATTTAATAATCGACATCCATGCTCTTATTCCAATTTATGTGAGGTTAGCACAGCATGTCTGCTTTGTCTAGGTACCTCTATCTAGCCAAATCATATTTAATCGTAGACGATAACCTCAAAGCCTAGCCTAGCAAGCTTTTACCCGTTTAGAATTCATCGCACGAATTACTCAAACCAGGATGTGTTTCCCGCTTTAAGTACCTACTAGACCTGAGCTGAAGATCAAAGCAATTAACTCATATCACTTTCCCGCTAGCCCTGGAAAAAGTCACTAGCAGCTAGTGACTATTGTGTCACAGTCCCAGTAAGCTGCTCCCGGTAAGCAGCTTACTGGGACTGTGACACAATCGTGACGGGACACGGGACACGGGACGCGCAATAACACAACGACCTATGTTCGCAAGTCCGGCGCACTGCACGTTTGACATTTGCGCAATTTAACCCTTTTGAGAACGCAATCGTGGAATCTGACGTTAGCACGGAATTAATGTGAGAATCACTTTAATTCCGTGTTTTGTGCGAGTTGAATGTTTTGTGCATGCGATATACATAGCTGTGTTCGGGTTGAGATTTTGTTTTGTTCCATGTTAGGATAGCGTTTATTGTCATGTTTCTGTTCTGTAGCTTGTAAGTACAATGCTTGTTTTGCTGACTAGTTAAATTCTGAAACACTAACTTGAATCAGGAAGGTCGTAAGATTGAACTTAAGAATATAAAAGTCGAATGTAAGAGAATTTAGGATTTTTCTGCATATTTTAGGGTACTAGGACGAGTTTATTAAAAGGTGAACTCACGTTTGACATTCGCGCAATTTAACCCTTTTGAGAACGCAACCGCGGAATCAGACTGATTGTCCGGAATGAATGTGAGAATCACTTTAATTCCGTTTTTAATTCCGTTTTTTGTGGGAGTTGAATGTTTTGTGCACGCGATGTAGATTTTTGTGATGTTTCTGTTTTATTACAGGAACATGCTTTTCTGTTAGTTAGAACTAGAGGGAACTAAAATACTGGCATAAATTAAGAAAATCGGGGACTGGGAAGATCGTAAGACTGGATTTAAGAATAAAAGTTGGATTTAGGAGGATCCAGGATTTTTCTCCATATTTTTAAGATACTAAGCCAACTTTATTAAAACCTAAAAAAGATGAATTTATCACAGGATCACACTTATTAAATTAGATGAGAAAACTTCCGTATTTACACCAGAATGAATTACGTAACTGGATTAAGTTAAACTTATATCTTTTTCCGTGAAAGCTCTATAGCAGAGTTTCATGGTCATGCTATGTTCCATTAAAAGTTTCTAATTCCAACCACATTTACGCTGTATATTTTAGTTAGTCTCTAACGCGACCTCATTTCTTAAACATTTGTGGTACTATTCTGTAGCCACAATTCATTTCGGCCCTCACTCAAGTGACAAGTGAGTGAAAGATAAAGGTTGCTCTTTTGTTTTAGAAATGGTATTACGTAATTCTTTGATGGCTTACATTAAGATTAAGATTTATTGAACCAATGTTACAAGTATTACCAAGTATTATTTTATTAGTATTAGTAAGTATTGTATTAGTATTATTTACTGTTATTAAATTAATTAACTTAACGTCGGTCTGTAGCTGTTAGTGATCATCATTTGGATCTTTACGGCGGTCCTCAAACTAGGCGGCGCGGCGGCGCCTGTATCTTGGGGACCAAAGTTGTGATACATAATGCTAATTACCACTGCAGTTTATCTAAGAGTAGGTAAGTAATGGCAATCGATTATATAAAACCAAATTAAATATTGAGATCAAAGTGAAAGTAAAACTTAAATCGTAAATTATTAAAAACAGAAATAAAGCTTAACAAAGCCTAAAACTAAAAATATTAAACAATTAAAACCAAATGTTAAACAATCAAAATAAAAATGCTAAACAATGAAAAATAAAATGTTAGATATAGGGTGTGGGTGTGTGTTAGTGTGTGCGCGTGTGGTGTGTAAGTGTGTATTCATTCCTTTCAAGTTCGTGTTTTGAAGTGGTATCAAATTAAAACTCAAAGCCACACACACTCACACTCACACTGCACTCTTTATTGCATTCATTCACATGAATGCAATAAAGAGTTTGAGTTTGCCTTTATTTCAATTAAACTATTTACGTGTTGATTGCCAAGGAGTGGGTCAGTAAGAAAGATGAAGCTACATAATGATCCATTCCGAAGCGTAGTTGGTTCCTATGGAGAATAATGGGCAAGAAACTCCATCTTTCATCTTTCTGACTGACCGACCCCTTGACAATTCAAAAGTGTCTGTAATTGGTTTATTTGAAATAAATGCTTTGAGTTTTGAAGAGACACTTTGGCGCCTTAAAGATTTTTTATCGCTTGAATATTTAATCTCCAGAAAGTTTCAGACGTTGAGGAGACTTGACGAAAAAATTACCATGTCTTGGCATTATTGTCGCTAACTTTTTTCTCACGAAATGAGCGAACGACGAAGCAAGAACTAAATGAAAATTATTTAGTGTTAGTACAGTCACGAGCATAAGTATGTATACACTTGGCTTTATTCAAAGGCAATTTTCTCCTTTGTTTTTGAATGAAATTTTATGTTATTACGAACATATTATTTTCGAGGTTTATGTAAAGTGCTCGTGACTGTATAATACACTGACTTCTCTTTCCAGTTCTTAGCTTATATTTAGCGTTGTCACTATTACACGTATTGTTTTTAGGCGTCTTTGTTAATTAGTTACTTGTAAAATAATTGCAGTTTGATGCCCTTTTACACAATGGTCTATGTTGGCCGTAGTTCGATATTCATGGCTCAATTTCTATACAAGAAATTGATTAATTGGCTCATTGAGGACGTTCAGGGGTGGCCGACATTGATGTAGGTGTTAAAACGCCATTAGGTATAGCAATAATAATCGGTCCAATTAGCCAGTTAATATATAATAGACGAGACAATGCGATTTTATTAGGTTCAAGCTAAGAATTAATGAAAATACTTATCTTTCGTCCTTTCGTTGATTGGCTTTTATCTGGGAAGAGGTGTATGGATTTTTCATCTTTTTATACATTACTAGCTGCGCCCCGCGGTTTCACCCGCGTAAGGCCCGTAATCCACCAAAGCGGAGAGGAGAGATGTCTCATTTTTGTATAGAATTTCGTGCGAGCAAGCGGGCAAGTGACACGAAATTCTATACAAAAATGAGACATCTCCTCTCCTCTCCGCTTTGGTGGATTACGGGCCTAAATGTCGATCCCGTGGGAATATCGGGATAAAAAGAAGCCTATATGTTAATCCAGGGTGTCAGCTACCTCCTTACAAAATTTTATCAAAATTGGTCCAGCCGTTTAAGCGTGAAAAAGTAACAAACATATAAACACACACACACTCACAAACTTTCGCCTTTATAATATTAGTGTGGTGGTTGATAATACATTTGCATATCTCTTTGTATCTAATAAATGGTGGGAACCACTTTCCATGCCGCGATTCTTTAGCGTTATTACCAACATGAAAAAAGTAGGAGTTTTTGAGAGGTTTTTTAAACTGGAAATTTTCTGAAAAATCTGGTTTCTGGTAAAAAATTTCGTGGTAGGTTTAGATTATAATAATATCTGCTAGGCTGAATGTTTTTATCTTTATCTCCCTATGTTTATCTCAGCCAAATTTTCTAAGAAATACATTTCTATTTTGTAAGAAAATACGACTATCCATATTATGATAGCTCGAACTCTCGAAGCTATGTAATTTGATAATATTCTTGATAATAAAATGGTAAACTGACTGACTGATTGTTGATATATCAACTCACAGTCTAAACCGCTGCTCCTAGAGACATGAAATTTGGAGGGTGTGTTCTTTGTGAAGAGTAGGTATCCACTAAGAAAGGGTTTTTCGAAATTCAACCCCTAAGAGGGTGAAATATCACGCGGACGAAGTCGCGGGCAGAAGCTAGTTCTTGATAAAAATACTTATAAAAAAGTATTCAAGTCTTCACGATTCCACCTGTCAAAAAGCACTCGTTAAAAAGCAAAAGAATAATAAAAGACTGAACATTAATCAAGCTCAAATGAAAAAAAAAAAAAATATTTGTGCAAAGAAAAACTCCTAAAGTTATGAAAAGTTTCCTATAGAGGCTTTTTCTCATTACATAATAATATATTTCTTTTGTTTCTTTTTTTATCAATCTTTTAAGGAAGGTAAACAATAGATTGACGGGCATCAAGATTTTGTAGGTATCTGCATCTTAAGAGGGTTACGTGTCTATTAGATAGACATAAGAAAGAAAATAAGAAAAATAGGTTTATTTGTCTCAGAAACACATGCATACAAAAATATAAATAACTCGAATAATAAAGAAAAATAAAAACAAAATAGATCTTTAATCACGGGAACAAAACAGAAACAAAGACAGCAATAAACAATTATATTGCTACAATACTATCACTTTACAAAAGGGTACCTACTTATAAAAAGCAGAATAAAATCCACAAGCCAGGTATAACGAGATACATTTCTTCTGAAAGCCAGTGCTCACTGTCGACAAAGAAGCTCGTATGCTTTGCAAAGCGCTCTTGTTAAGCCCCATTTGGGCTTTAAAGCTTAGCGGTAGATTTCACTGCTTCCATTTTTTTCTTTTACTTGATTAACACTTAGGTGTTTCTAGTGCAGTATTGCTTTTCTTTTTGTGACTTGAATACAATTTATTCGCAGTAGTTGTTTTAAAAATTTAAATGAAATGAAATATTATTTTTATTTCTGTGAATAGATCTAGATATTTTTACACGTCACTTGTAGTAAATATTTCAAAGTTTGGATGTTTGGAAAGTATTGTAGTTTCTATCGGGTTGTTTTGTACGTAATGTGTTTTCTTATACATCAGTGCAGTAAAAGCTACTGCAATGCCAACCTTTTGACTTCAATTCAAGTCTCCGTGGGACGTAATAATTTATCATATCGTGCATGTGTTTTCTTCCGGGTGTTTTATACATTCTTGTAAAGCTTTCAAGTTTAAGTAACAGCCAACACCTACATACTTATTTACAAAATTATTTATAAAATTAACTCACCTGTGAAAAAATAAAGAAAAATATTACATAGCACAAGAAATCCTACTGGATGAAAAATCAATACAAAAATCCCGTGTTCAATATCTCGTAGGTAACAAATAGGTCCTAGCCACAACCAGATCTAACCCTGTTTCATTGGGATTCATCTGACAAGACAGATAAATCCAACATGAATCCAGTAAGATACCTCAGCTCCGATATTTTCCGTTCCGTGCGTCGAATAGTCTAAAACAGTAACCTCTTATTGGGCTCCGCCGATATCGGGTAAACTACGACAGAGTTTGCCTGAGAGCCTAGCACAAACGCGCGGAGTAAACGCAAGGTGATGACTCATCATCTGCCTAGCCTTTTCCCAACTATGTTATTAGTAGTAGTAGTTATGCTAGTATTTTACATGGAGCGACTGCCTATCTGATCTTCACAACCCAGTTACTGGGTACTACGATACCCTTTGGTAAGACTGGTTGTCAGACTTTCGGGCTTCTGACTACCCGTAACGACTGTCAAAGATCCACGAATGACAGCCGGGACCAACGGCTTAACGTGATTTCCGAGGCGCGGAGGGGTCACGGTATGTAAAGATGGTCACCCATCCAGGAACTGACTGCGGCAAGGATAGCTTAACTTTCAATCGCCCCTAAACTTAAACCAAAATGCAATATGATAGTTGTATTTTGGATTCGAAACCGAACGTATTTCGTTACGTTACGTTTACGTCGCGCGTTCGTGTAAGGGCGTGTGATAGATAAGACACGACAAACGACACGCTTACTAGTAGCCATTTGTTATTTTTGCAATACGGAATGCAGTTCTTTTGTTTTCGCGACAAATGGGACGTATTTTTTATGATCTGTGTGCGGGAGAGAAACTGTCGTGTTGTTGCGAAGTAAGTTCACATGTACAGTAAGGATATTTTTACACATGCTACTTATTTATGGGTAGCTCTAAATAGTTTGCAGTCATTTGTTTTGAATTTATTATGTGTTTTTCTGGTGTGTGGTCGTGGTCGTAGTTTTTGTTGTTGGGAAATATGATTATATATGTTTACACGAGAGTAGTGCTGTAGGTATTTGATTTTGCCGCCAGGCTGTGCCGATTCATTCCACTTAAACACTAGGCAGCTAGGAGGTGTTATTCCGTTCTGATCCCCTGAACCCACCCCCCCTCCTCGATCTCCTGGTTGTTCATCTTCTGTTTTAATCTCTGTCTTATCCACTATAAACTTTCTCATTCCGGTTTGATACGCTTTTTCTTTTGTTTTTGATCCTGAAGGATCGTCAGCAACAAAAATAAGTACAGGGTTTATTGAAATACATAAAAATAAATTAAAAGTAAAAAAACTCTTTTAAAAACAAGCTTTTACTTAAATGCGCTAAAAAGAATAAAATAAAGAATGCTGCTCATAATAAACAAACAAAATTGAGACGCGCCATGGGTTTAAAATTACGTAAATAAATTCATTATTAAAATATTCACTTTTCGTCTAAGCCCTCGCCACTTCTCCTAAATTATTTTAACGTAAACACTCCTTCGTTATAATTTTCAGTTTTACGTAGTAGCATGGTTCAAAAGAGATTTCTCAAAAACACCGGAAGCATCTTACCTTATAAGCACTTGCCTTATGAAATAATATCAGAGAAGAACTTAATTATGATTTTCCAACCTTTTAATACTTCTCTTTGAACCCCTCATTGCGCTCCAATTACAGAAGTCACAGAATTATGATTCAATTAATTTTTTATCGTTATTGGATTGTTTCAATAAAAAATTGATAGAATTCATCGTCGATTAATTACCTTTGATGTTACAAAAGCAAATTATAGACTCGTAACTTATTTATTTATTTGCTCTCATGCACATCACACATGTTACATTAATTACCGTTAGTTTTTGCACATGAAACCCACGGAACAGAAAAAACAGATGAAATCTGTGAGGGCACTGCAAAACGGTTCTGTGCTTCTCGCATCCAACGGGTACCTGCGGCAGTGAAAGTGTAACAAACAAATAAACTGACTTTTGCATTATTATGATATTTAATTACGACGTAATTATGGATATCAAGCCACTTTAAAATTAAGCTACCTACATAAATCAAGTAATAGTATACTAAGATTTTAAAAAAGCAAACTCTTTCGGCTCCAATTTTAAAGAAAATCTACAACCCGCTTCTTGTTACATTTGAGTTGCAATAATGCCCTAAGTCAACTAATACTTGATAGTAAAACGTGTCACATCTTGCGCGAAATCATCAAATGAACACATAACAGACTACAGAAGTTACACTGTAGGTACATACAAATTGTGCTTCTCTTATAGGAAACATCGTGACAACATACAAAGGCATACCTACACGACATAGTAACAGAACACGAGACACATGACAGGGAGTATAAAGGACAATACGGATAATTATATTGTGTGGGTACAGAAAGAGGATAGGAAGTGACAAGTTAGTGGTGCAAGGAGGGTAGTAAGTTAAAATGGACCGTGACTCGTGCTTTATAATTATTAAAATCTGGCCCGTCTTTTGAAATCTTTTTGGAGATTTTTTTTTTGCGTCTATTTTTTTTCTGCGATGTTTTTGGTAACTTTGTGTTTTTTAAAGACAAAATAACACTCCAGTGAAATAAGTAAATAGGAGAAATTATATTCTTGGAATTAAGGGTTAATTTTACTTGACATTATGAACCATTATTTGACATAAATTTGGCAGACGATGCATGTATTTTGAGGAGCTGAGTGACCCTGTGTCTGCCCTGTGACCCCATTATGTAATTATTTTTTTTCATAAAAAAGCGATCATCTCAGTAATTGCGTTATTAAACACTGATACCTCCTACAGCAATATATTATTACAGTCTCATAATTCACGGAAAATATGGATATTTCCTAAAAAATAATAATGTTGTAAAATGAGACGCAAAAACCTTCTCATGATTTCCAACAGACTTTTTAAAAGTCTTTTGATATTAACGCAGCACTTTGCGAACAAAGAACCTATTGGTTCTTCAGATATTCAGGAAGTGATATTACAGAGGCTTCGTCTATAAATTCATTAGTGTCAATAAGTCAGTGTGCAAAGTAAGGCGACTCCATTCATTTCTTCTATTCATGACGCTCGATAAAATCGCCTCGTCGCATCTTTGATTACATCAAATGGGACTTTCGTTATCTGATAAAGGAATATTGGGTGGAGGAAAGACGAAATGCGGAAGGCAGATAAAGGTATAGAGAATATATAGGTATGTACAGGTATACGAAGCGGGCATTAAGAGTTTTTTTTAAGTGAAAACTTGGCGCGTTGGAAATTTTTTGAGATGGGAAATAAACATTGAACTCGCGCCGTGTTTATAAGACGATTAAAAAAATACCCGCTTCGGATGTGTTCGGCGGTCCTCGGGATGTATTCGGTTTTAATGTATATCCGATATGTCAGTGAGTGATGGCAAAGTATTCTGTTTGTGTTTTATTTTCACTTCTGGCGGCACTCCCGGAGTGCCACTGTTTTTTTTTTAGTGTACTCATGTAGTAGAATGTAGGCAAATAGAGTAGGTTAGGTATCGTTCTATGAAAACCGAATACATAATTTTGTTGTTATCGAAGAGAAACTCGTCATCTGCCTAGCCTTTTCCCAACTATGTTGGGGTCAGCTTCCAAGCTAACCGGATGCAGATGAATACCAGTATTTTACATGGAGCGACTTCCTATCTGAACCTCCACAACCCAGTTACTGGAAACCTTGGTACGATTGGTTGTCTGACTTTCTATCAATAATTCTTGTTTTCACTGTGAATGCCTTATCACAGCGAAGGTTTTTTAAGTATTTGGAAGTCCAACAGTGTTAACAACAACTAATTATTCTATTTGACGAAGAGTTTATAGCGACTGCTTTCGTCTCCTGTTTTTTAGCATTATAACTTATCTATGCCGGTTGAAATAAAGGTAAATAGCCATGTACAGGTAAATGTTGTATAATTAGATAAGGAACTTCAACTCGTACTCTGACGTCAGCTCGCTGTGTAGAATATTTTATAAACTTTGTAGGAAGATGTTTTATGCAAGGGTAGTATTACAAATTTGAATTAAGTTGACGCATTTGTTGCGGTTAAATACGAGTATATTTCGATAGCTGTGCATTACAACGTACGGCATTTCGTACAAATTTTTCGAGCCCTTGTTTTTCCAAATGAATGATCCGATTTTAATGAAATTTCATACGCATAAGTAAGATACAAAGGTCTAAAAAGTTACTTATCAACATTTTCGAAATATCTTATTTAAAAAAAGATAACTGGAAATCTCTGTGTCTATGGAAAATTTGAAATCGGTCTAATTTGGCTGTAACACTAAGGCGTGTTCTTCTAAGTTTGAATGTGGTTCCAGTTAACCAATAAAAATACAGAAAATAAATGATGTGGTCAACTGGACCCGCGGGTTCAGAAGCGACCGGGTTCAGCTGACCGAAGACTCTGCACACACACGAGCGACACGCACAGTTCGATCAATCAGCCCGAAAGTCTAACAACCAGTCTTACCAAGGGGTATGATTACCCAGTAACTGGGTTGTGGAGGTCAGATAGGCAGTTGCTCCATGTAAAATACTGGTATTCAGCTGCATCCGGTTAGACTGGAAGCCGACCCCACCATAGTTGGGAAAAGGCTAGGCAGATGATGATGAAGACACACGAGCGACACGCGTCGACGACAGACGCAACTGCTACCGTCGACGCGTGTCAGCGACTGCCGTCAACGCTTCTGTAGTTGCCGTCGACAACGTGTTGCTCGTGTATTTGAGTACGGTGCCCGTATATTTACATGAGTAGCATGAGCAGCATTTGGCGGCACGGTTGGCGCAGTGGTTAAGCGATTGACTGCTGCGCTGCGTGTCGCGGGTTCGATTCCCGCACGGAACAAATATTTGTATGACCTACAAGTAGTTGTTCCGGGTCTGGCTGTTTGTGTACGTGAATTTAAATGTTTTTAAACGCACCCACAATACAGGAGAAATTCCTAGTGTGGGGCAACGATAGTTTAAAAAAAAAAAATGTTGGCGACGGGTGTATGCACTTTTACTGTATTCCCTGACTTACATGTCGATAATTGGGATCTATTCTTCTTCTTAGCGTAGCAATTTAAATGGACTCGGCCCAGAACTGAGCTACGTGTTTCGCGACATCACTAGCTGATTGTTGTTAGACGATTAATTTACAAAAAAAAAACAAAGAAATAAGTCAGCCGGAATGAGCATTTTAAGTAGGTAATTAAATAGTTTTATACACAAAAGCATTCGTGGTTCTGCAGCTCTAAAATAATTAAGACGTGAGATTAAATTGCGGGCATCTCAGTAAAAGAAACCCACAGTTAGGAAGTTCTGTATGTACGCAAAGTTCCGTAACTAAAGCTGGATAATAAGAAACAGAGCAAGTAATAAAAAGAAAGGAGTATTTAGTTTCACTAGAGTTCCTATGAATAAAGAAAACCCCGAAGAACTATCTGCTTAGAAAAATTTTTTTTTTAAAGTTTAGTCGAGAAACATTAATTCACAATCGTTTTTAAATATAATACAGGCACAATTTTATATAAAGAAGAATTGCCAAACTTAAGTGGCAGTTGACATTGCTCGCAGAACAGATGACCGATGGGGCAGAAAGGTTCTGAAGTGGCGACCGAGTAAAGGAAGACGTAGTATTGGAAGGCCTCCCACAAAGGCTCCTTCAAACAGGCGCGACACGACACGTGACACAAAGACACCGCAAGTCGCGCAACGAGCGGCCCCTTTGTGTCGCGCGCGATTATATCGCGTGTCGCGCCTGTTTGTAGGAGGCTCAAAGTGGTTACATGACCTTGTGAAGGCCGCAGGAATCCGCTGGATGCGGGAAGCACAGAACCAGCCAAAGTGGAGGGCCTTGTCGGCCTATGTCCAGCAGTGGACGTCTTTCGGTTGAAATAATGATAATGACGAGGACCATATCGTGTTTTGTTCACCATTTCTCCCGAATTTATGTTATGATACTCGTACGATGATAGTCACACTATCACACTAATATTATAAAGGTGAAAGTTTGTGATTGAGTGTGTGTGTGTATGGGGGTGTGTTTATATGTTTTTTACTTCTTCACGCTCAAACGGCTGGACCAATTTTGATAAAATTTTGCATGGAGCTGATACCTGCTGTATTAACATATAGGCTACTTTTATCCCGATATTCCCACGGGATCGACATTTACGCGGGTGAAACCGCGGGGCGCAGCTAGTAAGTAATAAAAGTATTAAACTTAGCGTAATAATTCAGTGGACGATAGCACAGTCTTCTATAGAATTTATAAATCTATTCACTAACCTTTACACAAATAATTAATAACTCGTGTCCTAAAAATGATTAGTAGTAAGCAAGATGGTAGAGGCTGGCAGTTCAGGCTGTGCCTAAGTTATACTCTACTATTATAGCCACTCGTGGTGGCTATTTTAATGCGTAGCTATTTCGAGATATCTAAAGAACCGTGTTGTACTTCGTAGCACGACCATGAACACATTCATTATAACTTTTGATCGTAATAAAATCCTTTTAAATTATACTATTTTATACCACTAATTAGAAATTTTATGCCTCTCAATTATCCTAGATATACGGCACGACCACGCTAACATTCTAGCTGGCATTATAGCTTTAGATGGTAATAAAATCCTTTTAATTTGTACTATTTTATACCACTAATTAGAAATTTTAAGATATACAGGTCAACTTTTATGCCAGCTGGAATTTTAGCGTGGTCGTGCTAGGAAGGAATCTTCCCAGCACGACCTGTATATCTTAAAATTTCTAATTAGTGGTATAAAATAGTACAAATTAAAAGGATTTTATTACCACCTAAAGCTATAATTCCAGCTAGAATTTTAGCGTGGTCGTGCCGTATATCTAGGATAATTGAGAGGTATAAAATTTCTAATTAGTGGTATAAAATAGTATAAATTAAAAGGATTTTATTACGATCAAAAGTTATAATGAATGCGTTCATGGTCATGCTACGAAGTACAACACAAAGAACCGTACCGCTTGCGTTTCATTTTGTGTCGTAAAAAGGTTCTATGTTGAACAAAATATGATTCGCGAGCGTAACAAGTATGTATTAAGGACTACTTAGCTGCGCCCCGCGGTTTCACCCTCGTAAATGTCGATCCCGTGGGAATATCGGGATAAAAAGTAGCCTATATGTTAATCCAGGGTGTCAACTATCTCCATAATTTTTTTCATCAAAATTGATGCAGCTGTTTGAGCGTGAAGAAGTAACAAACATATAAACACACCCCCACACACACTCACAAACTTTCGCCTTTATAATATTAGTGTGCTTATTATCATTAAAATCATCAATACATCCCTCTAAATTCATAATATAATCCTCATCATAATCTGCTTAGCATTTCCCAACTATGTTGGGGTCGGCTTCCAGTCTATAATCAAGTAAGTGATAAGTTCATATAATCCTAATGATTGATATTTCATGAAATAGTTATTTCGATAGAAATAGAAAAGGTAAGAAAATTTGAATTTCCCGGGCTACCTAGCGCATCCCCATAACAACATTACTTTAATATATACAGAATTGTATACATATATCTAATGGAGAGTCGACCATTTCGGTAATCGATAAGGTCGCTTCACGTATCCATTTCTCTGTTGATAAAACCATTCAGTTGGCAGTAGGATACTAAATGCTAACAGTCGTACAGACTAATGTTGGCGTTAGCTTTATAGTGTTGGCGCAACTGGTAGCTGTTAGCTGTGTAGTATAATAGTTTAAATGTAGAATTGTATTGTGTGCATTACTGTTGACGCCTAATTACGTTTCGATACACATGGATGAGTCGGCACGCCTGTATTGTACCTACACAATACATCTATAATTATGTTATAATTTAGGTTGGTTATCTAGTTGAGAGTATGTCATGCTCACCTAAATATCAGATGGTGGCGCGTGTGTTGGATCATTCGGTTCCCTACAAAATGGTTGAGCTGGACGGTGCTGATCCACACGTCATGTTCGTGAACGGGTGCCGTCGGTTGATACTAGGGCTTATTTTTAATCTTATAATTTGAATTGTTTCATAAATTTTTTCTTTTTAATTGTTCTCACTTAGAAGTAACAAGAATAATGTACCCAGGATTTTATAATACCTTGATTTAAATGAGTGTCCATGGAGTTTCTTGCCCGTTCTTCTCCAATCCATTCCAAAATGTAGATATGTATAATGTGCGTTTTGAAATGGCCAACTAGCTTCAACTTTCTAACAAGTTTCTAACTGATCGACTCTTTAACAATTCAAAAGTGCCTGTAGATGGTTTAATTGAAATAATTGCTTTGTGTTTGAGTTTGAGTTGGCAATTTTGGGTATAGTTTCCTTTGTATCCTCGTCTGTTATAGTAAGCTTGGTTGGTGTCCTTTCGTGGGACGAAAAGGTGAGAGCATTATGCTTTAAGAGTAATCTTTAACGCAATAATTCAAATTGAACGTAGTTAGATATGATAAATTTGTTATGTTTTCCTACAATTTTAATACACAAATTAATAATTGTAGCATAAACAAACTTCATTGGTGCTTGGATGCGGGAAGTACAGAACCGGTCGAAGTGGCGGTGCTTAGGAGAGGCGTATGTCCCGCAGTGGACGTCTTTCGGCTGAAATGATGATGATGAAACAAACTTCATTTGTCAGTATTTTCAATGTTTTATTCATACTTTATTAATCTTTTCTACAAAGCGCCAAGCGCAGATAAATCAAATCAATGATGCAAATAATTATGCAATAAAACACATGCGAACAAAGGCGCTTTACTTGTACTGACAGGGTAGGAGCAATAAATTCATAAAAGAGGTCATGCTTACATGGAATAATATTGCGTTTATCGTTTCTGACGTAAGCACTGGGGCGATTTTCTGAACGCGTGAACTCATTGCTCGCTATATGAGCAAAGGCGTAATTATCATCCAATATCGACCGAGCAATGAAAGAAAATAGAATGCCATTGTAATTATGATCGTCAGATAAAGTAATGTCAAAATTGCTTAGGTACGAAAAGTTGTTATCGAAAGTTTCGTATTATTTCATTCTTAAAATTATTTGATTGAAACTAAGAGATTGTTTAATAAACAGGGTTGAGCACTCCATAAATTATTCAAATTGCGCAATTAAATTTCAGAAATCAACAGTAATTATTTTGTTTTGATTTACAACAATTAGCTCAGACGCAGATTAATAATCACGCTTCTTTTTTAATGAATTAAATCAATAATAATTGGTTTGCCCTTGAAATCGACCCCTGAAATTGTAATTTTCATATTTCAGAATATTTCATAATATTCCTCCATGAATAATTTCAACATAATCTTATGCAAAATACGTCTTACAGCAACAACTGCACTACTGGGAATTTGGTACTAATTATGCGAAATCTCACGAGTAACGCTCACAAATCTCTTGCACGAACGGCATACGACGGTATTTGAATACTGAACGTGACTGAACGTAACGAAATACGTCAGCACTAGGAGTATTAGACGCATAACCTTACAAGGCTTAAGTCTCTAAAACTTATCAAGTTGGGCTTTTGACGTCATTTTAAGAAGTTGCTGTGTTGGTGGTGGAGAAAATGTTTATATTTTATAATAATACAAAGCTTCGAGTTACTGAAGCTTGAAAAACAATGCGAATCTAAGATTCCCGTTTCAGTGAAAGACGTCGAAAAGGAAAAATATTGTTTTTATAACATTTCGGTACCTATATATACTGGTTTTTAATGTCAAAATAAGCATTGAGCGGCATCGATATTATTATTACCCTTCTTCAAATCCGATCGTTAAAACAATACTCCTCCAGAGTCATCCCATAAAAACATTAAAATTAAATTGTATTCTCCCAAATGTTTCTCTAAAGGCTTTTTGCGAGTGGGCCGAGTAATAACATTCAAAGAGACCGCTATGCCAACTTGGGGGGAGGTAGAATGGTCGGAAACAGCGTAATTAAAATTTTAGGGACCTCACAAGTTGTTAGGAATTCCCAGAGTGTCTCTGGCCCGGCAATTTGAAGGATGACCTCTGAAAATTTCGGGTGTTTCCGACATGCGTCGGTATTTATATTATTATATAGTATATAATTATATGATGGGGACCACGAGTGCGCGTCATATGATCTTAATGTCATTGACACAATGTTTAAACTCCATCGACGCGCGTTCATGAAATGATACAACTATGTGTGACAATAGCGGCTGTTTACCCGAAACTGAAAATAACAATAGGCAACTTAAATTAAAAAAATAAATAAAAAATTAATTTAATTACGTATTAATTATATTAATTTAATTTTAAAAAAATATTTTGCATTTAAATCGTCTGCTCAAAACTAGAGTTTTGAGCAGGAGATTTAAAAATGTCGATCGATATAAATAATAGAGGCTTATTTCGAAGAAGTTTCTTCGACTGAAATAATAATGTTAATGTCTATTTTCTCGGTAGTGATGGAAATATACTTTTTTTTTTTTTAATAATAATGTTAATGTCTATTTTCTTGGTAGTGATGGAAATATACAGATCGCGAAGCACGCTAGCACATCAAGTTACCCGAAACTGTCATATTTTCCCAATCAACTTTGAACCTTATGCGTCACCGACATGCTAATGTTAGCAGTATATCTGTTGCCATGAGTGAGTGCGTGTTGCGCTTGGACAGCAGTGAAATGCACATTATTTTATAATTTTTATTTACAAATTATTAAATTTTAATTTTTGATAATTCATTTGAAAATTCATTAAAAACTACTGTTATTTCATAGTTCTAAAGTTTTCACTTCTGTTTGCAGTTCCCATGATTAGGTTATTTACCAATTTTTTTCCTGTATTTTAAAAAATTGCAAAACCGAATTACGTAGAATATAAAGCCTTAATCAAACTAATTTGCAATGAACCACCATGTTTGAACGGTTCAATTGGGTCCCAATAAAACGTACATAGCAACTTTATTACGGGTGACTGTTGAATAATTTACCGTCGCTTCCGATGGCCCGGCCAAACTGACATGTCACACTTTCCGCTACGCTACACACTAGTGATGCGACACAATCGAAGCTATTCGCTTCACTATGGAACGAGTGAATGGATTGGAATTTATTGTTGTTGAAAAATCGATGACAGTGGTTTAATTTTGGAATCAGTGGAAGCGATTTGAAGTTCGAATACGTTATGTCGTTGGATATAAAAATAGGATAGAATGTGTTACCAAATGACCTTCCATTTTGTATTATTCAAATTGTTTGTGGATTTTAAGTTCTTAGAATTAGAAGTCTTGAGTCCTAAACAACTTATTTCGTGATTCGTGTTAATATTGGAGTTCTAAGAATAATTCCAAACTCCTAAAGATATTAAATTCTGGCTGTATCTCTAACTACCAGAGCGTGAATTCTCATGACGCAGAGTACACAAGTTTTTTGTTTTACTCAAGCAGTTTATTTGTGTACCTACCTATGTTAGATACAGCTGTCAAAACTGACAGTTAAGTTTAACATCACCCTGTGGACATTGTAACGTCCATTCACAGATATTTTACCTTTGATTTTGCATTACTGTCAGAATCACAGTGGTCTTTATACTCCTTGTAATAAGGTTGCTCTGTTGAATTGCTGCTACTGACAAATCTGTCAAATCACAATGATCTTTATTCTCGTTATAATAAGGTTGCTGTTTGATTGCTGCTGTCAGTGGTAAAATAACTGTGAAAGGACTGTAGGTTTGCCGCAATGTATCGCGATGATAATAATTAAGGCTCCTACAAACGCGACGCGAATCGCGCGCGACACAATGGCATCGCAAGTCGCGCAACGAGCGGTGCCTTTGTGTCGCGCGCGATTCGCGTCGCGTGTCGCGCCTGTTTGTAGGAGCCTTTATGGTTACAGCGCAAGCCATCTTATTTTTTAACCACCCTCCATTTTACAATAAAGTTTTACTTAATTCATAAAAGATTCAACAGAGAATAGCTGTTGGAACTACATCTCTATTCGCACAATACAGCTGTCCGTGTCCACCCTTGTGTTACAGCGGTTTCCCTATTGCACGGCGTTTGCACTGGCTGCGTTGCAATATGCTATGACCCCTACTGTTTACAGTACACACGGTAGCATATCAAGCTAAACATGTGTATGTTTGAGTGCGTGGTATGTGTTTTATAGTGGCAATTTATTCTAAGTAATGTTTATTTTACTTTATTACTTATTAGTGTACACATGTTTAAACCCGACTTGGTTTCCGTACGTCAGTTTCGGGTGACCACTGAAAATTTTCTGTGGTACCCCCATAGCATTGCATCATGCCTTCTTGCCACAGTCACAACATGCAGCTGCCAACTGTTTCTGTTCTGGATTTTTGTCCCGACATTCCCACGGGATCGAGACTTATGCGTGTGAAACCGCGGGGCGCAGCTAGTCTTTCTATACACTGGCCTCGCATTGTACGCAGAGACGCTTTTAAAAGCCTTGCAGCTTCAGGCAGAACTGAAAGATATTTCTATCAAATGTAGGTTAACTTACATTCCTCCAAACCGACTTTCGATCTTATCGGGCAATCTCAGTGGAGACTGGCTTTTGGCGGGGGAGATATTATAGTACACAAGTGTATGCGCGGACACAGATGCACTCTCGTGGTCCGAAGGGATGGCAATCCGTCACGAGACTGCAGAGGAGCAATTCTCGTAATTTTAAGAAAGTTCACAGTCTGACGTCAGTCTAAATCTGTCAAAAATAGTTTCAATTTCCCTACATTTTTGACAAGTTTTTGACATTGACTGTCGCTGAGATGCTATTGCGACTAGATTTGGAACTTTTTTAATTACGAGAATTTGCCTTCAGATTTCAAAAGTAAGACTCTCGCAAGAACCACGAATGAGTAGGTAACTGTTTCCTCTATTTATAGATAAAAAATAAGCAACGCAAAAGCTCTGTTTAACCACTACCTTAAAAGCATTGCATTTACTTACCTAAGTTAAATTCCAACTTAACTAACTAAAATGTCAGTTGCTATGATTTATGAACTATTTATTCTGCAAACCCATAGGATGGGTTTTAGCATCACAATATTCTAAACACCTCGGGGATGTTCGGACCGAAATATGGATCTTGATTCGGTGTATAGTTTTAAATAGGAATTTGAATATTTCGACCGGAGTTTGTCTTATTGTGATTTCGGAGAAAGGTATTTAGGAGAGGTGAACTTAAAGATGAACCTACAGTATTCAGTGATGAAAGGTAAAAACAACTTCTTGTTGTGTTATGAAAGCTCGTGGGTATCATCTGCCTAGCCTTTTCCCTACTAGGTTGGGGTCGGCTTCGGATGCAGCCGAATGCCAGTATTTTACATGAAATTACTGCCTATCTGACCTCCACAACCTAGTAACTGGGTAATACGATACCTCTTGGTAAAACTGGTAGTCGGACTTTCGAGCTTCTGACGACCCGTAACGACTGACAGAAACATCCATGAATGACAGCCGGGACCGACAACTTAACGTGCTTTCCGAGGCACGGAAGGGTCTTGGTATTTAAAGATAGTTACCCATCCAGGGACCAACCGCGGCAAGCGTCGCTTAACCTGATCGATCGAACCGTACGACTGTTATTACTTAGCCGAAGCCAAGTTAAATCGAAAATGGAAGTTCGTGGGTAGGTAGCCTATAATCAATACATTACATAAAGAGAATAGGCAATATACCTATACTGTTATTTTTATCCAAATTACCGAGCCTGTCTTACGGGTGCAATGTACTGTTGCGACATGTCAAAATATCGAGATGTCTGTACTATTTCTAAATTAAACATTAATGTATTATACTCATGGACCATTCGGCTGTCATTCGTGGATCTTTGACAGTCGTTACGGGTAGTCAGAAGCCCGAAAGTCTGACAACCAGTCTTCTTATCAAGGGGTATCGTATTACCCAGTAACTGGGTTGTGGAGGTTAGATAGGCAGTCGGTCCATGTAAAATACAGGTATTCATCTGCAGCCGGTTAGACTGGAAGCTGACCCCAACATAATTGGGAAAAGGCTAGGCAGATGATGATGACTCATAAGTAAACTTTCGGAATAAATTATCTAACTAATAGTAAAAACCACATCAAAATCCAGTATGTAATTTAGAAATGGATACAAAGTGGTCACATAGACAGACATGATAAGTCACTTGGTTTTATACTATGTATAGATAAAGAAATTGTCTACGACCTATATATATATGGGCATAAAATCCACGAAGTGGCGCGCCTTCACCCTATGTCCTTTTTTAACCTGAATACTCCAATCACACATGGTTAAGAGATTGTTTCAGTTAGCTAATAAGAAGTAAATATTACCATAGTGAACATGATCACTGCAGGAAAATTCATGCCCATTATAGTCAGAAAATCTACCGTTCCATTTCTGTACCTCGAAACACATTCGATTTCCATCTGCCAATACAGTTGGCGCGAAATTGGACCCAAAATTGTAGCAATTTGTGGAACATTGCTCTTGGGGCCAGATAGGTATCAATAAATAACTATTAGCTGAATTAACATTGAAATGATTCGGATTGATGGCAAAAAGTTTCGAAATTGTTGAATAAATGAACCTTTTCAATACGGCTGTAGATACTATTTCAATTCGATTTCGTGGTTGAGTGAAAGCGTTTGTTGTCAGTTACATATTTTTATTAAAGGTTTAACTGGATTGCCGCTTAAATCCGTTTAAAGAGTTATAAGGAATGTTTCGCGTTTGATTTTTGTATTATTCTTTGATAAAAAAGCACTTCCTCTCTCCTTAAACATCATCATTATATTTTCTTTGCTCCTGTTTCTTGTTTATTATTATATTATGTTTATATTTATTTAGATTAGTATAATATACTTTATGTATGTATTTATTGTATTATTTAAATGGTACACCACAGACTACCTACAGTATTTGTCTGTCCTTCCCCTTTTTAATCCATCCAAAGGTTGTCTTTAAAAGATCGCTTTTAGCGATAAGACCGCCCATTGTGTCACCCTTTGTACAGTTTCTATATTTATGTCTGTAATTTATATGAAAAATAATAAAGAGTATTCTATTCTATTCTAATATTTTTATAATTGAAAGGCTTGAGTTGGACACGACCTCGCCTGATCTATCATTTACAAAATCGCTAAGCAAAACCTTCAAAAGCCCATCCCATTTGTAAAGATATTTTTTTTATTACATTCCTGGGAACGCTGCAGGTGATACTCCACTATCCTGAATAAAACAATCACCCACTGACATATAATATTTTTCTCGTAATTGAGGAAACTATTTATTTACTCTAACGTTGTACGTTGTGTTATCTCTTTATTCTGTTTCTCCCATGAGGAGAGAAGGCGTAAATATAAAACATTTCTGTTATGTATATAGAACCTGTGACGGGGTTTCGCGCTAGGTACTTGAAGTCTCCCCTCCCTTTGATAAAGTTTCAAGAGGCAGAGTTTGGTTCGCCTCTGACGTAGGTACAGTCGAACTCATAACTGCTTTATCAATTAAAGACACTTGCACAGTTTCACGTCAAAAAACTACAATAGGGACAGTTCATATATTTTTAAGAACGTTCGAATTCTAATCTCAGTCAGTAAATCTGTCAAGTAACCTACATTTAGAAAACTTTATGACAATGATTGTCGCTGAGATGTGATTGCGACTTGAATTTTAACGTTTTTAGTGCGAGATTTAGCCATAAGATATGTTTGGCTATGTGACAGTAACATGGTATCAACCACGAAGGTTTCAACCTTAGTGAGGTTTCAGTTTCCTGGGAATTTTGACAGAAATGGTAAATCATTTACGAGGTTGACTATAAATACGACGTTTCAGACCTGACCTATATTTGTTATTTACTGTTTGGATATTGAAAACTGCATGTCAATAAATGTGTGCTAATAATGGCAATCTAGTAGCGTTGTGTTTCGAGTCTTATTGGGTTCGCGGGTTTTACAAGGCCTATAAATATTCCTGGTTTTGGGGCAAGAAGCTGTGCTTTTTTAATTTTGTGGGACATTGGCGTGACCACGTATTCAATTTTTTTATTTATTTCTGTCAAGAGATTGTTCCAAAATTGCCACTGCAACAGGCCTCCTCTATGTGAGAGGGAGTAGACCATAATCCACCACGCGGGCCCAGTGCGGGTTGGCGGATGTAACATGTTTTAAAATTTTTGGTTTTTGACATGCCGGCTTCCTTTTCCTTACGATGTTTCCTTCACCGTTTTGAGAGCTGTAGTGTTGAAACTCACGACCTAGAACCCGTAAGTCGGAGTCGATGCCACTGGGCCACCATTGCTCCAATTGTTTCGTGTTATACTAAAACTAACTTATGCCCGCGACTTCGTCCGCGTGAAATTTCACCCTCCCCCCATTCACCCACTTCGGGGTGGAATTTCAAAAAAACCTTTCTTAGTGGATACCTACTTATCACAAAGAACATACCCTCCAAATTTCTTGTCTCTGTGCGTTGTTGATATATCAGTCAGACAGGACTTTGAATTTTATATATATCGATTTAAGAGCGTTTACGACGTACAGCATTTCATACAAACTTTCAAGCCCTTGTTTTTCGAAATTAATGAACCGATTTTAATGAAACTTCATACGCATAAGCAGCATACATTAAATCTATTGTATAAAGCTACCCGTGGATACACTTAAATGCAGATTTTTCAAACCCAAAAAACTTACAGCAACTAACGAAAACCCTTTGCTTCTAAGCATTTCACGCGAAAAATTTGCAAATGGGCCAGAAAGTACGTATACATATTCAGTTATTTTAGACCATAGACAAAACCGAGCTAAGTAACACAAGGACTGCAGCCAAGATACATATCACAGAGTTTGTCAATCTCAGATTAAAATTCAGGACAAAAATTCGTGCTAGGCCTCCAATTAAACAGTCCGTGGTAAACTGTCACGCGACACGGATATCCGTGACAATGTCTTTGTTGTTCCGATTGCTTAATTAATTTATGTCCATGAATTTTATTCGTAGTTCGCTGAATGTACTAATTAAGGCAGCTCTGACGGTTCTATGGCTTTGATAAGTTAATTGTTGTTGTAAAGTGGCTCTGTTTGTTTTTTCGGTATTTCGTGGGTCGTATTCGGTATTTCGTTGTCTATCTGATGGTTGTGGAATTTTGGGCAAGTATATACAAGGTGTAACAGAATAAACGCAAGTCCTGAAAGTAGTTTGTTCATAATTGACTACTGAATCGATTTCAGTTACTTGTAATACAGGTATTTTTTTTCTAATTACATGTATTTTGCCATAATGACCGCTGATTGAGCCAACGAAAATAAAATTTTATTTAAAGGCAGTAAGACTCAAAGTTAAATGCATAAAGTAATGTTAGGCTCAACACGATTTTCTTAATAATAATAGCTTTAAAAAAAAATGGTCATTTAAACTCAATACTTGATAATTGAAGTTACATATTTCAGGTGATGTGGTCATTTTGCAACGTGGATATTCTGATAGTGACCCCTATCATGTGGTGCCTTAAATATCATGGCTAAAAATGGAGATCGATTGCTGAATAAACTAGGACTAAGTTAAGTGGAATGTCTTGTATCGTAAATATTTCTCAAGTTTCTTTTAATAGAAAATAAGAACAAACGGCGGCAGACTATCTTAAAGCTAAAATTGTAACGAATGCGAAAGCAAGTCATCATCATCGGCCTAGCCTTTTCCCAACTATGTTAGGGTCGGCTTCCAGTCTAACCGGTTGCAGCTGAATACCGATATTTTACATGGAGCGACTGCCTATCTGACCTCCACAACCCAGTTACT
Organism: Oligia latruncula; assembly: GCA_948474745.1. Classification (NCBI taxonomy): domain Eukaryota; kingdom Metazoa; phylum Arthropoda; class Insecta; order Lepidoptera; family Noctuidae; genus Oligia; species Oligia latruncula. The sequence continues at coordinate 12,364,534 of OX419699.1, forward strand.
GGGTAATACGATACCCCTTGGTAAGACTGGTTGTCAGACTTTCGGGCTTCTGACTACCCGTAACGACTGTCAAAGATCGCGTATGCGAATGCGTAGTAAGCACACATGAAAATGTATCCATTCCAATTCACGCTACAGTACAACAGAATGCTAAAACCTTACACTCAGGACCTAAAACCTAGAACAAGCATACAACACAAAGGTATTTTCTCTTCCAACCTACCTTCCAACATATTACCTGACCGGAACAAGTTTTTGCCAAGACTACAGTCTCGTAAAAGTCACGCGTGTTTACAGTGCCGTTAACAAGCCCAATAAAAAAGTCTGGCAAGGTGTGGGGACTTGGAGGCTCTTTGGCAACGTTGCCACAACTGGCACGAACGTCACAGTCACATCTAGCACTTGTTGCGTTGCCAGCGGTGCCAAATGTCCCCGTGTCATAGAACTGTGTAAATATCAAATTGTACCTATATAAATGTCGGAATTGCTCGGACAACATTTTTGAGTCTGAGCTTTCCCTTTTATATTTAAATTCCCTTGTCTGTCGTTTGGGGCTTAGGGTTCGAAAGGAACGTACCGGTACCCTCTTGGGTGTGGAGGTGTAATATACTTTTTTCAATAATCACTTTTCCGAACCATCCATTTGTAAATGTTGAATGTATAAATCTCTAGAGGCTTACATCAATCATTCACAGGATTAGGTATTGGGATTCAAATTAAAAAAATAGGTACAGTCAGCAAAAGAGTTAGGTATGCAGGATCGTCGGATATAGTTGAAGTTTAGTAATAAACCGATGGATGTTGTCGACTGAAATTTAATTTGATAAATGAGCTGTTTGTTTTCTATTAATAAAATTAAATTTTATTCGACAACATCCATCGGTTTATTACTAAACTTCAACTATATCCGACGATCCTGCATACCTAACTCTTTTGCTGTACAGTCAGCATTAAAACTTTGATGATGTTTGAAAAAAAAATCGTTTGGTCAGCAAAATGTCCGATAAACAACATTGAAAACTCGTACTAAACATGGCTAAACCTACCTTCCTTTATGATTTTTTTACCAATTTAAAGTAGAAAAGAACCCTACGTTACACTGACAGAAAGTTCTTCGTCAAACACAAAATACCAATAAAAACTTCCTTTCACAACAGCAAGTTATTATACTGGACTTCTCCTGGCCCAAGTTTCCTTTAGAAAGTTTTTTAACAAGCATGTTTCTAATGCAGCTGCGATGCTTATCTTGGCTAGTCGGAGCCTCACAGTTGTTAGTAGTTCCTAATTTAATACGGGTTTTATCGATTCGAGTTTACGCCAAGTCTGTCCAAGTTGTTATTTAAGACTTGGTCTAAGAATAGTCTGGGTTTTAAATTGTGAACCGGAGGAGAATTAAGGCTTCTTAGTTCTATAATTAAGGTCTAAATTCTGTACCTAATTTTATTATACATAATTAGCTAGATTGAGCGTAAGCTTGCTATATCAGCAGGTTCCTACAGTAATCGAAAACAATTAGGTCTTTTTTTTTTTTGGTTAACTTATTTTGTGTCCCACCACTGCTGCCTTTTTCTTCCAAACCTATGTCTTGTGCGATCTCTGACCATGTTGGCCCTGCAAATGATATTAGATCGTCACGCCACCTTCGCTTTGGTCTACCTCGACGGCCTCAGGCGTCCAGTGAGTGAATTAGGTCTACATATTATATGAAAAAAAAACGCTTAAATGGAACACCCGCCTAAGCGTTTATATCGTACTGACCCTCGTAACTCGTCTCATCAGCGCCGTTACCACTGGACCACCACTGCTCCAAAATAGGCTTTATTTCCGGTCTAAAAAATGCTAACAAATATATCGAAGAACATTCCACCCACATTACATAATCCCAAATATTCTACGTCCATAAAATAAAAAACCTCCTACACTCTCCTTGATCCCTAAGCACTCTTGTCCATATATTTTTTGATGTGACAAACTAATCAGTCATTTCATGTCCATTTTGCCTTCCCAAGGCTACATTTTTGAGACACCACTAAAGAACACTATGAATATAAAAAGAGAAATTAGTTTCGGAGAAAAGCTATGAAAGAAGCAGTAAAAAGAATTTGATTATGTTTTGATGCCGACCCCAACATAGTTGGGAAAAGGCTAGGCAGATGATGATGATTAAGTTTTGATGCGAGCAAAATCAAAATATTTTATTTCACATAAACCTGGGCATATAAACATGGGCACTTATGAAATGTCAGAAGAATGGTTCTAATTGGTTGTTCCATATGGATAAGAACCGGCAAGTTACCACGTTTACCTACTGTTTTTAACATAATTTAAGTTTGCACGTATAAGCGTAATTTCAGCCTAGTTATGCAGTTTCATCGTTTAGCCAAATTAAAATATTCAAGTTACTTAATTTTCAACAACTTCATAAATAAACGAACTGATGAAAAAGGTCCCTAATAACCAAGAAATATTTTCAACAACATTTTGCTTCTATCCTAGAAAAACATTTCCAACACTATCCCTTCAAAAAAGGCAAAGGCATTTATACATTATTATATTTAATGACCCTGTAAACAGTCTACCCTACATGGAGCGTAATAAAACGAGATAAGCTCAAATATTAAGTAATCACAAGCTTTTATGAGATTTCAACACGCGATATTTAGAGGTACGAAAATTGTTTTTAGAATGCCCATAAATATTTTAGATGATAGGTACTTATTTCGATGGCTTAAGATAGTTCTTACGGGGGTAAATATAATAACGGTTTTTTATTGTCATGATAATGTACAATATTATTAGTAAGTCATAATCACTAAACTGTACTAGACTTTCCCTAAAAGAATACATTGTAAAAAAATCTACACTAGTCGTACAGATTGTGTGAAAATGCATATGTCTTTCCTGTAATTATCTTTATTAATCATGTAGTCTTAAGGAAAAATAATGGCCATTTACAATTAACTCAGCTTCAATCTCAATTTCCAAAAATCCACCTGTGACCTAATAAACGCTGTGAAATCCCGGGTTTTCAAAAAGCTCCGAAGGTCAGGCATGTACTTATCAGTCTACGTAATTCATGGTTGAAGGTTGCGCTAAGCTAAACATTTGTTATTCAGTTTAACTTGAAGAAAAAGTAAGGAGCTCAGATAAGTTATAATCTGATTGGACGGTGGATTGGAATAACGGCAGTTTTTTTTTGGTTCTTCTGAAGTAATTTAGGCTGGTAGAATACAAGGAAAGACGGTTTCCTGTAAGGATTGACAATAAATCTCTACAAAAGAATATTTTGGATTAAAATTACGAAAATCCAATTTCAGTTGCTAATTTTTGTGAGCTAATATTTTTTGTGATTTTTGAGTTTATTAAGTTTTATATCTCTGAAAGTTTGAAAACATCTCTGATAAAATGAAACCACAGTGTTGGACAACATCTTCAATCATAAAAAAAGCTTTTACAAAGATTATCTTTTTCGAAAACCCGGGTCGGACAACAACAATCGATCAGTCCCGATCACTGTCTAATTCGGTGATACCGACAGCTACCTAATTGAGGAAAATTTTGTCTGCTAATTACCAAGAACAGTGATGCTTTTCACAGCTGTTTTTGACTGTAAATAATTAATCAAAATCGGACTCATCGGTGATAGTATTAAGACGGAATTTTGAATAAACAGCTAGCTTTTTAGGAATTGGTTTTTTACTGGCTCTAACTTACGTATTTAAAGAAGGATGAATTTGTTTTTTTCATCAGAGTATGTTTAATTAAAGTGGCAAGTACGTGGCAGTGGGCAGGGTACATTGCTCGCAGAATAGATGACCGATGGAGCCGAAAGTTTCTGGAGTAGTGACCACGTACCGAAAGACGTAGAGTTGGCCTCCCACAAGGTGGACCGATGACCTGATGAAGGCTGCAGGAATCCGCTGGATACGAGAAGAACAAAACCGACCAATATGACGTTTTTCGGGTGAAATGATGATGATGATATTCAATTAAGGCTGATCGAACACAGTAATAAAAAACGCATTAATTAGATGATTCTTTAAATGTCGCAAAGTTGCGATAAACATGTAGGTATAGTGACGAATGACTTTTGGAACCATTCTTAAGCGCATGATAATAATATATTTTATATACATAGGTTGTCTATGTAAATAGTGTTCATATGGAACGAAATGTATTTGGCTTAATAAATAAACAATTTACAAACTTCTTGAGGTTTTTGTAGCTAACATAAAACTTGAAAAAATAACAAACAAAATAATCTTCAGCTAAATACCATACAAAGCACATTGTCTTCACTAAAACAAACGCAGCCAACCACGTTAACGTTTCGCTGGCAAAAGCAATTACGTCGACAATCAGTCGCTAACTTTACGCGCGTCTGAACACGCCCTAAGTCTTTAATTACTTCGTAAATAACATTTTTAGCGTGTAAACACTGAATGACGTTGAGTGTCTTTCTATCTTTTATTTTTGAGTGTAGAGGGTTAAAAGGTCAATGTTTTTAAGCTTTTACAGACAGACAGACAGAGTTACTTTCGAATTTATAATATTAGAAGATAGTATGGATTCACAGCAAAGTCACATTCACTTAATATTTGGTAAGTACCTACATATAAAAATATTTACGGCAGATATTAAAAACGAGCCAAATATAGTGAAAGCTAGTACGCTAAGATATAACGACTATGTCAACATACTAGGCCAGATATTCTGGCGAATCTCCAAGACTTGGAAGAAGCGTAACTTTGTCTAGTGCCTAACTCTATTACACCATTAAGAAAGTGCTGAATTTCCATATTTCTTTGTTCAGACGGTCCTGTGATCTTTGCAGATTTCAAGGATTTTATTTTTTCTGCAAAGATAGCAGGGTTTTCATATTAAGTTAACACCAGGCATGGGTAGACTATATTACTGACGTTTATGCTATCACAAATGGTTTTATATGTACCTAGATAGCTCCAGTAGGTGTGAGTGAAAAAGTCTCTTTGTCTTCATTCAGGTGAATAAAATCTACGAAATCAATGTAGTAGCTCCGAAAGGTCTATAGTGAAAATATGAATGCAATTGGTTCGGCACTTTTTGAGATTAGCATTTTTCAACAGACAGAAGGGCGCCCTGAATTTCGATTACTCTATGTGATAATTAAGTGACCTTAAAACCAGTCTCAATTTCCAAAGTTCGATATAAACCAGGATAATCCGAAAACTCAGAATCAATCTCCGCTAGTGATGCTGCGAAAGCATCACTATTCAATCTGTATACGCAATTCAATTTCAAGCAGGCCATGATTATATCATTCGTGCTGTTTATAAATACGACCGACCCATATTCTCGTACGTTGCAATCACATTGCATTTTAATATGTGAGTGATTCACGCTGTACATATTGCGTTTTTAATACGAGAATCACATTTATGTACAAACGACGACGTTGTGATTATTCATGTCCTTTAAAAAAAAATGAGTTGGTATGCAGTTCCAGATCTTTCTTTTATGTTTTATAGCGGTTTATATTATGCCTGTATCCTTCACTCATTTTTTTAAGTGAAAACTTCTTTAGGAGCACTTTGCGCTCTTTCTGAACAGTGAACGAAACTGAATCGTCACGCTCGGGTCAGTGACGCTGAATCGGGTATACTCGTACACGGCTCTAGTCATAAGTTTTCACTTCTATCATGTGGTCATAACCACACCCTCTTTTTATATCAGTTTTTTTTTGGTCTATGAAACGTTAGAGATATCTTTACCAGCAAAAAGAATATGTGACCATCTGAAAAAAACTTTATTGGTTCATAAACCAGCTCCCATACAAATTTATCCAGTGTCCTTTATTATGTCTGTTTTGCTTTCGCTCATTTACTTTTGTGAGACAGAAATGTTTGTTTGTTTATGTACCTACTCGTGTGTATAGCTTTATTTACGTGCTTATTTCGAGCGAGTGCTTGTGACATCGTCGAGTGAAAAGCTCCGGGGCAGGCATCCCCGAAATTTGCAACGTAAGCTCTAATATTCTAGCTAGGAAACGAGAAATGTGTAGTTCCTACTTTGCACTTAAATTCTGCAGGTACTTAAATGAAAATGAAAGTCACATCTAAATCTTTAGTTGCATAGAATTTCTCGTTGCGAGAGTTAAATATTGTAGGAAACTACGAAAAACATTTCAGAATGAACTCTTAGGTTTTTTTCACGCATCATATTTTCATCTATTCTTGCGAGCCGTTGAGCCCTGTAGATAACAGTGTCTAAGGTCTAAGATATTCTTAGCTCAAAAGATCTCCTAAGTATTTCATTCTCTTCAGTAAGCCGCAACCAATAATCGCTGGACAAATTCGTCGACATTTCTCCACGTCTTCTAGCATTATCTGTTCATATATATCAATCTTTTTCATACAGACTCTAACGAGGGCTTTTGGCATTACTTCAAATTATCAACGTAACCCTTTTCTACCCTGTAATATATCTTGTTGAGTGGCCACTATAGGCATACGGGGGATCAAGTGGATGGGCCGATAGTACGGGCTCTCCCGATCATCCCAAAGGTATTGTATGTATATACATATATAATATTGAAGCAATTTTTATATTGGAAACGTCTAAGTATTTGTGTATTTTGTTGTAGCTTTTCAGTGTGATGTCCGGGCGATTGTTGATCCTTGCTCATTTTTATTGATGTTACAAAATATATGTTATTGACTATAGAAGTGGTAATGTGTAATAAATATTCAAACTGAGATATTATATGCTTGCTTACATTTCATACTCTAACAGGCACTGTTTTTATGACAGCTGTTAATGTCACATCGTGTATGATTTCGTCCGTATCATCAACTCTATTTATTGCTTCTAAATCTTAGTATTCCTTCAAATCATAGCATAGTAGGTATATTATAACTGAGCTAATAGTCTATAATTGATTTTTCGTCGCTCTCATTACGAGCTTCACATCGTTATCGTCAACGATTACCACAGCTTAATAAGTATGTGTACCTACAGTTGTAACCAGCAGATATCGTTTTATACGCAATTCAGAAATCAGTATGAAAATAAATTGTATGATCGGATAATTCCTCTGAACTGAGAGACTTCTGGCTGAATGAGTTATTTATGTTTGGGCCCGTTGGCTTTCTCATCAATTATGGATGATATTACTGTTGCTGGTATAGCTTATGTATTAACTACTGATTTTCAATCAAGGTCTTGATTAACAAAATTATTAGTCTTGAGTTACATTTTAACATGTAGGTAACTTTTATACGTGTACCTTATTTAAGATTCTTCATGCAAATGTCCATCCATGGGACTATATTTTTCGTACATTACCTACTGAAATGTTACAAGGATAAAGGGGAAATAATAGCATTGTCAAGTATGATACTTTTCGTTTATTTCGAGGTATAGTGAAAACAGCCTTCCTGAGTTGAAAAGTCTTCTACCCTTTCCATAAATTCCTAAACCAAGTACAGAAACTAATAAAAAACCAACTGTTAAAGCACACACTCCTTTAACAAAGGCAACGCTAACACGTATCACATAAAAATATACGCCTTTTAATTTGTTCACAAAATGAGATTTCCTGTAAAAAAAATCAGATAATGAGGGTACCAGGGTACGTACGGAGTTATATCCGGGTTTAAGGGAGGCCTTGACCCACAATCCAGCCGGGCGAAGGGACGGTTATGATGAGTCTATAGAAAAACGTTCGATGCTCTCGTAACGGGACGAAGATGAATTATTTCGACAACTTTTTGAAGGATAATCCGATTACTTTCTTTTTACTGGTTTTGTCGAGATTTTAATAGGGTAGTTGATGGGTTCGATTCAAGTTCAGCCGAATAAAAACATACCATAAGCAGTATTTTTATCATCAGTTACTTTTGTTACAAAAACAGATGCACTTTGTTGAAAAACCCCTCAGGCTACATGGAGCGACGATATTAGGGTAACAGCTGGACAAGAGAATCCGAGGATTTAGTTATTAATTACGGCTTTCAATTATAGAAGCCGATGTCCAGTATATTTATCTTTTAGTCTGTGCTCAATAAATGTATTTTCTTTCTTTCTTTCAGTAGTAGACTGTTATAGCCAGATGATAATGATTAGGGTTCCAACCCTCTAAGGAAATAAGACCATAATGGCATATAGTATAAGAGATAGCCCAAAACGGTGAAGGAAAACATCGTGAGGAAACCGACATGTCCTAGAACCAAAAATTTGAAGACATGTGACATCTACCAACCCGCACTGGGCCCGCGTGGTGGATTACGGCCCACTCCCTCTCACAGAGAGGAGGCCTGTGTCCCAGCAGTGGGAACATTATAGGCTGATTATGTATGTTATGTATAAGAGATAGCCATACTTTTAGTAACTATTGCCAGGAAGGCTGATTTAGTATTTGGTAGGGGGGGGCCTACATGCACCACTCTGGTGAGAATGGTGACGGTCAGCCCGCATGCGGCTGGCCAAATGACGATGTATCGCTGCTCAAAGACGAGTTATTTTCTGAAGTGAAAACTTCTTTCGGCTCGTTGGGCATTATTTGAGATGGGAAAAAACCGTTACCGTAAGCGACACCGCGCGTGTTTCGTTTATAAGACGATTAAAAAAATACCCGCTTCGGATGTGTTAGGCTGTCCTCGGGATGTAGATACTCGGTTTTAATGTATATCCGATATGTCAGTGAGTGATGGTAAAGTATTCTGTTTGTGTTTTGTTTTCACTTCTGTCGGCACTCCCGGAGTGCCACTGTTTTTTTCCCCCGTTAGCCTGTACTGTCCCACTGGTGGCCAAAGACTCCCCACATATTCTTCCACATTTCATTGCCTTCTCCGTTCAATCGGTTAGGAACGAGTCCAAATCGTCAAAACGAGTTATGGTTACAAAAAAAATACAATAACTAGGAAGGGTGATACGGCATTATGATATGAGTAGTATCTACATGTGTGAACAGAATAAAAACTGACAATATTCATCGGATGGTTCACTAGATATGGCCGCTCGAAGACATGTTGACGTTAGACATTTCCTTAACTCCCGTAATGTTCGACCGCATCGATAACGCTTAAGCAAAGTCAACACTAATGTTAGTTTCCTATACCCTGATACCCGCACATTATAGTATGTATAAACTTTAATATGACACTAAGCACTAAACATAGGTCTCTTACGTAACCTATTTAGATACAGAGCTCTAGCGTATACTGCGTCATAGATAGTTATTTTAGTGCCTTTAGCGCTTTTTGGTGCCATTACCTTTTGCTCTACCGACGGCAGTCGCTGAAAACCAGCGCTGGGGCTCTGTCTCGTAGAGGGTCTTAGCATTATGCTCAGCGATGGCCGTTTTGCGTGGATGCGACGCATGTTTTCCCCCAACGCGAACGTGTTATTTTTTAAGTGCTTCTTTAGGCGCGTTGGGATTTTTTTTTGATGGGAAAAATCTATTGAACTCGCGCCACTGTAACCGTAAGCGACATCGCGCGTGTTTTTTTTTATAAGACGATTAGAAAAATACCCGCTTCGGATGTGTTCGGCTGTCCTCGGGAATATCGGTCGGCTGTTAATATCGGTCCAGCCGTTTCGGACATTAGCAGGAACAAACAGACAGACATAAAGACAAACAATTTATTTTTTGTTATTAATACCGTATATACTGTTATAAATGCATTTAGTAACAAACTATTATATTGACATTAAATTTACAAATAGACACTTAATTTTTTTTTATTTGTATGTATAGATGACTAGCAGCGCCCCGCGGTTTCACCCGCATAAGTGTCGATCTCGTAAGAATATCCAGATAAAAACTATCCTATGTCCTTCCCCGGGATGCAATCTATCTCTCTGCCAAATTTTATCGAAATCCGTTCAGTGGTTTAGGCGTAAAAAGTTGACCTTTTCACGCCTAAATCACTGAACGGATTTCACAGACAGAGTTACTTTCGAATTTATAATATTATAGTATATGGATGGCTGATAGAGATAAAGATGTTAAAGGAAAAAAGAACATAGGTACCTACTACCTACAGCGACTACGACTGAAAATAAATTAAGATTAGGTACTGAAGGATTATGATTCTGAAGTGTCATCTCCAACCCTTCTCAGTAGGTATTTTCATTATGATCAAAGAAAAAGACGCTACTTTCCAAAGTCTATAAATTATAACTGTCTTATTCACAAAAAAATACATACAGATGGAAAAGGAGTGACTTTATAACCTACTAGCTTGTCCCGCGACTTCGCCCGCGTGGACATCGTATATTATCCCACGCGAACGTACTTCCTAGATAATAAGTAATCTTCGTGTCAATTGAAGTTATAAACTGTTTGCTAAATTTCATCCACCCGCTTAGCCGTTTTTTCGTGATAACAAGCGTTCAAAATTCACATTTATAATATTAATAGGCCATAGAAGAAATAAACGGCTTCCTTCCTTAAAAAAAATTACAAAATAATGCATGGAACGTGACATCGAATATTGGCTATAAATGACGTATTTTTACCCTAAAAGAGGAACATTTTTGTATCCACATTTCTGAAGATCGTGACTGGTAATTTAAATCTATCTTGGCATGCGGTGTGCCAAGGAAGTAAGACGTGCATACTCTTGTTCGGGTCGGCACAATTCGGCACATAATCGGGCGGCAAATTATAAATTCGATTTTATCGTTCAACTGGTGCCGAATATTGCACCCCTCTAAGATGTTATGCTGTGACCACAGACAACTTATTTGTATATTTATTTCGATATTCTATTCTTGCATTAATGTTCTTAAACAGTATCCTGTCGCTAAGTTCGAGTAGGCTGGACTGTCCGTACGTGAATCGCTGCTGCGATATTTGGCATGGAATGGTGCAGCCGCGGTGCGAAGCGTCGGACAGTATCACAGTAGGTACTGCCGCTTTGTGGTGTAGGAATTTGTTTTTGTTTAGGATGTATATTAAAATTATGTACTTATATAAAAGAAAGAAAAAAAAGAAAGAAAATACATTTATTTAGCACAGACTAAAAGACACACAATACACCAAATAGTTAGACAATAATCGTACATCAGTTAAAAACAAAAAAAAAAAGTGCAAATTCCGATATAAGAAATTAGCAGGAATGTGTGCCTCACGGCTGCGCCAAAAAGGCCCAGTTCAGCAAAAATGCCAGACAACTAGTGCCTGACGCTGGTTTTCAACTGGACCTGGTGTGTGAGGTGACGGATGTAAATCAGTTTTATATTCAAAAGCTACCTAAAGTACTAACATAGGATAAGTTTTTTACTAACAAATGAGTTATGAATTCCTGATACTTGAAATAAATAAATTGAATTGAATTGAAATGAGCCGGATGTGGGTAATATCAGTAAGTATCTACACAAGGAACTAAAGAAGTATGTAATCAAATCAAAAGACGTTAAAATTTAAAAAAAGACAGTCCTCAATACGCCCGCCCGTCACCACTTCCTAGAGTTTTAGCTGGAAGAAAAAGGGGCGCAACAAACTCCCTAGCATTAATGGGTTTATTCCACAAATGCCCCCTGAAAGTCCCCCTGATCAACTGAAGGGGCCCGTTAGACTCAACTCACACCAAAAGAACGTCGAAGCGCAGCGAAGCGGAGCGCGGTTTCAGTGTCATATGAATTTTAACTTTATTTACATTACTATAATACTTATTATCGCATGAGAATCTCGAATGAGTCGCGCGGATGCCAGCGGCGCCGCTGGAATTCCGGCGAATAGCTTTCTCTACCGAGCGGTAGCGATAATAAGTATTATAGTAATGAAAATAAAGTTAAAATTCATATGACACTGAAACTGCGCTGCGCTTCGACGCTCTTTTGGTGTGAGTTGAGCCTTAGGGCCGAAACCTGCCGGGTCAGCGGGATTGTCCGAAAGGTTTACCTCTGGCCCGGAACATAAAAGGCTAAGGAAGGAACACGGGTGGGTTTTAGTTAGTAAGAGTCTGACACTCCCTTCCGCTCCGCCCAGAGCGGGAGGGGTCATTTGATGATTTGCCATAGTAAAAAAAAAAGGGGGGATAAGTGGAATCTATTAAAAAAGTCTAGAATTCCCCCCTGATAATACCCCTTAAAAAAATCGAAATGATTGCATCCACACCGGATAGAGTTCTATAGTTTCCGCCTGCCCTCGTGGAAAAAGGCGTGAAATTATGTTATGTAGGTTACCAGTACTAAAGATTAAGTCGCGAAGTTTAATGGATTTTAAAGGACTTAATATGAAACGCGCACACACAAATGTGTTTATAATATTTTACACAAAACAATACATTTACATACCAGCTCTTCATAATACTCTTGTAAGACTATGTAAAAGTAAAATACATAGGGATTAACACACATTCACAAGGTTTAGCGATATTTAAATATTAATAAACTTATATGTGGGAAGTCAAAACACGAAGGTAGGTACAGTATAATATTTGTGTATGTAGCTTTACAAACTCAAGTCCGCTCAGGCGACTTTTTCCCCGCGGCGATTTTTTTTCGCGTACTGGATTTTAAACGCACTGCACAGCGCCGAGAGTTGAAAATCCAACAGTGTGATTTTGACGCACTGGGATGTGCTCTGTTGGATTAAATGTTCGCCTTTACACCAAGAGTGGAAAATCCAGCGCGCGATAAAATCCCTCCGCGATATTTTTACGTCCGTGAGTACGTGACCTTACTTTTGTGTTTATATTATGGAGGCTGTAAAAGTTCAGCGACGAAACGTTTATGTATTTTAAACGTTCGCGTAAAATGGTATAAGTAGCAAATAAATGTGATTTTAAAATGAGTGGTTTTGGCTGGCTTCCGTTTTCTGCCAAAACATTTGTAAATGAAGCTGGTAGTGGTAATATGAATAGAGAGATTCACACACAGTACTAAATTAAAAAAAAAAACTAGCTGCGCCTCGCGGTCTCACCCGCAAAGCTCTCGATCCCGTGGGAATATGGTGATAAAACATATCCTATGTCCTAAAATTAGTCATCCGTTCTCGAGATATCATCAAAAAAGCCGTTCCATACAAAATGTATGAGAAAATTAATTCATATATCTTCTTCTTCGTGTTGCTATTCGGGGCGGAGACAAATCCAACAAATTAAAGATCATACAAATCGCTTCAGCAGCCGTCCTTGATATATAAATGGTGTAACTAACCCGACTTTGTTTTATTCATATAGAAAATGAGATTATGATGACGAGGTGAAGGTGGAGGGACGAACTTGACTCTTACAGAAAGGACTGGCCAGCAATAGCAGAGGACAGACGGAAAAGTGTGTGGAAAATTGAATGGGAGACCTTTCCCAGCTGTGGGACATTACGGACTAAATAGATAGACAGATAGAAAATGAGAGTAAAGTTGCCTACCTCTTTCCAGCACCTTAATTGCGTAACACACTATCGATCGAAATCTGAATAATTTTGAAGCAAATTGCTATTCCATTGCTTCATAAGTTCCAAAAATTTGTCCGCTCAACACGTAAATAACTCAATGAATGTTGTTGAACTGTCAAAATTAAACCGATTCCGATTGCTAATGTGTTACGCTGTTGCCCCGCTGCTGGTAAATTCATGGTGATCCCATGAGTCATGTGGTTGATAGGACAGAGGCAGGGAACAGGAAAATATGAAATTACATTGTTAGTAATGTAATAACTATATATTTTCTGGTCCTTTGATCAGCATGAAAAAAAAACGGTAATTTCATATTCCGGACGAAAGACATCTTTTAATTAAATAGAGTTCATTTTCAAGATGGCGCCCGCCAACGACATTTCAAAAGAGCTGTCAAATTGTAAATTAATGTCAATCGTCTATAGTTAGTCTAAGGGCGAATTTCATCAAACTTTTATACCTACAAAAAGTCTTATTCTGAGAATAAATTTTGAATTTTGACAGTTTTTCCATATAAAAACTGTCGGAGGTCAATTTAATTCCAAGGATAAAAAATACCTCTCCTAAAGTGCCTTAGACATAGCATCGCCTTTAAAAGATGACATTAACGTATTTTTATAGTTCACGTTTCATTCGAATCCGAAACCTGTATAGATAGATACCATTTATTTGGAGCACATAAAAAAACAGGACAACACACAAAAGTACCTACAATTAAATGATAACCAATCACCTACATTAATATAAAATATAACACAGTGATATAAAACCTAAAAGAAAAACACATATAAACGAACGAAACGAACGAAGTAATCGAAGTAAAAGTGACACTATGACAAATACTTAAAATCAAATTAATAACGAAAATGTGAGTCCAGCTGAGCATGTGTCAGGTAAACCGACTATTTGTCTACTAGAGACAGATAAACACCATTCATTATAAACTGTATTCTCAAAGTAACATATTTAGATAGGTATCCAATAATTATAACCAAACATTAACGACTCCCAATGGATCAGAGATGTACCAATTAATACTAAAGCCCTAGTTCTGATTACGCCTGGCCCAAACTAGACTAGAATAGTTTAAATCTAATAGATGGAACGATGTTATTAGTGAACAGTTCAGGGATACGTCTTTCCATAGAATGGAAAATGTAGGAGACAGGAAACCTTTGCCCAGTAAAGAGACTTTAAATTTAGATAAAGCAGACTTCCTTATATATATTTTTTTTTTTAAATATAGTCCAGTGATAACGTAGTTTCTCATTAGTGAAACAATTGTTGGAATCGGGTCAGTAGTTCTAAAAATTACCTCCTACGTCCAAATGCGTATCTATACTATAAAGTATAGATAGGTATAAAAATACTTGCCCCTTTTGAAAATCTTATTGGGGTATTAAGTGCATTCGTCTTTTTATAATTATATTTTTATGAAGATTCTGAACATTTGACATTGATTGACATAGAAAAACAACACTTTTAATAGCAGCATCATATGAGCAGCGTATTCCATGCCTCATTAGGTATGTCTAACAAATAACAATTGCTTGGAAGTAGATATCACTTTTGCAAGGGACATTATCATAATTTAAAGTCGTCTTCAGAGTATAATCAATGAATCAGTTAGACTATTTGAATATTTTAAAGTGGTATGAAAATACAACCAATTTAGTATCAAATCCAAGCCAGTATTTACTTAATATCATTCACTAAAACATTTAAAGAACAAACTATTATAATAACAGCTAGACTAATAGAAACGGAAGAAAGTAGTTCAACAAAATGGAGCAGTATAATCAGAAAATAATCTTGAAAAGTTCTGATAGATGTTCGCTCTATTTTTATGCTGGTTTAGGCCATGAACTGAGATCTGAAATACTGACATTCTGTCCGATCGGATGGATCAAAGTGACAATATATCACGTCCCAGTTTTCTTGAAAAATATACGCACTAGTAGGTAATGATGTTTGGAAGCTTGAACTAAGAACTATTTTGTAAGTATGAAAAGTTAGGAATGTATTTTTCTTATTTTTCGAGAGAATTTATAAATATTAAGGTTAAACTGACGTTAGACTGAAGCCTTATCCTATTAATATTATAAATGTGAAAGTTTGTGAAGATGTTTGGATGTTTTTTACTCAATCACGCGTAAACTGTTGCACAGATTTGGATGAAAATTAACACATATACCATTTCCTGAAATAATACATAGGATACTTTTTATCCCGATATTTCCACGGGATCAAAATTTACGCGGGTGAAACCGCGGGGCGCTGCTAGAAATAATCATAATAACAGCCTACTATTGTCCCATAGCAGGGCAAAGGCCATATCTCATACAGAAAATGCACTAGCATTGATCACCATGCTTGCTTAAGACGGCCCGGCGAAGCCTTATAAATATCATAAATTCCCCAGAAATAAACAGTACACGTTTTGAACTTACCATTTTAATGAAGATACTTAACACAAACTTGAAACTGTTTCCTCTACCGTATTGCAAAACACACCTACAGCAACTTCAATTTATATCGCATAGGACTCACAAACAGAAATGCAGGCAAAAGCAATTGGATTACCAAGTTAACACCTTCCAGCGACGCCATGTTTGACATTTCCGCGTTCATGAAGTTAGGTCATTACTGACGTTCTATTTTGAATGCACAAATTCGATACTTGATGGAATTGATGGTACATATGAATTGAAAACTGAATTTAATCTAGGCTTATTTGTCAATAATTGTGGAATTTCATGTTCATTCGAATTGAATTTGATTAATACGTTGAAACAAATCCTATTTTGGTTGGTTGAAGTGACTAATGCTGAAGTATTGAACAATATCGGAATTTGAAATCCAATTAATGACCTATCAATGACAATTGATTACAACGGTAATTATGTAAACTAGACACTTCATACCGATTAGGTTTCCACTGTGATGCGTAGTTTCCATTACCTATTGCATTGACCAATTTTCCGGTAAATTCCCTCTGTCTCGACATCGACATCGACTATCTTCTCACATGTTCGTAAAATACAGTTAATTAAATACCCTTAATTCACCAAATTAAGCCCGAAGTCTGTTAGAATAAGCCCCACGTAGGTATAGCCGATACATTGCTTGTACGGTCTTTGAGGTCACAGAAATGATTATAATACAGTGTATACTGTATATTGTGACAGAGATACTTGACAAAGACGTAATTGACCTTATTTCGATAGTTGATAGATACAGTAGTCAACAGTAGAGGAACAGCATCCTTTTCTCATAATCCCTTATATTCACCTTTTATGTCACTCGAGAGAGGATCTTTGATTTTAGCGGCCTTTCTCTGGTAAACACATTCTGAAAGTTGGCAACGTCGCAAATAGGTGTCAACTAGGTATATCTCGCTGTTTAGACTCATTCGTCAACATTACTAGGTACATTAAGTTATGAAATATCGCTTTGTAAAACAGTAAAATAATACTGTAATATTAAGTTTTAATTGTACCTACGAAAAGCACGGAAAGCTCACTACACCGTTGGTTCCGGCTGTCATTTGCAGATCTTTGACTTACCCAGAAACTGGGTTGTGGAGGTCCATGTAAAATACTGGTAGTCAGCTGCATCCGTTTAGAATGGAAGCCGACCGCAACATAGTTGGGAAAAAAAGGCACATGATTATGAGGTGTACCTACGACGTTGCCAAGTTTCAGAATACGCACCGCCTAAATTATAGAAACTTGTGTTCTTATCATTTGCATATATAAAATGTGTGAGGGAAAACTACAACATCATTATAAATGTAAAACGAATGATTATATACCCTTCATTTTCCCAAATAGGTTATGGTAGACTTTCAGTCTAAATATCAATCATTCACATTGAGCGAGTTTGTTTTTAAACGTATTGTAAGTTATTCTTATCAAACCATTGGATTTGAATAAAAACCGATTGTTTTACAGTTCCGATAGCACATATTTTCTCTTTTTCCATATTCACAAGCGATTTGGAAGTCACAAGTACCATAACGACACTATAAGTTTGTGGGATATTGTTTGCATGCAATGTTACATGGAAGAAGAATATATTACCCTTTCAATTTCAATTTAATAATTTTTATTATTCACATACATGGGAATTATATTTAAAGACAATCCTCATCTTTTATTTTTATATGGCTATAACAATTTGCTTGGCTGTGAAAAAATGGGAAAACTTTTCCTGTAGGTATATATTATGTTTATCATATTATGATCCGATTAGTGATTAGATTAGTAAGTGAAAAGTTCGAAATTGATTTGCAGATCGATTTCAAACTTTCATTTTAGGTTTTCAGTCGTACCTAAATGAATCAATTCGTAATGCCCGCAGGAAAGCGTTTGTATTTAAAAAATATATTTAAGCAAGGTTCATAAAAGCTTATTAGGCCAGAAACCATCTCCGCAAAAATTAATTAATTCCGCCCATTTGAAATACTCGATTAAATAATTGATGACAGCTATTCACCGCAGGAGCTTTTTTTACCATCCGTGAGCAAGACTGATCTGATTTTTATGTCAGCCTCCGTTCACCCTATTTTCTCTCTCCACAAGTTTATAGGAAATTTTATTGCCAAGCTATTGCAATAAAAACTATATAAACTTGGCTTTTTAATATCCTAATGGCAGTCATAACGTGGATATCAAAGAGAATATTTAAGCAAACTTAACACATGCTCGAAAGCGAAACTTTTGATCGATTCTAATGAGTTTCATTTCATGATAAACGGTTCTGAAACTTGGCGAGAGAAATTTCGAAACGACATCTTCACTGGATCTGTGAACGTGTTTCAGCCCCCTAGCGCTGGGCTATAATACGGCGGTGCATGTTTACGACGCGGGGTAGCTCTCAAGAAACCATGGCGCGGTGTTTTGACGGTGCTCACAGGTGGTATAATGAGTCGTGTGGGGCGCGGCGCGGATATCGAGCGGGCGCCGGCGGCGGCGGGGGCGGCGCGCGCAGTAGTGCACCGGGCGCCAGCAGCCCGGTCGGCCGCGTTCACACTGGTACATGCGACCTCCGCCGGCCACAATACCGGCCGCGCGTGGCGGCCCGACCGCCCAACGCGAACCTACCCATATCCCGTAACTGTACATATTACCCACCCTATCCTGTGGTAAACAAAACCCATGTGATAGTGATGTGAAGTGACCGTTTATCATTTTAATTCAGCCACGTGAGGATTTTGTAATTCGACGTGACGACCTACCGTCCGTGTAGTGTAATTAGTTAATCAATTATGTAACGACCGTAATGGCAAAAGCATTTCAGTGGTAACGCTATAGGCGTCTATAGAATATAGGGGAAAGCTTTTTATAGATTAAAAAATGTTGTGTCGGTAATTGCCCGCGTAAATACGTTCAGCGACATTCTATGGCGTGTGAACGTTCATATTATTTTCTATATAAATTTTTAACAAAAATAATAATGTTGAAACTAATTTATAAGAATTGTTTATAAAAGCATATAATATGCTACAAGTAAAATTCCTATGAGCGGCAACAAATCGCATAAAGAAAACTTTTAAGGCTTTTATCGCTATTACCGCCTAGACGGGGTAACTTAGCACTTTATAAACTATCAGCTATCCGGGAATATATCTACCTACATGTATCGTCTAATATCGTTACGAAGTTTCATTCAAACTATCGTGAGCGTAGTCGATTCGTAGCACCTGGGCTACGATATAAGCTACGTGAGTGCTACGCGGTTGAATTATTAATATTACTTGTGAATATTACAGTTTCCGTAGCGCGTGTAAATAGGCTAGATTATAAGGGCATTTTGACATAATTTCTACAAATTCCTTGCACATAATCTTGACCTACTTCCCTATGTACTGAAAGCCACCACAAAGGAATATATGAAGAAGTCGTCTAACATATCAACGTCTAAACATAAAACTAATTAAGAACTAAGTGCGTAATAATAGGCTTTTGATTACTCGCTTAATACATTGTGTTGCGCTATTATATTAAACATTAGTTCAAGTCTTTAATCAGGTCATTCGTGTTTCCTACACGAGCATGTAATTATATTTTATTTTAAACAAAGCCATGGCTTTTTCAACCCTTGTACAGTCATTAAACTCTACAAAAATTAAAGCGAAATATAACATTTTTGCAAGGTAATTACCGCTTTTTTTTTAAGCTTTGCCTTGGATTTAGTCAAATGGTCATTCTATGTAGAACTAAAAATGTGAAAAAGAAATGATCCTATATACATTTTAGAATTCTCTACCGTCTTTTGTCTTGGGAACTAATCAAAACTATATTGGGTTCTGCATAACTATTTCGAGAAAAAAAAAGCGACTGATAGTCTTTATCTAAGTATTATTTTAGTCTATAAATCAAGATTAATTTTACTGAACGGATCAAAGAACCCAGCCATGCGCACATTGACCAGATTCCGCTAAATGCAGACGATATTCACCTTTATTCATAAACATACAGGCGATTTAGAAATTAAAATGGTTTACAATATATTGTCCCCTTTAACTGATGATTATATAAATGTCGAAAACAGGTTACATTTGTAAAAATTTTGTCAATTAGACTGTGCGTAGGCCTGAGTCAAGTTGAGGCAGTTTTAGACAAACTATGAAAAAAATGACGCACACACTCAAGACGCGGTCTCATACTCAAAGTTGTTAAAATGTACTGAAAAACTATGTTGTCGTGTTAAAAAACTGTGTTCATGTGTTACTCAAAAGAACATTTCAGACACCAATCTACATGGTCCTCATTAAGATTATGTCTTGAGGTTAAAGAGACTGTACCTCTGAGTTTGTTTCAGCCTTTCTTCTTAGAGTACTCATATGGGAGACGCCAACCTCATCTAGTTTTTTTTTTTTTATATGATTGACGTAAAAACTTACTTAAAATAATTTATGATTTACTCTGGAAACCAAATGCTCTAACGGGTACTAACACAACCTATATAATCTAGCTGTAGGTGGTATTTTATAAGCCACTTTTGATATCACAATTTCTGTTTATCCTTTGTACCTGCTATACGTAAAAATGCTAAGAGGGATGTGTGGTGTTACGTGAATGGCGTACTTAAGAGGAAGACTGAAAGTGGCATAGGTGACTAAAATGTTGCCTGGAAATCCGTTGTCATTGTATGGGCTTGTGATGCAAAGGAATGTTGAAAATATCGTAAGGAAAGTTTTTAGTATGGATACGAATGGCTATAAGAGTACCATAGATACGATGTATGGACTTTGTGAAAGAGAATGTGGCAAGAAAGTAAAACTACCAAGAAAAGGACTAATAGAGAAGTATGGAAGTAAAATACAAGCGGTGCCGACCCCAAATGTCTAAACATATACCTACCCCTTTATTTATTAACTTTGCTCAACGTTAAGAATTTTTCAAACTTCAACAAGTAGTCAAAATGTCACTAAACACAACATTTAATAAAAATAAACTAGACATACTTCTACGAAAAAAAAAAAAGGAATTCCTATTCTGTCCCTATTTGTTAACAAGAAAATGACAAAGACATGTTATGTTTACCAAACGGTTGTAAATGATATGTTGTCACACACGGGGTTCAAACTATCTGACAAAACCATTCTAACACAGCCATTTCGATATGCTACGTCATGAATTTTAAGTAACACTTACTATACTAACTTAAGGTGAATGGGTAGTTGATACCGCGAAATTCAAATTTTCTTACGTTTTTTGCAATTTGCAGGTCAGGATCAGGTAATATATCTTTCTTAGTTAGATTTCTACCACCAACCACCAATCTCTTATGGAAAAGTGTTAGGGGTAGAAATCTAACTTAGAAAGATGTATTAATGATTCTAATGATTATAATTCTATAAATATGTACCTGTTATTGTCGCGAATCATATTTTGATCAAGATACAATCTAACACTGACCTGCAAATTGCAAAAAACGTAAGAAAATTTGAATTTCGCGGTCTACCACTATTCCATTCACCTTAAGAGGGGCTTGTGGCTAATAACAGCCGCACAAGTCGATCGATCAGGTTGCCGCGGTTGGTCTATGGATGGGTCGAAGGGGTCTTGATATGTAAGATGGTCACCTAATCTTACCTGCCTCGAAAAGCACGTTAAGCCGTTGGTCCCGGCTGTCATTTGTGGCTCTTTGGCAGACGTTATGGGTCGTCAGAAGCCTGAAAGTCTGACAACCAGTCTTACCAAGGGGTATCGTTTTACCCAGTAACTGGGTAATGGAGCCTCTGGGTTGTGAAGGTCAGATAAGCAGTCGCTTCATGTAAAATACTGGTACTCAGCTGCATCAGGTGAGACTGGAAGCCGACCCCAACATAGTTGAGAAAAGGCCCATGACTTACTATACTAACTTCGTTGACGTCGTTTATCGTCGTTTTCCCTAACGTCTTCTAACTTCTTCTTCTTTTCTTATTCTTTTTTCTTCTTACTTCTTTTACTACTTCGGTAGGGGGTATAACATTATCTGTGTGGTTGTTTCCTCAAAAGATCATCTATTAAACAACCATCTATTACATTATTATGATAAGGACAAACATAATTATCTTCACTGTTTAATTATGTGGCGTTACAAAAATAATTTGAATATAAATTTAGGTAAGACAAAGATTTAGACAACGCACGCCCGTCGTAACTAATTTTCTCGTACATTACAAAAAAAAATAA
This sequence comes from Oligia latruncula, assembly GCA_948474745.1. Classification (NCBI taxonomy): domain Eukaryota; kingdom Metazoa; phylum Arthropoda; class Insecta; order Lepidoptera; family Noctuidae; genus Oligia; species Oligia latruncula. The sequence continues at coordinate 12,386,601 of OX419699.1, forward strand.
TTGTGACGAAACAAAATGATAGGCACTAAATTTTTGGGATTAATATCTAAATCATCATCTACCTAGCCTTTTCCCAATTATGTTAGGGTCGGCTTCCAGTCTAACCGGATGCAGCTTATTAATATCTAAATACATATATTGTGTACAAAATTAAGCTCATCTCCTTAAATCTATATACTTATATAAAATTCAAAGTCCTGACTGACGGATATATCAACGCACAGCCTTCACCGCTGGCCCTAGAGACTTGAAATTTGGAGGGTGTGTTCTTTGTGAAGAGTAGATATCCACTGAGGGATTCCATCCTTAAGAGGGTGAATGGGGAGGGTGAAATTTCACGCGTACGAAGTCGCGGGCGGAAGCTAGTGTTTTATATAGGGTGACTGGTAATTAGTGACCGATACTTAAACATATGATTTTACTCATCATTATGAACAACTTTTACTATGGGAACAAACCTGAAATCGCGAAAAAAAAAATCAGCTGTTCCCTACTTTTATGTTCGTCTAACTCGTCAAAATGTAGAGAACAGCTGTTTTTTTTTCACGATTTCAGGTTTGGTCCCATAGTAAAAGTTGTTCATAATGATGAGTAAAATCACGTGTTTAAGTATCGGTCACTAATTACCAGTCACCCTATATAGATTATCCTCCATAGTAGATACCAAAACACTTCATAAGATTACCACGATAAAGTCTGATCTCAATTACGTCACGGTGTCATTTTCTGGGCGAACTCGAAAAAGTATCCGGTCAATGTTTAAACTTAAAGCTATAGACAGTTGCAAGCCATATTTTCAGCAGTACAATAGCTTAACACTTCCTTGTATTTATATTTTCGAAGAAGCTATGTTTGTAAAGCAAAATCTAAGTCGTTCTGAACGTCTATTTCCAAGAAATGGGCGTGACAATTATAGTAAATTAACATGTCAAACTACTTTGGTGTGCAGATTGACATTTATATTTTCTTAAAAATCTTGCTTGAACGATTTTAACATTTTCGAAACCTTACATTTTTCTGACAACAGCTGTGACAAAGGAGAATGGCCGATTTTGGCTAGACCTCGTATGGAACCACTTCTTATCATTCTTGTAGGACATAGCTAAGTTAAAGTCAATCAATTTTAACTGAAATTATTGCTAAGAAAGAAAACTGATACTAGCATATTATTAATTTAATATGAAACCTTGATGGAAAATATATTATTTATTTAAAAACAGTGTCAATGTTTTGCATTATTAATTTACTAGCACCAGTATGTAAAGCAACAAAAGCAAACGTTAGTGGATCAAACGGAATTGAGATAAGATAAACGTAAGGTAAATAACATTTAATGCAGGTGACAGAAAATGACAATCGGGGATTTTTTTAAACCGAATTTTGTTATTGTTTACACAATAATAAAATTTGTTTCAAATTAATTAAATTAATTAATTATTAATTTAATTTACTTTACTCTGAGCAGTTGTCAGGTTCCGTTTGTCTAATTTTCCTTAATAAATTTATATTATTTACAAATACGTGTTTCTATCATATTTTCATCTTTACAGTCCACGTACAACCGTGGGAATAATTTGCTACAAATAATAAAATCAAGTAAATTGATTACTTCGACGTTAAAACTTGAAAATCAATGAGTTTCTGATAGATTCAGGTACAGATGCCAGCACATCAAGCCAAGCTACTACAATCTGTCAGATTTCTTTAATAGGTTTTCAACTTTATCGCTAAAAAGCATAAGGTTCAAAGTTGATTGGGAAAATTTGACAGCTTCGAGTAGCTTGATGTCTTGGCATCTGTACAAGACAAAAAGAGCATTTTTATTGGAGATAACTTAACAGTTGACATAACATCACGCCTGCATTTCCCGAAGGGTTAGGTTGAGGTGTACTTATAGAACATCCACATTTCATCCAGTTATGTGATCTTACTATAAAATGATCGTTTGTGTCGATCTTCTCAGCCATTATTCTTTTTATCATTGTAACACATTATCTAATAATATTGGAACTGCATTATATTCACATATCTACTATATTATCAATAGATAATACTGAAATATGAAGAGGTGACGTAACCCTATCTGTGTATGCAATATATTAGGGCTTCCAAACAAATATGCAAAATATTATATTACCTATACAATCAAGATAAATACAACTTTAATTTAACCAAATCTAAAAATAACAAAATTAAAACCTAACTTAACAAAAACTATACAGAAACTAAAAAATAGAGTCGAAAAATTCATCCGCATCTCTGTCGACTGGTAATGTACCCAAGAGACTGGCGGCATTACCACGTTGTATGGCGATGCTGAGCCTCTGGCCAAGGTAAAAGCCAGCCCTTGGGTCACGGGAAGTGTCAACCAGCCGTTTCGACATTTCTTTAAAAAGATCATGAGCACTCGGACCCCACGGCCCGAGGGTTTCAACCCCAAACGGCTCGAAAATATATAATTTCCGATAAGGATATTATATTTTCGCCGCTTGAGGTTTTCCGCAGCCGCAGCAGCAGCGCCAGCACAGCATTATCTTAAAATACGATTACAAGTGTTACCTATTGTCCATTCGCCACCAAGTAAGTTCGCCACGGAAAAAAGTATGTTTAATTATACGATTATCACAAAGGCTGGACTTCCCCGTTAATGATTATAATATACATTGTTTTTGAAGCTGTATTAATTTCTGTTTTAACATAAAATCATGGCTATGTTACCCAAAGTGGTAAGCAGAGTTGCTACTGACACGGTATCTACACCCGCAACATTGTCAGTTAGGGGTGCTATTTGGGTCGGCACATTCGATTAGGCAATACTTGTTTAACAACAAAGCCGACCAAACCAATTACTACACATATTCGGCTTTCAGCAAACTCCACTCAACATCTACCTTTGCTGAATCATGTTCAGGTCGACTGGGCATAATTTGAGCTAGTCCGAGTGGCTTGTACCCGAACATACAACCATATTTAATTCGATTTTGCCGCCCGGCTGTAACAAATCATGTGACCCGAACAAGTGTGTATCACTTTTTAAGTTCACCAGGTAAACATACACTTATATACTTATCTTTCAAATACGTAGATATGTTATCATTAATCACTACAAAACCGGTCACAAAGGCCGTATTTTTTGCTTAGAACCAAAACAGTGCAGAAATGATAACATTTATTTATTTTAATTTTTCATTTATTTTTAGAGATTTCATATAAATGAAATCTCATGGTTGCATAGTTTTTCATTAATGCACTGTTTTTTATTTTTTATTTAGATATAAATTTACCACAGGTTTAATGCCTCCCATTACGTTTAATATAAAATGTTTGCATTAGATCAAAACTATACTGGCTGAAAATAAAAATCGGCTGAATAAAACCGACTTGGTGAAAAAAAAAAAAATAACAAATGACGCGCATTTTGTACCATTGTAAAACTTTGATACTTCATATTTAGCAAGAAAAGTTAAAAAAAATGGAAATAGACAGCGATAGCGATATGAATTCAACTCCAGAAAGTATAAAAACAGCTGCTAATGAAATTGTTGCCGCAAAAGTCGCGGGATAAATATTTAAAAGCTTATAAAAAATTTGTTTTCATTATCTTGAGTTTTTATTTTGAGTAGGTATATTTTATCACGGTAGGTAGTTCAAAGAAAAGTAGATTACGCACCTTGCTAAAGTGAGTATCTAAGTGAATCGCATGCGCTCGGGCACCAACATAACACTTGTGTTGCACTCGATGAGATACTGAAATATGAAGAGGTGACGTAACCCTATGTATGCAAGCGTGCAAAGCCAAAGGGAGTATCCTGTTGACTCATTGTTAATTATCTATATAAGTGCAGGCGGACCGAGTACGGTATCAGTAAACGATCTGAAGCCATAAGGCGTGTATATTAACGAATTGCAAAACTTATTTTATTTAAATAAATTTTGAACTGTTTCTCTATTTTCAAAATAATAACTTGTGTTGCAGTAAGCAGGTAAGTGCTACTATTGTAATTTTATGATAAGAACGCTTTATGATAACCTGTAACTAAGTATCAGCCGCATGGGCCGATTGATCAAGATTAACAAAGCTTGTTTAGATCGGTCCCTGGATGCGTAATCTTTACATACGAGGTCCACTCCGTGCCTTGGAAAGCACATTATTATAGCCCTAGGTCTTGTCAGTCATTCGTGTATCTACACTACTGCTGGTAGAGTTTTACATGGAGCGACTGCCTATCTAACTTCCGCAAGTTACTGGGTAACACGATACTCCCTGGTTAGACTGCTTGTCCAACTTTCGGGCTTTCTGACTACACGAAACGACTGTCCAAGATCAGTAAATCAATCAATCAGTTTATTTGTGAAACATAGGTGTTTACATAAATAGGGGGTGCGCTATGTTTTGTCATAATTAAGACATACAAATTTATAAGTGACATACTAGTTGTCATTTTAATACATGACTTTGAGAAATAATAATAATAAAAACATAATAATATTTTAAATGAATTAAATACATGAACAGAAAAAAATAAGAAAAACGTCAAATACAATAACATCAATAAATAGTCATAGTACTTATTATCAAAAGGTAAAAATGCATCATTGTAATAATTGGTCGTTCAAAAATTCGTCTACAGTATAATAATATTTGTCAATTAATAATTTAGTAAGAGCTTTTTTAAATTTATATAATGTCATGTTTTTTATGTCATCAGGAATTTTATTAAACACTTTAGGTGCCATACCAAAAAAACTTTTTCGCATCAATGAGGTCTTACATTTTAGATGACATAGTTTATTTACATATATTGTCTACGAAAGACTTTCGAGACCAACGGCTTAACGTGCTTTCCGAGGCACGGAGCGGTCTCGATCTGTAATGGATGGTCACCCATCGACGATATAACCACGGCAAGCGTAACTCAACCTTTGATAAACCCTTGCAGCTGTTATCATTTAGCCACGAACCCCTCCAATTGGGCACGCCACAATTGCGGCGATAAGTCCCCTCTTTGAGGAGTGGCTAGAGAGACGCCACGGCGTCCTCACCTTCCGCCTAACGCAGGTCCTCACCGGACACGGCTGCTTCGGGAGGTTCCTGTTCCGAATAAGGCGGGAGGAAACGCCCGGGTGTCACCATTGTGTGGATCGCCCGGAGGACACGGTGGAGCATACGGTGGAGATCTGCCCAGCTTGGGCAGAGCACCGCCGTGTCCTCACGGCGGCGATCGGCGGCGGCGATCTCTCGCGTCCGGCCCTAGTCCGGGCCATGGTACGGAGCGAGAGTGCATGGGAGGCTATCGCCTCCTTCTGCGAAGCAGTGATGCTCGCGAAGGAGGAGGCGGAGCGCGTGAGGGAGAGGCAATCCTTGCGCCCTCACGCCCCCAGCCGCCGCAGGAGACTATGGAAAATATAGGTCGGTATCGGATCAAAAATCTGTAACTTCATGAATTTTTGTCGTATCGTGATTAAATTTGGCACAAATATGCAGTAAGGTTTGGAGATTCGAATGATGTGTAGTTTATAGTGTTTTCTTGTATATCTATGTATGTTTTTTTGCATAGAATGAAAGAAATGGGAAAAATCACGAAAAAAATAGTTAACAATTTATTTCAAGTGAAATACAAGTTTATAATGACTAATAGGTACATCCAATACTCTGGCTTCAGGAAATGATGTAGCTAGGTACAAATATAATAAGTAATGACTAAATATAAATATTATTTTTAATTTATACCACTTCAGGATCAGGGTCAGTAAATGTGGGTTCACTTTCAGGTGCCACGTTTAACAGACTTAGTGCCTCTTCTTCAAGTTCTTTCACATTTCTTACGTACGGTTTTCTCAAACTTGTTGTATATGGATCTGACGTGTATAAAAGCGTTTTAAAGACATCTTCGTTTGTAGCAGATCGGGAACATTTTCTGGCATGATGAAGTCGTATGTTTCTGTAGTCTTTGTTGCGAGACTCTTGTGCGTCTTCCGATAGCTGTCCAATAGGAAGCACCGCATATCGTGCATGTGGAACCAGATGGAGTATCTGTAAGGACCTGAGCCACCTTTCCATCGATCATCGTTAGAAATAGTTCATGCTTCACATTTACTAAAACACCATCTTTGTTTATAAGTGATGCTTGTGCAGCCCTAATTTGTTTTTTAATATCATCGATAACTGCTTTGGTTTTTTCTGGAGTTTCCTTACAAAACTCAATAGAAATGGGTCTGCAAAAACGAACAGATGAAGGTACCGGATTTTGCCAAACAACGGATCCCGATTGTTCATCAACTAATCTGATGGGGACTAATGAAGTGATGAACAAATTGGCATCTGAAATTGTTTCCGACTCTTCTGCAAGTATTTGCTTGTATTGGCTTTGACCAGACGAACCATCACATCCCCATTTAGAATAAAGGATCAATGTTCTATGTTGTTCTTGGAAAACAGAATCGATTTTTAAAATTCTAGCAGCAGTATGATCCAATAAATCTTGGATATTAATCACTTTAGCATAAGTATTCGTGATTTCGATTGTAGAAGATGGTGGATAACAGAATCTTTTAATTTCTTGTATTTTGTAGTAAGGCGGGAATATACAACACTTTCGTTCGTTGGTTAATTTTCTCAGGTACATATATTGTGCTTTTGTTAGATCCAAATCTATAAAAGCACTCAATGCTTCCGTATCGGAAAGAATCTTCATCTGGTCTGAGTCGTTCCACTTACTTGAGATATCTAATTTCTTTTGATTGTCAGCGGTTCTTAATTCTTCGACAAGATGAGCTTCTGTGTACTCACGTAAAGCCCGTAGTCCCTGCACATAGGCGTTTTTTATATGCTCGAAGCCATATTCTTGGAGTACAAGAGTGTTTTTCCTCTTCTTGGTCGATTCTGAGGTGTCTCCATAAGCCACGCATGCTCTTCCTCGTTGGCCAGATGTTGATGGCGTAGAATATTGTTCAGAATCCGGTAAATTTAACGAATACCTTGAGTCCAACCAAATACAATTCTTCTGTAAAAATGATTCTTTTTTCCGAGATGCCAGGGCCCAGCGCTTGTTGAAAATAGGAAGAATGTGCCTTTGTATGTCACTAATTATAAAACATAAGCTGTTTTCAAAAACATTGAGCTTTTCCACCAAAACTTTGGATAATGATTCCATGGTCTTGCCGCCCTCGATATAGGGGATTATGATGTCTCGTTTGGTACAGCTGAAGGAAGACATTTTAACACTTCACAATCTGCAGAAATAATAGGCGTAGATGAGGTTTGCTTCATTTGAAGTTACACTGATGTAGATGGTTCGAATAGTTTTTGCTTCCCTATATATACTCATTTTACAATATCGAATTGGTACCTACATCATTATTTTTTTGTAATTTCCCACGCAAACCGAGTGCAAATTTGATAAGGTCCCTTTGTTATCACGAAATAATTAAGAAAGTATCCAAAAAGTTCCATATTATTCATGTGAATGGTGTCAGTGGTAAACCGCAAAAGATAACAATTTTCGGGTTCTGACTTGTATCAGTTTTTTTCTCATATCTTCTAAAACCGCAAATATCCGCAGCTGATTTTTTTTGCATTCTATTTATGAATAGTTAAGCTACTAGTCAACACAAAAAGTAGCGCTTGGGCAAACGTGGGTAACACTGAAAACCTTCGACGAAAAAAAATAAAAGTGAAAAATAAGGTATGGCACTTTTTAAGTAATTACTGAAACATTTTTCTTTACTTTTAAAATCATTAAGCTGTATCGCAAAAAGCTTAAAATAACCTTTCTAAAAAAGTATTATACTGCATATCTGTACCAAGTTTTTTTTTCACAATATGGTATTGAAACATGTATACGCAAAGACTTGAGTTTGGCACTTCTGTCTTCTATGTATTTCTATCTATGAAAAAAATAATAATTTCGCGTATTAAGTGAAAAAATCCTAATGAATATTATAATTTGACTATTAGAGAACCTAATAAAATAGCCATATTAGCCAAATTATGATATTCGTAAAAAGCATTTTTGATATGCGCTTGTTCTACCATTTTCCATAGTGAGACGCCCCGGGCGTCGGGAGTCGATAGCCGATTCCCGGCCACCGTAGGCGCGGGCTTGCGGGCGGCGAGCCGTGGGCAGCTCGCCGTCCGGTAAGGACCAGGCCCGGGTCGACGGCGCGTTGTGTTCCACGCGCGCCTCAAGGAGATGTCAGCACCAACTGACGGGGTCCGCTAGGGCCGATACCCGCCAGGGTCGCGGGTTGTTCGAAAGAGATACCGTGGCCCCTGGCACAGGCAAGTGAAGGAACACGAGTGGGTTTTAGTCAGTAAGAGTCTGACACTCCCTCCCGCTCCGCCCAGAGCGGGAGGGGTCATTTGATGATTTCCCGCCCAGAGCGGGACCATTTGATGATTTCCCACCCAAAAAAAAAAAAAAAACCCTCCAATACAATAAGTTTGGAAATTAATGAAAATGGCGGACTGCTTCAGAGTAAAAATAATTCTTTTAAAATAAATTTTATGTATAAACATTTTAACTCCTAGTGTGGGAAACATAATAATTTGTTTAACGTCAGCGTGACTCATACGTGTGACGCGCGCTCTGTGTGTGGCATTTTTATCGATAATTTGAATTGACAATAATATTGTAACTTAATCGGAAAGCTTGTCAGCTATGCCGAATAAAATATCATGGTTATTTTATGTAAATATTTTATGAATACATACGTATTGGCAGTTACTAAACGTACCTATTATAATTGTCAAGAAACGTATTTTTATTTTTAATGCTTGGAATCAATTTTACATTTTAAGTGTAGGTACCTACTAGTAAAAAAAAAATGGAACAAGCTTATTATTTTACATAATTATGAAAGTAATGATTGATTTCACTACTTAATTGAGAAGACACAACACTTTTTTGAGAAGATTCTAGATACGTTAGGTTCTTACTATTGAAACCTAATTTATGAGAGCTGATATGTTTATACATAAATTCTTTTAAGTAAAAAATAAACTGCTACATCTCACAGCCTGGATCTAAGTATTGCGGAATTAAAACTAAATATTTTTACATAACATGTTACTGTCATGAATTTCCGCAAAATAACGCCCGATTTCATAACTTAACTGGAATAATTAATTGAGTTATTTTTTTCTGATTTTTTTATTTAAAATTATAATTGCTTTATTTTAGTTTTGGGAAGGAAGGTTCAATAACTATGGATCCAAAAACCTCATCACAAAGTGGAAGTCACAAAGTTGAACCAGATATGGATAACTTAATTGATAACTTTGCTGGATTGCTCTGCAAACGTAAGTTCACAATTACTATTCTAATATTCCGTACTTAATATTTTCTTTTCGTTAATATAATACAAACCATTCAAGTCGTACGGGCCGATCGATCATGGTCATACAACGCATAACAAGACCGGTCCTTGGATGGGTGACCAACTGACCACCCATTTAATACCAAGATGCTACCGTGTCTCGGAACAGCCATTGGTCCCGGCTGTCATTCGTAGATCTTTGACAGTCGTTACGGGTAAGAAGTAACCTAAAAGTCTGACATCCAGTCTTACCAAGGTGTATCGTGTTACCCAGTTACTGGGTTGTGGAGATCAGGATAGGCAGTCGCTTTGTGTAAAATACTGATTTCCAGCTGCTTTCGGATAATCTCAACATAATGGCTAATTTTCTGTCACTAAATATATAATAATAAATATATAAATTGGAAAAACCCTAAGCTGATGAATAAAAACTCAAAAACCTTATATTTTTACAGAGGAAGAACCTTTCCATACTGTTCCGATCGTGATTTTTGATCTAGATACAACGAGACGGAACACCAAAATCAACGAAATATTCCAGGTAGAATTATTGTATATGTAGGTACTTACTTAATTATTTTAAGTTCTTTTTGTGATTTTTTTTTTGTTTTGTACAGATTGCAGCTTGGTGCAATGGTAGTACATTCAATCAATGTATATTACCTGAAAATATTAATGCAATCAATGGATTTAGAGTTGCCGGAGGAACACTCCATCATTATGGAAATGAGGTGAATGCAGTCTCTCCGAGAGAGGGGCTGCAATTTTTTTTGGATTTTTTGAGAATCCAAACTGGACAAACTAGCAGAGTCTTCTTGGCTGCTCACAATTGTTTTTCGTACGTATGTTTACTAAAAAAACTTGTTATCTCATAATTAGTACCTCATCGGTGCATTAGCAAACGGTATTTGTGTTACTCAATTGACCGGACAAAACGGTTTGAAGGTCCGTGGCATACCTACTGCACGCCATTTTGATACGCCAAAATGGTTACCATGCATGGAATCTTTAAAAATTGATAGCTAACATCAATAAAAGAAAAAAGAAAGACCAAACCCCGTAAAGTGTCACATTTACGAGATATTAACGTTCAAAGTTGATATCGTATTTTTTTTATATACCGACATAACTAACTAACTGGCCTGTATTATTCCACTGCAGGGGAAAGACCTCCCTCGCCCTATTTACACACAATTCTTAAAAAAAAAAAAAAAAGTTCAAATGGCTTAAAAAAATGTTGATTCCATTTATTTTTGTTTTTTAGGACTCATCGCTGCATAATTGTACGCCTCATGAAGACGTATGGATTGTTTGATGTTTTTCAAGGACTTGTTTTGGGTTTTATCGATACTGTTCCCGTCTTCAAAGCAATATTGACAGAGCGTCCTCAAGCGGAGGGATCATTCAGTCTAAAAAACTTAGCAACAGATTATCTGGGTGAAAACGCTTATCCTGAAAGAACGCACGCTGTTGTAAAAGTATTTACATTAGTATCACTACTACTAAACGATGGTATTAGTTGTACCGACACAATGTTGTTGCAACAAGCAGAGGATCTTGATGAGTATATTCGGTTTATTGGTTTAAAACAAGCTTGTTTAGCGATATCGATTTATAATCTAAAGAAAATTGCTCGTGCCGAAATTTCAATCGAAAATTTGATAGAAGTATACAGCACTAACGGGGCTGTAGGCGTTTCAAATCGTTTGCAAGGAGTAACGAAGCAAAAAACAATTGAGACTATAAATGCTAGATTACCAGAATTACTTGGTAATGGAAATGCTAATTAATTACTGAGCAGTGAAAGTGTCACTTGGATCTAAGACACTATACCATTTATGACTAAATCAATGTAATCAATGTAACAAATTTAATCAATGTAATCAATTTAGTCAATGTAATCAATTTAATCAATGTAATCAATTTAATCAATGTAATCAATTTAATCAATGTAATCAATTTAATCAATGTAATCAATTTAATCAATGTAATCAATTTAATCAATGTAATCAATTTGTATTATTTTATAAAAATATTGTAATAAAAATTCATTTTTCAAAACGAGTTTCAGTTTTGGATTATTCCCCACCTATAGCGTATATTAGAAAGGTGTGGTCAAATTTAAGGATGTGGTTTTTGATTAGCAGCGCTCCGCGATTTCAACCGCATAAGTGACGATCACGTTCGAAAGACACGTGGCGCCATCTATTATCATAATAACGTTATTGTTGTTTTCCTCGGGGACAGCACTTTTTTTCAGCACTTATGTCCGTTTCTGTACACCTGACAACGTACCTACCTATATGTAAAATTTCAGGACGACCGGTTCAGTGGATAAGGCGTGAAAAGGTAACAAAGAAACATACAAACTTACTTTCGCATTTATAATATTAATACATTTATATATACAAATATATAGTTAGGATAAGTATCTTAGACGTGTATACTCTATTTTCTTCTGCCAAGCAGTGCAAACTCAATCCTGTCTGGATTGAGTTTTCGGATTAGGGTACTTTGGTCATAGTATTTCACAAGTGCTTTCAATGTTTCCGTCAGCTTTTCTTCAGCCTCTTCGATGGCCTGCGCGGCTAGAGCGAGGTCGCTTATAAGAAGCATTTTGTTCTTGGCGAGCAAGGCTGGTCGTTTGAATTCATCGGCTCGTTGAATAGCATTAATTATGCGGGTGAAACCGTGAGGCGCGACTAGGGTATCCTAACTTTAATATTATAAATGCGAAATCAAGTTTGTTTGTTTGTTACGCTTTCACGCTAAAACGGCTAAACAGATTTGGATGAAATTTGTCAAGTGGGTAGAAGACGACCTGGGTACTGAGGTACACAGGATACTTTTCATCTTGGGTCGCAGATATATTCATATATTTTGAGACTGGGAAAACGACCCAAACATGTGTGGCAAATGACTTGAATGTTGACCATTGAACAATTATCCATGATCATTTTTGAGGGTCACAAAAGGGTACAGTTAACATACTGTTCAGTAACCAATGTCTGTTATTTTCCAGTTAAGCCTTTGTCTTTCAATCTATTATATTATTATTATTATTATATACAGCGTGCCGCTTTAATGGCGACATTAATTTAACACACGTATACGGTTTGGCATTTTCGTTTTATGATCATAATATATTAATTTCATTAAACGTTATTATTTATTTACAATTTTCTAAAATAGCATCTTGGGGCATCTTGTACTTAAAGAACTATAGCGCAGGGGTCATTTTCATAGATCAGAACATCGCATCAATGAAATTAAAACGTAAAAAAGTAGGCGAATTGAAGGATAGAGAGAGCCCTATATCGGCGAGCACGTAGAGTAAACTATAGACTGCTGCTTATCTTCTTTTACATTCGCACAAGAAAAAGAGAAATATATTTACGTCACAGCAACGAAAAGAGACAGAGTAAGAATATTTCTGTCCCTTACTGCGTGTCGGCTAAGCACATCAATGTGCACAACAAGTTTGACGTTTATGAATGAAATAATAAAAACTACACCGCGATTAAACGGAAAATAAGATCTTTTTCGTGCATAATTCACTAATAGTACATTTGCGCAACTGTGAAAATGGTAAGATGCAGTGTAATAAGCTGTAAAAATGATAGTATGATGAAGATTGCCGGAATTTTTTCGGACACGGATACCATGAGTCTATAGATTACTCTGTCTACGGGCGAGCAGCGCAAGCGGTAGTATTCAAATTATTTTATGTTTTTATAATTTTTATGATTACTGGCCACTAGCCGTGTGTTAAATTATCCGAGTGTTAAATTAATGTCGCCATTATAGTGACATGTTGTATTTCGTGGTGATTTTGTCTTAGAAAAATCTAATTTCCAGCATGTAGGTAGCTGTGGTATCTATGGGAACACCAAACTTTGGCAGAATTAATAACTGTGTAATTTTCCCCTATTTATCATCATAACGGTGACGTCATAAGTTACTAAAGAAGTATTAGCAGTAAGGGTAGACGACTTCCCCAGGGTATTAATAATAATGGTTCTTATTCTTCGTCAACTTTCTTATCATGTCCGTGGCAGGGTCTAATTAAATGACTGATGAGGGCATGATAATAAGGAACCAATTAACTCATTATTAAGGTTGTACAGACCCCAGCACATCAAGCTACTACAATCTGTCAAATTTCTTTAATAGATATTCAACTTTATCGCTAACGCATAAGCTTCAAAGTTGATTGGGAAAATTTGACAGTTTCGGGTAGCTTGATGTGCTGGCGTCTGTACCTTAATAGGCTGTTGCACAAAACTTGAAAGTATTTTGACTTTTGTAAACTCCTGCACAGTCAGGGAAATCAATTGTTTATCAAATTGACAGACTATGTTAACTTACCGTGTTACAGCCATTTCATACAATTGTCTAAGAATTATAGTTGTGATTTGAATATACGGACAATTTATGATGGTAGTCGATTTGCTAAATAATTAATTTGCCTGACTTTACCTACATAAAGTTGACTGTACATGCCATAGATATCCGTGGTACATGCATAGATATCCGTGGTACATGTATAGGATGTATATCCTGGCTGCAAGATATATTATCAATCATTATTGGCATTGTTGAAGCTGATTGAATTACGATGGCTTTGTCTTGCTCTGTTGACTTAGGAGTCATTGGATTATACGTAGTATTAAGTACTTGGCAACTAACTAGACTTGACTTACTATAAATATTATAACTTAATAAAAATATAATGATATATTACATTTTATTGGTGGTACCCTAAAACAACTGAATAGGGGGCCTAAAATGGCCACTTTGACAGAATCATAAAAGGATAACATTATTAATCATAATCGACAGTTAACTGTTAAGTTAATCGTATCAAATCCCATTGGTGAAGGATTTTACAGTTATTTTTTTTTTGTCTGTGCTAAAATACCAATCAATCCAATCCAAGTCCAATCCCAATCTCTTTGATTACACCTACGTGGTGCAGCGAAAAAAAGAAAAACACGGACTGTCCTCGCCATATTATGATTAATAATGTTATCTTTCTATGATTCTGCCAAAGTGACCTTTTTAGGCCTCCAGAACTCTTGCTCAAACTAGACATTACGTAGTAAAATATTCTGATGCTTTTAATGAAGTCAATTAGTTTTTTCTAACCTTTATTCATGAATCAGCTGCAATCCTTAACTGTTTAAACCAAATAATAAGAATAATAATCAGCCTATATAGTCCCCCTGCAGGGCCTGTTCCTTTTCCTTTTTCCACTCAACTCGATCTTGAGTCAGTATGGACAAATCCCTCCTATTCTATGCGTTAAGTTCGTACCGGCCATCCACGCCTTGGTCTTTCGCGATGGCGTTAGACGTTTTCAGGAATCCCTGTTATGGTGGTCTTAGCCCAAAATGCATCCGACGTGCGACAAACCTGTCAGGTCCAGTCCCATTTGAGCTCGGTTTCTTTTTAGACCAAAAGAAACGAAAAAAGTCATTAAATCTAACTTTGTAACATTCTTTTATACAATTTGACGCACATACAATTCAGATTCAGCAACTTTTTTCTCATTCCCTGTGTGATAACCGAGAAAAACATATAAAAGAGACCTAAAAATATCGTCCAAGAGTTTTTTCTGCAAAACTTTTTTGTGGGGCATCCCTTTTTATTCAACATGATGTCACATGATACAAAAAGTAAATTCCCTGTAAAAGAAGCTATTTTCTTGAAGAGTTCTCTGATGTTTTGTTTATAAGTGCTAAATTATACATAACAAGAAAAGTATTAGAAAAAGTACGATGACTTTTTAAATGGAGTTGATAATAAAATTATTGATATCGGAAAAATGGCTTTCTAGATAAATTTTAAAGGTAAAATAAAGATTTTTGTTTTTGATGTAACCCCATTTTTTTATTGATGTCTATCTAACGGGTGTAAAAAGACACTTATCGAAGCCGAGAGTCACTTGTACTCCCAATCATTGAAATTTGTTGTTATAACACAACTTTAAATATCCCTACGATCAATGTACCTTTGCATGCACCTGTAAGCGCAATGTTTTGCGTGCGTTACGTTGCGCACTGCCGTAACCAGCGATTTTCTTTCTTTTTTTTTTTTTTTCACACTAAAAATGAAAGTCGTTTCTCAGCTATTATTTTTGCAAAAAGTTACTTAGTCTGGGTCTTTTTACACTCTGTATTTATCCTCTGCCATTGTGGGCCAGCCATTTTGGTAGGAGTCAAGTTTGTCATTAATATAAAAGAAAAAAATGTTTGTTGAAAATGCTTTTCATAAAGACCTCACACTGAAAATACTTCGCTCCCCGTTATCCTGTTATGCACAAAAATCACACTAATATTATAAAGGCGAAAGTTTGTGAGTGTGTGAGTGGGGTTGTGTGTGTGTGTTTTTATTACTTCTTCGCGCTCAAACGGCTGGTAGGCTACTTTTTATCCCGATATTCCCACAGAATCGACATTTATGCGGGTGAAACCGCGGGGCGCAGCTAGTAGAACATAATTCTAAACTTATGAAAGAAATTCTTCCGCAAGATTGAACGATAACGATTTGAAATAATACTTAACTTTCTTAAGGTTTAAAGGGCGTTGCGTTTAAGATCAAATTGTCACTAATGGGTATTATTCTTGTAAGGGGTGCACGGGGTGAAGGGTGGTGAAAGGGGGTGTAGGGGGGAGTGGCTTGATTGATGATCCCTCGTATAATTAATGTGGCCTGACCGTTCTGCAGACAATAAGATAGATATAGGTCAGTTGTCGCGATATCTCTATACATGCCCCCTGAAATCCGACCTTGGAAAGAAAAGGTGCAACTCATTCATGCTTATGTTGCATGTAAATTGGGAGTTATTCCGTTCTGATCCCCTGAACCCTCACACGATCCCCTGCTTGATCGTCTTCTGTTTTAATCTCTGTCTTATCCACTATAAACTTTCTCATTCCGGTTTGATCCACTTTTTCTTTTGTTTTTTCAGCATACACTCAAAGATCTTCTAGCATTTCGTTTTTCGTTTCATGAAAATTGTATGTATTCCAGCAGATCTATTCTGAACAATCTCACAGTGAAAACTTAGGTGAGTTTAAAGTGAGCAAGTCATTCGTCGTGTTCTTTTGTCATTGAGATCGGCTGTTAATTTGATCATAACTTGCGAAGAGCTCTGCATTTACCCTTCTAATAATATTATTCAAGCGTGTACGGGCAAACCGAAATAAATGGATTTAAATTTTCTTAGCATACTCCAAGCGTCGGTGCTTAAAGGCCTACGCGAGTGAGATAATTCCTTCTCCTAAGCTTAAAGTGGAAATGTTAACATTAAATTTTCAGAAATTTTTGTTATTGTTCAAATAAAAATGGCCACCTTTTCATAAATATCGCGTGTAAATTGGTGCTTGGAATTTATTTCCGGCTTTTATTTATTTATTTTTTTAGATTGAGATATAACTTAATTTTTAAAGAAGTATGTAACGACCGTAGCAGGTGGCGTTCTATAGTTTCTGCCTATCCCCATGAAAAGAAGGCGTGATTTTATGCATGTATGTACATAAATATGTGTCTATTTTCTCGTAGATATGATATTCCACTTAGTAAGCAAAAGTGAATTTGTTAGTCTTCAAAAAGTACTTAATGATTGAAAAGTTCATACCAGTGAAAGTAACCTAATAAAGATTTCTCCGAATTTTATCAATTACTGACTACAATAAAAATAAGACTAATTCCAAGTTATTCTTTTATTTCCATCTTCAAAGATAATCAAAACTTTCATATTATACTTATTCAAAAAAGTTTCGTAATAAAAAGGCAGTATCTACCTATACTTACAGGTTGAAATTGAAAACTTGCGCCAAATCGAAATAGGAGGTGCAGTAACTGTTACCTGTGCTGTTACATAATCATTTTTGTTTTATTATGTAGGTAATTATCGTCTTAGATACACACACACACATTCACAACATGAAGCAAGTTGGCATCGCGTTGTACATAATAGCGGTATGTACCTAATTTTGACCGTTCCTATGAAAAAAAGGGCGCGCGACCACGATGACAAATCGGTCGCCTATGTACAAAGTATGTACGTATGACATGCTCTGAATTTACACTGTAACACGTTGAATTAGATATTTTAATTTGGCGCACCTATTCAATTTCATCCTGTAAATTCGTCCTATAGAACTATAGCTAAGGAAAAAAGTTCCAGCCCCAAATATATAAAGTTCGGTTTCCTTTACCGAGTGTAATGAGGTGTGTCCTGAACAAGTTCTGATGTCATACCTCTCTAGTTTGCTTATGTCATGGGTTATTTTACAGGCCTTTAACTTCGCCCTATTTAGGACGGCGTGTCTATTCATAAGGTTTATCTTATCTAGGGTGAATGAACTTTGGACTTTGAGCTTGAAACGGTATGTGTTTTGTGAAAGGTTATAAGGCGACATGTTTTTCTTACTTTGTTTATCTTTGTCAATATTAAAAAATATTGTTTTCGGTTCTAGAAACTTCGTGAAAAGCCCAGCGGGGTCAGGAACATTAATTGTAAAGCAAATTACTCGTAATTACTCAAAATTGTCCGTAGGCATAATTATTAATATCACACCTGTCATTCTTTGATAGTTGCTTGAAATGGCACGGATGAGCGACGTAGGGTGTCAATTTGTTTAATAACTAATTTCGCTAACTGTACAATAAAACCTCATCAGATTTTAGAGTTCACTTTGAACGTCATAATCCTTAAGTGCTGTAACTTCAAAAAGACTAAATACCAAACCACAGTTTCACCCCTCATAAATAGTAAGCTAGATTTTACGTACGAAAATCTACAATTCCAAAAGTGAATTTTCTCATACAAACTTGAATTCAGTTTTGAATTAAACTAGGTTCTAAATCTACAAAGTAATGGCCCAGTTGAGAGCTCTGTTGGATATAAACTAATTGTTTTGGAATGCTGCAATGAATGTACGATGAAAGTTTCAGCGGAAGCCTTATTTATTCAGTTAGTTTGCTTTGTTACAGCCGGCGATATGGTTTGATTCAATATGCTTGAAATAGGGAGAGGTTTTTGAAATATGTTTTTTTTTTAAATTGACTGCCTCTTTGGTCGCAAGCGTTACTGCTGAGCATCCATCATGGAGTCTGATTCCCGTAATTAAAAACGTTCAAAATCTATAGTCCGCGCGGAACTAGTTGGCCGCGCCTTAGGTATGTGAGCGGTGGGACGGAGGGAAGGGGGCGCTTTGTACTTACTCAGAACGTGCGTTGCGAACACTAGGCAACCCCGCCGCCCTCACCACCGTCCACACTTAAGGCGCGGCCAACTAGTTCCGCGCGGATTATAGTCGCAATCTCATCTCAGCGACATTCAATGTCAAAAACTTGTCAAAAATGTAGGAAAATTTTAGTTTTTTAGACAGACTGAGACTTAGATCAGACTGTGAACGTTCTTAAAATTACGGGAATTGCCCCTTGGGTTTGTTTTCTTTCTAGAATTTCTCGGTAGCAGTCCGGAGTCTGTATTACTCAAACTCAAAAGATTTTAACGGCACATGTCTGAACGGCACCTTAGCTGTTCCACTAATCCCACTGTAACAAAATTGGAACAGTTTATTCATATTATATTTATTCCACGAAAGACGCCTAGTCGTGATTCAGCTCTGCGCGCAGTCTTCATAACATTATAATAACTAAGTTCTAAATCAAAACAAAAAACACTTCAGTGGGGTAAATTATTTTTCATCAACAATTCAATCGAGGTCAGTTTTACTACGAGATTGCGCCCGATTGTGAATAGTTCGTGACTGTACCTCATTAGCGGCCCGAACCGGATTCAACCGGTTACTGAACAAAGCCTCTCGCGGATACCGCTAGCAAACCTTTCTTCGGCATTCAGCTTCAGCTAACGAGAATCTGACGAATGAATAACGCTGACACCCGCTTATTATGATGTGAGATTAAATTTAAATTAGAATTTTTATGATGATGCCACTTTTATCGTGATTATTTACGTAAAAACTATTGGTTGTGACTATAAACAAGTGGTAGGTATTAAAACAAAACAATTTATCGCTACAAAATTAGCTATGTATGTTTGTTAAGAATAGACTGGACTAAATTTTAACACAAACTAATCTCCATTGATAGGAGTTGTATTATTAGCAATTTTAAAAAGATGCGTATTTGTGTGACACAGTTTACAAATACCTACAGAATCACTATAGTTCGTAAAGATGATTTTTATTTTATTAAACCTGACTTAGACATCATCATCTGCCTAGCTTTTTCCTAACTATGTCGGGGTCTAAGTCTAACCGGATGCAGCTGAACAGTGAACACCAGTATTTTACATGGAGCGACTGCCTTTTTTTTTTTTTTTTTTTTCGCTGAGAAATGACGTTACGCATCTCCGCTCGTCGGGGGAAGAGACGGAGTATGTGGGACTCTCTGCCAGGGTGGCAGTATACCCACTAAAACTCAGCGGTGTTCCCTCATCGCCTTGATGGGGAGGTCATGGGAATCCGATGGAGCGACTGCCTATCTGACCTCCACAACCCAGTTATTGGGTAATACGATACCCCTTGGTAAGACTGGTTATCAGACTTCCGGGCTTCTGACTACCCGTAACGACTGTCAAAGATCCACGAATGACAGCCGGGACCAACAGCTTAACGTGCTCTCCGTCCACAGACCAACCGCGACAAGCGTAGCTTAACCTGATCGATCGACCTGTGCGGCTGTTATCATTTAGCCACGGGCCCCTAACATTTAGACATAGGTACTGGACCTTTAAAGTGACTGTGACCGCTGAGTTTTTTTTGGCGATTCTTCTCAAAAGATATATATAAAATATATACGAAACGCCGACCTCATCTAGTTTTTAAAATAATCTATGGACGTTTATTTAGGTGTTTGTAAAAACCTAGGTTACAGAAATCAAATCACTTTTCGTGTAACTTATGACAGTTCTTAAATTTTCTTTAAACAACCCTTTATTCATAAATTAATTCAATTTGTGTTTCAATTTTCCACACAATCATGTTTGCAAAGCCGTGTTGCCGTATAAAAAAACATGGAATGCTACAGCCGTTGATTTTGTTTGCGTTAGCGTTTGATACAAACGACATGTAATGGCCGCCTGACCTATTAAGTGTGACCCGGTCAAATTATTAACTGTCATTTGGATATATTGCGTTAAATTGATGAGAAAGAATTTCGATTTTGACCACTACGTTATTGAACGGTGAAGGAAAACATCGTGAGGAAACAGGCATATCCCAGAACCAAAAATTCGAAGACATGTGACATCCACCAACTCGCACTGCCGGCGTGGTAGATTACAGCCCACTCACTTTCGAAGAGAGGAGGCCTGAGTCCCAGCAGTGGGAACATTATAGGCTGATTATGCTTATTATTGATATTGGACATAATATTATAAAATTAGACATGTCTTTGTTTTTTTACCAATTTTCTGCCAAAGGTAGCTGGTGCAGACGCAGCACATCAAGCTACTACAATCTGTCAAATTTCCTTAGATTAATAATAGATTAATTATTAATAGATTTTCAACTTTATTGCTAAAGCATAAGGTTCAAAGTTTGACAGCAATTTTGACAGTTTCGGATACAAAAATATTCCTCAGTCATTAGGGACGTGCATTAAAATGGTGAAAAAGTGTTAAAATTTTTAGGTAACAGCATTATACGGCTGTTGGTATTCAAAACGTTTTCGTTGCTAGCATATTCAGCTCGCATATTTCGCTTTATAAATGCATTGGAGGAAGTAAGAAAATGTCAGGAAACGTTGACCCAGATACGATGCGAATGTCTCCATTAAAAAAAAAACGTTAACATTTTTCCTCGCGTGCGTAACAGGAGCCGATCTCAGTGAGCCTTGACACAGCACGAGAAATTCTTTTACCTATAAATTTACTTGTAAAAGCTCGCGTGATACGCCCCAGCACGTAATATAACTTGACCACAATAACGATAAAAACTTAACCATTTGCCCTCAGAAATAATTTACCGTTCACAAACTGTCCCTACTCTAACGCATAGGTACCTACGTAAACTTTGTAATACACTACTGAATTATAGCAATGCTCAGAGGAAATTGCATGTTACGAGTTGTTCAAACAGGAAAGTTTTATTACCTGTGCTAGGGACTCAGGTATTTGCAAAGATTCCGAAGTAGTAGGAGTTGCAAAACTGTTCAGGATAAAATCTTGAAAACGTTTGACGATTTCGTTTTCGTTGGTGATGTCACCAACGAGCTCCTTAAACGAAATCGTGAGCTTAGGTATGTACCTAAGCTCACGATTTCGCGTCTCATATAATTTAAACAGAATATAGAAAATCACGAAATTCGGCTTAACCTAGCCTAAGATTAGGTACTTTAGAAGCGCGATCTCCATACAGTAGTCTCTGGTGTGCTATCTCCTTAAGCGAAAGTGTACTGTTACCGATATACTTTCCAATACATTTGGAAACAACGACACTGAAACACTAGTGAAGTGCAAAAGAATATCAATGAAGCACACGACGACGAAATCGATACGTTAAAAAGTACTTCCGAGTCGTCGTCGTTCGGAGAAAATGCGTTATACAAATAACCTGAATCAAGTTACGTACAACGTTACCGACGACATTTCCTGTCACCGTGCGATTTAATTTATGAAATTGCCACCACAGAAAACAGAGCGTAGATAGCACCGGTCGCAAGGGACACAAAGGGTGTGTGTTTGGGACCGAAGGAAAACGTCGCACTAGACGCCAAATGAAAAAACCCTTTTGACATTATTCATTATGAGCAAATTGCTTTGTAAGACCTGTTAAGGTAAGAACACGGTACCTCCATGTTGAGTTAGGGTGTTCTCGGGAATTGATTAATGGTTTTATAGTGTTGGCTGTGGTATCGATGGACGACATTCAAGTTCAAATTTCGTAGGTAAGGCAGATGTTTACATAGTGGTTGGAATTGAATAATAGTTGGCAGACGAATCGAGGGTAAAGGCCTGTAATAGCCGTTTTGGCAGCCAAGGCAGTTCAGAGAACGCCAGACATTATAAATTCATTCCGAGGTGCTAACTTGGCAATCTAAGTAACAATAAGAGGTGGAAGCATGATTGATTTCATTTTATCAATTTTGCCACCAAATTAATTTAAAATATCCTTCTCTTTATTACGTAAGATGATATTGAAAAAGAACAATACGGAAAAAGCATTTAAATGCCTGAAATACGTTAAAAGAGTAATTTTACAGACGAATTTTAATTCCCTCATCTCAATGTTTTTTTGCTGAAATTCTTCCATTTATCATATTGTGAGTCCAGTGATTGTTGACCTCATTTCTCTTCTTATAAAGGTCGGTTCCCTTTACGATTCGCAGTTGTAACACTTTAGTACTTTATACGTCGTTCAGGGTCTGCGTTAAACCGCTTATGTTCTGTACCAATATAAAGTTCCTCGACGTTTTTTTGACCTAGTTTGGCTAAAACTGTCTTGGTGTTTTCGCCCGAATGTATATTTTATGATGCAGATTTCATCTGAAACTTTCGTTTTATTTCTAAATAGGTAGTTGTGTTTTGTGTTCAGCTTGGTCTTGAATTCCCTTTAATCGTTCAGTTTCCATAATGATGAATATGTTATTAATAATAGGTAATAATTATGCTAACTGCAGCTCTGGACAGAGAGAGGTAGAAAGAGAACAGAGAGAGGTGGTAGGGAGAGTAGGGAGTTCTTTGACCAGCAGTGGGACCATAATTGTCATTATGTCAACTTTATTCCTTACTATATTTCTTGTCGTTTTGTGGTAACTAAGTAAATAAATTAACTGTTCGTTTACCTTTCGTTACTTTCTGTGAAGTGGTGTAACATGATGTATTGACAGGAAAATTACCAATTTCTGTTATTGTTGGTCTTGGAGACTGAAATTATCGTGTCAACGTTTCAAATTATGTGTATCATCAATTATTTTATTCTTAGTATCCCCATAACGTCGATGGAAATCATTCATTCCATTTTAGGTACAAATAAAATATATGTTGTGCTTTAGGCTATGTGGACTGCCAAGAAAAAATAAAAAAATCTTTAAAAATATTTCTGTTTTAGGATTTTATGTTGTGATTTAATTTTAAGTCACTTAGGACTTAATTATTGAATTTGAAACTTATTATACTTATACATTTATATAAATAACATCTGATATTGTATATTATATTGATAAC
This sequence comes from Oligia latruncula, assembly GCA_948474745.1. Taxonomy (NCBI): domain Eukaryota; kingdom Metazoa; phylum Arthropoda; class Insecta; order Lepidoptera; family Noctuidae; genus Oligia; species Oligia latruncula. The sequence goes on from OX419699.1 coordinate 12,410,125, forward strand.
ATCTACTTTCTTATTCAACCGTATCCAGAAAATGCTTGTAGTAACCGTCGTGTATTTACTAGCTAAACTATTGCCTGATGGTTTCATGACAACCCAATCTACTTTATTATTAGAACTTGCACGACTTGTCTAGACAACTAGCTGTTACATTCATTCTTTATCGGATTCCTAGAACAACATGAAAATCTGGAAGTCAAATGAACTCTAATTAATATTCTAAAAATAAGTTTCTTGTATATTTGAAAGGATTTGTAATTTTGTTCTTGATTTGCCAGCTGTCAGAGCTTTAACTTATGCTGAATTATCGGAACGACATGAAATTTTGTATTATAAAAATTATGAACTATAAAATACACGGTTTAAAAAATCTGCTGATTCAAACAAAAGTGCAATACTTACACTTACACGTCAAAATGTATGGAATAGTTTATTGTTTACAATAACGGACGAAAAATTTCAACGCTGGTGGATCTAGAATCATGTTCTGAACCTATGGTAACACTTTATGTCACGATGTATAAAGAAATTAATTTAAACGAAGAAGGTTAAGACGATATACAAGATATAACTTATGTAATTTAGCAATACGATGCTATCTATTTACTGGCTGAGTCCGGACATCCGACAGATATAATCAGATAGTCCGCTTATGGAGTCCACGAGACGGAATGGGGTGGCCTACTCTTAGTAGTGGGCGATCCAACGTAATTAATGTTTTAATCTTTCACATTATATTTATGGATGAGATGAAGCAAGTCTAAAAATGAGTCCAGTATTGCCAAGGGGTATCGTATTACCCAGAAACTGGGTTGTGGAGGTCGGGTGGGCGGTCACTTCGTGTAAAATACTGGTATTCAACTGCATCCGGCTAGACTGGAAACTGGAACTGTTTTTTCCCAACAAATTTGGGAAAAAAAGGCTAGGCAGATGATATTATGATGATGAAGCAAGTCTAAGAAATTTTCGGGTGCTATTTTTGCTGCAATTAAGCACGCCGTCTGTGTGGTCGCATGAAGTCGTGGATATAAATTGCTTCGCCCGGTTGCCATCTACTGATGTAGCGACATATCAAACCGTTGAGATTTCTGTGCCATATCGTACCATATCTAAGTTAAATAGAAATGTAAATTCTCTGCATATTGGTAAAAACCGCATCATAATCCTTTGTGTAGTTAAGAAGATCTAAGCGGTCACATAGACATACACGAAAAGCGACATTGTTTTATACTATGTATATAACGTGTATCAAACATAAGTCACCACTTTTTCCATGGAACGAACACAGTTATCGCGAAAAAATTATCAGCTGTCCCATACATTTGTATAGCATATACACTGTATAGAAATTACAAGGATATGTCAGCTTCCAAGTCTTGGATACTGGGTCCTTCCACTGTCTGCCTAAACAATTTTCCTCTTAGTTGGGTTCCGTAAGTTCCTGTCTCGTTAGCTCTACAGAATTACGGTTTGGGCACAGATTTAAGTTGACCATGATTTAGTTTTAGTTTGTTTAGTTAAACTAATTCGGGCTTGTCCTAATTCTGGGCTATATTGTAATGGTAAAGTGTGTCTGGAACTTAATCACTTTGGGAACAAAGCAATAGATTACTCTGAAATTACTCAGAGGCAAATTACGTCATGGGGGAAGAAGGATGGAATTTATTATCGCAAAGTAATTTAACATATAGACACTTTCTTTGGTTACTTGATCAAAGGTTAATGAATAGATGTGATTGCCTATTAAGATGTTTTAAATTAGTTAAATAATAAAAAATAAAATAAAAAAGACAAAATATACACATACTAGTACAACGTAGTCATAAGCCTCGTACTCAAGCTTAAAAAATGTTGACAGTTTAATAATATAATATTAATAGTAATACTTATTATAATAATTAATAATAATTACAAAACGTCTAACGGCATCGCGGAAGACCCAGGCGTAGATGTCGGGATGAACTTGACGCCTATACGAAGGATTTGCCCTTATTGGCTCAGGATCGAGTTAAGTGGAAAGGGAGGTCTTTGCCCTGCAGTGGGACAATACAGGCTGATTATTATTTTTATATACTAGCTGCGCCCCGCGGTTTCACTCGCATAAGTGTCAATCTCGTGGGAATATCGGGATTAAAAGTAGCCTATATGTTGATTCAGGGTGTCAGCTACCTCCATACAAAATTTTATCAAAATTGGTCAAGACGTTTGAGCGTGAAGAAGTAACAAACATATAAATACACACACACATATTAGTGTGATAGTGATTAGACGCCTCTAAAGTCCCCGTCACGAGAAGCTATACATTTTGTAAATAAAAAAAATCTACTAAACTACTTAGCGACAAGACTTTATTTAGTAGTTTATAAAGTGCAAGTAAGTAAATACTAAAATAGAGAAAAACATAATACCGTCAAACCAGCACATAACACGAAGTTTAAAACGTTTAAACCCATCATTTGCCGTGTTAGACGTATTGTTGACATTCCCGAATGAGAAGCTTGGTATAAATTGTTATATGTGGAGAAAAACGTCAGTGAAGGGACGGGTCCCGATGGACGAGGGGATCTGACAGTTTGGGTCACCGTGTCAAAGCCGATTCCTCAACCCGTTTTTATTAAAAAGGTTTTTTGAAATGTAGGAAAATTTTAGATACGTGGCGAGAGCGCTTACTTTGTGAAAGGTGTGTCGTTACATGATAGCTAAAGAATGGAAGGTTTGTAAGTGAATTCGGTATTTAACATAACAAGGTTTGAATTTTCAAAGTGAAGATAAACTAACCTTTTATATGAGAGGTTATCGTTGATCTGTTCAAACATACCTAACTTTCCAAGTGAAACATGACAAATATACTCGTCGACTTGAGAACCGCCTTCTTCTTTTCGTCGGTTAAAAAGTAACTTAACCAATAAATAATCCCAATTTGACACTTCTATTCTGGTAGTTAAAATATCTGCAGCCGATAGGAATGGAAAAATCGTTCATACAAAAACACACATGAAAAATTGCACCGATAAACCGAAGCACACATTCCTCTTCATGGATATGGATACTCGCATATTTTCGCGATTGAAATCCATAAATTTCGTCGAACAGTAAAGCTCGATCCAAAAACGGATTTTATTAGAAGCCAATCCTGCTACGTGATCCCATCAGTATGATAGTAAAAAATATTTTTTTCCGTAAACTGCAAAAAACTGGGTGTGAAAAACGTTTCGACTGAATGAAATGGGCATGAGTCGGCGATATGCTGGCCGACCGACGGCGACGTACACTCACGCTCAAAATCGTTTTGTTGACAATCCCCGCTTATACATACTTACCTCACAAACGGTTTTTTTTTCACTTGTTTCCACGTTTGAAACTTTTTTGCTATTTGAACAGCCTCGCCTCAGTGCGGGGAAATACGAGATTTTTTATGAACGTTGAAGTTGAAATTCCGCCGTCTGTTTTTCAACGGTTTACAGAAGACAAATAAACGTTTAGGTATAAAACTGTGGCGTGTTTCTGCGTTTGTTACTTTTGTAAACCGCTCGTTGCGTGTGTCTACAAAAAAGATAGAATAACCTTTTAAATAGTGTTTAGGAATTTGACTGACATTGATTACTAAGATAATATTGACCTACGTATCTGTAATAGTGTAGTGTAATACCTAAGGTGGACATAAAACATAAACATGAACAAATTACCGTATAAAACCGATCATACTTACGCGAACTCCAAATAAAAGCGTATTTTCAACAACTGCCCAATCATAAAGAACATTATTTGGCCCATTTAACTTTCGCCTGCAATGTGTAACTTGCCAACTTTAAAAGGAAAATGTTCAGGAAATACCACAAAACGTTTCAATAGGAACAGTCAACACACATTTATCTTATTGATCGAACACGTAGGAACCCTTGTGTTTATTCTCCGATCTTAGATAGGGCAGTGAATGAACACCAATTGTATTTTGTAAAAAGTACTTTTTTATTAGTTTTGTTGTTAGGTGTACATTGTGCAGAGGTTCATGCTTTTATTTAATATTTATTACGTAACATGCCTTTATCCCTGAAGGGTTTAGAAGATCACACACACTCACATTTTACCAGTGATGTTAAACCCCAAGGAATAGGGGGCGTATTGCCATCAACCGGGCACAAAACCAGACTTGGGGTTGCTACTGAGGAATTCCAGATGGAAAAACCAAAAACACTTTGCCTGACCTGAGAATTGAACCCAGGAGCTCACGCTCAGCAGGAGCGCCTGCGACCACTAGACCAACGAAACAGTCCAGACAAAACTTTTTTTTCGTTAGCCTTTACTGTCCCACTGCTGGGCAACGGGCCCATATTCTTCCACATTTTCTTCTCCGTCCCATCAATTATTATTCAATTTTCATGCAATCTTTATTATTATTCACCATTTATAATATTCCATGTTATACCAATTCTTACTTGCGTAAGCCTACAGATATCGTTTGGAATTATTATTTCTCATGGTTCGCAAGCAAATTCAATAAGCGATGAATCTTAAGTGTGGTACCATTATCACACTTAAGAATCATTGCTTAATTCACTTTAACTTAACCTTTTTAATATAATTTAGTTCAAGATTTATGTAGAACTTTTAAAATTACAAAAAAGAATTGATGTTAATCCTGCCGTATACTTGAAAATATTTGAACATTTAACATAACTTCTTTATAACCTTGAATTACGATCCTGAGGTCGATAAAGTACCCTTAACTTGTACAGGGGATAATTTATTCAATTTGTGTGTTCACGCCTTCGTGGGTACGTACTCGCTAAATCAATATTGTTTTGTCTTCGCCGGTAAACTTAAACAAAAGTGTAAATAATATCTATGGAGTTTGACGTGCATTGTTTGGAAAGTTTAAACGTATTGTGTAGGAAAATTGAGATTTTGGTATTGATAGTGTTACGGCTAGAAAGGCGGTGACTACCGAGATGACGACTAATAGAGAAGTATGGATAAAAATGACAAGGCTTTTTGTTGATAACTTATCACATCACACTAATATTATAAAGGCGAAAGTTTGTGAGTGTGTGTGTGTTTATATGTTTGTTACTTCTTCACGCTCAAACGGCTTGACCAATTTTGATAAAATTTTGTGTGGAGGTAGCTGACACCCTGGATTAACATATTGGCTACTTTTTATCCCGATATTACTACGGGATCGACATTGACGCGGGTGAAACCGCGGGGCGCAGCTGGTCAAATCTTCTTAAGTCTTTTTAACTGAAAGAAAGAAAACGAAACTATGATGAGGAAGTGCACAGTTTGAACAAGCTACCTAATTTATTTATTTAGGAGCAAATTTTGTTGCTAAAATATGTCTTAAATAATCGCTTATGTCACCTAAACTAGGCAATTCTACAACAAATAAAATTTTCTAATCCTCTCAGACACTAAAAATGTTACATTCATTGCGTTATTTACGTCGTCGAGCAGATGAATTTTTCACACATATGAAGCCTTGGATTAGGAATTTCCTTCGAAATTCTTCTCATTGTGAAAGAAAGTGCGTTACGCAATAGGCTATTTGACAATGTAAAAAATAAGGTCATAATTATTGACACTCGTATAGATTATCGCTTTTAAAATCGATTTGCATTAATTTTACTACAAAACAATGTATTATTTATAAAAAAATCTCGAAAAAACTTCATCTTTTTAAATCTGGCGCCACGTAATCGAAAACGGTCTGGATTGGCTGAGCTTAAGATGACGTCACTGTCTATCGTTGACAGAACAGACGACTTTTGTCTAGTATCTCAACCGTTTCAACGTTTGTTTACGTGAATTGTGACGTCACGACGCCATATTGTTACAGATAACGTTTTGGCGGCTTATTTAAACAATACATTTTTATTTACTATTTTTTAAAAGAAATACATTATGCAATTTGAAGTAATAGGTTTTTGTGGGCTCGTTAGACACCATTAAATAATCTGAGATGTTTATCAGACACCAGTCAAATAGCCTATTAGGGCTGTAGAATACATTAAAAAATACAAAACACCAACAAAGACATCAAAATCTCACCCCAGAAACCAGCTACATTAAATATGCTCTTAACATTCTCACTACTTAACAATCTGGAGCGCAAGGCGTGACATCTGCTACGTTTGAACGACTGCCAACTACTGCATCCTGTCGCGTTGTTAATAATCTCTAGCCTCTGCAATGATAAGTTGTTCAGCAAGTCTGTATTGTGAAATATTATATACGAAAGCAACGGCTGTTAAAACTCCAGAACTTATGTAAAGACACAGTGATAAAATATCTCTTGGGAGTTGATTAGTTTCAGAAATTCTGGCAGCAGTGGCAGAATTTTGTACTGGATCTGTTTTAATCTTCTTGCCGCTTTGATGACATTTTGAATGTTGGTTTCAAACTCCTTGTTGTATCAGGGTTGTTCAATATGTTATATGACTTATGACTATTGTCGTTGCCTTGAAGCTTGATTAATTTGCGACTACCTACTTGCCAGAATTTAGTTCTCCTTTTTTATCTTCCTATCATCTGGTTGACCTTCAAAATAGGTTCTTAGCTCAATCAATAGCAGTTCGTCTTAGTATTATTGATTGCTATAATTTAAAACTGCTCCATCAAATGCCACCTTATTATCTCTTTCCTACGCTTACATTAAAATTCTCATTTTTCCATAATTTTCTGTGAATATTATAACATGTACCAGATTGTTCCAGTAGTCTTGATTCAAGCGTGAAGTAACATCTGGCGTGTTTGAACGAATGCCAACAGCTGCACGCTGGCGTAATAATCCCTACTCCATTTGTGGCTGGAAACTGGACTGGCTGCGACTCCTATGATTTATTGTATTGTGCCTTGGAATTGACGGCTTTTTTAAAGGAATTTAATCTGCAGCTTGTTGATTCTTTTTGCTCTGTTGCATACAGTAAAAAAAGCGCTTTTATTTATAAAATAACATCGACTACACTTGCATGTATAAGGAATCTATTCGTGTGTGTGAGGTTTGGCACTTATGTTAATCTGTTTGTATGAACGCACTAATCTCTGGAACTACCCGGTCGGATTTAAAAAATCTTTTTGCATTTGATAGCCCAATGTTTGAGGAAGGGTTTTTTTCTTATTTTAACATCACGCTACAACCCATGAGCCGAGCAAAAAGAAAAAAAGGCACAGTGAACGCTAAGCGAATACGAAGTGATAGCGCGGGGAGGTTAGGTATGCGATGCGAAGAGGCGGGCTGGAGGAACAAGAAATTTTATGCGGACGAAGTCACGGCCAGAAGCTAATACACTAATAAACGAATCGTTCCACCAATTTCAATATACATATTTCATTTGTTTCGTAATTTTGATAAACAAACAAAATAATAATATAAATCATTCGAGCTTTAAACGATTCTGTGTCACGAACGATAAGTTAGCCGTTCGCTTTGCAAAAGCAGTGAACACTAATCACTAAACAAGACTAAATGGATTTGAAAACTAAAACAAACTTTGTGGATTACGCTTGTGGCTTGAGCAGATTATCCGTGACCACGATAACTATACAGACTAACTTTAGAAAATAAAACAATGAACATTGTACAGACCCCAGCACATCAAGCTACTTCAATCTGTTATTTTTTTTAATAGATTTTCAACTTTATCTCTAAAGGATAAGGTTTTAAGTTGATTGGGAAAATTTTACAGTTTCATGTAGCTTGTTATACAGAGGATTACCTGTAGCTACACTTACATTTCGCCAGTTAAATTTAAGTCCCATGTAATAGGGGACGAGTCTTTTGGCATCAACCCGGCAGAAATCCAGACCTTGGGCTGTGAGAAATTCCTGATAGAAAAACCCACTAATACTTCGCCCAACCTGGGAATTGACCCGAGGAACTCAAGCTCAGCGGTAGCGCTTGCAACCAATAGACCAACAAGGCAGTCTGAAATTAACACTGCCTGTTACCTTTTCATTCCTTAACGGCTGAATGGATTTGGATGAAAATTGACTCACGGATATATCCTTACTTGTAGGTATTAGGACATAGGATACTGTTTCTCCCCGTAGTAGGTACGTTCCCGTTCCAATCTCCTCGTAGACGAAGCAGCAGGCAAAAGTTTTAAACTAATTCCAGGAAAATATTTAAAAGAGAAGCAGAATTTGCATGGCTGTTTTATGTCGCGTTTTACTACCTGTAAAACGCGACATAAAACAGTCGCAAACTTTCGCACCTCATGTTCACTCTACAGCTTTATCAACCCACTTACTTTTACCAACTCCTTCTAGAAACTGAGGCACTAAAACGATTAGTCGTGCCTCGAATAAAACACTACCGTCCCAGGATTAACTTGAATATTTATCGTTTTTTATCGCGGTAACGGTGAGCATTTTGTAAGTGCTCTAAATTCTTGAATCCATAAATGAAGCAGAAAAACTGTTAAATAAATATCATTAACCCCTTTTTTCTTCGAACATTCTTTTTGAATTTTATAAATAACATGTTAACAACATTTTTCACCCTAAGTTAATAGAGCGACGGTCTCATAAATTCTGTGTAAGGGTGACATGTAAGATTGATGTGTGACCACGGTAAGGGTTGAAATTGAAAAGGCACCTGTACAAAAATCGTTCACCAACCCTTTGTGTATCGTACTTTATGGCAGGTCTCTTTTGGTGTAAACGAAGTTCAAGATTTGATTGTATAATAACCAAGTTTACTTTTTACATAATCAGCCTATAATGTTCCCACTGCTGGGACACAGGCCTCCTCTCTGTGAGAGAGAGTGAGCTGTAATCTACCACGCGGGCCCAGCGGTTGGTAGATGTCACATGTCTGTGAATTTTTGGGTTGGAATGCCGGTTTCCTCACGATGTTTTTCTTCACCGCATGTATTTATTAATATGTCCAAAAACTTTACAGTTTTAATAACACAATGTACATTCTCATCTCATTTATTTTAAACCCAGACTGATGAAACCATTGCGCATGTGCTCTTTGAGTGCACAGGCGTCACCCAGATAAGGTCGGAAACCCTCGGGACACCCAGATCGTACACAGATGTTCTCAACAGACCAGGAGATTTGATCAGCTTCTGGAGGGAGGTGGGCTGGTTGGAATAACCACCGACGGCCGCCATGGCCCACGCACAATGGTCCACTGAAGGACTAAGTGCGGAAACCAAACCCTTAACATAGAACATAGAACACCCAGATGTGAAGCTACTAATGTCAATAGTCATATTAATAACTAGTCTAAAAAGACACTTAATGTCACGTCATTACAATAATTTTTTTTTACTGGACCATACATCAATTACTTTTATGCAATGTTACTTAGTTTGATTTACAGAATGCGTAGTTGCATAACGGCTGTGTAATGGGTCATTTGCCACCCTGTATAACTAATAATAGAAAATGATAACATAGGTACCAGATCGATCAGAATACAGATGAATCTCTGTAACACGTGACTAGTCCCCAGTAATATAATACAGCTCACTCTTTCAATAATTGTCCTTATAAACGTTAAACCACACGAAGTTTTACGTCAAAACCATGATAAAATAATTGTTAATAGGAGACGAGCTTACGTGAATGCCTACACGTAATACGTAACATTCGCAAGTACTCTTACTTCGAATATTGCTTCAAGTATCGGCAAAACTTTGTGCGCACGCATCAAGGCTTACCGAATTGTTGCTTGTTACCGAAAGCTCTTTACTTTCAGTAATATTAGTAGGTCCATCAATCCTTATTGAATACTTAAGTTGAAGTATCGTACCTTTGATCATTATTGGATTATTTCTCACTTGAGTTTGAACCTCTTTGCTGTGAGTTGCAGAAGTGGTGGCTTTGTTAAGTTTTGCATATACGAAATATATATTATAATGAATAATGAAGCTGAAAAGTTGGTTTGTTTGTTTGTTTGCACGTGCTAAACGCTGGAACTAATAGTCGGATTTAATTTTTTTTTTTGCGTTTGATAGCCCAATTCATTCTGTGGAAGGCTATTCAACATCACGCTAGGACCCTTAGGAGCCTACTAAATAGAAAAAAGTCAGAAAGAACGCTAAGCGAAAACCAAGTAATAACGATGCGATGCGACGGGGTTGGTCGGGGGAACAAGAAATTTCACGCAGTCGAAGTCACAGACAAAAGATTGTATTACATATATATGTACTTAATAGATGCGTGTATTAGGTGAAGGGACAAACAATACTTTGTAACAAAATTCATAATCTAGTAAATTAAGGTCACATTCCTGTTTTTTGTGGCTAAGTAATAACACGGTCGACCGATCAAGTGAAGCTACGCTTGCCGCGGTCGGTCCATGGATGGGTAACTATCTTTATAATTCCGTACCTCGGATTGGTCCTTTGACAGTCGTTACGGGTTACCGTAACGACTACAGACAGCAGAAGTCCGTAAGTCTGACAATCAGTCTTACCTAGGGGTATCGTCTTACCTAGTAACTGGGTTATGGAGGTCAGATAGGCGTACAATTTTGGTATTCAGCTGCATCCGGTTAGACTGGAAGCCAACCCCAAAACTAGTTGGGAAAAGGCCAGGCTATCCCTGCTTTTTAATCTACAAGATACCAATTCAAAACCTCTGGCGGCCAAAAATTCCAGCTTCACATTTTGGAATGAATATACATCATTTTAACACTGAAATAATACCCAGTGGACTTCGTATCCTTTTCCCATAGAACGAGGTTTACAAATCCAATTAGTGTTGAGCAAAAGTTCCTTGGTAGATTTTGGAGTGTATCCAACGGTTACAATTGGAGCTTTCCAACCAGTTTTAACGTTGTGTCGGTCTTTTGCCACTAATTTAGGTTGCGTGAGGAGAAAGACAATTGGTTGGTGATTACTTTGCATTGGTGGTCGTAAAGGTCGTTCCTCGAATTGGGGGTTTACTTAAGCGATCTTCGAGTTCCGGAATGTCTTTGCAAGTTACCAAATTTATGTCCGTCGTAACGTTTATCGTGCGTTTTGTTTTAATTTGGAAACTGTTATTAAAAGTTGCGATGAGATTGGAATTTTGAGTAGATAGTTCAAAATAGTTTTTACAAGTGATCGAAATAAACGTTCTATGTAGAATTTTTGTGCATTTATTTCTGAAAAAAAAATACAATCTGTGACTGTTCAAAATAATAATAATATATTTATTTATAAAATATAATCGAACTTCATTACCTTATTCGACATTATCGACACTTCATTACAATATTATTCGACATTATCGACACCTCATTACATAAACAAAAAACAAAATCAAATTTCTTTCGATATCGGGAACCGATTCTTGAACAACCCTTAAGTGTAAAGAAATCAAAACGCCCCGTTCCATCGATAAGGCTTTATTGTTTATTCGATCGTAGGGTCCATTTTATCTGTACCTACCTATAAAGATGGGACTAACGACTTGGAAGCTTCCTTGGCTCTCGAGTGTTCTACGACATGGAAAAAGTTATTATTTTATTAAAATGTTATCATCTTTTCCAACAAAGATTAAAATAGTATAGAAATATTATTAAAGTTAAATAAAAAATAATAATTTAATGTTCATAATTAAGCTTGGATGCCGCTCCTCCATAAAAGGTCATCAAAAACAATCTTCGTAATAAACGGAATAATGAACCCTCGAGAATTAGAACTGCGTGGATATACTTACGTCACATAACTGAGACATCCGGTATTTAATAAAAATGAAAATATATGAAGGACGGTATGTAATATTTGCGTACGTATTATTGGACATAAAGACTTATAGGAATATTTATATGATGAAGTATTTATCATAATATCACAAAACGTCGACGCACATTGTTTAGATAGATGTAAGTGTATGTAATATACACGCTTCTTCAAATATTCCTTTATCAAAGGCATTCCTTTTTAGTGATCCAGTCACGTATTGCCCTATAGACGTTCTTCATTTATTTAGTTTGTAAGGAGGAAAACGTGGCTTTCTTGTAATATAAATACACATAAATCTAGGCAACAAATATTACGGAGTTTTGTTTACCACTTGTAACAATGGTGCTGTCCTAATCCAATAAAAGTCCTACGGTTTATTTAAGCGAAGCGGTGGTGGGACTCGGTCTAATTTCCTTTCGGTGCTTCCTATTTCCTTCCCTAGCCGAGCGACGCCTTCCACCTCTGAGATGCATTTGCTCACGTGGAATCAAATACGAACCGCTTAGCTGCCTCACACAGGAACATGTAAACTTTCTTTTAAGAAAACTCGACCATAATATATTTTGAACATTTCCGTCAAGAAAATTGGGTCGCGCAGGCTACAAAGTATACATGTTTCGCCGAGGTATTCCTTTGCCTCCCACCCACTGGTGTGCACATAAGCCGTCTTATGCCCAAACCAGTGGAACCCGACATCCGCTAACGAAAATCTTTCTTGTTGCAGTAAAGTGATAAGTGTAACTCAAAGTATATTTTTGATGTAAACTAATTATCAATTTCATTCCGTCGAGTACAAAGTATACATTTTAAAAGTGTTGAAAACAGATATTAATAGATTTAGAAAGTGAACTTTAAAATTAACAATATGACGTGTTGAACATTCAGTGTGGTACAATGACTTTAGTGAGTACTGTCAGTGGCACAGGACTGTTTCGAGTCGAAAGTGTGAACAATAAAACGATATGGGATGACTCATAGTGCAAAATGTTATGTGCAACCCACTGTCCGATCCGAAGATGATGCGCGATATCCACGACAATGCTGGGGCAGGCGCAAGCGGCGGGATGGAGGAAAGCGAGGACGGCGGGAATGGGGTTGCCGAGGTCGATATGGACGACTGCGGCTCCCTCGCGCTTCCTCCCGACTTGCCCCCCTACTCCGGCGACTATATCATCAGCGACTACATGGAACGCCTCGGCACACGTCTCAATATTCTCGAAACAGAACTCAAATATGCATGGCGAGCGCTCGACCTGCTCAGCCAAGAATATGTCAGGATGTGGGAACGTCTCGAGCGATTGGAGACGTTGCTCGCCGATCAACAGGGTGTGATATCAACTTTACTGGACTTTTACACATGCCGAACTGTCAGTGCCAGAGATCCCATCACTCGGTTAGAAGTGATCAGAGAAATATTAGGAAATGGCACTGTCGAAGATGGCATAGAAGAAGGCTTAGATATTGGACGAAGTTCAGTATTATTAGACCATCAAGAAGAGATAATGGAATCAAACGAAGCATTTTATAAGAGCTTAAATCAAGCCTATCGTGATGATTTAGTTTGCGATGAAACGTCTAGGCCACCATCACAATTAGATATGATTTGGGAAGCTCCAGAAGAACCAGACATAGAAATGATGTCAACAAGTTCTAGACAAATATACAGTTCATCAGACTATAAAGATTACTGCGGATTAAAAGGTGGACCTGTAATTAGTGAAAGAGATTTGGTACATTTGTCTGCTTTAAGTACAATAGATCAAATTACAGTAGATAAATTACATGAATTAGATAGATTGACAACACAATTACACAAAGATTCCAGAGAGTTAAAAGACTTGAAAACGAGGCTTCTTAGTCCTGAAACAAAACTATCAAAACATGACAGGGAAATAGAAGCAAAGGCACTGGTTGAAGATGGCAATATAATAAATGAACAACTGAAAAGCGTGTATTCAGGTGGAGACAATTGGGCTATTAACGACATGATGAAAAGCTTTGATGATTTTATGTTAGCGGCGCCTAAAGATTCTATTGTAAGAGAGAAATCCCCATCTAGGTTGTCACTAACTGATAACGTAACGGAAAGAACAATTGATTATTTGCCACCAACCCTGTCTCCTCGTCGAAAGTTTGTCCCAGAGAGAACTACTACAGAACCTTATACGACTGTAACTGGGCGTCTGGCATATAGTTCGGCTGTAGCCAATGCTGAGATAAATGCAGCTAAAGCATCCAAATCACCCAGTGCTCTTTCAAGGGAAAGATTTGAATATAGTTCTCCGTATCAAATAACAGACACTTCCAGACAAAATTATTTTTCTAACAAAGGCTTATCTCAGCCTCTAAACGAGATATATAAATCAGGTGGTTCAGAACAACTTTCTCCCATGTCAATTCACGAAATATACAACGGACCTAGTACTAATGAATTAAGTTATGAAGATAACAGGCTAAGAAAATCTCCGAGTCCCCCACCACCGGCTCCACCATGTGGGACAGACGGATTTCCATCAATAGAAAATAACAACGAGCTGATTGCTCATCAACCAATGTTATCTACAAGTAGCGCTATGCCCCATGATGGTATGCGTTTAAGTCCCAGATCTCCAAAGTCACCAAGATCTTCGCCTAAGCACGTAAAGAGGGATTCAGCAAATATTGTAGCTGCAAAATCTGATTCAGGATTATCATCTATGAGTGGATGGTCAAGTTTAGAAAAAAGTCCAGGTTCACCTAAAATGGGAAGAATTACTACGCATGGAAGTCACGATTCTCATAAAACGAGAGATCCTTCCTCACAACCAATACAAAGAATGTCGTATGAAGTCGAACCGAAACCGTATATAGAAACGCTTGTGGATTCTTATCTTTATGAAGGGACAAACTTAAAGAGCGATTACAACTTACGAAAGACAGATATCATGACGAAAGACATTAGCTGTAGAGATTTGAGTAAATTGCAAGGAAAAGTGGATAGTGATTACATAAAAACCGATATTCCCTATTCGGCAACAGATCAAATGACTCAAATAAGCAATATTGGGGAGTATTATTACGGAAACGAAGCCCCTTCAATATATTCCGTAGCTGGAAATAGGCAACCAATTTTCACAACCGTGTATAGTACTCCGAGAGGAATGTTGTCCGAAGATAGGAGTTTTTCCGAATTATTAGATAGAAATGAAATTTCTGAATCTGTTGCGAGGCCCGCAGTGGATTCTTATCCGCCGGAACCTAGTTATCATGCACAAACTGTAGTCATGTCGGCGGCAAATACCAACAAACGACCCCTGACTAGAGCTAATACGATGGGCGCGAATGATCCACACTTTTATCAAAATGGCTATAAAGGACATCGCACTGGATATCCTCCCGGCAATCTCACTGATGCTCTCTCGTATTACCCTACATCGACTAGGTATGATTCGCCTAAAAGAACATCTTTAGAAGATCAGATCTCGTGGCAAGGTGGCAGTAGATCCCCGACCAGTTCAATGGAAACATCGAGCTTGAAATCACATTCCTTGAGTATAACTGAAAGAAAACAATTTCAAAATCAACTACAACAGGAATACTTTAAACAGCAACAATATGATCAACGAAATGGTAATGTTATGTATGAAAATCAAGGCTTCGACAAAGACGCTGTACCTGAACATAGTAAAACGAGAAAAGAGCAATATGTTGAGTCAAGTGGTATACTTGTTTCTGAATCAGGCTACTTATCGATATCCAACAACTATAAAGGTAAGACTCAAGATAAACAGCCCAAAAAACCAAAGCGGACTTCATCACTAAAGTCTGCTATGTCATCGATGAGTCACTGGCTCCCAGATTTGCATTTGCCTAAAAAACATAGATCACACTCACTGCCTTCTGGTGTTGATACAGTAGAACAACCTCAGCAAGAGAAAACATTAAAAGAAAGGATATTATCTGCGCAAAGAAGGAAAAAGAAATATCATTTGGTGGCTTCAATGTCTGGTTTGTTACAAAAAGCAAGGCGAAAGCAACAAGCCAGTCATCAATCACTATCAGACCCAGAGACATCAGAAACTGAATGGTCCGGGGGTCGATCTAGTGCTCAGTCAGAGGATAGCGATAGCGTATTTTCAGACTCTACACATGAAGGTAGCATGTTCCCAAAAGTAGCACCTAAACCTAAAAGAAAGATAAATAATCAAGAAATTGTAGAACAGCAGCAAATGATACAAGAACGAATACAAGAGCAAGAAATGGAATTTCGTGACGATGACAATGAATGTATAATAGAAGAACCTGAAAAGTTAACAGCAGCCAGTAGTGTTATACCGAGAGATAAAAGTGATGATATCGACTTTCATTTTGCACGAGTTAGTCAAATGAAAAAAGATAACATACCGAAATTAGAAAAATTGGACATTGACACCGACATATCCAATGTCGACTTATTTGAAGAAGACGAAAAGGAAGATAATCAATCTCCTGGGTCTCTCTTTGCTACTATTGGAGACGTGAAAAAGACTTCAAACGTTTCTGATGAAGGGTTAAGCGAAAGTAATAAATCGTATAGTGGAAGCTCGCAAGAATTTGCAGTTTCGAGAGCTTTAGGTAAATATCGTCTACGTAAGTCCACGTCAGTCTCAGATGAACATTTAAACGACATTTCTCCTCCGAAAGGGGAGGCAGAACAACAAGAAGAAATAAGCGAGGAATTTGTGAATCAACAAAAAGAAAGGAGAATTCGTAAACCAAGTCCACCTGAAGTGGTAAATAATTCATTAACCCAAAATGAAGACTCTAATAACTTACCAGAAAGAAGTCCATCTATACAGAGTACTCGAGGCCTACCAAACAAGTTTCAACCACGACATCAGCAAAGTTTGGAAATACCAAATAAACATGACGATGACGATAGTAGGAGTACCCATTCTTGGAGGAGCGGATCCCGAGTGTCTTCCAGGCGACAGAGTACTGAGGACAGTATCGATTCTGAAGATGAATGGTATTGTTACGAACTAAGGAAATTAGAAGAAATGGAGCATCAGTCTCAATTAGAGGCTGAGCGGCAACTGACCGTGCCGAAAGTACTAGAAATTGACGAAATAGACGAAGACTCAGGTGAATATTTAAAAGAAAAAATGTCTTTTGTACTAAGGGAACTTAAACTAAAAACAGCAACAACTAAACAAAAGTATGACGAATCTCCAATAAAAGATTCTTGGAAAGATATAACAACTTTTCCAGTCATCGAAGAAACAATAGATGATATACAAGACAGGGAATCCGATGATGATAAGTCATTTGAGGATTCCGGTTCAGGAGAAACTTCAGGACCCGACAGTCCAGTTCAAAGTGGTGACGAACTAGATGATGACTATGATATGCCACAAATTCATCAAGATTCTCTTCCTCTTGAAGAGCCTCCGCCTCAGCAGGACGCTCCTGTTGGGAGCAAATGGAAGCTTCTCAAAGCGTTGAAAGACCGAAAAGCCGAAGAGAAGACCTCAGAAACGCCAGCAGCTACGACGCCGCTCGCAGAAAAGGATAAAGTCAGCGCAGGTGTAAGTTACCTTATGCAAAAGTTTCATGAAATTAGAGTTAAGAGTTAAACATAAGCTGTTTAGAAATATTTTATAAGCTGCAGGTTACTTTCACGGTTATTTGAAATTAATAGTTAGACTGATATACTCAAGCCATTGCTAACATTATTAACCCGCTTTACAATTCTAATTCAATACAAATGAAGTTACTCCTAATATAACATACCTATTATATAGATTAGAAAGTAGGATGTGTAATTGTTATTTATAGTCGTCCATTTTAAACAACTTTTAGTGAAACATTACAGAAGTAACTATTCTTCAATTTCCCAGAAAGCAGGGCTCTGTTAAAATATTTAATTTTGACGTTATTTTAGGTAGTTTTGACCTAAAATACTAACTGCGGTTGTGAGAAATATTTCAACCAGTTTCGTTTTTTC
Source organism: Oligia latruncula (assembly GCA_948474745.1). NCBI lineage: Eukaryota > Metazoa > Arthropoda > Insecta > Lepidoptera > Noctuidae > Oligia > Oligia latruncula. Next base: position 12,427,771 of record OX419699.1, read on the forward strand.
CATGTAGGTACTGCTAAATATGTATTTGAATGCATAGTATAGGGTGCTCGTATATACAATATTATACTTATATGATATTTACTTACTATTGACGCTCTTTCTATTTAATTGAGGCAATAATTAGGTATAACCAACGCAATAGGGTACTAAGAACTTTCTATATATATTAAAAGATTTTTACATAAAGCTTAAGATGATATTCAACCAAACAATTATACAATTTTAATAAAGGTTTGCTTAACGATATTTATACTTGGAAAAATGGTAATCTTTACATACAATTATATACTCAGTATTATATGTGTTTGTTGCTTGATAGTATTGTTTGATAATGTTAGAGTTAAATTAATGAATTTTCTGTCTATAATTAAATTCATTCATGTATCGGCTTGGGGAGCATTTTGTCGTACAAAATTCATTCATGGTCATATCATCTCATATCAGAGAAAAATGTTCCTTTTATTTATAGAGAATCGAAATAAGTAACATTTCTCAGTCATAAATACATATTCACTATTTTCTAAACAATATAGAACGGATAATAAGGAATAATCTTCAATATAAACACTCGACTACGGTTTAGATAAGACAAATAATAGTTAAGTACTTGAGATAACTTTACTTATAACATATTTTCCACATAATGTTAATTAAATTATAATTATACATACCATATAATAGTACGAAGTAAAAACAGTGTAACAGGTCCACAAAAAACGTACATACGTTTTCGTATCGTTGTCATCCGAGATTTGGACAGGACTTTCATCGTAATACATTTTATTATGATGAAAGTACTGTTCTCTAGTATTGTAATAGTAGTCTATGGTACTGTTCAAGTCTACGGACAAGTTACCTTCTCTATCAGACCATCTGCCTTTGATCTCAAAATCAAGCGAGGACAAAAATATTCTCCTCTATCTTGAATCTTTGATTGAACCAAACCGACACTTTGATTTAATATTGCTAAGAGCTGCCAATGTTATTTACATATCTACATCATTACATATGAATGAAAACCCATAAATTATAATATATTTATGTAGTGCCGTAGTCGGGTCAAAATATATAAAATGATTTCTTCCAAAAAACCAATAGTTACTATAGTATATATTCCCCACTCTATTTTTGAAACATTTCATAACCATTGTTAACTAATTGTCTCAATCGAGTGAATTATAATAATCATAATAGGATAAATTACATATACATCGTAACGTATTTACTAGATGTCACACGGCTTAGGTAATCGTATAGCTATTTACACTTACATAAAAATATAGCTGGCACTTTATGTAATAAAAATATTTAGCGGAAGGTTTTAGATGTTGAATGATATTGCGTAGAATTATGATAATTATAATTATTATGGGCAGATTAGGTAATTTTTAGTGAATTATTTTAATAATAACTTTGCTGGTATGAGAACACCATTTCGGTGCAACTATGTATGGTTGGTTGCGCAACCAATTGGACGACTCGTGATACAATAAAGCTGAGTATATTTTGCTGGCAGCGCGACTATGGTGGTGCCACCATGGTTTCCTAATGACATGCAAATTATACATAACTTTAGGGTGGTTAACTCACCAGGCGTCTGATCGGTAGTGCAACCAACCATACATTTTTGGTTGCGCAATCATGGTGTCCTAATGAAATAGAGCCCTAAGCACTACTATTTACTGTTAACAACTCTAAATTGAATTGGGACAATGTTATTTCAAGCTTCGAAGACTTATTTGGTCCGAATTGTATCTACTGTTATACATTCAGTGATTATTTCATGATCAAAAATGAAGATATCATTACAGTCATAAACTGCCCAAGCATTATTACTATTGTTAACTATACTATAAATTATGTTCTATCGTGAGGTTAATTCTCCATGTAAGCTGTTTTATTATAAGTGTTGAATATGTACGATTAAGTTTCCATGACAAATCCCTTCACAGGATCACTTTAGAAAGCATGTTGTCCTTTTGTTAAACTTAATATAACTCATATTTTGGCGTATCCAACGGGATAGCTTAACACACATAAAATGACAACCGATTGCAATACCTTTCATTTTGACAGTCCAGCCACATCCATTGTGTTATTTATTTATTTATAAAAAAATACATTTAACACTATAAAACATACAATGGGCGGCCTTATCGGTTTTATTTATTTTGTTATTATTACGTTGTTGAGCAGACGAATTTTTCAAACCTATGAAGCAATGGATGTCAAAATAAATGCATTGTGATCGATTGCCATTTTATGTGTGTAACGCAATTACTCCGCAGTTAACTAACAGATAACAATAGGATAATAGTTACCAATAATTATTGAATTCTTAATCGGTTGAAGGACTCTAAACGAGACAATAGAAGTGTTATTGTTATTACGCCTTAGTGGCCCTCAAGGCGTTAACAATGAATTTTATTTGAACTCATTATCAATGTACTACATGGTAAAATCGATGAAGATTCTCGAAAAAAACTCTTGGAATTTTTGTAATAAAAAAATTTGCTTTCTGAAATACATTCGTATAATTATCATGACTTCGGATCATTTGTCATAGAAAATTAATCATATTAAAATATTACTGTGTTGTTGGTTGTTATTTGTTTTTAATAAAGAAATGTTAGCTTTTTATTTTAGTTTTTATTTTGTTTTATTTATTGTTTTTTTTTTTTTTTTTAGAATGGCTCCGCTGGCTTCAACGAGCATGGAGGTAGAGGAAATGGGTATGTGAACTGAAAATATGATTTAATTCAAACTTACCAAAACAACCTGGAAAATTACAAATAAAATGAAATTACATTATGTTAATTAGATACCTAATTAAAATAAGAAGAAAAAAATAGTAGGTTTGAGACATTCATCATTAATCTGCTTAATAACTTTTAAATAATTATTCTTACCACTAACAGAAAATCCCGGGACTTTGTTGTACAACTTTCATATTTATCAAAGCAAAGCTAAGTAAACTTCCTTTGAACAAATTAAATCTAAACTAAACCGTTTTTATAGACCGCCAGGAAACGAAAATCCGTTCTACAGTAACATTGACAGCATGCCCGACATCAGGCCTAGGAGGAAGTCGATCCCCCTCGTCTCAGAACTTGTAAGTACCGTTTGATTTTTTTCTTATCGATATAAACCTATCTCTATTATTACGAATCCGATGGAGGTTAGCTATCTTTCTCACTGGCCGGTTTCAATTCACTATCTTGAAAACTTGAAGCTATTACAAAAGGGTTATCCTGGCATAATACGCTTTTATCAGCACTCAGGGTCATGGAAGGTAGATATTTGAAACTGGTCGTAAATGTTTACAGCTCGCATCGACGTATGCTTCCTGAAGCTTAGTAATATTAGGCGCGTAATCAATGTTTTCTTCTACACGGATAATTTCCATATTATGTGTTTTGAACAATTTATGGGGAGATTAATAAAGAAAATTGCATCGCGGTCGTTGAATTTTGCTCTTTTATAATTTTATAACACAGGAAGTTGCCTTATAAATCGTTAAAATATGACGTGTGGCGGGTGAAATATGACATTTATTCAGGCTTTGAGAACTTAAACCTTGTTTTATAAAAATGACTAACTCTCCATTTGTTGTTCAAATAGAAAAAAAAACATTAAAGAGGCCTATTTGATCCCTTCTCTCTTCATTGATGTCTCAATGTTACCTGTATTGTGTTTTTCCTTCCGATCTTTACTACTTAGATGGCCTTTAACCTGTTCTTAGATACCATCCCAACCCTTACTGTACTGTGTCAAAGTTAAAATAGGGGTCACCGGAGCAAAAACTACAGTAGCGGAACCGTAGTCACCGAATGAACGACTCTTATTTCCTGATAAAAATTAATAATGTCATTGCATTTTACCCCCTTACCACGGACCTGCAGGTTCTCAAGGTATTTCTATCCCAATAACACTTCTTTTCTATGCATGCAGTTCTGATCGACAGTGAAAAGATAAAATGTTGATCACCAACCTTGAATCAAGATTTTTCTCTTTTCACTCACTGTACATAGTGTGCTTGCATTGAAATTTGATTTAATTTGATTTGGCCTCTGCATGTTTCTGCTTTAGCTCATTTTTCAGATGTTGGTTAAGTATAAAAGGTAAAGCTACATAATATTGTTATACATCCAACGATTGCATAACACCATCACAGCATACATAAACGAATAATAAAAATGAAAATTGAATTTCACACTGGGAACATGCACGTGCTTGCCGATTCGGTTTTCATTGCGAAGCTTCAATATCACAGCAAATATTATTTTTGCGACTGAAAAGTCTTTTTCATCACAACATCAATTAACATGATCCCTCAAATGTAATACTGTTTCAGTGTTGTACCGACTCTCTCACACACACACATTTTTACTTTACACGCACTTACAATTACTTTTTTGTATAATCAAACGAATGTTTCATCGGTATAAGAACTACTGAAATTTTCGAGATGGTAGATAAGGTTTTGTTAAAAGACAGGCTTAAAAACAGCTTTTTTCAAAGCATGAGTAGCTTCAACTTGCAAATGATATCAAAGGATTCTGAATTTCTAGAGAACTAACAATAGTAAACTTTTCAAAATAGTAGTTAGGTAGGCAATTCAATGCTTGATTAGAAATAGCAGACACAAGACTCAGTGCCATTACATACTGAGGATGAAGTGACTTGTGTAAGCACATTACTCATATATTTTCTGCTGTTTAGACCATGGCCGCAACGAAGAGGAATGCAGGTTTGACGTCAGCTGTGCATCGGGCTACGTTGAATGATGAAGAACTGGTGAGTTGAAAGCTATAATCACCCACTAAAATTGACATCTACCTGCACACCATTACTGATTTAATAAGGTCTTACAGAAAATGCACGTATACAAGAAGACTTTACAAGCACTCATCTACCCAATATCATCAACCACGCCTCACAACTTCGTTCTATGGACGGCAACATCGCCCACTTATTGTTACGAGTGTGAAGGGCTACTTTGGGGCATCGCGAGGCAAGGTGTAAGGTGCACTGAATGTGGTGTCAAGTGTCACGAAAAGTGCAAGGATTTGCTCAATGCTGACTGCCTGCAGAGTAAGTGGAGCCCTGTGATGGTATATGGGTATATTGTTGTTATCTAAGTGAAAGGGATTGGTTTCATTACCTTAAAAAGTGATAAATCAATGTATTCTGCACAGGTATGAAAATCCTTTTTTTTTTAAGAATGAAACGAATTCCTGCAATGTCAATGTTGTATACCCCCTGATCAGTGTAAGCAAGTATGAGAATATCCGCTTTTATTTGCTTAAGCGAAAGAGCAATTTATTACAAAAATTCATGTTGAATAATATTCTCCTACTTACGATCACAAGATATATTTATATGTGCTAAAATTTCAATGTACAAATTTTAATCAGGCAACGATTACCAAAATGTTGTGATTAAAAAGTCTAATCTAAATCTTAAAGAGCGTCACTTCATAGATACCTTTGCGAACGTTCGAGAAGCGGGAAATGTTTAGGTTTTTAGAGTTGGCTGGGAAGCGCAGTTCCCTCCTTATTAAACTCAAGTGAGTCAAGAAGCACTTGACGGGTCACTCGTTGTAGACAAGATCTTTGGATACACAGCGTCGCAGTAGAAAATCAATATTTAATGCACAGTCTCTAAAGAACATTGTACTTAAAGCGCTCAAGACGAAGCAAGATTTAACGCGAGCTTGGACCGTTCCGCTTTATGTAATTTAATTATTTATTTACTTAATGTCGAGGCATTCGTCTTCTATTAAGTCAGTGTAGATTGTGTGGTCTTTGAAGCCTTTGAAGACAATGGAAATAAATTATTTTGAAATGAAAATTGAAATCGAGGTATGAGCGACGTTGTTACATAAGTCGAAAGTAGGAGTTAGTCCACAAAGTCTCCAATACAGAGAGAGAGAGTTTCAATGGTACTTAATGGAGAGCAAGTCTTGTCGAGAGTTATGACCTTCGTGCCCGCACTTTGATCAAGTCTGCACTAGATATAATGGAAACTCATAGATTTATCATCCTAAATGCGAGTTATCAATTTGTTTGAAATCAGTTTTGTAAATTATGGCCATTGTTTGTTATATCTGAGATTGTCTTCCAGCGTTTGTCGATCTAGTTGCTGCTTTCAGATCTTGTAAATTTTCTTATTTATCAGTAACAAGAAGTGACGCTCTTTAATTTCTAAATGTTAACATAAGTCTATTAGATGTTTACTTAATTTGTTAGATTCCGTTCTCTAGGTGATGTCTGTATTAAAGGTAATAAAATGGTATTCAAAATCCAGAATGTCGTTGTAGAAAAATTTACTGCCATTCTAGTTCAGTTGATATGCATGTGTAAATTTTTTTGCATGTGTTGATCGCTATACGTCAGTGATCAAACATTCTTCACGTTTAAAAACACAGCTAGGATCATTCGCCAGAAAGACACAACTAGCGACATCACCGGGATTCATGCAATCATAGGAATAATACATTTCTTTATATTTTTTTATCGTTGTTGTAATTATGTTTCTGTGGTTTTTATTTATCTCCCTTTTTCTTCATGTTTACTCTGACCTCATATAATGCAAATAGCATGATGTGTTTTCCTTTCCCAATTGATGATTTGACCATTGCTTTATCGGTGTGCATGGCTATCAATGAGATATACAGATAATATTATATTCCAAATTTTATTATTCGCATATTATTCGGTTCTAGATGACATTGCACGATCAGTAGGCGAGCAGTCGTTAGGTGAACCGGGTTTTATGAACAAATTATTAATTAACAAACCAGATCATCGACTGCACGCCATCTTCATTCCTAGTCTACACTTTGAATTCAACATTTGAATTTATAAAATTTTATCATTTACTTAATTATGATCATTAATTATTTCTACTTTGATGTTAGTATTCTTAATTCAATATGATTCAAGATATTCGGATGGTTATATCTTATTTGCTGACGTAAGTACTATTTCTTTTATGGTTTCATTATTTATTTCTTTATCTAGATTGTGCTGTGTATTATTAATATGATTTTAATATTCAATGTTTTCGAAGTGTGGACATGTAGCTCACGTAGATAGGGTTCCGGTCCTGTTATCCGTTAGTTCCTTTCGGGTTGCCCCGCCCAGCGCCGAAACTTGTTAAAGCCCTATTAAACTAAATTACTTGTGTTATGTACTGTTCTCTACCCTACTTTACATTTTACACTATCTTACACACCGTTTTTCTTACAAATCGGTTTAGAGGCTTTAAGAACACGAACGCTCAAACAAATCCGACAAATGCAACGTGTTGTTACGATGTGCCTGTTAGCAATGTGTGCACGCAATCCAGTGTCTGTCCACTTCTATATTATATGTGGTCCTTTAGTTTATTTATTTTACTTTTATTGATTTATAGAGTTCCACGTTTCTGTATTAATTTTACTATCTTTATGTTTTCACTTCTATCCCTGAAGATGTTCAGCGCTTTAAATGATTAAAAGTATCGATTTGTATATATGTAACGAGTTTCGTTTAAAAATATTGGTAAATGGACGAACAAACAATACATCAACATACAAATACAGAGGGTGTTTTAGTGAGCGATGCAGTTTTAACGCCTTTTGGACATACTTGGCAGCTTGTTGATACAGTGTTTCCCCACCTACTAATGATATACCTAATATTAATAAGCTGCCAATAATGTCCCTGAAAAATAATAATTTAACAAAGCGTTGAACTGTATTGAGTTTTGTTTGCCAGGCGCCGTGCTCAGATCCGCTCCGGCCGGCGCCGCTCGAGGTCGATGACCTGATCAGATCTGACATACATTAAGTTTGTTGAATTTACATATCGAAGTTGGAGTCTTGTCAGGTTGAGGCCAAGAGTGGTCGTAGCGGGTGTGGGCGCGGGGCGGGGGGCCGTCCCGGCGCATCCCGCAACTAACAAGAACTACTTTGGCACTGCCTGATCAGTGTGTTTCGCAGGGGCGGCCGAAAAGTCTTCCAAACATGGTGCCGAAGACAAAGCTAATTCCATCATCACAGCTATGAAGGAAAGGATGAAACAACGCGAACGCGACAAACCCGAGATTTTCGAACTGATCAGGTAATAACACTTCCAATTTTGATTTACGATAATGTTTAAAATTCCAAACTTTGTTCAGCGATTTGCTTTAAATGGGTCGGAATCAGGTATACGATTTTATATTTACCTCAACAATAATAAACCTACAACACCATTTTGCCTAGTATCACTTAGCTGAAATAAAGGCATCACATAAACTTGCAATAGCTAAACTGCACGTAAATAACACCCCCTTTGAAAACCATTTTATATAACAGAAAATCACTTGTAACAGAGCTGTTTCTGACGATGTCATAAAAAGTAACGTTATAATCATAGAAAATGCCGTTGAGTAAAATGAAAATATCGGAAAGCAATCGCTGACACGAGTGTGTATGTGACAGACGCGTGTTCAGCATCGAAGGGGAGCCTCACGCAGCGCACATGAGCACAGTGAAGCAATCAGTCCTCGATGGTACATCAAAATGGAGTGCGAAGATCGCCATCACAGGTTCGATTGATGTACAGTGTTTGCACTAAATGTTCTCCTCTAGGATCTAGGTACCAGACGAGGCGAAGACATCGAAAGGCATAAAAACACAATACAAACACGAACACTAAATTGTATTCAATCTTTCGTTTCATGTGGCGGCCAGGCGGACTTTTAACGTCGACCCAGACACTCACATTGACAGTCTAGAACAGGCCAAGCAAGTCACTATAGAAGGAACATCAAAGTGGTCTTGCAAGATCGCCATTACAGGTTTGCGGTGGTCTTTTGCGGCTACGAACCGCACGCTCGCAAGTTTGATACTATTAGACAGACTCTTCGCCTGAATTCTCTTTTCCCTTGTTTTTGATATCTGCTTCAAATTATGATTTTCGTAACATTATAAAAATGCGTAATAGCGTTGTAAGACAGTATAATAATTATGCTAAGTTGAAAAAAGTAAATGCTTTAGTAACTGTAAGCTGCAGCTTCAGCAGATATCAAAAAAGAAATCTATTGCATATCTATACTTCAAATACTTACCCGAAAAATCACGGTCGTTAATGCACCGCCTCTAATCACTTCCACCGATAAAAACGTAGCTTGATTTAATCATTAACACTAAGGAAATTCCACGAATCTATAACACTTCACTCAAATCTGATGATAAAACAAATTCAATTATTCTTGTCACGCACACAAATTTTATACTCCCTGAACACTCCACGACGATTCAAACCACGTTCATTTATAATGATTGCAAAACCACAACTCGGCAGCACGTCTGCTAAATTGACACAAATTGCATGAGAGTCACAAATTAACAATAAATGTTACAATTATGAGTGGATTGTCGAAGCTCGTTCACTGTAACATGAATGGAGATAAGGCCTCACATCTCGAACATTAACCTGTTTAATTTTCAGTGCGACGATGATAGAAACCTATACTTCAGTAGTCGTTTGTAAGTGAATGAAAATTTAGAAGGAATAATAGCATGCCGAATGAAGGACCCCAACTATCCCGAAATTTCTACCTCTCTACTGTCACTGCCAATAACTTTTCGATTCGTGAAAATTCCAATACCATTAGACTTGATTCCCGCGCATATCTTTATACTTCTTCTTTGAAACTTTCTTCCTGGTCGAAGTTTGCATTAGAAGTTGCGATAATGTAGGCGCTATGTTCAACTTGTTTTAGAAATCGAATTTGGGCATAGATAAAAAGTTTGGTAGTTTGAAGCTAGTGTCTTCTTTGACCCCGACCCGTTCTGATCACACGAAACCCTGTTTATAGATTTTCAAGAAATTTTAGCACAGAATGCCTACTTTGGTAAGTAAGGTAGAAGATAGCTTGGTAAGGTTATCTTTAGCGTAAGTTGAGGCTAGCTTTATAAATGCTGATAATGCTTCATGGCGAAGAATCTGAGCGTAATGTAAATTTAGTACATTGCGTAGTTTAACATTTCATGAAACCATATAAGTAGTTATAAAACAACCATAACTATGAATGTATGTTACTTCCGAAATATTTACCAGAAATACGTTTGCTGGAACTTACTCAACCGTTCCGGAGGGTTTTGGAATAGTCTGCTATATTATTCTTACTACACGTAAACTCACTGAAGCAATATATTTGAAATATTATTTCTGTAAGCAATTTACATTTTGGGGAAATTTTCCTCTTTATGAGGTCCTGCTAAAATATTTGTATTATGTAGTATGTATGATTTTTAATATTAAAAATACTTGTTATGAAATGCCAATATGAAATACTAAATTGGCCCTTCGTGGGCAGTTATTTGTGCTCAAGGCCTCATCGCGAAAGATAAGAGTGGAACTTCAGACCCCTACGTTACCGTCCAAGTAAGCAAAGTGAAGAAGAGAACAAGAACTATGCCTCAGGAATTGAACCCCGTGTGGAACGAGAAGTTTTACTTGTGAGTACAAACATATTTTTACACTGAACCCGAAAAACGCCGTATTGAAAACGAAAACTTTCATGTGTGTCATTTCAATGAGCGTTATTCTGTACTTTTCATTTCAGTGAATGCCATAATTCATCTGACCGTATTAAAGTGAGAGTATGGGATGAAGACAACGATTTAAAATCAAAACTGCGCCAGAAATTGACGAGAGAATCTGACGATTTCTTGGGTCAGACAATCATCGAGGTAAATAAGTTTTTCAAAAATTGATTTACTTACTTGATTTATTTAGTTACGACCTTTTTCCCAAAAAAAAAAAACAAGCGTCTTTCCAAAAACAAAAACAAAATGGAGGAAAAGCGTAACTAAGTAATCTAGAAACATTAATTCATCATAGTCTTGTCATGTGAACTATGATGAAAAGCCCTCGCTGTGTCTAGTCTCATAGGTAATAAATATTTATTAGGTGGAATAATTTGTTGGTATTTTATCCCATAAGGCGATATTTGTGTTTGCATATATTATTTCTTTGACCTTTTTAAGTATGGAAATAGTGTCTACTATTTCAATACTTAGAATGTAACCATGACAATAGTTGTGTAACGATTTAGGCGCAGAATGGCCACTTCTCAAAATGGCAACTGAGTACGAATAGGCAGAATTAATGTAAGATGAAGATCAAATTATATAGGTAGGTACTGGATTAGTTTTTGTGTCCGAAAGTTAATAATCGATTATTATGTAGGTACGAACCCTGTCAGGCGAGATGGACGTATGGTACAACCTGGAGAAAAGAACAGACAAGTCAGCAGTATCTGGGGCCATCAGACTGCACATCAACGTGGAGATCAAAGGCGAGGAGAAGGTGGCACCGTATCATGTCCAGGTCAGTGATGAAATTTGCAAAATCTTTTTTTCAGCAACATTTCTCTAAAGCCTACCAGAATCGCAGGAACATTTTAGATTCAATGAAACCAAAAACTTTGTTATCAAGAAAAAACTTTACCGTTTTATTAATCAAATACTTCACAATTTTATTGCTTCCAATGTTTTCAGTGTCTATGAAAATAAGGACAGTTAATTCTAACATTGCTAATATTAAGATAGGGGTTTCGAAAGGGCAACGACCGGGTTCCAGATGTAGGTAGTTTATAGCCAGGTTTCACCTTTCCTTGCGTTTTACAAACAATGTTTTCCAATTCGCAAGTCAACAGGTTGCTCGGGGCATTGGCACCATGCCCCTTGGCCTACAGCCAGCGGTGTCGGTAATTACTTGTTATTTAACGCAACTACTGAACTTGACAAACATAATTGGATATTGTTTCGTCATGATTTGTTAGCCTTCCCTGACAACCAATGTTGGAACAAACATTTGATTTAAGAGAACAAATCGCAGTTTCCGTTTTATGTCTTAGCGCGAAAACATTTCCCCGTTTTGTTACCTAATTTAAGAGTAGGACTGGCTGCGAAAGCTCGAATAAATCATTTTAATTTGCCAAGCACTTGGTGGTAAAGAGAAAAATGTACTTTTATTGGCAATTACATTGATACACGAAAATGAGTTTAGGGCATAAACTTTTTTTTATTATTAATGTAGCGTGAGCAGTCGTGGCCAACTGGTAACGGCCGCGACTTACGAGCTGTAGGTCGTAGGTTCGAACCCAGACAGGCGCTTTACTTTGTGTAAATTATTTCATCACCACTGCTCTCAAAACGGTGAAGGAAAACATCGTGAGGAAACCGGCATGTCCTAGAACCAAAAACTCGAAGACATGTGACATCTGCCAACCCGCACTGGGCCGGCGTGGTGTCCCAGCAGTGGGAAAATTATAGGCTGATTATGTTATGTTATGTATTAATGTAATTTTACACAAATCCAGAAAATAATATGTTTAATACCTTTAAGAAAGAAGAAGAAGTGCTGTAAAAATCCTACTTATGGGAAGTAGGATTTTTACACTTCTTCTAAATTCATTATTGAGTTACACGTGTTATATAGAGTTACACGTGGTAATTATATTGATTAATTCAATAAACGATGGAAATAATTCTTCAAAATTATATCATCATACAAAAGTTGTATAACAGATTTACGAAACTCTTCGCAAATTCGGGATATCCAATCAATTTTGGGGATATTACATAATTAAAATCTATAGAAGTCCCAAAAGTTCCCCAAAAATTTTCGGTCGAATCGTTCTTTCATGTCATTAGTTCGAATTACATTGGTCGCTTAATACAAGCTGACTTCAGTTCTGTTGAGCATCAAATCTAGTTGTGGAGTTGTAGGTAGCTGCTTAAGCCCAGACGTGGGAGCTGAATGGACCAACTTTTCGGAATAAATGTGAAAAGTTTGTGTAACCGGCTAACTAAGCGAAACTGCTAGCTAATGCAAAAGTATAATTTCTTGGTCACATTCAGTCCCAGCGGGGTGTTGGGGGCTGTGGCCAGTTTTGTGATTCAAATAATTTAAGCTGGCTACTTTATGTCGGTTGTGCGACCTCTCCGTTGGGAATTTTAATGTTTATTCTCTAGCAAATTTTGGGTACGAGCTCATTAGGGCTGATAGAATTAAAATTTCTTTAGACAAAGTGAAATTGAATGCTGTTACATTCAATTTTTAAGCGCCTTAAGTTTTTAGTACAATAATGAAAAAGTGCCCAAAAATTTTCATGAGTCAAAGAAAAGATGATTCGCAAGGTTCTGTTTTTAATGAAGTTTTAAGATGATGAGATTATTATGTTTTGATTGAAGGTGCTACAAGATTGATTAATTAAAACAATTCTTAAATATTTTTTCTATTTATTTATTCACAAAGACTACATTTTAGATGTTCTTATATACCAACCACCCATTTTTTTATAACATCAAGATCATGGTCTTTCTGTATTAATTAATTACATTAAGTTTACAATTAAGAGCGCTTACGACGTACGGCATTTCATACAAACTTTAAAGCCCTTGTTTTTTGAAATAAATGAACCGATTAACATGAAATTCCATACCCATAAGCAGCATACAAAGGTCTAAAAAGTTAGAAAAAAACATTTCCGAAATGTCTTATCTAAAAAAAGGTAACTGGCAATCTCTGTTTCTATGGAAAATTTAAAATCGGTCTAATTTGGCTGTAACACTATTGTTCGAAAATCTTCTTAACTAACTTTTTAGACCTTTGTATCCCTCGGCGTGTGAAGTTTCATTAAAATTGGTTCATTCATTTCGAAAAACAAGGGCTTGAAAGTTTGTATGAAATGCCGTACGTCGTAAATGCTCTTAACCATCAATCAGCCTATAATGTCCCCACTCTGCTGAGACACAAGCCTCGTCTGTGTGCGTGCGCATCTTACCATGAATTTTATAATATAATCATCGAAGGCCTTTATTCATACAATTTAGGTACTAATAAATGACAACTAACTCTAATTTGTCATAAGTCATCTCAAGTTAGCCTTTATTTACGAGAAACTTAATTCAAAACTACAAGACATGACAGTTTTGTTAAATTGAAGTAAATTATTTGTGAACCTTTCACCCACCTATCGCAAATAATAAGGCAAAACGTCAAGGCCTTAAATTCTTGGCTGCGACACAAAAGCTAAAGAATTTCAACGAAAATAATGGGACAACAATAAATCAGACAAGGAATTGCTTTACGATGATAAATGGTATCGTTCGATAAATAACAAAATTAAATTCTAACTTAACTAAAACTATACAGAAACTAAAAAATAGCGTTCGATTGATAACAATACAGCGGTTAGAGACACAATAATGTGAAGGGAAAAAGATACATGATAGTCGTCGTTTTGAAGTATAGAATAGAATACTCTTTATTGTGTACACTATGAAAAAATAAGAAGTAATGTGATGATAATGTTACAGTAATTTAGAATACTGCTCATCTCAGGTTCTCGGGTTCTCCGAGCGATAGATAGATCTTTATTGAGTTTTTCTATCTGGAATTTCTTGTCCGGATTATGGCAATAGGCTCGCCCCCTATTACATAGTACTTAAACATAACTGGCAAACTGGGTGTACTGTAGGTACAGTCACGAGCATAAGTATGTATATACTTGGCTATATTCAAAGGCGATTTTCTCCTTTAATTTTGAATGAAATTTTATGTTGTTAAGAACATAGTATTTTCGAACCCACAGGTTTATGTAAATGTCGTATTTCAAGGTTGAACTCGTTATTTCACGAAAAAACCGCTATTGAACGTTGCCAAGTGTTGACATATTAGTGCTCGTGACTGTACACCTCTGCTCAGCCCTTCGAGGAAACAAGGCATGTTGGTATGATAATGATCCACATTTTGCTTTATCGATCAATTAAAAACTGTCTTTTTCCAACAAAAAAGTTGCTCAACATATAGACGTTGAGGAACTTAGAATAGGTATGACGTAATAATCAGAATCGGGACCTAAGAACCTTGGACTTATAATCACAGTTCAATTCTGTCAAAATTATGGAAATTGTTGGAAAAGAATATGTAATTTCAGAACACAAACATACAACTCATTTCGACAGTCCAATTTTGGTTGATATCAATGATGACAAGGAATGTAATCCACTTATTAAAATTCTAACGACGATTTTCTGATAAGAAATCTCTTACTAGCTAAATAGAAGTTCGTTTTCAGATAGCATCATTCCTATTTACCCTACAAAGACCTCGATTTCATCGGTAATAGGTATGCTCTTTGTTAACGTCAACGCTTGAGCTTACTCTGGATTTAAGTCCAATTTGAACTACACTTTTCAATAAATTTTAAGACGAAATTTATTTAATACTAGCTTTTGCCCGCGACTTCGTCCGTATGAAATTTCACCTTCCCCCCATTCACCCCCTTAGGGGTAGAATTTCGAAAAACAATTTCTTAGTGGATACCTACTCTTCACAAAAAACATACCCTCCAAATTTTAGATATCTAGGACTAGCGGTTTAGGCTGTGCGTTGATATATAAGTCAGTCAGGACTTTGAATTTTATGTACCTACCTATATATAGATTACATGTTTGGGAGCAGCGGTGGCCCAAAGTCAACGGTCGAAGGTTTTAACCCTGACAGGCACTTTACTCTGTGTACATTATTTCATCACCACTGCTCTCAAAACGGTGTAGGAAAACATCATGAAGAAACCGGCATGTCCTAGAACCAATAATTCGAAGACATGTGACATCTACCAACTCGCACTTGGCCCGCGTGGTGGATTACGTCCCACTCCCACTCACAGAGAGGAGGCCTGTGTCCCAGCAGTGGGAACATTATAGGATGCTTATGTAACCATCACAAACTATGTAGTTAATAACGCTTTAGTAAGTAGCGTCCTGTACGGACCGCCATTAAAGTACTAGTGCTGTGACATTCTGACTACTCATTGGTGATATGAGTTTGTAACTAATTACTTTTGCGTCATGGGCCTTACACTGTTTGTCCACCGCCACCGTCAACGGGACGTCAAAAAGAAAGGAATATTATTCGAACAGAACGTGACGTACGGTGGTGTGCGTCGACACGCGGCCACAGTAAACGTACATAATATGTTTCGCTTCTTCGGCGTCGTCATCTAGTTCTCGCTGACGTCTCTTGATGGTGCTGGTAGACAAACGGCCTTAGTATTTAGAATTATAGAGGTATGAGGAACAGGGTGTAAAATTTACTCAACCTCCATAGAAAAAGGATGGTCGGACCAGAAGGGCCTCGTATCCAATGGGCTGCCCGACGATTGATGTCGGGACGTTATATTTATGCTCTTTGCGCGGTAAACTCTGCTTGCGCGATGCAGAATATTGCGTGACGTCAGTATAATGCGTAGTTCGCATGTGGCGGTGTAGATGCCGCTACAGAACTACTAATAAGAACAATAGTCTTGTCAAAAGCCTCAAACTAAATAATGGATAAAGATCGTTACGTCGTAACCTACCTACGTCTTTTCCTTTGACCTTTCAATGAATTCATAACCTCCACGAGAAAGTCCTTGGCTTACCGAAACATTATAAGCCCTCCAAGACAAGACATATTTAATTTAAACTTAATTAATTTAGTTAGACTTATGTGTACAAGTTTGGTCCATTAATGACATGTTACATAACGTCGTCACTAATGAAAATGTTTCTAGCTTGCACGAAATCATTATAAGGCTATTAATCAAATCATAGCAAGTTGATTAAAAATGCTTCAACTATGAAAGTTTTTTCACGTTTTTTGACTTTCGATCTTTGCATACATAAAGATGTATGCAAAGATCGATAGCCAAAAAACGATCTTATATGTTTGTGTAGTTACTGCACAAACATAAGAAAATTATTAGTATAGGGCTCGATGAACTAAAAGCACTATCCATAAAGAATTGCAAAAAATCTGGGTCATAATAGAAATTCAAAAGGGAAAACACAATAAAGATGAATTTACAGCGACCACAATTTAGTTACAAAATACACAGTGATGGAGAAACTTTCACACAATTACATTAATGTAAAACATCACGACAAATTGTATGCATTCAGAAATTTTACTGCGTCCACGTAGATACAGTATACTAGCAAACTTTATGGTAAATATATGCAGGAAGTTAGGCGTTAGCGCTGTATGTTCGTCCTCTAAATCTGGAACAGACCAGAGGGCCTAAAAAGGCCACTTTGGCATAATCATAGAAGTTTAACATTATGGATCATAATGGACAGTTAACTGTTAAGTCAATCGTATCAAATCCCATTGGTGAAGGATTTTTCAGTATTTTTTTTTTATCTGTACTAAAATACCAATCAATCCAATCCAAATCCAATCCCAATCTCTTTGATTATACCTACGTAGTACAGCGAAAAAAAAAAACTCGGGCTCTCTTCGCCATGCCATATTATGATTCATAATGTTATCCTTTTATGATTCTGCCAAAGTGACCTTTTTAGGCCCCCAGGCGATATGCGGCAGCAGGAGGGATGCTTCATGCTACAGTTGTTACATTTCACAAACACATTGCAATTCATAAAGTCGGGGAAATAAATTGCCTAACTTAAATTGTCCATTTGTATTCAAATTACAAATATCATTCTTTGACAGTTGTATCAAATGGCTGAAACACGGCAAATTGGTACAGTGGTGTGCGAATTTGATAAACAATGAATTTCCTTCAAACTTTAGTGCCATAAGAGCCACATTACGCCCGCTCGCGAATCACAAGAACTATTATAGCATAGCATAATCAGCCTTTAATGTTCCCACTACTGGGACACAGGCCTACTCTCTGTGAGAGGGAGTTGGCCGTAATCCACCACGCGGGCGTAGTGCAGCTTGATAGATGTCACATGTCTTCGAATTTTGGTTCTAGGAAATGTCGGTTTTCTCACAATGTATTCCTTCGCCGTTTTTAGAGCAATGGTGATGAAATAATTTACATAATGTAAAGCGCCTCTCTGGGTTCGAACCTACGACCTACAACTCGTAAGTCGCGGCCGTGACCACTGGGCCACCACTGCTGGAAGGAATAAACCACTCTACAATTCAAAGATTTCTATGTCCATTCATCTCTCAACTTTTCAACTGAATGTTTGTAAAATACACTTTCTAAAGTCGAAATCGTAAGACAAAGTTCTGGGTTATGTCTGAATATTAATTTATTGAATTTCCGACAAATTTTGCCAGTTATTTCGCTTTAATTGTGCGTAAATTTTATACAGAAATTGTTAATGTTATGTTGACCAAAAGGGCTGTCGACATCATCAATTCTGTAACTTTGGTTAAAAGATTACAACTGTAATTACTTTTGATTTAGAATTAATTTATTAACTTTATGAATATTGTAACACTGGTATATTCCGGTTTCTGCATTGCTTGGGTAAACCTTATATTTTTCACACTTAGTTCCTGGCATAGAATCACCTACACTCTCCCTGGTATCGTAAGAGTTATAAATAATTAAATTCTCAATCGGCTTTTATTACGGTTTTATGGACTTCCCCAAGATACAGGCGCCGCCTAGTTTGAGGTCCGCCGTAAAGATTCAAATAAAGATCGCTAACAGTTACAGACTGACATTAAGTTAAGTTAATTATAAGGTAATAATTGTAACATTGGTCCAATTTTATTACTATTATTTTTTTAAGAGTGAAACCCTCTACTCTTCTTAGTTCAGAGTAGAGAATATGGAGACAGAAGATTATCAATTTCGAATTCCACAAAACGTTCCTTTTTCAACCATCATCATCATCATCTGCCTAGCCTTTTCCCAACTATGTTGGGGTCGGCTTCCAGTCTAACCGAATGCAGCTGAATACCAGTATTTTACATGGAGTCACTGCCTATCTGACCTCCACAACCCAGTTACTGGGTACTACGATACCCCTTGGTAAGACTGGTTGTCAGACTTTTGGGCTTCTGACTACCCGTAACGACTGACAAAGATCCACGAATGACAGCTGGGACCAACGGCTTACGTCACAGCTATGTAGTCACGGTATGTAAAGATGGTCACCCATCCACAGACCAACCGCGGCAAGCGTAGCTTAACCTGATCGATCGACCTGTGCGGCTGTTATTATTTAGCCACGGGCCCCTCCCGTTCCTTTTTCAACCATATTTCGGAATCTCTGACTCAGTCTTTTGTTTCACAGTACGAAACAGCAACTTTTTCACAATTTGAATCTCTAGCCACATGAAAAGCTCCCGTCCACACCACAGGGTATTAATATCTATAATTCTTAAAACTTCTTTCGAATCCTCTGTGAAAGTAAAATCCATTGTTATTAAAAGTTTTGTCGTTCGACAGCCCTAGTCTCTCTTATCTTTTCATATTATACGGACTTCTGCTTTTAGATTTTTAATAGAAAAATAACACTGTTTGGTAGCGGCTTTCCCTTAGGGATTTTCGTTAATGCCTTATTTTCGCCATACAATTTTTGCCAATACCAAACAATAAAACCGAAGCAAACACGCTTTTATCAGGTAGGTACCTACAAAAAATTATAAAATGATTAAATTGACTTAAACTGAATCCTAAAAGCTTGGAGCGTTTTTTTAATTAATTGTAAGTGCGCTCCACGCTTATAGAATTCAATTTAAATCACTATCTATCTCCTGGCTCCATCATCAGACCCTAGACGCTAAGTGCAATCTATTGGACTCGTCAAAACAAATCATATGAGCCCAAACTCGAGGGGTTTACTAGTAGCCACCGAAGAGTTCCATTATCTACCTTCTGGCTCCATCATCAGACCCTAGACGCTAAGTGCAATCTATTGGACTCGTCAAAACAAATCATATGAGCCCAAACTCGAGGGATTTACTAGTAGCCACCGAAGAGTTCCATTATCTACCTTCTGGCTCCATCATCAGACCCTAGACGCTAAGTGCAATCTATTGGACTCGTCAAAACAAATCATATGAGCCCAAACTCGAGGGGTTTACTAGTAGCCACCGAAGAGTTCCATTATCTACCTTCTGGCTCCATCATCAGACCCTAGACGCTAAGTGCAATCTATTGGACTCGTCAAAACAAATCATATGAGCCCAAACTCGAGGGATTTACTAGTAGCCACCGAAGAGTTCCATTATCTACCTTCTGGCTCCATCATCAGACCCTAGACGCTAAGTGCAATCTATTGGACTCGTCAAAACAAATCATATGAGCCCAAACTCGAGGGGTTTACTAGTAGCCACCGAAGAGTTCCATTATCTACCTTCTGGCTCCATCATCAGACCCTAGACGCTAAGTGCAATCTATTGGACTCGTCAAAACAAATCATATGAGCCCAAACTCGAGGGGTTTACTAGTAGCCACTGAAGAGTTCCAATATTCACCTCCTGGCCCCATCATCAGATCAAAAACCAAGATACCAAATTATAGTTTTGTCTTCCAAACTACAAATACATACAAAGTTTCATTTCAATACGACCATTACAAGTAGGTTAAAATTCACTTCTAAGATTTTGTTACATTGTAAGTTAGTTACAAGTGAAGCTAATATAAAATCGTGTTAAAAATGACTTGTGTCATTAAGGTAACAGGCAATTAAATCGCACCTTGTAAATTAGGCTTCACCGTGGACAAACATGTACTTTTTTAACAGTAACGTCTTGCTTTGTATAGATTTCGTCAAATGTTTGAGAGCTTCTGTTATTTTTCGTACAGTCAACAGCAAAAGTAGATGATCAAAATCATAAATTCAATACTAATTAACGGAGTTCGCGTCAGAACTGTATGGCAGAGCTGTTGCTGTTGTTGTTGTTGAGCTGTGTGCAGAGACTGTGTGGCTGTGTGGCAGAGTTCTGACGCGAACTCCGTTCATTAGTAGGTATTGAATTTCTGATTTTGATCATCTACTTTTGCTGTTGACTGTACATTACACTCATTCTTGAAGAGTTAGAAAATCATGTCCTATTTCGTATCAAAATTTCACAAATGGAGGCATTAGATCCCGGTTAGCTGGGTAAATATATATAATAGCCTTTAAATTTTTACTGGACACGATATCTACAAACTTATATATCCTACTTTGATTAACGTGATTTTAAAGTTTTAACAACTTTAAAGTTAAAGAAGTTCAAACAAAAAACAACTAGAAATAAGGCCAATGGCCTTTCAACGGACGCATTCACCGATCAGGCCTGCTTATCCTTTTGTTTTTTCTTTGAATTCTATATTAGCCAGGACTGAGATTTTACAAATCCACTTTCTTCCAAGGAAAAATGATATATATAACAACACTTTCCGTCAAGTAATTACATTGTGCTAAATAGATATCACTTTTCCTTAGTTTAGGAACTTAAGTACAACTTTAAAACAAGTCTTAGGAGCAGCTCCTCGCCTTGGTTTATTCTAAATTATTCTCATCTCCGCGCCAGTAAAACGAAGCACTGTTTGTGATGAAAATAAAGTAGTTTGAAGTACGTTTTACACAGCTGTAGCAACATAAAAACTAAATCTAACTCTAAACTAAATGTTACTCTTCACATCACACCTTTATTCCCCAAGGGGTAGGCAAAATTGCTCCTATACGAATTTCACAACGATATCTGGCCAGTCAATTCCCATGTAATAGAAACCGAGCCTGTCAATATTTAACGGGGACAAATTCAGAAAAGGGGCTACTAAGGAGAAATTTCGAATTTTTGTCCAATCTTGAAACCCAGCGGGGTAAGCGTAACGGCCGTGACTTACGAGCTGTAGAGGTTAGGTTCGAACCCAGACAGGCGCTTTACTTTGTGTAAATTATTTCATCACCACTCCTCTCAAAACGGTGAAGGGAAACATCGTGAGGAAACCGCGTGGTGGATTACGGCCCACTCCCTCTCACCGAAAGGAAGCCTGTGTCTCAGCAGTGGGAACATTATAGGCTGATTATGATGAAGCGTAACACAATCAAAATCTCAATTCAATTGCATTTTGACGATATCTATATCTGACTATCTACACTCATAATAAAGCTGAAGAGTTTGTTTGTTTGTTTGAACGCGCTAATCTCTGAAACAGTCGGATTAAAAAATATATATTTTTACATATTTTGATAGCCCAATTCTTGAGGAAAGCTATAGGCTATTTTACATAATTCTATACCCTTAGGAGCCGAGCAAAAACGAAAAGTCAGAAAAATTCTGAGCGGAAACAAAGTAATAGCGCATGCAGGCGATGCAATGCGACGGGGTGGGTCGGGGAAACAAGTTTCACGCGGACGAAGTTGGTTGCAGAAGCTAGTTCTACAATATTCATCGCGTTATTTACGTTGCCTAGCATAATTTTTTTTTAAACATATACGCAATAGTTAGCATATGAATGGCAAAGTGTACCGCAATTGGGGCTCAGCCGGGTCTATTCTATAAAAGATTTAGATGTCTCAAGTTTAGGTGAAGTGAGCTGGATTTACAGCTGCTCACTTCAAACTCACTTATCCTAAGTTTTTACGGTGAAATATAAACAGAATAGCACTGCGGGACTCACCGCTGAGTGTTCGCACTTGCGACGACTATAGGCCGACCGCTTAACTGAGACGTTGCCTGAGGTAGCAGCGCGGTGCAGGAGGGGTGTGGTCACGTGATGCGAGACCTCAGTGATTCGTCAACTTGTGACAACTAACACCCCACCCGCACCGCGCAGCTACCTCAGGCAACGTCTCCGTTAAGCTGTCGGCCTATAAACCAACGAGACTAGAACTAGGTACCTACAAAATAACACAAAATGAGTTACCAAAAACTTTGTAATCCCTCACGTATTCTGTAAAATTTCTAAACCTGCCAGTGTTTTCTAGTTTCCTAACGTTACACCCTGTTTTAAAACTGTCGCATTTGATTACCGGTGTGGTGTTTCGAGGCTGCGTCATGAAGAAAGAGATAGGGGAGGTTAATGTAAGTATTTCAGTGTCTGTTTAGTTGTCACAGGCAGGTTATGTTAGGACGTGTTTCAAGAAGATTCGTTTGTAGAATACTTGATTATAAAAGTGTTCCAAGAAAAGGGATTTACAAAACCTTTTAAGTTTTTATGCCTTATGAGGTACACGATGTAAGTTTGTTTCATTAAACATTATAACACACAAGTTTTTTTTTATAGAGCTGTTAAAAAGTCATACAAAATTCGAAATTCAATTTTCGAAAATGTTCTTATGTTACTTTTCAGACCTTTGTATCCTTTGTATGAAATGCCATACGTCGTAAACACTCCACACCGACCGTCTGGTTCGGACCTACGACCTACAACTCGTTAGTCGCGTCAGTTACCACTGGGTCACCACTGCTCTCAACGGTACGGGCGGTGGTCTACCATATAATAAAAAAGTATTCTGTATTTATCTGCATCATTTAGCTATTCGTTCTGCCATCTAGTCTAAAAGAGTTATAAACAACTAGCAGTGCCCCGCCGTTTTCCCCGCGTAAGTTTTGATCCCGTGGGAATATCGAGATAAAAAGTAGCCTATGTGTTAATCCAGAAAATGGTTTATCTATGTGCCAATTTTCATCCAAATCTGTTCAACGGTTTACGCGGGATTGAGTAACAAACATCCAAACATCTTCACAAACTTTCACATTTAATATTAGTAGGATTAGTAGCTAGCTAGTAACCTTCAAGTAACTTATGACCCTCCGGTCATTATAGAATCGTCAAGGAGGATACTAAGTTAGAAAACAAGCTAAAAGGATTACATAGTCTGTCTAACAGTAGCAACTAACCTTTACTACACTAACATAATTCTGACAACTTGATCGCCTGGTTGGACGATCAAGTTGTCAGAATTATGTTAGTGTTAGATGTGTGGTGTGTGTGTTTTAGGTTGCAGAAGCCAATTATATGAGTTTGTAAGACAATAGACTGCTTTTCAAGTCTTTTCTTATTCATCTATTTATTATTTCCGTATGAAGTTGAGAAAAAGGTTCATCATCATCATCATTTCAGCCGAAAGGCGTCCACTGCTGAACATAGGCCTCCCCCAAGCACCTCCACTTCGACCGGTTCTGTGCTTGTCGCATCCAATGGGTTCCTTCACAAAGTCGTCGGTCCACCTTGTGGGAGGCCTTCCGACGCTACGTCTTCCGGTACGCGGTCGCCACTCCAGAAACTTTCGGCCCCATCGGCCATCTGTTCTGCGAGCAATGTGCCCTGCCCACTGCCACTTCAGTTTAGCAATTCTTCGGGCTATGTCGGTTACTTTGGTTCTCCTGCGGATCTCCTCATTCCTGATTCGATCACGCAGGGAAACTCCAAGCATAGCCCTCTCCATTGCCCTTTGGGTGACTTTTAGCCTTCTTATAAGGCCCATTGTGAGCGACCACGTTTCGTTGAGAAAAAGGTTGCGGAAAACTATTCAATCTACCTATTTGGTTTTGGAAAGTTCTGAGCCGCGCTAAGCTTAAAGTTTTCTAGCGCCCGCCAACGTGAAAATGTGCTCGGGAAAACTCTATTTCGTATTCGACGGCTATCTCCAATAAGCCGGATTTTCATATAGGATAGTGCAGTTACTATTCCTAATAAGGTTTTATCTTACACTATGCTAAAATATGTGACAGAAAAGACAGCTATATAAGTATTAATCTTTTGCATTCTTAATATATTTATCACTAATCCAAGCAAGCGCAAACATGTTCCAAACTTCGGGTTCGATTCCCGCACGGAACAAATATTTGTATGACCTACAAGTAGATGTTCCGGGTCTGGCTGTTTGTGTACGTGAATTTAAATGTTTGTAAACGCACCCACAATACAGGAGAAATTCCTAGTGTGGGACAACGTTTAAAAAAAAAAAAAAAAAAACTATGTAGGTACATATTTTAAAAGAAAAATTCTACTAAGAACAAAGCTTTATATGTACAGGAAACACACAAGAAGCGCACATCAAGCTTCTACAATCTGTAAAATTTATTTAATAGATTTTCAACTTTATCGCTAAACCATAAGGTTCAAAGTTGATTGGGAAAGTTTGACAGTTTCGGGTAGCTTGATATGCTGGCGCCTGTACACTAGGTTTTATCATTTCCATTCCGTCTAGATAAATAAACCATAAATATTACATTCACAAAATCAAATTCTTCTCTTCTTTTTCTCACACACTATTGTGTACATTTCTTTTTAATTTCTCCATTCGCAGGTCTGCTGGAAGAAATTTCTTAAGAAATAAGCAGTACCTTTGTACTCAATAGTAATATGTCGTATCTGTATCCAATTTAACGTGTTTACATCCATAAATAATAAAATAAATAAATTCGTGCTGCGATCCAGGATGAAAGTAGCCTATGTCCTTACCCAGGTCTTCTTCGTCTACCTGTGTGCCAAATTTCATCCAAATCCGTTCAGCCGTTTTAGCGTGAAAGCGTAACAAACGAAATCACTTTTGCATTTTTAATATCAGTTGGAATTTATTAATTACCTATGAATAATTTATCATGTTCCTGCGTTAAAAATAAAGACCATACTAGCGGAAATAGAGTACATAAATTAAAATTTTCTCTAATAAAACGTAGTTAATTTTTGTTCTGGGTGGCTAAATGCGAGTTAGCAGAGAATTCTAATGGGTCGTTATATGGTAATTTGAGCATATTCAATGGTGCGAATAATCATTGCGTTTTGCTTGAAGAACCGCTTTTAACACATCACTTATTTCCCGATGAAAAAAGGTGTATTTTACATGGCACGAAATCTCTACTACATTTGGTTTTGTTTACCTACTCATAAGATAAAAGTCACACAAAACAGCGATAATTGTGTATAAAGCAGTTCCACTATTATCATGATTGCCCAAAAGAGGTATCGTAGCAAAAATCTCACTTTATCTGAGAAGAAAATGCTGCTGCACTTTATGTCGTTTTACATCTAAGCATCTGCAACGAGATGGCTATTACTCGTACTTATTATGGTATGTCAAATCCTTGTTTTCAATTGGCGGTATTTCCACTTAAACAAATATCAACTATATATCTGTTTAAATTAAGTTGATTTCACAGTGACCAGTACTATTGAAAGGACATATTTTTTTTTTTTAATTGTAGCGCAGACTGTAGGTACGTGTGAGTTACACGTTCAATTTAAAAGTATAAAAATAAATATTTGTTTACATATTAGGTAAATAAATTCCAATCGCAGTGTACGTAGCAGTATGTGTTAACTAGCATGCTAATGTCCCATTTCTTGGCAAAGTATTTATCGTTAAGCTATCAGTACCTCGGAAGTCAGAATTTAGCTTTCAGACTTAGATAAAGTATTTAGAGAGGGGCCCGTGGCTAAATAATAACAGCCGCACAGGTCGATCGACCAGGTTAAGCTACGCTTCCCGCGGTTGGTCTGTGGATGGGTGACCATCTTTACATACCGAGACCGCTCCGTGCCTCGGAAAGCACGTTAAGCCGTTGGTCCCGGCTGTCATTCGTGGATCTTTGACAGTCGTTACGGGTAGTCAGAACCCCGAAGTCTGACAACCAGTCTTACCAAGGGGTATCGTATTACCCAGTAACTGGGTTGTGGAGGTCAGATAGGCAGTCGCTCCATGTAAAATACTGATATTCAGCTGCATCCGGTTAGACTGGAAGCCGACCCCAACATAGTTGGGAAAAGGCTAGGCAGATGATGATGACTTAGATAAAGTATCTCGCTTCTTAATATAAAAATGTTCTAGAGCATAAAGATGCCTTCTTTGATCAACCTTTTCACTGGCGGTTGTAAGAAAGGTAGTTACTGATCTTTACGCTCTTTTTATTTAGGTATCGTGTAATGAAAAAGGTAATTAAACCAGATACCTACATTTGTAAATAAGCAAACGTACTTTTCTTCTCTGTAGATTCGAGTTTTCTGTTGAAGCATTGTTGCGTAACTTATCCTATGACCCATCAAATAGCCGTCAACTACAAATTTTGTACAGACGCCAGCACGTCAAACTACTACAACCTGTCAAAAGTCAAAAGAATACATTTTCAACTTTATCGCTACAGCATAAAGTTCAAAGTTGATTGGGAAAATTTGACAGATTCGGGTAGCTTGATGTGCTGGCGACTGTATATCAAACTAAGTAACATTGCACAAAAATAATTGCAGAGACTTATTTTTTGTGTGAATTTTTGCTATTTGCGCACACACGCAGAACATTGTGCTTATGGGTGCATGCAACAGAACAGGGGTCGTGGGGGTATTCAAAGTTGTGTTATAACATTAAAAAAATATTTTCGTAAAAAAACGCCAGTAAATGTTGGAATTTAGACCTTCAATATCTCCGTAACTAGAAGAATCCCAGGTATGGTCGAGTACAAAAAAAATACTATGACGAGGAGTTAAAGTGGGTCTTGGCTTCGTTAAGTGTCTTTTTACACCCATTATACGTAAAAGAGAAATTAGATAAAGTATTATACATATTAGACCTTAATGTTCAGACTAATATAGTTTGTGGTTTTGTGTTAAAAAGAGGTTATTTCTTCATCGGCTTCGCAGCTGCCACAGCATTCTTGAACAATCCACAAGAACCTACATGCAGCATCCTTTATTGCTTGCTACTAATCACTAACAGGCTTTCTTATTTTGTTATGTTTTGTAGTATAGTGCCATACCTTGTGTTGTTTTCCTTCGGTCTTCCAAAGAACGACAAGAATTTGGTCTTTTTGATTTTAAAAATCCTACTACCGTATTCGTAGTTATTCATATCACATTATTCGTTGCATAATTATTTAACACGCTCTTAGATCTCTACCACTCTCATACCGACAGTCATATTTTATTCAACAACCAAGGTTAAACGTCCTTTGGTCAATCACTGCGGTGAACAAGATTACCTAACTACGTTCAAACATAGCTCTGACCGTGTCTGAACGGCTTAACACGATAGCCAGCAGCTAACCGCGGAGATTGCTTTACCGCACCAATTTAACTACATCTGTGACACCTGTAGGTATAACTATGTTAAGACTGCAACCTGTATAACTATGTTAGACGTCAAATGGTTGTGGCTAAATGACCGGCTGTAGGACATCAATCGGTTTTACGAAGTTAACGTCGGGCCTTCGAGCCGGATCCATATCGATGCTTATCGAACTTCATAAGTGATTGTATAAGTTTAAAATCGCTTATAAAGTTGGTACTTATTTAGATTTTTGTTTCTCTTAGAGGAAAATTCAATAACCACACATTTTTATTTAACACGAATTAATAAAATAAAAGGTTAAACAGCTCAATGTCAAAACCCAGACTGCAAACGAATAAGTAGCCTCCGTTTTTCTTTTAAATTTAGTCTGGTTTTCGGTAAAAAACTATCTGTATCTTAAAAGTCTTTATCAAGCATACTACATTTGATTATAACCAACTGCAATCACCCTTTTCTTGGTGATCCTTCAACCATTCACTCCGGAAGTCAACTTACACCATTTACTGCACTACGCCCTCACATACGAAGTCGCTAACACCACTTTCCGCCGTCACAGAAGCCCTAACTACTATTATCCCATTAAAAACTACGAACGAGGCACATACGACGTTTTAACTCAAAACGTACCTTCAAGCATTATAACCACTTACGGCACTTACAGAGGTAATTGCCGCACAAAGCGGGCAATGTCGCACGCCACCAACTTTTAATTGCATTACGCTACCTACCTATACCTACTTTTTATGGTTCCGCACGCGTGTGTAAAAAGCCGTATCGTCACAACTTTAGTACAATGGAAACTTTGTAATAGGTTTTGTTTGGGGATTGCTGGTTTTTGATAGGTGTTTTCCGAAGACGTGTAGTTTGTATGGATTCTGTGGATGATATTGTTATGTTATTATTATCTAAGTTCTGTGTTTTGATATAATTTTTGAAGTGAAAACTTCTTTAGCGGCGTTGTACACTTTTTTTGTAATGGGTAAAAAATGTTAAACTCGCGTCAGGACACGTGACCTGATCGAAAATTCGTAAGATGGATGGAGAGTGCTACGGCGTAGGTCAAACTGTGCTACGGCGTAGCTCACACTATGCTACGGCGTAGTTCACCATACCAGCATACCAGCGAATATGGCTGTTTTTTCAATAAAATACTTCGTTTGACATTTTGAAGCTTTTTTTAGATTCTATAATTAGACTCAAACTATTTTAAATAGATATTTAGTTAAGAGCGTTTACGCCGTGCGGCATTTTATACAAACTTTCAAGCCCTTGTTTTTCGAAATGAATAAACCGATTTTAATGAAACTTCATACGCATAAGCAGGATACAAAGGTCTAAAAATAATAACTTTTTAGACTTTTGTATCCTGCCTAACTCGCGCCACTGTTACCGTAAGCGACACCACGCGTGTTTTGTTTATAAGACGATTAAAAAAAATACCCGCTTCGGATGTGTTCGGCTGTCCTCGGGATGTACTCGGTTTTAATGTATATCCGATATGTCAGTGAGTGATGGCAAAGTATTCTTTTTGTGTTTTGTTTTCACTCCCGGAGTGCCACTGTTGTTTTTTTATCACATTACTTAACATTACGCCAGTTTTTCCAAAGGGTGAGGCAGCGGTTTACCTATTTAACCCACATTTCGCCAGTTATGTTTAAGACCTTCCTTCCTTCTTTTTTGTTTCCGACGTTTGATTTTAGGGTTCCGTACCTCAAAAGGAAAAATAGAATTCTTAAAGGATCACTTTGTTTTTTATCATGTCAGTTAAATAAGGAAGTGTCTGTCAACGCAGGAATATTCAATAAAAATAAATAAAATAAAATTCGTTTAATTCAGACTGCTTACATATTAAAATGTCCAAATTTTTTGGAATATTGTTAATTAGCTGTGCCCGCGACTTCATTCACGTGGATGTCGGAAAACAATAATGTGTCTCTTTATTAATTCTTTTTCTAAAATAAAAGTAGCCTAAGTTACTGCATATAACATCTGCCAGTGAGAAACTTAAAATCGGGTCAGCCGTTTTGGAAATTAGCCGAAACAAACCGATAGAGAGACACAATTAAAAAAAATGTTTTTTTGTTATATGTACCGTATATACTATCATATTATGCATTTTGCAAAACGCTGTTATTTTGACATTATAAACGGACACTTCAATTTTATTTAATTGTATGCACAGATGCTATTGGTAATTGTGCTATAAAGCCTAGAACAAACCATGGGTGTGTGGTTGTCAGTCAGGACTTAGGTATAACCCAGGTATCACATCAGATGCCGTATCTCGTGCCGCTTCAGTTACGACGCATCTGTGACTTATTAAGCAAGAATACATTACGTGTAGTGTAATTTTAATGACCAAAATTCTTCTTTTTCTTCGTAGCACTCATGTCAGAACGGTCGTGGTCCTCATATAGTTTCTAGTTTAGGGGCTGATTTGATTCGCCTCACGATTTCTTGCCATCTACTCCGATTTTTTGTATTCTTCACTGCGGATTTAATTTGGTCAGTCCATCTCATGGGTGAGCGTCGGCGTGGTCTAGTGCCCTCCACTTTACCCTGCATAATTCGCACGAGATAGAGACACTCTCACGCCTCAAACTGTGTCCGAAGTATTTGAGGATGCGCGTTTGGGCCAGAACAGATATACGCTTTTTGATGTCGAGTTCTTGGCGTATAGAGAGGTGTGACCAAAATGACTGACCGTGAATTGCGTAGGATACTTTGTTCCAGGGTGTAAGCTTTCCGGGTTTAGGCTACTTCAAAGTTAGATAATTTAACTGGCTTGCCATAATTTTAATTCCCTACGCGTGCAAAGACTTACACTGAAGGTGTAGGTAAAATTCGAGGTTGCGATAATATTTGTTGACGATGAATATTCATCACAGTTACTGTTCGAGTTTCGCGCTTAGGATGTACTTACATACTTACATACAAACTTAGGTAACTATAGTGTCATCATCTGCCTACCCTTTTCCCAACTGTGTGATGCAGCTGAATACCAGTATTTTACATGGAGCAACTGCCTATCAGACCCGCCACAACCCAGTTACTGGATAGTAATGATACCACTTGGTAAGACTGGTTGTCAGACTTTCGGGCTTCTGACTACCCGTAACGACTGTCAAAGATCCACGAATGACTTCACCATTTTGAGAGGAGTGGTGATGAAATGATTACAAAGTAAAGCGCCTCCTGTTTGAAAATCCACGAGTTCAACTCGTAATTCGGGGCCGTTGCCACGGCCACCATTAGATTAGCACATGCCGTGGTAAAAATATGATAGCAGGACTGACTGCCCAGGGTGCGCCGGACGTATAGTCGACCTTGTAATTCCTCTCAAAGTCAAAGTCAAATCATTTATTTCAAATAGGCACATTAAAGGCACTTTTAAACATCAAAAATTACAACAAAATATAATTGATTCTAGTCGCCCATTCCAAAAGGTAGTTTTCGTATGGAGAAGAATGGGCAAGAAACTCCACCTTTACCACTATTCAGTAATCTGTGCCTTTACTCTTTTAAAATGTTTTACAAGGTTTTGTATTACATAATATAATTATATATGAAGACGATGCACCTAGAATAAAATTAGTCTACCAAAAAAGATAAAAATAATAAAAATGTAGCAATGACAGGTAAATCAATTATGTGATGGATACATAGTGCTCACATATTTACAAAGTATTTACAAATATTGTAAAAGTAGAAGAATTTCCTAGAATTTTAACAAGTGGGTGAGCTTTATCACCGTAATATTGAATGTCGCTTGCACGTCATAAAATAACAATCCATGTGACAGTTAGATAAGTCCAACCACAGTGAAGTTTCAAATTACTGGGAATTGTCGTCAAGTGGTAAAAAAATTACGCGATCTACTATACATTTAAGTATCGCCACATTTGCCATTCGTAGAGATGGTTACAATTCACCCTGGTGAAAATATCACGTGAATATTTAAAAGTCTTACTTACGTCGAGAATCTGAAAACCAATCCAAATATTATATATATTTCGCGATTAAATACAATGATGATTTAAAATCATAAATATTCAATAAAAGATACGACGCCGAACGTTGCAATCACGGAATTCCAATCAAACTTGCAAATTCGTTTATATTCAGAGTAACTGAACTCAGAAAACATACATTTACCTTCCCGCTTATAGTTAGGTAGGTACTTAAAAGAAAAAATATTTAATCACGCAGAAAGTGCGTAAACTATTTGGATATAGTTACTAGATCTATATTACTTTCATTCATCATCTGCCTAGCCTTTTTTCCAACTATATTGGGGTCATCTTCCAGTCTAACTGGATGCAGCAGAATACCAGTATTTTACATGAAGCGACGGCCTATCTGACCTCCAAAACCCAGTTACTCGGTAATACAATACTCCTTAGCAAGACTGGTTGTCAGACTTTCGGGCTTCTGACGACCTGTAACGATTGCCAAACATCCACGACAGCCGGCCGGGACCAACGGCTTAACCTCCTTCCGAGGCACGGAGAGGTCTTGATTTATGTAACCTAATCGAGTGACCCGTGCGGCTGTTATTACTTAGCCACAACCACTTCATCCAGGAACATTAAATACCCTAGGATAAGTGTAAAAACTTGCCCAGCTACAAGGTTTAAACGACTGAAATAACGAACCAATTAAAAAATATAGAGCAAAGAAAAAACTGGGAAGCTATTGTGACATAAAACAATTCATTAAACAGTGTTATCACACTTTTATGAACTAAATAAATGAGACCTTGAGATTATAACAAAAGGTTGTATTTGGTATCAGCTTTATCATAATTTTCAAACGTCGAGATACTTATACATCCATTCATATCATATATTTTTCTGATCTTGTTTACTGTAGTCGATCTTAAACTTTTATTGTTTCTAAAACTTGCGTTTTTTGCGTTTAGGTCCTGTAAGGCCCTCAAGGTCGACACAAAATAGGTCGACGGTTCGGATGCGGACCGCGGTCCACCATTTAGTGACTCCTGCCCTAAAGTAAAGCCCGTGTAGTTTGAGGGGAACTTTTACTACTGAATTTGCTCCTTAGAACATTTCATCGAGATGTATTTAGTGAGATAAGAGGTTAAGAAGCGCATGCCAAGGCAAGTCTTAAGATAGGTGTCCGTTATTTCCTCTTTTGTTACCGTAATATTCAGATCAATCAAATCAAATCAAAAATGTTTATTTGTTAGATTATGGTAAAAGTAGATGTTACAATATTGGTTCCAGCATATCCTGCCATACGGTGGCGTACAAATATTTCTATAAAAAAAGTCACATCATATATTTCTAGCCTAATAATAATGATTAAAATAAAATATGAATCTTAGAAAAATAATTGATAATGATAATGACAGATTGGCATATGTCAACCCCAACCTAACCTTACGTTATCCGTTTTCGGTTCATTTTGTATCGTGACAGAGAGAAATCCGAATCTAAAGTGTTATGATAAATACTAGTGGACAAATGCTAGTCTAGCCAGACACTTAGTCACATTTGGTGAGACTGAAACTGACCCCAATATATTCGGTAAAGGATATGAAGATGAGACGACAACTTCTGTTTTCTCCCTTACTCATATGGGCTTAAGTGCTGATATCTTGCGGGCTCCGTTCCTTAGGATTAATGGTTTACCCGCATTTTCCTTATACTTAACATATATGGGTATTTTTACGTGCGGAACTACCCCATTGAAAAGATGATGGTTCTTTAGCTACTGCTTGTACGTGTACGGATGCCTTTACTTTTGCGTCAGCCTCTCAAAATGAACGGGTGGTAGGAGGGTTGAAATATTCTGGCTTGATCTTATTTTAGTTTTAATATTTTTTCTATTTATTCGCATGGTTGAGTCTTATCTCTTTCTATTTGAATGCGCTAATCTCTGGAACTACCAGTCAGATTTGAAAAAATATTTTTGCATTTGATAGCCCAATTTTTGAGGAAGGCTATTAATTATAGGCTACTTAACATCACGCTAAAATCCTTAGGAGACGAGCAAAATTAAGAAAAGCTTAGAAAAAACGCTACGCGAAAACGAAGGCCGATGCGATGCGATGCGACGGGGTGGGTCGGGGGAACAAGAAATTTGACGAGAAAGAAGTCGCGAGCAGAGGATAGTTTTATACGAGTTTATCATTTTAGCGTGGCTGAGTCTTATTTTTATTTTATACATTCGCTAAGAAGATTTTAAAAATGAATCTTCTGCTTAACGAATTTATTTACTCATAAAGAACAATACAGTTCACTTAATAATGAGCTTAAGTAACAAATAAGTAATGTAGGTAATATACAGCGATCGAGCAATTCTAATAGATGTTGTCATAAATGTATTTTTTTAATTTTGATTTAAACACTAAGCGATTTGCTATCCTTGATATTATTTCGCAGATTGTTGTAAAAAGACTATCACATATGAAGGAGCACAATTATTGTGCTCCTTCATATGTGATAGTCTTTTTACCATAGTTAGTCTTATTTCTTCGCAATTTAATCTGGTTAGTGTTTCTTAAGTTATGGTAATATAATTTTTTAACTTTTTAATCATCTATATATATAAAATGGTAAACTGACTGATTGTTGATATATCAACGCACAGCCTAAACCGCTGGTCCTAGAGACATCAAATTTGGAGGGTGTGTTCTTTGTGAAGAGTAGGTATCCACTAAGAAAGGGTTTTTCGAAATTCCACCCCTAAGAGGGTGAATGGGGGGAGGGTGAAATTTCACGCGGACGAAGTCGCGGGCGGAAGCTAGTAATCTTGAAAATGGTATCTACCTAACCATTTTAGTGTGTTCTTTTTTTTCCGATGAATCTTGTGTAAAGTTCAAGTTAAGTTTCAATTACTGCCTTGGAGTTCCTTCCACCTAAAATTACAACATTTCAGTTCCTATATTTTTTCCCTCTAAAAATAACGCTATTTCTTTTTACCATCCATCCTATCCCAAATTGATTTTAAACGACCTTCCTATAAAAAATTCAGAATAACCCGACCTAAAAAATATCAAAGTACTGTTCGCAAAAAAAAACACAGCACAAAATTTTGCTCACGTAGAAGGTCATGCAAGACAGATGTACAGACGCCAGCACAACGAGCTACTACAATCTGTCAAATTTCTTTAATATATTTTCAACTTTATCGCTAAAGCATAAGGTTCAAAGTTCATTGGAAAAATTTGACAGTTTCGGGTAGACTGATGTGCTTACGTCTGTACATAGGTAGTTATTGCTAGCGCTTCCTTACACAATGTTTCATAAAGGAACAGCCATAATTTCCTTTATGTAGTCTTCTGACCGAACAAAAAATGAGGAAAAACGGACGCCATATTTGAGAGTTGTTATAAGATGGTACTAAATCTGTGTGTATAACGCATTGATGACATCGGGATAATGTAGGGTAGTATTTAGAAATACCGGGACTGACTCGGCTACATCGCGTGCAAAACATTTCACGATTATCGACGCTCCATTAGCCACGCTTGGCCGCGAGGAAATAAACGTATCGTGGTGTTACCGTAGAATAACTAATAGTACCTACTGGTGTTACTGTGTAAGCTTAAATTATTAGGTACTAGCTACGCCCCGCGGTTTCGATCCTGTGGGAATATCGGGATAAAAAATTTCTGAACAAACTTGAAATCGCGAAAAAAAAATCAGTTGTTCCTTACATTTATGTTCGTGTAACTCGTCAAAATGTAGGGAACAGCTGATTTTTTTTTCGCGATTTCAGGTTTGGTCCATAGTAAAAGTTGTTCATAATGATGAGTACAATGACCGCTTAGTTAAGAGGTTTTTAATGTTTTACCAATAACCCTGTGTATAAATTTTAATGACAAAATGTCTTTCCGCTCTGGTTGCTTTAACCAGTCCGAGCTGCTGGCTATATACATACGTTATAGTTTAACTAGCGGTCCGCCCCAGCTTCGCACGGGTGCTTTTTTTTTTCTTTCGAATTTCAGAAAAAAATTTTCATACAAACCTTGTACTGGCAATACCGAATACAACAAAAAACCGGGCAAGAGCGAGTTGGACTCGCGCACCGAGGGTTCCGTACCATCATATGTTTTGAAATTTTCACCGGCGAGCTACTTACTAGATCTCGTTCAAACCAATTTTCGGTGGAAGTTTACATCATATTTTTTTTTTGTTTTATCTGTCTCTTATTTTAGAAGTTACAGGGGGGGGGGGACACATTTTACCACTTTGGAAGTGTCTCTCGCGCAAACTATTCAGTATAGAAAAAAATTATATTAGAAACCTCAATAACATTTTTGAAGACCTATACCCCACACGTATGGGTTTGATAAATAAAAAAAATTGAGTTTCCGTTCTAAGTATGGGGGGGAGCTCCCATAATTTATTGTTTTTTTTTTTCAATTTTTTTGTGAAAATCTTAATGCGGTTCACAGAATAGGTACATCTACTTATTTTCTTATAGTTTCGGAAAAAAATTGGCTGTGACATACG
Organism: Oligia latruncula; assembly: GCA_948474745.1. Lineage (NCBI taxonomy): Eukaryota > Metazoa > Arthropoda > Insecta > Lepidoptera > Noctuidae > Oligia > Oligia latruncula. Next base: position 12,464,059 of record OX419699.1, read on the forward strand.
GACGGACAGACAGACAGACAGACATGACGAATCCATAAGCGTTCTGTTTTTGCCATTTGGCTACGGAACCCTAAAAAGAATTATCCAATTTGGTGCAGTCATTCGAAAGTTATGCGCGTACAGACATTTCGGCGACTTTGTTATACTACAACAAATATGTAAGGATAAGAATGACGCGTTCCATTTTCGTATATCACAATCGGTTGGTACGCAAAAACACGTACCTATCATATAATATATACATACATATTATATATTATGTTACATAAAATATTCTGCTGAATTTTGTATTCGTAACTTGAACGGAATAAAAATCCTAGTACGGAGCAAGATATAAGAAAAACGTGTTAGATTGGTACCTACACCACGATCCAAGGACTTTGTATTTTTCTAAACACATCGGAACACAAATGGCGAAAGTTATTTTGTTTTGTTTACATGATCATTTTTTACACGCTGACTAAGAGGGTTGCTGGGTTCGATTCCCGGGTCAGGCAAAGTTTTATTGAGGTTTTCCATCAGGATTTTTTCAATACCTACATTGAAAAAATATTTTTTACTACACCACATTAAAGTGATTTCATTACTAACTTTATGCATTTACTAAAAAAAAACGTTAAAGTTAAAACGTTAGTCATGACGGTAACATTTTACCTGAAACTTTAACTGTTTTCGGATCAGTAAAAATACTGTTTTGAACGTTAGGCTCATAATTATGGAACTGTTTAAAGCAGGATCAATGTTTTTTTTATTTTTATTTACCTATTGCTTATTTCTTTCCGTGTAACAACCCGTAGTCTGGATTTTTTTTTCTTTATTAAGACGCTTTGTCACTAGTCTGGATTTGTGCCGGCAATAGGCTCGCCCCCTGTTATATGTGGCTTAAACATGCCTACTTGTTATGTCGCTACTTGCGGAACCCTAAATTCTTACGACAATGACTAACACCGCTACGCGCTCTACACCATGAGATTCGCCTTCTCAGCAATTCGATAGCGTGAGACCGATGATTGTGCATTAGCAGCATGTTGGTAGCTCAGATTCGCCTTCTCAGCAATCTTATAGCGTGTGACCGAAGATTGTGTATTGGTGGCTTGGTGGCTCACTCTTATTTATTTATTTATAGGGCAGTATAACATCTTACTACGACATACACAAACAAAAATCACATACAGTTTTAGGAATTGTGAATTCGTCACTTACAGAAGTGCACAGCACTAGCACAGAAATAAATAGTACGTACAAGATATTGTTAGTTGAATTACATAATTATCACACTAATCACACTAATATTTTAAAGGCGAAAGTTTGTGAGTGTGTGTATGTGTGTGTTTATGTTTGTTACTTCTTCACGCTCAAACGGCTGGACCAATTTAGATAAAATTTTATATGGAGGTAGCTGACACCCTGGATTAACATATAGGCTACTTTTTATCCCGATATTCCCACGGGATCGACATTTACGCGGGTGAAACCGTGGAACGCAGCTAGTAAGTTATAAAATAAAGTAAAAGTAGTCTTGTTTCTCACATCGAACAGTTGTCACGCATCTTACTTTTACCGATCTAATTGTAATTATTATATAATTTGCATCCTCGACGGCAGCCGAACGTAATTTACTAACACAATGTATACCTACAGTTCTGTAATGGATATGGTCTGAATTATTATTATTAAGTATAAACTGGCGAAGTGTAGGTGTAGTATCTATAATTTTGTAAATCATGAAACTTTTATTTTCTCTTGACTGTACTTACCTGTCAAAACGAGTACACCTAGATAATGTGCATAAGACAGAGATTAAAACAGAAGACGAACTAGCAGGGGATCGAGGAGGGGGGGTGGTGGAGGGGGGGTGGATTCAGGGATCAGACAGGAATAAATCTATAGATGCACCTCTGCTTAACCCTTTACATGCGTGATATTGTGTTTTTTTGTTCCACACCTATGGTTTAGTAAATTAGGTTCTCCGTTTTAAATCTAAAGTCTATTCAAACTTATGTTTCAAATTGATGTTATTTCAAGTTAAACAAATATCAACTTTATTTTAATTGTAATTAGGCTGATTTTAGATTGACTAGCACTATTGAAAAAGTTAAAAAAATGTTTGAAGTTGTAGCGTAAACTGAACTTTATTGTGTAGGAATTAAAGTTATTTTTCTATAAACTCATATTTGTTTACATTTTTGGCAAATAAAACGCGAACGCAGATTACATATAGCTAAGTCCGCCATCTTGTATTTTGTGCCTGTATTTCTCTCGTAGCTACAAAATTTTGCCATGCGGGTTTTCCTAGGGGAATACGGGTTGACACACTTTGTCCAACCGTATAATTATGTAAACCACTGTGCAACACACTGAGGGTTAATTATATGTAGAGAATAAGTAATTAAAGTATAATTAGGTTTAAACCAGATAGAAATGAAATGTTTAATTAAAACTAAGTGCCCCTTGTTAATGGATATATTTCAAATTGTTGTTAGTAGTTTTCAGGGAACAAAATAATGACGTTCCAGGCCGGGCGTTCAGGGTGTGTTCCCGGGTCGGGCAAAGTGTTTTTGGGTTTTTCTATCAGGAATTTCTCAGCCAGGTATCTGGTTTCGTGCCCGGTTGATGGGAATAGACTCGCTCCCTATTACATGGGACTAAAACATGATATGCGAAATGTGGTAACAGACACACAGATAGGCAGACAGACACACCTTCGCATTTATAACATTAGTAAGTGTGGAGTATGGATGGCGACAATTTATTTAATTTTTTGAAGTGAAAACTTCTTTAGCGGCGTTGTACACTTTTTTTGTAATGGGTAAAAAATGTTAAACTCGCGTCAGGACACGTGACCTGATCGAAAATTCGTAAGACGGATGGAGAGTAGACAGCTGGCGTGGCGTAGGAGAGGGAGTATCCCCTCCCTTTCTACGGCGCGGCGAAAATGTATGCCTGCGCCGGCTGTTTCGTTTAGGCGGCGCAGGGCGCTTGCGCGAATGTTCGTGTGTGTTTATGTTACACGTTAGCGTGCAATATAATATAAATTGTCATGTTTGTGTACGATAGCGCAATAAATAAATATTGTATTCTACCACATAAAAGATAGTACTTTTATTCTGATAATTAAAGCAATTCGTGCAAAATATCCAAAACGCACAACGTTAATACTTAAGTTTTCACTTCTGCCGGCACTCCCGGAGTGCAACCCGTCGTTTTTTTTTATACCTCTGTTACTATTCTGTAAAAATCTCACCGTGATAACTTAGGTGAAGTGAGCTACAAGTGAGCTGTCATTCTACCCGATGATAGCGATTGACACTATTGTCAGCTCACTTCACCTAAGTTTTCACTGTGAGATTTTTACAGAACAGCATTACACTTATACAGGGCGTCCCACGGCTATGCCACATGGAGGGAAAATACCTTGAATATTGTAGATGGAACATTTTACTGAAAGAAGACATTATTTTAATTTAAAAAACAATTTAAACTGCATTCATAGATTTTTTAATAATTACATGGTTGAACCGGGAATTGAACCGAGAAAAAAATTTACTCTGTAGCTTTATCATACCGATCGAAAGGCTTCATCATAAGGATTATTTTTTGCTAAGTAACATAGTGTCAGAAATAAAAGGAAGACCATGAATTTTAACATTTGATGTGAAATTTGTGCAGAGAGCAGTGATGGCCAAGTGGTAACGGCCGCGACTTACGAGTTGTAGTTCGTAGGTTCGAACCCAGACAGGCGCTTTGCTTTGTGTAAATTATTTCATCACCACTGCTCTCAAAAACGGTGAAGGAAAACATCGTGAGGAAACCGGCATGTCCTAGAACCAAAAATTCGAAGACATGTGACATCTACCAATCCGCACTGGGCCCGCGTGGTGGATTACGGCCCACTCCCTCTCACCGAGAGGAGGCCTGTGTCCCAGCAGTGGGAACATTATAGGCTGATTATGGTTATGGTGAAATTTGTATACCTACTGTCGTCTAGCAAAGACGAATAAATTAAGCACTTATGCTGAAACTGGGAACAAAATATAATCAACATCGTATATAGCATAAGCCCCTAACAACGACCCTAATCCTGAATTTATGTGTGAATTTGGGTTATTTCGGTTTCAAATAGGATTTTAGGATATCGCGATAATTCAATTTAGATTCGCTACCCATAATGGATTAAATAAAATATTCTTATTAATATCTTAAATCTTTTTAATACCGTCATTCAATCTCATATAATAAGAGCAGCCTATATGATTTTTGTGACTTTATGATTTTCAAAGCCCTTTTAAACCTTATGAAGCAACATGCACTTAGTAGTAAAAATTTATGTTCCAATCTCCGAGAGAGCAACGAAGCCGTGGGCTAGAGATTCCTTTAACAGTTAAGCACTAAAGGATTTAAAAGAAAATCCACTTTTTTTCAAATGTATGATGCATTTTGTCTTTAAAAAGATATAAAAAGTACATGAATTTATGTTTTTACAAGGTCAATATGTACCTAAGAGTAGGTAGGCATTTTTGTTGATTGATCTCAAGTGATATTATCTAGAAACTGTAACGTTTATTTATAAACGTTTATTAAAGATAAGAGACGTTTTTTTAAACGTCCAAACGTTTTTTTAAACGTCCAAACGTTTTTATAAACGTCCAAACGTTTTTAAGTCGTTGGTCATGGCTGTCATTCTTAGATCTTTGACAATCGTTACGAGAAGTCAGAAGCCCAAAAGTTTGACGAGCAGTCTTACCAAGGGTCATCGTGTCACTCAGTGTTGTGGTATGAAGGGTTGTGGAGGTCAGATAGGAAGTCGCTCCATATAAAATACTGGCATTCAGCTGCATCCAGTTAGACTGGAAGCCGACGCTTACATAGTTGGGAAAAGGCAGTGCACATTGCAGATTGAGGTAGTGTCAATCGTTAGCCTTTTTTATAGATAGTACAATGAGGATTTACTGCGGCCTAACTAGAGTCTTACAAAAATAAACACCAATCACAAAGATTGCATTACGTCAGTTAAATTAATTACTCACAAAGTAATCCTACATTAACTTCATCAAACCCCCAAAATGAACGAAATCATCCGCAGACACGTAACATTCCAACAGATTAATATTTGAAAAGTATAAAACCAGGTCATTGTGTCAAAGTTCATGCGTAATTTCAGCTCTTGGGAACTCAATTTTCAAGTGTCAGAGCTATGAAGGTTGATACGAAATTTATACGAATATCAATGGTTTGCACGCTACATTTTGCGGGGTGAACGGGGTGGTGTATAAATTTAGTCCCCTCCAACTACCTTTGTTGTTCTAGCTGATAAGTTATCGGATTCTGAACAGGTAAAGGGTTGGGTTAGTAGGTAAATATGAAGTGATGACGGTTTGATTCCTGAGGGGTGATTCCGTGTACTGTTTGGGTAAATACCTTTATACCTGCTTATCATTACACATAGAATAATAAACTAGGGCCTCGATCAATCATAATAATTGAAATCAAAACCTGTTGTGCTTTGAAATTTTATCAGATTTTTTGACGTGACAACGTCTTAAATTAGGTTGCGGCTGGGAGTCACTTATGAAAAAGTGTAACGCTCGGTAACGTTACGATGAGTCACCGAACGAGAGAGAGGCCCGCCGAATGCCTTGCGTCTCTCTCCCACTCAACTATTCTACCGAGAAAAAGACGTTGTCACGTAAAATCTTCGCCCGTAAAACCGACTTTACAGGCAACCATTTTTTTTTGTTTTTTACTTTTTTGATAAACTGTACATTACCAAGTCTTCCTTTTAAAACAAAATCACCGGTCTAGAACGATTTTTAATAAATAATAAATATAGTCAGTTGCTGACTTTTGGTCCAAACAAATGAAAAAACACTTTATTTATATATTTTTGCCATCGACACGCTAAGAATAATCATCATCATCATCTGCCTGCCTTTTCCTAACTATGTGAGGATCGGCTTCCAGTCTAACCTGATGCAGCTGAATACCAGTATTTTACATGGAGCGACTAATATAGTCGAATTTAATATAGTCAGTAATATAGTATAGTAGTGCTCGCAAGCTCTGCTGCTAAAAATGAGATCCTAGTTCAACTCCCAGGACGGGCAAAGTGTTATTGGGTTTTTCCATCTCAGTTGCAGCACGGAGTTTGTATTTGTGCTTAACCCTTTAATTGGCAGAACAATAATTAATCAAAATTTAGTTTTTATCAACGTCCAGCCGGCTTCACTCTGCCAATTTAAGGGTTAAATGTGACTTATACATAACTGGCCAAATGTGGATGTACAGACGCCAGCACATGAAGCTACCCGAAACTGTCAAATTTTTCGTATCAACTTTGAACCTTATGCTTTAGCGATAAAGTTAAAAATCTATTAACCGGTTGAATGCCGGAATTACAGAAACAATTAAAAACCCATTGTGTCTCGCGTGTATATACGTTCCGGCATACTAAGGGTTAAATAAATGTGACAGATTGTAGTATCTGGATGTGCTGGCGTCTGTACTATAGGTACAGCTCTGCTTTACCGTTCCGGTATTTCAGGCGTGGTGTTAAGTTTTGTGTGTGTTTGGAAAATATAAGTGTATACACTCGACTTCCATAGAACTCCACCTAATTTATAGCACCACGATATTTATTTCTCAAGTTTTTATGAGACATAAAAACTAACATGACTATTAATCATTTAATACTAAAGCTAGATTTCAAGGATACGAGGCAGGGAAAATCGAGTTTAGACTTTTATTGAAACCTTAAAAGGAAAGACGGGTTGATAGAAAAATAATACTTTTAATCTTAGATTAAAATCCACAACCTTTTGGGGGAAATATTTCATTTCGCTAAGCGAGGTCAAGGTCAGAATATACTCAATTCTTTATTGCATTCCACAATGTAGGCTTAGGTGGTAAATATTTGCCAAAAGAAACAATCATGGACCCTGTCGGGCACAGCAAAAGAAATATATATGGAGAAGAGGATTATCATTTACGTATCTTATACCACTAAGATTATGTTTTGACTTTAAAAGAGACTGTGACCTCTGAGTTTGTTTCGGTTCATCTCCCCATCTAGTTTAAAAAAAATATGATTGACATGTAAAAGCGTTTGTGCAAACCTACTTACAAAATAAAATCATTTATCATTTATAATCTAACTTATTCTAAACACACTTTTACAAAATAAATAATTTATAATAATAATAATTATTATAAATTATTCTAAATTTTGTAAAAGTGTGTTTTTCATTTTGCTTATTATATAGGTACTTATGCGTGTGTTTCAAGGATTTATCATTTAAATATTCGTTGATACTATAATAACTTTTGCTTATTAATGGCTTTTTTTTTAAGTTGTTTGTGAATAGATGGAGTTTTTTTTCTTTTCTCATCTATTCGAGTAGCATAAATTGTAAATTTTGATTGACATAACTAGAGGGCTTGTTGAGTGTATGTTTAAGCGGGATGTCCATGCGCATTTAAAATCATCGCATTCTGAAAGGAGATTGTATAGTCAAAGAATTTTGTTCCACGACTGTATTGCTTTTAAGCTGTACAATTTAACATGTCCAATTTTTTTAATGTATTAAACGTTTTTTTTTACACCCATTAGTGTCCCACTGGTGGGCAAAGGCCTCCCTACTTACTTTCCACCTCTCTCTTATTAACCCTCCTCTCTCAGGTAAGCTTATTCAGTTCGGTAACATTAGAAAAAGTAATAAATTGTGTCTCATAGTTGAGCTCTTAAAGGAGTCCGCCATCTCCGTCTGGGCCTGCCGCGATGTCGTTTGCCATTAAGCAGGACCCACTGGGACGTAAATTCGGCTCATTGATCGTCTGACATGCGGCAGATGTGTCCAGCCCAATTCCATTTAATCGTGGCTTTCCGAGTGACATCAGTTATTTTAGTGATGGAACGGATTGTTGTATTCTTGGCCCGGTCCGCAAGTTTAATACCCAGAGTACTTCATCCCATAGCCATTAGCCATATTGAGTTTTCCAAAGACGGAAAATAAGAAATATACTGTACCGATTACTTCAATACCCTCTGTATAGTCACGAGCATAAGTATGTATACACTTGGCTTTATTCAAAGACGATTTTCTCCTTTATTTTTGAATCAAATTTTATATTACTAGGAACATAGTATTTTCGAACCCCTAGGTTTATGTAGAGTGTCGTATTTGAAATATTTTTTTCGTTATTTCGTGAAAAAATCGCAATTTAAAGTTGCCAAGTGTTGACATATTATTGCTCGTGACTGTACATACTTACATAATATACATATATACGATGATACATCGATGCGCAATCTGTTAATGCGTCGATGTTCTTGCCACCTTGTATGAACTGTAATTCGTAAATATATCACTCTTTTCTTTTTGGAAAGACTTTATTGACTAGTTTCCAGTAAGACAAGGTTTGAATTGTGTCGGTCTTGGGCACTATTCCTTCCTTCTCGTTACTGTATAATATCAATCTCCTTACAGACACGCACGGTATGTCTAATAGTCACCCTTCTATCAATTCAATTATATATATATATATATATATATATATATATATATATATATATATATATATATATATATATTTCAATTATAATAATTATAATTGAATTACAATTATTATATTATGATTTTAATTATATATATTTCAATTATTATTATTCTTATTCAATTATATCACAGTTCCAAATCTAATTCACTGCGCAGACTCCAGCCAGGAAGATATAAAACAACACCCTTGCGGCATAGCACCTAATAACTTATAATGAATTTTCCAGGAGCAAACTCAGCGGAACTTCGCGTTAGAACATAATCCAATTATAGTGTGCGCCAGTATATATTTATTATCGACAACATACGAGGATTCAAGTCTTTTAAGATGCTACTAAAATAGTGTAGTGTAGTACATATTTCGAGTTTCGAATAGTGTAGTGTAGTAAAAGTTTCTTATCGGGAAATATTACAATGACTACCTTCTGCCCTGCTTAATGAGGGGCTTGTGGCTAAGTACCTAATAACAGCCACACAGGTCGATCGATCAGGTTAAACTACGCTTGCCGCGGTTGTTCCGTTGATGAGTGACCATCTTCACATTCCAAGAACCCTCCGTGCCTCTGAAAGCACGTTAAGCCGTTGGTTCCGGCTGTCATTCATGGAAAATAAGACTGCCCAGCAGTGGGACAGAAAAGACTTACCAAAAAAAAAATGAGCCGTTTGTTTTCTATTATTAAAACAAAATTTTATTCGAGAACATTCATCGGTTTCTTACTAAACTTCAACTATATCCGACGATCCTGCATACTTATCTGTTTTGTTAACTGTACATTCACGTATTTATGAGAAAAGCAATTCTCGCGTTCTTCGTTCCTCTTTGATGTTATAAGCTTGTAGCAGATGCCTATGAGAACACGCACGCGATAAGATTTTTTGATTACATAATACGAAGATACGGCAACGTTCACATACATAATATATTAAATTGTATATATTATGCAATCACTGGATACTGGCTCTTTGAATAAAGGCGTTCTCAGTACATACATTAGTGAAGAAAATGTATGTGAGAACATTTCGAATTTATGAAAGAGGACGTTTCTCTCAAATCTTGTAGTTAATAGGTATTTTGGCACTTTCTAATGGCAGAAAACAATAAAAAATAACCTTGCGAGACAAAATAATAAAAAGTTTTTTTTCTTAATTGAATTAAAAATAATATCAATAAAAGAGATTGAAAATATGTTCCCAAAAATTATTAATGATAAAATAGAATTAAGTACATTTCATAATTTTATTATTTTTACCGACTTCAAAAAAAAGGTGGTTATCAAATCGATACGTATGTATGTAATATTATTGGAATTGCATTATATTCACATATGACAATCTACTAAGGCTTCCAAACAAATGTATGTATGTTTGTCCACGCATTTCTCAGCAACTATTAATCGGATCGTGACCACCAAGATACAGGCTGTGCCTAGTTTGGGGCCCACGGCTAGTTCTACATAAGCACTCTTTTATCAATCATGTTACTGTTTGTATGTTTATTAACTTGTGTGTGTCAATAAATTGATTATTATATTATTATTTTTTTTTTTGTGTTAGCTTACATTTACTTCAACTTAGGGAACAGTGCAAGTTTCATCAAAATCGGTTCAGTAATTTTCAAGATATGGACTAATACGTGTAAGTGTGACGGCCTGGCGTATCGATACGAGCTACGGGTGTAGTGTCAAAGGGAAAACATCTCAAAACCTTGGTTAAATTCTAGTGCAAAAACTAAAAATTACGAAATAAAAAGTAATTAAAAGAAAATAAACCGACTTCAAAAAGAAATCAACTCAAAATTATGAAATAACTTTAATTTCGGAAGTCGGTGGCAAAAAACTAAAATACAGATCCCAAGACACCGACTTCCGAAATTAAAGATATTTCATAATTTTGAGTTGATTTCTTTTTGAAGTCGGTTTAATTTTTTTAAATTACTTTTTATTTAATATGATGTTAGGGTTATCTATAGGTATCTTTAATTTCACGAAACCTTTATAGGTTTCATGTGCAAAAGCATTGACTTATATATTAGTAGCAAAAGCTTTTCCGTAGCTCTATAGCTATAGCTCGTACTTACATATACATATACGTACATAAAATCAAATAAACATACATGGGTTTTGCTAACATACAACAGTCTTTTATTCCAAGAAAGATTAACGTAGACATTAAAACCTCTTACAGAAACCGATACTTTTGACCTCCATGTCTGATAGTAAGGTTATTAGAACGGCAAACCAGGCGTTATAGGGCAAAGGCGCCTTTGATCCGACGTTTTCAATATCCCCCTTCTTCTCTCTAGGGCGTTACATTTCTACCTAGGTAGCTAGACGATCTAATAGAATTGATTCACAATCTCTCTCGAGAGATCGTCTATTGTTTCAAATTGCTCGTTGTAGATTGCTTGTCAAAGAGATGAAATATGTCAGTTTGTATGTAGGAGGTAATCTTCGGAACTTAATCAGTTTGCCTAGCCTTTTCCCAACGATGTTGACGTCCAAAACCGGATGCAGTGAAATACCAGTATTTTACATGGAGCGACAGCCTATCTTACCTCCACAACCCAGTTAATGGGTAACATGATTGCTTTTGGTAAGACTGGTTGTCAGACTTTCGGGCTTGTGACTACCCGTAACGACTGTCAAAGATCTACGATTGACAACCGGGACCAACGGCTTAATGTGCTTTCCAAGACACGGAGGGGTCTCGGTATGTAAAGATGGTCACCCATCCACAGACCAACCGCGGCAAGCGTAGCTTAACCTGATCGATCGCCCTGTGCGGCTGTTATTATTTAGCCACGGGGCCCTCTAAGCTTTATTATTAGTATGGATATAGATTTATTGCACCTTTAAAAAATATAATTGAAGGAAAAGGGTGCATACTTGTGTTGGAACATGGTTGGAACCATTTATGACGTTTCAACACTAGTCCGCATGGTTTTAAAATTTTTGTTAAGTAACTACACAATAATTTAACTTTCATAATGAATGTCCGTTTCTGTTAATTGAAAACAAGTTTGGACTCCCGGGTAACCCGGGTAATCGGGTAACCGGGATAGGGCCAGGTTCACATTCGTATAAATTACACCGACCTAGCACTTAGTTACCTCTAGGAAGGTAGGAGGGACCCATTTAAACCAATTTATCTTGCCTTGATTTATTAACGGTCCCTTTAATTAAACGGAGTCCAAAATATTGGTGAGGCCTCCCCAAACAAATCATTCCAGAACTTCGTAAGAGTAAAATTTATGCCATTTGGGTTTATATTGTTATGTTGATAAGATTTATAATCGCGTGCATGTTTATGCTTGCAGTCCACGCTAATGAGGAAGTGTGTACGTGATAAATAACGGTTTTAAAAATAAATGTTTGGTTGTATAATTGGGTGGAAAAAGTAGGTCAATGTGTTTGAACTAATTACGCGAGCTTAGAAGGTAGCTTATATATGCATAGGTAACACCTTCGTGATAATAGGTACCTAATAATTATGTAAATTTACAAAATGCTGCTAAGAAGCAAATTCTGAAACACCTACAGGAAAGCTTTTAAGCTAGATAAACGAGGTGCGACAAATTACTGCTCAGTAAATACGCCAGTTAAGCAAATGGTGAGAATTGAGCATAAAAGGTGTCTCAACGAGTAATGATACTTAAGTATTACGGTTCGTGTACCTTCAGCAGTCAGGACCAGCATCCTTGTAGGTTTGTTATTAGGCTCATATTTTTACCATGATGTGGCTATTCACGTATTGCTTGTGCTAACACCAGAAAATATGAAGCTCAAAGTTTTGGCTATCTATTTTGGGTTGTATTTTTTTTGAGGTTATTTTTTTTTTTTTTTTTTGGTTTAGGGCGACCTACGTCCAGCATTCACGTATTGCTCGTGCCAATACCAGAAAATATGAAGCTCAATGTCTTGGCTATTTATTTTCGTTTCTTTTTTTTGTTTTTTTTTTTTTTGGCTCGGGGCGGCCTATGTCCAGCAGTGGACGTCTTTCGGCTGAAATGATGATGATGATTTTTCCTCTTCCCATCTGTATGATATACTAGCTGACCCGGCAAATTTCGTCCCGCCATCGAAATCAGTCAATCCGTTCTCCTGATATCATCAAAAAAGCCGTGCCATACAAAATATATGAGAAAATGAATCATCATAATTTTTTCGTGTTTTCTCATGTTTTAATAGTTATTCTGCTATTCGGGGTGGAGACAAATCCAACAAATCAAAGATCATAAAAATCGGTCCAGCCATTTTTGAGTTATTAATGTTTTAACTAACCCGACTTTGTTTTATTGATTAACTTAGTACTTAATTGATTTTATTTCTGTAAGTAGGTTTGTACAAAACACTTTTACACGTCAATCATATTTTAAAAATTAGATGAGGTCGGCGTTTATAATCTGAGTACTCTGAGAAGAAAGGCCGAAACAAACTCAGAGGTCAAAGTCTCTTTTAAAGTCCAGACATCGGTCAGATCATGTGAAGACGATGTCTACTGGCCGTTTAGCTTAAATAAATAGTAAATTGATAATAAGTTTGTAATGTTTTGATTTGAATTTACTAGTAGGTATTTGCGAAATGTGGATGTACTATTAAGGTAGGTATATCTCTACCCAACCCTTTGCGAAACAAGGCGTGATGTTGTGTTATTTTAACGATAAAAGAGTTTATTTGGGGGAGACCTTTGCTCAGCAGTGGGACTGTGTGACAGTGTGTGTGACGGCTTGTGTGTGTGTGTAAAAAAGAAAAGTTTGTATCATTCACTCTAATCTAAACGTCCATATAATTAAGGTACAACCTAACCCCAATAACACGCACTTCTACATTGTACCTATGTTTTCAGTGTATTTATAGCATAATCAGCCTATAATGTTCCCACTGCTGGGACACAGGCCTCCTCTCCTTGAGAGGGAGTGGGCTGTACTCCACCACGCGGGCCCAGTGCGGGTTGATCGATGTCACATGTGTTCGAATTTTTGGTTCTAAGACATGCCGTTTTCCTTCACCGTTTTGAGAGTAGTGGTGGTGAAATTATGTACAGTATGTACACGAAGTAAAGTGCCTGCTTGGGTTCGAACTCACGTCTAACAACTCGTAAGTCGCGGCCACGAGGCCACCAATGCTGTGTCTATGCTCATAATTAAATAAAGGTTATGTTCACGATCTGACCGAGTGAATGCCGATATCCGGTTCCGATAATGCACCCGAATCCACCCTGTGTTCTCTTTTATTTTCCAATTAACATTAAACGGAGGTTCGAAACCACTTTGATATTAATCAGCTGCATTTAATTCATAATGAATGAATTTCAATTAAGCGTGAAGTTGTTATTGAAATTATACGTTTTAAACACGTATGTTTTACTCACAGACGTAAATAACGGGTGTAAAAAGACACTTTGTACTCCCCGTCATTATAATATTTTTTTTGTACTAGACCATACCTACACTTTCTGGTTACGGAGAAATTGATGGTCCAAGTTCCAACTTTTACGTTTTTTCTATATGAAAACAAGTTTTTAATGTTATAACATGACTTTAAATACCCTCACGACCCATGTACCGTTGCATGCACCCATAAGCACAATGTTTTGCGTGTGTTATATTGCGCACTACCGCAAGCAGCAAATTTTCACACCAAAAATAAAAGTCGTTTCCCGGCTGCTATTTTTGTGCAGTGTAACTTTAGTTTGATGTACACAATGCGTAGTTGACGGTTATGTAATGGGTCTTTTTATACCCTGTCTATAGGAAAATAAATTGTATTTCATTAAATTTTATGAAAAACTCAAAATAATTTATGGATGTTTTTTTTTCGAGGAATACACCCGTGATGTTATCTTGTATGTAATCTTTTGTACGGACAATAATCATCAATGTTTTTTGAAAGAAAATAAATTTTAATCTTGCGTAAGGAGTTTATTCAAACCAACCGGCAACCTAAGAATTCCTGATTTTATCGTTTTGAAAACTTATTTAGTAATAAGTTACTAAATAAGTTTGATACGAGTGATAACTATTATTTATAGTAAATAGTGCGTTATTATACGTGTCTTAATAGTCACACTCACACGTATTGTATACTACTTTATAGCTCGCGTGACCAAAACCGCACTTTAGAGTAAACTAGTCGCGAGCTCGAACTCACTGGTGGTCATGGTCAAAAAGCACGCTGTCTCACCTGGCTTCGTGTCCGACAGAGCTAGTATCAGTGATGAGCAGTTAGACGCTAGTCTACACAAACAATGTCTAGTTCTCACGCACAGAAACACCATTCCGAACTGATAGGCGCGTAAAAAAATTCGAAAAGTGCTTCGGAAAATCGAGTTTTATGAAAAAACCACAGCATAAATCAATTACAAATAAAGTTTATTTAGCTCTTCGATAACTGAGCTTTGTCGGTACGGACTTGGTTTTGAAGAGTTAAAAATAGCAATAAAAACGAATCTTTGTTGGCTCATAACTTTTTAATGGCTTTTTATTTACTATTCTGTTTCCGTACAGACAACATTAATAATAAGACAAAACGATATCATGTTTAACTTTGGATGCACAATGTCAAACAGTGGAGTATTACTCTCCCGAAATTTGTATGGAAAAAATATCGACTAGTGGCACCTTAAGTCACGCTTTTCTGCGTAAAATTGACTTAAGTGCGGCTTTAGGTCACTTAGTGCTAAAAATCAAATTAGAGGCAACATCGTCAGAAATGCTCAAAAAAACTCTTAAAAACATTTTCCAGGCATTTTCCAAGAGGATAGCATCCTTTGTATTATCAAAAAAAGTGTTCAACACAAGAACAAACTAAAAACCTATCTCTATATACTTTTACAAAGTTTACAAGCCCACTATTTTCACCAGAAGCGTCTTCAAGTTCCACTTTGGCACAAAGTATCGATTTGGATAGTCGTTTCTTAGACGCGGGCGAATTCAGCAGAGCGTCAGATATATATTTTTCATCGTAACTACTCTAAAACGAGGTCTCTCTTCCACTTGGTTCCACTTTATAGATATCTCTTTTTCCAATTTGTACGAGTAAGAACTAATTTTGTCCGTCTATACTATCTTTATAGTTTTTACTTGACTACGGCGAAGCAAAGAGGAGGGTTATGATTTTGACCGGTATGCATGTATGTATGTTTATCTGTTCCCTCATAACTTCAAAAGTACTTACAATAATTTGACAAATAGGTATCGTTACAAGCATCTTGATCGTCCACTGGTTATATAGGCTATGTGATGTTATACTAAATTCAATATGGCGCCCTCTAGAGGACATAAAGTAATGAATTTAAAAATAAATATTTTGGGATGGTGCCTTGTTGGGTATCAAATGAAAGGGCTTAATTAGCACATTTCAAAAATATTAATATTACTGAAATGAGCCCCAAAATGTGTGCTAAATGGTTCTCGCCTATTTACTCCTCGAACATTGGACCAGTTTAAAAGATATTTCTTAAACTGAATAAGAAGGATAAACATACTCGTATACTGTGTCCATATGTTTTTCTCTTTTCATTAATAGTTGTCTTTATGCACTAGGCCTCTGTTGACAGCGGTTTATATCGGCATTTTTTGACGGTTCTAGTGCTTATAAAAATAATGTATCATCAAAAAGGAAAACATAGAGACATACAAATAGTTAATATTTATTATTCTGTAAAAAATCATAGCTTTATGGTCATTAACCAGAAAGAAAACAGGCGAGAGCGTTTCTATGGAGAAACGACCACCCGAACGGGGATTAAAGGCACGATGCTAAGTTAATTTTGTTTTGAAAGCTGGGATTTTGCTCTGGAATTTAGGGACCATTTTCTTTTTTACTTAACAATATTAAATGTTACGAGTACTAAGATAATTAGGATCTAGCTAGGGTGTTCATTTTAAAAGTAAAAGGGTTGTTACCAAGGCACATTCTAATAACTGTTATTACAGTGTTTTCTACTGGGACTTTGTTTGGAGCTAAGTATATTTTAGCTACAATGTTAATCTAAAAGTAATCCTATGTTATGTTAATAAAGGCTCGTTCATTTATTCTTATACACGTTTATTTTAATCTACAAACTAATGTTACCATGTACCTAAATCTCACTTTGAAATGCGAACGATACATAATCAGCCTATAATCTGCTGGGACACAGGCCTCCTGCGTCCTACGCGGGCCTAGTGCGGGTTGGTAGATGTGACATGTCCTTGGATTTTTGGTTCTAGGACTTGCCGGTTTCCTTTTTTTTTTTATTTCGGATGGGAAATCATCAAATGACCCCTCCCGCTCTGGGTGGAGCGGAAGGGAGTGTCAGACTCTTACTGACTAAAACCCACCCGTGTTCCTTCCTTAGCCCTTTATGTTCCGGGCCAGCGGTAACCCTTTCGGACAATCCCGCTGACCCGCTTGCCGGTTTCCTCACGATGTTTTCCTTCACCGTTTTGAGAGCAGTGGCGATGAAATAATTTACACAAAGTAATGCGCCGAACCTACGACCTAAAACTCGTAAGTCACGGCCGTTACCACTGGGCCCACACTTTGAACGATATCAAAGGGTAAATCAGAGAACAAAAAAAAAACTGTTTTTTGATTGTCATTTACGCCCCATTTACACAGTAGAAGTTTCTTGCCTGAGGCATAAAATAAAATTGAAACAACAAATGACTTGCATCGTCTAAACACTGTTTAACTGGTGCAACTTGTATTGTTGCTCCAACTTATGGTATGCTACATAACAGTCTGTTAAATTGCACCGTGTAAATCTTTTAAAGGCTTTATTTGTGAGTCTCGAAGTGTTCTTTAGTGATATTCTGTATCACTAACGCATACCAAAAAAATTCTTCCTACTAATATCATCATCATCATCTGCCTAGCCTTTTCCCAACTATGTTGGGGTCGGTCTAACCGGATGCAGCTGAATACCAGTATTTTACATGGGGCGACTGCCTATCTGACCTTCACAACCCAGTTACTGGGTTATACGATACCGCTTGATAAGACTGGTTGTCAGACTTCCGGGATTCTGGCTACCCGTAACGACTGTCAAAGATCCACGAATGACAGCCGGGACCAACCTGTCCGGACCTTCCTACTAATATATATAAACACGAAAGTTTGTGAGGATAGGTGGATGGATGGATGTTTGTTACTCTTTCACACAAAAACTACTAAACGGATTTTGATGAAACTTAACAGTAATATAGCTTGTACATCAGAATAACATATGGGATACTTTTTATCCCGATATTCCCACGGGAACGACACTTATGCGGGTGAAACCGCGGGGTATTGCTAGTAAAACATAATTTTGAAACGTTCCCTGAAAATGCTCAAACCGCCTCAAAACACGGTAAAATTCAGCGAAAAAAGGGCGACCATAGACAAAACCGTGAGCTGTTCCAAAAAAATGATGCTCTATCATGCTCTTTACATCTCGTCGGAAGCTTCACAAAAAGCACAATTAAAAACAAAAAAAAACACCGAAGAATGGCCGTCGCTGTATTCAGTGTTGCCTGCTTTATTAACGAGAGGGATGAGTGGTTTATCTCAATTTTGCTGAAATAGTCCTTGGGGACTTCCGAAATTATTGTTAATATTTTTAAGGATTTAACAGAAATCGCTTTTATTTTGTCAAGTCATCCTACAGCTATATTACAGTAGTTAAATAATAAGAGAATTCAGAATCATTTAAAATGATACAACCTACATAAATACATAATGAGCCTATAATGTTCCCACTGCTGGAACACAGGCCTCCTCCTTTCAAGAGGGAGTGGGCTGTAATCCATCACGCGGGCCCAGTGCGGGTTGATAGATGTCACATGTCTTCGAATTTGTGGTTCTAGGACATGCCGGTTTCCTCATGATGTTTTCCTTCACCGTTTTGAGAGTAGTGGTGATGAAACAATTTACACAAAGTAAAGCGCCTGTCGGGGTTTGAACCTACAACTCGTAAGTCGCGGCTGTTACCACTGGGCCACCACTGCTCTGCTCTGCTCTACCTACATATAACCCGCGCTAAAAGAAACGAATTGAAAATGGCGGCCAAAAAAGTGTTCCTTTCTTTGCCATCATTTTTATGCCAAGGATCATGCCCTTTCACTCGCACAGTATAATGAGCGAGTGAGAAAAAAATATTAGTACCGCCATTTTAAATTCAACTCTTTAGTAGCGCGGGTTAGCCGACGTTCGCACGGGCGTAAAAATAATGGGGCGGGATTTTTAGCGCATTGGATTTTCAACGCACTGCTTAGCGCTGAGAGGTGAAAATCCAACGGTGTGGTTTTTAGACGCGCTGGGATGCGCTATGTTGGATCCTCAATGCTTGGCTCAACACCGAGAGTTGAAAATCCATTGCGCGATATTTTTACTTCGTGCAAACTTTGGCTTATACCATCAGCATTTCAATCGGTTGATATTATTTGACATTGTTTTGTCAGCCTTGAAACAATCGTTACCCGTGGCCGAACCTTGATTCATCAATAATAATAAATTATAATATATTCAGAACATATCAAAACAATTGTCTACCCTAATGATTATGACAACTCACAACAAAGTTATAATAGTTCAAGTTTCAATTGCCTTTATGTACAACAAGTAGGTACTTATGAGTTTACAAGACAATAACTTTAACGTCTCTTGAGAATCTAAACCAATTAGACTGGTAAAGCATTATACATAAGGGTTGTTTCCTTTGTGGGATGTGTAGAGAAACTTGATGAAGTCACAATTATGAAAAAACTAGGAAAATCAAATCTGTAGATATGTTTAACAATGGACCTACTAGTGCCTTCTCTCAAAAGTTTTATTATTCATAAATTAATTTAATAAAATAGTAAGGAAGTCAAAACTGTATCTACATAAAATATTTTTGAATAAAAGTAATTGCCTAGAGGTGTGGATTTTTGTCCATTTGTCTGTTTGTCTGGATGTGTTCTTTCTTTCAAAAACGGCTGGACGGATTTGGATGAAATGTGGCACACAGATAGCTTATAACGTGAATTAATACTGAGGTTACTTTTGATCACGGTAGTACGTTGCCGTGGGATATTTTCCGATATCCACGCAGGCAAAGTCGCGGGCAAAAGCTAGTTCATAAATAAATAGGTAATTTTTTTTTTTGGGATGCATGTAGAAGCCTCCTCGTGTAGCGCAGTTTGTTCCGCCAGTTACTCAACTGAACCGAGCGCTCAGCGCATCCTGGACTTTATTACTATTTATGACTTATTTGACTGGCCAATTCTTCCCTTGCGGTGGTATGGCTAATGCCCGCCTGGTTTGCAACGTTCCCCCCGGAGACCTGCGTCAAGCAGCCTGCTGTCTTTCGTCGATGCGTGGGAGTTCCAGTGCCTTAGGCATCTCTGCGCACGCTCGTTCAATCATAGACCTCGTCAATCGCTTTCCATCAGGCGTGATCGAGGTCAAGAGAGGGCACATTCGCAAAAAAAAAAACTAAAATTGTGACGATGATTAATTAGCCCCCAATATACCCCCCATAAAAACAAAAAAGCAACCCATTATTGTTCTTTGTTAAAAATTCGTTCAAGAAAATTGGCATTACAATATTTCTAGGGGCGAACTTTTTAACGTTTCCAAGTTTTCCGATAAAATTAGATGTTTATAAAAGAAAAGTTTCAAAAAGTGTATTTTTATAGTACTTTAACGGTAACAGTGTTTCGTTGTATATATATAAAGTTCGCAAAGTCAAACCGGAGAGTAATTTGATTAGGTTTTTTATATTGTTTTGAATGTCGTAAGGTTGTAGCAGAGTTAGACCCTTTGTACACGGTAGGGTTACTTTACGGTACAAACCGCGCTGTAGAAAAAAAAATTGGCACTCCGGGAGTGCTGACAGAAGTGAAAACACAAATAGAAACAAACAAAACAAAAATAAAAACAAACAAACACAAATAGAATACTTTGTCATCACTCGCTGTCTTATCGGATATACACCGAGGACAACCGAACAGATCCGAAGCGGGATTTTTTTAATCGTCTTATAAACAAAACACGCGCGGTGTCGCTGTAACAGTGGTGCGAATCCAATCGTTTTTTCCCATCTCAAAAAATTACCAACGCGCCTAAAGAAGTTTTCACTTCAAAACGTATCCATCAACAAGCTTTCATAGTGATCCATACCACACTGACGACCGTGCCTACACACGGGCGAATAATCCGTAGTTTTTCACGGCAAGAAAAACAAGCGTGTAGAAAGGGTCTTAGTATTTATGATAAGACGCAATAACAACGAGTTTCCGCTTTTCATACCAAGTCATAAAAGTAGGAAATTGTTAAAACAATGTGTAAGTAATACCTTCCTGGAAGTAGTACCCAATAAAAGTTCATAATATTGTGAAGATAACAACATTTTGTTAGTAAGTGCAGTATATGCATAATCTTATTTTTTTTTTATTGCTGAATGGGCCTCCTCTTGGAAAGCGATGGATGAGGTCTATGATGGAACGAGCGTGCCCAGAAGATGCCTGTTCACTCTTGCTTTGAAGGCCGACGGGTTAAATGTGGGAGGGGAACTCAGACGCTGGCAGAGAGTTCCACACTTTGCATTTGCGCATAATAAATGTGGAGAAAAAGCGCTGAGTACGATTGGTCAAGATATTGACCAACTATTTTTGTTGCTGACGATCCTTCAGGATCAAAAACAAAAGAAAAAGCGGATCAACCGGAATGAGAAAGTTTATAGTGGATAAGACAGAGATTAAAACAGAAGACGAACAAGCAGGGGATCGAGGAGGGCAGAGTGGAGGGGGGTTCAGGGGATCAGACCGGAATAACTCAAGATATCCAAGAATACCAAGGATACCATAGAGTCCGGTAGTAAAGGCGATGGTGGGATCTCTTGTAAGATCAAACTCGTAAATAGAAGCTATTTCTCTTCCACTTATTTCCTCTTCGCTTCCTCTACAAGAAATATGGGCTACACATACATATAAATATACAACACCCAAGTTTTCTTTACCTATACCAAGCTTAGTCAAACGTTCCGTATTTCGTAGCCCTTTGGCTTACAAACATAGTCGCCTTCCTTTACGCAAAGACAATAGATGTTCGTCAAAGCCTTTACTGTAGTAAAATAAACATAGGTTCAACGTACCACGTACAAAACACCACAATTATAATAATATCCATTCAAAATTATAAGAACACGAGCTTCTACCCGCAACTTCGTCCGCGAAATTTCTTGTTTTAACATAAAAATTATGTTATGACCACAGATGTGACGTCATAGTAGGTAGTCAAAACATGGCACGCTTGGTTTTCATCACAGATATTTTCATACAGTTTGTGATACTTGCGTTATCATCTGTGATTATGGCACTCGGCAATACTGTAGTTTTCCATTGATGAAAGAATATTTGGAATCGGATATGTGGTATGTACGCGGCCTACCCAAATGTCTTTTCTTTGGTATTGTTCGTCGAATCGTTAAGCTCCTCAAGTTCTGAGTTGAGCTGCACGATTTTTGACGAATGCGGGCACTGACTGAACAGGTCCGCTCAACCTGTGTGGTTCTTTCCTCAAAAGACCATTTCAGACACCAATCTACACGGTCTTCACACGATTTGACAAAGATTTTGTCTGGACTTTAAAAGAGACTGTGTCCTCTGAGTTTGTTTCGGCCTTTCTTCTCAGAGTAGCCAGATAGGAAACGCCGAATTCATCTAGTTTAAAAAAATATAATTGACGTGTAAAAGTGTTTGTACAAACCTACTTACAGAAAATAAATCATTTATCATTTAGTTCCGAAGATTACCCCCTACATACAAACTCTAAAGTTTACCTCTTTATGAGTAGCTATAGACGATCCCAGTAAATGTATTTATCCATTTCTCAGTAATCCAGACTCCATAAAAGTAAACAATAATTCACTCTAAGCAACAACTAAGTACTGAGCGATAACACACTCCAAGCCTATTTGTTATAGAGTAAACACCGCTACTAAACTTTGATTATCTCCAAACAACCTTTACACAAATTGGATTAGATAACAAAATTTACATATTCAGGAAAATGGTTTAGGAAACCGAGAGCTAACGATAATAGAGACTTCGGAAGACTTCGGGAAAAATGATGGTCCTAGTAAAATATTTTTCGGTGAAAATAAATTACTTTTGGAAATTTTGCTCGGGGCTTGAAAGGCTGGCTTAGTAACTGATATTAAAGACAATTTATATGGAATGATGTTGTAGGGTGAGTGAATTTTGAAGACTTATAAGGGTCTTGGGTAGGTTCGAAATGGTTACCCATATTTTTGCCACGCCCTGCCACATGGATGGCAGACTTACACAAGGGAATGATTATGGAAAACAGGGACCAGAACCCAAGCGTTTTCCGTGCACGCGTTTCCCGCTCACGCTAAGGACTTGACGTTAGCATGTTGAAAATGGTAGACAAGGCGTATTAAATGAAATATTTAAATAACTTAACCAATTGCCTGTATGAGCTTTATGATAGACTAGCTGCACCCCGCGGTTTCACCCGCATAAGTGTCGATCCCGTGGGAATATCGGGATAAAAAGTAGCCTTTATGTTAATCCAGGGTGTCAGCTACCTCCATACAGAATTTTATCAAAATTGATCCAGCCTTGAAGAAAGCAACAAACATATAAACACACACACTCACAAACTTTTGCTTTTATAATATTAGTGTGAAGTGTGATAGGCTAAGCTAATTTGTTAATTAAGAAAGGAAATTTTAAAAAAAATCGTTTATCCGCCACAGAAACACGTGCATACAAAAATATACGTCAATTCCATAGATATCCGTCCGTATTCGAATAATTAAGAATATAGTAGAATAATTAAGAATAATTATGTAGTATTTGGTAGGAGGACCGACCCAATTTTTTGGGGGGATATCATTTACTAGTACAAAAATTGTTTTATTTCCCATTTTTATTATGAATTTTGTAATTAAAATTTTTCGTTTCTTATCACAATTTTACGTCTTTGGTAGCACGCAAGACCGAAATATTACTTATGTAGGTATCAACGATGAATTTGTTTAGGTACCTATAGTAAGAAACAGACAATTTTTAAACCGATTTAAAAAAAGAAGGAGGTTCTCAATATGGATGTTTTTTTTTAAATAAATGTTCGGGCATAACTCCGATATGTATAAAGACGGATTTCCAAAATTATTTTTTTATTGGATAATGTAAACCTCAGGGGTTGTCCCATATACATTTTATTAACTTTGCTTGGGTAGTTTTTGGGTTAGCTTCAATAATACGATTTTTTTCCACTTAGTTTATATTGATGATGTTTTAATAACTTCCTGTCACTGATATTTAAATATCAAGTAATGTTATATGAATTCGTGTGGGGCAGGTACAACTAAAAGTGAAAAATACCACTTTTTTTACAAAAAAAAAAACAACTGATTTCCAAAAAAAAACACTACATTGTGAAAAATAATATAATTTCGGAAGTCGGTGTCAAAAAACTGAAATGCTGAACCAACGACACCAACTTCAGAAATTAAAGTTATTTTTCACTTTGTAATTTTTTTTTGGAAGTCGGTTGTTAATTTTTGTAAAAAAAAGTTTTATTGTATAAGTGTGTAATAGTTTCTAGAATCATTTAAAAAGCGGAAATGCAAGCTACAAAGCAAAAATGCACAATATTGAGAATTCACTTATAAACCGGTGAAAACCGACGACCTAAAGTTTATTCTGAGTTGTGAAAAGTGTTTGCCTTTCCAGAACAAGTTTTCTTTACTTTTGAGCAATAAAAAGATTGCTCATCATATGCCATAGCCTTTTCCCAAGTCAAGGTCAGTTTCCAGTCAAATTGGGCGCAGCTGAATACCATTATTTTTCATGGAGCGACTGTCTATCTGACCTCCATAACCCAGTTACTGGGTAATACGATACCCTTTAGTAAGACTAGTTAAACTGTCGGACTTTCGGGCTTCTGACTACCCGTAACGAAAGTTAAAGATTTATAAATGACAGCCGGGGTCTTGGTAGGTAATGGATGGTCACCCATCCATGGCATTCACGAACCTACGAAATATCTTCGATCGATCCGTGCGGCAGTTTTTATTTAGCAACGAGCCAAAAACAACGGAAAGTCAAAACGAAAATAAAATATGCACACACTGCCAGTAGCAACGGGTCAATTTTTTACGAGGTAACCCGGAGTAGGATCTTTAATATGATTATATTATTTGTCTTTATAATACTGACTGTGCCATTTTTGAAAGGGAAGCCGGCAGGAATCGAGTTGTATAGAACCTTCGCCACTGCACTCTGCATTACTACAGTCGAATACCTTTCTACGATTAGGGTAACGGGCCCGAATGTCTGTCAGATAACGTATCGTCGCAGGTTCGCCCACAAAATTCCCAGTTTTGAGCATCAAAACATTCAACATCCGCTCGGTAATGGATTTCGTTTTGTACCTATCTTTTCCTTGCACGATTCTGGGATTGAGGGTAGGAGGGAATTTCAGTTTCATATTTTTCAATATTAAGTTACCAATGAGAGACTTGCTAGGTGTTAGGACCTTTTTAGAAGGATTGAAATCCTACTAATATTATAAATGTTAAAGTTTGAATGATGTTTGTTATTTGTTATTCAATCAGGCTAAAACAGCTAAAGGGATTTAGGCACACAGGTAGTTTATAACCTGGACTAACACAAAGGATTCTTTTCATCCCGGTAAACCAATATTCACGTGGGCAAAGCCGCGGGCTAGTGTTGTCGTATTTCGAAAATAAAATTGTAAGTGTGTTAAAAAATGTAGGTACCTACCTATTAAACTATGTTATTTGGTAATATACTAATTGTTTTAAGTATAAGTGAATGTTATTTATAGCGATCCTTAGGCGGTAATATGTTAAATACAAAACTGTTAAAATACATACACTCTCTATAATATTTTCCTTACAAAATAGTACGGCAATGATCTTAGAAAACGTCATCTGAACCACTTAAAGCGCTAAGCTACAATACACGTGGATATCGCGATCGGCATCGGCACGGCTGAGGATTTTTATGCGACGAATAAAAATGTAACTTAATTGTATGAGAAAAAAATTTAAATTTCAATGACACGGTATGTCGGATACCCTATCTTTATTTTTGCACCTACGATGATTATTATCATTGAAATTTCAATTTTATCGTCATAGAATTGTTACATTTTTATTCGTTGCATAAAAATCCTCAGCCGTGCCAATGCCGATAGTGGGCGCCGCCGCCGGGCCTAAAGCTCCTACAAACAGGCGCGACGCGAATCGTGCGCGATACAAAGGCACCGCTCGTTGCGCGACTTGCGGTGCCTTTGTGTCGCGCGCGAAATTATCGCGTGTCGCGCCTGTTTGTAGGAGCCTTAACTCGAACGAACACAATATTCACTCAAAATAACGTCCTCCTATGATTGTCATTTATAGCAGTCAATAGACAAGGTTACGTTGAATACAAGCCGTTCAGTTGTTTTACATAACGGAACTATTTTCTAAAACAGCGGATTCGACAATCCATCTGCGACATAGACACAGTATATCTAATATTTTCTAGCCAAATGTGTTTTTAACGATCCCAATACTATTTACCTATTTATATCTAGGAACGATCTACAAAAACATGTCATCCCGTATCACTGAAAGCTCTAAACGACAATACACGAAACGTGCCAACCCGCATCCATATTCTGATGGAATAAACATTACTCGAACGCACACAATATTCACTCATATATTTCTCACTGTCAGACGAGGTCGGACAGGAGTGGAAATTCAATTTATTTTCGGTTTGCACCGCGATTTCCCATGCGGATTTGATTTTGTTTTAGAAGGACCAAATCGAATTGAAAATAAACGTATGGGCAACTTTTTTGTGTGACCAGAAGTTTTTTAATTTGTAACTTTGTAGTCCTTCGTGGTTAGGATTTATGATGTAACAGACGAATCTGAAATATTGGAAACTTTGTACTTACCTACAAAAAAATCATATTTTCTTTTTTTTTCAATGGTTTATTTTTGATTTTGTTTTGGTTTTGTTTTTTAAAAAAAACGTTGCCCCACACTAGGAATTTCTCCTGTATTGTGGGTGCGTTTACAAACATTTAATCTCACATACACAAACAGCCAGACCCGGAATAACTACTTGTAGGTCATACAAATATTTGTTCCGTGCGGGAATCGAACCACTGCGCCAACCGTGCCGTCAATTCAGTCAGTTTTATTAATCAAGATAATATTTATAATAAACTAACAGATTTAAAATAATATTAATAATACGAGTATGTATGTATATGAAAAAACAAGGAAAAGAATTATAGCGCATCAAAAAATTCGTCTGCATCGCTGTCAACAGACACAGTGCCTAAAAGGCTAGTGATGGCTTCCATGGGACACTTGTCCCATCATGGGACTGGGTCAAAGGGACTAGTAGGACGGACCGGGCAGCATTGCCACGTTGTATGGCGATGTTGATTCTTTTGCCAAAAAAATAGGCCAACCAACCACTTGGCGATATCTCGAAAAACCAAGTGGGCGCTCGGACCCCATAGTCCCCATATTTCAACCCCAAACGGCTATTTAATTTAATTTTCTTTAAGACATATTTAATCAAAAGCTGGTTAGAATTTGTAGGTACATCCTTGAGCTCAATTTATCCACGACGATATAACATTCCTATATGATAGAGTGCTACTGATATTAAAAATTCTTTCGGAAATCTGAATTTACATCAGATTCGAACGTTTTCTATAAAGTTTATCGCTGTCCTTTTCAACTATTTGCATTATTATATTGATCGTATGCAATATTTTCAAGTAATGAGTAAGATAATTTTGACATAATATAGAAGCTGTCTTTAAATAATAGTAATACCTAATATGTTTGATTATTTATCGTATTCAACAAAAAATATTCTTATCAACAACTTGATCATGTGGACGGTAATGAAGACTTTAGAAATTGTGGATCACATAATCAGCTTCCAATTTTCCCACTGCTGAAACTCAGTTCTTTTCTATGGTCGTGTAAGAGAGAGAGAAATCATTGGTCCCAGATAATTAATTAATGTCAGTATTCAAAAAGCTTTCTTTATGTTACTTACATAATAATATACTTAGGTACTCAAAATTATTATTTTGCCCTTTTACAGTACACCTGTCTTCACGAGAACCTGTTCCACTATCTTTGTGAGGAGAACAGCGGAGCAGTTACGTTACCCGCTGCGAGAGGCGACGACGCTTGGAAGGTGTACTTCAATGATATACCCGAAGAGATCGTCGATGAGTTCGCCATGAGATACGGGATTGAAGCCATCTATCAGGCTATGACGTAAGTACCGTCTGTAAAGGTCACATGTTAATGGATGCGAGAAGCAAAGGACAGGTCGATATGACGACCATATGCAATTGTACAGCAATGTAAGTCTTTCGGCTGAAATGATGATCATTTAATATAAGGACCCTGACCTGACACCAAAACAAACGAAGCACAATGAAACAAACACGCACACTCACCCCCACCACTCACGCAACACATACACACGTACCATCCCATACCTGAAATCACCTCTCTAATCTCCACTCTGGAATTCGTACTCCGCCCCAAGATACAGACTAACTGTCTAGTTTGGGGCTCACTAGTTAATACTATATTGTAACCTAGCTGTAGGTAATATTTTAAGCTACTCATGTCGTCTTAACTTGCTGTTAACCAGTGAATCTGCTTAATACATTACCTGGACAATAAATATTTTCTATTTCAGCCGAAAGTCATTCACTGCTGCACAGTTTAATTTTAAGATTAAGATTACACAATTTCTCAGTAGTAGCCCGGAGTCTGGATCTTTTTTTAGCTTTTGAGTCGGCGTTATCATGCTTATAAGGAGGCTCCAATCATAAACTAATGTAAACTAGTTGGTACAGAAATAAACATTTTGTATTTTGTTTGTATTTGTATCTGTGCCCGGTTTATGGCAGTAGGCTTGCCCCCTATTACATGGGACTTAAACATACGAAATGTAGGTGTGTCATAAGAACACCTTTGGGCTTGCCCAACCCTTCGGGAATTTCAGGCGTGATGATAGGTTATTACATTTTAAGGTTTTGTATTTTCAGCTATTTTTATTACAAAAGAAGTAATAAATCATGAGAAACTATTAGGCTTTGGTTAGGCGTCATCAGTGATTTGTGTTAGAATGAATTATACGATTACAAGGTTAAAAAAGTCGAGCTTGCAGCGACAATTTTTTTTTTTGTTGGATTTTTTTTTTTCAATATAAAAATGGGACGTAACCTAATATTAAACTAGGCTATTTTGGAAGGTTAAAACAATAACTTCACTGATATTGTGGTATATGTTCTCTACTTCAGGCACTTTCACTGCCTCTCTACAAAGTACCTGTGCGCCGGAGTTCCAGCTGTCATGTCCACGTTGCTAGCCAACATCAATGCTTACTACGCACACACAACCGCCTCGTCAGCAGTCTCGGCCTCTGACCGATTTGCAGCTTCTAACTTTGGAGTAAGTTTAATTTTCTTATACCTTTTTTTTGTAATATTAATTATAGTAACGATGTACCAACTAAATACATATAAGTACAGCATTAACCCCTATTACTCCCCTATTTATTTATTTGTGAACATTA
The DNA here is from genome assembly GCA_948474745.1 of Oligia latruncula. NCBI lineage: Eukaryota > Metazoa > Arthropoda > Insecta > Lepidoptera > Noctuidae > Oligia > Oligia latruncula. The sequence continues at coordinate 12,493,231 of OX419699.1, forward strand.
ACATTTTTTGTGCGAAAACTTTAAATAAATAAATAACCCACAATCTTTGTCGTAATTATAGATCTCGCATGTATCTAAATAAATGAAAGCCACTATTAATAAATGTATAAACATTATACGAATGAAAAAGATAAAATGTATAAACCATGTGGATACAAAAATTTTACAATAAATGAAAATACTGGCAATGTTATTGCAAAGGAGTATTTTGAAACTATGAAATATATATTTTCATTGAATTTGAAAATATGTTTTTCAAACTAACTGAATAGTAGTGATTTGCTGACTATAGGTTTCGCCAATCAACCAACTGGCTATAGTGATTAAATTATTGTATATATTTGGTTAAATTTTTATATGCAGAGAAGAACCTCATTAAATACGTAATGTTTAATCGCTCCGCCCCGGCGCGGGCCGATAGCTGCCCATTACAATAGAAAATCAATTGTGTCTCATTAGCGGTGATTAAGCGATTAAATTACTGTAGTATCGTCGTCTCTACATTGTATATAATTTAAAAGTACAGTAAATTTAATAAAAATTCTGTTAAATCTATGAAAAACAAAAGAGTGAAAAGAAATGCAACAGTTCATGAAACACAAAATAAAATGTACCTACCTTTTTCCACAGAAAGAGAAATTCGTCAAACTGCTGGATCAGTTACATAACTCGTTGAGGATCGATCTGTCGATGTACCGGAACAACTTCCCAGCATCCAGTGCAGAGAAGCTCATGGACCTTAAGTCTACTGTTGACCTGCTTACCAGTATTACGTTCTTTAGGATGAAGGTATACTATTAACTTTGGAATATTTTCTCGATTTTCACCAATATCCTCATTTTTATTGGGCCACGTATGCCGTTCCTGTTCCTAACAAGACTAAACGGTACCTAGGTAATGCAAAAATATTCATCAATGATTAATTAAAAAATATGTTTGAATACTGTACTTATCCACAACTTCATTACACACTCGCACACAAACAATCACAAACACGCAAATTTCAAGTGTGTATGTGTCATCAAGTTTTTCACAATTTATTTTTTATTTTTTTTAAATATGTATATATACTTAATATATACATATTTTGGAAATAATCAGGGATATTTTTTTGCTTTTACTACCGTTTACCATTGATTAATTATTTTGCATAACCTATTAATTTAATAGAAGCACAATATATTCTTTTCATAATTTGTATTTTCATCATTGTTGATTGATTTGATTTTCAACAACATAAAAGATATCAACTCATAAACATAATAATAAACTGATAAAGTTGTCAGTGTCACACATTTTACCCCAAGCGGGCTTTCTGATGTTCAAATACGTTTTGTTTGTCTAGGTTCAAGAGCTAAGCAGTCCGCCCCGCGCCAGCACCGTGGTCAAAGACTGCGTGAAGGCATGCCTTAGATCAACATATCAGTTTCTATTCGAGAATTGTTACGAGCTGTACAACAGAGAGTTCCAGGTAATATTAATTCACATTTTTAACCGACGAAAAAACGGAGGAGGTTCTCAAGTCGACGCGTATATATTTTTTTTATATGTTTGACCACGCATAACTTTTTGTTCATCATAAAAGTCAAAAGGCATTAACTGCTGGACATGGGACTCCAGGGTCTCCAGGCGTCACCACAGCGACCGATCTTGTGCTGGCTGCACACGGACCAGAGAAGTAAAGAAAGTTCGCGGCAAGAACTTTAATATAGGGCGTCGGTTCGCCTTGTGGCATACCCACGCTACGGTATATAGACGCTAGCCACGAACAGATTTGATTCAAGAGACAGGACGCTCCTTTTTAACACACTTATTTACCAATAGCCAAACTATAAACAGACTTCTAATTGGCTGCAGTAAAATTACACTTCTTAGTAACTCATTTCGGACTGAGTTTAGAGATATGCATGTCAAATAAGTTTCGTTTGTTACACTATTCTGTACTAGAAACACAAGATTTGGTTGATGGCCGCGAAAAAACAAAAAAACGCCAATTTCAGTAATTTACGTAACACATAAGCTGCCATTTATAGCCTTCTCTCAGTACGGACTAAAAATGACAGGTTCTGCAAGAAATATCCTCAAATCAAAATTCTATATTTCAGGTGGATCCAAATGAAGCCAAGCGGGATCCATCAGACCATGGGCCACAGTTGGATTCAGTGGACTTCTGGCACAAGCTGATCGCTCTTATCGTATCTGTGATAGAAGAGGACAGGAACAGCTATGCTCCTGTACTCAACCAGTTTCCTCAGGAGTTGAACATTGGACAGGTATGGATTTGACTATAATTATATTTGTTTATGTAATTGCTCATCCGCCTTCATGACCATTTCTTCACTTTTCTTTTAAGTGTAATATAGGTTTCTACAGTCTACTACTGTAATGTTATTTTCTACAAATCTTGTTCCAAGAAAGTAGAATCATTGATTAAAAAATCTTACCAAGATGTATCGTATTACCCAGTAACTGGGTTGTGGAGGTCAGATAGGCAGTCGCTCCATGTATAATACTGGTACCTATTCAGCTGCATCCGGTTAGATTGGAAGCCGACCCCAACACAGTTGGGAAAAGGCTAGGCAGATGATGATGAACGTAGAATCATTGATTAGAGACTCACTAAGCTTCACGACTTCTAGTCGTTACTTTAGATTCTAACTTACAAGAGTTGCAATCTTAATAGAGAGGCGAGTGAGTTAGAGTGAGTGAGTAATTTGACTCAAATAAAACCGTGAATAGAAAATGACGTATAATTAAAAAAAAAGGTTCGGTTTAGTTTTAATTTGAACAAAGTCATTGAGACAAGTTTACAACTTAATGAATAATGTAATGTTATTTGCAGTTATCAGCGGCGACAATGTGGTCCCTATTCGCAGTCGACATGAAGTATGCCTTGGAGGAGCACGAACAGCATCGCCTGTGCAAGTCTTCGGCTTACATGAACCTACACTTCAAGGTAAAGCCAATATTTAATTTAGTCTATTTTTATGATGAATAGTAGTCGAGGTCTTCATGAAGAGCTTGTGTAGAAGTACTGCCCCATACGTTCTAATTTTGCTATCAAGCAGAAATGTTGTGTTCCACTTTGAAGCCATGTAGGGAGTCGGTGCAATTACAGGTACATGAAACAGTTTTATCACTGAGAGTGCGACTTGACGATGATGCCTCTGTAAATTTCCATTGCCGTGACAACCTGAAAGTTTACCATACAAAAACCAAAAATAATAGGCTATTTGACTGGTTTCTGATAAACATCTCAGATTATTTAATGGTGTCTAACGAGCCCACAAAAACCTATTACTTCAAATTGCATAATGTATTTCTTTTAGAAAATAGTAAATAAAAATGTACTGTTTAAATATTCCGCCAAGACGCTATCTTTAACAATATGGCGTCGTGACGTCACAATACACGTAAACAAACGTTGAAACGGTCGAAATACTAGACAAAAGTCATCTGTTCTGTCAACGATAGACAGAAATTGACTATATCATGACGTCATCATAAGTTCAGCCAATCCAGACCGTTTTCGATTACGTGGCGCAAGATTTAAAAAGATGAAGTTTTTTCGAGATTTTTTTAATAAATAATACATTGTTTTGTAGTAAAATTAATGCAAATCGATTTTAAAAGCGAAAATCTATACGAGTGTCAATAATTATGACCTTATTTTTTACATTGTCAAATAGCCTATTGTAACGTCCGTCATAGGAACGATATTCACGATGATGAATTATGTGTTACTAATACCTTGGAGCAACTTTCTACAGGTGAAATGGCTCCACACAAACTATGTGAAAGACGTGCCACCATACTGCGGGGCTGTTCCGGAGTACCCAGCCTGGTTCGAACCCTTCGTGATGCAGTGGCTCAACGAGAATGATGACGTGTCGCTAGAATATCTAAATGGAGCGTTCAACAGGGATAAGAAAGATGGGGTGAGTAGGATTAATTAATTTCATGATAATAAGATCGAATCGAATAAATTTACAATATAACAAGCACTGCTATCAAATAATGAAAGTTTGACCCATTAACAATAATTGCAAATAATGCAACTGATGGAGCTACTGAAAATTACTGAAACTTTCAGTAACGCCATCAGGATGGAATTTGGTGTGGACAAATGTGCGGTCATGCATGTAAAACGAGGGGAGATTGTGGAATCCGTGGGAACCCAACTCTCGGATTCCACAAACCTTAGAGCCCTCTCCGCATCCGAAACCTATAAGTATTTGGGTATGTCGGAAGCGTTAGGGATCAATGTTACTGACATGAAGCAATCGTTGAAGGAGCGCTTCTTTGGTCGCTTGAAAAAAGTACTTAATAGTCTTCTTTCAGGCGGAAACAAGGTGCGCGCCTTCAACGGTTGGGTCATGCCGATTTTGATGTACTCTTTCGGCATACTCAAATGGACTCAGACCGAACTCGACGCCCTGGATAGGAGGGTCCGTACGCTGCTGACTGCAAATCGAATGCATCACCCACGGTCATCGGTAATGAGGCTGTATATCCCGCGAAAGTGTGGAGGTCGAGGGTTTTTAAACGCTAAGACCCTCCACAATCGCGAGATATGCAGTCTCAGGGAATATTTCCTAGAAACCGACGTGGGGATGCATCGAGATGTAGTCGCCGTGGACAAGGGCCTCACCCCGCTCTCCTTAGCTAAAGAGAACTGGCGCAAGCCAGTAGTGCTTGACACCAATGATCGCATGGAGGTATGGCAGAGTAAGGAGCTTCACGGACGCTTTTTCCGGGCCCTACATGGACCCGATGTAGATCTACTAGCGTCCGTAGCCTGGCTGCGTTTCGGTGATCTTTTTGGAGAAACCGAAGGTTTTGTCTGTGCAATTATGGACGAAGTTATGATGACGAACAATTACCGGAGATTTATTGTGAAAGACGGCACGGTTGACATCTGTCGGGCATGCCACCGGCCGGGAGAATCAATCAGGCATATTATCTCCGGGTGTTCTCGTCTAGCTAACGGAGAGTACTTGCATAGACACAACCTTGTAGCCAGGATAATCCATCAGCAACTTGCTCTGAAATACAGCCTTGTGGAATCGGAGGTGCCGTACTACAGGTATGTGCCCGACCCAGTTCTCGAAAATGGTAATATCACATTATATTGGGATCGATCCATCATCACTGACAGGACTATTGTTGCCAATAAGCCTGATATAGTGGTGGTGGATCGATCAGAGCGGCGCGCAATGATTGTTGACATAACCGTCCCGCATGATGAGAACCTCGTGAAAGCCGAGAAAGATAAACAGATCAAGTATCTTGACTTGGCTCGCGAGGTTGTCGACATGTGGGATGTGGACTCAGCAATCATTGTGCCGATAGTCGTGACAGCCAATGGTTTAATAGCCAAGAGCCTCGACCAACACCTAAGGAGGCTCTCGTTGGGCAGCTGGATCAAGGGCTTGATTCAGAAAGCGGTACTTCTGGACACGGCCCGCATTGTTAGGAGGTTCCTCTCTCTGGAGCCCTGACTGCCGGTAGCTTGGACCCTGTTCCCGATACCGGTGGGCTACTATTTTTTATATTTTTAAATGTTTTTATATTTTTTATATTCTAATATTTAAAAATATAATTTATATGTGTTATTTAATGAAATAAAGGAGATAATTGCAAATAATATGTAATATTAAAGAAATACAGTAATGATCATGAAAGCATAAAACACTCACAATTTCATTTAAAAAAAAACAACCTCTGATTCTTATTCTATTTTGTTTGCTGGCGGCATTGATTTATGCCAGCAAACAAAATAGAATAAGAATCAGAAATCTTTTATTTGTGTTCAATGACAGTAGAACCATAACTAAGATAATAAATTATTTGGGTAACGTATGACAAAAGTTAAATGTACCACTTTCAACTTACCTACTATCTACTTTCTACAAAATATCCTCAAACTACGTCAAAGTGTAACTCATCATCCGATTACTCCATAATTTCCAGTTCCAAAAGTCGAGCGAGCACGCCCTCTTCAGTAACTCAGTGGTGGACGTGTTCACCCAACTAACGCAATGCTTCGACGTGGTCTCCAAACTGGAGTGTCCTGACCCTGAGATCTGGAAGAGGTACATGAAGAGGTTCGCGAAGACCATCGTGAAGGTCCTCATAGCTTACGCTGACATCGTGAAGAAGGAATTCCCTGAACATTTGAAGGAGGAACGAGTGGTATGTTAATAATTTATACTTACATATTTTACTTAATAAATCGAAAACGTGTATATTTGATTGATTATGATTTGTAAAAAGTCTTGTACATAATTAAACTTTTGAAGGTAAATCCGACAAAAAATTACTTTGTTCTGGAAAAAAAACAACGTCTTAACTACCTCTTAAAATAACTAATTATAATAGTGAGTGTCTGTCTATAGAAAAAAAAAAAATAAGCCTTAAGACTAAGGTGGTGCAACCATGGTCGCGCTGTCAAAAATGTATAGTTGGTTAAGCAACCAAGCGGACACCAGATGAGGTACCCTTCATACAGCTGTATACATTTCGTATAGCGCGACTGGTTGTTCCGCCATTAGTGTCCTAGTGAGATACGACCCTAACACTTCGTGGAAAGTGTTAATAAATGGTCATATCAAATAATACGATTTATTCCGGTCTGATCCCCTGAACCCCCCTCCACCCCCCCCTCCTCGATTCCCTGCAAGTTCGTCTTCTATTTTAATCTCTGCCTTAACCACATTATCTAGGTTTACTCTTTTAAGGTTTATTCTCTTCTCTCTAGGTTTATTCTTTTAAAAGTTTAAATAAATAAAAAATAAACTGTCTGTAAAAACAGACAGTTTATTTTTTTATTTATTTAAACTTTTCGCACAAAAAGGTACAAAGGCGGACTTAATGCCTTAGGCATTCTCTACCAGTCAACCAAGGGTGGTGAAGAGATTAAACCTGTTTAACCCTAACCTTTGTTACTCCAGGCGTGTATCTTGATGAACAACATTCAACAACTGCGGGTCCAGTTGGAGAAGATGTTCGAGTCGATGGGAGGCACCAAGCTAGAGCGTGATGCTGCTGATATTCTGAAAGATCTACAGAACAGGCTAAACGGGACGTTGGATGATCTGGCATCCATGTTTGCTATTAGGTAAGTGGATAGTACTTCATTTGTTTTAATGTAAACCTGCGGACAATTGCGTAACACATTATCAATCGGAATCGGTTTCATTTTGACAGTTCAACAACATTCATTGCGTTATTTACGTGTTGAGCAGACAAATTTTTCGAACTTTTGAAGCAATGGATGTGCAATTTGTTTCAAAAATTATTCATATTCCGATTGACAGTGTGATTAGTGTGTTACGCAATTATGGTGCTGTTTATAGGATGACGGCTAAAGTGAATTGTGTTTCATCCAAGTATTGATTCTCAAGCGCTTCTTTCATTATATTACAGTGTAACTTAATTTAAAATATCACATTAATTTTGATATTAGGTAATATAACATGATATGGCTAGAAAAGGGATGACTACTTAGATGACGAATAGAGTCCGCGCGGAACTAGTTGGCCGCACCTTGGGTGGGTTGCCTATTCGCAACGCACGTACAGAGTAATGACAAAGCGCCCCTTTCACTCCGTCCCACCGTTCACATACCTAAGGCGCGGCCAACTAGTTCCGCGCGGACTAATAAATAAATATAAATATAATAATAAATAATATTAAAAATAATATAATATAATAATAATTAAGAATAAAGGAATATTAAAGAAATAACATAGTGCACCGACTCTACAAATAAATTGGGATGGGGACAGGCGAATGACAATGATTGATGGCGTTGAATGGTTATGTATGTAGATTTCTTAAAAAATACTTCAATTATTAACCATAACCTTTCTGTTATCAGTTTGGAGACGCGAATCACGGCAAGTGTGAAAGAATTGGGAGAGTTGTTACAAAAGGTGGGCGGTGGCGGCGCGCCCGGGCAGCAGCAGCCCCCCGTGCACCACGAGGCGGACGAGGTGCTGCGGCCGCTCATGGATATATTGGTAAGGACAACGTAAAAACATAAGTGACTTGGTATAGAAAACAAAACAAAAATACCAGGGGGCCTAAAATGCATCCCTGTGGTAGCCCAGTAAAAGTTTCAGTGGTAGCTATATTAATTTCCTAAAATATTTTTGCAAATTTTTAAAAGAGAGTTATGTTCATTAAGCGTACACATTAGATATAGAAGTATACGGTGATTATTAGCTAAATTCATAATATGACAAGATTTTTTTTGAATTCGTCTTGTGTCAATATTGTTATTCATATTTTTTTTCTGTGCAGGATGGCTCTCTCACAATGTACGCAGAATCCTGTGAAAAGACTGTACTTAAACGACTACTAAAGGAATTGTGGAAGATTGTGATGAAGATATTAGAAAAGACTGTAGTGCTTCCGCCTATGACTGATAAAACGGTAAAACTTATTTAATACAATACAATAATTCTTTATAACTTATATTGTGAAAGTGTACACCAAGCGTAAAACACCATTGTATGAGGCTATCAAAAAAGGGGTGAATGCTGTTTTAACAGTGATTCAAACTTACTGTTCTGATAAACCTAATAATAATAATTTTGTCCACGTAATAGGAATGAAAACACGATTTAGCAGAGCCCATTTGTTTCAAGCAGAGTTAGGAAGAAAACTTAATAAATGAAAGCAGTTTCGTAGTTTAACTTGTGAAAATACTTTATCAAGTTTTTCTTTCTTTGTTCAGATGATGTTGAAGAATTTGACAAACAACGCCAAGAACTTGGCAGCGAACGCGAAAATCGAGGATATGACGCAGCTTTTCAAGAGCACAGTGGGCAAGCAGGATGTCAAGCATGCGCTCTCCGGCGTCATGGATATTTCGAAAGAGGTGAGTTGCAAGATGATACAACTTACTATTTTTCATCTTGATGATAACAGCTATTTTACCCTGAGTTCTCATACTAGAATTTAACTTAAATAAGTTTTTTTGTCGTACAATTCACCTTGAGTGGCAAGTCGCATGAGACCGTTTTAGAATAAATTCAATCTTTATTCTGCTGACTATTAAACATGAAATAAGGAATGATTAATATCACTTCACTTCGAGTGTACTACTACACGCCGACAGACTGAACACCGACAAGACTTTACTTCGACGGGACTCTTCGCCGACAGGACACTTTGCCGACAGGACTCTTCGCCGCCAGTCTGTCGGCGTAGTAACTGTCGGCGTTTAGTCGTACACTCCTTCACTTCATGGTTAGTGAATCGTTTCATAAAACCAGAAAAAACTGAAGCTGCGATCAACGTGGTCACCTACCGGGCAAAAGTAATCTAGACGAATGTTGTATCATCAATTCGAAAAGAAAATCCGTTTATAAAATTCATTAGAATTTTAGTATTAACTAGACCTACAGGAAAAGTGGTTTCCTGATTCAAAAATCGTGCATACCAGGTTTTCTTTTTAATATTGGCGTACGATAAGCTTCCAAACTCTAATACCAATTTCTTTGACCCACAGCATCTGTCAGCCGAGAAGAGTTTGACTCCAAAGCAGTGTGGAGTCCTAGACGCGGCTTTGGACACCATCAAGCTGTACTTCCACGCAGGAGGCAACGGGCTCAAGAAGGCCTTCCTAGAAAAGAGTCCAGAATTGCAGTCCTTGAGATACGCTCTAAGTCTGTACACTCAGACTACTGACACGCTCATCAGGACGTTTGTTAGCTGTCAGCAGAACCAGGGTAAAATGAATTAAATTGAAGCACACGTCCAAAATAATTGAAAACCGTCTCTTGAACATTTTGGCTTTCATGCGTCTTAAAAACGTTCCTAAGACCTGTAGTCCTAGGTTCCTGCTGACGTTAGTTCAAAAGTTTCCGTAAAATACGTATATGGACGGTCAACTCTTTCAGATGCTGCAGTCGTGGAAGAAGGCAGCGTGGGTGAGGTGTCCTTACAAGTGGATCTGTTCACGCATCCCAATACAGGCGAACACAAAATCACCGTGAAAGGTAAAAAGTTACTTTTGTTAATTAATACAAAATGGACCGAACGAGGCAGTCCAAGCCTTTTAAATATATTTTTTTAATTCAGTGTAGCCGTTATCATCAATTTATCAGTGATTATTTACGGTTGACGTATCTCGAACTGACGATGTTGACTGGTAAATTCACGTAACGGTTGAAAACACACTTTTAACTAACACCTCTAAAAACCTTACAGTGGTCGCAGCGAATGACCTGAAGTGGGTGATAGCAAGCGGCATGTTCCGTCCGTTCATCGAGGTCAACCTCATCGGGCCTCACCTCGCGGAGAAGAAGAGGAAGTTCGCCACCAAGTCCAAGAGCAACAACTGGAGCCCCAAGTTCAATGAGACTTTCCACTTGTGAGTACATTTTTAGATCCTTTAATTACTTTATAAACTCCAATTTGTAAGGAGGCACTGTTTACTCATATTTTTAAATATATTACCTTTTTTTTAACAGTTTGTCAAGCAAATTACCATTACTACTGGCACCTAAGGAAGAAAAAAGCTAAGAACTTTTCGGTCAAAAATTTCAAATATTTTTTGAACCAAATAGCAACACTGTCCCCCAACCCTGATATAATATTGAAACATCACAACAATCGATAAAGGGTCTGCATATATAAAAAAATACTGCAGTGCTTGTCCTAAAATGTAAGGACCGAAAGAAGGTACATACACCAAGACCAGGTACCATACATTTTCACAAACATCACTCCGGGAGGACCTCTTTATCTTTTTAAACAGACAGTAGAGAATATTGCAGTCTATTCAAATATTTACTCGTTGTTTCCAGCATGGTGAGCAACTCGGAGCAGCTGGATCTGTTCGAGCTGCACGTGTGTGTGCGCGACTACTGCTTCGCGCGAGAGGACAGACTCGTCGGCGTCGCTATCATGCGCATGACCGAAATTGTTGAACAGGTAAACATCTTTTCGATTACAGTTCATCTTCTATAACAAGGGCTGAAACCCTCCAATGTTTAGGCCCTCTGATGACAAATAAGGTATAAAAGCTATTCATTTTTAAGTACGCAGGTGTTCAGAGTTTTTTAAAAAGGTATTAGTCGAAGGCAGTATTATTTATTCAAATTTTTTAACCTACTATTAACACACAATATAAATTGCAGGGTGCCATCGCGTGCTGGTTGCCTTTAGGCACCCGAATCAAGATGGATGAGACAGGCTGGACGATACTAAGAATACTGTCCCAGAGGCACAACGATGAAGTGGCCCGGGAGTTCGTCAAGCTCAAGTCCGAGATGAGGACCGAGACACCCGCCGGGGCACAGGGCCCAGCGTGAAACATTTAAACAAACCCCACGTGCCACAGCATTCTACACAACCTACCAACTCCAAGACTGCGACTGGACTGACAGATCCGGTTGTGATGTCCCTTAGTATTTCAAATCAGTTTTATGTGCGCAAGCGAGGCAGAACCATGTTCTGCACGATGCGTGCGAAAGAGACGAAGCCACTGCAACGGAGTAAGGAAGTGACATTCGGCGCTCCGGCGGCTCCCGGTCAGTGCTCGTTCGGTTTGTTTCGTACAATCTCGACGGAGATGCGTTTTGTAAATAAAATTTATCTTTGTTAAGTTACGCGGATAGTAGAATATTTTGCACAAATTCGTAAACATTAGCAGAAAAGACTGACCGTAGGCGGCCGGGCGCCGCGGCGGACGCGACTTAGGGATCCAGCTACTTCTGCTTTCATATCTCAAGAGACACCTTGAACTTTCTCAATATACGGCAATAATTTACTTTGCCTACCATGTTTGTTAACTTCACTCTCATTTCATTCTTTATCGTTCAGTAGCGAAGTTATTAGCTTCCAAATTAAACTGCCCAACCACTTTTGCTGGGTACCTAAATTCGCGGACGCATCGTTGACCCACGATTTATGTAATAATATTTATATGGACCAAACTGTCGTAAATACGGATGAATTAATCCTTAAACATTAATATTAAAATGCAACATAATTATTTATCTAATTAATCATCTACTCGTTATACGTGTACAGTAAAATATATGGCCTTATGTAAATTATTTCCTTTGTTTGTTGGTTCATTGCTTCTGTCGAGTCGGTTACGTGTAAAAGTGTTGAGGATGTGTCCCGAGTGCTGAGAGGTATGCGTTTCTATATATTTTCCTTTCGGTAAATGCGTGGTGTATAGAATTATGCGAAGTACATAAAGCATGTTCGTTTAGGTGATGAGTGTTATATAAAATGGAATTAATATAGTCATAGCCGTCGTTCGTTCTTGAGATCCCTTACGCGGTGCTTTTTGACGTCTGTACGTAAATATAGAATTAGAAACAAATTATCTTGAACCATAATATTATCTCTATTCAAACGCAACGTTTAATACTAATGGCTTCCGCGATAAATATACTGGATCAACAGAGGAAATAAACTGTTTTGATTTATTTCTTACTCTCTGTACGTCATGTAATTTTGACAAACATATCCCCCGGAAATCGAATATTCTTTGAATTTTTATACTACAAAGAATATAACTTGTCCATAAAATACTATCTAATGTTACCTCAAAAAGTATCGCGTAACACAATGGATAAAAAGTATCGCGTAACACAATGGATAAAAAATGTGCGGTATTGTCATCTTTTATAAAATAATAAATAATTATTTTACGTGTCCCGTTTTGAGTGACCTATATTATATCTATGTGATCCATATTTATTACAGACATGTATATAACAATAAGTATATGTTAATATATGTGTATATCACAATATTTGCTATTACTTTATTAAGCTTGGCCTGTTTGAAGTGTAATCTAAAATCTCCAAAATCTTTTTATATATTATTGAAAATTGTGATATTGTTATAAAAATTACGTAACATCGTAACTGTCGTGTTTATCTGTTTAATAAATCCGATGTTAATTGTTAATAATAATATTATAATCATTTTTGTTACCTATTGAAACATTCCATTTGTAACATTTCATTCCATTTTGTTACTTTTGAGACTGTTTATAAATAGAAATCATATTATGTTAATCATTTAGGTATTTTACTGAATGTTTTGTTATTAATAATGAAAAAAAAACCTTCCAAGTTAAGGCCCCAGTGCTCAAAAATAATTTGTTAAGGCTATATTATGGCGAATAACAATAACGAATCGTTGATTTATTAACATAATAATTAAAATATACTTAAAAAAATATCACAGTCCAAAACTCAAACACGTTTGAAAGTCGTCACATAAATACATTTTCATGTGTGTACATTTTCAATAGCATTAATTAAATAATATTGATTCTTTTAAGTGCACCTAAGATGACTTTTTATTTTCTTATTCCAACTTATAACTTTTATAATAGAATGAATTTCCCTTTTGTAACGGTATTTTTGACAACTGTATCGTTTTTTAAAGAAGTTTTCTGAAAATTTTGAGGTCCTTTGAGTATTATACCTGTAATAAATCTTTGATGACGTTGAAAATGCACACGATGTGTAGATAGGCACATCACTAACTGACACGGGACATAGATTTTCTAAATATTAGCATTTATCATGGATTACATATCTGTAGATAGAGAATGTGGTTTGTCTAGTCCAAATCTCAATAATATATATTAATTAATTATATATTTACTCGTCTTATTATAATATATAGAAAATACTTTTATTATTTGTAATTTACATTTCCGAGTTGACTGAATCTATATAACTATAGCGTAATAGAAAATTGCAACAATAATAATTAAAAATGTTATTTTGTTATATATTATCTCAAAATAATAAAATACTTATTCTATTCAATGTAATAATGTGCGCAATAATAAACCATTGAAATAAACAATTGAATTAGATATAATACATTCTTGGTCCACGATAAATTAATTAAATAACCAATTAATAATTATATGTGCATTACTGCGTTGAATAGAGCTTTTCAAGAAAATATTTTGGAAAAATATAGTGACGCCCATCAAATAGAATTTTGTGATTGTGTTATTTTAAAATAAACATTTCATTATAACAAAGTCATTATTGGATCATACATTTGTAAATAGTTGCAATTCGAACTTCCACCGTATGTGAAGGGAAGACACTATATTGATGGGATCGTGTGATATCTACATAAACCAAAATATATCAGTATTACTTTTCGTGTATTTAATTTAAAGTATATTGTGTATGAGCAAAGTTCTGTGACCACTGTTTATGAAGATATTGCGATTCGAGCTAGTATAAAAGAAAAGCGCACAGTATTCATTATAATCTCATCAAAATATATAATAACAAAAAAATCGTATTGACACATAAACCTTTACCATTTGACAATACTTGGTAAATATTATTTTGTAAGTGTAATAATGTGATCGTCACATGCATCAGCATCATTGTAAGTCTGTTACGCTCCAATTTTAGTATTAAATATCACTAACATTGCATACATCTTTGTATAAATGCATATATGTAAATGTTACATGTTTAAACACATTATTGAATTTAGAATTTTTATGAAAAAATAAATAAATATCCGTATTTCAAATATATTTCGTTTCGTTTCATTATTCCCACTGCAGTTTGCACTACTGCATAGCTATTCAGAACCATTCGACAGGTTGTCAAATCGAAAATGACAAATGACAAAATTTCAACTATGCTACGGCTCAATGTCGTGATAAAGCGAACTACACCCAAAATTAAAAGTCATTTATTCAAACTAGGCTGATAATCAGCACTTTACGAACATCCAAATTACATAAGACAAACTCCCAAATCGCCCACCCTTCATCACTTCCTAGTGCTTTAGCGGTGAAGAAGTGGCGCAACACTCTCCAGCAGCACACCTGTCTGTTCAGTTAGAAGAATTTGATTCTATACAATTGTAAGCTGCAAGTGTTACAGTACGAAACACAAATTATACGTTACAAACTGGACAACCGTAATGGATACGGATACCTAAAGAACAAAAAAAAAATATTGCATTCTAAATTGACACATTCTGTTTTTTTTTCTTCCGGCTCGGCTTAAGGGTCCAGTGATTTTAAATAACTTATAGCCTTCCTCAAGAATTGGGCTATTAAATGCAAAAATATTTTTTTATCCGACTGAGACTTTCAGTGATTAGCGCGTTCAATAAAAAAAAACGGTCAAGTGCGAGTCGGACTCACGCACCGAGGATTCCGTACTTTGTACTTTTGTAGGTATGTAAATAATTTATCACGGAAGAAAAAATGTTTTTGTAATGTAACTACAAAACGGTTTTCGAATTTTTTCCTTTACTTTTGCTACATGACATTGCTCATGATTCTAGGTCAACGGGAAGTATCCTATAGATTTTGATTCCGGAACATAAACGCCCGTATCTTTTGATTGCGTTGACTTAGAACTTTGATTTTTTCATTTCAAAAACTTGATAACTCCAGGCGTTCCTGAGAAAAAGGGTCTTGACTGACGGACAGACAGACGGACAACAAAGTGATCTTATAAGGCTTCAGTTTTTCATTTTGACGTACGGAACCCTAAAAACCAACAAACTCTCCAGATTTATTATTAGTATAGATATAGAAATGGACGGAATGAAATGACCTGCACCCTATTTGCGTAACACACTTTCGATCTCAATCTGGACCATTTTGAAGGATATTAGCAATTCATTGCTTCTTATGTTCGAAAAATGTGTCTGGTCAACAACGTAAATAACGCAATGAATGTTGTTGAACTGTCAAAATAAAACCCATTGTTAGTGTGTTACGCAATTTGGTACCCCGCTGCTTTATAAGTATAAATGGACAATCATCAGTGGCCTTAGTGTGAGCTTTTTCGACTCACGTTCGCTTGCGAGCGCGTTAGAATTTTGTATGGGAAATTAGGTTTCTTCTAGTGACCACCAGGTGGCGCTATAACTTTTTCCCATATAAAATTCTAACGCGATCGGAATCGAACGTCCAAAAACTCACACTTAAGCCTCAGAAGAACCGGGTCAGCGGGATTGTCCGAAAGGGTTACCGCTGGCCCGGAACATAAAGGGCTAAGGAAGGAACACTGGTGGGTTTTAGTCAGTAAGAGTCTGACACTCCCTTCCGCTCCACCCAGAGCGGGAGGGGTCATTTGATGATTTCCCATCCACAAAAAAAAAGCGTCAGAAGAACGTGATACGGTTTTCTCAGAAAGTAAACACGTCGCCCACGTTCTCATCTGCACGTTGATTCTACCTTCCCAAATTAAACCAAATAGGTATTTCTATACATTCTATTCTGGTTGCTCTTAATCTCATATCTATAGGTGTTATTCAATAATAATAACATTTGAAGCCGGAGCTACGATCGCAGATAAACAAATAGGTACGGTACGGTACCTTGTTTTTATTGACTTTTAGTCCAAAATAGCTTCGTTTAAAAGCAAATGGATTTATTTTTGGATTTAAAAACAGTGTTACATAAAAGATATACAAGATTAAAGATTTGGAAGGTTTCTTTGTAGTTTTTGTATTGATGGAAAAATCTGAAAAATACGGAGTATGTTAGGTCGGTCGGTGCGTATAAAATTTGCATGAGAAAAATTTCATTGTTAACGGTTCTCTTTTGGTGAATATTGTATACTTATTTCACATTTTATTCGGTAAATTTCAAGATATTGATTCGTTTTCAGCAAAACTGACGCAACAAGTAGTTTTCAGAAATAAAATTGACCAATATATAGGACTTCCCCCTTGGTCTAGTGATCGCAACCGCAAGCCTAAGGGCATGAGGTTTTGGGTTCGATTCATAGGTCGGGAAAAATGTCTTTGAGTTTTTCAACTTTGATTGTATCTCTGGGACAATTTTACTTTTGTTAATTGTAGTCTGCGCACAGAGCTGCACTGCGCGGACGCTCGTTATTCTATCGTCCCAATGGAGCTTTGACACCTTTAGCGCCGCGTGCATGGGAAACAAACAGCCAATATGTTACTGATTCAGACTGACTTCTGCTATGCAGTAGCTACCGTAGAAGAATTCGTTGTTAGCAAACCGAAAGAACGTTACCTAAAAAAAAATATTTGAACCAAGCATTCTATAAGTTAGGAAACCTGTTTTCACTGTCATCATTTACTAAATGACCATTGTAGATCAGCTGTTCGTAGCCACTTATATTGAATGTTCGTCTGTTATAAATGACCTGTGCTCTAAGTTCAGTTGCAGCAAGATATTCCGGGTTCTCTTCACCAGTGCTAAGTTGTGGTCGAATCTCAATGCAGTCGCGATAATAGTTCTCTCCTACGACAACTATGTAGTCGATGTCGCTTTTGAACAGTAAATTGGGATCATGGCTATGAAAAGCTATACAAGAAACAGTTGCAATTGCAGTACATTGCCTGGCACGACATTTCAAACCAAACCTTCCATCTCCTTGACGAAATGAACCCCGAAGAATAGCTGCATTGTAGTTCAAAATTGTGCAATGACTAACTGATGCAGATGTGTCCGGATTTCGGTAAGTAGTTGGTTCGTCAATTACTTGCACAATTTCAGTAATATCTATGTTACTGCTAAAATGTGGACTGACGTCACTGTACAAAGCATTCTTAGTGATTAACCAGTTTAAAGCTGTATTTAATCTATTTAAATCAATAATGAAAACCCTAGAACGTTGAACATTTTCTAAGCTTTCCACAACTAAAATTAATCCAGCCTGATCAGCTCGCAGTGGCAACTGTTCCGCAAGTTCAACACTACTGACTGAAACGGTTTTGAAGTTTCATTATTCTACGGAATGTTACGCTTTTTAAGAAATCTTTGTTACGCATTTGGTTTCCGAACTAAGGAATCGATTGCAATCGGTTTTAGGTTCGCGACGACTAAACTACGTAAACTTTCAAATGAATATTATATAATTGTACCCTTACCACGCTATTCGACTAAGCCCAAAATGAAGCTTTTTAAAACAGAGCAGATGAAATACTAAAAACATGTTTTTTGTTCCATTATTGCTGTTTGTGTAACTTATCCATAATGCTTTTAGTCGTGCTGTCAATCATTCATAAAACGGCAGGCAAGCATCAAGGAAAATCCCAGTAGAAGTTTGAACGAACATTTTTTGCATCTAACTACTAAAATAATCTGTGTAAAATCTTCATGTTGATCGGAGTCGAACTCATATTTTTAGTAAATCGTTGTACACACACACTCACACACACACCCAAACACAACTTCAGACCAGCCTTTAGAAGTTTCCACGATGGATAAATTCCCTTTTTTGAAGTCAGTAATAAAATAAAACAATACAAAACCACATTGACGTTGAAGTCCTATCGTCACGTTTGAAACCCGTAACCGCAACCTCCAAGAAAAGTTAAACATACTAACCTAAATATCATTAACTCATAAATTTATGAATCCATTGAGGAAAACAATACTGAAGGGGGATAAATAGGTCAACATGTCATTACCACTCCTTGAACCTGACATAGAAATAAAAGGGTACCTACCTACTGATTGAGTCTGACACGGTCAGTGCCGGCCGATGTTTTTGTTCTACTTTCTCAAGAGAACGAATGAAAGAGGAAGAAACTCAGAATGAAGTTCTCGGTCACCTGCATGAATGTTGCAGTCAGCGACGATAAACAAGGTCAAATTAAATTACTTGGCGAAACTTTGCAAACATGATGGGTGTCTTATATATCTAAAGACGAGAACTAAGACTAAAAAAATGTGGTTATCCCATAATTACAGCTGATTTCGGAATCAAAGAGCGCTAGTAGTACAGTTAGTTAAAATTATGAGTTTAGAAAAAAAAGTTGTTGTTTTATTTGCATTCAATATCGATACCCATCACGAGGGGGAAATAAGTAACAGCCGCACAGGTCGATCGATCAGGTTAAGCTACGCTTGCCGCGGTTGGTCCGTGGATGGTCAGAACGGGCACGGAGGGGTCACGGTATGTAAAGATGGTCACCCATCCACAGACCAAACGTGGCAAGCGTAGCTTAACCTGATCGATCGACCTGTGCGGTTATTATTATTTAGCCACGGGCGCATCCCCTCATCTTCAAGTACTAATTATAATAATTGATGATTGTCTAATAGTCGTCAAATTTTATTGTAAGTAGGTACACAGTAGGTACTAAGGCACTAAAATCCGAAGTTTATAGGTACGGATTTTCTTGATTATATCGTTATTGTGAAAATCTCCTACCTTCTGGGGTAATAAAACGGGAGATTAATTCAATTATGTCAATGATCTAAATTACAGCGGGTTGAACAAAAACACACTAACGTAGCGTATTACCTATTCAACCTACATCCGGTTTTATTTGCGTTTATCCAAACATTCTTGATTGCCAATAAACTTTCGACATTATGACTTTGAGCCATTTCAATTACATTAATAATTTATTTTACTAAAAATCCAATAAAATTAAATCAGAAAATACTCCGGATTCCGTTGAATTTTCGCAATAACATGCAGTCCGATGACGTCAGAGACCGCGAACCGTAACTGACAGGAGCTTTCCATGCAATAGGTACCTACACAGCTGATCATACATGCTATTTAGGTAACAATTCGATCGGAACGCAGACACTCCTACACGGCCCGGCTACAAACCCTGAACGTCACTACACTCGAAGGAGGGGGGAACTATTTAAAACGTCACCCATTCATAAACTCTTGATACTTCATTTGAACTCAGACCGCAGTCGCGTGCGCACGCTCGAAATTCGAATCAGTCTCGCGCTATTTTTAAACAGTTACAAAAACAAAGTGTTTTTTTTATAAATTGTGTTTTATTAAACAGTGAAAATGAGCGGTAATTTCCTCACGATACCCGGAGATGACCCCATTCAGAGGCGATCAAGGGTAACGCTTCTTTGCACGTTGTTGTTATGTAAACAAAGAGACATGTCTATTTTCTGAATAAAACATATTATTTTCTCTATGGATCTAATGTTATATCGGGTTAAACAAAAGATATTTCTAGTGCCGACAATATACAGGAAACCAATCCAATCAATCGCGCATCAATATTTTTTATTGGTATTATCAGAACATCTGCTAAACCGTTACATTTTCCTCAAAATAAAAACACATAAAAATAATCTAGCCAGACATACTTTCCTTTCAAAACATCCGACTCAACAATAGAACGAAAAAATCGTCAGTGACAGTGAATCCGGAACTTTTGGCATGAGAAACACGTCTTAGTGAGCCAAATATTACTTCACTAGCAGCGCCCCGCGTTTTCACCCGCGTAAGTTTCGAACTTGTGGGAATATCAGGATAAAAAGTATCCTATGCAATGATTTCAAAAGTAAGGATACGCCCGTTTGAATATTTTACATAGAAGTTCTTCGTTCGAATTTCGAAGTTCGCGCGCACCACTGTCAACTCGCGTCGCCCTAAAACCGTCATTTTAGGGCCAGCGCGTTGGTGCCATTTAGTCGCGCCGTTAGTCCGGTCCTTACGCTAGTAATATATATGTCAATGATCCTATGTATTAATCCAGGAAATGGTCTATCTATGTGCCAATTTTAATCTAAGTCTGTTCAACGGTTTACGCGTGATTGAGTAACAAACATCCAAACATCTTCACAAACTTTCAAATTTATAATATTAGTAGGATTTGCTTTTTCCCCAAACACTGAGCCATAATCAGCACTTCATTAGCGAAGATCCAAGGTTTTGCTAAAACATAGGATTGTGTATGCGTATGTGGGCGGAATAAGAATTCCGGTATCATTTTGTCATTTACCGCGCTCTAATCTTGGACACACAAAAAGTCGGGAATACATTATCCCGCGTAATGTGGACGTAAAAACTAAAGTGGATTTTTTATTATAACTAGCAGCGCCCCGCGGTTTCACCCGCAGAAGTGTCGATCCCATGGGAATATCGGGATAAAAACTATTCTATGTCCTTTCCCGGGATTCAAACTATCTCTGTACCAAATTTCATATAAATCGGTTCAGCGGTTTAAGCGTGAAGAGGTAACAGATAGACACACTTTCGCATTTATAATAAATATTTGTATGGATATATCTATCGGGAAGATGTTAGCTTGACAAGTAAGCTTTTTTTTTGCGGGATTAGAATGGTGAATAAAACTCTGATCAATGTTTTGTTTAGCAAACAAAAACACAATGTTTAAATAATATAGTGAAATATGTGCGACAAATAAGGAACGAGCTACTTAAAGATGCCAAACTAAGTTGTTAAAGTTATGAAGTTCAAACAGTAGTTTCGTGCATAATCAGCCTATAATGTTCCCACTTCTGGGAAACAGGTCACAGGCCTTCTCTCTGTGAGAGGGAGTGGAACGTAATCGTTCGTAGAAGTCAAATGTCTTCGAATTTTTGGTTCTAGGACATGCCAGGGTCCTCACTATGTTCTCCTTTACCATTTTGAGAGCAGTGGTGAAGAAATAAATTACACAAAGTAAAGCGCCTGTCTGGGTTTGAACACACGACTTACAACTCGTAAGTCGCGGCCGTTACCAGTTGGCCACCACTGGCATAATTATGACGAGATAGACTAATTATTCACCGTTTTGAGAGCGTTCTCAAAACGAGAGTGCAGAAAGAGAGAGTTTGATTTCAAAGTCAAAGCATTTATTTCAAATAGGCACATAAAAGGCACTTTTGAACGTCAAAAATTACAACAGAATACATGGAATTGATTCTAGTCGCCCATTCCAAAAGGTAGTTTTCGTATGGAGAAGAATGGGCAAGAAACTCCACCGTTACTCTTTTAAAATGTTTTACAATTTTAGTAGCTTAGAGTACGATCCTGGAAAGACTCTCAAGTAGGCTACATATTCCTGGATACAGACATTTAAAATTAAATCTATAAATGCTCTTGCATTAGCGTCTTCCGATTCAGCATCCTATGTTTTAAATTCACGTTGTTTTAATGGCTGGATCAAAGACCGTTTAAAATTAATGAAAAAAAAAATGTTTTTGCTCTCTCAAACTTGCAATACAAGGTCAAATTCAATTAGTTAGCAAAACTCTGTAGATGTGATGTGATGTGTGTGTTTGTCGATATCATATCAATATCGATAGGTACCCATGGAAGATATTATAATTAATTTTGTATTTTGTGTTTCACGAACTGTGTCCAAATAAACTTTTTCTTTCTTTATAAGACCATGATTAGACCTGCTGTCTTGTATGGATCGGAATGTTGGGCCACAAAAGGGATGGATGAAAGGCAATTGCATGCAGCTGAAATGAGAATGCTAAGAGGGCTGTGTGTTGTTACACGAATGGATAGAATAAGAAATGAGTACATAAGAGGAAGTTTGAAAGTAGCACCGATAGCTGAAAAGTTGTGTGGAAATCGGCTGTCATGGTATGGGCATGAGTTACGGAGAAATGAGGAAAATGTCGTGAGGAGAGTTTTGAGTATGGATGTCGATGGCTTAAGAGTAGGGGAAGACCAAAGAAACGATGGATGGAATGTGTGAATGATGACAGGGTTAGAAAGGGGTTGACTACCGAGATGACGACTAATAGAGAAGTTTGGAAAAAAAGACGTCGCGCCGACCCCAAATAAATTTGGATAAGGGCAGGCGAATGATGATCGATACCTATGCCAAAAAAGCTTGTTTTTTTGGGCTATCGACCGCACTGAAAATAGGTATCAATTTAAAAAAATCTGTTTTGTGTAAACTTCATAGACGTGATGAGTTTCGATATCTAAACACGATAAAACAAAAGAAAACAGATTTTCTCAACTCAATCTTCAGTTCACAAAATCAGAATCACACTAATATTATAAAGGCGAAAGGTTGTGAGTGTGTGTGTGTGTTTGTTTATGTTAGTTACTTCTACACGCTCAAACGGCTGAACCAATTTTGATAAAATTTTGTATGGAGGTAGCTGACACCCTGGATTAACATTTAGGCTACTTTTTATCCCGATATTCCAACGGAATCGACATTTACGCGGGTGAAACCGCGGGGCGCAGCTAGTTAAAAATAAGTCAAATAACTTTTTTATTTTATTTTATCATGTCGTTTAGATACCCATCGCATCTGCAGAGTTTATCTAGCCAATTTATTTTAACCCCTATTTACAAGACGTTTTGGCTACAGAATCTGATCAGTTTTATCTTTTATTAATGCTAATTTATATCTACTATTATTATCGAAATACTTGGCTACATTCTCCCAAAGTATATAATATTTGATACCTCTTTGTTTAACACGTGTTTATTTGAGTACCAACTTTATTATGAGTTAATATTATGAGTCAGTAAGTTGATTAATTTATACCCGATCCTATTAACTTCTTAACAAAATGTGATTCATTCTTGTGGACTAATGTCTTTTGTAATGAAGATATTGGTATATCACCGTCTTCATTACAAAATATATCATTATTATTTTAATTAGCTTCTGCCCGCGACTTCCTTCGCGTGAAGTTTCTCGTTTTAACGTAAAATATAGCCTATGACACTCAGCGATACTGTACCTTTTTGTTAGTTAAAGAATTTTCAGAATCGAATCAGTAGTTCCGAAGATTACTCCCTACAACCTCACAAATTTTACCTCTTTATAATATTAGTAGATATTAGTATAGACTAGTGTCTGCCCGCGGCAAAACCAAAGCTACGGTTAAAAAGTACTAGCCTATGTGTTTAACCAGGGTTCAGTGTCTCCATACCAAATGTTTTTTTAAATTATGTATCGTATACCTACACTTTCTTAATCGTTTAATAAAAAGCTGTTATTTTGATATTACAAATAGACACTTCAATTATACTTATTTGTATGTAGGTACGTATGTTTATAATTATGTATTTAGAGTATGAATATACATAATTATGTATAGGTAGATATATACGGGTTATTGGTAAAACATTAACAACCTCTTAACAGGTCATTGTACTCATCCCTATGAACAACTTTTACTACGGGACCAAACCTGAAATCGCGAAAAAAAAAATCAGCTGTTCCCTACATTTTGACGAGTTATACGAACATAAATATAGGAAACATAGTAAAAGTTGTTCATAATGATATTTGTGGAGAAAGCCTTGGTGCGAATTACGAGTTCTAGGTCATAGGTTTGAACCCAGACAGGCGCTTTACTTTGTGTAAATTTTTTCATCACCACTGCTCTCAAAGCGGTGAAGGAAAAACGTGAGGAAACCGGCATGTTCTAGAACCAAAAACTCGGGGACATTACATGTGACGTCTATCAACCGCACTTGGCCAGCGTGGGGGATCGATGAGGGGGTTCAGGGTATCAGACCGAAATAAATCCTACCTCTCATAGAGAAGACGCGTATGTCCCAGCAATGGGAACATTACAGACTGATTATGCAGAAAGGTGAAGGGTGTGATACAGACCATCAAACTGAACAACTTTCTTCCTAGGACCAACATCGTAATCGTAATCGAAAACATAATCAGCCGTCCCATGCATTTGAGTCGAGTCGGTATTTAAGCTTTGTATGGGAATGAGAGTGGTAGTGCTCTCAAAACGGTGAAGGAAAACAGATGATGATGATGTCACGTGTCTTTGAATTTCTTTTGCTTTCCTTCACCCGCACCGGGCCTGCGTAGTGGATTACGGACCACTTCCTTTCACCGAGAGTAGGCCTGAGTACGAGCACTGGGAACACTACAGGCTGATTATGCTTATGCTTATGGAACGACTGATTACTATCCTATTACCATCTCTGGATACATACTTATTATGTTTTTTTATGGATTTGCATTTCTTTCTACTCTTACTTATCTTGTCGACCTTTGTACTCGGCTGTCCTCAATTTGAAAATACATATATACCGTCAAAATTAACAAAATTATGACTGTCATACTGTATTTCGACAGTTAATTATTTCGACACGGTCCCTATTTCGAAAAACAATAGTTTAAAGTTCATGTCCACGTCCATAGCTGGACATAGGTCTCCTCCAAGTACCTCCAGTTCGACCGGTTCTGTGCTTCCCGCATCCAGCGGATTCCTGCGGTCTTCACAAGGGGCATCGGTCAACCTTGTGGGAGGCGTACACGGTCGCCACTCCAGAACCTTTCGGCCCCATCGGCTATCTGTTCTGCGATCAATGTGCCCTGCCCACTGCTGCTACTTAAGTTTGGCAATTCTTCGGGCTATGTCGGTTACCTTGGTTCTCCTGAGTAACGTTCATCGACCTCTTAATTCCACCAAGGTCACTTTTACCGATAAAATATAAGGTTAAATTGGTCGCACAATATCTTACTACCAGTTTCATTGCAATACGTTTCCCGTCGGGCCAAGTTCACGGCCGTTCTGTCGATGCATCGTTGACACTTGTACGGAATCCGGTCAAGTGCACGTTCGGCTTGTTCCGTGTCTCTTATACGTCGTACTTCCCGAGTGTGTCACATTACTCGTTCTTGTTTATCTGTAAAACAAGCGACACGCCCATGTTTCGTACGGTTTTTGCGATTTGACTAAATATTGAGATTTCTTTGTCATGAACCTAAAACCGATTGCAATCGATTCCCTAGTTAGGAAACCAAATGCGTACCTAACAATTTTTATATTATATCTGTATGTTTAAGGTGTATGGACCCATGGGGGCTGAAAGAGGGCATTATCCGCCCTCCGCCGATGCCCGATGCGCCCTACATAATAAACTGTTTCATTCTAATTTTGTCGGTGTCGTGTGAACGTGGAATGAAACAAAATGAACCTTCACTCGAATGAACCATTTACTCGAGGGCAGCGATATCAGCTTTAGTTCGAACGTTTTACCAACGAGCTAAGATTTTCTGAATCATACAACCATTGAGATTGAGAGCAGTGATGGCCAAGTGGCAACGGCCACGAATTACGAGTTGTAGGTCATAGGTTCGAACCCAGACAGGTTCTTTACTTTGTGTAAATTATTTCATCACCACTGCTCTCAAAACGGTGAAGGAAAACATCGTGAGGAAACCGGCATGTCCTAGAACCAAAAATTCGAAGACATGTGACATCTGCCAACCCGCACTGGGCCCGCGTGGTGGATTACGGCCCACTCCCTCTCACCGAGAGGAGGCCTGTGTCACAGCAGTGGGAACATTATAGGCTGATATGTATACCACCATTGATTAGTTTTTGCAGCTGTTGTATCTACGTCTGTAAAGTTTTCCTGGTGTTATAGTTAAATGTTTATGTATAATAGTCTAGACATCAACAATGACGTTTCACATTCTTTCCAACTCGAGCCAAAAATAATAGGAATGTCTTCATTCATGACAATGTTTAAATGTTATTTTAATTCTTGTATGTGAATCTGTGAAAATGTTTGTTTAATTCAGTTTGAATACTGGGAATTCGGTGAGTCTATTATATTGACCTTGACCTTGGGCTGCTCTGGCCAGATGTGACCTGAATATCTTACATGGAGCAAATGGCATCTAATTAAAACAATCGAAATTGAAATCCGATACCTATTCTAGCGAGACCTTGTGGATTAAACCATTTGTACTCGTGCGGAATCCTGAAAACCCGTAGGTACCTAACAACAGTCATTGATAAATTATAGGCACGAAGACCATTTGACAACCTGCGCGGTAATTGCGTCACACACTATCAGTACTCAATAGCTTTCATTTTGTCAGTTCAACAATATTCATTGCGTTATTTACGTTGCTGAGCAGACAAATTTTTCAAACATATGAAGCAATGAATTAGCAATATCCTTCACAATTATTCAGATTGTGCTGAACCGGTAGTTTACTTATCGACATGGTCACCCATCCCCGGTTTAACCACATAGATTGATTGATAAGCTCTGTGAACATTTATGCCGAGATCTATAAACATTAGCCCGTACTTAGACTGAGACATGTTCCCGTCTCTATCTTGCACTTGTAGTTTGACAGTTGTGCGACAGTGAAAAGAATAACGCTTACAGTCCTTACACAGTTATATTACCTCTGACCGGAACCCAAACAGCTACCCAAAAGCAATCATATTACAACGAACATAAAGATCACTGTGGTTTAGACAGTGATGCAAAATCAGAGGTAAACCGTAAAACTACTGTGAATGGACTGTATAGCCAAAGTAGGTATGTGCTATGTAATATATCTCGGCCTAAGTCAGAAGCCCCCAGAGGGTTGACTTAGAGCGCTAATAAACTGGGAGGCCATGGCGAAGTCGCTGGCTACGTAGCCATAGCTATCTCTGGTTACCTACCGTAGTCAAATGAGGTTGCCAGATAAGTTGCCAGTCGCTACTGACTCTCAGTCCTGGCGATCAGTTGGCCGCTGAGTGAGGAAGGCGTAACTTACTTGTATACAAAATAATGGCGACTTGGCTAGGCGTCGCCAGGTCGCTAGAGTATCCATGTAGGGGCCGGTCGGTCGTGGCTTCGCTTCCAAATTGGCGACGTCGCCAGACCGTAGCCAAGTGAGTTACCTGTCATTCATTTTCAATACGAATTGTAGCCGGCGACGTCGCCATGACGTCCCAGCGTGTTAGCGCTCTTAAACTTATTCGACATGTTGAAAATTTTTGAGGTAGGTTCGACGTAAAAACTTACACAGTGGAAAATTGTATGATAATAATTATTGCGCTCTCGTTAACATAATATTTTCATCAACAGCCGAGATCCTAACTCAAAGCTTTTGTTATAAACAATGAACAAACAAAACTGAGTTTGCAACTTTAAACAAAAGTTTAAGACAGCATGGTAAACGGAAGTGTTTTTAGTTTAAGTTACTTAAATAATAATTTGTATTTGGAGCGATATTATTTTACAATTTTTCAAATCCCAACACTACTATGGTTGTATGCATAGATATCCGGTTGTATGGTTCAGTCCCACCCTACCCCCAGGGGTATGGCCAGGGGTATGGTGGGTCCGGAGTGAGTAGACTAGAATAGAATAGAAATACTCTTTATTATGTACCTACACCAAATAAATTACAGACATAAAAATAGAAACTGTACATATATTGGGTGACACAATGGGCGGTCTTATCGCTAAAAGCGATCTTTTAAAAAGACAACCTTTGGATGGATTAAAAAGGGGAAGGACAGACAAATACTGTAGGTAGATGTTATTACCATATCCTTCATTAAACAGAGTGTAACAAGACCCTTCACGAAGCCGTCATCTACTCACTCTGTACCTACATCAAACTAAGGAAATTTGTGCATAAATAGTTGCTGGGAAACGACTTTTAACATTATAAAAAATCTTACTTTGACCTTCAATATTTTCGTAACCAGACGGTTCCCTAGGAACCGTCTGGTTACGAAAAAATGGTTCAGCTTAAAGGTGACTCTCAGCTTCGTTAAGGGTTTTTACACCAGTTATGTATAAGAGTAATATTGTCTTGTCTATGTTTGATCTCAAAACGGTGAAGGAAAATACCGTGAGGAAACCGGTATGTCCTAGAACCAAAAATTCGAAGACATTATGACATCCGCCAATCCGCAATGGGCCCGCGTATTGGAATTAGAATATGGCCCACTCCCAGAGAGCAGGTCTGTTTCCCAGCAGTAGGAATATTAAAAGCTGATTATATAATATGGTCTTGTAATATTATATACATTATAATTCTCATAAAAAATTGCTATATGGTATTTTTTAAATTTGTGCTTTTCATGACAGCAGATCTGTACGGTTTAGTTTCAAAAAGTGTCAACTGATCAATGAAAATAACATATTATAACATCATGTCTGTGACCCCTGAAGGGTTAGGTTGGTTCACCCCTGGTACCTGTAATACACCCACATTTCGTCAATTATGTTTAAGTCCCATGTAATAGAGGGCGAACCTATTGGCATCAACTGGGCACAACTCATATTCCCTGCTACTGCGAAATTCCTAATAGTTAAACCTAATAACACTGTGGATCGAATACAGGACCTTAGTAGTAGTCGTAGTAGTAGCGCTCCGCAGTAGCGCTTGCGAGGCAATTAATGAAATGTCTATACTCGTATATACATTATTTTTTTCTTTATAAACGTTGCCCCACACTAGGAATTTCTTCTGTATTGTGGGTGCGTTTACAAACATTTAAACTCACAAACAGCCAGGCCCAGAACAACTACTTACAGGTCAATCGCTTAACCACTGTGCCAACCGTGCCGTCGATATACGAAATAACAATCCTAAATTTATTGAAGCAGAAATGTTTCCCAATGAGATTCTATGTATATCAGATCGTATACGAGATATGCCTTGCAATAACATTGCATGCATGATTCATCCAAAGGTTTATCTCGATCCAACATTCCGTCTGAATCACCAGGAAGGTACCTAAGGAATTTATGTGACGTCACACAGGATTTGTTTCGGCTCATCTCTCTTTGTTTTCCGAAATTAAACTGTCATTGAAACTGAAATAAAGCAAGGAATACACAATAACATTATGTCAGTAAATTGCACAAAAGTTTGCAAGTAGCTTGCATGGCATTGTGCTTTCTAATTGTATCCACATGATGACGATGAAATGAAAGGATTTTTTATACCGTTTATAGTCAAAGTCAAATCATTTATTTCAAATAGGCACATTAAAGGCACTTTTGAACGTCAAAAAAAAAACTAAATAGAAATGATTCTAGTCGCCCGGCCCATAGGAAGTCGGAATCACTTTTACACGTCATATTAAAAAAAAAAGCTTGATGGAGTCGACATTTCCTATCTGATTTCCCCTGAGAAAAAGTGACGAAATAAGCTCAGGGGTCTCTTTTGAAGTCCGGACGTTATCTTGATCAGATCATGTGATTACCATGTAGATTAGTGTCTGAAATGGCGTTTTTGAGTGTTTTGACATGACAAGCTACTGGCATACCTTTTTGCAAGTGGAATGTGTATTCCAGGCTTAACGCACCTTACTACGTCACAACAAGCGCGAAGGTACCAAATTAAAAAATGAAAACAAAAAACTAAGAAAATAAAAGATGGCTAATTAATTTATTTTTAAAATATTGCATTAGCACTTCGCGAAACAATAGCATTTGTGTGTAACACGTACTAATAAAAACTATTTCGTTCTCTTCGGGATGGTTGCCAAGAATTTCTTGAATACTTTCGAAGTTTCGACTGATATCATTGTAATTGTCACAAAGTGGTACAAGATACTCGTAGATACGTAGCAATCATGGATGAAAGTAACATAAAAAAAAAGGTATTTTCAGAAGGAATTTAAATAAACTTCGGTCTTTACTTACATCGTAAAATATCTAAGAGAATCATAGCTTATAGCATCATCAGCCTAAAATGTTCCCACTGGTGGGACACAGGCTCCCTCTCTCTGTGAGAAGGAGTGGGCTGTAATCCACCACGCGGGCCTAGTGAGAGTTGGCAGATGTCATTTATATCTTCGAATTTTTGGTTCGAGGACATGCCGGTTTCCTCACGATGTTTTCCTTCACCATTTTGAGAGCAGTGGTGATGACATAAATTACACAAAATATAATTTCTGGTTTGGTTCGAACCCTCGACATATCGGAAGTAGGGACCCTCTCTACTCTAAATGTAATGCATAAACCAAATCACACTGTTCGATTTTCAACTCGAGGCTCAGCGGCAAGAGTTGCCGAGCCTTTTCCCAACTTTGTTGGGGTCAGTTTCCAGTCTAACCGGATGCAGCCGGATACCAGTATTTTACATGAAGCGAGTGCCTATCTGACTTTCACAACCCAGTTACTGGGTAATACGATGCGTCTTAGTAAGACTGGTTATCAGACTTTTGGGCTTCTGACGCCCCGTAATGGCTGCCAAAGATCTACGAATGACAGCCGGGACTAACGGCTTAACTTGCATTCCGAGGCACGGAGGGGTCTCGATATGTAATGATGGTCACCCATCCACGGACCAATCGTGGCAAGCGTAGCTAAATCTGGTCTATCGACCCGTGCAGCTCTTAATTGCCAGAAGCCACTCAAAAAAAATGGCTAACTCAACAAAATCAATAAAAAAAAAACTTTTTCAGAAGTCTTTATTTGTTAGATCATCCGAAAACCACGCGAATGAAGTCGCGGGCACAGCTGGTCAGATAATATTGTTGCGACATAATATTATTCGAACAATCAAAGTTCATCGTTTTCCTAACAAAGAAGAAAACAATTCCTTTCAGAAAGGTCATGAATGAATTTGTTTTTTTTTTATTTTATTTTTTTTTTATTGCTGAATGGGCCCGCTCTTGATTTCGTTCACGCCTGATGGAAAGCGATGGATGAGGTCTATGTTGGAACGAGCGTGCCGAGAAGATGCCTAAGACACTGGAACTTCCACGCATTAACGAAACAGCAGGCTGCTTGACGCCGGACTCCGGTGGGAGGGTGGTCGCAAACCAGGTGGGCGATAGCCCTATCACCGCAAGGGAAGAATTGGCCAGTCAAATAAGGTGTTGGGTGTGACTGTCCAGGATGTGCCGAGCGCTCAGTTCAGTTGAGTAACTGGCAGAACAAACTACGCTACAGGAGAAGGCTTCTTCATGCATCCCAAAAATGTTTTCGTGACATTTAAACTTAAACCGACATGTCCTAGAACCAAAAATTCGAAGACATGTGACATCTCCCAACCCGCACTGGGCCCGCGTGGTGAATTACGGCCCACTCCCTCTCACAGAGAGGAGGCCCGTGTCCCAGCAGTGAGAATATTATAGGCTGATTATGTTATGTGATGTGTCTAAGAGCTTCAGAAAAAATTTAAAAGTACACAGAGTGAAATTAAATTAGGTAGTAACTCTACCCGCAGTCGTTGATCCCAAAAAAATTAACAACAACAATTTTTTTTCTTCTCGTGTTTAGATATAGATACCCTTAACCTGTGCGGTGTTTGGAAAGCTAATTTAATTTGAACCAGTTGAAGGAACCCCAAGTAACGGGACCAGGGAGGGAAGATGAATATCAAATTTATTCATTGTAATTTTTACATGTGGGGAAACGAAATTGCTTTTAGGCAAAGGCGCTTTAGGTTATGTAAGCCACATAACCTAAAGCGCGGTCACTGTCGGACTGCTTAGAAAAGAAAGCACGATTTGACGCACGGTTGGCGCAGTGGTTAAGCGATTGACTGCTGCGCTGCGTGTCGCGGGTTCGATTCCTGCACGGAACAAATATTTGTATGACCTACAAGTAGTTGTTCCGGGTCTGGCTGTTTGTGTACGTGAATTTAAATGTTTGTAAACGCACCCACAATACAGGAGAAATTCCTAGAGCGGGGAAATATTAAAAAAAAAAAAAAAAAGAGATGCGCGATGACACAAAGCTGGTAATTTATTGCAAAATATGAAGCAATTATTTAATTACAAAAAATCCATTGTTTGGATAAAAAAATTAAAACACTAGTATTTTAGTATGTTGCTTGTAGAATAATCTGAAAAAAAGTCAGAATGACAGTATGTACTCGTATATTAGTATGGTTTTTATTGTAAAAAGAAAGTTTTGAAAGGTATCTTCATGGTTTTTTCTGTTGTATCAAATTAGTTGTATTATGTTTTCAACACACTATCTACCTAACATATATCCCGAAGAATGTCATATATTTTTTCTGATTTTGTTTACTGTTAGTAGTCGATCATATACTTTGATTGTTTCTAAAACTTGCGTTTAGGTCCTGTAAGCCCCTTAAGACTTCTGCGTGACGCGATTCTTGTAGAATAATTTCCCTCCCTTTTTTTTAATTACTCTGCTAGAACCGTGTCGTGCCTGTCTGCAAGTTTCTAAACTATTTTTACTACTACCTGTCCTAGGTCGGTTGCCACGAGTCTCGATAATATTATTATCAATAAAGATTCCCGTGGCTTCTGAGTTTGTTTCGGCCTTTCTTCTCAGAATAGTCAGTTAGGAAACGCTGACCTCATCTAGTTTAAAAAAAAAATATGATTGACGTGTAAAAGTGTTTGTACAAACCTACTTACAGAAATAAAAATCATTTAATCATTTAATCATCATATATAGTCTCGTTTGTCATTATTTTGATCTGACTTGTAAATAATGTTGTACGACATACACGTGCTTCTAGAAGCTTCAAAACATACATAACGAACAAACAAAGGCATTAGAAAATCTTCAATAGAAATATACAAGGTGTTGATTTGCATCCTAGTCAAATTCAAGGACGTAATTATGCTAATGATTCTCGACCCAAATCAATGATAAAATGGGTAGGTTTTTTTTTTCTTATTTACGGAAATCCGTAAGTGTGAACCAGCCGTATTTAAACGCGGCCCGTCTGTTACTAGCCTATAACCGTGCTTTCACACACAAACAAACGGCTTTTACTTTACTAAGTACTAAAATACTAAAGTACTAAAATGTCTTTTATGACAACCTCCTGAAATTTGACGAGGATGCAAATCAACACCTTGTATAGAAGAGAAGTCATAAAATGAGACATAAACCAGAACGGCATCGCTTTTCACAAATATTTGATAGGTACAGATGCCAGCATATCAAGCTACTACAATCTGTCAAATTTCTTTAATAGATTTTCAACTTTATCGCTAAAATATAAGGTTCAAAGTTGATTGGGAAAATTTGACAGTTTCGAGTAGCTTGATGTGCTGGCGTCTGTACACGTGACGAATCGAACACCAATCAATGTTATCGTAGAAGTCTTCTAGACGCCTGTTCACAGATCCGAAACCTGAAAATTTTTACAGTTTAAACCAAATAAACGACCACTTTTCTTCCGTCAGCTGGGACTAGGTAAACCACTAGGTGACCCAAAACGCAGCTATGCAAAATTGTTTTTCGATTCGGAAGCCAAACAATTCTGCATCACACAATTCTATTCACAACTATGAATAGATACTTAACTGTTTTTGCGTCATCACTATAAAGTCGTATACAGGGTTTAGAGTCGTGCATATTTGTTTACATAGTCAGGGTTGATCCGCGTTTACGATGGCCGTGCATTTATTAGGATGCATAATAGTCTTACGTCACTGCGGATTATCATTCTGTTGTGAGCTGTGTGGTGACCCAGTAGTAACGGCTCCGATTTACAACTACCTACTTAGAAGTTTATTTGGAGCCAGCCAGGCATGTATAAGACGCCAGCACATCAAGTTACTACAATCTGTCAAATGTCTTTAATACACAGTGTGAGTCTTCATAATGTGCACATAACGAAATGAGGGAAACATAGCTTAATTTTATCGACGAAAAAAATATTTGAAAAAAAAAAACATTTAAAAGGATCATTACCTGCTAAAGTATGGTGATTGCAAGGCCTTTCTTTAACAGTTGATAGGAAATGTTGTGATTGACTTAGAAACATGGTATTTTTACGTTTAGAAATCTGATACGATGGAGAATAATTTAAAGTAATCAAAAGGGTAGGTAATCGGGGCTTTTATCGAGTAATTTTACAATTATTGTAAAAATTGATGAAAAAATATCAGATTTTTGTTAAAAAAAAACCATAATTCTCAATTGAGGGGCGATTGTTTACACAGGGGTCACAGCAGCGAAAAAGAATTTTAAAAATGCTACAAAATTATTATTTTTTTTAATGTTTTTTCCGTCGATAAAATTAAGCTTAGTTTCCCTCATTTCCATATGTGCACATTATGAAGACTCACACTGATAAATGATAAATGATTTTATTTCTGTAAGTAGGTTTGTACAAACACTTTTACACGTCAATCATATTTTTTTTTAAACTAGATGAGGTTTGTATTGTATTTTCCAATCAACATAAGGTTCAATGTTGATTGAATAATTTTGACAGTTTCGGGTAGCTTGATGTGCTGCCGTCTGTACTTTACTTTGTGTAATTTATTTCAACACCACTGCAGCTGCACTTCTCCTGCTTAAAGTGACAGAAAACATAACGAGGAAATCGGCATGTCCTAGAACGAAGTATTCGATGACCTGTGATATCCACCAACCTACATTAGGCCCGCCTGGTGAATTTACCTAGAGGCCTGTGTCACAGAATTAGAATAGAATAGAACAGAATTTATTTCCAAAG
Source organism: Oligia latruncula (assembly GCA_948474745.1). Taxonomy (NCBI): domain Eukaryota; kingdom Metazoa; phylum Arthropoda; class Insecta; order Lepidoptera; family Noctuidae; genus Oligia; species Oligia latruncula. The sequence goes on from OX419699.1 coordinate 12,528,139, forward strand.
TAAGTGTTATATTGTATACCACAACTTAAGACTAAGTATTAATCATAACAATATACAAGTTAGTGAGTTTCCAATATGTATACGCATTCTTAAAAATTAATCATCCTTAATTAGTATGTAACATTGATTAATAATGAAGAATTGGGATGGGAATGAATTAATTGGGAAGTTTATAGGCTGATTCTGCTAAGTTATTATATGTTTATGCTATACATGATCGTACATATATTTTTAGATTAAAGCAAAGTTCAGAACATTCAAAATTGCATATGAAATACTGCTTAATTTAATCCTGTAAAATTCCTGTGAATACTCCAAGTACGTAGACGGAAGCATGAATCACAGCTCATAAGTACCTACGTCAAAACAGCAATCATTCAAACGTAATGAGTGTTAAATTACGGAGGTCGCAGGCGCAACGCCAACTGACTATTCACTCTGTCATTCACCCGAACAATGACAAATTCTGGTATTTCGGTCTTCATTGTATTCGTCTAGATTTTTATTTGCAGGGTTCTAGACTTTTTATTATCATCCTTCTGCCCTCATCACAATTTATGTGGGATTGCTGCAAAATGTTTTTTTCCATAGATTTCTATTAGCTGTCATCTCAATAGAGATTCTTTTTTTTCTACAAACAACCCATTTTCATAAAAAAAAAATTGCTGAAAATTTAGATTTTTCTAAAGATCCGACTTCCGAAAATGTTTTTTTTTTATGGATTGGGTATGCCCCCAGGGGTGGTTCCATAATAATAATAGCCTCCCCGACCGTTTTCGGTCACGGTGACCACGCAGGAGATATTATAGTGCACATGTGTGTGCACAAACACAGGTGCACTCTCTGTTCCTTTATTCTCATAGTCCGATGGGACGGCAATCCGACACGACCGGGGAGAGTTCAGGCGCAGGAAACGGCTTTACGTGCTTTCCGAGGCACGGGGGGTATTAAACCGCCAACTTCCAAATTTCGGACTGTTACTAAGAAATTCCTAATGGAAAACCCAAAAACACTTTGTCAGACCTGGGAATCAAACCCAGGACCCCACGCTCAGCAGTCACGCTTGCAACCACGAGATAAACGGGGCAGTCCAGTTCCATATAAATTGTATTAACTTTGCTTAAGTAGTTTTTAAGTTGGCTTCGATAATACTTATTTAATCCACTTTGTGTACCTTGATAATGTTATAATACTTCCCGTCATTGTTACGAGTATTTACATAGCAAGTAGTGGTATACGAATTAGTGTGGGGTAGGTACTTTAACTAAAAACTGTTTTTTTTTTTTAGAAAGTAGGTTGTTTGTTTTTTGGATAAAAGTTTTTTTTATTTTAATTATAATGCTGAAACACAATGTTTACAAAAAACTGTTCTTTTAAATTGATTTGAGACAACTTTTATGTTAAGAATATCTGTTTTCATAGGGTGAAAATTTTACTAAAGTCAGTCGTACCTCAGTCCTAGTCCGCGTGGGCTGTAATCTACCACGCGGGCCCGGAATTTGGAATTTTTGGTTCTAGGACATGCATGTTATAAACTCTTTTCAAAATTATGAAATGAAATAAATAGTTAGGTTCATTCGTATGCAATTTGCAGGTCAGTGTCAGGTTGTATCTTGATCAAAATATGATTTGCGAATATATCAGGTACGGATTTACTTAATTATAATCATTAGAATCATTAATACATCTATTTATGTTAGATTTGTTCCATAAGAACAAATCTCCTATGGATAAATGCATGGAACAAATGTAACTTAAAGAGATATATTAATGATTCTAATGACTATAATTCTGTAAATACCTATTATAGTCGCGAATCATATTTTGATCAAGATACAACCTGACACTGTCCTGCAAATTGCAAAAAACGTGAGAAAATTTGAATTTCGCGGTCTACCACTGCGCATTCACGTGTCTCATATAATGGTCAGCGGGATTATCCGAAAGGGTTACCGCTGGCCCGAAACATAAAGGGCTAAGGAAGGAACACGGGTGGGTTTTAGTCAGTAAGAATCTGACACTCCCTTCCGCTCCACCCAGAGCGGGAGGAGTCATATGATAGATTCCCATCCGCAAAAAAAAAGGCGCATGTAATAGGGGGCGAGCCTGTTACCATCAACCGAACACGAATCCAGACTCCGGACTGGTACTAGGAACTTGCTTATTATTCTTACTCTCTGCGAAAAGGGTAACCGAAAACCGTAGAGGATTTAAATTACAAACTGTGCAGCCAAGAATTCGTCTTATTCAAATTTATATTCTGTCAATATAAACGTTTTATTATACACACATTCTCACACCATTCAATCCGAAATTGGCATAGACTGCAGTCATCTGTACTAAACGTGACTCAAACTTGGGACAGCTGCCGGGTTTCTGTCAGATATAAATCTAGATGACTTTAATTACACTACCTACTCCACGATATTGCGTTTATCATAAAATAGATCGTAGCATTTCCGTATATTTTGGACTCCTCGTTTCATATTCTAGCAAAACAGAGTCTATTTCCAAATAAAACTATGTAGTTTAATGCTTTTAGGTATTTAGTTTGTGTAGACGACGCAATAGTGAAGTTTATCTGGAAACTTCTTTGTATACCGCTCTGACTACCTAACTCGTTTTTCTATTGTCGCAAGCGGTTTGTCCATCAGAAATTTCTCAGCAATTCTCTAAATTTTTTGCCCAGTTGATGGTAATAGGCTCGCTCCCGTTACATGAGAATAGAATAGAATACTCTTTATTATGTACACCTAATAAATTACAGACTTATATAAATATAGAAATTTCACAAATGGTGACACAATGGGCGGTCTTATCGCTCTAAGACAACCTTTGGATGGATTAAAAAGAAAAAAAAGCATACCTCGGCTCTGTGGAAAAACCAGCGTGATTATGTTTAATTGTTCTTTGTATAACTTCAATCAATTTCATACCATCGTACTTTCCAATAAAGGATGATTTCCACCAAACGGCTCACCGCATCGGATCGGACCGGATTTTACAATCTTTGAACGATATTAAATCGTGTTTAAAGTCTCGTCTCTCTCGTCGTATCCGATCGAATCCTTTCGGCTTTTGTCCTCTTCTGTGTTTTAGGATTATTTTCTTCTTCTTCTAATGCAATAACCAACAATACTACGTCAACTTCAACCATTTTTATTAAAAATTAGAACGAGTCAATGCGGTAGGAATGAAACTATTTGACTAGGCGCAGAAACGGATTTGTTCGCAAGCGACGACGTACGGAGCTGATCGTATGCGTCGACATCTTGCCGGATGCGATCGGCTGTCGCCGTATCCTTTCCGATCCGATTCGATACGAGCCGTTTGGTGGAAATCATCCTTTAATAATTTACAAGAAGTTTGATTCGAACTAAAAAAAAACAATTTACTTTGAGATAGAATCTTCCCCCAATATAAACTTGTAAATTGGAAATTAAACTTAAATTTATTGTCTCTTAAATAAACAGTCTATCGAAGCGTGAATTTTTGAACAAACTGATATTATAAGCGATAGGCTACATAATAAAATGTAAATATTTATCAATGAAGTAGAAAATAGAGTGACACGCCATTCGTTAGTGGATTTATATTAAAAGTTAAATGTGCCAAGGTTCCGCATCGAAAACAAGCATCTGGACTTTGACACAAAATATCTGAATTATTTGATAATATATCAAAACTGAAATTCTGATCTTTGCATTTAATTATATCATCTACTTCAAGAAACCGTATCGTGCCAAACTTAAAAACAAAGGAAACAAAATAAAAAGAATTTACTTTGATTTTCATTTGTTTATTACCTACTCTCTCTTACGTCATACCAGTATTTTTCTCATCACTTTATCGTGCACATAAATTACGCAAAATCCTTGACATTTCATGCAAATCCATTCATACATTGAATTCTAGACAAAACAGTGCTTTACTGAACAATTCACCAAGAAAACATCTTTAGCGTTGGCAATAAAGATCGTTTACACAATGTTTTTGGAACAGCTGGCATCTAAACATCGGTAAGGGCTACGCTGAAACTTGTATAATGTTCTATAAATAGTAAAAGTTTAAATGTTATCGAATGATTTATGCTTGTGAAATAGATTACTGAAGAAACTACTTACCATTGAAAGAAATAAAGAAAGAAAATACGTTTATGTGCGGTAACCATGACGCAATAAAGAACATACACAAAAAAAAAAAGAAAGGGTTGGGGGAAACATGAAACATTGGTAGGTAGGTAGTAGGTACGACAGTGATTTTCCACTGTTTTTGTAAAGCTGCTGCAAATGCAAATAATTGGCATAAGGGCAGGAGAATGATGACATCACACTAATATTATAAAGGCGAAAGTTTGTGAGGGGGTGTGTGTGGGGGTGCGAGTGTGTGTATGTGTGTGTTTATATGTTTGTTACTTCTTCACGCTCAAACGGCTGGACCAATTTTGATAAAATTTTGTATAGAAGTAGCTGACACCCTGGATTAACATATAGGCTACTTTTTATCCCGATATTCACACGGGATCGACATTTACGCGGGTGAAACCGCGGGGCGCAGCTAGTATAAAATAAAGAAGTTTCCATGATTTGTTGAGTCCTAAAAACCTGCGAAGCAGGGAAGTTGATGTTAATTTTTTTATTCCTTGCCGCCGACGGATGTGTAAGTCTGAAAGCTTTGTGATTTCTCAGATTTTCTGTAGAAACTTTAGTATTAAGTGGTATTCAACGACAAAATGTAAGTTCACGGTTCATTTCTTAAATAATTTCATAAAAATTGTTTTTCTTTTTTCCCTCCTTTCTTAGGATATAAAAAGCTTGTTTAGATAAAGACATTGAAGATTTTTAAATATTTAGTTACTTTTTCGGTCGAAAAATATGGAAGTACCTAAATACTATTTTAAGTAGGTATACAGGATTATTTTAAATTGGCTAACTTAACTCCGCAAACTAGATGGTTATGAATATCTAAACAAGACAAAACAAAAAAATATGAAGATTTTTTGTGGGGTCTGGGACCACAGTTATTTTTTTCACTAATTGAAAAGGTAGCAAGTCACTTGCGCGAAAGACATTTCCACGAAAGAAACTTGCGCGAATCCATTTACGCGAATCCACTTGCGCGACGAGACAGTTGCGCGACAAAGTTTAGGAAATGAGATTTCTTCATATCATCACGCATGAATTTATTCAAAGGGTTGGGCAGGAGTGTACACCCACAATTCGCCAGTTTCATCAAGGATGTCGTTTATGGTTTTCGAGGGTGGTAAATTTGATAGAAAGGTCGAAATGAAAATCCAAGATGGCGGACGAGAAAAGTTTCAAATGTTTCATCATGGGTGTCGTTTTCGAGGGTGCTAAAGCAGATAGTGAGATCAAAATGAAAATCCAAGAAGGCGGGATGCGAAAAATTTCGAATTTTTCATCATGGGTGTCCTTTTCATGATTTTTGCAGTAGACGAACTTTGGACTATTATTGATGTTGTTGCTTTAATACTATTGGTTTTTTTCCGGCCGTAGATCGGAAACTTAATCCATTTAATTAACTTGTCAGTTAAATCGGGCACGATTAATTAAACTCAATGACGCAATGAGTCCTTTCGAAGGTTGTAATTACCAACTTTCAGAGTTACTGAAGCGCGCACATAAGCCTCTGATTACCCTCATCAATTTGCCGTAAATAAAGATTCCCTTTTGTTCAAAAATCCCCATTTTTGGGGTAGTTACAACAAAGTTGCAAAGAAGTACTTAGTCGAACGGGTAAAAGTACTTATTGTAAGTATTGAATAACTTTTGGTTTACAAAAGTTGCCTGAAGTTTAGACAAAGATAAATATCTGTTTACGGACTTCACGGACTGACTGTCTTTACCTTTCGACGAGGGCAGAACTTGTAAGGGCGTTCTGTGCTTTTTCGACGAGGGCGAAACTTGTAAAGGCGTGGTGTGCTTTTCATCGAGGTACCTACTTACTACAGTTTTAATAAAGGGGCTTGTGTCGATCAATCAGGTTAAGCTACGCTTGCTGCGGTTGGTCCGTGGATGGGTGACCATCTTTACATACCAAGATCCCTCTATGCCTCGGAAAGCACGTTAAGCCGTTAGTCCCGGCTGTCATTCGTGGATCTTTGGCAGTCGTTACGGGTCGTCAGAAGCCCGGAAGTCTGACAACCAGTCTTACAAAGGGGTTTCGTGTTACCCAGTAACTGCGTTGTGGCGGTCAGATAGGCAGTAGTTCCATGTAAAATACTGGTACTCAGCTGCATCCGGTTAGACTGAAAGCCGACCCCAACATAGTTGGGAAAAGGCTAGGCAGATGATGACTACTGTTTTATTATAACATGACGGGTCAGGGACGCAAGCAGGATGTTGCACATAAGCACATAAGTAGGATAGCCGAGGAAATAAGATTATAAGCTAGGTTAGGTAATAATAATAATCGTCCTTCAGCCGTATTTCGGCCATGGCGACCAATCAATACACAAGTGTGTGCTCAGACACTCTCTCTTCCCTCACTCTCATAGTCCGATGGGACGGAAATGCGACACGACGGGAGAGAGATCAGGCGCATGGCCGAGGCACTGGAGTAGGTATCACACCACTAACTTCCAAACTCCGGGCTGTTACTAAGAAATTAGGTTATCTAGTTACAGGCAAATCAATGTGACTTTGATGTGGCTTTTCCTTATTTTGTCATTGGAATGACAAAAGTTAAAATACAGTGCTCATAGATAAATGATGTCTATTCCGGTTCTTCAGTTCATGAAAACTTTCACCCTATAGGTACCTAAGTAGATGTTTTAAAAAAGAACATAGATCTGTAATCGACAACTTAAATTAAATTAAATATAACTTTATTTCAGACTAAGGTCCATATTTTGCATAGTATTTTGATGCTAGTAACAATAGTGCTTAGGTAAATAGTTTAGTGTTGATAGTTTCCAAAAAATAATTATTTATTCAGTCGTATGACTGACGAATCGCCACCTGAAAGGGACAGTTCGCTCTGGTAGGTAGGTAGGTATGAGAAGGCTGCTTATTTTCGCATGATGGCGTGGAGACCATCTGTGCGGGCATCCGCGAACATTCCCGAAGCGCTACAGTAATATATGACACTAGCTTCTGCCCGCGACTTCGTCCGCGTGAAATTTCACCCTCTTAGGGGTGGAATTTCGAAAAACCCTTTCTTAGTGGATACCTACTCTTCACAAAGAACACACCCTCCAAATTTCATGTCTCTAGGAGCAGCGGTTTAGACTGTGCGTTGATATATCAACAATCAGTCAGTTTACCATTTTATATATATAGAAGATAAGATATATAGATAGATATGTATGTGTGTGTGTGTGTATGTGGGGGTGTGTATGTGTGTGTTATGCTTGATGTTGAGCTGTGTTTTATGTAGGTACAAAACCCTTAACCCAGCCGCCTAACGAGGGTCTCTTGTTAGAGGAGACTCTCAACTATGCCCCATTAGCCATCGGCTCCAATAACTCGAGCTAAGGTAAATTATTCAGTCTACAAATTCCACAGTAGTTATTAATTAATTAAAATTAATTATTTGAAGAAGAAAAGGAAATAGCACCAGTTTTTATGTGTCTACGATTTATTGCTCAACTTGGCAAGATTTTTATACAGTGTGAGTCTTCATAATGTGCACATAACGAAATGAGGGAAACATAGCTTAATTTTATCGACGGAAAAAATATTTGAAAAAAAAATATATAAAAGGATCTTTACCTGCTAAAGTATCTATGGTTGTAAGGCCTTTCTTTAACAGTTGATAGGAAATGTTGTGATTGAGTTTTATACATGGTATTTTTACATTTAGAAATCTGATACGATGGAGAATAATTTAAAGTAATCAAAAAGGGTAGGTAATCGGGGCTTTTATCGAGTAATTTTACAATTATTGTAAAAATTTATGAAAAAATATCTGATTTTTGTTAAAAAAAAACCATAATTCTCAATTGAGGGGCGATTGTTTACACAGGGGTCACAGCAGCGAAAAATAGTTTAAAAAATTATATATATTTTTTTTTTTAATTTTTTTTTCGTCGATAAAATTAAGCTTAGTTTCCCTCATTTCGTTACGTGCACATTATGAAGACTCACACTGTATAAAAAGCTGATAAGTCTTGTACTGTGATTACTTATTTTGCGAACTTTGTAGTATAAATATCTGTTTATTTGAAACAAACAGATATTTATATGACAACGTTCGACATAAATAAATTACTTATGAGTTCATTAGAGCAATGGTTTTGTATTCGAAAAACGTCTAATCTGTTTAATCCCCCATCACCAGCGGGGCAATTGCGTAACACATTATCAATCGGAATCGGTTTCATTTTGACAGTTCAACAACATTCATTGCGTTATTTACAAGTTGAGCAGACAAATTTTTCGGACTTAGGAAGCAATGGATTAGCAATTTTCTTCAAAATGATTCAGATTCCGATTAATAGTGTGTTACGCAATTAGGGTGCAGGTGCAGGTAGCATGTTGGTATGCGCAGCACGGACGCCTTGAAGTTGACGTTGGGGTGTGACCTACCCCCCCGGTGGGTTCCTGCATTGTCGAGGCGGGGGGGCTCAGTAGCCGTGGCTTGGACACCCACGGTGAAGCGAAGAGGAACCCGAGGAGGGGCCGCTCGTCAGGGCTTTTGCCGACAAGCCGACGACGTAGCGGCCAATATGTAGGTTGCGGTGCCGCTTGGGCGACATCGCAACTGAGGCGGGCCGCGATGTCGTACCGGAGGCATCGCGGCTGAGGGTTGGAGGCCGCGGCGGGAGAGGAGTGCCAGTATTACGGTGCGCCGCTCTCCCTATCCTCTGCGGCCGAAAATTGGCAGGCGGCGGGGCCAATGACCTGACCCGTCGCAGGGGGACCAAGGGTGGCAGAGACGGGGTCGTCTGGCGCCCATGTGCTGGTTTGGTCCCTGGGGTGGTCACGGCGTGCTATGTGTTCTGGTGCGCCTGTGATGGGGAGTACTCCCCGGAGGAGGGTCCGGTAACGGACAGCCGCGGCGGGTTCACGGATGAGTGCTAACGCGTGCCCGTGTTCCCGCCATAAGCGGCAGAGGAGGACACCGTGGAGTTTTAGTGGGTTAGAGTCCCACATAACTGCACTATCTCCCCGTGGTAGTGCAGAATGCATGAGCATTTCTCCACGTAAAAAAAAAAAAAATGGGGTGTGACCTACCTACATACCTACCTACCTACATATATTGGATGACGCCGTTGAGACTGGCCCAGAAAGAGGTGGTGATACGACCTGTACGCGTACCGCATCAGTTGGAATTTAACAGTAGCAGCTTGGAGACTGGATTTGTGCACTGTTGATGGCAGTAGACTGGCCCTTATTACTTGGGACTTAAGGGGCTAAATTACCAGCGTTGTGTCATCGCGCTTCTCTTTCTTTTCTATGCAGTCCGACAGTGACCGCGCTTTAGGTCCTGTAAACCCTCAGACACATCTGGCGAAGTGTATGTCCTATAGGCACATAGAGATGTACCTATAGGACATATCTACACTGTAGGACCCCTAAAAGGGTAAGACAGAGGCCTCACACTTTTTTTTTTTTTGGGGGAATGTAGGCGTTATAATAATGTATATGTGTACCTATAAACACAAACCACTCATACTTTATTTATACGATACAATGCTAGGTTGTCGAACATACAAAGTTCATCAGACGTCTAAGTATATTTAAACCCCAGTCGACGCCAAGTCGTATTTATTCATTTATAACGCATTCCCACTGCGTTAATGAAAGCATTAAATAAATAAACACCCGCAAATGTCGTTTATGAATCATAAAAACAAACGAATGTTTGCTTAAAAAATCTGGAAATCTTTTTAGGGTTCCGTAACACAATAGTAAAACGGAACCCTTATGGTGAGACTCAGTCTGTCTGTCACAGGTGGATATCTCAAGAACTGCTAATGATATCAACTTGAAATTTGGAACAGTTTTAGATGACTACGTTTGCCCAACTATATTGCAAATAAGAAAGAAATAAAAAAGTATGTATATTTTTTGCAACAGGGACTGAAAGGGGGTCTGAAAAATTTTAAGTGGAGCTACTATTAGGGCATGTGGGGTATCATGAAAAAACGCAGTTTGCACATTCTCAAACATTTTTTCTTTTTTTTTTAGGCCGCATAGTTTTCGACTTTTGATGAAAAATTAAAAAAAAAAACCGTCCCCCCCCCCTTATCTCCGAAGTTTGCAAAGAGAAAAATCTGAAATAATTCTATGTGGTTAGAAGTTTATGTAAAGATTACAGGAAAAATAAAACGAAGTCTCTAAATAGCATACTTTTTCAGAAATCATCAACAAAAGTTACATTAATTCCACTATGGGTCAAGAGATGGCGCTCACATAAAACTGCAATATTCTACACCGCAGTGCATAGTATTAAAATTGTCTGACAAATATAAGCCTCGCCGATGAAAAAAAAAAATTAAAAACATGATGGTACGGAACCCTCGGTGCGCGATTCCGACTCGCTCTTGGCCGGTTTTTTATTTTTATCATCATCATTGTAGCGGAAAGGCGTCCCCTGCTGGACATAGGCCTCCCCAAACGTCACCAAAAGATGGTGGGCCTTGCTTTAATTTTATTAAAATCTATCTTCTTTCATTTTCAGAGCTCTTCCCTTACTGACCTGATCTCGGCATTCGACACAAAGGCTCAAACACATACGGACCTACAAAAGGTGACGGCATTCAGCGGATCTTTCGACAAAAACCACAAACCTACATTCTCAAAGGATGAATATGGCAAGTGAGTAGATATCGCACAAGACTTATAAGTGTAGCGTGTGTGTGCGTTGTGTGTGTGTAAGGAAGTGTGTACCATTCCACCAGAGACGTGCTAAGCAGTCTAACGATAGATGTGTAAGACGTCAAAAATTTTTTTTTATGAATGGATCTCGCATTTCTGTTGTGTGTGTTGGCTGCTTAAGGCTGCTTTTCCATCAGAGATGTGCTATGCTACGTTGCTAGAGTAGGTACTCCCCGTACCTTCCCTACTATCAATGCATCGCATAGTTCGAGCTGCGCAACTTCCTCGCATCAGTACCCCACGGCGGCGCATCTTCATAGCATTCCTTACTTGCTCTCACACGTAGACAGAGTAAACTATAGACTGCTGCATATCTTCTTTTTCATTCGCACAAGAAAATGAGAAATATATTAACGTCACTAGCAAAGAAAAGAGACAGAGTAAGAATATTTCTGTCCCTTACTGCGTGTCTGCTGAGCACATTAATATGTACAACGAGTTTGACGTTTATGAAGAAATAATAAAATAATACACCGCGATTAAACGGAAAATAAGATCTTTTTCGTGCCTAATTCAATAATAATACATTTGCGCAACTGTGAAAATGGTAAGCAGTGTAATAAGCTGTAAAAATTATAGTATGATGAAGATTGCCTGATTTTTTTGTCCTTTCGGTGACACGGATACCATGAGTCTATAGATTACTCTGTCTACGGCTACACAGCTTAGCATTGGCGGAAACGATCGCATAGTTACGTAGCTTAGCTTTCACATTCTCGCAGAATTATCTCTGGTGGGAATGCAATGCGATTTATCAGTAGCTGTACGAGGAAATAGCGCGGCTCGAGCTATGCCATCATAATTCCAGTGTGAAAAAAGGATGGAGGTATCGGTCATGTATATCTCCGTCTCTCTCTTACACTGGAATCATGGTGGCAATTAACCGTCATAATACGGCACCTGGCATTAGGTGGGGTACGTATACCATTATCTCGACTGATTTTTGTGACGTCCTTTCATGGTTTATTGTTGTGATTTTCGTTTACTATTACAATGTCTAGCTAAAACGGTGTGTTTTATCATCAATTGTATGAACTTCTAATGTCTCATTATGAAATTAAGAACATCATAATTAATTCAATTTAAGAGTTACTAATTTGATAAAGAACGGTAAATCAGACTTAAGATCATTTGGCAGAAGATTTAATTAGTTTCGATTTACCTTTATGTAAGCTCAAATATCAAAATTCTTTTATCAATTTATAAATAATTTGAGTTCGTGAAATGTATAATTCTTCGAAAAATAAGGAGCCACTATTAAAAAATAATGTCATTAAATTCATAGAAATTCTATAAAGATAGAGATAGTTACTGAAGTACAGTGACATCAAAGTTTCAGCAGTTCATTAGACTCGTCGTCCTCTTCGTTCGTCTTCGTTAGAGATTAGGGATCATCACCGTATCAACTCGAGCCATTCAGTATTCTTTGTAAGAAACTTCCTACTGCAACGCACACTAATCGGAATCGTAACGTAATCGCCTCGCCTCGGGACAAGCTGACGAACCGCGATGCGGTGCGTTACGGCTCGTCGTCCCCGTGCTTACGGCTCGTCGTCCCCGTGCTTACGTCTCTCCGTACCCGAGCTTACGTCTCTTCGTCCACCGTTCCCCTCTCACCCCTCCGGCCTGCCTGCTGCACCATCAACCAGCGGTCGGCGAGCCGTAAGCGCGGCGTCACCTAGCTGTAGCCGAGTCGACGTATAGGAGCTTCTGATCCGCTTTGGTTACGTGCTTACATTAGGTTGACGCCTGTTTGACGGCGAGGCGAAAGGCGATACGGTGCCGATCCCTTTCCGATTCGATACGTGTGCTATGACCTTAAGGCACAAAGAAATTACTGTCATACCATTATGTCTGGACTATGGAAAGTGCTTTATAGACTACTATATCTAGAGGATCAATTATAAGAACCTAATTTTCCAAGAAAGTAATACTTTCGTTTTTATAAGGACATCATGCGGAGGTCTTACGTCAAATTGTGAAAATTAATTTCCTAGCCATCTTTGTGAGTCAAAACTTAAAATGAGTATCAGTTTTCACTTTTTATTGGTTCACTTATTAAAAATCTCCGTTTCATTGTCTGAATGATATGCCAATAATATTCCTCACAGCGGATTCTCGAATAAATTTCGCCAGATAATTTCAGATTCAATTTCATGAAAATTAAAAATATAAAAACACGACACTGGATTCGGAAGGTGTTTATGAGACGTAAAAGTAACACTGTTCAGAGCCTACTGCCAAAATTTTTTCGCCAGCGCTTTATGACTCAATTACACCCAGCGGGCCTGCAACGTTCTTCACGTACAATACAATTATAGCCTTTATGATCCTGGTGAGGCTTCCTCGATTCTGCAGCGTGTTCAGCATGTTTGCTGACGCAAGTGTTGATGGCTTTTATGCCATTATGCGTTAGAAAACCGATGATGGTGATGATGATCAGAATCCTAAGGATGATCTCTGAGAGGCCAGACTCAGTGCTGCGGAGATTCATCCATCTTCATGTGACGAGATGACACTACTACTTGTAGCGGTATCTACAACGCCACATGCGAACAACGCGTCATACTACGTCACGCAAATCCTACATCGCGCAAGCAGAGTTTACCGCGCAATTAACATAGATACAACAACAAAACTGTTCCTCATACCTCTATACTTACTGTGATTTTTTATTTTTTGACATGTGTGACTTTTGATTATGATGTTTTATTTTTTATTTTAGTATTTTAAGACCATTATTAATAACAATAGTATGGACATATAATAATTAGTCTGGAATAAATAAATTTAATTTGATTGTATGTTCCATTTTCTAAGAACGCAACGAAAAGTAATATTATCTGTTACGTTTCAGCATCAGGAGTATATTTGTTATGGTGAACAATAAAGATTACTGACTAAAACTATTTTGAAGTGCGACTTGGTCCATTAAAAGACAAATATAATATATCTTTTTGTTCTTTGTCTAGACCCATTCCCGGTTCGATGACGGAGTTCCGAGGGGCTGAAGCGCAAGCCAGAGTCTGCACAGAAATGAAAGAACTATGTGAAATTATCCACCAGTACGGAAAAACACCTTGCAAGAGTCTCCTACCTCCTGAACTGAAGGATGCTACGAGCGTCATCTCCTTTGGGGAATTATTTTCGGTAAGTGTCAAGTTTATAACGGTTATGATCGGTCACATAAAACTTTGTCCATCAGTGAATTGAAACTGCGAAACTTTGTGGTTACTTTGAGCACATTTCAAGTTCAAAACATCTTGGTGAAAATATTATCTTAATAACCAGCTGCATTCTGCGGCCAACTTTATTTAGTTAGGCATTTAAGGGGAATTCCAAACAAATTATTGCTCGAAGTCACGCTAAGTTAATAACCGAATATATAGCCAGCCTTCATTCTTTTGACAATTCCAGTCGGTCTGCATCAATAGGTCTGGCCATAAACAAGAGGTCTCGGGAGTATTAAGAGTTAGGGAAAAAAAAAATGCTATAGTTCTGTATCCACATAGGATGGCCTTTAACAATATGCCCATAGTGCAGCCATGGGCCATCCTCGGTGATCGTCATCTGTCTAGCCTTTTCCCACCTATGTTGGGGTCGGCTTCCAGTCTAACCGGATGCAGCTGAATACCAGTATTTTACATGAAGCGACTTTCTATCGGACCTCCACAACCCAGTTAATGCGTAATACGATACCCCTTGGACTGACTGGTTGTCAGATTTTCGGACTTGTGACTACCCGTAACGACTGTCAAAGATCCACGAATGACAGCCGGGACCAACGGCTTAACGTGCTTTCCGAGGCACGGAGGGGTCTTGGTATGTAAACATGGTTACCCATCCACGGACCGCGGCAAGCGTGGCTTAACCTGATCGACCGACCCGTGTGGCCATCCTCGGTATAGTGCTTAATTCATTTAATATTTAAGCTCTCATAATACAAGTCTCAAGATATGGGCTGTGTCCTCCAAGCCTTTCCGAGGACCAAAGCTAGACAGCTTTGGTAATTTCTCAGAAAATTGACTGGATAAACTTTCACAGAAAATTTTGCGAGATATTATCAGTAGTGCGATTCAATATAAGATAAGGTTATCAGGGGAGTAGTAACTTTAACTAGTTCGTCATACTATCTGATTTACAATAAAACGATCGCCATTTCTCTAGGGGATCGTATATCAAGGATCAGAGATTAATGCAATGACGGATAGGGACGAAACAGCAGAATTACGCAACAGGGACAGAAGGTCGGCTTCATGCAACGAGTACCACACATAGACACGCTTCACATACAGCGCTTGCAAGTGTACTCGCGACTGGCATTAGTTTGAGATCACCGCACGTATAGTCTAACACAAAAGTATCTGTCAAAAAGGTAAACAAATTAATCAGAAAACCTTTTTAAAGACGCGAATTTGTAGCTCCACTTACAAATGAAGTGTTTTGTTTGGTAATTTGAAGAAGAAGAATACTTAAACCCGAAAAACTAATTTTAAATCACTTTAAAGAAGTTTTTCATTTCACAATTAATTGAGGATAATTTATAACCACATGTTACTTCGAATTTTTTTTCAATTACAATTCAATAATGTCATTCAAACCGTAATTAGTTTTTTATTAGTTTTAGGTAAGTCAGAATATTATATTTTTATTTTAATAATTTGTAGTTTATTTAATATTAGAAGTTTGTACTTATTAGATAATAATAATAATTATACTTTATTAAAAAAAATCTTACCTAAATAAAAACAAACAGTAGGAAATTGTTGGATAAATTGTTAAGCTGTAAAATTGAAAGTTAAATATAGATGAATGTAATTATTTCCCTTTAGTGAGTGATTGCGCATGAATTGAACTTGAACAGGGTTTGTTTACACTTTCATTGGATACTTTTGGCACAGACATCACGTGTCTGTGTGTGTGCGCCTGTTTTTGTCCATTGTAAGTAGCCGACCTTCTGTTCTTTTAACTATTTTATGCTAGC
This sequence comes from Oligia latruncula, assembly GCA_948474745.1. Taxonomy (NCBI): domain Eukaryota; kingdom Metazoa; phylum Arthropoda; class Insecta; order Lepidoptera; family Noctuidae; genus Oligia; species Oligia latruncula. Next base: position 12,543,967 of record OX419699.1, read on the forward strand.
AGGGTAAAACCTAGAAAAATCTAGGTCAAATGTCATGGGGGACGAGGAACATGCAATAAGCAGATATGGTTTCTGTTATCAGTTTATCTATTGTCCGTATAGAATGAGCAATCAATAATATTATATGTATATTCTGTATATTCTGAGTAACATAACGGGTGTAAAAAAGATACTTAACGAAGCCGAGAGTCACTTAACTTGTACTCTCCATTATTGTAATTTTTTTTTGTACTTTACCATCATACCTGGGAACCTTTTGGTGACGGAGACAAAATCCGGAGTCAAAATTCCAACTTTTACTGACGTTTTTTTTACGAAAAAAAGTTTTTAATGTTATACTTATAACACAACTTTAAATACCCCCCGACCCCTGTACCATTGCATGCATCCATAAGCACAACGTTTTGCGTGCGTTACATTGCGCACTACTTACCGCAAACAGAAAAATTTCACACCAAAGATAAAAGTTTTTTCCCAGCAGTTATTTTTGTAATTCGAAGACATGTGACAACTGCCAACCCGCACTGGGCCCGCGTGGTGGATTACGGCCCACTCCCTCTCACCGAGAGGAGGCCTGTGTCTAAGCAGTGGGAACAGTATAGGCTGATTATGTTGTATGTAATTATTTTTGTGCAATGTTACTTAGTTTTATGTAGGTACCTACAGAATGCGTAGTTGACGGTTATGTGATGGGTCTTTTTACACCCTGTATTAATAGACTGTTCTATGTGTGCGTTTTTAGTTAGTTCTTTTTTTGACCCTACTTTGTTAGAAGGATGGTTATTCTGTGCAGTTTTTCCATCAAGGACTACAATTTTCAAATTTAACTTTACAGTAAAATCGATCATTATAAGCAGCCTAGGTAGGTTCATTATTTTTTTAAAGACCGAATGCCTTTTCAATCTTGTTGAAATTCTCTTGAATAATACGTCTGGGGCAGACGAAGTCCTTTTGATTAAACCCAGTCCTGAACATAAGGATCCGATATTTTCTGCGAAGCGGACTAACAACGAAACCTAACTTGACTTTGTGTTCCAATTGAAATAGCTATTAATTATTAGCTATTAGTTAATAGGGGCCTTATTTTATCAATATCTAACGAGGTCGAGTAATTGAACCGTATCGTTATCTATTATTAAGTTATTCAGATCTAAATTAATGTGTTCTTGTTTTAATTTTTAAACGACTTCATAAAAAGAAACACATGAAAAGAGAGGGCTATGTCCAGCCGTGGGTAAAGTCGGGCTGTATCGTATGGATATATATCGGATGGACTTTTTGGTAGAACCTAAAATGTCAAAGACAAAATAGAGTTGATAGTTTTCAAAGTCAACGCTTATTGAAGTGCGGTAATGATAATCTAGGATAATCTCAGAAAGACAACTAACTAAACTAACTATTCAACGTTTCCATTCAAGCTGAAAACGAGCAATTTCAAAAATTACCCACATTTCAAATGACAAGGCGACGAGATTGAATACAAAGGAATTCTTAAAGTCTGTAAATTCAGAGGGATGGTTGTTCCTTTAAAACTCGCTGAAGTTTGAATAGTAAAGTTTTTCGGTGTTCCTTTCAAAACTCACTGAAGTTTGAATAGGAAATTCCGCCGAAAGTACCTCGTCAACCGCTAACGAGGTAGCGACTAGCTGTCAAAGAGAGATAAGAACATTCTATAAGAACATTGATAATAACAAGAGTACCTAGTCTATAAGAACATTGTTATTAACAAAATAGACACCGTGGTCTGAAATAAAGTATTTATTATTATTATTATTATCTACTGCCTTCTCGTTAACCGCCAGCGGTGGGACTGGCGCCAGTAGCTATTTATTGGGGGTTCTGGCTCACCGGAAGTCCAGCGTAACTAGACCCCTGTTTGTACGTAGTTTGTTAAGAGCGTGCGACCAGGTTATGTTGGTTTAGGTGTGAATGTGGTTGAATTTGCGGTGGTAAAATATGTATTTTTTAGTCCGTACAATGTTGCAGTAGGTTGATAGGGTCAATATCGTGAGAAATAGATAAGAAACAATGTTGGTCAATATCGTGAGAAATTGATAAGAAACAATGTTGGCGATGCTTGACCTTGCGGGGCTCTGATTGGTGGATTGGTGATAGGGTGAATATCGTGAGAAATGGATAAGAAACAATGTTGGCGAGCTTGCGAGGGCTCTGATTGGTGATAGGGTGAATATCGTGAGAAATAGATAAGAAAAAATGTTGGCGATGCTTGACCTTGCGGGGCTCTGATTGGTGGATTGGTGATAGGGTGAATATCGTGAGAAATGGATAAGAAACAATGTTGGCGAGCTTGCGAGGGCTCTGATTGGTGATAGGGTGAATATCGTGAGAAATAGATAAGAAAAAATGTTGGCGATGCTTGACCTTGCGGGGCTCTGATTGGTGGATTGGTGATAGGGTGAATATCGTGAGAAATGGATAAGAAACAATGTTGGCGATGCTTGACCTTGCGGGGGCTTGGTGGATTGAAGAAATGTTTTCCTCGTTTATTATAAAGTACGGTCATTTTCGAACAATTTATTAGCTTTAGCTAAGAACTTAAGTACACAAAACCCGTAAAGCTTTTTGAAATCGGGAAGTTGAATTTTGAATTCCAGGACGCATATTTGATGAACAAAATTATTATTTTATGTAAGGTCAAAATTCTATTTAACGCCCTCGACGTAATAACAATAAAACTCCTATTGTCAGTTCGCCGTTCAGGGTATTTGAATGTGTTAATTATTAACGGACTTTTCAAGGCGTTTTTGGTAAATTGTGGCTATAGAACAGAGGTGGCCAACCGGTCGATCGCGATCGACTGGTCGATCGTGACTATTAGTCCAGTCGATCGTGGCAAGGCAAAAAATATTTTATTTAAGAACGGCAAACTAATAATACAATGACCGTACAAAATAAGTCAGTCGAGTCGACTAGCGCAAGAGCCAAAATAATATGACTACATCGTATCGTGTCAGGTTTAAAAATGGCAAAACCGCGTAAATATTGACAGACAGGTCTTAAAATTAGAAAGAATCTAAATAGGATATTGGTACACTGAAAAAAACTAATTTCTTACTACACCACAATAAAGTGATTTCATTAAGATTTACTGACTGTATGCAGTAAGAAGAAATGTTTGTAAAACAATAAAAGACAAAAGAGTAACGTTTAATGATTTAACATACCATTTACCGAAAAATACGTTAAAGTTAAAACGTTAAAGTTTACTGTCATGACGGTGACATTTTGCCTGAAGCTTTAAGGGCCTGTGCACACCACGTTTCTTAAACGCGCCGTTGACGTGCGTTTTAGAAGCGTGCGTTGACGGCGCGCTTTTATCCTACAGAGCAGTGCCTGCTAGTATCTGACTCGCGTGCGTATCGCGTCTGTATCGCTACAAACGCGCGTCAACGGCGCGTTTAAAAAAAGTGGTGTGCACAGGCCCTAACTGTTTTCGGATCAGTAAAAAATACTGTTTTGAATGTAAGGCTCATATGGAACTGTTTGTAGGCTCCTAAAAAAAGCGACACGTGATAAAATCGCGCGCGACACAAAGGCACCGCAAGTCGCGCAACGAGCGGTGCCTTTGTGTCGCGCGCTATTATATCGCGTGTCGCGCAGATCAGATCAATGTTTTTTAATTTTTATTTGCTGCTTATTTCTTTTAGTGTAAAATATTATATTTTTGCTTCTATGAAGTTTAAAAGTATCACATTGTGTCTAGTGGTCGTAAGTTGTTTCCTTTTACATACATACATATCTAAAATCACCCTTTCTTCCCATGGGGTTAGACTCTACAGAAGGGCCACCTGCTACGATCCTCACATACTTCTTTTGCCTCGTTTATTTTACATTTATCATTCGACGCATAATGGTAACATTTTTGTCAAACTCGTGAAATTTACGATCGACTTGAAGTAAAAGTACATGATTCTGAACAATGTCACCATTTTATAAGCGACAATGACGAATACGTCATGTTAAGAGAGTAAACGCGGGAATTGCCTTACGCCATTCGTCCACGTCGTCGTCGGTCGGTTGGGTTCCTTGTATCATTTAAAAATCCCACGGCAACCCAACGACAGAGGAGACTGATACTTATAACCATGGACAGCGATAAGACTGCCATTGTTTCCATAGAAGCCATCCTAATACTATAAACTAGCTACGCCCCGCGGTTTCAACTGCATACGTTTCAATCCCGTAGGAATATCGGGATAAAAAGTAGCCTATGTGTTAATATAGGGTGTCAGCTAGCTCCATACAAAATTTTATCAAAAGTGGTCCAGCCGTTTGTGCGTGAAGACGTAACAAACATACAAACACACTCACAAACTTTCGCCTTTATAATATTAGTGCGATGCAAAAGTTACTCTTTCTGTCAACAGACAAATCCGTTCAGCCGTTTTGGGGTGAAAAGGTTGTAACAACCTCTTCATACCATTTTCGATCAAATTCGGAATAAGGCAGACCACGAAATGGGTTAGAACAAAGGATACCTACTTTATATCCTAGTAGTACGTTCCCATTGGATAATTTCCAACCTCTACACGGGCGAATCCACGGGCAGAAGCTAATTAGCAATATTTGAAAAGTGCTTTGTTAAAATTTTGGTGTAGGTACAGTCATCAAGCTACCTGAAACTGTAAAATTTTCCCAATCATCTTTGAACCTTATGCTTTAGCGATAAAGTTGAAAATCTATTGTAGTAGCTTGATGTCTGTGCCATTAAGTATATATATCTATGTCAGACTTCTTTCCTTGGCTGGACGTAGATGTGGCACGGACATGACATGATTCGTCCGCGTCCGGGCTCCTCTGTGAGCTTTGCGCCATTTAACATGGAATGGATGAGCAAAGGTCAAACATCCCCGCCTCGTCCTTGTCAGTTGTTCGAACCCATTGCCTCTGTGTTCAGTTGGTCTTTTATCATCGACTAATGCTCGGTTCCTATAAACAAAAACGGATCGTTTCGCTAACCGATGGTAGCATTTTTTATTGCCAAATTGGGCTTATGAATAGATTCGTAAGGTAATTTCACCTGAGATAGCTACTTCCAAAAGGGAGGGTCTACTATGCATAGCTATGAGGCGTTTGCTTTATTTTTGGTAAAGATGGTGGGTTTAATTTTAAATAATAATCCATACTAATATTATAAATGCGAAAGTGTGTCTTTCTGTCTGTTACCTCTTTACGCTTAAACCGCTGATCCGATTTCGATCCGGGACGGATGAGGGAGAGAGCCTCCCGTCTCAGGCGCCGCGGGAGACGCTCCGGGCGTCGGGAGCCACGGGACGACTCCCGGCCACCGTAGGCGCGGGCCTGCGGGCGGAGAGTAATGGGTAGCTCACCATCCGATCAGGACCAGGCCCGTGCCGGACGGCGCTTACGTGTTCCACGCGCGCCTCAAAGAGATGTCAGCATCGAGGAGGGCCCCATAGGGCCGAAGCCTGCCGGGTCAGCGGGAATGTCCAAAAGGGTTACCGCTGGCCCGGAACATAAAGGGCTAAGGAAGGAACACGGGTGGGTTTTAGTCAGTAAGAGTCTGACACTCCCTTCCGCTCCACCCAGAGCGGGAGGGGTCATTTGATGATTTCCCATCCGCAAAAAAAAAAAAAAAAAACCGCTGATCCGATTTAGATGAAATTTGGTAATGAGATAGTTTGAGACATAGGATAGTTTAAATCCCGATATTCCCACGGGAACGACACTTATTCGGGCAAAACCGTGGGGCGCTGCTAGTGGTCCATAAATTACAGGAGTCGGTCATAAGGGGTAAGAGGGTAGTAAGAGAAATACATGAAACAGAGGACCTAGACTAGTGGAAACAGCTTTCAAAGGTTTTCGTATTTCTACAAAGCACACAAACCACATACATAACTTTTTCGTATACAAAAATGTATCCACCCTTACCTAAGTTTCAGAGATAATTGAAAAAGCAAACAATTATTCATGCTGCTATTAAAAGTACCTATATTACAAACTGTTGTTCATTTATTTTACGAAGTAATAATGATGAATGAAAAATATTTTGTTGAAGAAAAAGATACTTACATATTTTTAACTACCCACTCGTTTCAAAATTACTCACGTTTCCGCATCTATCTTCTAAACACCTGTGAACCTGTCAAAATTATGTAAAGCTCATTGTTTTCTTTATTTCTGTCGCAAGGTCAGACTGGCAAAACTAAAATAAATTCTCAAATGTTCACGTCAAAATAATGTTTTGTTTAGAGCAAGCGATGACATGTAGCGGTAATAATTATGAAAGATGTAAATATTTTGCAGCAAATTGTGTTATTTTCTGTAAGGTATCTACTACGTATTTAGCATCATTATTTATTGAACTGCCCCGTTGGTCTCGTGGTCTTAAGCACGACTGCTGAGTGAGGGGTCCTGGGTTCGATTTCAAGGTCAGGCAAAGTGTTATTGGGTTTTTCCGTGTCGCGCCTGTTTGTAGGAGCCTTAATACGTTTTTCGAATCAACTACCAGGGTATCAACAACAAAATAAAACCAGTTCTTTCAATATTGTTCTTACGCCCCTCTGGCTGCCTAGTTGACCGGTAGTGTGCTCCACCACTATCTAATTTACGTAATTTTAGTCTTAATTTACAGACAGTTTCTCTGGCTAGTTTTCAGTAAATACTAGTTTACACGTGCGGAGTAAAAAGTAGCTTATGTTTATAGGTATACGCCAACGTTTTTTGTTTACAATGTGTGTTGCACTTCGCTGAACAAGCTGTAGGTACCTGCTTAGTGATGCTGCAAACACAAAAACAAGATACAAAACGTTATTATTTATATTAGCGTCGTCAATACACATGCCAAGTGTAATACTATGGCATTATGCCCCGAGACCCGAGACGTTCAAGGGGAAGGCCAATGTCTTTAATGGATCTTTAATGGCTAAGGATGATGTGTGTATACAGCGTTCGTAAATATTATCTGTCAATTTTCAGTGTATTGGCAAAATCATTCCGGTGGATGAATTCATCCACCAATCTGTGTATATTGCTGGATGAAATGATGATTGGTCGGATGATCTGACCAAGATTATGTCTAGACTTTAAAAGAGACTGTGACCTCTGAGTTTGTTTGGGCCTTTCTTCTCAGAGTAGTCCAATGATTTCATATATGTCAGTAGAGTAGGTAGATAGGAAACGCCGACCTCATGTAGTTTTTACAACACGGTTGACGTGTAAAAGTGTTTGTATGAATCTATTTACAAATAAAACCATTTATCATCTACACTAAAATGATATCTGGATACAAGTAGGTAGTATCTCAAATATTTTGGCACAGTTACAATACGCGATACACATTGAAACTATTTATCATGAATCGTTGAGATTCCTCACACATACCAAACTTGTCTGTATAGTCAGAATTAATGATAAATTGTTTCATATTTCGAGAGTTCTGATTCATCATTACGGCTTCCAATTATTGCACACACGACCACATATCAAGCTATACGTTTCCAGTATAAGCTGACCTCTCATTGTTTGGAAAGCCTATACAACGCGAGGTCAATCTTCAGACAGATTCTGTCATGAATCATACGACTGGTTGAGTCTTATAATTAGCTGAAATGTTTGTTTTAAAATTAACAATAAATGACGCAAACGTTGTTATGAGTAAGTATTTGTATATACAGGTCTAAATTAGAATCGAAGAAAATAACTCTTCAACAAACGCACATCCGTCGTTTGAAATGTCAGTTGTTTTTTTTTAACCTAGTTATTTGCAGAATCGAAGCGCTTTACGGTAATATTTTGTACGATAAAGTCTAAATTAGCATGAATGTATGTATGTTTTTGCTTATTTTCTTCATTTCAGTTACCAATAAAATACACTTCTAGCAATACACTATAGCATATACAACTATTTTTTTTTTTTTCTCAAAAGGCACTTCTATGTTAAAGCAGCTTTGACATCGCTTTTAGTAAAATAAAACAGGTAGTTACAAACTGGCACAAAAATTTCAAAGTTTTCTAAAAGCTGGCTGTAGGATTTTACAAAAAAAACTTTATAAATAGATATTTATGACGTTTCAAACAAAATAAACCGAAAACAAAACATTTATTGAAATACATATTAACAAAAAATGACGCCTTGTGTATGAAAGATAATGATAGCGTGACGGTTGACAGGGGAGAATGAAAGAAGAAAACGTGTTGCGCCGACCCCAAGTAACATGGGATAAGGGCAGGAAGATGATGATGACACCTTGTTTCCCCGATGGGCAGAGGTGTACCTGTACCTACCTAGACATTACACCCACAATTTCGCCAGTTGTGCTTAATTCCTATGTAATATGGGGGAGCCTATTGCCATCAACCGGGAACAAATCCAGACTCCGAGCTCCTACTAAGACATTCCAAATAGAAAACCATAAAACACTTTGCCCAAGTTGGACATCGAACCTGGACCTCTTGTTCAGCAGTAGCGCTTGAAACCACTACACCAACGAAGCAGTGAAATACAGTTCAAGCAAAATAAGTTAAAACAACAATATCTGTTTGTTGGAATAAGGTAATTCAAATACTGGTGTATCCGTCACCCGGCGCAAAAATCCAAAGAATTTTATAACTTAAATATGCGTTTACTGGTCTGCGTGTAATAAATTACTGATATTTGATGATAATATCATTAAACCACAGTGTTAAATTTATACGAACGGAAATGTGCGAAAAAAAAATTAAACAAGTGTTCAAATAAACAGGAGGCGATAAATCATGCAAAAAAGTAAATGAATCGAATCACGAGGTTATTAAAAATACATGTTTCGCACGAAACGTAGGAATGGTATAAAAATTCGCGCAGTGATACTGATTTTGGGGTCGGCTTCCAGTCTAACCGGATGCAGCTAAATAAATAGTGGTATTCAGCTGCATCCCGTTAGACTGAAAGCCGACCCCAACATAGTTGGGAAAAGGCATCAGATGATGATACTGATTTACTGAACGGGAACGATTTATCGAATTATAATCACTAGAATCAGCAAATTGGCCTCAAATAATATGATTTCATGAAGAGTTATTCAATGGGGGGGTTAATATAAAATCAGAGGGATAAATTGATGATTTTTATGATTATAATTCTTTAGCTTAAATTTTTAACGGTCGCGAATCTTATTTACATTAACATCCAACCTGATACTGAACTGTAAATTGCAAAAAACGTACGAAAAGTTTTGCGGGCTACCCTTACGCTTTCGCCTGAAAGAATGATGATTTACCAACTTTCAGCACTTTCCGCATATAAGTAGGTACCTCTACATAAAAAACTCAGTTGCATCAAAAACAAAACACATCAATATCTAACTCAAACTCGTAAGCATTTGGGTGCTTTTAGTAGTTTTGCCTAAAATATCTAAGCCATTGGCTGTTACGACTATTGGCACAATAATCGCCGACTCCACATCCCACATGTCGTCATTTTCACGAGCCAAGTTAGGATACTAGATTAGTTTATCATTTTGGGATGCAACGTGTGTCGACACACTTGCGCCATCCCATCTTCCAAGCACGGTTAGCTGTGCTGGGGCGGCTGCTGCAGGTGCGGAAAACCTCAAACGGCGCAAATACTCCAATCTCTTTGGAACGTATATATTTGAGCCGTTTGGGGTTGAAACTCTAGGGCCATGGGGCCCGAGTGCCCACTTAGTATTTCGAGACATCGCCAAGCGGTTGGTCGACTCTTCACGTGACCAAAGGGCTGGCCTATTTTTTGGCCAAAGAATCAGCATTGCCATACAACGTGGCAATTCTGCCAGTCTTTTGGGCACGTTTCCTGTTGACAGCGATGCGGATGAATTTTTTGATGCCCTTTGATTATTTCCTCTCCTTTTTATATACTTGTACATATTATTATTTTAATACTGTTAGCCATTAAAATTATATTTCCATGATTATAACTAAGTTTATCTTTTTCAAAAGCAATATTAATATTAGTAGTAACTATATCATATTCACTTATCATTTAGACAGCAACAATAAACAGACGTAAGTGTTACAGTCTAGACAACATTCTCTATTACACTAATAATAGCTAGATAAGAATTCTAAATATGCCATTAGCTGAGAAAGATTCCTCTCGACATCGCTTCAACATTACGAACGGTGTTCGTGGCAACCAAATAAAATAGATTCCTGAGCAAGATATACGAGATATAGGTACCCTATCTACTTAGGTATATTCACGAGCATAAAGATATTATTATGGACAACTCGACAGGAGGCAGGAGCTTGTGGCTAAGTAATAACAGCCACATGGGTCGATCGATCAGTAAATGGGTTGTGGAGGTCAGATAGGCAGTCGCTCCATGTAAAATACTGGAATTCAGCTGCAACCGGTTAGACTGGAAGCCGACACCAACATTTTAAATTGCGAGAACTGGCCTCCTGATTTCATGATTCATCCATTAATATCTGTAGTCAAGATGACGGCAAAAATATGATCAATTGTAGAAAGCATAACAGATGTGTCATTATGGTAGCACAAATATGTGCCAAAAAATACTCAATGCCTGCTGCATCGCATTGCATGAAGAAGCCTCGTCGTGTAGCGCAGTTTGTTTCCGCCAGTTACTCAACTGAACCGAACGCTCGGCGCATCCTGGACAGTCACACCCAACACCTTATTTGACTGGCCAATTTTTCCCTTCCGGTGGTAGGGCTAACGCCCGCCTGGTTTGCGACCACCCCCCGCCGGAGTCCTGCGTCAAGCAGCTTGCTGTGTTTCGTAGATTCGTGGTAGTTCCAGTACCTTAGGCATCTTCTGGGCACGCTCGTTCCACCATAGACCTTACCCATCGCTTTCCATCAGGCGTAATCGAGGTCAAGAGCAAGGCCCATTCAGCAATAAAAATAAAATAATTGTAACACAGGGTGGCAGAGACATCGCAACCTGTTATTCCGTGGATTCAGTACATAACCCACAGGCGTAGAAATATTTCGTTGGTAATTAAAAAAAATAGCTGTTCCATACATTTTGATCGCGTAGGTACCTACTCCAATTTTCTACGAAACAGCAGATATTTCTTTATAACCGACGACCAACTTCTTCTTCTTCTTCATTTCTTCTTCTTTTCTTCTTCTTCTTCTTCTTCTAGTGTAGAAATTTAGTGTTAGTGTAGAAATTAGGGTCCTGTAACCACGAGGTTACAGCACCCTAATTGCGTAACACACCCAATCTCAATCATTGTGAAGGATATTACTAACCCATTGCTTCATATGTTCGAAAAATGTGTCGGCTCAACAACGTATATAACGCAATGAATGTTGTTGAACTGTCAAAATGAAACCCATTGCAACTAATGGTATTTCCCTGCCACTTTGTACTACAATTGTATATTTATGCTCGTGACTGTACGTAGGTATATCAGTTTCTAAAGTAGCTAGGAACAAGCACAAATAAAATGCGCAGACTTCAAGTATTTGGCGCTCACTGTCTACCCAATATTTCATCGTCACATTTAATTAGAACTACACTACATTTGTCCAACAGACAATTTCATGTAATGGAGCATGTTACAATAAAAATTATATGATACAGCCAAATTGTAGGAGCTTTATCTATCAACAATGTTGACGCATTGAAGCCGCATATATATTTTGATGGGGGCGCGGTTTTTTTCTAGAGAGGAAATTAAAATAGGTGGCAGGTCACGTTGTAGTTTGACATGAGGGGGTTTACACTCTAAGCACGAAATTCGTAGTTTTGGCCGCAGTTACGGGCGTTGTGTACTCCGGATATAAGATTAGTTCGGAGCCAGAACCACGAATGAATGACAAAACGATTTGATAGTTGTCCCTAAAAGCGAAATATCCAAGAATCACACGTGCAATAAATAGACACTAGGCAAATCAAAACAGTCCTCCTTTGTCCACTCATCAAGTAGCAAGACTACTAAGAATTATTCAGTGCAAGTGTACAAATAAACAGGAGATATGATGTATCATCGACGGGCCGCGACACCGAGCGACTGCTAGTGGCCTGTGACGTCAGACGCATTCCGCGTGGCGACTCGCTCCGTCATGGCCAGTGTTATATTTGGAATCGGTTTACCTACTAATCGTAGGGCTGGCAGTTCCTGCAGATAATTAAAAGAATATGAAAGATATAATATTATGAATTTATGTTTTTTTTTTTTTTTTAATGTGCTCTTTGGTTACCTCGTACAGAGAAATCTTTATTTATGTTTCCATTCTCTTTGCCTTATTACATTTTCTCTTCACATTTATACAGTCAAATTGAATTAGCTAGCGAAACTCTTCAGACCTGATTGGTATCGATATCTAAACACAATAAAATAAAAACAAATAAAAAATCATGTCTTTTGGGGTACAACGACTGCTGGATGTTTTGTTACTTGAAATATAAGTTGAGACAAGCTGTCAAAATGAAATCCATTGCTACTGACAGTGTGTTACGCAATTACCCCGCAGACATCGATACCCATCGCATCTGTGGAATTAAGCTTGCTAAGTATTTTAATTTGTTTGACCCTGTATATGACCATGTTCAAAAGATGAACAAAAGGCAGTTTTACATCTTTGAGCAATCTTTAATAGACAAACTTTATGTACCTACCTGTAACTGTGATTTCTCGACGACAAATGAATTACTTATATCTTTTCAAGTCCAAATTATTAATGTATTCGCAAAAAGTCCCTGAAATGACCAATACTTTTATTACAATAAAATAATATAATAATATTTGTAAAAAAAGTGTTGGCCATTGAAAGAATGCATTCCACCTGCCTGCTGGCAGGTGAAATACATTCGAAATTCCGTTCCACAGAATACGAGAACGGGCACTCAATAGCTTAGCCTTCTATTTGCTTGTTACGGAGTTTCCTCAAACGAATGAAATAATTAGTTTCACGTTGCTAATCTGACAAACAAACAAAGTGGTCACAATGAAGTAGGTACATATGACATAAAGGGACGACCTCGGTCTGCAAACTACACAATCCGTTTGAACTGCATTTGAATGGATTCCAGCCATTCACAGGAATAAATCCGAATCAGAATGTGCAGAAAAGAGGTTTTGTTAAAATACGGTCTATTCATCTCTACCTACTCTTTTCATTCATGGGAATCATGGGAATGCTACGTTTATACTACAACCCGTTTACGCTTCACGGAGTTTAGAGCAGTGGTGGCCAAGTGGTAACGGCCGCGACTTACGAGTTGTAGGTCGTAGGTTCGAACCCAGACAGGCGCTTTACTTTGTGTAAATTGTTTCATCAGCACTGCTCTCAAAACGGTGAAGGAAAACATCGTGAGGAAACAGGCATGCCCTAGAACCAAAAATTCGAAGACATGTGACATCTGCCAAACCGCACTGAGCCCGCGTGGTGGATTACGGCCCACTCCCTCTCACAGAGAGGAGGCCTGTGTCCCAGCAGTGGGAACATTATAGGCTGATTATGTGTTTACGCTTCATAACATAATTTAATATGAGTTACTTATTATACCTTACTTGTGCACTGTTGAAATTTTAGAGGTATGAGAATCAGGCTGGAAAGCATCTAATCACTCATTGAAAAGGGAGAATCCTCCGACTAGAAGGGTGTTGTCCCGACGATTGTTGCCGAGTTTCTGTATAGGTAAATATAATTCCGTTAGCTAATGAAGGATTTGTGTTACGTCAGGTGCACTGCGATGGTCGTATGTGACATTACAGTTGCCTCCCGAAAATAAACCTTAGTACCTAACTTTTTTAGGTGCAATTCGTCCTGAATCATCTAGGATGGCATGGTGATGAAAAATCATCTTGAATCATCCAAGAATGCTACTACGCTATCCTCTCATACCTACTGTAATTTGAAAATATTGTAAAAGCCAATTATTTTTAAAAAGAGTAACCGTGGAGTTTCTTGCCGGTTCTTCTACATAGGAAACGACCAATAGGAACCGTGCACCTAGCTTCTGACGTTTCATAGGTGCCCATGTAGGCTTATGTGAAATAAAATATTTTGATTTTGATTTTTTGATTTTGAATGCAATAGCGTAGGGGTATGTCGGAGTTCGCCTACTTTAATAACAAGATCGTCATCATACGATAGAATATTGATATCTGGATAACAATGAATTGTAGGTTAACTAATATATCATAGTATTTTTTGTATCTCTAATACCCGTTCTGTGGTCCGTGCCTGAATCTCCAGGGAAACATAGACTTTTCCCCAAAACAACTAAATCACCCTTAGTGAAGTCTGATAAATTCAAGTAATGTCTAACCCGTAATTCCACTAAACAGGGTTGAATTCAAACAAAAACATTTTAAGCATCTTTGTTTTTAAAATAGAAATTGGTTTTTTGTCTCTCTGATTTTCACTCGTTTTAAACCTTCTGTTCACATTATTTCGTATTACACAAACTTTTTCTTTGAAAGGGTTCACAAAATCTAGTCAAACTAACAGGGTTGCCTGAATTGAATAATTAAGTAAGATTGATAAAACTCCAGGGAATTTCATGTCAACTTGCTTTATCCTTTATAGACCAGTGTTAAAATGGGTTGGACAAACCTGGGGAATAACTAAATACACACATCAAAAAAGTCTAAGGAACATTACGGTTTTGAACTTTTGAACGATTTTTACTATTTTAATATATTTATAACGTAGTGTGGGACGCCCTCCGGCCAGGTGGGATGACGATCTGCGAAAGACTGCAGACAGATGCTGGATGCGTCAAGCTGAAGACAGGGCGCTATGACGCTCATTAGGGAAGGCCTATGTCCAGCAGTGGACTGCTATAGGCTGATGATGATGAATATATTTATATTTCTTTTATAAATAACTAGCAGCGCCCCGCGGCTTCACCCGCATAAGTTTCGATCCCGTGGGAATATCGGGAAAAGTAGCTTATACGTTAATCTAGGGTGTCAGCTACCTCTATACCAACTTTTATCAAAATTGGTCCCGCCGTTTGAGTGTGAAGAAGTAACAAACATACTCACAAAATTTCGCCTTTATAATAGGTATTAGTGTGATAACACAACGCTCGACCTACACACGTCTACCCCAACGGGCATTGGTTTATTTATTTATTTTATT
The DNA here is from genome assembly GCA_948474745.1 of Oligia latruncula. NCBI lineage: Eukaryota > Metazoa > Arthropoda > Insecta > Lepidoptera > Noctuidae > Oligia > Oligia latruncula. The sequence continues at coordinate 12,559,039 of OX419699.1, forward strand.
TTTACAGAAAGCTTACAGACTAATAACACAATTAAAAATCATTCGTAGGCAGGAACATTTGCTAATTAGAAGCTTCCACATATAAATTCCATGTGGCCGGTCCATTGCCACTTCAGCTTGCTTATTGTACAGACAACAGCACCTCAAGCTACTACAATCTGTCAAATTTCTTTAATAGATTTTCAACTTTAACGCTAAATTATAAGGTTCAAAGTTGATTGAGAAATTTTTACAGTTTCGGTTAGCTTGATGTGCTGGCGTCTGTACATACCTATGTAAGTATAAATAAGTAACAATAAACGGATAAGGTTATTGCCGTTATGGCACTAACTTAGCTAGCGCGAAATCGTGAACATGATCCCTGTTCATTGCACTATTGATGTTATTCCACTCCAATTATACTTAGCGCAGTCGGAGAGGTTAGTAAATACGCCTGGCTGGATCAATTAGTTTCCCCCCTCTCCCCTTTATAAGGCGATTCAATGTGAAGGAGGTACCTATTAATAATCCAGTTTGCGACGGGCACCAACATTTCGAATATCCATACTTACTATATAATATTATAAATTCGAAAGTAACTCTGTCTGTCTGTATGTTACATTTTCACGCCTAAACTACGGAACGGATTTTGATAAAATTTGGCAGAGAGATAGATTGCATCCCGGGGATGGACATAGGATAGTTTTTATCCCGTTATTCCCACGGGATCGACACTTATGCGGGTGAAACCGCGAACGCTGCTAGTCAAAATTAAAACGATGTTTCATTGCGTTTTAATCATCACTAGTAGAGATAGTGTGGCAACATTTTTTAACGAAATGACAGTAAGAAGTGTCATTTTACTGCAGCTAATTAAGAGTCGAACTATACTTAAAGTTATTTTTTTATAACTACTCAAACAGGTTTATCTAGTCCACGCGTTCAAGGTATCTAATAAAAGCATCAAGCCTCATGTAGAACGTCGTTGCCGTGCAATAATTAAATCAAAACCGGATGCGAACGGAGCAAACCTAATGATATTATGAATGCGGAAGTGATGCTTTAGAACTCTGCAAGCAAAACACAATCTATAAAATTCTGTAAAGAATCTAGCTATACACATTTAAACAGCTTTTAACGTCGATCGCAAACGCTTCCAACTTCTATGATAAGTCACGGCCACTCGAATCTGTTTACAAACTAAGGAATGCACTGAACATATAAATAATTACGGCAAACGTAGATACTGTGCGGTCGTTCATTTTAAAACTTGGCAACCCTTTGCGTTCCTTTCGCTCGCCAGTGCGTCCAATGACGCGTAATTACTAACATAAACACATTGGTTCCGTACATATCCGAATATGGAAACACAAAACGCGCTTCACAGAAATAAACGTTGGAATACGAGTTTCCGCTTTTATTATTTCTGACGATATTCAGACGTGGACGTCCACGTCTGTAAAATTTATGGAAATATGATTGTGCACGTTATAAACATTATCGATGACCTTAAGAAGAAAGAAAGAAATAAAATACGTTTATTTGCGGTAAACATGACGCAATAAAGAACATAAACACAAAAAAAAATATAAGAAAGAGTTGGAGAAAACATGGGTCACATCCACGCAAAACGGCTATCGCTCAGCATTATGCTGCGACTGGTTTTCAGCGACAGCCTGGTGGAAGGTGGCTGGAACAAACTGGATGCGGAAGGCAGAGGACAGGTTGTTGTGGCCTATGCCCAGCAGTGGACTGCGATAGGCTGAGATGAGTTGAGATAACGTTATCATGGACGAAAATTTAAACGCGTTTTTATATTATATATTTCCATTCATTTTACTTCTCCATGTTATCGGGATGCCGTGACGTGAGTGTTTACGTTTGTTTATTGACGCATTTAATAGAAATAAATCAATCTGTTTTGTATTGAATTTTGAATGCTAAGATAGGTCAGGGATTTATAAATGTTTTGCATCTCTGTCTCTTTCAAATCTCTTTGGTGATTGATATCGCGATTAAAATAAGGATTGTGGATCGTGATTAAAAGTTGTTCAAAGAAATATTTATAGTTTTTGATGAAAATATCTTGACTACTTGAATAGGGAGGGGCCCGTGGCTAAATAATAACAGCCGCACAGGTCGATCGATCAGGTTAAGCTACGCTGGCCGCGGTTGGTACGTGGATGGGTGACCATCTTTACATATCGTGACCCCTCCGTGCCCGTGCTCCGTGCTCCGTGACCCATTCGTGGATCTTTGACAGTCGATACGGGTAGTCAGAAGCCCGAAAGTCTGACCACCAGTCTTACCAAGGGGTATCGTTACCCAGTAACTGGGTTGTGGAGGTCAGATAGGCAATCGCTCCATGTAAAATACTGGTATTCAGCTGCATCCGGTTAGACTGGAAGTCGACCCTAACATAGTTGGGAAAAGGCTAGGCAGATGATGATGAACACATCTTGACATTATAATTGCTACTATGCAACTACTAGCAGCAATTAAAAATGGTTTTACAGCTTAGCAAGATCGACCCTTCAAAAGAGAGACACCGATATCGGTTGGTAAGATTAACGAGAATTGTAAGATGAAAATTAGAAAGTTGCGCAGAACACTTTAACACGAAAAGTTCATACCGAGCGACCTTGTAAACGTTCCAAGCGTAAATGAATGAGTGTTCTTTTACAAAGAAATGCGGATGTATTTGAGAAACTTCTTCTTTACGGTACAAATTCTGTGAAATTTTTATTTAAATTCCTATACCTTTGCTGCATAACTTTGCAGACATCAAAGGTACGAGAACAATTGTATTTAACTAGCTGCACGACTTTGTCTACGATCCAAGATCAATCCCCTATGTCCTTACACAGCACCTTAATTGCATTACACACTAAAAATCTCAATTTGTAGGATATTGCTGATCCATTGCTTTAGTTCGAAAAATGTGTCTGCTCAACAAACGCAATGAATGTTGTTGAACTGTCAACATGAAACCCATTGCTACTGTCAAAGTCTATCTGTGTCTTAATAATATAACATTAGCTGTTTAAGGAAAACACCCTTTGACGAAATCATGAGTCGTAGGCTACGTCTTCGAATCTTAATTAATCTTTATTACAATCTTAACTGTTGCAAGCAGGTAAGATTAAATGAGATAAATGGTATTCGCAAGAACTCGATCGAAGTAGGTAATTAGAATGATTACGAGATCGCTTTTATGAAAACTACATTTGCGAAAAGCGATCTTGTAACCATTGCACATTGTTCTAGTGCGTGCCTTACCCGCATGCGTGAGCTTAGCGCGTGTGATCTACTCGCAAACTCCCCGCTTCCCACATGCGTATGGCATGTATGTCAGGAAAAGTATTTACGAAACGAAAGCATGCGGGCGACACGTAGTACGGGCAAGACATGCACGGGAACACAAATTAGCATGATAGCAAAAACGTCCTCAATCATTTTAATAAAACTATGTAATCGAGACAAATAATTGAAAATTGTAAAAGCTCTGCAATTCTCAAGTTCTTAACAAACCGACTATGCATGCTTTTATAAATAAAGTTTTCTTAGAAACAATCATATTCGAACACAGATGTTTTTTCCTGTCCGATCAGATTTTTTTTCATGATTTATTTAAATTATTCAAATTTTTTATTCGCATTATGTTATTTTCTGTTTGAAAATTGGACTTGTGATAAATCAATTTTACATCTATTATATTTTATTTCGGTCGGGCTGAGTAATTAATCTTAGTCTTAGTTTGTAAAAGATGGTTTATTGCACCCATTAAATATTTTCACAAGTTGGAATGAGTCAATTTTATGATGAAAAAGCTCCAAGCCGTGAATATATTCATGACCGATTTCGTGCAGACTCAATTGTTTTGAAGTGACCCAATTTTTAAGGCCAAATTATGAACTATAAAAGTCGTTAGGTATAATTTTATTGATAGCATTTTTTTTATAAATTCCATGCGGACCTCTTAGACCAAATAAAAAACCAAGACAGAGGGCTGTCAACAGTAAAGTGAGGCCGGTTTCGTAAACATGAACATAGTGAGTTTGAGAGATTGATTGTCAGACGTGTCAAAACGAGACAGAAACGCGACCATCTTTCGACGCGGTAGAGCCAATCTAACGATTTAAATCTTTGTGCATTTCAATAAAAAGTTAAGATCTCTATAATGAGATTCGTTAACTCATTTTTTTTTCATACTTATCTTCTAGGTATCTTTAATTGAAGGCTCTATTAAGCTTTTTGAAATCAGTAAGGCCAATTATTATTGTTCTTAAAAACGTTCAAATTCAAGTCTCAATTTCATCTCAGCGATAATCAATGTCAAAAACTTTTCAAAAATGTAGGTTATGTATACAACGTGGATTACCTACAGTTAACAGTATGGTTTCTTTTTTTTTCGAATTTATTTACCAAACACATAAGTCCGAGGGTTTAGTGAGGGTTTATATAAACAAGTTTTTTGTACCACAAACTTCTAATAGGGGAAAGTTTAATGAAAACACTGTCAGCGAATTCCCTAATCGCCCTTGTAGCTAATCGCGCGATAAACACTCCCTTGTTCGTTGATTCTCTCGGCGTTCATTACTTCGTTGGTCTCGTGATCGCAAGTGCGACAGCTGGTCCTGGGTTCGATTCCCGTGTCGGGCAAAGTGTTATTGAGTTTTTCCATTAAGAATTTCTTATTAACAGCCCGGAGTTTGGAAGGAGGCGGTGTGACCCCCGTGCCTCGAGAAGCACGTTAAGCCGTTGGTCCTGCGCCTGACCTCTCTCCGGTCGTGTCAGATTGCCGTCTCATCGGACTATGAGAGTGAGGGAAGAGGGAGTGCAAATGTGTCTGCGCGCACACTTGTGCACTATACTATCTTCCGCGCCGAAGGCTAGTCTCCGATGAGATTGGCCGCCGTGGCTGAAATACGGTCTGGAGGACCTTATTTAGTCTGTTCCGGAACTGGGTAATCCCATACTTCATAAACAGTGCTTTTACACATAACATAACGCTTGCATTCCCCGAAAGGTTAGGCAGAGGTGCAGTACAGTAGCAGCTAGCAGCAGTAGCAGCTATAGTACACCCACATTTCACCAGTTAGGTTTAAGTCCCATGTAATAGGGCTTTAACAGTTTAGTATCGTCGCGCGTCGATAATATTGTCGATTCTGTTGTTCACAAACTAAACTAAATTTAAGTTCAGTGCATCTTTCTCTTTCTATTTCATTAAGAAAAGGACAGAAGATAAGTTTTAGTTTAGTCCTGTCAAATTAATCAGCGCCTGATACTCTACACAAGTTTAGACGTGATTAAATAGACATAAGAAACAAGCTTTTTTTTTTTCCTTTTTTTTAGAAGCTTTTTACGCATCTATATGCCTTCAGAACTCTAATAAAAAGGAAGACGATTCGGAAGTAAATGTGTTTGGGAGAGCGTGTGACAGATTTGCCCATTTTCGAAAAAAGACTGCGACTTTCAACGGTCTGCTCAACGCTGAAAGTTTACAATCCAACAGCACACTTTGATTTAGGCATTAATTTAGTTGTCACCTGTCTTAGTGAAAACAGGGTATTGAGTCGTTACTTTTTCCGTGGTATTGTGACTTCGGGTTGAAATGGATGCGCGTTGTTTGTTATCCGTTTATTATTATACTGGCCGTTTTTTTTGTAAGGCCGTTTCTTTGTTAGGAAACTGGAAGAATCTGTAGGAAAAAATTTGGAAAAGAAAAAGATCAGTTTATTTCGGGTAGGTAAAGACATGGATAAAGTTTGACCCAGCACAGACAAAGAGTTAATTATATATATATAATATACAACAGCTTTCGTTACTTGGCAAAACTTTGCAGGAAATATTTCAATTTTAAACATTAATTTATTTTGATTCAAGTTTTCGGGGAGATATTTATGTTGCCAATTTTGGAAATAAGATGGTACCTACTTGGGACATGCTTATTATAAGAATTGTTATGATTTTACGAGTATTTTTAGAATACAAAGTACTAAAACTGTATGCGTATAGAATAATAACTAGACTGTAATGAACATGATATTCATCAGTCAATGATTTCAAAAGTAAGGATACGCCCGTCTGAACATTTTACATAGAAGTTCTTCGTTCGAAGTTCGAAGTTCGCGCGCACCACTGTCAACTGAGTCGCGTTGGCCCTAAAACCATCATTTAGGGCCAGCGCGTTGGTGCCATTTAGTCGCGCCGTTAGCCCGGTGCTTACGCTAGTAATATATATGTCAATGTCATCAGTTTTTTTTTTAATCAATAGTTCCAGTCTTAAAATTATGTAATGGCAGCACCTTCTTTATCTTTCATAATATTGTCACTAGGTACCCATCATTGTCAAGCATTTTTCGCATGTCACAATATCCGTAACTCGCATCTCAAACCATTTTCATTTTGCCTGGTTTCCAACGGAGATCCTCGTTCTATAAACTAGGGCATAATAAATTAATAATTTGGGATAAAGTCGTTAGAGTCGAGTGAAATCCAATCTGTGGGATAGTCGATTACTCCGCGATCGACAGGTTTGAATTTATTTTCTGAAGCCATCAGATTTGGGAAGGGTCTTTTACCACTTAACAACGTTTTACGATGGAAAAAAAACAAAATAATGGCGAAATAATGGCGTCGCATGATTGGAAATGCTGATCCCGCGTAATGGGAAAAGGCGAGGACATAAAAGAAGAATATTTTATAAGTTTGTAAGGCTGATTTTACCAAAGTCAGATATCTTTTACCTGTGTAATAAAATTGACGTCTGACAGCTGATCGAGTATTGAAAATCTGTCAAAGATTCAAAATTTATTCTCAGGATAGGACTAAGTATATTTATAAAAGTTTGGTACAATTTCATTTTTTTTTATCGAAGAAAGAAACTGAAAAAAAAACTATACGTGGTGCATGCATAGTTATTGTTGAAGTACCTATTTAACAGATAACTCTATTTTCATTACAAGTATGTTTAATTATTGTATCTATTTGAGATCTCTCTACGAGTATAGGCCTCCTCCATCATACTCCACGTCATTCTGTCTTTGTCCTTGACCATCCAATCTTCTCCTGCATTCTTTTTTATTTCGTCAAGGGGTCTACTCCCTAAGCACAAAGTCCATACCTTCGGCCGAAATTACGGGAGCTTCCTACTCCATATCACTTACGGAGTTAGATTAGTTCGGTTTCCAAACTAAGAATATACGTAGTATCTCTAAGTAATCTGTGCTAAGAATGAATGAAAACACGATTTACAGCTGTCAAATCATGTTTGATGTGTTTTTTCCCGTCCCCAAAATTGAATTTAACGCTTGTTTTGACGGATCTACTCCTTTCGGACGGGTTCGTATCTTCGTTGACGGACTTAGAAAGTAGACCACCAGAGGAAAATAAATACAGCCGAATGGTGAATAGTATAAGAAATTCCAAAAAAAAAGTCAAGCATCCTTCTTGCACAAAAAACTTCTTTCACAAACTTTCTAATTAACTTTGTATCTCTTCTTTCACAGATATACACAGTTATCAACGACAAACTCGTCGGACTACTTATAAGGACGAGGAAACATCAGCTGACTTACTTCGAAGGCGAAGTTTTGTTCCAGGTACTGTTTTATTTTGTTAAACTCCAAACATTATCCTTAGTATAACGTAGGTAAGAGAATCCTTGGCTTTACATACGTGGCTACAGGTTAACCTAAATTAAAAAAAAAATACAATATATGTAACTGCCCGTGACATCGTAGCGGGCCCTATCAGAATACCAGCTCTGCGACATTTTATTTTTAAATGTCGCAGCATCATGCTGAGATAGGAGCCTTTTGGCCTCGTGTAGGACTTTGTTGACTTCCTTTTTGTTACTTTTTTTAATGTAACTTTGTTTAATTTTTATTTATTACTGTGTTTGGTTTAGTTCGTGATCTTCCTGTACGAGTAACAACACACACTTTTTCTTTCTTTCCTTTTATCTACTTTCCCAAATGAAAAAGTATGTAGCCGAATGTTTTCATGCAATATTTCAGAGTTGGTCCTATGGTAAAAGTTGTTAATTTTCAAAAGATTTTTCACCCCCTGAAACATTGCAAATTAAATTAAAGTCAGCCTGTATACATACCTACCTACTGTAAAGGAAAAAAAAAGCAAAATTATCCCTGTAGAATTGGAGAGGAAGGCCGAAGAAAAGATGGATGGATTGTGTGAGGAATGATATGAAAGAGAAGGGAGTGAATGACAGCGTGACGGTTGACAGGGGAGAATGGAAGAAGAAAACGTGTTGCGCCGACCCTAAGTAACATGGGATAAGGGCAGGAAGATGATGATGATCCCTGTAGAATTGGCAATGAATTTTTAGTCAGCCTGTAATACTGTTAAAAAAGTAGCCAGGATATTGGCACTTTCTGAATTGTAGGTATATTTGCAAAGATAAGTATCATTAGAATCAATCGGCCGTGTTGAACAAGTGTTCCCTATTGTATTTCATTAGTTGGTGCTTATTTTCACGTTTTAAGTATTCTTAGTAAACGTCTTTAGTGATTTGTGGTGAAACCGGGCCTCACAACTTAAGTCTCAATTTTCTGAGTGGCCAGTACTTTTTGTATCAGATTTTGTATCACAGTGATCTTTACAATCATTGGAATAAGGCTGCTGTTCGGTTGCTGCCGTTAACAAGTCTGTCAAAATCACAGCGATCTTTATTCTTGTTACAATAAGGTTGCTATTGGTTTGCTGCTGTCAGAGATAAAATGTGAATGGACTGTAGCAGAGGTGGCCGAAAAGATCCCTATTTCAAGATAATGAATTATTCTGATCAGCCAAATGGATACGGCTGTCAAGTTCAACTTAATCTTCTCACTGTCACACCCGTTTAACACATCAGTCTTAACGAGGTGTGTCAGTTAGTAGATTAAGTTACGATTAGATTAACTTATTGCTAAGATTTATAAAGCACAATTTAATTGCCTGTTAAATGCAATAAGTTTAAGCAACAATCACTGTCTCAATCTAGACATGTTTCATTTTTGTTGCTTCAATTTTACAGTAGCTATGTATCACAGGTCATACTTATAATGGCTTTACAACGTAGGATAATAGCACGCCTATAGTCCCCGAAGGATAAGGTAGAGGTGTAGATAGGTACAGTCAGCAAAAGAGATAAGTATGCAGGATCGTCGGATATAGTTGAAGTTTAGTAAGAAACCGATGGATGTTCGCGAAGAAAATTTTGTTTAATTAATAGAAAACTAAAAGTTCATTTATCAAATTAAATTTCAGTCGACAACATCCATCGGTTTCTTAATAAACTTCAACTATATCCGACGATCCTGCATACTTATCTCTTTTGTTGACTGTACCTAAAATAATGAACTCCCATGTCGGAAGTTATGTTTACCTAAGTCCTATATGAGTCCTGCTGGTCGATTCTGTAAAAAATTCACCGTGAAAACTTAGGTGAAGTGAGTTTGTTTTTGCTAGGAATTGACACTATTGACAGCTCACTCCACGCTCACTTCACCTAAGTTTTCACGGTGAGATGGTTACAGAATCGCACTGCTGTATGTCCTTTAAGTAACAGGACGCGAACCTATTGCCATCACCCGGGCATAAATCCAGACTCAGGGCTGCTACTGAGAAATTCCTGTTTGAAAAACCTGATAACACTTTTCACGACCTGAGAATCGAACCCAGGGCCGCATGCCGAGCAGTAGCTCTTGCGACCACTAGACCCAAGAAGGCAGTCAAAGAACTCGTATCGTGTAAATGAGGCTTTATAGAGAGACTAGCAGTGCCCCGCGGTTTCACCCCCGTAAGTTTCGATCCCGTGGGTCTTAGGTCCTTTCCCGGGACTCAAACTATTTCTAAACCAAGGTTCATATAAATTGGTTAAGCGGTTTAAGCGTGAAGAGGTAACAGACAGACAGACAGACACACTTTCGCATTTATAATACTAGCTTCCGCCCGGGGCTACGCCCACGAGGTATGTCGATAAAAACTATCCTATGTCCTTCCTCAGGATGAAATCTATCTCTCTGCCAAATTTTATCGACATACTGCTACAACAAAATACCTTGTGACATATTGCAATTAAATGAAAGAAAATTTAAAACTCATATTAAAAGTACACTTTGTAAACAAGGATATTACAAATTAGAGGATTATATCCAAGATAAGAATGTTTGGAAACATGCTGGTCCTGCTCCATAGGACAATCTAAAAGTTTAGACAAAATCAAACTTGTTCCTAATTTAATTTATATATATATATTTAATTATGACATCTTATTCTAATTCATTTTTACAATCTGCGACTACAGTGGCTCACACACTTGTTAAAGTTCAACTACTTTTGCATTTTTTTTTTAAATAACTTGTAAATATGTGAGCACCATGTATCTATCACTTATTTGATTTACCTGTCATTGCTTAATTTTTAATTCTTTTTACCTTTTGTGGTAGACTAATTTTATTATGGGTGCATCGTGTTCACATATAATTTTTATTATGTATACAAGACCTTGTAAAACATTTTTAAAAGAGTAACGGTGGAGTTTCTTGCCCATTCTTCTCCATACGAAAACTACCTTTTCGAATGGGCGACTAGAATCATTTCTATTTAGTTTTTTTTTTTGACGTTCAAAAGTGCCTTTAATGTGCCTATTTGAAATAAATGATTTGACTTTGACTTTGACTTTGTAGTTTAGGCGTGAAAAGGTAACATACAGACAGACAGACAGACAGAGTTATTTTCGAATTTATAATATTATATAGTATGGATACAGAGCGATAGAGTAATTTGTTTTTTTTTTCTTTTTTTCAGAAACGCGATGATGACGTCCCTGTATTCCTAATGCATACGATAGATGACGTCAGAACGTACTGCGATAACAAGGCGATGCAAGCAAGGAGATCCGTATCACCTATGCCTCAATGATTATTAAGATAATATTGTTATTCATTAACTGAATGTGATGACCGTTACTGAGTTACATGAAGCAAAGCAAGGGATGGGAAAGTACATAGCAAAGTGCTTGAAATGCTAATTAGGTTTAAATGTAAATATTGTTTTGTTTTCTGAATGATTATAAATCCTGAGTCACGTTTTGGTAAGTAATTAAAAAAAAATTATATCCACTTAAGAAACATTACAGAATATGAATGGTCCTTTCCAGATTACTACACTTTTCAAGAAAAAATACGATAGGCAAGTAAGTAAAGTAACTAAAACTTTTATTGCAACACTTCACAAAACTTTTATATTACTCAAAAAACTGATGAAACTTTTAAATCCTCCTCCTTTATTCCTAAATAAACAGACTTTATATCCCAGTTTAACAAGATTTGCAAAATCCTTTGCCAAGTAAATTTAATACTCTGAAAGGTACAGCAAAGAGACGATTTTACAGCAGCATCTCAAAACTTAGGTACATCCGGTTTCTGAAAGTCTAATCAACACAAAAAGTGACTGTATTCAAAATGTCATTTACTTATTAAGTTTTCGAAAGACAAACTCTATGTCATACAAAACAAAGTTCAACTCCCATTGCAACTGAATTTTATTTAAGACTTTTTTTATTACAAACGGCCAATCAATAATCAATTTAAACGAAATAAGGCTAAAGTAGATGGTTGATTATGAGGCAATACTGTAATGTGATAATAAGTTGTAACTACTGTGATTGGTTGGCCGAAAAACCAACAGCCCAATCATCGTGAGATATAGTAACGAAAATAGACTTAATTCAAAAGGCTTTCAAAATCCAACAAGTCTATTCTGCAAAATCTCACCGTGAAAATGTAGATGAAGTAAGCTATCATTCCCTAGCGTCAGCTATGGAATGATAGATAAAACTTAGGTAAAGTGAGTTTGTTTTTGCTACGATTTGACACTACTGACAGCTCACTTCACCTAAGTTTTCACGGTGAGATTTTTAAAGAATAGCACCGCAGAATAGACTTGAGAGGCGGGTGTAAGTAAAATGATATTGTATTACCTATAACAAAAAGTTGTTATTTAGAAATATTAAAAAAAAATTGAATGAAAAAAAAATCTGCTACGTAATCCATAATTAGGGCTTCATTACTTCGTTCCAAAAAAGTAAATATTACGTAAAAGACTGCTCAATTATTACGTCTATACGTCTATTTGTATCCCAACAAACTACCTTTTTTTTGTTTTGTAATTACGGCTGTTTGTTCTGTCATCACATAGTTTTAGTTGATTTTAGTTCTATATAACAATGTTTGTGATGAACTTGTAATGTGTAGAATGCCTGGTTCCCATGTCCATAAACCGGTGATCACTGTCGTAGGTAAGTAGGTAATTTGACTTGTAAAATGTTCTGAATGATGCATAGATTTGCTTCGCTAGTTATGACTTCGCAAAAAAACTGTGGCGCCATTTACATCGCTAAATCCTGCATCGCGCAAGCAGGATTTACAGCGCAACTAGTATATAAATTCAACCCCCCGACATCAATCGTCGGGTTCTTGCCGGCCAGACACAAAACCCTGGTCTGGTCGGAGGATCCTCCCTTTTCTATGGAAGATGAGTGAACTTCACACCATGTTCCTCAAACCTCTATATGCCCAAGGCTACAAACCAATATTAGATCTGTAAGATTTTAAATTATTTTACCTTCGACATTATTCACATCCGTGACGGAAAAATATCGTAAGAAAACTTAGACTATAGTTAATACTAGTTTCTGCCCGCGACATTTTCCGCTAGAAATTTCACCCTCACCCTCTTAGGGGTGGAACTTCGAAAAACCCTTTCTTAGTGGATACCTACTCTTCACAAAGAACACATCCTCCAAATTGCATGCCTCTAAGACCAGCGGTTTAGGCTGTGCGTTGATATATCAGTCAATCAGGACTTTGAATTTTATATAATAGAAGAAGAAGATAGAAAAGTCTGAAATCGCCACCCGGTTTTGAGCAAGCGTTTGATTAATGCTCGTGCCTTCTTTGTATGAGAAAACGCCTTTTCCTTTCAGTGGTATAATTTATAGGGGGCTGGTATTCTTATAAGATTTAGGAATCAGGCATTCCAAGAGAAATATTTTACTGTAAAGCAGAAGTTATAGGCTATGACTATGTATTACTTTGTCTAACCTTTTATAGACTACCTATTACTTTGTCTGGCTATTATCTAGCTTTTTTATAGCCATAAACTAAACTTATGACTAAGCTGGACTTAGTCATAAAGTCACAATATGACTGCTTAGAAAAATCCTTAGTAAATACGTGAATAAACGTTTTTATTGTCAGCCAAAGAGGAAAATAACGTACCTACGTGTGTACGTACAGTATGTTGTACGTTATAATAACCTTAAAATAACAATGTTTTAAGACCCACTATAAACAAAACAAGCTCAGAAAATTAGCTTGATTCTCTTTTACTTTGCTACTTGCTTCCTATAATCAATTAAGTGCACTTAAAAAGTACTCAGTTTTATAAAAGCATGAAAATGCTTTGAATAACACTATTTCCAGTTATTTAAACCTAACCATTATCTACTCGGGTCGGCTTCCAGTCGAACCGGATGCAATTGAGTACCAGTATTTTAAATGGAGCGACTGCCTATCTGACCTCCACAACCCAGTTACTGGGAAATACGATTCCCCTTGGTGAGACTAGTTGTCAGACTTTCGGGTTTCTGACTACCCGGAATGACAGTCAAACATTCACGAATGACAGCCGGGACCAACGGCTCTTGATATGTAAAGATGGTCACCCATCCACGGACCAACGGCTGTTATTATGAGTACTTACCCATAAGCCCCTCCATAGCTTATATTGTACATGTTATAGGTATGTAATTTTACTGATGCAATGTAGTATTTTGTTTTTTATTAACCAACTTCTAGTGTCTATAACTAAAGTCCCAATGTGGCTTCATTCTTGATTTATTTACTTTTTAAACACTCTGTCTGCCTAAACATACTTTACAATTCGTCATTAATTTAAGGGTTCCGTATTGACCTTTAAGTGGTCGAATCCCCTAAAGTTACACCCAAAAACAGCCGTTTTCATAAGTATCATTCTACAAATATTACTTTCATAAATATTATTCTACAAATTATATTTAATGAAATTGGAATTGTTACTCCATCTTTGTAGCTTGAAAAATTAGGTTAGGTTATAGAAAGATATGTAAAGAAGGGACCTTTTGTGTAGTTTTTGCAATTCGCTTTTGTTTGCGATGTCAAAAAACTCATTGTTTAAGGCTTTTGTTGCAAAAAAAGCTAGTAGCATTGTACATTTTGTTTATACAGATAGTGACACTTTTATCCGAGATAAATTGATGACAAAAACTTTTTTTGCAAGGTGGAAAATAAAATAATTACTGTATTGTTCTCGGCGTTCATCCATAAAAGAAATATGATAAGGAGATAGGTATTTATTTGGGAAAGGGATCGTTTGGCGTTCTGCCAGCCATCGAAAGGCGGGATGTCAATATGTATGTTCATCCTTTTGAATATATTTCAAGGACAAATGAGACATAAATCAAAAATGTCATCAAGTAGAAATGTGCGCCTGCAGAATGTGCGCCATGTGCCAATCCTTTTTGTACCACTAAACAATATTAAATTCCATACGGCAAAATAAAATACAGACTTATTTTTTACGAAAATACGCATTTGAATTCAGTCGGGACTAAGACTAAATATTTAGCGTCTAAATTAGCTAACTAATAATGTAAAAATAAATGTGTTTGGCAGTTCATTGTCACCTTTTGTACAAAACACTGATATTTTATCGACACTAAGTTATGAAAATGCTAAAAGTTAGTTTTTTTATTTTCATTAATTTAGTCTACATGACGCGCCATGTTGAGTATAATATAATATATCCACATAAATAGAATTTCTCTAAAATTTTCGGCAACTGCATGAACAAAATGTTTACAGCAATTTGTATGTTTTCGATCTAATAAAATATCAGATAGCTTACTAAATAATATCATATTACTAGGTATAAGCAAAATATATTATAATATTTTATTGAAAAGCTAATATTTTACGAACATTAATAAAAAGTATGACCTTGGACATGTTTATATTTTTGATAAAGATATTTAGATAAATTATTTAAATAGGTAGTGTTATTTATTTAAATCTAATATTGAATGTAAATAACGTTTTACCATTTTCATGAATCTCGGCAACAAAAATGCTAATATCAGTTAGAAGTAAAAAAATAAATTATTTTTATCAATTAAGTTGTGTATAATATTAAAGAATTTATTTTCATAAAAAAATGTTGATAGGGGGGAAGCACTTGGGTTTGTAGGTCAGTGTCAGGTTGTATGTTGAAAAAATTATGATTAGTGACCGTAACAAGTAAGTATGTATGTATTTACTGAATTATAATGATTATTTTATAAAATATCAATCAATAGGGTTAAGTTAAGAGGGTTGTATTGATGATTTTAATTATTATAAATCTGTAAATACATACTGCTATGGCACTGACCTGCAAATTGCAAAAAAGTCAGAAAATTTGAATTTCGCAAGCATCCCTGGCGCATCTTACATATGAAATGAAAATATATTAGCTTTATTTTATTCGTAAGTACCTATTGAAATTAAATATCATTATGTTTTTGGTTTTCAAATGTGGTATTTATTTATTTAGGGACAATAAATAATTATATACATACCTATATATAATATATAGCAATATAAAAAAATATATTAAAAAATGTATTTATTTATTTATCTTTTTTTCATATTTTATATTGCTATGTCCTTTATAATTTTATTATGATTATTTAAAAATCAACTAACAAACTATTTAAAGACGTTAATTAATAATAATTTTTAAGCTAATCATCGTAACATTCTAGTCTATCTAGTCGATTGAAAGCTGTAAGGATTAATAACTTGTGTTTAAAATAAACTTATCATATTGAAGAGTTCTTTTTTTATGTTATCCTTAATCCAAATTCACAGTTAGATTTGAATTGCCGGGAAAATTTTATTTCAATAAAATTATTTTATTTCAATAAAATAAAACAAGTATATACTAAATGCAAGACTACACTGCCGTCGGGCAGTTCGGTTGCCACTTAATTGCTCGAACAATTTTCTTGATAAAATGGACTAAAAGCGCAACTGAAATAGAGTTCAAATTAGCGTGAAAGAGATAATTCTATTTCCAACTTCGGTGAAGGACAGGTTACGCCGGTTGCCAAGGACTGCACAAATTCTCTAGTAAATCATACACCGTTTCACCCATGAATGCAATCAGCGTTGGTAGTTTTAGTTCGTCCATCACAGAATTCACCACAAAGTAGCTACATTATCCAGTAATCCAGCCTATCACAGTAGATACGACTGCCAATTCCCGTTCTTCATGTCGAATTCGTCAAATTTCGCCATTGTTAAATAAAACAACGATGATGTTTGCACAACAATATTTTATTGACTGACATACGCGGTCGGCCTACAGTACAGACACCAGCTTATCAAGCTACCCGAAACTGTAAAATTTTCCCAATCAACTTTGAACCTTATGTTTTAGCGATAAAGTTGAAAATCTATTAAAGAAATTTGACAGCTTGTAGTAGCTTGATGTGCTGGCGTCTGTACATCTATACAACGAACTCCTATTTTAACTTAGGAATACCCTACATTACAGTAACTTAGGGTTTTTCTTCGAGGATGAACCCTCTGGCCTACAGACTTCTAAGAGTTTGGGTATTGTCACTTGAAATAGTTGTTCTGTTAGCGAAGACTGAATTTTATTTTAATAGTCTTGGTTGAATATCCGCTTTAGAGTTTTTATTCAGGCTTATTGCAGGTCTATAACAAACAGACAAGACAACTATCTCATGCCGGAGGAGGAGCTAAAATAGCCACACAGAGGGCCCCAAAAAGCAGCAGACGGTAGACAATGCGGTAGAAGACGTGACGAACTTGACTCTTTTCTTAAAGATTGGCCACATACAGAAATTCAAATTATTTATAAGTCACAATTTGTACAAGAATAGGATAGACGGTGACCCCCAAAATAAGAGAAACTAATATTTAACTAATCTAAAATCATAATAAAATAAAATAAAAAATAAACTTAGAATATACCTTGCCATCAGCGTGAGATCAAACTAAACAAAATAAAATCAACAGTGTGAGATCAATGAAATAGCGATTATTGCAAGACAGGAAAACAAAAACTAAAACGTAACTAAACTAAAATCAATTAAATTAAAATGATATAGGTAATATAAAATAAAAATGAATAAAAACTTAGAATATACATTGCCAAGACAGGGATAAGTGGAAATAAAAGTGATAAGTAGCTAAATAATTATAATAAATATTATTAAAAAGGAATTGTGAATTTTGTCTAATTCACATTTCATAGATCTGCGACACTGTGTTGAGATTTTCACAACGCTGAAAAGTCAAAATTAACTCATGAATGTAGATTAAAAGATGAATGTAAAGTGTCCTCTTGGAATGCAAGCTAGAATGATGTGTTGCTCAAAACGACAGAAAATAATTTGTTTAGCTGTAAGCAAACTATGTTGGATTTATAAATCTTTTCATACATATAAACTCGTAAGTTAGAAAAGATTTAAAAACAAATGTGAGGTAACTCGTAAGTCACCTACATCACATATTTACCCATAGGTATACATACATAATCAGCTTATAATGTTCCCACTGCTGGGACACAGGCCTCCTCTCTGTGAGAGGGAGTGGGCCGTAATTCACCACGCGGGCCCAGTGCGGGTTGGTAGATGTCACGTCTTCGAATTTTTTGGTTCTAGGACATGCCGGTTTCCTCACGATGTTTTCCTTCACCGTTTTGAGAGCAGTCATCATCTGCCTAGCCTTTTCCCAACTATGTTGGGGTCGGCTTTCAGTCTAACCGGATGCAGCTGAATACCAGTATTTTACATGGAGCGACTGCCTATCTGACCTCCACAACCCAGTTACTGGGTAATACGATACCCCTTGGTAAGACTGGTTGTCAGACTTTTTTTTAGGCTTGTGATTACCCGTAACGACTGTCAAAGATCCACCGTTTTGAGAGCAGTGGTGATGAAATAATTTACACAAAGTAAAGCGCCTGTCTGGGTTCGAACCTGCGACCTACAACTCGTAAGTCGCGGCCGTTACCACTTGGCCACCACTGCTCTCCCCATAGGTATTAGTTATAATATATATTTATTTACTAGCTGTAGCTTTGTTTGCGTGTATTTTATAACTCTCGATGCGATTTGAAGTAAGCCGAGTAGTGTAGTAAGACGCTTCGTATTAGAACTTCAGGACGCTTCGAGTTCTTTGACTCGGGCGCAAAAACCGACTAATATTGGAAGTCGCCCAAGGCGAGCCGAGGTTGCACGAAGCGAACCGAAGTGTATCGTATCAACTTCGCGAGTAGTGTTGTACTATCGCAGACACTCCCGCCTGATCACCACTAAGTTCATTTTTGCTTGCACTCAAAAAATAGAAGCACCCTATAGTAAGCGCGCCAAGGTCAAATAGTTCGTCCGTAAGGGTCGGTTCACACCGAGACGCGACGCGACGCGTAGTTTTCAAGATAGAAATACAATTACAGACCCTTGCGCGTCGCGTCGCGTCTCGGTGTGAACTGACCCTTAAATTCACAAAAGGAGTACACGTGAACGTGATGCGTTACTAAGCTGCGCAGTGCAGGTTGCAACTAATAGCGTTATCGCTTTCCTATACCTACGCGAAAACTTTAAAGGGGCGTGGCTTGGCGCCGACGCAGGATTTAGGCGAAACATTTTTTAAGTGATCAGGCGGAAAAACGATACGCAGATTTCTATTGTTTCTAGTTCTCAAGGGATACTTACCCATGTAAAATATAAAGTGATTGATATGCCCAAGACTCACATATGCAAAAAACTACCGCGAAAACCATTATGTAACACTTTATATTGTAATATAAGGTAAGTTTTCTCTAGGCTAGGCCCTAGGGAGTTACGAGAATGTGTTACACGTGGTTTTTTGAAAAGAGAATTTGTTGTTGAAAACTTGTGATACTTTAATTAGCACTACTAAAGGCGAAAGCCCGCCAAATTCAACATTTCTTTTTCATTCAACATTTTTGCAAATAAATGTTGAATTTCGCAATCTTTCACCTTAAGTTTATATTCTAAGGTGGACACAAGTTCTCAATTTAAAACCAAGTGTTAAAGCTAAAATTATTACTTGAAAACTCTGTAATGTGAAAAGAATTACAAGACAGTAAGTTTGATGATGAAGATTTTGTTATTTACCTGTTTCTATACCTATTTCTATTAGTTAGCAGACTTTTAACTTCGTTGCGTGATCAGCTTTAATTAAAAAAACTATTCATAATCAGCTTATAAAGTTCCCATTACAGGCCTCCTCTCAGTGAGAAAGAGAGTGGGCCATAATCTACCACGCGAAGTCAGTACGGGTTGGTAGATGTCACATATTTTCGAATCTTTGGTTCTAGGACATGCCGGTGGTGCCTCACGATGTTTTTCTTCACCGTTCTGAAAGCATAGTTGATGAAATAATTTACACAAAGTAAAGTGCCTATCTGGTGCTCTACCCAATCCCAAAACTGAACATGAATAAACTGAAACCATCCTTCTAATAAAATAATTTTAATGAAACGAAATAATGTCCTAAGTAGGAGGGTTACGGGCTAGCGCGCATACAATTTGTTACTCCCTAATAAGGCGTAATTGGGTACCACCGTCTAACCTTCAGATTCCATTGGGACCCCAGATTTATCTCCGTACCATCCTTATACTGTACCTGACCCTTGGCTACCTTACACGACACCCTTGGGAGAAAACGGAGAAATTTCAAGTCAAAAATTCACGGTAGTTTATCGAAATTAGTTTGTTTCGGTAGATTTCCAGTAAACTTATTGATGCTGCAATCATCACTATGATAGTTGGAATATTAATTTATGAGAATCGAGAAAAATGAATGAAGTTTTTTTTCATTCATCTCGGGTTTGTTAAATTCTTTTATTATCTTGATACCTTAGTGGACGCTTAAATTTTAGATTATCATTCGAATTCGTTTCGATTTTTTTAATTGGGCTTTCGTCCGAGGGTAAAAACGAATAACAGGAGATATAAATATGTTTTTGAAATCTTTTCGGTTGTTAAAAACACATATTTCCAGGTATTGCTTAATTCAAAATAAAATACGGACCAATTAGCAGTAGGAAGTTTATTTTCTCAAATATTTATTTAAATACAATTTTCGACATTACTTACATGATACAGTCGAGCTTATGTAGACATAATTACTTAACTTCATTTTCGTTTACTTCATTAGAGATGTAATAAATTGGTACAACAAGGATATTTTTTCGAGTGATTGCCGATTCAATGAAAATATCGACAATTCTCTTCAATTAGTATATTTACAATTATGTACAATATTTTTAATTACTTATAAATAGTTTTGGCACAAAATACATTGGACAAATGAGCATACTGAGCATCTGACAGTAACCTTTTTAAAACACAAAACTAAAACACACCGTCAATGGTGCCAATTCCCTTGTTCAGAAACTAAACTAAATTGAATTACCATAGACAAGTTGAGACGTGTTAAAAAAACTGGCTACTATAAATACGTCAATTTACCTCAGCCGCTGATTCATTTGAAAGGACTAAACTAAAATTTATCTTCTGTCCTTTTCTATAAATGGAAAGAAAAAGATGCACTGAACTTTTTAGTTTAGTTTTTGAAAATGGAATGGGCACCAATGTCATAGTAAGGCTATCGTTTTCTAAAAAAGCGGTGGCAGCCACATACTGGCTGCAGTGACGGCTGTGACATTTCAGATTTTACGGCCTCAAAAAACGCTCTCTAGAAAAACACGTCAGCTTCATCACCTGCCTAGCCTTTTTCCAGCTATGTTGGGGTCGGCTTCCAGTCTAACCGGATGCAGCTGAATACCAGTATTTTACATGGAGCGACTGCCTATCTGACCTCCACAATCCAGTTATTGGGTAATACGATACGCCTTGGTTGTCAGACTTTCGGGCTTCTGACCACCCGTAACGACTGTCAAAGATCCACGAATGACAGCCGGGACCAACGGCTTAACGTGCTTTCCGAGGCACGGAGAGTTCTCGGTATGTAAAGATGGTCACTCATCCACAAACCAACCGCGGCAAGCGTAGCTTAACCTGATCGATCGACCTGTGCGGCTGTTATTATTTAGCCACACCAGCTTACTTTCATAAATAACGTTTCAGTGACGTCATTCGGTACATTGTCTAATTTGTGGACGCTGTGAGGCGACCACAGCTCTTTTAGGAAACGGTAGTTTTAGCCGATCTGATTAATTTAAATAACAACGGTCGATCAAATCATTTGACATGAGAATTATATATGAAACCGCGTGGCGCTGCTAGCGCCACGCGGTTTCACACGTATAAGCTTTGATCCCATGGGAATATCTGGCTATTAAGTATTCTATGCATTAATCCAGGAAATGGTCTATCTATGTGCCAATTTTCATATAAATCTGTTAAATGGTTTACGAGTGATTTCAGAAGTTTTTGCGTGAAGGAGTAACAAACATAGAAACACACTCACAAACGTTCGCTATTATAATATTAGTGTGATAAATTCAATACTTAGGCTTTCAGAACCCATGGGCTAATAGCCCCATTAATTTCCTTCTTTACATTGGAAAAGATACCGATCTACTTAACGCACACTTAGATGTATTTGGCAATACGAAGGTTAGAATACAAGTAAATGCAATAAATTTGGCACAGCTTTGTCAGCACTGCATTAGGGTCAGTTCACACCGAGACGCGACGTGACGCGCAGTTTTCAAGATAGAAATACAATTACAGACCTTATCTACTACACTAAAAGGTACACGATTCAGTGAGCTACGCCGCGCTGCGTAGCTCGACGTAGTAGGTAGACACTGAATTGTGTACCTACCTTTTAGTGTAGTAGATAAGGTCTGTAATTGTATTTCTATCTTGAAAATTGCGCGTCGCGTTGCGTCTCGGTGTGAACTGACCCTTAGAAACGCAAAAATCAGAGGGGCGATTCCCGTATTTTTAAGAATATCCGCATTTTAATCTCAGTCTCAATCTGTCAAAAATACAATGAATTTACATACATTTTGACAAGTTTTTGACATTGATTGTCGCTGACTCATCTCAGCGACAATCAATGTCAAAAACTTGTCAAATTACGACTTGAATTTGAACGTTTTTTTAAGCACGAGAATAGGCCATTTGACTGGTTTCTGATAAACATCTCAGATTATTTAATGGTGTCTAACGAGCCCACAAAAACCTATTACTTCAAATTGCATAATGTATTTCTTTTAGAAAATAGTAAATAAAAATGTACTGTTTAAATAAGCCGCCAAAACGCTATCTTTAACAATATGGCGTCGTGACGTCACAATACACGTAAACAAACGTTAAAACAGTCGAGATACTAGACAAAAGTCATCTGTTCTGTCAACGATAGACAGAAATTGACTATATCATGACGTCATCATAAGTTCAGCCAATCCAGACCGTTTTCGATTACGTGGCGCCAGATTTAAAAAGATGAAGTTTTTTCGGGATTTTTTTAATAAATAATACATTGTTTTGTAGTAAAATTAATGCAAATCGATTTTAAAAGCGATAACCTATACGAGTGTCAATAATTATGACCTTATTTTTTACATTGTCAAATAGCCTATTGGCCTTCAGGTCAATGTCAGTAGGGATATACATACACATTGGGGTGTGTATGTGTGTGTATTACAACAAAGTCTAGGGAACAAGCTGAGTATATCAACTTTAAGAAAACTATTAACAAAAGTACTGGTCACAAAAAATTGTAAATGTTGTTTGAAGCTGCATTCAATTGTTGTTCGAAAATAAAAATAAAATAAAACCAAAAAACAAAAGAATTTTGGAATCTTTATTCCAAAATTCTTTTGTTTTTTGGTTTAGGGAAAACTTTACTTGGTCTAAGGCGTTTTGAAACGTAATAAGTTTTAAAATTACTGTCTATAATGGTTTTATAAAACGGGACAAAAGCTTGAAACTTGAATAAATTTTAATAAAGGAGAGCTTTATTTCTAAATTTCCTGGTATCTTCAAGAGAGACCAAGTTCTGATTTCTACGAACATAAGCTTAGTTGAATAGATCTATAGTAGAAATCAGTTTCTAAACCTAAAATAATATAGGAAAGCCTTTTTTTACGCCATTCTTCTTTCCATCATTTTTGCTTCAATGGACCAGATACCAGAATTTTCTTAAACACGTTGGCTTAGAATGCTTTTTGGTAAAAGGTAGCATGTATGTGTCACATGTCAGTTTTATTCTATAAAAAGGCAACTATTTTAACATCTCAATTTTCGTTATTGATTTTTTAGCATGACATGACGTTTTTTATTTTAATTTTTATTTTATGTGTAACTTTACATTTTGTTTTGCGTCTAGATTAAAAAAAAAAAACTAAAAGTTCTACGTAATTTATCACATTGATATCTTATTTTCAAGTCACTTGCGTTAGTTCTTTTCAAATAAAAGTAGGTACAATGATCACAATACAATATTTTTGTCAGGAATCTCACAACAGTCAGAAGATGTTTGTTATTTCCCATTTACTCACAATTCTACAAAATACTATAAAAACTAATCAGTTTTCCACTCTCAAAGTTTTTTGGTACAATATTCATTCTTTTAAAATATTTTGTTCACAACCTTATTGCAATATTTTTATATTTACCACTCGGAACACCGACCAACTAATAGTAGGTAACAAAAATAGATTCTCACTTTTATTTTTCAGATTAAAACTCGCTTTCCTGGACAAATTTTCCAGGTACTGCTGAATGCTACCTAAAGTTTCTCTTTGGAGTGTGCAGCACGAATATTTCGCAGCTGTGAGAGGCTTTCACAGTCCTCTCGTCTATGGAATCATCAGCCCAATGTGGGATTGGGTCCGAATTGATGCTCGGTCTTACCGATGACATCTCCTCGAAACGCACTTTATGGCGGCGCACGCAGTTTAGACGTATCTGTGGACAAAAAAATAAACATTTTAGATATTCTGTCTAGCATATGCACAGGCTTGGAAACGTACGCGCGTTTTCACTAACACTAGGCGCCACCTAAATAAATGCACTACTAATAATCGCACTACTTTTTTACTTTCAGCGCTAAACAGAGAGCTGAAAATCTAACAACGCTCTTGTATGTCGTTTGTGTAGTAGTGTCATAGGCGTAGGACACAATGCGTTCCACTGGCCATCCCATACTCACTTTACGACGATACGTATTATTACGACCTCACACCGAACCGACAACACGCTATTACGTTTACACTTGGGCTCACAGTGAGCCGGCGTACAATCGGCGGATGACTATAGCTAGGTACCGGTGACAAAACCGGTATTAGTGAGGCAGAAGTCCGACATTAGATACCCTCTGCCTTTAATAGACGGGACATTAGGATTTTAGCATCCAATAGCATGAAAATTCCATTGAATATTTTAAGAAACAGTATGACGTGACGTGAGACAGCTAAGTAATGTACCTAGTAGGCACATGTAAATTTTACACGCTTCTATTCACAGAATATAGTCAAAAGCTTTCAGCCGTCCAGTAGGTGGAGACCTTTTTGACTTCAAATAAAAAATCTTGTCGGTGTCAAAACACGAAAATGCGAAACCAACGACACCGACTTCTGAAATTAAAGTTATTTTTCACATTGTAGTGTTTTTTTTTTGGAAGTCGGTAGTTGTACTTTTTGGGAAAAAAAATGTTTCACTTTTTAGTTGTACCTACCCCACACAAATTCATATAACACTACTTACTATGTAAATATCAGTGACAGGAAGTTATTAAAACATCATTTTTATTTATTTGTTTAATCAATGAAAGAGAAAAAAAAGTATTTATTGCGACGCGTACAGGAAGATCACAAATTAAACACAGTAAAATAAAAATCCAAGTTCTAAAAAAAAAGTAACAAAATGAAAATTAAACAGAAAGTCCTATACGAGGTCAAAAGGCTCCTAAACAGCATGATTCTGCGACATTTAAAAAATAAATTTTCAGCGCTGGTAATAGCAGTGCTCGTCAATATTGATGATGTCATATATTTATTTAGACTAAGTGAAAAAAAAAAAATTATTGAAGACATATAATATACATTTAAGACATATAATTACATATACATTATTAATTTTGCTTGGGTAGTTTTACCCAAGCAAAGTTAATAAAATGTATATGGAACCAACCCCGTGGCAAACCATATCCATTAAAATTTTGCAAATCGGCTTATCATTAACGGGAGGAAACTTAAAAAAAATGTATTCTACCGAATTGAGAACCTCCTCCTTTTTTAATGTCGGTTAAAAATAAAGGAAAAACATTATAAACGTTGCTTAAGTAATGATTACAAATAGAAAATATTTATTGTCCAGGTAATATAGTAAGCAGGTGGTTAACAGTAAGTTAAGACGACATGAGTAGCTTAAAATATTACTTACAGCTAGGTTACAATATAGTATTAATAACTCATCATCATCATCATCATCATTTCAGCCAAAAGACGTCCACTGCTGGACATAGGCCTCCCCCAAGCACTTCCACTTCGACCGGTTCTGTGCTTCTCGCATCCAACGGGTTCCTGCGGCCTTCACAAGGTCGTCGGTCCACCTTGTGGGAGGCCTTCCAACTCTACGTCTTCCGGTACGTGGTCGCCACTCCAGAACCTTTCGGCCCCATCGGCCATCCGTTCTGCGAGCAATGTGCCCTGCCCACTGCCACTTAAGTTTGGCAATTCTGCGGGCTATGTCGGTTACCTTGGTTCTCCTGCGGATCTCCTCATTCCTGATTCGATCACGCAGGGAAACTCCAAGCATAGCCCTCTCCATTGCCCTTTGGGTGACTTTTAGCCTTCTTATAAGGCCCATTGTGAGCGACCACGTTTCAGTGCCATAAGTCATCACTGGCAACACGCACTGGTCAAAGACTTTCGTCTTGAGACACTGCGGTATGTGTGCGGTATTAATAACTAGTGAGCCCCAAACTAGACAGTTAATCTAATTTGCACTGTTTAACTTTCCTATAAGCAACAACAGATTTATATATGTAATTAAAAGCGCCCACGCCCACGTCTTCGGATAAATTCTGGAATACTGAACATCTTGAAGCAGTACATACAAGCCGTGACATGTGTGGCGTAGGAATATTAATTTGTTCGTTAAAATGGCACCTGTGCCACCTCCGACGATGAAGTGACTAGCTACCAAAGACTCTCTCGCTCAAGAGAAAGTAAAAGTCAGTAAGTGTCGGTAAAAGTAATTCATATAAGTAGACTAACATAAATATGGATCACTGTGTCTGACTTAAATAAATAATCGCCGTAATAAATCGTCGAATCGTTGAGCTCCTCAAGTTCTGAGTTGAGCTGCACGACTTTATACCAATGTTGTTTATAAAATAATTTATTTCAATTATTGAACGTTAATTTAATTTAACAGTTCCTCCCTATGAATAATTATTATTCGTAGGTTCCTCCCAAACAATCGACTGATTGGCTTTCCCGCTCCGAAATACTTTAGCATTCAATAAATGTCGATGTTCGGAATTCATTTAATTCCTCCAATTCCATCGAAAAAGAGAATTTTTTGTTCCCTCTGGCCCATCCTCTGGCCAAGTGGGAACGGATCACGGTACAATAAATCCAAAAAAAAGTCAAGCCACGTTCATGAATGAAATAGTGATTTTTAAACCATTGATCACAATGGAGACCAGACCAATTACTGCAATTGCGACACCACTTTATGTCTTATTGTCGCCAGTTTCTATCACAATCCGATTTCGAAGGAAACTGCTTTTCTACATAATTATTCTTATAATAGGTATAATATTGTTTTTTTCTTCAAATAATAATAATAAGATAATGGGTTAACAGCCAAGAGCCTCGACCAACACCTAAGAAGGCTCTCGTTGGGCAGCTGGATCAAGGGCTTGATTCAGAAAGCGGTACTTCTGGACACGGCCCGCATTGTTAGGAGGTTCCTCTCTCTGGTGCCCTGACCGCTGCCCTGCCGTGCCCTGAGCTTGGATCCTGTTCCCGATACCGGTGGGCTACTATTTTTTATATTTTTAAATGTTTTTACATTTTTTATATTCTAATATTTAAAAATATAATTTATAATTATGTGTTACTTAATTAAATAAAGGAATAATAATAAATGTTTTATTCAGTATTAAAATTGGTAAAATTATTACATATAGTCTTAGAAATTATTTATAAAGGTATAATAATGTTAGATGCCTGTACCCGGATAAACCTGTATCACAGGCGGCATGAGCATACTAATGGTAATATTTATGAAATGTCAAATGTAATGCATTGCCATTGTAGACCTGACCAGGCCCAGGCTCAGGTCCTGGCTTATATATATACCTACCTATAAAAAATCGCAAAAATATGTGAGCATAGCAAGGCTCAGCTGAGGCCCCTTTACAGTCTCTCTAGGGATGTTCCTTACAGACATTGCACAGGTGGGGTCCCGGAATTGGTCTTTTAAAAGGAACCGGGACCACCCCTATGTGCTGATGGTGATCACCGGGGTGGTTTTAGTGAGGTAAAAATCCCAAACTCCCCGGAGGTCGGGTGCCGTTCCCCCCGAAATAAAAAAAAGGGGGACACCAGAATGACACAGCATTGCTATGGTATATACCCCTTGGTGATTTGAGTTTGTAACACGTTACTTTTGAGTAGCGTCGTGAACGAAGGACCTCGGAAATTACTAGCAAGGTGGGAGTGAAACTCTTTCAACTTAGCGTATAATGTTTGAGGTAATTATAGACTCAACGTGAGCTCAAGTCAATAATGCCGAGGGCGGGCTATGTAGGTACTGACGACGGCTTTCTCATACACGTATCGAGTATTCTTAGCTAGCACACTACTTCCTCACACGTAGTATTATAATACAAATAAAGAAGAGTCTATTCTTAGCTGCAGGACGTTTACATGCGTAGATATTATATTAGTATGCATTAAGGCGACCGATTCAGATATTCATTGGTTATCTGCCCACAACTATAAAATGACACCAATTCGACCAAGCCCTTTGATGGGATGTAGCGTTTATTGAGACATAAACATAGCCATAAATCCCTTTAGAAGAACCGCCGACGAGGAAATGCCATAAAACTGTACCTATTATAGGAGATTTACACAAGGTCAATTTTCCCCGTGCGGCTGGTCGCTTACTTAATCGCCTCACAAGCCCATTCGCCACCGCATTTACACAGGTCGATAAAAATCGCTGGTGACTAGTTCATTTTGTATCAAAATATTGGCTTTCATGCGGCGGACGATCGCCTGCGACTGTTATCGTTTTATTTCTGACTAACTTCTTCGTCGATTAAAAGTAGCCTATGCCCTTCCCCGGGGTTCAAAGTATTTCTATACCAAATTTCATCAAAGTCGATCTAGCAGTTTAGCAAAGCGATTGTCTGCAGAAAAACGTGTTGCGAGTTCAATTTCCGCACTTTTTTATAGCCTTCTATCTGCTCGTATGAGGAATTTTTGTGTAACGCTAAAGTAGATACAGCTAGGCTAGGTTTCATGCCAAATAAAAGTGAGTGTCACTCGACAACATACATGTAATTACTCAGTCCTTTATCAAAAATGTGTGGATTTTTGTCCCAAAAAAGTCAACGCGTCATCCTAACGCTAGCATGTTTTAAATGTGTCAAAGGGAATTTACAAAAATATTTCTGATTTATTTTAGTTCATACAAAAACCCAGGTGTAGATAAAATTGGTCTGTTTTTATGACAGGTTTGAGCTACCACGTTTGTTGCTATTTGTATGACCGTGTTCAGTTATCGGGATTCCTATTTTATTTATTTATTGGATCCAATATCGTTGGGAGAATTTTCTCGGACACTATTTTAGATGCTGCATATAAAGAAGTGCTCGGGAAATTGACGGTTTAGACTTTTAGAGGAAATGAAATAGGCTCTTAAATTATTACGATCGTGTCAAGCAAGCTATTAGTGAAACTTCTTTTCCTTTATGAGACAACCAATTGGAACCGTGCACCTAGCTTCTGACGTTTCATAAGTGCCCATGTAGGTTTATGTGAAATAAAATATTTTGAATTTGTTTTTTTAATTTTTGACAACCACATACCGTACCCATAACCAAAAAACATGCCTGTAATACCTGGGTTACGCGCTGGCCACGGGACAGCGACGTCGCGACCGGCGGCGGTGCTTCTGGCGGCGCGACAGTATACGCGACGCAGTTTGCACGACCACGGGCTAACAGTTTCGGTTTTCATTATTTCGCGGCGAATACAAATAAACTTTTTTGGCTTCCTGCAATATTCGCCGCGTCTATTGCGCGAGTCCGTGGCATGCGCGCCGTAACGATTCATACATTCGTTTCTATCGCTCACCGCGCCGCCAATCGCTCGTGCGATTCGCTCGGCAAACTTCACCGGTCGCGCTGCCGGTCGTCGCTACGGGTGGCACGGCTAGTACATTTCTGTACATTGGCTTTAGTCGCAAGACGCTTCGCCGTTTGCACCGCGCGAATTTTCGCTGCAGCTAATGTCCCGTGGCCAAGCCGTAAAGGCAGAGGTGTACCTAGAATACACCCATATTTCGCAATTTACGTTTAATTCATAGGGCGCAAGCTTATTGCCATCAACCGGGCAAGAATACAGACTAGGTCAGCGGGATTGTCCGAAAGGGTTACCGCTGGCCCGGAACATAAAGGGCTAAGGAAGGAACATAGGAGGGTTTTAGTCAGTAAGAGTCTGACACTCCCTTCCGCTCCACCCAGAGCGGGACCCCTCATTTGATGATTTCTTATCCGAAAAAGAAAAAAAAAAGAATACCTACTACAGGCTGCTACTGAGAAATTCCCAATAACATTTTGTCCGACCTGCGATTTGAACCCAGAACCTCCTACTCAGCAGCATAGCGCTTGCGACTACTAGACCAACGAAGCAGCCATGTCCTATTATTGAATAAAGCTTCAATATGGAAGGAACCAAAGAACTACTAAACAAGTTTCAGACTGTAAAAAATCTACTAAACTACTTCAACGTTGTCATACCTTTAAGTTCTAGGAGTCTTCAACTTAAAGGTATCAGCTGGCTCAAACAATGAAAAACATATTTGCAAGATACACGCTCGCTAGTTTGAAACTCAATATTAAATATGAAAGGAACAGTTCAGTTCTGGCCAATGCTTTACAGACAAACATGGAACGTAGTAGAATGTAGATTGCAGTTTAAACCAAGTTGAACTTAGCCCGGTTTACACACGAGATTTGTATGCATTAGGAGTCGATTCGTGGATGTTGGCCGCCTTTGTGAATTGGCCAAAGAAAATGTTTATATATGGATTTTGATAAAAGCTTGGCATGCAATAGTGGGCTATTTTGGAGATATTTCGTTGCATCGTTAATAAGCTTGAATCTTTTGTATCTTGTACTTGTGCTCATAGCATCACGCCAGAATTCCCCGAAGGGTAAGACAGACGTGTACCTATAGCACTCCCACATTTTGCCAGTTTTATGTCATATGTATACATATACCTATATGACGGAGAAGGTATGTGTGTCTCGTTATTATCTGCCATATTTTAATTACTGTGGGCGTACTGTGGGTATGTGTTGGTTATTGTGCAATAGAAAAACCGTTTGCAGTTCAAATCAGATTATAATTTGACGAACAATTTAATCACACTAGCAAATTACACACTGTAGGTATGCGGCGCAACCAGATACGGAACACAGGACAGTTTCCGAGTTCTGAGTCCAATGTCCAAGAGAGTCGTTCGACCTCGCTGCACGCTCTCTTTTACTTCCCACGAACTCAGGCTAGACTGTCGAGCGCCACCAGATGGCGCTAGCGTTCCGAATAGTCAAACGAATGACCGGATGCGACATATATATGTACATCCCACGGATATCTATGGTACATCCCATGCCGATTTCGGCTACGGTGACTGCTATTGTTTCCGACAATTATAGGTTACGGGCGTTTACTCTGATGTGGCTAACGTAACCTATCTTCACTGTAAAGGTACGTGCACAGTGCGGACTTAGAATGCCAACGAAGTCCTATGTAATAGGGGGCAAGCCTATTGCCATCAACTGGACACAAATCCAGACTCCGGGTAGCTACTAGGAAATTCCAGATGGAAAAACCCAAGAACACTTTGCTCGACCCGGGAATCGAACCCAGACCTTATGCCCAGCAATAGCGCTTACGACTACTAGACCTACGTGGCAATCAGTTTAGTAAAAATATGCACCAATTTACCGTTATGCAGGTACAGTGGTTTTACTAAATTATGCCCACGGCTGGGCATAAAAGAACAGAAAAATGTCCTAAAAAAATTGTAGACATATTGTGACATCCACCAACCTGCACTTGACCCACGTGGTGGATTATGGCCCACTCACTCTTACAGAAAAAAATTCCTGTGTCCCAGCAGTGGGAATTTTTTTAACAATGGCACACAATAATATGTTTAGAATTATGGGTTTAGTTAAAACTTAAAATACAAGTAGGTACTGTAAAGTACCATTCCCAGTCCACTGAGTGCGCCGAAGTTCATCGGAATCGATTAAAATAAGCAGATTGCATTAGAGAGAATTGACGTTCGGATGGACATGTGTAATTGTGTACTCCGTTTCATTTTCATTTGTGGTTCATCTAGATATCGGACATACGCATGGCAATATAAATTCGGCTATAACTGTGAATGAAGTATACACGGCGATAAAACTATACAGGGTTATTGGTAACACCAGCAACCTCTTAAAAATTAGCTGAAAAAAAAATTAGCTGTTCCCTACATATTGACGAGTTATCTATACATATAATAAATCTGTAGACGAGGCGTTTCTGTACATTGAAAATATAAAAAAAAAAAATAGTTGGGGTGTTATAGGATAACCAACAGATGCCATTTCATCAATTTTTAGAATTTATGTCTGTTTGTCGGTTTGTCTGTTTGTCTGTTTGGATGTGACGAAATTTGATTTGAACAGGTGCAACGTAAAAAGTACCAAACCAATATGGTTAATTTTTATACTCAAATATAGTGTAGAACTCGGAGTAGTGTTTAGTTTTTGTTTCATCGCAATCGGTTCACTGTATCAAAAGATATAATCAATTTAAAGTATTCTACAACAACTTTCATTACGTAAGTTGGATACACGTAATGACATCTATTGGCGCTTTATAGTACTAACGAAAACATAATTATTGTGTTTATAACATTATTATGTGAATAATCACGTCATGCAGGCTTACCTATAAGATGACTATCACAGTCACTTCTGCCTGTGTTATTTGAAAAAGTAATGATAATGATTACATAATGTTGGTTGATTAGTGGCGCTAAAAGAATTTCAAATAAAAAGTGAGGATATTGTAAGATAATATTATGTGATGTGGTGTTCTGAGTGATAAAGATTGCAATGATAAATGATAAATGATTTTATTTTTGTAAGTAGGTTTGTACAAACACTTTTACACGTCAATCATGTTTTTTTTTTAAACTAGATGAAGTCGGCGTTTCCTATCTGACTACTCTGAGAAGAAAGGCCGAAACAAACACACACACGGGCAACTTTATCTAGGAGCTCTTTCGAGGGGCAAGCAACCTTTCTAACATTGTTAACAGAGAAGCATTTTCTTAGTGACATAAGGTTTTAAGATCATATCATAGTTTCATAGTTTTTGCCTTTTTTCTCGAATTTTTTAAAATTTCTTTACCATGATAACGCTTCAACGCACACCTCCAGACGGGCTGTTGATTTATTGAGTATAGGTTCGGCAGATGCACACCCTTTTTTTTTGTTTTCGGGGTGGAAAATCTTCATGGATGTTCGCCGCCCTGGGGCGGGCGGCGAGGTCTGTCAGGCTCTTACTGACTAAAAATCACCCCAGTGTTCCGTCTCACACCTACGCCGGGGGTTGCGGGACCGTACGATCCTTCCGCAACCCCCGACTGGTGACGGCAAAGAGGGGCGCGCGTGGGACACTACGCGCCGCCAGCTCAAGTCCTGATGTGTTGGCGGTGACAGACGTCCCCGAATTCGTCGCCCCTGGACCCGTTTAGTGGGCTGGAAGAGGGCGTTGTCCGCCCTCCGCCGACGCCCGATGCGCCTACTGCGGGCCGGGTGAGGTGAGGTGAGGTGAGGTGATCTCCCTCTCCCTTTCCACAGCCTTTCGAGACGACCGTTTCGCAGAAGGAAACCACCGCGTCCCAGGACTCTTCGCTGCCGTCGACTCGACTACGGCCGGCAGCGATACGTCAAGGTGCACACCCAATACAAGTAGCACTGCCATGTCGTAAAAAGGTATTGTAAATTATGTCTTCGAGACAATAACTAAATTTTTAGCCATTGTCTTGGTTAAAACCATATCAACCCCTTTTGTTTTCGGATGGGAAATCATCAAATGACCCCTCCCGCTCTGGGTGGAGCGGAAGGGAGTGTCAGACTCTTACTGACTAAAACCCACCCGTGTTCCTTCACTTGCCTGTGCCAGGGGCCACGGTATCTCTTTCGAACAACCCGCGACCCTGGCGGAACAACCCGCGACTCTGGCGGGCACACTCACACTCCTTAGGTTCGTTATCATCTGCATCGGAAGGGAGTGTCAGACTCTTACTGACTAAAACCCAGCTACCCATTACTCTCCGCTCGCAGGCCCGCGCCTACGGTGGCCGGGAGTCGTCACGCGGCTCCCGACGCCCGGAGCGTCTCCCACGGTGGCTGGGACGGGAGGCTCTCTCCCTGAGCCATCCCGCCACCTCCTTTGCTAGCATGAATGCTTCGCAGAAGGAGGTGACTGCCTCCCACTCCCTCTCGCCCCGGACCATGACTCGCACCAGGGCCGGACGCGAGAGGTCGCCGCCGCTGCCGATCGCCTCTACGAGGACACGGCGCGGCGGTGCTCCGCACAAGCGGGGCAGACCTCCACCGTGTGCTCCACCGTGTCCTCTGGGCGATCCTAGCAATGGTGACACCCGGGCGTTTCCTCCCGCCTGATGATGTGCAGGAACCTCCCGAAACTTCCGTGTCCGGTGAGGACCTGCGTCAGGCGGTAGGTGAGAGCGCCGTGGCGACTCTCTAGCCACTCCTTAAAGAGGGGTCTTATCGCCGCTATCGCGGCGTGCTCTGCGCTGGGTAGCAACAGTCGCTCTTTCTATGCCGCCATGAGATCGCGCCGGAGATCTGTCCGCTCCGCACCGATTTGCCGCGGAAGCGAATCTTCCCCCCGGCGTAGTGCGTAGTTAGCAAATGTGGGCACAGGTTTACAGAATAAGTTAAGAAAGACTTCAAACTACTTTTCAGATAAACTTCAGTAGGTACGATTTAAGAGTAACACCATTGATGTATTCTTCTTTTTATCTTCTAGATATCTCGACGCTATGATAAAGTCTTAATATTGGTATGTAAGATATCTACAATACCAAGTTAAGAATTTCTAAATTTATCGCAGAGCGGCAGAGAAGAAGACAAGACTTATAAAAACTAACTTCAAACTTCACCTACTAATCTCAGATATACTTTAGATAAAATGGTGGTATGATTTTACGATTTATTCCGGTCTAACTTAGTATTCTAAAACAAATGCAAAATAAAATGGACATAATATGGCAATTTGGTCAGACAATCAGCCTCGAGCAGGCGCTTTCATTTTTATTTATCCTCAAAAATCAAAGTGACACTTCGTCGCATTGTCATTATGAACCCTGAAGACGCAGTGACTGCTGTACAGTCGAAAGGGCTATGGTTGAGAACCCCAGGCAAGGGAAGCGTTATCAGACAAGATCGGAAGATTCTTCCTTTTACACCTTTCCTCGCGTGGATGTCGGAACACAATAATGTGTCGCCATTATTGTGTTCCGACATCCACGCGAACGAAGTCGCGGGCACAGCTAGTACGAACATAAATGTAGGGAAAAGCTGATTTTTTTTTCGCGATTTCAGGTTTGGTCCCATAGTAAAAGTTGTTCATAATGATGAGTACAATGACCTCTTAAGAGGTTGCTGGTGTTTTACCAATAACCCTGTATATTTCCAGTTTCTGCTGATCTTGCATTTTCGCGTTAATTCTCACGTTTTCGTACAATCAGAAGTCAGCTTACAGAGGGGCCCGTGGCTAAATAATAACAGCCGCACAGGTCAATCGACCAGGTTAAGCTACACTTGCCGCGGTTGGTCTGTGGATGGGTGACCATTTTTACATACCGTGATTCCTCCGTCCTCGGAAAGCACGTTAAGCCGTTGGTCCCGGCTGTCATTGGTGGATCTTTGACAGTCGATACGGGTAGTCAGAAGCCCGAAAGTCTGACAACCAGTCTTACCAAGGGATATCGTATTACCCAGTAACTGGGTTGTGGAGTAATGTGGAGGTCAGATAGGCAGTCACTCCATGTAAAATACTGGTATTCAGCTGCATCCGGTTAGACTGGAAGCCGACCCCAACATAGTTGGGAAAAGACTAGGCAGATGATGAGAAGTCAGCCTATACTGGTTATGTACAGTCACCAAAAGAGATAAGTAACCATGGTCGTCGGATATAGTTGAAGTTTAGTAAGAAACCGATGGATATTTTCGAATAAAATTTAATTTGATAAATGAACTGTTTCTAAATTAAATTTTATTAAAAAACATACTAATCTTCAACAATATCCGACGACCCTGGTTACTTATCTCCTTTGGTGACCATACTTATGGCCTAATGTGGAGCCGTGTGTACAATACTGTGAAATTTCTAATTTCTAGAATGTCCCAGTATTTCAAGCCTTGTTGTAAATCGGTTGCAGATACTGAAATAAATTGGTATGCTCTGTGCCGCGTTAGCTTCATCGGAGCGTTCTAACGCACTACTCTATGTGTGAATTAAACGTTTAAACCAATCATCGACGGTACTCAAAAGTAACATGTTACAAACTCAAAATCACCAATGAGTAGCCAGTAAGACACAGCACTAGTATTTCATTGGTGCTCAGTACACGATACGACACGAAACGACATTAACTGGTTTGTGATTGGTTGTGGCGAGTGGACGATGGGCCTTAGTAATTTAATAATTTAATTTTAATTTAATTGTAATTTAATTTTTTATTTTTTAGCGCACAAAAAGACACATGCTTTACTAGTGGTTACCACGTGTTTAACCACGCTGTGAATGTGAGTGTAAGCGCAGGAGCTCTCGGTACCTTTCAAAACAATGGCAAAGTCGGAAGTGTATGTGTGTGTGTACGTGTGAGTGTGTTATGTGCTGACGCTACTCATCTTCATGCACACATTCATAGCGTGTTTGGACATTTGGATACCACATGTAAAGAGCGTGTCGCTTCGTGACAAAATACTGAATGTGTATTGCGAAAAGTGTTTTTTCACGGAAAACTTTGTAGTGGTTCACGAATTCGAACGCAATTTTGCTACAATCTTTTATTTTTCAAACCCATTGGAGATGGATAGGCTTGCCCAATAGTGCACAGAACTAAGGCCACGGGAGATTTTTTATCGCGCACTGTATTTTCATAGCAAAGCCGAGAGTTAAAAAAAATTGTGTATTTTTTTTGACGCGCTAATATGTACTCGTTTGGATTGCAAATCCAATACACAATAAGAATTCTCGTCCCTCCTTCAAATCCCTCGTGCGTACCTAGATTTACCTAAATATAACTGTCCAAATATGGGTATAATACCTACACACCTATTCCTTCAAGATGATGATGTTATGGTAAAGAAGAAAACCTCTTTTAAGATTTTCATTTAACAAATGAGATTATTTAATGAAATTCCAAAAAGGGTTTTACTCTGGCTTGTTCGTACCTAGTTATGTAAGCCTCTACGAAGATTAGATTTTTAGCACTTTCATTATACCTACCTACGACGTCTTCTAATTTCCATCGGGATTTCTCCTCCGGCATCAATTTATGTAAGGCAAACACTTTCAGAGCAGGTATACATTTGCCTACAAGTATACCTAGTATCTAATAAAAACCACAAACCTGTACTAGATTTTCATTAGATACAAATTATATTAAATTAGGTTCATAAGAAAGGTTCTGGAGTGGCGACCGCGTACCGGAAGACGTAGCGTTGGAAGGCCTCCCACAAGGTGGACCGACGACCTTGTGAAGGCCGCAGGAACCCGTTGGATGCGAGAAGCACAGAACCGGTCGAAGTGGAAGTGCTTGGGGGAGGCCTATGTCCAGCAGTGGACGTCTTTCGGCTGAAATGATGTGCACTGCTGAAATTTTAGAGGTATGAGGAACGGTGGATAAGTATCTAATCCCTCATTGAAAAGGGAGGATCCTCTGAACAGAAGGGTGTTGTCTCTGGTGGGTTACTGCCTGACGGTTGTTTCCGGGTTTCTGTATAGGTAGATATAACTCCGTTAGCGAAATGAAGGATTTGTGTTACGTCAGGTCCACTGCGATGGTCGTATGTGAAATTATAGATGCTTCCCCAAAATAAACCTTAGTACTTAACCTTTTTGGGTGCAATTCGTCCTGAATCATCTAGGATGGTGATGAAAAATCATCTTGAATCATCCAAGAATGCAATAGCGTAGGGGTATGTCGGAGTTCATCAAATGACCCCTCCCGCTCTGGGTGGAGCGGAAGGGAGTGTCAGACTCTTACTGACTAAAACCCACCCACGTTCCTTCCTTAGCCCTTTATGTTCCGGGCCAGCGGTAACCCTTTCGGACAATCCCGCTGACCCGGCAGGCTTCGGCCCTATGGGGCCCCTCCTCGATGCTGATATCTCTTTGAGGCGCGCGTGGAACATGTACGCGCCGTCCGGCACGGGCCTGGTCCTGATCGGACGGTGAGCTACCCATTACTCTCCGCCCGCAGGCCAGTGCCTACGGTGGCCGGGAGTCGTCACGCGGCTCCCGTCGCCCGGAGCGTCTCCCGCGGCGGCTGGGCCGGGAGGCTCTCTCCCTGAGCCGTCAAGCCACCTCCTTCGCTAGCATGACTGCTTCGCAGAAGGAGGTGACTGCCTCCCACTCCCTCTCGCCCCGGACCATGGCTTGCACCAGGGCCGGACGCGAGAGGTCGCCGCCGCTGCCGATCGCCTCTACGAGGACAAGGCGGTGCTCCGCTCAAGTGGGGCAGACCTCCACCGTGTGCTCCACCGTGTCCTCTGGGCGATCCTGGCAGTGGTGACACCCGGGCGTTTCCTCCCGCCTGATGATGTACAGGAACCTCCCGAAACTTCCGTGTCCGGTGAGGACCTGCGTCAGGCGGTAGGTGAGGGCGCCGTGGCGCCTCTCTAGCCACTCCTCAAAGAGGGGTCTTATCGCCGCTATCGCGGCATGCCCTGCGCTGGGTTGCGACAGTCGTTCCTTCCATGTCGCCATGAGATCGCGCCGGAGCTCCGTCCGCTCCGCAGCGATTTGCCGCGGAAGCGGAACTTCCCCCCGGCGTAGTGCCTCCGCGCATCATTCTTGGTCTTGGTCACCGGGAAGTACCCTATAGGTTTTGATTCCCTTGTGAGTGCCAAAATATGCGCCATAAACGGAACATAAACGCCCGTATCTTTTGATTGCGTTGACTGAGAAGTTGAATTTTTTCTCTGCTTCAAAGGATTGCAGCTCTGATTATTTAATATTCATTTTAACTTGATACTTCCACGGATTCCTGAGAAAAATCGACTTGACAGACTGACAATGAAGTGATTTTATAAGGGTTCCGTTTTTCCTTTTGAGGTATTTAGGGAACCCTAAAACGTAATAAAAGTTGAATTTTGCGGGCTATCCTGGAGTTCTATGAATCTGGAACAACCAAGGTTTCCGTAGTTAGCGCGATTTTCCAGAAATTATACATTGGACGAAATAAATAGGACGCAAATCATATTTTGATCAAGATACAACCAGACACTGACCTGCAAATTGCAAAAAACCTAAGAAAATTTGAATTTCGCGGTCTAATACTGCGCATTCATCTTAATTATCCGTCGTCCCTGCGCATTCACCTTAAGGTAAATAAATATTATTTAATTTTGGGACCAAGGACAAAACAGACTATTAAAAAAAAAAAAGTGAAATATGGCCCGCGGATTTCTTTTGGCATGAAGTCTCTTTGATGAGATTAAAATCCGACTAGTAAATAGTTATCTTTGGCGATAACGCACTAGTGGATTAACATAAAGAAAAAGCACGCGTTTTTAATACACTGCATTATGGACCTAAAAGCGGTTCAATAAGAGCCACTTTACGAGCAAGTGTGTTGAAAAAGAACAGGTTATAGGTTATTCAAATTCACGTCGTATCCCACCGGCCGCCATTTTTGTTCGATATTAGTATTGCAAAAAACTGTTTCAGAACCCTTTATAGAGGATTAGCAGCGCCCCGCGGTTTCACCCGCATAAGTGTCGATCCCGTATGAATATCGGGATAAAAACTACCCTATATCCTTCCCCGGGATGCAATCTGTGTCTCTGCCAAATTTTATCGAAATCCGTTAAGTGGTTTAGGCGTAAAAAGGTAACATACAGACAGACAGCTGAGTTACTTTCGAATTTATAATATTATTATGTTTTCATAATCATGGGTGTAGATAAAGTCTTGAATGCAACTGTACATAATTAGGTTGACAGTTGCATAAATAATATTAAAAGTAGACTTTAAAAATAAAAAGGGAAAACCAATGATATGCAGACGGTTTAATCCCACAGGTCGTCTCCGAGCTAAGGTACACAAACTCTACGCGGACCTCAATATTTATTTACTTTACCATCAAACGAAATTGTTTTACAAGCAAAATTCATAAAATCTGGTTTAAAATCAAATACTGCTACGGCTAGCAATATTAAAATTTGTTTCCACTGTGCAAGGACAATATTATGCCGCAGTAGAATAAATGTTATTCGAAACAGAACCGTAACTACTGATATAGCATGCAGAGTAAGCAAGCTGAAATGGCAGTGGGCTGGCTATGTTTGTCGAGGGACCGATGGCCGGAGGAGCAGACGTGTCCTAGAGTGGAGACCGCGTATCGGCAAGCGTATAGTCCGACTTTTAATTAGCTGCAGTAAAATGACACTTCTTATTAACTCATTTCCGACTGATTATAAAGATATGCATGTCAAATAAGTTTCGTTTATTCTATTATGTACTAGAAAAAAACAAGATTTGGTTGATGGCCGCGAAAAAACAAAAAGACGCCAATTTCAGTCATTTAAGTAACAGTTAAGCTGTCATTTTACTGCAGCTAATTAGAAATCCGACTATAGTGTGGGATGCTAGATGGAACGACGACCTTAAAAAGGTAGCTGGGGCAGAATGGTTGCGGAAGGGGGAGGACAGGGTGTTATGGCGCAACCAAGGAGAGGCCTATGTCCAGCAGTGACTACATTAGGCTGAGTTGATTGATTGCTTGAGAACAAATGTTGCAGAAGTCTAGCCCGGATAAAACCGGGCGTTAGGTTTCGCCTGTTTTCAACTCTATTACGGGCAAATGAATGAAGCGACCGCGCGATATAGCCCGTGGTTCATCTGAGTACCTACACAGTTCTGCTAATCCGTCCTTTATGTTCGTTTTAAACCAGAACTAATCTAAAAAACTATCGTGTCCGCTTTGTTTCTAGAACTTAATCTGGCTCGTTTGATCATTTATTGTCAATATCAAAGATTTCAATTGTTATATTCGCCCAACTGCTGCGTCAAAAGATAATTGCGTTTTTGTTTCGGTTTGACACCTCTGACACAGACAATGACACAGTGACTTACCTTGATTGTCATGGAAACGCTATTCATAATTTAACATACCTAATAATTTATTATTATTTTAATATAATAATTTAATATAATTGGTCAATACTGAGAAGACTCACAGGTCTTCTCAGTATGAACCAATTATTCTACTCTGTGGTATGAACACTTTTTGGCGTAATTAAGTACTGTGGGGACAAATAAAATCAAAATATCATTATTGCCTATTTAAAACCTACTTTTGCTCAATATTAAATTAATATAAAATTACTACGTTTGAACTTATTTGTTTAAATTTAGTTTGAGGAATACGTACAGTCACGAGCACCAATATGTCAACACTTGGCAACTTTAAATTGCGAATTTTTTCACGAAATAACGAATGCAACGTTGAAATACGACACTTAACATATACCTATGGATTCGAAAATACTATGTTCCTAATAATATAAAATTTCATTCAAAAGTAGAGGAGAAAATCGACTTTGAATAAAGCCAAGTGTATACATACTTTTGCTCGTGACTGTACATATCAAAGCGATGTTTTCCTAGAAAAGCTAAAACTTAGATATTTATGGCGACCTCTATAATGGACTCAACCCTAAAACTGTTTCTGTTATTAATCAAACAATGGCAGTTTGTTAATAAATCAACAAATCAAGTTACGTAATAAATCAACCGAAAGCCACGACCAGATTTGGAAATACTAATTTGATCAAAACTAAATTATGCTTACGCTTATGGGAAGACTAGCTTCTGACCGCGACTACGTCCGCGTAAAATTTCTTGCTCCCCCGACCCATCCCGTCATCGCAACACCTGTCCGCACTGTCACTTCGTTTTTGCTAAGCTATCTTTATTTATTACTTCAAGCACATAAATGTACAGAGGCGGACTTAATGCCATAGGCATTTTCTACCAGTCAACCTTTGGGTGATGCAGAGACAAACAGTGGTAGGGTGCAATCATGAATATTGAGGATTACATACCAATAATAAAAATATATTTCTGACTTTTTTCTTTTTAATCTGCTCCTAAGGGGCATGTTAAGTTGCTTATAGCCTGCTTCAAGATCGGGGTTATCAAATTCAAAAATAATTTTTCAAATCCGAACGGTAGTTTCAGACATTAGCGCATTCAAACCAACAAACAAAACAAAAAAAAACGCGTAAGTAACACAGTACCTGGTAATAGCGATAGCGGCAGAACCACAAAATGGTTAAATAATACCTATCATATTTCTCGGCGGTAAGCGCCTGTTAAATAATTCTGTGCAATGTGTTTCGCCAGGTGTTAGAGTACAGTCAGCAAAACAGATTGGTATACACGGTGTAAGGGACTTCGACGCGCGAACTGCCACCATGAATTCAGTACATGATTCTAGACCCACCAAGGTTGTTTCGGCGGTTATTAAAAAACAGCTGTTCAATACAATCGTGTAGGTATTACAGTTTTGTATGAGACAGCTGGTCTAGAACTATGTGCTGAATTCATGGTAACAGTTTGCGCGTCGATGTCCCTTACAACGTATATGAACGTCTATGTACTACGCAAGCACAAACATTGGTCCTTATTGCTTGTGATTATAGATCAGTTTTTTTTTTTTTTTTTGAGTTAGCTTGTTTTCGGTGACAAATAAACCAAAATTTTTCTTTCTCTCTGTACTTAATAACTTTTAAACAAAAGAAACACTCAGACGAGCGTTCTGCCTGCCTACTTAGCAATCTCTTTTTTTGTCTGTACATTATTACTCTTGCTAATTAAGACGGCCTGAGAAACTGGGTCGTATAATATAATTATTTAGGTTGAGTAAGGACTTACGTTCTCCAGTTGCGTAACTTCTCTGCTTGGCTGTCGTATGCTCAGTTTCGTTCTTATGTCGGGCCCAGTGATACCTGTTGATACAGAAAAATAAATGGTTTAGGTACTGCTCTCAAAACTGTGATTAAAAACAACGTGAGGAAGCAGCATGTCCTAGAACCAAAAATTCGGAGACATGTGACATCTACCAACCCGCGCGTGGCCCACTCCTTCTTACCGAAAGAAGGACTGTGTCCCGACAGTGGGCTGATTACTTAATATAGTTGATAAAGATATGCATAACCACTTTGACTAACCTCTCACTGAGAGAGTGGGCCCTAGCCGA
The DNA here is from genome assembly GCA_948474745.1 of Oligia latruncula. Taxonomy (NCBI): domain Eukaryota; kingdom Metazoa; phylum Arthropoda; class Insecta; order Lepidoptera; family Noctuidae; genus Oligia; species Oligia latruncula. Next base: position 12,601,916 of record OX419699.1, read on the forward strand.
TAAAGAAAAGTCAGAAGTCATTAATTCATTTGTTTAACTTATGTACAAAAATAATCACAATAATATTATAATGGCGAAAGTTTATGTGTGTGTGTTTTTATGTTTGTTACTTCTTCACGCTCAAACAATTATGATAAAATTTGATATGGAGGTAGCTGGCACCCTGGATTAACACATAAGCTACTTTTTATCCCAATATTCCCCACGGAATCGACACTTATGCGAGTGAAACCGCGGGGCGCAGCTAGTAGTTTAAAAAGATAATAAAAAGTGCGCTATGTTATGCCAAAGGGCGTACAAATGTTTGAAACAAAATAATAAAGCCAGCAGTCTCAATAATTAAATTAAATAAGACATTATAATAAAAAAAAAAATGTATAAAGAACCACTCATTTGGAATACAAATTAATTAATAATAAATAGCAATGGAAATCAATGTCGATGTTTTTTTTTTTCATCACTGCTGTTCTCAAAACGATGAAGGACAAAAACGTAAGGAAACCGGCAAGGTCTAGAACCAAAAATTGCCAAATTAGCCAAAACGCCAGAGTTATACATACAAGTGGAAAACAAAATAAGTTAGAGGTCAGGCTTTGTCCTAATTAAGAGGAAATGCGGGTGGTCGTTTCTCCATATAAACGCTCTCGCCTGTTTTCTTTCTGACTAATGACCCTAAAGCAATGATTTTTTCAGAATAATAAAAATTAACTACTTGTATGTCTATAGGTTTTCCTTTTTGATGATACATTATTTTTATAAGCATTAGAACCCTCAAAAAATTCCGATTTAAAACGCTGTCAACAGAGGCCTAGTGTACTTTGACAACTATTAATGAAAAAAAAAACATAGGGACACAGTATATATCTTTATTATTATGAAATATCTTTTAAATTGGTCCGATATTGGAGGAGGAAACAGGCGAGAGCCAAACCTCGAATTATGACTTTTACTTAGGCTTTTTCAAAAGTCTCTCCGATCGCATGTCGCCCGCATACGCGGTTGATCCGATCCAGCCGGCCCTGACGGCTCTTCTCCAATGACGCCCTAAGCCCAGATCGCGATTATTTTCTTTATTCGCGAGGTAATGTAAAGATGTGTAACGTAGAGGCAAGCGTAGCTTAACATGATCGATCTACCCGTGCAGCTGTTATTTATTAATTAGCAACAAGTCCCTCCTAACGAAATTAACGCAACAATCGCTCATATTACGACATGCAGCGGCCTAGAATTGTATGTCGAAGTTACGAACTAACAATGAATGAAGGCAATTCTTCTTTTATCTATAGACTAGCTTTCGCCCGCGACTTCGATCGCGTGAAATTTCACCCTCTTAGGGCTGGAATTTCGAAAACCCCTTTCTTAGTGGATACCTACTCTTCACAAAGAACACACCCTCCAAATTTCATGTCTCTAGGACCAGTGTTTAGGCTGTGCGTTGATCTAACTGTCAGTCAGTCAGGACTTTGAATTTTATATATTTTGATTACCAGGATCAAGTGAAAAGGAATTAATATAACTTTCGACAAAGCTCTAAAGATCACCAAGTTTCAGAGAAAAGCCTTTAAAACAAAGTTCCTCACTAGTTTTTAAGAACCTATACTACCTCAAATGGCTTAGCATGATCCTCATTTATTTCGAAAATACCGCAGACTGAAGACTGACTGAAAGACTGTCAAAAATCCACGAATGACAGTCGGGTAAACGTGCTTGCCGAGGCACGGAGGGGTCACGGTATGTAAAGATGGTCACCCATCCACAGACCAACCGCGGCAAGCGTAGTGACTGTTATTATTATTATATTATAGTGAGTATTATTATATTATATTTATTTCAGGTATTACCACATAACCCATATTAGAAAATATCTTTAAATCATTCAATAATAAATACAAAATCACACATCAATAAATACAAGCGAATAAATAACATGTACAGACGCCAGCACATCAAGCTAATACAATCTGTCAAATTTCTTTAATAGATTTTCAACTTTATCGCTAACGCATTAGGTTCAAAGTTGATTGGGATTTATTTGACAGTTTCAGGTAGCGTGATGTGTCTGTACAATATACGTCTGTACAATATAAATACAACATAAACACACGAATTAGATAAATCAAATTCAAATTCATATTCAATCATAATTAAATCATATTCACTACAGTAGTATGAGGGGCCCGTGGCTAAATATTAACAGCCGCGCACAGGTCGATCGATCAGGTTAAGCTACGCTTGCCGCGGTTTGTCTGTGGATTGGTGACCATCTTTACATACCTACCGTGACCCCTCCGTGCCTCGGAAAGCACGTTAAGCCGTTGGTCCCGGCCGTCATTCGTGGATCTTTGACAGTCGTTACGGGAAGTCAGAAGCCAGAAAGTCTGACAACCAGTCTTACCAAGGGGTATCGTCATCATCATCATCATCATTTCAGCCGAGACGTATCGTATTACCCAGTAACTGGGTTGTGGAGGTCAGATAGGCAGTCGCGGACGGGAATGGCAAGGTGTTCCCGGCCATTCCCGTAGCCCCCCAGACGGGGGGACATGCGGGGCCCGCCAGCTAGGCGGGCATGCGCCGGGGGGGTTGTGGATGCAAAGGCTGAGCCGGATTCCCATGACCTCCCCATCAAGGCGATAAGGGAACACCGCTGAGTTTTAGTGGGTATACTGCCACCCTGGCAGGGAGTCCCACATACTCCGTCTCTTCCCCCGACGAGCGGAGATGCGTAACGTCATTTCTCAGCGAAAAAAAAAAAAAAAAAAAAAAAAGGCAGTCGCTCCATGTAAAATACTGGTATTCAGCTGCATCCGGTTAGACTGGAAGCCGACCCCAATATAGTTGGAAAAAGGCTAGGCAGATGATGATGATTCACTACAGTAGTCTCTTACGAGAGACAGTATAATATGTAACTCTTCTTTGTCACAGCAGTGTCGCACTTATGCAATGCTCAGCGACCCAAAGCATCACCCACGCTGTCGCATCAAGCGTGGGCGTTTGTTAAACGTATACGCTGCGCTAAAGTGACGCAAACTCGGCGTCACTCAGACGTAACAATTATCGTATTCTGTCTCCCAGACACTGAGCGAGTTGTGCGAACGCCGCGTTTTTCTTCCAATTACCGTTTAAGCTTACAGGACCTAAACGCAAAAAACGCAAGTTTTATAAACAATAAAAATATATGATATTCTTTAGGATATATGCTAGGTAGACAGTGTGCTGAAAACATAATACAACTAATTTGATACGTTAGAAAAAAATCATGAAGATTCCTCTAAAAACTTTCTTTTTACAATAAAAACCATACCAATCAATATACATACAATCATTCAGATTTTTTGTCAGATTATTGTACAAGCACCATACTCAAACACTAGTGTTTTAATTTTTTAGTCCAAACAATAGATTTTTTTTATTTTTTGTATTTAAATAATTGCTTCATATTTTGCAATAAATTACCAGGGTTGTGTCATCGCGTTTCTCTTTCTTTCCTATGCAGTCTGACAGTGACCCCGTTTCAGGTCATGTAAGCCCCTTAACTATCAATCTTAGTAGACGCGCTAAGACAGACATTGCCAATGTCAATTGGGTATTAGGACTTGTAAATTCAAGTCGGTTTGAAACAAGTAATATTGTAGGAATGTAGGATGCATCAAAACAAACAAAACGTAAGCCTGAAAATGCAGGGCACGCCGCGATAGCGGCGATAAGACCCGTCTTTGAGGAGTGGCTAGAGAGGCGCCACGGCGCCCTCACCAACCGCCTGACGCAGGTTCACACCAGACACGGAAGTTTCGGGAGGTTCCTGCACATCATCAGGCGGGAGGAAACGCCCGGGGGTCACCATTGCCAGGATCGCCCAGAGAACACAGTGGAGCAAACGGTGGAGGTCTGCCCCGCTTGGGCGGAGCACCGCCGTGTCCTCGTAGAAGCGATCGGCAGCGGCAGCGACCTCTCGCGTCTGGCCCTGGTGCAAGCCATGGTCCGGGGCGAAAGGGAGTGGGAGGCAGTCACCTACTTCCGCGAAGCAGTCATGCTAGCGAAGGAGGTGGCAGGACGGATTAGGGAGAGAACCTCCCGTCCCAGCCGCCGCGGGAGACGCTCCGGGCGTCGGGAGCCACGGGACGAGTCCCGGCCACCGTAGGCGCGGGCCTGCGGGCGGAGAGTAATGGGTAGCTCACCGTCCGATCAGGACCAGGCCCGTGCCGGACGGCGCGTACGTGTTCCACGCGCGCCTCAAAGAGATGTCAGCATCGAGGAGGGGCCCCATAGGGCCGAAGCCTGCCGGGTCAGCAGGATTGTCCGAAAGGGTTACCGCTGGCCCGGAACATAAAGGGCTAAGGAAGGAACACGGGTGGGTTTTAGTCAGTAAGAGTCTGACACTCCCTTCCGCTCCACCTAGAGCGGGAGGGGTCATTTGATGATTTCCCATCGGAAAAAACAAAAAAAAAAAACTTAAGCCCCACGGTTACTTGCCCTTTTAAATATACTTATATACTACTATACAACAACTTGTGTGTCTTTTAGTCTGTGCTAAATAAATGTATTTTCTTTCTTTCTTTCTAACTGCCGCGGTTGTTCTGTGGATGGGTGACAATCTTTACATGGATATTTCGTCCCAAAATATAACTTGCCAGTACCCGACATTTAATGCTTCGTTTACACGTCCACCAGTCAAGGACTGTAACGTGACAAGACGAACGTGACATAAAGTCATTGTGATTCGATGAACTGGCGTGACCGAAATAATCTGCGAATAATATTACATGCTAGTTTTACCCGTGGTCTCGCGGACTCGCATCCATTGTTTTTTTTTTTGTTGTCGGGGCGAAACCTTCAAAAGTTACCCGACCTCTGGGAAGTGTGGGATTTTTACCTCACTAAAACTACCCCGGTGATCACCATCAGCACATAGAGGTGGTCCCGGTTCCTCTTAAAAGACCAATTCCGGAACCCCTCCGTTCAACGCCTGAAAGGCACATCCCTGGGGAGACTGTAAAGCAGCACGTGATCACTATGCCACCGTTTTTCCTGGGGTCACTTGGTGGGCGGACAGAGTCCCCACTCTGTGCGCTCGCGTTACCAAAGGTCCACCTACCTTGTTTGGTAAGTTGGCTTCGGCGTATTAGGCGCCAAGGCGGTTGCCACCCCGACGCCTACTTCTCCGAGCAGGATCAGTCCTCTCCCGATCCCGCTCGGCGGCCTCCTTCTTGGCCATCATGGTCTCACAGAAGGAGGCTACTACCGTCCAATTCTCTGTCTCTGCCAGCATAGCCCTCACTACTGCCGGCAAAGACAGGTATCGCCCGATCTTGGCAACCAGGACCCACCGCTCGGAGGCCCACGCAGGGCACTCCTCGAGCATGTGTTGTGCGGAATCCAGGCTGCCTCTGACTCGCATCCTAGAGAAACTAATTCATTTACTACGTGGCTGATAATGAGTGACTACCTGGTCACTAGCTGGGTGCAAAATTTCAAAAGTAAAGTAAATGTAAGTGTTTCATTTGTTTTTAATGTTTTGAAAATAAATTAAAGCACGGCGCCTAAAATAACACAACAACACAGACAAAAAAGTAGGTATAGTGACCACGTCAAAATAAGATTATTCGAAAGAATACCAAATAAGGCATGATGATGATTTATTATTCAGCCAATGTCAACGTTAACTTGATAACTTATTTGGTAACAAAAACAATATTATTTTTTTTCAGGGAAGGCGTCCCCCTAACTTGGTTATGATCTGTTTTTGTAACAATAATAAATGTCTCGAGCAAGAAAACTGGGTAGGTAAGGTAAAATAATTGTATTAGGCATCGTCCTAATAGAACGCGAATGCGTGATCATCGCGCGAGTTAGCGACGCGACCATCGCGTGTTCGCGCTATAGCGAAAACTGGGTATCCTAATAGCACGTGAATTCGTGATCATCGCGCGAATTTACGACGCGAGCGACCGTGGAGTACCTAGTTTGGCACTGGCACGGTCGGTACCAACAACCATGGACGTCAATTTTTGCTGTTTGCCGCCGCGCTCCCCGACGGGCGACGATTATCGCGCGAATTTCAATGAGGACATCTATTCGAATACAATATGTTTGATCGCGCGTTCGTACGAACTAAGTTCGTGCGAATAGATTTTCAAACATTTAGGTCGCGCGACCGCGTCGTACGATTGACAGTTAGGACACCTATTCAAGTTCAATATGTTTGATCGCGCGTTCGTACGAGTAAAATTCGCGCGAACCTACGAAGATCGCGCATTCGCGCTCTATTAGGACGATGCCTGGATGTGTTGGTTGACTCTTTTATTCAAGTGTTGAATTCGGAATCACTCGACAAGTTCCTGATTCAAACTTAGCACGATCAGCCTATAATGTTCCCACTAGTGGGAGACGGCGTCGTCTCTATGAGATGGAGTTGGTCATAATTTACCACGCGGGGCCAGTGCGGGTTGATGGATGTCACATGTCTTCGAATTTTTGGTTCTAAGACATGCCAGTTTCGTCACAATGTTTTCCTTTAGCGTTTTGAGAGCAGTGATGATGAAATTAAATACACAAACTAAAGTTCCTGTCGGGGTTCGAACTCATGATCTACAACTCGTTAGTCGGGGCTGATACCACTGGGCCACCACTGCTCTACGTAACAAATGGAACATCATTTGCGTTTTATCCGGTGAAGCACAACATGAGTGACACATCTCTGTGTCTACATCTCTCTATTAATTGTCCTATCGCAGGTATGCTGGAAGAGATTTCTTATGAAATAAGCATCACCTTTGTACCTATTTTTCTGTTCTGTTTTACTTGTCTGTTTATAATGTGTGTACATAAATGGTTAAATAAATAAATGAGTGACTAGCTTCTGCCCGCGACTTCGTCCGCGTAAAGTTTCACTCTCCCCCATTCACCCTCTTAGGGGTGGAATTTTGAAAAACCCTTTCTTAATGGATACCTACTCCTCATAAAGAACACACCCTCCAAATTTCATGTCTCTAGGACCAACGGTTTAGGCTGTGCGTTGATATCAGTCAGTCAGGATTTTGTATATTTTATATGTATTACTAGCACTATCCGGCAAACGTTGTTTTGCCATATAAATTATTTCTAGCTGCCCGGCGCTATCGTTCGCGTGGTGTCCTACCCTACCCCTACCCTACTCCTACCCTACTCCTACACTACTCCTACCCTACTCCTACCCTACTCCTACACTACTCCTACACTACTCCTACCCTACTCCTACCCTACTCCTACCCTACTTCTACCCTACTCCTAACCTACTCCTACCCTACTCCTACACTACTCCTACCCAACTCCTACCCTACTCCTACACTACTCCTACCCAACTCCTACCTATAAACCTCACGGAGCCCGAGACCTTTCCAACGAATGCAAAACCGTGGAAATCGGTTCGTGCGTTCTGGAGTTATAGCGTCAGGAAGGAAAACCCGACTTATTTTTATATAGTAGATTATGTGTTACTAACCAAGATACAACATAAAATTTTGATTTAAAAGAGTGTTCTTCTCCATGGGTGTATAAGCCTACTACGCTTTTCTGACTAACCGACTACTTGATAATAAAAAATGTCTATAAATGCATTGAGTTCACGATTTAATTAAACACATTTAAGTTGTGTTGACGAATGTAAAATGATTACAAATTGTAACGTAGGCAAGTTTACAAATACAACTACATACAACAACTCCTAGGAAAAACGCATTTGTAAGACAAAGTTTAATGGGAGGAGGAGGGACCCGAAGCAAGCCCAGCTTTAATTGATGCTTAGTCTTGGGGGTACCCACCAGAGCTTGGGAGAATTTAGGCATTACTTAAAACTAAGCCGTCAAATTAAGTCATGTATTTGTTTACTTTGCAAATATATATATGAAGGAGAAGGTATGTGGCTCTCGTTATCATCAGCCATATTTTAACTATTGTGGGCGTACTATGGGTAGTGTTGGTTATTGCGCAATAGAAAATCTGTTTGCAGTTCAAATCAAATTATAATTTCACGAACAAATTAATCACACTAGTGAATCACACACTGTAGGTACATGACACAACTAGATAGGGATCGCGAGACAGTTTCTGAGCACATGATGTCCGTTTGATGTCCGAAGATCAAAAGACTGCTCCACCTCGCTGTACCATCTCGTCGACTCGCACGATCTCAGGCTGAGCTGGGCTGGCGTTCCGGATCATCAAACGAATGACTGATGTACTTCCGACATATGAATAGATAAATCAATTGACACCTGTATGTTTTTATAGTCATTCATAGTCGTCACAGTTAGCTAGTATGTAATATAGTAATTTTTATTATCATGTCATCATTTCTAAGCTACAAGTATGACCAAAGCGATACCAATAATCAAGTTTGTAGAACACAATAAAACTTTCAAAACAATAAAAAAACTTAGTTGAATAATTTAAAAAGTTCCAATTAGTCTCATTAGCTTCATATTTTCTAAGTTTCTTTGACGTCTGTCTTTGAACTTCGTGACTTTAATTATTTCTTTACGATGTAAGTTCTTCATAACAGTTTTTATTTTATTTTAAGTTCTTTGTACTAATGCAGTTAAAAGGCATCACTTTCTGATTATTTTACTCGTCTCATCTTTACACCTGTTGGCCGAATATAATAATAAAAAAATTATTCTGAATTACAATTTGTAGAATATGAACATCAAAATGTTTATAAATTTATCAAATTCGGATTAGTTACACCATTTTTATCTCAAGAACGGCTGGATCGATTTTTATGATCTTTAATTTGTTGGATTTGTCTCTGCCTCAAATAGCAGAATAACTATTAAAACATGGGAAAAATTTAGGAAAAAAAAGAATGAACATAATTTATTTTCTCATACATTTTATATCGAATGCCTTTTTTATGATATCTCGAGAACAAATTGACTGATTCAACACAACATTTATTGATTCTGAGCTAAATACGTGCAGAAGTGTGAACAAAGTTTTATGACCCTCGTTATAAAGGCTGATTTTAAATTAACTGGCAATATTTCAGGGGCTCATGAATATAAACAACTTTGACTACGACTCCAACACTGAAATATTGAACAAATTATTTGCTGTTTCATAAAAAATCGAAAAAAATTATCAAACTTTGAAAGTTTATTTTATATTTTAAAACTAACAATAGTACTACTACACAAAAAGGTACACGATTCAGTGAGCTACGCCGCGCTGCGTAAGCTCGACGTAGTAGGTAGACACTGAATTGTGTACCTTTTGGTGTAGTAGATAAGGTCTGTAATTGTATTTATATCTTGAAAACTGCGCGTCGCGTCGCGTCTCGGTGTGAACTGACCCTTAACATTCAACTTTACAAATATATTAGGTACCCACTACATTTGCCACAGATTACAACTTAGGTATTTACAAACTGATGGCAAACGTAACTGTAGTCAGGGCAAAATCGATTAAATAAACAAAAGAAACTCTAACAAAACAAATCTCTTGATTGTGTATGTTTCCAACGGGTCCTATGATCATAATAATAATTTGCTTGAGTAGAGTTACACGCCCTAATAATAAATGGGTGCACTGTTGGGACAGGTTCACTCAAATCAGGGTGGTTGTGTAACGGTATCTACAACGCCACATGCGAACAACGCGTCATTCTGACGTCACGCAATATCCTGCGTCTCGCAAGCAGAGTTTACCGTGCAACTAGCATAGATACAACGGCCCGACATGAATCATCGAGCAGTTGCCCACCAGACACAACACCCGTCTGGTCGGAGGATCGTGCCTTTTCTATAGTATAGTAGTAGTAGTTTCGACAAAAGAACATTTCAAACACTAATCTAGGTACATAGTCCTCACATGATCTAACCAAGATTATGTCTGGACTTTAGAAATACCTCTGAGTTTTTTTCTGTGTTTCTTCTCAGAGTAGTCGAATAGGAAACGCCGACCTCATCTAGTTTTTAAATATTATTAAAAAGTGATTGTGTATTTATGAAGTAAGCGCTCTTACGCACTAGCGGTTAACCGCGGGGGCGGCTAGCCGCGCGGTTAGCCGCTTTGCCGCGCGGTTAACCGCTAGTGCGTTTGCCCACTTAAAAAAAATATATATATCATTAATTTTTTTTGCTATGTCCGAATCGATCCCATGGTATTAGCTTTCCACATTAATGAGTATTTATTTCCAACTCTTATAGAGATCGCAATAAATTCAAACTCATCCTGTACAAATACATCATTTTGTCGTTTGTCATAAATAATATATACTTCGCACGTCTGAACAACAAAATTCATGCTCTCTTGGAATAACAGACATGTTTCATTTTCCTTATGGGTGTAAACAAAGGACTTGCTTTGTTATAATAGGTAACGGTTTCCTTTTATGTATTAAATGTTCTACGAAAGAGTGTTAGTAAAGGAAACCTACCGTAGAAATCTTAATGATTGTTTTTGTTAATGTTTTCTACGTAAATAAGTTATTTCAATACTCAGTTGAATGAATGGAAATAAATACTCATTTGACCTTTGATTTTGACCTCATATTCATGAAATTACAGTGAAAGATATCCAAAGAAAAAATGCCAAAACTCTCTTGAATATCATAAAGCAGTTCTAAGTAAATTAAATTGAAATGACGGTAGGAATTCATTCTTCAAAAGCACAAAGATACTAGTTTCTAAAACTCTATGATTTAATCTGATTTTAAGTCAGACAAACCGCGCCTCCGAAAACATATTTAAGCGTTGATCCCGGTTGTCATTCGTAGATCTTTGATAGTTACGGGTAGTCAATACGTCAAAAGTCTGACAACCTGTCTTGCCAAAGGGTATCGTGTTACCCAGTAATTGGGTTGTGGAGGTCAGGTGTAAAATACTGGTATTCAACTGCATCCAACAACGTCGCTGGGAAAAGGCTAGACAGATTGATTGTTATTTCAGACAACCAGTTACAACCGCTAACCGAATTTTTCGGCATTCCTAATAATCCAATGTGTTAAAGGTATGTGTAAAAGTGTTAAACATCTGCGCCTAAATTGGGTTGATAAATTTTGAATTGCGCATATCAAGAACAGAAATCAGCCCGAATCTTAGATCTGGCCTCAACCTTAGGGTAATTGGAAGCCTAATCTACGTTTGGAAATGTATACTAACAAATCGTGGCCTGTCTAATCTATCCCTTTTAAACAAATCAACGTGAAGAGTAGCTGATACCGAGTAAATTCTAGTTTTCTCTATGGCAATGGTGCCGATGTCGACAATTCTGTCCAATGTCAGACGTGATATGAGAAAACGCAAAGTCAAAACAAATCTGTATTATAATAATATGTATGTCGTGGATAGATGGCAACACAGTATAGCGAACAGCGCCATCTAACAATTTGTTTGGTAAACGAAGAATCATGTGATCGGAAACGCAAGCGAGCCCTACCGCTTGGACACGATCGTCGGTGGAGGGGATGCCGCGAGGACTGGTGGAGAGACCGAGTGCTGCGACAGTCAGTCTACAGTCGACCGTCGAGCTCGGACAGTCTCGGCAATCGCTCAATACCAACGCACGTGTTTGTTTCCGACGCACGTGTGCGTTTCGGTTGTAAATAGCTAGTTTATTAAAGTTACTGTAAATTCAAATAATCTTTTCGTTCGAGTACCCACTGCAGTGCCCACACCTATCTAAACTATGTCGGATCGTGAAGAAGACCCGATGTATCGCATCTCGGCCACCCGCTGATGCGACATCAGAACTGGGATACACTCGAGCTGAAAAAATTATGGAGAATTGAGCGATGACGTCACGGTGCGATATTTCTTTGCCTGGATTTCATCTGGATAAGGACAAAGTCACTCCACGCTCTAAGAATCGAGCCAAGCAGCCTCGCAGCCATCAGTGAAACCTTTCGTATGCTGCAAGTGAGAAACCAGGACATATCGCGGCCCTGCATAAGCAGTGGCAGCAAGCGGATGGTGGCCAATGTGTTGGATGTAGTGAAGGGCGAGTGGACGTCACACAACTACCCTCAGGCACGTTACAAAAATAAAGGTGAGCTGTATTGTTTTGTTTACAATTCTGGTGCTGAATGCAAGTTAGTAAAAGCGAGTTGTGCAGCCAAATTAAGTGGCAAACTAGTTAATAACGTTGTTGCGTTGACTGGTATTGGTCAAACGCGTATATTCAGCACAGAACAAATCATTTGTAGCGTTGCGATTAGCGACCATCAACTTGAGATTTTATTACGTTTCTACCCGACATTTACTTGCAAAGTAATATTATGATAGGACAAAGGCAGCTATAACAACATTTTCGGTTGGCGATTTCGTGTTATTAGAAAACGAAGAGCAAAATTAGATTATAAGATGTAACGTTACACGTTATTTCTGTTAATTATTTTTTAACAAAAATAACTCTTATAATGGATCTTGAAGGAATTATAGTGGCAACACTCCAGCTACGTCCTGATTGGCTGTGTTCTCCTTCCACCAAAATATTGCTAGAACTATCCAACCTCGGGCTATATAAAACCCGGGAGCTCATTTGACGGGAACGCGGCTGAAGAAACCATTATCTAAAAACTTCACGACAGTTATTTGTTGAAGTACTAACTTTTTATAACTATCATGTAATAATTCAAATTCAAATTCTTTATTTCAGACGTAAGTCCATAGTGTTAGTAGCAACAAAATAACTTAATGACTAGTGTTAGTAATAAGGAGGACCTAAAATAGACTATCAATTGGTATGGATCCTCTCCCAGTGACGCAGCAGAGGGGAGTCCCACCTATCTGAGAACACGCTCAGGAGACTATTGGTGGCGGTGCGTAGCCGGCCGGCTATGGAGGCGGTCCTTTTTCTTATAATGGCGTAAAAATCGTCTGTGCGCGCTTCCGCAAACATAGTGGACGCACTACAACGCCACGACAGCCCCAACAGTATCCTAAACGCGTTATTATATTGGACACGCAGATCGCTGTATGTCCTCTGCGTAAAGCGGGTCCAAAGACCTAAGTGTTGTGAAAAAAACCCCAGACGAGTGAGTGTCGCAAACACCTATTTCTTCGCCGCTTATAGTTGTTCCAACTCTCTTTATAACTTAAATAACAACGTTTTAATTAGAATCCTTTGTAAATTAGAATTGTTCAGTGTTCTTACGCGTACCACGGTTAACTTAGATCTACCTACAGCTCACTTTTCTAAGCGTTCATAATGTAACCGTTATCCGTACTGGTACCTATCAATTCTCTTTGTTATAATAACTTCTTAAGCGGCCTACAATCTTATCTTATTTCTATTAACCATGTATCCAGCGGAGGATATCCAGATCTGTTCGTAGCGTAGGTTTAAAAGTGAAAAGAAAGTCTATAATTTTTCTTCACCTACCTACACTTTTGGATGTCATTCTTTACTTTCCTTTATTCATGTGTTTCTATTGTAACGCACCACCTGGGCTGCCGCATCTCGATAACCAGTGGATGCCAGCTCACTGCTGTCCACCGTAGACAACTCAGACTACGGTTGTGGGGATGTGTCAGTCGGTCGCGTGTGCCGGACATCACCTCAACGGACAAACCGACTGGTTACAGGGTTTTTTTTTCTTCCTTCCTTCCACCTTTCTGCCTGCCTACTTCGCTTCTGCACCTGCACCTGCACAGACGTACGTGTCTACGTGCGCTGTTGAAGGCTTGAGGCCCGGAGGCGGTTACTAATACTGCCACCGCCGTCGCCGCAGGGGAGCGGCTGGATGACCTTGCCACGGCGCTACGGGACCCTGGACATCTACCTCCAGTTCCCGCTACCTACGTCTGGAGGCTCTGCAGGGCAGTAGTGTTCTTAGACGGTTATAACCATGTTAGATCGGAAGTTCAGAGGTCCGTTTCTGGTAGATGATTTTCGCTATGATTAGATAATCAAAGTTTGTTTACATAGCTCTGGTTGATGATTTTCGCTTTCATTAGATAAAATCAAAGTTTGTTTACATGGCTCTGGTCATTGGATGTTATTGCTACGATTAATCAAAGTTTGTTTAGTTAAATTAGAGGTATAGTTTAAAAACAATAAGAAGAGGATTAAAGTTTCTGATTTCAAAAGTTAGTAGTTCTTCTCCATAGAGATCTACGCTTTGGAATGGGCGACTGGCTTCAACTTTCTGATTGACTGACAGACTATTTAATTTTGATAATTCAAAAGTCCCTGCACAAGGTTTGATTGAAATGGATAATTTGAGTTTGAGTTTTAGAGGCCGTAAATGGTCAGAATTGGCCGAGTGGAACATGCACTGCTTTTGAATTTTTGGTTACAGGTTAACACACAAGAACGTGTGCAACAGGATGGCAGTGCCCCACAGCATCTGTTTTCGATGCGGCAACACCAGACATTTTGCTTCGAGATGTCCACGAAGCAATGATGTAGGCGCCAGTATGGTGGGGGCCCAGGTGGTTTCGGGCCAGCGCCTGCAGCAGCGGCTAGTAGCGAGTGATACGGTTCAAGTTTGCTATGTCGGTAATCCGAGCAGTGTACTGATGAATACTGGGTGAGTCATATCCATTTTACGATTCTGGCGTCGAATGCTCTATCATCAAAGATTGTGTTGCGTCAAAGTGTACTGACTTAGCTTAGTGACAACTGATGATGAGTTGACTGATATTAACTTAGATGAGATAATAGACCACGCGACACAGGGTATTAAGAAAATGCAATTACGATAACATTCGATTTGACTAAAGTAAAGTTATTAAGTTTGCTTTAATGATTGTTTTACGAGTAAAGGCGCTTGACTCAGCGAGCCTAAGAATACCCTCATGATTGTGTGTGAAGGATACCCGATCACCAAGTTACTCCGGAATTAGATGTCATAGTTGATGACAGTGGTAGTGAGACCACCTTTGGTTAAGAATGGCTTGTACACTCAAACTCAAAACTTAAGACCAAACCTCATGAGTAACATGTGGCGATAGGTCTATAAGAAATCGTTGGTGCGATTTCTGTCTGTGTTGGTGCACGGAGCGCTTTATGTGTTGTAGCACATATTGCGCAAGATATCTTAAGAGTCGTTGGTGCGATTCTTTTCTGTGTTGGTGCACAGAGCCCCTCATGTGTTGTAACATATGTGGTGGCAGATATCTTAAGAAATCGTTGGTGCGATTCTTTTCTGTGTTGGTGCACAGAGCCCCTCATGTGTTGTAGCATATGTGGCGGCAGATATCTTAAGAGTCGTTGGTGCGATTCTTTTCTGTGTTGGTGCACAGAGCCCCTCATGTGTTGTAACATATGTGGCGGTAGATATGTAAAGAGTCGTTGGTGCGATTCTAGTCTGTGTTGGTGCACAGATTACAATGAAAGTTTCATGAGTTGAGTATACATTGCCTATGAGTTTGATTTCGGTAAATTCTAACTGAGTTGTTACAATTTTGATGGTTTAACTTGTTGATCGGTGGAGTCCTGTCTGTGTTGGTGGGTGCCCAGAGCGCTTCATGTGTTGTAGCACATATTGCGCTAGTTTTCTTTTACTGAGTATCAATCGGTCGAGCCCTGTCTGTGTTGGTGCACAGAGCGCTTCATGTGTTGTAGCACATATTGCGCTAGTTTTCTTTTCTGAGAATCAATGGATCGAGTCCTATCTGTGTTGGTGCACAGAGCGCTTCATGTGTTGTAGCACATATTGCGCTAGTTTTCTTTTTCTGAGAATCAATGGGTCGATTCTGGTCTGTGTTGGTGCACAGAGCGCCTCATGTGTAGTGAGCACATGTGGTGACTAGAATCAACCGCACCTTATGTGCAGTAGCTTATGTGACAACTGATCTAGTAAGAATCATTGGTGTGATTCTGGACTGTGTTTTTGCACAAATTTTGGTAAATTGTAATTGATTCGTTAGAATTTTGATTTTCTTTGGTTCAACTTACTGATGGAACCTTTTCTAATGATTAATGTTGGGAGTGCGAAACCTTGACAACAAGGCATTGTAAATGAAGACTAGAGAAATTAAAGTAACAATGAGATAGAGTTACCTTAGTTATTAGGTAATGGCAGGATAGCCGAGTTACCTTAGATATTTGGCAGGATAGCCGAGCTTGTTTACTCTGTGAGTATATTTGGTCCGCAGGTACTACACCCGAGGACGGGTGCTAGTCAGGGATGGCCGTGTCGTGGATAGATGGCAACACAGTATAGCGAACAGCGCCATCTAACAATTTGTTTGGTAAACGAAGAATCATGTGATCGGAAACGCAAGCGAGCCCTACCGCTTGGACACGATCGTCGGTGGAGGGGATGCCGCGAGGACTGGTGGAGAGACCGAGTGCTGCGACAGTCAGTCTACAGTCGACCGTCGAGCTCGGACAGTCTCGGCAATCGCTCAATACCAACGCACGTGTTTGTTTCCGACGCACGTGTGCGTTTCGGTTGTAAATAGCTAGTTTATTAAAGTTACTGTAAATTCAAATAATCTTTTCGTTCGAGTACCCACTGCAGTGCCCACACCTATCTAAACTATGTCGGATCGTGAAGAAGACCCGATGTATCGCATCTCGGCCACCCGCTGATGCGACATGTAAATAATTGTACATTACGATACGTGTGACGTAAGTGGTCCATTATTGCACGGCGTGAAATTATGCGTCACAGTATACTATTTTATAGCTCAAGTGACTTATCCCGCACTTAAGCCACGCTTTTCTGTGTAAAAATAGACTACTTTAGTTACACAATAGCGTAAGTTACCTGAGTGCGGATTTAGGTCAAAGAGTGCTATAAAATGCTTTTATAGAGCCTCTTGTACGAATGACGAAATTACATAATTATGTAAATTATGCCCGGTGCACCCTAGACACTCCTCGCAACCAAACTGCTGAATGCAGACTATAAGGTAATCTTTATGGATAATGAACCATTATTGTACACCTCATACAGATACTGTTACTGTTAGCCTGCATCATCCCACTGCTGGGCCTCTCCCCATGACTCTTTCGATCCTAGGCTAAAGTGGACCACTGGTCGTTTGTTTTGTCCAGCCCTTCCCGCCATCTTTTACGGGGTCTGCCGCAACGCCTTGTAGCTGTGTCAGGGCTCCACGTGGTGGTTATTTTGGCCCACAGCTCATTGGGCATACGGCAGACGTGGTCAGCCCAGGCCCACTGCAGCTTATCGACTTTTTGAGCAACTTTAGTAATCTGTGTTTTGGAACGCAGTGTGGTGTTGCGAGGTCTGTCAACCAGACCAGAGAGACCAGACCATATAGATACATACTAAAGAAAAATAATCTTACCTGGTATTTCCGAAGGACTGACGTGTATGCAGAAGATCTTCATAATCATCCTCTTGAAGGTCCTCGGGTCAATGATATAGGAACCGTAGACTAAAGGATCCATGCAGGAGTTGGAGACAGCCATAATGAAGAACAGGTCTTGGACCCTTGCGGAGACGTGGATTGCTGACTTCCGATCTAGCATGTACCTGTTGAAAAAAAAGTGGTTAATTTTTTTGAAGTTTCGATTATGTTAAGAAATAACTTTAAACCTTGTCGCAATTTAAATTTCCTAAAAGATACATTTCTACGAAAAAAAGATGGATGGAATGTGTGAGGAATGATATGAAAGAGAAGGGAGTGAATGATAGCGTGACGGTTGACAGGGGAGAATGGAAGAAGAAAACGTGTTACGCCGACCCCAAATAACATGGGATAAGGGCAGGAAGATGATGATGATGAAAAGATACATTTATAATATTAATAAATAACGTAGGTATGTCTAAGTAATAATAAAGTTTCAGCTAAACATGACAAAAGTACACAGTAAAAAACCTTTCAGTACCTGCAACCAACGTTCGAGAAAGTAAAAACGAAGAAGTTTAGAGAATTTTACTTTCAAAAGAAGTGCCATTACAAATTCAATGTTAAGAAATCTTTCTGTATGGAACTGCAAATGAAAAGGTAAAAAAATAAACGAATATCCCAAATTAAACGTAGAGATAACAAATTCATTCCTCTTACTAGATACATTACACCTTTGCAAATTTTTATTTCCCTTCTACCTTTTGTAAGCCGACCAGGGGGCCTAAAAAGGCCACTTTGGAGAATCATAAAAGGATAACATTATGAAACGTAATATGCCGAACACAGTCCGTGTTTTTCTTTTTTTCGCTGCACTACGTAGGTATAATCAAAGAGATTGAGATATTGGTATTTTAGCACAGACAAAAAAAAACTGAAAATGCTTCACCAATAGGATTTGATACGATTAACATAACGGGTAACTGTCCAATATGTTATCCTTTTATGATTCTGCCAAAGTGGCCTTTTTAGGCCCCCTGGACGAACGATGTCAAGCAGTAACATTGTTGACTGCAGTCACAAGCATACAATGAAATGTAACAACATTCTATAGTATCCGAATACCTATTCTAAGTTGGGACACCGTCTGTTGACGAAAACTACAGACATAACACGACAGTCTAAAACAGTTGGTATTGTATTGGAAAAGTGGTTTATCAAGTCTGAAAAAATAAACAAGGAAATTAAGAAATCGCTAGGGTTGACTAAGAAAACGCTTTGTCGTGTCAATTTAAACTAGACAGACATGACGTGACTACAATAAAAGTCAAAAAGCCCTTACTGTTTGTATGAGGTTCAAACGAATTTCAATCTTAGTAGTGTCTAAACACACTATGCCGAAGGTTCAGGACCGAAGTTCGGCATGATTACGCCACAATGCTGTTTGAATTAGTTTGAATAACTAACACATGATTCCGAAATTACGTTGCGGTATAGCGTACAGCCGAACTTCGGTGGGGCGTAAGTTCAGCGGCAATTCTGCGGCAATGTATTCTGTAGAGCACACATTATACGCGACCGAAATTCGGTTCGATTGCCGAAGAAGATCCGGGGCGGGAAAGCAGCGTGAGGCAGGCATGCCCGCGCCCCGCTTCTCCGCCCGTTGTTTATTTCGCCTCTGTCTGCACAGGATGCACGTGCTTTGTTGTAAAACATAGGTACTCCATGTTTGATTCAGAAAAAATAATTATCGCTGTTGAGTCGCGACCGTGTTTATGACGACGCCACGACAGCGCTCGAGACACTGAATACACACAAAGTTGCGCAACTGAATTTCTGCCGCGTTAGTTCGGCACTTATGGTGTGTCATATCAGCCGAATACGTCGGAACGTATAATTAGCCGCGGAACTTCGGTCGCGTACCTTCGGCATAGTCTGTTCGGACACTTAGATTTTTAGACCACTCTTTTCGGCTGTACCTACGAATATTAAACAAATTCTACGAAAATGAAATTGCAGCCTTCACATGATAAACCTTGTTATCCGCTAAAAGCTTTTAAAAGTTTTGGTTTATCTGAACACTCAGTTTATCGAAAAAATACTGTTGGCAGGCTCATCGATTGGTTCGTAGAAATAAGAAACGTGGAATAAAAGTTTGTAATATAGATGACTAGCTACGCCCCGCGTTTTCACCCGCATAAGTTTCGATCCCGTGGGAATATCGGGACACCTATGTCTTTTCCCGGGACTCAAACTATCTCTATACCAAATTTCATCTAAATCGGTTCAGCGGCTTAAGTGTGAAGAGGTTACAGACAGACTGACAGACACACTTTCGCATTTATAATATTAGTATGGAATGGATAGATAGAATGATATACTTTACTAGCAACCTGTCCCTGCTGGGATCGCATGGTTTTCATAATCAGCCTATAATGTTCCCACTGCTGGGACACAGCCCTCTTCTTTCTGTAAGAGGGGTACGGCCATAACCTGTCAAATCTGACGTCACATGTCTTCGAATTTTTAGTTCTAGGACCTGCCGGTTTCCTCACGATGTTTTCCTTCACCGTTTTCAGAACAGGGGGCCTAAAAAGGCCACTGTGGCAGAATCATAAAAGAATAACATAATGGACAGTTAACCGTTAAGTTAATCTTATCTAATCCCATTGGTGAAGCATTTTTCAGTTTTTTTTTTTGTTTGTGATAAAGTACCAATCAATCCGATCCAAATCCAGTCCCAATCTCTTTGATTATACCTATAGTGCAGTGAAAAAAATAAAAACACGGACTGTCTTCGCCATATTACGATTCATAATGTTATCCTTTTATGATTCTCCAAAGTGGCCTTTTTAGGCCCCCAGTAGTGATGAAATAATTTACACAAAGCAGGTAAAGCGTCAGTCTGAGTTCGAACAGTTACCGCTGGGTCACCACGGCTCTCGCCAGGCCAAATTATGATTTTTAGAACTGTCTTTATTTTGTCGAGTAGGTACTTTGCTTTTACACGAGTTCATTATTTCCTTTCGATAATATTTTAATGGAAGCAAATAACTCTTAAAGTGTAAACTAGCCGTTTCTCTCTATTATTATCGAACAACGATTGCAATTCAACTTGCTTCGAGTGACTTAAATGAACTTAGAGGTGAGACTTGGGAATGCTGAGTATTCCGTCGGCAATCCTTGGGGGTTTGTACTACTTACTAACTTAAGCTCTCTCTAGTAGTGGATTTAGTAGATTGCGATTTGTGAGGAATGGAAACTGAACTTCATTTAAATAAGTACTGATTTTGCCTTGTGATGATACGACTATTTCATAAAATAGCATAACATATGAGGGATAGAGCCATAATCTGTCAAATCTGATGTCACATGTATTCAATTTTTTGGTTCTAGGACATTTAGGACTGGCCTTTGTTTTCAGAGTAACCAAAGTTAAACGATAAATGATGACAAATTATTTTTATTTTGTAAGTAGGTTTGTACAAACACTTTTACATGTCAATCATATTTTTTTTAACTAGATAAGGTTGGTGTTTCCTATCTGACTACGCAGAGAAGAAAGGCCGAAACAAACTCAGAGGTCACAGTCTCTTTTAAAGTCCAGACATAATCTTGATCAGGTTATATGAAGACCATGTAGATCGATGTCTGAGATGGTCTTTTGAGGAAAGAACCACAAAGATTCAGAGGACCTGTCCAGTCAGTGCACGCATTTGTCAGAAATCGTGCAGCTCAACTCAAGACATAAGTAACGATGAACGAAGTACGAAATTGAAAAACCACTCTCACATCTATAGGTAGCGGCAAAGGGTATTGGCATTTTTAAAGCTCCGTTAATGAAAACAGGCTAAAACAGATATGGCGAGGCGACGGGGAAGCTTTAAAGAGATGCCACGTGCGGTTCTTACTGCGCGGCGATCTATATTTTTTTCTTTTTAGCTAGGTATTTTATTAGATTAGAACTTATATTCTTTGTTACCCCCACAGAATAGCTGTTTTACCCCTGCGGGGCTTATTACCCCTAGGTTCGGACCACTGCTCTAAAACAACAGTAAACTCGTGATGTCGCATGTTCTGACAAAATAATAAGGTAATAAGCAGAGATGTTTCAGATTCCTATACAAATTTTATAACTTATTTTATGGCGTTGCGGTGTTCTTATATTAGCTGTTTTATTTTATCACTAGTCTAGAATATTTATTTTGGGTCTTTAATTAACTAAAATGTTTCATTTATTTATTAGTTACTAGCTGCGCCCCGCGGTTTCACCCGCGTAAATGTCGATCCCGTAGGAATACCTGGATAAAAAGTAGCCTATATGTTAATCCAGGCTGTCAGCTACCTCCATACAAAATTTTATCAAAATTCGTCCAGCCGTTTGAGCGTGAAGAAGTAACAAAAACATAAACACACACAAACACACCCCCACACACTCACAAACTTTTGTCTTTATAATATTAGTGTGATTGCATGAAAAACAAACCTTAGGCAAATATTTTTGTGGGTCCCAAGATACATCCCTGGGGTACACCCAGAATATTGCTCGATTTTTGCTATAACTATTGACGATTCGCCGACTCGCAGTGAAAAAAATATGCAGTGCAATAAAAGATTGCTTGTCCTTAACATCTTGGCCAATCGAACAAAGCTTTGACCGGATAATGGCCGTCCAAATGTCAGTATAGACTAGAACATTTACTTGTAACAAAACGTATATTAATATATTATGTGTTGTATGTATTATGTGTTTATTTAGGCTTGATGCCTGAAATAAATGGATAAATAAATAAAACATCGACCCACTCTAATGTGTCACCCTTTCATGAACCCAGGAACGAATACGACGCTCAACGCTTTTTTTAAGACAAAACGACCCAGAGCGAGGTGCACAAAATAGAAAGGATTGTTACAGATAAATGCTCACTCGCCGTGAGCATTACTTCAAAGTTCAAACACCGCTGCACCGTGTCGAGCATTCGCAGGACCGTTACATAACATGGAAACGCTTTTTTAAACTGAGCTTTTGCTTGTATTGTACCATTCGTAAGAACGTTACATTACATGGAAATGCTCGAGACAATGCTCTAGTGTATACTCACCTGAAGGGGCTTACAGGACCTAAACGCTAAAAAACGCAAGTTTTAGAAACAATAAAAGTATATGATCGACTACAGTAAACAAAATCAGAAAAATATATAATTTACTTCAGGATATATGCTAGGTAGATGTGTGTTGAAAACATAATTTGATACGATAGAAAAAAATCATGAAGATACCTCTATAATCTTCCTTTTTACAACAAAAACCATACTAATATATGTACATACAATCATTCTGATATTTTGTCAGATTATTCTACAAGCAACATACTAAAACACTAGTGTTTTAATTTTTTAGTCCAAACAAGAGATTTTCTGTAATTAAATAATTGCTTCATATTTTGCAATAAATTACCAGCGTTGTGTCATCGCGCTTCTCTTTCTTTTCTATGCAGTCCGACAGTGACCGCGCTTTAGGTCATGTAAGCCCCTTAAGACCATGTTAGGTTACACGAAGTTGCTGGAAGCCGCAGGATGTGAGACGCACGCAACCCGGAAGTATGGCAAAAGAAAGGAGAAGCCTTTACCCAGTAATGGGTGATTCCGGACAACAAATAACAAAATTGTTTTGCAACTGCAAAACAATAGGCCTCAAAAAGTACAAGACCAGCCCAAAACGGATAAAATATCATAATTGAATATTTGACCTAGAATTTCCGTCTGATTGGTGACACAATGCAAAATACAACAAACGACTGGTAAACTTTTAGAATAAAAAATTATACATATACATTTTTGTATTCAAAGGGCCCCGTGGCTAAATAATAACAGCCGCACATGTCGATCAATCAGGTTAAGCTACGCTTGCCGCGGTTGGTCTGTGGATGGGTGACCATATTTACATACCGTGACTCCTCCGTGCCTCGGAAAGCACGTTAAGCCGTTGGTCCCGGCTGTCATTCGTGGATCTTTGACAGTCGTTACGGGTAGTCAGAAGCCCGAAAGTCCGACAACCAGTCTTACCAAAGGGTATCGTATTATCCAGTAACTGGGTTGTGTAGGTCAGATAGGCAGTCGCTCCATGTAAAATACTGGTATTCAGCTGCATCCGGTTAGACTGGAAGCCGACCCCAACATAGTTGGGAAAAGGCTAGGCAGATGATGACATTTTCGTATTCAAATGAAATCTTAAAATAACCGCGAAATATATTCTTTTTTAGAAAGTTTTATCTTTTAGTATCAACAGATTGCTAAGAAAGGTTCCAGCAGGGTTCAAGTAATTGTATTTTCGTGTTTATATGTCAGGTTCAACAACCTGTATTTTTTATTTCGACAAGCTTTATGACCATTTTCAAAAGATACATAGAACAGATTGCTGCTCTGTTCTTAAAACAACATTCTAATATTTTACAGCTTCTCTTATACGTGGGATCCAAATAAAATATCCGAACATTGAGAATTAGGAATGAATATTAATGGAATTTTTATTCTTTGAAGATTCCGTTGAGGGAAAAAGGTGAAAAAATTAGAGCAAGTTACGTAATTTAGCTTAGAGCACTAAATATAATTGTATCTCCAGAGCTAGCTTGAAGCGACCTTTAAACATCGTGTCAAAAGTCGTTTAACTGTCTGGCAAGTTTGGTCACCTTAAGTCGTAACTAACATTAAGCTGATAACTTAACTACTTAAACATGGCGACGATTTGTCGACGGAAGAATAGACAAAATGACATTGCCCTGCTTTAGACGCGTAGAATGGGTACAAATATTTCTCAGAAATTATTAACAATTCTTGGAAGAAAGGCTAAGGAAATAAACGCAAAATTGGATAACACTACTTGTATTCTTTAGTAACTATTTTTGCCCCTCTTATCGAAGAAATACAGAATTGTTTCTTACGAACATGTGATAGCAAAATGCATAAACACGCTGTGAATGTGGGCGTGGAGACGAGAAGCGTCAGCACATAACACACACGCACACAGACACACACACTTTAGACTTCGCCATTGTCTCGGAAGGCACCGAGAGCTCCTGCGCTTATAAACACATTCATAGCGTGTTTGTACACTTGGTAACCACAAGTAAAGCACGTGCCTATTCGTGAGATAAAAATATTGTTCTAAATAAAAAACAACGGCATGTGTTAAGAAAATACGTGTCGATCGTCAGGTATAGACCAAATCTGTTGGTTTAAATATTAGCACAATATCATCATTATTTACCTAGCCTTTTCCCAACTATGTTGGGGTCGGCTTCCAGTCTAACCGAATACAGCTGAATACCACTATTTTACATGGAGCGACTGCATATCTGACCTCCACAATCCAGTTACTGGGTAATAGATACCCCTTTTGGTAAGACTGGTTAAATAAATGTCAGCACAAAATACAGGTAGAAAATATTTGTATAGTGTAAGTTGTTATTTTTTGTTGTTCACATAGTTAAGAGTATATGAGATTTCTATAGTCCACAAGTTTTGTTGCGCGAATTGAAATACGCATTCTATTTGCAGCGTGTAGGGTAACATTTATAGAAAGTCGTTGCGAGTTTATCCAAATTAAACTGTAAGTCAATTCGAAAAATTCGGTATTCGCTAATTATTCACTCACGGCAAGTCACCTCCCTGCTGCAGTGTTATCACGGTGCAAATCAGTTACGTATAGATATCAACTGTAGAAACTCATCTAGTATTTCGGGACATCGCCAAGCGGTTACTTAGTCAATTCTTCACGTGATCAGCGGGCTTGCCTATTTTTAGGTCAAAGATTCAGTATTGCCATCTAACGAGGCAACCGTCTTTTGGGCACTTTTCCCACTGACACGAATTCTTTGATGCTCAATGAGTTCTTTCCTTTTTTTTCCCATTATATACTTGTACATAATATACATAATAATATAATATATTTTAGTGTTAGATTCTACCTATATATTGTATTTATGATTTCATAATAAGTTACGCCGTACGGCATTTCATAATCTTTCAAGCCTTTATTTTTCGAAATGAATGAACCGATTTTAATGAAACTTCATAAGCATAAGCAGGATATAAAGGTCTAAAAAGTAAGTAGAGAACATTTTCGAAAAAAAGTGTTACAGCCAAATTAGACCGATTTTAAATTTTCCATAGATACAGAGATTTCCAGTTATCTTTTTTTAAATAAGACATTTCGAAAATGTTCTCTACTAGCTTTTTAGACCTTTCTATTTTTTTTTATCATAATAAGTTGAAGACAGTCCGTGTTTTTCTTTTCTTCACTGTACTACGTAGATATACTCAAAGAGATTGGGATTGGATTTGGATTGGTTCCGCGCAAAAAAATTAAAACTTAGGTATAAGAAGAAAAAATATTTTTCTTGTTAATGAAGAGGCTGGAATACCTACACCTAAGCGATATTAGTCGAACTAAACTGTTAGATAACGTCCCTCTGACGCGAACAATGCGCACACTAAATTTGGTTGCCGACAGAATAGATATTTTCTCATGTTCACTGAGCGAGTTCGCAAAGATAACGTTACACGTAATATCTTTTAATTTGTAAATTTTATGTTGTAAATTAGTCTATGAACTGTTATTAACACACTACCGAATTGGGAAACTGTAATGGTAGCGTATGTATGTAATAAATAAATAAATAAATAAAATTATTGATGCCCGACATCCACACGAACGATGTCGCATGCACAGCTAGTCAAACATCTAATATTTTACTTACCATAAAGTCATCGTAGCATATGGCAGCCAACAACAAGCGAACACCGTTACTATGGTAACAGTCATCCTCAGCGTTCTTCTCCTGGCTCTGGCCAGTGGTCTCTGATCGGATCTCCTCAGCATCACTCTACTGTGGTCGCTTTGATGGTATTTTTCTGAAAAGGGTTTGAATATCAGTACTAATAAGGTCGCCTTTTGATTTAGCAAAATAATACTAACGTAACTCACACCAAAAGCCCTCAACTTTTACAAGTTTACAAGGTGAGTGGGTGTGGGCGATAACCCTCTTGGTGATTCTCGTTTACGAGTCTCACATAGAATTTCTCGCCTTTTTACAGCCGAAACTCTCCTAGTGTAAACGAGGTTTTATTACAGAGGCGGTTTAACCTTTGGATACACAGGTTAAGGCAAAAAAAACGTTTTCATTTCTCATGCTCGGAAAGTAGTGTTTGTTTGATCCGAATAGCGGGTGGAAGACGCTGCTTCCCACCTTAGGGCGGTAACGACTCATAGTAATTGCTTCCCTCTCTAGGGCGGGAATGAATTTTAAAAATAGAACTAAATTTGCTTAGGTAGTCAGCTACGTTTTTTTTTAATAATTCAGAAAGTTGCAGCGGTCTTCTGAGTTTATAAACAGCCAGTGTTAATTAAAAAAAAACTTAGTAAGTGGGACGGCCCGCCGCGGCGGTGAACAGATTCTACCTACTTATGTGGCTGTGACGCGATGTGTTCCATATTTCAAATTTAAAAGAGACTATTAAATAGGTAGCATTCATGTTCATGTCATCAATAAATATTTTAGAAAAACTACTATTTTTTACTTTCCTTATATTCGAAATGAAAAGTAGAGTGTTTAACGCGGGTGAAAGACATCAATTCCCACTCGGACTATAGCCTAAAGTCTAAATACCTCGTATGGGAATTGATTCCTTTCGACCCTTGCATAACAATCTACTATTTTAATTTTCGCTTTCTCGCCGCACACAAAAGTAAAACAAAACACAACCGCGCAAAGCTTCTGCAGTTAGTCATAGAGCATTCACCTAATCTTTTGTAGCAAAAAGTTTTAATTTAAAAATTCTAATCAACTTTGACCAAAGATTATTAAGATACTATGAACAATATTACACAAGTGTTTTAAAAATAGAACTGATGAATATCATCCGATAACATATTTGCGTATATAATCCTATTAAGAAAATAATGGTATTCATACTGTGTCACATCAAATGTCTATGTGGTCTTGGGTATAAATAAAACTGTAACAACCCCCCTGTGGGCGTTGGAATGCTAAGACTTCTCATATTAATATAATAATTGGTATACTCCTTTTAATAAAATGAATAACCTTAAGGATCTTCTTGCGTCTGTGGCTAAATTACACCATATCCTATAACAGTCTTTAATGACTACTATTAAAAGACTAATTTGACCATGAATTGTTATTAAAACTTTATATACCCAAAGATACCAGTATTTTACATGGAGCGACTGCCTATCTGACCTCCACAACCAAGTTGCTGGGTAATAGATACCCCTTAGTAAGACTGGTTGTGAGACTTTCGGGCTTCTGACTACCCGTAACGACTGTCAAAGTTTTACGAATGATAGCCAGGACCAACGGCTTAACGTGCTTTCCGAGGCACTTCATATACCCAAGTACAAAGATTTAAATCATAGATTCGCCCTACCGCGTCAAAAGTATCAAAACAATAACATTTTGTTATTTCTGTCTGTTGTCTTTTATCGTTATTCTTTTTTTTTTCATAATTGAAGCGCACACCAGTAGGTATTTGTCGTTGTTCTTGTTAATTTGCATGCAATAGGCTATTTGACAATGTAAAAAATAAGGTCATAATTATTGACACTCGTATAGATTATCGCTTTTAAAATCGATTTGCATTAATTTTACTACAAAACAATGTATTATTTATTAAAAAAATCCCGAAAAAACTTCATCTTTTTAAATCTGGCGCCACATAATCGAAAACGGTCTGGATTGGCTGAACTTATGATGACGTCATGATATAGTCAATTTCTGTCTATCGTTGACAGAACAGATGACTTTTGTCTAGTATCTCGACCGTTTCAACGTTTGTTTACGTGTATTGTGACGTCACGACGCCATATTGTTAAAGATAGCGTTTTGGCGGCTTATTTAAACAGTACATTTTTATTTACTATTTTCTAAAAGAAATACATTATGCAATTTGAAGTAATAGGTTTTTGTGGGCTCGTTAGACACCATTAAATAATCTGAGATGTTTATCAGAAACCAGTCAAATAGCCTATTGTGTAGCCTCTGTAAGAGATCAAATACCTAAATAAATTAAAAAAGATGGTCGCGTTTCTGCTTTATTTTGACACATCTGACACACACTATGTCACAGAGACGACTTAATCGTCACCATTATCAATGTGAGCTCGCGACAAAGTTCGGTGAGGGCGAATCTAACAATTTCAATCTTTTCCCAAGTAGGTAAACCTTTCCAACATAATTTGGGTTGAAATTTACCCCAAATGTTAGGTAAGTATTTGGGGAAAAACTTTGAGGCCCATAACAAAGAACTTAGCGTAACTAGACTAGAAGTAGGTATGCTAATCTTGGCTGCCTACTTTAATTGTATGTACAAGAGAGAAATTCTGAAATGAACTGCCTGCTAAGTGCCTAAGGCCTCACTACAGACGAGGAAGCTAATAACGATTTTCTTGCTCAAGAAACGTACAAAAATATAGTAGGTCCCGTGTAGGTACAATTATTTAATAGTTGATCGCACCGCGTTTGTCGCAACGACAAGAGCTATACACGCTCAGCGACGCTCGCTTGGCGGGCAGAACCCTCGCTAAGAAACTCACGCTTGGTATATAGGTACAGTCACTAATATGTCAACACTTGACAACTTTCAATTGCGATTTTTTCACAAAATAACGAATGCAACGTTGAAATACGACACTTTACATAAACCTGTGGGTTCGAAAATACTATGTTCCTAATAATATAAGATTTCATTCAAAAATAAAGGAGAAAATCGCCTTTGAATAAAGTTAAGTGTATACATACTTATGCTCGTGACTGTACGCATGGATAGTCAGCCTATAATATGTCCACTGTTGGGAAACAGGCCTCCTCTCAATGAGAGAGTGGTGGTGTGGTCCACCACACGGACCTAGTGCGAGTTGGTAGATGTCATTCGTCTTCGATTTTTTTTGACTCAATAAGTGAAAAAGTGTTTATTGATTGTTTTTGTTGACCGTACTAACAGAGAAAAGTGAAAGCCAAAATTTGGAACTCTGTCAGCGTCTGTGTTCCTTTCCACATTTAACCCGTCTTCCTTCGAAGCAAGAGTGAACAGGCATCTTCTTGGCCCGCTCGTTCCATTATAGACTTCATCCATCGCTTTCCATCAGGCCTGATCAAGGTCAAGAGCAAGCCCAAACAGTAACAAAAAAAATGTGTACAAAATCAACTCACCTGAATTTTCTTTGGAATTCTTCGAAATTTCATAAAAAATGCAGGCGTAACACACCGATATTATTGTAAGGGGTAGGAAATAAACAGCTCCAAGACAAAACACGTTATACGCTAATTCCTGATGTTGGTTAGCGAATGCCTCAAAAGATACACACTGCTGAAAATCCGGCACCTTCGGATGACTCATGACACGGAAGACTAGACTCTGAAACAAAAGAGATAAGTTTTTAATTCATGTGAAGTGAACGTTATGCTAACTTAATAAAGTTCCAAGATAATGAAGTTCTTGCTTGGATAACGTGTATAATGTTGCTTATGTTATGACTTTATGAGTTCTTAGGAATTCTGAGAACTGCTTCTCCTTTTGCATTCTAGCAGACTAAATGCCCCGCTACGGCTAGGCAAAGGAGGCTACATAAACTTTAATAAATTACCATAATCTAAGCACCATGGCAGACTTAGAAACGCAATGTTTTATTTATTTTCCGAACACTTTTAAAAGTCCGCAAAATGAAAATGTTCTTCAGTAACTTTTTAGACTTTTGTATCCTGCTTATGCGTATGAAGTTTCATTAAAATCGGTTCATTCATTTCGAAAAACAAGGGCTTGAAAGTTTGTATGAAATGCCGTACGTCGTAAACGCTCACCGATCATCTGTGGCCCGCTATGCCAAAAATATTTAATTAATCCTATGTGGGAAATTTAAAAGAGCCCTAATACAGGAACACCTGACAGTAGGTATGTACTTGCTTCATAACCAAGGAATCATGAAGTCTCATATGCGGCCATACTCGAGTATAATGAACCATTATCTCACCGCAAAATAAAGGGTAGCCTGTATTCGGTACCTATAGGTACTGTGGAGTTCTATGTGTTCTAGCCTTTAGCAAAAGGCACTGGCTGGAGATGTTATTCGATTCGTAGGTTTAAACGCATGTCAAATAATTTAATGTGTTATTTTGTTCTGGAAGCGATCATTCATATTTTTATCGCGAAGCTGTAACGTGTGACTTTTACAATATAATAATTTTTCCAAGTCTTAAAGCCGTATCATTTGTGTACCTCTGGAGCTCCTGGGGCACTCGCGGTGGCGCTAGCAGATTATGACATGCCGCATAGAATAGAATAGAATACTACCGATTACCGCTGCATAATCATGCTTGTCAGCCTGATTATGTTGTTAAACGCTTTGCCGCCGGCGCGAAACTGAGTTCAGACTTGCTAATTAGCCAAGTGTTGTTCTATATTATGGGTTTGGTTTCCGCACTTAGTCCTTCAATGGACCATTGTGCGTGGGCCATGGCGGGCGTCGGTGGTTATTCCAACCAGCCCACCTCCCTCCAGAAGCTGATTAAGTCTCCTGGATTTTACTTACACAAAATACTTATTCACAACTTATGAAAAACATCCAGAAATACAATGTCAACGAGAACAATATTGACAAAATTATCTACTAGGATGAATGGAAAGTAATATATTAGAGGCCTATATTGATAGCAACTCCGACTTTGTGTAGAAAAGTAAGATTAATAAATCTTACTTTTCATATTTCTTTTCTTATTATTTTCTTTTATTATTATTTTCGTATTACTTTCTTTATCCTAGTAGATACAATAGTATCACCATTTCAGTACAATATCTACAGGATTTTTAGGGTTCCAGTTGCGACCTTAGAAGAAAAAGAAGAAGAAGACCGTCTTTCGCAGAGTGTGATGGTGCTGTTCTGTGTGAGATGGGTACTGTTAGGTCCCAATAACGTGCACACAGATCGCCAGCCAAAAACACAAAAAAAAAAATTATATATTTTTCTTTATTTACTGTAGCACAGTCAGGGAAATTACGTCATACACCTGTCAAAGAATGACAGTTGTGATTTGAATATATACGGATCATTAAAGCCTTTTATGTACATTTCCTGTTGACAGCAATGTGAACGATTTTTTTGATGCCCTATGATTCTTTTCCTCTTTTTGTAAACATGTACAGTCAACAAAGGAGTTAAGTATACAGGAGCGTCGGATATTGTTGAAGTTTACTAAGAAACCGATGGATATTCTCGAACAAAATTTTAGTTTATTAATAGAAAACAAACAGCTCATTTATTAAATTAAATTTCAGTCCAGAACATCCATAGGTTTCTTAGTAAACTTAAACTATATCCGACGCTCCTGTATACTTAACTCCTTTGTTGACTGTACATTCAACAAAAGAGATTAAGAAACCGATGGATGTTCTTGAATAAAGTTTAATTTAATTAATAGAAAACAAACAGCTCTATTATCAAATTAAATTTCAGTCGATAACATCCATCGATTTCTTACTAAACTTCAACTATATCGGACGATCCTGCATACTTATCTCTTTTGTTGACCGTACATATTAATAATATTATCATAAGTCTGTTATATTATATTTTGTAAATATTAAACAGCCTTTAATAAATTATAATTAAAGTTGCTAGCTCAATTAATTATCCTAACTTTGGACGACGGTAAAGTTTGTGATCATAGGTATCAAAAAACCTACATTGTTATAAAAGCAAAAATTATGCGTCAAAACTTCTCGACAAAGTCACTTTGTCATCCGTTTAGGCACTCAAGGATGTGAACTCCGGAAATAGGACCATTATTAATTTGTCTGTAAATGTGCGGAAGTTATTTTAACTAAAATATTATTAGGAAAATTCGGGTAGACAAAGGTTTCGTTCAATATTTTAGTTGCTAATTTGAGTAAACTTCTTCGTTTACCTAAAAGAAAATACTCCTTGGACTAATGAAATTACACCACAGCTAGTTACCCTGTGGTGTAATTTCATTAGTCCAAGTATATTTTCTTTTCTTATCATATTGAAGAGAATTGTCAGAAAACAAATTAGATTTCACGGATTTTAATTTTTTGCGCGGGACCCTAATTCTCTTTTTAAAATAAAAGTAGCTTAAATTACTCCTTATAATATCAGCTATCTGCCAGTGAAAGTAGTCAAAATCGGTAGAGCCGTTTTGGAGATTAGTAGGAACAAACAGACAGATAAAGTTATAATTATATAGTACCGTATATTTCATAAACATTTAGTAAAAAGCTGTTATTTTTTAAATTACAAACTGACACTTCAATTTTATTTCTTTATGTAGAAGATTAATTTCATAAATTAACCAAAGAACGTGTTTATTTTAGAGTGAAATATGATTAATATTAAACGTAAATAAAACTACGCTTCATAATATTATTTGTATCACAAAACAAAACGATAATCACTAGATATTGAGACACTTTTGGAGCTTCGACTATTATTGCTATTTGTTTTTGACGCTGAGTGTAAACACTTGACCTTGACCTATGTCAAAAGTAAACAAGTAAGTCAAGGTAAGCTGTCTGTACCTAATTTGAACGAGTAGGCAGCCAGTCTATTCTGTAAAGATTGCGTTTTATAACACAAACTTATGTTATAGGTGACTGGTAATTAGTGACCGATACTTAAACACGTGATTTTACTCATCATTATGAACAACTTTTACTATGGGACCAAACCTAAAATCGCGAAAAAAAAATCAGCTGTTCCCTACATTTATGTTTGTCTAATTCGTCAAAATGTAGAGAACAGCTGTTTTTTTTTCACGATTTCAGGTTTGGTCCCATAGTAAAAGTTGTTCGTAATGATGAGTAAAATCATGTGTTTAAGTATCGGTCACTAACTACCAGCCACCCTATATAACACGTCCAAATTATTTTACATTGCTAACTTCTCTATAGAAACATGTTATATTATAACTATGTTTAATAACATGTTATGTTACGCAGTGTGGACGCACCTTAATAATCTCACCGTGAGAATGTAGAGTCGTGCCGTCATTGGATGGCAGGCTAACCAGGCGCTTACTACGACTGGGCAGAAAAGGCCTGCGCCTGGTGACGGGGACCAACATGGGACACTGCTCGCTAAATAAACACATTCACACAATAGGCATAACGGATAGTCTCTGTGCAGGGCTTGCGTGGAAGCTGATGAAATCATTGCGCATGTGCTCTTTGAGTGCACAGGCGTCACCCAGATAAGGTCAGAAACCCTCGGGACACCCAGATCGTAAACAGATGTTCTCAACAGACCAGGAGACTTAATCAGCTTCTGGAGGGAGGTGGGCTGGTTGGAATAACCACCGACTGCCGCCATGGCCCACGCACAATGGTCTATTTGAAGGACTAAGTGCGGAAACCAAACCCATAACATAGAACATAGAATGTAGAGTGCGCGCAGGATAGTCTGCGCGCGATGTTGGAGTTCAAGATAATCTCTGCTAGCACTTTTAATCACTTTCGGCATAATGATGGAACTGAATATTAATTTAACAGCTTAGGATAACTTTTAAAATTTTTCTTTCCCTAAAAACCTTAATGGGAATGTTATAAAAAAATTCAAACAAAAAATAGTCAAATCGGTCCAGCCGTTCTCATGTGATGCGCTTACCAACGAACAGCATTTCATTTGAATTTATACCGGCTGAGTTTTTTTACCGTCTGGACAAAAACAGGGTTTAAAAGGTGAACCGAGTAGAAGCCTATGGCACAAACATCTCTCTTATTTTTTAGAAAATTTAAAATTAAATTTAAATATAAAAATTCAATTTTCACCTTTGATGGAAGCCATCGGGGCTTCAATCAAAATCAAAGGATTGAATGTAAAAAAAAAGTTTTCTGTGACAGGCTTATAATGTGGTTGTATAGCCTCTGCTATGTTATGCTTATTTATTTGATCGTGTTGCCTGCAAAAAAAAGCCAGCTGTTTCATTCAATTTGTCGATTTATGTGAACACAATTATTTCATCACCACTTCTCTCAAAACGGTGAAGGAAAACATTGTGAGGAAACCGGCATGTCCTGGAACCAAAAATTCGAAGACATGTGACATCTACCACCGCGACCGCGTGGTGGATTATGGCTCACTCACTCTTACCGCCTGTGTCCCAGCCGTGGGAACATTATAGGCTGATGAGTTAGCATGAGGCCGCACTGGGCCCGCGTAGTATCTACCACGCGGGCCCAGTGCGGGTACGGCTCACAGAGAGGAGGCCTGTGTCCCAACAGTAGGATATGTTTTGTTATGTGAACACAAATATATGAAACAGCGGATTCATTTTGTGATTTCGTGGTTGGTCCCATAGTAAAAGTTACTTCATAATAATGAGTTCTTACAATGACCCCTTTTCAGGTTTAGGGTAAACAAAATCTAATATTGTGTACTTACGATGTCGTCGACCGTAGGTTCAATTAAGGTAAGGGACAAAATACCCAAAATGAGTTGAGTATACAGTTTTGTTCAGAATTTTGCGCTCATATGAAAAAATTCTAGCTTAAAAAAAATGTCCCTTACCCTACTGATTTTTGGATTCGAATTTCGAATCAGCCCCATAATAACAATGTATCTGAAAAACTATGCAATATAGCAACTTGAAATGGTGTAATTACCGCCGCCAATCCACTTCAAATAAGGTAAGGGTCGTCCCAATCAACGAATTATTCTTCACACATTTTTTCAACAAGACCTTTACACTATTTTTTCATTATAGATTGGATCCAACGTAGAGATCAATTTAATGTAAGGGACATTACTAACAAAATACGTTGGTGTAAAGGACGTCTGTTTTCTTAAATAGCTAACTTATTTGAATAAATGTACACAGGTAGATAGAGCACTAAAATACAAGATTATGTGTGAAATCAGATCCGAAAAAGGTTAATAACAAAAAAAGTTATAGGCGATTTAGTCCGAAAAAAACTTTGTCGGCCTCTCCTGAAAAATCGTATTATGTCCCTTACCTCAATTGAACCTACGGTCGACGATGTATTACCAACTTAAGATTTTGAAGAACTTAAGATTATGAAGCATAATAACAGTCGTGTTTTGAAGATACGGTCAATCCGTATCTTCAAAACACGACTGTTATTATGCTTCATAATCTCGTCCTCATTGTTTACTTTGTAAGTTTGCATTCGTGCAAACTCGCTAATCACATCATTTAAATATGAAAGCCTTCATCTTATAAAAAAACAAATGTTATCTATGGTTCAGTCGTTGGCGCGCTCTCCGGACATCTATCAATCATTGTACTTTCTTGTGCCGCGCGCTGATCCCGTTTTCGTTTATAAAAGTTCAGAAAAGTTTTAACGAGATGGGAAAACATAGAAGAAAACGAGACGAAGGAATGAAGGAGCTGACCGAACGTCTGCGAGAACTGGAAAATCGCTTGAAGAAGCGAAAGAGGAGCCGTCATCGAAACTCAAGTTGTCGGCAGTTGAAAAAATGTTCCTAAAATTACATGGAAAAAAATGGAAAGTGACAAAACAACAATGAAAATAATAAGGCTAGAACTACATTAAAAATCATTTATTTGCAGAGATTGTTGGTTGACCTTACATTTCAACAAACCATAATAGAATTAACCCATGTCC
The DNA here is from genome assembly GCA_948474745.1 of Oligia latruncula. Lineage (NCBI taxonomy): Eukaryota > Metazoa > Arthropoda > Insecta > Lepidoptera > Noctuidae > Oligia > Oligia latruncula. Next base: position 12,637,833 of record OX419699.1, read on the forward strand.
ACCGAAGCGGAGGGCAGTGAAGACGTGAACCATTTGAAATTCTTTTTTTTTATTTGAAATGGGTTTGCTCTTGACTCTAGTCTAGGTCAGGGGTGACAGAGACAAAATCGACGATGGAGTGAGCTTACCCAGAAGAAGCCGGTTCGGTTCTTAGTGCGAATTGGTGGAATAGCAACTAGGCAGGGAATTACATTCTTGTGTGAGTGAGACAGACTTGGTCCCTTGATGTCTTGTCCACCTTGACTAGTCAGTCAAGGGACCAAGTCTGCTAGTTTCAAAGATTGGTAATTATGATAATCATACTTCCGTACTAAAAATTCTTAATCTCCTAAATTCATAATGGCGGGTCAATGATCAATGTTATAATGTACCAGATTACCAAATACGAACAATTATGTTAATGTAGTTGCAGTGGCACGCGAACGGAAAATCATACGACAGCTTTCAATTTGGAGGTTATACAGGAATGAGGAACAGGGTGTAAAGTTCACTCATCCTCCATAGAAAAGCGAGGATCCTCCGACCAGACGGGTGTTGTGTTTGTGTTGTCGAGACGTTGCATACAGGGTGAATTGTTCGTCGAGTCGAGAAAATGCGGGTGGTCTTTTCTCCTTAGAAACGCTCTCGCCTGTTTTCTTTCTGGTTAATGACCATAAAGCAATGATTTTTTACAGAATAATAAATATTAACTACTTGTATGTCCCTATGTTTTCCTTTTTGATGATAGATTATTTTTATGAGCACTAGAATCCTCAAAAATGCCGATTTAAACCGCTGTCAACAGAGGACTAGTGTGCAAATTTGACAACTATTAATGAAAAACACACACAGTATACAAGGTGGTGATTTGCATCCTCGTCAAACAGGAGGTTGTAATAAAAGACATTTTAGTACTTTAGTATTTTAGTACTTAGTAAAGTAAAAGGCGTTTGTTTGTGTGTGAAAGCGCGGTTATAGGGCTAGTAACAGACGGGCCGCGTTTAAATACGGCTGGTTCTCACTTACGGATTTCCGTAAATAAGAATAAAAAATAAAAAAACCTACCCATTATATTGTTGATTTGGGTCGAGAATCAATAGCATAATTGCGTCCTTGAATTTGACTAGGATGCAAATCAACACCTTGTATATCCTTCTTATTCAGTTTATGAAATATCTTTTAAATTGGTCCAATATTGGAGGAGGAAATAGGCGAAATCCAAACCAATTATTTTTTTTGAACCGATTTACATAAATAAATATCATTTATAATTTTTGAAGCAATTGATGTGGAATTTCCTTCAAAATCCTTCGGATTGTGTTGGAAAGTATGTCACGCAATTAGTAATCTGAATCCAACCCTTATCAAAACTAAGACAATAACAGACTTATTAAGTACGAAGAACGGTATAGAATTTCTAAGTAACTCGAACCAAATTCCGCCGAAAGATTAAAAGATTAAAACCTTGATAATACTCGTAAAATAAATGGACCTGCATCTGTGCTTCATTGAGAACTTAAACCTTATGCTTAAAATAAACCTTATGCGACTCATAGGGATATAAGATAACTTTCAAACCGGAAATTAAGAACTTTACAAGCGAAGGGTGCCACTGGGTACACTTAACCTTGACCCATAAACGTATTCCAGCGTTCAAGTTATAAAATTCATATAGTTTTAGGTGTATTATATCGGCCTCTCACCTAACACTTTCCTGCGAGGTCCTTTCTTAGGGAAAAATTAATAATACACCCTCAAAAAAAAAACAAAACTCACGTCAGCGACACTCAATGTCAAAAAACTTGTCAAAAATTTAGGGAAATTAGAGATTTTTTTGACAGATTGAGACTGAGATCAGACTGTGAACGTTCTTAAAATTACGAGAATTGGCCCTCAGAGCAGAGGAAAAAGTTAGATTGAAATGACGTTCACTAGGTGGCAGCACTGAGGCGTCTGGTCCGGGCACCTGTCAAAAGTGTCAAAGCGCCTATATTTTCTTTAGTCGTGACTGAATGATGAACGAATGAATTAAACGAATGATGAATGTCATCTTATATTTGAAATGGAAGACCGCTTGTCAAAGGGGCGCCAACTGGTGGTGTGAAAAGTTTATGAAAACTCACATTGATAAATAAACCATATATTTTAACACACAAAAAAAAATCTGAGCCTTTTTCATATTTCTCATTTTATGAACATTAAGGGTCAGTTCACACCGAGACGCGACGCGACGCGCAGTTTTCAATATAGAAATACAATTACAGACCTTATCTACTACACAAAAAGGTACACGATTCAGTGAGCTACGCCGCGCGGCGGCGGCGCCGCGCTGCGTAGCTCGTCGTAGTAGGTAGACACTGAATTGTGTACCTTTTAGTGTAGTAGATAAGGTCTGTCATTGTATTTCTATCTTGAAAACTGCGCGTCGCGTCGCGTCTCGGTGTGAACTGACCCTTAAGAGTAATGTGTAAGTAGTTATCCTCGCCGTAAATCATTCATATTCTTTTGCGAATGGGCGGATAAATCTTAAATGTTGTTGCTATTGCCTAGCTTGTAAGGCTTTCGTTTTGAGACGGGTATTCATTCATCTTCAGAAAAGACAGGAAAGGTTTTATATGGATTTGAAAGTGGCTATCAAGAAATGTTCGCAGGGCTTGGTCAAAGTCGTGGAGAAATGTCACTGGGCGAGTTTTCTTTCGAAGAGAGTAATGGTGGCCCAGTGGTAACAGCCGTGACTTACGAGTTGTAGGTCATAAATTCGAATTCAGACGGGGGCGCTTTACTTTGTGTAAATCTCCAGTCACCACTGCTCTCAAAACAGTGGACTACATCGTGAAGAAACCGGCATGTCCTAGAACCAATTTGAAAACTTGTGACATCTACCAGCCGATGCAACGTCTAATGCAAAAGATATATCAAGGATTAAATCTCTAATAAAGGTTTCTACATATTTGCTCGACTTTTGACAATCTTAATTGTCACTGGATATGCTGTATAATGCATAGGTATATAAGTAGTATAAAATAAAGTACTTTTTTGTAAGACATTTTACACGGACGAAGTCGTGGGCAGAAGCTAGTGTTTTCATATAGGCAGTGATTGTCTGTCTAAGGGGGAAACGACACAATCATTTATCTATGAGTCAGTCTTGACTTAGGTTTTCGCACAATTTAATTTCTGATATCAACTGTCGCGACAAGATATGAAGTTTAATCACTTAGACATCTGTTTAGAAATCATTTATTCATCTTATCTAAGAGCCTTCATTCATACTTCAATGTTGTGGTTAGCTCAAGTATGAAAAGACAAAAAATTATGACATTGTTTTTTACAATCTGTGACTACAGTGGCTCACACACTTGTTAAAATTCTAGGAAAATCAACTACTTTTGCATTTTTTTTTTAATAATTTGTAAATATGTGAGCACCATGTATCTATCACATAATAGATTTACCTGTCATTGCTTAATTTTTTATTCTTTTTACCTTTTTTGTATATTTTCATGGCAGTTTCAGTTTCGAGCAGTAGTAGCCCAGTGGTAACAGCACCGACTTACGAGTTGTAGGTTGTGTGTTCGAACCCAGGCAGGCGCTTTACTTTAGGTATATAATTTTATTACCACAACTCTCAAAACGGCGAAGGAAAGCATTGTGAGGAAACCTGTATGTCATAGAACAAAAAAATTTTAAGACATGTGACATGTACCGACCCGCACTGGGTCCGTATGGCAAAGCCCATTCTCTCTTGAAGAGAGGAGGCCTATGTACAGTCAACAGCAAAAGTAGATGATCAAAATCAGAAATTCAATACTAATGAACGGAGTTCGCGTCAGAACTCTGCCACACAGCCACACAGTCTCTGCACACAGCTCAACAACAACAACAGCAACAGCTCTGCCACACAGTTCTGACGCGAACTCCGTTAATTAGTATTGAATTTCTGATTTTGATCATGTACTTTTGCTGTTGACTGTACCAGCAATGGGAACATTATAGGCTGATTATGCTTAAGCCAGTTTCATACTGCATTTTTTTAACCCGATGTACAGTACGATGCTGAGGTGTGATCCTAACTTTATACCGTAAAATATTTTAGGTACAGTAGGTACAGCACCGTGTGAACTGTCGCTTATACCACTGGGTTTAGATGTCTTAATCGATTTCAGACTTCGCGTTGAATTACATTTTTCATACATTTTCTACTAACCTAATTAATTTACCTAAGCATTTCCAAATTCAATAAGTAATAATTATAGGGTAGGTGTAACATTTGCGGTGCCAGACTTAGCTAATCTAATCTAATCTAACTAGCCTGCGTTGTCCTACTGCAGTGCAAAGGCCTCCCTCTCCCTTTTCCACACAATTCTGTCTTTTGCGAGTGCCGGCCAGTCCTTAGTAGGAGTCAAGCTCGTCCCGCCATCTTCATCTTGGCCTGCCGCGATGGCGTCGTGCGTTTATTGGGACCCAATCGGTGGTTCTCTTAGCCCAATTGTCATCTGACATGCGGCAAACGTGTCCGGCCGTCACACTTAAGTTTAGCGGCTTTTTGGGTAACGTCTGTTATCTATTATATACTAGTTTCAAGTCGGGATGGCAAAGTGCAAAATACCTATATGTTAATTAAACTTTTCACATTGCAATTTACATAGATAGTTGGAATTTGTTCACTTGTTCTAAAATTTACCTATAAAAAACATGAGCTGAGTCGTTCAAGAATTCGCTAGAAATTCGATTAAAAAAAAAACTTTTCAAAACCAACTTGATTAAAAACTGAAAGTTTTTAATCAAGTTGGTTTCAAAAAGTTTTTTTTTCAATACCACCTTTCCAGGAATTTAAATTAAAGAGATCTTCTTAGTCGCGTTTATAAAATAATTTGAGTTTATTTTATAAACGCGACTAAGAAAATCTCTTTAATTTAATATTTTTTGTTTAATGTTCAACTCTAAAGAAAGACAAATGAAATACGACGAGTTTATTAAAATAAGAGAAACGGCTCACTTCTCCAAGTGAAATTTAAAAAAGTGGTAGAAATAAATATTCCTTAGTGTTTCAGGCGAAATTGGAGCCGAAAGGCCATTTATAATGGGGTCTCTGTATTAGGGGTTGTCAACTGCAGGAAACCAAGGATTACAAGGGTTATTTACGTAACGATCAATCTATGCCCATTACGGTTGGTTAAGATTCCGGATATTCCAAGTTATTGGAAAATTGTTGATTCATTTTAGGGATTATTTATTACATACTAGCTGCGTCGTGCGGTTTCTGTGAGAATAGCGTGATAAAAAATATTCTATAATAATCTAGGTCATGGTCATAACATCATAACTGTTCTGTGTCTGGGTGTAATTTATCTATATATGTATGTATTTAGAAATATATAAGTATGTTTATCAGTTGTCTAGTACTCATAACACAAGCTCTGCTTAGCTTGAGACTAGACGGCGTTGTGTGATAGTTGTGGAATATTATTATTATTATTATTACTGATAATCGTATCAAATCCCATTGGTAAAGGATTTTTCAGTTTTTTTTGTCTGTGCTGAAATACCAACCAATCCAATCCAAATCCAATTCCAATCTCTTTGATTATATCTACGTAGTGCAGCGAAAAAAAGAAATACACGGACTGTCTTCGCCATATTATGATTCATAATGTTATCCTTTTATGATTCTGCCAAAGTTGCCTTTTTAGGCCCCCTGATCGTTACAGGTCTTCGTTATGTCTGGCTAACAATTGTTAAGGCTACCACAATTATTTATTGTCTTTCCTATTGGACCACAAAAACTTTTTAGGCCCGTGGTAGTACCGTCTCGATGTTCAAAAATATGTCTTAAAGCCAATGTGGTATTGTCACAAAATACTTACAAATTAAGGTTAATGTTGTTAATTAAATATTCAAACGATAAAAAGATCCCACGGCTAGAACGATACCTAACTGTTATTAATTATTTTTATTGTGTATGTTTAAATATAACGTAATGTAAATAATACGTGGTTTCAATTAATTTGATAACCTAATCACCACAATATGTAATCACTTATTTCCACTGCGTAAACTCATTAATTAAGAGCGCGAAATATTCACCAAACCACAGACCAAACTCCGAACTTTAGCAAAAGTACGTGACATGCAATCAATTACAGATCTTAAGGCCTTTTGTACACGCACGGTGTCCGTCAACAAGCTTCCATAGTAATCAATACAACACTGACGACCGTGCGTACACAGCGTATAAACCGCGTCATAGAAAAAAAGTATCGTCAACAAGCTTCCTTAGCAATGCATTTTGTTGCGCGCCAAAATTAAAGCCTGGTACATGGTGACATTAGTTACCACTAGCGTCATCTAGTATCGAGTAGCAGAAATAGTCGAGTTTACGAATAGTATAGTTAATGAACCTAGGTGAATTGACCCAGGTGAATTAAGTGAACTCCACCGAAATTTCGATGCTGGAACTTTGTAGAACTTTCTAGAACTATCGACACCTAGTGAGTCGGCGCCGGTATGTACTCGAACATTCTAGATGTTTCTACAATGGAAGGTTCTAGAACTATCTGCGGCACTATATAAGGCCGGGTTGCGGCACGACCGAGACAGTTTGGATAAAGCGATACGAGCGATACATCGAAACGATCTTCAAGTGCGAATTAAGAGTGATCAGTAGTGCAATTGTGTTTTGTAATTAGTGTGTTTGAGTTGTAATTAGTGTTGTAACTAGTGTTGTTGATTAAAGTGTTATTTTTTGGTTATTAAATCGGCAGTTTTTATTGTCACGAACCCCAAGCTCGTAACAATATTATTCCGCCGCGTGCCTTGGGACAAACCGGTTGTCCAGTCGTCACTCTACCTGCAAGCATTTTTAGTCACTTCTATGTATGCGTAATCACCGTTCGTGTGTGTAGTTGAACTATCGGCAGTCGACCGACTCGCAACATCGTGTGTGATTCACTCCGCTCGACACAGATTAGTGTTGCTGACAGAGAATACACCTAATCTCGAAAACTATGGATAAAATAAATACCACCTTCGACCGCACAAGTGACACCAACCATCCACCCAGGTCCGGTGATATGAGTGTCGATGGGTCAGTTATAGAAAAATAATCCCCACCACCCTATATAACATTCCGCAAAGGTATATCATTCATTAGCGATGTAAACCTGCGTGAGACCTATCGCGATGATTTCAATAAGCTGCAAAAGGACATAAAAGACATGCTCGACAGCTGGTTCAAAAAACAAGATGAGAAATTTACCGTGCTCCTCTCCGAATTCGAAGGTGTGAAGTCCTCCATTCAGTTCATGAGCGACAAATATGACGACCTGGAGAAAAAATCGCGGGACGTTGCCTCACGTGTATCCGCGCCTGAAGGGAAACTTTCTTCACCTCTGCCCAGTGACCAACGCATTGCTGTGCTCGAAGCAAAACTAGAAGCCATGGAGCAAAAATCCCGCATTTGCAACATTGAAATTAGCAAATAACAACTTTGACTGCTCTGATATCACCAATAAATGTTAGTATATTGTACCGAGAGGCACGCGTACCCCGGCTGTTCCACACTGTAAAGTGCTGAACCAATGCTGGCGCAAGGGCGCACCTCAGTCGTCTCTTAGAAATATATAACACACACTTTTTCGATCTTGATAAATTTTCACTATCTCAAACAAAATTTAAAAGAAGGCAATTCAATTGCTTGCACAATACTTATGAATTCTTCCTAACATAAATCCTAAATTTTGTTTTATTTCTCCATAAAAGATTATTCCGCGGATATTGGTGTGGGTTACATGTTTACCACTATTACCCTAGTTTGTTATTTACTAAAATTGTAACGTGTAACTGTTTTATGTCCCAATAAAATAAATAACACTGACGACCGTGCCTACTATCAACTCAACTCAGCCTATTGGCAGGCCTCTCCCAGGCTGAGCCATAACACCCTGTCCGCCTTCCACATCCAATCTATGTCCACTTCCTTTTACAGAGAGAAGGTCTGTGTCCCAGCAACAAGGAAGATAGGCTGATTATGCTGTATTGCTCAAAGTAAAGTTTACACCAATATTTATTGATTTATGATTTAGGAAATGTTTCAATGGTTAGGAGATTGGCACTTGTCATAAACTCCTTACAATAACCTAAGTTTCCTAGTTTAATTATTAGTTTATAAAGTAATTTAAGGGCATCACCTGTGGAAGGCTGCATAGAAGAGCGATGATCCACGCAAGAGACAGCATTATCTTGCTTCTCTTTCTTGCTATAGGTAGCCTTAGTGGGTACAAGATGGCGAAGAATCTGGAAGAAAAAAAGACATGTTAAAATTTGTTAGTGCTGAAAGTTAGGACATCAATTGTTTTGGCGCTGATGATAAAAGTTAGGGCATCCCTTTTCCCACAGTACAGGGAAGTCATGAACAAACATTTCTTAAAAGTTGTAGTTTTTTTTTTTTTTTCGCTTCAGTACCTAGGTACCTACTTACTAAAGCCATAGGTTTCAACAGAATGGAACTAAAACACTATATTATTTCGGTGAGAAAAAACTTTTGTGTTTTCCTAATATAAAAATTTAATAATTGAACGTGACCTTTCGCCTATAAAAATAAAGACTATTCGGGCATACAGAAATCTACTTAAAATCTTATAAAACATTTCTTTGACAAACGAAAATAACCAATTGAATTTTCTTATAGACGTTAACAGATGTTTTGGGGGAAGGCCGGACAAAGCTAGATGGTGTGACCACAGCTAAGTCCAGACGGGCTACAACAAATTTGAGAATTTGTTCGTTCATTTGATTTCGTGTTCATTCATGAGTTTGGCTTTATTCCACTATTTCGTTATTTTCGGTGATTTCAATATTTCAAGCTCAGAACAAATAAGAAACCAAGACGAGGGCTGTCAACAGTAAAGCGAAGCCGATTTCGTAAACATGTGTGCACATAGTGAGGTGTAGTTTGATTGTAAGCGTCTGCTCACACCGAGACGCGACGCGACGCGCAGTTTTCAAGATAGAAATACAATTACAGACCTTATCTACTACACAAAAAGGTACACGATTCAGTGAGCTACGCAGCGCGGCGCAGCGCGGCGTAGCTCGACGTAGTAAACCCTGCATTGTGTACCTTTTAGTTTAGTAGATAAGGTCTGTAATTGTATTTCTATTTTGAAAACTGCGCGTCGCTTCGCGTCTCGGTGTGAATTGACCCTAAATGGTTGTAAATGTGTGCGTGCGAGCGTGTATGCACAGAGCGGAGGTGTAGTTGCTTCACTGTATTGTTTGCAGCGCTATAACTTGACTTTATAATTGGTCTGAGATTTCAAGTAAATATTTATTTGACATGGAAAGTGTTAAAATTAAAAACATTAAATATGATATTTGTTATTTCCTCGTAATCACTTTCTACAAAAATTTTCCGCCTTATCCTCGAAATCCATTTGATTAAAATAATTCTCTACGAATAGCTTTAATGGCTGAAAGCTCTTTTATTTAAATTGTTTTGATGTTAAGTTACAATAATTTATTTTCTCAAGAACGGTGCGTTGCCTTTTCCTGGAAGTAGTGCCAGGGGAGGGGGCTGGCAAACAATACTAAATTTTTACACTTGAGTTAAAAGTATGATAGCGATCAAAGTGCCGAGGAAATGTTATTGAACTAGTGAAACCTTTTGATGGATCACGTCTTCAAGCGTTTGAGAATATAGAGGTATGAGGAACAGGTGTGGGGGGGTGTAAAGTTCACTCATCCTCCATAGAAAATGGAGGATCCTCCGACCAGCCTCCTCGGGCCGTTGTATTTATTCTAGTTGCGCAATAAACTCTGCTTGCGAGATGCAGGATTTTGCGTGACGTCAGTATGACGCCTTGTTCGCATGTGGTGTTGTAGATACCGCTACAAGAACAACCTCGAATTTTAGGTATTGACAACGCCACGAGGTAATTACGGTAGGCTTGTAGACCAATGGTAATAAAACCACTGAAATGAATTAAGTTAGGATACCAGAATCCCTTTTACACATTATATAAAAAAAATAACCCAGACGGAGGCGATATTTCCTATTTGGCTACCCCTGATAAGAAAATGGCGAAAGAAAATATTGTGTAAAAAAAAAAATGTAATGCATGTAATTAATACTATTTGTATTGCTCAGTATTACAAGGTCGAATTAAATCATCTAGCGAAACTTCACAGAAGTCACGCTTTCTTTTGTTTAATCGTGATTGACTGAAAGGGGACAGATAGAAATGAGAAAGTTTATAGTGGATAAGACATAGATTAAAACAGAAGAACTAGCAGGAGATCCAGGGGGTGGTGGAGGGGGGGATCAGGAGATCAGACTGGAATAACTCGTTGGTCTAATGGTCGCTACAACAAAGCATGAGGCCCTGGGTTCGACTCCCGGGTCGGTGTTATTAGGTTTTTCCATCTGGAATTTCTCAGTCACAGTCCAGAGTCTGGATTCGTGCCCAACTGATGGTATTAGGCTCGACCACTATTACATGAGGCTTAAACAAAACAGGCAAAATGTGGGTGATCTATAGGTGTCAACATTTGGCAACTTTCAATTGCGATTTTTTCGTGAAATGACGAATGCAACGTTGAAATACGACACTTTACATAAACCTATGGGTCGAAAATACTATGTTCGTAATAACATAAAATTTAATTAAAAAATGAAGGAGAAAATTGCCTTTGAATAAAGCCAAGTGTTTACATACTTATGCACGTGACTGACCCTTCTGGAAATACAGGCGTTATGATGTTAAGTTATCGTTATTTGTTATCGGTTTCCTGTGAAGTTTCGCTAGTTATAGCTTTACTTTGTTTATCGGGATTCACGAACTTGCTCAGAAACCAATCGCTCAGCTACTACGCCAATAATCTGTATAAGTTTGTTTATTTTCTATGGGGTTAACCACAGTTACTGTTACCCGATAGTTATACAAGCCCGTAGTGGGTGTGAGCTCTTTAGACTGTGTATTGTGATTACTAAATTACTGCATGATAAACTTAGTATTTTTTTTTTTTTTTTTTTAATGTTGCGTTTGCGTTTTGGGTACGATGTGAAAATTAATGACTATATTGAATGTAATTTGCACGCTTGCTTGCAGGCAGAATACAATAACTTTTAGGCTTTAAGATCTTCCCCAAATGAACAATGTATTTTCTGGCAAATAAATATTTGAATTTGAATTTTTATCTTACAAAGCGACGCGCGCTTTACTTGTGTTTACCAAGTGTACAAACACGCTGCGAGTAGGTCTGTAAGTGCAGGGTCCTAAATCACTATGACCAATTAATGATTCCTTACTTCGAAACCACGTCAATTCTGCTATTAACGTAGAGCTTGTCCAGAAAGGGCGAATTCGCCGCGATTCTCTCGTGCGTATTACGCGCGACTATTGTCTCCAGAAGGAGCGTACCAACGCGCGAGCATTTGAGTTCGAATTTCATTTGACAGTAGAAAACATGGAGTTGAACGCTCTGGAGTTTGCGCGTCAAGTGGACGCAACAAGGAGTCTCTAGTATCTCGATTCGCAGGCAATACGCGCAAATCAAGCGCGAGTCGATTGTCTGGCGAACTGCACGCAGTTTACGCGCGAATTTTATAATCGGGCGATGCTTGTGGACGCGATGTATTGGCGCCTAGTATCTCGTTAACGCGCGAATGAATTCGCGCGAAACGTCGTCGGCGAATTCGCCCCATCTGAACAAGGTCGTATTCTCTACTAGCTGCGCCCCGCGGTTTTACCCGCGTAAATGTCAACTCGTGGGAATATCGAGATAAAAAGTAGCCTATTCAGTTAATCCAGGGTGTCAGCTACCTCCATACAAAATTTTATCAAAGTTGGTCCAGCCGTTTGAGCGTGAAGACGTAACATATAAACACACACACACACCCCCACACCCTCTCACACCTCACAAACTTTCGCCTTTATAATATTAGTGTGATGACACAATAAATGAAACCGCGTGAAATGAACGCGAAGATGGCGTGCATGATGTACCTACGTACGTACAGTTGACATTTCGATTCTTTGCCGTCACATGGGTTTCTACAAGACACGATATTGACGTGGCTTACACGTGGTACGATAACGCGGAGAATAATAATTACCATACAGAATTGGAGTCCAGGAGCTCTTGGTACAGTCAGCAACAAAAGGCGATGAACACTTCAGTTTTTTTATTAATCTCAGTTATTGAGCAAAATATTAACACTTCAGTTTTTTTAATCTCAGTTATTGAGCAAAATATTTGTTCAAAATTGCAGCAGAAGTACAATGCATCGACTGCAATCGACTTTTGTTGCTGACCGTACCGTCCGAGACAATGGCAATACCGTCAGAGGTGTGTACGTGTGTGTTATGTGCTGACGCTACTCGTGTTTACGCACACATTCACAGCGTGTTTGTACATACACTTATTTACCAGAAGTAAAGCGCGTGTCGCTTTGTAGGATAAAAATACTGAACATACTCATACGAGTTCCACGAAGGGAAAGAAAGAACAGGAATTTATAGTGCTCCCACGTTTTATTATCACATGTTAGGAGGCGACGCTATTCACATTTACCGGGAAAAATCCACATTTCGGTCTGTTCCTATGAAGTTCCAATGGAAGCACTTTATTACACAACACCTGACCTAGGAACCGAAGTACCTATATAGTTCACCCACATTTTACCAGTTAAGGGCCTTTAGCTCACCGTAGGACCAGCCGGTCGATTCTGTAAAAATCGCACCCTGAAAAGTTAGGTGATGTGAGATTGTTTTTGCTAGGAATTGACACTATTGATAGCTCACTCCACGCTCACTTCACCTAAGTTTTCACGGTGAGATGGTTACATAATCGCACTGCAGGCCCGTACCGGGCGGCGCGTACGTGTTCCACGCGCGCCTCAAAAAGATGTCAGCATCATCTGAAGGGGCCCGTTAGGGCCGAAGCCTGCCGGGTCAGCGGAATTGTCCGAAAGGGTTACCGCTGGCCCGGAACATAAAGGGCTAAGGAAGGAACATGGGTGGGTTTTAGTCAGTAAGAGTCTGACACTCCCTTCCGCTCCACCCAGAGCAGGAGGGGCCATGTGATGATTTCCCATCAAAAAAAAAGGGGGCGAGCCTTTTTGATTTCATTTCTGCGATAAATGTTATTACTATAAATAAACAAACACTTTCCTTGTTTCAAATAAAAATGAAAAATTAAATCTGGGTTTACGCATATCGGGACACGTAACTACTACAACCGAGACTTCTTCGGCCTTCGCTTTCAGGCAGTTTGTCCGGTTGTCCCCAACCAGAGCAAAAATGTTCCGCTTTTACAAAGGGACCAATCGATATTCAATTCGATTCAATACATTGTGTCTGCATATCAACAAATATAAGACAGCACAAAACATAAAACATAATTATTCGATACATTTTAATTACATTATACTTAGCTATTATATTATTTTTAGCTAATATGTCCTTTTTAATAAATACCTAGTAAAATAAGTTTTCTTTTGTTTAATTCCGCAAGCGTCCCGCTCTGACAATAAAAAATAAATGGTCACGTTACGCATGCCTCAATCGAACAAGAAACCCGTTATCACTTACGAAAAGCAATTTCAGAACAAGTTAATATATAAAAATAGCTTTCTTATCTACCTATAGGTAGGTGCTAATATTATAAAGCTGAAGTTTGTTTGTTTGTTTGGTTGAACGCGCAAATCTCAGGAACTACTGGCTCGAATTAAAAAAACATTTTTGTGTTGGATAGTCCATTTATCGAGGAAGGCTATCCTTACTTTTATATAATTATAGAAAAAAAAGTTAAGAAAGTAAGTAAGTAGTAAGTAGTGTGTTCGAAAGTAAGTTTGTTTGTTAGTTACCTTTTCTCACCTAAACCACTGAACCGATAATTCTGAAATTTTGCGTATACGTTGTCAAATGTACAGAAACCTACCTTTCAAAACAACAATAACGTTATTATAATAATAGATGGAGCCACGTGTCTTTCGAACGGGTTCGACATTTATGCGGGTGAACCCGCGGGGCGCTGCTAGTAGGCTATACAACATCACGAGATACGATACGATCTAAAATAATGCATTATTTACGAAGGTGTTTTATAAACATGATATTAATCCTTAACCAAATAAATACGTTATTCATCACAAGTATTTAATTTTTAACAAAATTGCCCTTGACATTATTTGTTTTCAATGAATATCTTAGGATATATCATAGTATTAAAATAACTCCGCAAGGCGGCCGGTCATGATAAGGGGGAAAATAAAAAATATATTAAAATTGCAAGTCATACTAAAATATATTCCTTTACTCTTAAATTAAAGGAATATATTTTAGTAGGATTTTTCCTCAAATTAACGCGGGTGAAACCGCGGGGTACAGCTAGTTAACTATATATGCACTACCAACATGGGGCTTAACAATATTTTAAGCTTTGAATTCTGGAAAACAGCACGTATTTAATAGAGTAAATAATACTTCCATTTTCTTTCTACAAATGCGAGTGCATACAAATTGATTAACTACGTTATTAAATTTTTCTTTGTAGAAATTCTTTTAATCTGTATTTTGTTAAGAGAAAGTTTAAAATAAATGTACCAAATAACATCAAGCACGTTCTGGATGTTATTTGATACATTTATTTTCAACTACACTCTATAACTTGAAACCTCATACAGGCAGCGGTGCAAAAAAAAAATCTCACCGTGAAAACGTAGGTGAAGTGAGCGTGGAGTGAGCTGTCAATAGTGTCAATTCCTAGCAAAAACAGAATCGACCGGCTGTATACAACTGTCATTTTCAACTAAACTGCCGGTCGATTCTGTAAAAATCTCACCGTGAAAACTGAGGTGATGTCATTTTTTTTTTTTTTAAACCCAAAAAAATTACAATTTCGAGCCATATGGGGTAGGATCCCTGTACTCATATTCTGTTTAAATAAATCTTGAAACAGTTTGTTGACTTTTTCCGTGACCGGCCTGGCTTTTATCTTAACCTGAGGGCCTAAAAAGGCCACTTTGGCAGAATCATAAAAGGATAACATTATGAATCATAATGGACAATTAACTGTTATGTTAATCGTATCAAATCCATTAGTGAAGAATTTTTTTTGTTTTTTTTTTTGTCTTTGCTAAAATACCAATCAATCCGATCTAAATCCAATCCCAATCTCTTTGATTATACCTGCGTAGTGCAGCGAAAAAAAGAAAAACACGGACTGTCTTCGCCATATTATTATTATGATTCATAATGTTCTCCGTTTATGATTCTGCCAAAGTGGCCTTTTTAGGCTCCCAGATGCGAAGGATTGCCATACAACGTAGCAATGCCGCTAGTCTTTTGGGCACATTTCCAGTCGACAGCGATAGGAAGGAATTTTTCGACGCCATTTTTTAGTTTGTTGTTAGATTATTTTATCGTTTTTATTTAAATTAATAATGCCAGTCTATTATTTGTCCCACTGAAGGGCAGAGGCCTCTCCTCATACACAGACGGCACGAGCATAGATCACCACGCCTGCTCAAGAAGGGTTTGCGATTTCAGACTTATAAAGGGTGTCTGTCCCAACAAGAGCGCCGGATTTAAAGCCGCCATTTTGTTGTACGGTGATTTTTTTTTGACAGTTGTCACGTACAGACCTCGCGATTTAAGAATATGGAGAAGTATTCAAACCAACAACATTTAATAATTGTAAAAACACATTACAAAAATGGTGAAAGAAAAACAGTTCGGCAATTACGTCAAGTTTTCGGTCGCAATAATGCGCCAAATGAATCGACACAAACAGTTGAACATCTTAGAGAGGAAATACAGCCACATTTATGCGAAAACGTTATTCAAAATTTCAACAAAGGAATAACGCAGTGTCAGATTTCCCACCCACCAGGTTTCGTGGTGGCCATTTGCCTGATGTTGTATTTCACGTTTAATCGGAACTATTTTTCTTTATGTTGACATAAAAAGGTTTGCTTAATTCAAAAATAAATGTGTTTTTCTTTAAAATAAAATCTCACTCTTGTTAGGACATATTAACTACCAGCTTCTGCCCGCGACTGCGTCCGCGTGAAATTTCACCCTCCCCTCATTCACCCTCTTAGGGGTGGAATTTCGAAAAACCCTTTCTTAGTGGATACCTACTCTTCACAAATAATTTAACACACCCTCCAAATTTCATATCTCTAGGACCCGTGGTGTAGGCTGTGCGTTGATATACCTAATATTAGTCAGTCAGTCAGGACTTTGAATTATAATCAAACAATTATTATGAAGGCGAGAGTGTTTCTTTGAATCCAGAGCGGAGCAAAGGATCCCGAGCGCAGTGAGGGATTCTAAAGTAGAATCCTGAGCGAGGTAATCAAAGTACGTCACTCTAGCTTGCGAGCGAGCGTGTTGCTCCCGAGGTGGACACTCTACTTTTTATCACTCTCTATGAAAAAATAAGTAAGTGCAACTTATGAATAAGAATAGTAAGTTTGTTTAGTTACATACAATTAAGAGCAATAAATAGAAATAATTAGAGGCTAATGTTTATATTTGATCGTGACTGTAGATTTATTTAAAGCTTGAGAATTAGAAGTGGTCTCAGAAAACGTTTTCTCACACAGAAAATAATCAAGTTTCTCAAAAAAATACACATTTTTTTGAGAAACTTGATTATTTTCTGTGTGTGTGGTGGGTGGTGTATTGGGTTTCACGATGTTCTTTAGAAGTGGATGAGCGCGGATATTTTCGACAATTCGCACTTTATCACTATTTTTCTTTAAGCACTTTGTCGTTACACAATTTATATAGGTACATTATTCTAGTCCTCCTTATCTACGTATTTCGACAACATTATCGACCATAAGATATCATTCAAAAGCAAGGTCAATCTGTCTAACGAGTCACATGCGTGCATGCGTGTGACTCGTTAGACAGATTGAACTTGCTTTTAAACCAATTTCCGACTATGGTAACGACAGGCACATTATGAGTACCTACCTACATAATCTTCCTGGCATTAATTTATATTGAGAGTCAATAGACATCATCCATCATTTTCATACACTGCTACAGAGATCGCTCGAGTGACGGGGTGTGAAGGGGGGGGGGGGTCTCTGAACATAATTCAATTGTTGAAATGTATTGAAAAAACAAGATGGCGGTGTTAGTTCTGATTTTGGCCACGCACCAAAAGAACCTTATTTATAATGCTATGTATAATGTATACAGGGCTATTGGTAAAACATTAACTGAATACACTAACTGCGTTTGATGACCCTATAGAGGTATGAGGAACAGGGTCTAAAGTTCACTCAACCTCCATAGAAAAGGGAGGATCCTCCGACCAGATGAGTGTTGTGTCTGGCGGGCAACTGCCCGATAATTCACGTCGGGCCGTATCTATGCTAGTTGCGCGGTAAACTCTGCTTGCGCGATGCAGGATTTTGCGTGACGTCAGTGTGACGCGTGGTTCGCATGTGGCGTTGTAGATACCCACAAAAAATCATCAAATTAATCTATTTTGGTCTTATCAGGTTTAGATATCGATACCAAACACGTCTGCAGAGTTTCCCTAGCTAATTTTATTTGACCCTGCATAATAGTATTAAAGCATTTCTTACCTGTCGAGAGATATGCAGACCAGGACGTTAGATGACAGGTACAGACCAAAAGCCCTCAGGACTAGGAAAAATTTGCACGCTAAGTTGCCTGCCAGCCACGCGTTTGTTGTTCGCCAACCAATCTGTAAAGAAAAGAAAAACAACATTCATAAAAACAATCAAATTTGAACAAATCAAAGTGATTGTGGTTACCGTTTTCAAAGATCAAAAGTAAATTTCAATAATGAATTTGAACGTTATAATACTTTTAAAACTTATTTTCTCAATTCATACTTCAGGTAACAACAATAACAGCGGTCGTTGATCCCTAGTCCTCGTCCTATCCTAGTCCCTAGTCTCGAAAGACTAGCTTCTGCCCGCGACTTCGTCCGCGTGAAATTTTACCCTCCCCCTATTCACCCTCTTAGGGGTTGAATTTCGAAAAATCCTTCCTTATTCCTTGTCTACATTATAAAGAGAACCTCTGTGCAAAATTTCAGCTCTCTAGTTCCAAGGACTGGGCGTTGATGAGTCAGTCAATCAGTCAGTCAGGACTTTTCTTTTTATTTATATAGATAGACTAGCCCTGCGCCTCGCGGTAAGTCCCCATAAATGTCAATCCCTTGGGAATATTGGAATAAAAAGTATCCTACGTCTACCCATGTGTCAAATTTCAACAAAATCCCTTCTGCCGTTTTAGCATGAAAGCGTAATACGAAAAATCAAATCTTTTCTCTTTATAAAATTAGTTCAGATAAAAATACCGCCACAAATACACACATGTATCTAGATATCACGGTACATAGGTAGGTGTACCTTTAAGTAGAAAAAAACATCTCAATGACTCAATTATTTCGTAAAATATAATAAAATTATTTGTTATTTAATATGGTAATAACATGAGAGCTTTATTTTCATAATCACTTAAATAACTATTTTAAATAAAAACAAAAGGATGTTTAGGCGTCGAAGTACTCGTCGACATCGCTGTCATGCGGAAACGTGCCCAGGAGACTGGCAGCAATGCCACGTTGAATATTTCCTTGACAAAAACCTTTAGTGAAAAAAAGAATGCAAGAAAAAAAAATGTTACAAAAACCAGAACCTTAAGATAATAATAAAGGCAGCGGGTGATAACTTACGAAATAAAAGCAGTAGGAATTATGACCCAAAGGAGTTCTGATAACAAAATATTTGCTGAACTACATTTTAATAAATCTTAAGTAACAAAAATTTTAAAAAGATTTTAGGGAAATGTTGAAAAGGCCGAAACGAACTCTTGTTGTCTGAAATGGCCTTTTGAGGAAAGAACCACACATTTTAATGGGTCCGTTTAGTCGGTACACACATTTGTTTTCAGTTATCGTACAGCTCAACTTAAAACTTAAGGAGCTCAACGATTCGACGAACAATGCCAAAAAGAAACAACATTTGAGTAAGCCGCTTAAAGTAGGTACGTAGTGTACGTACTCATACAGCCAGACCATCATTAAAACTAATTGAGAGAAAACAAATAAATGACCCACATAGTCCTGAGGCTATAATAATATAAAACTATACAAAGTAAATATTTAAAATTATATATTTCGTAAAATTATATATTAAAAATTATTTATTGGACAGCTCAATCCCAACCCTTTTTGTTCTCAATAATATAGTCTTTGATAATATTAAAGGCTTTCTGACATATATGAAAAATGAATTGAATTTATTAAGGTGAATGTGTCTAAGAAGTTTATTAAAATAACGTATACATTGGCATCTAACGAGCCACCTATTTTCTTGACCCTGGTTGAAAGTACAACACATTTATGTATGTTCCTATGGATATACAAGCCCTAACCCAAGACCCAAGTTAAGGTTGTTTTCAAGTCTAAGCAAATGCAAATTTAGCCAATTTTACACAAAACATAGTACCTTTTTGTTAACTTTAGCAATCCAAGAAACGAGGGTATAAAATAATTATCTTCAACTCGGCTGTCAGATATCCCGGGTTCTTGATCCATCTCCCTCGTTATACAAGTTACCTACGCTCGTTATAAATCAGTCGCCTGTTAAATCGATGTGTATTTAGGCAAACCAAACACTAGTGAATATTAACATACCATCACGCCAGTAATCCCCGAAGGATTGGGCAGAGTTGGTTGCACCTAATAATACACCTACATTTCTCCAGTTATGATTAAATTCCGTAACAGGGCGCGCCTATTGTCATCAACCGGGCCCAAATTCAGTAAGCTGCTGAATTCTGGGTCAAAAATGTTTGAATTTTTGGCCATTGATACGCTAAGAAGACTGAGAAATTCCAGATGGAAAAACCCAACAACACTTTGCCCAATCCGGGTATCGGAGCCAGGACCTCATACTTAGCAGTAGCGCTTGCTACCACTAAACTAACGAGGCAGTCAGTAGTGAATATTATGGGATCCCGCCGTTTTGCCGAAAAGATTTTGCCAAACTTCACTACCTAAACAAATTTTGGCAACCTTTTTTTATACCAATGCAATGTTTGGAATGATCTTCCAAACATTGCATTGTGTAAAACATCGCCTGCACGCACACATGCTTGAAATTGTTGGCTCGTTTTCTTTGTTTTGATTGTAGGCGACGCTCCATCTAGACATTATATAATCAAAGCCCTCATATCAACACCAGACACCCTTACCTGTTCCATAATGCGTCCTTTAGAAAATCTCCAAGTGGGTCAAACCTGACATTTCATTAAGGACCAAATAATTATGCGAAGGAAAGCTCTTTGACCGACCCATAACCGAAACGTAAGCCGTCAAAGGACCGGGTTTTACCCTGACGTGAGACAGATATTTTTTGTTAAGAAAATGTTTAGGCATACCTAGGGAGGCATGCCTTACATAGTTGCCCCCTAACCCACATAATCAGCCTACAATGGTCCCACTGCTTGGACACAGACCTCCTCTCTGTGAGAGGTATTGGGCTGTAATCCACCACGAGGGCCCAGTGCGGGTTGGTAGATGTCACATGTCTTCGAAGTTTTAGTTAAGCAGTGGTGATGAAATATTTTACACAGAGTAAAGGTATGTACTCGTACATCACACTAATATTATAAAGATGAAAGTTTGTGTGTTTATATGTTTGATACTTCTTCACGCTCAAACGACTGGACCAATTTGACAAAATTTTGTATGGAGGTAGCTGACACCCTGGATTAACATATAGACTTTTTATCGCGATATTTCCACGGGATCGACACTTACGCGGGTGAAATCGCGGGGCGCAGCTAGTAGATCATAAAAACAAGAATAAGCACACCCAAGGTTTGTAACTAAGCATGATTGTGATATGTGACCCAAAGAATGGGTCTCACCTTGGCCAGACGCTAAGCATTGCCATACAACGTGGTAATGCCCCCAGTCTCTTGGATGAATTAACTGTCGCAGCAAAACGGATGAATTTTTTAGCAAATAGCTTTTAGACTTTTAATTTAGAAAAAAAAAATGTAAAAAGACACATTATTGTTTTCCGACAACCACGCGAACGTAGTCGCGGGCACAGCTAGTATTAAATATTAAATAAGCTTCCCAGTATAAACACACCATCATAAATACCAACTGCTCTTGAACACTTTCCTGTTATCAAGCATTTATTGTCGACCTAGTTTTAGAATAATGTTATCAGATATTCGTGAATGTTATCAACCACTCGGTGCAAAATGATCTCCTGTAATAGCTCTGCTCGATTTACATTGCTCTTCGAGACGGGAAGCGATTTTATGAAGATTTTCTGGGAATATTATGTGAATCTGAGATAGGCAATATCAGGCTTCTGACTACCCGTAACGACTGTCAAAGATCCACGAATGATAGCCGGGACCAACGGCTTAACGTGCTTTCCGAGGCACGGAGGGGTCACGGTATGTAAAGATGGTCATCCATCCACAGACCAACCGCGGCTAGCGTAGCTTAACCTGATCGATCGACCTGTGCGGCTGTTATTATTTAGCCACGGGCCCCTAAGTATATATCATACATACATAATCATCCTATAATGTTCCCACTGCTGGGAAACAGGCCTCCTCTATTCAAGAGGGCCTCCCGCCCTAATAGCGGGACCCTTTTGTTATTATTGAATAACAGAGCGAATAGAGCTTCATTTGTATTGACAAATGAAATTCTATTTGCCTAATTATACGAAAATGGTTTTGGTTTTGCAAGCGTAGTCTGGAATTAATTGTGGCTCAGCTTACGCAATAACGGCTAACATAGCTAGTGTTGTAATTACGTGGATAGGATTACAATGTACAGTCAACAGCAAAAGTAGATGATCAAAATCAGAAATTCAATACTAATGAACGGAGTTCGCGTCAGAACTCTGCCACACAGCCACACAGTCTCTGCACACAGCTCAACAACAACAACAACAACAACAGCAACAGCTCTGCCATACAGTTCTGACGCGAACTCCGTTAATTAGTATTGAATTTCTGATTTTGATCATCTACTTTTGCTGTTGACTGTACTACGTGATCTTTACTGTATACGGTGGTAGGTAAAACGACGCGCAAACTGTAACTATACCATGAATTCAGTACAGGATACTCAGCGTAGAAATTTTTCGTCGGTGATGACTCGATGACGTCAAAAAAATCTGGTGTTTCATAGAACACTTACGCGATCAAAATGTATGGAACGGTTTTTTTTTTATTATATCCGACGAACAATTTCAACGAAGGGGGGTTCGGAATCATATACTAAATCGATGGTAACAGATTGGGTCCCTGTCCCTGCTACCCTGTTTATCACACTAACATTAAAAAGGCGAAATTTTGTGAGTGTGTGTGTGTTTATGTTTCTTACTTCTTCACGCTCAAACGGCTGGACTAATTTTGATAAAATTTTGTATGGAGGTAGATGACACCCTGGATTAACATATAGGCTACTTTTTATCCCGATAATCCCACAGGATCGACACTTATGCGGGTGACACCGTGGGGCGTAGCTAGTTTAAGCTAAATAAGGCATTATAAATTTGCTAACTCATAAACACGCTTTTATTTTAGCTTCACTTTTAACTAATTAACTAACAATGTAAAAAAATCTTAGAAGTCAATTTAGGGCCTGTGCACACCACGTTTTTTAAACGCGCCGTTGACGCGCGTTTGTAGCGATACAGACGCGATACGCACGCGAGTCAGATACTGGCAGGCACTGCTCTATAGGATAAAAGCGCGCCGTCGACGCGCGTTACTAAAAGGCGCGTCAACGGCGCGTTTAAAAAACGTGGTGTGCACAGGCCCTTACACCTACTTCTAACTGTCGTATCAAAATGAAACTGTGTACTGTGTACTTTGTGTACGTGGGACACTCAGAAAATTTTGCGAAAATAAAAAAAAATGTTCTATAGGTAAATATTTTTTTATTAAATCTTTTCAAAGTACTCTGCACTATACAAAGTTTCATGCGTCTGAACCAGCTTTTGAAACCCTTTTTTCAATCCGCCGCAGACACCTCGTTTACAGCCTGCTCGAACGCTGTCAAGCGCATCTTCCGGCGACGGAAATTGTATCACGTATGATTTTTTATTTTCGGGAATAAAAAAAAAGAAGTCACACGGTGCTAGGTCAGGGCTGTAAGGATGGTGACCCAGGAGTTTGACCGGCGTGCAGTATGAAAGTCCCTCATTTTGAGCGCGGTATGCAAAGCAAACGCGCGCGAGCGGTTGCGTGTTTGGGTGGATTATGGCCCACTCCCTCTCACAGAGAGGAGGCCTGTGTCCCAGCAATGGGAATATTATAGGCTGTTAATGCTTTTCCATAACTTAACTTCATGAGTACCTATATAGATTTAAATTAAAAAAATCTTTGAAAGGGTAGCCTTGATATTCTGAAAGCCAATCTTCAAAGTGAATGCATTAGGCTACACCTTTACGTTATTTTTGAACATCGTAATAAATACATGTTTTTTATTGCAGCACTAAAATACACCTCAAAAATTTATTTGCTTTTTATTATAACAACAGTGTTATTGCTGAGCCTCTTAAGTCGGTATCATAAAACAAAAATAAAGTCTGTTCTTAGAACCTTTTCAGAAAAAAGGGTACCTATTTAATTTATTCGATACAACATGCTAAGAAGGAGATCACAAGAATGTCAAATCTATACTATAGGTTGGCTGGGTAGCTGCGCGGTGCGGGAGGGATGATAGCTGTCACAAGTTGACGAATCACTGAGCTGTCGCATCATGTCACCACACCCTTCCCGCACCGCGCTGCTACCTCAGGCAACGTCTCAGTGAGTTATTCGCACTTCGTCCCATTCGCAGTTTGTACCGCGTTCGCAGTTGGTACCATTCGCACTTGGTCCCATTCGCACTTGGTCCCATTCGCACTTGGTCCCATTCGCACTTGGTCCCATTCGCACTTAGTCCCATGCAAGTAAGCGGCCGGCCTATAATACTAATCATAACGGTGAAGAGTTTGTTTGCTTTTTACCCGACTGCGGCGAAGCCCAAAAGGAGGGTTATGTGTTTGACCTGTATGTATGTATGTATGTATGTATGTATGTATGTCCGTTTCTTTGTTCCCTCGTAACTTCTAAAAGAATGAACGGATTTGAATAAATTATACGTCTTTAGATTTGTCTTGGTAGCGCGAGTGTCACTGGCTGCATTAAAATCAAAAACAAAGTAAAATGGCGGGTTTAGGGTGCCATATTGTAGAGTTCGAATTTTTTTTTTCTTCTAATACCATCGAGTGAAATATCAAAATTAAGGGTTTTAAAAGGTGATTACAAAAATATATACAACTTATATGGTTAAAAGTAATTCGAAGTGACAAATCGTAAAATAATTATTTCTAAACTAACTCGTCTAAACTACTACTAACTAAATCGTCTGCGAAATCTTTCAAATTTGTGAACTAAAAAGCTGGAAATAAAAAACAAGTAATTAAAAAAACTAAAAACCCGACTGCGGTAAAAAAATTAAATAAAAAAAAACTGAAAAGCTAAAAACAGGGCCATTTTAAATTAAATAAAAAATGGAAGCAGGCGGGACCCATTTGAGTTTGAAAATATAATAAAAAAATGGTATGGGTCCCGCCTGCTTTTAGCTTTTCAGTTTTTTTTTATTTAATTTTTTTACCGCAGTCGGGTTTTTTTATTTCTTTGAACGCGTTAATCTCTGGACTACCAGTCAGATTTTAATATTACTTTTGCAATAATTGATAGCTCAATTCTTGAGGCAGTCTTAGGGTATTTACATCACGCCCGGTCCCATAACAGCCGAGCAAAATTAAAAAAAGTAAGACGGTACGATAAGCGAAAACGAAGTAAAAGCGCGGGCAGGTAATGCGATATGACGGAGTGGGTTGGGAGAACAAGAAAGGGCGATGGGCAAAATACTATAGGCCCCGTCCCCAATTTCGTTATGATCCAAAGACATCATTTTTCTCTCATATTTTTCGTTACGGGCTACAAAATAACAAACCGTTTGTATCAAGTCTTAAATATATGGGGCTTCCTGAAAAAAACATATCTCACTTTTTTCAACAAAAATATGGGTGTTTGTGTTCTATTTTTAACACAATAAAAGAGATAAAACATGAAATTGCGGACGTATATCATATGGGACATAAAACAACAGAATATCACGCTTATATTTCATCAAGAAGTCGGTAGAAATATGTAGAACATTCACCATTTATGTTACACTTTGCGATGTAATCTATTTTATTCATTTTACTTACATTAATATCACACTAATATTCCTTGTAGAGACAGGTAGGCAGAGCCTCTATAATAGGTAGCTACATAGGTAGGTACTGAACTGTATTTTTCATCATAATGAAAGAAATCTAATACATTGATCCCGATTCCTTTATTCACAAACTAAACTAAATTTAAGTTCAGTGCATCTTTTTCTTTATATTTCATTTAAAAAGGACAAAGGATAAATTTTAGTTTAGTCCTGTCAAATTATTCAGCGCCTGACACTACTACATACAATACGCGATTAAAAACTTGCCTACTAAAACTAAGTCAATTTACATCAAGCGCTGATTAGTTTGACAGAACTAAACTAAAATTTATCTTCGGTCCTTTTCTTAATGAAATAGAAAGAAAAAGATGCACTGAACTTAAATTTAGTTTAGTTTGTGAACAACAGAATTTGCACCAATAATAGCCAAATAATATATAATATTAAAATTAAAACATAACATATCATTAGGCCTGTAATCCTCTAACGGAAGGGCAGCGATAAGACACTTAGACTTCGCAAGTTAGGTATTTAATGATTCCCCACATAGACGTGGAATACATAACTCCCACCAGTGTATCTCGGATAAGCAGCATAATACGATTTTCAATTTTGAGATCAAACTTCTTGGCTAATACAAAGTATCACCACATTTTATTGTTTTCCCTTAAAAACCCCATAGTAGTCGTCGCCTTTTTTGAGAAATCATCAGTAAGCCAAGGTCTTTTAACTGAGATATGTTTCAAGTCTGTTGAGTAAGTTTTGATATGGGGTATAAAAGCGTGAATATGTTATTTCATGAAAAAATTAAAAATTAAATACAATATGAAGTACAGTTAACAAAACAGATAAGTATGCAGGACCGTCGGATACAGTTAAAGTTTAGTAAGAAACCGATGGATGTTGTCGACTGAAATTTAATTTGATAAATGAGCTGTTTGTTTTCTATTCAAAAAATTAAATTTTATTCGAGAACATCCATCGGTTTCTTACTAAACTTCAACTATATCCGACTATCCTGCATACTTATCTCTTTTGTTGACTGTACAGTCAACAGCAAAAGTAGATGATCAAAGTCAGAAATTCAATACTAATTAAAGAAGTTCGCGTCAGAACTGTGTGGCGTCGAAGTGATTAAAAAGTATTCTACTTAGTAAGTATTCTAAGTAGTAGCGCTCCTCATTTAGATTGGTGTCTGAAATGGTCTTTTGAGGAAAGGACCACACTGATTGAGGGGACCCGTCCAATCAGTGCACGCATTTGTCAAAAATCGTGCAGCTCAACTCAGAACTTGAACTATCTTTTCAGGTTTAGATATCGATACCCATCACGTCTACGGAGTTTCCCTAGCTAATTTAATTTGACCCTGTATAATGCTGAGTTGGTAAAGCACAAATTATCATGCAATGAGCAATGAGCCCAAATGAGCCCAATGAGGTGGGTTTTAGTCAGTAAGAGTCTGACACTCCCTTCCGCTCCACCCAGCGGGATTTGCCATCACATGCACCATTTGATGATTCCAAATCGAAAAAAAAAAAAAAGTAATTAACATATTTTGGATGTGACTAACTTTATTTTACCTGATTACAATCACTGTAGAGTGGAAATAACGAATCTAAAATCTATTTTACAAAATGCACAAACAAAATTGCCGTTTGTGAATATCACATATATACTTTTAAATATTTCTATTGAAACTTTAGAAGCCCAAATTTTGTGTTTAACTTATATACAGGTTGTCCTGATGAGTCTTCGTGCCAATAGAATAAAGTGGTCACAGAAGCCATGAGCAAAAGACCCCAGTTTAGAACAGTACTACTAAACTACAGAGATCAACCCGCACTAGACCCGCGTGTGATTGCGTGGATTATGGCCCCCTTCCTCTCACAGAGAGGAGGCCTTTATCCCAGCAGTAGGAACTATAAAGGCAGATTATACTATCTTCGGAGCAACTATCTGCATAACGTCTAATAGTTTAAATTTAGGAGAAAATCGTTGAATATCACTGAGGGTGAAATTCACCAATAAATCTGAACGCGATCAACATAGCTAAACCGCGTTTTAGAGCTGTCAGTGGCATCATTGTTGTGAAATATTGATACTGACAGCTCTAGAACGCTGTGCCCAAAGTACATATTTTGCACGCGACAAATGTCTATCTATACATCTATCAAATGGGGTTGAACATTTGAGCGAGTTAAACGGGGCTTAAAATAAACCACAGAAACAACAACTACCTACATATCTAACACAAACAAATAAATAAAATACAAAAAAATAATTGAAGTGTCTGTTTAAAATATCAAAATAACAGCTTTTAAATAAACGCAATGAAAGTATATAGGTACGGTGCTTATATTTTTTTCGACGCCCCCCAGCTAGATGGACGGACGATCTAAAGAAGGTGGCTAGGACGTACTGGATGCAGAAGGCGGAGGACAGGGTGTTGTGGCGCAGTCTGGGAGAGGTCTATGTCCAGCAGTGGACTGCAAATAGGCTGAGTTGAAAGCGTGTCGCTTCATGAGATAAAATAGTGTTCCTATCTATTCTGTGGCAAAAAGTTGAAGGATCTGAGCAGAGATCGTGGTACCTATATAATAGTAATATCTACACCTATTTTACGCATCCTCAAATAATATGAAAACTTAAATGTTTATTTAACTGTCTGGCTTTTGTTCGTTTAAGGTTTAACTTTATTAGCTCGAAATGTTGAAGGGTAAATTAAATGTGATCACCAAATTTTATTTATCTTCCGAATTCAAGAGCGTTACAGCGATATATTTGAAGTTGTCTGTTTTTTTTCACTTTAGTATGATTAAATAAATTTTATTTTATTTTATTTAATCATACTACAGTCAACACAAACAGAGAACTTCAAATATGACGTACTTAATCATTTCGATACATGATAAATTATTTTATTTCTGTAAGTGGGTTTGTACAAACACTTTTACACGAACGTCAATCATATTTGAAAAACTAGATGAGATCGCCGTTTACTATCTGAATACTCTGAGAAGAAAGACCGAAGCAAACTCAGAGGTCACCTTTTAAAGTCCAGACATATTCGTGGTCAGAACATGTGAAGACCATGTAGATTGATGTTGGTTAACTTGAGAGCAGTGGTGGCCAAGTGGTAACGGCCGCGACTTACGAGTTTGTAGGTCGTAGGTTCGAACCCAGACAGGCGCTTTACTTTGTGTAAATTATTTCATCACCACTGCTCTCAAAACGGCGAAGGAAAACATCATGAGGAAACCGGCATGTCCTAGAACCTAAAATTCGAAGACATGTGACATCTGCCAATCTGCACTGGGCCCGCGTGGTGGATTACGGCCCACTCCCTCTCACCGAGAGGAGGCCAGTGTCCCAGCAGTGGGAACATCATAGGCTGATTATGGTATGCTATGTAAAAAATAATACAGCACAGATTTAAAATATATTTTACAATATTTAAGTTTCCGAATCACAGCGATGCGGACGAGTACTTCGACGCCTAAAAGTCCTTTTGCTTTTGTATTTATTTATATAATTAGTTAGTTAGTCATTCAATTTAGTACCTAGTATATGTATAATTATTCTGTACGTGTGTTTGTCACCTAACTTCTCCTAAACGGCTGGACCGATTTGGATGAAATTTTGTGCGTATATTGCAATGAGTTCCTAGAGGGTTTGAAAACACAATTAGATCCTGTAGGTAGCGCTGCTGTCGGTATGTAAAAGTCAAATAATTTGTTTCAAATAGGCACACTAAATAAAATTAGTTCTAGTCGGCCATTCCAAAAGGTGGTTTTCGTATGGAGAAGAATGGGCAAGAAACTCCACCGTTACTCTTTTAAAATGTTTCACAAGGTCTTGTATACATAATATAAGTATATGTGAAGACGATGCACCTAGAATAAAATTAGTCTACCACAAAAGGTAAAAAGAATTTAAAATGAAGCAATGATAGGTAAATCAATTAAGTGATAGATACATGGTGCTCACGGTGCTCACCGTGTCATCAGATAAGAAATTTCACGCCGACGAAGTCGCGGGGAGAAGCTAGTATTGTCTAAAAATGGATTTTGGTAGGTACATAATGAGATTGATAAATTCCAACACCGTATGACCGATAAACATGAAACTTGGTATTTTTTCATGGAGAAGGTTTTTATAGGTTTTTTCCGTCCACCGCGCGGGCGAAGCAACGGGCAAAAGCGTATTTTATAAAACTCTCCAGTCCTCCAAAAAAACATCAACCACACGTACCACAATCACAACCACACCGCAAGTACAACACGTGGATGGGCGCTAATTTAATCACACAGACCACATTTAGACTGCGCACTAGCGGCACATCGCAAACGTGGTCGCACAACGCAACTGCAAGAAGCTGCAGCGACAGTATACACACGTAACAATGACGTTAACCTTCAAGCAGGCGCGCGGCGTCGAATCTACCGCACTCGATACATTTTCGTTCTTAATATCGTTATTTCTTGTCGCATGTATTTCCCATCCCTAGTGGCCTGTCATTGTTTCATTGAGCACAAAATAAACTGTTTACCTCCCCTTCCCGCACCCTCTGTAGTGCATAGATTGCATTTGTTTTAGTCGCGGCGCAGGCATCGAAAGCACGCCAGCACGGTAAAAAAAATAGGAGTAATAAGAAAATGCCAAATTGCTTACTAATCCAAAGAAAATTAGAATATTATTTTGATTTTTTAATTTTATTTATAAATACAAAAAATATGATTATTTTAAATCCCTGAAACATCCCATAAGTCTTTTAGGTTACGCGCGACCGTTGGCGTTACAAGTGACCGCGCGCCCGCTTAAAGGTTAACCATACTTTATTTACCTCATACAGATTTGACCTTTATACAGACTGTCATACAGAATTTCGACACCTAAACAATATACTAGTTCAGTATATTATTAAGCAATTATAAACACATTAAGTCACAATATTGTTAACTATCAATTAAGGGAAGGAGTGAGACAATCCCAACACAAGTATTATTAATTACTTACTGGGACTGTTTTCATTCACATTTGTAAATGTAACCGTTTGAGACACAATAAACCATTTTATTTTACATTACCAAGTGTTTGTTGCTTTTAATTGTGTGTAAAGTACGCGAAAGTGTGTATCCTAAGTTCAAAAGCAATGTATGACTTTGATTATCGAAATACTGCAGCTTAGAAAACACGTAGCCCGATATTTCGTAGCGACAGTGCTACGGCGTAGCATGCGTAGCAATGATTGCTACGAACTTCGAAGCAACTGCGTAGTGAATAACTCTGTAGGGTCCGTAGAGTGTTTGAATAATATGAGCCATTTTACCACATTCGCATAAGTTCCAGTTACGGTTATCTTGCAGATAATTTGATATCGTCGATGGTTAAGTAAGTTAGAGTATAGGAAAAGCTAAAAAATATAATGAAATCCTAATATTTTTTAGCTAGGCTATACCTATGCTGAGCGAATAATTATTTAAAGACGACGATCCATTAGGTATCCTTACTGAGGAAAATGATAAAACGTAGGTACGTCGCCGTAATATTAAGCATGCCATTATATTAAATATACCACTAAAATGCTCACTGTACCATAAAAGCGGTATAAAGATTATCATGGCTTTATCAAATTTATGTGAATATATTATGATATTACGCATAATAAGTGTTCAGATAAATGGCATGTTCTTAATTAGATATGACGTAGAAGATTTTCCAGCTGTTGGCGGTGACCTTTGCGCGAAGAAAACGTTTAGAGGTTTGAAAAATGAACATATTTTTCATTTGCCTGTCTACAGGCTTTGAGTTGTCCATCAGTCAGTTTTTAAATATTACTTATGATAGATTACTTTCGTATTACATCTTTGCATACCAAGCCG
Source organism: Oligia latruncula (assembly GCA_948474745.1). Taxonomy (NCBI): domain Eukaryota; kingdom Metazoa; phylum Arthropoda; class Insecta; order Lepidoptera; family Noctuidae; genus Oligia; species Oligia latruncula. Next base: position 12,669,014 of record OX419699.1, read on the forward strand.
CTGGTCCCGGCTGTCATTCGTGGTTCTACGTTACGGGTCGTCAGAAGCCCGGAAGTCTGACAACCAGTCTTACCAGGGCGTATCGTATTACTCAGTAACAACTGGGTTGTGGAGGTCAGATAGTCAGCCGCTCCATGTAAAATACTGAAATTCAGCTGCATCCGGTTAGACTAGAAGATGACCCTAACATAGTTGATAAAAGGCTAGGTAGATGATGATGAGATTGATTTTGTATTATTTTAATAACCATCTTCGTCTTGGCCTGCCGCGATGGCGTTGTGCGTTTGGTGGGTTCCAATCGGTGGTTCCCTTAGCCCAGGCCAAGGCGAAGATGGCGGGACGAGCTTGACTCCTACCGTAAGAGCTGGCCGGCCACTCGCAAAAGACAGAATTGTGTGGAAAAGGGATAGGGAGGCCTTTGCCCTGCAGTGGGACAGTACAGGTTAGTTGGATAGATTCGATTTTAATAACTCCACTGACAATAGAATATACAAAAACCAAACCATAAAGCCCGGAATCGCTGCGCCAGCAATGTCTAGAGACGGCGGCAGAAATAATAAAATTCGTGGCGCTGACAGTGCTTTGAGCGCACAACTTACGTAAAGCAAAAGTGCGGAGTGTTGCACATTTCTACCCTATTTCAAGTCAAACAAATATCAACTTTATTTCAATGATAATAAAATTGATTTCAAAGTGACTAGCAAACTATTGACAAAGATATAAAAATGTTTGAAGTAGTAGGAATTAAAGTTATCTTTCTATTAATTCATATTTGCTTACATTTTTGGCAAATAAATCGCGAATGCACGGTATGTACAAGGCCGTCAGTTTATACAGGGTGGCATTTACTTGCACTACGCAGGGACAGCGACGCGCAAACTGTAATCATGAATTCAGCATATGATTCTAGATGTTCTTACGTAGAAGTTTTCTAAGGTTATAAAAAAAAATCTGCTGTTTCGAAGAAAAGTGCAAGAAACACTGGTCAAAATCTACTGAACAGCATTTTTATTTCTACGCTAGGAGTTCTACAATCATGGGCTGAATTCATGGATACAGTTTGCACGTTCCGGTTGCAGACGTCATTAAAATTTATATCGTAGTGCGAGTAAATTGTGACACGCTTGGTTTGTTTGGAAAATGTTGACATTGTCGCTTCTAGCAGCGGCCGCCAAGGCGTCTGTGTGCTCTGTGGCAGAAACCGAAAGTATTATATTTGAAAGCAGTATTATCAGATATTAACAGTAATATTAGATATTATTGCTTTCAAATAGATAAATGCCATTTATGCGGCAGCTGTTGACTTAATCAGCACGGATTATATTGGTAATTTATGTCCTCATTAATTCTGTAAATTAGACTCGGAATGGAATAATTAATTTGTACAGCAAATAGTTACGTTACGATTAATTGAATCTTGATTGGATAAAGCTGCCATGTTAACGCATCTGGCATCCGTGGTAATGGGAATTGAGGACTTAGGGTTTAATCTCACTTCGTGATGTAATAATTAATACCATGGTATGGTATTAATCAGCCTATAATGTTCCCACTGCTGGGACACAGGCCTCCTCTCGGTGAGAGAGAGTGGGCCGTAATCCACCACGCCGGCCCAGTGCGGGTTGGTAGATGTCACATGTCTTCGAATTTTTTGGTTCTAGGACATGCCGGTTTCCTCACGATGTTTTCCTTCACCGTTTTGAGAGCAGTGGTGATGAAATCATTTACACAAAGTAAAGCGCCTGTCTGGATTCGAACCTACGACCTACAACTCGTAAGTCGCGGCCGTTACCACTTGGCCACCACTGCTCTTGGCCACCACTGCTCTGTAATAATTAATGTCTGTAGATAAGTGTATAAGGCTGCTGGCTAGAGTAAATTTATGTAAATAGCATATGAGCGGTTGACTGTTGATAGAAATTTCACGCGCCCCACGATTTTATTTTTTTGTCTGATCAATGCCTTAGATTGATGAGGAAAGTGGTATGATGACAGTTACCTAGGACCTACCGAATTATTTTTTAACTTTTAGTACCTACTAAAGCTTGTAAAAAAATTGTTGCTGCTATGATAAACTCAAACTCACTCAAACTAAAAGCATTTATTTCAATAATTAAACAATTTATAGGCACTTTTGAAGTGTTAAGGAGTTCGTCAGTTAGTCATAAAGTTGAAGCTAGTTGCCTATTTCGACTTCTATGGAAAAGAACTGGCAAGAAACTTCAAGGACACTTGTAAATCATGATATTACAAAATCCAGGGTAGATTATTCTTGTAGTTTCTGTATGTGAGGAAAATGTAAAAAAAAGAAACAAAATATAAGATTAAAATAAGCCCTAGCCATTAAGAGACGACCAGTCTCAACTGACGGTGCCCATTCTCGAACATATATGGCGCATGGACCATCCAGCTCAATCATTTCGTAGGGAACCGAATGATCCAAGATACGCGCCACCATCTGTGAGACATGAGCATGACTTAGTCCCAACTGCTATGCTCTATCAAGTCAAAATTGTAAGGTCTACGTCACTTAACATATTTAAACCATTTCACGGTTTTGTCGCCGTACATTTTTCTTCTTACTCTGTAACGTACATTAGGCTAACGAGGCGCGTCATAATTTAGCATAATAAAATAATAATTATGACTAACGAATTTAAATTTATAAATCAGACTACAATGTTTCCACTTCTGGGACACAGGCCTCCTCTCTTCGAGGGAGAGTGGGTAATAATCTACCACGCGGGGCCAGTGCGGGTTGATAGATGTCACATGTCTTCGAATTTTTGGTTCTAGGACATGCCTATTTCCTCTCGATGTTTTCCTTCACCGTTTTGAGTGGAGTGGTGATGAAATTATTTACACAAAGTAAAGCGCCTGGCTGGGTTTGAACCACACTACTACAACTACAAATCGTAAGTCAGGGCCGTTATCACTGGGCCACCGCTGCTCTTCTTTTTTTTTAACTTTGAATGATAGAAAATCTTCATGCTAGAACTGAATGCGATTTTATTCTACACCAGTTTAGAACGGCAACTAACCTGCCCACTTCATGCAACAATTGTACTTGTTGTTTAGACGGTACCAGTCTATTGTTGCTATAATTTCATGATATGCCACAAGCAATAAACTTGAATCGTGTAAATGGGGCTTTACCCTCAAATCCGAGCGTTCCGAATCCGAAAGAGCAATTACGGGTAACACGGCTCAATAATAGTAGGATTACAGTCTTATTGTGACCGATGATCGAAGTACAATCCAATATTATATCGATCAGTCGACTTAACACGCGTGTGTATTTTCTTTATTGCAGAAGAATGGCTGTGTAAAGAATAAAAGGTTTGATTAAGAAAGAAGGAATTATGACATTTTGCTGCGTGCGCTCACATCATCTTTATTTATTTTCTTTTTATTAAAACGAACAGCAAGCTGCAACTTACACATAGTTTATCACAATCTGGTTTTGGTAATAATATAACCCATAACACTGCCCATAGTTAGACATAAAAGTTAAAAAAAAAAAATAGTATTCACTGGGAGTTTTAGTAGCAGTACGTGTAGTATTCAGTAATATAAGTAATGAGCATTCAAAATTATAATTCAGATAAAGATTATGTAATCACACTAATATTATAAAGGCGAAAGTTTGTGAGTGTGTGAGTGTGTGGGGGTGTGTTTATATGTTTGTTACTTCTGCACGCTTAAACGGCTGGACCAATTATGATAAAATTTGGTATGGAGATAACTGACACCCTGGATTAACATAAAGGCTACTTTTTATTCCGATATTTCCACGGGATCGAAACTTATGCGGGTGAAATCGCGGGGCGCAGCTAGTATAAAATAATAACCTTGGGCACTGAATCGGTTGAATGCTGTAATTACAGAAACAATTAAAAAGCCATTGTGTCTCACGTGGATCCACAGATACGAAGGGCTAATGAACTTATGACTGCGTCCGTGAGCGGAGTTCACATAGCCGAATCTTGAGCCAAACATGTTTGATCTTTTTGCCATCAGTACGCTAAGCAGAAGAAGAGATTAAGAAAATACAATGAAGGCCAATGCAATGATACATTGGGCAATGATGGGGGGGAATGAGGGGGGATGAATGAAGCTATGCATGTTTTAATTAAAATATTGAGCTTTAAAAGTAAGGTTTATGGAATCTAAACGTTAGAAACAGAATAAAAAGTTGTTAAAGGTAAGTACCTAAATCTGAAAGCCAATTCCCATAATTAAAAACATTCAAAATCTAGTCGCAATCTCCACTCAGCGATAATCAATGTCAAAAACTTGTCAAAATTGTAGGGAAATTAGAGGTATTTTTGACAGATTGACACTGAGATCAGACCGTGAACGTTCTTTAAATTACGAGAATTTCCCCTTAGAACTATGTCAAAATCAGATTCACGTGTTTTAAACAACACGTTCTGCCTGCATATTTCCACGTATAGCCTAGAACATGGAAAATACAGAACTTTTTTCACATTTTACCATGTTCTAGCCCGAAAACATGACCGTTTCCTAGAATTCTAAAATTCCGATGAAAAGCATTTAAAACTGAAATATTTCTAAAAAAAATTCAATAGATTTCTGAAAACATAGGTTATTTGTAACGTTAACGAATAGTTGGAATTTAATCATTGAATTTATGGTCCTATGGCCATCAATTCCATTAGGAATTTCTTTGTAGGAGGAAATTAATGGATATTATATATTATTATTATATTATAAAAGAGGAAGATTGAAAGTAGCGCCAGTTACAGATAAATTAAAAGGGAATGGTTTGTCTTATTAAAGGCATGTGATGAGGAGGGATGCATAATATAATCAGCCTATAATGTTCCCACTGGGGGGACACAGGCCTCCTCTCGGTGAGAGAGAGTGGGCTGTAATCCACCAAGCGGGCCTAGTACGGGTTGGTAAATGTCACATGTCTTCGGAATTTTGGGTTGTAGGATATGCCGGTTTCCTAACGATGTTCTCCTTCACCGTTTTGAGAAAAAGAGGGATGAAAAGAATGTACCTAACTAAAAGAGTGATGAATTTAAATGTTGACGTATAGAGAGTGAGGGGAAGACGAAAATGGATGGATTGTGTGAGGGATGATATATTATCAAACAAAAAGGAGCGAATGATGGAAATACAATGAGTGGAAGAAAAAAGTGTTGCACCGACCCCAAGTAAAATGATGATGATGGCTGATTAGATGATTCTTATCTCACGAAGCGTTGCGCGCTTTGCTTCACGCGCCGGTCGCATGTTTGCGGTCGCTGTTATCTGGCGAGAGGAGGAATGCACGCTCTGGGCGTCTATCACACTGTTTTGTAACTAAATATAACATGTCATCACGCCTGAATTCACAGAAGGGTTAGAGTTTTGTAACTACCTACGTAGGTAAAACGTCATCATCTGCCTAGCCTTTTCCCAACTATGTTGGGATCGGCTTCCAGTCCTAACCGGATGCTGTTGATTACCAGTAGTTTACATGGAGCGACTGCCTATCTGACCTCCACAACCCAGTTACTGGGTAACACGATACACCTTGGTAAGACTGGTTGTCAGACGTTTGGGCTTCTGACTACCGCCGTAACGACTGTTAAAGATCGACGAATGACAGCCGTGACCAACGGCTTAACGTGCTTTCCGAGGTACGGAGGGGTCTCGTTGTGTTATTTAATTTATTTATTCAGTTTCGGACAACAATACAATCCATCTTGTTAGTGAAAAAATACCTTATAACTAGTTAGTAATACAAAACAAAACACACAGTCGTTATGGATGGTGGCCCGACCGTGGCACGCGTAGCTGAACTTTTGGTCGACACGTGGGGCTGTTATTATTTAGCCACGAACAAACAGAAACCTCACTGAAAAACTGTGAAAAAGACTATTACGCAATCGGTTACGGTTTCTACTTCAGTAGCTATGAAAATCGTCGAGGGCAGGCCGGCAGTCTGGACGATAAAAGTTTTCCTACATGTAGGTACAGGCGCCAGTACATCAAGCTACAATCTGTCAAATTTATTTAATAGATTTTCAACTTTATCGCTAAAGCGTAAGGTTCAAAGTTGATCGGGAAAATTTGACAGTTTCGGGTAGCTTGATATACTGGCGTCTGTACATTTATAAAGTACGTACTTCGTGTGTGAGAACTTTCCTACGTTTCATTTTGTCTGAAAAATTGGACTGTCCGGACAGTCCAATTTTTCAGACGAAAGTTGTAAAATATTGCTATTTTGTTTTTTCCGGATAAAAGAATGTGTTAGCAATGTTTTACAACTTTTCTGTCAGTCATGCGAATTTGCCTTGCCATATGACTAAAACAATTGTAATACCCATTATTAAAAATAAATCGGGTGATATCGCGGACTTACAACAACTTCGGGCCCATTTATCTGGCTACTGTTTACAAAAGGTACACCCATAGGTGTTACAAAAGAGAACAATACGATATGCTTAGCATACGTTTAATTCTTAAGTCACACAAATCGTATAATATTTTATAGCACGTGTGACTTAAACGCGCATTTAAGGCAAACTCTTCTGTGTAAAAATGGTCAACTTAAATCACAAATAAGCATGAGTTAAGTGCGGGTATAGGTAACAGAGTGCTAAATTAAAAGAGTGAGTACTAAAATATAATTAATAAAAAACGTAATTTTTTGTAACTTGTTAAAAACTTGCTTGATCCCTAGGCACTTTTGATGCCTGAATTTAAGTCCATTGTTACTTGTTTAATAAATATAAATAATAATATTAAACTTGTAACTGCAAGTCACTGGACGAAAAGAGGGAAGAAAAACAATTCTTTATGTGTGTATTTACCTGCACAATTTCCAACGCCATCGTGTTATGTAACAGGTGACACAAATCGCGGGATGTTCTTTCGCCTCAACAGCTGACACGCTGACCAGTCCGTTTTCTCGGTACCGTATGTACCATTATCGATTTTTGTCGGACGTCGTTCTTTGTTGGACCGATATTTTTGGGACGTCTGCTTTTAGTATTGAATGTTCCATTCTCGCCGACTTTTACCATTTTTTTTACCGTCGTTTGCGTTCTCTCTTAGAAATACAACGCTTTTGGTTTAAGTTTTCGACGTAGGTATCAGTTTCATAATGGCAATTTCTTGGTTAGCTTTATCTTGTAACTCCTTTTGTTAAAATATAGAAGTTCAAAATAGACATGTTTTTCAGCCTGCAAAATTTATCTTTAAACACAATTTATGCATGTGTCTTTTTCAATTTCAAGCAACGTTATATTGACAAAATATTTCATCTACTTTTACCAAAATTCGATTTTTTGTTTTGAAATAACTATTTGCACTAGATACTAAATTAAATTACTTACTATACAAATAAATACAAAAACAAAGGACACTTAGGCGTCGAAGTACTCGTCCGCATCGCTGTAATCCGGAAAAGTTCCCAGAAGACTGGCAGTGCCACGTTGAGTGGCAATGCTAATTCTTTGGCCAAAGAACGACCCAGCCCTCTGGTCACGTTAAGTGTCGACAGGCCATGGTGCCCGAGACTGTCGACAGCTTCACCGCAGTGATACCGATGCGGAGTAACACAAGGTGCACCCAAGCGGAGACACGTAGTGAGCCGAAACGATGAGCCATCCATCATAGTGCCTATGGTGGATGACGGGAGCGCGTGAAGCCATAAGCCTGACCCCATTCTCCCACAGCTAGCAGACGGGCACGCGGTAATACGTGACGTATTTACAAGTGTATTCCTTATAATAATACTGCAGAGTGGCACGTCCCACCGTCTCTGGGAAGACGGGTTATCGGGCAAAACCGTATTGGGACAAGCCATTTTCCAAATGTTCACCGCATCGGTCAAATACGGTACTTCAAAATCGACCAGTGAGGGAGATAAAATATTCCTGGTTAATTTATCGGTACTGTGGACCGAGGAGAGGAAAGCCGGGAAACTTATACCTACTTGAAATTTTGCGGACGCCGAGAAGCGAATGGTTAGTGTGGCTGGCTGCCACCCACGGTTGTCAAGAAAATCAATTTAGTTTCGAATGTCGAATTTAATTTTAGTTTTCGGCCAAATCAAGACACCATTTTGGCTAACTAAGCATCAATTTTTTTAACGCGAATTTCTTAGTTAGCTTTGTCTTGCTAGAATTCATTTAATTTTTCTTTAATATAAAATATGCAAGGAAAATTTGCTATTTTAATCTTTCTCTTTAATATAAAATATTATGCAAAGGTTATGCAGCTAATGTGTTTAAGCTTCCGCTTTCTCCCCAAGGAGGAAGAACGCCCTTGTAATTATTTTAAAAGGAAAACCATCCATATGCCATTTATAATCTCCGCAGGCGCGATTCTCTAAGGGAACTGTTTAAGGAAATTAACATCATGGCGGTGCCTTGTCAATATATCTACGAAAACATCATGTATGTAAGGAAAAATTTACATCTTTTTAGTAAAAGAGGGGAAAGACATAATTATAGTACTAGAAATAGGGACCTATTAGTTCAACCAGGTTTCAGACTGGCTAAAGTAGATTGATCTTTTATGGGGTACTGTTTAAAATGTTATAATAAAATACCTCCCCACATTCTTCAACTGAATGAGACAAAATTCAAGTCTTGTATAAAACGCACACTATGCAGTCAAGTTAGGGTATTACATCGCTGATAAAAATGCCTGGCTCAATGCTGGTCCTGTTCCACAACCACAACTAATTGATTGACACTTGAGCTGAATGGTGCTGATCTATGCGTCATGTTTGTGAACGGACGCCGTCAGTTGGGGCTGTTCATCACTTAGCTGCCTCGGCTTATTTTTAATTATTTTATTTTTGGATTGTTGTTTTAGTACTATTTGTTGTACTCTGGACGCTTTTAACGCATACGTCTTGTTTATTTTTTACATTGTTCTCACATTATTTAATTATAAATTCAAAAGTAATGATGTAACTAATATTTTTGTAAAATATAATTTAAAAAGAGTGTCCATGGAGTTTCATGCCCGTTTTTCTCCATAGGCTTTGGAATGGGCAACTAGCTTCATATTCTTCATATTAATCTGATATTTTGTTTTTTTTTACATTATCCTCACATACAGAAACAACAACAATAATGTTCCCTGGATTTTGTAATATTTTGATTTACAAGAGTGTCCTTGAAGTTTCTTGCCTGTACTTTTAGCTTCAACTTTCTGACTAACTGACCGACTTCTTGACAATTCAAAAATGCCTGTCAATGGTTTAATTGAATTAAATGTTTTGAGTTTGAGTTTATGCTTCGTTCGTCTAGTGGTTGCAAGGGCGACTGCTGAGCTTTGGAGCTTGGGGTTCGATTCTCAGGCCAGAAAACTATTACTGTGTAGTTTTTAGGAAACAACATTATTGTGTTTTAGGATTTTTTCTGTCTGAGAGAGCCTAGATATGTGCCCAGTTAATGGCAACACGCTCGCCCCATATTACATAGGGTTTGAACATAACTGACAACATGCACTCATACTATTCACCTTTGCCAACCCTTTAAAAGAAGACAAGCATGAAGTTACATTTTGTTAAAAAACATTTACCTTACAATAACACGGAAAATAATCAGCAACATTTTCATTTTTTACACAAAATTCGCGACGTATGAAGGTAAATCCAATTCGTGAGAAAGAAGCTTCTCGGGGAAGGAAAATGGTGCAAGAAAATAAATGTAGGTGAAAAATGGAAGAAGCCCAACGCAGACAGAAAGTAGAAGAAAACAGACGTTACTATTGTCGTGTTTACGTTGCAAATTGTGAACGTTTCAGTGATGGCAGGTACAGACGCCAGCACATAAAGCTACTACAATCTGTAAAATGTATTTAATAGATTTTCAACTTTATCGCTAAATTATTAGGATATTATATAGTAGGATATTTTGCGTAAGGAGACGGAAGGACCTACGTCAATTTGCCATTTCATACAACTGTCAAAGAATGACACATGTGATTTGAATCCATTTGGTTATCAATTAATTTCCCTGATTTTAAATAAAGTTCTATGCAAGATAAACCCCTACATACAAACGGGAGTAACCCCTCCCATTTGGGAACGCTCCCGTATGGTAACGCTACCTAACACACACCGTACAGTACAGTCAGAGTAAAAAGTTCTGGTGTGCCGAATTTATTTCATATTAATTTTATTTTCTACTTTTAAAACTACCATATTAATGACCAAGTACTGCATTCTCGCTTGAAAAGATTTATGTTTAATATTCATAATGGAATTTAATTCAGTTGCTACAGCATCAAGCAAATGCCTTTGCCTTTTTATAAAATTTAATCAGCTAAGAATCTAGATAGCTCTAGACCGAGAGACTGAACATTTCATTGATATATTAATTTATGATATGGTTATCTATTATTTATTGACGACCTTCCTTTATTTCTTGTGCAAACACACCATTTTATTCCACTATATTATTAAACAAATATTTAATCGATTTTTTTAAATTATTTGTTGCACATAAATCTACATAACTATTTTTTCATTTATACACATCATAAAACTGATTTACATCCGTAAGACGTTCTCGTCCAGTTAAAAACCAGCGTCACGCATTACGAGTATTTAGAACACACAATACTGTTTTCAGTTGTATTTTTTTCTGTTTTTTTTTGTTTTTGTGAATATTGTGTGCCGTTAACCTGAGTCAAATAAACTTATTTTCTTTCTTTATTTAGAGAATGCGTTCGTCTGCCGTCATAAACAAACTGTGTTTAAAATCTTTTATTTATTCTTAAAGCTGTCAGATACTCTCTTCAAATCTAAAATTATATTCTATTTTCTTCTATACAGTTCTTTATTGCTGATGTGCTGGAGTGCTGTATTATAAGTCGTTGCTCCAGTATCTCAACTGGAATGCGTAAGCGGTGATCGTTTTGTTGCGTGTGTTTGTGTAATTGTTGTTGTAATTGTATCGTTAACATAGTTGTAAGTTTAATTTATTGTTACTAACACCGTAAGAGTTTCATGGTTACTCGCAATAAACATTTTAATAATAATATACAATTATAGAGGATGAAATTGAATAGGTGCGCCAAAATTCAACGTGATATTGGCGCAACATGTCAATAAGGAAAGGTATGCACATACGTGCGCGTAGGCAAGTGATTTGTCAACGTCGTCGTGCGCCCTTTTTTTCGCAGGAACAGTCAAAATTAGGTAGGTAAATACCGCTAGTTCCCGTTGCCAACTTGCTTCGACTTGTGAACTCTGAATGAATGAATGGATTGCTTTTCGGGCGGGCGCTGAAATTAAAAATGTTTTTTACTGGAACGACGAATGACGATGAGTCGTGTCTACTTGAAGGCAATAACTTAGTTTGCACTATCTAAGGCCATAATTACACGATATTTTTCAAGAATTTTGATTTGGGAAATGACAATTTTATTTATAATACTCGTAATTGTGTAACAGTAACTTACTGTATCTCATAATTCGATTTGGCGCAAGTTTTTAATTTCATCCTGGTTAATTAATCTGTAGACGAGGCTTTAGGCGTGTAGGCGAGGCGACTCCCTTCCGCTCCGCCCAGAGCGGGAGGGGGTCATTTGATGATTTCCCACCCAAAAAAAAATGGCATTCTTACCATTTTTGGAATTTTTGTCTGTTTGTCTCCACAGGGTTGCTTTTCACACGGGCAACTGTATATAGGAGGTTTTCCAAAGAAAAAAAATCCACAACAATGTAAATTCACTCTGAACAAAAGACTACCTACGTCAAAATATTTCATTTTAACCCTTTTGTAACATTAATTAAAAGGCTCAATTAATACCGGGAAAAACATTTTGACGCTTCAAAAACTCATCAAATTTGCTTCCGTACACTTGCATCCTACTAACTATTCATTTTAATGATGGAGTAATTACAGGTTCGTTTGATCTTTTAATATAGGAGATTTTCAATCACAGAGCCCCAACAAAATAGATAGGTGCAGAAGGTTGGCTCCATCATCATCAGCCTACAGCAGTCCACTGCTGGACATAGGCCTCTCCAATCGCACGCCATTCAGCTCGATTCTCGGCACTCTCATCTAACTGCTACCATCCGCGAAGATCGTCGCTCCACCTAGCCTGAGGGCGTCATACGTTTGCCGATGCGCGGTCTAAACTCAAGAACACGTCTACCCCAACGGTCATCGGTTCTACGGCTAGTATGGCCGGCCCCTTACCACTTCAGCTTGCACACAAACACGACAACTCATACTGGGGCCACAAAATACATAGATTACCATGCACACATAGACGCGTACGTGCGGCGATCTCAAACAAATGCCAGTCACGAGTGCGCTTGCACTCGCTGTACGTGAAGTCTGTCTATGTGTGCGTGCGTTTTAGCTCATTGTACGGAACCGACCTTCTGTACCCATCTATTTTGTGGCCCCGGTTGAGTGAGTCGTCGTGTTTTTGAGTTAATTAATAATATCACACTGACTTTTCATTGTTGTTAGCAACACGAAGTAATTGTATCCAAGTGAACAATTGAATTACCCAGTAACTGTTTGGCTTGACAGATCAAAACAGTGTCTACGTACCTACATTTTAATATTATTATTATCATTTAATTTTACAACGTATGAACATATAATTTTACAAGTACATATTTCTAAGTTCTACAGCGGTTTGGCGATACAATACTTTGTGTCGCGCGCGATTTTATCGCGTGTCGCGCCTGTTTGAAGGCGCCTTTAGGCTGAAAATCAGCACTTTTCGAACGTCATCACATAATAATTACATAAGACAGTCCCCACGCCACGGTTTTTTTTTCAAATATTCTCTTTGTTTTCCTCAGATTTTGTTCAAATATTCTCGTTATTTTCTTAAACCCAATGATGATGAAAAACAAGTCTTCACTTAGTCATAATGTGGCAACTCTTTTCTTCATTCTTTGATTCCAACTCACTAGGATTACTAGATGCTAATTGGCAAGAATATTTGGTTGCCTCGTTCCTATTTGTTTTATCTTTCCTCTCATTAAAATCTGCCTCGTGTTCATGTAATCTTTTTATAATCTGACCTCGTTAATGAACACACATTCTATGTTAGCAAAGCAAAGTTATCAAAATTACTCCAGGAATTAGATAGTTGCTGTACACATCTAAGGGCGCGTACACATAGCGATCCGTTGTACTGGTCCGTTATTTGATGGCGTATGTAGTTGTATGAGTGAGTTCACACACAATACAGTATTCCGGATACAGTAAAAAAGAAAAAGAGATCAGTTATGATCCGTTGGAAAGGATCGTGTAAAAACGGACGTTCTTAGGTAAAACAATGTAATGGCAAAATAATTATAATTATGAAATTCCATGAGAATTAAATAATCTTGCTATATTGTGCGTGTACCATATGTATATCTTTAGCTAATCCTTCACAACAAAGCAATACTACCAAGTAAGAGACAGTGAGAGAGCAGTGGTGGCCCAGTGGTCACGGACACTACTTACGAGTTGTAGGTCGTAGGTTCGAACCCAGACAGGCGCTTTACCTTGTGTAAATTATTTCATCACCACTGCTCTCAAAACGGTGAAGGAAAACATCGTGAGGAAACCGGTATGTCCTAGAACCAAAAATTCGAAGACATGTGACATCTACCAACCCGCACTGGGCCCGCGTGGTGGATTACGGCCCACTCCCTCTCACAGAGAGGAGACCTGTGTCCCAGCAGTGGGAACATTATAGGCTGATTATGTATGTTATGTATGAATTTATGAGAAAATCTATTATCTTTATTATCATTTTTTTCGTGTATTTTTTCCATGTTTTAATAGTTATTCTGCTATTCGGGGCGGTAACAAATCCAACAAATCATAGATCATCAAAAACAGTCCAGTCGTTCTTGAGTTATAAATGGTGTAACTAACCCGACTTTGTTTTATTTATAGTCAGGATTAAAAATCAATTTAGAAAAAAATATCTAATACACAATTTGAAAAAAATATCGAATACAAAAAATGTTCCTTTAACATAATATTGGACACAAGGTCAACAAACAAGCTTCAGGATTTATAACACTGTTATTGCTTGGCACACGACTTCACATATCCTATAATCCTTCCCATATTCCTTCCTCATTCGTCCTTCGATCCTCTTATTTGCTTACCAAGTTGGAAAACCCATGGCCGTGTACTGCTTCTACTTTACGACGTACGGCATTTCATACAAACTTTCAAGCCCTTGTTTTTCGAAATCAATGAACCGATTTTAATGAAACTTCATACGCATAAGCAGGAAACAAAGGTCTAAGGAGTCAGTGAAGTAAAGAACATTTTCGAAAAATAGTGTTACAGCCAAATTAGACCGATTTTCCATAGAAACAGAGATTTCCAGTTATCTTTTTTTTAAATAAGACATTTCCAAAATGTTCTTTACTAACTTTTTAGACCTTTGTATCCTGCTTATGCGTATGAAGCTTCATTAAAATCGGTTCATTGATTTCGAAAACCAAGGGCTTGAAAGTTTGTATGAAATGCCATACGTCGTAAACGCTCTTAATACACTTAATTTTCTTACCAGTCCTTGTGACCTACATTTCATTTTGAGCCGACAGCATGCTCTCCTTGAATTATCTAACATTATACCTACTAAATTTGTTTGTTTGTTTGTTTAAAGGCGCAAATCTCTGCAATTACCAGCTTTTGAAAATATCCTTTTTGCATTTGATAGCCCGATTCTTGAGGAAAGCTATGGGCTATTTAACATTACTAACCACTCAGGTGTCCCGATTTGGCGGACTCGGCTAACACGTCCCGGAACATTTATTATTTTGGGCCGCGGGCGCCCTCGTCACATATACACGACTCGTACAGAAAAAAATCTATGGACCGTTCTTTTTTTTTCGTTTTTTAAATATTTTTTTTACTTTTTTTTGTTTTGTTTATTACGGGCCCTTAAAAAGAAAAAAGTCAGAAAGAACGCTGATGGAAAACGAAGTAATAGCGCGGATGGGTGATGCGATGCGACGGGTTAAGGATTTATGTTAATTGGATGAAATATGACGATGATTGTTGAAAATTTCGGAAAAAATCATGCCGACTGGGAGCTAATCCTGCCGACCAATTTGTCACGAAGTTTGGCTGGTTTGTGTTTGTCCAAAATGAATGTTTTGTTTTACTGGCGTTCGCAACGTAAACCAATAGACTTTGAAAACAATAAAAAAGATCTGTCAAAGTGTAGCAAAGCTATACATAATAACGAAAAAATACTGCTTATGTTATTTTTCTATCTCTGATAGAGAGTCTGGGTTTTTGCCCATATATTTTTGGGCTTCCTCTTTTTATGCATACCGATCATTTATAACCTGGATGAACAAATAGGGTACTTTTACTCCCGGTAGTACGTTCCCGTGGGATGTGTTCCGACATCCACGCGGACGAACTCACGGGCAAAAGCTAGTATATTGGCAATATTAGCATTTTGGCAACGAAAACTTTAATAAAATCATTGATAAAAGATTCGTAAAGTGTGGTCGCTTTTTTATTTCGTTGATTTTTTTTAAATCATACTTTAATCGGAGCTTAGGTCAGAAAAACTGCCAGTGTCCGTAACACCTTTTGATATATTTTATACAGCGAGGGGCGGCTCTAGATTTTTTTTTAGGTGGTGCAAAATCTTAATGTGGCGCCCCGCAAATCAGCACAAGATTTTTCCAATATGGACCTTTCCGCGCCGCCCGCTCAAATGATCGTCGCGAGTCGGTCGATACACCGCGTCCGCGCTTTTTAGTAAGTTACTATCATTGGTTAGTTTGGTTGGTCTAGACTGGAACCTGGTGGTCGCATTTCGGTTGATTTCAGCGCCCCCCCATGACGGCGCCCGGTAACGTTGCACCGCTCGCACCGCCCTAGGGCCGCTACTGATTTTATACCTACGATATTATGGATGTTCAAATACTACGTTCCTATTTTTAAGTATTTGGAACAATAAACGAAAACCCCTTTTAGAACAAGCCCTGCGTTTTACGCGACAGCCAGGGAAATGCTTTGACGACTTTATTCTTATTATTTTTCCTGTGTCCTTGTGACATATATTTAATTTACAACCAATAAAGCAGGTCTCACCTTGGCGTAGATTTACGTTTCACAGGTGACATCAATATTGGATTGAATTGAGACCAAGATTGGATTTTTATTACAATGCCATCTAAAGTTAGAAGCAATAAATTCCCTTGTCAATACAGCAGTAAATAAATAAAATGGATCATTTATTAAGCAATAACGTGACAACAAAATGTTCGGAAAATGCGAAATTAAAATACCAGGAAGTTTTATTGCTTTGCAGTGGCAAAGGGTGAATTTATGACATAAGTAGGTAAGCCAGAGCAAAAAAGCATGCCAAAAAAATGTCAATAAACCATTTCATTTAATTCCTATTTCGATCTACTTTTCTAAGGTAGAGCTTCATGTGAATTAGCGAAAAATTACAGTACCAAATTCATGTAATGCTAAACAACTCCTTATAATAATATGAATTCGTCAGATTATCGTCTGATTATTCGGTTATGTGTACAATGAGAATAATAAAAACAATGCAGCTTATACTGGAATAAGTTGTCGTGCCTACGAACCTTCAATAAGTCAGGAAAATCCAAGGGTACGCCTTGAATTTTCCTGACTTATTGAAAATTCGTATCGTGTATGGTGAATTCGGCCTGCAGATTGGACTGCGTTCCAAATTAGCGTTCCAAATAGGTTGTGGGAATAAAATCTGTTAAGCCTATTCTCGGTGATGTTCACCTCATCATCTGCGTATCCTTTTCCTAACTATGTTGGAGTTGGCTTCCAGTATAACCGGATGCAGTCGAGTACCTACCAGTATCTTACATGATCGACTGCCTATCTGACCACCCCAATCCAGTTACTGGGTACTATGTGAATGATATTTTACCCCATCTCCAATGAGCGCCGCTAAACTTTTTTTAAATTATAGTTATGGAGCCATATTATCATCACTCTGAAGAAAACGCTAGAAAAAATAAAAGATCTCTTCTAAAAAGTTTTGTACTTCCAAATAAATCAAGGTCATATTTAAGTGGAAGATAATGTGTACAACTCGGCAAAAACACTGTGGTAATACTTTTACGATTTCCCTAAAAATGTTCACATTCATTTTATTTTGTTAAAAGACTTCCCCGAACTACCTACAATATTATTAAAATGTTTTCACAAGCTAATACAAATCTTTTAACAACCCTGGATGAGCGCTTTAATTTGGGATGATTAATTTCGTAGAATTTCTACCAAACGACCGATTTACTACGGTAGAAAATCGGATGGCTTTATTAAATTTGAATTTTTTTTAAATGGTACAGTTGGCTTTTGTACATGCATGAGATTAAAGAACTTTATTTTCTTATAAGAACATAGTTCACTTTAAATTTACATCACCATCATTATCAGCCTATAATGTTCCCACTGCTGGGACTTAGGCCTCCTTTCTGTGAGAAGGAGTGGGCTATAATCTACCACGTGGGCCCAGTGCGAGTTGATAGAAAGGTACGAAATATCATTATCAACTTGTGAGTAAATAAACAGAATACAAGATACCTACCTACTCCTATTATTATTATACGTCATGTGGGCAATGTGAGTGATTTATTGTTAATCATTAACAAGTCACATTCTTTATTAATTACATTTCGCCCGTTTTTAGGGTTCCGTGCCCAAAGGTTAAAAACGGGACCCTATTACTAGACTCCACTGTCCGTCTGTCCGTCTGTCACCAGGCTGTATCTCATGAACCGTGATAGCTAGGTAGTTGAAATTTTGTTGCCGCTATAACAACAAATACTAAAAACAGAATAAAATAAATATTTAAGGGGGGCTCCCATACAACAAGCGTGTTTTTTTCGGCGTTTTTGCCTTGTGGTACGGTACCCTTCGTGCGCGAGTCCGACTCGCGCTTGGCCTGTTTTTTGCAATCCTCTGCAATCATCAAGCACAAATAAAGCCTTCAGGATACTACCGAGAAAATAATGAAGAAGCAAATCAAACCATACCCGACCAGCGAATCGAACCGAGCACCACATGCTAATCCACCAAACTATGAAATGAAGTTAATCCAGTAACAGAAAAAAGAAACTAATTGACAACGAGGTACCTAAGGCTCCGCCGACCGCCTAGTGGCGCCCTCATCGTTTGTTTGGTTATTTCTTTTATTTTAGAATGAAAATGTAGCAAATAAGCACGATAAGTTGTGCTCTAGTTGTGTCTAGTTGTGGTCCTGTAAGCCCCTTAAATGGACAAAACTTTGTCAACCCTAATACCTAATTGTATTAGGGAAACTATGAACAACACGATCCAAATGTTTAATGCGATCAAAGAAACTTTCTTGTGACAAAACAGAGGAACAGATAAACTAATATACCTACTACTTATATTAGTTTATCCTATCCGTTCTCTGTTTTATCACAATGTTCACTGTAATCGCGTTAAAATCCAATACCTTGTCCAGAAAGGACCAATTTGCCATGGATCTGTCGCGCATATTACGCGTCCAGAAGGACACACGTGCGAGCACTTAGGGACAAATTTTGCCGTTCCATTTCCCTTGATACGTAGACTCGCTCTGCAGTTCGCGCGTAAACTGAACGAAACAAGAAGTCCTTAGTGTCTCGACTCGCACGCAACACGCGCATATCGCGTGCGAGTCGAGAATCAGATGAAGTGCACGCGATTTACGCGCGTTTTATAGTTTCGCGCGATGTTTGTGGCGCCATGTGTTGGGGAACAGTCCTCGCCAACTCGCGAATGAATTCGCACGAAGCGATTCGCTCTTTCTCTACAAAGTCTCACTCGTTAAGAAGAAGAAGAAGGGAAGGTTGTGGGTAATTTATTGAACAGTCTTTGCATGAAAGAACTTTAAACATATTCAAAAGCTACCAAATCGGTGCGAGCAAATGAGGCAACTGTTTCGTTTTTAGGGTTCCGTACCCAAAGGGTAAAAACGGAACCCTATTACTAAGACTTCGCTGTCCGTCCGTCCGTCTGTCTGTCACCAGGCTGTATCTCAAGAACCGCGATAGCTAGATAGTTGAAATTTTCACAAATTATGTATTTCTGTTGCCGCTATAACAACAAATACTAAAAATAAAATAAAATAAATATTTAAGGGGGGCTCCCATACAACAAACGTGTTTTTTTCGGCGTTTTTGCCTTGTGGTACGGAACCCTTCGTGTGCGAGTCCGACTCGCACTTGGCCAGTTTTCTTAACTGACAACACATTTACCTGTAAAAATTAGACGCGCGAGTTAAGGCGAAAGCGCTAAGCTAGCCCGCGGTATTAAAAAATCTTACATTTCCTGCAATTTGCAAATCAAAATACGACTTAAAACTGGGAACCTAGAGAGTTGTATTGATTTTAATAATTAGAATAATAGGTAGATGTCACATGTCTTCGAATTTTTGGTTCTAGGACATGCCGGTTTCCTCACGATGTTTTCCTTCACCGTTTAGAGAGTAGTGGTGATGAAATTATTTACACAAAGTAAAGCGCCTGTCTGGGTTCGAACCGTAAGTCGCGACCATTACCACTAAGCCACCGCACTGCTCTAATTATTTTGTAAATACATAATTTATTACACTCGTCAACCAAATTTTTACCAACCTTATAAAATTTGCAGATCAGTGGCTTGTAAAAAGAAAACAAAAATTTGAATATCTCCGGCTCCTTAGTGCATCCCCCCTTAAGTCAATATCAAAATGTTTTTAATCCCATTCACAGATCAATAGAAAATGTCGTTCTTTATAAGTAAATTTATATTGTGCAAATAATATTATCCTTCGTCATCACAATGCGTTATTTGAACGTAAGTGTAGGTAATCGGCTTCCTCAGTTATTGATATCGTCTTCCCGCATCCGCAGAAGCCTTGAACCTTGAACGGAGAGTGTACACATGACTACATATGAAACTAAGCTTCAGATAAATGTCAATACGTCTCGTAAATTGCACGACTATTCTGGTGGTATTATGGTTATGTAAATGGTATTGTACAATAAAGCATGTTCAATCTAGCTATCTATAATGTGTTGGTGGGAAACATTGTGTTGAATCACTGTGTGGTATACCACAAAACGTGACATTATTTGGCATATATCAAATATCGACATCAATCGGCTTAATACAGCTGCGGATTTGAATCTGTAAGTGCTCATACACACGAGCGACACGCAGCAGCGGCATGCAGATGCAACTGCAGCCCAACGCGTCGACGGCTATATTTGAGCAACGTACTCAAATACACGAAGCAGCACATTGTCGACGGGTACCGTTGCAGTTGCGTCTGCCGTGCTCGTATATTTGAGCAACGTACTCAAATACACGAGCAGCATTTTGTTGACGTGTACCGTTGCAGTTGCCCCTGCCGTGGATGCGTGTCGCTCGCAGGGACAAAATGTGGGCAAGCAGTGATTACGTGTGAATAGTGTTGCTGCAGCATTTTGCAGTTGCGTTGTGGTAACTGCAAAATCAAAACAAATGGTCGACCTGCGTTGTTTTTGCCATGTGGGCGGCCAGTGATGCCCAGTCCCGCCCGTGGTCGCGTTGTGGCTGCGACGTCGGCGTCGCCTCGATCTTGTCAGATACGGTCCGTGTAAAGAAACTATTCATTTTTTGAACAAAGGTTATTGTCAGTTAAATGTAACCCTGGCCTTTTATATGTCTTTTTTGGGGCTGATTCTACAACGGCCCAGGTGTAAACCCCGCATTTCAGTTAAGTATTGTCTTGTTTCTAACTTCAAGACCCGCTCACTCAAAGGCAAAGCTCATATCTCGTCATGTGGCCTGTATTATTGTAGGTAGGTATTATGTTTATCATTTATGGCTGTCATTCGTGGATCTTTGACAGCCGTTACGGGTCGTCAGAAAGCCTAAAGTCTGATAACCATAAGCGGTATCGTATTACCCAGTAACTTGTGAAGGTGAGAGAGGCCGTAGCTCCGTGTAAAATACTGGTATTCAGCTGCACCCACTTTACACTGAAAGCCGACTCCAAAATAGTTAGGAAAAGGCCAGACAGATTGATTGATTACATGTTTATGTCAAGTCTACTCTCTTATTATATCGTGTTGGCACGAACTACAATAGGAAAATAGCTGTAATATAAATAAAGCGGTAGAAATATTATAAGCGAGTCATCAGGGTAGCAGAAGAGCTGACGAAATATTTTTATTAACAATCTTTTTTATTGTATTATTACGGGTTGATTTTTCAATAGTCAGATAACTTTTATCTGAAGAATAAATATGACAGTTTGACATAATTTCTATAAAAAAGCTGTCAAACAGCCTATATATCTATTCCTCAGAGAAAAATTATCTGACTATTGAAAAATCAGGCCCAAACTTCGTATATGAGAGAATGAGACCACAATCTACAAACAAAAAATTAATCAAATACTTATATTATAATATCCAGTTAGCTACTTGACTATGTCGGCCGATTGGTGAAAACGGGCATAACCCACGCCAGCCACGTTCTCAGTAATCCGGATTAGGTGGTCAATAAGGCCTCTGGAACTTAGTTGTTTTGCCATTTAGTTAACAACTTATAAGCCATCGAATAATAAATAGGAAATGCGACTAGAAACTAATCTGGGAAAGTCAAGTTGAATTTCAATAAATCAAACCGAATTACTACTATTTAACCGCGCACAAAACCTCACCTCGGGCCTGCTACAAAAAAAACTGGATGCCTGAGTGAGTGAGGACATTTTTGGTTCTAGATTTTTTTTTTATGTTTTTAGTTCACCGTTTTGAAAGCAGTCGTGATGAAATTAAATACACGAAGTAAAGTGCCTGTCTGGGTTCGAACTCACGACCAAGAACTCGTAAGTCGGGACTAATACCTTTGGGCCATCACTGCCCCCAGCAGTGGGGCACACTTTTACCAACCCGGATGTTGAACCCAACAACCCCATCAAAAGTCGCGCTTACGATCACTGAAACAATAAAGCTGTCACACTTTCATTACCTACCAGGAAATGTCTAAAAGCCATTTCGCCTTTATTGAGTACGGAAAAAGGTGAAATCAATTTCAAGATATTATTATGTACTTTCAGACAACCGAAAATGTACAGTCAACAAAAGAGATAAGAATGCAGGATCGTCGGATATAGTTGAAGTTTAATAAGAAACCGATGGATGTTCTTGAATAAAATTTTATTTTATTAATAGAAAACAAACAGCTCGTTTAAATTTCAGTCGACAACATCCATTGGTTTCTTACTAAACTTCAACTATATCCGACGATCCTGCATACCTATCTCTTTTACTGACTGTACCTCTACCTCTAACGGTCCATAAAATTCACCCGGCGAACATTTCGGTACCTACGTATTTTATTGGAACGTTATGAGTCCCTTGTAAGCTATAAAGGTACATTTACAAAGATAGTAAAGTCGGCGTTTTTGGTTAGTAAGAATTTCATACATTTCCTAAAGGACAATGCTCATGGATGTATGAAATCCCGTACCATGCTGCATCAAAGTCAAACCTTGTTTTTTATAGATTACCTACACTTATCATATTAACTCCTACAAAAGCTTCTTTTTGTAAACAAAACCCGGGTTTCGGAGATTTAAAAAAAAACCGAAATAACCTAAAAACTAGGTACCTACTTTATTTTGTTTGACATGTCATACACGACCGGCCATTATTGCTCTAAAAAAACGCCTATTCTATTCTAGTTATTTTTAGTTAATGTATAATCGGCAAAGTATAATTTTATAGATGTTTTTTGAAAGACATCATAGCACTTTCAAAATTCAAGGTATTATATAATTTGAAACGGAACGTCATGTAAAGGGAATAAAACAATATCAACACTTTTTTTACTTTAAATTAAATTCCCTGTTCAAAAATTAAATCCCCGACGCGTAATGTCGTAAAAAATTATGGAAATAATTACTACAATATTTTATATTTATATTTGATCTTGATGCATGGGACTTTTTGGTACGACTTTTGGTCAGTCTCTTTTCATTTGAAAAAAAATAGAAGTCAGATTATCAACTAACTTTTTTTCCGCTCAAATATGTGTACACATACAAGAATAAAATACATGCAGGATAACTTAAATAAAAATAAAGCAACAGACTTGTTTGCCACATTTTGGGGCTTGTGGCTAAGTGAAAATAGCCGCACGGATATGATGTTCCGTGTCTCGGAAAGCACGAGCTCTAAGGTGGCCCGCGAAATTCAAATTTTCTTACGTTTTTTGCAATTTGCTGGTCAGTATTAAGTTGTACGTTGATTAAAATATGATTCGCGGTCGTAACAAATATGTATTTACAGAATTATAATCATTAAAGTCATCAACACAACTCTCTAAGACCATGTAATCCCCAAATGTCAAGATTTCATGAAATAGTCATTCTTGGGGATTACATGATAGATAGGAACACGGGTGGGTTTTAGTCAGTAAGAGTCTGACACTCCCTTCTGCTCCACCCAGAGCGGAAAAAAAAACCTAAAATATAAGAAGGCATCTGCACGCCATTTTAGAAAGAAATACCTACAATAATGCGAAGTAAGTACCATTCGCCTTCGCTAAAAATAGATTTCACCCTCATGACCTGTCCATTCGTTTTACCGAAGACCACCACACCTGACAACACAGCAGCCTTAAACCCAATGATATATTGACTTTCAAAGCTTTCGCAACAAATACAAGACATGTACAGTCACGAGCACCAATATGTCAACACTTGGCAACTTTAAATTGCGATTTTTTCACGAAATAACGAATGCAATGTTGAAATACGACACGTTACATATACCTATGGGTTCGAAAATACTATGTTCCTACTAATATAAAATTTCATTTAAAAATAAAAGAAGAAAATCGCCTTTGAATAAAGCCAAGTGTATACATACTTTTGCTCGTGACTGTACTCTAAGAGGAATAGAAAGTGCTGCTCTCGTGTCACATTGATCATGAAATACTCTTCTAACGAAGATACATTGAAGATCGGAGAATAAAAGGACTTGATTAATTTATTTCTTTTGTTACGGCGCGGACTCGTAGATAAGAGCTTTGTTTGGAGAGGAAATAAATAATGAAAAGTGTTGCTTACAACTGCTAGTTTCATTCAGGAATATTAAAAGATTGTGAAATGGACTTGGATTGAGTATTTATTCTTTCTTCTTCTTAGCGTGTCAATGGCAAAATTAAATGTAAGGTTAAAATTACCTGGGGGCCTCAAAAGGCCACTTTGGCAGAATCATAAAAGGATAACATTATGAATCATAATGGACAGTTAACTGTTAAGTTAATCGTATCAAATCCCATTGATGATTTTTCAGTATTTGTTTGGTGTCAAGAAAAGTTGGTATGTTTAAAGGTTTGTTACTTAAACCTAACACGTAAAAACGGCCTAACGGATTTGGATGAAATATGGCACACAGATAGTTTATAGCCTGAATTAACACATGATACTTTTATCCCGATAGTATTGTCCCGTGGGATAATTTCCGAACTCGTTGCAGGCAAAACCGCGGGCAAAAGCTAGTAAAACCATAAATTTGGGTTAATTTCAAAATGGGTAGACCTATTGTCAGATTTGCGGCAAAAAGTGTGCCGTCTCTCAAACATCACATCATCATCATCTCATCGTTCGATTAGACTTGTATAAAAGGATTTGAACCACTTAGGAAACACAACTACAAAGTAGAAGTGAAGTGTGTCAAAATAGTAGATTGTACAACTAGTGCATAAAGAAGGCATTTTACCCCGAGACGTTTATATCCACCCATGCCGCAGGCAAGGTGTATAGTTTATGCCCGAGTTTATACACTCTGCTTTTCACGTCGATTGCAAGAAAATGAAACAGGCTTATAATCATTTTTCACTGTTAAAAATGTTGCAAAATTGAAGAAGAGAATAGCTAATTCCGCCACGAAACTTTTTAAAAGTTTTTTTTTATTTGCAACATGGTGTCATTTGACTTGGGTATTTCATACTGCCAAGTCATAAAAACGTTACTTTGCGTTTTTGAATAATAAATACGATAGAAAACACGGAAGTGATATCAATTATAGCAAATGAAATAAAATAATGACTTCAATCTGCGCCGTTTTATTGTGCGTGTGACTGTTGGGCCTGATTATCTTAGTCTTAGAAAATAATTACTTTATGCACTAGAGCATAAAAGGCGACTTCATGTCGTCTACGCGCAACATAAAGACGAACTTTTAGAGCATGAAAAGTGAAAAGGTTATTTCAGCTTAAGCAAGCATGAACGATAAAGAACGCTTTTACCACAGAGCACACAGACGCTTTGGACGCTGTTAGAGGCATTGGCAGCACTTTCCATACAAACCAAGAGTGTCACCGTTTACTCGCACTACTACAAAAATCATATATTATGGAAACTGACGGTTTAAGGCGGGTATCACATAGCAGTGAAACCGCAGTAGTTCCGCTATTACTTGTCCCTTGTACGACTAGCGAAACAGAAGCGAAACTGCCTGTTCTTACGCACAAATTTGATTATGATTCTATCTCTTTCCCGCGTGATTTCCCCGGTCTGCTCGGAAGCCGGTTACACCTCCGCTCTCAACCCGCTATCTTGTTGCGGTGCCGCATTTGTTCGCACGTATCTGTGGCAGTCGACAAGTCTATAAAGCAAAATATATTTCTTTTTTTTAAATACATGTTTATTTTACGGGCAAAAACTAATCGAAGAGGTCCGAAGTAGACCTAAACTGTGTTAACTAAGTCGAAAGCGACAACACTTTACTCCGATTGCTACGATTCAACTGACTCTCATGAATCTCATGATGTTCCACTACTTGAACCGGGACATAATGTAGTAATGTTTCTTAGCGGAATTCATTAAGAGGAAATGCGGTCGGAGAGACATTTGAAAAAGTCTAAGTAAAAAGTTGTAATTCGAGGTTTGGCTCTCGCCTGTTTCCTAAACTAAATAAGAAGGATATGTACTGTGCCCCTATGTTTTTCTTTTTTCATTACTAGTTGTCGAATTTGTACACTAGGCCTCTGTTGACAGCGGTTTATATCGGCATTTTGTTCCAGTGCTTATAAAAATAAAGTATCATCAAAAAGGAAAACATAGCGAAATAGAAGTAGTTAATATTTATTATTCTGTAAAAAATCATTGCTTCATGGTCATTAACCAGAAACAAAACAGGCGAGAGCGTTTCTAAGGAGAAACGACGACCCGCATTTCCTTTTTAGCGATTTCCCATTATTATTTTCGCGGCAGAGATGTGCTGAGGCCCTAAAGGCTGTCCCTGATAGAAGTTGTGCGCTCAAGGAAATTTTTTACAGTCCATTCACAGTTATTTTTTACCTCTGAATTTGCATCACTGTCAAACTCTCAAACTCAAGCATTTATTTCAAACCAGCTGCGCCCCGTGGTTTCACCCGCATAAGTTTCGATCCCGTGGTAATATCGGGATAAAAAGTAGCCTATATGTTAAGCCAAGGTGTCAGCTACCTACATACCAAATTTTATCAAAATTAGTACAGCCTTTTGAGCGTGAAGAAGTAACAAACATAAACACACTCACAAACTTTCGCCTTTATAATATTAGTGTTATAAACCAATTACAGGCACGTTTTAATTGTCAAAGGGTCGGTCAGTCAGAAAGATGAAGCTAGTTGCCCATTCCAAAGCGTAGTGGGTACCTATGGAGAAGAACGGGCAAGAAACTCCACGGACTCTCTTTTAAATCATAAAATTGTTACAAAAAGTTGGTTACATCATTCAAGTTGAAATTATACATGTGAGAACGATGTAGAAAGACGTGCACGTTAAAAGCGTCCGTTATAAAAAAGATAAAAACAATTGAGAAATTAAAATAAGCCGTGGCAGCTAAGAGATGACCAGTCAATAACACAGTTATCTTCAATCTCGTGACAATACGGTTGCTGTTGAGTTGCTGCAACTGTCAAGTCTGTCAAAATCACAGTGATCTTTATTTGTTGTTGTAATAAGGTTGCCGCTTAGACAAAGAAAAGTATAGACGGCGGGTAGCTCTATTTCATTTCCACAAGAAAGGGATAAAGTATTGAGTTATTATAAGTAACAGAAAAGGATAAAGCTATAATACTATTTCCGTCTCTCAGTGCGTGCCAGTTTTTTCACGGCAGCTACTTATGTAGCTCATGTTAGATAAGTTAGTTTTTTGTCTCATGTGTGGCCACGCTACCCGATGCTCTATAGCTTTCTTACTCTAAGGGTTGCCGTTAGGTTGCAGCTGTCAGAGCTAAAATAACTGTGAAAGGACTTTCGTACTGCCGTGACTACCGATTCCGAGCTCTGTGGTTTTTATTTAACTTCGAAATGGACCCAAACAATTAAATAAGAAGCACTTGAAATTTATTTACTTTGAGTCAGTTAAGTGAAGAGGCCAATTAGAGCAGCCACAATTTTGTGTTAATTGACGCGAAAATTAACCCGATAAATGATTTTATTAACCGACTTCAAAAAAGGAGGTCATGTATTCGACCCGCGTATGTATTATGTATGTTTGTACAGTTACTAGTTAGTTAATCAGTTACTGGGTAATACGATATCCCTTGCTAAGACTGGTTGTCAGACTTTCGGGCTTCTGACTACCCGTAACGACTGTCTAAGATCCACGAATGACAGCCGGGACCAACGGCTTAACGTGCTTTCCGAGGCACGGAGGGGTCACGGTATATAAAGATGGTCACCCAACCACAGAACAACCGCGGCAAGCGTAGCTTAACCTGATCGATCGACCTGATGCGGCTGTTATTATTTAGCCACGGGTCCCTCCGTCGTAGCAAGACGCGTATTCCAAAAAATATATGTGGAAGCTTGTAATTAGCAAATTTTCTTGCCTATGAATGATTTTTAATTGTGTTATTAGTCTGTAAGCTTTCTGTAAAAATCTAACTAGCCTGTACTGTCCCACTGCAGGGCAAAAGCCTCCCTCTCCCTTTTCCACACAATTCTGTCTCTTGCTAGTTCACTCATCACTCGAGTGCCAAACAAAATAAGTACCTATCTATAATCTATACCTACAACTACATACTACATTCCATTATGACTCAACAATCTCTCCACGCGTCATGACGCCAGTGTACGCTAACAATCTTTACGAGAAGCTAAGATCACTACACAATTTTCTCAAGTGCTTTGTTATGTAGTCTTGCAACTGACATTATTTTGTAAGTTGTTAGTATAAACACGTACACAGAACAACCCTTTAGTCACGAGCTCTCACTGTAATCATACTTAAGATAAAAATAATTTAAACCCTTTATTGTTTTGGATGGGGGCGCTGGCCTAGTTGCCGGAAGGGCCACTGTTGAGCACAAAGGACGACCTTTATAAAACTTAATAGCACTGAACCTACTCCGGACAATGATCCCGGAGAGAGCGCGAACTTTGCGACGTAAACGTAATCTAAATTCGTGTAATCTTTGAATCGAAAATAAAAAAACTATTTATAGAATAGTTTACATTTTGGTAAACATTTTTGAGACAAGCATAAATCAGTATCACCCGTAGATATGAAGAAAGTCTTAAAATTGAGTTAATAATAATAGCCTCCCGACCGTTTTCGGTCACGGTAGCCAATCTTAATGGAGATTAGCCAGGTACCCAGGAGATATTATAGTGCACAAGCGTGTGCGCAAACACAGGTGCACTCTCTGTTCCTTTACTCTCATAATCCGATGGGACGGCAATCCGACACGACCGGGGAGAGCTCTGGCGCAGGACCAACGGCTTTACGTGCTTTCCGAGCCACGGGGGTATTACACCGCCAATTTCCAAACTCCGGACTGTTACTAACAAATTCCTAATGGAAAACTCAATAACACTGTCCGACCCCGGAATCGAACCCAGGACCCCACGCTTAGCAGTCGCGCTTGCAACCACGAGACCAACGGGGCAGTCAAATTGAGTTAATATTATGTATAAAACGAGTATTTTTATTTTAAAAGTCGCGACGTAAAGTTATCCTAAATTCGAACGAGTTTTTAATCGAAATTACAACTATTCTGTAGCATTTTGGTTTACATTTTTGCAACGAGCATAATTATTATCAGTATCACCCATAGATACGAAGAAAGTCTTAAAACTGAGTTAAGATCACGTGCGAAACGAGTATTTTCAATTTTCAGGTCGTTCCAATTTACGTTAAGTTTACTCCGCGCGTTCGTATAGGCCCCCTTGGGTTCATTTTCCAGCGGAGCAATTGCGTAACACATTATCGGAATCGGTTTCATTTTGACAGTTCAACAACATTCATTGCGTTATTTAGGTGTTGAGCAGACAATTTTTTCGAACTTATGAAGCAATGGATTAGCAATTTGCTTCAAAATGATTCAGAATTCGATTGGTAGTGTGTCACGCAAATAGGGTGCGGATCGGGAATGTTAAAATTCAATGTAATACTTTTTATTATCTATAGTTTTTATATTTTAAGTTGGTAATAATTCTGAGGATACTTAATTGATTTTTTTATGTGTCAACCCTTCTCTTGAAACTATGTAAGAAGCAGTACATCGTGTAATAAACTGATTCACATAAAAGGCTCAGATTTTATTTCTACCGACAGGTTATGGGCCCAGACCACATACCTAACAATAATAAAAGCCTAGTGAAGAAGTTTAGCTGGTTGAAAAATATATACCGGTAAAAAGAAAATTTTCATTGACGTGTTGACGTTTTGAGGTTAAGTTGCCGGGAAGGAATAGAAGGAATAAAACAAGAAAAAAAAAAACTTGCTACGTAACAGAGCTGCAAGGAAGGAAAATTACTTAAAAAGACACGATGGAAGGACATAACACAGTTATCAAACTGGAAGGAATAAAAAATTGGAATGTATGGAAGTTCCAAACAATGGTTTTATTGCGGGGTCAAGGTCTAGTTGACATCGTTGAAGGAAAACATGTAAAAGGACAAACCTTAGAGGAACGGAAAGCGTGGGATACACAGGATGCTAAGGCTCAAACGATGTTAGTGACCAGGATGACCGAGGAGGTGATGTTGCACATAATATCCTGCACTACTTCGGCCGAGATGTGGCGAAAGTTAGCAAGTATTTTTGAACAAAAAAGTGAAACAAGTATTCATATAATCCAGCAAAGATTCTTCCAATATAAATTCGAAGAAGGAATGGAAATGTCAGTCTTTCTGTCAAAAATACAGGAGTTACAAAATCAGCTAAAACAAATGGGTGAAGAAATTTCGGAGAAATTTATCATCACGAAGGTGTTAATGTCATTGCCAGATATCTACAAACACTTCGTATCTGCTTGGGAGTCTGCGCCAGACGACAAACAAACCTATGACAACCTTATCGCTCGTTTGTTGATGGAAGAAGAGAGAGTAAAGGAAAAGGGGGAAATCGCCTCGTCATCGTCTGCGTTTATTGCAAAGAAAAATGCAGTAAATAGAAGAAATATAAAATGTTACAAGTGTAACAAGATGGGTCACTATCAAGCTGAGTGTACAAGTAATGCGAACAGTAACACGCGTAATAATTCTGTAAACAGAAGTGAGAAAAAGTGTTATTACTGTAATAAGATTGGACATAACAAAAATGAGTGCTGGTTTAAAAAAGGAAAAGAAAAAAATGCGTTTGTAGTGCAACAAACACCTAATGAACTTTATCAACAATCAAAGTGGTTGGTGGATACAGGTGCTAGTGAACATATGTGCCAAGATAAAAACCTTTTTTCGACATTCTCACCATTATCATCACAAAAATCCGTGATAATAGGTGACGGTACTCAGATAAGTGTCATTGGTTCCGGTCAGGTAGAGCTAGAAGTATTCGATGGACACAAGTGGATTGAGACGACAATAGACAATGTACTGTGTGTGCCAGACCTAAAAATGAATCTGTTCTCCGTTAATTGTGTGGCAGACAAAGGTTATGTCATGATGACAGATCAAAATATTTGCAAGTTTTTAAAGAACAACAAAGTACGGGCGGTAGCAAATCGCGTCGGAAATATGTATACTATGGACGTTCGTTATAAATGTGGCTTTGCAAACGTTACAGAAGTTAAATCGAGTTTGCGTGAATGGCATGAGAAGCTTGTGCATCAGAATGTACAGCATGTAAAAAGCGTATTAGCGAACAATAACATCAAAGTTTCAGACGAGTCTCTTGTGAAGTGCCAAGGCTGTTTAGAGGGTAAAGCACACCGTTTGCCCTTTAACACCAGCGATACAAAAACGACGAAAACATGTGAGCTAATACACGCTGACGTCTGCGGTCCCATGGAGGAAGTGTCTGTTGGAGGATCAAGATATTTTTTAATATTAAAAGACGATTACTCATGCTATAGAACTGTATACTTCATTAAAAAGAAAGAGGAAGTGATCAATTGTATCAAAGATTTTATAAACAGAGCAGAAAATGTCACGGGTAACAAAATAGTCAATTTTAGAAGTGACAATGGCTTAGAGTTCATTAATAAGGCTGTATCAACTCTGTTCTCAGACCGAGGTATAATACACCAAACCTCTGTACCATACACGCCACAACAGAATGGCAAGGCGGAAAGGGAGATAAGAACCCTGACAGAAGCGGCCAGGTCAATGCTGTATGCTAAGAGTCTTGGGAAAGAATTATGGGCTGAAGCAGTAAACACAGCAGCTTATGTTCTAAACAGAACGGGTAGAAGCAATGAACCAGGAAAAACGCCATATGAAATATGGACAAATAAACAGTTTGATCTCAGTACGTTACATGTCTTTGGCACTCCTGTATCTGTACATATTCCAAAAGAAAAAAGAAGGAAATGGGATTCTAAAGGGGAGACTGGAATTATGGTGGGTTATGGAGAAAATGTGAAAGGTTATAGAATATTTTATCCAGAAAGAAATGATGTTCTATTGAAGAGAGATGTCATTTTCTTGGGACCTGTCATTCAGAAATGCGAAAAAGTAAGCTTAGAGTCTGTAACAGAAATACCCAACAATGAAAATTCAGTTTCTGACAATAACCAGCAAGTCTCTGAAGAAGAGGTTATGTTAGATTCAAATCCTACAAATCAGACATCAGATGAAGATCAGCACAGCTTATATGAACCTGAAGAAACAAGTGACGAGTACAGTGAATGCGATGGTGATAGCACGATGGAGCCAGCTTCTCCTCGTCGAAGCACACGTGTCAGAAAGGCACCAAAATTCTATACTTGTCAAAATGTCTATACTGCAGAAACAGAACCAGGAACCTATAAGGAAGCTATGCAGAGAAGTGATGCCTGTCAGTGGGAAGAAGCTGTGAAACAAGAACTTGAGACTCTAAAAACAAATAATACATGGACTGTGTGCTCAGTACCAGAAAATCAAAACATTATAAGTAGTAAGTGGGTATTTAAAATTAAGAAACTTGATAATGCTATTAAATATAAAGCGAGGTTGGTTGCTAGAGGTTTTGAACAGGATGATATATTAGATTTGTATGAAATCTACTCACCTGTTGCTAAGTTGTCAACAGTTAGATTGTTTATTTCGGTTGCTACTAGATTAAATCTACCAATACATCAGATGGATGTCACTGGGGCCTTTTTATATGGGGACATAAAAGAAAATGTGTTCATTAAATTACCAGAAGGGGCATACAATGGAAGTGATAATATTGTAAAACTTAATAAATCTCTATATGGTTTAAAAAAGTCCCCAAAGTACTGGAATGAGAAGTTTAATGAAATAATAAGAAAAGCAGACTATGTTAAGTCAAAAAATGATCCATGCTTATTCACTAAATGTAGTAGAGAAAACCAAACCTATGTATTACTGTATGTTGATGATCTTTTGATGTTTAGTAGTAATGAACAACAGTTAAGTGATCTTAAATCACAATTACAGAATGTATTTAAAATGAAAGATTTGGGAATGATTTCAAATTTCCTTGGCATAAATGTTAAACAGAATTTTAAAGATGGTGTAACTGAATTAAGTCAGAAGTCCTATTTGGAAAGTGTATTAAAAAGGTTTAATATGGAAAACTGTAAACCTATATCTACGCCTATTGATCAAAACTTTAATGTAAAAATCTTAGAAGCCAAAGAATGTAAGTCAGATAAAAATATTGAAAACACATGTAGGAAAATCATTGGCAGTTTAATGTATGCAGTATTAGGCACTAGGCCAGACCTTTGTGTAGCTGTATCTATTCTGAGTAGGTACCAAAATAATGCAAATGATGTATTGTTAACTCATTTAAAAAGAGTTTTAAGATATGTAAAACACACCTTAGATTATAAGTTGGTCTACAAATGTAATGATGATGGGCTTGTGGGGTATTGCGATGCAGATTGGGGTGGTGACTTAAGGGACAGAAAGTCTACCACTGGCTATTGTTTCAAGTTTTCAAATTGTCTCATATCGTGGTGTTCCAAGAAACAGTGCTCTGTAAGCCTATCATCAACTGAAGCAGAGTATGTTGCGGTCAGTATGGCAGCTAGTGAGTCTTGTTGGCTAGCAAGTTTATTAAAAGATTTTAATAATACAAATGTTTACCCAGTACCTATGTACTGTGACAACCAATCCGCCATAATGGTTGCAAATACTGATAGTATTAAAAGGTTAAAACATATTGACATACGATATCATTTTGTCAAAGATTTAATTAGAGAATCTAAAATATGTTTATTGTATGTAAAGACTGAAGATCAAATCGCTGATATGTTCACTAAGTCGTTAAACAGAGAACTATTGTTTAAATTTGTTACTAGATGTGGTCTTATATAAAGTATCCTTGTGTAAGTTTGTATGTACATGTATTACATTGAGCGGGGGTGTTAAAATTCAATGTAATACTTTTTATTATCTATAGTTTTTATATTTTAAGTTGGTAATAATTCTGAGGATACTTAATTGATTTTTTTATGTGTCAACCCTTCTCTTGAAACTATGTAAGAAGCAGTACATCGTGTAATAAACTGATTCACATAAAAGGCTCAGATTTTATTTCTACCGACAGGGAACAATTAGGTTTTTATCAGGAATTCTTGATAGCAGCCGGTTGTGCTCGCTAAATGACAAAGTCAAAGTCAAACCATATATTTCATGTAGGCCATTAAAAGGCACGTTTGATCGTCAATATTTAAAAAAAAGTTATTAAAAAAAATAAAAAACCATACCCTTTTTATTATATTTTCAAATTCAAATGGGTCCCGCCTGCTTCCAACTTTTATTTAATTTAAAATGGGCTTGTGTTTAGCTTTTCAGTTCTTTTAACTTAAGTTTTTTACCGCAGTCGGGTTTTTTTATTTTTTTTAATAACTTTTTTTATTTCCAGCTTTTTAGTTTACAAAATTAAATGTGAAATATTTCGCTGACGATTTAGTTCTTGGTACGTGTTTTTTACGATTTGTCACTTCGAATTACTTTTAACCATATAAGTTGTTTATATTTTTGTAATCGTCTTTTAAAGCCCTTTATTTTGATACCCCACTCGATAGGTTTTGAAAAAAAAAAATTTTTTTTTGAAGACACATACGTACATAGTAGTCGCCATATTGAATTTCCACTAACGTCATGTCTTTAGTGACACTCGCCGGACTAAGAGGAATCGATTGACGTGCGAATCATAAAAATCGGCCCAGGCGTTTGGTCTGTATAGTGCTTCAAAGGAACATACAAACATACATACATACATACATACATACATACATACATACATAGGCTGATGAACACATTACCACTCCTTTGCGTTGCGCAGTCGGGTAAAAAGAAAATAAGCTCTAATATGTATACACTAAGCGTGATTTTCTCCTACATTGCTTGTAAGGCTTTTACTAGGTACGTACATTGGGTACGTAGCATTTAAATTAAATAAGCTCAGGTATAATCTAACCAGCGAAACCTATTTACTTGGTTACAGTTAAATGGCATGGAATTTAATTTTAAATCTTATGAGTACTATTAAGACAATCATACTTACAACTAAGTATAAATGTAGTACAGTCAGCAAAAGAGTTTGGTATTCTGCTTATCGGAATTTCCCACAGACTTTTATATAAGTCTGTGGAATTTCCATAAAAAAATATACAAGGTGGCAGGGACATCGACTCGCAACCTATAGTCCACGCGGAACTAGTTGGCCGCGCCTAAGGTATGTGACCGTTGGGACGGAGGGCAGGGGCACTTTGTCATTACTCAGTACGTGCATTGCGAACACTAGGAAACCCCACCGCCCACACCCCTGTCCACACCCAAGCACACACTGCCACCCACTGCAAGCCACTGATGTGCATGCCACCCTGTGTACCTACACAGGGTGGCATGCACATTAGTGGCGAAGGTTAGGAAAAAGTTGTAAAAAAGTGGTTATTATTTGGGTCACTCCCGTTTGGGAACGCTCCCGTTTGGTAACGCTACATATCACACACCTTAAAGTACAGTCAGATTAAAAAGTTAATGATATGATGATGTTAACTTTATGATGAAATAAACAATGATGCTTACAAAAATACTGGATTTGATCATGTTCATGAAGAACCATCTTTTGAACAAATTAAAGTAGGTAATTAATAACCACTTTTTTACAACTTTTTACCCGAAGTTGTCATGGTATTAGTGCGTCAGCAGCTTCAATAGTTGACATTTTTTCCCGCCAATATTTTTTTTTTTAACACAATTTATGCGTGGTTTTCACATTTAAGCGACGTTACATTCGAGGCATTTATGTCTCTTGTCAACTGTACTCATACACAACAATATACAGGATCAAACTAAAAACTGTTCCAACTCGAATTAAGAGGTTGTAACAGTAACATAGTCATTATAAATTTTAATTTTCCAAATCTATTTTTTTTAATCGGTTAATTATCATCTTAGATAGTGGCGCCGATTCTGTTTTTCACAAACTAAACTAAATTTAAGTTCAGGCATCTTTTTCTTCCTATTTCATTAAGACAAGGACAGAAGATAAATATTAGTTTAGTCCTGTCAAATTAGTCAACGCCTGGCCTAAATTGACGTATTTTTAGTAGCCAAATTTTAATCTCGTCTAAAGTTGTCTATGGAGTATCTTAATTTGACAGAACTAAACTGATATTTATCTTCTGTCCTTTTCTTAATGAAATAGAAAGAAAAAGATGCATGAACTTAAATTTAGTTTAGTTTGTGAACGACAGAATCGGCGCCAATGTAAACTAAGTTATAACGTTCAAGTAGACACGAATTATTGACACACGAATTATAGATGCAGCTGAATACCAGTAGGTATTTTACATGAAGCGACTGCCTATCTGACCTCCAGAACCCAGTTACTGGGTAATACGATACCACTTGGTAAGACTGGTTGTCAGACTTTCGGGCTTGTGACTAACCGTAACGACTGTCAAAGATCAACGAATGACAGCCAGCACCAACGGCTTAACGTGCTTTCCGAGGCACGGAGGGGTCTCGGTATGTAAAGATGGTCACCCATCCACAGACCAACCGCGGCAAGCGTAGCTTAACCAGATCGATCGACCTGTGCGGCTATTATTATTTAGCCACGGGGCCCAAAAGTAAGTATCAATTTTAGCGCTCGCCTGATAAGCAATCCATTCACCGCTGAGTTCACAACATGAAGCAAGTTGGCAACGCGTTGAGCTAACGGTCATTTACCTAATTTCGACTGTGTAAAAAGGGCACGCCCTTTTTCGTAGGAACATAGGATTTGGGAAATGACAATTTATAACAATAAAATTATGTAACAGCTACTGAACCTCCTATTTCGAGCTGGCGCAAGTTTTCAATTTCATCCTGTGTATAGCTTTACCCCAGTTAAAATTCCCTATTATTATCAATTCTGCGAGCTGTGAATGAGTCTGTCCTGTCTGTACGAGTGGTTCTGGTAGTAATCCGCAAAATGGAGGCACTAAATTAAACCGAGTGTAAATGGGAATATCCTCATTATGGTAAATGTCTTTACATTTGCTTGAGGGGCATTAGGTAGGCGTTAACGCTTGTATTTGTTTTTCACCGTTAAAGGAATTTCTACCTTATAATAATGGTGATGCATATACGATAAAGGAGAAAATTCTCCAGTATTCTCTACTAGAATAACATGACCTATATTTAAATATTCAACTATTTGCTCCAGCATTGAACGACTCGCGTAACCAATTAGCGCTTTTTTATTGAATTTTAGATTTGTACAATAGCCTTGTATTCACCAACATTTAAATCAATTATTGATTAAATATTTAATCAGCGGTGCTATTCTGTAAAAATCTCACCGTGAAAACTTAGGTGAAGTGAGCGTGGAGTAGCTGTCAATAGTGTAAATTCCTAGCAAAAACAAACTCACATCACCTAAGTTTTCACGGCGAGATTTTTACAGAATCGACCAGCTGTTCTACATTTAAAATTTCCTTAGGAAATTTGACATAAATCAACTGTTTAATTACCTAACCGGTGGTTTAAATGTTGGTGAACTCAGGCCGAAATATGCTAATAACATAACTTAAATTCACGCATTTTATTTTCATTTCGTGATATTTTTCTATCGAGAATATTTTATCATTTTATGTTTATGTTCCATAAAAAGTTTGGAAATATTTAGTTACATTGTTTTGTTTTTGTATATAGGTAGGTAAGTCTTATCAATTTCATGCCTTTAGCCCGCTCATAACCCTTCGCCTACCGAACGTTGATCCACGCGAGACACAATGACTTTTTAATAGTTTCTGTAATCACGGAAAGCCTACACTAGCCTTTGGGCTGGAAGGCTTGTTTATGCTTTACTTACAATAAATTTGCTTACAATGAGAGGTTACCTTAAACTGGACATGAATAAAATTGTATGACAACTACTATACAGAATTCAATGCGTTTTAAAATACGCTGGAAATGCATGGTTCATGTGGTGGTGGAACCATTAGCCGCGGCTTTCAGCAAATGTGCGACGTAATATTTTGGTTTTTTTATCCTTGCATTTGTTTTGGTAGTAAACCTTCTACACGCGTTCTATACAACCTTCAATACAACTCGTCACGTTCATTGATATTTCA
Organism: Oligia latruncula; assembly: GCA_948474745.1. Lineage (NCBI taxonomy): Eukaryota > Metazoa > Arthropoda > Insecta > Lepidoptera > Noctuidae > Oligia > Oligia latruncula. Next base: position 12,707,002 of record OX419699.1, read on the forward strand.
TTGAAATAGTCACTCAATATTATTAATTGAACTTAGAGAGTTGTATTGGTGAGTTCAATAATAATCATTCTGTTCAAGTATCTTGACTTGAAAATGTTCTTAAGTAACTTTTTAGACCTTTGTATCCTGCTTATGCGTATGAAATTTCATTAAAATCGGTTGATTCATTTCGAAAAACAAGGGCTTGAAAGTTTGTATGAAATGCCGTACGTCGTAAACGCTCTTAACTAAACAGATTTAGTATGACATTGACTACCTTACCTGGAATTGAATCAATTGAGTGCATTATCGAAAAAAAATATTTTTATTACGATTTCGTGATTCCGCTTAGACTTTATCAAAAAAATCTACCATATAAAATGATAAATTGGTTACTTTGTTCAGTATAATACGAATAATAGGCGTTACAATACAGGGGCCCTAATTAATCATCTCCTTTATGTGATGTACATGATAAAGAGCACTCCATTCTATTCTATTCTATTATATTATTATAGTCTCAAAACTGACTGATTAAGAACCGATAGAAGTCTGATATTTTGTATGTAACAAATAGACTTCTATCGAATAAAAACCTCATATTCATGAAAACGAAAGTTGCGAAAGAATATTTAGGCAACATTTGAGAAAGGGTCATTTCGGGAAGGGGATTTTTTGGGAAATGGACGTTTCGGGAAAGGGACATTCTGGGAAATGGACATTATGGGAAAGGGACATTTCGGGAAAGGGACCATTTGAAACCAAGGGACATTTTGAGAAAGGGAAATTCTGAGACGATGTGTTCGTTTTGCAGAAAATTATTATGTTGCTGCCCACATAGAATGTTTCCGTTACGTCAAACTTCGAATTAACAGACTTACGACTTTTTAATAATAATACAATTTATTTCATAAAAAAGTAGTAGGTACAGTCTGTTACAAAGTAGGGTGATAACTTAGGAATAGTTTAAATCTGCGATGAATAGGTAACAATGCAATTTTACGATCTGATGTCCTAGCTAGGTTACTTAGTAGCCTGTATCCGCCCTCATTTCCCGAAAATAGGACAAGAGTATTTCTTAGACTGTTACTTAATTGTTATTAACAGCATTTTGGACAAATAAAATAAAAGTCCAGTCCACTTTGTACTATATAAACTGTTTACAGGCAATTCAATTAAACCATTTACAGGCACTTTTGAATTGTCAAATAGTCGGTCAGTCAGACAGAAAGTTGAGGCTAGTTTTCCCATAATACAATGTGTTTCAGAGGGATGTGGCCAAACTTGGGGATACGGGCAATGATATTAAAGGAAAGATACGCTACGTTCATACTGAGCGACGTTGTGTATTGTTGCGTTGTTATTACAAAGACTTACAACTCCAACTGCGATAGACAAATACGAAACGTGTGACACAGAAAGAGATAGCAACAATTAAATTACAACAACTCTCTCAATTTGTCTGGAACAATTTGCGCGCGCTAGTGCCATATCTATCTCTTTAATATAATATCATTGGGTACGGGCCATAAAACTGAACAACTTTTTCTCGGGGAATAACATCGTAATCGTGAAAAAAACATCAGTCGTTCATTAATGGTCAAGTAGGTATTGAAGTTATGTTTGTACGACTGATTTTAACTAGCTAAAATACTCTATTAATGTAAGTCGACTGTTATTGGTTTTTTTCTCCGTTATAAATGTAAAGTGGAGAGACAAAAGGAACAAAGCTTTCCTAAACTTAATTAAAAACGAGCTGTAACTCTCTTCAAGAAAGACTAATATTGGTTGAATGTTGCGAAAACCAACAAAAAGTGTTTTTAAAAATAATTAAATAAATAGTTACTCTTTTTTAACGCTGTGTACTTTATTTTTGTTCTACTGAAATTAAAAAATACTTTTCACTTCTCGTGCTCTAAAAGTTCGTCTTTATGAGTATGTTGTGCGTAGGCGATATAAAGTGGCTTTTTATGCTCTAGTGCATTAAGTTTTTTTTTTTATGACTAAGATAATCAGGCCCAACAGCCACATGCAAAACGTCGCAGATTCAAGTCGTTATTTTGTTTCATTTGCTTTAATTTATTTTCACTTCCGTGTTTTCAATCGTTAATTTAGTAAAACCAGATAAAATAGTTGTCATTTATTACTTAAAAACGCAAAGAAACTTTTTTATGACTTGGCAATAAGAAGTACCCAAGTCGAATGACACAATATGTTGAAAATTCAAAAAAAACTTTTAAAAAGTATCGTGGCGGGAATTAGCTAAATATTCTATTCTTCAATTTTGCAACCTTTTTGAACAATGAAAATACTCAATCAATCAATCAAATACTTACCTGAACAATGTGTCTTTGTCGAATCTGTCGAATGTTAAATGATTCATATAAGGTGAGAAATAAAGTTGATTGATTGATTGTCCTTTTGTTTGGACAAATAATAGTAGATTGTACAACTAGTGAATAAAAGAAGCCATTTTACCCTGAGATGTTTATATCCATCCGAGCTGCAGGCAAGGGTGTAGGGTTCCGTAGTAGCCCGTTATCACAATGTAGTACGATTCTGTTGTTCTTTATTCTGAATATAAAAAAAAACATGTTTTGTTTTTCAATGCAAGTTACCCGTTTTAAACAAGCAACTACTTCATCTTAGTCACTTTAAAGGATTAATGCTAAGGATTTTGTATTTGGTAAAAAAATATCCAACACCCAAGTTCAACGAGTATTACTGCTAAACTAATAAAGTTATCTTAACCGCTATAATGTTCCTTTAAAGTTCATAAAATGCACTATCAGCTTTCAGAGGGGACGCCCTACTTGAACAAATATTTGCACTTTAAAGTTTAATATTTCGTAAATGGAGCATTAAATCGAAAAATAATTTTAGCAACCCCCAAGTCATTTTAGAAGACCTATTCAACGATACTCCACACGATGGGGTAAACGACGAAAAAAATATTCATCCCCACTTCACATGTAGGTGAGATACCCTAAAAAAAAATATTTTCCAAAATTTTATTTTACCACTTTGTCGGCGCAATTTATATACACACTCCTACAAAATTACAGCTTTCTAGTACTAACGGTCTCTTAGCAAAACCTCGGACAGACAGACAGACGGACGGACATGACGAAACTATAAGGGTTCCTTGTAGGAACTACGGAACCCTAAAAAGGAACTACATACAACGACTGTACAAATTATTTTCAAAAGTCCTCAAAGTCACCTGTCATATAACGAAATGTCAGTTGATTTTTTCATGTCAATGGAAAATATATTTTTCTTGCATAATTATATCGTTTAAATAATCGTAATCGTTTAATCTATTCCTTGTGTAGACTTTCAGCTTCCGTTCTTCAAATTTGATTAACGTATGTGTAATTTGGCCATTATACCAAGCTATTGATCATTATCATCTTGCATTTTTATCCCATACGTACCCACTTCGGCCATTGACAGTACAAATCGAAAATTTGATATTTTACCATGTCATCATCATCATCTGCCTAGCCTTTTCACAACTATGTTGGGGTCGGCTTCCAGTCTAACCGGGTGCAGCTGAATACCAGTATTTTACATGGAGCGACCATGTATAAACATATTAAACCTAGGCTTTAGAGTGCCTTTAATATGCTCCTAATATGTGTAGTTCAAGTAGGTAGGCGTGTAGGCTCTTCTTCTCTTGTTCTAGTCTGGAAGACTGATCGCATGATAAAATTGGAAAAAAAAAAAAAAAGGCGTGTAGGCGGTTTATTATAGCGCCACAACATACTTAAAAGCTCTTGAAAAGCAGGTCAAGTATATCATTATGCTGTTAATGACATTTTATAGCTCCATTTTATCGTATAGTCGACGGGTTTAGCGCCAAAAGCGTTTTTAGCAAACAATTATTTCTTTTTAGGATTCCCTTTCTCAAAAGGATATGACGGAACCGGACGGATGGACAACGAAGTGATCAAGGGGTGTTTAGGATCACCTTGTTGTCCGTCCGTCCGTCCGTCAGTCTGTCAGTGTGTCAAGACCCTATTTTCAGAAACGCGTGGAGTTATCAAGACAAGTTGACATATATATTAAATACGTAAGTCTACGGTCCCTTGCTCTGCAAGGTCCGCACTGGGGGTCCGCAGCTCTAAAAAAATCAAGCCTCTTAGTCAACGCAATGAAAAAATATGCAATATATTTTGACACTTGCAAATAAATCAAAACCTGGTACTTCCCGAGGAGTTTGAATCATGAAATTTGGCAAGAAGCAAGGTCTCACAAGCACAAGTTAAGGAAAAAGTCCGAAAATCATTCATTTGTAATTTTATCAAGACACATTAAAAAAAATGCAATTACAAACTTACATTTGCAGATGGAGAATTCACCGTGACGTATTTCCATGTATGGTAAAACATGTTTTTAACTACTATGTTAAGTATGTTTTGTGTTAAAGTCATCCCAACTACGAAACCCTTCTTTGTGCATGATTCTTCTCTTGGTTGTTTTTTTTTTCGAAAGTACCTAAGCTTGAACCAACCTGGAGCCAAAATATGTGTATAGGCATATATGACGGTGTTTGCCGACAGTATTTTCAAAAACATAAAAATGGTACATAATTTATAAAGAAAATTATAATAAATAGTATGCAAATATTTCATAACTGGATCAATCACTTCAAATAAGCAACATCGATGTTGTCGTTAATGAGGCCGCGGAAGATATAAGATAACACAATAACATAACAACATACATAATCAGCCTATGTTCCCACTGCTGGGACACAGGCCACCTCTCTGTGAGAGGGAGTGGGCCGTAATCTACCACGCGGGCCCAGTGCGGGTCGGTAGATGTAACATGTCTTCGAATTTTTGGTTCTAGGACATGCCGGTTTCCTCACGATGTTTTCCTTCACCGTTTTGAGAGCAGTGGTGATGATATAATTTACACAAAGTAAAGCGCCTGTCTGGGTTCGAACCTACGACCTATCAACTCGTAAGTCGCGGCCGTCACCACTTGGCCACCACTGCTCCAATATTAGTTTAGTCCTGTCAAATTAAGATACTCCATAGACAATTTTAGACGAGATAAAAAAATTGGCTATTAAAAATACGTCAATATACGTCAGGCGCTGACTAATTTGACAGGACTAAAAAAATATTTATCTTCTTTCCTTTTCTTAATGAAATAGAAAGAAAAAGATGCCTGAACTTAAACTTAGTTTAGTTTGTGAACAACAGAATCGGCGCCAATATAAACCTTACGACAACCCACAGTCCAGGGGCATTATGACTACCCCGTTGGTCTCGTGGTAGCAAGCGCGACTGCTGACCGTGGGGTCCTGGATTCGATTCCCGGGTCGGGCAAAAGTGTTATTGGGGTTTCCATTAGGAATTTCTTAAGAACAGACCGGAGTTTGGAAGTTGGCGGTTTAATACTCCCGTGGCTCGAAAACACGTTAAGTTGTTGATCCTGCGCCTGATCTCTCCCCGGTCGTGTCGGATTACCGTCCCATCGGACTATGAGAGTAAAGGAACAGAAAGAGAGCACCTGTGTTTACGGTTCGACACACTTGTGAAATATAATACGAGTATCTCCTGCGTACCTATCTCATCTCGGTTGAAATTGGCCACCGTGACCGGAATCGGTGGGAAGGCTATTATTAATATTACCCAGCAAGAATAATAATAAGAATCATTTATTTGCAGAAAATATAGGTGTTATCAGTTGCAAAAGTTGGTAGTTTAATATATACTCCATATTTTGCCTGCTTAGGGCAAGCAAATTAACTGCGAAGACGGTTGCACGCGGTGTGGGGCATAGTTTTAAGTACAAGCCAACTTTGATGTCTTTTTAAAATATATAATAATAAGCATAACTATTATTATCACCCATAGATATGAATAAAGTCTTAAAACAAAGTAAATATTTTGTTTGGAACGAGTATTTTCAATTTTAAAATCGGTATATTGATTGTTATGCGTATAGAGTTATGAGGCACGAAGGGTGCGCTAACATTCATGTTCAGGGTGTACAGTATAGAGGTATGAGGAACAGGGTGTAAAGTTCACTCATCTTTCATAGAGAAGGGAGGATCCTCCGACCAGACGGGTGTCGTGTCTGGTGGGCAACTGCCCAACGATTGATGTCGGGACGTTGCATAATTATGCGAGTTGCGTGGTAAACTCTGCTTGCGCGATGCAGGATTTTGCGTGACATCGGTGTGATGCCTTCTTAAAAAAATCTTAATAATACTTCGAATTACCCTTCTTCTTCTTTGGAGTGCAAGTTTTTTCTAGTCTGTGAATCTAGGTGTAGAATGAAAATAAATCGGCCATGCCCTGATTAAACTGTTTTTAAATACTAAGGGATAAAGGAAACTAAAGAACAATGGATAAAGGTTTCAGAAGTTTCCCTCTGAGAAAGATTCCTTCCTCAAGGAGTTACAATGGAGAACGGTAACATTTTTTGCACAAAAATGTTAATGTCTTTACTATGGACCTTCCGACCTTTTATTGCTTTTGTACCCTAAAATGTTTAGTATTCTTCGTTTTTAAAAAGTATGTCCAGACTCCTGAGATAACAATATTTAATCTTGCATTCTGAGTTTGACCTCGGTCCCTAAACTTCAAAGAAAAATAAGATAATCCCTACATTTTTACGGTTTCGTAGGATGGATTCCCAGATATTCTGTTGTAAGCAAGCTGTTCGCGTTACTTCCAAAAGGACGAAGTTACAGCAAAGACTCAAAAAGTGTCATTCCTTAAGCACACATAAATCAGCCTATAATGTTCCCACTGCTGGGACACAGGCCTCCTCTCAGTGAGTAGACCGTAATCCACCACACGGGCCCAAAGCGGAGATGTCACATGTCTCCGAAAGTTTTGGTTCTAGGACATGCCGGTTTCCTCACGATGTTTTCCTTCGCCGTGAGCAGTGGTGATGAAATAATTTACACAAAGTAAAGCGCCTGACCGGGTTCGTACATACGACCTAAAACTCGTAAATCGCGGCCCTACTCATTCCAATTCATTCCCTAACTTCGATCAATAATTTATTGATCAAAGTTCCCTAAGCATCACTTCGAAATTCGAACGGTGTCTCGTTGTGAATTCTTTCTAAAAGACTTCTTTAAAAACAAATGTTTTCGAATTGAATGCGGTCATTTGAATGAGGTTCAAGTGAACTTTACAGAGTACCTACACAAGAGTTAAAAGTAGAAAACATTTTAAAGAATGATAGATGTGATTCTCGTACTTAAAAAAAATTCAAATTCAAGTCAAACATGAGATTGCCACTCAATCAAAAAAAAAAAATGTATGTATGTAAATGTATGTAAATTAATTGTATTTTTGACAGAGACTGAGATTAGAAGGCGAACGTTCTTAAAAATCAAAATCTAAATATTTTATTTCACATAAGACTACATGGGCACTTATGAAACGTCAGAAGCTAGGTGCACGGTTCCAATTGGTCGTTTCCTATGGAGAAGAACCGGCAAGAAACTCCACGATTACTCTTTTTAAAAATAATTGGCTTTTACAATATTTTCAAATTACAGTAGGTATGGGAGGACAGCGTAGGCCTGTCAACAAGTACCAGGTACTTGATAAAATAAAAAATGGTCTAAAAAAAATACGGGAATTGCCCCTCTTATCTCTATAGGGACCAACATTATAGCGAATGATTTAAATTTCTAGTAGAATGTGCCGAGTCATCCGGCAGACATCACGGGTCAACTGAATGCGTCTTTAAGATCTATGTCATCAATCATGCCATCAACTGCGCATGTCTAAGTGGAACGTTATTAAATAGAAACTTCTTTAGGAGCGTTGAGCGATTTTAGATATCGGAAAATCTTATCTGTTCGCGTCACCGACACGCTAATCTTAACAGTATATCTGTTGCTATAAAGGTCATTTTTGTAACATAGTTTTCGGTTTTCACTTCTCTCGGAATTTCCCGTGACTGCCTTTTTTTTTTTTTGTTGGACTGGATTATTGGAAATCTGTATTTTGGTTGATCAAAACAGCGCATCCATCAGTGCATAACGTTCAGACCAGCCAATCAGCGGTCATAATCATTGTCGTTGTTCGCCATTTACCAAAGATGAGCAAGTTTTTTGCAAAAATCCCGATAGTAGCTCCTATTATTACGTAAATCATTCTTAGTTACCAGCAATCCGGTCCTTGGGAGCAACGCAGGATTTTTGCAAAAAAAGATTTATTCAATTTTATGCCTGCAACGTCTGTATGTATAAATAAAATTGAAATTCTGTTCGTTGGAAAGCGCAGCACTTGAAAGCGGTTGGACCGAATCGGTTAGTTTAATTTTTTATTTTCCTAATATTCCGAATAAGGTTTTAAGAGAAAGAAAAATAGGAAAAAATTGCCCGGAAAATTGGAAAATCCAGGAAAAACTGAAATTATCTTTTTAAATTAATGTTTTGTATGAGTTATTTTAATTTGGAGAGGAAAAAGTCTGACAGCTAGTATATAATAAAAACAAGGCACCTACCTCTAACGGTATAACAATGAACAGCACAATCATATCGGCAACGACTAGATGCGTCATCAGCAGATTGACGCGCGATTTTCGCCGGCGCGAGCGCATGAGCGATGCGAACACGCCAACATTGCCGACTGCCCCAGCAGCCAAGAGCGCGCTGTATACTCCCACAACGAACCCCTGCTCCGGCGCAGGTATCGTGGTATCAACCACTTCGGTGACATTGACTATTGAAGTACTCTCCATGTTGAAGTAATCCCAAAATTGTTGGTTGCAGTCGACTTCTACATCTGTTGCAGAGTCTTGAAACATTTTATTTTTTATTTTATGTCATTTTTGTTTGGTTGGTTGGTGGTACTAATGTTTTGATGCACACATGCGCACATATTTTTTAGATATAAGTTTTGTTGTTCTGATAACTTTTTTTTAAGTTCACATCTTTAGACACACTTTTTTTGCCACAGTTGTATTCACTTTACTAACACATCTATATATTTTTATAATAATGTTAACCGTTACCTAATTTACACTTGGTTAATCTTAATTTAATAAATAATAATAATCAATTAGAAAACTGTTTTAACAACTAACTTCTGCACACTTCACTAAGACATAAAAACGTAGCCTAAGTTACACTTCAACTGTTTTATTTTATATTAATTAGAAATATTTGTTTTAATTACAATTAAACACCATTCACTTAATTTAAAAATTTGTTTATGTTTTAACTAAGCACAACACACCACAACACCACGAATAATATCTAAAATATGAATTAATTAATTAAACCTATTACAATATTTTATTCAACCAACAACACCCGGATGAAACTTTATTTCGACGCGTCGGAAGTCTACGAAAGCACGTAGCGCTACGAGACGTGTAACCGCCGTAGCTTCGTAGCACGATGTGACGTAGACAGCGGATATCGTAGACATTATGAATGAATCTCATTCAACTGTTAGATACTGATTGATAAAAACCGGTTTCATGTTATTATACAATTTTATTAGAACGTGGTGTCGGTATTAAGGTCTTAATCAAATGTTAATTAATAATATAATTGTGAAAGTGTGTTTGTCAGTTTGGCCTTCTTTCCCGTGACAATGGAACGTATTGATTTTTCACATAGAGATAGTTCAGAAAAATGCAAAGTGCATGGTTTCTGGTAAAAGCTAGTTAATTAAAATAAAAGCTGTTCAGAAAGATTCTTCAGCATACAGTTAATCAATGACAACAGCAATTAATTTATCCCTCGTTACATACGATAGCGATTTGCTCGCTTTTAGACTTTTAGACTAACTATGCTTGAATATTTTACGACATGTAAACTTTAAATTAATTGTTTGCACTTACTCGTAAGTAATTGAATGAAAAGCATTTTTTTTTATCCAGCTTAGTCGACGCTTAACAACTGAAATAGAGCTTAAATTGACGTAATTGAGTCATACGCATTGAAATGACGTAATTGAGTAATACGCATTGAAATGGCTCGAGAGGTCCACATCATGCTGTCAACATTGTGAAGCTTGAAATGTTTATTGTGTAATGCTTCAGCGGCGAGGTAATGTCCGTTTCTATTTGAAATTCAGTGCTTCTGAAATGATATTCTGATTCAGTATTTAGTATCATGAGTAGCGTAAAATATTACCTACATAATAGTCAATTACAATTACAATAATAAATATAGGTTACAATAAAGTATTAACTAGTGAGCCCCAAACTGGACAGTTAGTCCTGTATCTTGGGGCTCGATGCCTTTAAGTTAATGATAACCACTACAACAAATATAAATAATTATGAAACGAAACGAAAGGGGTATGAACATTTTTATATTATGGATCCTGGCATACCTACTTTCGCGCCATTTTGAAAACGGCTGTCACGCATTCGACCTATATACCGAGATATTAAGGTTCAAAGTTGATCACGTGACTCAATCATCATCTTTGAACGTTAATATCTCGGAAATGTGACACTTTACGGGGTTTGGTCTTATTATGTTTTCTGTTTGCATTAATGTCAGCTATCGATTTAAAATATGCGTGGCCGCCATTTTCAAAATGGCGCGACTGTATGTAGATATGCTGTGTGTCTGTAGTTCGTGAGGATAAATAGATGGATGTTTGTTACTCTTTCATGCAAAAACTACTGAACGGATTTGAATGAAATTTGGCACACGGATAATTTATAACTAGAATAAATAAACACATGGGATACTTTTTATACCTATATTCCCACAGGAGCGACACTTATGAGGGTGGCGCTGTGTTTTTGTACATTGTTAACTTTATTTCTATTAAGAAAGCCAAATAAAAAAAAGTTAGATTTTTATTGAATTTCCTATCAGAGTTTAACTACTAAAAAAATCTTTTAACATATTTATTTTGATATAAGCATCTTATAAGATTTTCTAAGTAGTTTATTTTCAATATATGAATAACTAAAATACCTATGTTTGATGTGTGTATTTATACACGTGACATATCAAAACGGCTGTATATCCCAAAGTGACAGTGATGCCGACAAAACTTTGTTTAATCTAATGAGATACATTTTTTGTCAGTTTGTAAAAAAAATAAATGGAAATACTCATCCAATAACAAAAAATCTTCCACTGATAGAAAGATATTCCATTACCAGTCAAACAAGATACTTTTATACTATGCCTGCTCGGAAAGTACCTTATTACTTTTTTTTAAATGAGGCAGAAAGTGCGTCATTACTGTTATACAAAGCTGGTCGAAAAGTGTATTAAAATCCATTGTTAACGTGCTGTTTTTTTTGTTGAATTTAGGGCCTAACCTAAATAAATCCGTCGGTCGGTCTGTCTGTATGTTACCTTTTCATGCCTAAACTACTGAACGGATTTCGATAAAATTTGGCAGAGAGATAGATTGCATCCCGGGGAAGGACATAGGATAGTTTTATTAACATACCTCGCGGGCAAAGCCGCGGGCGGAAGCTAGTATAGTATAATGCCAAAAGACAAAAAGTTTTTATCACCAAGCGCTTAATGATACTGGCCACATACTTTGCTGATCATTGAAACCTATATGTCTCTCTGGCAAAAGTATTACATTGAGTTTTAATAACTGCAGCAATTTTAATATAAACTTCACTTTAAAAAAATGAGTTTTATTTTCCTCTTAGTTATAGTCCATAGCAATATGTATCACTCCGAAGAGAGCGACTCCCAATCGGTCACTTTCTCCCCTCGGTAAACAATGTACAAAAAAGAAAAAAGCTCGGAATTAACCCTAAGCAAAAAAAGTGGGACACATCTGTAGGTACTTATTTACAATGCCCCGTTGGTCTAGTGGTCGCAAGTGCTCCTGCTAAGCATAAAGTTCTGGGTTCGATTCCCGGGTCAAGCAGTGTTATTGGGTTTTCATCGGGAACTTCTCAGTAGCATCCCGGAGTCTGGATTGATGCCAGGTTGATGGCTGAACAGGGTGTTAAGTTCATTCTCCATAGAAAGGAAGGATCGTCAAACCAGACGGGTGTCGTGTCTGGCGGGCAACTGCCCGATGATTCATGTCGTTGTATCTATGCTAGTTGCGCGGTAAACTCTGCTTGCGAGATGCAGGATTTTGCGTGACGTCAGTATGATGCGTCGTTCGCAGCTGGCGTTGTAGATACCGCTACAGGCTCTGCTCGCCCCCTATTACATGAACTTAAGCTTATCTCGCAAAATGTGGGTGTACTATTATACGCACCTCTGTTTAACCCTTTAGAAATACAGACGTGTTACTATAATATTGATATATACGCAAACATTTCGCAGAAATCCCATTCAAAAAGGAGCCTCTAATCTAATAAGTTTGCAAATTATGATAATTCAATCACGTAACGAAACCATTCATAAACGAAAATTAATTACTATTTTAATCACGTACAAGACTTTTCGCAACAAACTCGAATCTAGGCAACCCAAATTTGTCACTGAAGACTTTCATATTCTGTTCTCTTTACTAACGATATAATAATTATTACATACTCATCTCCTGTAGGAAGTGGGATGTGGGATGTCAACGACCTCTTTGTATCTTTGTACCTTGTGGTACACTACCAGTCGACTACGATGCGGAGAAAGTTTTCAACGCCATATTTTAGTTTGTTAATAGTTTTAGTAACGTTAGGTTATTATATTTTTATTTTAAAAACGGGTCTCCCTTGTTTTGCCGAAAAGATTTTGCCAAATTATCACTTCCCAAACAATTTTCCGCATAATTTCATTTGCCAAATTATTACTTAGCAAAAAATCTCTTCACAAATAATTGTAACCCAAACCTAATGTTTGGCAAGTGAACGTTTAAACAATAACTTGTTTACCAACTAGTACTTTTACCAATTTTTATTTAGTCAAATATTTCAGTTGGAATAACTCATTTTACGCAAAATTACATTTGCCAAATATTTAGTATCGTCAGTTTTCGCAGTTTTAAGGCAGCCATTTCAATCATAAGATCTAACTTTGAAGACGTTTTATTACAAGGGTGTTTTTTCCACTTGGGACAAATTCTAAACAGGTAATCTGGTAGTATTTTTTAAAATAATTAATCTCGTCTAACTAGTTCAGTTTCGGGTAGACTTTTTTTCCATTTTTTTTTCTATATAATCTAGTCGTTTCTGGCACTAGCCGGCCGCTGCCGCGGCACCGCTCGCTTCGCTCGCTCGGCTCGTGCGTAGGAGGTCACAGTTTTAACCTAACCTAAGCATTTTTTTTTAATAATTAACCTCGTCTAACTTATTCGGTTCTCGATAGCCTGCTAAAAATAATCTCTTTTTTCCATATTTTTTTTTTTTCTATATAATCTAGTCGTTTCTGGCACTCGCCGGCCGCTGCCGCGGCACCGCTCGCTTCGCTCGCTCGGCTCGTGCGTAGGAGGTCACAGTTTTAACGTAACCTAACCTAAGCATTTTTTTAAAATAATTAACCTCGTCTAACTAATTCGGTTCTCGATAGCCTGTTAAAAATAATATCTTTTTTCCGTATTTTTTTTCTATATAATTTAGTCGTTTCTGGCACTCGCCGGCCGCTGCCGCGGCACCGCTCGCTTCGCTCGCTCGGCTCGTGCGTAGGAGGTCACAGTTTTAACCTAACCTAACCATTTTTTTTTTAATAATTAACCTCGTAACTAATTCGGTTCTCGATAATGTCCATTGCAAAAAAATTAAAATAGTAAGTTACAAATATTTTGTATTAAATAAATGATTATTTTAAAATAAAATTGCATTTTTTAATTACCAAAAAAAAAATCTAAAAAAATCTTATTTATGCCTTTATATTTTTTGTCATAACAAATCGTTTGACCAAACGTTTATTGTCTAAAGATTGTTTGCCGTAATAAATCATTTGATTAAAGACCAAATGCCTTAAATGACATTATCCTTAATAATATTCTGCCAAGTAAAAATTTGACCAAATGAAAATGTGCATACTAAAATGATTCCAAACATTGCATTGGTATAATAAAAGGTTGCGAAAATTTGTTTGGGTAGTGAAATTTTGGCAAAATCTTTTCGGCAAAACGGCAGGATCCCTTTAAAAACCCCAGGGATAGAAAATTTTCATCGGTTATTAAAAAAACAGCTGTTCCATACCTGTATTTTTGACCGCATAGGTATATCTATCCGTTTCGTTGTCGTCAATATTTTTCAAAAATTAGACACGATAAGATAAGTAGGTACAGTCAACAAAAGAGATAAGTAGGTATGCAGGATCGTCGGATATAGTTGAAGTTTAGTAAGAAACCGATGGATGTTGTCTACTGAAATTTAATTTGTTAGAGCTGTTTGTTTTCTATTAATAAAATAAAATTTTATTCGAGAACATCCATCGGTTTCTTACTAAACTTCAACTATATCCGACGATCCTGCATATTTATCTCTTTTGTTCACTGTACATAGTTTGTAGTTCTGATTCCTACAAAGATAAAAAAACGCATTCGCAAACACACTATAGGGCACCAACATTAGATACCTACAACCAGTGCACAAGTTCGTATGAAAAAAAAAAACGTTGCAAATTAACAGACTTGGTCATGTAGGTACTACATAAACACGAAGAGATATAAACAAACAGCAGTGGGTGTAAACAAAATATAAGTACAGAAAAAGAAGTCTTCAAATAAGTTTGAAATTTCCAAGTTAGGTACTTTTTTAACGTTATAAACACTTTTTGCAGTAGCACAGGAAAAGTAAACAGGAAATCAGAAAAATACTTAAGAAACGAGAAAAATATCTCAAGTAGATATTTTCTCTTTTTTAAGTGCCCTATTTAGCTTCATCTTTATGAAGCTATAAAAACCCAAAACTTTTTTCGGGTTTTTGTGGCTAAATACTTAGTGGCCAATCAGAAAAAAGTCAAGTCATTGAAGTTTGGCGATTTCCAGCGAAAACATACAACGGTCTTCTTGGACTTCTTCTAACTCAGAACGATATTGATCGGAAAAGGCAATTTAGTTGGGGTTGGGAATAACCAACTATTCCAATTTCCTCAATAACAAGCAGGAGATGGAGCAGGGATGGCCCAGTGGTAACGTCGGGGCCTTACAATTTGTAGGTTCGAACCCAGACAGGCACTTTACTTCGTGTCATTTATTTGCATTATCACTATTGCTCTCAAAACGGTGAAGGAGAACGGCGTGAGGGAATCAGCATGCCTTAGACCCCAAACCAAGTCCTTGGCCCGCGTGGTGGATTACTGCCAAATCCCTCTCACAGAATGGAAGCCTGTGTCCCACCAGTGGGAACGTTATAGGCTGATTATGCTTAAGTTAGTTTCTTAGAAGAGCAGTGGCTTCCAAATAACGGCCACAGTGACGGCTGTCCAGAAAATTATGGCAGCGGGATTTAACTTTACGGTGTCAAAAAACGAGCGTTTTCTGACACCTTAAAGTCAGCGGGGTAATTGCGTAACACGCTATCAGTAGCAATCGGTTTCATTTTGACAGTTCAACAACATTAATTGCGTTATTTACGCTGTTGAGCAGAGACATTTTTCGAACATGCTTCAACAACTATGAAGCAATGGATTAGCAATATCTTTCAAAATTATTCATATTGTGATTGATAGTGTGTTACGCCATTAGGGTACAGGTCTAGGAAAACACACAAACTTACTTCCATAAATAATGTTTCAGTGACGTCATTCACCGGTAAATTGCAGACGCAAAGTATCGGCCACCGCTCTTTTAGGAATCCGTAGCTTGCCCTTTGCGGTCAAGAGGGTAACCACAGACAACATACATAGGAAAAACACAAAGGAATGTTTACAATAGTTACAACTAGCTTACATCAAACATGTATACTAATAATAATAATCTATAGGTTAGGTACTAATAATAAAGCTAAAGGTGGAGGTGCCGCATTTCATCAAAATTTCCTAAGGGGCCTCTGCGAGTTGGCTTCGGCCCCTCGTACGCCTACCAAAGGACCGGGACCCCATGGTCCCTAATAGGTAAAATAAAAAAAAGCTAAAGGGTTAGATGTTTTGTTTGAACGAGCTAATCTCTGGAACTACCAGTCGGATTAGAAAAAAATATTTTTGCATTTCCTAGCCCAATTTTTGAGGAAGGCTATAAAGCTATTAAGACTATAAAGAACGCTAAGTGAAAACAAAATAAGTGCGTGAGCAGGCGATGCGATGCGACGGGGTGGGTCGGGGGAGCAAGAAATTTTACACGGACGAAGTCGTGGGCAGAAGCTTGTTATTAATATACATTCTGTTCGAATAACTTGTAGTATGTGTTGCACATTTGTAGTAATCCTGCTTACCCCTCAAATTAATTTCAGAGTGGGGTGACGTCAATGGTAGCAGAACAGGGCACACGGACGTCCATTGCTCCCTTTCACGATGTCTCATACAAATAATACTATGCGTCATATTGCATTCTAAACAATGACAACGTTGCGTGCATGGAATGGTAATGACGTTTGACAGTAGACTGTGACGTCATAGTATATATTTGTTCTGTATATACCTACAGTCCATTCAGTTCATTCACCTCTGGTTTTGCATCTTCAATCTCGTGACAATATGGTTCCTGTTGGGTTGCTGCAACTGTCAAGTCTGACAAAATCACAGTGATCTTTATTGTTGTTGTAATAAGGTTGCAGTTGCGTTGCAGCTTTCAGCTGTCAGCTGTAAAATAATTGTGAAAAGACTGTGTTATTAGTGTTTTTCAAGGCATTGAAAACCCAATGACCAAGTTTTTAAGTTATTTCTGAGAACTTTATCTCTGTCTGGGGAATGTAGACATCTGTTGCTATGTTGATAGCATATAATATGAATGAGGTTATAACTAATATAACAAATTCTAGTATTATTGACGAGTCTGTGTTGCCTAGTTATATTTGTTAAAAATAAAAAAAATTGGATTCTGTTTTTATGAAAGTTTGAAAGTGTTAAATTCATGACATTAATTGGTGAAAATGATATCGCTCAAATGGGTTTAATAGTGATTAATTATGAATCATCATGTCGTACGAAGGAGGATCCACCTACAATACCAACATCTTTGGAGGCCGTGACCAGTCAGATAGGGCATTCTCCTTCTGCTGGAACTTATACGGGCAATCTAGACTCTCCAGTTGTAGTTGTGGAGGTCACTCCGGATAATTATTTAAACTAGTCATTGAGACAACCGAAGTCACTCCTTCAAATAACCAATTATTATTACAGAATAATAAAAAGTCTATAATAATCAAAATGTCTACAGTCTCCTTAAACCGTTTTCCTGTAGGTACAATGGTTAAGGTACCTACCCTTACTGCCGCATCTCAAAAATCCATCCTGTATAAGCCTTTTATCAAACGACCCAGTTACAGTACCTAGGTATGTACACAAATGGTATATTCGGAAATCAGATTACCATAGGTACTCCCGCCGGTAACTATCACTTGAACCTACATTATACAACATTATTTTTAGTATATATGCGAAACCCGAAACACGTGTCTAGTTTTTTTATGTTAAGAATCTATGTACAATCAACGGTCATAAGTGGACTGCCACCAGAATGGTCATTTTGGCCTGCACGCTAGATCTGCGTCTATCTCTGTGTGTGTCATGTTTTAATGTAGACAGTAACGTGCACACAGTATAACTACGAAAGCGCGATGTTGGTTGGTCAGATGCATGTGTGGTCAACACTAAATAAAGATACCTGCCATATAGATAATTATTATCGACCACAGCGCCTATTTAAAAGCAATGCTAAAATTCGAAGTGAAAATTATAAGCGGCGATGGCAGGTTCGCACGAGTGGGTGGCTGTTATTGTGTGTGCATGAAGTGGAGAAGGTTCGAACCTCAGTGCGCGCTTTCGACTCTTTTTGTTCTTTTCATTTTTGTGTCAGAGTTCAATTTATTTATTGAGTTTCGTTAATACAATGACAATAGGGTATATAGGGTAAATAAAGTATATTACTTATGTAATTTAATGAAAAAAAACCACTATTTTTCATAAGAACATTTATTGATGTTAATAACACCTTTAAAACATAAACATACTTATTCAAAACTTTGAAATACATAAAATATCTAATTTGTTCATAAATCATTTTTGGTTGATACTAAAATGGGATATTTTTGGTTTATTGAGGTTACAGCTTAATTTGTTCATTTTCTCAAGGAAAAGAAGATTGAAACTAAACCTCAATTTTACAATCATTCACTTATTACTATTATATTATGGCCAGTGTATCCCCTGAATTCCCGTTGGCCCGCGTCGGTATAAATGCCAACTCACCCGGCCCTTGAGCACTAATCCACCCCCACATATTCACACTAATTCTTCCTGACTCCGTATTATTTATAATATCACTCTGCGCCACAAATGAAGTCTTCCTTTTTGACACGATTTAAAAGTCTTCTCGTCAGTAAATACAGTCGTCTCCCAATCAAAGTCTAAATATTCGCGAGCAAAACGCAACCGTTCCTCCTTATGCCTTTGCGTTAAAAACGGTTTTTTCGCTGGTGTTCGATGATGAAGGCCTTCGGCATGGATTGCACGGCGAACAGTGCGCAATGACGTATCAAATTATTCGGCAAATCGTCTTGTAGGTATGAAACCATTCGTTTCATATTCACCAACCATAAAGCGTCGCTGAGACTGGTTAATAAGTGGCGGCCTACCACTTTTTACACGGCTCTTTAGAATTCCCTCTTCCTCAAATCTCCTCACCCAACGTCTCACAGTATCTCTCTAAAAAAAAGAAATCCTTATTACACATTTTGAAGCGTCACTTATGAGAACAAATAAAATCAATAACAACAAAATAACTTACACAAAATCCGGTTTCATTGGATATTTCAGATTTATATTAAACCCATTGTTATGCAAGGCTACAATGTTCGCCCTGGCTTCAATATTTATATTTGCTTGCATTTTCAATAAAAATCTTTAAACTCAACACCTCTAATATCAATAACACAAACGCTCGTAACTAAGTTCACCAACCAAGAACGTCATACCATTATAACTACAGTCAGAAAATTAATTTTGTTTCAAATCTACCCTCAACTTTTATGTGATTACTTTAAAATATTCGCTGTCTTTTTCTCATTACCATAATTAGAAAAAGACTGCGTGCCGCGATAGGCCTATGATGATGATCATATACCGCGCTTTTTCTGTTTCGTACGTGATGAAAGAGTGCAATATACGGGTGTGTATGTGTGTGTGAAATGCCTAAATAGAAGAAAGTCGTAAGTGCGACGAGTTACGATGTGATAGTTTTGTAATGCTGGCAGTGGACTTCTGACCGGTACTGTACAAAATTTGAAAACTGTATCATGAAAAATCACAAAGTTATAAGCTTGTTAAGTTACCTGTTTGTCTGTACAAAAACATCACCCGCGCTGCTCGCGCCGCGCCTTCTAGCGCTCATTGATAACGTTGTATATTGGCAGACGAACAGAATGATAATTTAATATTTTAATCGAAATCATACACATATTAAATAAACATTTATGTTCCTACTAGCTGCGCCCCGCGGTTTTACCCGCGTAAATGTCGATCCCGTGGGAATATCGGGATAAAAAGTATATGAACATAGCATTACGCTTAACGGCCCGTTCACGACCTTGCCGCTGTGAGCGGCGGCTAAGCGCGGCGCGGCGAGCGGCAAGAACAAAAGTATAGAAATGTTTGAAGCACGCCACGAGACGCCGCTCCGGCGTTTTTATTATGCTATGTTCACATGCACGCCGTGCAGCCCGGCGGGCTGCCTGGCGGGCTGCGCGGCATGCAGCCCGCCCCAGGTCGGCGAAAATTCAAGCTGTTCACACGCACGCCGTCGTGTCAGTCAGTGCCAGCATGGCGGGCAGCGAGGATCTCGGTGTTGTTGCTGCCATATCCTTTGGCTTAACTTATTTTTATTGGAAAAAGAAACAAAATGATGAACGACGGAGAAAAAGACTGCAAAGAAGATCCACTCGTCACGAAAGCGCGAGAGTCACCGGGCGCCCGCACATTCATCCTTTTAACTTTGCCAAAAAACCGACACTCGCCCGGTTCGCGGCATTCACGTTCACAGGCGCGTTTACGGGCTCGGGCGTACCGTTTACACGCTCGGGAATGTGAATGTGCACGTTGAATGTCGAGTTGAACGCGCGCGTGTGAACGTAGCATTAGACCGAAGTCGTGAACGGGCCGTTAGCGATAAAGTTGAAAATCTATTAAAGAAATTTGACAGACTGTAGTACCTTGATGTGCTGCCGTCTGTACACAATGATATCATTGCTCAAAACAAATCACTATCAATATATTCAAAATATAACTCTACTATCAATTTAATATCTAATCGACTTCCTTTTAAATAAGAATCCACGTTATCAGCAATAGTTCTATCCTACATTTAAATCAGTAATTATGATAATCGTCACAGATAACACATTGTTGAACAAAGAACGAGTCTGATTGTATTGTTTTCACTTTTAAATTAATTATAATTTGTAGCGTTGTGTTGTTTTTATAGTGTATTTCGAAATTCTTTGGTCCTTCGGTACGGATTTTCAAAACAAAGTAAGTGACATTAATATTTTTCTTAGTCGTCGTAAAGTGTCTGGTCCTTATTTGATGTGACAACAATGTGCAAGACGCTGTGTGATAAAATTGTATTTAAAGTCTGAGTTATCTTTTGTCGTAGTAAATGAAAAGAGATTTTTGTTAAATTAATAGTTAGTTTCGTATAGTTAGAGGCTAAGGAAACGCTGGGGTGATGACGAGATGCGTTTACAGGAGATTGGCTGGAACAGGCAACACAGGGAACTGTTTAAAGTTATGTTTTTGCCCAGCAATGGGACAAAACAAAGTTAGTTGCTTTGCTTGATCGAGAAAAAACCGGCTAACGTTACATTAAGTTTCAATAAAACTCACGAATTGATTAACGTAATATTTATGACACCCAGCTCGGGGAAAAACATGTAGGCAAGTTGGTAATTAAATGTGTATTCAAATCTTGTGAGTTAAAAGGAATATGTTAACACTGATCCAAACATTACATTAGTATTAAAAGTTTCATCTTGTTACAATACTCATAACAAATTGTGTAACAGTACCTAGGTGTCATTCAAGAAACAAATTAACATAAAATTAACATTTTGCCCGAAACACAGGTTTAAATAAACCTAGATCAGGAAACGCACTACATTACCTTCAGAGTTCTATTTTTGACTGAAACCTCATATTTCTCTTTATCCAGATTATTATAATCCCACTATAGGCCTAGATTAAATACTACTGAACCATAATTATGTACACTTATTGTAAACTTATTATTTATTTTTAATAATTTTTTTCTAAGTTAGATTTCTACCATAAGCACTTTTCCATAAGAGATTGGTTCTTAATGGTACAAATCTAACTTAGAAAGATGTATTAATGATTCTAATTCTCTAAATATGTACCTGTTATTGTCGCGAATCATATTTTGATCAAGATACAACCTGACACTGACCTGCAAATTGCAAAAAACTTAAGAAAATTTGAATTGCGCGGTCTACCACTACCCATTCACCTTAAGTGTAATTTTAACCTTATTTATTTATTTGTGCATTATGTATGTTATTTTTGTGTAATCTTGCTATAATAAAGAACATTATACCACACTCAAAACAGTTTACCAGCGTGAGCGCTTCCGCAAACTTCAAAGTGCTATCAAAATGTGATTTGATTCAGGAAGATTATCTCGAGGCGATAAGCAGCGGTATATTTGATCACACACGAATCCGTAGCTTATAGTGGTGTTGGTTATAGTGGTGTATAGCGGCCGTTGAGACACCTGTCTTTATTTGCTACTAGAATTGTCACACTGACAGGTATCAGGGGGCCTAAAAAGGCCACTTTGCCAGAATCATAGAAAGGCTATCATTATGAATTATAATATGGCGTAGACAGTCCGTGTTTTTTTCTTTTTTCGCTGCACTACGTAGGTATAATCAAAGAGACTGGGATTGGATTTGTATTGGATTGATTGGTATATAGCACAGACAAAAAAAAAAAACTGAAAAATCCTTCACCAATGGGATTTGATACGATTAACTGAATAGTTAACTGTCCATTATGATTCATAATGTTATCCATTTATGATTCTGCCAAAGTGGCCTTTTTAGGACTCCAGGAACGCATTTTCTCGACTGCCGAACTTGATGAATAGGTAACTAACTATGACTGTCTAATGTGATGACGAGATATCCCAAACTGTCTCTTATAGCCTTGCATTCAAGACTATGCTCTCACTAAATTCATTTGCATTTTTATCACGTGTGTGTCTGCCATACAGTTTCACAGTAAAATGACCCTTATAAATTCGATCACACATTTTAAAATATTCAATTGTAATCGGCCACGAAGCAGTATTTAGAAAAGAATAGAAAGACAAAAACAAAGGACTGTGCTTGTTGTTACATCTAGTCTAGAGGTCGTCAATATCAAAGGCGGTGGATAAAGTTATACTGTGGCATTTTTTTCCCCCACATACGTATAAATTATGTAGGAGGTAAGCAATCATTATTTAGGCATTTAATAAATAAATTTTGTTTTTGATTTTTGAGGGGCTCGTCGCTAAGTAATAACAGCCGTACCAGTCGATCGATCAGGTTATGCTACGCTTGCCCCTGCCGGTCCGTGGATGGGTGACCATCTTTACATACCGAGACCCCCTCCGAGCCTCGGAAAGCACGTTGGTCCCGGCTGTCATACGTCGATCTTTGACAGTCATTACAGGTATCAGGAGCCCGAAAGTCTGACAACCAGTCTTACCAAGGGGTATCGTATTACCCAGCAACTGGGTTGTGGAGGTCAGATAGGCAGTCTATCCATGAAAAATACTGGTATTCAGCTGCATCCGGTTAGACTGGAAACAGACCCCAACTGGAAAAGGTTTAGGTATGGTTACGGTACAGGATTTTCACGTTTAAAATTAAAACTAGGTTAAATTAAATTTAAACTAGGTATCAAAACTTATGCTATATTATAAAACTCCACAAAATAAAACATACTTTAAGCTCAAGACAAATAATACTCAAGTTTACTGCATTTAAATGATGACCTTTTTAATACCCTCTTCATTCTGAAACCAACCTTCTCCTCATGCTTTTAAAGTAGATATTACTCAGGTATACATAGGATACTTTAAAAGTCGTTTTGTTCCAGGTGCAGCTGATATGAGCCATGATACCACACGTGAATGGATATCAAGAAGGTGTAGATGAAGATGACATACCGTTCGCTGTCGAAAATGTGAAAAGTAAGCTAGTTTTTTTTTTTTTTCGTTTATTTTTACCAACAAATTAAAAACAAAATCGATGCAGGCCTAGGAAACGCTGGCGTGTCGATTTGGACTCGTTCCTAACCGATTGGACGGAGAAGGCACAGAACAAAGAAAAGTGGAAGAATATGGTGGAGGCTTTTGCCCAGCAGTGGAACTATAAAGGTTAAAGGAAAAAAAAACAATAATTAATACTTAATTTTCCAAAAACCAAAAAAACAGTGGCACTCCGGGAGTGCCGAAAAAAGTGAAAACAAAACACAAACGGAATACTTTGCCATCACTCACTGACATATCGGATATAGGTACATTAAAACCGAGTACATCCCGAGGACAGCCGAACACATCCGCAACGGAGGATTTTTTTTTAATCGTCTTCTAAACAAAACACGCGCGGTGTCGCTCACGGTAACAGTGGCGCGAGTTCAACGTTTTTTTTCCATCTCATAAAAAGCCCAACGCGCCTGAAAAAGTTTTCACTTCAAAAACTTCGGAAAATATTTTCTTATGATTGAACGCTATACATAACAAAACGAGCTATTTTTATTCAGAAAATTAAAATTAAATATACATAAAACAACTTAGGTATACCTAAGTAATAATAAAAATATAATAGTCTAACATAAGTAAAACTATTAACAAACTGAAATATGGCGTTGAAAAATTCCTGCTCATCGCTGTCGACTGGTAATGTACCCAAGAGCCTGGGGGCAAATAATCCGTAAAGAAAGAAATAAAATATTTATTTGACCCAGGTTATGTAAGGCACACAATTTTCACACAAAAACAAAAATAAAACATGCGCCAAATAAGCCCAGTTGAGCATAAATCAGACAACTAATAAAATCCGTTTCGCCGTTTTTGCGCCAATCCGGAACAAACATCAAGACAAACGGACAAAAAATCTAAAACTATATTTTCGGCATCAGACTCGTTTGTACCAATTACTTTTCTCCAAAACAATTCCTTGTACAGTTTTGACTTCGTTACTTTAAATACCTAGGTCCTAGGTAGTAGGTACTTCATAAATACAGCTTTCAACATAAGTTTCAAAAGAAACAATATATGCTCGTGTAAAGCGAAAATGTAGAAATAGTGATGGTAGGTACCGTATTTTTGAGTCTCATAATACACAAAATGATAAAAGCAAGAAGTGTTTCAATTTTGCAACGAGTTTTGAGCTTTTTGAAAACGGATGTAATATAATTTTTATAAACTTTGTCCTATATTCTTCTTTGTACTTTTTTCCGGGTCTTGTACATTTCCTCAAAAATACTTGTAATGTGGTCATTATTTAGTCAACCTTCTTCGAGATAAATCGAAAATGCTGTACTGCCGGTCGATTCTGTAAAAATCTCACCGTGAAAAGTTAGGTGAAGTGAGTTTGTTTTTGCTAGGAATTGACGCTATTGACAGCTCACTCCACGCTCACTTCACCTAAGTTTTCACGGTGAGATTTTTACAGAATAGCACCGCAGGTCAAATAAAAGCGAGCAGGTGACCGGCAATGATAGTATCAAATCCATTATCTGGCTGTCAAATAAATTACTATAAAAACTCATATCTGTCATGTAATTTAAAAATGGAACGAACTTTTTCCTTCGACACAATCATGGCAAACAAGGAGGTAACATAACAAAGTTTTTATATAACAGTTTTAAATTTTCTTTAATTTAGTTTTAATATATTACTAGGTGATATTAGTTGTTATATGTTTTATGGCTACATATTGATACAATATTATGGAACAAAGGTTGTAGGCAATCAAATAAATTATTGTCGACATCTTTTTGAGGCTGATCACTGCACCACTTCACACGTGTTAACAGTCCCATGGGCCCAACACTAACGCAAAAATAAAGGAAATAGCAACGCATCGATACACCGTAGCGTAGTGCCGTGGGAGAACCTTGAGGCACTTTGTACTTACCATATCCGACGAATAAAATATGTCTTTGTCTTTTGAACACGGCACAGTTTCTCGTATAAACTGCGAGGAGCCGTAGTGTCCCAGTGGTACCGGCCGCGGCTTGCGAGTTAAAGGTCGAAGCGCTTGTCTGAGTTCGAAACGTAGGTTCGAACTCAGACAAACGCTTTACTTTATGTAAATTATTCATCACCACTGCTCTCAAAACGGTGAAGGAAAACATCGTGAAACAACCGGCATATCCTAGAACCAAAAAAAAAACGAAGATGTGCCATTTACCAACGCGCACTGGGCCCGCGTGGTGGATAACGGCCCAACTCCCTCTCACCTAGAGGAGGCATGTGTCCCAACAGTGGGAACATTATAGATTATGTATAAAACCGCGCCGTAAAAAACACAAGCCTGTCAACAAGTTTCCATAGTTATCCATACAACACTGACGACCATGCCTACACACGGCGAATAAACCGTAGTTTTCCACGGCAAGAAAAACGTGTGCGTACAAAGGGCCTTCGACGGGCCCTACATCCACAATAACATTGTGCAATGCTTTTATTGTGCAATAATATTGAATCACCCCTTGCACTCCAACGATCAAGTATATTGACGCAATAATGATTTTTTCGGTGGTAAATTGTGTGTATTTAAGAAAAGTATTTTTAATAATAAGTAAATCGTTAAGTAGTATAAAAAAACAGCATACTTTTTAAGCTATAACGTAGTATTCAAATTCTTTTTTAATTGTTTTGATTTGTTTTAGTGTCTAATTTTCTATTTATTGTATGATGTACTAGTACCCTAATAATTTATAGTGCCGTGCTTTCCTATAAATTAAATACATACGAGATCTATATGTCAACGACTCTGGGTTAATGCTGCGTATGTGTTTTGTTGGTAAGCCTTATTAAATAAATAATTTAACGTTGACGGCTTATAAGCGTCAATGTTTTCACGTGAGCAAGACTTGCCTAGTCTTCCGTGAGTTCCGTGACCATTTCGGGCTTCAAGCCCGTCTTAAAAATATTGCGCAATACTGAACCTACACGGTGCAATAAAAAAAATGGCGCAGTAAAAAAATGGCTCATACTTGTACAATCATTGCGCAATCTTCAATTTTATGGGGCTTACAGGACCTAAACGCAAGTTTTAGAAACAATAAAAGTATATGATCGGCTACACTAAACAAAATCAGAAAAATATATGATATTCTTCGGGATATAGGTATGCTAGGTAGATAGGTACTGTGTTGAAAACATAATACAATTAATTTGATACAGTAAGTAATAATTTATACAAAATAAGGCAAATTACAAGTTTCCACGTGTTATATTAAAATCATTATGAAACAGAAAAAAAATTATAATAGACTTTAAGCAAAACAGAAAAAAAACTACTATTTACGCTCAAAGAAGCTTATGTTCTTGGCTTAAGAAGCTTGTATGATCATAACTTACTAAGACAATCTGGAATTTGAAAGAGATGAGAAAAAAGACCTCTGATTTCGTTTCGATGTTTCTTCTAGTCAGATAGAAAACACCGACCTCAAAAAAAGTGTAAAAACCAATTTACAGAAATAATTATATCGTTTTATTTATCGTTAACAGATTTGCAGTAACTCTTCCCAAATCTTTGTAGCAGAAGTTTCTGCCCTAAGTACATCAAAACGATAAACACAGTGACCGTTTGTCCTACCCTCGAAATGAAAAAAGAACCTTCGTCTTTTTACTTTTATCCCTGACAGACATTGTAGTCTCGAATCCGAGACATCGGACTCGAACGTATATTGCTATATTGAAAGGACTAAGGCCTGCCGGGTCAGCGGGATTGTCCGAAAGTGTTACCGCTGGCCCGGAACATAAAGGGCTAAGGAAGGAACACGGGTGGGTTTTAGTCAATAAGAGTCTGACATTCCCTTCCGCTCCACCTAGAGCGGGAGGGGTCATTCATTTGATGATTTCCCATCAGAAAAAAAAAAAAAGGACTAAGGCCGATCGCCTCAACGCTACTTCTTTTAGCGAGTCGCTATTCAAAAATGTAACGTGTTACCAACTCAAACCACCAATGAATAACCAGAATGTCACAGCACTAGTATTTCAATGGCGGTCCGTTTACTCTTTTTACTCTTGCCAAGTTACGTGGCGGGGCGGGGGGGGGCCCCGCCCCGCCACGTAACTTGGCAAGAGTCGTAAGATTCGTTTTTCCTTTCTTTAACTTTCTTGTAAACAGACATGTTTAAAAATAATCTATGGCAATATAACCATAGTATAATGACAAACAATAAAGTGATCATTTTCTTGTTGCACTAAGTGTACATACTAACTCCCACTATGCCAAAGCCTTACCAAGTTACGTCAGTACCTACACGACTTACTACAGAAGTTCGTGTTTGGTTGCACCGTGTAGTGTATTTTTGGATAGCGGACGCCGGTGCGGACTAGGGGGAGGGGGCGGGGGGTGGCAGGTGCGATCCGCCCCGGTCCTCCGGGTCCTGGGGGCCCCCAAAACTTGAGAAATACTTTTTAATCAAATCCCAAACAAAACCAAAATTTGTTCAGTAAGTAATTAGGCACCCCTACGCATGTTATGTACAAATGTAGGGTGCTAAGATTTTTGATTCATTTGATCATCCCACATTATCAAACTTTTCTGTAGGTTGACAAAGTTTTTCCTATTTCTGAATAAATGTCAAATGAAAATTTGAACTACCTATACGGAGTGCAAACATTTTCGAGCTGGCTTCGTGTGCTTTAACGTCCTCTAGTCGCCTAATGCTCTAGCTTTTCCGTTTGCGACAAAATATCTCCTATTTCCGTAGCAATAGTCAAAAGAAAACCTAACCTTTTCGAAGCAGCGTGCTAAATATTTCATTCATTCCTGGGCCCCAATTAGTTTTGCCGCCCCGGGCCCCTGACAGGTTTAGTCCGCCCCTGGGCTTAAGGCTAGGTGTTAATGTCTGGTTTCGTTTCTTAAACGATAAAAAACCGGGCCAGAGCAACTCAGACTCGCGCACCGAGGGTTCCGTACTGTTACGGAGTGGGTCTCGAAACGGTTTTTTAAAAAAACAATTAATTGATAACTTGAATTATAATTGGACAAAAAAATACATTAAAAGATTTGTCTGCGACGACGTTCAAATCCACACTGCACTATAGCTCTAGAAAAGTAGCAATGTCCGGAATGCTGACATGACAAAGACGGTTCCACGTGTAATGACTAACTTAGTCATCATTATTAGTTTACATGCCTTCGCGTGTATTATAAGATATAACAGCCCCCCAAATAAAATGGAGCATCTGAGATGAAAGATGCGAAATTTAAGATTCACAGTAGATAAGATTTGAACGTCATTGTAGATTTACAAACTGTTACATATTAATAAAAACTAAGTATATTATAATCATATCTATTTTAGGAAAATCAAGATTTAGTAGCAAGGTTAATTTTGTTTTGTTACTAAAATGTTTCGTTTTAATGATGTTGGCCTTGTTGTTGACAAATCAGGCTCAACAGGTTCTTCAAACACAGATAGTTCAATAGCTTGTTGAGATTGACTGTGGTTCTTCACTTTCTTGGTGTTATTACATTGATTAAACATTTGTATGCAACATGAGGCTTTTGGATTTGGGCATATTAATTTTCGACCTCTGTAGAGTAGGTATAAAATGAATAAAATAAAAAATGTGTAACTTATGGACATATAATGAACTCCGTACTTTTGGAAGTGGTTCGGATCTTCAATGTTATTTAATTCTTGTTCTAAAGATGTTAAATGTATACTAGCGTGTAATAAAGAATCCAGGTTATTAACGTTATTCAATTTTGAATATGGTAAACGTGAAAGTGACTTGTTAACTCTACTCTTCTCACAGCAGTCATCCTCAACGAGATTGAAATTAGAAACAACATGTGAGCTTACATTTACGAAAACATTTGACGATGGCACAAACTGTAAAGTTTTATAAAAGGCTTTGCAGTTTTTTGTTAAAGACAATATTCCTGTACCAAATAAAGTTTCGTCAAAGCTACTGCCATCATTTTCACAAGATACATGACATTTGCCTGGCTCCGATAAAACAAATAACCATCTATTATTATTAATTTTATGAAACACTTCAATAGAGCCTTTTAACAACTTAATCTCACAAGAGTTAGGTAACTTACTAGCTAATTCCGTGATTAGAATAGTTTCACAGATCGGATTCGCGATACTTGAATAAACACTTTCTAAATCACATATGTAGAACTTTTCACGAATCACTTTGCACTTGTCTACGGTGTGCAACAGCGAGTAAAACATATGATCGACTGTTATTGCAAGGTAAGGACTATTAGGAGCGATAAGCGCGAAGGTATTCGGTTGCGAGACATCATAAGGAACGGGCATTGGAATAATATGGTATAAGTTATATACTTGTGGTAGGACGAGCGGGATTCTAATAACTACAATTATTTTGTTATTATGATAATAAGATACAAGTTTAGAAATGTCAATAAGATCGTGAATATTTTGTAATGACAGAGTTACGGGGAGTTCATAATACCTTGGCATATTGTTGATATTCTGTTCAAGTTCGTTATACAGTTGATGAGGACTAAGTACAGTCGGGTGTAGAACATTAATTTTACTAAACAGAATCGCATTATTGATATCCTCGATGTCGAATGACAAGGAAATAATAATGCTTTCGATAGCGTTAAGGAATATGTTTACATTAGATTTAACATCCAATTTATCATTTGAATTAGTTAGTTGTTGAAAAGCTTGATCAATTATTTCAAGGTTTTTATTAAGCCGCTTTTCATTTTCATTCAGTTTAGATATTGAGCTATTAAACGTCGTAATAGTTGATTTAATTACGTGAATATTATCTCTCATTAGGTATGTTAAATGTTTTTCGTCCGTCTGTACTTGGTCTATAGCATTTGAGAATTTGATGGCATCATCGGAATCTAATGTGCCGAAAAAGGTTTTCAGAAGAGATCCACCGGCATCAATCAAGCCGCGTTTGTTCCGTTTAATGTTTGCCACATTATTATTTATGATATACGAAACTGACGAATATTTCTTAATGTTGTTATCATGGTTTATGAGGAGAGTCACAGTGTGATTCCCGTTGACCTTAACAATTTTATATGGACCTTTCCAAACTGGAGATAGGGCTTTATTTTGCTTGTGGTGACATCTGAGATACACTGAGTCACCGACGTTGTAAGTGATAGGTTTCGCGTGAGAATCGTAATGACGTTTAGACCTCTCTTTAGAATGTTGAATGTTTTGTAGCGCTTTCTGCCTACTATAATATAACCTATGATTTAATACTCTGACGTAATCCGTATAGGTATTATTTTCCAACGTGTCGATAGATTTGGGAATGTATGGTTTAAAACCAAGTAATAATTCGAACGGAGAGTAGTTAGTAGTCGAATGAATGTTAGAATTGTATGAGAACATAGCTGTGTTTAAGTACAAATCCCATGTATGTGCGTTTTCGTTGACAAAGGGTCTCAAATATTCCTTTAATGTTGAGTGGCTCCTTTCTAGGGCACCGCAGGTTTGTGGATGATAAGGCGTTGCTAGAATATGTTTGATACCAAATAATTTGTTGAGTTGTTTGAGAACTTCGGAGCTAAAGTTAGTGCCTTGATCGGTAACGATCATTTTGGGAATACCGAGATGAGAAATAAAATGAACTAACTTTTTAGCAGTCTCGTCTGCTGAGCATGTCTGTAATGGATAGGCTTGTGAATATTTGGTGAGGTCATCTTGGATGGTTAGAATAAATTTGTATTTAAATTCGTAGGTTTCTGGAAGAGGACCGACTATGTCCAAAAATAACTTTTCGAGAGGTTTTGTTGCGGTTGAATTTATAATCATAGGAGCGCGGTTGGTTTGGCGTAAAGGTTTGTTAATCTGGCAAGATTTGCAATTTTTGACGTAGTCTTCAATGTCTTGCCGCATATTTTTCCACCAATACATAGATTTTATTCTTTCTAACATTCGTGTGATGCCGGGGTGACCAGCAGAAGGTAAATCGTGATTGTCGCGAAGTATTTGTTTAACCTCTTCAGGCGTAGGGAATAGGATAGAATTCTTATAGATGTTAACTTTAATGCCAGTATTGTGGAAAACGTAAGCTATGATATTATAGATTTTTGTATAAGAGAGTTTTGTGAATGGATCTGAAAAATCGGATATGGCAATTTCTTTCTCTTCCATATACCAAAATTTTATCATATCTCTGTATTCAACTAACAGCTTAAAGATGTCCTTATACGACATTTCGTCATAATGATGTACTCTCACAAATAAATGAGTGAACATATGATTGTCATTTGATGTGTTGTATGAGGTGTAAAGTTCGCGTTCTATGTCACGAATGTTAGGTTGACTTGTAGATAATTCTATAATTTCTTTGCAATAAGGTACAGAATCGTCTAGATCAATTGATGTAGGGTAGACGATTAATTTGCACTTGGCCTTGAGTAGGGACTCTTTGAATTCTTGAATAACCGTATCGAAACTAAAACTCGGTTGTTTAATAAGTTTTAGATACTTTTCATAAGTTTCTGTTGTGGAAGGCGAAGGACAATCATAGGGCGAGGTTGAAGGGTTTGGAGAATTACTATCGTCGACGGCACATACGGGACGATTTGAGTCATTACCATCTTGTGGTGGGAAGCGTGATAGAGCGTCGGCGTTGCAATTTAATTTCCCTTGTTTATGCACTATCTCATAATTATATTCCTCTAATTTTAAACGCCAGCGGATTAATTTAGAGCCGGGGTCCTTAACATTGAATAACCAGACCAGAGGTTTATGATCAGTAACGATTTTAAACCGATAGCCGAAAAGATAGGGGCGGAAAGTTTGTACGCCGAATACGATGGCTAAAAGTTCTTTTTCTGTGGTGGAGTAATTGCCCTCGGCTTTATTCAGCGTCCGTGATGCATAAGCGATAGGTTTATCTTTACCTATTTCGCCTTGCGATAATATTGCGCCTACAGCGTAATTGGAGGCGTCAGTTGTCAACACAAAAGGTTGACTGAAATCAGGGTATTGTAAAAGAGGCGCCGTAGTTAATTTTTGTTTTAAAATAGTAAAAGCGTGTTCTTGTTCTCCTGACCAATTAAATGAGATGTCCTTTTTTAAAAGGGAAGTTAAGGGTTTAGATATCTTAGAGAAATTTTCAATGAATCGCCTGTAGTAGCCAACTAAACCTAGGAAAGATTTGATGTCTTTAGGACATTTAGGAGTTGGAAACTGAGTGACGGCCTTGATTTTGTCAGGGTTAGGATAGACACCTTTGTCAGTGATTATGTGCCCTAGATACGCAACCTCGTGTCGTAAGAACTCGCACTTAGCGGGTTGTAATTTTAAATTAAATTGACGGAATCTGTCGAAGACTAGGTTTAGCTTATCTATGTGAGATTGGAGATTTTGGCTATAAATAATACAGTCATCTAAGTAAATATAGCAGTGAAGACCTTGAAGACCGGATAAGACAGTATTCATAAGTTTTTGGAAGGTAGCAGGGGCGTTCTTTAGTCCGAAAGGCATTCTTGTGAATTCGTAATGCCCAGATATTTCGTTTCCTACTACCGTAAAACCAGTCTTAGGCGCATCCTTGGGATTTAAATTTAATTGGTGGAAACTGCTTACAAGGTCAAGCGTAGTAAAGTATTTAGAATGACCTAGTTGGTCCAGGATATCTGTAATTAAAGGAATAGGATAGACTTCGGTAACAGTTACATCGTTGAGTTTCCTATAGTCAATAACTATCCTCCACTTTTGTTTACCCGACGAGTCTACCTTTTTGGGCACTACCCAAATAGGGGCGCTCCATGGTGATTTTGAAGGACGAATAATGTCTTGATCGAGCATTTTCTTTATTTGGCTCTCGACTTCACTTTTGTGGCATTCGGGGAAGCGATAAGATTTAGCGTGAATCGGGGCAGCATCTCCAGTGCTGATCGAATGCTCAATAGCGTTAGTACAAGTTAAAGGTTCGCCCTCGAGGTGGAAGATGTCTGTGTAATTAGAGCAACATTCTAAGAGCACCTTTGTCTCTTCGGGATTTAGATGTTCTGTTCGGATGTGATTTAGTACTTGTTGTGATCTATCTAATGATGTATTATCAAGACTATTAATAAATTGAAGATTTACATGATCAGGCAATTGGGAGGTAGGTGATACTTTCTCAAAAGGGATTAAACGAACACAATAATCTTTGAATATGACTTGAGACTCAGTGGTATTCAGTATTGAGATATTAACGCGATTATTAGGTTTAACCGAGACAGCACAATTGGCTAAGTAAACTCCTTGGGCGTACATATGATCGAGAACTAAACCTTCTTTCATAAACTTTAACTCTTCTAAGGAATTTGACACGGGACATTCAACTATCGCTTCGGAGCGAGGTGGAATAATATAGAGAGGATTATTAAAATTTAGTGGTATGAGATGTCCTCTAATGAGCAATGACTGTTGAGAATACTTAACATCACATTCGAGTTTCTTTAAGAAATCATTACCTAAAATACCGTCGTAATGAAGCCGTACCTTATCACTGACGGCATGGAAAGTGTAACTAAAATAGAGTTTAGAATTTGACGGCAAAATGTGTTCGAAATTTATGGTGAATGACCCTAAAGTTTCATAACAAGAGTCGTCTTCACTGAGACCTTTGAGTTTGATTTTATCATTAGATAAGGATGGTATAGAATTAAAATTTTTGAGTTTGACAATACTAACACTAGCTCCAGTGTCGATAAGAAAACGTAGAGGTTTGTTTGAATAATCGGTGTTAAGAAGTACGTGAGGTAGAGAGATCCTGTAATATTTAATTTCATGAATTGGAATGACAGGCTCCTCTTCGGGCTGGGTTTGTAAAATATTAGGATTCGACGACACAGAGGTTCCTAACGGAACGTGTTGGGATTTGTTTGAGATATGCATGCCTTCAGTTTGGGACTGGCTACCCTGCCGCATGGCAACACGAGATTTTGAGTGGCCTTCAGTTTGGGACTGGTTACCCTGTCGCATGGCAACACGAGATTTTGAGCGGCTTTCAGTTTGGGACTGGTTACCCTGTCGATTAGCCGGATGACCTAGAGGTCGGCTTTCAGTTTGGGGCTGATTACCCTGTCGATTAGCCAAATAGGATTTGAGATGACCGTCAGTTTGGGGCTGGCTACCCGGTCGATTGGTCGAAATTGATTGAAAAGATTTAGATTGATTATAATTGAAGTGACATTGTGGGTTTGTAATATGAGATTTTGTTGTGCCTTGAATACGGTCGGGCGCAGTGCGGCACGCTAACGACACCCGACTGTTTAGTTTAAATCGTCCGCACTTTCCTCGACTTCTTCCCACGATTCAACTTGATCGGGTGAAGTCGTGACGTTATGTTGAATCTGAGAATTATTTTTCTTAGAATTGTTGTATTTACGCCTATAGCATTGGGAGATATCATGACCCGTTTTCTTACAATATCTACAGATTACGTCTGTTGATTGATTCGGTTGAGAATTTTGTTGGTATCGAGGGTTAGAAGGGGTTTGAGGTTGAGAGTTAGACGAAAATGAAGGCTGTGACTGAGGTCGGATTTTCCTCAGACACTCATTTTCTATGTGACCAGATTTATTGCAAAACCTACAAACTTTAGATAATTTTGGAGAGATTTTCAATGCGAAGTTTCGTATTTTTTCTTCTTCGATCGCGATGTTAATAGCGTCATTCAGAGTTTTAGGGTTTCTACACCGCACCATATTACTAAGATTAGGTTGTAAGCCAAAAGTAAAAGTATGGAGAGCTAGGTCTTCCGTCATTGCAATTCTACCCGACAAATCCTTCTTAGTAGTTTCAGAATTGTGAATTTCCGTCTGCATGTCGGTGAGGCAGGTTTCCAGGCGCAAGGAGAATTGTGACACTGACTCATTTTGTTGCTGCCTACAAGACTGCAACTCAAAAAATAAGTGGCTATAATGTTTCCTTTCACCAAAATTTTGACGAAGGAATGACTGTAATGAATCAAAGTCATCGAAAACTTTGTTCGAACAAGCTATTTGAGCTTTACCTCGCAGTTTGGATAAGATATATTTTAAAAGCAATTTTTTCTGACTCTCGGACGCTAGGTTTAATGAATTTTGGCAATTAGTTAAAAATGCGGCCAAGGTTTCACGATCTCCATTGTATGTGTCAATAAAATCGCATAGAATACTAATAGGATATTGTTCGCTAAGCGAGATTTCACCCTTACTCATTTTGTTCGTAGGTTGTTTAACGATTAAAAGGAAGTAAAGATACTAGGCAGGATAAAATTTGTAAGGAAAACGAATAATATAGATACTATCGGGAACAAGGGATTAGCAATAACCAATTATCAAATGTTCGACTCACAGTAGCACCGCGAGAAGGAGTATGGGCATCGCAGACTTCGAATAGAGCAGGTATGTTGCACTCGCAGCTCAGCAGCACCAGGCGCACAACAGTACACCGGCAGGAACCCAGACAGCAGCAGAGCTTGAACGGCAGCGGTGAGGCGAGCAACAACGGACACGTGTCGCACAGACAACGTGTATGGCAGCGGCGCTGGCGGCGACGGCACCAGGTAAATCAGGTAAGTACCTAGTTGAACAGGATGGTGGCAGCAGGACCCGACAACACCGTCAGGTAAGGAGCGCGAACTGGCTCGACCACGTTGCGAGGTCACACGGCGCGAACACGTGGCACCGCGTGGCGGTGACAGGTTAGAGGATGGCAGGCTTACGTGATAAGACTTACTGTCGCAGTTCCCCAGCCAGCAACACACAGAGTTCGCAGAGTTCGTGATTTGCACACCGAATAGAGTTTGTAAGAGTTTGAGAGAGTTTGTAAGAGGTTGAAAGAGTTTGTAAAAGTTCGTCCGGGCGCACTCCGCGGATTTTTAGGGATACCAGCCAACGATTGCTGAGTATCCCACTTCTGACACCACTGTTACGGAGTGGGTCTCGAAACGGTTTTTTAAAAAAACAATTAATTGATAACTTGAATTATAATTGGACAAAAAAATACATTAAAAGATTTGTCTGCGACGACGTTCAAATCCACACTGCACTATAGCTCTAGAAAAGTAGCAATGTCCGGAATGCTGACATGACAAAGACGGTTCCACGTGTAATGACTAACTTAGTCATCATTATTAGTTTACATGCCTTCGCGTGTATTATAAGATATAACAGTACCATCATATGTTTTTAAATTTTCATTGGCGAGGCCTATATTCGTCAGAGAATTTTAACTTTTTATTATTTTGTTTTTTTTTTATTTTTTAAAGTTGAAAACTATTCGGCCTGAAAAAAAAAGAAAAAAATTTTGAGAATGTGCAAACTACGCTCTTTCATAATTATGATACCCCACATGCCCTAGTAGTTCTACTTCGAATTTTTCAGACCCCTTTTCAGTCCCTGTTGCAAAAATGTAAATATATTTTTATTTCTTTCTTATTTGCAAAATAGTTGGGCAAACTTCATCTAAAACTATTCCAAATTTCAAGTTGATAGCATTTGTAGTTCAGCTGTGACAGACAGACAGACAGACTGAGTTTCACCATAAGGGTTCCGTTTTAACATTTTGGTATGGGACCCCAAAAAGGATGGCTTAATCTCACTTTTAACCTTTTGTTTTTGTAGTACGGGGATTAAGGGATCAAAGGAAAAATTTATAAGGGTTGAAATGGGAAAGGCATCTACGGGTATGTGGCTAAATGGTTGTATATTGGGCTACTGACCAGCCTCAGGCGACTTTTATGGGTAACTATTCTTCAGTAATTAAGACCGCTCGTTTCATTCAGGCTAGGTCATAAAGCATGTAAACATCTCCTTACGGATAGGATATTATACAGTACGCTAGCTAGCTACGTAGGTTCTTAAGCATCTATAAACGTTACTTAGCTAGCACCTGCTTTGGCTAAGCGTTATTCCTGTCACTGTCGCACAGCTGTAAAACATGTCTACGCCAAATCAAATGATAAGCGACGTTTATAGGTAGCCTGATGATCTGTAATATATGTTTTACCTTCAACAGACACCAGTTTATATTATGTGTTACCTTTGGTCCAACCTTCAAACTACTAAAGCTAATATCAGATGCTTCACTCGGGTGAAGATTCATCATCATCATCATCAGCCTATAGCAGTCCACTGCTGGACATAGGCCTCCCCTAACAAGCGCCATAGCGCCCTGTCTTCAGCTTGACGCATCCAGCATCTGCCTGCAGTATTTCGCAGATCGTCATCCCACCTGGCCGGAGGGCGTCACACACGCGGCGGCGCGGTGGGTGACGATACATTTTTTTTTAATTCCACCTTTACACGACGCCAAAAATTAGGTATATAAAAATTCTGTCGAACGTTCATTTGCTTATATCACTTTTTTTTTTGATAATTTGGGGCGCGAGTGAAAAGTGTCAGCCGAATGTCAAAAACAGGTTACTGCAAAATGGCTCCCTGAGCTAGGTTAGAATACCAATATTTCGGGAGCCAGCCATAATCCAATATCGGTTCGCAAATTATTTGATCTTATACTAGGTGGCGCAAAGTTATTACAAAAGTGAAGTGACTGATATCAGCTTAACTTTAGTTAAAGATAAAATTGTGTATAAATGTAGTCAATACCCGAGACTGTAAAACTTCACCACATATTACAAAAAAAGTCCCCCGTCGCGTCTGTGTGTTTGAACGCGATAAACTCAAAAACTGACGAACGGATTTTCATACGGTTTTCGTCAATGGACGGAGTGATGTAAACTGGCTGAAATATGACGATGATTGTTGAAGATGTCAGGAAAAATCATGCCGACTGGGAGCTTTAATGGCGTGCGCCGCGTAAACCAATAGAGTTATATGAAAACAGTGTATTACGGAATTAATACATTGTTTACTCGGAATAACATAAAGGGTGCAAAGGGTCAAAAGTGCCTTTATTGTGCCTATTTGAAATAAATGATTTGACTTTTACTTTGCCCATTCAGCAATAAAAAAAATACCATGTACCTGCAGGCACATGTATACATAGTCGTATCCAAGTTAGACTCAAACAAGTTAAGAGTTCAAATACATATTTCAACGGTACAATCAGCAAATACGCGAAAAAAATACAATAATTTTAAAAATGTTTACTGTCAAAATTCACCTCTCTCGAAGCAATCGAATATAAACGTATTAATGTAGATAGGTATACGAGTATTTACTATGTGACACATATGATTGTCAAAGTCAAAGAATGGAGTCTGATGTACTCGTACGTCCGGTAATTTAGGGTAATTTACATAAATCGTAAAGAGAACCCTTTTCGAACACGAGTTTACGATTCAGAATATATTGCAGAGAGGTATTAAGTTTGAAAAGGACATTATCATCATCTGCCTAGCCTTTTCCCAACTTTCCTCCCTTCCTCCCTTTCTCCCTCCTTTTTCCTTACTTCTTCCTTCCTTTCTTTTTCCTTTTTTTTTTCTTTTTAAGTTTGAAAAGGACGTTGCTCAATTTTTTATTTTTTAATCGAGGGCCGAATCAAATTTCTCATCTGTAGATTTGATGTTAGATATTGTCAGTTTATTTATTTTGATACTTATTAAATACATTTTTAATTATTTTTATTTGAAAACATATAAAAATAGTAGTCCTGCAATACATAAGGTCGACTTTAGCAGACAACCTTTACAGTACGATGAGTACTCAATATACTTTTAAATTGGAATTCTTACCTTACAATTTAAGAGAAATACCGAATTCGTGGAAAGCTTTTACATACTCATACATTTATACTAAATTAGGCACGAGTACTTTCTATGGGAAAGCTAATATTTTATATCTTGTTTCGACTTGCTCTCTTTCTAGAAGTGGTTATATGATGAATGGTACTCTGCAGGATAAGTATTTTGTTAAAACATATAAATACTTGTCATGTAGAGTACCATTTTATCAACCATTTATTAGATTGTGTCTCTCATATAACCACTTCTAGAAAGAGAGCAAGACGAAATAAGATATAAAATATTAGCTTTACAAAAATTTTTTTTTCTCTTAGCCATTAATGTCCCACCGCTGGGCAAAGGCCTCTGCCTACTCTATTCCACATCTCTCTGTCCAAATCTGCCACGGACAAATTTTTATTAAAGGAGTCCATTACATAATCTTAAATGGATTTATTTATAAATACATTATTTTTCTATCATAAATTCATTTATTCATTCTTTGAAGGACAACACAAACCCTTAGTCTAGAAGCAGGAAATTTTGCACAAGAATGCAGTAAGGAGGATTTTTTAGGGATCCGTAAATTTGTCTGAATGAAAAAACGGAATCCTTAAAGGATCTCTCGTGTGTCTGTCCGTCTGCCAATTTAGTCCAAATCTACTGGACCGATTAAATTATTTGGTACACATATGTTTCTGTTACACAAGGACGTGTAACGTAAATTAATTAATTTTAGGATTATGGGGGTTACTTTTGGGAGGCAAATGAGGTTTTTTTTTACAAAGTGTACCGTGTGACATGTCAAGCAAAAGGGTTTACTGCGAGTGTCTTAAATATTTTAATAATTTTGAAATAATAGATAATAGTTTTAAAGTTATGTATGAAAATACTTACATGAAAATTTATCATTTCCATTAAAACATGTTGTTAGGTTTAATTTTCTATGTAACATTAATCGCACATCCAAGAGATTTAAGCTCAAAGATTACTGAATTATTAACTATATCTAAGTACCTAAGCCTAAGCTTCTGACTCGGATATCTAGTATGCTTCTGACAGTAACATGAATACAAAACTACGTACGTGAGAATGAGATAGAATGAATGATTGTTCTATTTTGTGTTTGTGTTTTTTATTAACAAGCTTTTAAACACCAATCAATACAAGCAATAAACTTAATATTTTTTCTCCCATTTCAGATTTAAAATGGTACGACCAGATCCTACTCAACAGACCTGTAAGAATAGTCTTTGTTTTGATAATAGCTTCAATTGTCGCCCCACTTCTAGTATACAAATTCATCATGCTCCCAAGCTTAGAGCTACCAGCATCTGATGGCTTATCAACTGGCTCTTGCGTCGTAGCAAGAGAAGCTAGGCTCCCATGTGGCGTAGAGGCAGTACCACCCGAGAAATGCCACGAACAATGCTGCTATGATCACCACCACGACCTATGCTACCATAGGTACCCTTCAAGATTCTCCTACGTATTCCATGGACAATGGGCAGAGGACACATATTTAAATCCAAGAATGCTAACAATACCGTATGATGGTGCACAAGACAGCTATAAAAACCTCAGACTGTCTATTGACGAAGTAACAGCTACACATCTTTCCTTCACATTCTACCATTCCAACAATATTAAAGGTCGAAGACTTACAAAGAAGGATTATTCATACAGAATAACAGAACCTGATAAAAGTCATTCAGATAGAACGGAATTAAATATTATCGTGAATTCAACTCAAGGAATCATTTTCAACACGGCTCGGGGACCGTTGATAGCTGCAGATAACATATGGGAGATGTCATTTAAACTCACAAATGAAACAATGTACGGCCTGGGAGAAATTCCATTAAAACCAGATACAGTGAAAATTTTATACAATCATAAGGGTGGACTGGATTCGATTCCGTTAATATTTGCTAAGCTGAACGGGTCCTACCATGGTTTGTTGATTGAATCAATGGCCCCTACAGAAGTAATTGTTAGAGGGGACAATCAATTGGTCCTTCGCAGTATCACGAATTTGGGACTGAAGTTTCATTTGTTTGTCGGACCGAAACCCAGCGACGTGATGAAAGATGTCGTGGCCGCTATAGGGGCGAAGAGAAACCTTGAATATTGGATGCTAGGCGCTCACGTTTGTAGGTGAGTTTTTGATTAACTTTATTAGCATATCCGTCAGGTGAAAGAAGGCGACTTTTATTGGGTTTATTTAAAAAAAAAAATTATAAAAAAAAAAAAATGTAAAATAATAAGTTAAGCCTTTCAGGCTAGCTCTAGGCTGGCTTTAGAGTTTGCTAAAACCAAAAGAAAAAATAGCTTCGGCACTCGAGTTGACCGATACTTAACGTGAACCTTGTAGAACAAGTACTTACTTCTTCGAAGTAATTTACCTAATGACAATCCGTACTTTCAAATTCATTGACTTCTAAGAACCATCTCAGAAAGAAAGCAAAGGCAAACAAAGAGGAAAAAGTGTAGCAGAGAGATCGCAGAATCAGCGGGATTGTCCAAAAGGGTTACCGCTGGCCCGGAACATAAAGGGCTAAGGAAGGAACACGGGTGGGTTTTAGTCAGTAAGAGTGTGACACTCCCTTCCGCTCCGCCCAGAGCGGGAGGCATTTGATGATTTCAAAACCAAAAAAAAAAAAAAAAAAGAGATCGCAGAAAGCGATAAGGCCGCCCATTGTATATTTCGTAGTGTTTGATGTATTTTTGTGGTAAATAAATAAATCTCGCAGAAGTTTGACTCCTTTTTCGAAGGTTATTTTTAGAATGTTTATTGTTATTGAAGAAAGATAAAGGGGACAGAAAAATAAAGGAAAATACTGAATCTTCTTTTTATGAGCCATTTGGATCAGTTGTTATTGAAAAGAGGAGAGAGGGCTGGCCTATTTTTTTCCAAAGAATCAGCATAGTCATACAAAGTGGCAATGCTGCCAGACTTTTGGACACTTTTCCTGTTGACAGCGATACGGACGAATTTCTTGATGCCCTTTCATTATTTCCCTTCCTTTTTATATACTTACATTTAGGGTTATTTTATACATGTCGAGCAAAACTCCAATTTCAGGGAAGAAACATCGAACGACCCACTAGGAGAACTCCGGACCTTCATATCTTCAGCGACGACCCAAAGAGTGCCATATGAGAGTCACTGTGGCGCTGTTCCTGTGGTCTTCGCAACTGAATGCAACGATACCATGGTCTATCTTGTCGACCAGAGTGTAATGCAGATCAGGAATGCTGGGAAGAAGTTTGTACCTCATGTTTCACCATATGTAAGTACCACAGTTGAATTCCTTCTTCAACGTCAGACAACTGTGCTGGTGGGAATGGTGAGAAGGTTGGTTGCACCACTTGTTTCCATCTAAAGTAGTAGGAAGTGGTGAAGGGCGGGCGTTTTGTGGGACTGCCTTATGTAATTTTGTCATTCAAAAACTGCTGATTCTCGGGCTAATTTTAATAAATAACTTTTTTTATTTTTTATTATGTAGTGTTTTGTTTTTTAAATTATGGACTTTCAATTATATATTCAGTATTTAAAATCACTACAAATCATAATAATAT
Organism: Oligia latruncula; assembly: GCA_948474745.1. NCBI lineage: Eukaryota > Metazoa > Arthropoda > Insecta > Lepidoptera > Noctuidae > Oligia > Oligia latruncula. Next base: position 12,749,487 of record OX419699.1, read on the forward strand.
TTGGAAATCATGACATTAGTAGGTGGTAAATTAGTCCAAAAATTTACCAAGATTTTTTAGCACACCAAATTAGGTACTATTCCAAACAAAAATATTTAACTAAGCCTAAAAGTAATGAAGTCTTAATTATGGCTTGCCCTACTTTTCATATTAATTTTTTTCGCACGCCTTTTAATTTCAGCATTTCTTTAATATTTTTCACCTTCAAGAATCTTTTAACTTTACTCGTAAAGAAAGAGTTTAGTTAATTATCTGAGTAACTTCCTTCATAGAAATAATTAAATATGAACTTACCTTATAGGTTAGACTTAGCAAAAAAAATTGGGTAATATCGAATTATATGATATCGGAGACTAAATTATTCTATTAAGAGATGAATGGACGGAGCAGAGGCTGAGATTCTCAATAGGGACCAATATTTATTCTAGTATAGACGTAGCCTTTGTGATTTACTATAAATGGAAGCATGCAAGACGAAAAATGGTCACAGAATATTGCATAATCAGCCTATAATGTTCCCATTGCTGGGACACAAGCCTCTTATCTATATGAGGGAGTGGGCCGTAATCCACAACGCCGGCCCAGTGCGGGTTAGAGGATGTCACATCATGTCTTCGAAGTTTTGGTTCTAGGACATGACGGTTTCCTTCACCGTTATGAGAGCAGTGGTGATGAAATGAATTACGCAACGTAAAGCGCCTGCTTGGGTTCGAACCCACGCCCTATAACTCGCAAGCAAGTCAGGGCCGATACCCTAGGCCACCACTGATGTCAGAACAGAATCACAGAACATTAAAAAATATATTTTATAGGTTGCTGCGGTCGTTTAGATGGATAATGTTTACACAGCAACCATAACCACAATTCATTTTGTTGGCTTTGACCATTTCACCGCTATTGGTATTGCAATTAAAATTATTATTAACTTTAGCAGATTACATGAACTAAGTATCTATGCGAATCAAGTGGAATGTTTAGTCACCAAACTAATTCGTAGGTATGGGGAGGTAGATACCAATTAAAGTTTATCGAACTTATCGAGAAACAAAGTAGTAGATAATTCAATTACTGATCAAAATATTTTTAACAAGCTGTAGGAAACTAATTTCCTTAAGACCTAAGAAAACGCTCCAGCAGACAGACGCAACTCGACTCTAGTAGAACAATTTCTATGAAAACTTAATGGAAATTGTTCTATGTACCAGACTCGCGGTGCACATTCGCGTCGCGCCTGCCTGCTCAGCCTAAAAGCCAACCTGAAGAATTATCATAGGAATGGAAAATAAATTGTCAATATCACTTTCACAGATAAAATACACAGCACCATCGGAACCTATAGAGGAAGAAGGCGATGCAACTACAGAAGTAGTAGAAGCAACAACAGAAGCGGTACAAGCAACAACAGAAGCGGTACAAGCAACAACAACAATAACAAACGAACGTTGCTTTGATGACGAAGAGTTTGATCGTTACAATATCCGTGATCCAGAGTCTTATCACCTATATAAAGGCAAAGTTAACAAACATGACGTCATCTATCCAGGTTACATTTGGGCAAGCGAAAAGTTCATGAAGAGCTTGTGGGTTTTTAACACTAATTTTGAAGCTGTTGTTTTGGAAAACAATTGGCCTTTAGACGATTCTGAAAAGGACCGTGATGCGTTTTATGAATATTTGCCGTATTTCAATGAGGTAAGTTGCAAAACAAAATTCTGAAAATGTTTAATATTTTATTTGGATAAAAATTAATTAATAGAGAGCAATTTATCAGAGGACGGAAGTCTTTAAACATCTGAGGGTTTACTTATAAACGTTGATTAAAGTTTGGACATTTCAACGTCCACAATTGATGGTCAAACAGCCGCTAAACATCATCATCATCATCTGCCTAGCCTTTTCCCAACTATGTTGGGGTCAGCTTCCAGTCTTCCGGTCAAAAAGCCGCTAAACATTTATAAATAAAGGGTTAATTTATCATAGTTTAAATATAATAAATCATCGTATTACATAACATAATAAGCCTATAATTTTCCCACTGCTGGGATACAGGCCTCCTCATGGTGAGAAGGCTGGCCCAGTGCGGGTTGGCAGACGTCACATGTCTTCGAATCATTGGTTCTACGACGTGCCGATTTCCGCACGATGTTTTCCTTCGCCGTTTTGAGAGCAGTGGTGTAGAAATCACTTGCACAAAGAAAACCGCCTGTCGGGGTCAAACACCTACAACTCCGTTATATTTCTTTTATTCGGTGAAAAATGTTGTTAGTTACACATTTGGCCGTATCATTTTTGTATTTCTTCCTACAAAACCTGTGTGTTTTCCATAATAAATAAAATAAAATAAACTCATAAGTTACGCCCGTTTCCACTGGACCCCCACTGCTCACAATCATAGTATACTAAAGAGAAACTAGATGATAAATTATTATCCCAAAGGACCGAAACTTTAACTTCGGGGAGCGCGTTAAATGCGGGGTTTTTGATATAGGTCAAACGACTGCGTGATGGCAAAATTTGGTTTTCAAATTTATGGATATGTTCAGTGGCCGATTTAACACCGGCTGAGTAGGCTTGAGCCTAGAGCGGCAGATTTTAGAGGCGGCAAATTTGCCGAATAAAAACCAGTTAAACAATAATTGTTATTGGAATATATACAGATCGTGTTTTCATATTGTATCAATTACCATCTTGTAATCCAATTAATTAAATTCCCTTTCAAAATAGCAATAAAATAAACCGACGCCGTTACAGAGCAATTTTATACAGGAAAAACAATAACAATTTAGATTTACTTCTTGTTTAATGAATTACCATTCGGTTTCAGAATTTGGAAGCTGCTTTTAATATCACTCCCAAATGGAATGCCACTCGACCCACTCGACCAGTTTCCAGGACCACACGACTTACTAACGAAACAGAGTTTCCAGGAGAACAATATTTCATAAGACACAACGAGTACGGAAACCAATTTATCAACGCATTTGAAAAAATCAAAGGGTCCGTTCCAATGTCATCCACTAGTCAATGGATGAATGGAAACGTTACCATAAATCGACAGAACATATCAACATCGTGGACTAATCTTCGAAAGGAACTCGTTGAGGCAAGTTTGGGCGGCGTTTCTGGTCACTGGTTCTGGTCATCCCCCATTTGTGGCGATACAGAAGACTTCAATAGCGTTACACAAAACAGACTATGCGCTAAATGGTACATGGCAGCAACATTCATGCCGATGATAAAGATACACTCGAAAGTAATTCCGAGAGATCCTTTAGCATTTGCTGGTAATGACAGAGTTCAGATGGTAACAGCATTGAATAGACGGCTGAGTCTTCTACCATACATCTACACAGTTCTCCAAGATGGCCCACTTCTAAGGCCAATGTTCTATCAATTTCCTTCGTCTAAAACCCTAACAGACTTGACGAGTCAATTTTCCGTTGGAGATGATCTGCTGATAGTTCCAAATTTGGAACCGAGTCAAACCCATATCCACGTATGGATGCCACCAGGGACGTGGTTTGAATTCTGGGGTGGTTTAAAGATCATTGGAGAAGAGGAATCTGTAGTTACTATGACTACGACAGAATCTGACTTCTTTACCTTGGTGCGCGCTGGTTCCATCATTGTTATGCAGAAGGTAAGGTCAATTACGACACTGTACAGTTGAAAAAGCTATTTAAACTAAAATATCAATATTTCCACTACACAGAAAATAATTATTTGTTTTACTTGTGCGTAATAGCTTTTTAAGAATATGGCATTCTTAAGAGAGTGAATAGTAACGTAAATGCATTGACTACTCAGCACACTCACAACATTGTTTAAAAGTAGCTGCAACGTACCTGCCTGGATACCAAATAGCTTGTTCGACTGTACCTACATAGCTATGTCCGATTTTAAATCTACGTAATTGATGATTATCTCAGTCTCCAGTTCCAATTTTATCTTTTAAATAATTAAATGGCCAACGACGACTAGTAGATTTAAGTAATTTTAAAATATAAAGGGGATTGAAGATTTTTATATAGAGCCTGGCATACCTACTTGCCGCAATTTTTTTTCAAAATGGAGGTCACGCATGAAACCTATTAAATGTTCAGAGTGATTATTTCAAACATCTATGTAAGAAGATGACAGCAAGTTCAAAAAATATGGATGTCACGTGATGACACTTTACGGGGTTTGGTTTTATTGCTCAATACTCAATACTCAATACTCAATCATTTATTGCATTCCACAATGTATATGCTTAGGTGGTAGGTAACATTTGTTGTAACAATCGTGGACCCTGTCGGGCACAGCAAAACAAAACATTTTTAGGAAGAGGACTTATTTGAACATGCAAACTAACTTAATCTAAGTACAATTAATAATCAAACTATTATTAAACTATGAATTAAAGGTAACATTTTATTAATTATTAACTAAATAAAAAAAAACTATTAATTTATATTATTATGTCAGTTTATATTAATTTATTTTATTATGTCAAATTATATTAATTTACATCATTATGTCAATTTATATTACTATGTCAATTCTATGGATTTGTCAATTAAATATTCATTTATGCTATAATAACATTTATTTAGTAATATGTTTTTTAATTTATTTGTAAAAATAGCAATCTTTGTCTCATTTCTAAGTACCTCGGGTAGTTTATTATATATTTTTATCGACATAACTAGTGGACTAGATGAGTGCATTTTCAATCGGGATTGCGGTCGGTTTAATCGTGTTTTGTGTCGGAGTGTGTATCTTGTTTGTATGTCTTCTCGTTTAGTGTAAAAGTCTTGGTGTGTGTGTGCGAATTTACAGATTTCCAGTATGTATATAGAAGGAAGAGTAAGAATGTTTAGTTTTTTAAAATGGGGTTTGCAGCTTTCCGTTTGTTTTAAATTAACTAAGATACGAAGTAACTTTTTTTGAGTTGTGAACAGCGCCGGTGCGTCTGTGCTATTTCCCCACATTATTACACCGTAGCTAAGCCATGCATGAGCATAGGCATAGTAGGTGACCAGAGCAGTTTGCAAGTTTGTGGTCTTTTTTATTTCTCGAAAAGCGTACAAAAATTTGGAAAGTTTGGATTTTATTTTCTGTACGTGTGGTTTCCAGTTGATGTTTGAATCTATAGTTAAGCCTAATAGTGGGAATTCATTTATTGATTCTATTTTGTGATCATTGAAAGAGAAATTTACATAAAGAGGTTTTTTTTGGTGGGGGTGAAAGGTTATTAATTTAGTTTTAGCATAATTGATTTCCAGATTATGTTCATTCATCCAGGTGATTGTTTTGGTAAATATATTATTAAGGGTATTATTTAAATGTACGTTATCGTGACAGGGAGTAAGAATAGAAATATCGTCCGCGAACAAAACACATGGTCCGGATTCCTTTATGGTTTTTGGCAGATCGTTGATGTAAATAAGAAAAAGAAGACATCCAGTAACGCTCCCTTGGGGTATTGAGGCCTTTATTGCCTTGTTGTCGGATCGAAAGTTTTGAAGTTCATTCGTTTTATTGTTAAAAAATTCTACTTCTACTAATTGCGCTCTGTTTTCTAGGTAAGATTTGAACCATTCATATGATTTACCGCGGATTCCCACTCCGTAGAGCTTATCTAATAATATTCCATACTGCACTTTATCGTAGGCTTTGGTCATGTCTAGCAGTATACCGATTGCATATTGTTTCGTATTTATTATATTTAGGGCTTCCTGGATAAATTTGTAAACTGCTAGTGACGTGGATCTGTTTCTTCGAAAGCCATTTTGACACTCATCGAATATTTTATATTTCTCACAGAAGGTGTACACACGATTGCACATTGCTTTTTCAAAAATCTTAGAAGCTGTAGGCAGAAGAGCTATTGGGCGATAATTATTAGGGTCTGTTTTGCTATTTTTTTTGTGTAAAGGTTTCACTAGTGCGATTTTTAGCTGATCAGGGAATACGCCTTCTTCGAAGGATTGGTTTATCAATTTGAAGAATGGCAAAGTAAGTTCGTCTGCACATTGCCTGATCAAACTAGGTGGAAATTCGTCTATGCCATGACTGTTTTTATTTTTTAGACTTTTTATTAAAGTGTTTATTTCATAGGGGTCTACAGGGGCAAGGAACATTGTGTTTTGGGTAGGTGAGAGCACGGGGGTACCTTTCGGCTCGTTTGTTCGTAAAGGGTTTTCTTCGCCGATTGATGCAAAAAAGTCGTTGAAAATGTTTGCAACTTCCGTAGGTTCCGAGGTTGTTGTATTATTGTTATTTTGTAGTATTATGTTTTTTTTTTCTTTTTTGTTTGTTTTATTGGTATGTTCGTTTATAATACTCCACATTGTCTTGACTTTATTGTTAGATTTTTTTATTTTGTTAATGTATTGTAATTTTCTTGCTTTATTTACTATTTTTTTTAGTATTTTCTCATATTTTTTATAATAGTTAGTTATTATTGGGTTGTTTGTTTTTAGGGTAAATATTTTTAATAATCTTTTATTTTTGCAGGAGATTTTGATGCCTTTTGTTAACCAATATTTTTTGTAATTCGTTTTTATTTTTATTTTTTGTTTGGGAATGCATTCGTTCAAGATATTAGATAATGTATCGTGAAATGCTTTATAATTGTCGTTCATATTGCTATTTGGTGTTATAATAACGTTCCAATCTATGGTATTTAGAGCACATTTGAATTTTGATATGTTTGTGTTATTAAACGATCTCTTAAATGCGTACCAAGTAGGTTGTGTGGGTGTTACATTTGGTATGGTGATGTGTATCACTGTTCCGCAATGATCCGAGAAACCTAATTCTTCAACGGAAGTGAATATTTTGTTTGTATTCAAGTTTGTGAAAATCAAGTCTAAACATGTGGATGTTGTTTGGGTTATTCGTGTGGGTTTTTTTATGTGTTGTGTCAGTTTGTATTCTAGCATTAGATCTAGGAATTGACTAGTCTTCCTGTTATTCTCCAGAATATTCATGTTAAAATCGCCGCCTATAATGACATTAAGTTTAGAATATTTATCGTTTATATAATTCAAAATTAGTTTTAATTGACTATTAAAAATTTCTTCTTCTCTTTTGTTCCAATAAATCGTTAATAATAATATATTTTCTTTTGGTAATTCTATTGCACATAGTTCTAATATATATTCTATTGACATAACTGAGATATCATTTCTCTCTATATAATCGATGTGATTTTGAAGCAGGATGCAGACGCCACCACCTCCGCGCATACGTCGGCAGTATGACGCTGCAATTTTATATCCGGTGAATTGGATCATTGTTAGCTTTTCCTTTGATAACCATGTCTCTGATATGCACACGGCGCTATACATAGGGTTTTGTTCGAAGAATGCTTCTAACAGATGTGTTTTATTATAAATACTTTGGATATTTTGGAATAAAATTTTAAATTGTTGGCCTGTGTTTTCGAAAGGAATCATTTCCAGTATTTACGTCACTAATTCTTTGCTTGGGTTGATATTCACTGTTAGTATCGTTTTGGATTAATTTCAGACTATTTTTCCTATCATTGGTTGAATAACTTAAATGGTTTGTATAGTTTGTCATTTTTATCATTTTTCCTTCGATATATAATTGATTGTGTCGAATCACTGAAAATAAGCCTTTCTTTCTTGCTTTTATCATTTCTTCCCTCATTTGTTGCCTTTCTTTGCGTGCGTTTTCATCTAGAAATTCTGATAAAGATATTCTTGTTTCTTGGAAATAGTGACTATTATTTAAGATGTATTTAACCATTCTTTTGCTGATTAATTCTACTACTAACGGTCGGGCACTAGTGTTATTTCTGCCTAATCTATACATGTTTTCTATATAGCCCCTGAGGTCCACATGCTGAATATCTTGAAACATTTCCAGTATTCTGTCATGTAGAACTGTTTCTGGCTCTTTATGGTACTCGGCAAATCCATAGATTACTATTTTCTTTAAATTACTTTCTGTGCATTTTACAATTGGGGAGGTGGATATATTTTTTATTTCTGATATTTCTTTCTTTAGTTTTTCGTTCTCTATTATTAGGTTTTCTATTTTGGTGTTAACTTTTTCAATTTCTAGTTTTCTTAGGTCATTTTGTTTTGATAGGTAAGATGTTTTTTGTTCAATATCTTCTGTCAGCTTAGCAATAGCTTTGTTAATTTCTGTTTTTATTGTAGGTACTCCGCAAATCTGATATTATGGTTTCATTATTTTCCTTCAAACGTATCATAATCATTTCACTCAAACTTTGCAATGATAGTTCGGCTTGAATATGGGTATGGGTATTCGCGGACTTTACATCGGTGTGGAGTGTATCGCCTAGTAAACTAAGGTCTTCAAAAGTTGTATCATCAATGGGGTATGTAGTTTTCTTTCTAAATGTGACGTTGTTTTCTTCACAAGGTGAACTTATTTGGTGGTTAGGAATAGAGTTTTGTGAGCGTATGGGAGTATCTGTATTACCCATTTTGGGCATTTTACAGCGGCAGTCTTGACATTTCCATATTACTTTGTGGTCCGAAGTCATTGATGTATTAAATAGATCTCGGGAGACGTTAGCACACTCTAGATCGTATTTATAACTACATAGCGAACAAGTAAGATATTCTCTGGTGGGGAGATCTTGCGAACATCCTGCGCATATTTGTGCCATTTCGACCAAGTTTGTTACAGGTGCTGACATCTAGGAAACTAGCGGGCAGTTATATCGACCAGTGGAGGTGTTTGGTCTACTCGATGACAGATGGCGCTGTTTACGATACTTGATGTTGTTTAGTCTACGCGATGACAGATGGCACTGTTTAGACTTAAATGGCCAGGATGACTTGCTATTTCTAATTGATATATCAACAAGTAATATGTTATTTAGTTATTACTATCGTACCTTTTAGACTTTTGGTCGTCACGAGATTTCCGCTTGCTCTGAAGTGCTGTATGCTCAGCAAACTTGCAGCGAAATAAAATTTTTGCAATTTGAATTTAGTTCGTTGGAGATTTTGTTGCACTTAGTTTCTTCGTCATATTTATTTTAAACTTGTGTACTTCAACTTTAATCACTGTAACTTCCAGTTGGGTACAGATTTAATCACTTTTTTAAACTGTATTGTCACTTTATCTATTTTTAAAACATATAAATACACGGAGCTAATGCTTATTCACGAGCAGTGGCGCCCTCTCTCCGCGTTTTCTGTTTGCATTGACATCCGCCAATATGGATGTCACGTGATGACACTTTACGGGGTTTGGTTTTATTGCGTTTTCTGTTTGCATTGACATCCGCCATGTCCGCCATTTTGAAAAAAAAAACAAAACTGTCAGACAGGTAGGTATGCCACGGACCTTCAAAGCCCTTTGAAGGACATACGAGTCCTATCCAACAAAACAATGCAGATCAGTATTTCATGAAAATATATCCATGTAACACAAAGTACAACTACCTATTCTCGACACACTGACGCAGAAAAGACGAATCTTTCAATCATATCCATTACAGTAATTTCCCCTACGATGTAGGTATAGTAATCAGACCACTTGTTTACCTGATTTTTAGAAACCTTTCAGCACACATTCTTAATTTCTTTATACATGTTTAACTTACCAAATAACTTTCTTCTAGGAGGTACAGTTATTGGCAGACTTAACTCGCCTTCGATCAGGATACTCACTTGTAATAGCACTTGAGTGTGAAACAAAGATTAGTACTGAAACTACGAAAGTAACTAGTACTACAGAATCTATAACCACTGAAGATAATGACAACACGAATTCTGCACAAGAAACTAGCACTAAAGAGACCACAGGCCAGACTGATGAAGATGAAGAAATTACAACTACAACAGATGCACCTATAAATACAGTATCAATTTGTAGTGCTACTGGAAATTTATATATGAACGAAAATATGACTCTGACATTCAAAGCTAATGCAACAGCCGTTACAGTTACGGCTGCATATAAGGAGAAACTAGATTTTAGTGTATTTTGTAATGTAACTGTAGCTACATGGGCGGGAAGTGTCAGAGAGTTAGCGATATATGGTTTAGATGAAAAGAAAAATAATTATGATGTAAAGAAACTTATTAGTAGTCCAACTCCATTAATAGATTTGTGTCAACTTGTAGAAAATGATGAAATCGTTTTTAAGTTTGTAGATTGATTGTGAGTTCAATTTGCCATATGACGGATGTAAAAACACACTTAAGGAAGGCGTGAGTCACTTGTACTCCCCGTCATTCTAATTTTTTTTTTGTACTGGACCATACCTGGGAACCTTCTGATTTCGGAATAATTGAAGGTCAAAATTCCAAATTTTACTGACGTTTTTTTATTAATGAAAACCAGTTTTTAATGTATAACACAACTTTAAATACCCCCACGACCCCTTTAACGTTGTATGCACCAATAAGTAATTTTTTTTGCGTGTGTTACATTGCGCAATAGTGCAAACAGCAATTTTTCACACCAAAAATAAAAGTAGTTTCCCAGCAATTATTTTTGTGCAATGTTACTTAGTTTGATGTACAGTAAACAAAAGAGATAAGTATGCAAGATCGTCAGATAATAGTTGAAAGAAAGAAGGGTTGTAGTTGGTAGTTGGTTGTAAGAAACCGATGGATGTTGTCGAATGAAATTTAATTTGATAAATGAGCTGTTTGTTTTATATTAAGAAAATTAAACTTTATTCGAGAACATCCATCGGTTTTTTACTAAACTTCAACTAGGTATATCCGACTATCCTGCATACTTATCTCTTTTGTTGACTGTACATACAGAAGGCGTAGTTGACGGATATGTGATGTCTTTTTACAGCCTGTATTGATGAGACTTTTAAAATGGTGCTTTGGCAAGTCATTAGGATAGTATTTTTAAAAGCGCATTGCTCTTTCAATATTACTTATTTATTTGTTATTAATATTCATATTAATAAAAAAATAAAACACTATTTCTGCTTTTGTAAACCTCCGAGCTGTTCAATCAGTGCATACTTTGAAGCAATCTCCAACTTCACTTAAGTCCACTGAAGTTCAAAGGATTCACATAAATAAAAGAGCTTTACTGCTTTAGAATTCAAAACAACTTGACTGAACCAGAGGGAGAGAGAATCGATTAAATAACCATGAGTTTTCTCAGCAAACACGAGGCGTAATGAAAATTTCATTTGAGTATCATAATATTATTTCAATGATAAAAATCATTCATGGCCTTTATAGTCTGAACAGCAAAATTAGGATAATGAATAAGAAACCCCGCAAGGTTATGATTTCAGGAGCGCCTAATGAAGTATTTTTACATTCAAGACTAAACCTATTTTTCTGTGCCTGGAATTTCGTTATTGCCAAAACACACGTGCACACTTACAATATTTATCCTGAAATTTAGCCTTCATGCGAAGTAAGTGTTGTTGTTTTCTGCAACACCAAACCATGTTAAGAAGCTTTTGTTTACAATAAATATGAAGCGTGACTTGAATAACAAGAAGACTTGAAAATCTAGGTACTCGTGTATCCAAACAAGTTCAATAATATTAAATGATAAATGATTTTAATTCTGTAAGTAGGTTTGCACAAACACTTTTACACGTCAATCATAATTTAAAAACTAGATGAGGTCGGAGTTTTCTATCTAACCTAAAGAAAAAAACAATTTTTGACAGAAACTGCAGTTTTTACACTAATGACGGATATTGCTAATCCATTGCTTCATAATAATATGTTTGAAAAAATTGCTGCAGCAACGTAGGTATATAAATAACGCAATGAATGTTGTTGAACTGTCAAAATTAAAGTCATAGCTACTGATAGTGCACTGAAGTAGTGAAGCTATTTTAGTGGAGCAATCTACTTTTCACTCACAGACCGCATAAGAACTCTATACTTCTTTCCAAAATACAAATATCGGACTCTGGCCTCACAGCTGCTGGACTAAAGTGGAAGGGCTGGCCATATCTGTCGCATGTCGGAGCAGTAATATGCAAAAGCCACCAAGGCCCAGAAAGAGATGGCGGGATGAGCTGGACTCCTTCTTAAAGGATTGGCCCACAATCGCAGTAGACCGGGAAAAGTGGAAAGAGGGAAGGGAGGCATTTGCCCTACAGTCGAAAAACACAGGCTCATAACAATAATCTCATCAAATAACAAAGGATTATTAGCACTAATAACTGGGTCAATGAAGCTAGTATACGAGCAAGAACACGGGTCACAGCTAGTGTCACTCATATGGCTTCATAGAAATGTAAGGCACCATTCCCACTGCGTCGTGATTTTTTTTACTGTTGTTACCATTTCTTTTTCTTTTTTTCAGCTGGGTTGTGACGAGAGATTCTGATAGACACTCTGAAGGCCAATTCCCGTAATTAAAAACCTTCAAAATCTAGTCGCAATCTTATCTCAGCGACAATCAATGTCAAAAACTTGTCAAAAATGTAGAGAAATTAGAATTTGCCCCTCTGTTCAAAGTGTGGGGAACAGTTTGTTAACAATTTTGTTTTTTTCTGTATCTCGTAGGTAAACCCATGAGGTTGAAGGCCTTACCGGGCTATCCTCTGGATGCCTTAATAAATTAATGCCTCCAGCCAGGGCATAAAACTTATAAACTAAGCGACTATACACGCTAACTTAACGAAGAGTAGGCGGGCCGCAGGTCACTGGGGCCATTTTTTTTCTTAGTGCTTCCCATTTAGGGAGGGGAGGTGGGGTTTGCCAAAATCGCCACGCTTGGCAGGGGGATTGGCAATCGTAGAATGGTGGTAAAATGCATAGAGAACGCTGCTGCCCATTCTCTAGTAAGTTTCGACACGACAAGAAATGGGATGGTGCTATTTTACGTCGGGCACCACACGGAAATAGTTGGGGGGCCTAAGTCCAGCACTGGACGTCTTTCGGCTGAAATGATGATGATGATATACACTAACGACCCTGTGGGGTTGTATCTATAACTCGTCAAAATGTAGGGAACAGTTTGACCTACTGATGTGCATGTGGTTGACTGTAGGTATATAATAGGTGCTATAGAAGAATGAAAAGGTTTACACCATGTCTATTGTGACTGACGCTGAAAATAGAATCCTTTACCTTACTGACTGCTCCAGAAGCCGATAGCTTTATAATAAGCCGCATTCTCGCACGATCGTTTAGATTAGCTTCGTCGTTTAGAGAACCCAAACAGTCTGTCTGGATAAATCAAACCTTCGAAATGTTTTAATTAGAGTTCCGTACCAAAATGGTAAAAACGGAACCCTTATGGTGAGACTAAGTCTGTCTGTCTGTCACAGCTGGATATCTCAAGAACTACTAATGCTATCAACTTGAAATTTAGAATAGTTTTAGATGACGTTTGCCCAACTATTTTGCAAATAAGAAAGAAATAAAAATATATATTTTGCAACAGGGACTGAAAGGGGGTCTGAAAAATTCGAAGTAGGGCTATATCATATGATAGAGCGCAGTTTGCACATTCTCCAACATTTTTTCTTTTTTTTTTAGGCCGCATAGTTTTCGACTTTTGATGAAAAATGTAAAAATAAATACCGTTCCCCCCCTACCCCCCTTATCTCCGAAGTTTGCGAAGAGAAAAATCTGAAAATGTTCTATGTGATAGAAGTTTATGAAAAGATTACAGGGAAAATAAAACGAAGTTTCTAAATAACACCCCTTTTCAGAAATCATCAACAAAAGTTACATTTGTTCCACTATCGGTCAAGAGATGGCGCTGACATAAAACTTCAATATTCTACACCGCAGTACACAGTGTTAAAATTCTCTGATGAATATAGGCCTCGCCGATGAAAAATTTAAAAACATATGATGGTACGGAACCCTCGGTGCGAGAGTCCGACTCGCTCTTGTTTTTTAATTTAGTGTTGTTTCTATTCTTGTAAAAATAACATATTGCAGTATTAGTAATTACTGCATATTATGTTTTCAACATTCCATCCTTCTTTAAGATTTTAGGCAACCTTTTTTGGTCATTTTTCTGATTTAAAAATCAAACTTTTGAATATTGAACTGATGCTGTCAATTGAATTTTCTCTTGAAGTTTGGGACTTGTTGTTTGGTGTTCACTGCTGACGACTGCAATTATTTTTTTCTTTGCTTATAATCGTAAAAATATGATGAAAATATGATATTAATCATCTAAATTGGATTCGAGAGAAGTCTTCAATATATAACTCTTTTTGATCTTATCAGGATACGCCTGAAGATGTACGACTAACAAGCCGAGTTTTCGGTCCTACCCTACCCTGCCCCTACCTATCCCCTTCGTACTATTCTGTTCCCGGATTTTGGATGGGTTGAGGAGTGCAGATTCGAGGGAGCGGTTTCTTACGGGTTTTTCTGGATTGCCTATCCGGGATTACCGACCGGATGAGATATGGAATGCAGGATGCCGAAATGATCTAGGATTTATCAGATATTATTTTCTTTTATTGATTCTTTTGACTTATATTATTGTTGTTTTATAATTGTTTCGTGTACTAACTTTAAATGCAGAATACTACAGGTTTTAATCTTTCGTTCGTGATTAGTGCTACGCGATCGTAGGGAAATTTCAGTTGCAACTGCAGTTAAACTCTACGCGTAATCAATCTAATTTTGAAATTTAATTTAAAGTACAAAACCTTAAGTATTATTTTCGTTTCTTTAAATATTTTGATATCAGCCGCCAGAAGTATCGACACAAGTTTTTTACCTTTTTTTTATATCAGTTTTTGTAATTTTTTTGTAAGTTCGGTTATTTTTTATACAAAATTATACGTTTTTAAGTGGCGATGAAGTTTTTCCTTTTATATCGCTACAATATGTAGGTACCTAGTTACATGAGACCGTGACTAATTGGTTGACTAACGCAATGCCATACAGGCAAAAAAAAAAGTAGTAAGTAGTAATTTATTTATTCATTTATTTACTATGGATGACTTACAGCTAAAACCAACAGAATAAAAAATGGCGTGTGAGACTGACAGCCAATTACAAGTCATCACTTCTAAAAACAGATTGGAAAGAAAGAAAGAGTGTGATCAACACAACACAGCTTCTAAAAAAAAAAAAGAAAAAAAGTATAACAATCAAGCTTAAACTAAATTTACATTTCATATTCACTACAAGAATAAAAACCTGAACATACAAAATCTTAATTAAAAAAGCTAAGGCTCAGGCACTTTCTGGCCGAGGATACACCCGTTATGAAAGTATCAAAATCATGCTGTTTACATATGTCATTAAAGTTACTACTTGCACGCACTATAAATGAATTTTGCCTGTAATTCGTAGAGGTAAATGGAACACGCAACGGTGCGTTCCATCGCTTCGGCCTTCCAGGAACGTTAAAATAAAATTTGGATAGAATATCGGAGTTGTTAATAGAATTATTGAAAATTTTTAATAATGAAATACAGTCAGAGATTGCTCGCCGATTAATTAGGGGTAATATATGATACTTCTTACAGAGGTTGAGGTAATTCTCAGACCGGTAGGGCACTTTCTGATGATAACACAAATACTTGATGAACCTTTTCTGGATGTTCTATATACGATCAATGTACTTGTGATAACATGGATTCCAGATTTCAGACGCGTATTCCAAGTGGCTTCTAACAAAGGTACAGTAAAGAATTTTTAAAGTTTTGGCTTGAGTGAAGCACTTGGATAGCCGCATTATGAAGCCCAGTGCTTTTGATGCTTTAGCGACTATGGTACCGACATGAAATAAAATCAGTCAGTAATAAAATCATTGAGCAGGATTAAGTTGGTGACGTGACGGTAGACCTTCCTTTCAAAAAACCATGTTGAAAGGAACTAAACGAATTTTTAAGAGCACTATACACCTGGTTATAGATGATTCTTTCAAAGTTTTGTAGTAAGTAGTAGTCAATAGTAGTAAATAGTAGTAGTAGCAGAGTAGTAAAATATTTGGGTCTACTAAGTTTTGTTTTGGACAGCATCGCGTCGTGAGGCAACCGGCATGTCTTAGAAGATATGTAACATCTACCAACCCGCACTGGGCTGCGTGGTGGATTACGGCCCACTGCCTCTCCAAGAGAGAAGGCCTGTGTCCCAGCAGTAGGAACGGCATAAGCTAATCATGTATTATACCTACACCTGGTTTTTGTGTTTCGGAATAAATTCTATATGTGTTGAAATTCGTATCAAAATCTGTTGCGGAGTTTGACGTCACACAGACAAGCATTAAAAGCGACTTTAATTATTATAAATGTTTAGATACCTACACAAATGCAAATACAGTGTGGGACAAATGGACAATACAGGCTAATTAGATTATATATAATATAGATAGATTATACTCAGTTTGTCCCTCCGTAATGAATACGCATACGAAACGCTAAAACGGTACAACAGCTAATTCATTGATGTAGTGTTAATTATACTAGACGTATTGTTCTAGACTCTACCTACTGTTTAATATCCGCGCGTAGAGTGGGGTGCTTAAAAGTTGATTTTTTATATTATTTGTCGATTTGAAATCTGTGATAGTATTTTTTACAGGATAATTTAATTTAGGTATAATTCCACGACCTTTTTAATTTGTATTCTTTAATTTATTTTATTTGTTGTAATTTTATTCAGAGGCATTTTATTTAGATAAATTTTATTCTGTGACAGTAGGCATTGTGATATTTTAGTTTTATGTAAATATGGGTCTTGCCTGAATTAAATGAATTTTAATTTTATTAGGCGCTTTTTTACCATGTTTTTGTCCAGACGGTAAAAAAGTCAACCAGTAAAACAAAATCACTTTTCGTCTGTCTGACCCATAGTTATAAGAAAGTAAATTTCTATAGTCTGGCCGCTTAGTTCTTCTTTAATGCACATATTTTTTCGATTTTGAAGCGCATCTCACCACAATTTAGAGAACCCCTTTATTCATAAACGTTGCTTAAAGGCAAGTGATTAACGACTGTTTAACTATACATTTTTCAATTCTACAACTTTGTTCGTTGTAACTCAATTATTAGTCCTCTCCAATCTGGGTTTAGGCCTGACTTCTGCGTTACGGGCCACGGGTTAAATTCCCGCACGCTTATTTGTGCATACTCACGATACAGTAGAACTTTTTACATCATGTGGGACAATAATAAAATTAGACACAAGCCGATTGCTAATAAGAGCAATTTTTTGTTAAGGACAGGTATCCGCGAACTTTACTAGGGATTAAAAAAATATGATTTTATCTCAAAAATAGGTAAACAAAAATCACACTTATTAGCAAATCCGTACGGGCCTTTGGCCTTTGCTTAGAACTACTAAGTTTTCTCAATACTCAGCTCATCCCATATGCACATTATTCGTTCAAACACCTTCCCTAGATCTTATAACAAATGAACCCGCTTACGTAGGCACAGTATTTTATTTAGGTACATTCGTCAATACAATATTTTTTTTTAACCTTTTGGCAAAAGAAACAAAACGCTATCGATTGTTATTTGTATCCATGCCAACGCACAAACAGGTTATTGCGAGTAGGTAATTGTTTTATCGGCAATGATGCAATTAGTGGCAGATCACTATACGACCCCCTTATCTTAACACAATAAAATAGTCCTATGTGTTCGTTCTCTATACTTACACGCGCTTTTGTAATAGGCGGTACATTACGTAATAGGTACGACGCTCGATCAATAAACAAGTACAGCTCGCAGTGTTTTTATTTGCGTGTTTACAGTAAAATGGATAAGGCCGCGGACAGTTCCATTGCGGGGGACATAGATTATATTGAACTGACCTTAAAGTGAACCCAGATAAATCTACGATACGTTAACATCAAATAATAACTTATTTTGTGGTAAACCGCGGCCAGTGAAGGAAGTCTTCACTCTCGACCGGAAACTAATGAAACCGGAGAACAATTTGCAGGAGCCTACAGAAGAACAACGTAAAACAAATTTCAACAACCCTGGTGCCAGAATGCCGAACATCAAAGTGTTTACCGGGAGCTCGCATCCTGAGATGGCGAAAAGAATTGTTGCAAGACTCAATATAAATCTAGGAAGAGCTACTACTAAGAAGTTCAGCAACAAGGAAACGAATGTCGAGATCGGCGAGTCCGTCAGAGGTGAGGATGTGTACATTGTTCAGAGTGGCTGCGGAGAAATTAATGACAACCTGATGGAGCTGTTCATCATGATCAACGCGTGTAAGATTGCGTCGGCTTCCCGCGTCACAGCTGTAGTTCCTTGCTTCCCGTACTCCAGGCAAGACAAGAAGGACAAGAGCAGAGCGCCAATCACGGCTAAGCTACTTGCGAACCTCGTATCAGTTGCTGGTGCTGACCACGTCATTACAATTGACCTGCACTCCTCACAAATCCAAGGATTTTTCAACATTCCTGTGGACAACCTGTATGCTGAGCCCGCTATAACAAAATGGATTAAGGAAAATATTCCTGAATGGCAGAGCAGTGTGATGGTATCCCCTGATGCTGGTGGTGTGAAAAGAATGACAGCCATTGCTGACAGACTGGACATTGATTTCGCGATTATCCACAAGGAGAGGGAGAGAGCTAACGAAGGAGATTCGACAGTCCTTGTCGGAAGTGTAAAGAACCGGACAGCGATAATGGTTGATGATTTAGCAGACACTTGTGATACAATTGTCAAGGGAGCGGAAGCATTACGTGAGGCCGGAGCGACAAAAGTTTACGCGATATTGACACATGGAGTATTTGCAGGAAACGCTATCGAAAAGATTAACAAGTCTTGTCTTGAGGGCATTGTGGTAACAAATACGATCCCTCAGGAAATTAATATGAAAATGTGCCCGAAGATACAAACTATCGACATATCTGTGATGCTTGCTGAGGCAATAAGACGTACTCATTACGCCGAATCTGTCTCATATTTGTTTACAAACGTACCTTATTAGCTTTCTTTTTTTAGCATAGCAAATGTTGAAAAGGTTCCATTATTACTCATTGTTAAGAATCTACTATTTTTAAGCGTATTATTGTAATTTCTTTGTAATTATCAATGGCGAATAAAATCTAATTTACTAAGGTAACCCCGAGTCCGGTTTTATTGAGTAATAGGAAGCTCTCCCTTAAATTTAAAAAAAAAACAATTTTTCTTCAAAGCTTTCCCCTTTTTCTCCCATGGGTTATCAACAACGTTGTCAGTCAAATATATTTATATAAATAACCGAGTACCTAATTTTGTGATTCTTCAGTTATCCAAGGCTAAGAAAATTTAGGCAATAAATGAAAACGTAATCATAACGGGGCAATCATGCATAATCACTTAATCACTTTCAAGAAAATTAAGTGAGTAGGTAGGTAGCTATTTAATGTTCCACGTGGACTTGGTTAAGTCTCATTTTTGACTGCACTGTGTATCTTCCTTGTTAAGTTATTTTATATCATAACGGGCAGGACGCACTGGTTGAAGACCTTAAGCCGTGTACGCACGAACGAACACAACATGGTGAACACGAACATAATGGATCGCCACGAACATTTTTGACAAACACAGTGTTATGTTCGTGGTACGCACGTGCGAACAAAGTGTTCGATGTTCGTGTTCACCATGTTTTTGTTCGTTCGTGCGTACACGGCTTTACGTCTTCAAAAATTGCGGGAAATAATAATTTAACTATAATAAAAAAAAAATTCGCTAGACTAAAATGAAATCTGCGATCGACCTTTTTTTGTCAACATGACAAAAAATGGTTGGTCGCAACTATCAAAAATCTGGTCTAGCAAATTAAAAATCGAAGTTTACATAGTTTTGACCTTGACATTAAAGTGAAATAAAAGGGTTCTACCCTCATTTTATTACGGTTGGCTTTGCATGTCGACAAATTACCAAATATGTAAGGCTCCTTTTCAAATTACCTACCTACCTTTAGTTCGGTTCTTATTAAAATTTACCTAGAAGTTTATTAGTTGCCTATATTTTTTTCCATAAACACGAAGAATGGACTGCGTGAAAGATGATATGGCTGGGTGACTACCGAAATGACGACTAATAGAGAAGTCATCATCATCTGCCTAGCCTTTTCCCAACTATGTTGGGGTCGGCTTCCAGTCTAACCAGATCGTTACTGGTAGTCAGAAGTCGCCGAAAGTCTGACAACCAGCCTTACCAGTAACTAGGTTGTGGAGGTCAGATAGGCAGTCACTGCATGTAAAATACTGGTATTCAGCTGCATCCGGTTAGACTGGAAACCGACCCCAACATAGTTGGGAAAAGGCTAGGCAGTTGATGACGGAGAGGGGAATGACCAATGTCAATATCAACGTTTATAAAGGTCAAGTTCAGATAGGCGGAATGTTAAATAGCATAACGTAATGAAAAACAAACGTTACACTTACCTACCTACTCTTACCGCGTAATCTCAGTCTAAACGGAGATTATTGTTGCGATAAACACAACATTTAAATACATATTATACATACATACATAATCAGCCTATAATGTTCCCACTACTGAGACACAGGCCTCCTCTCTCGGTGAGAGGAAATATATATATATATATAATAATAGTGTTGGCATATATAGATACGATTCGTAACTTTATTTTGTGTTCACGCAAAAACGACCAAGCATCATTTGGAACTGCTGAGCACCTGGCGTGGTCCAGGTGCTCTTCACCCAACTTGCTAAGTTAAATCCTGGAGAATATCGTCTTCATCATTGTCCTACCCATATCCTAATTCATTTGGGGTTGGCGCAACATATATTTTTCTTCCATGCTTCTGTATTATGATTCTTGGTTCCTTTAATCAAAAACTAATCGTTTTGCTTACACAACGGTGGCATTTTTTATTGCAAGAACTGGGCATAAAAATAGATTCATAAGCTAATTTTACCTGTGATAGCTACTTCCATATGGGAGGGTCTACTATGCAAATCTATGAGGTTTTTGCTCTATTATTGGTAATCTTTCTTTCTTTCTTTTCTTTCTTTGGTAATCTTTCTTTCTTTTGGTAATCTTTCTTTTTTTTTTCTTTCTTCCTTTTTGGTTTTTTTTATTTTTTTTTTATTAAGACTTGTACAAGAGTCTTAATGTAGCAAATAAGTAACGTTCCGTAACTTATTAAGTATACGAATCAGCCATCAGTTGTCATCTGGATAGTCACTCCCTTTCTAGCCGTATCATCTTACCTAAGAATAGAAAGAGACGGAAGCTTATATGTTGCACTGACCCCAAATTTATTAGGATGAGAGACGTTAAATTCAGTATGACGTGATAGCTTATGCAACGTAGAGGTCAAAGTTTATTTGCAGATAACATAGGAATAAACAAAATTGCTTTGATAACATAAAATATACAGAATATTTTACAAATATCAGTGGATATTCTACCTATTTTGCTTTATAGGCTCATTGACCAAAATAATCATGGAGATACCTACCTAAGTATACCTACCATATAAGTACATTTTGGGATGCATGAAGAAGCCTGCTCGTATAGCGCAGTTTGTTCCGCCAGTTACTTAACTGAACCGAGCGCTCGGCGCATCTGGACAGTCACACCCAACACCTTATTTGACTGGCCAATTCTTCCCTTGCGGTGGTAGGGCTAACGCCTAACGCTCGCCTGGTTTGCGACCACCCCACCGGAGTCCGGCGTCAAGCAGCCTGCTGTGTTTCGTCGATGCGTGGGAGTTCCAGTGCCTTAGGCATCATCTGGGCACGCTCGTTCCATCATAGACCTCATCCATCGCTTTCCATCAGGCGTGATCGAGGTCAAGAACGGGCCCAAACAGCAATAAAAAAAAAAGTAGGTACCAAACCTTCGAAAAAGCAAGTTCTCTGCAAAATACCGATGCAATGCAGGTTGCGTGTCAAGTTCTAGCGCTAACTCCAAAATGCAGATAGATGAGATAGATTGTGGTCCGCAATAGTCAAGCGTTCACTTTCGGCACTTTCCCCTCTAAATAAATATTCATAGTGGAAAGTGAACGCTAAAAATATCGTAATATTATGCCTATTTATCATTTTTTGATCTGGTATCACCTCTACTACCTTATCCATAACCACAGATAAAAAAAAAACGTGTGGGGTCCGGGGACCTCCGGCAGGTACGAAGTTCAAAATGAAAATCCAAGATGGCAGCTGCAAACATTTAAATATGACAAAAAAAAATCATCTCAATCGCCTTAATGGATTTTCATCTTGACCTCACTATCAGCTTCAGAACCCTCGAAAACCATGAAAACTGTCTCTCTCTCTCACTCTTGTCTCTTTCTATTAAGTAGGTATATAATAAAAAGTCGCATAGATCCATAACGTTTTTTCGTTACGTGACGATTTCTACCATTTTACTCCTAGGTACCGCAAGCTCTGTAAGTAATAGAACTTTGTTCCCAAAAAACAAATTATGAAGCCGCTGTGCTGCTTAGCCCTGGGTGACCTTCAACATCTCTTACTGAAAACCAGCGCTGGGGCTCTGTCTCGTATAGGGTCTTAGCATTATGCTGAGCGACGGCCGTTTTGCGTAGATGTGACGCATACTTTCTCCCAAATTGTTATTTTGTTTTATTGTTTGTTTGTGTTTTTATTTTTATGCATCTTGTTTGCCGCAAATAAACTTATTTTCTTTCTTTTCTTTTTCTTTCCTTTCTCGCCATACACATTCAACATAGACCATCATCAGCAGTCATGCAATTCGTGCAATTTCGACTATTTTCTTGACCATGCTGCCATCTATGAGAAATGCATGGTAACTACTAAGTTATCAGCTGGTAGAAACAGATGACAACGACCTCGGCTAGTGTTTGTGATGCTAATCAGAAAGTGAACTTTTCGAAAATTAAATTCTTTATATTTTGCCTACAAGTCTACAATTACTTTGAATGAAGGTAAGTGTTTATGTTTAGATTAACTAACATTACTTATTGCATCGCCTGTGTCTTTATTCTTCATAATAATATAGGTATCTAGGTATGCTGAACGCAAATATTGACCCAATAATACCATTAATTACTAGTTGGTATCAAATAACGGTGCTATGTTTTAGTAAGTATGTACATAGACCGAGAGTATTTTTGTACCGTTCATCTTCTATTTTCTACTGCAAGATATCTAGGTAGGTACCAACTTCTGGTTTTTAGGTTAAGTTCCTGTTAAACTTGTTTCCTTCTCGAAGTGTCTAGAGTCTAATCTGAAAAGACTAAATAAAGATAATAATTGTCTTTTTTACTGTGACTAGTTACATAAAAATGAGAAAGAATATACCTAAAACTTTAGTTAGGTACAAAGGTCAATTAAATACAATGAAACGAACAAAATAGACGTTTGGTTCTCAGCCAGTCCTTGAACTTGCATCGGTCTGTGGAGATAATAAAGCAGTAGGTATACCGAATTATCTTCTTTCCTTAATATTTTTAGATGAAAGGTTATCCTAGTTATTTTCATTCTATGAGAAGTGGCTGTGGCTTGATTTATGTAGACCAGGGCCGCATTCCGAATTAGCCACAGAGTACCTACTTTTTGGAATTAGCTATAATCGCTCATCATCTCCATGGACGTAATATAATATATTACGTCCATGGAGATACAGCGATACATACATATATGCTTTGAGTTTGATAAAACGCAAATAAGTAAGTACCTACCTGTTTATTTTACCAACAGGTAGGACTAAAATGCCGGCAATACTCTACAAAGCGGACGCCAGTCCTCCTGCTAGAGCCGTGATGATGGTCATCGATATTTTAGGGTTGAATCATATCGGCAAAGGGATTTAAACCCTGTGTTACGGGAACAAGACGCACCAGAAATGAAAAAGGTAAGTGATCATGATCAATGTTTTTCGTCAACTATATTCAGGACAATGAAAATGTTTTTTTAGAACTACAATAATGCGGCATACAGCCAATGTGATTCGATTCAATGATTAATTACATCAATTATTATACCTTATGATTACGGCTATGAATCTCAGCCAACAGATAAACGTTTTGTTTAAAGAGGTGTCTAGCATGAATCAGAAGCCAGTAGATAGACTTACCTAAAAATGTATAGTACAGACGCCAGCAGGTCAACCTACCCGAAACTGTCAGATTTTCCCACTCAACCTTGAACCTTATGCTTTATCAATAAAGTCGGAAATCTATTAAAGAAATCTGACAGATTGTAGTAACTTGATGTGCTGGCGTCTGTACATTACATTACAAGGTGCTTGTGTCTAAGTAATAACAGCCGCACGTTTCGACTTGCCGCGGTAGGTCCGTGGATAGGTGACCCCTCCGTGCCTCGGAAAGCACGTTAAGCCGTTGGTCCCGGCTGTCATTCGTGGATCTTTGACAGTCGTTACGGGTGGTCAGAAGCCCGAGTCTAATAACCAGCCTTACCAAGGGGTATCATATTACCCAGTCACTGGGTTGTGGAAGTCAGATAGGCAGTCGCTCCATGTAAAATACTGGTATTCAGCTGCATCCGGTTAGACTTGAAGCCGACCCCCCAACCGAGTTGGGAAAAGGCTAGGCAGATGACGCTTAAAAATGTACAGTACACTTACCTTAGAATTATTTATTACATACGCATACATAAACTACAGAACACCACCTGCTACGATCCTTAAACCTCGGGAGTGTAAGCAGCATTTTATGCACTTCGGACAATCTTATAGTATCGTCCTGTATCGTTCAGTTCTGGATATAAAAGCGGGTTAAATTTCCATAATATTTAATAAGAATACAGAACCTCCTTTTTTGAAGTCGGTAAAAAAACAAAAGACGCCGTACGAAAATTTTACAGCACGCAGTTCTTTCTTCCTCCTGAAAAGTTACTTCTTTTACACTTACGAGGTTTTCACTCTAAGGCGTCGTTACATAGTCCTTTTGCCTCGTTTACGTTCATACGTGGTTATACACGCACGCCGGTGGCGAGTACACCTGACCATTCTGGATTACTAAACAATTAAATGTGTTTTCAGAAAAATCCCATGAGAACTATACCTATGTTAGACGAAGGCGACTTCTGCTTGGCTGACAGGTAAAACAATGTTTTAAAAATAAACCTTATTGTTCTCTGCATAGAATTGTTTTGCTGCAGTTGCTTGTTTTTGTTCCAGTCATGCAATAATGATCTACCTCTTGGAAAAGTATGGAAAACCAGAGCATTCACAGTTGTATCCAGTTGATAGCAGAAAGCGTGCAACTGTTCATCAGAGGTTGTTCTTCGACTGTGGGATTTTCTTTCAAAGACTGAGGACCGTTATGGTAATAAAGTTTAGGGAGACAAAACGAGATTATGATAAAGTCCATGGCTAGAATCTATTGAATTCAAGCTGTTCCTTGTATTCAGTAGATTCATGCCTTACCACCGAAGTGATTCACTTTCGTTTCTGCCAGCGGTTATTCCGTTTATTCACCTCAAAAAATCCAACCGAAGGTGGATATGCGGAAACGCATGTCCGAGAATCCATCCTAAGCCTATATAAATTCCTTTCATCGAACGAGGCCTAGGGTAGATTCTCGGACTTGCGCGTATCCACCGAAACGTATCCGCCGAGCTGCCAACTGCAACTGCCGACAGCACGTGCAGCGACTGGATGCCGACACGAGCCACTGCACGAGTCAGACACGAGCGAGGCATGAGCCGCTGCACTTGCTGTCGCATGTCGGCAGTTACAGTTCGGTTCCAAATTGTACCTTTAGGGTGATGTTTTTGGTGGATAAACGGAATAACCCGGTTCCCGCAGATTCCATACTTTGAGCTATTACTATGTCGTATCTATACAATAATACTCTGGGCAGTTAACACTGCTAGGAACTAACCTTATTGACTGGGCAATCTCCATAACCATAACTTTTCTCGACAGCTCGCGTCGACACGAAAGAACAATAATTCCTTTGACAATTTGTGATTACAAAAATTGTGTGGGTTTGTACCTATTTCTATTACATTTCTAGGCACCAACCTACATGGGAAGACTTACAGAGATGTCCAAAAACATGATCTTTAATATTGTAGACGCATACTCCATGCTTGAAGATTATTTATCAGAGAACTTGTTTATGGCAGATGATGTGATTACTATTGCAGACTTGAGTATAGTTTCCACTATGGCTAGTTTTGTTGGATTAGTTCCTATTGATGAAAAGAGGTCAGTAGGTATATCTTTTATCATATCTAATCTATGTTTAACTTTGAGGCTTTCAATCGGTTATGTTTGTACTGACGAATGTTGACTGGGATATTATTGTAAGGAAAGTAGTATATTTTATAGAAAAGTCCTCATTGGCAAATGATTTATGCACAGATCTATTAACGAATTTTCTTTGCATTAATGATATTAAGATACAGATAATCGATCGAATATCAGCTGGTTGGATTGCTGCCTTTGTAGGGATTCTTCATAATCGAAAGCGAAGTATGTATGCAATGAATACAACAAAAACAGTGACAATAAATCATCAGTTTTGTGGGTTTTCCCCGATTCCCTAAAGTAAAAAACAATTTATTAATAAAAATAACCAGTCTCTTCTTATTTTCCAGATTCCCAAAACTAAAGCAATGGTACAATAACATGAACGAAACCGATTACTGTAAAAAGATTAACATTTCCGGTGGCAAGGAGCACTCAGACGGACTAAAGGCCTTGATGGCGAATACGAAATTACAACATAAATCTAAGCTTATAAATGCTAAATTATAGAGGAACTAGATGCGCCCCGCGGTTTCACCCGCGTAAATGTCGATCCCGTGGAAATATCGGGATAAAAACTTTTTAACAAAAAAAAAACCGACTTCCAAAAAAAAACACTACAAACTGAAAAATAACTTTAATTTCGGAAGTCGGTGTCTTAGGGATCAGTATTTTAGTTTTTGCCACCGACTTCCGAAATTAAAGTTATTTTTCAGTTTGTAGTGTTTTTTTTTTGGAAGTCGGTTTTTTTTTTTTTGTTAAAAAGTTTTTATTTCTCGCTTTTTAGTGGGTCTATTTAGAATTTATCTAAGTTACAATAGCCTAATGTCAACTTGCCCATCGCCTTTTTATAAAATATTCCTTTTCTCGATGCAGGGACGTTAATTGTTGAGGAGTTCTCCTTTTATTAGTTTTTAGATTAGATGCTGATAATCCTGGCTGCATCAGGCCAGACTTATGTCAACATTGCATTGAACTTAAAATTAGTCCTGTTTAATATGAGCCCAAACACGACTACGGTGCTGTAATTTCAAGGTTTTTACTTTTTCCGATGCTCCTGGCTTCAGCATCAGGTCTTCGGTGTTCCTCAGTAACAGTACGTTTATCCACACATCGAGCCCTTTTCAATGAGCCTAAACACGATATATCTGCTGTTAGTTGTCGAGGAGTTAGGTACTCTGCAGACTATCCTGACTGCAGCATCAGGTCATGACTTGATGATCATGAGACCAAATGTGGCAAATGCCCAATCAAACATCAAAACAATTTACTAAAACTGTCCTTGCCTGTTCGAGTAACTTCTTACTGTTAAGGAGTTGTACCTTCCATCATCAGCCCAGCTACCTGAGATGGTGACAACCATACACAAATACACAAGATACTCCATAAAATATGCGAAAAACAATAAGTGAGCCTATAAAATTTGAGGGTTTCCCTCGATTTCTCTAGGATCCCATCATCAGATCCTAACTTGGTGACAATGGGACCACCACCTCAGAACTATCTACTTTCGAACAAAAAAAGAATTTTGAAAATCCGTCGACAATTGGCGGAGTATTCGATGAACAAACATACAAAAAAAAAACATACAAACACCCGAACATAGTACCTCCTCCTTTTTGTGAAGTCGGTAAAAAGTAGCCTACATGTCAATCCAGGGTGTCAGCTACATCCATACAACATTTTGTCAAAATTGGTCCAGCCGTTTGAGCGTGAAGAAGTAAAAACATATAAACACACACAAACTTTCAACTTTATAATATTAGTGTGATTACTTGAAGAAACAATTAAATGAGTTCTAAGAAGACATAATACCGTCTAACTAAAAGGAAAAATGATTAAAAAGATCGTGATAGCGTGGAATTTCCAGTATAGGAGATTGCATCTAAATGCAGTATTGACAGATATCAGCTCAATTCCATTATGTAAGTAAACGAAGATATTATGTTAGTGCACTTTGAAATGATGGTCGGTCATAAAGAGCAAAAACGTGTTATAAGATAAATTGTATATTTTATTTTGTATCATTTAAATTTATAATATTTAAATAAACCAGCTATTTATATTACAACGTCCAAAGCAGGGTTACCAAAAACAAAATACAGAGTAAGAATCACAGGTTTTTTATTTCAATAACTAAAAAGAAATGCAAAGAATTTTTTCAACTTTACACTCCAGTAACGTCTAAGGCTACCTTAAGGATAACTTTTTCTGAGAAAATTAATGATTACAAAAACGTTACACAGTTAAACATTTCCTATAAGTCTTGTATAGTCCTCTCGCGAACGCCCGCACATCGTAAGACATAGCACTTAACGATTAAAGTACACATAGAATACTCGAGATAACGACGTAGTCCCTCAGTCATACTTAACACATACATAACTGCGTTTCAATAATAAACGAACATCATAATGGAATCATAATGCAAAGTTTCACGCAAACTCATAGTCACTTGTCAAATTTGGAGTGGTTGTTGGTTTGTTTGGGCGTTACTGTCAATGTTGCACGTTTAGTCTTAAATGTAACGGCAGAGAGATGGCCTGCTTTAGCCGTCCTCCTTCGGTGGTGTGAACCATCCTGGAATTACACAGAATATTATGTTAATGGCTTGAATAACTTGGTGTGTATACAGACGGACTGCATTATAACTGCTAAATGCGACAACTGAGCTACAACGCCTACAACGTACGGGCTGCGGTGGATGTTGCGTTGCAGCAAATGAAGTCTATCTGTAACACTTTTACTTGTTGTAGTATAAAGAAAAATATGAGTTGAATTTAATTAAATTCTAAAAGAACATGTAAATATTGATATCAAAATAAGAATGTTAAGTAAAGGGGACCATGACCTCTAAATTTGTTTCGACGTTCCTTCTCAGAGATCAGCCAGCTAGGAAAAGAAAGGCCGACGCCATCTTGTTTTTAAAATATTGATCGGCGGTTGGGGGCGAGGAGCATTCGCGAGCGAATACCAAACTTTACTTACTATTCGGGAGCAAATGCGATACTTTCTCCCGCTCAAGATTGCAAAATAAAATAAGAATGTTAAGTAAAGGGGACCATGACCTCTAAATTTGTTTCGACGTTCCTTCTCAGAGATCAGCCAGCTAGGAAAAGAAAGGCCGACGCCATCTTGTTTTTAAAATATTGATCGGCGGTTGGGGGCGAGGAGCATTCGCGAGCGAATACCAAACTTTACTTACTATTCGGGAGCAAATGCGATACTTTCTCCCGCTCAAGATTGCAAAATAAAAGGTTTTCACCAAACGGAGGTCCATGAGAATTACCTCACAAAGAATAACGATAATTCCCACTCCAGAAGACCTACTCCCTAAGCACGAAATCCGTAGTTTAAGCAGAATTTACGGGCGTTTCCTACTCCGCGCCACTTAAGGGGAAAGCGCTAAGGTACCCCGCGAAATTATAATTCTGTAAATACAGTCATATTTGTTACAGCCGCGAATCGTATTTTAATCACCATACAACTTAATACTGACCAGAAAATTGCAAAAAACGTAAAAATAATCGAATTTCGCGGGCTACCCTGGCGCTTTCGCCGTAATAACTTCAGATTAGTTCGGGGCCCAAACTAAGAAAGAACACGATTTGTCAGTTGTCCCTACTGACGGCGTGATTTTGCCTCCTTGAAAAATTAAATTTGATATTTGTTTTGACAGCAACTACTTTCGGACGGGCCCGTATCTTCGTTGACAGGCAGATAGTAGACCCCCAGTCGGTATTGTCCCGAGAGTTTAGACCTGTGTCTTTCTTCCATCTTTGATCCAGCCCAGAACATAACGCTCAGAAGCCGAAATGGAACAATAAGTAGATCAAACAAGGGATATATAACAGGAATATAACATATTAATAAGGGCTGATTTTTCAATCATCTGATAACTTTATTTGAGGAATAATTTTGAAATTTTGACAGTTGTTTCATACAAAAACTGTCAAACGTCAATTTTATTCCTCGAATAAAAGTTTAATAGGCTATTTGACTGGTTTCTGATAAACATCTCAGATTATTCAATGGTGTCTAACGAGCCCACAAAAACCTATTACTTCAAATTGCATAATGTATTTCTTTTAAAAAATAGTAAATAAAAATGTACTGTTTAAATAAGCCGCCAAAACGCTATCTTTAACAATATGGCGTCGTGACGTCACGATTCACGTAAACAAACGTTGAAACGGTCGAGATACTAGACAAAAGTCATCTGTTCTGTCAACGATAGACAGAAATTTACTAAATCATGACGTCATCTTAAGTTCAGCCAATCCAGACCGTTTTCGATTACGCGGCGCCAGATTTAAAAAGATGAAGTTTTTTCGGGTTTTTTTTTATAAATAATACATTGGTTTGTAGTAAAATTAATGCAAATCGATTTTAAAAGCGATAATCTATACGAGTGTCAATAATGATGACCTTATTTTTTACATTGTCAAATAGCCTATTGTAACTGTTGATAACAAGGACACATGTGGTATGTCACGTTACTAATAGGTACCAGGTTTTTTTTTTTTATGGGTTTGCTCTCGACTCTAGTCTAGGACAAATCTCTTTAAATATTAGCGACTTATACCACATTCTTAGGTAAAACTGGATTTGCGGACACCAGCCGTATTACCTAGGTAAAACTGTATTAATTACAATAATTAGGTACTTTTGTTGTAAAAGCTGAAGCTAATGGCTGTTTTAGAATGATTGACAACAGATAGATTTAAAAAAATCTCGGCTTTTTGAGCTGATCACAGTAATTGCCTTATTGTTGCAAAAACACATAAGTCACTTCATGAGCCTATATGTTTGACCAAATATGTCTACGCATTCGTAACAATAGCATTAGTATATCAAACCAAAGACTGTAGCCTGCGGGCTAGTTCAGTAACACTAACAGTAGCAATGGCTTTCATTTTGACAGATCAACAACATTCATTGCGTTATTATTGTTGTTGAGCAGACAAACTTTTCGAACATAAGAAGCAATGGATTAGGAATCAAAATGTCAAAATGATCGATTGTCACGCAATTATCCCACTACTAACCTGCCCTACTCAAAAATCAATAAAATAATCAATCTCACTAACTTCTAACTCATTCTTAGAAAAACATGACGTGTAATGGTCCAATTATACGTAAAATGTGGCTCAGGCAGACTCGGCCTAACCTGGGGGCCTAAAAAGGCCACTTTGGCAGAATCATAAAAGGATAACATTATGAATCATAATGGACAGTTAACTGTTAAGTTAATTGCATCAAATCCCATTGGTGAAGGATTTTTCAGTTATTTTTTTTTTTGTCTGTGCTAGAATACCAAATCCAATCCCTATTTCTTTGATTATACCTACGCACACTGGTCCACTTTGGCAAAACTATAGACATAGGAATTGATGTGAGTCAGTGTGTATATTTTGAAATGATTTTTTTTACGTTTTCCTCTTTTGATTACAAACAACTTTTATTAGTCGCGTTATTTAAAAAAACTTACTATTTCCGAGAAAAATATAAAAATGTGGTTTTTTTTGTATGGGAGGGTATGTAATGCGTGCGTGGGTCAAAATAAAACTAAGTAGGTATTCAAGAACACGTCATTCTCAAACAGAAATGACAAAGAAATGTTATTGTATCCCTGCCGCTTTTCGAGCTACGGGCGCTCAAAGATTAGAAAAAAATAAAATATTTTGTTTCCATTTTAAAAGACCTACTGACAATGAAATCCGAAAATGACGTTCAAGATAAGTTTAATTTTAAACATCGCAGCACCCAACACTCAATAAAATGTGTGTAATGATATTTTAATTTAGCAGAATCTTGAACATGACCTTACAATATGTGACTTTAGGAATAATACTAATAAATACTCGATTATGTTCCTAGAACTTTTGGCGAACTGAGGCTCAGTGCAATAAAACATGACGTCATCATTATGGAATGTGAGGCTTGCAACTACAATAGATGAGTCATTAGCATATTGATTTCTGATTGGTTCATGTTTGGTGCGCCGAAATTTTGTGTACAATTTATATGAGCTATTAATAACGAAAGCTGAAAATGCTGTTCAAGATTTAATTTTAAACATCGCAGCACCCAACGACACTCATAAAAACATCATCAGTGAAATTCATTTCCAAATCTATAAAGACTTCTTCTTCAGCCTCCTGTTCTTCGGTCTCATCTTCCAAGAGATGGTCGACTTCCGGAAGGGATTCGTCTGGTTTGTGTTGAAACAAAAAATCATGGGTTTTCTGAGTTTTACCCGTATCCGTAGATAGACAACGGATAATATCGGCAAGTTGTGTATTTCCTTTCTCTCTTAATTTAGAAATCAATGCAAATGTAAGTTCGACCTCATCATGATCAAGCAACGACCCCGAACGTCTTTTTTTTTTGTTTATTTGACAAGATCGGCAAAAGCCTTTCGTTGAACTGGAGTATTTGTATCTATATCACAACAAGATGGACCAACTTCTATCGATATATTGACATCACAATCAGATGGACCAGCTTCCATTGAAAAAGTCGACAAACGCAACTCTTCTTGTGTGTCTATAGTTTCTCGACTAAATATAGACCGCAAATCAACTGATGCACAAGAAGGCCAACGGATATGAGACTCTAACCAAGGCGAATTTTGATTCCGAAATGTTTTGGCATTTCTGTGTGCTTTTAACCATCTTTTTTTTAAATTATTGATAAAAAAATTTAATAAAGTTTTTAATGATTTTGACATCTTCTTCAGAAACTTCCAAAGGCAAACGAGTTGAGAGAAAATTAAATAGGTAATCAAATTTTGCATCATTTGTACATTTTTGCAACTCCATGAAAAAGTCTAAATTTGTAACATAATGGGCCATTTTTAACAAACCAATCGAAACTTTTAATGAATATATTAAGATATAATCAAACGAATAGTTGGATTATAAATAGCCAAGTAAAGAGAATGGTTGAAATTAAAAAACCAAACAACAAGTAAAACCGACAAAAAAATCGGTAATACTTTGAGACTTTCTGATCTTCTAGTCAGCAACAAGAAAAATAAAAATTCAACAGAAAACGAATACGTAACATAACCAAAAAAAACAATATAAAAACATGAACAAGAATAACAACGAAACGTATCAATATTAACGAAACAAACAAGCAACAAAAACGAAATGTTTTGAAACTAACGTAGTCGCGTAGTCGGAGAATGGAAAGCACGTCAACGCAGGAGCACACTCTATCTGAGACTGGTTAAAACTTGCTACGATTGTCGGACTTCCATTCGGCGTACCAAACATATGAACCAATCAGAAATCAATATGCTAATGACTCATCTATTGTAGTTGCAAGCCTCACATTCCATAATGATGACGTCATGTTTTATTGCACTGAGCCTCAGTTCGCCAAAAGTTCTAGGAACATAATCGAGTATCGTATTTATTAGTATTATTCCTAGTCACATATTGTAAGGTCATGTTCAAGATTATTCTAAATTAAAATTAAAATATCATACACACATTTTAATGAGTGTTGGGTGCTGCAATGTTTAAAATTAAACTTATCTTGAACGTCATTTTCAGATTTCATTGTCAGTAAGTCTTTTAAAATGGAAACAAAATATTTTTTTTTCTAATCTTTGAGCTCGAAAAGCGGCAGGGATACAATAACATTTCTTTGTCATTTCTGTTTGAGAATGACGTGTTCTTGAATACCTACTAAGTTTTATTTTGACCCATGCACGCATTACATACCCTCCCATACAAAAAAAACACAAAATATTTTTTTTTCTCGGAAATAGTAGGTTATTTTAAAAAACGCTACTAAAAAAAGTTGTTTGTAATCAAAAGAGGAATACGTAAAAAAAAAATCAGCTCAAAATATACACACTGACTCACATCGATTCCTATGTCTATAGTTTTGCCAAAGTGGACCAGTGTGCTACGTAGTGCAGCGAAAAAAAAGAAAAACACATACTGCCTTCGCCATATTATGATTCATAATGTTATCCTTTTGTGATTCTGCCAGTGACCTTTTTAGGCCCCCAGATCTCAAAGATCTTTAAATATAAAACGTATTTAGGAGATTGTTATACCCCAACACCGTTTGACCGATCAATATGAAAGTTGGCGTTTACACGTATTTTTTCATGGAGAAGGGATAAGTATATTATGTTTTATAATTCCGTCCTCCGCGCGGGCAAAGCCGCGGGCAAAAGCTATAAAATACTGTATACTGTAAAATACAATCTCACCATTCTTCTCGTGTATCTGCACGAGGCATTTGAAGCTCTGTTGCGCGCGCGCAAGACTGTACTGCGACTGCGACACGACTTTGGTGGCGCCGAACTGGATCCGCGCCTTGCCCTTGACCAGCGTGGCCGCGATCTGCATTATGACGGCCTCCACTGTGTAGGCGGACGACCAGCCCTGCTTGGTGAGGAGCTCCATGCATATCGCGCCTCCCACTAGCACATAGCCTCCTGGAAAATGGTGATAAGAGGATTAGAATGGAAAGTTTTTTTTTAGGATAACGCCCGTTTTGTTTTTTGGGAAAATATTCGACGCGTCAGAATTAAACGCAAGTGATGCGATTAGCTGTTGATATTATTCATTCACCCAATCACATCAGGGTTCGGGCGCCTGGCTTTAATATCACTGCTGGATCTGCAATCTTGCAATGGCAAACTGTACTAACATAGTTTGTTAGCAATTTGTTGCTAACACTATCGGCCTTATTACAAAACAAGGTTTATCTTTAGACCCAGGTTTTAAACCATAGAGCCATTTTTAAATTTCGAACTATAATCCGACAAAGTTAAAGTTCTTATTACAAAAACTGACATTAAACCCAAGTCTAAGTTGTCAATTTTACATTAAAAACTTTAGGTTTGTCGGAATAAAGTTGAAAATACAGTAACTGGCTTGAAGGTTTAGGTTAGGTCTGAAGTTAGATTTAGTTTTGTGATAAGACAGTAAGAGTCCATGCTACCATGTTACTCGAATGTACATCTTTTATTATTATTATTTATTTGTATAGTAAAATTATTTTTAAAATCATGTTCAGGCTCTCATTTGATTTTAACTTTGGCAAGTAAAGATGTGTCTCACCTGATATAATCGGGTACACAACCCTAACGAAGGGTGGTTCGAAGGGGTATGTCTCTTTGAACATGATGTTGAGAAGTATCGAGTCCTTGCCCTCTTTCTCCTTGAGGACCAGCAGATCATTGTGTAGCGGACTGTCGGGGTCCACTGAACGCAGCCTGATGTTCCACTCGTACAAGGAATCATTAACTAACTCTGGAATAGGAGGAAATTGGTTTGTGAGTGTGTGTGTGTGTTTAAATAAACATATATAAATTGTTCCAGCCGTTTGAGCGTGAAGAAGTAACAAACGTTACTTCTAAAAACAATTTTGTAAAAATAAATAAAATTTTGTATGGAGGTAGCCGTCACCGATTAACACATAGGCTACTTTTATCCCGATATTCCCACGGGATCGAAGCTTATGCGGGTGAAACCGCGGGGCGCAGCTAGTATTTAAATACTAGGCATTTCCGACACTCTAGGTAAATACAGAAAGATGTTTCTGTAACTTGAAGACTGCTTTCAATGGAAAAAACAAAAGTTGAAGGAACATTAGGTACGAAATATGTAGCGCAACTCATGGCGTAGTCCACACGAGATATGATGTTGTTATACAAACGTTCGCCTTATATTTTAATACTAGCACTTAGCCCGCGACTCCGTCCGCGTGGGTTTCGTACTTTCCTCAAAAAAATTAACACCCTCTCCACCTCCCCTTAAAAAGTAGTTTTTGAAAATTAATGTTCACGATCTTTAAAATTTATAGCTTCTGCCCGCGACTTCGTCCGCGTGAAATTTCTTGTACACGTACCCCGTCGTCGCAACACTTCGTATTCGCTTAGCGTTCATTCTGACTTTTTTTCTTTTTGCTCGGCTCCTAAGGGTCATAGCGTGATATTAAATAGCCTATAGCCTTCCTCAAGAATTGGGCTATCAAACGCAAAAAGATTTTTTCAAATCTGACCGGTAGTTCCAGAGATTATCGCGTTCAAACAAACAACTCTTCAGTATATAGATATAGACTAGCTGCGCCCCGCGGTTTCACCCGCATAAGTTTCGATCCCGTGGGAATATCGGGATAAAAAGTAGCCTATGTGTTAATCCAGGGTGTCAGCTACCTCCATACCCATTTAAACATATAAATAAACACACACATACACACCCCAACTTTCGATTTTATAATATTAGTGCGACCACTACCAACATTACAATAGAATAATAGAATTTAGCCTATGATTGTATGACTGATGAAGGTCACAAGTTCAAAGTGTACTTTAGTTGAGTTATTGAGCATAGTCTGTCTAGCTTGTACACATTGTCAATATTCGCATTGACAAGTAATACATATGCAACAACTTTTTTTTATTTCGTAGGCTTAGTGTGGTGCAAAAATAAATAAATTATTATTATTATTAATTCTGACTTCGGCAATATCCCTTTTGGCTATGTTAGCGGCATCTGTTTAAGCATCGTCCCTCCACTATCTACAACAGAGCTAGAAAACTCAAAAGATAATCTATACATATTATAAATTAAAGTCGCTTTTCGTGTGACCGCGTCGTTCTTCTAAACTACGCAACGGATTTTGATGTGGTTTTCACCATAATTTAGAAAATTTATTCTGAAATGTTTACTAGCAGCGCCCTGCGGTTTCACCCGCATAAGTCTCGATCCCGCGGGAATATCGGGATAAAAAGTATCCTATGTGTCAATCCTGGTTATAAACTATCTGTGTGCCAAATTTCGTTTAAATCCGTTCAGTCGTTTTTGCGTGAAAGAGTAACAAACATCCATCCATCCGTCCTCACAAAATATTAGTAGTATAGGAAATAGGATAGTAGGATATATAATTATTATATTAATATACAACGTGTTACAAAATACCCCGTAAAAAATATAATTAATTATCAAAGTCAAAAATTTTGTCAACCCTAGTATGCTGTCATGTCAGGGAACCAGATTATTTAACAGAAAGGCCTACGTACCTATTTATTTCACCTAATAATTGTCTACTTTAATAGTTTTTCTATTTTTCATTCATAAATGTTTGCTACCTCAATACAAGGATGTCATTATACTCGAGTACTGGCTTCAAAAAATGTCAAGTTGGAAAAAAAAACTTACACAAACATCAAAGAGCATTATGACAATTAAAAGAGACGTTATAATTATTAATTGTATTACGAGATTTACCGATTAGATAAAAATAACAAAATTAAATTCTAACTTAACTAAAACTATACAGAAACTAAAAAATAGCGTCGAAAAATTCATCCGCATCGCTGTCGACTGGTAATGTACCCAAGAGACTGGCGGCATTACCACGTTGTATGGCGATGCTTAGCCTCTGGCCAAGATAAAAGCCAGCCCTTGGGTCACGGGAAGTGTCAACCAGCCGTTTCGAAATTAAAAAAATATGTTGTCAATTTCAAATCTTCTAATCGATATCCACCAACTGTTTCGAATTTTGTCGTTCCGCGAATTAGGTAGAAATGTAGGTACATTCTGCGTAGTTTACTCTTTAATTTGACTGAAATAGGGTTTGCACATCAGTGAAAATAATAATATTTTTTTATTTTTTTTGGGGTATGTTATACAGCGTTACTACGGTTCTTAAATATTGTGAATGGACTCGTTATAAGGCCCCATTTAACCTCCTTTCGGCTTTACGGGTAGTTTTGTAACACCCTGTATAACTTGGATATACCAAATAATTTTTTTTAAATGTTTTTACGGGTCGTCTCATCAGTAAACTGCAACCGTGCGAAGCATGAGCGGGTCGCTAGTGTTGTATAAACTTATGTCTATGAGTAGTGCCCTAGATTTCCTAACTCCTTGAGTGTAAGCTGCCCAACACACTACAACTCACTAACTTGTGATATAACACTCACCAATAGAATACATATTGTTTTTGAAGGAGCATGAGCGGTATATGTCCCGGAGCTCCTTCATGAGTCTGTCAGTAGCCTGTAGACTGCCGGACACGCTGCCCGATAGATAGTCTGCACGCTGGTTCTGTCGCAGCCGTTCCAGTGTGGCTAAGTGTTCTGTTTCCATATCGTCCTGGAAAAACAAAGGAGAAATTATGTTATATTATAACCGTTCTATACGTGGTTATTATAAATTACTAGCAGCGCCCCGCAGTTTCACCCGCGTAAGTTTCGATCCCGTGGGAATATCGGGATGCAAAGTATCCTATGTGTTAATTCAGGAAATGGTCTATCTATGTGCCAATTTTCATCCAAATCTGTTCAACGGTTTACGCGTGATTGAGTAACAAACATCTTCACAAACTTTCACATTTATAATATTAGTAAAGTCAAAGTCAAATCATTTATTTCAAATAGGCACATTAAAGGCACTTTTGAACGTCAAAAAAAAACTAAATAGAAATGATTCTAGTCGCCCATTCCAAAAGGTAGTTTTCGTATGGAGAAGTAGGATTGGTTCTATCATCATCGTCATCATCATTTAGTTGACCAAAGATGTCTACTGCTGGACATAGGCATTCCCGAGGTTGGGGGGGTTGTAGGTCCCCCTATAGCACAGTATCATGCTGAGTGGAAGCCTCGTGTCAGTCATGACGTAAAGCTTTCGACTATTTTTGATTTGTGCTTGTGCTAGTATAGTGAACTAAAACAGGCGTATGTAGGGACAAGAATGAATGGGAAATGAGTACGGTATGAAGATTACATATTTCTGAAATATGCGTTTTAATATTGATGAGAGGCGCTTGCATATTCAAATAGCAAGCCATATTTATGGCTTAAATAATACGACATTGACACACAGATTTCCATAACGTAATGCAGGTGAATAACAACAAGAAAACAAGAGAAATTCGCATAAATTCATATTTCCATACGAAACGCGAAGTTATTTGAACTTGAACAGTCACATTCACACTGAATTTAACATACCTAGTACAAAAACAGACTATATGCTAATAGAATTTGTAAATTTTGTCACAATGACCTATGTCAAAGCATGACGATCAGTGTATCTGCACATTTTTGTTTATTTGAGTCCTAGCTTCTGCCCGCAACTTCGTCCGCGTCAAATTCCTTGTTCCCCGTCCCACCCCATCGCATCGCATCTATTTTGTTTTCGCTGAGCGTTCTTTCTGGCTTATCACCCCAACATAGTTGGGAAAAGGCTAGGCAGATGATGATGAATATTATATAGTTGTGTCAGATGAGGACTCCCCTACGACGCCATTTATCTTGGTAGGTGCTGCTACGTACCTTTTACCTGATAGAAAAGCTAGTGTAAAATGGATTCACTGTACGAGTAGCACATTCACTGTACCAGTCTGTACATGTGCATTGACCGATAATTGTTTTATTGCGTTCAAAAATTCTACTGTTAAGTGTGGTGATTATGGTTACAATATCCTGTCATTTAGTAATGCTATAGCCCATTAAGATGGGTATCAGTAAAACAACCTTTATCGCTTCTTACGACATTTAAATTAACCAGTTACTTTTGTGTGTGATGGAATGCAATGCCTGCTTAGTAGGATAGAAGGATGACTTACATGAAAAAATCTTAACAAATTCTATGAAAAACCATGTTCTATACAACCATCTCCAGTCATGGGCTTATTATTATTATTCATTATCGGTTAACGTATTGCTGGCCAATCCAGTTACTCACACCTCTGGGACACTTAACACTAAATGCGTTTAGCGCTAAATATAATTAAAAATTAGCTTCTGCCCGCGACTTCGTCCGCGTGAAATTTCACCCTCTTAGGGGTGGAATTGCGAAAGCCTTTCTTAGTGGACCTACTCTTCACAAAGAACACAACCCTTCAAATTTCATGTTTCTAGGACCACTGGCTGTGCGTTGATATATCAGTGAGTCAGGACATTGAATTTTATATAAGTATATAGGGTGACTGGTAATTAGTGACCGATACTTAAACACGTGATTTTACTCATCATTATGAACAACTTTTAGTATGGGACCAAACCTGAAATCGTGAAAAAAAAAACAGCTGTTCTCTACATTTTGACGAGTTAGACGAACATAAATGTAGGGAACAGCTGATTTTTTTTTCGCGATTTCAGGTGGTCCCATAGTAAAAGTTGTTCATAATGATGAATAAAATCACGTGTTTAAGTATCGGTGACTAATTACCAGTCACCCTGTATAGATACCATTCTGCCATCTTCTACCTCTGTCATCTTCAAAGGATTGACAGAAATAGAACGATGTTTTAAATACGTATAGCGCTAAGCGCCTTTAGTGATTTGTGGAGCACGCGGGCCTAATTGTATCCGAAATCGTAGCTGAATTCTAGGCCGATTCAATTTAGATTGCATCGACACGCGAAGAAGAAGATTGCCTCCCATCTTTTACACTGCCGGATCAATTTTTTCCTATATTAGGGGACCTAGACCGCGGTGGATCGACGACAAGGTGACATATTTTGTGTCTCATAACGAATACATGCGGTGCCATATTTTGGACCGCGAGTGTTGAACGATACGGAAGAGTTAGTACTTAAATAATAAAAATATCCGGGTCGACCCGAGAACCTCCTCTTTTTTCGTGGGTTAAAATTTTTTTTGAAAAAAAAAATCAAACTGAGTTTGTTTCAGCCTGTCACAGTCTCTCTTAAAGTTCAGACTTAATCATGGTCAGATCATATGAAGACCATGTAGATTGATGTCTGAAATGGTTTTTGAGGTGTAATAAATTATTGAGTATTAAGTTAACCCCTAAGAATGAAGAGTGTGTTGGAATCCCAACACTAAATGTTACTAAAATAACTAAATAATACGAAGATCAGTAGCGTGCGTCCTCGGTAGCCATTTTTATTCGAATGTCTCGTTCATTTTCTTTACGGCCCGGGCCGAGACAGATCGACGTGTTTCCGCCTCGCCTAATTGATTGATGGTGATTATTGGTGATTGGTGAGAATATATCTCCTTACTTTGAAGAACTAGTTGTTTCCTTACGTGCAGACGGCAGCACATCAAGCTACTAAAATCTGTCAAATTTATTTAATAGATTTTCAACTTTATCGCCAAATTATAAGGTTCAAAGTTCATTGGGAAAATTTGACAGTTTCGGGTAGCTTGATATGCTGC
Source organism: Oligia latruncula (assembly GCA_948474745.1). Classification (NCBI taxonomy): domain Eukaryota; kingdom Metazoa; phylum Arthropoda; class Insecta; order Lepidoptera; family Noctuidae; genus Oligia; species Oligia latruncula. The sequence continues at coordinate 12,790,764 of OX419699.1, forward strand.
CGTCTGTACAAGACATTCACTATCACACAACCCCACAGAGTGATAAACCAAACAAATGCTACATACTTTGTTGCTGCGTGCTGCGTCGTCGACCATTTCTAGTGGCAAGTCGTCTTCTCCCTCAGATTCATCTTCCTCCGCTGCCATCTCTTCATCCTCTTCTGTTCCCGACTCGGCGCCGTTCGACGTTACACTTGGAACCCTAGAAAGACAGACATATTCTCTATTAATTCATATCTTTAAACCTGTATACCTGGGGCAGGCAGTGGCCTGTAGTATACCCACATTTCGCTAGTTATGTTAAGTCCCACGTGATGCAGGGCCATTGTTATCAAATCACTCAGATTTCGTCGTTAAACCTGTATTCCCCGGGGTTAGTACACCCACATTTCGGCTGTTATGTTTAAGTCCCACGTGATGCAGGCCCATTGTTATCACATCACCCAGACTTCGTCTTAAAATCTGTATTCCCCGGGGTTAGTACACCCACATTTCGTCAGTTATGTTTAAGTCCCACGTGATGCAGGCCCATTGTTATCACATCACCCAGATTTCGTCTTTAAACCTGTATTCACCGGGGTTAGTACACCCACATTTCAGCAGTTATGTTTAAGTCCCACGTGATGCAGGCCTATTCATATCATCCAGACTCCAGGCTGGACTACTAATTCCAGACAAAAACCTCAATAATACTTTGCCCGATTAGCAATCGCACCTCTATGCTCATTGCTCAGCAGTCACGCTATTTGTTTTCTATCAAGGCACTCCTTTAATATAAACCTATAAAAATTGCCTTTTCTACAATTTTACTATAAGATCTTGGCAAAACCCAAAGGCGGTTTCCGCATTAAGCTGAGTATTTCTAAAGACAGAAAGGTGTTCTTAGCGTGTCGATAGCAATCTAAATGGACTCGGCCCAGAATTCGGCTACTTGTTTGGCGCCATCACCAGCGTCCATCAGTTCCTGTAACGTGCAGCTGACAGGACACGATATTAAGTGTGCCATCGTTTGTGGAACAGCACCACATTTACACTACAAGGCGGAGTCGTCTATGAATCTCCACCTGAACAGGTTTTTTTTCCTTGCTTCGGACCCTCTGTTTAAAGACTTCCAGGTTACCCAAGGTAACTCATGTCCAGGTGGGAGATCTCAGCGGGTGCAACGAATGGTTTGGGTAAGGAAGCACTGTCTCGCCACAACTTCAGTCTATCTTGTGATCGTTCGCCAGTGAGTGGAACGACACACTTTAAAAAACTGTTTGGGCATTTCAGCCTTTGCGGCACAAAAAGAGTTTGATAGTTATTATAGTATTTCTTATTTGTATATCACAGTGCCACCACTGCTCGCACTGAGATAATATTAATTATGATTCCGGACCCAGTCTAGCATATTTTTTAATTAATGAAGATATAATATGTTTTCAGAGAAATAAACATAATCAGCCTAAAATGTGCCTACTGCTGGGACACAGGCCTCTTGGTGAGAGGGAGTGGATGATCAAACCACGCGGGCCCAGTATGGTTTGTTGGGTGTCATATGTCTTTGAATTACTTCAAAAACCCAATGCATTTTTCGTCCGATTAGGATATTATTTTAATATTTTGTTATCGCTTGCAAATCTAAAAGCCTTGAATGTATTGCTCACGAGTGTTATAAAAATAATATGAAATTAGTGATAATCTTGCAAGGCACACAAAGATGACTAAGCTTCACAGCATTTCAGCAAACATTGCAATTTGGCCTTGACTGCATCTTTTCGTAGTCGACAAAATTAATTCCAGTCTCTGTTTGAGGAAATTAGGTATATTTACTTTTAAAACCGTTCACAATTCACAAAATAAAATACAAGTCGTAAAATACGTAGTATAAAATATTCTATGTAGTATTCTTTTAATTACAAGTGGTTCTTTAGTTATCTGTTAGAAATTATGACGATGTTCTTAGCTTTCAAACATATTATTATAACTTATGGCTTGAGTCTCCTCTCCGATGTCAGCGAAAAGTTCAGTTTTTTTCCAGCTGACGTGAGCATTTTAAAAAACCACATCAGTACCATACAGTACATCTTGTTAGCAAGGATCGAACGACAATGCACTGAACACCGCTGTTAACGTTTATACGAGACTGTAGCCTAAGAGGGCCCGTGGCTAAATAATAACAGCCGCACAGGTCGATCGATCAGGTTAAGCTACGCTTGCCGCGGTTGGTCTGCGGATGGGTGACCATCTTTACATACCGTGACCCCTCCGTGCCTCGGAAAGCACATTAAGCCGTTGGTCCCGGCTGTCATTCGTGGAACTTTGAGTCGTTACGGGTAGTCAGAAGCCCGAAAGTCTGACAACCAGTCTTACCAAGGGGTATCGTATTACCCAGCAACAGGGTTGTGGAGGTCAGATGGGCAGTCGCTCCATGTAAAATACTGGTATTCAGCTGCATCCGGTTAGACTGGAAGCCGACCCTAACATAGATGGGAAAAGGCTAGGCAGATGATGGTGTAGCCTAAGAAACAGGAAATAACCTATACGCTCTCGGCGTTGTGTAGTCGATTACATTTGATATGAAAAACGTCGCTGACAATAGATTGTCAGGTGCTGCAGTTAAGTATTTGGTCAGCACAGTACTGCACTGCGTGGAGAACCGCGGGGCAATTGCGTAACACATTATCAATTGGAATCGGTTTCATTTTGACAGTTCAACAACATTCATTGCGTTATTTACGTGTTAAGCAGACAAATTTTTCGAACTTATGAAGCAATGGATTAGCAAATTGCTTCAAAATGATTTCAGATTCCGATTGATAGTGTGTTACGCAATTAGGGTGCTGATCGATGTAAGGAACAATTTTTTTTCTGTGCTTATTTTTCTCCATATATGTACAAGCAACGAACTGTTGCCTGCGACTTCCTCCGTGTGTATTTTATTTACTTAAGAGCCTATACTACCTCAAATGGCTTAGCATGATCCTCCGTTATGTCGAAAATACTGCAGCATTAATTTTGAAATAAATATATGCTAAAGTTGAGGATTAATGTAAGGTCCTATGTTAGACGAAAACACGATTCCATAAAATTTTCTCGATAGAAAAAAAATCCAAAGTTACCTCCAAACCGAACAATAAACCGCTGGTATTCAAAAAATACTTCAAATTAGATCATGAAACTTTGCATACTAACTGAACTAACAATAAAGCAGGTCTTATGTTAGTTAGTTTTTTTGAATTACCTTTATTTTCACCGTAAAAAGCAAATACCTAAACTATTGGCGCTGCCTCCCGCCCAGCACCGCACTCTGTCTCGCTTTCACACAGTCCACGAGCAGTGTCGTGCGAGCGAGATAAAGAGTGAATTTTAGCTGAGGTAGTATAGGCTCTTAAGTACATATAACCAGGATGAAAATGGCTCTATGTCAGTCCCCTTGTGCCAGATCGGTTCAGTGCTAGCCCTTTACTTTGTGTAAATCATTTCATCACCTCTGCTCTCAAAACGATAAAGGAAAACATCGTGAGGAAACCTGCATAATATCCTAGAACCAAAAAATCGAAGACGTGAGATTTACCAACCCGCGCTGGGCTCGCGTGGTAGATTTTAGCCCACTCCCACTGGATTACCTGCCCAATTAGCTTATAAGGAAGAAGCACGGAGGAAGAGATCAAAAAGTATAGTATATTTTTGGTACCAACCTCTGCTGTGGAGCTGGGTGCACTGGAAGAGACAATGAATCCAAATCTGGTGGTTCTGGTACGCCATGTAGTTTGCATAGTTCTCGCAGCAGTATACCGACCTAGAAATAACATGAAAAAAACTTTTAAAAACAAAGTGTCTGCTTATATCATTGTTGGTGGAAAGGTGGAGGAAAGTGGAAACAAAGGGGTCTAGAAATTGAAAATCACACGTTATTTTATTTGATGATAAAATTTATTATAATAAGCTTTTGCCCGCGACTTCGTCTGCGTGATTTCTTGTTCCCCCTTCTCACCCCGTCACCTGAAATCGCGAAAAAAATCAGTTGTTCCCTACATTTTGACGAATTATATGCGAACATAAATGTAGGGAACAGCTGTTTTTTTTTCGCGATTTCAGGTATGTCCCATAGTAAAGGTTGTTCATAATGGTGAGTACAATGACCTCTTAAGAGGTTGTTAATGTTTTACCAATAACCCTGTATAGATTGACAGTAAAATCACAAATGGTGATTCCTGAATCTAAGCAATCATAATGTAGTATTAGTGTCGGTCTCTTGACCGACACTACAAAAAAAAGAAAAAAAAAAAAAAAAGAAAAGAGCACTTCTCTTGAAGTCCTCTTTTGTTTTCTTTCGATGTAGACCCAAAAAACTTGGTCGACTCATATAGAAATAATAATATTCCACAACTATCACACAACGCCGTCTAGTCTCAAGCTAAGCAGAGCTTGTGTTATGAGTACTAGACAACTGATAAACATACTTATATATTTCTAAATACATACATATATAGATAAATTACACCCAGACACAGAACAAATGATCATGCTCATCACACAAACATTTGTCCTGGGTGGGAATCGAACCCACGACATGAAGAATACATTGACGCTGACCCTATTGACTATCACATTATTCGCTGTAATCCGTAGAACCACAAAATATCACCTTCAATTACATAAAATTAATTTGCTAACATTATAATAAGTAAGCAATTATTCATTATCTTGCTTTTCTGATAAAATTAAACGTCGAGGTTTTAAAAAGAAAGGCAAACGATCACTTCCTGTTACTGAAATTCGCCTTCATAATAATGACCTCGCCCTTGATTTAAAAATAAAAACTGGCCAAGTGCGAGTCGGACTCGCACACGAAGGGTTCCGTACCACAAGGCAAAAACGCCGAAAATAAAACACGTTTGTTGTATGGGAGCCCCTCCTAAATATTTATTTTATTCTGTTTTTTTAGTAAGTGTTGCTATAGCGGCAACAGAAATACATAATTTGTGAAAATTTCAATTGTCTAGCTATCGCGGTTCTTGAGATACAGCCTGGTGACAGACAAACGGACGGAAGGACGAACAGACAGCGAAGTCGTAGTAATAGGGTCCCGTTTTTACCCTTCGGGTAAGGAACCCTAAAAAGATCATAGAGTTAGACCTGTTTTTTTCTATTTACCTTAAAATTGTATTGTTAACAATATTTGGCAAGTGTTAAACTATTTAGGACTTCCCACGTGTTTAAAAAAAATTAAAATAGTTACTGGCATGTTCAATTACACTTTGTGTAGCCACTTATTTTTGTACCGACAGAGTTCAATGAACTTTAACAATCTTTAGGTATGTGCATAGATAAAACAATTTTTAACAAAATATAGTTTTTTTTATACTTAGGTTTTTTAATTGATTAAGGGCGCATTCCACCAAACTTTTGTACCCAGAATGAGTCTTACTCTGAGAATAAATTTTGAATTTTTGACAGCTTTTCCATACTAGAACTGTCAGACGTAAATTTTATTCCACGAATAAAAGATATCCGACTTTGGTAAAATTAGCCCTTAACTACAATCAATTATTTAAACGTATTTTTTTTTTTTCAAGTTTTGCTGATTCTATTCCTTTTCAGAATATTCTCTGATCATAAGCTAATTTATAGTTTTGTGAAAATAAAATACAGTAAAAAAACATGAAGCGTCTTAGCGTCTTTTTATTGTAACATCTTGCATGCCATGTGTGTATACTCATGTTTTGGACAAATAAATAATCTTATCTTATCTTATCTTATCTACAAAACGAGTTCTAACTTTAGACCTAGCCTAACCTAAACCTTCGAGCCAGTTACTGTATTTTGAACTATATGGTCGTATCTGGGTGTAAAGTTTGTAATAAGGCCGAATGAATTAGGATCCTATGTTTAATGCTAGCCTTCTAGCTGTGTCAGGGCTCCACGTGGTGGTTATTTTGGCAGACCCCGTATAAAATGGCGGGACGAGCTGGACAAAACAAACGACCAGTTGTCCACTTTAGCTCTGGATCGATAGAGCTGGAAGTCGTGGGGAGAGGCCTTTGCCCAGCAGTGGGATGATGCAGGCTAACAGAAATAAAAGCCCTTGCAAACAAGTAATTGACCTCTTATTCTGCCACTACACAATCCTTTCTCTTATTGGGAGTATGACTTATTATTTTATGAATACCATAATCAGCACATTATAATGTTCCCACTGCTGGGACACAGGCCTCCTCTCAGTAAGAGGGAGCGGGCCGTAATCCACCACGCGGGCCCAGTGCGGATTGGCAGATGTCACATGTCTTCGAATTTTTGGTTCTAGGACATGCCGGTTTCCTCACGATGTTTTCCTTCACCGTTTTGAGAGCAGTGGTGATGAAATAATTTGTACACAAAGTAAAGCGCCTGTCTGGGATCGAACCTACGACCTACAACTCGTAAGTCGCGGCCGTTACCACTTGGCCACCACTGCTGCATTATTTTATGAATACTAAGTAATATTGTTTTATTATCGTTTCCTTAATGATCAGGGGAATGACCGTGTGGGACAATACGTGAGTTTTAATATAACAGGAACTTACTCACAATTTCTGTTAAACAATGACTAATGTCTGGCTTGGTTAATTACCTAATTCAAGAGATATAATTAAGGGGAAAAAAAATTGAAGCGGCAACCAATCCAGAATTATTAAAATACATACGTCATTCCGACGCTGACAGCTAATTAAGATTTTGTTGTTTGTTGTTGTTTGTGGTGGATGAATTATTAGTCAAGAACAGAACAAATCCAGACTTTTCAGATATTTTCCACTATACTTGCATACCTAATTATTAATTATATATTATTTTAATTTACATTATCATTATTGTTATAATGTATATGTTTATTTTAGATGTGTGTATATTATGTTAGTAAATTATCATATTGTACGTTTATATTTAAATTAATGAATTGTTTTGGATTTTATGTATTTTGCTTTCTTGTTCTCTTACACACATTGTCTACATCTCTTCTTATCTACTTTCCCATCGCAGATAAGCTGGAAAAGATTTATTTTTTGAGCGCCAGTCATGTATAGATGACAAACCATAATGTGTCCAGCACGCCACGATTCGACTACATGACAAGACTTTGACGCCGAGGGCACGTTTTTGATTTTTTGACGTGTGGCGGTCAAAAGGTTAGAAATAAGCATCATCTTTGTACATATTTTTTTCTATTCCTTTCTTCTTGTCTGTTTATAAATGTGTGCATAAATGGTTAAATAAAATAGACAAATATTAAATTATTAAATTAAACATGGCCTATCTCAAGAAGGAAGTAAGCACTGGAAGTGTAATTGACAGCTCGATAGTGTACAAATATTAGCCTACTGATAATTATTGTCCTCAAACACAGCACACAAAAAAATATATATATCATGGGACAACGTTCAAAAATATTACGCCATTTAAAAATAGTAGCACAGTAGGTAACATACATTTTACATCCTTACCTGGTTTATAACATGGTTATCTCTGCCCTGTGTATTGGTGAGGATCTGGACAGCATTTGTAACTATGGGATCCTCGCTGTCAGCAAACCATACGGGCGGTGTGTTGGGGTATGTCTCCTGGCAAGAAAAAATTTTTTTTATAAAAATAATTGTGACTGTGGGTGGAACTATTTCACAGGACATGTTGCATCTTCTTTCTTGACCGCCATGCACCTGCAACCCTACAGGATTTAAATAAGGGAAGCGAAAGCTGTCCAGGATGCTAATGTATTGGTTGTATTGAGTTATGGACATAGGAGAGGAAGAAGAAATTAAAGTTCATTGTAATTTCCCAGTAGCAGCCTGGAGTCTGGATTTGTGCCGGGTTGATGGCAATAGACTTGTCCACAATTACATGGGACTTAAACAAAACTGGCGAAACATGGGTATACCTACTATAGGTCTACTTCTGCCCAACCCTTCGGGAAAACTAGGTGTGATGTTAGTATAATATGTCCATTGTAATAAAAAGTATGACAATAAGGGAGAACTGCACTATTTTTTGGATGTAGCAATAGTAATCTTATGGATGTGAAGCCTCTTTACAGGATATATTGCATCTTTTCCCTGAATGTTATGGACAACTACTTTCACTACCTAGAATTTAAATGAGGGAAGAGACAGAGCTGGCCACATTGCATTGCTATGTATTAGATAAAATTTAAGTGATTGACACAAGAGGAAAAAGTAAATATATAGTTATTTGAAATTGACGACTGTTTTTCCCTTAGCCCATACTGATTGATGATAATTATGGAAGACTGTTGGTTGGCAGTAGGGTGTGGCAATAGGAATGTTACTGAGAATAGCTTACTAGAGTTTGATACCAAATCTGAAACCGTAGTAATGTCATAACTAATTATCATTCCTACCCTGCATCTTTATTTGATACTAGCTTCTACCCAGGGCTTCGTTCGCGTGGAAGTCGTAAAACGCCACTATATAAAAAGAAACGCGCTATTACTTCGTTTTCGGTTAGTGTTTTTTTCGGATTTTTTAATTGTTGCTCAGATCATAAGGGTCGAGGGTCGTAGCGTGATGTAAAATAAATTCAAAAATAATTTTTAAAATCTAACTGGTACTTCCAGAGGTTAGTGTGTTCAAACATACAAACTTTAACTAGTATAGAAGTATAGATGTGGGAGTTGTTACTCCTGTAATTACATCATCACAGCATACATTTTCAAATTCTTGTAAAATATAAAACTAGCTTCAGCTACTTTATCCATTTGTGGGATGGCAAAAACCTATAACTTTCTAATTTATTATGCCTTATTTATCAAAATCAATTCGGTAGTTTAAACTGAAAAGAATACCAAACAGATAGATATTTTGAAGACAGGTATTAACAATTTTTTTTATTATATTTATATTATATTTTAGGTATATAATTTATGCCTATGTCCAGCAGTGGACGTCTTTCGGCTGATATGATGATATAATTTATATATAAAATTTTAATACGTTTTTTTATCCAAAAAACTAAAGATGATATAATTTTTTTAAATACTCGATTTTCTGTGTTTAAAGTATTAAATAAATAAAGACCATTTAACGCTGGTTAAATGGTCTTTATTTATTTAATACTTTACGTAATTCACATTAACTAAAGATCAATAATAAATTGCCTATGTGTGCAATCAACCTAACACTCCACTTTCAGGGACAGCTTACTTCAAAACCAATAGTTACTACTTGGCAAGACAAGTAGAATGCTATCTTGCATTACTTTAATAACACTGTCAGCAGTGAACTGACCTGCAAAATGTTAAGGTTGAGTTTTATATCAAAAATGGACTGCGCTCTACTAAAACAATGATCTTTTTCATCATAATCAGCCTATAATGTTCCAACTGCTGGGACACAGGCCTCCTCTCGGTGAGAGGGAGTGGGCCGTAATCTACCACGCGGGTCTAGTGCGGAATGGCAGATGTCACGTCTCCGAATTTTTTGGTTCTAGGACATTCCTCACGACGTTTTCCTTCACCGTTTTGAGAGCAGTGGTGATGAAATAATTTACACAAAGTAAAGTGCCTGTCTGGGTTCGAACCTACGACCTACAACTCGTAAGTCGCGGCCGTTACCACTTGGCCACCACTGCTCACTTGGCCACCACTGCTAATGATCTTTTTATAGTTTATGTATTTCTTGTGGGTCTTATACTTTTTTTTTTTTTATATTTACACATAAAATGTTTGTTTGTGTCACAAAAACTTGAAAATGGCTTGACCAACTTGAATAATCATTATTTATTTTGTTTGTGTCAGTACTGAGGTGATTTAGGAAAAAAGAAAATCAGGAAAACTCCAAAGTTACAGCCGAAAAATCTAAATTTTGTATGAGAATTGGCAATTGATCACACATGGTAAGAAGTTCACCGGGTCATTTAGTTTAAATTATTTAAGGGTACTATATGACATGCACGGCTGTATGTAATGTGCATTCTAGTTCTTCTTTTTTTACAGATTTATGTTGTTAGAAATTATAGTTAACCAGCAGCGCTCTGCGGTTTCACCCGCATAAGTGTTGATCCTGTAGGAATATCGCTATCTCTATACCAAATTTCATCTAAATCGGTTCAGTGGTTTAAGCGTGAAGAGGTAACAGACAGACACACTTTCGCATTTATAATATAAGTATGGATTTCTTAGTTAGCTTTTAGGATAGTGTTCAGTATTCTACTCAACCAATCACAACAGTTTCAATATAGGGAGTATTGATTGGGCTTTACTGGGAATAAGTATTTATATTGCTGTCATATGGAGTCATATGGAGACAAAAAAAATCTTTAAAATACTAACACAATTTCTTCAGGTTTGCAACATAATTTATGCAAACCTAAAGAAATATAGTTAAAACAAGCAGTTGCACATTGCAAATACAGTTAATTTAGCAAAGGCCATAAAACTATTGTTTTAAGGACTGTGTGAAGTTTACAGTACATTATTCAGGTCAGTATTTCATTTCTGCTGCTCCAAAAAATAAACATTTTTTAAAGAATGTTCAGGAGTCCTTTGAACCAGATGGGCATAAAATAGAAGTGTGGTGTAATTAGGTTATCAAATACCAATCCGCCCCTAAGACGACCCACTGACCAGTATTTGTTGAAACAATACATGACCACACAATGGGTTAATTATGTACCAAATATTGATGTATGTAATCATTGCTTGGTACTATATCACTGATAGTTGTATAGCTGTACATAAACAATACATGTTTATACTACACATGAATCCTAGTAAACAGTAATGCCCACTAATAACCTGTTATCAATGAATGGCCCAACTAAGGCTAAATTCCAAGCTTGCATTGTTGCATCAGTAAAAAAAAAAACAGTAATGGGTCCAACAAAATGTCCACATGACAAATAGCAGGTAGATAGGATGACTAAGAGCCTTTGTCGAAAACGAGCCTGTATACCGTTATCCAAACAAAACAGACGTTACTCTCTCTATAAAATAGCTGTAACACGAACACTGATAATGACGTTCTGTGCCCGAAATGATCGATACAGCGCGGTGATTCGACATGGCACCGTATGCTCAATAAACATATGATTCGCAAACTCGCTAACGCGCGACTATTGATTAAGTTTAAAACATCAATGTTTTCTAAATAATTTACACAGAAACTTGACAAACGTGTAGTTGCAACAGGGAAATGTAAATTCATTTCCGTAAACCTTTTGTTGACAGCCCTGCCCTCATAAACAACGACCCTTTGTCCCAGCTAAAGATAATCAATAAGTGCACCCCGCAGCCAACTTAATATTTTTATGTCACATACGTTTATTAGGTAAATATGGTACTTACAGTAATATTGGCATGTATTTCATATTTCTTTCCGTTTTTGCCAACGAATCTGCAGGTCAGTTCGTCGACACTGGCTGACATTATCTGAAATCGTTCATGGCTTTTTGGAAACACTTGTTCTAAAGTTTTGATTTCTAACTTAAGTGTATTTAAGCAAGCCATTAGTGTTTATTGAGACACTAATTCTAAACTAACTAATAGTTATCCACGATAAAATACATGAGAATAAATTTTACGTTCACTCCGCGACCAAGCAAAATGGCGGAACGTAATGGCGGAAATTATTATAAAAAAATACTGTTTGCTGACGATAGAGGGCGACTAGCCAGAGACTCTAGAGCATAGACTACTATTACAATTGCTCTAGAGACTTTGCTATTTATTATCTATATTTTGTTGTTGCAACACTAAAAAACCCATAAGCCGGATTCATATTACTGTGTGTGTGTTCTTTCGTGTCGTGACACCTTCTGGCGCAGTGTTAGCCAATCAAAACTCGTTGAGATTTGACGTAGTCCTGGACAGATTCATTTGATTGGTGTATCCCGAGTCACGACACAACACGACACAGTAATGTGTCTGTAGCTATACTTCTATTATTACTACATAATTATTTTGAAAATAATTATTTATTACCAAGAATATAAGTATCGAGTATCCTTAGTCATATTTCATTTCCGCAACACATGCAGCGCAGCGCATAGACTAATATATGCGCAGAGCGTTTAATAATACAGTGTGAGTCTTCATAATGTGCACATAACGAAATGAGGGAAACATAGCTTAACTTTATCGACGGAAAAAATATTTGAAAAAATAAAAAACTATTTAAAAGGATCTTTACCTGCTAAAGTATGGTGATTGCAAGGCCTTTCTGATAGAAAATGTTGTGATTGAGTTTTTGGCTACATATGTAGCTGCCTTGAAAAAAATGGCACGCACTGAGAGACGGAAATAGTATAGCTTTATCTTTTTCTGTTACTTATATTAACTCAATACTTTATCCCTTTCTTGTGGAAATGAAATGGCGCTTCCGCCGTCTCTAGTTTTCTTTGTCTAAAGGGGCTATTACATCTTCCTAAATATCGGTTCGGATAATTAGGATCCGATTTAGGACAAGAAATTTAGTCGCCGGAGCTCCTGATTACACGTTCACTGATTTAGGACACTAAATCAGTCGGTAAGGACGAGCGACGAGTGACGGACGTATCGAGTTAAAAAAAGAAGTGTGTCGATATGACCCCAATATTAACGAAAAACCAAAAAATTGGTATTTTCGTAGCCCTAGCGGTTGGCTCCACAGAAATTAAAAAGAGAAAAAGAACGAGATGGGTGAAAAATTATTTATTATTGCGTTAAAAACTAGCAAGCATGAACAATAGGAGGGCTTTAGAACCAGATGACTTCAGAAATTATGTTCGAATGAATTCAAAAGAATTTGATAAACAGTATTTGATAATCGCGAAAAAAAATCAGCTGTTCCCTACATTTATGTTCGTATAATTCGTCAAAATGTAAGGAACAGCTTTTTCGCCATTTCAGGTTTGGTCCCATAGTAAAAGTTGCTCATAATAATGAGTACAATGACCTCATAGGAGGTTGATAATGTTTTACCAATAACTCTGTATTATTAAATCTGGTGACACCTTTTATACAAAAAAAAAAAGATACTTTTTACCTATGCATACAATCAATGAAAAACTCGTACCTACTTAATACCTATGCATACAATCAACGAAAAACATGCACTCGCGACGGCAGGCGAGCGGCGACTCTCAGTTTATAAGTGTATAGTCTATGGCGGCGACTGAGCGTCCTAAATGTGATTACACCGTTCCGATTTAGGATGCGATTTAGATTTAGGACGTCGGAAGCCATTCTTGTCCTAAAGTCGAGATTACGTTATCCAATTTTAAGCAATGCTAACTAGGAACACTCTAACTAGGAAATCGGAGCTAGTGATTACACTCAGTGCCGTAACTAGGGCGGTGCCAGCGGTGCCCAGGCACAGGACGCAGAATCAGGAGGGGCGCAGAAATGACCAAACCAGGGCCACATTCCAGTTCTTTAATTTTTTGACAGAAGAACACCATTACTAAGTAGCCTTGTTTCTTGACTATCTGTACTGATCAGGATTTGGTGTCATTTGTGTATTGTCTAATTGTGAATTTTGACAAATATTTTCGATTAGACATTTATTCACCTAATTTTAAACGCAATTTATTTGAACTTCTTAAAACTTTACCAAGTACTTAAAATTAAGTTTACAAAAACTTAGTTTTTGGATGATAGATTTATTTTTGTAGACAATCCATTTTATTGTCAGAACCGGTTGATTAGAAAATATTTCAAGGGCGCGGAAATAGCAGCTCGCACCGGGCGCATATAAGGCTAATTACAGCACTGATTACACTACACTAAATTGGATTCTTAAATCGGACAGAGACAGACGATGAGACGACGCATTCAGACGCATTGTCGGCGTCGTCGCATTCGTGAAGAAGAATCGTACTAGGTTGCACGTTTCGAATTTTCTATCGATGGCGCCGTATTTATCAAAACTACAGAAGAAAATAATAATTTAATGCCGTTTAAAAATATAAAGAAAATAAAAATATTTTTTTTTTTTTTTTTAGTTTTCAGACAGAGTTAGGTACTTTCGAATGTATGATTTATTATTTATTTATTTATTTCATAAAACAATTTACATTGTGTTTGAAATTACAAAAATATTACATGTTAACCCTAACAGAAGCAATAATCAAATATTAACAAAAATAATTTTAAAAATATTACTATGTCATCTTTACATGTCAAACCATAAAAACATAAAAACAACCATTTGCATGTCCAACCATAAAAAGCCCAAACACAACCATGTCCATTCCACGTTAGGTAGACCTAAGTATTGAAAATTAAATGTAGATTAAATTCCGGTTAGATGTAAATTAAATGTCAATAAAATGTACCTAAGTTAAATGTCAACGAAATTGAATTAAAAGAAAATTTAAATGCCAAATCGATATAAATTAAATGTCGATGATATAAATTGAATTACCAATTGCATAAATCCAACCACCTCAGCTCAAAAACAACCATGTCTCTTCCATGTTGCGTATATTAAAAGAGAATCAAATCAAGTGTAAATAAAATGTCAGTTAAAATTAATTAAATGTCAATTAAAAGCAAACTAAATGTCAAATAAATGTCAATCGAATTAAATGTCAATTAAACCAAATCAAAAATAAATGCCAACTAAATCAAATGTCAAATAAATTGAATGTCAGTACCATATCAACTAATTCATACACAATTTATCTAGAATCATTCAACACAAATCGGATACAGAATATAAACATTTTTCTATTAGAAAGGCTTTCAGCTTTGCCTTAAATAAGTTTGTGTTATAGACTAAAGTTTTTAAGTCAGTAGGTAACTTATTATATAACTCTACTGCTTGATAACGTGAACAATGCTTTGCTATGTTAAATTTAGGCACCATTGTATTTTTAATCACTTTCCTTCGTGTGCTCTCTCTCAGATCCCTTTCTTTTTGTGATTCATATTGATGTATATATTTTGCGAACTTGCTTAACAGAACTAGTATATACAAACTTGGAACTGTAAGGATGCTTAATTTCTTAAAATATTCTTTGCATGATTCACGCTGTGAAATTTTTACAATGGTTCTAATGGCACGCTTCTGAAGGATGAATGCTCTTTGGCGGTTGTAGTTATAGCTATTTCCCCAAAACATTATGCTGTACCTCAACCTAGATTCAACCAAAGCATGATAACATGCTTTAAGCTGTTTTGAGTCTATTTCATCCCTGAGGCTCCTAAGTGCATAACATGCAGATGATATAGAGGAGTCAATAGCGGCAAGCTCCTGTTTCCAGTTTAGATTTGAATCAATATGTATACCTAAGAATTTTACCTCATTCACCAATCCTATCTTGTCTCCATTTAATGTCACATCTATAGTGTCAGTGTTACGAGATGTAGTCTTGAATAACATTATATTTGTTTTATTTGTATTAATTAGTAAATTATTAGCTGTAAACCATTCAAAAAGATTATCTAGACTTTTATTTACCTTTATGGACAATTCTTTTAAGTCATGCGCTCCAATTATCACGTTTGTGTCATCAGCAAAAACAACACACGAAACATCCGGCTGAACTGTGTTCATGAAATTTAATAAATCGTTTGTGAAGATAAGATACAATATTGGACCTAAAATTGAACCTTGAGGTACCCCGCGTCTAATGTATATCATCTTTGATTTATATGCTATTTCATGATTGTTTTCATCAATGTTTTTTATTTCGACATACATTCGTCTGTTTTGTAAATAAGATGTCATAAGTTTTAAAGCATCACCTCTTATACCATAGTGTTCCAGTTTAGCAAGCAGTAATTGATGATCTATAGTGTCAAATGCAGAACTCAGGTCAATAAATAGTCCAGCCACTTTCATTCAGATCCACCTCTACGAATGTAGTTAACGGTTCCTCATTGTTAGGCTCCTCCACGTAAGATAAATCTGATATGTCTTGTATGAAGCAACTATTTAAATCCCCGTTATTTCTTGTAGGTGACGACAGTACTGTCCTTGTGACCGAAGACTCCTGTGTTATGGAAACGTCTAACTTCTTATTTGGGCTTATTTTTGATATGGCATGCAGGGTAAAATCTCTTGATGAGGTTCTCGGAAACCCCATTTTCATCGTTACGGTTCTATAGCGTCGTTGATACTGAGGTGAATAGAACTTCCTAGGTGTTTCTGTTGGTTTGTTTGATGCCAATTCCTCAATTCCGACTGATTTAAAAAACTTTATTTTATTCTCATAACTCTTATTTTTTTCTTTTAATGTGACATTTTCGATGTTTAGCATATCTATTTCATTGTTTGCAGACTGCAGTTCAAGTTTTAGTTTAATTATTTCTTCTTTCATCGAGGCCATAATATCATCACTAAATTCGTTGTTGTGGTTAGGTAAGCTATGATATGAGACATCGAGGTCCAGTTCACTCTCGCTTACATGTGAACAATGTTTTATTCTTTTTCGTTGAGTCACATTTGTAAATTCTTCCATACTGTTAATGATCATGCATGATCAAAAGCCGCTCATTAGTTCAACAAAATACTTAATATTTAACAAGAGTTGTACATGACGTAACTAGATGGCGTTGACGTCGAATTAGAACTCGCAAGCGTTGTGTTACAACGATTTGGTGGGGCTGTTGTGAATTTTATCAAATATAATTTCCAGCTATAGAACAGTATACAGTTTGGTTGTTTTATTTATATAGTCAACCCTACTAGTATACACATAAGGTCAACATTTAAGTACTGAGTACCATTCTTGGTGTTCGGTATTTAACATTGGTCCATCGACCCGGAGATAACTTCGGCTTTTTTGAGTTCGCCCGCCCGTGGTACTCGCAGTGGATCGCTGCGGCTAAAGTACACGGTTCCCCGCATGAGCAGCGACAGCTTCGTCCAGTATGGTGGACAGGGTCAGCAGTAGCAGCGGTGGAAAAGTGACGTCATAGAGGACGCCACTTGCATCCAGTTCAAGCGTGAGGTGACTGCAATACGTCACCCTCGTAGTTCAACGTGTCGTCATAAGAAGAACGTCACGCCGAGTTCAACGTGACATCATCAGAAGACTGACGTCACATCCATAGTTCAACGTGTCGCCGCCAGGGTGCGCCACATTTGTGTTGTGTGAGTGAAGTGAAAATTGTGAGTACATTTTACTATTATAGCAAAGTTAGTGACAAGCAATTTTAGACTTTATTTATTCAGAGAGTTTAACTTTGAAGATTATTGAAATAAGTTTAGGACTTAGAATAATTTCGTAAAAAACGACGGAACGGGGAACCTACGCCCGATTTCCGCCAGATTATAAGTTGTTTCAAAACACTTGTAAAATTTTGAGCAACTAATTGGAACTTAAAATATTTTAGTTGTGTATTTTATTTCAAATTAGTTTTGCTTTATTTTAGAACAAACATTGTTTTTGTACACTGGTTGTTGAGTTGTTTTCATTAGTTTTGTTTGGTTAATTGTTTCAAATATGGAGGGATTGATCAATGTATTGAGGAGGTTGCAAAGTGTTATTATTAAAGGATTCGCAAATTTTAAAAAGAGTCCTAAAGACAGATTAACTATTGAATACATTGAAACTAGACAGGAATTATTAGAAAAAGATTGGGAATCGTTTCAAAATACTAATTCTAAACTTTATCAGAGCTATAAATTAGATGATATTGATCAAAAAGTTATTGATATTTATGATACAACTGAGGAAACTTACATTACTTATAAAAGTTTAATGAAAACAACGCTCAATAAAATTAGAGTTTTAAGTGAACCAGTACCTCATGGGGATGGTAGTAGTGCTGTTAAGTCTGCCCATTCACTGGTCAAATTGCCAAAGATTGTTATTCCAATGTTTTCTGGCAAATATGAAGAATGGACGACCTTTCATGATCTTTTTGTATCATTAGTTCATAAAAATAAGTCGTTAGATAATGTGCAAAAGCTGCATTATTTAAAAAGTCATTTAACTGGTGAAGCTGAGCAACTGATACGGAATACTCCAATAACAGATGCCAATTACAGTCAGTGCTGGGATCTATTAGACAGGCGATACAGTAATAAAAGATATCTCGCAAACTGCATCTTGAAACGGTTATATGGTATTAAACGTATGTACGTCGAATCGGCGACATCATTAAAGGAGCTTTCAGACACCACCAATGACTGTTTAAATGCGTTAACAAACTTAGGTATAAATGTGAGTACATGGGATGTTATTATCATACATATAGTGACATTTAAATTAGATCCTGAAACGCGTAAGCAATGGGAATTAAGTGTCAGTAGTAGCGAGTCCAGCAATGATTTTCCTACCTTTAATCAATTTAAAGTATTTTTAGAGCAACGTTTCCGCGCGTTTGAGTGCATAGAACCAAAAAAGGGTTCAGGTCACCAGGTCACTAACAATAATACGCCTAAAACATTGTTAGCCACAGACTCGTCATCGCCAATGAAATGCGAATATTGCTCAGAGGGTCATAAGCTTTGTTTCTGCAAAAAGTTTGCCAAACAATCTCTCGAAGCTAGACGGGATTTCGTTGGTAAGAACAAAATTTGCTTAAACTGTTTAGGCAGTAACCATACTGTTTACAACTGCAAGAAAAGTACAAGTTGCAGAGTTTGCCAGAAGCGTCACCATTCCTTGCTACATTTGTACAATAAAGGTCAAGACTCTGAAGCAATGCCTACTACTGATAGTGCTAGCCCTTCAACCAGTACTACTCAGATAGTCTCTTGCTTATCTACAGGGAGAGTAGCAAAACCTAGACAGGTTTTATTAGCCACTGCGCTAGTAAAGGCCTCGTCAAAGACGGGTGAATACCACATGGTCCGAGCCCTGCTTGATCAAGGTTCGCAGGCTTGTTTCATAACAGAGGCCACAGTGCAATATCTTAGCCTGAAAAAGATACCAGTTCAAGGGTTTGTGTCGGGATTTGGAGACAATAGGTCAACCATGACAAAGTACATGGTACAATTAACGATTAAGTCTCGTATCGATCCTAGCTTCAAGTTTAAATTAAGTGCTTATGTGTTAAAGAAGATCACCTCTTACCTACCTGAGCGAAGTCTTCATAAAGACACCTTCGACTGGTTAGGTATTAATAACCTATATTTAGCAGATCCGGAGTTCAAAACACCCAACAAAATCGATATTCTGTTAGGTGCTGATGTTTATAGCTGCATCATTAAGAAAGGATTAGTAAAGAGTCCTTCGGGTACACAGATCGCACAGAGCACTACCTTAGGGTGGGTCCTGTCGGGTGCCGTTGGCCCTGGAGATACGACTAGTGTAAATAGTAATGTAAATAACATAAATGTAATGCATTGCAAAGTTGAGGATTTTTTAACAAAATTCTGGGAAGTTGAAGAATGTTGCACAAATAAAAAGGTATTTACACCAGAGGAGAAGAAATGCGAAGAGTTTTATAGTGAGACCACTAGGAGAGATAGCAATGGCGGATACATAGTTAGGTTACCTTTCCAAGATGAAGATCCTCCTTGCAAGGCGGGAAATTCACGTGGCATAGCTAAATCAAGGTTTAAAGCATTAGAAAGAAGATTCATAAAGAACAAAGATTTAAAAGAAAAGTACACAGAAGTTATAAATGAATATTTGCAGTTAGGACATATGAGGCACGTGAAAGCAGATAATAGTAAGAAGGAAGAAGCAGTGTATTTGCCACATCACGCAGTCATTAGGAACGACAGGACCACAACTAAAGTTCGTGTTGTTTTCAACGCCTCTGAAAAGAACAGCAATGGAGTGTCACTGAATGATACGCTCATGGTTGGTCCGTCACTGCAGGCTGATTTACGTCACACGGTTTTAAGATGGAGGATTCATCCCATAGGACTTGTAGCGGATATTATTAAAATGTACCGCCAAGTTAGGGTAGCAGAAGAGGATGCCATGTTCCAAAAGATACTCTGGCGTGACAGTCCAGACAAGGAGATCCAAGATTACGAACTTGTGACCGTCACCTTCGGAACAGCTTCTGCGCCGTATCAAGCAGTCAAAACCTTGCGTCAGATTGCAGTCGATGAAGGCACAAGTTATCCACTTGCTGCAGATAAAGTTTTAAATTGCTTCTACATGGATGATCTAATGTCAGGATGCAATAGTGTAGAAGAAGGCATGGAAATATATAGACAAATGATAGCTTTATTAGGAAAAGGTGGATTTATATTACAAAAGTGGAACAGCAATAGTCAAGACTTGCTGAAGAGAATAGATAAACTTGAAAGAAATAAAGTTAAAGTACAAATAGATCAAACTAGAACAACTGAAAATAAGGACACAATAGGACAAGGAGATATTATACAAAATTATGATTTAGAGAAAAAAGAGTACAAAGAAGAGAAGGGGTTAGAAATCAAATTAGATAGCACAATCAAAATTTTGGGACTTACCTGGAACCGCAACGAAGATACCTTCCAATACTTGGTGAATCTTCCTCCGCCGACGACTGCACCTGTAACTAAAAGATCAATTATTTCGGACATAGCTCGATTGTTTGACCCACTAGGCTGGTTAGCTCCTAGTGTGGTTTTAGCAAAAACATTCATCCAAAAATTATGGTTTGCAGGTGTTAGTTGGGATGAAGAACTAAGCACTCAGTTAATAAAGGAATGGAATATTTACCGTGATGAGTTGTCACAACTTTGTAAAATACGGATACCTCGTTGGCTTGGCACTAAGTCAAACGATGATCTTGAGCTGCATGGCTTCAGTGACGCCTCCAAAACAGCTTACTCAGTCGTTATCTACTTGCGGATAGAAGATGAAGTCGGCAAAATCCATATTTCGTTGTTGGTTGCAAAAACCAGAGTGGCTCCCATTAAACAAATTAGCATTCCTCGTTTAGAGCTCTGTGGAGCAGTTCTACTGTCAAATCTTCTGACAGAAACAGCAGATGTTTTAAATATCTCGAAGGACAGAATCAAGGCTTGGACAGATTCTACCGTGGTGTTAGCTTGGCTCAACAACCATCCAAGCAGATGGAAGACGTTTGTAGCCAATCGTACCTCTGAAATATTGACCAACATGAGAGCATCTCAATGGTTTCATGTAAAAACACAGGACAGCCCAGCAGACTGCGCATCTAGAGGTATGTTACCAAGTGCACTCGTAAACAATAGTTTATGGTTTTCCGGACCACCGTTTCTCAATCAAAAATCTATAGTACACAAAAGGCCAAATGAGTTGAATACTGACTTGGAGGAAACTACAAAAGCTCATATTGCTACAGTTCCAGAGTGTTCCATGTTCGAACGTTATTCCTCATTACAAAAACTAGTTAGAATCATTGCTTATTGCAGACGATTTTTTAAAACTAACACATTTAAACCAAAATATTTGTCCAATCTTATGAACCGGTACAAGTGGTCTTCAAAGGTTCCTGAGGCAAAAATTGGATACATTGTTTTAACTATAAAAGACGATTTGCCGCCAAGTCATTGGTTGTTGGGTCGCGTAAAAGAGAAGCATCCTGCGTGATGATAATATCACCCGTGTAGTCACATTGCGCACTAAGACCTCTACCGTTAAGAGGCCAACATCCAAACTTTGTATTTTACCGGTTACAGATCAATTAATTTATTGTTTTTTTTTGATAATCTCACATAGTAGTTTAAGTTATTTTATGTAAGTTTTTGTCTTGTTAATGTTTAAGATATTAGACCAAACCTATGAGATCAAATTGTTCGCTACCAATTTGGACCCATAATTTAGTTCAAGAAGGACATTCCGTCAATAATGTCCTTGGTGGGCGGTATGTTAATGATCATGCATGATCAAAAGCCGCTCATTAGTTCAACAAAATACTTAATATTTAACAAGAGTTGTACATGACGTAACTAGATGGCGTTGACGTCGAATTAGAACTCGCAAGCGTTGTGTTACAACGATTTGGTGGGGCTGTTGTGAATTTTATCAAATATAATTTCCAGCTATAGAACAGTATACAGTTTGGTTGTTTTATTTATATAGTCAACCCTACTAGTATACACATAAGGTCAACATTTAAGTACTGAGTACCATTCTTGGTGTTCGGTATTTAACACATACTGTTATGTTTATTATGCCGAAAGTTCGAAACAATAATACAAAAAGTGCTACTGGCGCGGTGGGATTTGAACCAGCGACTCGTTGTTCGTCAGTCTCAATTTTCTTGAGTGAGCCAACCGCGTATTTAGCTGGCGTATCGAAATTTTAAACCAGTCCAAGCATTCAGAATACTATACTGTTTTATCGACTCATTAGTATTTTGAGGCTTAAACTAGATGTCGCTAATAGCAGTATTTTTAGCAGCTCATCATTTGAATTTTTCTTTTCTAACGTTTATTTCAAATGTTATGATTAGTTTAAGCACTGGTTTTACGAACTATGCAGTGTTTTATGCTTTCTAGCCGTTTAATTTGACACAATCGTAGATAATGCACATTGGAAATATTATATAAAGTTTTGTTTATTTGAGTTATTAACGAATACGATCACAGATTTTTCAACACAGTTTTCTTCATAATTTCACAAGGCGTTTTATAGATAACACTGTCACAGATTGTTTTTGTTGTTAGACTTTAAATACACACTATATTTTACTCTAAACACTTGTTTCACTATTTATAAACATTAAATAAGTACAGAGCCGATGTTTATGTTGACGACAGCGCCATCTGAATATGTATGGATAGTATAAATTATACATATACTTGTAGCACATGGATTTTTTTTTCTGTGAGCAATGCTGTCGTTTCCGATACAGTCGCCATGTTGTATGTAGCATTTATATAAAAAAAACTGGCGAAGTGCGAGTCGGACTCGCACACGGAAGGTTCCGTACCACAAGGCAAACACACCGAAAAAAAAACACGTTTCTTGTATGGGAGCCCCCCTTAAATATTTATTTTATTTTAATTTTAGTATTTGTTGTCATAGCGGCAACAGAAATACATAATTTGTGAAAATTTCAACTGTCTAACTATCGCGGTTCTTGAGATACAGCCTGGTGACAGACAGACGGACGGACCCTTTGGGTACGGAACCCTAAAAATACTCTTTGGTAGCATTCGTGCGCGCGGTCTACTCGTCCACCTTGCTCAAAGCGCGGACGCCGACTAGTCGTTCTAAATCGTAGCGCCGTGATTACACTATCCTAGATTGGATCCAATTTAGGAAGTAGAAAGATTGGACCTCCAATTTCCACTAAATTGGATCCAATCTGTGCTAACTGCGATTACATCTGCCGATTTCCTAGTTAGCATTCCTTAAAATTGGGTAATGTAATCGCGGCTTAAATCGCATCCTAAATCGGATCCTTCCTTCCTAAATGCAATTACACTATCCTGAATTTAGGAACGACTAAATATCGGATCCGATATTTAGGAAGATGTAATAGCCTCTTTAGGCGGCTACTGGTCAGTAGTAAAAGGTTACATACTCTGTGGTCAGTAGGTATGGGTCGTTACGTGATTTTCGCGAAACGTAACGTAACTAGTTACTTTAAAGGCGTAACCTGTTTTGAAAACTAGTGATTTTTGTAACTAGTTATTTGTCATATTCTATTCAGTGATTCAAAATGGTGTTACCGAAGTATTTGCGAAACGAACATTTACCTGTTTTGAAAACTAGTGATTTTTGTAACTAGTTATTTGTCATATTCTATTCAGTGATTCAAAATGGTGTTACCGAAGTATTTGCGAAACGAACATTTATATGGTTACCTACTTAATCGTTACATGTCACAAGCTGTAGGTTTTTTGAACGAATTAGTTTTTGTAGTTACCTTAAGCAGTTACATCATTAATGCTATAACGTAATACGAGATGTTTCCTCTTCAAATGCGTTTTTAAATTGGCGGTTGAGGATTTGAAGCTATATAATTCACCACACTTGTTGCATTTTTTTTTCTTGTTATTTTTGTTTTGTTTTTTTTTTTTGCTTTTGACGTGACAACGTCTTAAATTAGGTTGCGGCTGGGAGTCACTTATGAAAAAGTGTAACGCTCGGTAACGTTACGTTCTTATTTTCATTTAATTCCTTGTTCCTATTGTGCAATTTAATTATATTCATATCAATAAATATTCTACCGAGAAAAAGACGTTGTCACGTAAAATCTTCGCCCGTAAAACCGACTTTACAGGCAACCATTTTTTTTTTCATTACGTAGTTTTTGGAAGAACTTCCACAGGACACTCGAATTGCATCGAGACATGACGAAAAATTTATTTATTCACAGTTTTTTTTATACGTACCTACTACACTATTCACAATTTATTCAAAAATATTACGAAAACATGCATGGAAGTCACTTTCACAATAAATGCAACATACATAGGTACATACTTGTGCAATATTCACCAACGAACTAAACAAGGTTTACCTGTCAAAGTAATCATAAACAAATACTAATACAATTTCAAATTTGTGTTCGTACGCCGCCCGTCGAAGGTTAAAAATAATGATTAATCTAAATTAATCTCTAAGTCCTAAGTAATACGTATGATAATTATACGCATCATTTTCGTAGTTGGCGACTTGGTGTGTGCATGTTCGGATTTCATCGTGTCATCACTCGTGATTTCGGGAAGTCTCGGCTCGCTTTGCCGGTCAGTACAAAGAAGTAGGCACACAGGCACAGAGTAGTAACCATGTAGAAACGACTCGCAACGTACTTTTGTTTCGTGTCTCGCTTTTCATTCGATCACTGCATTGGTAATGTAACTAGTTACAAAAATCACTAGTTTATGTGTGACTCGAAACTAGTGATTCGGTTACATGCCCCATAAGCAGTTATTGTAACTAGTGACGTGAAATAACGCTCATACCTAGTGGTCAGTAGTCAAAGAGTATAATTCAGTAGTGTTCTCTTCACAAACTACAGATCAACAGATAGTCAGATACTACGTATCTCTTTCTAGAATTCTAATTGGTCCGATGATGTTTTTATCATCATCATCATTTCAGCCGAAAGTCGTCCACTGCTGGACATAGGCCTCCCCCAAGCACTTCCACTTATATGTTGATGTTTTTATAAACTGTATAAATCCTGTGGGCGAAAGCGCCAGGGTAGACCGCGAAATTCAATTTTTTTTACGTTTTTGCAATTTTCAGCTCAGTGTCTGGGTGTACGTTGATTTAAATATGATTGGCGATTGTAACAAATAAGTATTTACAGAATAATAATCATTAGAATCAGTATCTACTATGACCTCAGTACCTACGTACTGAGGTCATCGAAAAACTTGGGACTAGAGATGTCGAATTCATTTCAACAGCTTTAAGACAAATTTTAATCTTTGTGCAAAGATTTACCTAAAAAATACTATTTACACCCACATTTCACTAGTTATCTTAAGTCCCATGTCATAGGGGGCGAGCCTACTGCCACCAACCGGACACAAACCCAGACTCCAGGCTGCTTCTGAGAAATTCCTAATGAAACAAACTAATAATAACACTGCTCGACCTGGGAATTGAACCTAGGACGTCAAGCTCAGCAGTAACGCTTGCGACCAGACCACTACAACAACGAGGAGATGTACCTCCCCAAAATCTTGGGCTGCGACCACATGACTAGACAAACGGAACAGAGGCAAAGCTTCTTAAGAACGTGCAAAATTGTTACCTATTCTTAGGGTTGTCCCAATTAGGTTAAGACAAATTATAATCAAACATTTGTTATTCAACTTTGTATCATAATTTTGAGTTAATTTCTTTTTGAAGTCGATTTAATTTTTTTAAATTACTTTTTTATTTCGTATCTTTTATTTTGTAAAAACTGGAATATTTGTGTGTAGGTATTATTACAAAAAAATATTCCAGATTTAGTTTTTTGTTGTTTCAGTTTTAGATATAGTACCTACATTAGGTATCTAACAGTTTTGTTGTAAATATTGCACTAGAATTTGACCAAGGTTCTGAGATGTTTTCCCTTTGACACTACACCCGAGCTCGTATCAATAAGCCACACGTATTAGTCCATATCTTGAAAATTACTGGGTGGATCATAGATATCCGAGGGTGGATTGACAGCTCGCTTTACGCTCACTTCACCTAAATTTTCACGGTGAGATTTTTACAGAATAGGCAGTAACGGTATCAAAACCGGAAGAAATATGTCCGTAAGTTAGAATGAGAAAACATAATAATTATATAGTAACTTAAAACACTAGTTATAGCATTAGAAAAATAACTTACAAGGTTGCCCACCGTACCTACGAGGTACAGACGCCAGCACATCAACCTACTACAATCTGTCAGATTTCTTTAATAGATTTTCGACTTTATTGCTAAAGCATAAGGTTCAAGGTTGATTGGGAAAATCTGACAGTTTCGGGTAGGTTGACCTGCTGGCGTCTGTACCTCCTACAAATATGAGATTTGTGGTACACGCTGGGTACCTGCATTTAGTACAGGCATTTCTTAAGTAAAGTACTGGTACCCGTCTGGAACAGGTACCCAGGTACCGAAATGTCAAGAACCGCTGGGTACCGGTACATAACCTATACTTTTGGTACCGGTTCCAAGCCCTGCCTCTAGGGTTTTGTTCTAAATCTTGAGATTTATGGATTCTGTTCTATCAGTTTAAATAAAGGAAACAGCAGTAATCAAATGATATATGTAATACTTTATTTATTTATTTTATATATTTTTTTTACACAGTAAAATACATAGGGATATGACATACTTAATTATAATTTCAGTACTTACAAACGTACTACGTTTAAGTACTACGTAGATTGAATTATTGTTATTATTTATTATTAATTTATTGTCTTTGTTTACAGTGGCCGCCAAAATTGAGTTGATATTTTTCATCTTCAGCTGTAAGTAATGCCAGATTATGATTTATAATAAAAAAATAATTAGGTCATCCTGAGGGATTTCTTGATTATTTTTTATGATAAGTTATAGGTTGAAGTCAATAAAAACATTATAGACAGTTCAAACATTTGACAAACTAGAATTGTAAATCTTAGCGTGGTATGTCACAGACTCACAGCTGAAGAGAAAAAATGTCTACTAACTTTTCGAGGCCACTGTGGTTACAACAGTATCACTAGCTCTATTCATTTATCTCTTCGTACTAATCTCAGAAATGTCCTTTCGTTAGGAGTCATCAATAATCGCCAGGCTGTGTATGTGAAGGTTTCCACCGTGTTCTTGGTGCACTCAACACGGTACTTGGAAAACACCTTCACCATGCAGATCCCGAACTGAAGTTTTGCGAATCTGGAACCTGTAAAAAATATCACTCATGAAAATTACATTAATAAAAGGGACTCTATATGGTAAAACTTGAAAATCTTGTGCTAGGTACGCACAGCTCCCACCTGGATTCCCGCATTGTCCCGAGGCGGAAGGCCCAGTAGCCGAGGCACCACCACCCACGGTGTCACCACGGTGGTCACCCACGGTGAAGCGAAGAGGAAACCGAGGAGGGGCCGCTCATCAAGGGTTTTGCCGGTAAGCCAACGACGACGTAGCGGCCAACAAGTAGGTTGCAGTGCCGTTTGGGCGACATCACAAATGAGGCGGGCCGCGATGTCGTATAGGAGGTATCGCGGCTGAGGGTTGGAGGCTGCGGCGGGAGAGGAGTGCTGGTATTGCGGTGCGCCGCTCTCCCTACCTTCCGCGGCCCTGACGGGGTCTCCACCGTCTGATGGCGGACGCGGTGAGGCCGCAGGGGAGGAGGAGTGTTGGAATGATGTTGGCCGCTCTCCCTAGCCTCTGCGGCCGAAAATTAGCAGGCGGCGGGGCCAATGACCTGATCCCTCGCAGGGGGACCAAGGGTGCCTAGACATGGGGTCGTCTGGCGTCCATGTGCTGGATTGGTCCCTGGGGTGGTCACGGCGTGCTGTGTTCTGGTGCGCCGGTGATGGGGACACTCCCCAGAGGAGAGTCCGGTTAGGGACAGCCGCGGCGGTTTCATGGATGAGTGAACGCGTGCCCGTGTTCCCGCCGCGCCGTAAGCGGCAGAGGAGGACACCGTGGAGTTTTAGTAGGTTAGAGTCCCACATAATTGCACTATCTCCCCGTGGTAGTACAGATGCATGAGCATTTCTCCAGGATAAAGAAAAAAAGGTACACACACAGCCACACGACAAGTTATACACAACCAGTAGGTATAGCTGACTTATGATTGTCCGAAAAATCTATACAATGCGAGGTAAGCTAAAACTGGAAATCTATAGCTTGATGTGTAGCCGTATGTACTAGATTATTTTTTTTTAGCTTATCTTAAACTGCAGCAGCAGCGAATAGGAGGTGCTTTTCCTCAGCAGTATTCAGATCCTACTGCTGAGAAAAAGCACTTAATTGCTTGCTGAGATATAAAATCTTAAAATCCTGTAAAGTTAAAATGACACTGAGATATCCCGTATCCGTCTATCTGTCTAAAATGAATTATATTAAACTCATTATACAATATTAAAAATCAACTTACCAAGACAACTCCTAGGCCCAAGTCCAAAAGATATCATAGTGCAGGGATGTCGCTCTCTTATATTTTCTGGCGAGAATCTTTCTGGTATAAACTTTTCAGGTTCAGGATAATACTTCTCGTCATTTTGAATCGACTGCGGAGAAATTACAACTACGGTATTTTTATGAATGACGAAGTTTGTACTGTCCAACTGAATGTCCCGAGCAACATTTCTGACTACCGAGTTTGCTAAAGGATACATTCGCACCGTCTCATCGAAAACCATCTGTACGTATTTCATTTCTTTTAGTATGTCGTAAGTAAAACCATCATGCTTTTGTAGGACTTCGTCAATTTCTTGAATCATTTTTTGTTGTGCATCAGGATTTTTAGCTAGATGAAACATTGCAAAACTCAACAATAACGAAATGTTTGCATATCCGGCGGCATAAAATATAAACACTTGTCCAGATAAAACATCATCCGTGATTTTCAACCAAAGTTCTTTGTCATTTTCACTTTTCTTCCTCGAGCTGACCATGCCTTCCCGTCTCAAACCCATCAAGATATCCATTGTTGTAATTCCCCCAGTGTTTGGAGCAGCTTCACGATCGATGCCAGCTTGTAGAATTTTTTTGCAAAATTTATCTACTTTGTCAGGAAAAATTGATAAATTAAACTTCTACAGAGTACCAGAGAATAATAATTCCAATTCAAGAAAGAAGCTTGTTTTTTGGATTCTTGCATCCATTACATCACAAAGATGATTGTCTTCATTGTATGGGTCCAGATCAATACCAAATGCGTTCATCATGATTGAGTCAACGCCATATCTTCTTAATACTGGTAACATATCAAGTTCTGATTCTTTCATAGTGGCTCGTTCAATAAATTCAATGAACTTGTCTGCTCGGTCGGCAAGAACAGGAAAATTGGCCTTGAACTTGCTAGATGTAAACACTGAGCTTAAAGGTTTTCTTAAAACTTTCGCCACATTACCGCTGGCATGAAAGAGATTATCTCCCAATCGTTTCTTGCTGAAATTTAATCCTCGATCAGGAAAATAATCAGAGTCCTTAATGAGAATTTGTTTCACCATATCAAGATCACGAATCAGCAAGGTGGGAGACAACATTCTGTACAGGCCAACAACTTTCTCGTTCGGATATTGCTTGTAGAGTTCACTGTACAGCACTCCAATGTGCTTTCTTCTGAAAAATACTTCGATGAAGTTTCCGAAGAATGGGACAGGCGTCGGTCCTTTGACATTTCTAACTTTCCAATAATTAAATTTTCTTGTGAAGTAGTAGTAAAGAAAGCACACAACCGTTATGGATATTACAAAATATGAGGACATGGTGCTAGTTATTACCATACAACCGCTGCGGCTGATTTTGAATCAATGAGAAACGGGCCGGCCAAAATGTTATATACTCCCGGAAAAGACTGAATCATAATTGTAAAGAAATGGCCAAGTTCGTCGATGTACAGACGCCAGCAGGTCAACCTACCCGAAACTGTTAGATTTTCCCAATCAACCTTGAACCTTATGCTTTAGCAATAAAGTCGAAAATCTATTAAAGTAATCTGACAGATTGTAGTAACTTGATGTGCTGGCGTCTGTACTATGGAGGTGAAAGACAGTTAACTAGGTTCCTTACTACTGAACGCAGCTTGGAAAGTTGTCAAATTCTCAACAGTTAGTATTGTTTTAGAGAACTTTTTTGGGAATACGGGTTCAATAGAAAAAAAGCGGTGCATACCTATTTGTCGGAGTTAAACGGGAACATAATATGTTCCCGTATAACTCCGACAAATATGCCGTTATCAATTCATCTGCACCTATATTATAGGTGCAGATGAATTGGTAACCTCCTGCTTTTTGTAAGTCGGTTAATAAACCCATAATTTTCAGTTATCAGATTTTTCCTTCGTAAACGCCTAAAACTTTAATCAAACCTCTATAGATGTGGTTTTTGATGTGTGAATCAGTGAAACAGTGATAAAAAAATTCTGATTTTTGGACGTTAATGTATAAAGCACTTTGAAAGCTATAGGTACCTATTTATGAAATTTTGTACTTCAACAGACACGCGAAATAGATCTGCCTACCGATTCTGTAAAAATGTATTCACGGTGAAATATTTTACAGAATACGAGTAGATTGGCAAGTCTAGTAGAGTTTAGTGATATCACACTGGCGTTTTCACAGAACTTGGCTTGACACACTACCATGTGACTTGATACGAATGAAGGATCTACGATAATACTTAGCATTTTATCGCAACGTAGATTGAAAGCAAAGTAGCCGATAGACGCACGAAAACAATAACAACAATAAAGCAAAAATTATTGCTGGGAAACAACTTTTGGTGTGAAACATCGCTGTTTATAATACATAATTAAAACTTGTTTTCGTTTCGAAAAAAAGTAAAAAAAGTTCGACCTTCAATATCTACGTAACCCAGGTTCCCAGGATAGAACAAAACAATGATCACAATGGCGGGGAGTACAAGTCTTAGATATGCTCCGAGCGTCATTTACAATCGTTAGGTATAGTTCTGTTCTGCAGATGTCTCGATGTTTTGACATATCGCCACATTAGGGCCTCAAGTCTGCTATTACAATAGTGTCAGAATGGTCTATCTCTGATTTTATAATTGTTGATTTTGACAAGTTTGGTAATCTACTAATATAATGGCGTCATTATGACTTTCCAATGGTCAACCACTGACACTCCATTGAAAGAAATGGGATAGAATGGTAATCTCGTACTTACATAAATAATGACAAATGAATGACTGACGGCGTTAATCTGCTGAAATTTTGACAGTTCCTTTGATCAGTGACCTATCATTAGAACGTCATTGTGCAGTCATTGCATGTTCTGGGGCCCAAGTCTGCCATTTTTATAAATTCGACATTCCAACACGACCGGCCCCATTGTCATTTTGCTAAAAGTTCTTCTGCTAAATTCATTATGGTCGATTATTGGTCGGTCAATGGCACAGAAATATACGATACTCGTAACGAATTTCTTCTCAAATTTCTTTCAATGGAGTGCGAGTGGTTGACCATTGGAAAGTCATAATGACGCCATTATATTAGCCCTTTGAGCGAAAAAGAACCTGAACGGGTTACAGGGCGGTTAACGCTTGCTCGGCGACTAACCTGTTTTGGTTACTTCGAATGACACACTTCAAAGAGTGAAATAAAAATCCAGAGCTATATTTATCCCTTTTTAACACATACAAAGTGTAAAGGATGTGACAAGGATCGCATATCGTCATTCGTTAGCTGCCTAGCACAGAACAGCGGCGCATTAATAAATAAAATACGAGAGTTTTTGTCGACGGCCATTGAACGGTCGGCGGTTATGCAGTCGCCGTGCAACGCTGTGACTAATACATTGTTATTTAATTGTGAGTGCAGTGTTTTGAGTGTTGTTTGTGTTTCGAGAATGGAGACGTAAGTAATAAACCGTTTTTATTAGTTAGATTGCGTATTCGATAAAGATTTTGGACAAAAATTGTTATTTCTTCGAGCGCGCGCCCGCGCATTTTTCTTTGTGCGCGTCGAGCTCGAGTCAACCGTCTCATAGTTTTATCATTACCGAATAAAAAATACATTAGTGCTATCAAACTGTCGTTAGTACCATTACATAAATATGTTTCTGCATACGTAATAATCATTTACTTTCTCTAACTTCGATTAGATTTTGCGTATTATCTAATTTAAAAAAACCCAGTCTCAACTAACCCATTCTGGTTTGTCACCGGCGCGGGATTTCAAAGTTACGCCATCTTGTTTTCGGGGTTTTGTTCGGACGTCGATTAAATCTGGATACGGCATTTGTTTATTTTCTTAGAAATTTTTTTGAAGACTGTGTTTTTATTTTGTTGATATTTTTAGTTAGTTTTTTTTAATATAAACATCCAAATTTAGAACCTCCTCCTTTTTTGAAGTCGGTTAAAAAATATGTAGTCCTGTTAATGTCTCTTTATTTTGTAATTTTTTTTACGAAAAATTTTGTGACAGAATTGGCGCATCCATAATTTCATTGATCCTTGACTAGGTACTTGGCATTTTTTAGTGAAATTGTTTGTTTTGATTGTTGATTTCTAGAATGTTTTTGTTAGGCAACATGCCTTTATAATGTGCTTATCGATTTATAAATATCTTCGAAATGTAAAATGTAAAACTGTATTTAAAATAAATGCAACAGAATTTAAACTGTGATCCAAAGTTTGAGATAGTGTTTTTTGCGCCTGTTTTCAAGTGTTTGTTTTGGTTAGCCGATACTGTTAAACTAAACACTTCTAAAAGCTGAGACTCTGTCTGTGTTATCTAAGTGGACCAAACATTAATATAAATAACAATCCCAAGCCGTCAGGCATAATGCGTTCTCAGAATTGAGTGGTAAACATACCCGTTTTTTTGTTCGGAACGCCGGACGTGCGAATGACGTCATGTTATTGTTTTGCTTGTGGGATGAAAAAATGTAAGACGGGGTGTGTTCTTTTGATTGATTTATGTGAAATACTGTGTATTTATGGATATAAAACAATAACTTTTTGAAATAATGGTTTATTCTTTTAGTTATAATGACCTTTACACAAGAAACTGTGTAAAATTCCCCCACAGTACGATTACTAATACATTACAAGGCAAAACTATACTAATCCATACATATTCTGTTAGGTAATTTAATAACTATGCCAATGACATAGTTTGTAGGGAGCTAGCTATCGTAACTTTAGAGATATCGTCGTTTTAATCAAACGCGGCGGAACCGCCAGTGACGCGATCGGCGCATGCGCCGTGCCTCGGGGTGTTCGCGCCAAAACCGCCGTCGCTCAAAGGGTTAGTAGGTAAATTAGCAAACTTGTCAGAATCGACAATTATGAAATCAATTATAGACCATTCTGACACTATTCTAATAGCAGACTTGCATGAGGCCCTGCGCCATTGACCGCCCAATGATCGACCATTATGAATTTAGCAGCACCCGTGCACCCGTGTGTCGCTAGTCTAATACAAAATTAAATAAGGCAACTAAAATATCTTCCGAATCCCTGGCGAGTGGTAGCGCATCCAACTAACTTGTCACACTGAATGGCAATGCTTAGCCTCTGACCAAAGTAAAAATCAGCCCTTGGGTCACGGGAGGTGTCAAGCTACCGTTGCGTGATTTCTTACATGAGCGCACATGTCATGTCAAGAGTTCTTACTTCAGCTTTAGAAGTGCAGTAATAATATAAAAAAAAAAGTAATTTAAAAAAATTAAACCGACTTCAAAAAGAAATGAACTCAAAATTATGAAATAACTTTAATTTCGGAAGTCGGTGTCTTGGGATCTGTATTTTAGTTTTAGTTTGTTGCCACCGACTTCCGAAATTAAAGTTATTTCATAATTTTGAGTTCATTTCTTTTTGAAGTCGGTTTAATTTTTTTAAATTACTTTTTATTTGGTAATTTTTAGTCGTTGCACTAGAATTTGACCAAGGTTTTGAGATGTTTTCGCTTTGACACTACACCCGTAGCTCTTATCAATAAGCCAGGCCGTCACACTTACACGTATTAGTCCATATCTTGAAAATTACTGAATCGATTTTGATGAAACTTGCACTGTTCCCTAAGTTGAAGAAAATGTAAGCCAATAAAAAAAAATGGTCACGATCCGATTAATAGTTCCGGAGATATGCGTGGACAAACATACATACATACATACATACGTCTATGAAATTTTGTATATTTGTTTGGAAGCCCTAATAGATCATCATATTATGTGAATATAATGCAATTCCAATAATATTACATACATACGTATCGAATTGATAACCTCCTTTTTTTTGAAGTCGGTAAAAAAAGGTAAAAACAAACAAAACACAATTAACTTAAAACATGTGCGTGTATGAGTGTATGAGTGCATGAGTGTGAGTGGGTGTGGATGGGTGTGTGTTGTGTTGGTGTATGTAAAGAGTGTATCAGTGTAGGTATATATAGTTAGGTACCTATGTCTTTTGTATGAAAACGTTTTGAAGCGGCCTCATGCCCACAGAACACTATTACTCATAGCTCATGCCTGCGTGCGTAGCGCCTGCGACGCGCCTTCACCTAACGCCGCACAGTGGAACGAGTGTATGTATGGGAGAGGTTGGACTTAGGCATTTCCGAGAAAAAAAAATCTAATTTTGAAAAACGATTAATATTGCCATAGTATTGAGTTATCAAATGCCTTTAAATCTTGTGCTGACAAATTTCTTTCTATCTCTCGTATTTCAGGAGTTAATTGAAAAAATGTGAAATTTCACTATGAAACTGACTGTATCCGCCGCCTGATTCCGGCCTCGTTTCAAGTTGTGGGCTTTACTATCGTATATTACGCATAGCAAATGGTATGTACCTACATTTACTGCTAATACACATGGTGCGCCGAACATGCACCTTCTGACATATAGAATGATGTTTTTTTTTATTGAATCGAGCTCTCTGTCTCCGAATCAGATCCTATTTCAAGTTGTGGTCTTTTCTAGCTTAATGTACATAGGTATCAAGAGCTGCATTTAGTGCTAAGACACATGGTGCGCCAAAGGTGCACCTTCTGACAAGGGTGATGTTTGGGGGAGGTTCAAAATAGGCATTTCCGAAAACAAAAAGTAATTTTGAAAAACAAATAATACCATCGTATTTATTTATCAAATGCCTTCAAAACTTGTGCTGACAAATTTCTTTCTATCTCTCATGTTTTGCAGTTAAGAAAATGTGAAATTTTACTATGAAAATGAGTGAATCCAACTGCCTCCTGAGTCCCAAGTTGTGGTCTTTACTACCCTAATACATATACCAAGAGTTGCATTTAGTGCTTAGACACATGATGCGCCAAATGTGTGCTACCTATGACCTTTATATGAATTTAGGTACTTACTAAGTAATTCCAATCAGTATTTGTTCCGATCAAAAGATAGTAGGTACCTACCTTGATAACATCTTATAGCAAGGTTCTTGCTCCCGACTTTTTTTTATTTTTTGCCGAGTTGTACCTCTTATAGCTAACACAATAACCCGTTTCTTTGTTTTAGGTAAGCCGGTTCTATTAGGTAGGTACCTAGACCTACATAAAATATGTCATAGTTAGGTAAAGTGACTTCACCGACTTGACTTGTATTATATGTCTTTCACGAGAGTGCACGAGTGGTGAGATAATGCCGAGTGCACTGTCATATCTATCTTTGAAAAAATCAAATCAAAAATCGGCAACGTGGATCACGTTGCCGATTTTTGATTTGATTTGATTTTTGACCTTATGTACCTACTCGTAGATATGTCGCAGATGGATTGTAGAATCCGCTGTTTTACAAAACCGCTAGTTGTTTTACAAAACAACTAAACAACGTTCAAAATTTGAATTGTCATAGGTTTGTGTAGTGTCGTATTTCAACGTTGCATTCGTTATTTCACGAAAAAATCTAAATTGAAAGTTTACATATTTATTAGTGTTCGTGAGTGTATACATGAACTTGAACTTTGACACCAGTATGTATGTACAGACGCCAGCAGGTCAACCTACCCGAAACTGTCAGATTTTCCCAATCAACCTTGAACCTTATGCTTTAGCAATAAAGTCGAAAATCTATTAAAGAAATCTGACAGATTGTAGTAACTTGATGTGCTGGCGTCCGTACCACGGTATTAAGCGGCTAAGCGCTTATCTAGCTGTTTGATTTAATGGCTGAATATCATTCTGGCCGCTAGTTAGAGGCGCCGTTTAGTTATAAGCCTAGGCAGTAAACTGAAAGGCTAAATAAAAGCTAGTTGGCAGCGACATGATAGAAAAATAATACTTAGTTAAATTATAAAACAAAACGGGTTTAAGCCATAAAACATGATGCTACCCAGTAAATATATTTAATGAATTAAGTAATAAAATCAGTAAAATATAGAATCATTTCACATTCATACGACCTATTGTCTGAACAGAATCGTAATTCGTAGAACTCTGGATTTAAATTTCGCGGAAGCCTTTATCGCTGAAAAGTTATGTTGATAACAGTGACAAGTGCTAAGACACACGCGGCGTCCTAATAATTCACTGGTCTTAAATTGGTTATCGGTTATAATGATACCTTGGAATGAATTAGTACTATAAGATGCATGCATGCAAGATAGGTTTGGAAGAAAAAAGTGGAGGCATAACAATAGGACAGCAAAAAAAAAATTGTTTTCAAAGGCCTAGGACTTCGATTAAAAAAACACTGTCACTGTCTATGTAATAGTGTTCTGTGGTCACTGTCATTGGCTGACTGGCTGTTGGTGTTGACACTGACAGTGTTGACACTGTCAATTTGTCCATATTATCTTGAGCTGTTTGTGATTGTGAAATTAAATAAATCTAAATAAAAAATGGGTCGAAGCCCTTCTCCTTGCAGAAGTAATTATTACAAACGAAGGCGTTCACGTTCCCATGATAGAGATAGACACAAAGTTCGAAAAACAAGCCCTGTTCCTTCAACGTCTAACAATATCGAAGAAGACTTTAGTTTTACGTACTACAAGCGAGATTTAAATAAAATAATACTGTCTAGTAGTGAAAGTAACACTGTTGTGAATAATCTTGACGACTTTTGGGTATTTCTAAAGAAATACGAAGCGACTTTAAAAAAAGCCGGCAAACCTATTATTGAATATGGACCCGAAGAAAACAGCGAAGAATCTTCTCAGATCTTCTCCAAATTTCACTGCATTAACTTTACAAGTTCCATAAAATATAGGGACACTGTATGTTATGACAGAGACAGAAATAAATTGGATAAAAAATTGTTTCAAGCATTCATGAATATTGTATCTATTTACATTGATTTTAAGAATAAGGAGAAGTTTGATAAGCTTAAAAAATTGAGACAAGCTCAGAAGGATTTGCCTGTAGCAAAGTATAGGTAGCTGTTATGTTTTTTTTTTCATGTAATGACTAGAATTATCTCATGTCCCACAAAAAAAACTAAGTTTAAAAACATGTATAGTATAATCAGCCTATTATGTTCCAATTGCTGGGACACAGGCCTCCTCTCTGTGAGAAGGAGTGGGCTATAATCCACTAAGTGGGCCAGTAAGGGTTGGTGGATTGCACATGTCTGAATTTTCGGTTCTAGGCCGCTAGACATACCGGTTTCCTCACAATGTTTTCCTTTACTGTTTCACTTTTCAAAAGTAGAGCGCCTGCTTGGGTTCTAGCCCAAACCTATAACTCGTAAGCTGGGGATGCCTTACGTTATAGTTGGGTTGTACTGGGCCACTGCTGCTCTAGACGTGGGCCATCACTGTCCTCATGGTGTTCTGTTCTCACAATAAAAACTATTATATTTTTTTATCAATGAATAGTTCATTTGTTTCAAAGGGACAATTGTATGTAATATAATTTTCTTGGGTGCCTGAGTCCAGCCATCCCTCCAGCCACCAGTCCAGGCAACCCCTCCACAGAAAGATGTGATCTTTGGCAAGAAATGCTTATACCTGTTTTCTTTATTGAACCATCAGACAGCCTCCCATCTGGACACAAGTTTCCGTGGCCTACTTGGAAAACCTTAAATAGTCTTCGTACCCAATTAGGCCACAGCAAGGAGATCCTCCACATGTGGGGCTCATCTTGGACGGCTTGAATCTACAGTATGTATGCGGAGTGTCTCCACAGACACAGACAATGGCTCCCATCATGCATCTTATGTCACCTGCACACGTGAGGACCCAATGGCTGATATTTGTGCTGCTGAATTTTGGGCCAAACAAATTCTAAAAACTATATTGTCACTGGAAAGGACAAAATGGTAAAGCACCATTTGGGCCAAAATGAGATACATAATATATCGTTGGATTCACAACAACAACAACAACCCACACAAAATCAACTACAAACAATCTGAGCCAATTAAAATTGGCTCAGATTGTCTTGAAACCTAAACAGATTGACGCATAAAATAAAATCGAATTCAATGATATATTATATAAATTATTTTGGCCCAAATGGCGCTTTAGCATTTTCTCCTTTCCAGTGATGATATATATATTTTATTTTTTGTCATGGACATACTAAGAAGAAAGGGTCAAGAGTCAACATAATTTTTATTACAATAGAAAAACAGCCATGGTTACGTACCTTTATTTCCATCAATAATAATAATAGAACATGACTGGAAAGAATAACCTTATTTGTTTCAGGAATGAGATTGTGTCAGCTGTTCAAAATGAAAGGGTAGTGATTGTTGCAGGTGACACGGGATGTGGCAAGTCCACACAAGTGCCACAGTACTTACATGAAGCTGGGTTTCAAAGTATTGGTAAGTTGTTGCATTATGCTGAGCGATGATGAATATTGTGTGGATGGGACACATATTTTCCTCCAACTTGTTCTTTTTTGTGTTTGTGTTCCTTCTCTGTGTCATGTTTACCGCATATAATCGCAGTGCCCACCTTGATTTTATCAAATGGGATTTATTACTAATTAATTATTACTGGTAGGAATTCGATAGACCAAATGAATAAATGTATTGCTTGAAAGCTACTGTGTAATTCCATGACTTACATGTCGAGTTGGATCAGCCGCAAAAGACAATAATAGGGATGAGATGCAACACACTACAAATAATATTTTATTAATTTCATGGAGAATTTATAATTTTTGCAAGAGAGGGAAGAGCAGTGGTGGCCCAGTAGTAACAGCCTTGACTTACGAGTTGTAGGTCGGAGGTTCAAACCCAGATAGGGGGTTTACTTTGTGTAAATTATTTCATCACTGGTCTCACAATGGTGAAGTATAACACCGTGAGGAAATCGGCATGTTGTAGAACCAAAAATTAGAAGACATGTGAGATCTACCAACCCGCACTGGGTGGTGGATTATGGCCCACTCCTACTCATCGAGAGGACGCCTGTGTCCCAGCAGTGGGAACATTAACGGCTGATTATATACAGGGTGTTTGGTAGAAGAACGGACAGAATTATTTGAGGGATTGGGTATGTCATTTGCTAGCACAAAATAGTTTTAATTTTCATTCTTATTATGAATTTTTTAATTGAAATTTTTCGTTCCATAACACAATTTTAGGACTTTGCAAGAACCCACATAATTTTCTCGAACCGATTGTATGTACAAAAATACATTGAAGATTATACCAAAAGTTATGACGCTCTATTACAACCAGAAACAAAAAAGTTGTGACGATATTTCGGGTGCTTAAAAAGGAACATAATTATTATTATCTCAATTACCTACCGTGACACTTAAGAAAGGTGTTATGGGTGAAAACTAAGATAATATGACACTTCCTATTAGTTTCTATCCCTACGAAAATTGTGTCGGTCCTTCTACCAAACATCCTGTATATTACATATAATTGTGTCGGTCCTTCTACCAAACATCCTGTATATTATAATTTTTGTTGACAGCTTGTACCCAGCCAAGGAGGATAGCTTGTGTTTCGCTATCAAAGCGAGTGGCGTATGAAATGCTAACACAGTTTGAAAGTAAAGTTGGTTATCAGATCAGATTTGAGAAAAGCAAGACTGCTGATACTAAGATATGTTTCATTACTGAAGGATTACTGCTTAGACAGGTCAGGTACAGTGCATTTTAGTTAACTAACAAAAAAGTCAGATGGCATGCAAAATGTACTTTATCATTAGTGTCACTAAGTACAAAATTGCATGATGAAGCTTTACAAACTCTGAAATCTAACACCTAACATTTACTTATTTAAATATTTATTTAAATCATTGTTCATTTTGACCCTAACTCACACACCTATTGTGATACTTTACTAAGGCTCAAAATACAACAGCAAGCGAAAATAAACGACATCATTTAATCTTCTTATGTATTAAAATTTTCAGATGTCTTCAGAAAACCTACCAAACTATGACGTCATCATTCTAGATGAGGTCCACGAAAGACATTTGATGGGAGATTTCTTACTGGGTATATTGAAGTGCCTTATACATACTCGTAACGATATCAAATTGGTGCTCATGTCTGCAACTATTAATATTAAGTTATTTGAAGATTATTTTTCTGCCGAATCTGCTGTTGTTATTCAGGTGAGATACAACGAAATCGTGATCTCATGTTTATCGATGACTGATGACTGATGACGTCACTGTACTGATGCGTCGTGGGTACCTACTTACTTTTATCTTTGCTAAGACAAGATATGAATAAAACATTAGCAACATATTCCATATTTTTTCAGGTGCCAGGTCGTCTGTTTCCCATACAATTAAATTACAAGCCAATATTATTGGAAGACAAGCCAACAAGAGATGACCGGCTTGATGCACAACCTTATGTTCAGGTCATGCAGCTCATTGACAATAAATATCCACGTAAGTATCTTTCTTTTATCATTAACTAGCTGACCCGGCAAACGTTTTGTCATATAAATTATTTCTAGCTGCCCGGCGCTACTTCGTTCGCGTGGTGTCCTACCCCTTACCCTACCCTACCCCTACCCTACTCCTACCCTACTCCTACACTACTCCTACCCTACTCCTACCATACTCCTACACTACTCCTACTCTACTTCTACCCTACTCCTAACCGACTCCTACCCTACTCCTACCCTACTCTTAACCTACCCCTACACTACTCCTACCCTACTCCGTAAATAAAAGAATTAAAAAAATAAAAAGATAATAAGTAAGCTACCTCCCCACCAATTTTCAGCCAAATCGGTTCAGCCGTTCTCGAGTTATAAGTGGTGTAACTAACAGACTTTCTTTTATATATATAGATTACAGCATTTTTGTTCTTCATCATTCCCCTGACCTTATCCCAATTTAAATGGGGTCGGCGCAACATATCTTTTTCTTCCATACTTCTCTATTAGTCGTCATTTCGGTAGTCACCCCCTTTCTAGCCATAAGTATCATCATTCACACAGTCCACTCCTCGTTTCTTTGGCCTTCTACTCATAAAGCCATTCATACAATTTTTTTTTTGCTATTGAAATTAAACGAACTTACGTTCTTTTTCCCTATATAGGTTTTTTAAGGGGTTAGAGGACCTAAACATAAAAAACGCAACTTTAGAAACAATAAAAGTATATTATTGACTACAGTAAACAAAATCAGAAAAATATATGATATTCTTCAGGATATATATTCTAGGTAGATAGTGTGTTGAAAACATAATACAACTAATTTGATACGATAGAAAAAAATCATGAAGATACCTCTAAAAACATTCTTTTTACAATAAAAACCATCATAATATACATACAATCATTCTGATTTTTTGTCAGATTATTCTACAAGCAGACCTAGACTAGAGTTAAGAGCAAACCCATTTCAAATAAAAAAAAGGCGTTTTTTCGTTACTCGCGTCAAAAATGGTTATTTCCACTTAAACCAATAGCAACTTTACCGTAGTGTAATTAAAGTTGATTTTGTTTTTTGCTGCTCGACACTGACTTTTGGTGACAATGATGAATCTGACATTATGCTGAGCTGAGGCCCTTTTGGCATTATAATCTTTGTTTTTATAGTTTTAAGGTGTATTTATTTTGATGTAATGCCAATAAACGCATTTTTCTTTCTTTCTTTCTTTTGGTGTTCGTTTCGTGGCACTCGGGTAAGTGGTCAAAGCAGCTTTATTTAATTAGACTAATAAAATAGACTATTATTTGCAGGTGACGAGAGAGGCGATTTACTAATATTTATGTCAGGCGTCCAAGAAATTACTGCTATATGTGATGCAGCTCAGCAGTACGCAGAAAAGACTAAGCACTGGATTGTTTTGCCGCTTCACAGTGGATTGTCACTTGCTGAACAGGATAAGGTATTCATAACATGCTTCTTGTTTGTTTTTGTTTAGTCTTTTGTTTAGAAAAAGAAAAAACTTTACGGATTCCGTGAAGTTTTTTTTTTCTCTGATTGTGATGTTATTGTCGACTAGCGCTTACCTTTCATCCTTATATTTTTTGTTTATTTGTGCATGTTTTTACTTCCATTTCCACTTTCGCCAACAAAGTTTCGCTGACTTATCTATACACGTTATATCCATCGTATTGGGGTAATCCCAAAGCAAACAACAGCTAAGACAAGTTCAAAACACACATACATACATAACATACATAATCTGCCTATAACGTTCCCACTGCTGGGACACAGGCCTCTCGGTGAGCATTTCTTCTCTTCATCGCCATGCTTAAGACGCTAAAAATCTTTCTACAATCTGTCATTTTGTCTACTCTTCCGTCGACAAAACTCGTTTCTATGGTGAGCAGTGGTGGCCCAGTGGTATCGGCCGCGACTTACGAGTTGTAGGTCGTAGGTTCGAACCCACACAGGCGTTTTACTTTGTGTAAATTATTTCATCACCACTGCTCTCAAAACGGTGAAGGAAAATATCGTGAGGAAACCGGCATGTCCTAGAACCAAAAATTCGAAGACATGTGACATCTGCCAAACTAATACATAATTAAAAACCTTAAAACTATGAACTATACACGTAACATTGTCGGCGTCGTGTTTCGCTGCGTGGTGTCGCGTAACCGTCCACGGAAACGTCGATATACGACACCTTTCGGCCAAAAGTCCTCTTTCAGACAGGTCTGTAGATGTTGGGTTGGAACTCGTATCACAAAAGACTTGAAGTTGATGTTGTGGCGCAATTCCAACCTTTCGACCCTCAAGAGTCCAGTTGGTCTATATATATTATAGGCTGATTATGATGGTTGTCATGCTACGCGTGCTGGAACTCTTTTCCCGCGCCACCTCGAACTAGCCCTGGCGGTACACGTCCAGGACATCTCGCCCCCGCTTTCTGATACGACGTCGGCGGCGCTGACCTTCTTCAGGCACTCATAGTGCCATCTTCAGGCATCCATTGTGTCATCTATGCCTTATTCAAGAAAAAAATGCGACCTAAATAATAACTCCTAACAAAGTAGTTGCATTTTCAAATGATTATTTCGAAGGGTTTTAACTCCTCGAAATAACGATACTTGGATAAAGTGGATATCAAGGAGGAGAACTACTGTTTTAAGTATAGTATATGCTCTAGGCCCACGTGGGCCACTCCCTCTTACAGAGAGAAGGCCTGTGTCTCAGCAGTGGGAACTTTATTGGCTGATTATGCATGCATGCATTTAAAGTAGTGTTTACAAATAGAATACAATATACTGGTTTGTTGAAGATCTTGGTTTTGTGAATAATATTTAATTCAAATGTTTTAGTGGTTGAAGTCGAAAAGTAACACAGGTTGAAAGTATAGATACAGGTTGGATTTTTGAGACGGGTCAGTAAGGGCAGGTACCTTAACCGTTGAAGCTACAGGAAAACGGTCTTAGGAGACTATCCTTAACTTCGTGAGACATTTTGATCTGCATTCAATATTTTTTTGCGATTTCTGACTTTTCTCGTTCTTAAACCTCAGTTGGTCGGATAGACGTTTTTGATCCTTATGTGAAACAGGATCGATTAGCATCAAAAAAGTTTTTGTGTAACCAGCCCATTTTCTTGACGACTGCATTTTTTATTTTTTTCAAAATCTGAATGCAAAAATGTCTCAAAAAGTTATGGATAGTCGCCTAAGACCATTTTCATGTAGCGACAACGGATAAGGTAAGGAAGACTATTTTACTAAGGGTAAATAAAGGGTGGATTTCTGACCCTTCTATATTAATTCCAAAATAAGTGCCGAAGTGTAGTTTCACTGCAGTAACCCAAAATCGTAGACTACTTGCTGAACAATTTGTTTGTCATTTTCAGGTGTTTGACTACCCTCCAGACGGAGTTAGAAAGTGCATCGTATCTACTAACATAGCAGAAACTTCTG
Organism: Oligia latruncula; assembly: GCA_948474745.1. Classification (NCBI taxonomy): domain Eukaryota; kingdom Metazoa; phylum Arthropoda; class Insecta; order Lepidoptera; family Noctuidae; genus Oligia; species Oligia latruncula. The sequence goes on from OX419699.1 coordinate 12,834,944, forward strand.
TTACCATTGACGGTGTACGATTTGTGGTTGATTCTGGCAAGGTAAGCTGAGATTTGAAGCCCACAATGAAAAAAATTTTTTGAATTTGATAGCCCAATTCTTGAGGAAGGCTATAGGCTACTTGACATCACGCTAGGACCCAAAAGCACACTGAGCGAATGCGAAGTAATAGCGCTGGCAGTCGATGCGATGCGACGGGGTGGGTCGGGGGAACAAGAAATTTCACGCGGAAGAAGTCGCGGGCAGAAGCTAGTCTTCTTTACATAGTAACAAAGTCGCTCCCGCTTCCTGTAAGCTTAGATTTTTTTAACTACACAACGGATTTTAATGCAGTTTCAGCAATAGATAGTGATTCAAGAGGAAGGTTTATACGTATAATACTTGCATATTATAGCAGAGAAAAACCGAGAAATTCAAAGATTTGTAATGTGATGTCGTAACAAACATATTTTTGTGCGCTTACATTGCAAACGTTGGCTAAACCTTACGAGATAGATCAAATTAATGTACTACGGAACTGTATATCTTAAAAAGATCGATAAAAAAGTCCGCGATGGTATATATCTATCTCCTAAGGATAACCCACAGTAACCATTTTTATCTTTTACATATTACAAAAAATTATGGGTTATTTATCAAGCTATTTTAAACAATACAGTATTATTCCTTATCCAATTAAATACATTAGATACGTTCTGCATTTCATGTAGATCAAAATTGCCCTTTACAGCTTATCATTAAAATGAATATCTTAGAAGTTATCAGAGATTTAAAATGCGGGGGCAGAAGGGTTGGCGGGGCGGTACTAAGTTCGCCGGGTCAGCTAGTGTTATATAATTATTTAGCTTAATATTATTCCTGTAGCGGTATCTACAACGCCACATGAGAACAACGCGTCATACTGACGTCACGCAAATCCTGCATCTCGTAAGCAGAGTTTACCGCGCAACTAGCATAGATACAACGGCCCGACATGAATCATCGGGCCGCCAGACACAACACCCGTCTGGTCGGAGGATCCTCCCTTTTCTATAGAGTATGAGTGAGCTTTACACCCTGTTCCTCATACCTCTATATTCCCACTAACCTTTTAGGTGACAGTTACTAAATTCACATTAAGTTATGTTATTCACTTTATTTTAAAATTGTTCTAGGCCAAAGAAATGAGTTACGATTCAACAACAAAAATGCAGAGGTTGAAAGAATTTTGGATATCAAAAGCAAGTGCTGATCAAAGGAAAGGGCGTGCTGGTCGTACAGGTAAAACAAAAATGTATACAAGGTGGCAAAGACATCGATGCGCATACTGCAACCATTCATGGTATTCGCACATGATTATAGACTAGCATATAAACTTTTCGTCGGATATAAAAAAAAAAAATCTGCTCATAGAAAACTGCAATACCTACGCGGCGGTCAGAATGTATGGAATTGCAATTTTTAGGGTTCCGTACCTTAAAAGGAAAAACGGAAGCCTTATAAGATCACTTAGTTGTCCGTCTGACCCTTTTTCTCAGGAACGCGTTGAGTTATCAAGTTGAAATTAATATTAAATACTCAGGGCTACAATTCCTTGAATCAGTGAAAAAATCAAACTTCTAAGTCAAAGCAATCAAAAGATACGGGCGTTTATTTTCCGGAATCAAAACCTATAGGGTGAAAAATGATATGAAATGGACCTGACACATTCACATTAATGGGATGGTTGCGCCTGTCCCTCATCACATTAATTATGCATGTGACTTGTAGGTATTTGTTGATTTGTATTAACCTTTAACCATTTTTAGGGTTCCGTACCAAAATGGTAAAAACGGAACCCTTATGGTGAGACTAAGTCTGTCTGTCTGTCACAGCTGGATATCTCAAGACCTACTAATGCTATCAACTTGAAATTTGGAATAGTTTTAGATGACGTTTGCCCAACTATTTTGCAAAAAATATACATATATTTTTATTTCTTATAAAAATATACCTATGTATATTTTTTGCAACAGGGACTGAAAGGGGGTCTGAAAAATTCGAAGTGGGGCTACTGGCATGTGGGGTATCATATAAAAGAGCGCAGTTTGCACATTCTCAAACATTTTTTCTTTTTTTTTAGGCCGCATAGTTTTCGACTTTTGATGAAAAATGTAAAAAAAAAATACCGTTCCCCTCTTATCTCCGAAGTTTGCAAAGAGAAAAATCTGAAATTATTCAATGTGATAGAAGATTATGTAAAGATTACAGGAAAAATAAATCGAAGTCTCTAAGTAGCACACTTTTCAGAAATCATCAACACAAGTTACATTAGTTCCACTATCGGTCAAGAGATGGCGCTAACATAAAACTACAATATTCTACACCGCAGTGCACAGTGTTAAAATTCTCTGATGAATATAGGGCCTCGGCGATGAAAATTTAAAAACATATGATGGTACGGAACCCTCGGTGCGCGAGTCCGACTCGCTCTTGCCCGGTTTTTTCTGAATGCATATTAAATTTTTAACTGGTATGGTTTTATATTTATGAGCTTTAAATTTTAAAGTAACGGCAACCCCAGGGGGTCGCGACCCACAGGTTGAAAAACACTGCCATAAGGAAATAACTACCACTATGATTCGTAACTTAACATTCTAAGGGCTGATTTTTCAATAGGCAGATAATTTTCATCTGAAAATTAAAAATGTCAGTTCGACATAAATTTTTTATGCAACAGCTGTCAATCCCATACTTATTCCTCAGATAAAATTTCACTGACTATTGAAAAATCAGCCCGAAGCTAATTCCAGGCCCATTTGTTGATACATAACCTCATTTTCACAGGCCCAGGCGTCTGCTACCGCATATACTCTGAACAGCAATACATTGATATGGAGTCGTTCAGTACTCCAGAAGTATCGCGAGTACCTCTGGCGTCACTGCTACTGCAGATGAGCTCGCTGGGCGTCAGTGACGTCAGACGGTTCCCGTTCTTAGACGCACCGCCCGAAGACGCCGTGGAGAATGCTTTGCTGGAGTTGAAGCAACATGTAAGTATTCAATAATGAGTAATTTTGATGTAACAACTAACTTCGCCCCACGGTTTTACCTGGATGAAGATTCTCACTGAAACAAAAACCGGTCAAGTGCGAGTCGGACTCGCGCAACGAGGGTTCCGTACAAATTTGCAGGTATGTAACTACAAATTTACGGTTATCGGATGTTTCCTTTACTTTTGCTACATAGCATTGCTTCTTGTCAAATTTCATGATTCTAGATCAACGGGAAATACCCCCATAATATAGGTTTTGATTCCTTTGCGAGTGTCAAAAAATGCGGCATAAACGGAACATAAATGCTCGTGTCTTTTGATTGCGTTGGCTTAGAAGTTTGATTCTTCAAGGGATTGCAGCTCTGAGTATTTGATAATTATTAATTTCAACTTGATAACTCCACGCGTTCCTGAGAAAAAGGGTATTGTAAGACGGACAACGAAGTGATCTTATAAGGGTTCCGTTTTTCGTTTTTCTTTTTGGTATGGAACCCTAAAATGTATGGTTCCTACCATTCATTTTTTCAGGATAAAAAGTAGTCTATGCCTTTCTTTGTTAATGTGATTTTGTCCTTGTGAATGTGTTGTCTATACAAAACATCACATTCACAAGGACAAACCAAAAATGACTGAATGACTACTGAGCTCCAGGGTAATCTACTGTCCTCTGTACTCTCCATACAAACCAAGCATGTCACTCGCACTGCGACACAAATGACAGAAACTAACGACTGTTTTTTTTTATCATTTTTTTTTATTGAAAGGAACATCAAACAGTTTCATTATAAGAACTTACAACTAATTGACCAAAAACAATTTAGTAATAATACAGGGTGAACTCAAACTCAAAGCATTTATTTGAATTAAACCATTTACAGGCACTTTTGAATTGTCAAGAAGTCGGTCAGTCAGAAAATATGAAGCTAGTTGCCAATTCCAACGCGTAGGTACCTATGAAGAAGAACGGGCAAGAAACTCCATGGACACTCTTTTAAATTGTATTTTTACAAAAATATTAGTTGCATCATTAATGTTGAATTTAAAATTATATTATATGTGAGTACGATGTAAAAAACACGTACGCGTTAAAAGCGTCCAGAGTACAGCAAATAGTAAGAAAACAACAATCCAATAATAAAATAATTAAAAATAAGCCGAGGCAGCTAAGTGATGACCAGCCCCAACTGACGGCGCCCGTTCACGAACATGACGCATAGATCAGCACTATTTTCAACCACCAAGCTCAACCATTTTTTTTTTTAATTCTTTGTTTATTTAGGGACATTTATAATTGCAATGCGTATGTCAGTCCCATCGTACCCTAAATACACATTTCTCATATCTGGGCCATGAACCTAAACAGACTCTTCACATCATCGCCATTTGGTTCTGCCAGGATTTTATGGAATGTACCTACTTCAAGTCTGTTCAACCTCAAGACCCTAAACAAATCATTTCTACCAGACTCGTACCGAACACAGTCCATCAATAAGTGGTCTAAGTCTTCAACAACTCCACACTCCACACAGTTAGGCGAGTTCGTTTTTCTCATCATGAACGCAAACTTATTACATGGAATGTGTCCAGATCTGAGTCTATGAGCCGTAACAACTAATTTTCGACTTAAGTTACTATTTACAAACCAGGGTACACGAAAAGGCTGACCCTGCACGGTTTTATACCAAATCCCTTTGTCTAAAGAACGCTTGTCAAAATATTCCTTCCAGTCATCATAACATAACCATTTTGAAGGGAGCTAAATGATCCAACACACACGCCACCGTCAGCGAGACATTTGTGTGAGCATGACATACTATCAGCCGCCAGGGCACATTCAAGTCAATGAAAGACATATTACCCGGTAAATGGTACATAGGGTAATAGTACATACATAGAACTCACATCTGTGCTATGCAATTATACAATACAAACGAAATTGGGTTTATACAATGCAAAGATAGTTTTACAATCTTCAGCAGCTCCAACAGTGTTTTCAAGTGCTAATCAATTAGTTGTGGTTGTGGAGCAGGACTAGCATTGAGCCAGGCATTTTTATCAGCGATGTAATCCCCTAACTTATAATATGCCTGACTGCATAGTGTGCGTTTTGTACATGACTTAAATTTTGTCTCATTCAGTTGAAGAATGTGGGGATGTATTTTATTATAACATTTTAAACAGTACCCCATAAAAGATGAGTCTACTTTAGCCAGTCTGAAACCTGGTTGAACTAATAGGATCCTATTTCTGGTACAATTATGTATAATTATGTCTTTCACTTCTTTTACTAAAAAGATGTAAGTTTTTTCTTACATACCATGATGTTTTCGTAGATATATTGACAAGGCACCGTCATGATGTTAATTTCCTTAAGAGCGTTAAAGCCGAACGGCATTTCATACAAACTTTCAAGCCCTTGTTTTCCGAAATGAACGAACCGATTTTAATGAAACTTCATACGCATAAGCAGGATACAAAGGTCTAAAAAGTTAGCAGAGAACATTTTCGAAATGTCTTATTTAAAAAAAGATAACTGGAAATCTCTGTTTCTATGAAAAGTTTAAAATCGGTCTAATTTGGCTGTAACACTATTTTTCGAAAATGTTCTCTGCTAACTTTTTAGACCTTTGTATCCTACTTATGCGTATGAAGTTTCATTAAAATCGGTTCGTTCATTTTGGAAAACAAGGGCTTGAAAGTTTGTATGAAATGACGTTCGGCGTAAACGCTAAGAGCGGAGGAAATTAACATCATGACGGTGCCTTGTCACTTGTCAATATCTCTAGGAGTTTTAGTAGCAGTACGAGTAATTAGTTGTATAACGTGCATTCATATTGCATGAAATGATAATGAATGCGCTTTCAGCGCCACGAATTTTATTAGTACTGTCGTCTCTAAACGCTGCCCGCGCGTCGATTTCGTGCTGTGACCTTGGCAGACAATCGTGAAAGCTGTGCGTACCAGGAGCGGACGCTAAATAAGTTTAAAGGTCTCAGCACACATCGGGCGCGGCGGGGCGCGGCGTGACCGGGCAGCGACGCGGCGCTGGTGCGACGGCAGCGTTCACACTGCGGGCGCGATCACGTCCCGTCCCGCCGCCGCGCCCATGAACAGTGTTTTTATACTGCCTATGGCCCAAATCGTACAAACATACGTGAGCACGAACACATTCGATTAGATTTTCGACATCCATCGGCAGTGTGACTACCACACCACATCCTACGTAAACCATACAACACAAAGCGTCGGCGTCCCGCCACGCCACGCCCCGCCCCGCCCCGCCTCTGAGTTGTATTCGCGCTCGGCGCGGCGGCGGCGGGGCGCGACGGCTCTGTGTAGAGTCGTCCGTAATATCTAGTACATTACAACTGCTCAGCGTCGCGTCGCCGTCCCGTCCCGCCGCGCCGCGCCCGCTGTGTGCAGAGACCTTAAGTTAGGTTTATATTAAGTGCATTTATTCAGTTCTTAGTTTGTGGCTAATTAATAACAGCCGCATGGGTTGATCGATCAGGTTAAGCTACGCTTGCCGCGGCCGGTCCGTGGATAGGTGACCATCTTTACATATAGTAACCCCTCCGTGCCTCGGAAAGCACGTTAAGCCGTTGGTCCCGGTTCTCATTCGCTGATCTTTGACGCTTATTAAGGGTCGTCGGAAGCCCGAAAGTTTGACAACCAGTCTTAACCTTTTGAGCGCCACGGTCTTCTATAGAAGACAATAGTTTCCGTGCCCTCCACGCCACGTCTTTATTAGAAGACAATATCTAATCATAACGTTTATTACATTGAAATACATGAACAAATGCTTTGTGCGTATTCTTACTATTGCCTAAAACCCTAAACTTAAATTTTTATTTCAATAGGGGTCTTTGTTTATATTAAAAACAGAAAAATTATAATAGCCAAAAATTTTTTCATGTCCCAGGCGCCGTAGTCTTTATATGAAGACGTCTAGTGTTGTACATAGTTACTTGATCAAGTTTCTAAAGTGTCGATAGATACGAAAGTTTTAAAAACACTTTTTATTTCGAATCGAAATGTTGAGTTTTGAAAAAAATGCGACCCATAAAAAGTATGTACTTAATTTTGCTAGCCCTTACACATGTATTTACACGAATCTTTTAATACACACAAAGCGCCGTACTTTGGTTAATACTGATATCGATATTGAAAGATCCCGTCACTACGAAACTAATAGATATCGGTGCCTCGTGCGCCATAGACATGAATAGAAGACATCCTGTGACGTCATAGACGTAAGCGCATCAAGGTCAGCGTGAGATAGTGCAGCTCTGTATGTGGATGATGTTTGTTATTGTTATAAAAAAAATTAAAAATGAGTGAAGATAATGAATTAAGTTCTGAAGAACTTTTAAAAATCCTACAAGGTGTAGTATCGGAAGCTACATCCAATGAATGTGAGAGTACATCAGACGAAGATTTTGAGGTACGTAGGTAAGTGTAAATTATTTAACGTATGAAAAATTTAAATAAATATTTTCACTCAATAACCTAATTAGATCAGCGTAAGTAGCGTGCGAAATTAGTATGATATCTCAGAATACAGAACATACCAAAAACCGCGTTCTTACTTTGAATGCGATGCGCTGTATCCAGAAACGAAGCGCGTAATGTGGCCAAGCAAAATAGGTTTCATTATTATAATTCCCTACGAACATTAAGAAGGAAATGTGTGTGTAATAAACTAATAATGTGTGTTTAGCACAAACAATAGACTAAAAAATGTAAGAAAAGAAACCATAGACATTAGACATCCCTAATAAAAATTTAACTTTTACGTGCTACAAGCACCACGGTCTTGATATGAAGACAACTGGATGACGTCAGAAGACAATAGGGATGTAGCCAGTTTCGTTGATTTGTTTGAGTTATGTATCGGATTTGTCATTATTTAAAGTGTATTCTGCTTTTTCGTATTATAACTATGATTGTAAATAAAACAAGACATGAAAATACGTCATTATTTTTATTTATCTGGTACATTTATATGAAATGTAAGTAACATTAACATGTTAGTAACATTTATTGATAATACAATTACCCTCATCACTACTGTTTACTATACATTCGTTATACATTTATAGCTTGGCGCTGGGGGACACATCGCGTTCGGTACCGCTTGGCGCTCAAAAGGTTAACAAAGGGTATCGTATTTCCCAGTAACTGGGTTGTGGAGGTCAGATAGGCAGTCGCTCCATGTAAAATACTTATTCAGCTGCATCCGGTTAGACTGGAAGCCGACTCCAACGTAGTTGGGAAAAGGCTAGGCAGATGATGATGAAACCTGTGTCAGGAAACAGTTGTAGCTCGTAGTGCTTGGCCAGACTTGCAGCGCGGGACGGGGTGCGGCGCGGGTGCGGGAACGCGTGCGATCTGCCTGTCAGAAGTTCTTATGGCTGAGTACGCCGCGCCGCGCCCGCGTTTGCAGTCTGGCCAAGCACTAACAATAATAATATTATGCTACTGTTAGGATAACAGAATTTTAAATAACAATATTCATCATAGAAAATTATACAATGTTGTTTTTATTTTCAGATATTCACTTGAAAACATGTCAATGTTATCATTATTTTCAAGTATTCACTTAAAAATAATGACAGCATTGAATAGTCCCTTAAGAACTGTACATAAATAACAAGTTATACGTTATAATTAATCTATATATAAAATTCAAAGTCCTGACTGATTGATATATTACCGCACAGCCTAAACCGCTGGTCCTAGAGACATGCAATTTGGAGGGTGTGTTCTTTGTAAAGAGTAGGTACTAAGAAAGTGTTTTTAGAAATTCTGAATGGGGGAGGGTGAAATTTCACGCCGACGAAGTCGCGGGCAGAAGCTAGTTAATAAAAAAAAATATAAGTACCCATCAACCTAAATAAAATATATTTGGCCACTAAATTGTTTCAAATTCACCCAATCAGGAACTATATCCATTCGCGCCCACACACGTTGGTGTAATGCATGTATTAATTCATCATTACTTTTAGCCTCAATATTATCATTTATTCCACAATAATCAAATAAATAAATCAGCTTGGATTTATCAATGGTTCTCACAAGTTCGATTATGGTCACTATTATCTCCTCAAACTCCATTTTAATAGCATTCATTAGCAATTTAGTTTTTACGACAATTTTGATGAAATTTATCAAATTATTCTTGTCCAAGTTATTTTCGGTTGTTGATAATAACAACTTTCCTAAATTACGCAGATTGTATTTAATTGCTTCACACAGAGAAGATTTGATTTGATCTTTCGTGCTCTGTTCCATTAGCAACTCAAAAATCACTCTTTTATTTCCTTCATCGATTATACTAGTCAGCTCTATGTCTATTTCTATTTTAGCATCCAATGTAGCCAGTACATCCAAGTTACATTGAAAAAACATCACGTTTAATATAAAATGCCAGATTGTTCTTTTATTTTCTTTCATTGTCGTATTCTTTTGTTTGCAACTTTTACCTTTCAATAAGTCACAAATGAACTCTACTGCGAAATACTCTGCAAACGTAGGGTGTACAAATATCGGAATATCATTGACTACATTACAAATGATTCCTGATTTCTCCAGTCCCTGTTTCATCATTTCAAATAAACGTACAAATTCATTTAAATGTTCTGTATCAAATAATTGGTCACGGTGATTTGGAAAAACCGCGTATGCCCCCATCTTTTTGTGTGTAGCTACAAAATAAGCATATTCTTTCTTAAAAGCTATAATATTATCTGGTTTGTATATATCAATTTGGTTTTTCTCCTCAAAACGTATTCTTTTTAACTTTGTTTCCAGGACACTTTCATACACTTTAAAGATATTAGTGTCTATGTACCATTGGTAAGGACTTTCGTTACTTTCTCTTATCTTATTATATAAATAATCAGAGATGAGGTTTAGGAGAAGTGGAGATACAACGAACGCGTCCATAACTTCTGATCTGTCGTCATCACAGCCCTCACACAGTTTATTAAGAGAACTCATTAAATCTGGTGGTGCAGTTTTCAGATTTGCTTTTAAGTATTTGATAAACCAAAAATAAATTGTACTAAACGGTATCTCCTTTGCTTGAATCTGTAAATCATTTCTCTTCTTTACAGTTTCATTGGATGTTTCTGCCATAAACGTGATGAATTTATATACATTTTTAAGCTGGTCAGTGTTGAGATCCTTCAGAATTTTTTTGCTATCCCAAATCATGTTTAAGTAACGAAAACTTTCTGCGTGGCTCCACGGAACTATTTCGTACAAGTTTCTGAATTGAAGTTCTAAAATTGTAACGATTTTGTCATACGATCTGCTTGTGATCCAAATTTTATGTTTCAGTGGATGCTTTTTAAGTACATTTAACAATGTCAACACTTCATACGCATAGTGTGGACATATTTCGTCAAATCCATCGAATAAGAATAGTACTTTTCCTGTATTATAAAAATGTAGGAACATTTTCAGCTCGAATACAGTCCACTCGTCACCTGTACAGTCTTTTAACAGAATATATTTGCAGTATTTTTTCAGCGTTATCTTAACTTCATACATTCTGCATCGTTCCTCACCGAGTGCAACCCGGCACATGAATTTTATACTTTCTAAAGTATCGATAACTGTTCTGTTTTCCTGCCACTCACAGAATTTTTTTGCGTACTCCAATAAGTTAATTCGTAGTATCCAAACTGATGGGTGATGTTGTTTTATAAAAGTTGATATCTGAGAAAGGAAGGTGCTCTTTCCCATTCCAGGATTTGCTACGATCACTGTAGCGTCGCCTGATAATTTACGCAGCGCATCTAGATTTATAAATTTAATCAATTTATCCTTATGGACATGACGTCTTGTGATGCTGCGTTTCTGGGGATCAATCAAAACCATCTGATTTTCTCGTACTTCTGTTGTGACTGGTGCAAGAATCGTGACAACACATTCTGTAATATTAAAATTTGAATCAACAATTGATTTTCCCAACATATTTCTATCCCTGTTCAGGATTTGATATAACACTTCTCCTTCTACATAGTTTATCGTCCTATAGTCCAGGACGTCACCTAAGTTTACTTCCTCACCTTGAAATATGACTTTTCTGTTCTCTAAGATATTTTTCTGCAACACTTCGTCCAAGTCAGTTAGATTATTACTTTCATCCTTTATAACGTTATCGTTTAGAGAGAAAAACATCTTCACCATTTCAATGGACGACTGTACTGCAATAATAATAACATTTCTGTCTTTCAAACTAAGAGCAATCTTTTCTAATCTTTTGCTGGTTATTGTGGTAAGATTTTGTATTTTATCTACTACAATAATAAGTGTTTTTAAGTCATTCGCATTCGTCAATTCAACATGCAAGATGTTGTAGTGTCTCGCAGGTAGTTTTACAATGTATTCCAAATCCATTACCACTAAGTCTTTGTTTTTCATGTATCTTAATAGTTTTGCAACAGTAAGTGCGCAGTTATTTGTGATGATTACAGTCCTTGAAGGTTCGTCTTGTAACTGTAATGTTTTTGCGGCATCTTCATTGAAAGAGTAATCTTTGTACTTTAATCTATGTATTATATTTATAATGCCCATCAGGGACTGGCTCGTGCTATTTACAGCATTCTTATATAAATCACTGTCTTTAGTAATATACGATCCTTCTTTTGGTATCAACCACCATTTTTGTACTTCATCATGATACTTTAAAAATATTGCTTCCGATCTTATTTCTACATTGTGATCGTGAACTTGACTATTCTGTATTTCATCTTTTAAAATATCTTCCACCTCGTTTTCATCACCTTGACTTGAGTAAAATACGAGTTTGCTGAAGAAATCTTTCACTACATGGTCATCATATTCGCTACTGGTTAATGAAAGTTTCGGAAACGTTTTGATTTTCACTTCAAATTTATAGTCTTGCATATTTAGCATTTTACTCTGCAATTTAGCAAAAAATCTTTTAGCTATATTTCCTAGTGATTCAGAGTTTTCACAGAACTTTAATAGGTTAGATGTGTCATCAAAAACGAATATATTACCAACAGCAGAAGCTATGCCACCATTGAGCCGCAGAAAGCCATCTTCCAAAGATTCATCTATGGTGACAATGTTATTGGGTTTCGTTTTTTCTATCAAATCCATAAGTTTGGTACACAAATGATCCAATCTCTTTTCGATTTTTCCGTCATTACCTCTTATTGTTAGATCTTTATTTCCGAATACAGCCGGAACTTTAAAATGTGCTGAAGGTATTTCTTCTCTTACGACCGGTTCATTATTCTCGCAATTTGTAAGAAGATCTATCCATAAACCTGTTGTTACGTTTTTGTCTACAATTCGTCTTTTTAAAATTTCTGCGTACAATGCATCTTTGAAGAACAATATCTGAGGAAATTTATGTTTTTTATTAAAGAAGTCTTGTCTAAAACTAGCGATTCGATGTCCTTCGGGTTGAATTTCGGAAACATCAAAAATATCTATCGCCATAATGACGTGGTACCGTACTACGAGCTCGTCATTCATTATTTGCATTTGGTTTTTAGCATCAGCAAATACATACTTCGCCATCTTTTGCGCCAGGGTGATGAGTTCTTCTTCCACAACTCTTTTACTTAATAGATCCACGTCTTCATCTGTGTACAATGGCTGCGAGCCAGGGTTACGTGTTGTGCCTATAGTTTTGTTTAAATGTGCGACCCAACTAGCTTCGCAAGGTTTACAGCTGCCGTCATCTTTTGCAGTTGTGTATATAATGAAAACACAATCTGTTTCGCAAAATGTCCCTTTAAAAAACGCATCTTCATTACTCGGTTTGAATGCGCGCTTGATATTCAAGTAGCTATTAAAGTAATTGACCAAATCATTTTTATTAGTGAGCGTTAAAAGTTTATCGTTCTCTCGATGCTTTGCTTGTATAAACACAGCAATAGGTTTATCAGAGCTCTTTAATTTGGCCCAAAAACAAATGTCATCAAACACTCCTATTTGGTCAACATTTGTTGCTAAGTAGAACTCTTCGATTACTTTATCGTGTAATGCTCTAAAGTATATTAGGCTGAGTAGTTTGGTTTCATACAACTGGCCACGTATCCCCGCCGTACCTGAGCGCTTTCGGTACACTTGGCTTGTTGGTTTGTTGCCCATTCTCTCACACGCGACGGTACTTGTGTACTTTCGGTACACATGAATGCAATAAAGAGTTTGAGTTACTTGCTGTCAGGTGGTGTCTGTAAGCAGCGGCAGGTACGGGTGTAGCTTCTGACAGTTTCCTTTCCTTGTTTGGTTGGTCTGTAAATAAAATAAGGCTATGCTATAAAAAAATAATGCTAATACTAAATATGTAGGTAGTATAGGTACTTTATATAAAATTAGGTAACTAGTGTAAATAGTGAGTTATAAAATAGTTTATAATTATGTCAAAACTAAAGGGTAAGAAGCGGGGATACAGTTTATTTGAAAAATCTGATTCCTTTGATCTACAAACTTAAAAATTAGCCCGAATATTTATTTATCTAAATAAATGATAAAGATCATAAACATACATTTTCGAAATTTTTAGAGGAAAGTACGAAATACACGTGGAGTCGCGGGCAAAGTGCTAGTTAATAATATTTATTAAGTAGATACGTAGGCAATGGTAACCAAACAGATATATTTATCACGGGTACGTACAAAAACAGGAAAACTACTATTAGGTATTATAATGAACGTTTGCGTTGAAGTCGCATGATACACTATACTAAAATAACAGCAATATTTCATAAAACTTCCTCAGCTCTGACCCACTGCGTTGCATCGCATCGCCTGCCCGAGCTGTTACTTTGTTTTCACTTAGCGTTCTTTCTGTTTGCTCGGCTCCTAAGGGCTGTAGCGTGATATTAAATAGATTATAGCCATCCTCAAGAATTGGGCTATCAAATGCTTAAAGAATATTTCCAATCCGACTAGCAGTTCCAGAGATTAGCGCGTTCAAACAAACAAACAAACTCTTCTTGAGAGGAGGCTTGTGGAGACACAAGCTTCCTGCAAGCAATCAAGCAAGGACTGCTGGGAAGCAGTCAGGAAATTATAGACTGATTCTTCAACGTTATTTTTAGTACCTATATGCGAAACCTGAATATACCTAGTTTGTTCAGAATAAGTAACTGAATCGATTCCAATCATTTTTACCCCATGTTATATTTTGTCCCAAAAATATTTAAAAAAGGTAAAAAGTTGGACACCGAGCGATACTAAGTAGGTTATCCAATCTCCGCGACGAACGGTTAGGTATCTAGGTACAATCAATGAGCACAAGACGGCGCGGCGCGAGCGGCGCGGGTGAGCATGTTTTTGTACGGACAAACGGGTAACTTAACAAGCTTATAACTTTGTGATTTTAAATGATACAGTTTTGAAATTTTGTACATAGATTCTTTACATAAAAATACTAGACACGTGTTTCGGGTTTCGCATATACTAAAAATAATGTTGTATACACTCGGATATCTATGCACTACACACACTCTTTATTTTAAAATAAATACTAAATTAAAGAATATAGGAAGAAGTAAAACCTTTTTATTCCTTTTCGATGACTATATTAAAACCATAAATAAAAAAATAAGGATTTTTAAATTTTAACAACATTGAAACGATTTGTTTCTGTTTATTATGGCATTCTTGTGCAGAAATTCATTATTCTGATCATGCCACTAACCCGAGGACGAGTGTAAGTACCAGAATTCTGACAATGCTTGAAGACGGGCGCAGTCAGCCTTATACAGAGAGAACTGTTGGTATGTCGCTATCAACCATTCAGTGAGAGTGTTCCAGCGATTTGAAGAGATTGGATCCATTATTAGCAGACCAGAAACAGGCCGAAAAAGGTGCACGACAGCGCGGGTAAAACAGACATTGTGTCAAAGAAACTATTGTCATCAACCGGGCACAGATCAAGACTCCGAGCTGCTACTGAGAAATATCAGATGGAAAACCCAATAACACAGCCCGGCCTGGGAATCGAACGCAGGACCTCTTGCTCGCTTGCGCTTGGGACCATAACAGAACATTAATTTAAAACGAAACCGTGGAACTTACCGAGTTTTCAATTTATTTTTATGTCGTTCCCCCAACTTGTTGACAAGTACACAAAATATTAATAAGTCTTTGTACTAATTTCTTCTGTGAATCTATCAATCTGGCTGACTTTTCGCAACTATTGTGGGGATTTGTGTTAGTGGAGATGTACTCGCAGTGAGCAAACAGCCAGTTCTTCTAAATAATGAAGTATATTCTCACCAATATCAATCGTAAACGGGCAGGAGCACGTTGTCGACTTGTCGCGGCCCGACCCCAGAGGAAAGTGAACGAGACATTCAAAGGAATATGGCTACCGAGAGCGCACGCTAATGATGTCCATAGTATTAATTTATTTAGTAATATTTAGTGTTGGAATTCCAACAACTATGTTGTCGGCTTTCAGTATAATTGTCTCAGTGACAGACGATGCTTAAATTAAACTGGGATAGATGGCGCACCATGATCTGTAGTCAGTGTTTTTTAATTACGGCATGGGCTTTTCCTTAAATCATACATAATGACTAAACCACAACCGAACAACAATAAGATAACAATGTCACACAACACAATACACAGTCATAACATAATTTATTATACATTATTTGACATAATTATATAATTGTATCTGGTACTTATATTGTGTCTTTTAGTCTGTGCTAAATAAGTGTATTTATTTCCTTTTTTTCTTTCTTTCCTTTCTTTGAATGGCCATTCATTAAAAAAGCCTGTTATTAAAACGCAACTAATCTTCCTTTCCAGGGCGCCTTAACTTCAAACGAGAAGCTAACCGCCCTCGGCCGTACTCTAGCCAACTTGCCAGTAGAGGTGTGCCTCGCTAAAACACTAGTGGTGGGCGCGGCCACTCTGCCGCCGTACAAACTGGACTCGGCGCTCGCGCTTGCAGCTGCTTTAGGCATACGGTCTATTTATACGACGAGAGCGCATCGGGATTTTGATTGTGAGGTAAGATGGTTATATTATCATAACTAATATTATAAATGTGAAAGTAAGTTTATTTGTTTGTTTGCTACCTTTTTACGCCTAAACCACTGAACAAAAAATAGCAAAAAATATTCCACGTGAAGAGCATTTTCTGCTGTGAGAATAAATTTGAAGATCTGGAACACCTGTTGTGGAACTCCAAAGCCCAGCGACACTATAACATATAGGAACGACGTCTTAGCAAAAGTTGTTTAGTCTGATAGGCATTTCCTGTTGACTTACAAAAATGAAAGATCTGGAACGTCTCGAATCGTCTCGCGCATCACGCTGTTTTCCCGTCCCCGGGCTCTTAGAATTCGACATCAGACGTTTCAGATCTTCGATTTTGGCGACCCCGTTGTCGCTGGCATAAGCAACATTATCCGCGTACGAAGTCGCGGGCAGAAGCTAGTAATAAATAAGTATACAGGATGAATTTTCAAGTGGGCGTGGAAGGCCAAATTTGAAACTATGGGGAATAATGAAAAGTACTAATCCAGCAGTGGACGCCTTTTGGCTGAAATGATGACTCAAAGGAGTCTCGTGCTCGATTTTGATGAGAACTAATACTGCATCATTGGATTTTTGAAAAATCAATATTTCTAGCCAGGAATCGAACCCGTTGATTTTGATAAAAAAAAATACACTGTATTATTAAACCATTCGATAGTGTCCCTAATAAGGATCAAATTCTGGGAAATAATGACAGGGAAATAATGACTTATGTACGGCAAACTTAAGGAAAATGTTGGATTTTAATAAACTGCTCTATTTTAAAGTATTAACAGAAAAATAGTTTGCCGTATGGCATTACTTCCCAGAATTCGATCCTTATTAGCGACACTATCGAATGGTGTAATAATAGTGTTTTATTTTTTCAAAATCAACAAGTTTGATTCTTGGCTAGAAATATTGATTTTTCTAAAATCCAATAATGCAGTTTTAGTTTTCATCAAAATCGAGCCCGAGACTCCTTTGAGTACTTTTCGCTATTCCTCATAGTTTCAGATTTGGCCATCCACGCCCATTTGAAAAATTCGCCCTGTATAATTTTACATACGATATTATTTACAGTTTGTCCCTGCCACAGCCTAGTAGTCACAATCGATACGTCCATGACGAGCGATTTTTTTTTTAACTTAAGTACCTTTTGAAACCAAAAAATCTTCAATATTCCAGAACGCCCGCAGACTAGATGAATCCGACCACGGTGACCCTCTAACCCTACTCTCCTTATATTGCGCCTGGCTTAGAGAAAAACGAGATACTCGCGGTGGGCGAGCGTGGTGCAGACGACGAGGCATAGAAGAGCAACGACTGTATGAACTTACGAAATTGGCTGCACAACTTAGGAGCTTATTGCAAGTGAGTTAAGGTTTAGTTTAGGCTGTAGTTTCCATAAAGAGAGAAATAAAACACCAGTGAAAGAAAAGCGTGGTGTAGACGATGAGGTATACAAGAACAACGACTGTATAAACTTACTCAACTTGCTTTGCTGCACGACTTAGGAGCTTATTGCAAGTGAGTTAAGGTTTAGTTTAGCTTGTAGTTACCATACAGAGAGAAATAAAACACCAGTGAAAGAAGAGCGTGGTGTGGACGACGAGGTATAGAAGAGCAACGACTGTATGAACTTACGAAATTGGCTGCACAACTTAGGAGCTTATTGCAAGTGAGTTAAGGTTTAGTTTAGGCTGTAGTTTCCATACAGAGAGAAATAAAACACCAGTGAAAGAAGAGCGTGGTGTAGACGATGAGGTATACAAGAACAACGACTGTATAAACTTACTCAACTTGCTTTGCTGCACGACTTAGGAGCTTATTGCAAGTGAGTTAAGGTTTAGTTTAGCTTGTAGTTACCATACAGAGAGAAATAAAACACCAGTGAAAGAAGAGCGTGGTGTGGACGACGAGGTATAGAAGAGCAACGACTGTATGAACTTACGAAATTGGCTGCACAACTTAGGAGCTTATTGCAAGTGAGTTAAGATTTAGTTTAGGCTGTAGTTTCCATGCAGAGAGAAATAAAACACCAGTGAAAGAAGAGCGTGGTGTAGACGATAAGGTATACAAGAACAACGACTGTATGAACTGACGAAATTGGCTGCACAACTTAGGAGCTTATTGCAAGTGAGTTAAGGTTTAGTTTAGGCTGTAGTTTCCATACAGAGAGAAATAAAACACCAGTGAAAGAAGAGCGTGGTGTAGACGATGAGGTATATAAGAACAACGACTGTATAAACTTACTCAACTTGCTTTGCTGCACGACTTAGGAGCTTATTGCAAGTGAGTTAAGGTTTAGTTTAGCTTGTAGTTACCATACAGAGAGAAATAAAACACCAGTGAAAGAAGAGCGTGGTGTAGACGATGAGGTATACAAGAACAACGACTGTATAAACTTACTCAATTTGCTGCACAACTTAGGAGCTTATTGCAAGTGAGTTAAGGTTTATTTTAGGCTGTAGTTTCCATGCAGAGAGAAACAAAACACCAGTGAAAAAAGAGCGTAGTGTGAACGACGAGGTATAGAAGAACAACGACTGTACGAACTTACGAAATTGGCTGCACAACTTAGGAGCTTATTGCAAGTGACCTAAGGTTTATTTTATCTTGTTACCCCAATAAAGATTTGTTCTTCCTAAAGTTTCAAACCTACAAGTACCTCTTATCATTGAGGACTTTTCACGGAGATTGCAAGTTTTTTTACAAGTTGTTTATTTCTTTTTATTACTCCAGGCCAATAATTTGATGGAAACTCCAGAGCCTGAATCAATGTCTTCGTCTGAGAGAGTTCTACGACACGGTCAAATGAAGCAGTTGAAAGATGCGAGGCGGTAAGTCATCATCTGCCTAGCCTTTTTGAAAAATGGAAAAATGTCAACTGACTTTTGGAGGACACTGTATCTGCTGGGGAGTTTGTTGCGTCACTTCTTCTTCCCAGCGAAAGCACTAGGAAGTGGTAAAGGGTGGGCGTTTTGGGGGCCTATATTATGTAATTTAGACGTTTTAAAAAGTGCTGATTTTTTTATATAATTTCAGGCAATTCAAACAGAAGGCAGCCAACGATCTAAAACGCAAGAAGCGCCTCAAGGTAGACTCGTGGGAGATCGTAGACGAGAATACGAACGAGAATGATGATGCCATCGATATACGGGACGTCGAGTTTCGTATGACGAACGACGCGCAACGGATACAGTCGCTTATCGCAGGGTCTAGCGCTTCTAGTGGACGGGATCTTGTTATGTTGAAGGTGAGAGACATGAAATGTATTAGGCTCAACTCACACCAAAAGAGCGGCGAAGCGCGGCGAAGCGCCCTGTAGAGAAGGCGCGCGGATTCCAGCGACTGCCCGAGAAGTCGCTGGAAAGCTCGAGAAGTCGCGGGAATCCGCGCGCCTTCTCTTCTTCTTTCATGTGTTTATCGCTGTAATGCCTTGATTTGATATTGTATAGGCAGTCGTACATTTGAACCAAATAAATAAACTTATCTTCATCCATTTCCATCACTTTTGTATTCGTTGCACTGCAAGGAATGAATGCGAATGCTAGCGCGCAACAGACGCGCGCGGGAAGCGGGCGCGAGGGGCGGGATATTGCCAGCGGCCGCTCGCGACTGCTCGAGCATTCTCGGGACTTCCCGCGCCTTCTCGCGCAGTCGCACGGCTAATTCGCTGGAATTCCAGCGGCGCCGCTGGCATCCGCGCGACTCGTTCGATTTCTCATGCGATAATAAGTATTATAGTAATGAAAATAAAGTTAAAATTCATATGACACTGAAACTGCGATCCGCTTCGCCGCGCTTCGACGCTCTTTTGGTGTGTGTTGAGCCTTAATCTACTAGCCTCTCTTTATCCCACCGCTTCGCATCGTATCGCCTGCCGAAACTATTACTTCATTTTCGCTTAGCGTTCTTTCTGACTTTTCTTCTTTTTGCACGGCGGCTCCTAAGGGTCCTATAGTGATGCTAAATAGTCTATAGCTTTCCTCAAGAATTGGGCTATCAAAGGAAACATTTCTTCTCTTCATCCATGCTGAAGACGGTAGAAATCTCTACAATCTGTCATTGTGTGTACTCTTCCGTCGACAAAACTCGTTTCTATGGTGATCATGCTACACGTGCTGATATGCAATTTACAAAATTAGCCCGTGGCTAAATAATAACAGCCGCACCGGTCGTTCGATCAGGTTAAGCTACGCTTGCTGCGGTTGGTCTGTGGATGGGTGACCATCTTTACATACTGTGACCCCTCCGTGCCTCGGAAAGCACGTTAAGCCGTTGGTCCCGGCTGTCATTCGTGGATCTTTGACAGTCGTTACGGGTCGTCAGAAGCCCGAAAGTCTGACAACCAGTCTTACCAAGGGGTATCGTATTACCCAGTAACTGAGTTGTGGAGGTCAGATAGGCAGTCGCTCCATGTAAAATACTGGTATTCAGCTGCATCCGGTTAGACTGGAAGCTGACCCCCAATATAGTTGGGAAAAGGCTAGGTAGATGATGAGTAAGAACAATTGGTTTTCGCTGTCTTAGCACTATTGATAAAGAAAGCCCATGTGCAGCAGTAACATCTACTGCTATCGTATGTTTTAAAGGCTTTACGACTTATTCTAAAATGTTACGTAGTATCATAATATTTTTTAATTTCAGGTGGTTTTATGCAGAGCCCTATACCCGCAAGTGGCTGTAGCAGACAACTTTAATCATCACAAGGCAAGTAATACCGGAACTGCTATAATTGTTTACTGATGCAGTGGATTTGGCGATTCTGTTTTAAACGATAGCAGGCGTGCTTAAAGCCTGGTTCGGACTATGTTAGTAATTTAGTCAAGTTAATCGCGAGTAATTTAGTAACTGTGTGTTTTCTTGTCCTGTCCGTTTGTTTCGGCTAAATCTCCGAAACGGCTGAACCGATTTTGACGGGACTTCCACTGGCAGATAGCTAATGTTATAAGGAGTAACTTTTACTATTTATTTTAACTAACTACAACTTTAGTCATTTTTACTTAAAATGAATTAGGGTTCCGCGTAAAAAAATTTAAACCCGTGAAATCCGAATTGTTTTCCCACATGCACGCGAACGAAGTCGCGGGCACAGCTAGTAACAGTTATAATACACTAGCTGCGCCTCGCCGTTTCACCCGCGTAAATGTCGATCCCGTGGGAATATCGGGATAAAAAGTAGCCTTTAAGTTAATCCAGGGTGTCAGCTACCTCCATATAAAATGTTATCAAAATTGGTCCAGCCGTTTGAGCGTGAAGAAGTAACAGACATATAAACACACACACACACCCCTGTTTGTACAGACACCCTTACGAGGACCTTGTTAGTCCTAGAACGAACCGAGGACCCTCCAAAAAACTGGTTTAAATACCTCGTTGGCCTTTTAGAATAAGATAGAAAGAGACAGGTGAGTAAATCTATAGTGATGAGCTTATTGGGATAATGCTATCTCAACATTTTTCTGTATGAATTTCGGCTATCATACTGAGGACCTGAAATACACAGCTAAATGTGACCAACGATGCACATACGAGGACTTTGTGTAAGCCAACCGAGGACCTCTTACGTAAGCCCTGCGACGTCCTTCCGAGGACGTATTTTTACACAATATTTCTTATAGCTTGTACAAAGTGCGGACGTTGTGTTAGACTTTATATCACTAAACCGAGGACAGTTTTTCGCGTAGAACTTGTACAAACCGAGGACCTGGAAAATACCTACCTACCTACCTAAAACATTTTACGTGTAAGATAATAATCAATGTTCCGATTTATTTCATAAACACTTTTTCTAAAATGAAGTACCAAGCGAGGACGAGTCAATGTCTTTACGTTTGTCAGCGCTTCTCAAAGGATTATTTATCAAAGAGAGCCGACAGTAACGGCTTTATTTTGTTAAACACTCGTGATTGTTGCTTATAACGTAAACCCAGAAATCGATCCTTATCAGCGACACTATCGAATGGTGTAATAAATACAGTGTGTTTTTTTTTCAAAATCAACGGGTTCGATTCCTGGCTAGAAATATTGATTTTTCAAAAATCCAATGATGCAGTTTTAGTTTTCACCAAAATTGAGGCCGCGACTCTTTTGAGTACTTTTCGCTATTCCTCATAGTTTCGGATTTGGCCATCCACGCTCACTTCGAAAATTCACCTGTATATATAAAAGGAGACACTGACTGACAGACTGACATATCAACGCACAGCCGCAACTACTGGGTCTAGGAATGTAATTTTAGACGTTACGGACGCTTTTAACGTTCTACATTGTTCTCACATGCATAATTTTTAACATGAATGATCTAAACAAGATTTTGTAACCATATTATTTTGATTTAAAAGAGTGTCCATGGAGTTTCTTGCCCGTTCTTCTCCATAGGTACCTGCGCTTTGGAATGGGCAACTAGCTTCATCTTTCTGACTGACCGACACCTTTTTTTTTTTTTTTTGCGTATGGGAAATCATCAAATGACCCCTCCCGCTCTGGGTGGAGCGGAAGGGAGTGTCAGACTCTTACTGACTAAAACCCACCCGTGTTCCTTCCTTAGCCCTTTATGTTCCGGGCCAGCGGTAACCCTTTCGGACAATCCCGCTGACCCGGCAGGCTTCGGCCCTATGGGGTCCTCGATGCTGACATCTCTTTGAGGTGCGCGTGGAACACGTACGCGCCGTCCGGCACGGGCCTGGTCCTGATCGGATCGGACGGTGAGCTACCCATTACTCTCCGCCCGCAGGCCCGCGCCTACGGTGGCCGGGAGTCGTCGCGCAGCTCCCGACGCCCGGAGCGTCTCCCGCGGCGGCTGGGACGGGAGGCTCTCTCCCTGAGCTGACCGACCCCTTGACAATTCAAAAGTGCCTGTTGAGTTTGAGTTGAGTTTGAGATTGTGAAATTTTGCACACGGCTTCCTTTTATAATGTAGGGGAGCACTAAGAAGGGGTTTTTGGAAATTCAACCTTTAAGGGGGCGAAAAGGGATCCCCTTTTTACCCCCTTGTTTTTTGTTTGTATGAAAAATCTTATTCCTTGAGTTAAAAAACTTGGCACAAATACAAAAAATGCCAAACTTCATAATTTACTTAGATAATAAGTAAATTATGAAGTTTGGCATTTTTTGTTTTTCTAAACTACCCCCTAAAGGGGGATTGGGGGGTGTCAGAATTTGTATGGAAGATTTTTAACTCGCGGTCCGATTAGCTCGAAACTCAGTATTTATACTTAAGACCAAAAATAAAGAATGCCGTGTATCAGGGTTTTTCGAAAATCTAGCCCTAACGGGGTGAAAAGGGGTAGTTAATTATATAAGCGAGGATTTTACTGCATGGCTTGAATAACTCGAAAATTGGTATAAATAAATCTTCGAGTGAACTAATGAACATAATAATATAACAAACGATTTTTCGGAATTCCACCCCTGTGGGGGTGAAGACCAAGAATACAGTTTATATGAAAAATCTTATTCATATGGTTAATAAACTTGAAACTAAAGGGAGATTGGGGGAGTAAATTTTGTATGGAAGAATTTTAACGCGCGGTCCAATTAATTCGAAACTCAGTATGTAAGACCAAAATAAATAATAAAGTAAGTATATCAGGTTTTTTAGAAAATCTACCCCTAACGGGGTGAAGAGGGATAGTCAATTTCTTAGGGGAGTATTTTATTACGTGGCTTGATATGATAATTGGTCATAATATTTAAGTCAAGCTATAGAAACATCCCAGACGATTTTTCAAAACTACACCCCTATGGGGATAAAATATTTTTAATAGCCATGTTTATAATCACGTCTAAACTTGCTATGGAGTATCTTAATTTGACAGGACTAAACTAATATTTATCTTCTGTCCTTTTAAATATAAAGAAAAAGATGCACTGAACTTAAATTGGGTTTAGTTTGTGAACAAGGGAATCGGCACCATTAAGTTATTAAGTTTGCATGCTTCCCAAATTATTTTGATCTCGCTTGATAATATTTCTTTGTTGTTTTCTAACTAAGCATTGTGTTATGAAATTTTATGTCAAGTTTTTAGCCCAATTTATGTCGATTTCTTTTAATTATGGTTTCTATAAGTCTTTTTGTTTGAATCGTTTTCTATTAACTGTTATGTACATAAGTTTTATAATCATGCTTCTCAAAGATGTTATTGCAACTTGATGGTTATTTTTATAAGTAGATCGTTGGTAAAAGCTTGTTAAATAATTTGTTCCATTTTAAAATAAACCTACTTACTTTTATTTCAGTAAAGTTTATGACGTGGTTTCCTTTAGTATGTTCATGTTCTGTATTTCTTTGTACTTTATATTTGTTTCAAATCTTGCTGCAGACATTTCACCTAGGAAGGCATTTATTTTCTTTATGAAAAGCACACGTATTTAGCTCCTATGACAATACAATATTTTATGGTGCAAATCATAATGTTGTATAATATAAGAGGGCCTAGGTACTTAGCACATGCTGCAGAAAAAGCCTGATTATTCCTCGTCCACCTAGTAGCTACCAACGATTTGTTTAAGGATTCAGTCTACCTTCGATTTTCTCCTTCATAATTTTATTTAAATGATAGCATATAATTTGTCTTCTACACACAAGGAAAACTGTCGAAACGAGGACTAGAATACACACTGTTCGGAAAATCTAGCAAACCGAGGTCTTAAATACACATTGTCTGGAAAAGCTACCTAACCGAGGTCTTTTGTGTTAAAGTTAACACATAGGTCCTCGGATAATACAACAAACGTGAAATGAGTGTAAAGAGTCTGTGTATGAGGCGACAGTGGCACCATCTGGTGGATACACAATGTCTGTGTAAGATTATGAATAATCTTGATCAAACCGAGGTTCAGACAACTTTTTCGTATTAAGTATATAGAAAGACTCAAAATCGCTTGCAGAATACGAATCTTTGGTCAAGTCAAACCGAGGACCCTCGAAAAGGTCCTCGCTTTGAAAAGGTCCTCGGTCGTGCCTTGTGTATTCATACGCACGTCCTCGGATGGTACTTAAAACAAACACACCCCCCCACACAGACACACTCACAAACTTTCGCCTTTATAATATTAGTGTGATGTGATGAGCTAACATCTGAAATTTCCCATCCACAGTCAATAGCAGAACAGATGTACCACACATGGAGCAAACCATTCGTCTTCCTCCACCCTACTTCCTTCTTCGGCAAACAATCTCGCATCCTACAATTGACTGAAGCAGACATACATTCAGACCTGCCTGTTAGTCTGGGGTTCGATGGGAAGCTGCCTGTGTCTTCTAAGCATCAGATATTGTGTTATTTGTAAGTAAATCTTAGCATTTTTGACGAATTCTTGACTCATCATCTGCCTACCTTTTGCCAACTATGTTTGGGTTCGGCTTCCAGTTTAACAGAATGCAGCTGAATATCAGTTTTACGTGGAGCGACTACCTATCTGACCTCCACAACCCAGTTACTGGGTAACACGATCCTTGGTTCTGGTTGTCAGACTTTCGGGCTTCTGGTGACCCGTGACGACTGTTAAAGATCCACAAATCACAGGACCAACGCAATAACGTGCTTGCCAAGGCACGGGATCTTAGTATCTGAAGATGGTCACCCGTCCACGAACCGATCGCTGCAAGCGTAGCTTAACCTGATTGATCGTCCTTTGTGAATGAAAATTAAAAAAAAATTGCTGTTTCATAAATTTTGCCCGCGAAGGTTTTGAACTTTTCGCTGATTTTTTCTTTAATAACCGACGAAAAATTTCAACGCACGGGTTTGGTGGACGTGAAATTTGTCGTGAGTCGTCGAGAATTATGTACTATGGTAACAAGTTGTGCGTTGATGTCCCTGCCACCAAGTGTATGTAAAAAAAATAAGAAAATGGTTACTTAACATTATTTATTTTTGTAGCAATTGGTGATCTGTATTTTTTACAATGGTAAGAAGGCGTGAGTCTAAGTATTTATGTATATAATTATGTGTATTAAACATTTTAATTTACTTTCAGATCACTCCTGGAGACTACTAAGCCGTACATAGTGAATTCTATGCGCATGCCCGCTGCTCAAACTCTACTACTGTTAGCGCATTCAATCGATACCAATATTGGATTTACGAGGTAAATATACTTTAATACTTTTAAAGTTTCGGCCAAACCTGCGCGACCAAATCAAATGCGAAGCGGGAGCGTCAGTCGCGCGGCGGACGCTGCTCGTGTTTATCTATGGCGCCTTGCACACCTGCGCGACCGCTGTAGTTGCGCAGGTGTTCATGTTTAGTTTCGCATTGTTGACGCTCTCCCGCTTTGGTCGCGCAGGTTTGGCCTAAGCTTTAGGGTTACGTACTCAAAGGGTGCCAACGGAACCCTATTGCTAAGATTCCACTGTCTGTCCATCTGTCTATCACAGGGCTGTATCTTTTGTAGACACTTGGAATTTTCAGAGTGTGTACTACTATGGCCGCTACAACAAGTAATAAATACGTAACATAAAATATACGTGTTTTTTCGGCGTGAAAAAAATTAGTCTTAGATCGGTGGTACGGAATGCGAGTTCAACTCGCACACCAAGGGTTCCGTCCGCTTTTTTTAACCATTATTTTCGTCCTACGCACGTTTCGTTGGTTAGCCAATAAGATACAGTCCGAACTAAAACGAACCTTTTCAAGATCGTCCACGAACGGTTGGCGGTAGATCTCGAACGATTTTAGAATAGAATAGATAATTTTATTTTGCAAATTTATTTAAATATTATTTATTTAATTTTTTTATTTAAAATCACTATTTATTTTTCAGGATCGTCTGTGACTCTTGGCTGTTATTAGAGTTTCCTTACCCTGAGTCTGGACTCAATTTACTCTTGAAAGCAGTCAAATTGCGTCATAGGTGGGATGAACTGATAAACCGACGAATTTTAGGTAAGTGCGTTATCATTATGGATTTTTTTCTAGTGAACCTTTGATAGTCATTTTCCTTTAAGCAACAAGTTCTGTACTTTGGCCCATACCTTACTGGGATGCCATGGCCACGTCACCAGATCGCACTGCCAACTAAATGTATACAGTTCTATGGTGGGTGACTCACCTGCAATCCTATTCACAACTATTCGACGGTTTCCGAATCGAAAATGATTGATGACATTTTTGGTTACCTGATTTGCCTCGTCCCAGACTGCACAAACCTGTCGGAAGAATAGCAGTCGTCAATTTAGTTTTAACTGTTAAAATAAACTGGTTTCGGATTTGTGAACAGCGTTTAGAGAACTTCTTCGACAACATTTCTCTTATTATTTTTTTATAATACGTTGTCCCACACTAAGAATTTCTCCTGTATTGTGGGTGCGTTTACAAATATTTAAATTCACATACACAAACAGCCAGACCCGGAACAACTAATTGTAGGTCTAACAAATATTTGTTCCGTGCGGGAATCGAACCCGCGACACGCAGCGCAGCAGTCAATCGCTTAAGAGCCTATACTACCTCAAATGGCTTAACATGATCCTCCGTTATGTCGAAAATTCTGCAGCATTAATTTTGAAATAAATATATGCTAAAGTTGAGGATTAATGTAAGGTCTTATGTTAGACGAAAACACGATTACATAAAATTTTCTCGATAGAAAAAAATTCCAAAGTTACCTCCAAACCGAACAATAAACCGCTGGTATTCAAAAAATACTTCAAATTAGATCATGAAACTTTGCATACTAACTGAACTAACTATAAAGCAGGTCTTATGTTAGTTAGTTTTTTTGAAATACCTTTATTTTCACCGTAAAAAGCAAATACCTAAACTATTGGCGCTGCCTCCCGCCCAGCACCGCACTCTGTCTCGCTTTCACACAGTCCGCGAGCAGTATCGTGCGAGCGAGATAAATAGTGAATTTTAGCTGAGGTAGTATAGGCTCTTAACCACTGCGCCAACCATGCCGTCGATGTTGTTTAATTTAATGTTCGATTCGGTACGGAAGCGTATCGTATGTTTGTGAATAGCTATGCTGGCGTCCGCTTGGTTACGCAGCCAACCATACATTTTGTTGGTGACGCGACGGCTTGGCGGGCCTGAACTTTGCGCAGAAGGCTGCGCAGTAAGATTTTTTAGGAACCAAATGGTGACATGAGGCGAGTGCGAGTGAGAGAACATGCGCGAAAGTTCTTAGTGCCTATGTTCAGGCCTGCCAAGTTACGTCGGTCGTATTGTATTTAGCATAAAAATATCATGGGAATGCTTGTTGTCTTTTCCCATCGTCTAAACATTAAGGAACACAGTTCGGGAGAAAGGAATTTTGATAATCACTTGTTTCGCCACTAAAAATAGTAAAGTTATATTTCCTTTATTTCATGTATTACGTACCGAATGTAAGATAATAATTTAATAATCACACTAATATTATAAAGGCGAAAGTTTGTGAGTGTGTATGTGTGTGTGTTTATATGTTTGTTACTTCTTCACGCTCAAACAGCTGGACCAATTTTGATAAAATTGGGTATGGAGGTAGCTGACACCCTGGATTAACATATAGGCTACTTTTTATCCCAATATTCCCACGGGATCGAAACTTATGCGGGTAAAACCGCGGGGCGCAGCTAGTATATAATAAAGAACAATAATTAATATTTACCGATAATTTACATTTTTAAATATTTTTAATAAAACATTTTAAAAAAAACCCACCGGTATCGGGAACAGCGTCTCAGCTACAGGTGGTCTGGGCTCCTGAAATAGGAACCTCCTAACGGTACGTACCGTCTCCAGAAGTACTGCTTTCTAGATCAAGCCCTTAATCAAATTTATATTATTATTACAGATGCAAACCCAACAAAATCAGTAGAAAGCGAGCTCGAAAAGGAAAAACTACCAAAAATATCTTACGAAGAAATCCAACACGACTTGTCCTGCGATATGAGTACCTACATGACGTCAGAAGTATACTATACTATCAAGAGACTGTTGCCTGGTGACCTTAAGGTCATATACAATGGGTATGACGAGGCCCATCCGAGTGTGGAACCGAATCCCTTTGACGAGACCTTTGTCTGTAGACCTCATGAGAAGAAAGGGGGTGTCTATGTAACTGATAATGTTGTTTATAATTGGTACGTATTGTTTTTATCTTTTACTAGCTTCTGCCCGCGACTTCGTCCGTGTGAAATTTCTTCTTCCCCCGACCCACACGGTTGCAATCGCGTCGCCTGCCCGCCCTATTACTTCGTTTTCGTTTGACTTTTTTTCTTTTTACTCGGCTCCTAAGGGTTTTAGCGTGCGTGATGTTTAATAGTCTTATAGCCTTTCTTAAGAATTGGGCTATCAAATGCAAAAAGATTTTTTCAAATCGACTGGTAGGTGTAGAGATTATCGCGTTTAAACAGACAAACTCTTCAGCTTTATTGTTAGTATTGTAGCGGTATCTACAACACCACATGAGAACAACGCGTCATACTGACGTCACGCAAAATCCTGCATCTCGCAAGCAGAGTTTACCGCGGAACTAGCATAGATACAACGGCCCGACATGAATCATCGGGCAGTTGCCCGCCAGACACAACACCCGTCTGGTCGGAGGATCCTCCCTTTTCTATGAAGGTTGAGTGAACTTTACACTCTGTTCCTCACACCTCTATAGTATAGATAGAATATAGATAGTAACTAGTTTTCTTTCTACTTTAACCTTTTGAACGCCATTGTCACATATACGTGACAAACAAGCGCGTGCCCTGTACGCCAGTCGTGTGTCGCCTATCCTATTACGAGCGACACAAATATGTGACAAAAAATGCGGTGCACTTTATTACGAATTAAACAACTAAATCATTACTTTTGTGTGTTTTTATTTGTACACCTTAAATATTTAAAATTGTGGCTTGGCGTGGAGGGGCACGCGCGTGCGTTTATGCTCTGGCGTTCAAAAGGTTAAAAAGTGCCTAATTATCTGAGAACCTTTTTGCAAAATCTTAACACATCATCATCTGACTAGCCTTTTCCCAACTGTGTCATTTTGACAGTTGAACCACATTCATTGCGTTATTTACGTTGTTGAGTAAACACATTTTTCGAACATAAGGAGCAATAGATTAGTAATGATTCAAATTGAGAGTAATAGTGTGTTACGCAATTAGGTTGCGGTTTTTAATTTACTTTCTATAAACAATCTCAAATTTATCTGCAAAATATAATATTTTACTAATCCATATTTCTATTCCACCTTCCAGTGTCGTCGACACAATTTGGAGCGCCAAAAATTATGATGAAACCTACAGCGTACCCTGGACTTGTACCAACTGCGAGCTAACGGTCTGCTTATCCCCCGTAGAAAGGTTACAACACATACACTTTACATGCTCAGCTAAAGAACAGAAGAAGGACGAAGAAGCACCCAGAACTTCAAGGGAAATTAAACCTAATGCAAAAGAGTATACATGCGAAGTTTGTAAGCAGAATCTGTACATGACTCCTGTTGAGATTTTGAAGCATAAGAAAAGTTGTAAATTGAAATAAAGTTTTGTATTTTTATTCGTTTTTACTTATTACGGCTTCGTCCAGAAATACCGAGGTAGAAAGTGCCTATTAAAAAAGTGTGAGCAATATGGAGCAGCGCAAGCAGTTGCGCTGCTCCGTATTGCTCACACTTTTTTAAAAGAAAAAAATTGCTTGAAGCTTCAAGCAATTTTACATCAAGTTTGGATCGATTCAAAAACAATAATCAGATTTAATTTGCAGATTGTTTTCAACATTAAAGCCATTTGTCCAGCGTAACCGATAACTATAAACGACACAGCATAATCAGCCTGTAATGTTCCCACTGCTGGGATACAGGCCTCCTCTCTCTGAGAGGGAGTGAGGGCCCAGCAGAGCGAGTAGGTAGATGTCACATGTCTTCGAATATTTGGTTCTAGAACATGCCGGTTTCCTCACGATGTTTTCCTTCACCGCTTGAGAGCAGTGGTGGTGAAATAATTTTTACACAAATTAAAGCGCCCGTCTGGATTCCAACCTACGACCTACAACTCATAAGTCGCGACCGTTACCACTGGGCCAGCACTGCTCTCAGTCAAATATGGCGGCCTATGCATGATTTGAGGCCTGTCCACGAGACTTCCGACAAATGACAAATCGGCCGTTTTTTTTTTAAATAGGTAGGTTCGACTGGTAATTATACTGAAGCGTAAATCAATCAATAAATAATATAATTAATCAGCGTAATTCAGAAACCTCTTGGAGAAACGTATCCTTGTCTTTGCTATCACGCAGTCGTGTAAGAAGACTTATCACGTGCTTTTAGTCTTTGTCATACAAAACTCAAACGATTCCTTTAAAACCGACTTAAGAAAGGAGGTTCTGTATTTAACCCCTCGCTCACCGTTGCGGGTGCATGATTAACTGCACACAAACGCAACTCGTGACCCGCCCGCTGGCGATCGCGATGCCTGTTTTAATTCGCACAATAACGCAGCGTGAGTTGTAATGACGCGTTATGTACGGGATGATTTTTATTAGTAGGTATACTGGTATACTTGTACGTCTGCGTCAGGATGACTGGACCAATAGGAATTTTTGAAGTTTGAGCAATACCAAGTTTTAGTACCTATTTGGTACTATTTGGTACCAGACATAAAATAATTGGTACCTGTGGCCTGTACCTACTGTAATTTTAATTTTATTTATTTATTCATTTTCGGACAACAATACAATCCATATTGTTAGTGAAAAAATACCTTGCTAGAGATCAGCTACCTAGCTGACAATCCTCTCCACAAAATGCCTTAAAACAGGGGAGTAAGGACTCTCCGCCACTACTTTCAGGATATTATTTAATTGTTACTGACCCGCACTCGATGCATCAGTAAAGCAACTTTTTTTCGTAATTTTTTTTTTCAATGTTCTTGAATGCGTGTTGTACCACGTTGACAACCTTTACTATTTAAAATACAGTTAAAAAGTTTAATACAGTTTTATAATAATTATATGCCTAGGCTTAGTTTAGACTCCTGAAGGGCAGTTCCCGTATTTTTAAGAACGTTCGCATTCTTATCTCAATCTCAATCTGTCAAAAATACAATCAATGTTACCTACATACATTTTTGCCAAGATTTTGACATTGACTGTCGCTGAACTCACTGAGATAAGATTGCGACTTAGAACGTTTTATAAGTAGGTACGAGATTGGACTTCAGATCTCCCACAAATTATTTTTTTGACAGAATTGCTTGATGTGCTGGTGTCTGTACATAAAAAAACAACTTATTCCTACCAAATTATTTCTGCTTGTCATATCAAAAGATACCTACACTCATACAAAATTTTCAATAATTTCTTAATAAAGTAAGAATAACTCCCTGTGGTCCGAACAATAGTCCATCAGTCGTGAGTACACGTGAGGGACCGGGGACCTCGCTGCACATTGTTGCAAATTCTTTCACTCAGGCTGACAATGTATTTTTAATTACCTATTATGTAATCACATGTGCTGGTTGATTTTCAAAACGGGACAGTTACTTAGGTACTACTTTTGTGCCGAAAAACTCGTATTTGAAACTTTGAGTGGTGGTTTTTGATTTTTGAATGGTTCAAGCCGGAATAACATAATTAAAGGAGTGTATTTTATTTTGAAACATTTATTGTATGTATAGATAACTACCCGTCCCTCTCACACCCTCTCACAGAGAGGAGGCCCATGGCCCAGCAGTGGGAACATTATATACTGATTTATAGATAACTATTTAGACTAGGTACTAAATTAAATGACTAACTATACAAATAAATAGGTCTCGTCCACATCGCTGCTTGACGTCGGACTCCGGTGGGAGGGTGGTCGGAAACCAGGCGGACGTTGGCCCTACCAACGCAAGGGAAGAATTGGTCAGTCAAATAAGTTGCTGTCCAAGATGCGACGAGCGCACGGTTCAATTGAGTAACTGGCGGAACAAATTGCGCTACACGAAGAGGCTTCTTCATGCATCCTTCAAAATTGTTTTGTGTATTGTATACTTAGTGTACCTTTTATTTTATTACTGAATTCTCAATGCTGTAGGTCGAAATATTACTTATTATTCGAAGACATGACATGTGACATCTACCAACCCGCACTGGGCCCGCGGTATGGATTACAGCCCACTCCCTCTTACCGAGAGGAGGCCTGTGTCCCAGCAGTGGGAACATTATAGGCTGATTATGCTATTGCTGTGATGGTTATCATAAAAGTTACTTCATCACACTGCACAGCAACATGTTGGTCAAACTTTGTTCTCAGATCACAACAAAGAAATAAATGGTACAGAACCTCCAGTGCGACTCGAACTTGGCCAATTATTACCTACGTCACCTGGACATTTCAGCCAATTAGTGTTTCGCAATTTGCAAAGACATGGTCTTCCATTTTTTACAAAGTAGGTAATTGTCTCAATCATTGCTCCATGCACATGCATCACGCCTGACGTTTGGGTCGCACAAAAACGTGAGTATTTCGCCGTCTGCGCAAGATCTGGGAAAAAGAAATGAGGGCAAACGTGAAAAGTTGCAACGCTTTGGTCTTTTGAAGTTTTGGTGGGTTAATTAAGGGTACCTACCATGTGTATTAATTATTTTAGGTTTTAATATTATTGAATAATATTAACTACAATGTACTGTGATATCGTTGTCCGACGAATGCTGAACATCAAAGGGAACATTTAAATTAAAGAGGGTGGGTACCTACCTACCGACTGGGTCTATGTCATCATCATTTCAGCCGCAAGACGTCCACTGTTGGACATAGGCCGCCCCCAAGTACCGCCATCGCCACGTCGACCGGTTGTGTGGTTCCCGCATCCTGCGGATTCCTGTGGCCTTCGCAAGATCAGCGGTCCACCTTGTGGGAGGCCTTCCAACACTACGTCTTCCGGTACGCGGTCCTTTCGGCCCCAACGGCCATCTGTTCTGCGAGCAATGTGTGCTACCCACTGCCACTTCGGGCCATACCTTGGTTTTCCTGCGGATCCCTTCAGCGGGTGTTAAATAAATGTTAGAATACTTTTCAGTTGACTGCATATTTCTTCAGATATTCTTTAGACCCTATTTTATAAGGTCATTAAGAGGGTTTTATTCTGTGTTGCTGCTATCGCCAAATATCCTATCGAATTTATAAACATAGCTAGCCATTTTACTAAACCTTTTAGTAGGCGTTACTAATCTTGACAATTTACAAATTACCACAAAGTAGGTAGGTAGGTAAGTACTGAACCCGTGGCCTTGTCTTCGCCGCTTGCCGCGAAGGTTTCGGCCTGAACTAGTAATTATGTATAATTAGACGTCTTATCTGTCCGTGCGACCTCGCCCCGTAACAATGCCGGACCGGCCCGGAAGCGTCAACTGGATGATTTTCGTTTGTTCATGGTAAATGTAGATTTACAACGACGTAAGTAATATTAAAGTGTAGTTTCTATGTCAGAAATGATAGGAAGATCTTCATTCATTTTCTCTTTCTTTAGGACAAGTGGTTGCATTAGTATGGTGTATATTGATGACCATTACACTTAAGAGTGTGCAGCAGTGGTGGCCCAGAGGTAACGGCCGCAACTTACAAGTTGTAGATCGTAGGTTCGATACCAGACCGGCGCTTTACTTTGTGTAAATTATTTCATCACCACACTGCTCTCAAAACGGTGAAGGAAAACATCGTAAGGAAACCTGGCATGTCCTGGAATCAAAAATTCGAAGGCATGTGACATGTACCAACCCGCACTGGGCCCGCGAGGTGGTTTACGGCCCACTTCCTGTCACCGAGAGGTGACCTGTTTCCCAGTAGTGGGAACATTATGGGCTGATAATGTGTTTAAAAATATTTATTACAAGTTTAGGTACAGAATGATTGACATAATCGAAGTTCGAAGCTCTCTTTAAACCTGAGACATTTTAGCCTCAAGCTTTCAGTGCGATCAATTACATGTAGACTACAATACGCGTTGACTGAATGAACTACAAAGCGATGAAATTTTAGACGGTTTAAAAAAACAAAAAAAAAATTGCCTTTCCATACATTTTGACCGCGTAGGGATTGCACTTTTCTATTAAACAATTGATTTTTTATTGATAACCGACGAAAAATTTCTACGCTAGGGATTCTAGAATCATGATTGTGCTGAATTCATGGTCCCAGTTTGCGCGTCGATGCGTCCCTGCCACTGTTTATGGCGACTTCTGCACTGTCCATTTGTGGAAAGTCTCAGAAGTTCAGAACCATCTGATCAGCGTGCTCAAGCATGTGGTAGGTACGTAATGAGAATAGACCCCCTGAATATAATCATGAAAGGGGCAGATGACACTAAATAAGTGCCATTGACCACCGGGGTGGTAAACGCCACTACTTAGTGCCAGCCACCATCCCGGTGGCAAGCTCGAAGGGGGCAGATGGGAATAAAGGGTTTTGACCTACAGGCGTGGATTGCTAAAGGCATCATGTAGTCTTAATCCGGCACTGGGTTCAACTCAATCGTAGAAGCTTATAGGTAAGTACCTACTCACAAGTCCCAATAAAGTAGGTATGAAGGTTTTTGTTTAGTTGAGATAGGGATAAAAAGACAAACAGGATCTAGATCGAAACAAAAATAATGCTCCTATAGTAGTTAGCCTATAGGAAGGCATTTCCATCAAATTCAACTTTATCGTGCACCGAACGCGGACCAGATGGGTGGTTAACTTTTAACCTCCAGTTTACTGCAGCACCATTTTAACTATACACTTTCACCCTTACCTTACTGCTTCGATATAAGACTTATTTTCTGGTATCAAAAGTGGTGTGGTATCGTTGTTTTGTGCAGAGCTTGCCTGTCAACCTGTCACCGCGTAAGAAGGCAAGTCCGAGCATCTGTTGTGCTATATAATGAATTTATTTAATGGAAGTAAATCAGGATAGGTAGTTACAAGGTTATTAAATACTGTAGAAGATCGTGGGTCTTGGAAATAATGGTTGACTCCGCTGAAGGGATCGAGACTGTTTCCATTGATGATTAATAAAAAGGAGAAGGTCTGCTTCGCGATTTCACGCTTAATTGTTGAAAATGGTAAAATAATTCTAGGAGGTAAAATAATACTTCCTGGGCTATCGTATTACCCAGTAACTGGGTTGTGGAGATCAGATAGGCAGTCACTCCATGTAAAATACTGGTATTCAGCTGCATCCGGTTAGACTGAAAGCCGACCCTAACATAGTTGGGAAAAGGCTAGGCTGATGATGTTAAAACAATTCTAGCTTCCTGAACTTGGTTTCCATCAAAATTTACTTCTGAATTCTATACAAGTTAATATTATGGTTTGATAAGTTTGATAGCAATGTCTTTTCGTCTCGGTGTTCGTTATTTCCAGTCATTCGATTTCTATTGTAGGTACCTGAATGATAAAGAACTGAGTTTTAATTGAGCGTTAAGTACTTATCTACAGGACGTTACGGCCGATTTACATATAGGTACCTACATACCATAACGTGTGGACTTAACATTATTGAAATGTTATCGTTTTCACGTGAAAAATTCTAAGACAACGATACCCTTATCACAGTTAGTGACTAATTCCTTCACCTTGCTGGGTTGCTGGTAGGTTGCAGCTGTGCGCTGCACAAGTGCACATCCTCCCAGACACAAGTGTAAATGTAAACACAGCAGAGTTCGCCTGTTCTATACCTTGGAGCAATTTTTGCCGTAAAATGGCTTTAACCGAGTAAATTAACTCATCTATCTCCTCATCATCATACACAGCCCGACTTTACCCGCTGCTGAGCACAGACCTCTCTTTTTATGTGCCCAATCCACCTTTTTTTTTTCCTGCCCACTTCTGGGCTCCCTCTTCTTGGCCCACGTCCGGGCTCTATCCTCCTTCGGCGATGTCCGGGTGCACTGGGACATCACCTCAACTCCAGGGACCGTGCAGCGTAGACGATAGACTCCCCGATCTATCATCCGCTGGCCCCTCTTATGGCGGCAGCAGATCCGCATTTCGCCGCCTACGCCGTCCTGCCCTCCTGCGGCGAATCCCCCACCCTCCTAAGCCAGCCTCATCCAGATTCTACCCGCAATGGTAACAATGTCGTCCGCTCATCTCGCCGCTGGACGACCGACACTTCGTCTCCCAGTCCTTAAACGCCAATCGTTCACTGCCTTACTCCACCTGTCATCACTGCGCCTTGCTAGGTGTCCTGCCCAAATCCATTTGAGTTCCGTTTTCCGATATCGAAAACAATTTTTTGTTTGACGACATAGGCACAGGAAGATTATGGACAATTCTGTGAAACATTTTATTAGACTCGTCACCACACGGTACAACTCCGACTTCTCAGCTGAATATTCATGAAAAATAAAAGATTTTCTCCCCTGGCAACCTTACCGTCTTGCGCAGACGCAGCCGACCGCCTGTGTTCTGACTCACC
The DNA here is from genome assembly GCA_948474745.1 of Oligia latruncula. Classification (NCBI taxonomy): domain Eukaryota; kingdom Metazoa; phylum Arthropoda; class Insecta; order Lepidoptera; family Noctuidae; genus Oligia; species Oligia latruncula. The sequence continues at coordinate 12,872,361 of OX419699.1, forward strand.
TACTTTATAGTTGAGCGCTGACGACCGTGTGGTGCACCCTTTATAATTTAGCTCGTAACTCCTCGCTGTGGTGATTTGTGTGGAATGAACTTTAGAGTAGCTGTGGTTTCCTGCTTTAGATCGAAGTTAAAGGCAGTTAAATGTTTTAATCGTTAGTTACCGCTACCTTTTAGTATTATTAACGTATTAAGTAACAGTTGATGAGATGTTGGCTAGCTTAATACGTGGGAGGCGCCTATGAACATTGGACATTAAATGTACGCCAAATCCATCGTAGGATCCTCATCGACGTAAAAGGAAAGGAAAACTGTGCAATTATGGTTAAAAAAACACTGGCGCCGATTCTGTTGTGTCACAAACTAAACTAAATTTAAGTTCAGGCATCTTTTTCTTTCTATTTCATTAAGAAAAGGACAGAAGATAAATATTAGTTTAGTCCTGTCAGGCAGTGCACTCAGAATTTGAGGAGCTCAACGATTCGATTCGAACGATATTACCCAGTGACTTGGCTGTGGATGTCAGATAGGCAGTCGCTCCATGTAAAATACTGTCAGTCTGTCAGTGTGCATCCGGTTAGACTGGAAGCCGACCCCAACATAGACGGGAAAAGACCAGGCAGATGATGATAATGATGAATTGATGACGCAAATAAACGTATTTTAAAGAAATAAAAGAGAGAAAGAAAATACGTATAATTTGCGGTAAACAAGACGCAAAAAAGAACAAACTAAAAAAAAACAAAGGTATGGGAAACCATGCGTCATAGGTATACGCAAAACGGCTATCGCTCAGCATTATGCTGAGACCGAGACCTTATGCAAGCTGGTCATTTTCTTTCTTTATGACCATCACGACTGTTTTCCCGGGCGGGTTGGCAGGTCGAAATAGATATAGTGTGTACCTACATATTTCGCTAGATAAGTTTAAGTCCCATGTAATAGGGGGCGAGCCTATTGCCATCAACCGGGCCCAACTCCAGACTCCGGGCTGCTATTGAGAAATTCTTAATGGGAAAACACAATAATTTAACACTTTGCCTGACCTGAGAATAGAACCCCGGACCTTGAGGTCCGGTCCGGTCACTGCTGAGCATGAGCTCAGTAGTGCAAGTGGCGCTTGCTACCACTAGATCCACGAGGCTGTCCTAAATAACTACCTCTGTATTAACCCACGAACGTGACGTCACACCGGACGAACGACGACGAAGCAGCTTATCTGAAATGGTGCAACATTTAGCAAAAAAGTATCAAAACAAATAAATCAAGTCTCTAGTATCCAACGCCATCTATCGGGTGTAGCGAGCCGGTGTCGCAGCAGTCGATGTATCGCCCAATAGAGCAGTAAATCGTGCGATATCTACCGCCAACCGATCGTGAACGATCTTGAAAGGGTGCGTCCTAGTTTGCACTGTATCTTGTTGGGTAAATTAATGGTAAAAAAGCGGCCAAATGTGAGTTGGACTCGCACACAAAGGGTTCCGGAATACCGTACTTATAATATTTAACACTGCATATTTTTTAAATACGTTTCTTATATGGAGACCTCATTTTATTTTTTACTTTATTTTATTATTATTACTTGTAGTTAAACTAAAACTCGAAGCATTTATTTCAATTAAACCTTGTACGGCACTTTTGAATTGTCAAAATTAAATAGTCTGTCAGTTAGTCAGAAAGTTGAAGTTAGTTGCCCATTCCAAAACGTAGATCTCTATGGAGAAGAACGGGCAAGAAACTCCATGGACACTCTTTTAAATCAAGATATTACAAAATCCTGGGTACATTATTCTTTAAAGTTATAGCGGCTACACTCCGTAAAAATGTCAAGTGTGTACCTATTACAGATCAAAAGATACAGCCTTAGTAATAGGGTCTCGTTGGCACCCTTTGAGTGTGGAACCCTAAAATTAGGTATCCGTTGGTTTTTGTCACAGAGTCTCGTTTGCTGTCAAATTCCCGTTTTAACTAACACCAATAGAGACAATTTCTAATTTATTACGAAAGGCTTGGACTATTACAACAACCTGCTAAATGGCAATAATAATATTCCGCTATAAATATTGTAAGACGCTACGTTACCTATTTGCAGTTGAGTCGTAAACAAAAAAAAAAGTTTTTTTTTATCTACAAAACGGTTTTCGATTTTTTTTTCTTTACTTGTGCTACATGATCTTGCTGCTTGCCAAATTTCATGGTTCTAGGTCAACGGGAAGTACCCTATACATTTTGATTCCCTTGAGAGTGTCGAAATATACGTTTTTTGCAGCATAAGCGGCCGCATCTTTTTTTACGTTAACTTAGAAGTTTGATTTTTTCATAGCTTCAAGGGACCTCAGACCTGAGTATATGGTTTTAATTTCAAGTCGGTACCTCCACGTATTCCCGAGATAAAGGGTATTGACAGACAGACAGACGGACAACAACGTGATCGTATATAAGGGTTCCGTTTTTTTCCTTTTGAGGTACGAAACCCTGAAAAGACAACAAATCTTGGTTTCTCCTACAACAGCATTCCAATATGATAGCCGCGGTGACTGTTTTCGAATTGGCATTTGGCACACAAACGAGTTTGGTATAGACATCGTGGCTATTGGTCCCATAAAAGACGAAATCCAATTCATTCGAATTCATTGCCATTGTATTGGATTTATTTATTATCATCTAGGTTCTGAGACAAAGCACCGAGATAATTATTTATCAATTTCAAAATTATGCCTTAAGTAGATGTGAGCAATGATTATGATGATATCTAGATATGGCTGTGAGACACAAAAGCTCAGAAGCTATCTTTCTGCCTAGAATATTGTATACGGTGGTTTCAAGACCAAATTTGGTTTTGCAAGTCATCAGAGAGCTCACGAAAGGAATGAAAATTAGTCCAGGGCCTCAAGTCTGCTATTACAATAGTGTCAGAATGGTCTATCATTGATTTCATAATTGTTGATTTTGACAAGTTTCGTAATCTACTAATGTAATGGCGTCATTATGACTTTCCAATGGTCAACCACTGACACTCCATTGAAAGAAATGGCATAGAATGGTAATCTCATACATAATGACAAATGAATTACTGACTTATGCGGTAATCTGCTAAAATTTTGACAGTTCCTTTGATCAGTGACCTACCATTAGAACGTCATTGTGCAGTCATTGCTTTTAATTAGTTACGAGTATCGTATATGTTCTGTGCCATTGACCGACCAACGATCGACGATTATGAATTTAGCAGATTACGAACTTTTAGCAAAATGACAATGGGATCGTGTTGGAATGACGAATTTATAAAAATAGCAGACTTGGGCCCCTGGATCGCTGTCGCCGGATACGGTGAAGAGCACCATAAGTGGAGCACCTTTTTGAAGGTCACATTGCATTTCTCAACACTATAGAGCGAGATTGTGCTGGTCGTGTTATCGCAAATGTATATGCCCCGCTGATCTCGTGGTCGCAACCGCGGCTGGTGATTGTGTGGATTGTGTGGATCGAAACCTAGACCGGTTTCGATTCCCAGGTCGGGAAAAGTGTTATTGGGTTTTTCCATTAGGAGTTTCTTAGTAACAGACCGGAGTTTGGAAGTTGGCGGTGTGATACCCACGTGCCTTCGAAAAGCACGTTCAGCTTTTGGTCCTGCGCCTGATCTCTCTCCGGTCGTGTCGTATTATGTGCCGTCCCATCAGACTAGGGAAGAGGGAGTGAACCTGTGTCTACGCACGCGCTTGTAATAATATCTTGTTTATTATCCCCCGCGCCGAAAGTGATGGTCGAAATACGGTCTGAAGGACTGTGATTCTATGTCCAGGAATAAAATACCTACATGTAAGATACTTTTTATAACAGCAAAACATTTATAGGAACTCTTAAGACCACGTACTTCAAGACATGGGCTAACGTAGTTTCAAACGACGACGGGTCCAAAAACCGAAATATCGTTCCTGCCAACTGGTAACACTCCTTGCAAGGTCGGGTGCGCGTGACCAAGGCGGTCACAGACGCCCGCTAATTTGTTACCGCCGGACAGACCGCCACACAATCACTGCAGACTACGATCATCAACTGAGAGCAGTCACGTTGCTGACTTATTGTCCTTGCTTGCTGGTGTATTGGCTTCTTATTGATGTCGCTTGGTTCTTGGGTAATAGGATGCCAATTCTCTTATAAGTATTCTGATTCTGCCTTAGTTATACCTTGTGATTCTACGGTGCCTAAGCCACGTTTTGTTTTGTTCTGAACTCAAATTTTTTGATCTGATTTTCAAAAAAAGGTGAGTTTTTAGGGAAGGCATCTCTATAGAGTTTTTAATAGCGTCCTCCTTCGTATAACTCAGCCTATCGCAGTACCTGCTGGACGCAGACATCTCCAAGGCTGCGCCACAACACCTCTCCTCCGCCTTCCGCATCCAGTTTGTCCCAGCCACTTTCTTAAGGTCGTCGGTCCATCTCGGCTGCTCGTCGGCTGTAGAGCGTCCAACACTACGCTTGCCGATACGCGGTCTCCACTCCAGGACTCGTCTGCTCCTCCGGCCATCGGTCTTTTGACAAACATGGCCAGCCCACTGCCACTTCAGCTTGCTTACTCTGCAAGCTATGTCGGTAACTCAGATTCTTTTCCGGATCATTTCATACCTACGGCCATTAACAAGAGCACTCTTTTTCAGTATTTTCGATATCGCGTGTCACTTAACAATGACAAGTAATGTGCAACATAACTTCACCACAACTCCACTATCAAACACAAAAGTTCTCACCAACGAAAAGCCATACTAACAAAAGTAGGTAGTATCCTTTGGCCTTAACGTTGGTATCACGAAGCATCTACAGGACAGGGCTAGATAACGTGCCGCAGATACTACCGCGCTTGATAGGTTGGTAACACGCAATGGCGAGTAGCTTTGTAGCGCAGAACATGTCTTGTAGGCTGTGGAAGTTCTTGAAAGAGGGTATTGTGTTTGTCAGAGTTGAAAAAAGGGTTAGTTTGATATATGAAACCAACCCTTTTTTCAACTCAGGGGATCCGAATAACTCGGTAAGGTTGGGTTGCTTTTAGGTCATATGTAGGGGAGAGCTGATTTTGGGTAGTTAACGAGAGATAAATAAAAAAGTTTATGTTTATATCATAAAGTATTTATTAAAGTTAAAAAAAAAATAAAAAACAACAAGAAATCGACACATTTAGAAATAAAAATTAAAATATCCCAGTACCACTATTACCACTCTTAACTGTCTTTATGGTTGTTGTTTGTTTTAAAATCTCTCAAAACTCAAACTCAAAGCATTTATTTTAATTAAACCATTTACAGGCACTTTTGAATTGTCAAGAAGTCGATCAGTCAGAAAAGTCAAAGTCTCGGTGTCTTGTGATTCCATTGATAAGGATGGGAATCTAAAGTAACATCTAAAGTACCTATTAGACTACACATCTCTATTTTCTTCCAAAAGGCCCTAAACCATTATCTATAGAGGTTGTTCCAGCTGTTGTGTGTTTAAGAAACCGAAACTTTCAAGAGTTAATCAGAAGAATATCTACCTTTACCCACCAAGAGCGATGTACTCCAAACGGCTGATAAAGAAAACGAAAAAGAAACGCGGTTGTAAGTCGTACTCCTTGCAGCAGGAAAACGAAACAATCTTTCAAGTTTCAACAAACCCATAAACAATAACTTACTAACGCGACACTATCTATATACTAAAAGAAAGCGGGAAGCTATAATCTCAGTGATGTCCCGATAGTTTGCGAAGCGTGAAGCGAAGGACGAGCGGCAGTGGTGCGGTCGTTGTGCGATTTGTCGTCCGAGATCGTATCGCCGGCCGTAATTCGGCCGCGACTGCCGTGCGTGTTCGTACACCGATTGTACTCGATTAGGTGTTGGACACAATGAGTATTTCTAGTACTCGGGCATTACCTACACTTACTTACATTGTGGTGTAGTGTTATTTTTGTCTCCCGGGCCTGGGCTGGTACAAGCTTTACGGGCCTGTTTCAAACATTTGTACCTATTCAAACATTTTTACTTATAATTTTCAATAGTGCTAGTCACTCTGAAATCAGCTTAATATCCATTACAATAAAGTTGATATTTGTGTAACGTGAAAATAAACTCATATTTGTTTACATTTTTGGCAAATAAATAGCGAATGCAGTTTAGGTAGGTAAGTATATTGTTTTATTTACTAACAAAATTGTTACTATATTATTAGGTATGTATACTTAGGGGTATTTATCTATGGGTCTTTGTTACCTAATAATAAATGGTTTATTATTATTATTATTTTATTATTAGCCATCCAAGTAGAATTATCTATTTTGTGTCCAATGCATATTATTGTAATTAATTTATCGTCTTTCAAACATACTCGTTTTTTGCACCCTGAGCATAATAAGCTCTTTTCGGTCATGTGGATATCCAACGGAAAAAATTGACTCGCAAAAATCGCTATATTTATGGGTGAGCTCTAGTGCACTGGGACACGGTCATTTATTTAATATCTTTAATCGAGTACTCATGTAATCAAAATCTGTAAGATTCATACCAATGATCGCGTAATCACTTATTAGGATAGCGATAAGGTCTAGCGCAATGTGATTAGACTATACAACAAAAACACTACAAAAAACATATTTCATAAAAAGATATTGTACTATATTACACTAATGACTGAACTGGGTCTAATTAACCTGGAAAGCACATACCATTCGACTCGAAAAGAAGAAGAATAGGAGTCTTCAAAAGCGATAGATAAGCGTACAATACTATATACTGACGTAAGTATTGTTAGTGAAAAAAAAATTAAACCGACTTCAAAAAGAAATCAACTCAAAATTATGAAATAACTTTAATTTCGGAAGTCGGTGTCTTGGGATCTGTATTTTAGTTTTTTGCCACCGACTTCCGAAATTAAAGTTATTTCATAATTTTGAGTTGATTTCTTTTTGAAGTCGGTTTAATTTTTTTAAATTACTTTTTATTTTGTAATTTTTAGTTTTTGCACTAGAATTTGACCAAGGTTTTGAGATGTTTTCCCTTTGACACTACACCCGTAGCTCGTATCAATACGCCAGGCCGTCACACTTACACGTATTAGTCCATATCTTGAAAATTACTGAACCGATTTTGATGAAACTTGCACTGTTCCCTAAGTTGAAGTAAATGTAAGCTAATACAATAAAATGGCCACGATCCGATTAATAGTTGCTGAGAAATGCGTGGACAAACATACATACATACATACATACATACATACGTCTATGAAATTTTGTATATTTGTTTGGAAGCCTTAGTAGATTGTCATATGTGAATATAATGCAATTCCAATAATATTACATACATACGTATCGAATTGATAACCTCCTTTTTTTTGAAGTCGGTAAAAATATGTATGTCCTTTTCTAGGTCATTGTCTACCTGTTGGCCAAATTTCATCCAAATCCGTTCATCCGTTTTAGCGTAAAAGAGTAAAAAACAAAAATACAAAAAGAAAAATTTATAATATTATTATAATACTTATTTTTTTTAATAATATTAGTATTATTTTTTTTTAGGTCTTTTTAGACCTTTCTACTGATGGTGAAATCGTCGTCATCATTCTATTGTCCTTATCCCAATTTAGTTGGGATCGGCGCAGTATACCTATGGCTTCTTCTTCCAATACCTACTTCTCTATTATGCTGGGGCTACATTAGCGAGCGAAGATTCGTGTCGAGTTGCTGGCGGAACAAACTGCGCTACACGAGGAGGCTTCTTCATGCATACCTCGTCTTGGAGTCCGTTGACATTAGCATAATAGCATAGCATAATCTGCCTTTAATGTTCCCACTGCTGGGACACAGGCTCTTCGAGAGGGAGTGGGCTGTAATCTTCCACGCGGGCACAGTACATAACCATTGCTCTCTTGACATTATGCGAAGTGAAAAACTTTGGAATAAGACTTTGTCAGCAGACTGGAACGAAGATAAGCACGTCGCAGGTCTTTATTTGTTTGTCATCTTGAATATAGTGACGGATCACGCCTAGGTATTTAATTATGATAAATAAGGGTTTATCTGAAGATTAACATAAAGTAAATTACGCGGAATCAACCGTAACATGGGATTATAAAATCATATTAGATAATCTGCGATTTCACAGTTGGTTTCTAATCATTTGATTAATTTATTGCAAAAACAAAGACTGTCCACGTCAGCTGCCTATTGTTCGTCGGAGTGTACCTTCTGTGTGTCCCTAATAATAGATAAAAGACGTTATCAATGACTGAAGTGGGTTTTTTGTAAAGACTAAAATAGCTGACCTAATCTAGGTCATGGTCTACCCATGTGCCAAATTTCATCAAGATCCGTTCAGCCGTTTTAGCGAGAAAGCGAAATAAACAAACATACAAAAAATAAAATCGTTTCTCTTTATTTAGAACTAGCAGCGCCTCGCGGCTTCACCTGCATGAGTGTCGATCCCGTGGTTATATCAGGATGAAAAATAGGTATCCTATGTCGTTCCCCGGGATGCAATCTATCACTCTGCCAAATTTTATCGAAATCCGTTCAGTGGTTTAGGCGTGAAATTATCACAGGCATGCTGCAAGAGATTTCTTTAGAAAGGCATCATCTTTGTTCGTATTTTCTGTTCCTTTCTTCTTGTCTGTTTATATGTGTGTAGATAAACGGTTAATAAAATAAATAAATCATTTCCAGTCACTTCGCCAAGTGTCCCACCGCCCTTACGTCACAAGTCGAAGCTCCTACCGCTAGATACCGCGGCACAACTCGTGAGCGATGCCTCGCCAGATAACCATTGCTTTGTTTCGCTGTAAAACTCGAAAATTAACATCATTTGCCAACGCCCGATCGCTGCGGTGATACCGACACTCGTAAATATCGGTGTACGGTGTGAGATGTAGAGGGAATTGTGTTCTTTTGAAGGTTTTTACGTAGAAGTACTCCTTATTTTCGTCATGTCGAGATAGATAGCTGTATAGATAGATCCATACTACTAATATACTTACTAATAATATAAATTCGAAAGTAACTCTGTCTGTCTGTCTGTATGTTACCTTTTCACGCCTAAACCACTTTGGTAGAGAGATAGATTGCATCCCGGGGAAGGACATAGGATAGTTTTTATCAACATACATCGCGGGCGAAGCCACGGGCGGAAGCTAGTAGATAAATCATTTATTTGGTGCAACACAAGAAAAAATGCAACACATTATGATAAACATGAATTTTGTATTACGATACCTATACATTTTATTTAAAAATACATGCATAATTTACCGAGCTGGGTGCCAAGCACCAATTTACAATCCTACCCCCCATCCCCCCTCCCCTTTCCTATCCTATCCTCCTATCCTATCCTTTTTTTCTATTTATCTTCCTACTAATATTAAAAATGCGAGTTTGTGAAGATGGATGTTTGTTACTCTTTCACGAAAAAACTACTGAACGGATTGGGATGAAATTTGGTACACAGATAGTTTTTAACCAGGGTTAACACATAGGTTACTTTTTATCTCGATATCCTCACGGGATCGAAACTTATGCGAGTGAAACCGCGGGGCGCTGCTAGTACTTATATATAAAAAAAATTGCGCGTGCAGCGCCATACATGTGATAGAAGTAAAACTTCTTAGAAAATAAAGAATAAGAGAGATTTAGTGTGAGAGACAGAGAGAGTTACATCTTTCTTCTCTCTCATGTAACGAAATGTGCCTAAACGTGACGCGTTCTTGCTCAATTCTCGATCAATTGGGAAGGCAACTGTCAAAATGGCGCTGTCGTAGCTAGTTCCCAAAACAAGCTAATAATGCAAGGCGTGAAGTTGTTTTGATTTATTTTTGCGAAAATTAATCGTTGTTGAGATCCTAAATGCTCGGGAATTTGAGTCTCGAAGGTTATGTCGAAAATATTTTGAAGAAACTGATTACGAGGAAGTAAGATTGAAGGTTTTAATTCTGACACTATCCATGTCGAATAATTATTGATTTAAAATAATGAAATCACCGAAAAGAAAACCCGTAGAGACGTAGCTATGGTCACGCCATCTACAATTAGCTTTGACCGAAGTTTCGATTCAAAAAGCACATAAAAAAAAGAAAGTGATCCTATGATGCCAATATGCCATAGTAGCACCTACTTAGTAAATTAAAATAAAAAACAAACAAAGTGCGGCTCCAAGTGGAAGTTCATGTCCATCAGGCAATTTTGTCCTATGTATGTAGGTTTGGTTTCCGCTCTTAGTCCTTCAGGTGGACCATGGCGGCCGTCGGTGGTTATTTCAACTAGCCCAACTCCTTCTAGAGTCAGGTAAATTGTACCTGACGTGACGAGATGATTTAATCAGATTCACTTATATGTAAGAACAGATAAAGCTCAAGAGTTCACACATCCATCTATCCTCCAGACCTAGGTAAATAAATTAATGATTAGTCTTCTACATTTGCCTGGATTTCCATCAGCTGCCTTTTCCCAACTATGTTGGGGTCAGCTTCCAGTCTAACCGGATGCAGCTGAATACCGGTATTTTACATGGAGCGACTACCTATCTGACCTCCACAACCCAGTTACTGGGTAATGCGATACTCCTTGGTAAGACTGGTTGTCAGACTTTCGGGCTTCTGACGACCCGTAACGACTGTCAAAGCTCTACGAATGACAGCCGGAACCAACGGCTTAACGTGCTTTCCGAGGCACGGAGGGTTCTCGGTAAGTAAAGATGGTCACCCATCCACAGACCAACCGCGGCAAGCGTAGCTTAACCTGATCGATCGGCCTGTGCGGCTGTTATTATTTAGCCACGAACCCCTCACATTTGCCTGGATTTCCACATAGATATAGCAAGCGTCAAACTGTATGGCGGTTCTAAAATGCACTGCGCAGTACCGCACCCCTCACCCCCGCTGACAGGTGAATTAGTTACTGCGCAGCGACTCGCCTCATGTGTGGACATAAAGTTTGCATCGGGCTGTAGGTACTTACTCGCTTTAACTAATAATTTAGACCACACAACTACAATAACGTGGTGTTTAGTTTTAATAGTCGTCGAGATGTCGGAATCCGATGTTATACGTATAGGAAACTATTGTGAGCAGTAATGTCTCGGCCTTATAATCATTAAATTAAAATCGGTAACACATTTAACCTTATTACAGTCGATTTTACTTGCCTTGGTAACAAGTATGGTTGTTCTGCTTGTTCGAACAGAGTTTTGGCCAAAGATTTAAATCGTTAGATTTGTCCTTACCGTACTAATTCGCGCTAAAAAGTGTCCGTATTGAGAAGAGTGAGCTCACACAATAATAATGGCGTTTCCATGAAAAGTCAAGTCTCTGCGACATTGTGTGTGTCAGAGGTATCAAAACGAAACAGCGGTGCTATTCTGTAAAATCTCACCGTGAAAACTGAGGTGAAGTGAGCGTGTAGTGAGCTGTCAATAGTGTCAATTCCTAGCAAAAACAAACTCACTTTACAGAATCGACCGGCTGGAGGTATACTTCCTTAGCACGAAATCCGGAGTTTCAGCCGACGTCATGGGCGATTCCTACTCCGTATCACCTACGGACATAAGAGGCCCAAAACAAGAATGAATGATAACTCGATTTGACAGTTGTCCTTACTCTCGATGTGTTTTTTCCCGTCCGAAAAAGGTATTTAATCACGAGAAGGGTTAATTCCGAAGTAGCGAATTACTTTCGGACGGGCCCGTATCTTCGTTGACGGACATGACAGTGTACCCCCCCAGAAACGCGACCATCTTTTGACGCGGCAGGGCGAATCTACGTTTGAAATCTTTGGTTTTGGCATGTTTTGGGTTCTTGTTTGAAGGGTCGATAAAACATAAATTATTAGTCAGAATAGTGCTGCTACTAAAAAGTAATAGCGTTTTGGTGGTAAATGCCACCATACTTATCGCTGTCATTAACAGCATTGCTGTGTTCATTCATTCATTTTGCAGTGAATGTGTCAATTTTATTATAGTCATCAGGAGATTTAACAATGTTTTCTTGCTGAGGTCGGCTGCTAAGTATCGAAGTAAGCTGAAGTGGCTGTGGGCTGGCCATTTTGGTCGAAAGATCGATGGCCGGTGGAGCAGACAAGGCCTGGAGTGGAGACCGCGTATCAGCAAGCGTAGTGAGGGACGCCCCCCAGCTAGATGGACCGATGACCTTAAAACGGTGGCTGGGATAGAGTGGATGCGGAAAGTAGAGGACGGCCTGGGAGAGGCCTATATCCAGCAAAGGTCTCCCAGGCCGACCTTGTTGAAATTCACTCAGCCTATGGTCGGCTGCGTATTAACAATCTCCTTGGTGTTGTCTGGTATACTCCCTTGTCTTCGTCTCTGCTTACTATAGTAGCCCATTGTACAATCATACGGCGTCATGGTTTTACTATTGTGAATACTTACGTACCATTAAAATATTTAAATCCAATGCAACTTCAACATAAATATTTCTTTAATCCCATTTAACCTCAAGGGAACACAGCGGCTTATTCTTTGACAGACAGAAGTTAACACGAAAACATTCTTTATTCAAATTGTTGCAAAAACAAAATGGATTCCTTTATAATCCCAATGTCTGCATGAATTTAAAATGTCAATCGGTCGTTTTTACATCAATTATTCTATAGTAATGTAATTACTTTGCGATACAGTGAACAATATCTATTGTTGGAATACAATGGCAGATATGACAAGCTATGATGACTGGACCTCCCAACTGGCTAGAAACGACAAAGATAAATCTACAGATTAAACCAACATTGCTAGAGTAATTTAGCACTTATTTCTTTTTACTAAAGACTTATTGTTAAAAGATCATGCATTGGTTGACGGTAAAAGAGGTTGATAAAAATTTCTAGTGGCGCTAAAGAAACTTTTTGAAGAAAACGCATGAATTTAACGCTATTTTGTAAATTATTCATGCTTCTGTTACTATGAAATTTAAATAAGAGCACTCCTTTTTGGTGGTTTTAAGAACGTGCGACTACTAGTAGGTACCTAATTATGTTATTTATGTAGAATTGTTTTATGAAAAGTGAGGGGAGAGAGTAAGGTCAAAATGAAAATCCAAGATTGCGGCTGTGAATATTTTAAAAAATTTCGACATTTTCAAATTTTTGCAGCCGCCATCTTGGATTTTAATTTTGAACTTCATTCTTGCCGGGGGTTCCCCGACCCCACAAGTTTTTTGTACATCACTAAAATAACTGATGTCACTCGAAAAGCTGCCACGCTTAAATGGTATTGGGCTGGACACATCTGCCGCATGTCAGTCGATCAGTGGGCCAAACTTACGACCAAGTGGGTCCCGCAAACGACATCGCGGCAGGCCTAGACGGAGATGGCGGGATGAGCTGGACTCCTTTGTGAAAAATTATCCTTGGTAGAGTCTGGACAGAGAGATGTGGAATAGAGTAGGGACGCCTTTGTCCAATAGTGGGACATTAACGGCTAAAAATAAAATAAAATAGCACTAATTATATCATTGTATCGCTATCGAGTTTTTATTTAGAAATTCATTAATAAACTTTATCAATTTAATCGGTCCAAATATTTTTTTGTATTGATATCCATAACATAACATCACGCCTGTATCCCTCGCAGGGTTGGGCAAAGGTGTACCTATAGTACAGTCACGAGCACTAATATGTCAACACTTGGCAACTTTCAATTGCGATTTTTTCACGAAATAACGAATGCAACGTTGAAATACGACACTTTACATACACTTAAGGGTTCGAAAATACTATGTTCCTAATAATAAAAAATTTCATTCGAAAATAAAGGAGAAAATCGCCTTTGAACAAAGCCAAGTGTATACATACTTATGCTCTTGACTGTACACCCAGATTTCGCCATTTATATTTAGTCCCAAGGGCCCGTGGCCCGTGGCTAAATAATAACAGCCGCACAGGTTGATCGATCAGGTTAAGCTACGCTTGCCAAGGTTGGTCTGTGGATGGATGACCATCTTAACATACCGTGGACCCTTCCGTGCCTCGGAAAGCACGTTAAGCCGTTGGTCCCGGCTGTTATTCGTGGATCTTTGACAGTCGTTACAGGTAGTCAGAAGCCCGAGTCTGACAACCAGTCTTACCAAGGGGAACCTATCGTATTACCCAGTAACTGGGTTGTGGAGGTTAGATAGGCAGTCGCTCCATGTAAAATACTGGTATTCAATTGCATCCGGTTAGACTGGAAGCCGACACCAACATAGTTGGGAAAAGGCTAGGCAGATGATGATTTATTCCCATGTGGGCTAGCCTATTGCCATCAACCGGACCCAAATTCATACTCCGGGCTTCTACAGAGAAATTCTAGTTGGAAAAACCCAATAAAATTTTGCCCAACCCGGGAACCGAACCCAGGACCTCGTGCTCAGTAGTAGCGCTCGAATCGATAAACAATTTGGAATTTATGTCGTTTGTTTAAATAAATTCAACGAGAACGCAATTTTGGTGGCTGAATGGTAGGGTTGGTAAGAAAGCAAAGAGCCGCTTTTCAAACATATAACATTTAATTCTGATGATATTAACGATATCTTAAGACGACTTCAATAACTCATCGAAGATAGGATCTTATCAGTCTTCAAATCATATAAGTGTCAGTAAAGCATCTTCACAGATTTAATGTTCTCACGGCATTTACTTATTTACACAATTATTAATTGCTGCTAGTAAAGGATAGACCTGTTTCGAGGAGTTTAGTGAAGCGAAATGTTTTTGTCTTTGAAGACTAGCAGAAGACAACAGGCGAGACCACCTCAGGAGTAAGCCGTCTACAATGCCATTACCAAAATGATATGATAACGTATCTGCATCATGCACTTGCGTGCACAGTTCAACTTCTCAGACAAGATAGGCTACTTTAGCTACATATCGTAAGAGCATTTATGTATACTGATGCAACTTGCTGGCTGCTGAAGTGTTGATTATTCCCATAGCACTATTCCCATAACATAGCTCAAGCTATTAAGAGAGAAAATGCAATGAAATTTCGCAAATAAAAATCCTAAACAATATTTTTTAGTTCAGGAATTACTTTCGGAACTTAAGATTGGGTAGGTATGGATGTGGATGGCTTTAAGGGTAGGAGAAGTCAAAATAAATCATGGATGAACGGTGTGAAAGATAATATGGCCAAAAAGGGGTGACTACTGATATGACGATTAATAGAGAAGTATGGAAGAAGAACAGAAGCTGCACCGACCAAATAAATAAATAATGAATAAATTGGGATAAGGGCAGGAGAATGATGATGATTCAAGATGGCGATAACGAATGAGGTTATGGCGGTATCTACAACGCTACGTGCGAACTACTTATGAGACTGACGTCACGTAAAATCCTGCATCGCGCAAGCAAAGTTCGACACACTAATACCATTTCTTACATTTATAACGTTCTAAGATTAATTGTCCTCCCTTTTCTATGGAGGATGAGAAACTTTATACCCTGTTCCTCATACCTCTTTAAGGTTCCAAACAAAATCCAGCATCATTTAAAAACGTTTTCTCTGCTGTCGCTATCGAAATTAGCGGGTAAGTACAATCCGGGGCAATCGTGGCGGCCTCCGATACGCAAATTGCCCGGCGGCTGTTTACAAAGACTTGCCTCTCTCGGGGACAATTAACTCCGCCATCTTCGCTTTACGTTCGTTAGTTTCTTCGATGATTTTTTATAGTAGGTGCCTACAATACGATGCCTGTGACTTAAGGGGACTTACAAGGGTTCCTAGTGATCCAGGATGCTCAAATAGGTGACCCACTTCTTTTTCCAGCAAATAAAATAAAGCTTGGGGTTACTTGCCACTCTGAGCTGATTTTAAGTAAAAAAAGGAGAGCTTTGCCATGTACGGATATTTATCATTATAAGAACGTAATCAAAATATTTCGTTGCATTTTTAGCCGTTCTGCGTTGTACATAAATAATATTTTTAAATCTTATCTACTCACATGATCGACATTGGGAATTACCCCGAAGCTACAAATCACTGATTACAGTGATTTGATTAAATAGTTATGCACTTTTCGATATTGATAATAATAAAATTATTAGGTAGGTATATGCCTGGATTCCTCTACAACAACAGAGCCATTTCTCGTATAGCACCACGATTGTTTATCTGGAACCATCAAGTTCAGATTACCACATTGAGATTTTCAGTCAGTAATTCCAGTGTTATCAGCGAAAGCACTAGGAAGTGGTGAAAGGTAGCCGTTTTGGGGGACTGTCTTATGTAATTTTGACGTTGGAAAAGTGCTGATTCTCAGCCTAATGTGACTAAATAAGTTTTGATTTGGATTTTCCAGTTTACAACACTCAGTTTTTCAGCCAGTGATTTTCCAAATCTATGAACGTAAACGAAGCAAAAGGAATTGTAGCAGGTGGCGTTCTGTAGTTTCGGCGTACCCCCATGGGAAGAGGGCGTGAGGTTACATACGTAAAGAAAGAAAGAAAGAAAATTCGTTTATTTGCGGTAAACTTGACGCAATAAAGAAAATAAACGCAAAAATAAAGAATGGGTTGGGGGAAACATGCGTCACAACCACGCAAAACGGCTATCGCTCAGCATTATGCTGCGACCCTATACAAGACAGAGCCCCAGCGCTGGTTTTCAGCGACAGCCGGCGCCGACGTAATGACGTCGTCGTGTGTATGATGTTCCAACTGCTGAACTTTGAATAGGAGTCGTGGGTTCTATTCCCGCGTTCAACAGGATCTTGTAAGCGCCAGTTCGGAGTCTGAATTTATACCCTTTTTATGACAATAGCCTCAATGACAAATACCTACATACGATAACCTCTGCCCGGCCCTTCCCGGAACATAGGCGTGATTTGGAAGTTTCATAATAACATTTCAAAGATAAATCAAAATTTGTCAAACATTGTGCAACATTCCGAAAATGTCACTGAAATTAAAAACCCAATGTTGCAAAAAGATTGGGTTCGGACCATAACAGCCCGACAAATTTCTTCAAAACCCTCCCATTTCCCTCTAACAGCACAAAGCCAAAAAATTACCTAGTATACTTAGCTCCTAAACGCTATGACATGTCCCCCTTCCCCCTGCGCCTGAGCGTGGGAACGCGCGATCATTACCAGAGCTGCGCAGACGCCGCGCTTACGTAATTGGCTCTGATTTTACGTATAATCACCGGGAAGCGCGCACTACCATTGAAACTGAAAGGGAAGGGTCTGTGTTGTATGTATGTAAATTATCCGGGTATATTTTTTTTCTTCTTAAAACTTATGAATTACTGTTGTTTTTACAGCAGTAGAAATGGCCGCGACTTACGAGTTGTAGGTCGTAAGTTTGAACACAGACAGGCGCTTTACTTTGTGTAAATTATTTCATCATCTCAAAACGGCGAAGGAAAACATCGTGAGGAAACCGGCATGCCCTAGAACCAAAAATTCGAAGACATGTGACATCTACCAATCCGCACAGGGCCCACTCCCTCTCACCGAGAAGAGGCCCGTGTCCCAGCAGTGGGAAAATTATAAGCTAATTATACTGTCTAGGCTCACTCAGGTGTAAGACATCCCCCTAACACATCCGTTTAACACAAACATACGTACATACAAACTACAGTAAACTACACTCTACACAAACCCTAAAATTGCAATTTTGCATGTTTCCTTTAGTTAAGTAAGTTTTAATATTGTTTAGACTTAGTAACCAAACGATCATTGAACTACCCACTAATAGTGCACTTTTATATAAACAGTCAAGAAAAAAACAGAACAGAAAAATAGGTACAAAGGTGATGCTGCTGGTGAAGGTGGTGGTGGTGGTGTTTTAATGTATCATTAACGCCGAAATAACTAGATCCCACGACACAGGGTATCTAGTTTGGGGTCTAGCGCTACTTTATTGCACTATATCTATCTTTACTTATTTTTATTTTACTATCTTTTGTATATCATCAAAATGTGTCTAAATTAATTTATTATAATTATTTATTTATTATTACTGTTGTTATTAGTACCTACCTGTGCTTGTGTTTGATGAATTGTAGGTACCACTCCTCCATTGAAAAGAAAGAATCTTTTTTCTATATTAAAGTTTTAATTGTTTTGCGCGGAACCCTAATTTGTTTCTAAAATAAAATCGTTCCAGCCGTTTCGGAGATTAGTCGGAACAAACAGACAGAAAAAAAAATCTGTCAAGTCTAAGTATCATATTATTATACACTTTCATAAGCATTTAATTAAAAGTTGTTTTTTTAACATTACAAACAGAAACTTCAATCTTATCGACATTGGTTTCTAATTCTATATAGGTAGTTGTTTTTTACTGTCCTGGCTTATTTTTATTTTATTTTACTGTCGAGACTTGGCTTGCTTGATGACTAAATCACAAACACGCTTTGTACGCTCTCTAGCATAAAACAGCGCAATCTTTAGTATCTTTACATAACATTATTATTGTACCTATGTTCAACAAATGAATAAATTACTATGACTAAATGTATATCATAATACTCGTAATAAAATATCAACGCAAACTCCAAAGCAGCCTTGATATTGCACTTTGAGAGTACATCCAACATGTCCAAGGGCTATAGTCATTGACCATCTCACGAGGAGATTAAGAACAGCAATTTATTCGCTCCATACACAAAAAACCAGTGTCTTTACGCCCAGCGGCGTTTCATATCGCACTACACACGGTCACATTCTTTGCCCGCTTGTTCGACTACCCGCACGAAAAAAAAAGGCAAAAAGTGCCACTTGCCCCGCGGCAGCGGGCGCGAACGGACGTCCCCTGTCGCTGCGTTGTGGGAACGCTTAAATACGCTCATTTGTTACACTGTCATGTAATTTGTGGTTAAATGATAAGAGATTTATGAATGGGATTTTTGCGATTGGAGTACGTTATGATATTTTTATGCAACTTTTTTGTTATAATTAATGCCTATTTGATATTCTACTCGTTTAATATATTAGTACACTAACTTTAAGTGCGAGTTTCTCGCTGAAGGAAATGAATAAATGTTTTTCAAATTCTTCGTATACTATGTTGTTTTTTGTAATGTTTATTTCAAGTAGTAGACCGAGAACTTATAAATTGTCTACCTTTAGAGACATCAAAGCTCTATAATAGAGAAGTAGCCCTTTTACTCACAATTGAAAGATTTAAAAGACGATTTTAACCAAACTTGACCACCTATAGTGCGCTCGCAATGTTCTCGACGGTGTAACAGCCATCCAGGTTTAAATGTTATGCGCACATCGATAAAGCGTAACAATAGCTCACCGCGGGCGAAGAGCATTGTTGTGAATACAAGATTCCTCTAAATAACAACAGTTTTCGCAATACATTATCATCCGATGAAAGGATTGCACGTGTTTTGTTCTTTAGCAACCAAATTGCAGGTGAATTTCGGCCAAAAATTCGTTTTTTAGGGTTCCGTACCTTGCTGGGGAGTTGGTTGTGCCACTTCTTCCCAGCGAAAGCACTAGGAAGTGTTGAAGGGCGCTCGTTTTGGGGGACTTTCTTGTGTAATTTGCAGTTTGAAAAGTGATGATTCTCAACCTAATTTAATTAAAATGACTTTTGATAGTCAAAACCCTCATGATGAGACTTCGGTTTTAGTCTTACTGTATGCTATTTGATGAGCACGCGGTAAAAAAATTGCTGCGAGCTTTGTTGATATTTTTGGAGAACTTTAGGGAGAAATACCACTTTAAAACCAGCGAGGTAATTGCATAACACACTAACAGTAGCAATGGGTTTCATTTTGACAGTTCAACAACATTCATTGCGATATTTATGTTGTTGAGGAGAGACATTCTTCAAATATATGAAGCAATGAATTAGCAATATATTTCAAAATGATTCAGATTGAGATTGATAGTGTGTTACGCAGTTAGGGTGCTGTTTAGCGCTAAAAGAATCGTTCTATTTCTGTCAATCCTTTGATGACGACAAAGAGTTAATGATGTTTTAAATACAAGTGGCCCTAAGAGTGGATCCGTATTTCTATTTAGACTTTAAGCTAGAAGTTGACCCTGATAATGATTGAGACAATTTATAAACGTTGCTCGAAGTTAAGAGACGTTTAAAATTCAAAAACGAACGTTTATGAATAAAACCCATTATTTCGAATGTCAAATTAGATAACTGCTTCCATTGAAAAGCTATTGTGAAAAAACTTAGTAAAAACTATTTTGACCCATACTTATCTGGCTTTTTTCTATATCAAAAAAGTAGAGAGTTCTACTAAGTCCATAATGATCGGTCGAGGTTTGTGCCATTTGTGGGTCATAACAAGCTATAAAGTGGCAGATCCGTGCCATATGGAACTTAGAATTGCATGTTGCATAATCATCTGCCAATTATTTCTTACTGTGGCCACATTTTACGCTATATTTTTTATTTATTTACGCTACCAGCATTAGCTCTAGATCTTTGTTTACATTTTTGGCAATGAGGTCAGTAAGATTTAGTATTGTGGTTAACTTTTACACTAAGACAAAAGAAGACGATGAGCGAAAGAAAGAAAGAATAAAGTTTATTTGGACACAGTTCATGAAACACAAAATACAAAATAATGTTTTAAACAACAATAGTGTGTGCCTCCCGGCTGCGCCAGAAAGGTTCATTTCAACAGGATACTGTCTGTCGCTGGTTTTCTAATGAACTTTTAGGGACAAGGGACGGGGAGTACACACACTTTCAACATACCTAATACATACTTTTTATTAAATATTTTTTTTATTATAAATGAATAAACTAGTAATCAAATACATAACGACCATTCCAAAACAAAAAAAAAATTAAAACAACAAAGTCTCAGCAAAACCTGTTCTTCGCGATCATCTAGAGATTGATCCGTGCACGGTGCACTCAAAGCGCAACAGGACGCCCAGCGTTACGGTCAGTACACATGCAGTTGCAATGCTCGATACTTCTCTATACAACATTATTTTTTGTGTATGCGAAACCCGAAACACGCGTCTAGTATTTTTATGTAAATAATCTATGTACAAAATTTCAAAACTGTATCATGAAAAATAACAAAGTTACCTATACCTGTTTGGCCGCGCCGCTCGCGCCGCGCCGTCTTACGCTCATTGATAATAGTACCTAGGTACCTAACCGTTGGGCGCGGAGATTGGATAACCTACTTAGTGTCGCTCGGTGTCCAACTTTTAACCTTTTTTAAATATTTTTGGGACAAAATATAACATGGGGTAAAAATTATTGGAATCGATTTAGTTACTTATTCTGAACAAACTATATTCAGGTTTACGTTGTAGGTATATGAGAAGACTTTTTTTTCCCTGGGAAAATCACTAGCCCGTATTGTTTATCCTCGAAGCGTCACCATTTCACCATAGAAAATTACCGTATCCTTGAAAATACAACCAAAATCATAGTAACAACATTCCCGGGTCTCTAACATTTGTTCTTAACAGTCCCACTCTAATTGCTCCCACTTGGCCCATCATAAATCAATCCTTAATTAGATATATCAAACCTCCACTGACGTTTAGCCTCTTCATAATGATACCGGTATCTTTGGAGTATCCAATTTGATACACAGTTTTTTCGGCGATTTTATTTGATGGTAATTTTCTGAATGTGGAGTTCATAGATGTGGTGAGAGATTTGTGATTCGTCGTGGTTATAAAATGGTCATGTATAAGGGCACCTCCTATATACCTACCATAGATAAAGTTAAAAATAAGAGCTGTGTAGTATTCGTACCTACTAGATATAATATCATAAAGGTTATTCAAAAAGAGCCAGTTTACATTTTCTCTTATTTTACGTGATCTTTTAATATACTCGTAATATGGATAAGACAGTGATTATAACAGGAGACGAACTAGCAGGGGATCGGGGAGGGGGTTCAGGGGATCAGACCGGAATAACTCCTTTTAATTCTGAATGATCACAATGTTTTGTCAAGATCGCAATGTTCTGTCAGTCCGACTTTTAATTAGCTGCAGTGAAATGGCACTTCTTAATAACCAATTTCGGACTGAGTTTAGAGATATGCATGTCAAATAAGTTTCGTTTTTTACACTATTCTGTACTAGAAAAACAAGATTTGGTTGATGGCCGCAAAAAAACAAAAAGACGCCAATTTCAGTTATTTAAATAGGTAACACATAAGCTGTCATTTTACAGCAGCTAATTAAAAGTAATCTAATCAGATAGAATGTAATTATTACGCAGGTACCTACGTAATAATAACGTTGTACGCGATTTTAGGTGTACCTACCTATGCTGTTTACACCAATACCAGTTTTGAACGGTAACTTGCCTATATTGAGCAACAATTGTTTGTGTTGTTTAGGGGTTGCCAGTCAATGGTTCAATTGCTGCTTCAATTGTATTTAGGCTTCACTGTTTTAATTTGAATTTTCTGTTTCTATTCTACGATGTTGACGATATGAATCCAACTTCCAAAATACATTAAGTAAGTAGGTCATCATCTGCCTAGCCTTTTATAAACTATATGTTGAGGCTTCCAGTCTAACCGAATGCAGCTGAATACCATTATTTTAAATGGAGCAACTGCCTATCTGACCTCCACAACCCAGTTACTGGGTAATACGATACCCCTTGGTAGGAAAGATTAATAGACTTTCGGGCCTCTGACGACCCGTAACGACAGTCAAAGATCCACGAATGAC
The DNA here is from genome assembly GCA_948474745.1 of Oligia latruncula. Lineage (NCBI taxonomy): Eukaryota > Metazoa > Arthropoda > Insecta > Lepidoptera > Noctuidae > Oligia > Oligia latruncula. The sequence goes on from OX419699.1 coordinate 12,894,997, forward strand.
AGCCGGGACCAACGGCTTAACGTGCTTTCTAAGGCAACCAAGACCTCGTCTTGGTATGTAAAGATGGAACCCATCCACGGACCAACCGCAGCAAGCATAGCTTAACCTGATCGATCGACCCGTGCGGCTGTTATTACTTAGCAACAAGCCCCAAGTCACAAGGTAGGTAAGATTTATCAACGACCATAAACATGGTCGTTGGATAACATATTAATTATTGATTCTTTTATTTGATATAAGTATTTGCTATTTATAGTAATTATACATTAAGTACGAGTAATGATTTTGTTAAGATTTTTATGATTACGATGTTTTATGCGATAGGAATTCTGTTTTATCTTTAAATACGTCCTGTATGATAGATTAATTCCCATAATATTAGTCAAGATGGTGATAAGTGAAGTTTACATCACAAGTAGCGAAATCAGAATATTAGTAGGTAGGTACCTAATTAATAATCATTTTTAATTATTTAATCAGACTTACGAGATGTAGGTCGTGGGTTCAACCCCAGGCAGGCGCTTTACTTTGTGTGATTAATTTCGTCACCACTGCTCTTAAAACGGTGAAGGAAAACATCGTGAGGAAACCGGCATGTCTTAGAACCAAAAATTCGTAGACATGTGACCTCTACCAAACCGCAGTGGACCCGCGTGGTAGTTACAGCCCACTCTCTCTCGAAGAGAGGAGGCCTGTGTCCCAGCAGTGGGAACATTATTTGATTATGCTATGCTTATGCTATCTCCATCATCATCTGCCTAGCCTTTTCCCAACAATGTTGGGGTCGACTTTCAGTTTAATCGGATGCAGCTTTTACATGGAGCGACTGCCTATCTGACCTCCACAACCCAGTTATTGGGTAATACGATACCCCTTGGTAAGACTGGTTGTCAGACTTTCGGGCTTGTGACTACCCGTAACGACTGTCATAAGGAAGCCGAGTGTGTGCCAACATAGCACGCATGTGTCATAAAATCTATTAAAGTAATTTTTCCTTTCGCAGAAAATAAGAATAAAATTAATCAAAATCGGTCTATTTCGTGCACAGCCCCTTAACTGCGTTGACAATTAATTACATGCACAATCGCACGGCTAGTCAAGCGTAAAAAAATTAATTGACTCACACGATTTGTGTCCGTTATCAGTACAGCGACATATCACAGGCCTTTCATTCATATATAACATTTCGGCCGCCTCGTTTCTCATTAATAACAAATCAGCCGCTGTGACAATAACTACAACCATGTCTTTATATTTAATGACATGTATTACGTTCGTTTGCTTCCTTTTCTACTACTTCACCAGAACATTTAACCATTGGAAAGGAAAAAATGTCAAAGGACCAACCCCTATTCCATTCTTCGGAAACATCATTGATGTATTCTTCAGAAGAAAACACATTGGAGTGCTGTACAGTGAACTGTACAAGCAATATCCCGACGAAAAAGTTGTTGGCCTGTACAGAATGGTGTCTCCTACCTTGTTGATTCGTGATCTCGATATAGTGAAACAAGTGCTCATTAAAGACTTCGATTCTTTTCCTGATCGCGGATTGTATTACAGCAAGGAACTGTTGGGAGACAATCTGTTTCATGCCGATGTTACGGTTATGAAAACTTTAAGGAAACATTTAACGACAGTGTTTACATCTAGCAAGTTCAAGGCCAATTTTCATGTTCTTGCCGGTCGAGCTGACAAGTTTATTGACTATATAGAAAATGCCACTATGAAAGAACCGGAAGTAAACGTGTTACCAATTTTTAGAAAATATGGAACCGACTCAATAATGATGGGTGCATTTGGTATTGACGTGGACCCTTACAATGACGATAATGATCTATGTGATGTGTTGGACGCAGGAATCCAAACACCAAGCTACTTTCTTGAACTGGAGTTACTATTCCCTGGTACTCTGTCGAATTATAATTTGTCAATTTTCCCAAACCATATTGCAAAATTTTGTAAACAAGTTATTCAAGCTGGTGCTAAGCTAGAAGCTGTTCCAAAGGCTGATAGAAAACGAACAATAGATGTCTTGATGGACTTGAGACGAGAGGGCAATATCAGTTCTGGGAAAACAAGTGAAGGTGAAAAAGAAGCGTGGATGAAAGTAACGGATGATGTTTTAGCTGGACAAGTGTTTATATTTTATTTCGCTGGTTATGGAAACAATTCGTTATTGACTACTTATGCATTGTACCATTTGGCTAAAAATCCCGATGTACAAGAAATATTGATACAAGAAATTGACAACGTTCTACGAAAACATGATAGTAAATTCTCTTACGAAGCACTAATAGAAATGAAATACCTGCAGATGGTTTTCGATGAGACGATGCGAATGCATCCTTTGACGAACTCTGTTTCCAGAAATGCTGCACGGGACATTAAGCTGGATGGTACAGACTTGGTCATTAAAAAAAATACTATATTAGCAATTTCTCCATATTCTATTCAGCACGATGAAAAGTATTATCCTGAACCTGAAAAATTCAAACCAGAAAGATTTTCACCAGAAAACGTAAGAGAGCGACATCCCTGCGCTATGGTGTCGTTTGGACTTGGGCCCAGAAGTTGTCTTGGTGAGTACATTACCAACATACTCCAAAATTTTATCTCCTTTAAAATTATCGGACACTTCTAATCTGCGTCCGCGATATACTTTCCAAACATGTAAAGAAATATGAGCTTTTTATAAAACAATAAAGTTAAGTTTACGCTACAACTTCAAACATTTTTAAGACTTTTTCAATAGTAATAGTCATTCTGAAATCAACTTAATATACACTAAAATAAAATTGATATTAGTTTAACTTGAATGAACACCAATTGGATTGAATTTATGAAAATTGTGCAATTGGAGAGGCCTGATGTTCAGCATTGGACAGTTTAGGTTGATGATGATTATTATGTATGTTATGGAGTGTTAATAGGCTATTTGACAATGTAAAAAATAAGGTCATAATTATTGACACTCGTATAGATTATCGCTTTTAAAATCGCTTTGCATTAATTTTACTACAAAATAATGTATTATTTATTAAAAAAATCCCGAAAAAACTTCATCTTTTTAAATCTGGCGCCACGGAATCGAAAACGGTCTGGATTGGCTGAACTTATGATGACGTCATGATATAGTCAATTTCTGTCTATCGTTGACAGAACAGATGACTTTTGTCTAGTATCTCGACCGTTTCAACGTTTGTTTACGTGTATTGTGACGTCACGACGCCATATTGTTAAAGATAGCGTTTTGGCGGCTTATTTAAACAGTACATTTTTATTTACTATTTTCTAAAAGAAATACATTATGCAATTTGAAGTAATAGGTTTTTGTGGGCTCGTTAGACACCATTAAATAATCTGAGATGTTTACCAGAAACCAGTCAAATAGCCTATTATTGCTGTAGTTCAGCTTTCTTGTTTTACGAAGTTTAGTCTAATCCATATGGAATATTACTCACATCACATAGCTTGATAAAAGTAGTTTCTTGTGTACTCTTTTTCATGAAAGTTTTCTCTTCCAGGTTCGAGGTTTGCACAAGTCCAGTTTGGAATCTGTATGGTGAAGCTGTTTTCCAAGTACAGAGTTGAGTGCACCAAGAATACAGTTGACAAAATTACATACACACCCATGCGACTACTGCTTACTCCAAACGAAAGGATTTATCTGAGATTAGTACAGAGAGAAAAATCGTGATAGTAGTTCATAATAATTTATTTATGATAAGTTTTTATATTTAATTCTGTACATATTAAATTATTATTATTTGTATAAGTACCTAATCATTGTTCTTTATTTATCGAAGACCTAATAATAAGGAAGAAAATAATAAGGAAGTGGGTTAAGTTTTGGTGCGGTGATTACTTTTTCAGATACTTTGTCTCTGTCAACTCTGACCTAGACTAGAGTCAAGAGCAAACCATTTCAAAAAAAAAAAAAATACTGGAGACAAATTTTTTAAACTTTTGGGTTCTATATGCCTTTGCGTGTAATCTTTTTTTATTTTTATTAGCCATGAATGTCCCACTGCTGGACAAAGCTTCCTTACTCTCTAAAATAAGCACTCTCGGAAAGCTACCACGCTTAAATGGAACATCTCCCGCATGTCAGACGACCAATGGGCCAAACTTAAGACCCAGTGGGTCGCGCTTAGTGGCAAACGATATCGCGGCTGATACGGAGATGGCAGGATGAGCTGGAATCCTTTAATAAAAATTAGTTCTTGGCAGGTCTGAACAGAAAGAGGCGGAAAGAGAGAATAATCTTTTGGGGTTAGTAACGTTTCAATTAACTTTTCTAACCCTAAAAGATTATACACCAAACCCAAAAGTTTATTCTAAAACTAAAGCCATTTATTTAGCCCCATAACGCACGCAAAGCTTGCTATGTTACAAAACAGTCGCTTTATCAGCGCAAACGCATCAACACGTACTCGGGTATCGGCCAATCGCGTTTGAGGGCGGGAACGGCGAACGTTGCCTTTCGAAAAAAGAACGCCGCGTTCCATTTGTACGATGTATCTTTAGTTTTTAATGAGTACTTGACAACCTTTATGGGGAAAGGCTGGATTTAAAAAGGTTCATGTTATGGGATAACAGGATAATGTTTTTCTCTTCGACGTATTTCTGCCTGAAGCTGATACAGCCTTGAGGCTGATTACTACAAGCTTTGTGTATTGTATTAAAGCGTGTACTAGTCAGTATCTTTTTAAAATTTAAAATAAAATAAACATCATCAGCTCTCTCTCAATCATCATCAGGTTTTATAAAATTATGTTGACATTTTTAGAGAGATCCCTGTCATTTTAATTGCAAAAGATCCTACCTTAGTTTCGAGACTTACAGGTGCTGGTAATCTTTCATCTGAATATAAACCGATTCTTCCAGTAGATTTAAAGATGTCACAAACAAAAATTTAAGTCTTTAGAGACAGTTCAAGGCCGCTCATCGAGTCGCAAAAGTTCCGCTTTGGAGTTTGCCAAAGAGCGATAGGGACAGAATTCGAAACACCACACCGCGTCCCAAAGCAATACTGGATATAGCAAAGAAGGCTGCCTGGCTCAAATGGGATTGGGTGGGTTCAGCCGCATGCATGATGACCGCTGGGCAATAGTCTACATAATGGGTACCTGAACATGGAGGCCGACCTAGAAAGAGGTGGCGAGATGACCTGGATGCGTACCGTGAGGGCTGGTTCGAGAAAAGAGTTCCTGGAAGGTTATAGGGGAGGCCATTTTCACAGCAGTGGAACAGAGTAGGCTAACAAAAAAAGAGAGTTCAAAGTTTAATAATGAAATAAGTCTCAATACAAATAATTGAATAGCTATTGGTATATATGTATCCTAAATATCATTGCCCTTGACATTTCGCCTCCAATACTTCCTAGAATCAGAGACGTTATGACAAATGTATAAAAACTATTATTTAACTATAGTCGGCATCAATCACTGTCAACAGTTATAATAACATAGTCACACACTGACATGTTTAAGGATATTGAACATATGCCGAAATGTATAATAATAATAGTACCAGCCTTGTCACTGCAGGGCAAAGGCCTCTTCTCTTCTCAAGAGAAGGCAAGCTTTGATCACCACGCTGGCTCAAGGTGGATTGGCGATTTCAGACTTATTTGAATCAGGTTCCCTCACGATATTTTCCTTCAACAATGTCAGTGACGTCCAAGATAAACTTATGGGGGATTTACACTGATTTTCGCCATGTGGCTGGTCGCTAACCAAATCGCTTCACAAGCCGAATCGTCACCCTATTTACACAGGTCAATAAAATCGCTGGTGACTAGTTCATTTTGCATCAAAATGTCGATCTTCATGTGACGGCAGATCGCCTGCGACTGAGCATATTCGGGTAACCACTGAAAATCAGCGCTGAGCTGTGGGTCCCTATAGCACAGCATCATGCCGAGTGGAAGCCTTCTTGTCACAGGCATGACGTGCAGCCGTCGACTATTTCTGCTCGTGATTATAGAATCAGATTAGATACCTATATTTTGTTTTTATTCTTCCTTATTATTAGAATAAGTTATCTTTTTGTATGCACGTGTTTCTGTGACAAATAACCTATTTTTCTTTCTCTACCTATTGCAGTCATGAACCTGGTGGTGAAGAAGGTGTTGTTGGAGTTTGTGACCACTCGCAAACAAGAGTGATGCCAAAACAATATTCTTGAGAACGCCAATGCCACTGTACGAAACCCAATCTATTAAGTAAATGTTGCATAATCAGCCTATAATGTTTCCACTGCTGGGACACAGGTCTCTCTCTGTAAGAGGGAGTGGGCCGCAATCTACCACGCCAGCCCAGTGCGGGTTGGTAGATGTTATGACTGTTGTAGCAGTTGCAGGTCGTCGGTTTAAACCTAGTCCGGCGCTTTACTCTGTGTAAATTATTTCATCACCACTGCTCTCAAAACGTTAACAGTTTTCATATCAAGCGATTTCGTTTACGAAGCTGGGTAACATATGGGTCGAAAAATAATTCGTTCGTGTGCCCACAATACGCATCAAGTCGTAACTATAGATGACTTCGGTTCATGCTCAGGACCCGACTAACGAGACCAAATCTAAGTATGCTTAAAGGAAATCATGAGGATACCGGCGGCATGTCCTAGAACCGAAATTTCGAAGACATGTGACATCTACCAATCCGCATTGGGCCCGCGTGGTGGATTGCGAGTCACTCCCTCTTACAGAGAGGAGGCCTGTGTCCCAGCATGTAGCTCGTACCTATCAAACTTAGAACAGAAGAGCAGTAGCGAGGCTGAGAAAGGTCTTGCTCATCAAGCTTACTAGAAGCTTAGCTTAAGTAGGGGAGAGGTGTGTCAATCGTAACAAAAAAAAATCAATCCTTCATTATATTTTAATTAAAAGTCACAGCTCAATCATTTTTGGTTACAATATAGTTGAGTTATCTAATTATAAAGTCAAATACAGTAAGTAACCAAAACATCGACAAAATTTTAGAAAATCGCACTTAATAAGATCAGTCAATAGTGTTACAATTGCTACACCAAGAGAGTCAATTGTAACAGCAATGAGCGTCCATTGTAACATACAGAAATCGTCAATAATAAAACAATAAATCTAACAAAATCTTGTCAGCAGTTCACGCTGAACATTTAAAACACTTAAAAAATAATAAAATCGGTCATTCCGACAAACAGTTTAAACAAAAAATTAATCATTATTTGCACACCTGGAGTGTGCCCATTTATGGCAGTCTGTGCATTGCAACCAATCTTCTCTACTGGTTTTATAATGTTCAAAACAGACTTTACAATAATTATCGTCTTCGTCTGCATCATCTGTGTCTTCATTTATATTTTCTTCTGTCTCATTTTTTTCAGTTCTTACAGTATTTTTTCTGGTCAATTTCTTCCCTGTCGGCTTAGATTCTAAATTTCTTAATTTTGGTATCTTTTTCACATTAATCTTTGCACATGCAAACCCTTGAGTTATGTTTTCTTTCTTTTCTTTTTCTTTTTTTAAAAAAACGTTGCCCCACACTAGGAATTTCTCCTGTATTGTGGGTGCGTTTACAAACATTTAAACTCACATACACAAACAGCCAGACCCGGAACAACTATTTGTAGGTCATACAAATATTTGTTCCGTGCGGGAATCGAACCCGCGACACGCAGCGCAGCAGTCAATTGCTTAACCACTGCGCGTTTAAATCTAGTGTGAAAAATACACTGAACTATAAAAAACTGTTTAATTTTATTTTATTAACAAAAACCGTGCCGATAAATAATTTTACTAAACTTGCTTTATTTCAAACTTTCATGTATTGAGAGCGTATACGTGAACTGTTTTAGCTGTAAGTTTGGTCGGTAAAATAGCACCAAATAAAGCTTCGATTGCCACCAAGAGCTACCGCTACTTGTCAATAGATTTCCTGAAACAACACATGTTACAATTGCCTCCCTGTAACTATTGACACACCTCTCCCCTACTACTAAAGAGGTCAAATTTGTAAGTTTGAATGTAGGAGATAATCTTTGGAAGTACATCTGATCCGATTTCGGAAATTCTTTTACTGGCGGATAGCTACACTATTGCCGAGTGCAATAGGGTATGTTTTATAGTATAGTTGACTACTACGCGAGCGAAGTCGTGAGCAGAATACAGTATAATACAGGGTGACTTGTAATTTGACGTACTCGTATTCCTTCCAGGACAACTTCTTCCTTTAGCTTTTAACTGTTTGATGTTTTAGAAAATGGACTAGAAATGAAAGTTGTTCAATTCGAGAGATTAGAGAAAAGTGATATTTCGAAAATAGATAAAAATGGTTTCTTTAGTCAACTTTTAGACCTTTGTATCCTGCTTATGTGTTTGAAGTATAATTAAAATCGGTTCATTCATTTCGAAAAACAAGGGCTTGAAAGTTTGTATAAAATGCCGTACAGCGTAAACAAATCGGTCACACTATCACGTCCTGGAAGGCATACACACACCCACAATCACAAGTCACCCTATATAATAGGAAAAGATGGCGTTGGTGGTCTCCGTAATCAATAAGACAGCACGAGTTCGAGAATCAATCCCAATAAAATTAACCATGACTCATAATATTTTAACTGGAATATAATTTGAGATGTAACAGCCGTCAATGGCGATGATTTCGCGGCACCTGCCAATCATAAAACAATTATAGTACTGAGTTATTGAAAATATGACGGACCTCACAACACAATACGGAAGAACATTAGAAGAAAGAGAACCTAGTACTGTAAGCTAAGCTTAGCGAGGCTTTAAAAAAATCAATCTGCCTACCGCCTAGCCTATTCCTAATGCCGGCCACTCACGATTAAGTTCACCGTCAAGTTTGCAGCGGACTTGAAGCCGCGTCCAGTAAGTTTGAACGTGTACGGCTATGGTATATGCATGATAAGTAGCCTTACACCGTCAAGTTTACTGGACGCGGCTTCAAGTTCGCTGTAAACTTGACAAGTGAACTTGATCGTGAGTGGCCCGCATAACTATATTGAGGCCGGCTTCCAGTCTAACCGGATGCAACTGAATACCAGTGTTTTACATGGGGTGACTGCCTGTCTGACCTCCACAACCCAGTTACTGGGTAACACGATAGCCCTTGGTAAGTCTGGTTGTCAGACTTTTGGCCTTCTGACTGCCCGTAACTTACAAAGACCAACGGTTTAACGTGCCTTCCGTGCCACGGAGGGGTGTCGATATGTAATGGATGGTCACCCATCCATGAACCGACCGCGGCAAGCGTAGCTTAACCTTCAATTGACTTGTGCGGCTATTATCATTAAGCCACGAGTCCATAGTGAGGCTTTTATGGCCCATTCACACGTACCACAACCACACCACATCGCAGGGACAAAATGTGGTCAAGCTGTGGTTACGTGTGAATAGTGTCACTGTCCTTGAGGTTGCGTTGTGGTCCCTACAAAATGTTGTGTTAACGTTGTGTTTGCGATGTGGCCGGCCGCTAGTTTGTGGTGTCGCTGGTGGTTGAGTGGTGGTTGCGACGTGGCTGCGATGTGGTCGATATCACACACGCGGTCGATAATGACGGCAAAATGTGGTCTGTGTGAATTTAACCATTAATTTTCGTACATATTAGCGCCCGCCCACGTGTTGTGGTTGTGGTACGTGTGAAACAAGCTTTAATTGGATGAGTTTGTTTGTAGCTCATAATGAAAATTCTTGCAAATAAAAAACGGCTGCTCCAGCTGATGATCTCACTTATTTAGCCTATAGCCTTCTCTCTGTGAGAGGGAATGGGCCGTAATACACCACGCGGGCCCAGTGCGGGTTGATAGATGTCTTCGAAGGTTTTGAGGTGGGACATGGCAGTTTCCTCACGATAATTGCCTTCACCGTTTTGAGAACAGTGGTGATAAAATAATTTACACAAAGTAAAGCGGCGAGTTTGAACTTTGCACCGGCTGGTGCTCAAAATGGTATAGGAAGATGGACAATAATATATGGGTATATATGTTATGGATTTATTATTATTATTATTATCCATTTATTTCAGGCATCAAGGCCCATATAAAACACATACAATATAATATGAATATAATTTAAAAATACTATAAATACATACAACATTATATTTACACTAAACAACTAACAAACTTAAGCACACGAAGTGTCTGCGTCGTGTTTCGCTGACTGGTGTCATGTAGCCGGCCACGAAACCGGCTTCGGCGGTACACAACACCCTTTGGCCAGAAATCTTCCTTGAGGAACTTCTCGAGATGATGTGTCGGAACACGTACCACGAACGACTTGAAGTTCGTGTTGTGACGCGACTCCAACTTACTCCAACTCCAGTTTATGGCGTTTTTTTAAGTTTCTCCTGTATTTTTTGTTTTTTAGTTTAAAAATATATACACAGACCTGGATAAACGTCTTCTAGATACTAAAGAAACTAACAAACCTTTAGAATAAAAATATATTATCCTAACCTAACTCAAACTATTAACAAACTAAAATATGGCGTCGAAATGTTCCTCCGCATCGCTGTCGACTGGTAATGTAGGTGTACTGTATACCCTTGGCACTGGCGGTATTGCCACGTTGTATGGCAATACTTAGCCTCTGGCCATGGCAAAAGCCAGCTTTTGGGTCACGGGAAGAGTCAACCAGCCGTTTGGAGATTTCATTCAACCATGGGCATATGAGTACCTAGATAAATGTCATTTATAGCAATGATTAATAGAATATATGTCATAAAGGAAGGTGGTCACTTTATGTCTTGTTGAAACCGCTTTCAGTTAAACATCAGAGTTTTTATTTTCTAGAGTCGTCGCCGAAATAAACAAATAAAAGGAAAATCAATATGAATGACCCTACTTCGATATTTCCTTATACTCGTATTATCATTACGAACTCATTCACAAAACAATTAACGATCATCCAAATCTGTATACTAATTATGTTCATCACGTAAATACTGGCCTACGTGAGTATTAGCCCGCAAATGACTAGCTAATTAATTTGCCTTATCTTCTAATGCTACGATACCTTATTATTTCAATATAATATATTCTAATGGTAGTAATCATGACAAATGTATCGCAGACACATAGTCGCACTTAATTGATACGCGTATCAGCCTATTAGCCTCTCGAATGTGGTTCATTAGAACTACATCAGGCAAAGCACGTCTACCTGACCGAGTAAAGTTTGTATTGCGGAACTCGGTCACGTCAAATCATCTTGTATAACGTATATATCTACAAATTCAAAGAAAAGGTTAATAATAATCTGATCTAGCCTGTCCCCGTGCTGCCCTTCCCCAACGACGACGCCCTAAGCCGACCCCTTAGCGTGTAGTCGCTTAGTTTTTAAGTTTTTTAAGCCCTGACTGGAGGCCTTAATTTATTGACGATCAGCATCACATTACGGTGTATTTATATGCCCTCGAAGAGTGCTAATATTGAAATGTGTTCAACTCATAATTATTGGTGTCTTACCTTCCAGCCTGTCTTTTAAACTTTCCTCTACTTTATGAACTACCGCTGTTATTCTCAATGACTGCTACTGTACCCGTCCTTTTCGTTGGGGACACAAAAAGCAGTTTAACAGAATATACTCTGTCTTTGGGTCTATTTTCCTAATATTAGAAAAAAAGGAAACGCTGTCAGCAAAGCTATATCCACCGACAGCTTATCTTTTAATGCAGTATCAGCCTAACACCTACACGATAATGATAGAGCTCGTGACACAATCATTACTGACACCTTAGAACCTGATCATTTCCCTGTTCAGCGCACGCATAAACATAATTATTTATTGAATATTCCGGCACTTTGCGAAGAGTTAGGAAGATGTTACATAAAATAGTGACAATAGTGGAACTCTGTGACAAATTCTAAATAATAATGACGAGTAATTAAATTGCTATTCTTAATTATAGTGTTTGTTAGTTATCGCAATTTTCGAATAGCTAATTAGACTTATTTAATACTCGATACTTAAATTTATTGCTTTCACAATATGAATTTCGGTGGTAGGTTTTAGAAAGTCATCATTGATGAGCTTGTTAGGCACATCAGAGGCATTCGCATCATTCGTATTCGCGGGCATTTAGTTCGTCTAGGCATCCTCCATTTATCACGCATCAGAATTCACAAAGAGTATCCTCAGTGGGTACTACGTTCTATTGGCTTTTTAATTTCTACAAGGCGGTAGCTAAAGTATGCTAAAAATAGATTAGTCTTTTCTTATGCTTACTTTAGGTTAGACTATAATATAAACTCCCGTTGATAAAAACCAGAATAGCCATTCTCAGCTCATCTGGGCCAGCTGTCTTAATTTTTCATGTGTCTTCTTGGATCTCGCTCGGAAACAGTAAAGAAGGTAGAGAGGTTTAAGGCTGGATTTAGTGTACCTAACGCTGGCGTTTGGTCGCGCACGTCGGGTACGCGTACCAAGACGCTGACGATAAATGGTCGTTTATTAATAATAGTCCTCCGGGCTGAATTTCGGTCATAGCAGCCAATCTCAATGGAGACTAGCCAGGAGATATTACAGTGCACCAGTATATGCGTAGACACAGGTACACTCCCTCTCTCTTCCCTCACTATCATAGTCCGATGGGACAGCAAACCGACCGGAGAGAGATCAGGCGCGACTAACGGCTTAACGTGCTTTCCGAAGCACTGGGTTATCCCACCGCTAACCTCCAAACTCCGGGCTGTTACTGAGAAATTCTTAATAGAAAAACCAATAACACTTTGTCCAACCTAGGAATGGAACCCAGAAACCCACGCTCAGTAGTTGCGCTTGCGACCACTTGGGCCCAGCGCGGGTTGGTAGATGTCACATGTCTTCGAATTTTTGGTCCTAGGAAATGTCGGTTTCCTATGTTTTCCTTCACCGTTTTTGAGAGCAATAATGATGATGAAATAAATTATACTCAAAGTAAAGCGCCTGTCTCGGTTCGAACCTTACAACTTGTAAGTCGGGGCCGTTACTACTGGGCCACCACTGCTCTAGCCTCAGTATCAATGAGGCGTAAAACCCGATCACTTCCTCATCTGTTAGAGTAACACGCACAAACATCATTATTCATCATGATTCCGGCACTCAAGCGACAGTTAAGAATTAAATTGTAGTTTTTGTTTCTTGGAACCTTCTTACGTTTTGATAATGGCTTTAGAATAGGCGTTTCATTGTTGAATGGAGGCTAAAGTTTGAAATTAGTCATTGGTTTTGCACGGTGTAATGTCTAGCCCTCCACCAGAAAAAAAGTCTTCCAGGCATCCTTTTCCAGATGTCTACCTCAGATGTTTTTTTATGTTTTTCTTGTATGGTTTACTCTTGTAATTGAGCACGAAAATTATGATGTTCGTTAAAATTGTTATGAGGAAGAATAATTATTCAACTTACTTCTGGAACCAGTTAAACGTAGATAACGTATAATATATCCAAAATGTTATTCACTATTCTATAATCTTATCTATTTTCGCACAACAGATTATATTAGTGTTGATCTGTATCTCATTTTTTTATTCGTATAGTATTATTACGATTATTTTGATCAATTGTCGTTATTTCATCAGCGTTTACTTTGAAATCGCCCGCGCCATCTAAATGTGTATATATTTTTTGTCCTGTTTACCTATTGTCCTAATTGATTAATTATATTTATTAATATGGGTTTTCTTCTGTTCTCAATTATTATTGCCAAAAATAATAAAGGAATTTCCCTCTCGTAGTTTAACACCAAGAGTCGTGAAAAACAAATTAGGTTATTAAGATATCCAATTTACTTAGGTATATTGTTTCAACGTTATAAGATTCACGTCCGTGATTTTATTTTGTATGGCCACCAGGTCACACGTATCACACTTAATATCATCTATTAATTATTATTTTTCGACGCTATTTTTTAGTTTCTGTATAGTTTTAGTTAAGTTAGAATTTAATTTTGTTATTTTTAGTTAATTATAAATAACTACTGAATAAATTAATTATTATTCTATGTAGGTAATATGTGTGGCGCAGAAAATCAAGTTTTCCTCATACACAAACTTAGAACTGACGAGTGATGAACAACAGAAGTTCGAAATCCTTGTCATTACACTTTATGATCATGTATTAAACGTAGTTGAAAGGAGTTACAATAACTAAAATGCAACCTACGTCATCATCGTCAGCTTCTCAAATCTGATATTTTGCGTTGGTTAGCCTTAGGACACGTGTTTTTTTATTTTTTTATTTAGACTTTAATGTACGGCGTCTAGGCAAAGGCCTTCCACCATTTCTTCCACTTCTCCAATTTCGAACTTATTCTCACCATTTCTTGAGGAAGGCGTTCCATCTTCTTCTTTTGTCTTGTATTCATGACCTAATAAAATTATGCTAGTCTATGCATGCCCTTAGACACGTGCCAAGATGGCGGCTGTTTAGCACGACACATCACATAATGTGAACAGCAAATGCCAGACGCTAACCTGGTTGGCGAGCAATGAGTGTCATTAACATGCCAATGTAAGATTTGGGTCGTAAAACAGAATTGGTAACTGCAGAAGGCCTGCTTTGAGCGATCTGGAATCCGCTTTAGGTAGGTTGTGCAGTTATATGTTATGTAGTATGTCTATAGTAGGTAAATTCACGAAAAAATGTAAAGACAAGCCTATGTGCCTGATGGAATTTCCCATCGGCAAAAAATACAAATTTCCATCCCCTATTTTATCCCTTTAGGGGCTTTAGGGGATGAATTTTCAAAAATCCTTCCAGTAAAGAAGGATTTTTGACTGACTATACCTATACCAATAATATTATAAAGGAAAGATATGCTACGTTCATCCTGAGCGACGTTCCGTATTGTTGCGTTGTTATTACAAAGACTTACAACTCCAACTGCGATAGATAAATACGGAACGTGTGACACAGAAAGAGATAGCAACAATGAAATTACAACAATTGTCTGAATTTGTCTGCAACAATTTGCGCGCGCTAGTGCTATATCTACCTCTTTAATATAATATCATTGACCTATACTATGACTTTTGCTATAAAGGATAACAGGAACATTGACGCACAAACTAAGTATAACCATGACTTCAGCGTACGATTCTAGACTCTAGATTAGAAATAAATCGTCGGTTCAACAAAAAAAATCTGCTGTTTCATAGGAAAATGACTGAAAGTAGTGATGAACGAATATTTCATGTTAATATCAATCAATAGGATTATAGTGCTGCTGCGGCTGCGGAGAACCTCAAGCGGCGAAAATATAATAACCTCATCGGAAATTATATTTTCGAGCCGTTTGGGGTTGAAACTTTCGGGCCGTGGGGTCCGAGTGCTCATGGTCTTTTTAAAGATATTTCGAAACGGCTGGTTGACACTTCCCGTGACCCAAGGGCTGGCTTTTACCTTGGCCAGAGGCTAAGCATCGCCATACAACGTGGTAATGCCGCCAGTCTCTTGGGTACATTACCAGTCGACCGCGATGCGGATGAGTTTTTCGACGCTATTTTCTAGTTTCTGTATAGTTTTAGTTATGTTAGAATTTAATTTTGTTATTTTACTACTGTATGGAGTCGTCTTGAATTCAATTAATAGGATTATAATGAACTTAGAGGGTTGTATAGAGATAATAATTCTGTAAATTTATAAAATTGTTACGCTTGCGAATCATAATCATTTTTTTTTTCAACACAACCTGTCACTGACCTATAAATTGCAAAAAACTTAGGAAGATTTGAATTTCTTGCATCCCCCATTAATACCACTTTTGGGTGCGATTGTTTTTGACCGTTGCAGCGTTGCCTTAGCTGATATTGTATTTTCTGGTATTCAGCTGCATTCGGTTAGACTGGAAGCCAAACCCTGAATTCCCACCTATGTCGGGGTCCCAATATAGTCCGGAAAAAGACTACACAGATTCTCAGACTATTCTATTCTATTCTATAAAGATTTTCTATCACGTTATGGAGCTTCTGCATTTCTTTATTTGTGGTCAGCTGACTCAGTGCGTGACAAGAGACCAACCATCAAACAAAGACCCTTGTCATCTATTATCGTCTTTCAAAGTCTTAAAACAAGTAGAGGTCAACATAATCTGGTCACAAAACGCAATTAAGAGTAATTAGAGTAGCATATTCGTTGAATAGCAATAGCGTATCAACAGAATGGCTGAATGGAATTCTTTTGATTTTTTTCCTGTTTTTTTTTTTTGAATATTCTGAGTCGTATCGCATGACGTATAATCATTGAACGATAATTAAGCTAACCCAATTTTTATTTAGTTGGAAGTCATCATTAGAGCTAATGCAAGATATATGCCATCAAAAACATAACTTGTAAAAAAAGCCAAGCCTCGCAACTCAGTTCTTCTACCGTAAAAAGTTGTGAGATCCATGTAATACCAAGTCGGTTAATTTATTCAGTTCCTACTTATGGGACCTTCTGTCTTAAGTTATTACGTAATTAGCTAACCTAACAACATCATAAAGTGACCATATCAATATTAAAAATATTATGTTTTAAATAAATAGATTGACTTGGCAATCGCACTAAACAATCTAATTTAATATAATATGTAGTATATAATATGTAGTACTTGTGAGATACATTGTGTTTGTTTTCATGCGCCATGGCCAAGTCAATCTATTTATTTAAAACATAAAAGATTTTTAAGTTTTATCCACAACGAAGTTATAGGGGGTCGAAAATGGCCTGAACTGTTTCGAGAAAAGGATGGTACGGCCGTGCCGCTTTTTGCTCGACTTGGCGGGGGCACTGCCGTGCCCCCAGATATTTCTAACAAATTTTTAGGTAATACCTCCAATACGTAATTACGGATGGAGATATCAAGTTGGGAAACCAACCTTTGGGTTGGTACGCATTTTAAGGACCATCCCGGAGTTCATGAACTCTTGATGTTTATGGTGCGTGTATCCGCCCCAATCAATGAATTACCTACCTTCAAAAAGTCTTTATTAAAAATAGACAAAGACCTGTGTCAGATACAGTGCACGACTATAATTTCTATTCGTTAAACGTTTCCTTGGACTTCCCTTTTAATATAGGTTTTAGACATTTATTTTCTCAAAAGATTTACACAATCACTTACAGGGAAAATAATAATTATATATTTTTATTTAGTCTACTACTTTTATTTAGTCTATTACTGTCCTACTACTGCTGAGCAAAGTCCTCCCCCAAATCCTTCCAGGAATCCTTTTCCAGAGCCACTTGGATCCGACCCTTGTAGTACGCGTCTAGGTCATCTAGCCACCTCTTCATTTCTTCTCTTCGATCAATAATAGTTTTCTTCTTCATATTGTTTTTGGAAAGCTTAAATATAATCTCTAATCTGAGAGCAGTGCTGGCCCAGTCGTAAAAGGTCGTGAGTTCGAACCCAAACAGGCGCTTTACTTCGTGTAACTTACTTCATCACCACTGCTCTCAAAACCGGAGAAGGAAAACATCGTGAGGAAACCGGCATGTCTTAGAAGCAAAAATTCGAAGACAATATGTGACATCTACCGACCCACACTGGGCCTGCGTGGTACATTAGAGGCCTGAGTCCCAGCAGTGGGAACGTTATAGGCTGAAGATATGAAATATCATCTACTTATTATTTACTATTTCGCGAGTTATTATATTATCTAATTGACTAAACCAAGATTGTAAGGTTGCGAATCTTAAGATTTCCAGGAAAACAATTATCTATTGGCCCTTTCGGTTAATTAGGTAATCTAATTCAGTTATCTATGAACTTTGACGTGTTTCCAGTAAATAGAGATAGGCTTGCCTCCCACATGAGGACCTTGTGCCAATATCTTAATCTTTGTGAAGGAAGGCACATTTGACAAATCAGGTCCTCACAGCAAATAAGTATGTAGGTACCAATACAACTTGGGTGACAAAAATATTATGAGAAGATCCTGGACCCAATTCGCATGGAATTTGTTTTAAAATTGCCAATATGTGATACCGATATGTCATCCAGCGTGCGGTGGCCACTCTACGTCCTTTTCTGCATTTTAGTTCTTGATTTTCTTTCGGTGTGTTGCCTTGTAGAGTGTCAGTTACAGGCTGAAATCAGAATAAAGTTTCTATTTAATTTTCTATTCTTCCCATGCCCATTACGACGACTAAAAAGTACCAACGTGAATCACGCATAAAAAATTTATTCGAAAATCAAAGCTCAACCACAAACAACGCGACAGAGTCAGCTAACATCATTGTATACACTAGAACTTCCTGGCTATATAGTGTTAATAGACAATAATTGATCTTTCTGACGGCCACCCGCGTCGCCACTGTCCGTGTATTTTTAACTGCAAACGCATCCGACCGCGATGGCGTCTGTTTTCGAAGATGGCCGCCGATCTTAAGTTGGCGGGAAATGTGCGGTGGACTTAGCTGTTTGTTAGTTTATTTTGATTTGATTGGAGCGTAATTTTGGATGCAGTATTTATATCTAAAGTAATTCGTGTCTGTTGGAAATAAAACAGTTATATGTAAAGATCTACTCGCACAGTTATCGTAAAAATTATAATTTGTAATTATCAACTGTAAATCGACAGCATATTCGATATTATTTGATGTGAATTGCGAGAAATTTGGGTAGGTACCTACCTATTTAACAAACCGCAAAATGAAAAATGAATAAAAAAAAAATACACTTGAAGTAAATGAGAAAAATCAATCAACAGATATTATTCATGATATTTTTTCCGTTTATAACCTAAATTGTCCCACTGCTAGGCAAAGGTCTCCCCTATTTTTCCACTTTTTTAGATGGAATTATTTAATGACTAGGTACCTAATTACGTAAAGTCTTGCAAATGCAGAACCAGCAGGGCAATTGCGTAACACATTATCAATCGGAATCGGTTTCATTTTGACAGTTCAACAACATTAATTGCGTCATTTACGTGTTGAGCAGACAAACTTTTCGAACATAAGAAGCAATGGATTAGCAATTTGCTTCAAAATGATTCAGATTCCGATTGATAATGTGTTACGCAATTAGGGTGCGGAACGGATAAATAAAATGAGACACTAGATAAAGATGCTATAATAAGCTACAACTACAAAATTCTACAATTTATTAACATTGTAATAAATAAATAAAACAAAAGTAAAATAACAAGAGAATGTTTCCAGCAATTATTGTCGTTTCACGTTGTTTGTTCCAGGCGACAAGGCGACAATAACTCACAAATCCGCAACATGCCGCCTCCCTCGTTAGTAAAGTTCCAATTTTAAATTCATCGCGAGTCATTTGCGCTTGCGATCGCTGTGCGGGACACATGACGTCATTAGTCACAAGGAGTGTACTGTGACTGTTGTGATTTGATACTTGTTTAATTTTTATGATGAATACCGAATACCGATGAGCAAAGATAAAATACTTAAACGTGGGCTGATTTAAATTGATTTAATTTTTGTAGTAATATTAATTATATTTTTCTTATCAATGACGTTTTTATGTAGAACACTATCATATTTTTTTAGTAAACACAACTTCTTAACATGTTCGCAACTTGGTCGAAAGAAACAAACTGAAAGTAGCTAGATCTTTTAGCGATTTTATCGTACCTACAGGGGCCCAAGTCTGCTATTTTTATAAATTCGTCATTCCAACACGATCCTATTGTCATTTTGCTAAAAGTTCGTAATCTGCTAAATTCATAATGGTCGATCATTGGTCGGTCAATGGCACAGAACATATACGATACTAAAAGCAATGACTGCACAATGACGTTCTATTGGTAGGTCACTGATCAAAGGAACTGTCAAAATTTTAGCAGATTAACGCCTAAGTCAGTCATTCATTTGTCGTTATGTACGAGATTACCATTCTATGCCATTTCTTTCAATGGAATGTCAGTGGTTGACCACTGGAAAGTCACAATGACGCCTTTATATAGGGTGACTGATAATTAGTGACAGATACTTAAACACGTGATTTTACTCATCATTATTAACAACTTTTACTATGGGACCAAACCCGAAATCGTGAAAAAAAAACAGCTGTTCTCTACATTTTGCCGAGTTAGACGAACATAAATGTAGGGAACAGCTGATTTTTTTTCGCGATTTCAGGTTTGGTCCCATAGTAAAAGTTGTTCATAATGATGAGTAAAATCACGTGTTTAAGTATCGGTCACTAATTACCAGTCACCCTATATTAGTAAATTACCAAACTTGTCAAAATCAACAATTATGAAAACAATGATAGAACATTCTGACACTATTGTAATAGCAGACTAATTGAGGCCCTGCTCTTGCGCCAGAATGTTCATATTTAAGATTTTTCGTAACGATTCTTTCACAACTGTTCTTAACAGAAAAAGTGATTTGCGAAAGTATCAAGATCATTCGGTCCTGCTACAACTGAAGTCGGCGGCGCGGCGTGTCGCTGGCGCGGCGGCGACATGACGAATGGCGGCGCGCGTTCCAAATTTAAAATCCGCCGCGTAACGCCCGCGCTAATGGCATTGTTTATGGAAGCGTTCTGACTTACGAACTGATCAGTGTTGCACTACTTTTAATTTTTGGGGAATAAGGAAGTTGACAAAAAAATATTTTCATCGTCGTCCATTGCATTACAAAGAAGTATCCATTAGGTAATATGTTTTAGAGAGAAAGATTCACGGTTAGATCAACAACCAGAAAAATATGACAGAGCTGGCGGTCATAAAGCTTTTACCGATTTTATCTGCATAAGGAGTCTAGATTAGCAAGTTGAATCGTTCTTCTTCCACCTGCAAATAAATACTTAGTCAAGTTTTTGGTCCGGTTTGGTTATTTTTTTTTTGTAGGATTGCTTTTTTTTATCATCTCAAAACTGGCAACACCAAACGCAAGCGGTGGCGGTCTCTTTAGCCTAGCATTAGTTTCAATGACGCTTGAAATTATTTTAAGTGCAGTGTACACTGTAGGGCTTACCCTGGGCCCATTTTGAGTGTGATTTACTAGTTTCGGTAGCGGGTGGCCTTTTGTACACCAGGATATGGCAGAGACATCGTCACTATATGCAGTGTGTATGAGAATAGAATTTCTCTTACTGTGGGCCTTCTTGGGAAAACTAGGAATTTGTCACGGTAAAGTTTCTAGAAGAGAGAATTTTGCATGTAGTCTATAGTCACAACTGTTCGACAGGTCCGCACAAGAACGGAAATACATACACAAAAACATGACTGATAAGAAAACTGTGCCAAAACATCCGTTTCTTACGTAGACGATAAAAACGCACGATACTAACGTGACGAAAATTGGTTTTTCCCGAACAAATTAAATTTGTTTATCAACGATACATTGTGATTGTGACAATTCCGCGAATTTTAAGTATTTAATCCCCAAACAATTAGCTGTTTCATTCATTTTGACCGTGTAGGTATCGCACTTTTCACACACAGCAGATTTTTGTTTTTGATAACCTGCGAAATCTTTCTCCGCTAGAGGTCTAGAACCATGTGCTGAATTCATTGTTTAAGAAGGCTCTTTTCTCCGACCTGTTTTTTTTTCCTTTTGCCTGTACTGTCCCACTGCTGGGTAAAGGCCTCCCCCATTTTCTTCCACATTTCCTTGTGCTGTGCCTTCTCCGTTCAATCAGTTAGGAACGAGTCCAAATTGTCACGTCAAATTCTACCTGTAACAGTAAAAAAATATCATTGAATCTGTCTCGAAAATGATGGTCCCAAGTGCCTAATTAGGTTACAGAGTTCTGGTGGCACCCGATCTAACTAAATCATTCAGGCAGATCTTATTAGACTGGAAGCTCAAATCTGACCTCAACATACATAGCAAAAGGCAATGCTGATTGGATTATCTCAAGTTATTCCAATTACAGAACACATAATAATAAATTGAGGGTCAAAATAGTTATTGTATCGCAATTAGACGTTACTCCAGAATAAATTAAGCTGTCTTAAGAAGGTAGTTGCATTATCGTATGTACTTGTTAACCGCTTTGACCTCTAGCGAGTCTTTTTGCATTAAGGGCAGTCTTACACTTGCACGTTTAAAAACAACGCAAGTTTTCCTTTGGATTTCGACGTAACAAGATCTTTATTTGACGATGTGGGGAACGTCAAAAAGGAAGATGTGACGCTACAGTGAATTTTTGTGTGAGAGGTACCGATTTCGTTGTAATGTTGCTACTACCACTAGGTATGTAGTTATTTATGAGAAAACACTAAATCTGTACAGAACAGCCAGCTATTGTAACCTAAATACCTAAATATAGCATATTTTTGCAAAATTCTTGATACTTGACTGGACTATTGCTGCCCTTTTACCAAATTTCCGACATCTTCGTAAAGAAATATCGTCTACGACTTTGTACGGTCTTTGCCGAACAAATTTAGTCCGTCCTTAACAACCGCAGTGAATTTAACTAGCGCAGCGGGATACAGATGTGTTGTATTAACCAGCTAGCAGTAGGTGAGGCGTACAGACAGACGTACGTATTAAGAGCTAACGTTTGTGGATTCACGTTGATTGCCAAGGGAAGAGTTTGAATGCTATGTGGCTTTATTGCGAAGTATTTTATGGTACCTATTTCAAGCCAAGAATTTGGATCAAAGCGTTAATGAGATACCTAGTTTCATTTAAATCAAGAGAAATACCTATGGGATTTGCGATTTGGTGCCTAAAAGTTTTTTGAGCCTATTTGGTACAGATGCCAGCACATCAAGGTACTACAATCTGTCAAATTTCTTTAATAGATTTTCAACTTTATCACTAGAGCATAAGGTTCAAAGTTAATTGGGAAAATTTGACAGTTTCGGGTAGCTTGATGTGCTGACGTCTGAGTTCGGGACATCTAGTTAGATGAGGAGATAGCCGATGGAGTACAGGTGTGACCGAATGGTAGCCAAGGATAGGCCAAATAAACACGTCACAAAGTCGCGGGAAACACCTCGATGAGGGATGCACTGAACCGGGTAGTATGGCAGAAAAATGGGGGGCCTATAGATGATGATGATGATTTGGTTTGGTTTTGATTGCACCTTTTTGAACAATGACGGCCCGTTTTTCCTTACAAACAACATTCTCTACTTTTCTACTTTGCGAGGTTCCTGAAAACGATCAAGATTGTGACATCCATCTACACCGCTGTCAAGCGAATTATTGGTCAATTTTAAATGAATTAATCTTTTAATCACACTATCACACAAATTTTATAAAGGGGAAAATTTGTGAGTGGGGGTGTGTGTTTATATGTTTGTTACTTTTCACGCTCAAACGGCTGGACCAATTTTGATAAAATTTTGTATGGAGGTAGCTGACACCCTGGATTAACATATAGGCTATCCGGATATAGAGTAGAATAGAATAGAATACTCTTTATTATGTACACCATATAAATTACAGACATAATTATAGAAACTATACAAAGGGTGACACAATGATATTCCCACGGGATCGACATTTTTATCCGGATATTCCCACGGGATCTACATTTACGCGGGTGAAACCGCGGGGCACAGCTAGTATCAAATATTTATTTTTGTACTTCCTCGTTGATCTAGTAGTCTAGTAGTCGCAAGCGTTACTGCTGAGCATGAGGTCGTGGGTACGTTTGCTAGGTCGGGAAAAGTGTTCTTGGGTTTTTCTATCTGGAATTTCTCAGTGGCAGCTCGGAGACCTTACTGACGAAATATGGGTGTAGTATAGGTACAGTCAGCAACAAAAATCGATTAACACTTCAGTTTTGGTCAGCGGGATTGCGGAACATAAAGGTCTAAGGAAGGAACACGGGTGGGTTTTAGTCAGTAAGAGTCTGACACTCCCTTCCGCTCCACCCAGAGCGGGAGGGGGTCATTTGATGATTTGCCATCCGCAAAAAAAAAAAAAAACACTTCAGTTTTTTTAATCTCAGTTTTTGAGCAAAATATTTGCTCAAAATTGCATTGTACTTCTGCTGCAACTTTAAACAAATATTTTGCTCAATAACTGAAATAAAAAAAAATTAAGTACTAATCGATTTTTGTTGCTTTTATTTTTATTACCTCTGCCTAACCCCTAACCCTTCGTGTATTACGAGCGTGATGTAATGTTATCTATTTTAGTATCAGATATTTTATTTACAAAGCTTAATTTTCTTGGGGTTAGCAAGTCATTAATACTTACAGGCATTGTTTGCTTAAATGGAGGCTCCAACCACGTATAAATGTAATGTAATTTTCTATTTGTCACAATAAACTATTTTTGTTATTTTTTTTTATTTTGATTTTTGATTAATTAGATTATGGGCTGATTTTTCCATCACTAGATAGCTTTTGTTCGAGGAATAAAATTGACGTTTGACTTGACAGTTTTTGTATGAATGAATTGTCAAAATTGTTCCCCTAATAAAGTTACCAGATGATGGAAAAATCAGCCCATAATTGATTCATCTTCAGAGTGAAATAATACGCTGATATATTTATGACCATTTACCAAATGACTAGGTTTACCATCGAAGTCAAGCCTCCGGTTAGGAAAACTACAAATTTCAAGAAAGACAAAATTTTCTTTTGAACTTATCAGGTGTTCCCCAAAGTGATTGTTTTCCGATCAATCGTGTGTCGTTAACACCCCTCAGCCCCAAGGGAAGCTTACATTATACAAAACTACAAGTCATGTTAGCAATATTTGTCAATAACGCGACCGGATCATGTGTGAACATGAGTTTGACAACATGACGACGTTGTGGTCGATGGTTGTACAGGACAATTACGACCCTTAAGTCGGGGGAGTTACTTTTGTGTTAAGTGGGAAATTATTTTATGCAAGTTGATTTTTGAGAGCAGTGGTGGCCCAGTGGTCACGAACACGATTTACGAGTTGTAGGTCGTAGGTTCGAACCCAGACAGGCGCTTTACTTTATGTAAGTTATTTCATCACCACTGCTCTCAAAACGGTGAAGGAAAACATCGTGAGGAAACCAAAAATTCGAAGACATGTGACATCCACCAACCCGCACTGGGCCCGCGTGGTGGATTACGGCCCACTCCCTCTCATGGAGAGGGGGCTGTGTCCCAGCAGTGGGAACATGCTGATTATGATATTTTACAGTTCCGGCAATAGGCGTTTCGTGGTATTGTATTGTATTAAAAAACATTGTGACTTTCATACATTGGCAATGTCAATCCATAAGAGAATCATTATTATTATTTTTTTGCCATGATATTCTGGTAGACCAATACCTACTCGGTTTTATGATGAACGTTTGATAGCTGAGGTAGAATTAGTATACCTATATTTGTATTTTAAGAAGGGGTATGGGAAAGATTGGATGCTGAAGGCGGAGGACAGGGTGTTGTGGCGCAGCCTGGGAAAGGCCTATTTGCAGCAGTGAACTGCGACTGAGTTGATCATTACCTATCTATGCATGCATTTCTCTTGAATAACTATTCTTCTTCTTCGTGTTGGAAGGCCAAGGCGTTGTCGGTGGCAGCGCAGACGCTGGCAGAGAGTTCCACACTTTGATGAGATTTAAGCCTTTGTGATGGTTGAAGTAATAAATTGAACAAGTCTGTCTGCCTAGCCTTTCCCCAACTATTTTGAGGTCGGCTTCCAGTCTAACCGGATGTAGCTGAATAACAGTATTTTACATGGAGCGACTGCCTATCGGATCTCCACAACCCTGGTACTGGGTAACATGATACCCCTTGCCAAGACTGGTTGTCAGACTTTCGGGCTTCTGACGACCCGTAACGACTGTCATCGGCTTAACGTGCTTTCCGAGGCACGGAGGGGTCTCGGTATGTAAACATAGTCACCGACCCACGGACCGACCGCGGCAAGTGTAGCTTAACCTGACCGATCGACCCTAGCGGCTGTTATTATTAAGCCCCTAATAAACTAAACAAGTAAAGTATAGGAATCCGCAACCTCAATAAAACCAAAAATAATATAACTTGACCCACGAAACAAAATAAACGAATTCCCATTCAAATCACTTCCTATTACTTAGATCAACCCCCATATAAAATACTGAAGCTAACACCCAAAATCTAAATACACTTCAGTCCTGTCGTAAACCTAAAAAAGAACTATTCAACCCTTGAAAAGCTCGATATAATAAAAATAAAAAGACAGTAAAAAAGGTATAAAAGTGTCCGGGGGATGGCAAATGAAATGGAATGCAAATGTGGGATGTGATAAACGGATGGGGGTTAAGGGGGGTGGAGTGGGAGGGGTGACTTCTCTTGGATCTTTGTTGCTTGAATTTTGTTTTCGAAAGCAGGTTGAATTGTGAGTATTGATTTCGTACTTGTTACACACTTTGTATGAGTTTGATTTGCAGTGCCAAAAGGCTTAGTATTAGGTCCTTACCATAAAGTCCTTACCTTACCTTCCCGGCGTTCCGAGTTGGGAAATAATCGCTGTGAGCGTGCTTAAACCCGTACCGAATTAGCGTGAGCGCGATAACGACGTCCCGTGAATCGTCATAGATGACGACATGACATGCGCCATCTTGCGATAACGCCGACCATGCCCTAGAATAATATCACCGTGAGCGCTGTCAAAAATGACAGTGTGTGTGTGAGGATATGTCAGTGTGTGTTTTGTTTTGATTTGCATCTTATCATAAAATTAAACTAACGTGGCATTTTCGAAATTGTGCTTCTGGCTGATAGTCGCCACCTAACCAAAGAAGAAGAAATGTAGTGTTTATACAAAGAAATACTGTAATAATATCGTTTTTACATTGAGTAAGCACTGTGAGCGCGTTTACGGGCGTTCCGAATTGTTGATAGCTCTCAGCTGTCATAATCGTAATATCTAAATCGGAACGCATGTGAGATAATGTGAGCGCTGTGAGCGATTATAGCTAATTCGGAAAGCGCCCCTTACTTGGTGCCCCGAAGTAACTCTTTATTCAAAAATAGCGTGCAATTTCGATTTTTCCAAACAACGATATTTAAAAAATCGAACCGCGGTAAAACAAATGAACAACTGATTTTGAAAAACAAAATGTCATATTTACTACGTGGCAATGCTGCCAGCCTTTTGGGCACTGCTCCTGTTGACAGCGATGCGAACGAATTTTTTGATACCCTATGATTATTTTGCTTATTTTTTCGTATAAATGTACATGATGTAAATGTAGATGAAATGTACAATATGTACATAAAAAACTAGATTATAGATAGATGGATCATGATCATAGATTATGTAAATTATCATGTTATGGATTTGAAATAAATACGTCGTCCATAGGTTCTTAGATATACCTACTACCTATATAATAAAATTTTGTGATCAAAATGGGATTAGTTAGGTACTCGTTATGATCCGTTGAAAAAAATTTGTTCGTTAGTTTTTTAATCCGTTTAGGAACTTCAGGATAAAATAATTGAAGTTAATGCGGTAGTCACAGTCTTATAATGGTAGTCATGGTGCATAACGAATTTGCCATACTTTAGCTTAGTAGTGGATAGGAAAGAGCCTCAAAATATGGCGCCAAATGAAACTGGCCGTTAACAAAAGTTGCATACATTCGATCTGACCACCCTTTATTTAATCAGAACAGGAACTTATGAACTCTAATTTGATTAAAACCAAACTAAATACTTTCCTTTTGATCCATTTTTGCCTTAACAACATCAAAGCAGTAATGCCAACTTCCAGAAATTAAATGGATTACTTCAGGTACCAACTCCGGTATTACTTCAAGTATACTTGAAGTACATTTAGGTATATAGGTACGTAACACTTATCGAGAAATTGGCTTTTACGTTACTGTTTACAGCTTACACTAAACTTTTATACCGTTTCCCTTGAAATACAAGTATATCTGATAATATGAAAGGGGATGGGAAAAACAAGTGATAAATTTATTGATAGAATAATAAAATGAAATAATTAATAATAATAATTAATAAATATAATAATATTACTATTAACAGTTTTGTAGAGAGGTGGTTTTCATGTAGACAATACAAAGAACATAGGTGTCTTTATCTATATCTTGATGTAGCCAATTTTGCTGCATAAAAATATAAGGTTTTTTTTTTCAGTAGCAAAATTTGCTATTTGGTTGTTTATTTTATTTTCGTATTGCTGAATGGGCCCTTATGACCTCGGAATATAAATATTGGAATATTTGGGCTTGTGGTTGTGAAACTGAATTGCAAATAATATTTATCAAAGTTGTCTACAGCGTGTTCCAGAAATGTGTTATTAAATAAGGGTGTGGTAACTACAGACCTATCAAACTGAACAACTTTCTCCATGGGACCAACATTGAAATCGCGAAAAAAATAATCAGCTGGCCTATACCTACACTTGGGTCGACTAGGTATTGAAATTTTGATTGGGACAGCTGATTATTCTTTGGCGATCACGATGTTGGTCCCATGGAAAAAGTTGTTCAGTTTGATAGTCTGTATCACACCCTTAAATATGACCACACATTCCTGATACACGCTGTAGGTATACTTATCTAGTATTTTTGCAGGTAGAACAAGTGCAAGCTCAAGAAAATATAGGGAAAAAAACGAATTAATCAAATAGCTGCGATAGAGGGAGGAAAAACAGATAGAAGTAGAGGAATATTTGGGTAAGTAAAATAAACCACCACATTAACTTCAAGACATTAACCCCACAAGTTACGTAACACATTGTAGTAAAAAATCAGCAATAACCCTAAAATGCTTACCTGTTGATATCATCGCGGATCGCGCGGGTCTTTACGACCCCACATAAAGTTTTATGTTGCACAGCCCTGTTTGCGTAACATCACTAGTTGCCCTTTTTTATATTTTTCGCGTTTTTATTTAGGGAGTGGGGGATGTTTACCCAATTTTCGGTAGTTGCGGCATTATGTAGGCAATATTTAGTTGTCAAATTGTCATGATAAAGTCAGCTTTCGATGCGCTAAACAATATTAAATCTTAAACTTTGTACGTCACACCGCAAGATGTACACTTAAGCATTGGAATACTATCTTGAGATCTCAAGATTTTTGTTTTTGTTCGAGACAATCTCGTTCTCTAAATCTCGTTCGAGACTACGAACGAGATTTCAATTTAAAAATGATTTATTATTTTAAAAAGAAGGCGAAATCTCGATTTTGAAAATCTCGACATCGAGATATTGTCAGACTTCCGGGCGAGATTTCGAATGGCCAATCTCGGTTTCAGACTTCCCACGCGAGATCTCGGGTTGCCAATATCGACTCTAGCTTGCAATATACACCAGTTGTAGGGACACTTACCTATTACCTTGTCAATACGAGTATTTCGAGATCTTTTTAAATTTCATCTTAAACGTCAGTTCCCCCTGCAGTAGACAGTTACCATAAATTTCCTTATAACCACCCTAGAACTGCTAGTTTCCTCTCGAAAAAAATGAAACGACATGAATGAACAACCAAACTGAATAGCAATCGAAATTCTCTGCCCGAAAATTTCAACTGAAAACTCTAAAATTTGAGAATCCCGGTCGAAATATCCCTAACTAGCACTCAGAACTTTCGAGATCGATTCAATGTTTGAGGGTTAAGTCTCATTCGGGAACGGAATGAGCTATTAATAAACAGAAAATGTTTGTTTGTTCGTTTTGTTTTAAAGTTTGGGAGCTAATTGGAGTTGGGTTAGGTTTATTACGAGTTTTGAAAACCCGGTTCAATTAGTGACGGGGGTAAGTGGTTCAGGGTTCCTCTTTCGTTGATATTAAGGGAGTAGTTGTAGAAGTTCAGCACCGACAGATCTCATCAAGGTAGGTATATATTAATAAGGTGTTAAAAAATTAACCCAATAAACAACCTACTTAGTGTCGCTCGGTGTCCAACTTTTAACCTTTTTTAAATATTTTTGGGACAAAATATAACATGGGGTAAAAATTACTGGAATCGATTCAGTTACTTATTCTGAACAAACTGTATTCAGGCTTCGCATAAACTAAAAATAACGTTGTACTTATACAAAGTCTTAAAAAATTAACCCGACAAACTTAAAGAGGTGCTTTAGACCATCGTACTGAACAACTTTCACTATGGGACCAACTCTGAAATTACGAAAATAAAATCAGCTGTTTCATACATTTTGGTTAAACGTAGGTATTGAACTTAACAAACTTAACAAACAAATGATTTTTTTTCTTTTACTTCTTACATCTACGAACCTTCAGTAGGACAACACCTGGTGGAACTCTGGTGGAACAGCGCGAGTTTAGTTCTAATACAAATGACTATAATGTCTTAGTAAAGTACTCAAACTGCCAGACCAAAATTAAAACTAACAGAGAAAGAAAAAAAGATGACCCACATAGTCCTTACATTCACAATCATTAAAGAAAAATACTTTACAAAGTAAATATTCATGTCATTTTGTAATATGAAAATCAACAATGTCAATGTGTTTATAAAGTGGGCAGCTCAATCCCAAACTTTTTTGTCTTCTAAATAATAAAAAACTTTTTTACAAAAAAAAACAACCGACTTCCAAAAAACACTATAGAGTGAAAAATAACTTTAATTTCGGAAGTCGGTGTTTTTGGATTTGTATTTTTGTTTTTTACCACCGACTTCCGAAATTAAAGTTATTTTTCACTCTATAGTGTTTTTTGGAAGTCGGTTGTTTTTTTTTGTAAAAAAGTTTTTATTATTTACTTTTTAGTGGGTCAGTTTGTAATTTATCTAAGTTACAATAGCCTAATGTCAACTGCTGATCACCTTTTACAAAATATTGCTTTTCCCGATGCAGGGACGTTAATTGTTGAGGAGTGCTCCTAGTATTCCACTCTCCTAGCTGATAATCTTGGCTGCAGCATCAGGCCAGACTTATGTCAACATTGCATTGAACTTAAAATTTAGTCCTGTTTAAAATGAGCCCAAACACGACTACGGTGCTGTAATTTCAAGGTTTGTACTTTTTCTGATGCTCCTGGCTTTAGCATCAGGTCTCTATGTACTTCGGTGTTCCTCATTAACAGTACGTTTATCCACACATCGAGCCCTTTTCAATGAGCCTAAACACGATATATCTGCTGTTAGTTGTCGAGGAGTTAGGTACTCTGCAGACTATCCTGACTGCAGCATCAGGTCATGACTTGATGATCATGAGACCAAATGTGGCAAATGCCCTATCAAACATCAAATCAATTGACTAAAACAGTCCTTGCCTGTTCGAGTAACTTCTTACTGTTAAGGAGTTGTACCTTCCATCATCAGCCCATCTACCTGAGATGGTGACAACCATACGCAAATACACAAGATACTTCATAAAATATGCGAAAAACAATAAGTGAGCCTATAAAATTTGAGGGTTGCCCTCGATTTCTCTAAGATCCCATCATCAGATCCTAACTTGGTGACAGTAGGACCACCTCAGAACTATCTACTTTCGAACAAAAAAAGAATTTTGAAAATCCGTCGAGAATTGGCGGAGTATTCGATGAACAAACATACAAAAAAAAAAAACATACAAACAGCCGAACATAGTACCTCCTCCTTTTTGTGAAGTCGGTAATGACTGCCTAGCCTTTTCTCAACTATGTTAGGGTCGGCTTCCATTCTAACAGATGCAGCTGGATACCAGTATTTTACATGAAGCGACGGAGGTATCTGACCTCTACAACCCACTTACTGAGTAACACGATAACACCCCTTGGTAAGACTGGTTATCTATCAGATTCCCATATTTTGTCGGTAAGTTGGAAAGTAGCATACCTATTCTAAAAGAATTTAGAAAAAACATATTTTAGTTTGGTAAACACATTTGGTTATATAAAAAAAAAATACAGATAAATAGAAAATAATCAATATTTTCTATGTTATTGCACTATCTGGAATAATTAGAGTGATAAGAAACCTAATATTTGACATCTTATCAGCAAAATAGAAATGCGAAACAATTGACGTCTATCTGACGTCAGACTATGACGACCAGAGGGGCAATTCTCGTAATTTCAAGAACGTTCACAGTCTGATTTCAGTCTCAATCTGTCAAAAATACTTTCAATTTCCCTAAATTTTTGACATTGATTGTCGCTGTTATTGTAGTTGTTATCTATATAAGTATGGGAAATTGGCTTTGTGATATATAATATTATCAGCTGATCTATTCTGTATCGATCTCACTGTGGAAACTTAGTGAAGTGATCTTGAGGTGAGCTGTCATTCCACCTGATGCTATAGGGATAGAGCTAATTGAAAGCTCACTTCACCTAAGTTGTCACGGTGAGATTTTTACAGAATAGATCAGCAGTTGTGCCAACTGTCAATTTCATGCCATGAAAAGAAGAATAATATTTTTATTTCGGCATTCATCAAGACACAATGAAAACCTGGCTAGGTTATCGCACTAACGTTTTCTTTAGAACACAATTCGACCCAAATTCCACGAAAAACGCTCAGATAATCAGTACAACGATCAAATTCCCGAAACTCTGCCACTAACTTCAAAATTAATTAAAAAACGAGTCCAGTGTAAACGCTAATATTTCCATTAGAATACCAAAAGTACTAGGAATACAGGACTTTCTAAGGAGTGTGATTGTCACCTGTGCTAGGACATACGGGCGTCGGCCGTTGCGTCTCCAATCAATAGTTTCGCGCAAGCCCAGCGGTTGGCCACGAGACATAACGACATCATTCACTTCTTATACTTTGTTCTAGCTAATATGGATAATGTTGGAGATGGCTTTTGGAGGAGAAAATGGCTGAAATGTTCAGTAGATTCCAAATTATTTGGTAGAGAAATTAATTTATTGGTTTTGGTTAAAGGGCTTCTTTAATTCTCGCTCTATTGCATTTCGTGAAAGTAACATTATTACAAAAAAATGAATCTGAAAAAAACCTTGTTAAATCATTTGATATTCCTGAAAAAACTGAAAGAAATCTGACAATTTAAATAAGGAACTGAAACTAACCTATGACAGTAGCCCGCGTTACCTACTTATTAAAATACATGACCGTTACGAATTTCAAATGGAGCGCATTCAAATTCGAATTGAGAATATGGGCGTGGCTAACCAATAAGAAGTGTCACGCGCGGCGACACGGTGACAGTTTCGACCAATAGCGCGACGATAAAGGCGGCGACATTTTTAAACGAGCCATTCGAGACCGCCCACGCGTTGTATGTGACTTTGAAATGTGTACATTTTCTGGCTTATTAGTCGATTCGCACGAATTTATTCACCCTTAACTGAATTTTATGCAATTAAGGCGACTACATGACCTAAAGCGCGGTCTTTATCGGGCTGCATAGAAAAGAAAGAGAAGCGTGATGACACAACCCTGGTAATTTATTGCAAAATATGAAGCAATTAACTATAGGTACAGGGTTATTGGTAAAACACCATCATCCTCTTAAGACGTCATTGTACTCATCATTATGAACAACTTTTACTATGGGACCAAACCTGAAATCGCGAAAAAAAAATCTGCTGTTCCCTACATTTTGACGAGTTATACGAACATATAAATGTAGGGAACAGCTGATTTTTTTTCCGAGATCCACAATTGACAGTCGGGACCAACGACTTAACTTACTTTCCGAGGTACGGAGGGGCCTTGATATGTAAAGATGGTCACCCATCCACGGACCAATTGCGGTCAGCGTAGCTTAACCTGATCGCTCGACCCGCGCGGCTGTTATTAGGTACTAGGTAAGCCACAAGCCCTTCAGTAAAAACCAAAAACAATTCAGAATAAAGAGGCATTATTATTACTAAAACCATACTCATTAAGTAAAACAGGTATTTAATCACATTTACCTATTAAGCACCAATTACCTAAGTGTTTTACTACGTCGAAAATAAATCACGAAGGTAGAGAAGAAAACATAAACAATAAACCAAGCTTGTAAAACCAAAATGATGTATTTATGTCTATGCCTACGCAAAATAGCTTTTCATTCCTATTTCAAAGCGGGTTTCATGAATGCGACAGTTTCAGCCAATGACCGCCCACCTTTTTGTCATTGGTCGTCACCTAGATGTCACTGTTTGTCGCATGTCGCATAAGAAGGGAACAGCTAAATAGAAATAGTTACAAGAGCGAGAGAGACAGGTAATATTTGCGTCGCCCACGAGAATTTCCACGGCGTGGAAATTTTAATTTTAGAACGAGTAGTGTTGTGGTGACATTGTTACCTATTAATTTTCTTTCAGTAAATACTTAAATAGTTTTTTATGTAACTTTAAGTTTTCTTATATTACATTTATTTTCCTGCCTAGTTTTAATAAAGTAAGTATAATTTATTTGTTCAAAAATGAAAAATAAAATAAGTAGTAGCTACCTAGTTATGGTGACACTTGTTTCTATGAACAGATTTTGTACATCTGTCTGGACTAGATATAAACTATCTGTATTTCAGATATATATATATCAGCTCCCTTTCCTTGTAGTAGGTAGGTACTTAGGTGATACTTAACAAACAACTTTGTTTTTTATACATCTATAAACACAACAGTCATTTGATCAAATATTAAAGATTTATTAGTACCTAAGTACTAAAATTCGTAGTCTATGATCGTTAATAAATCAAAATAATTACACCTGGCCATATAAAGGGTCTATCGAAGTATCGAAATGTCAAGCGAACCATGTTGCGTAACTAATTTAATACCACAGTGTTAGACCAGTAACTACTGATCCTAATTAGAGAGCCCAGAACAACATGTTTAACGTCTATTACGATACCGTAACAAGGTATTAGGGCTCTTGTAATTCAGCTATAATGCTCTGAGCCCATTTAATTTAAGTACACCGGTAGAATTTAGGTGCAAACATAGTTTCTGCGAAACTGGACTAAAATGAGTAATAGTCTTAGATTATTAGGGGACTAATTTTCGATTAGGTATGGCTTGTACACGGCTACACGTTAGGCTCTACTTTGCCAGTTTTATATGACCTCGCATTGTATAAGGTTTTAAGGTTTTTCGTACAATAAGAAGTCAGCTTATACTGGTTGGTATAGCTTTATATTTAGCCGTGCGTACTATCAGTTAATTCGCTGTGGACGTCAACTTTTTTAAGTTTTTACTGTCAGTTTTTTTCGCACGAAGATTAAATTGTTCCCTAATTTCGCAAAAAAATACCAAAGGATTTGGGGTTACCTAATTTCACAAAAAAATACCAAAGGATTTGGTTGCCTCATCATGTTTCACCAATGTCATTATCACATTATTATAATACTTATCGATTAACTCAGAAATCACGGAATATCCGAACACATTCTTTAATTTGCTGACGCCATCTTCTTTTGTTTTCAAATACTTAAATCAGTTGCGTGTTATTTTTGAAGCGTGCCTCTAACAATCGAATTTAGAACAATTTCGGTATATCGGCACGAGCTTCTGTCGATCGAAATTAATTCGAAATTTAAAATTCTCGCTTTTTGCTTCCGTGCGAGAATTTTGAAGTGCAGGTAGCTAATCTTTATTCTAAATTTGAATGGCGCTGCAGGCTTCAATGACATGTTCTTACTGAAGGACAGACTGGCTACTAAGGTAGTTAAGTCCACGCTATGTCATTTTGGTAGCCAGAGCCTTAAGCTTTCTACATGCTTCTGGGAGATTTTTGAAATTTTAGTTTTTTTATTCTCTTGGTAGCGCTTTTTCACTTTCTACGTGGGCGCCTACAAAACGGTGACCAATTTTGCAAATAAAATTTCTTCTGCTGGCATTTTGGTGTATCTACCTCATGTAGAGACTATTGGAGGACCTCTAAGCCTTCCTTTAGTGTGCTGTGTTCAAGAACCATTTCTCCAACGTCTCCATTATATGTAGTAGATACCCTACCTATGTATTAGAATTAACCTACCTATATGGAAAGCTCTCAATCGAAAAAAAACAACGAGTAAGAGTCCCATCGAGACGAAAAGAAGACCTATCTAATTCAATTTTAAACTTAGTTTTTTTTTCTCTAATATCACATTTAATTCATTTAAATAATCAAGTTGGGTAGGTACATTACCAGTGGACAGCGATGCGGATGAATTTTCCGTCGCTATTTTTTAGTTTCTGTATAGTTTTAGTTAAGTTAGGATTTAATTTTGTTATTTTTAGATTTGGTTAAAGTAAAGTTGTTTAAACTTAGTTGATTGTATTAAAGATGGCCTTAAAGCTAGCACCAACTTCATCATGTTAGTGCTCGAATTGCCAACACCCATTTAATTCTGTAAAACCCATTTTTGTAGATCGATAAAGATAAATATTATTTTCATACAGGTCCTGATACATATTTTTACCCGCGACGGTACTTAGACGGAACTATATGCGTTTTATTCACCAGAAATCTCTCTTTCATTCAAAATAAACGGAATTATCAAAATACCTTAGTGTTAAGTAATGCACAGAAGTTATTCATCAGCCCAATGGCGTTGTTGCAATTTTAAATTTGGAATTCGAATTTCGGTAAGCGTTCGAAAACGGTCGATCACGAAGTGTCTCATTTGAATTTGGAATCACGAAAAAGAGTTCTCACAGTCTGTCAACCCCTAAGGATACAATGTAAAGTATTTTAAATATTTAAATTTGAAATTCGATGAATATTTTGGATTTCTGCACGTGCACGTGCGTTTGGATTCGTCACATTTCGTTTAAATGACTCAAAATTATGTTAAACTAGCTGTGCCCCGCGGTTCCAAGTGTCGATCCCGTGGGAATATCGGGGAAAAAAGTAGCCTATGCGAGTATGTTAATCCAGGATGTCAGCTACCTCCGTACAAAATTTTATCAAAATTGGTCCGGCCGTTTGAGCATGAAGAAACAGAGCAGAAGTAACAAACATACTTATAAACACACACACACTCACAAACTTTCACCGTTATAATATTAGTGTGTATTTTAATGGGCATAAATTACCTACTAAAATCCTGTTTCAGTGTCAAGATAAGCTCAATCTGTCAGATTTTTAGATGAACTAAAAATGGTATAGAATTTGAATCAAACTAAGTACTAAGTATACCTAGCTGTGGTCGTTGACAGCAAATTTTCTGGAGTTGGTGAAACTGCTAAAGTGTATTTCGTGTGTGTGTGTGTGCTTCCATTGATCATCTGAACTAATCACGAAGGCAAGGAGTCCCAGGGTAGCCCGCGAAATTCAAATTTTCTTACACAACCTGACACTGACCTGCAAAATGCCTGCAAATAGCAAAAAATTCAAGAAAATTTGAATTTCGCGGGCTACCTAGGAGACTATCGAGAAACTCATAATAGATAGTTTTTTGTTTCAACGCATCTATTCTATTCTAATTTCAAATAGTAACCTAATAGCTCTAGAAGAAGGCTAGAATCAGTAGGCATCAATTACGATTTGTCCGCCTGTTTTTCAGACTCAAAGATAATGTTAGACTGCCGAATCACTTCCATAGTAATTTTCTAGTTGCCAATTGTCTATCATTTCTTAATTCTTTAGCAGGAACAATATCTCTATGATTAAAATTTAAAATAAAATTATAAATTGTCGGCATCGCGTGCAATATGGCGAGGACGCTCGCGGCGGTGCTTCCATATTCAAAATTCGGCCAGTCCGATTCTATTGTTTGGATACGCGGCCCGGGGCTAAGCTCGCGTGATCTTGTTCTTATTACCATAGACAATGAGAACTTTTGGTCGTGTAGGTATCTGAAAATTACACCGAACTTTATGGTTTTTGGTTTGCACGACATGTTTCGCATTGTCTTGTGCTTCCAACATTTTATTTCTTACTTCTTGACGAACGTTTTAAATAAGTGCGTGCAGCCGTTGGGCACAAAAATTAATTTTATGAAAATTTATATTTTCCTGAAACGCTCTTAGGTTTTACGTAGAAATTAAAGTATATTAACAAATTGTTTATGTAGTTACCGACTTATGAGTATTTCTGCTGTGGTATACCTAAGTAGGTATCAATTACTTACGTCTAAATTACGAAAATAATGTAACAATTAATAAAACAAAAAAATATGTACTTATTACTTACGTAACTACTAATCTTCTTTCTTTTTTCTTTTAAAAAAACGTTGCCCCACTCTAGGAATTTCTCCTGAGTTGTGGGTGCGTTTACAAACATTTAAACTCACATACACAAACAGCCATACCCGGAACAACTACTTGTAGGTCTTGCTTAAAAACGTAATATTTAAATACACAAATACCTACAAATACTATGTCTGTGGTCTGTCCATAATAACTTTGCTGGCTCCCTTAGAAGCCACAGTCTCATTAACGACACACAAAAAAACGCTCTAGAAAGGCCCCGTTCCGAACTTTTCAAATTCAAATTCGGAACTCGTAAAGGCGCGTTCATCCATATTTACTGTATAAATAATATAAATTCGAAAGTAACTGTCTATCTGTCTGTATTACGCCTAAACCACTAAATGGATTTCGATAACATTTGGCAGAGAGATAGAATGCATCGCGGGGAAGGACATAGGATAGTTTTTATAACGATATTCCCACGGGATCGACACTTATGAGGGTGAAACTGCGGGGCGCTGCTAGTAATAGTACTTATATGTCTAATGAGAACTTCTACAGAGGCCGCCTATAGTTTTCGATCTAAACTGAAAAGAAACCTTTAAGTTATGTTAAAGAGGCTTGTTTTTTTTAAGTTTCCATCTAAGAAATGTAGCACCTTTGAATAGAATAGAATACGGTACTTACTCTTTATGAAAGTACACCAATGATATATAATTAAAAAGAGGTAAGATAGGTTATTTACCTACCCAAAGTTCGATTTTCAAAATCGGTAAGTAGGTACAATGGCACATTATTAGAACAAAATGTCGAAGTAGGATGGCACGTCGTAATTATCGGGAGCGAAAAAGAGACAAGTTGACATGTCACTTGTGAAGCGCGTATCTACTACTTAGGTACTATTTACTTAAATTAAATTTAATGTATACACCATAATGAATTACAGATTTAAATGTAGGTAGACGTATGTATTACATTCAACCAAAGAGTCAGATAAAGATCTTTCAATATTCATTTTTATTGTGGGCTTCATAGTATAATATTTTAAACTTAATATGTAAGTACGTAAGACTCCCTTATAAGAGCAATTTCAAAGATTACCTACGAATAATTTTGCTTAAAAAGACTTTCATTACCTACTTATCTCTTAACACTAAACATGAACTTCTTTTGACTAAACATAAAAGAAAACTTTTATCTGATAAAGAACATTGTACTAAACTACCCTGAATAAATTACTCCGAATTATGAAACCAGTTCTTTCAGTTATACCTGCTATTTCTTTTCTAAGGTATTTCTTTCTGAAAGATAATTTTACGCTGAGTAGTTACGTAGATACTTAAGTTAAAAAGTCAGCCAGTGAAATGAAGCGTAGATCAAGAAACTTTAACATTTATCATTAAACTTGGGCAGTAGAATAACTCAACTTACTAATATTTCGATCGAGTTTATGGCCATTCTAGTTTACAGAAGTAAACTAACTCTGAAGGCCAATTTTCGTACCTACCTACTTAAAAAATGTTCAAATTGAGGTTGCAATCTCATCTCAGCGGCAATCAGTGGCAAAAAGTTGTCAAAAATGTATGTAAATTGATTGTATTTTTGACAGTTTGCGACTGTGGTTAGAATGCGCACGCTCTTAAAAATACGGGAATAGCTCTGCCTCTGATGTGACAAATCGATATTTTGAAGATATATAACAATATCTTTGAAAAAACTAGGTAAGTTTTCCGGTACACACTTAATTTGCATTGTTACATAAACAGCTATCTGAATGAAAATGTTTGATTCGATACTGACGGGTAGTTGCTTGTTCTAACTTACCAAACCTTTTATAAGTTGGTTCTAAAATAAATATTTATTTATTTCAATCGAATAACCACGCTACAGTGTAAACTCACCCTAACCTAGCTCGCGTGACGATACTTTTTAAACATAGAACGCTCGTTCTTTTTGCGAATTAGAAGTGTTCTCTCTTCAAAACAAATTGCTGACAAGCGGGACGTTCGAATTTCGTATGCGCCAACCGCAGACCACTGCGTTACCAGCCTGCAACTACATTTAGAATTTCAATTTTGAACTCTATGAAGAGGGTGTTAAGGTTTCTTTAGCGTGTTAAATGTTATTATTTTGAATTTAATTCACGTTGCGTTTCGGATGCAAATGTGGCTGATGAGACTTGATTATGTAAATGAGAACGGACTAGCCTTGTGTGAGACTTTTGTGTGCGTATTGTTTGGATCACGAGGTAGCTGCACAATAAGCATCTTTTTATTTCCACTGTTTAATAAGCGTTGAGCTCTTCGTTGTTTCTGTGTACGATCTGGTCTTTATGAATTATTATGTTGGTAGTCTAAGGGATCACGGCCCAGTGGTAACAGTCGTGTATTGCGAGTTGTAGGTCATAGGTTCGAAACCAGACAGGCATTACTTTCTGTAAATTATTTCATCACCATTGCTAACTAGCAAACATCGTGGGCAAAACGGCATGTCCTAGAACAAAAAATCGAAGACATGTGACATCTACCAACTCGCACTGGGCTGGCGTGGTGAATTACCGGCCCACTCCCTCTCTTCGAGAGGCCTGTGTCCCAGCAGTGGGAACATTATAGGCTGATTATGCTAAGGGATTTGGACAGTTTCTCTCAAGTGGAAGTCAGTACTATAATTCTCTCTTGTCACCTTACTGAACAATTAATTAAATAGGTATCACCATGGACATTATCGGTACCTACCACAGTATGTTACAGTAACTAACAACTCACACAATTAACAATTTATATTCCCAACATTAAGGCTATTGGCACACTGCACCGCATTACGCAGCGGGACGCAGATAACATGCCGCGCGTGATTTTTTACATACAAATTCAATACGTTTACGTAACGTGGTTACGTTTTATGTTTACGTGTTATAAGTGAGAATTACCATAATTTAAGTAATATTCGTAAATACGAATGACTAAAGTCGTTGCGTTGTTTGACCTACTTACCCACATTTATCGAACCTAAATCTAATATTAAGGAGCGCGGACGTGGAAATGCATGCTACCATCGTATATGAATGATTTACATATGGAAATCTGCAATTTAATAAATGCGAAGAACTGTTCAAAGTTTTTAAAAATATACTTTCTAGATTGAAGTGCGATCTAGAAAAAAAAAAATCTATGTATGTACGTATTGCACCAAGTTGCCGTGTCTGGCCATACCGCTGTTAAACCCGCGAGGGTTTGCAAATATTTTGAAACTGTTTTTTTGATAAGATAATAAACAATAAAAAAAACGCGCTTCCGTGCGGGGAATTCGGCTCCGTTTCACGCACCCCGCTGCGTAATGCGGTGCAGTGTGCCAATCGCCTTACCCGTATGACTACCCAAATGTTTACCCTACAGAAGCTACAAACAAAATGAAAATCAATTTGTAAGTTCCCTGCTTTTCCCTAATAACGTGCGATAATAGAAAGTTTAAAAATTAACGGACGCCGCACGCGATGTCACGCTGACGTGTCGCGTGAATGACGTCACGGTAAATGTCACGGGTGACAAGCAAATGTCAAATGTCGACGTGACGCCGATGTGACGCGGTAGGGTGGGGAAAGCGATAAAAGTTGAATGTTCTTTTGTTT
The DNA here is from genome assembly GCA_948474745.1 of Oligia latruncula. NCBI lineage: Eukaryota > Metazoa > Arthropoda > Insecta > Lepidoptera > Noctuidae > Oligia > Oligia latruncula. Next base: position 12,936,513 of record OX419699.1, read on the forward strand.
TTATTTTGTGGAGTTTGTCGTTTAGTGGTAAGTAGTGTTTATTTATTTGCCTGTTTATTCTTTTTTTTTCGTTGTGTAGAGGAATAATTTTGAGTATTCGACAGTTACATACTTTACCTAACAGCTAGCTAAGGTAAAGATGCTTTTGAAAGTTAATACAGAGTAATATATTTTTGGACTTAAAAGAAAAACAGTTATAGCATGATGACGTGAGCAAGTACCAAAACCGGGCCCATTCATTAATAACTTGCTTCTGCCTGCGACTTCACCCGCGTGAAATTTCTTATTTAACATAATATCCTTTGGCACTCGGAAATAGTGGCTTTCAATACTAGTAGTACTTAAAATATTTTTTGTAATCGGATCAGTAGTACATTACTTACAGAGATTACGTCTTACTTATATACAAACAAACAATTTCCTTCTTTTTAATAGAGGGCGGCGGGGTATCGACCCACAAACTGAAATCATGAACTCAGCACAAGATTTTGTACTACGATAACATTTTATGTCGGTTATTAAGGGGCTTACAGGACCGAAACATAGAAAATGCTAGTTTTAGAAACAATAAAAGTATAAGATTGACTACAGTAAACAAAATCAGAAAAATATATCATATTCTTCAGGATATATGCTAGGTGGATAGTGTGTTGAAAACATAATACTACTAATTTGATACGATAAAAAAAACCTCTAAAAACTTTCTTTTTACAATAAAAACCATAGTAATTGATATACAATCATTCTGTTTTTTTTTCAGAAAAAAATACTAGTGTTTTAATTTTTTTGTCCAAACAAAAGTTTTTTAAAAATTAAATAATTGCTTCATATTTTGCAATAAATTACCAGCGTTGTGTCATCGCGCTTCTCTTTCTTTTCTATGCAGTCCGACAGTGACCGCGCTTTAGGTCATGTAAGCCCCTTAATGGGTAGTTTACTTTTCAGTTTCTGCTCAACACAATTTGTAAAAGCTTTTATTTACACTTTCCTTTCAGTAAAAATTCAGTGTCCTAAATTAAAAAGAAGCCTCTTAAAAAAGAATTAGCTGTTCTATACATTTTGACCGCGTAGGTAGGTATTGCACTTTTTTATGAAACAGCATATTTTTTTTGATGACCGATTAAAAATTTCTATGAGTCTAGAACCATGTGCTCAATTCATGGTTTCAGTTTAAAAAAAAAGGATAATTTTAAAAGATAAGAAAATATGAAAATCCGTCTCATTAACGTTCATTAGGTTTCACAACTTAGGCGATTGGCACACTGCACCGCATTACGCAGCGGGACGCATATAACGTGCCCCCGTCCATGATTTTTTACATACAAATTCAATAAAAGCGCGCTTCTGTGCGGGGAATTTGGCTCCATTTCACGCACCCCGCTGCGTAATGCGGTACAGTGTGCCAATCGCCTTATTGCTATGCAGTAACGTTGCACTCTTGAAGTCGTTGGTCGCCATCTAATAAACCACATCCAAACTCCACTTGTACCTACAGGTAGATACAGGTACCTACATAAAGTTCATCAAAGTAGTTAACAAAGTAATTGGGAAGCCAGCCATTGTGTAGGAGAGGCCAGGTCATAGCAATTCATTAAAAAGTTACTTACTCTAGTTAAATTCAAGTTGAAGTAGAAGTTGAGCTAATAGGATGACCAAACTTGCGCCTGTAACGTCTAAGCTTACTTGAAGCGGTCTATGAGAATTTACCTGTGTAGAGGTACAAATATAAACCTAGGTTTATATTTGTATTTGTAGGATCTAGGTTTAGGGTGAAAAAAAAAATCCAGAAAGAAAAAAATGGATTTTAAACTCTCTGTGTTGAGCCGAGCATTGAGAATCCAACAGAGCGCATCCTAGTGCGTCAAAAAAACACACTGTTGGATTTTCAACTCTTGGCGCTAAGCAGTACGTTGAAAATATCGCGGCAGGTTTTTGTTGCGCAATGGATTTTCAACTCTCGATGTTGAGCCGAGCATTGAGAATCGAACAGAGCGCATCCCAATGCGTCAAAAAAACACACTTTTTGGATTTTCAACTCTTGGCGCTAAGCAGTACGTTGAAAATACATAGGGGAAGGTTGCTATGAATGGACCACATAACTTTACGACCTCATACCTCAAAAAGTGTAAGTGTTAAAATGAAAGCAGTTTATTATTTCTATTTCGTAGGACTTTTATGTATAATAATCAAACGCACAAACAATTCGGGCTTACACTTTTTGCTATAAACGAAGAAAACCAAATCTTAGGCTGTTGCCTTCTTTGGACCATGGGCACCTTCAATGAACCACCAGGTTGCTATCAATGGACTTCGAGAAATTAGTTCTAGAGGTCCAATCGAGGCAACTAATTATAATTATCAATATTACAAAATTGTGACATACGAGGAGAGACAAACATTACTCATACACATACGACAAGCAAACAAACTATAGTTAACTACATAATTAGTAGGTATCTAATAAAATTTTACATTTGGCACATTTAGTGAGACCAACAAGTCATCAAAATTAAGATACAGTCTAAAGGAAGCTAAGGTTGCTTGTAGTAATAGCAATTGTTGCTTCCGGGACTCCATTATTATATTCTGCTTGCTTCACTTAAACCAACTCTTTGTTTCCTTACTGATTCTAAAACAAGGTTCATCACTTGTTTCATTCCATGCAAAGTACTTCCTTTTTTTGGCGACATTCTGGAATTTTAAATTTATAATGATTTTTCTATGGTTTTTTCCACAATTAGTGAAATACTCGGGACCCATATTCCCAAACCAGAAAAATACAGCAAAAAGTTGCTATGATTGGACTGGTCCAACGGTGGAACTCTCTTGGGGTCCATTGATGGCAACAAGGTATTCGTTAAAAAAAAAAAAAAAAAATATACATGGTCATGATTAGACAAAATTGAATAACACTCATGGAATCACAATTAAATTGTCTAATAGTTCATAACAGTGCACGCAGATAAATATGAATGTAATGATACTGACGTCAAATTGTCCTGAGTGTAATAATTAGATTTTGACCGCCGCAAAGACAACGTCACACGTCTCTCCTCGCCACGTGCCGCATGGTCACTGAGGTAAGAGGGGGGTGCAACTGAGTCGTCACGGACTCATTTTGACTAGTTTGGGTATTGCTAGCTTGCACAGTTTTGGAAATACCTTGGTGGTCCAATGAAAGAGCTGGTCCAATGATCGCAACCTTCCCCTATATGTGGAAGCTTGTAATTAGCAACTGTCAGTTGTTTACTATTTCGTTACTATTTACGTGTATTACTCTGTAAGCTTTCTTAAAATTGTAAAAAAAAAAAAAACGCGGCAGGTTTTTATTGCGCACTGGATTTTCAACTCTCGATGTTGAGCTGAGCATTGAGAATCCAACAGAGCCGCATCCCAGTGCGTCAAAAGAACACACTGTTGGATTTTTAACGCTCGGCCCTAAGCAGTACATTGAAAATCCATTGCGCGAAAAAAAATCGCTGTGGGAAAATCGCGTCCTGGGTTAATAGGCATTTTGATTTTGAAAAAAGTGGAGACTACCTAAGTATTTGTTTGTTACGAAAATGGTAGGGGATTAAGTAGATGATGACCTATGGAATAGTATGGATTCGAGATAAGTAACTATATGTATGCATGTGTTTCTGTGACAATCAATCTGCCGAGCCTTTCCCCAAATATGTTGGTGTCGGCTTTCAGTGTAACCGGATGCAGCTGAATACCAGTATTTTACATGGAGCGACTGCCTATCTATCCTCCACAGCCCAGTTACTGGGTAATACGATACCCCTTGGTAAGACTGGTTGTCAGACTTTCGGGCTTCTGACTACCCGTAACCACCGTCAAAAATCTACAAATGATAGCCGAGGCCAACATGTTGCTTAACCTATTTTCTTTCTTTCTAAATGGAAACATGTTATGTTATCACATGAGTTAGACAATAAATGATAAATGATAAATGATAAATGATTTATTTCTGTAAGTAGGTTTGTACAAACACTTTTACACGTCAATCATATTTTTTTTTAAACTAGATGAGGTCGGCGTTTCCTAACTGACTATTCTGAGAAGAAAGGCCGAAACAAACTCAGAAGTCACAGTCTCTTTTAAAGTCCAGACAAAATCTTGGTCAGATCGTGTGAAGACCATGTAGATTGGTGTCTGAAATGGTCTTTTGAGGAAAGAACCACACAGATTGAGCGGACCTGTCCAATCAGTGCACGCATTTGTCAAAAATCGTGCAGCTCAACTCAGAACTTGAGGAGCTCAACGATTCGACGAACAATACCAAAGACAGGACATTTGGGTAGGCCGCATAAACTACTCAAACTGCCAGATCATAATTAAAACTAAGAAGGAAAAAAGAAATGACCCACATAGTCCTCACATTCACAATAATTAAATAAAAAAAAATAATAAAAATTACTTACAAAGTAAATATTCATGTCAATGTCTAAATAAAATTCATCAATGTCAATGTGTATATAAAAAATCCGGACATAATCTTTGAGGACCATGTAGATTAGTGTCTGAAATGGTCTTTTGAGGAAAGAACCACACAGATTGAGCGGACCTGTCCAGTCAGTGCACGCATTTGTCAGTAACCGTGCAGTTCAACTCAGAACTTAAGGAGCTCAACGATTCGACGAACAATACCAAAGACAGGACATTTGGGTAGGCCGCATAAACTACTCAAACTGCCAGATCATGATTAAAACGAAGAGAGAAAAAACAAAAAATTACCCACATAGTCCTCACATTCACAATAATTAAAATCATATAATACTTTATACAGTAAATGTACATGTCATTATTTAAGTAAATAGATACTTAAAAAAAAAAAAAAAAATTATTAAAGTGTAAAATAGCAAAAATAAAAACAACAATCTAAACCTATTGGAGCAGCTCAATCCCAAGCCTTTTTGTCCTCAATATAGTCTTTTACAGTATAATAGGCTTTCTGACATAGTTTCCGCTTTATAAAAGATTTGAATTTATTAAGGCTTAGTTCTTGAATGTGGCTAGGAAGTTTATTATAAAAACGTATACATTGGCATCTAAACGAGCCACCTATTTTTTTGAGCCTTGTTGTAGGAACAACAAATTTGTGTTTGTTCCTAGTATTTATGCTATGGATATCACTGTATTTTTTAAACAGATTAATATTTTTATGTGCATACAAAAGATTATCATAAATGTACTGAGAAGGCACAGTCATTATATTAATCTCTTTAAATTTGTCTCTGAGGGAGTGTCTGGGACTTAATTTATAAATGGAACGAATTGCCCTTTTTTGTAAAATAAAAATTGTCTGAATATCGGCGGCATTTCCCCACAACAGAATACCGTACGACATCACACTATGAAAATAACTAAAGTATACTAAACGGGCTGTCTCTAAATCAGTTAAATCACGAATTTTCCTAACGGCGTATGCTGCAGAGCTAAGCTTTTTTGACAATTTATCTATATGGGGGCCCCATTGAAGCTTGGCATCCAACGTTATGCCTAGGAATACTGTGGTATCTTCAGGTTTCAACTCTTCATCCTTAATGAGAACACTAGTTTCTACTTGTCTAACGTGGGGTATGGTAAACTTAATACATTTAGTTTTTTTTCCGTTAAGAAGTAGGTTATTGACATTAAACCAGTTAACTACTTTTGCAAGGGCGTTATTTACATTGTCAGTAACCAGCTGCTGACGTTTGAGTTTAAATAAAAGTGAAGTGTCATCTGCAAACAACACTATATCATGTTCATCCCTTATGAGGTAAGGCAAGTCATTTATATAAATAATAAATAAAAATGGGCCGAGAATTGAGCCCTGGGGGACCCCCATTCTTACTACAGATCCGGGTGACCTTTTTCCGTTAACATCAACTCTCTGAATCCTATCACTCAAGTAAGAAGTAAGAAGATCCAGAGAGGCGTTCCGGATTCCGTAGTGGTGCAGTTTCCTGATTAATGTTTCATGAAGAACACAATCGAATGCCTTGGACAAATCGCAAAAGATGCCCAAAGCATCGCATTTGTCCTCCCATGCATTATAAATATGTCCTAAAAGTTCAACTCCTGCATCGGTAGTCGAACGACCCCTTGTAAATCCGAACTGTTTGTTATGTAGTAATTTATTATTATTAAAAAATCTTTGCAATTGATTTAAAATAAGTTTTTCAAAAATTTTACTAAAGGTAGGTAGTACTGAAATAGGTCTATAATTAGTAGGGTCTGATGTACTACCCGATTTAAACAACGGTATTATTTTACTGTTTTTCATAAGATCAGGAAACTCACCACGGTCAATACAATTATTAAATATAACAGCTAAAGTAGGTGCTACAATGTCTATAATCGACTTAGCAACATCCACAGAATTACCCCATAGATCTGCGGTCTTTTTAACATTTAACGTGTGAAAAGTTTTAATTATATCTTTACAGGTTACATATTGGAAGTGAAATTCAGAATCGCAAACTGGAACGTTTTCTTTAAGTAAAGACTCTGCAGCAATGGGTGATGAGTTAAGAGATTTAGTAGTTGATACGGGAATCTCTGCAAAGAAATTTTCAAAGGCCGCGGCGACTTGACAATCTGATTTAATTATATTGTCATCAATAACAAGGCTGTAGTCACTACTTCGGGTGCATGACCTTCCCGTTTCGCTATTAATGACATTCCAAGTCGTTTTAATAATGTTACTACTATTTTTAATTTTTGAACTCAAATAACGTGACTTGGCAATGCTACAAACTTTTTTAAATATTTTAGAATAATTCTTAACATATAAATTAAATTCAGAAGTGTTTATACAAATCCGTTCTTCATATAATTCATAAAGTCGTTTTCTACTTTTATGTATACCAATGGTGGCCCAGTCACTGAAGGAAGCAATACTATTAACCGATAATGTTTTTGGAATAAATGTGTTATCAAATTGTGTGCAATACATATTAAAAAAATCATTATATTGTTGATTAGGGTCATCATTAGTGAACAAAAGTGGTAATTTACCCATGAGTTTAGTTTTATTCAAAACTAAACAAAAATGCTAATAATACCCATTGGAACTTTCGCGAAAGACTTCTAAATATTTCTTCCTATAAATATTCCATCTTAACATTCCCCTCCATTTAAAATAACCCTTTCTCGTTCAAATTGTGTTCAGAAACGCATAAAATCGGTATTCCTTATTTGAAATTCATAAATCACGCAAATTAGTGTTGTTCGGCTTCTGGAATTTTAACTTTTTTAGCTCCAGGCTGTTTGCGAGATGTTCTTTGCCTATATTTATTATCTATAGCATAGTTTAGCAATATGGCGTCTTTAATTTCGGTTGCTTGCTTGTTATCTTATTAAAATTTATGACTTAATGTAGGGTTATTAAGTTAGGGATTTGGTGGTTTCCTACTGGAGTTAAATCTATTAGTACTTACCTATGCAGATTTCGATTCTGTAGAAACTAGGATTAGTATTGATTTACTTATACAGTACCTAACTGTCATGCTTCTATCTTATGGAGCTCGTGGTACTATAGTATATTTTTTCAATCTGGGTAGTAGCACTAGTAGCCCACAGATAGATCAGCGGGTAATTGTGTAACACATTAGCAGTAGCAATGGCTTTCATTTTGACAGTTCAACATCATTCATTGCGTTATGTAGGTTGTTGAGCATACAAACTTTTCGAACAAGTAAAGCAATGGATTAATTAGCAATTATTATTATTATTTTCGTTTATTTGTCTATTTACACATCTAATTACATTTTTAAATATTTCTTAAAATATAAAATAAGTATAAAAAAACCATTTAAAAATATAAAAAAATAGCGATCCGCCGGTGTCGGGAGCAGGGTCCAAGCTACCGGTGGTTAGGGCTCCAGAGACAGGAACCTCCTCACAACGCGAGCCGTATCGAGGAGTACTGCCTTCTGAATCAGGCCCTTGACCCAACCGCCTAACGGGATGTAGGACCTCGCTTTGCATAGGTTTCACTAGTTGAAAGTGATTGATTGTGTGACATGACAGCAAGAAGGTTGACCCATAGGATATTTTCACAGTTTTCATTTATTTTCTTAGATCAGATTGCCTAGTTAAAGAAGAGCATGCCCAGATTTCATATACCAAAGTAGTGCTTTTTGATTCGAAATTGATCGGATCTTCAAAGGTTCTCAAATAGCTCAACCTATTTGTAGTGGATTTTGCGTAGATATCGCATAAAAGTAGCATAATTACCAATAATGCTACTGAAATGCGTTCACATCTGTGAACGCTTTCCACCTGCCAAGCGTAGAGTTGACATTATTGCATAGCATTTGCTTTAAGAGCGTTTACGACGTACGGCATTTCATACAAACTTTCAAGCCCTTATTTTTCGAAATTAATGAATCGCTTTTAATGAAATTTTATATGCATAAGCAGGATACAAAGGTCTAAAAACTTAGTAGAGAACGTTTTCGAAATGTCTTATTTAAAAAGAGATAACTGGAAATCTCTGTTTCTATGGAAAATTTAAAATCGATCTAATTTGGCTGCAACACTATTTTTAGAAAATGTTCTTATCTAACTTTTTTGAACTTTGTATCCTGCTTGTGCGTATGAAGTTTCATTAAAATCGGTTCATTCATTTCGAAAAACAAGGGCTTTAAAGTTTGAAACGCTCTTAAGGTAACTAATGACAGAGGTACTTTTTATGTAAGATTGTAGGCAACGTCAATCAAGCACACGTTTGCTTAAAATAAGCTCCTTTATACCTAAGCTCTAGGTTGGTAACGATTGTGAAAAGGCTGCGTTGGTCTTGTTGTCATAGGGATTGATGATCCCAGTATGTTGTTACTAGCAAACAAGTGGACACTTTATCCTTTCTGACAAAATACTATTGTGCAAGCCTTTTCTTCCTTTTGATATTTTACCTTTTTATTCCTTTTGTTTATGCTTTTTCTACCTTTTGTTTTCTACTTCTGATTGACATATTATACTTTTGTTTTACTACCAAGAACCATCGAATTTTATTAAAGTAGTTAATAATAGCCCACAAGTAAATGTTGCTTGTTCTTTGTGTTTGGTTCATTTAGGGAAAAAACCTAGGTAATTAGGGCGTGTGTTTTAAATACTAAGAGTGATAAAAGTAAAAATCTGAATAAATTTTTCCAAACATTTTTATTACATACTTATTATCGTTTGGCAAAAAGGAAGTATATATGTTTTATTTATATAATACAATCTTAGCAATTAAGTTTTTAATACTTTTTGGTACTTATACAATTTAAGGTATTCTAATATCTCACATAACACGTAGATCTGATTGAGAAACACCAAGAAATGTACAGTAATGAAATTGAAATAATAATTTGTCATATTATATTAGCACCAAAATATTAGGAGATATGATCAAATGATTATTCTACAGTAGTTGTGGAATTATTTGCAACGAGTTTTGTTATCGATAAATACACAGATGCATTATTTTAAATAAAACAGTTTCGAAGCTCGTTAAAATAATCCCATTTGTGCTAAGAGACCAAAGACCAAAGAAAGTAAGTTAGACGGAAATATTTAAAATTTTCACAACTATACATCATACGAAATTGCAAGTACATAAACGCTCATCATCAATTCTAAATACATCAGCCAAAACTTTGTACATTACACGCTATTATTTATTTACATTTTATTGCACGATTTATTACTATGGAATGTTGAATTACAATTAAATACTATCTATGCTACAACACATGGAACAGTCTAAGCGATTACTACTTTTATATTTACATTGCAAAGAGTTCAGACCCCACTGACACCTCACAAACGGCTGAGCCGCTTTTGTACACCGCACCTCAATCTAATGAGAATAAAAAGGTACTGGAACTGTCTTGCCTTACAACACTATTTGGTAATACTAAATTAAATCACAAATGCACTGGAGATTCGACTACACAGTCAATAGCACTATTCAGGTCACGAGGGATTGACGTGCATCCTACCATTTTGCCTGCGGGCTACATGAGATTCGTAATGCATGTTCCTCTTAGTTCTTGAGAAGAAGGCAGCGTTGCAACCACTGACGGAACACCGATGCAAAGATTGTACGTGCACGCTTTCACAATGGTGTTTCAAGCTGGTTAGGTCCTTGAAACAGTCTTTGCAACCCCGACATGGGTAATTACCATCTTTATTTGGTCGCGGCGCCTCGTCCTCTACACAATAGTTTAGCTTTCTTGAATGAGGTGGGGAGTAATTTGGTTGGCAGCCGAAAGCATTCAAACTTGGAGGTAGAAAACCTAAAGGGATCGGAGGAAAGTTAGGAAGCATACCAAATGGAGCGAAGAGGAAAGAGTGTTGTGCAAACATGTCCCTGTTACTAAGATAGGTTTCTGGTAGCTGTAGATGTGGGTAAGGTGACGTGAACGGCAGCTGTTGGCTCAATTGGCTCTTCAGTTTATCAGATTCTTTCGCTCGATAGTAGATATGAGATTCTACATAAGGGACCGCACGCTCGTCCTCATTGTATCGTGAAATTAGTTCCATTTGTTCTCGTATTTTGTCCAAAAACCGTGAAGATTCTTCAGATATTCTGTACTCTTCTATTTTTCGATGTAAACTCATGTTTGCACTGTGTCTGTCTTTGCTCCGTTTAGATGAAAATGCTGCTCTGCATCCTTCTACATTGCATTTGTACATAAGCTTCAGATGTGCGTTTTGGTAGTGTGTTTTTAGTATATAGATATTTTGGAAAATCTTTCCACATACTGTGCATTTGCAGGGATTCTCATGGTCCATGGGAACATCAGTTGTACTGACAAAGAAACCATTGTCGAAATGTCCAAAGATTTGCCCGTGAGTATCCTCAGCATTATAATCAAAACTTGAGACTGAAGAAGATGGCGATCGATCAGAATAATCTATCGAATCATTCATTGATAAATTATATGGGCCCAAGGATTGAGAATCATGTTTCTTAGGAATGCTAGGGAAGTCACCTTTAGATAAACTTTCAAGTCTTTTCAGTGCGTTTTCTGATGAAAACTGTTCTTCACTGGATTTATTGTTTGCAGGTTTGTACACTTCTTGTTTATCAATTCGTTCATCTTTTACTCTTAAATCTTGGATATTGTAGCTCATATCGGTAGGTTCATCTTTGATAACTGGTGTTTCTTGTTTGGCTTCTTTATTTTTAGGCTCTTCATGAGTTACATCGATATTATTCTCGCTAGACTGACTGTCTTCAGTTTTAACTCTTTTTAAATCCACTGCGCATTCATTTTCATCAGTATCCGGATTATCACGTTGTGAATTTGATGTACCATTTTCGGAAATGTAATGGTTTTGTATACGAGTAGGATTAAGATTTTTGCGTTTCCTTTTCATCACTTCGGGACTAGTATTTTCATCTTTTCTATTGTCTGTTACTTCGTTGTTATCACTAACACTCCTTTGATCAAAATCAGTTTCTGAGTCATCAATGGATCCTATGGATTTGTTTAAAGTCGAATAATAATCACTAGTGTCGATGTGTTCATTATCATCATCATCGTCGTCTCCCGCCACAACCACAATACCGTCATCTTCATCAGATTCTCCTTGACCATCTTGGTCTTTATTTTCCACGGAATCTGACTCACGTCGCATTGGCTGGCCGTGGTCAAAAGATGGTGAGAAATTCATATTCATACTATTTTTATAGTCTAAAGTTATATTCGATGGGAACTGACCCATATTATGCGGTGGATTCAAAAGGGGATATGATCCGAATGGGTGCATAGGGTTCATCACTGATGGAATATTGAGGCCAGCCCTGTGTGGGGAAATTAGGACTGGGTGAACTTGTGCGGTTCTGCCGTCATGAGGTGATATTTTCCGTCGTAGGTGGGGCGAATGTAATTTCGGATTAGGATTCGCACTGTGACGGTTCCTAGATCTTCTTGAACTGAACATCATGCTGCATCCTTCAACAGTACATTTGTGCATTTCACGTAGATGAACAGCGGAGAAATGGATCTTCAAAGCTCCTTTGTCACAGAAAGTTTTCAGGCACACATTGCACTGAACTCTTTTTTTGCCCGTAGCTGGATTGATGAAGTGTGTTCCTAAATTCAGAGGCATTTGCGACGCACCCCATTGTCTTTTAGGTGGACTAATACATTTGCCTAACATCATGTTCCTAGAGTTTTGTGCCACTTCGGCGTACGCATCTTTGCTTAAATTAAGAACATTGTCATCTTCAGTTTTGTGGTCATCTGGTCTTCCTTTGCCATTGCTATGGATTTTATTTTCTGATGATTCCGCAGGTTTTGCTGACATTTGAGGTAGAAGAGCTTGAAGTGAGGCTAAGCCCATTGGGTTTTGACTGAGCGCGGCTACCATGGCTGCCTGGTGATTAAATGTTGAAGGCATTGACATTGGCGGAATAGGCAAGTTTGTAGGTAATGGAAAGTTGAAAAATTGACTTCTCATTAAATCCATAGTGGCCTTTTCAGCAGATCCCAAATCGTAAGGTTTTCTGCTCTCTTCCTTTTCGTTGTTTTCATTCGTTTTGTGTTTCCGGAAATCAAAAGGTTGCATGTTTTGGAGGTGACTTAAAGGTGATGAGTTTATTGGACTAGTAGTTGAGAGGGGACTGGATGAGGTAGATAGGCGAATGCTATGATTGGGAGATACTTCGGCTGACGACACTCTATGAGAAGGTGACTGATGCACTGGAGATGATCTATTATGCCTGGGTGACATTGCTTCTTTCTTGACTTCTGTATGACCATCTCTAGGGCTGCTCCTGGTATCTCTGTCTTGGATACTTTTTAGATAATCGTAGTGTTGTTTCGCTTCCATCATGTGTTGGAAGTATTTAAGAGATTGATCGTTTCGGACATCTCTGCCTGAGTGTTCCATTAGTCTTCTGAATTCTGCCTCAAGCTTGGATTGCTCGAAGGCTCTCGTATCAGGGTACTCTGGTCTCTTATCAGGCTTGTCGTAGTTAGCTCCCGGCGGGGACGGAAGACCGTTCTTCTTGTAGATGGGAAGAAGGGAGGTCTTGTGAAGGGCTCTCGCTTCTTGCAGCTTGAGGATCTGTTGGAGAGCCATGTTGTGCTCTGGTCCGCGACCACTCCATCTTTCAGCGCTACTTGATTGTGATTCCTGGAACAAGAAATAAATACAATTGTAGTTTCGTTTACATATAAGAGGACACACGGAGCGATGGTGTGTATTGTTTATCGCAACTAATGGCGAATGTTCATGACGGGCCCAATCAAATGGGAATCCAACTTAATATTATCTTCTAAACAAATTATAAGTTCTGCACAAATTGAATATGCAAAATTGCAAAACAGTTATTATAACAATTCGGGTATCCCGAGTTTTGTACCTAAGCGTTTACCGTCTATAAAACGAAATAATATATCATGAGTCGATTTACAAAACAGTCCATTTAATAAAATTATGAATGAGCGCGGCTAATTCTAAAAGATTATCGAGTCTAGAGCAAGCCTTAAACACTGGTTGTTCAAATCCCTCTTCAAAATAACTATCAGGCCGACACAAAACCACACCTTGCGTTTTCAAAGGCTAATATCAAATTAATTCTGAGAACTCGGAGCAATTGGGTAAAATTGTGTAAAATGACGGTTTCGAGTCGACTTGAGAATAGAAAAGTGGTTTTGTGTCGCGTGTTTGAAACGATTTAATCCGAAAACTAAATTACTATTCATTTGGTAAGCATTCGGGGCCGCCTCGCGATGTCAAAGTTAGATTTTCGAGTTAATTCAACCACTCCTTAGCTGCCTTTGAACAGGTTTCAAACAAAAACTTGTAGGTATGTAATTATTATTGTGATGTCGTGAGAATAACACGAAAATGTTCTGTAGCAAAACACTTTGAACAATTGAAACTAAAATAACGTTGTTTGCCACTATCGTCCGACTAATCTTGAAGTGTTCATTGACAAATGAATTTTGTACAGCCATTTTGTAAAATCCGGCGTAACTTTGATAGGCGGGACAAAATTTTAACCTGTGCTCAAACTCACAAACTAACTATGAATTCAGCGGTCCTAGATAATGTTTCGTCAGTTATAAAAAAAACATTAGTAGTTCCATACATTTTGACCGCGTAGGTAGGTATTGGATTTTTTTATGAAACAGCTGATTTTTTTTCTCGATAACCGACGAAAAATTTGAACCTTATGCTGTATTGATAAAGTTAAAAATCTATTAAATAAATTTTATAGATTGTAGTAGCTTGATGTGCTGGCTTCTGTACCTACTTAGCAAGAGCTTTCCGCCTTATAAAGTTAAACGTTTAATAAATATAAAAGCCTACATGTATACAATTTACAAAACCGCATTAAAACGTCACTTAAATTTCTATCAAAAAAACCACATCTCATTTAAAAATTCGTTTAAACGCATAATAGCTGGCAACACCCAGCATTCACTTTTAATGAACTTGATTGTCGCTTTTTAAAACAGTTTGTCACTCGATTACGGCGTGTAACCGATGGGGTTGCCATATCATTATCCGTTTCCCCGGAATTATATTGTCGTTTGGAGTCGGCGCGTCGGGGGAATTTCGTAAAAGCGACCAATTACTACAATGATTCAGTTTCTATTGCCACAAAACGGATAAACGTTGGATAATAAAGTGTCTTTTAGAAAAATATACGTCTGAGAATTTAAAAATATGCGGGGAAATAATTGTATAGAGTTTTCTGAAGTCGTTTCGTGCTTTCGAAAGTCGTTTCGTAAAAATTGGGATTGCGTTTTGTGTCGTTTTTGTTAGACGGTTCTGTTTTTGTGTCGTTACTGTAATAGAGGACGTTTAAAGAGTTTAAGAAAATTGGAGTGATCGTATTTATGATGATATAATTTAAACAGATGTTTAGAAGATTATTTTGTGTTTACGAACTATTATATTTGTATTAGGAAGCTTTTAACAGTGTTGCATCATTCTAAAAACATTTGAATGATTTGTGTGATTAATGCTGATTTTTCAATCCACAGATAAATTTTATTCGTGGAATATAATTGACGTCTGACAACCCTTCAACCCCTCAGTAACCATTCACCGTTGGAAGTGGTCGACAGTGAAGTACAGTCACGAGCACTAATATGTCAACACTTGGCAACTTTAAATTGCAATTTTTTCACGAAATAACGAATGCAACGTTGAAATATGACACTTTACATATACCTATTGGGTCGAAAATACTATGTTCCTAGTAATATAAAATTTAATTCAAAAATAAAGGAGAAAATCGCCTTTGAATAAAGACAAGTGTATACATACTTTTGCTCGTGACTGTACTTAGCATTAAACACCGTCCGCACAGAACAACCAAATTGGATCACCACGAACATTTTTGAGGAACAGTGTTTGATAGATAGTAGTAGTGGTACCTACGCACGTGCGAACAAAGTGTTCGATGTTCGTGTTCACCATGTTTTTGTTCGTTCGTGCGTACACGGCTTTAGGGGGCGAGAATATTGCCATCAATGGCAACTGGTGCAGACTCCGAGCTGCTACTGAGAAATTCCAGATGGAAAAATCCACTGCCACCTCATTGCTTAGCAATAGCGTTTGCGTCCACTAGGCCAGCGATGCAGTCGACAATGTAGGTATAATTTACGGCGATAACTGTTTTAATGTTAAGGCTTACAATGTTGTTGAATTTAATTTCAGCGATGTACCGCTCTCGTTACGGCGAGTGACCAC
Organism: Oligia latruncula; assembly: GCA_948474745.1. Classification (NCBI taxonomy): domain Eukaryota; kingdom Metazoa; phylum Arthropoda; class Insecta; order Lepidoptera; family Noctuidae; genus Oligia; species Oligia latruncula. The sequence goes on from OX419699.1 coordinate 12,952,212, forward strand.
GAAACCCGACGTTAACCTCATCACTATTATTTATCATTATCATTAGCCCACAGCGTATCATTAACCAATCACAGCGTAAAACTCACGCGCACCTTCTACTTTAATTCTTTAATCGAATAACGCATTTCTTGTCGTCGGGGTAGATACAGTTGCGGAGAAAAGTACTCAACAGAATAGATTCACACAGGTATCTCCTATTGACAGCGATGTGGACGAGTTTTTTGATGCTCTCTGATTATTTCCCCCTCCTTTTTATATAAAAAATGTACATATTATTATTGTTATTTTAAGACTGTTAGCTTTTTAAAAGTACTGAGAAATTCTATTACAGAAACGTTTTGTTTTACTAAAAGCAAAACTAAAATATTTGACGTTCATACCGTCTATTAGTCGAAGTACTACTACTTAGAATACTTACTACGTAGAATACTTTTGAATCACTTCGACGCCACACAGTTCTGTCGCGAACTCCGTTCATTAGTATTGAATTTCTGATTTTGATCATCTACTTTTGCTGTTGACTGTACTTACCTATAATTTTGGTCAATGTCACGGGGAAGTCCGTAGTCTACCATAAGCAATTCCTTGCTTAAAAGGCGACTCCAAACCTTGTGGACTTGTGTAATGAAATAAACATTGATTTTTTTTAAAGTGAAAACTTCTTTAGACGCGTTGGGCATTTTTTGAGAAAGGAGAAAACCATTGAAGAAACCTTTGTTTTAAGTTTTGGCCATTATAAAGACATCAACGCGCGGTACATTTTCTATGGGAAGAATGACCTTCAAACATATTTATAAAATTACTATGTTTTCAAGTTTTAACTTCTGTTGGCACTCCTAGAGTGCCCTTGTTTTTTTTTTGTTGATTTGGACTCGTTCCTAACCGGCGGGACGGAGAGAACGCACATCACAAAAAAAAATGGAAATATATGGGGGAGACCATTGGCCAGCATTGGGATAAAGGTGAACTGAAAAAAAAATACCTATCAAAAAGTAAAATTTAATTTAAATTCGCTTTTCAACTACCTAAGTATCCGCTGTTTTAACAGCAAAGAAACAAGAAAACAAAATGGAAGTCTAGACAGTGATTTTTTGTGTTTGCTTTAAGTGTTTTCTTATAAGGCGGTCACCGCCTGACTGTGGGAACGAAACAAGTAATTGTCAACAGTACACAAAAAGGTTGCAAGAAGCAAAAAATCATTCAAAGTCGCGACGTTAACCCGAGGTGGTTGACCCGCCAACATAGCCGTACACCCGAAATTACTCTTATTACCTCTTAAAACAGACTATTTTCCGCCGCTGTGAGTGAAAACATAAATTTGCGCAAATATCTGACCCACGCCTACCGGCAGAGCAATGGACAAGCGGACATATTTCATGGCATTTTTTTTAAATGTAACATAACAAAGTGTATCTTATTACCTTGATATATGGTCTCATTTCAGATGGTCGTGAGAGATTTTTTTTTGTTTTTTAAATGTGTACTTCGCGATCGTTTTTCGTTGGCTCGCTGTCGTGACATGCCATATTGTTCAGGGCATGATACATGAAGTAAGTAAACAGGTTTGTGTACTGTGAAGCGCAAAACGCATTGCCATTTTGCTTAATGACCGTTTAAACACGCACCTGAGATGCACCGCCCCGCTGTTTTCTTGTGGGAAATGTTTAGTTCTATACAGCTAATTTAAATTTGAGCCATTAACTTCCGTTTTATGATTGAATAATGAATTAGTTACAGGAATTAGTATTCTACTTATCGTTCAGAAGACGTTAGCAATACAGTAAACACCAAGTTTGAAATGATGAGTGTAGCCAAAAAGATATTTAACAAGCAAACTAACAAAAATCGCGACAACTTTGATTCCAAGCTCTACAACAAAACACAAATCATTTTCTCATAAAAATATCTCTACCACTTTTGCAACCACCTGTACCCCTGCACTTCGAATTTACCCTAGTAACTAATAATTATGCGCACATAGGTAGGCAACTAGGTGAAGTGTCTACTAGCCTTGCAATTTGTTGGTAGTTGGCCGTACACGCCAATAATTGGCTCCAATTGTAACCTTAACCAATGTCCAACAGTGTTGCCTTTATATTTACTTGAAACATCTGTCTGAAAGTACGATTTCTGAATACATAAGGATAAGGTGTGTGCTAAGACGGTGTTTTGCTGCGACTTTCAGATGTACCCTTTAAACTAATGAGGGTATAATTGCAACTGAATTAATGCGAATTTTAAGTACCTACTTGCGAAGTCTATGTAAAGGCAAAAGGCTGTTTATGTAATTCGATGAAAATTGTTACACTACATGGCAGATTCCCGTTTTTAATAATCAGACCTGAGAATTACCCTAAGGCTTCCTACAGACGGACTGCAACATCGCAGTTTGGATGCAGTTGACTTTTACTGCTTCGAAACCTAGTTAGGTCAACTGCATCCAAACTGCGAAGTTGCAGTTGGCATGCAGTTCAAATGCAGTCCGTCTGTTTAGACCCTAAGATAGACTAATATTTTCCCCTTATAAACCCTAAAGTTAGTCAGTTGTCAGGGTACTTTACATATTGTGTAAAATTATTACATTAGTTAGTCCTTCAAAGTTAGAACTTGCTGGGCAGGTGATATACAAAAAGAGCTATTTTGAATTTCGAAGAATCAAACACCGAGATACTTATGATTCTAAAAATAATTACATTACTTTAGATCATACAAAATACAGACACTCACTTTTCACTTTACATTTTACTTTACACGAATTTACTCACCCGAAAAGTGCGAATTGTCACTTTTAAATAATATATTTTTTTATAAAGGCGACTCGCAGGAATTGGCACATTTTGAATTTTATGCAATAAAATAGAGAAAAAACGTCAGGAGGGTGAAGTCGCCGATAGGAAAAAATATTTTATTTAAAAATGACGAATAGCCCGTTACGGGCGAGTAAATTCGTGTGAATCAACTAATAAGCCGTAAAAACTCTAACCGTCCGTATCCCAAGCTAATAAAACATGCCATTGTCATCACAATAAATGTATTCCTACAAGTCTGTGTCGACATCGACAATTCGACATCAAACACGGTGATTGTATCAATATTTGTCGTTCGTTCAACAATGGCATGATCGCTGTGTGGGTGGCCTGTTCATGTATGTCTATTAATTTAAGTACCATTACACTATGTTATGTATGAATCAGTGTTGTAGTGAAAGTGGATCCCTCAATTTTGGAGAGTACTTGGCAATCTTTTTTGTTTTAAATAGACTTAAGTTTTTCATTGTGACGTGACTCGCGTCGTTACGACACAAAGTTTTTGTCACATAAATGGCATTTTTTTTTTTTAATTTTCAATTATATTTTTAAGTTGTGGATTTGTGTTTCTGAAAGATTACTTACAGTAAAAGCTTTTTCCTAGAATGACTACTGAATTTCATTCCATGTTAAAAATAATGTTAACTTTTTTACTTACTACGCGATTTATAGCCGTACTTATTTTCAACTCTTCGAACCTATCAGAAAAAAGAAAAAAAAACGGGCCAAGTGCGAGTCGGACTCGCACACGAAGGGTTCCGTACCACAAGGCAAAAACACCGAAAAAAAACGTTTGTTGTATGGGAGCCCCTCTTAAACATTTATTTTATTTTGTTTTTAGTATTTGTTGTTATAGCGGCAACAGAAAGACATAATTTGTGAAAATTTCAACTGTAGCTATCGCGGTTCTTGAGATACAGCCTGCTGAAAGACAGACGGACGGACAGACAGCGAAGTCTTAGTACCTAATAGGGTCCCGTTTTTACCCTTTGGGTACGGAACCCTAAAAATTAACAGCTTATTGCCTACATTTTTTCCATCAACCAATATCACGACACCCATTATTCTTTATACCAGCGCTTGCGATCACAAAATAAACATTATAACAGGCTTTACATCAGGGACACTATAATCTGTCCACAAAGTCTATCAACGCTTAAAAGTTGAAACCCATTCTTGATACAATTTAGATTCTATATAAAATTATCCCGACGCGGCGTATCGCTTAAACTTAATATACGTAATGATACAGTGTGGTCCCCCGGTCTTATCTTAATCTCGGCTTAAGGCGCCTCTTGGAGTCGTTATGGGTATTAAATAATAATTGGATAAGCCAAGGGTCAAGTATCGATCGAAGATTTGGACAGTCTTCAGGAATTTGACACGAGTACCTATCAAGGAATAATTGGGCGGATTATGTGGGAGTGACATCGGTGATCATGTAAAAGCTTATCGCGGCTTAATGAAATAATGTGCTTATGTTCGTTGCAACACAAGGTAAAAATGCGCCCTAATGGAAGTTTAAAAATAAACGCCGATTAAAGTTGTGTTTGTTAACGCACCCACAATACAGGAGAAATTCCTAGTGTGGGGCAATGTTTAAAAATCAAACAAACAAAAAAAATATATATATATATATTTGCGATAATTTTTCAGGCGTTTTTAGGAGTCACTATTGCATGTGTCATAGAAGTGTCACAAAATATGTTAGTAATGTCAGCACTGCCCAGTTTGAAATTCAACTGGATCGGACAGTCTGAAATTGGACTCTGGTCTCAAAATGAGGCACGGGGTAAATGAGAGGACTTTTGTACTTTTCCAAAGAAAATATAGATGCAAAAGCATAGTTTGACAGAGAAACATAAGTTTGACAAATGAGAAGTGGAACCAACCTTATTATAATCATCCTCCCACCAGCGTTTAACAAACTGGGTGAGTTTCCCCAAATGGCTCTCACTGCACTCACTCATGATGAACAGACGCTGATCATATTCACAAAACATCTGCCCATAAGTCTTAAGACTAAAAACACTACGGACGACTAAAATGTCACTTTAACACCAAACAATTCGAAAATAGAACCATCGTCCTTGGGGCTAAGCTGTCACTTGTGTGGACAACGATATGTCACTGGGCTTCGGTCGGCAGGATCCGATGTCTAAGACAAGACTAATCCCACTAATCCTGTGACACATCTCTTAACACCTCAAAGTACCGTTATTTAGGGGTGGGGGTGGTAAAGCCGTCATTTAACCTTAAACTACCTGTGTGGCCTAACAATAGAGTTTTATTACCAGTCTTAGTCCTTAATAGTTCGCAGTATTGTTCAATGGTTTTTTCTTCCGAAACATTTATTCGAATTATTGTAGGGTTGTTGTAAATGAAATGTCTCGTGATTGTACAAGTGGATTTATTGTACTCGATCAGGTGTTCATTTTTAATTTATTTAGTAGTGGTTCATCTTTATTATTGAATTGCAATTTAAAGGACATGGCCGGATCCTGCCCTCAGAATCAATCAGAATACATAAATGTACAGCAATTATTAATATATGAAAATTACTTCTTAAATATACTAAAATTAATCGAAACAATTACATTTCTCCAGAACAGGCGACAAAAAATGGCAAAAAATATGTGTGTTAATTGATTTTTTGTGGTTTTAGTAATGCAATACAAATTGCATACGCGTTTGGATACATGCATAAGAAAAACACTATATCTGTAGCACGCTTGAAGCTCAGACTAAAATAAAAAACACCCACGGCTGCCAGAATCTTATTGCTAAAGTAAATACCTATAGAAGTCAACGTTTTCACGATTATCGCAGTTATCATTTTTATTAGAGCTACCGTTGCCCGTGCCATGATGTTGATCACGTTACGCATTATGCGTCGACAATTATATAAAAGAGTGTGTATCCGAACGTCATAGTTATTTTCTTTACATCTGTCACCTGTCACTCAGTGCCGTGTGCTCTGTTTAGTTTTTCCGTATATAAAAATTACTCTTTGTTGTAGTTTTGCGCTATCGTTTAACGGACTTTCGTTTACGCTTCTAACGTTAATATTCTGCTGTGCATATTGAACTTGTTTGTTTACGATTTGGATTCTGACGCTCATGATGTTAAGGTGCCTGAATTGTAGTGTGGCCACTAATCGAATGCGAAGGCATATTGTAACAACTCTAACGCCGCAGTTAGGCCTCGGTCTCGAAGTCAGCGATTGCGGGGCGGGGGCGGCGGCGGCGGCGGCGGCACGGGTAGCGGCGCGGGGTCTTGAAGCCAGCTGGCAGATCGCGCGGTGCGGCGCTAGAGCGGCGTAGTGTTGTGTTATGCGAAATTAGTGTCTTTGTTCGCAAACGAAATGAATATAATACAGACAGGTTGAAGAACTAGAAGAAATAAAGCTGTCCGGAATGCCCGAACCACCTCCACTTCCACCAATTGTTAATCCTACTGTCGCACATGAACCTCCACCACCAGCTGATAACCCTGCTGATGATAACCCTATTGATGTTTTTCTTAAAATGTCTGTAAAACAAGTAGCTACTTATACATTTTAAAAGTAAATGTCTATCGTACCTACATAATTAGATACTTAAATAAAAATTCAAGTGCTATTTTAGTGTTTTATTGTCTATCCAATTGTATATTTTTTGCCAAGTCGCTATGAGGAAGTCATATTAATATCCAGAAATATCCCAACCCAGTTACTGGGTAATACGATACCCCTTGGTAAGGCCTCATTTACGGGGACGCGGGGCGTCGCGCGTTGCGTTGTGCGGCGCGGCCCGCACTGAATTCAAACATATGGCGTTGTATGAGTGCGGTTGCGGAGAAGCGATTTTAGACGCGTTTGCTTGAAATGGAGCGTTTTTTGCAGCCGAGCCCGCGGCTGGCACCAGCATTATATTGTAGTCTTTGGCTGGTACCGCCGCGTCTTACGCGGCGTTTATCGCGGCGGCGCACGCAGCGGCAATTCTCGGTGAAGCGATGCCCGCGGCGGAATCTTCTGTCAGTCATATTTGGAAATTGCAGAACGCAGACGTAGTCACGTGTTGCAAGTTGCGACACGTGCGCTCCCATCTTCCGCTAACCTAAAACTGGTCGGTTTGATTGAGTATCCCGCGTGCGCCGCAGCGTTGCCCGCCGCGTTGCCCGCCGCGTGCTTTGCTACACGCTTGAGAATTCGCCTCGGGCGCAGTGGCGGGCACCGCCATGCTTCCCGCCCCGCATCCCTATGAACAACGTTTTATATTGCCATACGTTTGTGTTTACGCGCGCGATGATAAGTGCCACTTAAGTTTTATGATCAGAGAAGAAGCGAGAGATACTATAGATAGGATACAAAAAAAAGTGCCTAGACATTTTGAATAGCAATCAATCCGAGTTTTATAGAAGAAACAATTCGAGAAATGCAATATTATCAATGGTTATAAAGGCCGTTTCTTCACTAGTTGACGTGACATTTATTCACATCGATATCAGTGAATATCTAATTCTATAAAAATGTATGAACTACTCTAAATGTCGGTGTTCCATACATATTACGATATGTGTTCTGTGCACTTGACGCGCCGCCCGCCGCTCCGTAAACAGAAAAATCGTACGACGCGCCGCGAGACGCCACGCCGCACGCGACGCTCTACGCCCCGCGTCTCCGTAAATGAGGCCTTAGACTGGTTGTTAGACTTTCGGGCTTCTGACTACCCTACATCAATGATTACTAATAAGTTTTATTTGGTATTTTCATTTTCGGCTCTTTCTTCACTAGCAGACACGACGCGTAATATGTATGGAACACCGACATTTAGAGTAGTTCATACATTTGTAAAGAATTAGATATTCACTGATATCGATGTGAATATATGTCACGTCAACTAGTGAAGAAACGGCCTTAATAACCATTGATAATATTGCATTTCTCGAATTGTTTCGTCTATAAAACTCGGATTGATTGCTATTCAAAATGTCTAGGCACTTTTTTTTGTATCCTATCTATAGTATCTCTCGCTTCTTCTCTGATCATAAAACTTAAACTATTGTAAAGACATACCTGTAAGCTTTAATATGACGTACTGTATGTCAGTGTACATGAATATTTTTTGTTAGGGCACAGCTCTCTACAAATTCCGGCCATGTCCTTTACTCAAAGGTCTATTGTCCGCCTTATGTACCCAGCCGCTGTACATAAAAGTGTAGGTAAATAAATATGGCTTAGTTTTGGACAGTCAACTAAATTTCATAAATTCTGCTATTGGATATCTTTAACTAATAACCTAACTTATCTACGAGTATCTATCTATCTATATACCTCTATATAAAACAAAAGTCGTGTTAGTTAAACCATTTATAACTCAAGAAGGGCTGGAGGGGTCTTAGATTTGTTGGATTTGTCTCTGTCTTGAATAGCAGAATAACTAGGTATAAAAACATTGGAAACATTGACGAAAAAAAGATAATTAATTTTCTCACACATTTTGTATGGAACGGATTTTTTTGATGATATCTCGAGAACGGATTGACTGATTTCGATGATGTGACGGTACGAAGTTCGCCGGGTCAGCTTGTTAAAAATATATAACTAAATATAGGGGTCTCTAACAAATATCAAGTCTGCTATTTTTATAAATTCGTCATTCCAACACGATCCCATTGTCATTTTGCTAAAAGTTCGTAATCTGCTAAATTCATACCTAATGGTCGATCATTGGTCGGTCAATGGCACAGAACATAATACGATACTCGTAACGAATTAAAAGCAATGACTGTACAATGACGTTCTAATGGTAGGTCACTGATCAAGGGAACTGTCAAAATTTTAGCAGATTGCCGCTTAAGTCAGTCATTTATTTGTCATTAAGTACGAGATTACCATTCTATGCCATTTCTTTCAATGGAGTGTCAGTGGTTGGCCATTGGAAAGTCATAATGACGCCATTATAAGTATATTACCAAACTTGTCAAAATCAACAATTATGAAATCAATGATAGACCATTCTGACACTATTGTAATAGCAGACTTTAGGCCCTGTATTATTTTTAAGGCCTCCCTACTCTCTTTCTACCTCTCTATGTCCAGAGCTGCCAAGTACCAATCTTTTTAAAAGGAGTCCAGCTCATCCCGCCATCTCCCTGGGCCTGCCGCGACGTCTTTGGCAGGACCCACTGGGTCATAAGTTTGGCCCACTGATCGTCTGACATGCGGCAGATGTGTCCAGCCCAATGAGGGATATTCCTTTTTTTTTTAACTCTTTTCTATTCGCTGAATAGATGGCGCTGACCTTGGTAAGTTACTACAAGGAACGGAACTTCAATTCATTTTTTGATTATTTCACTTGGATGTAATTTTGAGATCGTAAAATGAAAGCAAACGAAAGTGTCAGTCAACGAGCGTATGTGACGTGACGCAATGTTTTTTTCCAAGCGTTTTGGCTTCGGCACCTAGTAACTTAGTCAGTACAACGTCATCTACCGAGTTCTTGGAAACTATTTTTTTTTTAATACTCAAAAAGAAAACCTCTCATTCCATTGAAGCGTGGCAGCTTTCCGAGTGACATCAGTTATTTTAGTGATGGAACGGATTGTTGTATTCTTAACCCGGTCCACAAGCATAATACCATTACCCATAATACTCTGTTCCATAGCTCTCTGGCAAACCAAATTAAATATTAATATATTATACTCAATCACTCATATACCTGCCGGAATCAATTCTCTAAAAAATTATAGTGAATAACGCATCAAAATCCGTCGTGGAGCTTAAAAAAACAATACGGTATGTACAGACGCCAGCACATCAAGCTACTAGGTACAATCTGTCAGATTTCTTTAATAGATTTTCGTTTTTTTTTTTTTTTTTTTTTTCTTTATTGCTAAACCGTAAGGTTCAAGGTTGATTGGGAAAATCTGACAGTTTCGGGTAGGTTGACCTGCTGGCGTCTGTACCTAGGTATAAATAATGGACTTAAATCGCCTTTTATAATGACTCAATGTAAAAAGAAATTTATACATAGGATGGAAAGAAAATCTAGGTAAATTGAAGACGAAGATTTTCGAATTTATGGAGATTATAAATCATTCACCCGCAAATTGGCACTAAAGTGTTATTTACCGGGAAAGAGCGGCACTGAATATGCAAATAATTAACAGCTAAATTAAAAAAAAAAGGATTTCCTTTCAGCTTAGAATAATGAGTGTTTCTCTCTTGGTCATTTATGTAAAAATTTGGAGAAAATACTACCGATCTTATTGTAAATATTGATTGCTAGTTTTAACCGACGCATTTCCGCCTTTAAATTAAACGTTAAATAATTTATTTTTTAATGTAACATGCTCTCTCGTAGTCATATTTATTTGCTTGATAAGTCACTAAATGAGTTATATACTTACAGGGTGGCACGTACATCGACGTGCAAAATGTAACCATGGATTCAATAGGTGATTCTGAACCCCTTGTGTTGAAATCATACGTTGGTTTTTTTTTTTTTTACATTTTGAACGCGTATGTAACTAGCGGTAGGCGGGCGTAACTTTTCTATGGAACAGCTGTTTTTTATAACCAACGAATTATTTTTACGCTTGAGGATCTAGAATCATGTGCTGAATTCAGGGTTACAGTTTGCGCGTCGTTGTCCCTGATACACTATATAGTGTACTAGCTGCGCCCCGCGGTTTCAGCCGCGTGCGGCAAGGTCGTGAACGCGCCGTTTAGTGTCGATCCCTTGGGAATATCGGGATAAAAAGCCTATATGTTAATCCAGGGTGTCAGCTACCTCCATACAAAATTTTATCAAAATTGGTCCAGCCGTGTGAGCGTGAAGAAATAACAAACATACACACACCCACACACCCCCACACTCACAAACTTTCGCCTTTATAATATTAGTGTGATGGTTTCATAAAACACCATTCCCAAAGTAATAGCAAGTATGAACTTGTGTCGACGTAGGTACTCATTAACCATAGGTACATGAGTACATTGTTTGCTTTTTGTAACAATAGGTAAAGTACTAAGAATTTTAACACCACCCAGAATACATTTTAGCACAATGTGTCTTGCTGTTGGCTGCGTGAAAGGAAAAGCGTATGCCAAATTCAAAAGATTCACTAATAAAGTAATAATGCGAAATACCGAATGCCAATGTGCACTTTTAAAATACCCAATGTGGACGCAAAACAATAAAGAAATGGTTTCACAGAAAAACGTTTCGGCACCTTTGAAGTTGACCGTATGTGAGACACATAGATAATAAAACCATAACGCGAGGCGTCACGACTAACAATAGGGAGTTTCTCCCTACTGTTAAGGGACTGTTTTGTTTTTGTTTTGTATTGGAGAGTGGGGTAGGTGTACCATTCATCGGGTTTTAGGAAGTCGGCTAATGTTAGGTATTTTTCTACCTATTCTTATCAGTGCTACCTACTTGTCCCTTAGAAGTAAATATTTAAGTATTTAATAGTGAATCGCGTTCGTTGCTCGAGCCAGCCCGCGCCGCTGAGCCTGTAGTTTTAAATTCGTCCCTAAATAATTCCGATCCAGCCTGTCCCCAGCTGCCCTCTCCCAGCGACGCCCTAAGCCGAGGTCCGTACCCCACAGGGGGTGCCCTTAGCGTGTAGTCACTTGGTTTTTAAGTTTTTTAAGCCCTGCCTGGAGGGCTTGATTTATTGAGACATCCTCAGGAAAGCCCGGTTAAGCAGACGACAACCTCATAGGTTGAACTGAGAGGCGCCATTCACTAAAAAAAAGTGAGAATCGCGACAAACTTTAATTTCTTCGGACACTATTTCTTAACAAAATTGCCTGTACTGTTGATAAAGGTAGGTAATAATTAATCACATTAATTATACTTAAGTTATTGTAGAGCCGTCTTTTATTTGGCTAGTAATAAATCTTTTAAGACTTCGAATTTAGAATAAACCAATATTAAAATTGGTTCTCATAGATGTGCAAATATAATGGTGAGGTAAGAAGACCTGGGGCTATTTATATAGCTCTATAAAATCAGTTGGGCAATGTAGCAATCCTTTCAGATGATTTATTGCTTGCACATGCCTCTAACACTGCCAATAAACGTCTTGTTGACATACATTTGTGAGGGAAAATATAGGGAACACTGGACTTAGTATTCAGGAATAATTTGCAGGAATAGTTTCATCAAGTACAAACATTATTTAAAAAAAAACACAAAAAGGTAAGCTTCTATAGTCCGCGCGGAACTAGTTGGCCGCGCCTTAGGTATGTGAGCGGTGGGACGGAGGGGCGCCCGCTTTGTCATTACTCAGTGCGTGAGTTGCGAACAATAGGCGACCCTGCCCCCCTCACCCCCGTCCCCAACCAAGACGCGGCCATCTAGTTCCGCGCGGACTATAGCCTATAGCTTATCGTAAAAAAAAACATGGTGAATACCTACTACAGTACGAATGATAAGTTTCAGAGTAAGATGATTCATCTTGGATAGATTCAGGGTTACTGAAAAGCGATCTAAACTGAATACTCCATCACAATCACTTAGTAATTATATCACTGTAAGGAACGTCCTGTAGTTTCTGCTCTACCCCATGGGAAGAAAGCGTGAGTTTATGTATGTAATGATACAAACGCCAGCATATCCAGCTACTACAATCTGTCAAATTTCTTTAATAGATTATCAACTTTATCGCATAATTATAAGGTTCAAAGTTGATTGGAAAATTTTTACAGTTTCGGGTAGCTTGATGTGCTAGTCTGTGCAATGTTTCTGCAGGCAAAAAGGTCGAAAACCTGTAGATATTCGTATTTCATTTCATATTTGCCAGTATCGCGGATTAATTTATATTGTCAATGTCAATTTAATGTGTATTGTCTTTGGTTCCTGGCCCTGATATCAAGCAATGGACAAAATCGTCAATCATTACGAGACTTTTGACTATTTTGTAGGTATGTGTATATTTTAGGTTTTTTTTTTTTGTAATTTATTTTCATTCTTTCTTACAATAAGTAGTCATCTTTTTATATTATTAACAAGTTGAATATTCACTAAGTCGAAGCAAACGCTTTCAAATGCAACCTACCTATCTGAATTCCTATATAATTCCAAATCCGATACAAAGGTACAGTCATAGCCATAACTCAAACCAGCCCGACGAAAGCAGGTTTCTATCACTCGGCTCATCACTTACCATGTCAAGCAAGCGTACGCATCAGATACCGACGCCCGCGGCCCACAACACCAATAATATAATTTTGCACCTAATAATTTTGAAATGCAATTATAATTTCGCGCTGCAATAATAATTCTATAATGTTTCTTGGCATTTATTCGTCCCTGTCTACCTACTTGTGGGCGTTGCTATGTCATTTGCTGATTGATTGTTCAATTGATTGATTGGGCCTGTTTTGACAGTGTTTTTGTAGTTGACTGTACTTGGTTAATTAGTTTTTAAGTTGAGTAGGCAAGATGGATGTGTTCAAATGTTTCTTTGAATTTGAAGGTTGTAAAAAAAACTATTTAGCTTCCTAAGTGATGGAAAAAACAAATAAATGCTAATCTCAGCAAACGTCAACAGAGAAAAAATTATATTAATTACTAGGTACTATGTCATTTGTTAACTACTATTATAAAAAGTAAATACGTAAACTGATGGAACTGATGATGCCCGATCCCGGGCCCTCACTTGTGTTGTGTTTTGTTTGTTAATTTTGTTTTTCTTGTGTTTACATTTTTAGGTTCCGTACCCAAGGGTAAAAACGGAACCCTATTGCTAAGACTCCGCTCTCCGTCTGTCCGTCTGTCACCAGGCTGTACCTCATGAACCGTGATAGTTAGACAGTTGAAATTTTCACAGATGATGTATTTCTGTTGCCGCCTTAACAACAAATTCTAAAAACCGAATAAAATAAATATTTAAGGGGGGCTCCCATACAACAAACCTGTTTTTTCGGCGTTTTTGCCTTGTTGTACAGAACCCTTCGTGTGCGAGTCCGATTTGCACTAGGCCAGTTTTTTTAAATTGTATTTTACCTATCCTACATACATTATGTATGTTTTTGTGATACTTTTTAGTTTGTAATTTGCTCTGTACAACGTCTTGCTTGGGATTCAATTCTGTAATATTGTAATGTTGTAATATAAAATAATGGCTCCTCAATATTTATAATCTGATATCATCAGCGAAGTGCCTAGTTTAAATGAAAATCGGATCTGTTAAGGCGAAACGGCCAGGGTAGCCCGCGAAATTCATTTTTTTTTAGGTTTTTTGCAATTTTCTGGTCAGTATTAAGTTGTACGTTGATTAAAATATGATTCGCGGTCGTAACAAATATGTATTTACAGAATTATAATGATTAAAGTCATCAACACAACTCTCTAAGACCATGTAATCCCCAAATGTCAAGATTTCATGAAATAGTCATTCTTGGGGATTACATGGTCTTAGAGAGTTGTGTTGACAACTTAATACTGACCAGCAAATTGCAAAAAACGTAAGAAAATTTGAATTTCGCGGGCCACCTTAGAGCTTCCCCCTTAATCCCGTAACAACTAAATAACATGAAAATGATAATTTATTAGCCAATGTAATATTAGTTTAGATCCAATTGCGTTTTACGTAAGTAATTAAACCGAGAAATAAATATTCATGTGGATTTTATAGCTCTGTTCACGCCTCCTATAAGGTAGAAATAGGATGCGTTTATTTTCCGAACCTACTTAGTTAGCAAGCTTGTAATAAGTAAGTGTAGGGTACTGAAACTGGAATTAATCTGTGAAAATGCGTAAACTAAACGACTGCCTTCTTAGGCAGACGTTTAGTTTATGCTTGTGTTAAAGATCTTTCTTTAACACAACATAACATAACTTCACGCTTCTATTGCTCGAGAGGATAAGTAGAGGTGTACAGTCACGAGCACTAATATGTCAACATTTGGCAACTTTCAATTGAGATTTTTTCGTGAAATGACAAATGCAACGTTGAAATGCGACACTTTACATAGGTTATTACGAACATACAATTTCATTAAAAAATAAAGGAGAAAATTGCCTTTGAATCAAGCCAAGTGTATACATACTTATGCTCGTGCCTGTACCTACTTATAGAACATCCACATTTCGCCAGTTTTTAAGTTCGATATAGTCATCATCATCATCATCAGCCTATAGCAGTCCACTGCTGGACATAGGCCTCTCCTATAGCACGTCATTGAACTCGATTTTAGGCAACTCTTATCTAGCTGCTACCAGCCATCTTGCGAAGATCGTCGCTCCACCTAGCCTGAGGGCTGCACACTTTACGTTTGCCGATTCGCGGTCTCGTGTAAGATCTTTAAAATTACTAAAATTAAGATAAAAAACTTAATACACTTTGAATTCTAATAACAGATTTGTGTAACTTATTGTAGGTATATTGGTGCTGGATAGGTACAGCATTTCTTGTGTCAATTAAGTTCTGTGCCTAACCTTAAAACTACTGGCGACTGACTTGTGACTTGTCCACTAAACTGTTAATAGGTGTACCTATTGTTATTTGCCTAATTGCCCATTTCATGTGACAGGTGCTATTAGAGGAATTGTATAGTGCCATATAGAGACTAAAGCTAATTATTACAGATTTCGAAACTTCAAGTCCCAGGTCCCGAACAAGTTTGTACCAAAATGGTATTTAATTACCAGTTGTAAAATCACATCGTAATTTATGTTCGTCATGTTGATACGATCTCGGCAACCTAGTGTGATGGGTGTTGCCTTTGTACTTCGTCATTGCAGCTGCAATACTGCTAGTGATCACCCACTTCGTTAATTTATGATCTAAGTTTGTAAATTATAGTGTTTGCTTTGTAATATGTACGGTTGACTTATTGTGGTAGATGTTTACCTAATGTCTCAGGATTCTATAATGGTGACCTTTAAGGCACCTTCCTGCCAATTTAATGTGGTGATCGGGAGAATTTCACTATTGATACTAGAGGCTATCAGTACATCTAAACCGCATTCAAGAGCTGTCAGTGTCAATATTCCACAACAATGATGACACTGATGGCTATTGTACAGACAGAAAGAAATTTGACAGATTATAGTAGCTTGATGCCATCAAGGTACTACAATCTGTCAAATTTCTTTATTAGATTTTCAACTTTATCGCTACAGTATTAATTAGGTTCAAAGTTGATTTCAATTTTAAGGTTGTATTCCTACATTTGATATCATGATGTTTTTAGTAAAATTACCAAACAAAATATTTCGTCAGTTTTAGGTGAAAGAAAAAATTATAAATAACCCACGCTGTAACAAAAACGAGTCGCCCGCATCGCTTACCTACAATAATTTACATATTTTACATGTTATTATTATTCAAAATTGATGACGCCTTTTCGCAATTAAATAATTAAAACATAATTTTACATTGTGACCTGATAAATTTATAAAATAATTGCCCAAAGGTGTGAATTTTCGATCAATTTTATGAATGGACGCCCGAGACAATGGCGATTATTAAAATTCTTTAGTTTAGTTTTTTAATTGTCAGCTATTGACAAAGTCACGATGTTCTAGCGAAAGTTGACCAGGTGGATTTTTTTAAGGATTTTTAAAGCTAGCAACAATTTAAAAAAATTCGTGTGAACCGTAGGAAGGTAAGTAGGTACCTACTAAATAATAATAATGGTTCTAAATAATGATGTCGTTTAGAAATAAACACAATACTTAGGTATGTACCTATTTCATTCAAATTTGTTGGATTTTCTTTTTGGGATACAAAAAACGCTAAGTAGGTATTTACCTACACAAGTTAATTACATAATTGTTTATTTAGGCAATCAAAAAAATTGTACAACAACATGAATGACTCACTTAAACTAAAAGTATGTTTAAATCGGTGGCAATTCTTATGATTAGGGTCACAAGAATTGCTACCGAAGTTTTGAAAAAAAACTTCTAATAATTTAATTTAATACTGCAAATCACAATTTAATAGTAGCAACACAGAACAATAAAACTCATCTATCTAGAATAGTTTCTTATCGGGATCCGAATCGATCATCGTAGCGATTAGTTCATTCGGTTGCGTGGGCGCATCTATTGTTAGAACTTAAGTTCGTTAGGGTTAGTGTTGTCGTTTATTGTGATTTATTGTTTAGTTGCGAAGGTGGTATAATTATACTTGCGAAGGTAAGTTGGATCTGTATATTAAAATTAAGAAGAAATTAAAAAGCAATTAAGAATTTTATCATTTTAACCTAGAGGTTCTAGTTCTAGTAAAACTCTTTAGAAAGATTCAATTTTGATTTCATTGTCATCCATACATAGCTCGACTTCACACACTGCTGGGCAATAGGCCTTTCGTTTCTTGTGCCAGTTTTGAATTCTAGTTTTTTTTTTTTACAAACTTTGAAAAATGTTTTCGGGAAATCTTTAAGAGATGGCGCTACTTGTTTAAATTCTTAACAGCAGAAAGTCATGTTTTGCAAACGTAAAAACAATGAATGGAACATGATACCATCAGTGCCATGTTACTTCACGACTCATGCCTGAATTCTTAGAAGGGACGGGTAGAGAGGTAGGTCGTTTGAATTCACGTCATTATGTTTTCGCACAATAATAACCAATTAATCATTTTATTGAGCCGTCCTATTAATTAACAATAAAAAGATTTTATAAGCTATAATAAATTCGATATTATCTATCTTTATAGGAAATCAAATATTACCTAATATTTATGAATGGCGCTTCCTTTTAAAGGGCGCAATAAAAACTACTTGCTTAAGTCGGATTTCAAGGTGACAGCAAACTATTTATTAATTAGTACAATATTGTTGCCCGAATAACTTATTTTTAATAAGGAATTCTTGATAGCAGTATTTAATATTTTACCAATAAAAATATTGGTAGGTACCTAGTTGTTGAAACTGAAAATAAAATTCAAAGGAGCACCTTGTTAGGTCTTATTTGTGGTTAGTGATAAAACAGTTGTTATTATAAACACAAATCTCATAGATAGTAGAGTACTAGTTTGGTAAGTATTTGAATATTTACTTATTCGCTACATATTTTATTCAGCGCGTGCGCCAGTTTCCTCCATATATGTTTAATCTAAAAATAGATAACAGCTTCAAGACTGGCTCGAGAACTAAAAACACTGAACTGAAGACGGAACCATTACAATAGTTGTAAGTTTATAAAAAAAATCAACAAATCTGAGAATCCGAATATAGCATGGGAAAATTGGAAAGCCTGCAAACGGACAGAATCGCAAGCAAAATGTTAGTCTCCCACACTCCCAGTCTAGAATAATTGTAGTGGCCTTCCCTAACTCCTAACCCGATTGTCACCAGCCCATACCTAACTCATCATCTGCCTAGCCTTTTCCCAACTATGTAGGGGTCGGCTTCCAGTCTAACCGGATGCAGCTGAATACCAGTATTTAACATGGAACGACTGCCTTTCTGACCTCCACAACCCAGTTACTGGGTAATACGATACCCCTTGGTAAGACTGGTTGTCAGATTTTCGGGCCCTCTGACGACCCGTAACGACTGTCAAAGATCCTCGAACGACAGCCGAGACCAACAGCTTAACGTGCTTTCCGAGACACGGAGTGGTCTTGGTTATAAAGATGGTCACCCATCCACGGACCAACCGCGGCACCGAAGCTTAACCTGATCGATCGACCCGTGCGGCTGTTATTACTTAGCCACTATCAAATGAAAATCCTACAATAATACAAACAATTGTTAGATACTATAATCGCACTCACTCACGATTTCCTATTACTACTTAATATTTACTAGTTCAGTAGCATTTATTAAAGGTGTCCTTGAACTAGCGACCTTGAACTTTATCGATTTTCCGTTTGACCTTGTAATGGGAGACGGTATTCAGATCTATTGAATCAAAAGTCTTGGTAAATATTGTAAATTAGATTGCTGTGTTGATCTGGCATTACAAGTTGGTTTTGGTGAAAATAAAAATATAGAAAAGTTTACTTACATCAAGTGTGTGAAAAAAATTGAATAATTCCCGACATTAAAACTGTTTAAAGAGATTTTTACAGAAGATTTTACAAACACATAAGAACACTTGCTTTGGTTGGAGATCTGCCTATCGCATAATATGTAGGTAGGTAGGTACTTACCTGCATACGTTACCGTAACGATATCTAAATCAATGATGTGTGCCCGATATTATATCTTAAGTACCTAATAACATTATCTTACATGCCAATGAAATATAATTAGCAGCGACTTTACCGTATTCAATAAAGAAAAACTGAGAAAAATCATGAGAGTTTTCGTAGCGGAGGTTAGTTCTATTTATATTTAATAGATGGCGCTACTAGTACTAGGTTGGATGAATTTATATGTAGAAGGTAAAAATCTATTTAATACAACATAATAAGGAAATATTATTTTGGAGGTATGCTAAGAATACTGAACTTTGTGATTTAGGTAGGTACCAATCATTTTATTGATGATTATCTATGTTTATAAAAAGCACTTCAAGCTTTTCATTTTTCTTTCTTACATGACTTTTTTGCAACTTAAATAAGGTATTCATTAGTATTCAATAGTTTGTGCATATTTATTACTTATTCAGTATACCTAAAAATAAATTTCGCGTGGGTATTCCGCTTTCTATCTAAACTTAAAGGTCAAAATTTTTTGCAAAAGTCTTCATGAAAAGATCAAAACTCAGCCATAAATCCCATGCTTTTTATCAACCCGCCATATTATTTACGTTCACAGTTTACATCAAATCCGAGCCGTCAGTTCGTGTATCTGACGGGCATTGCATTCACGTCGTGGCATAATGTGAAACATGACGAGAGACATCGACTTGCCACTCGCAGTTGTGCGAATTTGGAAATTAATTTAGAGATACGTAGGTAAGTACGTAAGTTTTGACGAATGTATGAGGATTTGGATGCTTTTTGTAGCCCGTTTTGGTGTTGTTTTTTAATCCATACTAATATTATAAATTCGAAAGTAAATCTGTCTGACTGTCTGTATGTTAACTTTCACGCCTAAACCACTGAACGGATTACGATAACATTTGGCAGAGAGATAGTTTGCATCCCGGGGAAGGATATAGGATAGTTTTTATCGACATACCTCGCAGGCGAAGTCGCGGGCGGAAGCTAAAACAATCAACAACCAACTCAGAATATCGCAGTCCACTGCTGGACACAGGCCTCCCCCAGGCTGGTCTACAACACCCTGTCTTCCGCCTTCTGCATCCAGTCCGTTGCAGCCACCTTTTTTAAGTTGTCGGTCAGTGACAATAATTATTATGGCTAATGGAAGTTCCAAATGCTACATTATTTATGTTTAAGGAATATCATTTAGTTTTCTGTTACTTACTCGTAAGTTTTCTCGTAAGTGTTCTTACCTATGTTTATGTAAGAAAGAGGTACACTGTTCCCTAATTTAAGGATGTAGCAGTTTCAGCAGTAAGTACCTATCATCATCATCTGCCTAGCCTTTTCCCAACTATGTTGAGGTCGGCTTTCAGACTAACCACATGCCGTCGAATACCTAGTTAGTTAGTTACCTAATTAATTATAATTTACACAATTTTCGATATACTTTCCCCTGTTCATGTAAAACCCTTCTTAGTCCGACCCTACCTTAATCCATTCTTCCAACAAACCATGGGATGTTCTCCCGACTCTCCGGGAAACTCAATCAGTGTAATGGCCCGGCGCGCAAACTATGCATTTTGCTGATCACTCGCGATTTATTTCAATAATCCACCTTGCGGTAATGTCCGTCCGTGGACGGGAATATTATATTAAGTATATTACACTCAACCCCGCGGCTTCGTCTGCCTTGGACAACTAGCGGTTGTTGAAAAATCAATTTTGTAGTTTGTGTATCTAATTATGTATCTAAAGGACCATAGAAACAGATTTATAATACATATTTGTATCTATGTATTAGAGCGAATACTTTGATAGCTCTTGTGTCAAACGAGTAGGTAGGTACTCGCCGGAGATATGAATAGTCATTTAATCAACTATTATAATAATATATAGTATAGGTAAAGAGCTAGCACGGATTAGTCTTTGATCAAAAATGAATTATTAAAGTTTCCGCCAATCAAGGTGTTTAGTTACAAAACGTTAATGATACTTGTTGTCTTTAGTTTAAATTATAATTATAACGCAGGCTTAAGTACTCGTGGCACTGTAGCCATCACACACAAGATGGAGCGACAATATCGCACACCATCAGTCTCAATTTTGAATCATTTTGAAGGATATTTCTAATCCAATGCTTCATATGTTCGAAAAATACCCATTTTTCGAACAAATGAAGCAATGGATCGCTCAAACTCAAACTCAAAACTCAAACCATTTATTTCAATTAAACCATTTACAGGCACTTTTGAATTGTCAAGACTCAATAACGTAAATAACGCAATGAATGTTGTTGACCAGTCAAAATGAAACCCATTGCTAATAGTGTGTTACGCAATTTCCCCCATGAAGCAGAATCGCTAGGGACAGAACAGCTAGGAAACGGCTGGAGGAGGTTTTACCGCTACCGATAGCGGTCCTTGTACACCGTAATAATTATTTTTTAGATTTTTACGATAGCTTCCTTTTCTATTATTGTATTAAACTTTATCATTTATTCTTGAACTCTTCTTCGTAGATGTAACTGCTTGAGCACAATTTTTTGGACAACTGAAGTGACAGTTGTTACGTTTAGTCGGTTTCTTTTGTTTAGTTTAAATTAACTCAAAACATTGTCGGATCATGTGAAACTTTTGACGTTTTCGTTTAAATTGCCTAATTATATCATAATTAATAACTTCGTTAAAAGTGCGTGTGAATAGGCTTTGGTGAAATTTCGGTTTTGCTTGTAGCCTTGTTCAATAAATAAAAAGGATTTTATAATTTGTAATAAAAGGTAAAGAAAAAAAACACGTGATTCATGGGTGCTAAACTCATGAATCACTTGGTTTTTTTTTGTTTACCTTTAGCTAAGTACCTAAACTAACGGAATATAGTACCTAAGTATAGATTGGCAGGGCCATTGATGCCCGAACTGTAACCTTTAATCAGCGGTGCTATCCTGTAAAAATCTCACCGTGAAAACTTAGGTGAAGTGAGCGTGGAGTGAGCTGTCAATAGTGTCAATTCCTAGCAAAAACAAACTCACTTCACCTAAGTTTTCACGGTGAGATTTTTACAGAATCGACCGTCGGTACATAATTCTAGACTTCGTAGCGTAGAAATTATTCGTCAGTTTAAAAAATATAATTTTGTTACATTTTGACCGCGAAGGCAGTATTTGTTTTTATAAACGACAAAATTGTATAATATGCTACGAGTCTATCTATACTTGATCAGGTTAAGCTATGCTTGCCGCGGTTGGTCCGTGGATGGGTGATATCTATATTTACATATCAAGGATTTTTTTTTTCTCAGTGCCTCCTAAAGCACGTTAAGCCGTTGGTCCCGGCTGTCATTCGTGGGTCTTTGACAGTTGTTACGGGTCGTCAGAAGCCCGAAAGTCTGACAACCAGTCTTACCAAAGGGTATCGTAATCTAGTAATTGGGTTGTGGAGGTCAGATAGGCAGTCGCTCCATGTAAAATACTGGTATTCAGCTGCATCCGGTTAGACTGGAAGCCGATCCCAACATAGTTGGGAAAAGGCTAGGCAGATGATGATTTATTTAGCACTGTCGCCACCGCCGCGCCGTTAGTATTGTATCTACTATTGGATTTAATATGTCATGTTGTCTAAGAAAACTAAGTTCTCCTGACTTCCCACACTGCCATAGTGTGTTGCGTTGCGCTTGCGTTGCATTGGTTGCCATATTGCGTTACTATCTATATGTAAATGACAAACAGGCAAAATGTAGTATAGGGCCTAAATATCTCGTTGGCTATATTAAACAACGGTTTTTAACGAAGATTTGACTGGATGATTTTCATTTTAAACTTGCTTTTGAGTATATGTATTTCACTGTACCAGGACAATAGGCGGTTACTTATAGAAGTTAGAGTGTGATGAGTTGATGACCTAACTTTAATTTAACTTTTGAAAAGTATAATGCGTAGTAATAAATTCGTGATTAGCTACTTTCTCTTGCCTATCTGAGTATCCCAATACTTAAATCAGACATCTTATTCAAAAACATGTTTTATTTTGCCCATTCTTCAGCTATCCTCACACAATTTCATAATACTTAGCGTCGAAGCCGACAGCTTCGGCTGTTCTCGGCGAGTCTCGGGTGCCTCCGGCGCTCGGCGGCACTACGAACTAATGGCATCACGCTCGCGGCGCAAGAGCATCCGACATCTGTACTGGCCTTAGCACTGTGATATTCTTGGGTATTTTGTTTGTTATTTATTTTATAGGATAGTAGATGTATAGATATGGTTAAGATAAGCTTGTATGAGTTAACGCTCTTAGATACTTTAAACCATAAATAGGTTGGTGTAAAAAATATTAAAGCAGCAGATTCGAAGATGGAACTTTTGACACAATGTGTAGTGAATTTATTTGGGGACATCCCAGCATTTCTTTTTTGTCTATAAATCTCAATGAGCCGTCATCTAAATAGTCACCCCCTCAATCCATCCATCGTTTCTCATCTTCATCCACATTCATAGTTAAAACTTTCCCATGACATATTCCATACGTATTTTTCCCCATGATGCGGCGGAATAGGTTATATTATAAGAGCAGAGGAAGCTGAAGAAACGATGGAAGGATTGTGTGAAAGACGATACAGCCAGAAAAGGGGTAACTACTAAGGGGGCGGCTAATTATTGAGATGCATAGACAAAAAGAGATGCTGGGCTGACCCCAAATAAATTTCAATAAGGACAGGAAGGTAATGATGACGTATAAAAAATTATATATTTCAAGCATCTGATATTAAAGAAAAGCTTTTCGAAACGAGCTGACATGTCCGGCTATTCTCGGCGAGTCTCGGCTGCCTCCGGCGCTTGGCTGCAGTACGAACTAATGGCGTCACGCTTGCGGCGCAAGTGCATCCCGACACCGATGCACCGGGTGTGCTATGGCGGGTACTTCAGGTGGAGTGAAGTTTCACAAATGAAAAGACTTGTAATATTTCCTTTTATAAATGTTTATAATAATATTTTGTGATTGCATGTTTCTGTAAGAATGGGAAGTAAGTAGATGGAGTATGAATGTTGGTGGCAACAAAAAGAGAGGCAGAGAGGATTGTGTGATATGTTGCTAAGAAGAAAGTGAAATCTTTAGATTACTGCTTTGTGACGTGAGAAAGAAAAAGACGTGATTTATTTAGGCGCTAGCCTAAATAAATTGAGATAAGAATTGGTAAGGAGGGTGAGGGAAGGGAGTTTTATATTATTATGATTCTATTAGAAAACCAGCTTCAGGCAGCATCTGTCTGGCATTGTCTAATGCTGAAATTAACCTTTTGTATGTTTGTTACTTCTTCATGCACAAACGGCTGGACCAATTTTGATAAAATTTGTTATGGAGGTAGCTACAGGCTACTAGTGGCTATACCTAGGCTATTTTTTATGCCGATATTCTCTCGGGATCGAGTATTATGCGGGTGAAACCGCGGGGCGCAGCTAGTATTATTATATGCAACACTGCCGTTCTTTACATTTAAGCTGCGCCCGCGCCTCACGGCGGCAAAACATTTACACTAATGGCGTCACGCTTGCGACGTTTACGCATCCTGCACGGTGACGCATTTTCCGCCATTACAGGTACCCTACAATTACTTATGGGCCTACAGGGTGGTGTTAAATAATAAATATGTGGACATTTATTGTATGAAAGAGGCTTTTTATGAAGTGTTGGATATGACATGGGTAGGTACTGGCACAAACTTATCTGTTCAGTGATCAATTTTGAATAAATCTATTTTCTATTGACAATATTGCATTCTTGGAAGGTAGGTAGGCCTTTGGTGTGGGATGCAACGTATGTCAACACCTATTCGCCATTCCATCTTCCAAACACGGTGGGCTGTGCTGAGGCGGTTGCTGCAGGTGCGGAAAATCTCAAAGAGCGTATGTACTAATAAATACTCCAATATTTTTGGAAATTATATGTTCGTGCCGTTTTGGGGTTGAAACAATAGGGCCATGGGGTCCGAGTGCCCATTTAGTTTTTTGAGACATCGCCAAGCGGTGGGTCGACTCTTCACGTGACCATAGGACTGGCCTATTTTTTGGCCAGAGGATCAGCATCGCCATACAACGTGGCAATGCTGCCAGCCTTTCGGGTACTTTTCTATTGACAGCGATGCGGACAATTTTTTTGATGCCCTTTGAGTACCTATTTCCCCTCCCTATCCTGTTGATTGTATTTTTATTAACGAGACAAAATTTCCTGAGCTGATGCGATTGGGACCCTATTTCTTTTATTGCTGAATGGGTCCGCTCTTGACCTCGATCAGGCCTTATAGAAAGCGATGGATGAGGTCCATGATGGAACGAGCGGGCCCAGAAGATGCCTATGGCACTGGAACTCCCACGCATCGACGAAACACAGCAGGCTTCTTGACGCCGGACTCCGGTGGGAGGGTGGTCGCAAACCAGGCGGGCGTTAGCCTTACCACCGCAAGGGAAGAATTGGCCAGTCAAATAAGGGGTTGGGTGTCCAGGATGCGCCGAGTGCACGGTTCAGTTGAGTAACTGGCGGAACAAACTGCGCTACACGAGGAGGCTTCATGCATCCCAAACACTATACTACATTCGCTATACACTCACGCTATACGCTCATTATATAATACTCGCCTTATGTCGATTTTCTAAGGACTACGGTTCAACTTCCATTTACTTAGCATAAGCATAACGCTAAACGCGTGCGCGCGCTATAACGTTGCTACTGCTGGGACACAGGCCTCCACCACGGAGCCGTAATCCACCACGCGGGCCCAGTGCGGGTTGGTAAATGTCACATGTCTTCGAATTTTCATCCCGTCAATTTGTCATTTACAAGAGGTGTTTAAAATTCAACATAATACCTATATTTTTCATCGACACAAAGATGGAGCCATTGTATTAAATACTCATATTTTATGCAAAACATTTATAAAATTATAGACTATTATCACATTACATAAAAATATTCAAAGATTTTTTTTTCTTATAATTGAGAAAAGTTTAACATCTGTCCTCCCACACGAAGCCTAAAGCTAGTGACGGAACACAGGCCCAAAGGATGATATAATTATAGGCTAAGCCGCTATGTCAAAATATATATTTTATACCTAGAGACAACCAATAGGGTATGATACTGTGTCTTTAAGCACATACACCGCGAGCTTCGTAACGTCAAAGTGACGTTTTTTTATTAATAATAAATAATAAAATAATTTATTTGCGTAAAACATGGTATACCTACAATGGTGTTAAGCATAGGTCAGAGTGGAACAAACATGTTTAGCTAAGATAAAACATAGCATGCAAAAATTTAATGTTACAGGGTATTTTATTAAGTAAATAGCTTCTGCCCACGGATTCGACCGCGTGGATGTCGGAAAATTCATGGGTTTTAATTTTTTGCACGGAACCCTAATTCTTTTAAAAAATTAGTTTAAGTTACCTACTCCTATGGTATCAGCTATCTGCCAGTGAATATCCTGTCAAAATCGGATCAGCCGAAACAGACAGACGGTTTTTTTTTTCATTGTTTTTTTGTCATTAGTGCAGTAGGTTATATATACTTCCATGTGCATTTAGTAAAATGCTGATATTTTAACATTACAAACAGACACTTCAATTGTATTTATTTGCATAAATGTATATATTTCCATAGCTTTATATTTATCAACTTGTTTTTTAAGTTTTTGTTTATTCTGTTATCAAAGTTATACCTACATACACTCCCCGATACGCCATTTTAATTTAAAAGTTTATCGTCAAAGAATGCCTTTATCACCTTTTGCCAATTTCGTGGCGCCTCTTAAAACTTGCCTTAACATCACAAGGATAGCCAATTTCTGGTTCTACAATATAAGACAAATCACATAAGAATATAACATCATATATAACTGCCTCGTTAAAAGTAAAATTAATTAATCACTCATTTTTGTTATTACGAGTAGTTTGAAATAACCTTTTGTGATGCCGCATAGTTTAATTATCCACGACTGGATATCATGACGTTGCATTTTTATCAATGACATTGGCTCCTGGTAGAAAACGCATCCTTTGAAGACCCTTGGCGCCATACTGGTGGTTATATACAACGGTTATCTTTTAATTAGTAATCCTACAACTACACAGCTGCTACGCACCGTCGCGTCGACGCTACGCAACGTTGTCACTACGTAAACCCTACGTCAATAGGTCCTCGGTACGGTTTCTACGCTACGCATCGCAGCGCCTACGCTACGTAGCGTTTATGCTACGTCAAAGCCTGCGTTAGAAAGATGCCTACTAGTGCTTATTACTGCTCGCTATACCAATCTCTCTATTACTAATCTATAGTGACAATATATTGTCGGTGTCATTGCTTTACACCATGAGCGATAATAAAACGCGTAGTGGTAAAACTCGAGGCTATCCCATAAATACAAAAAAAAAGTAGCAAATGAATTGTTTGACTTACCTACGTACCTACATGTGGGCCATTAATTCTGTATCAAAAATTTTCTGTTGATGTTAATACCAGGCGTCATTTAAAGGTGCAACATGCGGGAGTATACTCGACTGATATACTTTTAATAAACAGCATTTTGCCGATACATGTAATAAGTATTTATCAATACAAGCATTACAGGTAGGTGAGTAGGTACGAGTAGGGTACTTCAGTTAGGTATATCGTTGCGTGTCCATGTTCTGCTTTTACATTATGTGTTTCCACATACAGAAGTACTACCTACTTGTTTTAAAAATAACGTTTCCAGAGTTACATTCGCAATTCATTTTCTGACTATGCTGGCTGGCTTTCAGTCTACAATGATACGAGTACAGAAGTTCAGCTCAAAAACTATGGTAGAGCTTTTGAATAAATAAGGGATAATTGAAATAAGTTCTAAAATAGGCTGCGGGTAATTTTTCTATTTCTACAGAAGCAACCGCAAAAACACTGAGTCCAGTTAACGCATCATAATCAAAAAAATATAAAAGTAAATGAATCCTTCCCTTGAAAGTTTAATTTATTCATTATGCATAAAAATATGAATCGCATTATGCATTTCTTCATAATGTTTTTGCACGTATGTGAGAAACATTTATTCATGAATTTTTACTCTTATTTTAGTTCAAAACAACACTTATAAAAGTCATTACTTTTCTTGGACCAAACGTTATTGCTTATGTAATGTTTTATGTATAATATCATCTAATAAGTAAATTACCTATTTATAGTTCAAAATATTAACAAAAACTTAAAATTCAACATACATAAAATAGTACTCTGCCACAATTCAAAAATCGAAACAAAAAAATTAAAACTCAGTGAAACAAGAATCTCATAAGATTGCTAAAAATGTCACATCACATCACAGAGACAAAATGACACAACCTGAAATTTTGTTTTTGTAACATCACCGATAACTTTTCATAATAATAATTATAATTTAGTGCGCATTGATACAGAGGTAGACAGTACATCCTCTTCTTAAACGAAGTGGTCATTACATTTAACTATTGTACCGCCGAAAGTATTGGGACCTCAAAATTAATTACAACTCAAGCCTTCGCAATACTTAATGAATACATTCGTATCTATAATTAAATTATCTATTGCCCACTTTGTACGCCCACGCATGGGTTTGCGGTAATAAATAATAGCCGCTGATTGATGTTTCACCATCGACTGATTCGATGATTATTTATTTATTGTCCGTTGGCGCTTGTTTGCTTTATTTCCAACAATAAAGCAAGTACAGGTTTTTCTATCACACAAAATCAAGTGGATAACGTCAAAATATGAGGCGTAATCGGGTTAAAATTTTCCAAGTCGCGAAAAGTCATTCTAGCTATAGAGGGTTTTGTCAAATTAGAAATGGAGCTTAAAAATTAAAAGCTTAATCTAAAAGATACACGAACACGAGCTCACAAAAGCTTCCGTTCCACGAACTCCGATTTTCCACCATTAGTTGCTTTTGTTAGTGTAATAATATTACTGGACATCGTAAACGTCGGAAGGTGCATAAATTTGGCAAACTAACCTGAATCATGAATGCTTCTGGTGACTGTCTTCCACACAAACAAACATCAAACGGCACTGAGCGTCACTTCACAGTACATTTCACATCTAATCCTTCACGCTATACATGTACTACGTACGTACAAGACACAAATATATTCGTGATTATATCGTGTGGAACATATACAAAGAGCGACGCTAACACGACCGCCTAACAGTCTGTGAGACCGGACACTGGGCTTCAGGCGGCGTAGAGCGGGATGAAAGATATGCGGGGGGACACATGCATGCTGAAGGATGCCAAAGGAGCCGGGCAGATGCGACAGGACTCCGGAGAAAAGAGACGACTACACTGCGTGACATTTGAAAACTGTGTCTTTACACCACCTTTAGCTATGACACAGGAATATGGTACCTATATCTGTGAGCGTAGAGTTGAAGATGATTACTGCATGCTGGCGCTTAGGATGTTCTAGCGATGGTGAGTAAATGTCCTCTAATGTGTCGCGCAATCCGGAGCGCTAGCTTTAAAACTAAGTTGTGTAGAGACGAGTATTGCGCGCGCGTGCTCTGTCGCTTCGGCCGTCTGGTGGGCAAAGTGTGTGTCGCGTTTTGTCGCTTTTGGAGCGGAGTCGCGGGTGTGCGAGCGGGATGGGAGCATGTAGGCAGTGGGGTGGGAGGAAGACGGGGAGGTGTCACCACGAGCGCTTTTTAGGGACTTAAAGCCGGATGAGCACAAACAGAGGCGTACTGCGGATTTGTAATGTGACGTTTTTGCGCATATGTGGGTTTTTCAGTACGCACTTGTGCTACCGCTGCTAAATTGTGTCCTGCGGTTGACTGTTTGTTTCAGGCAAATTGTTTTTGTTCGCAAGAACTTTGGTACTAATGAAAATAAGTTAAACATGATGCTTGTCTTAACACAAAACATTTATGTTTCACAGAATTTTAATTAACTGATGACGCGTTTTGTGTATTGAGATTTAGGACAGATACTAAAGGCATTCTGAATTGTAACAGGATTTGGATTAATTGTTTTGTCCTTTTTTAATTATTAACACTTTTAGATTAAACGAGATTCTGCGACGCCCTAATTTTACAAAAGTCCTCTAAAAGGCGCCGTAAATAAAAAATCTAAATGCATTACTCGAATCCTTTTCCAAAGCCACTTGTCCGATGACACTTGTGTATTTGGGCGAAAAAAAATATGACTTTTCAACAATAGCTCATCCAATTTTGGCACAAAGCAGTAGCGCCACCAGACAATGGTCAGAATAGGATCCTGACAATGAGATTGTGACATACTCGGTTTGTCATATTGTGGCCCACAGGAGTTGAATTATCATCGGTTGGATACAAACCTCCTTTTGTATTTTTTTTTTGGCTTGCAAATGTCACTGGCCACAGTGGCCACCCACACGGAGTTGGTAGCGTGAAATTGGGTATGGGATAAGCTGTCGGCAACGTTACTGATTGTGATTATAAGATTACTGTTGCGTTCTTTGTGGATAGAAAGTAGATGGGTATAGTTTGGGTAAATGATGGTGTTTACATTGAAAGTTTAAATTGGTATCGAATTAAATGAGTTTAGAGTTGATGGTCGTAGTCAGTGGTTCAACATCATCGTCATCGTCAACATCTGATTTATATTCAGAGACCATAAAACAAATATTCTTTTTATGATATTTTTTAATGGAAATTTTAGAGTTACTCCTCTAATTGCTGGCCAGCTAGTCTAGTAATTGGACCTATTTGCCGTTTTCCAAATTTCTGTAGCCAAAATCAGTTTCTTTTAAGATTCTGTGACTTGTTGTTTTGTTACCTGTATTTTGGCGATAGGTTGCGCTACTTGCCACGTTTGCGACGTAAATATCCGATCCCTGTGCCTTTGCCAAAATTACATGAATAAAGAGTTCAGAAATGGTTTAGCAATATTGAAGGAGGTGTTAAAAGACTTTAATCAAATTGCCGTAAATTAATGAATCCTTGTAAAACATACGTTGTGTATGAGTTTCTGAGATTGTTTCAATAATACGGCAGTCATTAGTAACAAGTGCGTCAAACATACCGGTTTTGTGCCACACATGTACGGTCAGTAAAACAAACAAACGAGTTGCAATGGTGAAGTATATTTAGATGATTGTTTCTCTTGGTAGGTAGGTAGGTATAGCTGTCCAGATTCAGAGGGCATTGGGTTGAGATGTGGATTGTAGTCTGAAAATTCATGAATGTACACATCTAATGAGTTTGAAAGTACTCTAGATAACTTAAGGATAAAAGATACATGACTTTTAAAATGACTCTCTTCTGGCTAAATATATCAGTTGTATATTAATATCTTGAATGTATTTTTGTACGTTTCGTCGTACTGTTTTAGTAGGTATGCTGGTTTAAGAATTATGTAAGTATACATTTTTTGCAAAACTGTTCATGTAGATTCAACTTCTGACCTGTAATAATAAGTAGGGTTTCTCCTACGTTTATGAGAAATTAGCATTTTACTTAAAGTAACTATTTATTATAGTAATCGTAGACGTCGCTCGATCGCTGGAGTTAACTTTACCGTTCATTTATAAATAAACATCCATAACATATTTTTCTTTTTTTTACCATTTTTTCTCCTCAGTACCTAACTATTGGTAATGTAATTTTAATAGCTCGTTCGTAGACAAGTGGCTTACAAAACCCAGGGACGTTATTTATTACAACAATTACTATTGTTTCGGGATTTTGACTGATGCCTACTAATGGCCGCAGATTATCGCGTGTCATTTGTTTAAATCAGTCTAATGGCTGTTTTATTTACATAGTTTTTGTGGTTGTGGCCTGTTTCTTTTAGGCGGGGATGATTGCGTCTGTTGTTATGCTAATTTTTCACCTAATAATATTGTTGATCTTGTATAAATTAGTCTGCTTAGTGGATTTAACAGTATCCATGCCATGATACTGCCATGATTGTTATAGCTATCGGTTGTATAAAGTAATTTATAGAAATTACAAATTACATAATTATGTAACTATTATTATATTTGGCTAGTGCTTAGTAAGAGCTTCAAAATTAACTCTTGTTATTGTTTAATTTGCTTTAGTAATTGCATAAGTTATCGCATGTTTTAAACTATATCACATAATGAACAGGAATTATTTCACAAAAAAAATCGAATTAAAACAACACCGACATCTTTATCGCGACATCTGTGCTCAAAAGCCAGCAAATTAGCCCTACGAATTCAGATCGCCCGATACACGGACGGGACACGCCATAAAATGTATAACAATTCTTTTCTATACACCCCCGAGAAAAAAAAAACTCGTCACCTGTCGTGTCATTTGGTTCCAATAAACGAGCCGCCAAAGAAAAACACAGACTTAGAAAAAAAAGTCGAATCGCCCAAAAGTGACCGAACTTGTCTTATGACAGTTTGACTTCGGGACCTGGCAATGCAAAGTTAAACACTGCTGCCGTTAGAACCTCTATTTTTAAAAGTGTAAGGGTGAGTTTTGATTGGATTTGGTAAATTGCATTTTTTCAAGGGACAGTTTTTTGTCTGTTAATCGTTTTGACTGACGAATATTTACGATGTGAATTGTTTAGTGCAGGCGAAATAAAATTCGACTCCGACTTCATTAGTTCTGTTTTTGGTGCGTTTGTCATGCTTTTGTTAAGTAATAATAGGTTTCCCCTTCGACTTTGAATGATGCCTTCCGAATTTGATGAAATTGAAACTTTTGTGTTTCTAGTTTGGTGATTTGCGCTTTTTTTCTGAGATAATACCTACCACTTAAGATTGGTAACTCGCAGGATTGGAATTTAAAGAGGTGCGAATAGTTAAAATTGTTATATTATTGTCTTCTTTATCTTCAATTTCGATGAACTTGCTATATGATGTGGTGGATGACTTGAAATATATGATAGATTGAATTCTCCCTAGTTAATAAGTTAAAATTTATTTCTTCTTTAGGCAAAATGAGTAAAGTGTCGATCTCAACCATAAATCAATCATGTTTGCTACAACTGACCATAGAGTCAGTTAACCACAGAGCTCCAAAACTTTAATCAATTCTTCAAAGTCCTCTACCGTAATATCACGTAGGTATCAACCGATCATCCATCACGTTTTATTTTATCACAAAACCAGTTAAAAGCTCTTAACTTAATTAACAGTTATTAACAGAAGCGGTGTTTAATTGACGTCGTTTCGCCCTCAATTCAATTGTGAATGTTATCGTCGAGGCCAATTGTTGGTACTTTAGCTATCGCTAGTACTGAGACGAATTTCTTCACTTCCTCTGTCATATGTGTGAAGGCAATTATGATTGCTGTAACGTATTTGATTGATGTAGTTTGATAGCTTTGTTGTTTTATAAGTGGTGTTTTATTGCAATATTCTATAAATCTTAGCGTATCGATGGTAAAAAGATCAAACTTTTGTTTGGCCCAAACATTCACCTGCGTGAACTCCGCTCACTGACGAAGTTAGAGTAAAATTGCAGTATAATAATGATACAACAGGCTTCCGAACTAATCCGAATTTCGTTTACTAAGAAGGCTCTAAGGAAACTATGTATATATACTTTACTTGAGCTTTTAATTACCTAAATAAAGTTTATTTCTTAAGGATTGAGGAAAACCACAACAGCGGTGCTATTCTGTAAAAAGATCACCGTGATAACTTAGGTGAAGTGAGCTTCAAGTGAGCTATCATTCCCCCTGATGCTAGCGATTGACACTAGTCTGCTCACTTTAAGCTCACTTCAGCTAAGTTTTCACGGTGAGATTTATATATAGAATAGCATTACAGTAGGTATCGCTAATTTATTAGTATACACGGCTACACATCAAGCTGTATTTCCAGTTTTAGCTGACCTCGCAATGTATGATTTTTCGTACACTCAGAAGTCAGCTTATACTGGTTGTGTATAGCTTAATGTGTAGCCGTACGTACCTTTCTTAAAATTTTAAATTAATGTGGGAAGAAGGAATGAAGAGATCTATACTTACCCAAGAGGGAAAGAATAAATGACAACACATTATTCTTATTATTAATTCGTTTATTTATTTATTTCACTTATTTAATTACATTTTTAAATATTTCTTAAAATATAAAAAAATAAGTATTTAAAACATATATTATTAAAACATTATTATTATAAGCCTGTGATGTTCCACTGCAGGGCAAAGGCCTCCCTTACCTCTTTCCACTTCTCTCTGTTCAAAGCTGCTAAGGACCAGTTCTTGTTGAAGGAGTTCAGCTCAACAACACATATCTAGGTATATACCGGGATTTACCTACAAATGCCAACAATACAACCTGCAACATCAGTAAATTCTACCAAATCACAAACGTTCCTTTACATGTCAAGCATATGAAGATGAATGACAAAGAAATTAATCATGTTGATGTGAATACCTACTCGAAAATTACCATACAAGATTGCGATATAAAGATAAACTGAACCTTTTCATGCTTTTTTGCTGTTGGACAACTCATAAAAATATTGGCGTATTTACGGATGACTAATGAGTTCCATCAATAACACACTATAGACCGGAAAAAAATAAAACCGAAGGTATCAATCTGAGTAGGTACTAATAGAGTAGATACCTATAAGGTCTGACCGAATGGCTCAATCATTGAAACAAAAAACAGCAGCCACTTCATCTTATTTCGCAAGCTTCGCGGCTTCCAGTAACCCTTGCAATTTCAACAATTGAGCCTCGGACAATCACACACAATTGAGTTTCAAATCAGGAAAGTGTTATCTACTTTATTGTGGCTACCTTCCCCGTTCGTGACTTCATTTCTGCCAACGCCGCGCGCAGCAGCGGTGGCAGAACACAGCCTGCAAAATTAAACACCAACACCGACCCAGGATACACTCCCATAATTGAATTTTGATTCATGAGACCAAATAAAACCGAGGACCAAAATTAAAACACCGTTACTGAAATAAAATATACATCAAAAAAGGCCATTCAATTAACGATAAGACATAAATAAGTACGAGACAAAACGCTATAAGTTCACGGGAAATATTGTCACAGCACGCGCTCTGAATGGATTATTAAAAGGCCCTATATCACGGTGCCCTTAGCTGTGTATTAATGTCGTCACGTTAGCGTAAATTATCGGGACATCCAATTGGACGGTGTCGTGACAAAAGGGCATAAATATAGGGAAGTCGGCTTTATGGGCTGTGTAAGGACACGCAGGGCTTAGATGAGAGCCTTGCGGGACCTCTCCAATGTTCTCGTTTATTTACGGTGACGGATCCATTTAAGGTATGACGACAGGTTATTTTTTCATTATGGTTAATCGAAGGGGATTGTCGCTGTATTCTGGCATTGTTTTTGTTAGATATCAAAGAACATTTGCTATTATTTTAGTAATATTACCAAGCTGTAATGTTCCTGATGTAATAGAAATGATTATAGCATTTCTCCCTTCTTTTCTTTTTTTTATTTAATTTTGATGCAACCCTTAGGTCTCTCATTTGTTTCTCTTTCTGCAAATATATATTTTTGTGATTTTATCGATCTATATTCAAGTTTCTTAATCAGCTTAAACAAATACTGATCACAAAGTCCGTTACAAAGAACAAATTAAAAGTCCAATTAAATACAATTTAAGTTTCATTACTCATCGGCGATCGTTATAACATGTCGTGTCCTGTCACCAGGACCTAAGGACCAGCGGGTGGTGGCGGCAGAATGTGGTGGAGTGTCGAACGGCTGGAAGAGTTCAATGAATACTATTAGATTTGTTATTTATTGAGCAGTAATATTAAACTGTGTGAGGACAAATTTTATAAGGATTGGGATTGAGATTTGTAGGTGTTTTGAAGATTATTGATAGATTCTGTAAATTAGTATTTTGTTTATTAGAATACCTTCAACATAATTATTAGTTACAAGTAAAGTATCAATGTTGTTTATATTCGCAAGTTTGTAATTAATGTCATTTCTATCCTATCCTGAATTTGAAAGACTGTTATTGGTAGCTGCTTCCTTATAGGAAAATGTAACTGCAATAGCTCCCTTATTTGAGATCCATATTTTATTCTCTACTTTTGAATTGAATAAATCCTCCGTTTCACATTACTCCATCATCTAAAAGCACTATCCATATAATGCGTGCGGCAATATCATACGGACCAGTGTCGACACATACTGTGTTGGTTTAGTATACGCACCGCCGACGCTGGCCCCGCGGGACGCCTTCCCTTTTTTATTCCTCTCGTTTTTTATACACGGCTCAAAGGACCGCGACTTTTGTTCTCCTGTTTTGCTCCTTAATGATTTTTTACGAATTATTAATTGTACGATGATAATATTCGATTGAAAAATGTTGATTGTTACGATTTGTAATATCGATTGTGTTTTAAATCGGGGTGGTAACGCCATGTGCTATCATTAGTGATTGACTGATATTCTGTCGTTAATGACTTATGAAGGTTCTTTGATTCGATTGTGTAATGTTTAGACTTAATCTTGTCGGGCTGAATGTTTAGTGCTTAGTTCTGATTCATTTCAGTGGCTTATCACGACTTCACTTTTACCGGCTGACCTTCTCAAGGGGAAAATAGTTTATATATAGCTTAGGGCTACCAATCTAATAAGGTTAGCGTGAGCTTCTTTATGTAGACATCCTTTACGAAGACTCAAACTGATACTTATAATATGCGATCAACATTTCTTTTTAATTAAAAACTACACGGAAAACGACAAACGAAAAATATGCACGTACATAACTTCATAACTATCTTACCTACATAATTAAATGCATGCACATCTCATCTCGTTTCGTTACACGCGTTCCCACCAAACCTTTTGTAAACGCGTAATGTGCACCAGTAATATTCCGGTCCTAATATACGACCAGCGACCGTCCGTCGTCCGTAATACCGAAAGGCCGAACTGTAATAGCAGGGCGGGACAACACAGCGTTTCGGACGTCCCATAATAATCAGTATAAATACTCACGTCTAATAATTAATGGCGATTTTGATTAATCACCTTTTGAATCTGGTGATTAAGGGTTCTGAGAAGTTGACATTGGTGTTTTGTGAGGTAAGATGAGGACGGATTTTGGGACAATGTTGAGACAAAAAGTCTGACTAAGTGATTGGGTTTTTCAAAGAGATTCATGTTTTGTATTTATGACAGAGGCAATAAATATATACCGGTAACATTTTTAAGATATTGTAATCAATCGAAAGTCCGATCCAATTACGTAGTCCCTTATTAATCACTATTATTGTAATTTTTAATGACGATCGTCGAGTTTCCCAACCATTAGAAGATCTGTAAAACGAAAGATTATCATCAAATTGTATTGTTTTAGTGACACTTGATGATATAATTGGTTTTTAAGTGGCCTAAGCCTGTAGTCTCTATGATCATTGTTTTTCTTTCGTCCTCTTTTTTAAACTGAGGTCAGATTGCCTTTTAGTTAGTTGCCGTTTAGTATCTAGTCGTAGTTGCAGCTGTTCTATTAGTATTTTATACAGATCAGACTGCTATCTGTTCTCTTACATCTTCAACTGTCACACTAATATGTAGGCACATTACATTTTAAGTTTAGATTAAGGTTAGACTTTCTTTTATGAATTACTGTAGTTATCTTTCTATATTTTTCTTTAGGTTGTTAGGGCTGACTTCTTACTTATCTAACTAATCATCACCTGCCTAGCCTTTTCCCAACTATGTTGGGGTCGGCTTCCAGTCTAACCGGATGCAGCTGAATACCAGTATTTTACATGGAGCGACTGCCTATCTGACCTCCACAACCAGTTACTGGGTAATACTGGTTGTCAGACTTTCGGGCTTCTGACTACCCGTAACGACTGTCAAAGATCCACGAATGACAGCCGGGACCAACGGTTTAACGTGCCTCCCGAGGCACGGAGGGGTCACGGCATGTACAGATGGTCACCCATCCACAGACCAACCGCGGCAAGCGTAGCTTAACCTGATCGACCGACCTGTGCGGCTGTTATTATTTAGCCACGGGCCCCTCCTTACTCATCTAACTAATATAGGTAGGCCCTAATTATCATTGAGTTCCATTTTTTTTTGTGGTCTTTTAGTATGGAAGCCTTTTTTATACTGATTTTTCTCGTGAGAGCACTAAGATTATATTGTGGCGTTACGTATCGTATCTTAACAATCAGTATCATTGCAGGTGACGATCAAACAATGGTCTGTAGTACACAGATGGCGCCACAAGCTGTATAGCACGGGGTATCTCTCACCATTATCTATAACACTATAAGCGGGACAGAGTAATGAACTTTAGAGGCATCATGAATATTATTTTTTAATGACAAATAATTTGTTTATTATTAATTTTAGATTTATATCTTCGATTTATTTAACGTTCGTCGTTCAAAGAATCTACGAGTAGCCTACTTGATCTTTTTGTATGAAAGTAAGTCAAGAGAAAATAACCACTACGTGGAGCCCTGACACAGACAGAAGGTGTCGCGGCAGACCCCGTAGAAGATGGCGGGACGAGCTGGATAAAACAAACGATCAGTGGTCCACTTTAGGTCTGGATCGCAAGAGCTGGAAGTCATGGGGAGTGGCCTTTGCCCAGCAATGGGATGATGCAAGCTAACAGTAACAGTAAAGTAAGTCATATCCTTAGTAAAAGCACAAATTTTTACCTGCCATTTAGGTAGTCAACTTCAATATCGTAAAACCGTAGACAGGTATATTTATCTCTCATACGTCTCTCGGTGAGTGAATAGTAGGTACTTAGTAAAAAATTAGTAAGTAGGTATTTTATTTACACAACCTACCGTTTACCTTTCAACATTCCGTTTTATGATTTTTTTAAACATGCTTTTCCTTTTAAAAGCTTTATGTTTTATTTGTATAAATCTTAATACAATATACAATCTAACACACTAAAATATATACGTATACATAAAGTAAATTAGAGAGGAACTCATTGGACATCATCTTTAAAATTTTCGATTTTTCGGATTCTCCTCTTACTAAAAACAAAAATATTTATATCAACCTTAACCTAAGAGCTCATCTCTACACCCGATCTACTCTACATTTCGACCGAAGGACGTCGGCCAAGCGAGCCGGGCAAAACATCAACCATTTTAATTATGTTCGGGACACCATTAACAATAAATCTGTTGTTCCTATACGCGCACACAGACAGACAAGCCTACATACACGCACACAAGAAAATAAATCGATATAATCGTGTGAGCGAATCGGGAATCGAGAATCGATCGATGGTCTCCACGCTCGGATTTATGACTAATTATAATTTTGTTTTAACGTTTCTCAGTCGTAAAGTACTGTGTGACCAATTAGCTAATTATTATGTTAGTGCTGTATGACAGTTTGAAAATTAAATTAGGCTTTTGAGGATATGGCGTCAGTTTTACGATGATTGTGGGGGCTTATTTTCCCGCTATCTGAATTTAAACCGGAGTGAAGTATTTACACAAAATTCTATAATGAAATGAGAACTTTAGGTTTAGGAGAAGTGTTTAGGAACTTAGGCTATTGCTTTATAAACCTAGCCATTAGTTACATTATTTCACAACAATGTGATTACATAATATTTTAAGAAGCTACCTTCTTAAATATTTAGGAGCATAATTATTTACAGCAAGCTGGAATTAAAAGCTTCAGTTTTTAAATCACTCATTTCTTAGATTAAAGAACAGATCATAATTCCAGAAAACAGCTGCTTATGATGTAATCTATCAAGTTAACTCTTCAGACGTCTCTTATCTATCATAATATGCAAATACTCGTATGTTAATATGGTAATAAATTGTCTTCTGTCTAGATATCATTTCAATTAAACATTGCATTATTTTTGTTTTCAAGCACAAGTAACATCAACATTTCGTATAAATAATGTTCTATCTTAATATGAATGCAAAAAATAAAATTCTGTTATTGTCAAATTCACGAAATAATTATTTTTTTTTCTTTTGGCAATTGAGCCGATCTCAAACTCAAACTCAAAGCATTTATTTCAATTAAACCATTTACTTTTGAATTGTCAAGAAGTCGGTCAGTCAGAAAAAAGTCGACTATTCTGTCAGTGTCACGTTCAGACGGCAGCGCAGAAGCGGGCCGTCAACTTTGCACTTTGTGGAAGATTTACAGATGTTAGTAGCAATTAAGTACAATCTAATATCATTTTCATTTAAAAAAGTTATGATATATTTATATATATACAAGATTGGCACAGGAGACGAAAATTGACATTGTGACAATTGTCATTTGACAGTGTGACATGGGATGAAGGTATAAATTAAGTTCTTTTTGATAAACCTATCTATATCTGAATAAAAAAGTCTTGTTACATTTTATACTCACTTCTTCCAAATTCATATGGCGTGTAATAGACCAGTCCAATTGCATGCCATTTAACTCAATCTTGGGCCACTCTCATACAGCTTCTACCAGCCTGCGAAGATCGTAGCTTCTTCCATAAAAATGCACGATATATATTTCTTGCAAGCGAAGCTATCTAAGCCAGAATTAATCACGCCTTCGTACTGTATATTCTTTGAATTTAACGCTTCGTTTATCACAACTCTCCATCAATTTAATTTATATTTTATTTGTTCTGGGTCCTCCAAATTTCATAAGGTATAATTACGCCTTGGGCATTCAAAAGTTATTATGTATAATCTTATGACATCCTCAAGTGTATTGTGACTCTTATCGGTACATCTATTGGACTTTAATTGTATGAGCTGTTATTGCTAACTTGACCCCTACACTTCTGAAAATAAAACACATTCGAATACTCGCCTTATTTCCATGGCGTATGGATGTGTTACAATTTTCTTGACTGATTTTCTCTCTGGTGTCGTCGCCGGCAAATATCACACGATGGGTAAGAACGAAGGACGTATCAAAATGTCTTTAATGACACGTACTGATGATAACCCTATGCACTCATCTGACTAACCTAGAGAGACAATAAGCCCGACATGTCATACAATGACGTATTCCGGTCGGTCTATCGTCGCAAATTGTAATAAATGGACCGATTTCAAGGAATTAGTGATAATTTATGTGATAATATTTGTTGACAATTGTGATGTATGTGCAGTGAAAGGTTGTCTGTTTAAGTTTGATTTGGTTAGAATTTGTGATTTTCTTGACATAATTCCGTATATAACTAAGCTACTGGTAGGTAAGGGGTTTTATTATAAAGTTATAAGTGTTTTACTATTTCTGGTATCTTATTTTTCTTATGAACTTTATTTATTTATTATTACACATACACACACTATCATTACAGGATGACCCCAATACGATAGTGGTTTGCAAACACACCAAATAAAATGAAAATTAACTTACGGCTAATACTTAAAAATCTAAACTTTAAAATACAAAACAATTTTTTAATGCTATAAAAACTTAACCTAAAATATAATAAAATTAGACAACACAAAATATTAATATTTAAATATAGCTAACAAAATTCAACAAAACTCTTGCGAATTCACTCAAATTACACGAAAATATGTCAATTCTGTCATGGACTTCATTTAATACACATATTGTGCGGATTAGGGGTGTTTTTGACAGCTTATTTCGTTTTGGCTTCCTCTAGTTATATTATTTAGTATTCAAACTTCCCGTACGACTTGTAGGGCGTAGGTAGGTTGTAATAGTTTGTGACTGTTTAACCATACATTTTAGACGTTTAAGTGTCTCTTAACTTTAAGCAACGTTTATAAATAGAAGGGTTAGTGTTTAAGTTGTAGTCTTTCTGAACTATATGCACTTATCCTTTGACGTATTATAGTATTTTTATCTAACAAAGCGACGCGCGCTTTACTTGTGGTAACCTAATGTAAAAAAACGCTGTGAATGTGTGCGTGAAGACTAGTAGCGTCAGCACGTAATATACACACGCGCACACACCCCCACACACACACACTTCCGACTTCGCCATTGTTTCGGACGGTACCGAGAGCTCGAAACACGCTAGCTCGAGCTAGCGTGTTTGCACACTTAGTAACCATAAGTAAAGCGCGCGACGTTTCGTGAGATAAAAATACTGTACCTACTGGGTGGCCCTTTGGACGGTATATTAAAAATACTACGATTTCTCTAACAAAAAAGTTGGTCCTTCAATACGTATTTGGTCCTTTTACTATGCAACGTTTATTAAGGGGCTCTGGAAAATATTGACGAAGATTAGCTTAACATTAAAATTGTACAACATAGTTATGAAATATTAGAAAAAAAAAAATAAGAAAAAAGCGGTGTCTTTCAACCGCGTCATTACGAACTACAGAATAACTGACAAAGGGACAAAACCTTCAATAGATATCCTTTTGTACATAACTACAAATATAAGAAGGATAACATGCCTCTCTATAGAAATATAATACACATCCTAAAATTGACAAAGAACATGTAATTGGATTACCGAGCACTTAATATCTCCTTTCTAATGTCGTTCGCAAAATGTTAGACCCTTATTTTGGAACACCACCCCTCCTATTTCAACCCTAAAGTTAATCCCATAAAGTTGAAGATTCCTCGACAGTTTAATTACAGTTTGTCGTTT
The DNA here is from genome assembly GCA_948474745.1 of Oligia latruncula. Lineage (NCBI taxonomy): Eukaryota > Metazoa > Arthropoda > Insecta > Lepidoptera > Noctuidae > Oligia > Oligia latruncula. The sequence goes on from OX419699.1 coordinate 12,994,698, forward strand.
ATAGTAGTGCATAATTCCCGGTACACATATGCGACAAAAAAATATCACCGCCCGAAAGATGTCATATTAAGAAACATGTCAATCATATTTTTATGATGCATTCAATAAGGGCAGTTGTTCACTTGCGTAATTTTTTCTCCATATTTCACGCTCAGTTAGAGTGGCCCGTTTTTTTTTTGCCCGAAGTTCGAAGTTTCGAGTGGTGTTCGGAAAAATTCGGAGAATTATTTGTAAATGGATAATCGAATGCACTCGCCGATTATATTCGGATTGTAAACTGGATCGAGTGTTTGTACAACGAGGGCTTCCTGTTTTGGTTAGGTTATATTTGCTGTAATATTTGGTTGTTATCGCAAATATTATCGAAATTTTGTTTTCATGCTTTGTGATTTTCTGGTGAAATTGTTAATTTGGTCCTTTTGCGGCTACGATAATTAATATGTTCTTAAATTGTAAAGGATTTGGCAATCATTACTGAAATTTTCTTCCGGGAGATATATTATAAAGAAGGTACATTTTTGTAAGTAAGGACCAGAGTTATATTGTCATGCCTTCTTGCCCTTTTTTCGCTACGACTCATTATTGACAGCACCACTTATCCATACGTTCCAAACTGCCCAAATTAGGAAACAAAATTTAGTACACAAGGAGTTAAAAAACACAGTTTTACTTTGTAATTAGACAGAGACCCGCTAAACGAACTGCATGACCTCATTGTATCCCTTCACACCTTCACAAGACCACGTCAAGCGTTTATGACCCCGCATTGTCTTACAATTACCGAACACTTCAAGAAATTTGGCACTAACCTCCTACCAACATAACCTGACCTCTCAAATTAGAAGCTTCCTTGTATACTATAAAAGATACAGAGATCAATATAGGGTGGTTTTTTGAAAAGGTAATTAGCGCGAATGGCCGGAATTGCATCGCAAAGTGCCGCTAATACTGCGTGTTTTTTTGTTTGTTTGTCCGTTTGTCTGTGGTGTAACCCTGGACAGAGGTGCCGTTGTAGTGGGTGAAACTTGATAGCACGCGACATTGCCGCCGCCGAGAGGAGAGTGGGGTTGGAAGATGTGCGAGGAAAGTTTGTACAACGAATTGAATGTGCCATAGCAAAATATCGAGAATAGCAAAGCATTTATTTCAATTAAACCATTTACAGGCACTTTTGAATTATCAAAGAGTCGGCAAGTTGCAAAATGTAAATCTCTATGGAGAACAACGGACAAGACACTTCAAGGACTTGTAAAGTAATAGAATAAGACTGAAATTACATGTAGAATGTTACGTTATTACTTTAGAAATAATTGTTAAACGTTTTTGTTTAGTCATCTGTCATATCAGTTTTCTGAGAAACTTAGCTGTCAAATTATACCTAAATATTACCGTTGCATAGATTTTCCCACCTCAGAGTCCTTACATTTCTTCCAGTTCTCTCTATCCAGAGCTATATGAGACCAGTCTTTATCGAAGGAGCTCATTTATAAAATTACTTTATTTACAAATTACCTTTGAAGTTTTTATTGCATAGGAACACTAAACTCCAAGAAATTAAAATGCGTTGAAAGGCGACTGTATACCTAATAGCCCCACTCTCCCCCTACACAAGGGCTCCTTGTCTTGACAACGCAGCACTGTGCAGCTAATCACTTTCACGTGGCTGTCCCTTCGACTGTGCCACTCGGGCTGCACTTCCTCACTATCTGATTGATGCACTGTTATATCAGATTACTAGAATAACGTAAGATGTTGGGTCTGGAATTTAATATATTTATTTAAATTGTTACATGACATGTGTCACTCCTTAACATTAATAATTAAAAGCCCTGTTTATTCTTTAAACTTTTGTAGTGTCACAGTTTCTAGAAACTGTAAATATTCTTAGTTAGATCGATTTAAAAAAAAAATAACAAAAACTGATGTAGGTTAGATGATTTTGGATTACCAAAACTAAATTTAGAAAAAATATACGTACTTTCCAAGATAGCAGTTTTTTTTTTAAATATGCATAATGCGTTTTGCAAAAAGCTAAAGTTGCTGGCTACATGATTTTATGACAATATTTTTTTTTTCTATTTTCAGGTTATGTTAACTGAATAACTTACTCAATAATTTCAGTTACAAATATCCAGACACTTACTGCAGACAATTCAAACACCCACCTAATTCACCCTGGACCCTTTATTTTTCCGCGACACGCAGTACCTCCGAACATTACGGCTAAACACAGACGTCCAGTGTAATGGGGTAATAGTGACTTGTACGGGCTCAATAATTTCGTGTCATGTACGACGGGGCTACCCGTTCCCATGGCATTCCTGGATAGCGACAAGTGGGAAAGAGTGGTGCAGATGTGATGGGCCTTTGACTTGCAAATTATTAAGCAAAAAATAAAAGCTTATTTACAAAAAAAAAAACAACTGCCTTTCAAAAAAAAAAACACTACAAAGTGAAAAATAACTTTCATTTTGGAAGTCGGTGTCGTTGGTTCTGCATTTTCGTTTTTTGCACAGACTTTCAACATTAAAGTTATTTTTCACTTTGTAGTTTTTTTTTTTGGAAGGCGGTTGTTTTTTTTTTGTAAAAAAGCTTTTATTTTTCACTTTTTAGTTGTACCTACCTTATCCCACACAAATTCATATACCTAACACTTCTTGCTATGTGAATATCAGTGACAGGAAGCTATATAATATAAACATCCGAATTGAGAACCTCCTCCTTTTTAGAAGTCGGTTAAAAACAATGACAAAATATTCAAAGTTGATGGCCAACCTTCATGAAATGGGGAAGCACCAAAAGAGCTACCTAGAAGAATGCGACTTGGATTTTGTGCGACCTGTGCCCATAGACCATACAATCTACATGGACCTATTTATAATTGGTTTCTATCATTCCATCTGCTCAATCCACATTCTTCTTTTTTTTGTTAACGTGTGACGCTAACATAATGAAAAAACTCCTGATGGAAAAATCATTAGCTTGCTCTCCACCTCCTAGGTACGCCAATTGGTCTCTTCGACTTAATTTTTTCCTTCTTCTTTTGCACACCCAACTTAAATAAATAAATATTCAGGTGGAGAACAATTCAGTAACTGTGGTGCTGTTCCACGAACGATGGGAGACTTAGTACCTATCATGTCCTGCATGTCCTGTCAGCTGCACGTTACAGGAACTGACGGACGCTAGTGATGGCGCCAAACACGTCGCCGAATTCTGGGCCGAGTTCATTAAGATTGCCATCAACACGCTAAGAAGAAAAAAAATTTCATAATGAGACAAAAATGGTCCATAGATTATTGTGGTATGAAACAAAATAGTCCTTTCAAACAAAAGCTCATTATTTCCAGAAACAATAGACACAGTATTCTACCTACTCCCGCATCTACTCACTCCCTGCCCTGCGAATACAGAGCCGCTTCGAGCACGTAAATAAAAGTAGACAAAGAGAGCAATTCCGCAAAAAGACGAGATGGGCATAAAAAGTAGCTGTCATGGCGTGGTCACGACGATGTGAACTATGTGTGTTGTCTGTGATCACTCTGTATGGGAAAAGTATGGTGGATGGTAATTATGGTGTGGTGAAGTATCGGTGATGGTTGACATGTACACATTAGGCAAATAAGTAAGTAGGTGTATGCTTGTTGTTCTGTGTGAAATTGGTTGAGAAGATTGAGGCTGATAGCAAACCTAGAAACGGTTCCCTGTCCGCGTCTGATCATATTGTACAGACTCCATCACATCGAGCTACTACAATCTGTCAAATTTGTTTAATAGATTTTCAACTTTATCGCTAAAGCATATGGTTCAAAGTTGATTGGGAAAATTTGGCAGATTCGGGTAGCTTGATGTGCTGGCGTCTGCACTGTATAAATATATATGAAATTTAATCTATATTTGTACATATTAGAGCAGTGGTGGCCCAGTGGTAACGGCCGCGTACCACAGTCGTAGGCTCGAACCCATGTGGTGGAATTACGGTCCTCTCAGAGAGAGGAGGCCTGTGTTCCAGCAGTGGGAACATTATAGGCTGGTTATGCTTTGCTGTACATATTCTAAATTAAAGATGTTTTTCGTGTACCTATGTGTAACCGCGTTGTTCTTCAAAACTAGCAGAGTTTTTGATGTGGTTTTCACCATCATGTACAAAGTTTATTTGTTAGGGTTTAGGTGTATATTAAAATACATAATAATATAGAAATCTCGATGTTTTGTCATGTCGTAAAAACTGTCCAAAGCAGGGGCGGGTCACTAATTATAATAGTATCATTTATAGTTTGTGTAGTTATAGACAAGATGAAATCATGCGCAAAGTTGCTAATTAGGATAAAATAGCAAACAAAAAAGTATCGCTCCGAAATCGTCGTGGCTAATCAACTGGCGCCAAAATAATGATTGCAGCCATAAAAACGTTCTCATGAATTTCTCACACAAGATCTATGAATTAACTATCAATTATAGAAACGGAAATTAAAACCAGCACATATAGGTACTTAGGCCAAGGCAGATGAAGTCAGATCCTCATTTCGAAAGCTTACGTCAGCAAGCCACTGGTCTTCGTGACCTGTCGCTCATCGCAAGTAATCCAAGAATTTATATTAATCACAGTGTAGAAAAATTAACAGCCAATGTACAGTTATATGAGCAGCAGGATTTGATATTTATTCAAGTGTTTTTTTGTCTACGGAAGCTTTGATTGGTTTTGGCGTCTGATGAGTGGGATCGATTCGATTATTATATCGCTAATTTAGAGAAACATCGACGTAAATGTATTTTTTCCCAAAAATTAGTTTAATATGACAAAGCACTTAGAAACGTATTTACGTTAGCAAAAACAAAGACGTAAAAAATAAAATAAAATAGCAGTTACGTCGATGTTTCTCCAAAAGAGCGTTAGAATATTGTAGGAAATTATGTAGTAGGAAATATAGTAGGAAATTACTCAATGCAAACACATTGAGGAAGTGATTTTCTGTGTTTAAGAGCTATAGGTACTGGGATTGGGCGGGTCACATCAGCCGCATGCAGGATGAAATATCCCGCTGGGCTAAAGTTTCCACACAAAGGGTGCAGGGTGAAGATGGACGGCGCCGCCGAGGGCGGCCCAGAAAGCGGTGGTGAGATGAACTGGACGCGTACCGCGAGGGCTGGTTCGAGGTGGCACGGGAAAAGATTTCCTGGAAGGACTTGGGGCAGGCCTCTGCTCAGCAGTGGGACAGTACATGCTAAAAAAGAGCTGTATAGTATGGAACAGGACTATATGATCGTTTTATAATGGGTGTTTTAAGACGGACAAGACGAAAGTAAGAGGTGTGAAAGAAAGAATAAGAACAGGGCATAGGACCAGAGCCCTAACACTGGAGACCTATAGTCATATAAAGAAATAAGAGGAGCGAAGTAAATGACGTTTCTCTCAAAGACATCATGAGTATTAGTAGCTATAATAATTATTTCGTCAACATTTGATCCTTGTGTAATGAATGATAACTATATTTTACTGTATTGAATTATTATGTTATTTATCGTCAGTTTTATTTTATCTACAAAACGTTATTATCTCTACTTGATGGCTATTTTTGAGTGCTTATTATTTGAGGGCTTTCGCTTAGTTCGGCTACAAATGTCTAAATCATTTGTATCAAGAAATTATTACCTATAAGATAAATATGTGTATCATTGTAATCAGTTATTGTAATAAACAGATTATTTTTGTTATTATTTTTTTTTAGTTATCTTAAAATTTTGTTTTATTTTATTATTATTAAACCTTTTTATTATTTTTTTAAATTGGATATTAAATTAGATCAGTAGCATTTAATAGAATACGCAATAAATAACAGAGAGTGTCCAGGATTTTTTATATCCCTATTGGGTTCGGTTTATCGTCTACGTGAGTATGTTTAAAGAACAAAGATTAGGTGGTGACGCTATTGAAGTTTACTCTGACGACACACAGACACAGTATAAAGATTATAATCTATATACTGTGACACAGATCTTTGTGGTTATTATATTCATTACAAATATCTTCCATGTATTTTGTGAGGGGCGTTGATAGCCGCGCCACAATATTTTACTTTTGCAGGTAACTCCGTGTCTTTTGTCAAGTGATACCTAAATTGTTCATAATCATCATCTGCCTAGCCTTTTCCCAACTATGTTGGGGTCGGCTTCCAGTCTAACCTGATGAAGCTGAATATCAGTATTTTTACATGGAGCGACTTCCTATCTGACTTGACTGACTTTCGGGCTTCTGACTACCCGTAACGACTGTCAAATATCCACGAATGACAGCCCGCGACCAACGGCTTAACGTGCTTTCCGAGGCATGGAGGAGTCTCGGTATGTAAAGATGGTCACCCATCCACAGACCAACCGCGGCAAGCGTACCATCGACCTGTGCCGCTGTTATTAAATTGTTAATAATAACCTTTTATTTTAATTATTTGTTTTATTTTATTTAGCCAAAGATTTGAAGTGTTGTAGTGGAGAAAACATTAGTCAGATACTGTAAATTGAAATTACTTTTGTAATTTTTCTATATTTGTAAGAAAGAAGAAAACTTTACTCACTGTATTTTTTCATTATGTCGAGTAAGTTTTCAGGTGTAGTTTGATTGCATAGATTGAGCACTTCGTGCATGTAAAGCATTATTAAAATCCCCCGATTACCCATAATAACCAACAATTCTTGGTCAACTATTAAACGATCGGATAACAACAGTGGTATTTAAAACAGTATCTTTGAAATGCTGTTTTGTACTCCGGTGAAGTTACATTAACCGACACTGGTGGACGTCAGGTGCCGGGGACGGGCCGGTCACGATTCTTTGACCGATGTGTAGCTGAAATACTACCATCATTTCTCTGACCATCTCAAGCAAAACCCAACCTAACCTTCCAACAGCCAAAGTCCAATTTTGATTGAGCCGTGGTAATGTAATCGTATCTTCAACTTAGGCGATTTTGAACTACATTTCGAGTGATCTAAGGTTACTTTTTGGTTGTAACGAATGGAGCACGATTGAAAAGACTGCGCGTTAGTTAATGCTCTACCTATGATCGTAATAAGTAGACGGTGTGTTGAAAAATTATCGGTACCATCGGAGGCGCAATGGACGCGTGACTTTTTTGCCTGTTTATTATTGAGTTTGAAGGTTCCGATGTAGATGTTACTGGATGGGTTTTGCGGATCATTTATTATCACACTAATATTATAAAGGCGAAAGTTTGTGAGTGTGTGTGTGTGAGGGGGTGTGGGGTGTGTGTGTGTGTTTATATGTTTGTTACTTCTTCACGCTCAAACGGCTGGACCAATCACACTAATATTATAAAGGCGAAAGTTTGTGAGAGTGTGGGGGGGGTGTGTGTGTGTGTTTATATGTTTGTAACTTCTTCACGCTCAAACGGCTGGACCAATTTTGCTAAAATTTGGTATGGAGGTAGCTGATACCCTGGATTAATATATAGGCTACTTATTATCCCGATATTCCCACGGGATCGACATTTACGCGGGTAAAACCGCGGGGCACAGCTAGTGTTTTACTACAGAACTGATCGCCAAGCAAAGACTACTGTATTATAAATAAAGAGACAGTTGCAAGGTAGACCCAGCAACTGGGTTATAGAGGTCAGATAAACAGTCGCTCAATCTAAAAGACTGGTATTCAGCTGCATCTGGTTTGATTGGAAGCCGACCAGGCTAGGAAAAGGCTAGGCAGATGATGATAGAGAAACAGTTGCAAAGCCATTCAATCTTGTTCGATTTTCTGCCCTCTTTTCGACACTATTAACTCGAGTGCTGTGGCGGAAAGTAAAGCTAATTCAGCAAGGTTGGATATGCCGCTGACTGTCCAGTAGCGTTATAGACTTAGGGTATTTAACATAAGTACTTAGGTGCCAATGCCAAGGTGTGATGAAATTGTCTTGTCTGATTAAACCTGCACAGTTTCTGGGGCAAAATGAAGTGCCTGCGAAAGAGCTGTATAAGAGAAAAGCAAGGTGATCCCCACAGTTCTGGGGGCCTAAAAAGGCCACTTTGGCAGAATCATAAAAGGATAACATTATGAATCATAATGGACAATTAAACTGTTAGGTAAGTTAGTCGTATAAAATCCCATTGGTGAAGGATTTTGCAGGTTTTTATTTTGGCTGTGCTAAAATACCAATCAATCCAATCCCAATCTCTTTGATTATACCTACGTAGTGCAGCGGAAAAAAAAACACGGACTGTCTTCGCCATATTATGATTCATAATGTTATCCTTTTATGATTTTGCCAAAGTGGCTTTAGGCCCCCCTGTTCTCCCCTCATTTTTGCCACATCCAGTTTCATAAATCTGTGTACAAACAAGTACCAACAACCCGCTGCGCTATAATAAATGTAAAATAAGCCCAGTCCCCATCAAAATGTCATCAATGTTGGGCAAATAGGTGACGGCTTACATAAAACTAATATTGTTGTTTACACCGACTCCATTAATGTCTACACGACTTTAGTAGATGACCATGTTTGATAAGAAAGTGTATTTGCTGATTGCGGTGGGCTTGAGTTGGTGGTTGACCTTTGGTCACCTGCGATTCTTTGGCGTTGATGCTCTCTGTGCATTTGAGACCTTTGAAGAAGAACGCCTTTCATTGCTGGACAGTCTACCTACAGCAGTTGGAATTGTTGAAAGTGCGAGTTGCTTGTGCATGCTTTAGAGCTACTTATGTGTTGCTGGTCGTGACTGCACATCGGCATCGGTAAATATTTGTAATTTGTAAGATTTTCTTATAGGATTAGTAGATGATACAATGTTATGAGACCACCATTCGAGATCGTGTTTACAGTTTGAATTTAAGGTCAAGAGCAGGCCCATTCAGCAATAATAAAAAAAAATGTTTACGCAAGTTAGTCAGGATTTTAAACTGCTTTAAAAAATATAAAAAAGTCATTTATTCAAATTGGGCTGAAAATCAGCCGTTTTCGAACGTCAAAAAGATATTTAATTAATGTCCTATAGAAATAACCAAAGTCCAAAGAAAGCCATGTTCTAACATCGGCTTTCTCATTCACCACTTAAATAAGTGGTGAATGAATGTTATTGTCGCGAATCATATTTTGATCAAGATACAACCTGACGCTGACCTGCGAATTGCAAAAAACGTAAGAAGATTTGAATTTCGCGGTCTACCACTACCCATTCACCTTAACGAGTAGATAAAGACCAAAATAAGAACATAACTATATGTCATGTACTACATACACAAACCCGATGATTAGTCTGGGACACGACAGATTAAAAATCACCGTAAGGCACAACCATACGTGATAATAATACAATGACGAAGATGAACGAGAGGTCAAAGTGTCGCTTCTCGAGTATGTAATTATAATCAACTTTGGATTTTGTTAGAAAAATTGGCTGCCAAATGTCGTGTGTTTGTTTGTGGTTAGTGTTTTGAGGTGTGGACGTTGGTATTTAAATGGTAGTTGTACGAGTATCTTGTGGTTAGACTTCTAATGAGCAAGAATTAAGAAAACAAAAGCTTTCCTTGTAAGTGTTTAATTTGATCATGTGTTTGTATTTGCAAATATTCTAAAGATGCATTGCAGTAACTCGTATGCCATCATCAAAATACCACTTGGTGGATAGTATGCTTACATCGGGAGCAGTAAACACTGCGTTACCGCACTTCGGGTGACAGATCTCGGTGATAAGCGTACCTAAGTCCAGGGATGTGTGGACTCTAGTGATGGCGCCAAACATGTAGGCGAATTCTGGACCGAGTCTATTTACATTGCCATCGAAACGCTACGAAGTAGATCAAGATAGCTACTGAGATTAAGAATTTTACCTAGTAATAAAAATAATTGAAGCAGTTTCTCATAAAATAAATATCTCAAGTTTATTTGCGAAAGTAGAGTCAGTTACAAATGTTTTTAACGCCACACATTTAAATAAATACATTTGTGATCAACTGTACTTTCTACAAAAAAAAAAACTGCTTTCCTTAATACCTATTGATCCAAAGATTTATATTGTAACTGATCATATCTCAGACATTTTTATTAAGAGCTTAACTTGACAATATAAAGCTTTGAATATAATTAACAGATTAACCATTACAACAGCGTGACAGTCCAACAATGTACTAAACGAACGTTCAACAAACAGTACACTTTTACTCGCGTCAACTTGACAAGCTAATTAAAAATACAAACTGCCTGGACTTTAGAGTATGCATAAGACAAGGCGTAGACCAATCCTCTAGTCTTTTTTTTTTCTGAATGGGAAATCATCAAATGACCCCTCCCGCTCTGGGTGGAGCGGAAGAGAGTGTCAGACTGTTACTGACTGAAACCCACCCGTGTTCCTTCCTTAGCCCTTTATGTTCCGGGTTAGCGTAACCCTTTCGGACGATCCCGCTGAAAGCCTCTAGTCTTATAGCCACTTTTTACACCATCATTTTCATACATTATTTCATCATGCTAATAGGAAAGAAGCGTAGCTACGACGCTGCACAAATGCTCGTCAATATTTCCTCACTCCTTACTCTACTCGTAGTGGTGCTAGTTGATTATTTAGATACCGTTTCAAAATTTAAAACAAACTTAAATCTTTTTAAGTAGCTAGGTAACAGACAAAAATATTAAGAGAACTGCTATTGGTATTTTCTCTAGTCGTTGCCTGGTATTTTTAGTACACTTTGCCTGATTTATACACAAAGTAGCAGTAGGTAGGATTTGATTTAAAATATCCAAGTGCGTGCGTAGTTTAAATTAATAAAGCTATTCGAGAACAAACCTTGTACCTACATACATTCTGTGTATCACTTATTGAATAGATAATTACACTTTGACAGATATCAGAGAAAGTAGGGATGGGCCGATGTTCGTTTCACATTTAATTTTGCAATTCGGCATTCGGCCGAAATTCGGTTCAAATGCCGAACTTTCATAATAAAACTAAACCAGTGAAATAAACTCATAAGCATTTATCACCAATTTATTTTCATTTATTTATCTAATTATGCATACACACGTTGCAGTATAAAACTGGTTTACATCCGTCACCTCACACATCAGGTCCAGTTGAAAACCAGCGTCAGGCACTAGTTGTCTGGCATTTTTGCTGAACTGGACCTTTTTGGCGCAGCTGTGAGGCACACATTCCTGCTAATTTCTTACATCGGACTTTTTATTTTACCCTTTTTATTTTTATATTTTCTGTTTTTATCTGATGTATGTACGACTATTATCTGACTACCTGGTGTATTGTGTGTCTTTTAGTCTGTGCTAAATAAATTTTCTTTCTTTCTTTCATTTATTTATTGTATTTTAGTTGTAATTAAACATTTTTTTTTCTGTAAGTAGGTTTGTACAAACACTTTTACGCGTCAATCATATTTTTTTAACCTAGATGAGATCATCGTTTCCTACCTGACTATTCTGAGAAGAAACGCCGAAACAAACGCAGAGGTCGCAGTCTCTTTTAAAATTTGTTAATGTGTTAAATGGAATCATATTTCCCTGGTTTCGTAGTAGTAATTTGATAGACATTTGTTCGAAAAACAGTTAGACCGTACAACTTTGAAAACTAGGGCTAAGTAATAATAATTTAATAAACAAATATCAACATTGTTGCTCAGAGGGTCTTAAAATGTTAACATCATAATATTATGTAGGTAAGAGATTATAGGTTTACACATAAAACATTATGAACATTTTTATTTTAAATCTGCGTCATAAGATATAAAAAAGTAACTCAGTAGATCAACTCTGAAATTAGAGCAGCTTATGATAATTATGTATCTGGACCAAACTTAAGAAAGGCAAACTAGAAAATAAAATCATTATTCTTATATCGTTCCATCCTTTCTACTTACGCTATAAAGACATAGCGTGAAGACGATAATAAAAAATGGAGGACAGACCGCAACCTGATATGATTAATTCGATAAACATGCAAATTAATCAATAAAAACGTTTATAAACACGCAATAAAAGTATGTTGTACGCGATTGTACAGCATGCAATTAATAAATTAAATATTGACAGTTAAATTGTCAATACCGTGTGAACTAGCTTTACAATTTTTTTTTGTTTCAATAAATAACAGGTTTATTGAAACAAAAAAAAAATGGTTTCCTATGAAAAAAACGTTAATCTCGTTAGTATAACTAGATTAGCAGTTAACCACTTATAACTGCGTAACACACTATTATTCACAATCTGAATCATTTTGAAGGATATTGTTACAATTATTTTTTTTATGAGTTGTTGAATATTAAAATTTAATTACTTACAATTTTATTTTGGGTTTTTATTTGTTTTGAATTTAATATTTTTGATAAGTAATTTTAATTGTACGAGTTGAAAATATGAACTAGTATTATGTCTGAAATAAATAAATTATAATTTCCTTAATTTCATTATATAGGTAGGTACCTACACATAAATTACCTATATTTTTAAATACCTATTAGGATATAAAAAATATAACAACATTTAAAAATATAAAAAAATAATATTATTGTTGCTAATTCATTGCTTCTATGTTAAAAAAAAAACCTGCTCAACAACGTAAATAACGCAATGAATGTTGTTGAGCTGTCAATACGAAAGCCATTGCTACTGTTAGTGTTTTACGCCGCCGTTCATTTAGTTAAAATTCAAATGATTGAAAGGCTTTATTAATAAAACGGATCCGAAAATAAATCATCTTCGTTTTGATCATAAAATAGAAATCGATGGATCAAAAACGACACATTCGATTGCCGCTCTCTAAGCATCTGATCTTCGGTCGGTATTATCGGTCATAAAAGTACAGACACCAGCACACCAACCTACTACAATCTGTCAAATTTCTTTAAAAGATTTTCAACTTTATTGCTAAAGCTTAAGGTTCAAAGTTGATTGGGCAAAATTTGACAGTTTCGGGTAGCTTGATGTGCTGGCGTCTGTTATGTACTACGGTAATGACTGTCAATTTAAAAAATAAAACGCCAGCTCTCTTTAGCTATCGCCACGCCTCCTAACTAAAACAGAAAAAAATAAAAAAAAATAAAGATGTCCTGAATCGATAAAGTAATAAAAAATAAGTATTAAAAAGTAATAACTACTTAGTAAAGACATCGACAGGTTCTCATGCAAAATGGCGGACAAAATGTCACGGTTCTAACAAGTTTATGTATAAAGTAAGTATCCTGCATTAAATAGGAATTCTAACTAGAAGTAATAAAGTATGCTGAATAAATATTGGGCGAGCAACGTCGCCGGCGCAATCAATTTTATGACAGTAATTACGTTTTGCATCATCGACTAATATTGTGTTTAGTATAAGTAATCAAATAATGTTACAATGTTTCGTACAGGTTTTTTCATTATCAAGGCGAAGGATGCCAGAGATGCCATCTTTTACGACAACTATCGCGTTCCATATCTTTAGCTGCGAAGTCAATAAAATATAATTTTGTTAAAGTTTTAGTTACCTACTTAAAATAATATTACCAAAAAATATTCTTCAGCTTCTTTCCCATTTACTTGATCATCATTATTGGGTATCTAGCCTTTTCCCAACAGTGTTGGGATCGGCTTACAGTCTAACCGGATGCAGCTGAATACCATTTTCCATTTAGCTACCTAATAAGAGAAAATTGTTTCTCAATAAAAAAAAATATAAAACACTTTTGTGCACGACAGTACACGCGCATACGCAAGACAGCGTGCAAATCGATGTCACGACATCCCGGCTGGTCTCGATGGCTCATTAGACGGACGCCATTCATCATCAGAACTGGTCCTGAAGGGTGAAAGGTCACCAAGAGACGTGTTCCTCGCATGTTGCTATGTTTTTTTAGACTGTGACTTTAATTGGAAGAACTGAGTGACAAGTTGTATAGTGACTTTTGTTTTGGTTGCAGATTTTTATTAGCTTTCTTCAGTTTGATTTGAAAAAGTTTTTTGAAAGTTTCTTATCTCATGCTTTTGTGTTTGCAATAGCTAAATGAATACCGGTTCGTTACTTCATCTGTCTGAATTTGTTTTATAGTTAAGTCACTATCATTGGCAATCTTGTTCCACCCACTGCTGAGTACCTATCCTTTATGCCATGCTTCCCTGGTAGGTAGATGTGCCAGGTAGGTTTTTTAATTTATTTTTATTTTATTGCTGAATGGGCCCGCTCTTGACCTTAATCACGCCTGATGGAAAGCGATGGATGTGGTCTATGATGGAACGAGCGTGCCCAGACGATGCCTAAGGAACTCCCACGCATCGACGAAACACAGCAAGCTGCTTGACACCGGGCTCCGGTGGAAGGGTAGTTGCAAACCAGGCAGGCATTAGCCCTACCACTGCAAGGAGAATTGACAAGTCAAATAAGGTGTTGGGTGTGACTGTCCAGGATGCGCCGCGCGATCGGTTCATTTGAGTACTTGGCGGTACAAACTGCGTGGCTACACGAGGAGGCTTCTTCATGCATCCAATCCTAGGTAAATATTATAAAAAGTTTCCTGTTAGGCAAGCTTATTAAGTTCTGAAACAATAAAAAAATTAATTGTGTTTCATTAGTGACAGTTGAGCTCTAGGCTTTAGAAATTCTAATGCTCGAAAATTGCGATGTATTTTTAAAGTTTGTTTCTTTCATCCTTTTCAAATAAATCAATGTAACTCCAATGCCCTTTTTTTTTTGTGGATGGGTAATCATCAAATGTCCCCTCCTTAGCGTTGAAAATCTATAATATGAAACCTATCACGTACAGTCAAGATCAACAATCGACATAACAGTGTACTTGGATCTGTGTCTACGACAATTTCACATCAATTTTCTTGTTCAAACTGACCATTACTAGTGTCTGATTATATTACTACACAGAAAATAAGGTAGAGGCTTTATTGATACGTTTATAGTTAAGCTTGACGAGGTTTATAATATAATCATATAAAGGCGAAAGTTTGTGAGTGTGTGGGGGGGGGTGTGTGTGTGTGGGGGTGAGTGGGGGTGTGTGTGTGTGTGGGGGTGAGTGTATGTATGCGTCTGTTTTTGAGATACATCTATTGGATTGGTTTGAGAAGATCTTCAGTCTCCCGGTAATTTAAGTTTAGTAAGAGGATTTGTAATTCTTTTTTGCACTTGTTTTTTGGTAAGTTATGTACGTATGCTATTTTGTTAATACTGTTGTAGAGACGGGAACTATTTACATAAAAAATTCTACTGGCGAGAGCAGTTCTATGCGGCTGAATTGCGCACACTATGTTCTTCCTGGGCTTGTTGTTCGGATTATTTGTTATTGTAGCATGCTTACGCAGAACGGTCTGAAGCACATAGAGCTAACTTACTGTGAGTACAGAGCATTGTTGGTACAAAATTACAGTCGGGTACCTAATAGGCTTCTTTAAAAGCGCACTTTTAGGACCGCCCTTTGCGCTCTCTCTACTCGCAGCATACCAGTAGCAAACGTGCCTCCCCACGCCGGTATACAGTACATTAGTATCGATTGTGCTAGGGAAAAATAAACCAATTTTAATGTCTCTAGGTCAGCAGAAGATCTTAATTTTTTGAAAACGTACAGAAGTTTTCTTGTACAGGAAACTATATTTCCTATAAGCTTGTCCCAGCAAAAATGGGAGTCGATTTGCACTCCCAGATACCTCATTTCGGTTGTGCGTATGAGAGGAATTCACTGTAGCTGACTACAGTGTTACAAATACAATAGGAACACTAGTTTTGCATTGCAGATATCCACTTAGCAACGATCAATTGGAAGTCTCATTCTCAGTAGCAACAGTAACCTCGTTCATTTGCCGCTTCACCTTTCTTTCCTTTAACACTCTTACAAACTCACTCATCTCCTGCTCATTGCTCGCTTAGCTTCCCAGCATCACCTCACCTTTACAACTAAATATGAAGGAGGATAAGTCACGTAGTTATCGCCGGCGATGTGTCGGTAATTTTCGATTGGACAATTTCTATAATGACTGTTTGAGACGTGCGGTGCGAGCTTGTTTAGTTTTATTTATATTTTGTTTGCTCAAACGACATGATCTTCTAGTATCTAATGATGGTGATTGAAAGTCATGGATGTCTGCACGGTGGGCCTTAGCGAATAGGACGGCATTTTTAGGGTTCCGTAGCCAAATGGCAAAAAACGGAAACCTTATGGATTCGTCATGTCTGTCTGTCAGTTTTTTCCGAAACTTTAAGAACTGTACTGTTGAAACTTGGTAAGTAGATGTATTCTGTGAACCGCATTAAGATTTCCACACAAAAATAGAAAGAAAACAATTTTTGGGGGTTCCCCATACTTAGAACTAAAACTCAATTTTTTTTTCATCAAACCCATATGTGTGGGATATCTATGGATAGGTCTTCAAAAATGATATTGAGGTTTCTAATATAATTTTTTTCTAAACTGAATAGTTTGTGCGAGAGACACTTCCAAAGTAGTAAAATGTGTGTGTGTGTGTGTGTCCCCTGTCTATAAGTAAGTAGCTAGCCGGTGAAAATTTAAAAAAATGAGGGTACGGAAACCTCGGTGCGCGAGTCCGACTCGCTCTTTCCCGGTTTTTTAAGAATTCTTACAAGAAGGACTTTTTTGCAATCTGCGTTTACATTATACCGGTGGGATAATTGAAGAATGGGCATCATGTATTGTTCTTATTTACAATTTGAGCCTTTTAGGTCTTAAGAATACGGAAAACTGGCCGGAATATATAGGGTGACTGGTAATTAGTGACCGATACATAAACACGTGATTTTACTCATCATTATGAACAACTTTTACTATGGGACCAAACCTGAAATCGTGAAAAAAAAAAACAGCTGTTCTCTACATTTTGACGAGTTAGACGAACATAAATGTAGGGAACAGCAGATTTTTTTTTCGCGATTTCAGGTTTGGTCCCATAGTAAAAGTTGTTCATAATGATGAGTAAAATCACGTGTCTTAAACACGTGATTATCGGTCACTAATTACCAGTCACCCTATATATACTAACACCATAAACTGTTATGTGTCCCTGTGTCCATGAGAATAGCCCTAACAACACTGTTGGTGTATTTTCCCTACTTGTTACCTTGTAAAAATATAAATCAATATTGATTTTAAAACAAACTTTGAAATAGCTGTTGGCGCCACAGGAACAAATAAAAGAGGAAGGCATTTTCTGACGTGTTTAAAGGTCGAATGTGAAATGTAGTTTCAAAAAAACCACACGAAACATCTGAACTCAGTTCCACGTCACATCATCTGAAAGAATCCCAGGTAACACGGCTGGGTACACGTCATACACTAAGCGTCAGCGTCAAAAACCGTCAGTGTCTTCCCTAACGCCTGACGTATGACGCGACCCGCCCGTCAAACGCTACTCAAGAGCAGTGAAATTTGTTCTCAGCACGATATATTTAAATATCTTACCGGTTGTCACTCGATACTACGCGCCTGACATCTTCATGACTATTATATTTAGGCGAAATTAACATCTGAATACATCCGCCTATATGCTTCTCAAATATCAACCTTATAGTAATGAGCATACAGTCCTAGATACATGTTTGAATATCACATATAGCATAAAGGAATTCGTCAAGCAACTGTCCGTCATGACTTTTGTAAAAGACGACCGCACTGCCAACTTATTCATTCACCTCAGTAGAACTTTAATTTGTAAGGGGTAGGGACTATTTTCCTTTGGTAATGAAACGTATAACCCTTGTGATGTGAAGGTGGTCTGATAAGGCGCTTCTTCAAAGTGACGGGCGTCAAAATGTTTCAAAAGCGGTCATGTGCGATGACTCCTTGTTAGCAAGTGTGTTACATACTGATAATGACAAGATAATGCTTGAGATAACGACATTCTATTCCTTAGTCAAAGGTTATGATTTGAATATTGGCCAATAGTACATATATTAAAATAATAAAATTAAAAGTAGGTACAAGTTTATAGGTCAACCAAGTTGAAATCTAATGAGTACTGATACGATCAAAGGATAATCCATTACTTTGGAAAAAGCGTTGTAAAAACGACACGGAAAAAAAAAACATATTATAATAATTTTGCTTGAATACAGTGTGACGAAGGATGTAAAAACTGAAGTAAGTAACAACAATAGTAAACATAACATCATGCCTGTAATCCTCAAAGAGTTAGGCACAGGTGTACAGTACACCCACATTCGCAGTAAAGTTTTTTCTACAAAAAAAGTACAATAGAAATGGTGACTGTAGTTTGAAGAGAAAGAGATTCTGGATGAAAATTCTGTGAATCTAAAATATAATGTAAAGAAAGACAACTTTCATCACAAATCAGACACTATTGATAAGAGGAAAAATTATATATAAGCTACAACTTAAATTATAACACCATGACCAAACAGCTCCACACATTCTAATGTCAACAAATAAGCACGTAGACCCCACAGTAATCACACAACGATGGTCACGCGCATAAAAAAAAGATCACGTACTTAACGAGAATAGTTTCTCAACATTTGACATTCCGTCGAAACAAATTGTAGGTTCGATAGCTGTGTAACGTTTTTCTCACACGATTGGAGAGCAAATAACTGGGTGCTGATGATATGGCAATATCGTTTCACGAGCTAGGCTCTGGGTGTGGACTGGGAAGTGAAATACTGGTGGTAAGGTTGGATGAGTTTTGGGCAAATGTTGGGTGGTTGGCGTCTAGTCTGGTTTTGGCTATATTAATTTTGCTAAGGTAAGTGTAGAAGTTGATTGTCTGGATACTGTTATTAATAAAGACAATATAATTTAAAGCGTTAGAGGTGATGGGAATGTTGTAGATATAACTAATAATGTAAAAAATTAAATAGTGATCCAAGAAAAATACAGACCGTGCTAACTCATCATCATCATCATTTCAGCCGAAAGACGTCCACTGCTGGACATAGGCCTCCCCCAAGCACTTCCACCTCGACCGGTTCTGTGCTTCTCGCATCCAACGGGTTCCTGCGGCCCTCACAAGGTCGGTCCACCTTGTGGGAGGCCTTCCAACGTTACGTCTTCCGGTACGCGGTCGCCACTCCAGAACCTTTCGGCCCCATCGGCCATCTGTTCTGCGAGCAATGTGCCCTGCCCACTGCCACTTAAGTTTGGCAATTCTTCGGGCTATGTCGGTTACCTTTGTTCTCCTGCGGATCTCCTCATTCCTGATTCGGTCACGCAGGGAAACTCCAAGCATAGCCCTCTCCATTGCCCTTTGGGTGACTTTTAGCCTTCTTATAAGGCCCATTGTGAGCGACCACGTTTCAGTGCCATAAGTCATCACTGGCAACACGCACTGGTCAAAGACTTTCGTCTTGAGACACTGCGGTATGTGGGACGAGAAGATATCGCGTAGCTTCCCAAACGCTGCCCAGCCGAGCCGGATTCGACGATTGACCTCTTTCTCGAAGTTAGACCTCCCTAACTGGACAGTTTGTCCTAGGTACACATATTCGTCCACGACTTCGAGTGTAGCGTCTCCGATCTTTATGAGAGTGGGTGTTACATGGGCATTTGACATGACCTTTGTTTTGTCCATGTTCATTTTAAGACCCACTCTTTCGGAGTACTAGACTCCGTGCTAACTGACTTATGGCAAATAATTTAATGTAATATTCTGTGTTTCTTTGTTTTGTTAATAACTTATTGTATAGAATTGAGTTTTGCTAACTTAACAGACACTTGTGCTGCTGGGGAGTTTGTTGCGCCACTTTTTCTTGCCAGCTAGAGCACTAGGGAGTGGTGAAGAGCTTGCGTTTAAGAGACTGTCTAATGTAATTTTGACGTATGAAAAGGGCTCATTGTAACTTAAATAACTTTTGATTTTGATACAAGGTCAACCGAATTTGGTATGTAAGAGTAAACATGAATACCATTCTGGACTATCTATAGTAAAGTACAAAAATCTGACTGGATGAAAACACTGCAGCATGCTTGCCAACCTTAACGCCAGTGTATCACGCGTCTAAGTATAGCTTCGGTCATACTATCACGGGTACAGCCAATTTTCGCCTCTCATATTGGTAGCGTGTAAGTACTCGATTGTATCATGATTTCGAAATTGAATTGAATACTGTCGTACTACCCGTCGAGATTGCAGCGCACGATTTTTTCTTCCCTTTCCCTCATTATGGGTAGAATAAGGATGGCGCTATAAGGATGATTTTTCCTTTTTGGTTTTGTGTTGAATAGGCTCGCGGTTGTCAGTGTCAATTTTAGCTAGTCGTGAACGAACTTTGTGTCAATTTAAGCCAGCGAGCGGCGAAGGGTTATCTGCTTCTTTATAAGGCTCATCTTTTGCGGCATTCCTCTCATGATTGCGCACCTATATGTAATTTTTGCGATTGTTCTTAGATTGTTTTTGGTTTTGTGATCACACTGAGAAAATTTTAGATTGAAATTGTAAAAAATATCTGAGATAGACTGTAGCTATGTTACTTAGGATACGTCTATTTTTGTCAGCAAAGGTAAATCGACATGATATATATTTTAGTTGATAAGAGTATAAAGAACGCGGAAATAACCAGCATGTGGAGCCCTCACACAGCTAGAAGGCATCGCGGCGCAGGCTCCGTAGAAGATAGCGGGACGAGTTGGATGAAACAAACGACCAGTGGTCCACTTTAGCCCTGGATCGATAGAGCTGGAAGTCATGGGGAGAGGCCTTTTTCCCAGCAGTGGGATGATGCAGGCTAGCAGTAACCAGTAAGAGTATAAATCTTAATGAACTTTCTAAATCACTAAATATACTCACTACATTGATTTATTTCTTGCAGTAGCAGATATAAATCAAATTAATCAATAAAGTCAATGTATGATTACCAATCGCATCATCTCTCCATCAGCCAGACATATCGACATCTGAAGGTATAATTTCAATCAGATGATGTCATTTTTGAGTTCACTTATGGTAAATTCAATTCGCATCTCCTATTTCATATCCTTTTCAAATATTAGCCAGTATGTACCTACGCATATACATTTATGTAGTTGTCCGCAGCGGTAGGCCCAATTACGTCGCTAATTCAGTCGATGATGGGACATTGTGGTTCTCAAACTTTAAGCCCATATTTCTCTTAAACTTTACTGCTATAAAAATTTCAACATGTCCAACCAAAAAGGTGATTTTGAGCTGATTGATCGAGTAGCAAGGAGGTTTTGTATCATGTCACATTAAAAAGAGAAATATATGAAATGAGGTTTGAGATCCATTGGCTATTGTCTCATCATCTTTCGTACATAAAATACAGGGACTACATGAAAGTCAATGGAAAACGTGAGTATAATCGTCAAGAGAATCCTTAACTTGAATTGTTATGATGAATCTGCATACTGACACTAATATTGCACCTATTGCAAAAGACATAAAGATTTGAGTTTTAATGTGTAATGAAATATATTTAAAAAAAAATAGTAACGAGTCCACATATTTTTATTGAATTAATATTTTTTCACACAAACTAATTTCTTCAAAATATCCCAGAAAACCTTTATCAAATCCACCATAACATACGGACCTTTTAACCCTCCAATTCCACTTCTGTCCGCACCTGTACCCGTCACCCACGTACATGTCCGAGTAATGACATCAACTACGTGCGCCAATCGTCCGCAATACGGCACGACACTGCGCAAATACGCGTCCCGTGACGGACGCAGCGTCGCCACCGTGCCGCCACCGTGACGATCACTTGCGTACGCAATTGTACCTGGTAATGGTACATTTGCGTCCGATGAGACACGTACGAGTAAATCTTCTTGTAATTGAGAATGTACGCTACCGTCTTGTCTGTGAAAGGAATGTTGGATTGTGGGAGATTTGTGCACTGTTGAAGCTTAGATAGATATGCGTAATTTCATGTCACAGAGAGCTTGGGAATTTTGATTTCTTTTGTGGTTACTGTAACAGGTTTTTGGAGTCCGTTATAACAAGCAATTCAGTAGTTAGGTTGATAGGGAGCAGTGGTCTGTGGTAGTCCAGTGGTAACGGCCCCTGACTTACGAGTGGTAGGTCGTAGGTTCAAACCCAGGCAGCGCCTACCTGTTTTACTTTGTGTAAATTATTTAATCACCACTGCTCTCAAAGCGGTGAAGGAAAACATCATGAGGAAACCTACATGTCCTAGAAGCAAAAACGAAGATATGTGACATCTACCAACCTGTACTGGGTCCGCGTGGTTGATTATAGCCCACTCTATCTCTAAGAGATTAGAACTGCGTCCCAGCAGTAGGAACATAATAAAAAAAATGGGTAAAATATGAAATTGGTACTTACTCGAACGAACCAAGAAATTACAAACGACGGCCCCTTTTATGGTTTGTTTGAATCAAATCAGACTCAGCCAACAGCCTATTAAAAGCAAGCTTATATTCCTTAACCGGACTAACCTAAGCTTTATAGCGCTTCCATTTTATAGCAACACAAAGGTAAAAGCAGAATCCAATCATATCCAATAAAAAATCCAAAATTTTCCAGTCCATTTCCCAACAATGTTTAATATTCCACCCTTTACAATGTGACATACCACTCCATTGAAGCGTGACCGTTGATCACTGGTGTGTAACCTAACCCCCTAATGCAATTGCACAGGCCTCCTCAATATGCACGACCGAGCTAAATATTTGCTAACTGATTAAAAGTTAGAGCTGTCCTGCCGGAGGCCACCGCATGGAAACAATTGCTGCTCGGTTCTAAATAATATTAGCCGAGCGGATCATACGCGTCACAGATCACAGGGTCGTTTGTACCCCTTGTGGAGTCGGAGGGTTGGACTTAGTGGGGCAAAGAGCGGGTAATTTGCTTCTGGGAATGGAAAAACTGAGGCATATTTTTTTATGAAAAGGTGAAAAATACTGATGCTTGTTTTATTTTTTTGTTGAAATTCGATTCCTAGGCTTATTTCTAGTCAGTAATGTTCTACTGAAAGTCGTGATGATTTATATGATAAACAGCAAATCCGCAGCAGTCCGTGGAACCCTTTTCCAGCAAGTACCTACCTTATATTTATGTACACATAGTAGTCGAATAAGGACCTTATTTACATTAACAAAATCGCAAAACCAATTGATTATCTTAGAAACTTGTAAACAACTAGGTACTACTAAAAACGACTACTGATTTCTATATATGAATTTGTTTCAATATTACAAAAGAAAAAATAAACAGTGGCACTCCGGGAGTGCCGACAGAAGTGAAAACTTGCTTTGCCATCACTCACTGACTTAGCGGATATACATTAAAACCGAGTACATCCCGAGGACAGCCGAACACATCCGAATGTAGCGCGGTGTCGGTTACGGTAACAGTGTCGTGAGTTCAATGGTTTTTTCCCATCTCAAAAAATTCCCAACGCACCTAAAGAAGTTTTCACTTAAAAAATATCGCGCTTTGTTTTTTTTTAGTTTAACAAAATGTCACCCCAATATCGCTCCGCTTTCCAACATATGAACACCCTGAATTCCCCGTCTCAGAAGCTGTGAGTTGACATTAAAGATTAAGCGAGATTTACATCGCAGGAAAATTTTAATATAACCTGTACAGTTACGTATACACTTGATTTTATTCAAATGCGATTTTCTCCTTTATTTTTAAATGAAATTTTATATTATTAGGAACATAGTATTTTCGAACTCATAGGTTTATGTAAAGTGTCGTATTTAAACATTGCATTCGTTATTTCGTGAAAAAATCGCAATTTAAAGTTGCCAAGTGTTGACATATTAGTGCTCGTGACTGTACACTGTGTATTGGTGATGTTAGGAAATACCTATTATTGTTCCCCATTTCGGGGATTTTCTTTAATTTGTTTGAGCTCGGGTGTGCGCGATAATAAGCTGACTTTTGTTTGCGAATTTCGAGGTATTTACTCCCCGATTGCTGTATTTGTTGTTTATTATAATGAGGAAACAACACGTACCTATTTATACTTTATTTTTAATGAGGGCTCAGTTAACTGACATCGTATTTTTAGCAAGTTTATATATGGACCAAAATTTATTTTTATCTTTATTGTTTTTCCAGTCTTAGTCAACCCAGTAACTGGGTTGTGGAGGTCAGATAAACAGTCGCTCCATGTAAAATACTGGTATTCAGCTGCATCCGGTTAGACTTGAAGCCGACCCCAACATAGTTGGGAAAAGGCTAGGCAGATAATGATAATTTAGGTAGCAAAATTTATGTCAGGTACCTGAGCTTTAATTATTTTTAAACGATCTATGGGAATCAAGAGGATATATCTTTACATCTATACAAATAAATAAATGTGTCTGTTTGTAATGTCAAAGTAACAGCTTTTTACTAAATGCATATCAAAATATATACTGTACTTAGAACAAAAAAACAATGTTAAAAGTTTTTGTCTGTTTGTTCCGACTAATCTCCCAAACGGCTGGACTGACTTTAATGAAATTTTGTATAGGGATTTTTTTAACATTGGGCAAGGACTTAGGCTTTTTATCGACATACCACGCGGGCAAAGTCACGGCCGGGAGCTAGTATGAGATTAGCAAGCTCTGGATAAAAAGAAAAACCGGTATAGTGCTGTAGGTATGACATGTTCCCGTTAGGGTGCTAAATAGAGAGAAAGTAAACAACAAAACTGTAAATAATTATGAAAAAAAAAACAGAAATGAATTTGTTTAGAGAGATTACATACATAGTTGGTACAATTAATTTACATAGAAACGTAAAAGCTCAAAGCTACACTACTTTACTACCGGTAATATCACGCGGTATCGTCCAGTAACAACACTTTAGGGCTCCTGCAGACAGGCGCGACGCGACTCTAGTAGAACAATTTCTATAACACTTCATCGAAATCTTTCTACCAGAATCGGAATTATCAAAATTAATTTAATTCAGATCCAGCCTGTCTCTTCTCCCAGCGACGCACTAAGCCGAGTTCCGTTCCACGTAGGGGGTGCCCTTAGCGTGTAGTCGCTTAGTTTTTAATTTTTTTAAGCACTGGCTGGAGGCCTTAATTTATTGAGGCATCCACAGGCAAGCCAGGTTAAGAAGACGACAACCTCTTAGGTCGAACTACGAGATGCCACCCACCAAAAAAAAAAATCTACCAGAATCGCGTCGCGTCGCGCCTGTATTGGTGAGCCTTTAGTCAGGGACGGGACAGGGAAGGGGACGCGGCAGATGTATTGTTAAGCAACACCCGAACCAATCGATATTGTAGGGGATTGTTGTGTGTTGACGGGTGTTACAAAGCTTTGCTCAATATAATGCTGATCGATGGTAATTGAATAACATTGGCCTACTTGAAGGAAATAGGCCTAAGACTGGTGGCTGGTTTTCCACCAGAGATGAGCGAGGATGCGTTGCGAGGAATGTGTGTAAAACTAACCAATTACAACGCTAACTTTTTTTTTTTTTTTGCGGATGGGAAATCATCAAATGACCCCTCCCGCTCTGGGTGGAGCGGAAGGGAGTGTCAGACTCTTACTGACTAAAACCCACCCGTGTTCCTTCCTTAGCCCTTTATGTTCCGGGCCAGCGGTAACCCTTTCGGACAATCCCGCTGACCCGGCAGGATTACAACGCTAACTTAGTTCAAGCTATAAAAATGAAGTGATGTTATTGGCTGGTTTCACACACATCCCTCGCTACGTATCCTCGCTCATCTCAGGTGGAACCGAACCCTCGCATTTTTAACACGCGTGTTTCATAAAACGCGCCTCGTTAGTGCGTCGACGGTGCGTTTTCTGCTTTGTGTGAAACAGCGCTAGTTGCATTTGAAACGAGTACACACAACGACATATCAAGCTATACATTTACAGTTTTTGCTGACCTCGCATTGTGTAGGCTTTTCGTACAATGAAAAGACAGATTATACTGGAAATGTCATCATCTGCCGAGCCTTTTCCCAACTATGTTGGGGTCGGCTTCCAGTCTAACCGGATGCAGCTGAGTACTAGTATTTTACATGGAGCGACGGCCTATCTGACCACCACAACCCAGTTACTGGGTAATACGAAACCCCTCGGTAAGACTGGTTGTCAGACTTTCGGGCTTCTGACGACCCGTAACGACTGTCAAAGATCCACGAATGACAGCCGGGACCAACGGCTTAACGTGCTTTCCGAGGCACGGAGGGATCTTGGTATGTAGAGATGGTCACCCATCCACGGACCAACCGCGGCCAGCGTGGCTTAACCTGATCGATCGACCCGTGCGGCTGTTCTTACTTAGCTACAAGCCCCTCTTTATACTGGAAATGTATAGCTTGATATGTTGTCGTGAGGATCGTACCTACACGCGCGTCGACTGCGCGTAAAGAAATGCTGTGTGGCGTGCCCTAAGATTTTAACGGTTCATTTATATGTCCCATTCGACATTTAATTTGTCCTGTTATAACAGGCTCATTGGACACGGTTGTTGAAACATTGAAAAGCAGTATAAGCTGTTATTGACATTAATGAGGATGATCAGCATTCACTGAGGATAAGTCATAATAATATGGATTGGAAGCACACAGTTTGTTTACTTAATAAAAAATGTATTGATGCAGACTAACCAATATTTGATCTAATCTAGTAGTTCATCTTTATTTGACAAGCAAAAGTACGAAAATACTAATGTTATTTAAAATGAAAACAATCGAATACTTACTTGAGAACAAAGCCATTTTAATGAAAGAAAAAACTGTTTAGGTACGAAGCTTTGTAACAACAAACTGTCCAAAAAATCTGTGCAGAAAAAAGCCGCAAAATTATGCACTAAAAAGAAAAGAAAAGAGTCTTCATCTAAATCAACGTACACGTTTAATTCCTATGAACATCCTAATTAAACAAAATAAACGCGAACAAGTTCTGTCGCCTGCCCCCGACATGCCCCGAGTAGCCCCGACGGCGGCGCAGGCGACGGCGACGTTTGGCGATACTTTACAATTTAAGCCTTCGTAAGCTCCTTACCGAGAACCGGTCCCAATCGAGCGGCATTTATTATTTTATTAAGCTTTTTAATGTTTACGAACTTGGTTTAGGTTGGGGTTTAGTGGAAGCGATGATTTGCGAAGATATAATTATGGAGACAGTACAACTTTTCGTACCTACGTAATTATATCTAACTAGCTGCGCCCAGCGGTTTCACTCACATGAGTATCGATCCCGAGTATCGGGATAAAAAGTAGCCTATATGTTAATCCAGCCGTTTGAGCGTGAAGAAGTAACAAACATATAAACATACACACACACCCCCACACACACACTCAAAAACTTTCGCCTTTATAATATTAGTGTGATTATCTTTACCTTATTATAGATAAATTTATTTAATTAAGGAAGGGTCAAGCTAACGGCAAAGAAGGGAATTGAAAGGAAGAGAATGGTAGAACTGAGAAGGTGTTTACTAATATTACATCTGTTGATATTTTGATACCCAAAGGTACAAATCTTGATATCGAATACCTAAGTACAGTTCAATCACTTTACTAGGTAAGAAATTGCAGAAATTATGACACTATTATAAAACTAAGCTAAGTTATCGAAAGTCCAAATAGGCCCACATTTAGCAGACGAACTAAATAGGAAGAAAAGCAGAAGACAAAAGAGAAGGCCTGTGTCCCAGCAGTGGGAACATTATAGGCTGATTAAACTGAATTTGTTATATTAGAAGGCCTGTGTGGTGACCCATCAGTGGGAACATTATAGGTTGATTGAACTGATTATGTTAGAGTAGAAATTAAATTAGATGCAGTAAACTAATATAGCATAGCTTATACTTCATTCTCATCCTTAACAATAACGAAACGAGTATTAAAACAATGATAATAAGCCGAGCGGAGGATCACTTTATTGCGAGAAGGCATCTTTCTCTCATTAGCTTAACAATTTCGTTTTCCTACCTTTTGTTGAGTTGGATGTGACAAATTCTTGATGCGTCAGATTCAGACGTTGGTCATTATATGGACAAGTTTCCTGTTGAGCTGAAATAAAAAGAAAATCATGAATCAGTAACGACACTAATACTTCTAGTCCTAGTGAAGAAACGCATCTGACCCAGAGACCCTTTGTGGAGCCTCAGAATTAGACATCATCATATTTCTGACCTTGGGAGATGGTCCTTGGGGTTGGCACAATACAAAGAAGATACTTCTGAAAAAGTGAATGACCAAAATGATATGCACAGAATATAAATCATAGTAGGTACCGACTACAAAAAATCTAACTGACCTTTTGCAGTAGGTGAAACTGGCTATTATTGGTCTAATTTGAATTAATTACAGAAAGACAAAGAATTCAAAAAGGAACAATTAAGTGGCCACGAAAGGAGAACTAATAAAGTGATTAGCACTCGACCCTCAACTACAAAAAGAACAAAACCTTCGAACAAAGACCAGAAAAAGGGACAATCATAAACGTACCGCTATAAAACAATGAGACAATTATTGTCGTCGGTACAACCCCGGAGTAGGGGAAGAGTAATAAAAAAGAGCAATCCCCCGGGATTCACGATAAAAGATTTTGGCACGAGGGGAGATACGGGATTAAACGTGTGATACTTTGTCTTTTTAAACGAAACTTTTTTACCCGAGTAAGATATAAAAGGGGGCTGTTATGAAAATTTAAGGTGGCATTTTTTAGATTTTTGCGCGCCCTGTTTAAGGCGTGCAAAGTCTTTGTGTAATGAGATGTTATGCAGGACGAAAAGGTTTTAGTAAAAGAGCTTTTTTCTTGTTAAGCAAGTTAAGTAAACACAAATCGAAAGTAAGTGGAAGCTATGACACTTTGAAGACAAATCGATGCTGATGTCATCGAAACTCCACTTCTCAGTCTTTGCTGTAGCATAATAGCCATATAATGTTCCTACTGCTGGGACACTGGCCTCGTCTCGGTGAGATAGAGTGGGCCGTAATCCACCACGCAGCCCAAAGCGGGTTGGTAAATAAAATAAAATCTGCTGTTTTATACATTTTCGTCAAGTAGGAATTGAACTTTTGTATGAAACAGCAGATTTTTTTTTCATGATTTCAGAGTTTGTCCCATAGTGAAAGTTGTTCATATTCATGGGTAGAACATCCTGTAAAAAAATAATCGTGTATTATTACATTGGACTGCGAAAATACACGTAGCGTCTGAGGTACACTTTAACCGAGAGGTACTAGTAACCTCTAGTAAGCACATCTTAAGTATTAGACTCTTAGGTATACAGATTCGTTCAAGTAAGTTTGAACACATCAATGGTATCTATATGTGAAAAAACGTTAATTTTTTACTACCTTTGACACTCTTAATTTTCCCTAAACTCCTTAAAACACCATTAATCACCAATGACACCGTCTTAATCGCCAACAATACAATTGTTACACTTAACTGCCGCTTGACAACAATTGATAAATTAACAAGATTGTGAATATCCCTTGGCGTCTCCCCTCGTTTGCCAAAAAAGAAAAAAAGCAGGGGAGACACGATTACTTGCCCCAAGCGTCCCAAGATGTGACAGATTAGCTGGTAATTTCTTCTAAATTGATATCTCAAGAGGCATGCTCTTTTTTCCCCGACTTCCCCTATTTTTTTCCGTTTTCCTCCGAACTTTGAAAGATTGCCAGTCACCGTCGTTTATCGCGGTAACTATGGAAATCTTTGATATGAATTGGATAAAGGTTGATGCTGGTGGAACCTATCCGTCTACCTTAGAAAATATTTTGACTAGCTTTTGCCCGCGGCTTCCCTCGCGTGGACGTTTGAAATTATCCCACGGGAACGTACTACCGGGATAAAAAGTATGCTTGAATCGAGGTTATGAACTGTGTCCCAAATTTTGTCTAAATCCGTTCAGCCGTTTTTGCGTGATTGATGTCCAAAAATATAAACTTAAATTTTATTTTTATTTATATTTTAAGCTTATTTATGATATTAAAATAAATATAAAGTTCAGGCTGCCTAAACCTAATTATGGATTGGCTCATGAGTAGAAAGGCAAAAGGCGGGATTAGCCAAGGTCAGATAGAAAAACCAACTGGATTGAGAAGAACATCCAACAAAAGTTCAGCTCAATAGATTGATAATGCTGCGAAACGTGTTAAAGTGCAAATTGACAATATTTTTAGTTATAACATAATCTATCTTGTAAAATATTAAGTTAGAGTTAAGGTGATGTATTGAAAAAAATGTGGTATGTGGAATAGGAATATAACATTTTACTAAATATTTTTTGACTCTTTGGTCTAGTATCATGTGAAAGGAATACACGATTCAATGAATTGATATTGATGATACAAAAAAATTGCAAA
Source organism: Oligia latruncula (assembly GCA_948474745.1). Classification (NCBI taxonomy): domain Eukaryota; kingdom Metazoa; phylum Arthropoda; class Insecta; order Lepidoptera; family Noctuidae; genus Oligia; species Oligia latruncula. Next base: position 13,024,926 of record OX419699.1, read on the forward strand.
GTTATATCTATTTTTTTACTTTTTTCGACATCACGGCGTAACACTTATGAGTTATTCAATGGAATTTACTTTAAACCATAGCGAATTATCATATCAAAGTTTACTCAAAGTAGTTTTAAATTTAATTCATTTATTTTGTTAAAAAAGGAGTAAATTCGTTTTGGCATATACGTCGTTTTATTCCGAGCGCACGCACACATATACAGCCATCACTCTTCTTTTGTGTTTCAAAAGTAATTACATCACTTTGGCTCGGTTAGTGGGTTTTCGAGGATTTTAGATTCTCTAGGTTTTCCACTTGGATTTTTCGGTGCGATACCCCTGTGCCTCGGAAAGTATGTTAAGCCTAGGTCCTGCACCTGATCTCTATCCAGTTGTGTCGGATTGCCATCCCTTCGGATTATGAGAGTCTGGGAAGACAGATTGCACCTGTGTCTGCGCAAGTCTGCCTCCGCTGGGATTGGTCGCAATGGCCGAAATTCGGTTTGAAGGCCTATTATTATTATCCCTGAGGACGAGTTGTCAGACTTTCGGGCGTGTGCTGATTGACTACCTGCAACCAAGAGTTATCATAAAAAACAAAATATACCTACTCCTGCAGCAGGTGATGGTAGCCTTATTACAAAACAGTTAATTGCAGATCATCAGCATTATTTTGTCGTGAATATATTACAGCCATTGCGTAATATTAATTTAGACGGCATCGCACTGTCATATCGTGTGGCAATTTGTAGCGAATCTGACTTGATTTTGACCGCTTGGTACTTTTGATTAGAACGCGGTTCAAACAAAACAGTAGCTGGACACTAGGTGATGGAGTTATAGCGAAATCGTCACTATTCCAATTGTATTTCTTGCTGAACGTGACTATAATGTATATGGATACTCGTAATTATCCTAACCCCGCTATACGTGCGGAAAAGAAATTTATTAAGCAGAAAACCAGCTACACGTAATTCAGTCGATGAGAACTTCACTTCTGGGTATAGTTTTCATGAAGTGTAAAATATTTTTGTTTAGTAGTAAAGGAATTATATAACAGAACACAGTGAAACAAATCTTAAACTAGCAGTAGAGCAATTTAACGTTCACTTATACAATATTTACGCAATTTAAACGCACTAGCGTAACATGACCTGTCCACATCTTCCAAATCTTCTCGAAACACTCCAATTTTAAGAGCCAGCGAGAGGTCTTGGTAAATTGGTGGTATAGCATGTGTGTAGACTGGAAGTTTCGCTCTGTTTATTATAAAGGTTGATGCATCCTTTAAATCGTTGTGATATATCATATTCTACCGTAATTGTAGGTATTTTGGGTTAAATTCATGTTGAGATTTTATCTAGGACGTAATAATAAAGATAGGTATCGTTTCATGGTCTGAAATGACGTCCGTCCGGGCGTTTATAAGATTATCAACAACATTGATGCAGATTCCCAACCATAATGTAATTAAAAGAAAGAGAAAGAAGGAATGGGTGAAGACGTTCTAAGGCCAACATCAGCAATATTTATTTTAAGCCATAAAACCATTTTAAGGTGGATTTAAACCATTTTATTTCCGTGTCTTTTCATATTTTGGCTTCTATTTTTGTCTGTTGCAGAACTTTCACCTTTTACTATGATTTATTTCTAAAAAACACTTTAACACGGCAATAAAAACTCTTTGGTACCTACTCATTTCTCATATTTTATAAATTCCGAAATGTATCTACATTTTATTACCTAATAAATAAACAATTATTCATTTTAATATACAGCATGTCATATCACACAGATTGTGCCTGGTCGTCGCCTACGCATTGGTACTTATTTATTATCTCTGCGGGCTAAATGTTCGTTCATTGTCGCAATTAGCATAGGGGGCTGTTGTGTTGTCAAATGAACAAGTTAAAAATAGAAGAAGCACGTTTGAAATTACGACTGTCTTTTATTTTCTCTTCTTCATAAACTCCCCTGAATACTTGCAGTGGTAGGTAAATGATTTTGATTTGGTTGTTTGGGGGGCTCGTGGTTAAGTAATAATAATAATAGCCGCACAGCTACGCTTACCGCGGTTGGTCCAGGGATGATTGACCATCATTAGCAGTCGTTACGGGTCTTCAGAAGCCTGAAAGTCTGATAATGTAATTATATAGTAATACGGTAATACAAAGTTCCAAAAATGAATAAATTGACTAACAATAATGGTTTTATTACCTTAAAAGCCTTCACAAATAGCTCGTCGCCCCGGGCTCTCGCTACTTCCGACCGTTCACATCCGCATCCGGTGATATATTTTTTTCCACTTTTCGCGTTTTCCGGTGTCAAGCTGTCGTGAACATGACATTCGCTTTGTTCGGTATTGACAGCTTTAACCGGAATATAACTAAATTTTCCATTTTGTAGCAGGTGGTTGGAAAATGGCGGAAATTCAGTTTGGTGAAAAGTGTTGCACTATTTTTGTAGAGCTGTTAAAATAGTAAAACATTTTTTTGATGTTAATAAATATTACTGCTAAAATGAAAGGTACTATTACTATACATTTTTCCATTTACCTACTAAAAGGTTAGCACAAAATTGTTGATTTTCGTTTCTCGTTTTTTGTTACAAAAAGAGAAGATATTATCATTTACCCGAAAGCCCGAGGGCTTTAGCCCGAAAGTCTGACAATTAGTCTTACCAAGGGGTATCGTATTACCCAGTAACTGGGTTGTTGAGGCCAGAAAGGCAGTCGCACAAGGTAAAAGACTGGTATTCAGCTGCATCCGGTTAGACTGGAAGCCGACCCTAATATATGTACATAGTTGGGAATAGGCTAGGCAGATGATGATGATGATTTATCATTTACCTTTAATAAATTACCCACTATGTTCATTTACAATCACTTTCAACTTATATACCATAAATAATTATACAGAGTTATTGGTAAAACATTAACAATCTCTTTTTTTTTTTTTTTTTTTTTACGTGTTGAAATGCTCATGCATTCTGCACTACCACGGGGAGATAGTGCAGTTATGTGGGACTCTAACCCACTAAAACTCCACGGTGTCCTCCTCTGCTGCTTATGGCGGGAACACGGGCACGCGTTAGCACTCATCCGTGAACCCGCCGCGGCTGTCCGTCACCGGACCCTCCTCCGGGGAGTACTCCCCATCACCGGCGCACCAGAACACATAGCACGCCGTGACCACCCCAGGGACCAAACCAGCACATGGGCGCCAGACGTCCCCGTCTCTGCCACCCTTGGTCCCCCTGCGACGGGTCAGGTCATTGGCCCCGCCGCCTGCCAATTTTTGACCGCAGAGGATAGGGAGAGTGGCCAACGTCATACCAACACTCCTCTTCCCCTGCGGCCCCACCGCGTCCGCCATCGAACGGTGGCGACCCCGTCAAGGCCGCGGAAGGTAGGGAGAGCGGCGCACCGTAACACCGGCACTCCTCTCCCGCCGCGGCCTCCAACCCTCAGCCGCGATGCCTCCGATACGACATCGCGGCCCGCCTCAGTTGCGATGTCGCCCAAGCGGCACCGCAACCTACATGTTGGCCGCTACGTCGTCGGCTTGTCGGCAAAAGCCCTCACGAGCGGCCCCTCCTCGGGTTCCTCTTCGCTTCACCGTGGGTGTCCAAGCCACGGCTACTGAGCCCCCCGCCTCGACAATGCGGGAACCCACCGGGGGGGTTAACAACCTCTTAAGAGGTCATTGTATTCAGCATTATGAACAACTTTTACTATGGGACCAAACCTGAAAACGCGAAAAAAAAAATCAGCTGTTCCCTACATTTATGTTTGTTTACCTCGTCAAAATGTAGGGAACAGCTGTTTTTTTTCGCGATTTCAGGTTTGGGCCCATAGTAAAAGTTGTTGTGTATAAATAACACACATGTCATCACGCCTGTAATCCCCGTAGGGTTAGACAGAGGTGTACCTGTACAAGGTGGCTGATAACCGACGAAAAATTTCAACGCAGGGGGATTCAGAACCATGTAGGTACTGCATCCGTGGTAACCGGTTGCGCGCCAATATCCCTGCTATCACCCTGTATAAACCCACATTTCGCTAGTTATGTTTAAGTCCCATGTGATAGGGGGCGAGCCTATTGCCATCAACCGGGAACAAATCCTCTGAAAGACTCCGGGCTGCTACTGAGAATTTCCTGACAGAAAAACCAACTGATACCTGAACTGATTCCTGATAGAAAACTTACACCTGACAAACATACCTTACAGACACAATGTCTCTCAACCTATTGAACTATAGTTTCCACTACCTGTCAGTTCTGCTAAAACCACACAACATCAAGTACTACTTACCTCGTAAAGGTAAAAGAGCGTAAAGTTACGCTGTTGGCGCTTGTCAAAAATCTTGAAGGCACCTTAAAGGCCCCTCGTATGACTGACAGCTTAATGTAGTCTGCTCGAAAAACATGATTGATCATTATCAGAGTTGCCGTATCGGAGATGCTGTGTACTTGATACTTTAGCTCTCTCTGGGTTTTTGGATGTCTGAAAATTGGTTGCTCTTTCATTCAATCTGGGTAGGTCCCAGATAAAAAAATGGTAGCCTAGCTCTTTATGATTGACTAGTTTCTGCCCGCGACTTCACCCGCTTAGGGGTGGAATTTCGAAAAGCCCTTTCTAAGTGGATACCTACTCTTTACAAAGAACACACCCTCCAAATTTCATGTTTCTAGGACCAGCGGTTTAGGCTGTGCGTTGATAAATCAGTCAGTCAGGACTTTGATGTTATATATTTAGATAAAATGTTGATGAGAGATCGAAAATGAGACGTTATATACCTAACTAGCTTCCGCCCGCCGCTTGGCCCGCGTGGTATGTCGATAAAAAGCCTATGTCCTTTCCCAGGGTTCAAAGTAACCCCATACCAAATTTCATCTAAATCGGTCGAACCGTTTCGACAATTAGCCTGAACAAAAAGACAAAAATTTTAAAAAATCATTTTTTGTTATAAATTAAGTACCGTAAACACTTTCATAATAGTATGCATTTAGTAAAAAGCTGTTATTTTGACATTACAAAAAAACACTTCAATTTGTATGTATAAATGTATAGATATCGCCAAATTATTTGAAACTACTAGACGTGAACATTATCTAGATAAAAAAGAGAACCAAAAATAAAATAATGAGGCGATTTTAGCTACTAAACTCACAAAATGTTAAACGGATAACCTACTAGCTTCCCTAGATCCAGCTTGAATAGCGTTAATTACTAACATCAGATGGAATGACATCTCACTTCAAACACACTTCACCTAAGTTTACACGGTGAGATTGTTACAGTATAGACCGGTAAAGCAACACTACTTCCTATATGTTCCTTTTTTTTTTTTTTTTTGCGCTGGCAACACTGGTAGCCGGTCGTCAAAAACTGATCTCTAGGTTAATTATTTTAAATAAATTAATAAAAGTGTTTTAAATGTATTAAATTAGTGTAATATAGTCAAACCTAGATATTAAGTATTCTAAACAGTGATTACAAAGTGTTTTTTGTCGCGAAAACTTCGTAAAAACAAAGGATTCAAAACCGGCTGTCAACTCAACGTACCAACGGTGACGGATTTCAAATTATCATCGATCCCGGGGAGTATTTTGTTTTATTTATGTGCTTGTAGTTAATATTTACAGAACACAGAACATCACAGAGTACTGCTCAGGTCTCTGAGCTACGTCCATCACACACTGGCACGGTTTATGTCTCCTTTTGCTTGACAACTAGTGGAAGCAAAATCGACGACGAAAACATTCGCCCAGACAATAAACACTACATAATTTACTACACAAAAATAGGCTCTTTTTATGTACCCTATTGATTAAATGATTCATACTTAATATAAAACCTGTCATGTGTTATAAACTTGTTATTGTCAATCAAGTTTCTTTTTGTTTTTTACAATAATAGCAGTATTCCTTGTAACTTCACTTCTATTTAACATTCCCATCTAATTTCTTAATAACTTGACCTAACTTTAAAATCTATTTGTTAACATTTAATTACTTATTTTTAACTTAATTTTATTTTATTTTTCCCTTCTACCTCCTACTAATCTAAATATTGGAACATCTTTTTTCTCACACTGTTATTTAGCTGCATAACTTCACACATTCCAGGTGACTGATACTTCAAAGAAAATGATGACCCGCAGTGCTACAATCAAGGAGATGGAAGCTAAACTAAGAGCCACCTTGAAGGAGCTACAGAATTCTGAAGCGATGTGTAAACAACTGCTCCGCGAAAGGGAAGACAGCGAAGTAGAAGTGGAAAACATTATTTTAAAGAACACCTCCCTCAAGAATGAACTGTCTCAGCTACACATCCAACACATGGACTTAACTGACCAGCACAGTCAATTACAACACGCAGTGTCAACATTTCAAGAGTGCAGTGATACCCACGAATTGGCACTGAATCGTATCACAGAGCTTGAACAGAGATTGTCTGAAGCCCAAGAAGCACTATCCATCTCCGAGTGTATCAAGGTCAATAACCAGGTTGTTCGCACTAGTAATCTTTTTGATGAGTTGGTAGGTAGTAAACCAAAATCAGTGTGTGAGCCAGCTGAAACTATAGATTTGACTGGTGATGATACCATACCATTGTGTCCTATTGTTATGAGTCACAACAAATTAAAGAAATATATTAAAATCAAGAAATTAATTAAACGGTCACAGAGAGTAATAAAAAAACAAAAACTCTTAAAATTAAATCTTTCGCTTAGAAAGGAACGTGTTGTCTTATCGAAAAGTTTAAATACTTGTACTATTGAGTTAGATAAATGTAGGGAAAAGTATGACACTGATATCCAGCTCCTCTATAATGATATACTACACAAGGAGCATTTGCTGAAGGATATTTTTGAAAAATATGAAAGTTCACAACGACAACTAAGTGACCGCTTGTTTGAGGCTGGAGAACTCCTGGATTTGGTGAAGTACAATGCTGAGAGGTATGAGTCTCTGACAAATGATCTTTCATGCAGCAGTGCCAACCAACCACCACCTCTTCAACCTCAGTCTGACTTACCCCTTCCGGTGTTAGCTCTTCCAGCAGAGACCACACAGATAAACAAATCAATATTTTTTTGTGACGAGTTAGGTTCTGGCTTTGGAAAAATTCTACTCAATTACCTAAGCCATAGTTTTACCAATCATAGTTACCATAACATAAGTTTTAAACAAATGATAAAAAGAATTGCCAATGCAAACCTTGATAATTATTGTACTATGGTTTTGCTATTAGGTAATAGCACTGGTATTACCAGAAAGGACATAGTGGATGGTGTAAACACCTTATTAAAGTTAAACATAGGTAAGCTAATGTTGTGTGCTTTTCCTTACTCAGATACTTTATCATACAATGAAAATAATTATATTTATAAGTTGAATAATACTATTCACAATCTGACATGTTGTCATAGAGACAAATTATTATTTTTTGACACTAACAAGTTTGTTAGTGGTATTAAGTTAACTCAGAGAACTATATCTCTGTCTGGGGAATGTAGACATATGATTGCTATGTTGATAGCATATAATATTAACGAGGTTATAGCTAATATAACGAGTTCTAGTATTAGTGACGAGTCCGTGTTGCCTAGTTATACTAACAACATGGTGATTAATTATGGATCGTCATGTTGTACGAAGGAGGATCCACCACCACCACCACCACCACCACCTATAATACCAACATCCTTGGAGACTACTACCAGTCAGATAGGATATTCTCCTCCCGCTGGAACATACTCGGGCAATCCAGACTCTCCAGTTGTAGTTGTGGAGGTCACTCCGGATAACTATTTAAACTAGTCAGTGAGACAACAGAAGTTACCCCTTCAAATACCAAATTATTATTACAGAATAATAAAAAGGTATCTTCTGGCAATATAATTAATAATAATAAAAAACCAAAGGGAGTGCAACATATTTTAAAATTATTTAATCAGAATATCCAAGGTTGCGCTTCCAAATTATTGGAAATAGAATTGTTTTTGGAAAACACCAAGTTTGATGTCATTTGTTTAACAGAGCATTGGTTGAAAGATCATCAAGTAAAGTCAATTAATTATGAAAATTATTGTGTAGTTAGCCATTTCAGCCGAAAACGTATGATACATGGCGGGTCATTAATATTAATTAAAAATTCTATTAAATCAAAAGAACGAAAAGACATAATCGGACTGTCTGTTGAACACACCATTGAATTGTCCTGTGTTGAGCTTGATAAGCATGTTATAGTATGTGTATACAGACCTCCAAGTTACCAGAATCTATCGGTGTTTGATTCTGTAATGGAAGATGTGTTAAAGAAACTTAGTACTAGTAGTAAGTCAATAATAGTATGTGGAGATTTTAATATTAATTTATTGGAAAATAACTCGAATACTGTCAGATTGTTAAGTCTTTTTAGGTCATTTGATTTGTCAAATGTTTTTATTGAACCAACCCGAGTGACAGCTTCTTCTGCCACTTGTATTGATAATGTTTTTTGTAATTGTGATTACTTACACAAAGAAATTGTAAATAAGTTGCCATCTGATCACAGTGGACAAAAAATAACATTTAGCTCCTACATGCCTTTACAAAAAATTCAAATAAGGTTTAGGACAATTACATGTAAAAAGTTAGAGAAATTAAATAATTCTTTGGCCAGTAAGTTATGTGATCAGAATTTTAATAATATAGGTGACCCAAATGAATTCTACGCCGAGTTCTTTTCAATATTAAACGCGCAGTTTAATGACACTTTTCCACTAAAAACTAAAAATATTCACACAAAGTTTTTATTTAGTGACTGGGCGACTCCAGGTATTCGTAAAAGCAGGGAAAAACTTTTTGAACTCTATGGCTTAAAGCAACATATGAATAATACAAACTTTCATCAGTATGTTGCAAAATATTCAAAAACTTTTAAAAGTGTGTGCCAAAAAGCTAAAGCTCTTTATATTAGCAATAAAATAAAATCAGCTGATGATAAAATAAAAACTACCTGGCAAATAATAAATAATGAAACAGGTAGGAAAAAACAGCCTAACACTGAATTTAATTTAGAGACTGCACATGGCCCCATCAACTCAGATGTAGAAATAGCTCAGGAATTTGAAAACTTTTTTTCTAATATTCCCCTTAAAACTACTGAAGCTTTAAATTCATCCCCCACGCTTTCTGCTGCCTTACTTAAAAAGAATGTAAAGGCATGCCCTTTGGAGTTTAGGTTTCAGCATACAAGCCCCCAGGCTGTTATAAAAGCTTTTAGAGATCTTAACATTAAATCAACAGAAGATCTCTGGGGAATGTCTGTAAAAGTATGTAGATCTTTTATCGAAACTATTGCGCCCTATTTAGCTTTCATATTTAACACCAGTGTTGACCAAGGAGTCTTTCCGGATCTTATGAAACATAGTAAAGTAGTACCATTGTTCAAATCCGGTGATAGTAAAGATCCTAACAATTATAGACCTGTGTCAATTCTACCAGTTCTCAGTAAGGTGTTTGAAAAGTTGATGCTCAATCAAATGTTACGTCACTTTAATAAAAATTCCATCTTTCATGAACACCAGTACGGTTTCACCAAAGGGCGTTGCACTACTGACGCCGGTGTTACCCTAATAAAGAACATTTTTAACGCCTGGGAAGAAGCACAAGATGCCATTGGAATCTTTTGCGACCTCTCTAAGGCGTTCGATTGCGTAAACCACGAGACACTTCTGATGAAACTGGAGCACTATGGAATTAGAAAAGCAGCACTTGACTTGCTAAGATCATACCTGAAAGATAGAAAGGTTAAAGTTCAAGTAAACGGCGTAAACTCATTAGGGTCTGAAATGACAATGGGTGTTCCTCAAGGTTCGATATTGGGTCCATTCCTCTTTTTAGTTTACATTAATGATTTACCCCAATTACTTCAAAATCAACCGAAGATGGTGTTATTTGCAGATGACACATCGTTAATCTTTAAAATAGACCGACGGTCACAAAATCTTGACGACGTGAATAACTCTATTCTTCAGGTCCAAGATTGGTTTACGGTAAATAATTTAGTACTTAATGAAAAAAAAACCAAATGCATTAGATTTAAATTACCGAATGTTAGAAGTAGCGAATGTGAAATCATATTGAATGGCCAAAAACTAGAATTTATTGATCAGACAGTTTTCCTAGGAATCACGCTAGACGAGAAATTACAATGGGGACCTCATATAACATCTATTGCGGGGCGGCTAAGCTCCGCCGCTTATGCTGTTAGAAAGATAAGACAGTTAACAGATGTAGAAACCGCGCGTTTGGTCTATTTTAGTTACTTCCACAGTATTATGTCATATGGCATTTTACTATGGGGTCGGGCTGCTGACATTGAATCCATTTTTATTTTACAAAAGAGAGCTGTCAGAGCCATTTACAATCTACGTCGTCGCGAATCTCTTAGGGAACTATTTAAAAAGGTTAATATCATGACGGTACCTTGCCAATTCATTTATGAAAATATTATGTATGTAAGAAAAAATCAACATCTTTTTAATAAAATAAGTGATAGGCATAATTTTAATACTAGAAATAAAGATAAATTAGATCAACCTTTTTTTAGATTATCTAAAGTACATACATCTTTTATGGGGTACTGTGTTAAATGCTACAACAAAATACCTTGTGACATATTGCAATTAAATGAAAGAAAATTTAAAACTCATATTAAAAGTACACTTTGTAAACAAGGATATTACAAATTAGAGGATTATATCCAAGATAAGAATGTTTGGAAACATGCTGGTCCTGCTCCATAGGACAATCTAAAAGTTTAGACAAAATCAAACTTGTTCCTAATTTAATTTATATATATATTTTTAATTATGACATCTTATTCTAATTCATTTTTACAATCTGCGACTACAGTGGCTCACACACTTGTTAAAGTTCAACTACTTTTGCATTTTTTTTTTTTAAATAACTTGTAAATATGTGAGCACCATGTATCTATCACTTATTTGATTTACCTGTCATTGCTTAATTTTTAATTCTTTTTACCTTTTGTGGTAGACTAATTTTATTATGGGTGCATCGTGTTCACATATAATTTTTATTATGTATACAAGACCTTGTAAAACATTTTTAAAAGAGTAACGGTGGAGTTTCTTGCCCATTCTTCTCCATACGAAAACTACCTTTTCGAATGGGCGACTAGAATCATTTCTATTTAGTTTTTTTTTTTGACGTTCAAAAGTGCCTTTAATGTGCCTATTTGAAATAAATGATTTGACTTTGACTTTGACTTTATAATATACCTAATAAAATGCTACAAACAAAAACATACTTATCTTGTCCCACGTGACAAGTTTTCGGATAAAGATATCAGTCATGAGAGTACCCACCCATGCGAGAAAGTTTCTCCTCCATTCAAAGTTGGAGAACCTAGTATTACAGCGTAATTATTGACTTCAGAAGAAGACTATATCATGGCGCCTGAGTTCATTGACCCAGTAAATCAGTGGCTAGATTCAAAGAGCAGCTGGACAGGTCTGTTATTAAATTTTTATGTAACCAAACCGTCTGTCACACTTTCTGGCGTCCTTTCACAGCCATTGAATTGAGAGAGAATTGTCTGGAGACAGTAATTTATTACTCAGTCAAAAGTAATCATTTGCTTTATTGTTATTAGTCTACGGGGAATGTAGTGTGGTGATGAGACTTTTGAGACTATTCCATACAAACACCAGAAATCTCATATGCACAAATTGCATAACCACCAATTTTTTGAGTAATAAAAAAATAATGCTAATGTGCTTCGATCAATAATAGATCGAATCTAATGTGAAACAGTTTCTTAAACCTTGATTAATGATAATGATTCTTCATTAGGTATTAATTTATCTTAGTCAGTGTAACGTCACAAGCTGTTTCACAAATTTTTCTTGCCCATTCATTGGTCGCAATTTTTTTTTGTGAAATAATCTATGTATCTAGGAAAGGTTCTGGAGGGATTTGGGAGAGGCCTTTGCTCAAAAAAACAGCCACGTATTCATGTATGGATAGCCATTGGAGGATACATGTTTATTTTACAAAAATCTAAATTTCCAATAAAAAAATATTATTTATTGAAAATTTAAGAAACGTAATTTTGTTTGATGAAATCCAAATAAAAACGCATAACGGTAAACTAAACAGTGACTAGTTTCCTTTGGAGGTAAATAAACGTTCCAAAAACTTAAATCCTCCACACCGGACATATGAAAGTCTTGTCCGAAGTAGTCGTGAGGAATGATTTGATGATGAGAATCATTTGAAGCGCGTAATGATGGCTAAATTAATCTGTCTACTATTTGGAAGCTGGCCTGTCAAGAGGTCAGACTTTTGGTGTGGTTTGATTTATAAAAGGGGAGCGAGAATCCGGTAAAATAAAAAATAAATCTTTTTGACTAGATATCACACGCATTAGACCGACTGATTATCTTTAACATCTTCGAATTAATCATATCCGTAAAAGAAGTATCTAGATGTAGGTTTAGAGTCAGCCCAGAATTTGAAAAGCTTACTGAAGAAATGCAGAAGGTAGAGAAACCAGTAGCAGGTCTAGCTTCTAGTTAAGGGAATGGTCAAGGCTTTAAATGATAAATGGTTTTATTTTTGTAAGTAGGTTTGTATAAACACTTTTACACGTCAATAATGTTTCCTTTCCTAAGGTTTCTAAGCCTATAGAACAGAAGTCGAGGTAAGTGTGAGTTTTTTTCACTCACGTTCGATTGCGAGCGCGTTAGAATTTTATATAGGAAAAAGTTATAGCGCCACCTGGTGGTCACTAGGAGAAACCTAATTTCCCATACAAAATTCTAACGCGCAATCGAATGTGAGTCGAGAAAACTTACAATAAGGCCACTGTTTTCTTTTCTTTTATCGTATTTAGGTATCGATACCAATCTCGTCTAAGAAGTTTATACAAACCTGTATAGATCAGTCAGTTTAAATACACTAACTGTGGTGGATGACCATAGAAAAAAAAACATCAAATTAATTTGTTTTTACTTTATCATATTTGGATATCCAGATGAAAACTAATAGAGAGTATTTTTTTAACTAGTTGAATTTGAATCTGTATGCATTGGGTTCATAATTGGCTAAGAAATCCAGTAGCTTGTAGCTTTAAGTTCATAACTTACACCAACACTCTACAGTCACGACATAGATCTCATGTGTGTTGGATACGCTAAACAACTTTTACTGCGCATAGCGATGCTACCCAACGCCCCTCGGCTATGTGTCAACTGATGGCCAGCCGTCGAACTTGTTTGGTTATGTAATCATACGATATACATTTGAGTTATGTATAACATCCATTTACATTTGTGTGTTTAATTGCTGATTTGTTGAGTCATTTATATAAGGTGGATCTTCTTGTGAGAGTTTGTCTGTGGTAGGTTTGCCATCATGTCTCCTTTTGTCACCATGCAGCATTACTCTGCTCCAGTTTGAAGGGATGAGAGCTATAGAACATTTTCCTGTTGGCTGTCAGTGTTGTAAGTACTGTTGCAAGTCTTCATAAGTGGTACGACAACTTTCCGTTAGGGGGCCGTCGCAGACGCAGTCTGTTTGCTACACTATAAAGAATAAAAACTAGATTTCAGTTTTAATGTAGTTTTGAATAAAATGTTGATAGTGCGTGCTGGCTAATAGCCAATTTAGATAAATATAACTTATAACAGCCATCAATAACGACAATGTCGCAGAAGATAAAGAAGGTAGAAAAATGTAAAACAAGAAAAGAAAAAATCACCCAGGTTAGCACATACAATATTTACACAAAAAACAAAACACAATGTTGTATAGTAACTTTGATTAATTTGTTAAAATTTTGGTATACAATAAAGCATTATCGATCTACAATCAATATTAGTTAACTTTCAGGACAACTAAGTTTCACAATTCGTTATTAGTTTCCAAAAATTAATTCAAAACATGTTTTCCTAAAACTCATTCTCTCCAACACGAACCCTTTGCATCCCTTCTAACTAGTAATACTTTACTGTCGAGATGTTTGCTTGTGACAGTTGATACTGAACCCACCTCGCCGCGGGCAATTGTGTCACTGGCTTTATGTTAGCGAGTTTATTGATTAGTTTGGGGAATAATTACTTGGGTTAGGGGTCTGTAGACAAATGCGCTATTATTATAATTTGTGGATAATATTAGGTACTTTTTTTTCTAACCGATAGAACTGAGACTATGCTAAAAAAAAGTGAAGTTTTATTCCGTGAAAAAAGGCTAAAAATCATAAAGATTATGATGACACATATTGAAAATAGTAAACCACCCTATTATTGTCCAAATGGCTTTTTCGGTCAAATTTTTTTTTTAATAACTGAAGAAAAATTTCAACTCGTTCTGGATCATGTACTGAATCCATGGTCACAAGTGTTGCATCGATGTTCCCACCATCGTGTGTATGCTAACCATGGTTCTTCAACTTGCTTCAATATGCATCATACCACCGATCAGATTGCAAAACTTCATAAAAGTCGCGGTGTTTTATGTCCTACGTTATTGGGTTGGTTTCCGCACTTAGTCTTTCAAGTGGACCATTGTGCGTGGGCCATGGCGGCCGTCGTTGGTTATTCCAACCAGCCCACCTCCCTCCAGAAGCTGATTAAGACTCCTGGTCTGTTAAGAACATCTGTGTAAGATCTGGGTGTCCTGAGGGTTTCTGACCTAATCTGGGTGACGCCTGTGCACTCAAAGAGCACATGCGCAACGGTTTCATTAGCCTCCATGCAAGCCCTGCACAGGGGACTGTCCGTTATACGGTATGCCTATTGTGTGGAAATGTTTGTTTAGCGAGCAGTGCCTCGTGATGGTCCCCGTCACCAGGTGCAGGCCTTTCCTGTCCAGGCGTAGCAAACGTCTGGTTAGCTTGCCATCTTATGATGGCATGGCTTCCTTGGACTGCCTGCAGCCCGGTGACGAATCCATGGTAACAAGTTTCAAGTTTCAAGGTCGATGTTCCTACCAGCCTGTATGTATATGCTAACCATGGTTCTTCAACTTGCTTCAATATGCCTCTTATCACCGATCAGCTTGTAAAAGTACATAAAAGTCGCGGTGTTAAATCATAGCTAGTTGGTACTGCTAATTACTAGTAACCAATTAACCCTGCCTGACTTGTGCCATTTGGTTAGTTGAAGATGCCCGTTTATTGCTCTCTTGGCTAATTTCTGTGGCAGCTGTCATTAAACTACTACGTCACTTTCTATTTTATGGGAGGTTAATGGCTCTGTTTGCATAAAGTGGAGTGGTGAATATTTAAGACATCCATGTGTGAGTGAATAATTATTAATAATTATGATTATTTAGGAGCAGTGGTGGCTCACTGGTAACGACCGCGACTTACAACTTGTAGGTCGTAGGTTCGAACCCAGACAGGCGCTTTACTTTGTGTAAATTATTTCATCACCACTGCTCTCAAAACGGTGAAGGAAAACATCGTGAGGAAACCGGCATGTCCTAGAACCAAAAATTCGAAGACATGTGACATCTGCCAACCCGCATTGGGCCCGCGTGGTGGATTATGGCCCACTCCCTCTCACCGAGAGGAGGCCTGTGTCCCAGGAGTGGGAACATTATAGGCTGATTATGTATGTTATGATTTAATTATTTTATTATTTATGTACGTAGATACAGTAAAATGGATAGTATAGTCACAAATCAAAATCTTTTCTTCTTGTCTTCTTCTTCTCTCACATACTATTGTTTGCATTTCACTTCTGGTTTTTGTTACATTTAGGTGTACTTATAATTTACTTGTATAGTAATCTGTGGAAACTGTTTCTGGATTGTGTTGAACTATTTGTATGCATATATTTGTTATTGCATCTGTTTGTATCCCAAATAAAATAAAATAAATAAAATTTCTTTTTCATTTCTCCTTTCGCTGGTCTGCTGGGCGAAAGCTAGTGCAAGCTAATAATAAAGCTGACGAGTTTGTTTGTTTGAACGCATTAATCTCTGGAACTACAAGTCGGATTTGGAAAATCCTTTTTGTTTGGAAATTTTACATTACGGTACGACACTCAGGAGCCGAGCCAAGGGGATAGAATAGGCAAAACGAAGTTATAGCACCGGCGGGTGATGCGATGCGACGCGGTGGGTCGGGGGTTCAAGAAATTTCACGCCCCGAAGTAGCAGGCAGATGCTAAACTCTAAATAAAATGAGCAGTACAAAAGTAGTATTGATATAAAGGCCTCTACACATTTCCAACTGGAATCTCCAGGATTTCTAAAAAAAAAACTACAAGAATTAAAAATATATCTTGCTATTTCAGAGAACTGAAATATTCGCCTTGTACAGTCACGAGCACTAATATGTCAACACTTGTCAACTTTAAATTGCGATTTCTTCACGAAACAACGAATGCAACGTTGAAATACGACACTTTACATAAACCTATGGGTTCGAAAATACTGTGTTCCTAATAATATAAAATTTCATTCAAAAATAAAGGAGAAACTCGCCTTTGAATAAAGCCAAGTGTATAGATACTTATGCTCGTGACTGTACCTATTTCGTAAGAATATTAAACAAAATCGAAAAAAGTTTGCAGCAAAGAGAACTTAATGACGAGGCAGCTAAACTGCTAGTCAATGCCACTTACCAGAAAACTCACTTCCCGCTTTCTGATGATGATGAAGCATGAACATTACTCGTCCATTATGATATTTATGATATGATACTGTTCTATTCCCAGTAAGTACCTATTATAAGGCAAATTACATAGTACATTTATACAAAGATCAAAACAACAGCCGTTTGTGAAACACGTCACATGTGTGCCTACTGGGGACGTCGTGTTCATGCGCCGAAAGCAACACTACCTTCTTTGAAAACTCATTAAGCTGACCAGTCAAAGAACAATAAGCCTAAAGTACCTACAGATAAGGTCTTTGAAGAAGGCATTGTTAAGTCTGCTGTGCCAAACGGTGGAGATGTGAAAGATTTTGACGATTATCAGAAATGAATCTTACAAGTTCAGCTTAATGTTGGCTTTTGAGTGTAGCCAGTAAAATGATTCATCTAAGAACATTTTCTCCCAGGTCTTGAAAAGGTTAAATGAAATTGGACCCTAAGAGGTTGTGTTAAAGTTGATTCGTGTAGTAATATTAAATTAGCGTAGAATGCTCCTACGCATGTCAACGTATTCGTAGTGATCGTATCTGCCCAGGGTGATACTGTCGGCGTAAGACCTATGATTTAAATATGCTTGAGAACTTTGTTTTGTACAACCTGGAATAAATTATCGTATAAAATGTTTAAGTGGAAATAAACTAGATTGTACAAGTAAAATGAGTGCACTGAAAATTATGAAACTGAATTTTGATGAACTAACGACCTGAAGTTTAAGGTGTTTTAAGATACACCAAAAAGGTATATTCGTTTAGTCCAAACATAACATACCTTGTACCTGGGGCAATGAATGGAATTTTCAAGTGAGAAAAGTGGGTAATCCTAGTCACGCAGAAGTGTTAAAACTACCAAATGTGGCAATACTACCAAAAAATTGATTATGCTAAATCTTATGATGTCTATTAGCTGTGTGTATATAACTGTATATTATATATAACTATACCTATCCGCGACTTCCTTCGTCGATGTGATGATGTCGATCTTGGAAAACAATAATTATAATGTGCCGATTCCCCAGAAAAGGACAGAAGATATATATTTTTTAAATTTTTGTAAATTTTTGTTAAAGAAAAAGGTGCACTGAACTTAAATTTAGTTTTGTCTGTGAACAACAGAATCGGCACCAATTTGTCTCTTTACTAATTATTTTTCTAAAATAAAAGTTGCCCAAGTTATTCCATAACTGTCAGTCAAAGAGATTAGCCGGAACAAACATAAATGATACAAAACAAAAATTAAAAAAAAGTCATTTTTTGTTATAAGTGCCGTATATTTCATATGCATTTAGTAAAAATATGATATTTTGACATTACAAACAGACTCTTTAATTTTATTTATTTGTATATATGTACATACATACATAGTATACCTACATACATGTTCAGCCTATAATGTTCCCACTGCTGGGACACAGACCTCCTCTCGGCGAGAGGGAGTGGGCCATAATCCACCACGCAGGCCCAGTGCGGGTTGGCAGATGTCACATGTCTTCGAATTTTTGGTTCTAGGACATGCCAGTTTCCTCACGATGTTTTCCTTCACCGTTTTGAGAGCAGTGGTGATGAAATAATTTACACAAAGTAAAGCGCCTGTCTGGGTTCGAACCTACGACTACAACTCGTAAGTCGCGGTCGAGGCGTATTATATAAAGATTGAAATCGACACAAACTAAAACTAAATTTAATTGGTAGAGGCGTAACTAGCTTTGATCACAATGGTTTTATTACTCTATATCAGACTGTGTATCGGCATAATGCATCGGCATCTCTTACAAGACAAATCAACTCCAACAAATCCCAAGATATCTTCATTTCACACGCTATTTTTATGAGCAATAAACACCACAATACCAGAAGCCAGAACCAAAATAAAGAGTTGAGCTATCCGAACTATACGTTGCGCCCGCGCCGGCGGCCATAAAATGGCGTTCATTATAAGGCTTGTTACGACACTGTCATCTCCTTTACAATCCTTAATGACAACCCTCATGTTACACCGTTTTCCCAGAAGTTGACAGTATGAGACCGTGTTATAAAACTATAAAACATGCTTAATTGTCATCATAAAATCGGGAAGGATATTTATTACACCCAAACCCTCAAACCTCATCATCTCTATGGCTTTCAAAACAAGGTTCAAATTCCTATGTTTTTCGGTGTTATGATGGGTTGTGAAAGCTTAGACCAACTCGTTAGTGTGACGGCTCTTGAAGTGAGGAGTGCGATGGAAGATCAGGGGTTAACCGAGTATTTAATTGCTATTGGTTCGTTATTGATTGCGTTATTGTCGGCTATCGGCTACTGGCTGTGATTGGGATGCTAAATTTATAGTAAATGCTAGGTTATGGTTGGTAAATCTAGGCGGGAAGTGAGAGTTGAGTTGGATTACTTGCAAGCTATGTGAATGGAAAAGAACATTTCAGACAATGTACATGATCTTCACATAATAAATAAATTTATTATTTATTTTGGACCAAACACTTGTACACATATCATAAACCTGCCAAACTGTGTGACAGTTTGTCGGCAGGATTAGCGCTTGTCTTAAACACGGTCTTAAATATTTGGTATC
Source organism: Oligia latruncula (assembly GCA_948474745.1). Lineage (NCBI taxonomy): Eukaryota > Metazoa > Arthropoda > Insecta > Lepidoptera > Noctuidae > Oligia > Oligia latruncula. The sequence goes on from OX419699.1 coordinate 13,044,162, forward strand.
AACAATTGCTTAAGGCGAAAGCGCCAGAGTAGCCCGCGAAATTCAATTTTATTTAGGTTTTTTGCAATTTGCTGGTCAGTATTAAGTTGTACGTTGATTAAAATTTGATTCGCGGCCGTAACAAATATTTATTTACAGAATTATAATCATTAAAGTCATCAACACAACTCTCTAAGACCATGTAATCCCCAAATGTCAACATTTCATGAAATAGTCATTCTTGGGGATTACATGGTCTTCGAGAGTTGTGTTGATGACTTTAATGATTATAATTCTGTAAATAAATATTTGTTACGGCCGCGAATCATATTTTAATCAACGTACAACTTAATACTGACCAGCAATTTGCAAAAAACGTAAGAAAATTTGAATTTCGCGGGCCACCTTAGAGCTTCCCCCCATCTAAGTAAGATACAGATACTTTAAATGGACGGTAAGAAGCTCATAAGAACAGCAGCGCATTTAATTATTGTCGCATGTTGCGACAATTTCATTAAGGAGTTCAGTTTTTAATTTCATCTTTACTTTTCTCAGCCAGTCGATATTATTGAAAAGTGTAGGGGTCAAATACTTATTGGTTCTTTTGCCATAGTAATTTTTTACTGGTGCTCCAACGAATTTACGTAGACAACGTAAATTCGTTGGAGCACCAGTAAAAAATTATAATAATTTAAAAAAAATGTTAACATGATCCGACCAAGATTATAATCTGAACTTTAAAAGAGACTGTGACATCTAATTTTGTTTCGGCTTTTTCTCAGAGTAGTCAGATAGGAAACGCCGACCTCATCTAGCTTTTTTTTATAATATGACATGTTGTTCAAGTGATTCGGATATCCTATTCACAGAAGAAACAATTTAATTTAATTTAATTTAAATGGAACGCTTCGCAACATGAAGAATAACGGGTTTTTTTTCTGGTAGCAGTTTTGATTGAATGCTGATTTATGAAATCATCTCAAAGATTCTATGTCTCGAATATGTTTATCAAACTTCCATACCTATTTGACATATAGAATTCCTGATGTTTTTTTTTCCTTTTGATTGCTTTTTAGACACATCTAAATATGAGCAGTTAATTTAGCACCTTTCATGTAGTTTTTGTTAGATTTAAGAGTTAATTTCCATAATTAAACGATTGGATCTTGTCATATTCGATACAGCGATTATTAATCTTTTTTGTGATTACTAATTCATCATCATCATCAGCCTGTTGCAGTCCCCGCTGGACATAGGCCTCTCCTATTGCACGGTTACTAATTATTAATAATACTTAATTTATTAATTATAAATATAAAATCTATCGCTTGCGACTACTACACTACTAGACCAACGAGGAAGTACAAAAATAAATATTTGATACTAGCTGTGCCCCGCGGTGTTACCCGCGTAAATGTCGATCCCGTGGGAATATTGGTATAAAAAGTAGCCTATATTTTAATCCAGGGTGTCAGCTACCTTCATACAAAATTTTTTCAAAATTGGACCAGCCGTATGAGCGTGAAGAAGTAACAAACATATAAACATACCCCCACTCACACACACACACAAACTTTCGCCTTTATAATATTAGTGTGATTAGGTAATGGTTGATAAGGGCCGGTTGTTTCAAACGATTGGTTAACGTAACATACGAACGTCAAATAATAACGATTATGTACTCGTCATTATTTGACGTAGGAAAGGCCATAATTTTGTAATTTTAATTTGAAACAACGCTTTTTTTGGTTTGACGATAGTTAGCGCCATTTTTGACGTATACGTTTGCGTCAAGTGGACGTGAAACAACGCGCCCTTAGTCACAAAAATCTGGCCATTAATAAATTGGACACTGACTACCACAAACATCTTCGATCATCTTCTTTGCTCATCATCATCCTTTTCCTTCATACCCTCATAATTGGTTCACATGAACTCTAAAGGACCACCCACACTGCGCTAATAAACGCTGCGTTTTACGATCGTGATAATAAACGCTGTTTACAGTGGTCGGCGCATGATGCGTTGTCAACCACGGGGGTTGCTGCGTTGTTTGGACAAACGGTTATGGTATGGCATCTGTTAAGTCGTGTGTTGGGGCTTTTACTTGGGTGGCTTCGGACATTTAACGCGACGTCTGCAAGGGAGTAACTTTATGTAAAGTGGCGCTTTTAGAGCACTTTTCGTCATGTACAATAAGTTGATGAATTAGATCTATGAGAAAATAATGGATTTTACCAAAAATAATACACCGGATTACACATACCTACTTGTAGGCTATTACTTTGCAATAATAAAATTACATGGGACTACCTGTAGTCTGTTCAAAACGGTGCAGGAAAACATTGAGAGGAAACCAGCATGTCCTAGAACCAGAAATTCGAAGGCATGTAAAATCTACCCAATCGAACTAAACCCGCGTGGTAGATTACTAGCCTACTTTCCTCTCAAAGAGGGGAGGCCTGTGTCCCAGCAGTGGGACCATTTTAGGTTGATTATGATCTGTAGTCGAACTAGGAAGAGTCCTAATATCTCGGTCATACAGTACATGCAAAACGACGCATCTGTAAATGATCTTAAACGCGAAAAACTGAAATAATACTAGATGGCTCTAACTAAGGTTATCACTGGAAACTAATGAAAGACTCAGCACTGACAACTAAGCTGGTCACTGAAGGACGTCTTGTATAGGATAAAATTGAATAAAACTCTGAATAGAGGCATTTTAGATCTCCTTGAAGGTGCATCCAAATTTTTCGCTAATTATTTCTGATGATTCGACAACTTCATTCATTAGATTTAAAACAAACATCCTACTAACTTCAATGTCAACCACTTACCTAACGATTAAAATAATATTACATTGACTAAGCCCAATTCAATTGAAGACCACACAATAGACTAAGGCCTCCCATTCAAGTTATTATAACAAGTGAATGAAGAATAGAATATTTTTATTTAAAATCAAGTTCATATTGCAATGGCGACCTCGGTATAACCTTGGTGGTAATCACACACCAATTAACGTCCGTAACAGAAGACAAATGGACGGACGACAACGATACATTAATCATGTAAGGATTGGTGGTTGCGAAGTTGGCAGAACGAAGTGGGCCTTTGTGTTTAAAACTTCGTGAAATTATTTTCATTTGAAACTGGAACAGAGGCCGTGTTCTCTATGAGGCAATGAATGAAACCACGCGAAATGAACGCAAGATTGGCGGGATTTGCCAAGAAATTGTTAAGTGGTCATACCCTACGTGAGACGGTCAGTAACATCAAGGCTTTGCTGGCCTTCCTTGAGGAGCTGGGGTGGATCGAATAATGGATTTTCCCACCCGTACGCAAATACGCGCATTGACGTGAAGTTGCGGACACCAGCCATACCTATAGTGAATTAGAGCCCAGACTGATCATGAGCAGTTCGGCTTAGTGGTAACGGTCACAACTTACGAGTTGTTGGTTTACTTTGTGTAAATTATTTCATCACCACTGCTCTCAAAACGGTGAAGGAATACATCGTGAGGAAACCGGACAACCTAGAACCAAAAATTCGAAGACATGTGATATCAACCAACCAGCACTGGTGGATTACGGCCCAAACCCTCTCACAGACAGGAGGCCTATGTCCCTGCAGTGGAAACATTATGGACTGATTATGCACTGATCATCGTTTGGGACCCAGTTCCTTGTGGCATGGCTATCTCTGATTGCCTTGGAAGGGCAGGTAGTTTGTAATTTGTGTTTTGACAGATCAACTACTTTTGTACGGATCCGTTATCTTCTTTGACGAACTTAAAGAGTAGACCACCTGAGCTTGCCCCAGATGATTGGTCAAATCAAGAAGGTAGGTACCGTCACACTTGCAGTAATTTTTATTGCAACCCTTGCTGAATATATTTGCTAGTAGAACCCCGCATAGCCTAACAATCGATGTGATGGCGTGCAGCTAAACGATTTAGAGTTTGTATTTGATAGCGTACGATGTATTTAAATGCTCTAATTACATGTTCAGTAAAGAAGCCCCGAAGGCCGACGTGAGAGCTAACAATCACATTTAGGACAATGTAGAATTATTTTATGGAAATGGAAAAACAACAACACACTTAATGATAATATAATAATATATTATATGATAATTAAGGGGCTTACAAGACCTAAACACAAAAAAAACGCAAGTTTTAGAAACAATGAAAGTAGGTATAAAAGTTTAGCATCGACTACAGTAAACAAAATCAGAAAAATATATGATATTCTTCAGGATATATGCTAGGTAGATACTGTGTTGAAAACATAATACCTACAACTAATTTGATACGATAGAAAAAAATCATGAAGATACCTCTAAAAACTTTATTTTTACAACAAAAACTATACTAATATACATACAATCATTCTGATTTTTTGTCAGATTATTCTACAAGCAACATAATAAAATACTAGTGTTTTAATTTTTTAGTCCAAATAATAGATTTTCTGTAATTAAATAATTGATTCATATTTTGCAATAAATTACCAGCGTTGTGTCGTCGCGTCTCTCTCGCTTTTCTATGCAGTCCGACAGTGACCGCGCTTTAGGTCATGTAAGAACCTTAAATGTGTTATTGTTTGGGCAAGAAATAATACTTTTGAACTGCCACAGGACAAAATAATCTGCCAGCGTCTGTGTCCCTTCCACATTAACTGAAAACATCGTGAGGAAACCGGCATGTCCTAGAAAAATTCGAAGACATGTGACATCAGCCGACCCGCACCAGGCCCGAGTGGTAGATTACAGCACACTCTCTATCGAAGAGAGGAGGCCTGTGACCCAGCAGTTCCAACGTTATAGGCTGATCATGATAATTTACCGTGAGAGATATCTTGACTAAAATAATTTCCTTTAACCACAAACCCGCAACAATATTGTCACCTTTAGAACCCTTCACAACACCCATAACTCGTAATATTCCATCATGTAACATAAACTTGAGAGGACTGCAAACTAATAAGTAAGTGTTAATGGTTAGTTCACACATGACGATGGTTCAAGGTGGCGAATGTAACATTTTTACGAGTGTACATACGACACTATCATTTGTTAATGTGTTGTGCTGTGTATCGTTAAATGGAGAATGGCAAGCATAATATGTACCACGAGCATAAGTATACATTTGACTTTATTCAAAGACGATTTTCTCCTTCAGTTTTGAATGAAATTTTATGTTATTACGAACACAGTATTCTCGAACCCATAGGTTTGTGTAAAGTGTCGTATTTCAACGTTGCATTCGTTATTTCACGAAAAAATCGCAATTGAAAGTGTTGACATTATTAGTGCTTGTTACTGTACAGTCAACAAAGATAAGTAGAAAGTACAAGAGATATAGAACTAAAGGAGATTCCTGCCTACGCTAAAATACGACAAGGACATTCAGAGGACCACCGCGCACCGTCCGCCACAATCAACAATTGGAACAAGATTCCAACTATGATGAATTATTTAAGAATTATGTCCTGTTTAGTTATAGTTTTACTTTTGAACATTTAATACCTATTTAACTTGTAACGCAAGTTTGGTGATCTCACATTTTTCCCTCGGGAGCATGTACGAGCCAATAATTTTCATACAGCAAAAGTACGTTTACGCGTACTTTAATGACAAATCAGTCGAAAACGACGAGAAGAACGGGCAAGAAACTCCATAGACACTCTTTTAAATCAAAATAATAATAAAAGTCTTGGTTAGATCATTCATGTTAAAAATTATGCATGTGAGAACGAATGAAAAGATGAAAAAAAAAACAATTAAAATATTAAATTAAATTAAGATATTGAATTGAAATACATTTTTTTTGTATGAAAATCTGATGAATTAAAATCTGATGAATTAATAAAAGTTATAGAACAAAAGTTGTTGCTTATGATGTTACTTAGTAATAATAGTCCTGAGAGGTTGTTAATGTTTTACCAATAACTCGTAGAAGATTAGCAAAATAACAGTATTTTTTCTGCCTAATCAAAATACAAAACAAAATATGAAAGTTTGTTGAGAAATAGTAAAATAGTCATCTTATCAAAAGAGTAAACTCACTTTCAACTTTATAGAATACTTACAAATTTAACCAAATAAATTGAAGACCACAGGTGGGTATAGGTACCCATCTTCAAACGTTATACTGTCACTAAAGAAGATACTGAAGAGCCTTTGACCATTTCCCGCCCTCAACAATGATATGATCACACTTACTTTTGAAGCGGTGTCACACGTCAACGGTACATAAAGCTCCTCCCACACAGCCGACAAGACGTTGACTCACGCAGTGTCGCAACGAGCGTGTCGCGTTGCGTTGGTGCACTGTGGGTGGTCGTCTGATAAGCATCTAATTAAAGTCTACTTTTGTCGCGGAGAAAGTTGCGATTTAGTTGACGCGATTTCTTATCTTGTGTCACGCTTTCTGTTTACCTGTGAGTCTGCCCACTTTATTGTTAAGTTAGATAAGTAAATGTAAAAAAATAAATAATGAAATACGATTTAAATTGATTAAGATTGTACAGACATCAAGCTACTCGTACTATAATCTATCAAATTTCTAGATTTTCAACTTCATCGCTAAAGCATAAGGTTCTAAGTTGATTGGGAAAATTTGACAGTTTCGGGTAGCTTGATGTGCTGGCGTCTGTACGAGGCGCATGTAAGTAAAGGCAGGGAAAATAATAGGTAGTTAAGTAAATTGACTACCAACCTAAATTATCTGTCTACTCAAATCACAACTGTCATTCTTTGACGGTTGTTTGAAATGGCAATAACACGGCAAATTGACGTAGTGTGTCAATTCGCATAATACTTAATTTCCCTGACAGAAAGTACATGGTTCCGAAAAACCCGAAAACACTTTAAAATAACGTTTATCTCTTTCTGGCCAAAACGCTGAAAACAAAAACGTCAATTTTATACACACTGTATCTATGTATTTTCTAAAACCTATGTTAGTTGTCAGAATTTACACGAATATTCGAATCAAAATCAATCTTACCGAAACAGCAAGTCGTAAAACAAACAACATCGATCCGACAACTATTTTCTCTCGATCGACAAACTAAAACAACACAGATCTAAAGTCATAAAATCGCAAATCCGTACGCGGCCTAAAGTATTATATAGTGCTCAAGTGTCCTCCACACCATAACGGTTCAGTCGTTCGTTTGTTTAACGCCTTAAAGTGACAACGACAATATCTATTTTCGATCGGCAGTTGTTTATATTATAAACACCAAAGTCATCAAACACCACGCTCACATTACCACCATTTTCAACATCTATAACCCTTATTTTCACTGGCCTTAAGTTCCAATTCAAATGTTTTGTAGTTTGGCGATGATTGATGATAAGTTGGTGAACAGTTGTGATGACATGAATGTTATGAATAGAGGTCAAAGACTCGAACCAACAGTCGGTAATGTGAGAAAATAATTTTGTGAATTTTATGTGTTTTGGGATGATTTAGAACGGGATGTCGTAGGTTCGATGCTGAATTATTATTGGCAAGGGATCTTTGTTTTCTTTGGTTCTTATTTAATGTGAGACAGGGTGGTATGAAATCAGAGAGGCAATTCTCGTAATTTTAAGAACGTTCACAGTCGGCAGTCTGGGGGCCTAAAAAGGCCAGTTTGGCAGAATCATAAAAGGATAACAATATGGCGAAGACAGTCCATGTTTTTCTTTTTTTCGCTGCACTACGTAGGTTTAATCAAAAAGATTGGGATTGGATTTGGATTAGATTGATTGGTATTTTAGCACAGACAAAAAATAAATACTGAAAGATCCTTCACCAATGGGATTTGATACGATTAACTTAACAGTTAACTGTCCATTACGATTCATAATGTTATCCTTTTATGATTCTGCCAAAGTGGCCTTTTTAGGCCCCCTGGTCTCAGTCTGAATCTGTCAAAATTATCTCTTATTTCCCCTACATTTTTGACATTATCGCTGAAATGAGATTGCGACTAGATTTTGATAGTCTTTAATTACTGGAATTAGCGTTCAGGATGAATCCATACTAATATTTTAGATGTGAAAGTGACTCTGCTTGTTTGTTATCTTTTCGATTACACACGGATAGACCATGACATAAGTTAGGATGAAGAGTACTTTTTATCCCGGTAGTATGTTCCCCATGGATAATTTCCGTCTTCCACGCGGGCAAAACCGCGAGCAAAAGCTAGTGGTACCTAAATATTTGGTTAATTTTTTCAATGAGACACAAACAACTAAATCGTATTAGCAATAACTGGGTTGTGGAGGTCAGATTGGCAGTCGCTCCATGTAATTACTGTATTCAGCTGCATCCAGTTAGACTGGAAGCTGACCCCAACATAGTTGGGAAAAGGCTCGGCAAATGATGACATAAACAACTAAGTAACCCCATTAATATTAACTCAACAAAAAACAATTAAAATCTACAACCCCTCCCAATTAAAACTTAATTCACATTTCAAGCTTCATTAATATGAGGTACCTACCTACTAATAAATAAATTAAGACGTAATTACATGCCCTGGTTACAATAACCATAAATTTTAACTAATCACAACACATACTTAAGGTGACATAGAGCCTGCACGACCGACTTCCGGCCAAGTTGTCCGGACCGGAACCGGCCGGCCACCGGAAGTTGTATACAAAGTGCGAGCCTTCGCGTGCTAAGGAATGGAGGGGAAAATTCGGTGGAAGAAAATTTATGGGTCTTTGTAACATGATATTTAGATATGATGGTAAATCGTGGGTTGGATGTCGGAGTATTTTTTTCAAGAAAATCATTTTATTTTGGATTTTCCTTTTTTTCTATCTCTATCATGGTTGTCAAAAAAAGTTGTGTGTAGATTTATCACACATAAAAATTAGAACAAAAGCAGGAAAATAATGCAAACCACTTCTTTAGTGAAAAAAGAAAGAAATTAAATATCGTAATATAATAATAATAATATTATATTGTTATAATGTAATACTGACAAAATATGGACATTTCAATAGTCTGAATTATTTTTTTATTATTTATAATAAAAGATTTCAACGCACTGACGACTAATCGCAACACATTATTGTAGGTACAGTCAAGAAATAAATATGATAAGCAACTTAAGGTAATTTTTCCGTGCAGCTTATGATTTTTTCGACTGCTTTAATGCCAACAATTTGAATGATAAAGTCGGTAAAAATGACAGACAGGTGACATGCGCCCGTTATGTGGGAAAGCAATTTGTGTAATTTTTTTTTAATATTATCTATCTTTGAACGTACTTGCCCCCATTCAGCCAAGTAGCAGCTCAGTTTTCAAATTTATCGAATTGAAAAAAACTGGCCAAGTGCGAGTCGGACTCGCACACGAAGGGTTCCGTGCCACAAGGCAAAAACGCCGAAAAAAAACACGTTTGTTGTATGGGAGCCCCCTTAAATATTTATTTTATTTTGTTTTTAGTATTTGTTGTTATAGCGGCAACTAAAATACATCATCTGTGAAAATTTCAACTGTCTAGCTACCGCGGTTCTTGAGATACAGCCTGGTGACAGACAGACGGACGGACGGACGGACAGCGAAGTCTTAGTAATAGGGTTCCGTTTTTACCCTTTGGGTACGGAACCCTAAAAAAAACAGAAAGCTAATCAATTCTGAAACTCTACCCACCTCCTCCAAAAGCGACACTCTCATAACCCTTCCATTCCTATAACCCTTCATATCTTCCATCGCATAATATCCCCACACTGCGATTGTTATGCGCATTAAACTGGGCGGTTAGATTACTATCAGTGCCGTGAAACAGTCCGCGATTGTCGCTGTCTTTAGTCGCAAGTATGAAAAGGATACGGTGGATTGTATGAATTAAAGTTTGAAATAGAGTTTAGATTTACCTTGATGGGTTTATGCTTTTTTGAGAAAACAATAAGCGACATACCTAGTTTTGCTTGTGATATCTAACAAACAATCAAACTGTACCGAATGAAGCTCAATACGAGTTGAGGCTTCAGATTAAGAGCTCAACTGTTTATACTGAGTTGCTTTACGTTTAGTGTCCCGCGCAGTGTTACCTGAGATCCGAAATTATTTATCATAATTTGAAGTTTCAAAATGATGGGTGACGCAACTATTAATCATATCAATTGGAGTGGCATCTCATAATATAATCGATCAGGTACTAGCAATTTGAATCTGCGTGCCTGAAAATAATACAAAACATCCGTGTATATAAAATACCTTAAGGCGAAAGCGCCAGGGTAGCCCGCGAAATTCATTTTTATTTAGGTTTTTTGCAATTTGCTGGTCAGTATTAAGTTGTACGTTGGTTAAAATATGATTCGCGGCCGTAAAAAATATGTATTTACAGAATTATAATCATTAAAGTCATCAACACAACTCTCTAAGACCATGTAATCCCCAAATGTCAAGATTTCATGAAATAGTCATTCTTGGGGATTACATGGTCTTAGAGAGTTGTGTTGATGACTTTAATGATTATAATTCTGTAAATACATATTTGTTACGACCGCGAATCATATTTTAATCAACGTACAACTTAATACTGACCAGCAAATGGCAAAAAACGTAAGAAAATTTGAATTTCGCGGGCCACCTTAGAGCTTCCCCCTTAAACTTGCATCCAGAAATGAATCCTGTCAAGATTAAATCCTAAAAGGCTACGATTTATATTGCAACATTTCTAAACTAGTTCATAATAAAACCACGTAATTAATTCCATACGGAAAAAGTCAAACTGCATTTACCGTCAAACAATTTTTGGATTTTTCAGTAAAACAAAAAAACCAAAGTCTACACTTTAATAAATTCATGCACGTTTAACTGGGTGGTTAGATTACTATCGGCACCGTGAAACAGTCTGCGATTGTCGCTGCGATTTTAATATATTAACCGTTCGCGTGTCGCTAAGTATCGTAGTGTGGCCGACGCTTTATTTTGATCTATTGCCGGGTTTCATTTTGTTGTTGTTTTTTTGTGGTGAAGTATTTGAATAAGTGGCGAGTACCACTTAGGTTATTAGATTGACAAAACTGACAGATTGGTACAAAAATAAACTAAGATATTATAGCCTAGGGGTACTTAGCTGTCAGCAGCAGAGAAGGGGGCCCCTTAGGGCCGAAGCCTGCCGGGTCAGCGGGATTTTCCGAAAGGGTTTCCGCTGGCCCGGAACATAAAGGGCTAAGGAAGGAACACGGGTGGGTTTTAGTCAGTAAGAGTCTGACACTCCCTTCCGCTCCATCATTCATCCATCCATCATTCGTCATTTGATGATTTTTAGCTAGCATCATTAAGTCATAGAAATTAGTTATAGGCATAATAAGCCTATAATGTTCCCACTGCTGGTATACAGCCTTCTCTCAGTGAGATCGAGTGGGCCGTAATCTACCACGCGTTGGTAGATGTCACATGTCTTCGAAATTTTGGTTCTAGGACATGTCGACCTCACGATGTTTTCCTTTACCATTTTGAGAGCAGTGGTGATGAAATAAATTACGCAAAGTAAAGCGTTAAGGTTCGAACCCACGACCTACGACTCGGAAGTAGGGGGCCGTTACCACTGGGCCACCACTGCTCAGGAAAGTAGTTATACTATGGCTTAATGATGCTTTTCAAAATAAATCGTTATTAAAAACCATACCGTGATGGCCGTAACTTTAGGCTACTTGATCATCTATTTATCTATCTAGAAGTTAAATTGATAAATTAAATTTTTAAACAGATTTTTTTTTTGACTGAATTTAAATTTTTAAATTGCATTTATAATTTTAAAACTGAAGGTAACCCGGTCGACGCACGTTGCCAACTATGACATGATACCTTTCCCCTACCTACTCACTATCTACCTTCCACCAAACGAGGATCTTCCTGCAGGGTCTAACCTTCCGTACTCCATTTGGAAGTCACTGAACCTTCTCCAAACCCAAGGCAAGGTGTTAGTCGAACTTCGTAAAGTGGGGCTACATCGACGGAATGGCAGCAGGGTGTGGATGTGGAGCTGAGTCACAAACTATGGTCCACCTTCTATCCTGCCCTTTGTGCCCCAAAACATACAGCCAAAGTGACCTCTGCGCTGCCACCGATAACGTTATGGAAGTGGAGAAGTTTTGGGCCAAGAATAACAGTCGTGCCAGCGACACGAAGAAGAAAAGAGCAAATTATTAAAAAAAGGAGTACATAACGATTCGATTGAGTACCTACATTGACACCTATGTAAATACTGCTGTAACCACAGGTGTAAATATCTACCTACCAATCACATTATGTAAGAAAATTGTCACCAATCCTCACTTAGGTACCCCATCCCTACCATTATCCCAAGTCGACAGCAAAATTAATAGCTGTTACACGACATGGAAAAAAAAAAGAAACAAATGAACGTTCATTTGTTTTTTTTTCGCTCGTTTTACCGCAAACTCCGCCACACGTTTAACGAATTCTGTAAACTTAATACACCATTACACATACATTTTGACATCAATTCTTAGTCTACACATTTTGTTCTAGAAATAACGGCGGAATGTTTTGTGAGACACCTACAATATACGTAACAGCATATGGTGGGCGACCAACGTTGTGAATACGGCTTTATTTATCCAAACAAATGGGTGCCACATGTCGCCTTCCACAGTGACAAGGCCTTACATGACCAGTGTAGCCCGACCTTTCCGTTCCAAATACAAAATACCTCAACCGTCTCTTTCGCTTAGCGGTGTGCGAGGGATGGGGGGTCAATTCAAAATGGTGAATGCAAGAATAGGTCTGTGACACAATAAACTTGCGATATTTATTTATTTACCATTATTAAGTATACATAGCCAGATGTGTGAAGTACCAATGCGGTGGGTTTGTGGGTATTTGTGGATTTAAAAAAATATATGTTTAAAAGGGCTCAGTGCAGCAGGTACCTACTCCTTGTTCTTGAACGAAATACAAAGTTCTTCTTATAAAACACGTCCATGTAAGGCAAGCATCACTTGATTGTAGCTTTTATCCCTTGTACATAACGCCAGCTCTAAGTCTACCTATATAACGCAATGATATTATAAAGGAAAGATACGCTACGTTCATACTGAGCGACGTTTTGGGACCTAAGTCTGCTATTTTTATAAATTCGTCATTCCAACACGATCCTATTGTCATTTTGCTAAAAGTTCGTAATCTGCTAAATTCATAATGGTCGATCATTGGTCGGTCAATGGCACAGAACATATACGATACTCATAACGAATTAAAAGCAATGACTTCACAATGACGTTCTTAAGGTCACTGATCAAAGGAACTGTAAAAATTTTAGCAGATTCCCCCCTAAAACAGTAAGTAATTCATTTGTCATTATGTACGAGATTACCATTCTATGCCATTTCTTTCAATGGAGTGCCAGTGGTTGACCATTGGAAAGTCATAATGACGCCATTATATTAGTAGATTACCAAACTTGTCAAAATCAACAATTATGAAATCAATGATAGGCCATTCTGACACTATTGTATAAGCAGACTTGAGGCCTGTATTGTTGTGTTGTTATTACAAAGACTTACAACTCCAACTGAGATAGGTAAATACGGAACGTGTGACACAGAGAGAGATAGCAACAATGAAATTACAACAATTTTCTGAATTTGTCTCCAACAATTTGCGCGCGCTAATGCCATATCAGCAGAGCAGTGGTGGCCCAGTGGTCACGGACACGACTTACGAGTTGTAGGTCGTAGGTTCGAACCCAGACTGGCGCTTTACTTTGTGTAAATTATTTCATCACCACTGCTCTCAAAACGGTGAAGGAAAACATCGTGAGGAAACCGGCATGTCCTAGAACCAAAAATTCGAAGACATGTGACATCCACCAACCCGCACTGGGCCCGCGTGGTGGATTACGGCCCACTCCCTCTCATTGAGAGGAGGCCTGTGTCCCAGCAGTGGGAACATTATAGGCTGATTATGGTGCCATATCTACCTCTTTACTAAATTATCATTGATATACCGTGTAGGTATTAAAAAAGTGTGGTCCAATTTTAGGTTGTGGTCCAGACCATCAAACTGAACATTTTTCTAATGGGACCAACATCGTAATCGCGAGAAAATAATCAGCGGTCCCATATATTTGGGTGGACTCGGTATTACAGTTTTGTATGGGACAGTTGTTAATTTTTACCCGACTGCGCGACGCAAAGGAGTGGTAATGTGTTTATTTCATTAGGTATTTACTGAAAGAAAACCTAAATCTTCAGTTCTAAAAGTCGTCTCATAAAGTTGAAAGTTCGTAAAAAATCGTTCCAAGAATTACATAGAAACTCCCAATAAATTCCAAGGTCCCAAACTCAAGTACGATCTTATCCACTACAAGTAGATACCTACCTACCTAAAATTCTCACGTACGATCATGCTAACGTATTGTCTTAGCGATTGACACTGGCGTGCTGTTAACGAATCTCACTGATCTAAACTTGTTCATCACGAAGTTATAATTAAATAGACCATGTCGACATCGCTGTGTTGCTAGATGGAAAATTTACTCTCATTTTGGTGGTAGTTATGATAAATCATTTTATTTTTGTAAGTAGGTTTGTACAAACACTTTTTACACGTTAATCATGTTTTTTTTTAACTAGATGAAGTCGGCGTTTCCTACCTATCTGACTACTCTGAGAAGAAAGGCCGAAACAAACTCAGAGGTCACAGTCTCTTTTAAAGTCCAGAGACCAAATGACATGATTTTACAGATGGACAAGGAACATTTTGTTAAAAAAGGAGACGCCAAATACTGCGTTTTTGGGAATTTAAAAACTTCAACGCTAGCAACCCCACAAACCAGCTCGGTAACGCTAATGATAGAACATCATGGCCCTCTAAGTGCTGGTAATGTCTGTACAAATAGTGCCCAGTTTTGGCTCTTACGACAGTCCCACGGAAATACTTGTTTGGACATGTTTAGAGCCTGCTATGTTGGTATTTGTAACGAATCATAGTGTTTGAGAAAATCATGTTTGGTTGGCATTTATTAGATCGATTTCTGTTTGAAGGTTTGTTGGTTTCCATTCATATTGCATTTATGGTTGAGTAGAATCACCTTTTCATCCCAGCGTTGAGTATACTATTACTAGCTTCTGCCTGCGACTTCGTCCGCGTGAAATTTTACCCTCCCCCATTCACCGTAGAACCGGGTGGAGTGGAATTTCGAAAAAAAATTCATAGTGGATACCTACTCTTCACAAAGAACACACCCTCAACATTTCATGTCTCTACGACTAGCGGTTTAGGCTGTGCGTTGATATATCAGTCAGTCAGGACTTTGAACTTTATATACAGGGTTATTGGTAAAACATTAACAACCTCTTACGAGGTCATTGTACTCATCATTATGAACAACTTTTACTATGGGCCCAAACGTGAAATCGTGGAAAAAAGTCTGTTGTTCCCTACATTTTGAGGATACGAGCATAAATGTAGGGAACAGCTGATCTCTTCTTCATCTTTTCGAGTCGATGATATAATATTTGTCTACTAAACTAGATTTCTTTGGTCCAGTAGGTAGGTACTTAGGTGCCCTCTATATTGCATATCTGAAAGGTTCAGGTTCAGGCTTTATTTGCATGCAATCCTATGCCAATGACGTTTTTCAGTCGTCAAAAATGTACAATCAACAAAAGAGATAAGTATGCAGGATCGTCGGATATAGTTGAAGTTTAGTAAGAAACAAGCAGCTCATTTATCAAATAAAATTTCAGTCGACAATATCCATCGGTTTCTTACTAAACTTCAACTATATGCGACAATCCTGCATACATATCTCTTTTGTTGACTGTACATAAATAAAGATCATCAACAAAAAAAATACCACCATAATCACATTACCACAACACAATATCATTACACAGTATTTTCACCGTATTTACAAAATATGATTTAAGTGGCGGCTCCGCTTATCACACACCATCGGTATAATAACGGCAATCAACACGTTTTTCATGTCAACAAGTAAAAAAATAACAAATGACATCGCCGTATCGAAGTCTGTCATCTTTACGGGTAATTGCCGTAAGGGGGTAACAACGTTTTATGAGGGTAACGTTGGTTGTAACTGATAAGGGGTGGAAACTAGGATTGGGTAATTATTTAAGTTGGGTAGAGAGTTGTTTTGACTGATTGTAATTTATAAGTATTTTGTTTATCAGATCCGTTTTAATTTATTTATTTATCCATTTATTTCAGGCATCAAGGCCCATATAAACACATACCATACAAAACTTAAAAAATACTATAAATACATACAATATTATAATTGTACTAAAAACGAACGCACACGAAGTGTCTGCGTCGTGTTTCACTGACTGGTGTCATGTAGCCGGCCACGAAACCGGCGGTACACAACACCCTTTGGCTAGAACTCTTCCTTGAGGAACTTCTCGAGATGACGTGTCGGAACACGCACCATGAACGACTTGTAGTTCGTGTTGTGACGCAACTCCAACTTCTCGACCCTCAAAGTCCAGTTGGTCTTCACATGCATGTACTCCACGATCTCCTCAACCTTCGTGTCTTTGTTTTTTGTGTTGTTGTAGTATGTTGTCTAGGCTATTTGGTTTAGAACTTAACTAATTTATCATAGGCTAGCTCTCTATCGGAATTTTTACACTAAGCCCTCGTATTCACTGAAGATGTTTGGTCGCGCACTGGATTTTCAAAGCACTGAGAGTTGAAAAACCCAACAGATGTAATTGATGCGCTGGGATGCACTCTGTTAGATTCTGAATGCTCGACTCAACACCGAGGGTTGAAAATCCAGTGCGCGGTAAAAAGAATGAACGTCACGTTAAAAAAGCGCCCGTACGAAGGAGCCTGGGCAGCCTACAGCAGCTTGACAAACTTCTACGGCGTCATTAGCTTGAAAGGGTAAAGAAGGGTATCTTATCACTCCGGTAATCAACCTCACGGCAAAATCCTTTTGACCTCTATAAACCGACCGTATCACCTCTACAATTTCCTATTACCCCATTATCAACTAATATTAAAATATCACCCCACGTTACAACCCTTGTATCCAGCCATAATCACCTCTGACCCACTAGTTGACGAAATTGAGTGCCAAGCCTAATCTAAACGACGATCGACACAGTGTCGGCTTTATGGGCGAACGAAACAGTTTTACCGTATAATGTGGTACATAAAGATCTGTAATCGCGTGCGTTTTCCAACTGGGCGACACGCTAGGTGCTTGATAGTGATTAGACCTTAAAAAAATAGAAAGTGTGTAAGCAATTTTCCATCGCCAGATAACTTTTTTTCGAGTAATAAAATTGACGTTTGACAGTTTTTGTAAGAAATAACTGTCAAAATTTCAAAATTTAAGTTATCAGATGATTGAAAAATCAGCCCTTAATGAAAGTTAAACCTAAGGGTCCGGACAGACAGAGAGGAATAATCCCCGCGCGGTCTCGGGCATTTTCTTAACGGATCGCGTATGATTCCCGCGTATCTTCGAGGACGTGCGAGCATTTTTTGTCAGGTTCAAGCATTTATGCACTTTATTGCAATAATTTTAAAGTTTATTTTCAAGTGCGTTAGTAAAATCCTCTCCGCTGCGCTCCGTTCTGTCTGCTCTGAGCCTAAGGCACCGCGTAGGATCCACTGTAGAGACGGTTTTTAAGGAACTGATGTTTCAGCACCCTAATGGCATATTACACTTTCAATCACAATCTGGACCATTTTGAAGGATATTTCTAATCCATTGCTTCATAATTATGTTCCAAAAATTTGTCTGCTCAACACTGTAAATAACGCAATGAATGTTGTCGATCTGTCAAAACGAAGGCCATTGCTACTGTTAGTGTGTTACGTACCTATTAACCTGCCGGTTAAGCAGCTCACAACCTCCTAAGTTGACCTGGGAGGTGGCATTCATAAAAAAACTGGCCAAGTGCGAGTCGGACTCGCACACGAAGGATTCCGTACGACAAGGCAAAAACGCCGAAAAACACCCGTTTGCTGTATGGGAGTTCCCTTAAATATTTATTTTATTCTGTTTTTAGTATTTTTGTTGTTATAGCGGCAACAGAAATGCATCATCTGTGAAAATTCCAACTGTCTAGCTATCACGGTTCATGAGATACAGCCTGGTGACAGACAGACAGATAGACGGACAGTGGAGTCTTAGTAATATGGTCCCGTTTTTACCCTTTGTGTACGGAACCCTAAAAATAAAAATTTAAGTACTTAGGTAAGCATTATTACCCTGTGGATGGATTAAATGCTGACTTGCCGGAATGACGGCTAGCTGACTGTAGCAGTTATGGCTGATCCGTCTTTACTATCGGCTCTATGTTCCGACAGGTCAAGAGTTGTAACGATTTTTTATAATTCCTAAATACCTACTTTAAGTCTACCTATAGGTATTGAAAATCACAAAAAAAAATTAAAACAATGTTCTAGTTTTAAAAACCAATTGAAAACCTGGTTCACATTAAAAACCGTTTATGTAGGTAGGTACTTACCTACATAAATTAAAAGATATTAGCCAAACTAACTTAATTTTTTTAAGGTAATAAGTAGGTATACCTACGTTGCCTTCATGTAGATATAAAGTCAGTTCCCATACAAGGCGTATAATGTACACAAAATGAGTACCTACCTAAAGAGATAATAGCATTGTGACTACATAAAAACTGTCACCACACGGCGTAATGACATCTACCGCTATTCATATCACATTATTCCGGTCGACAGCAGTCATCGCGTTCCCGCGCTCTCATTGGTTGGCGCGACACTTTGTCGCCCATTTGTCACCAAACGCCAACCAATCACATCCCCCGCCTCGAAAATGGAACACAAATGAAATTGTCACTGCGATCGTCGCACATAAAACCTCTATTGTGTCTCGATTCTTTATTCGAATTTTCAAAATGGCGATGATGCAATTTCATGTTGTAATCAACACAATGTTTATTCAAATATTATGATGAATAACATTTTAATATCGAAAGAAAATAAAAATGTGACAATACAAACAATTTTTACACTCATCACGATGTTCGGAATAACAAAAAGGACACAATTTCGACCCAAATGAAGCGTGACTTTTTAACAAAGGGCATGCAGTGCGCAGCCAATTTTAGTAGTCACTTTATTTGAAGTATTGCGGAGTATTGCACGGGTGTTTTTACAAGGTTGGTTAACAGCCCAGTGTGTCGATTGCCCCGGGTTGGTGGAAATAACACGGCTGTATCATTGTTATACAAAAGCGCAGCTGTTCGGTTCCCTAAGGGTAAAAAAGACGTTTTGTATGTTTTTTTTTTCGATACGGTGTGCGTAGGGCCCTTTTAGCGGTCACCGGGACATGGATGCCTCCTGTTTGAGCGTTTGATACATTGTAAGCTTTTAATTTTTTCCGACTGTCTCTTTTGTTAGTGACGTATCTATGTATTCGTTTTGGAAAGCATGTTTGTACAATTTGATGTTATCGTGATTTGGCTTATCCTCAACAAAGTTGATGAGTTGAAAATTCAAACAGATTTTGCCTGTTGCATTTCAATGCTAACGTTTTACCAAAAATTTTCCTAGATAAAAGTTAGCTGCTACCCCTTTTTAAATTAGGATATGAAACGGTAACAAAAGTGTGCCTAAAATGCAATAATATGAACTAAAACAATAGACTCTTCATTTTCTGATCAAGTTTAACATTTCCAAAGTGGCCTTTATATTCCCTTCGTAAAAAAGCGTTTCATTCAGATTTTGTCCCACCAATGTCCTGGTCCCACCCCTTTGAGCACCCAATCCGCCATCTTGAATAATAATCTTTTATTAAAGAGTTTAATAATAATCCTGAGACGGATACGGCAGATGTGTTCTTAGCCTTAGGTGGTAGTGTGCACCGAGCTTAAATATTGCAAACAGCTCTTGAGGTTTTTATATTTTAATAATGAATGTGTGTTGATAAATTGTGCTCCGAGTGTACTTCAGTTTCGTTATTAGTTGTCAAGTGATTTGGATTAGTAGTGTTTGTTACTGTACCTGTGTCTGGAGCAATAGCGGCCCAGTGGTAACGGACGCGACTTACGAGTTGTAGGTCGTAGGTTCGAACCCAGACAGGCGCTTTATTTTGTGTAAATTATTTCTTCATCACCACTGCTCTCAAAACGGTGAAAACATAGTGAGGAAACCGGCGTGTCCTAGAATAAAATAATCGAAGATAATTGTGACATAGATCTAACAACCCGCACTGGGCCCGCGTGGTGGATTACGGCCCACTCAGTCTCACTGAGATGAGTCCTGTGTCCCAGCAGTGGGAACATTATAGGCTACGCTACGTAACTGTTTCGTAGAAATTAGGGGTGGGAAAAGCACGGTGAAGACCTGGATGAAATGTTTCAGGTTAGTTATTTTTTATTATTGCTGAATGGCCTGCTCTGGACCTCGATCACGCCTGATGGAAAGCCATGAATGACGTCTATGATAGAACGAGCGTGCTCAGAAGATGCCTGTTCACTCTTGCTTTGAAGGCAGACGGATATTAAAACTAGGATGATCGGGCATTTAATCAAATAACTTAATAATACTTTAAGGAATTATCTCAGTGTAGTGGCGTGAGCTGCTCGTAGCCCCTCTCTCTAAGTCCGTCAACGAAAATACCAGCAAGTCTGAAAGTAGTTGATCAGCTAAAACAAAATGTGAAATTCAATTACTCGGACTCGAAACTTAACGCTTTACTTTGCGTAATTTATTTCATCACCACTGCTTTTAAAACGGTGAAGGAAAACATCGTGAGGAAACCGGCATGTCCTAGAACCAAAAATTCGAAGACATGTGACATCTACCAACCCGTACTGAGCCCGCGTGGTGGATTACGGTCCACTCCGTCTCACAGAGAGGAGGCCTGTGTCCCAGCAGTGGGAACATTATAGGCTGATTATGATTATCTCAATAAGTTGACAATGTTGACAGTTAAGACAGCAAAATACACAACAAAATCCCTACAAAACTAAAGACTTTCGTTGATTATTTACGAAACATCCCCTAAAACCAGCGGAACGTACGAAAACCATTGGATATTTAATACCCCTGGCGTCCCTTCAAATAGGTCACTATGTCGTCTCCCTGTACCCCAACCGAGGCAGTGGGGCACACATGTACCTATCATACTTAATGCTTCACATTTGTTTTGTGTTTTGTTGTGTGTGAAAAAGAAAATCCCGATTTAGGTAATATGTTTGTAGAAAATGGTCGTTTGTTTGTAGAGAGTCTATAAATTATTGGCATCCTTTCAGAGGAGAAAGTAGGTAGTACTAAGTATTTTTATTATAACCATTATATTATAATATTATATGATGCCTCAATTTTTTCAAGTGGCGGTAGGTTATATTATTTGATTTTGTTATTACTATATTATTTTCTCTATTATTTTGGACATATAATTGCAAACTAAGTATTTATATTCTTCTTATTTAGGCGATGTGTTTTTAGGGTTCCGTAGCCAAATGGCAAAAACGGAACCCTTATGGATTCGTCATGTCTGTCTGTCTGTCTGTCCGTCTGTCCGTCCGTATGTCACAGCCACTTTTTGGTACGGAACCCTCGGTGCGCGAGTCCGACTCGCTCTTGCCCGGTTTTTTGTTTTTGTGTTCACACCATAAATTATTATTATAAGTCTATACGTAAGGATTTGTAATTGGCTTTCGGGTGACTATGATTTCCTTTTGTGTTTGTTTTTATTAGCTGTAAGTCCTCCATGTACTAAAATAAATAAATAAATAATGTTCCCACTGCTGGACCAAGGACCTGCTCTCTTCAAGGGGTGTAATCTACCATGAGGGCCCAGTGCGGATGACACAATAAGCTGTTGCATATTTAGTTATGGCATATAATATAATGATCAAGATTGCTAAGTCACAAAATACAGCCATCTATGACTTTACTACCAGGATTCGAATTGCATACCTATTTGGTATTTTAATCCAAGTAATCTTAAAAAATAAAGCATGGATTTTCTGATTATCATACGTACAGACGCCAGCACATCAAGCTACTACAACCTGTCAAATTTCTTTAATAGATTTTCAACTTTATCGCTAAAGAATATGGTTCAAAGTTGGTTGGGATAATTTGACAGTTTCGGGTAGCTTTATGTGCTGGCGGCTGTACCATACAGCAGTAACTTACAGTTGAGATGGTGTCGATGTCGATTCTTGACATCTGCAGGTGCCGAAAAGTCTAAAAACCAGTCTTACCAAGAAGGGTGATCGTGTTACCCAGGAACTGGGTTGTAGAAGTCGGATAGGCAGTCGCTCCATGTAAAATACTGGTATTCAGTTGCACCCGGTTAGACAGGAAGCCGACCCCAACATAGTTAGGAAAAGGCTTAGCAGATTGATTGAGGGCATCATGTTATTTACAAATGAATTAGTCTGATAGCAGGATAGGATCAGATAGCTATCAGATTTTCTTAGAATTTTTTTTTAGAATTTTTTCTACTGAAAACTAAAGTTGAATTAAAGCTAAGGCAGAAAAAAAGGGGTGTACTTTCAACAAAACATACATAACGTGAAAATGTTACTGCAACGCTTTTCTTCGCGAGTGTCCAGGGCTGTCACATTGCTCTTTAGCTGATTTATGTGCGGACGGCCCGAGCAGCTGAAAGTTTGATGTGGGTGCGTTGACGCTGCCAACCCTACCCTTCGGCCACGCGCCCACGTAAGCACCCTATGTATGTATGTATGTATGTATTGTACTACAGATGTATGAATAAGCATGTTTTGGTAGACATCTGCTGTGGAGCTGTGATTACAGTTATTCGATTTTTTTTAACGTCCGTAAAGTCTGTTTTATTATTGGTCTACCATTGAAAAAGTGTTTAAAACTACCAACTGTATTCATATTGCAAGAAAACATTAATTCAATGGAATATTTAAAAATAACAGCATTAACTCTAACACTTAGGTACCTACCGCTACGTTTTTGCCTAAGAAATTGGCGAGGACAGGAAAAGGACAGAAATTCGGGGTATTTTTTTTTTTATCGGGGTAATTGCCTTACACACTAACAGTAGCAATGGTTTTCATTTTGACAGTCCAACAATATTCATTGCGTTGTTTAAGTTTTTGAGCAGACAGATTTTTCGAACATATGAAGAAATTGATTAGCAATATCGGTCCAAATGACTCTCATTGAAAGTGTATTACTCAATAGGGTGGTAAACAAAAGTATTGGTCATACCATAATCAGCCTATAATGTTCCCACTGCTGGGACAC
The DNA here is from genome assembly GCA_948474745.1 of Oligia latruncula. Classification (NCBI taxonomy): domain Eukaryota; kingdom Metazoa; phylum Arthropoda; class Insecta; order Lepidoptera; family Noctuidae; genus Oligia; species Oligia latruncula. The sequence continues at coordinate 13,067,396 of OX419699.1, forward strand.
GGGCCTCCTCTCGGTGAGAGGGAGTGGGCCGTAATCCACCACGCGGGCCCAGTGCGGATTGGCAGATGTCACATGTCTTCGAATTTTTGGTTCTAGGACATGCCGGTTTCCTCACGATGTTTTCCTTCACCGTTTTGAGAAAGTATTGGTCATGCTTCTGACAAAATCTCCTATCACCTTTTACCTACTCCAGTCCTTAATCTGACAGAAAACATAGTCTATGATTTCTCGGCTTTAATATATGTATTAGACTACATTGAGCTTCATAATTCCACAGTTCAAACCTACACCGCATCACGTACTCCATTTTTATTACCCAACTCCAAAAACCCGTCGATAATCACGTCTCACAAGGATTTTCAAATCACATCACAATCACAACCCGCAGCATCACTCGTCTAAATCTTGCCCCATCTAATTACCGAACTTAGAAACCGTGGTATAATCGTGTCTGCGAAGACAATAAAGAGATCATTAATCATTAGGTATTTGGTACAGTCGTTAATGATGATATTAGGTGTTCTGTGCGTGGTTCGGTTGTGGTTTGAGTTGGGAGCTGAAGTCGATACTGCAGAAGAACATTTTTGGGAAGATTTCGTAGGTTTTAAGCATTAGGCACCCATAGACTGAATGGGTAAAAAGGAAATAGACGTGATTTTACACTGGTTTTTAAACTGTATGGAATGACAGGGATTTTTGCTTGGGAATGGTGGAGACTCGGTTAATAAAACTGCTGTGGTCACACAATGGAGGGTACGCAGGATCTTCAGTGTTAAATTCGACATACCTTGGCATCTCATTACAGAAATTTTTCTTCTGGCTCTGGGCTGAAGTCTAAAGTGACATGATATGAATGCAGGACCTTCATATATCAACAAACTGATCTTTAGCAAATCCACGGTACTGTATTGGGATGTGTTAAAATCATACAACGTTATAATTTTTGCGTTTATTCCAAGCGAACGTCTTTACATCACCCCGGCTATGTTATCACTCCTTCTTCCAAACAAAAACCTAATAGAAAAGCTCATTCTAAACTCGCGTGACTGTTCTAATGTAACCAGAGTTACTACATAAGGTCGACTTTAGCAGATAACCTTTACAGTACCTGCGCTAAACCAACAACTTTGTTAAGCCTAGCAGACTGCCAAAATATCTGAAATAGCACCTTTTCTTTGCATTTCTTTTTACTTCCTCATACGCTGTAATCTTCCACCTTGCACCAAGATCTTCCATCGAGATATGTAGAAGGAGCGAGGGCGGCACGATCGCGATTGTGCTCTCAAACGGTCTCTGGCGCAATTGTTCATCATTACGTCGCTTGTAAGGGCTGCAGATTGCGCGTACGCTCACCAAAAGTGTTTCTAGTCGCCAAAATTATAGGCAGCCTTGTTTATGGGCAGATGTTGAAATTATGTGTCAGCTTTGGCTTTGTTTCTACGCTTGACTAATGCTTGGTTCCTATAAAGAAAATCTAATCGTTTTGCTTACCAGTGGTAGCATTTTTTATTAAAAAACTGGGCATATAAAAAGATTTGTAAGCTGATTTTACATTTGATAGCTACTTCCTTAAGGGAGGGTCTACTATGCAAAGCTATGAGGTATTTGCTCCATTATTGGTAAAGATATAAAAGTCTTAATTTGAACCAATAACGGTCCGTAAATTATAGGAATCAACCATAAGCAACCAAGGAGTCAATATTTGAAGAATAATCGACAAAGGGAGGAGGCAATATATTTAGCAGTGGGTGGACCAAGGCTGCCAATGATGATGATGGACATAATTTCACATCAACCTGCCTACATAGATATAGATCTGCTATATAATAATAATATGGCCTTGACAATACTCACGTCTCTACCAGGAATCCCGGCCGAAGCCCGTTGCAAATTCTGGCAGGATACCTTTCCCGCTCTCGAATCTACCAACCCAAAAAAGGAGCATCTCCCTGCAGGGTGTAAACTTTAGTGGTCCACTTGGAAGTCCCTGAACCATCTCGGGACATAAATGGAGAGATGTAACTGGTAAAGTGGGGCCACAGAATACATAATAGTACCTACTACGTACAGAAGGGACACTCTCTTCCCCGCTCATATCAGATACCGCACCTCACCCCGCACTTCAAGGTTTTCGTCGCCGACTCTTTAGCAAGGGTGCTCGCGCTCGCGTAAAATAGCACTGTAGACGTACTGCTGACACGAACACACAATTTTACGATTTAAAAGTTTTATTTGAGTTTTAATCACGATGGTTGGATATTGTGATGCTTTTCCGAATTTGTATTTACATAAACTGTTTCGCATTTTTAATACCATGCGATTTAGTGACCAATTATTTAAAGATAAGTAATTTAAACGAAAATATTTTAATGTAACCAATATTTAGTTATGTACAGACGCCAGCACATCAAGCTACTACAATCTGTCAAATTTCTTTAATATATTTTCAACTTTATCGCTAAAGCATAAGGTGCAAAGTTGATTGTTAAAATTTTACAGTTTCGGGTAGCTTGATGTGTTAGCGTCTGTACCTTATTCTGTCATTATTGATTAAATAAATAAACCTCTTTTACATAATAACAAGGTCACTTCATAATAAAGGACACGTTCGGGCAGCGCCGGCGTCGTTCGGCTCGCCCGACGCAAATCGCTGCACTTTTCGCGCCATTTTTTACGCTGCGCGCGACAGCCAACCCTACTAGAGACACACACATTTGCACGTATACAAATGTGTTGTGTGTGTGTGTAATGTGTGTTGTGTGTGTGTGTGTGTGTTATGTGTGTGTTTGTTTTAAGTACCATCCGAGGACGTGCGTATGAATACACAAGGCACGACCGAGGACCTTTTCAAAGCGAGGACCTTTTCGAGGGTCCTCGGTTTGACTTGACCAAAGATTCGTATTCTGCAAGCGATTTTGAGTCTTTCTATATACTTAATACGAAAAAGTTGTCCGAACCTCGGTTTGATCAAGATTATTCATAATCTTACACAGACTTTGTGTATCCACCAGATGGTGCCACTGTCGCCTCATACACAGACTCTTTACACTCATTTCACGTTTGTAGTATTATCCGAGGACCTATGTGTTAACTTTAACACAAAAGACCTCGGTTAGGTAGCTTTTCCAGACAATGTGTATTTAAGACCTCGGTTTGCTAGATTTTCCGAACAGTGTGTATTCTAGTCCTCGTTTCGACAGTTTTTCTTGTGTGTAGAAGACAAATTATATGCTATCATTGAAATAAAATTATGAAGGAGAAAATCGAAGGTAGACTGAATCCTTAAACAAATCGTTGGTAGCTACTAGGTGCACGAGGAATAATCAGGCTTCTTCTGCAGTATGTGCTAAGTACTTAGGCCCGCTTATATTATACAACATTATGATTTGCACCATAAAATATTGTATTGTCATACGAGCTAAATACGTGTGCTTTTCATAAAGAATACAAATGCCTTCCTAGGTGAAATGTCTGCAGCAAGATTTGAAACAAATATAAACTACAAAGAAATACAGAACATGAACGTACTAAAGGAAACCACGTCATAAACTTTACTGAAATAAAAGTAGGTTTATTTTAAAATGAAACAAATTATTTATCAAACTTTTACCAACGGTCTACATAAAGAAATAATAATCACGTTGCAATAACATCTTTGAGAAGCATGGTTATGAAACTTACTTAACAGTTAATAGAAAACGACTCAAACAAAAAGACTTAAGTAAAGAAACCATAATTAAAAGATATCGACATAATTTGGGCTAAAAACTTAACATGAAATTTTTCATAGCACAATGCTTAGTTAGAAAACAACAAAGAAATATTATCAAGTGAGATCAAAATCATTTGGGAAGCATGCAAACTTAATAACTTAATGGCGCCGATTCCCTTGTTCACAAACTAAACTAAATTTAAGTTCAGTGCATCTCTTTCTTTATATTTCATTAAGAAAAGGACAGAAGATAAATATTAGTTTAGTCCTGTCAAATTAAGATACTCCATAGCAAGTTTAGACGTGATTATAAACATGGCTACTAAAAATATTTTATCCCCATAGGGGTGTAGTTTTGAAAAATCATCTGCGATGTTTCTATAGCTTAACTTAAAGATTATTTATACCAATTATCCTATCAAGCCACGTAATAAAATACTCCCCTAAGAAATTGATCCCTCTTCACCCCGTTAGGGGTAGATTTTCTAAAAACCCTGATATACTTTAATAATTATTTTGGTCTTACATAATGAGTTTCGAATTAATTGAACCACGCGTTAAAACTCTTGCATACAAAATTTTACACCTCCAATCTCCCTTTAGTTTCAAGTTTATTAACCAAATAAATAAGATTTTTCACGCTCCCGCAAAGAAGCCCTGCCTGAAAAGGCATCGAACCGGGCTGATGATGATGGTTTTGTGACGGTGCAGAGGAAGAAGCGCCGACAAAGAACCAACAAGAACCGCTGCGGCACAGCTCCTATCAAGCCCGACATCCCTGTTCGAGCCGCCCAGCCGAACACTCCCGGATATATTTCCCGCCTACATTATACCACTAAGGCCGCGGACATCGTGGAGTACGTGTGCCAAAGGACCAAGTACAGGCCGAGAGTGCAGTTGCTTGAATCGCGCCGCAACGTCAACTTCAAGGCGTTCGTGGTGCGAGTACCTACATGCTACCTGCACCTCGTTATGGCAGAGGACTTTTGGCCGCTAGGTGTAATGTTCCGTCGCTTCCGCGGACAAGTGCCACACGATCGCACAAAGACTGCTCGAGTGAAGTGAGTTTTACTAACATAGTTTTAAGTTTATACAATAACACACATTGTACTATTATAATATATATGTTCGTCTGTAAACTCTGTAAGGTATTTATCTATGGGCCATAGTAGCCTGAAAATAAAGTTTTTATTTATTTATTTATAAACTGTATTCTTGCTCTTCACCCCCACAGGGGTGGAATTCCGAAAAATTGTTTGGGATATTATTATGTTCATTATTTATTTATTCAATACCAATTTTCGAGTTATTCAAACCACGCAGTAAAATCCTTGCCTGTATAATTAACTACCCCTTTTCATCCCGTTGGGGGTAGATTTTCGAAAAACTCTGATACTTACACGTTATTTTTTATTTTTGGTCTTAAGTATAAATACTGAGTTTCGAGTTAATCGGACCGCGAGTTAAAAATCTTCCATACAAATTTCGACACTCCACAATCCCCCTTTAGGGGGTAGTTTAGAAAAACAAAAAACAAAAAATGCCAAACTTAATAATTTACTTAGATAAGTATTTAAGCCAAGTTTCATTTAACTTAAGGAATAAGATTTTTCATACAAACGAAATCCCCCGTTTTCACCCCCTTAAAGGTTGAATTTCCAAAAACCCCTTCTTAGTGCTCCCCTACATTATAAAAGGAAGCCGTGTGCAAAATTTCACAATCTCAAACTCAACTCAAACCAATTACAGGCACTTTTGAATTGTCAAGGGGTCGGTCAGTCAGAATCAGAAAGATGAAGCTAGTTGCCCATTCCAAAGCGTAGAAGAACGGGCAAGAAACTCCATGGACACTCTTATAAATCAAAATAATATGGTTACAAAATCTTGTTTAGATCATTCATATTAAAAATTATGCACGTGAGAACAATGCAGAACGTTAAAAACGTCCGTAATGTCTAAAATCACATTCCTAGACCCAGTAGTTTCGGCTGTGCGTTGATATGTCAGTCAGTCAGTCAGTTTCTCCTTTTATATATACAGGGTGAAAAAAACACTGTATTATTACACCATTCGATAGTGTCGCCGATAAGGATCGAATTCTGGGTTTTTGTTTACGTTAAAAGCAACAATCACGAGTGTTTAACAAAATAAAGCCGTTAGTTTCGGCTCTCTTTGATAAATAATCCTTTGAGAAGCGCTGACAAACGTAAAGACCGACTCGTCCTCGCTTAGTACTTCATTTTAGAAAAAGTGTGTAAGAAATAAATCGGAACATTGATTATTATCTTACACGTAAAATGTTTTCGGTAGGTAGGTAGGTATTTTCCAGGTCCTCGGTTTGTACAAGTTCTACGCGAAAAACTGTCCTCGGTTTAGTGATATAAAGTCTAACACAACGTCCGCACTTTGTACAAGCTATAAGAAATATTGTGTAAAAATACGTCCTCGGAAGGACGTCGCAGGGCTTACGTAAGAGGTCCTCGGTTGGCTTACACAAAGTCCTCGTATGTGCATCGCTGACTACATTTAGCTGTGTATTTCAGGTCCTCAGTATGATAGCCGAAATTCATACAGAAAAATGTTGAGATAGCATTATCCCAATAAGCTCATCACTATAGATTTACTCACCTGTCTCTTTCTATCTTATTCTAAAAGGCCTAGGAGGTATCTAAACCAGTTTTTTGGAGGGTCCTCGGTTCGTTCTAGGACTAACAAGGTCCTCGTAAGGGTGTCTGTACAAACAGGGGTGTGTGTGTGTGTGTGTTGTGTGTCAATGTTATTAGAGAGCAGTCTGTGGTGGCCAAGTGGTGACGGCCGCGACTTACGAGTTGTAGGTCGTAGGTTCCAACCCAGACAGGCGCTTTACTTTGTGTAAATTATATTATCACCACTGCTCTCAAAACGGTGAAGGAAAACATCGTGAGGAAACCGGCATGTCCTAGTGCCAAAAATTCGAAGACATGTGACATCTACCAACCCACACTAGGCCCGCGTGGTGGATTACTACTGCCCACTCCCTCTCACAGAGAGGAGGCCTGTGTCCCAGCAGTGGGAACATTATAGGCTGAATATGGGATGGTTATGGTAGTGAAGGATGTCGCATGCCTTTTTTACAATATTTTTTGGAAGACTTATGGCATTCTGATGTTTTCGATTGCCTAGAAGCTGTGAGCATGCAAAGAAATTGAACGATAACTTATAATCAACGGGGACTGGGAAAAGAAGTCTGATCATTTATTACGGTTTTGAGATAATCGATCTTAAAGTGAAAAATAATTAATAAACTGTCGGAAGATAGAGATTCATCAAATAGTACCTACAATCATTTACAGCCGTTTACAATTGTGCACCAAGTATTCAATCAGCCTATAATGTCACTGCTGGGACATAGGCCTCCTCTCTGTGAGAGGGAGTGGTCCTTATGCCACCACGCGGTTTGGTGGATGTCACATCTGACAACAAAAGTGACAAAAAAAAAAAAAAAAAAACTTCAGGATTTTTGGGAATAGAAGAAAATGTATTCGACGTATTGAACATTTTCAATTCATTCTACAATAACTTTTTAAAATGAAAACGAAAGTTACGAATTTCTTTTGTATAATAAATACTTTGAGTCACTTGGTATATTTAACTCATTTTACCAAAATTTTGAAATAGGTCACTTTTATTCTCACCGTGCGATTAGGTTTTCGAATTTTTTGTTCTAGAACGTGACATATTAATTAAAACATACTTTAATTTATTCATTCATTAATTTATTCATCCCAAACACAAATTACTATTTGAAATCATTGCGATTTACCGAATAAAGATTTTAAAATAAATATCTTTGCTAATGATTGAAAATGGGAGAAATGGGCAAAGATCATCACTTGCTGGACGCCTAAAGACATCGCCGCCGCCGTCGAGGTAGACCACTGAAGGTGGTGTGACGTTCTGATAACGTCAACATGGCCAGACATCGCACAAGCAGTGGGACACAATAAAGAAAAACTTTTAAAAAAAAATTTGCCCTACGAAGTTCTGTCACACGTAAAACTTACGAAAACTAATCCCACACGCCAAAACTACCGAACACATCACCATAAATTACTCAATTAACTCCAACATATAATTAACGACGAACAAAATTTTTAATAATCAATCTTTGAAACGAAAGTACAGTTAATCATAGAAAAGTATAACTCGCACAAGATTATGTATAAAAAATAATGAGCACGTTCGGACAAGTGGCGCGGTGGACGCGACCGGTTAAGTGTGGCTGCTAAACCCGCGGGCAGAATCTCCAGGTTACTTGAAAAGCGGACAAGAACGAAACTCGCGCGATGTTTTATCCTTTTCCTGCTTCATTATACCACTGCCAACTAAAAAGTCTGGTCCCAGGCAGAACATTCTTGGACATCAACAGTACCTTTGCTGTTTCTGTCATCTTAACATTTCTATTTTTAGTATAGAAATTATAAAATTTAGGCAAACATATTCATAGGTAGCATTCTTCCATCTAATCTTATCAAATGTAAAAAGCTCCGAGTACGGAATAGCCGCGCCAGCAGCGTCTAGAGACGGCACTACTAATAAAATTCGTGACGTAAAAGTGCATTGAGCGCACAACTTCTGCCATGAACCGTCATAAAAGTTTCTTATGTCATTTGTTTCGGGTTTGTATTAAAAGTGTTGACAGTGCCGCCTCTAGCAGCGGCCGCCGAGACGTCTCCGCGCTCTGTGGTAGGTAACAAACAAGTGCTCGTGCGGTAATGTCAAATGCACGAAAAACTATGGGTTTCATAGATTTCAGAGATTGAATTAAGATTTTTGCCTGTGAACTGTGAAGTAAGCCAAGCTAAACTCATAGGCAGCAGTCTAAGCTCCAGTTGCAAAGATGAAAAATAATCACAAAAGCAATACAGTACAGAACTGTGAAGATTAGAAAAGGATAGCCTATAGTCGAGTGTCCACTTATTTTTAATACAAACATCAGAATAGTATATTTCATTACAAGTGCGGAAAGGCTGTCATTGCAAAGAGTTCCGACAAATGTCTACCCGAGCCGAGGCGCAGCCGAAGGCGAGGGTTGACAGTCGGAACAAGTTGCAATGACGGTTCCGCAGGTGTACTGAACGACTATTTTTAATACAGTTGCGAAAAAATGAAACAATTTAATAAAATAATAAAAACACAATACTTATTGCTTTTTTCTCTCTTTTCTCCACGCAAAAAATTAGTCGTATGTGGATATGTAACGAGTTAACGACTTTTTGACTTTTCCGGTAAAATGTTCTCCGAAGCATTTTGTGCAATTATACTGAGTTCCGGTGGTGTTAATAAAAAAAAAATAGGGTCGAAATTACTCATTTTGTGCAACAAACAACTAAACTCGCAAAGAAAATTTCTGGAAAATGGCGCCAACCGTAGAATATAAGCAGAGTTTTTAATTCTTCACCCATTTTGGTAGGCAAAAGGAACTATCCAAACAGCTTAGTCTTCAGTATATTTTTTTTATTGATATGAAATGAAAATGAAATTTAATGAGATGAAATGAAATGAAACCTAACCTAAATAAATTAGTAGCTTCTTTTTAGAAATATACGTATTTGTATGAATCACAAAAACTCTTTAGTAAAAACTTCATGGTTGGTTTTTCTTTTTAATAGACATTATTTTGACAGTTGGGAAAGAGACACGCACGAGTTCGGGGAAGGTAAAAAAAAAGCACTAGTATGTAATAGCCCACTTCCCGAACGCTATACGTCCCTGCAATACACCACTTTTTGAGCAACTGTATTAAAAAATGATTTCCACTCTCGCCCGCTAATGTCATGGCCTCCTAGACAAGTTGCGTACACTGAAGATCGTGACAGATGTTCGATGGCGATCGTGTGAATTTGATACTGTACTATTACGATACGACCAGTCGTAACTACTGGTACGGTTACCTCATCAGTCAATAATATTTTACATAGACTATTATCTGCAATTATTTAAAAGTTTATTAATAAAGGTGTAATTGGTTTACCTAAGCAGTTTAGTCGTGTATGATGCAGGAACATGTCAGTTAATAATATTAATTTTGTCATTTGCATTTTGTTAATGATGTGATTGGGCTACTCAATATATTATGGTGATTATGTGAAATCTTTTGACTTTCAGCCATGAACTAAAATTTTTTTTTTTTTTTTTTTGATGCCCCGATGTAAAATAATGTCTTCAAAATATTTATATTTATGAGAAATCTTGATTTGACTAGATTTGACTAAAAACATTGGGCCTATCTAATCTAGCCTATATAATCTAATAGCCTATATAATCTTGAAGATTTCTCAAGCTAAATAATTTGAAGACATTATTTTTTATCGGGGCATCAAACATAAAAAATCTAGTTAATCTGCAATAATAACTACTTACCTCTTATTATTATTATTATAGAATAATTATTATTTATTTTTATGGAATTATCCTCAAAGTTTCTTTTTCATACTCTTAGTAAAAGGGTTTCTACCACGGATATCTACCCTAAGGTAGACTGGTAGAAAATGCCCAAGGCATTAAGTCCACCTTTGTACAGTTTTTACTTGTGCATAAAGTTTAATAAATAAATAAAATAAATAAATCTATGGTTTCTACTATAGAGAAAGCTTTTTGATATTTTTTATAATATATCAGCAATGCATTCATTTGTTTATGTAGACTTACTAGTGATCCGTTCCTGATTCGCACAGTTTGTGCCACACACAGTTTGTGACAAAACATGAAGATTTCTTAATTTTATCTAAGTTAAATATTAATGTGTTATACACATTAAACCTTCCGGAATATTTCTAAATGATGTTGAAAACCGCATCAAAATCGGTTGCGTATTTTAGAAGAACACGAAAATAGACTTCAATCGATATAATATACAAATATTATAAAGACGTCAAATTTGTTTCTATGATTGTAAGTCAGTCTGTAGGGGGTAATCTGCGGAACTACCAGTCAAATTTGAAAAATTCTTTTTGCAGTTTACAGCCCATTTCTTGAGGAAGGCTATAGGCTATATGTAACATCACGCTACGAGACTTAGGAGTCGAGGAAAAAGAAAAAAGTTAGTAAATACGTATGCGAATACGACGTAGGTAATAGCGCGGGCGGGGGATGGGATGCGACGCGGTGAAATTTCACTGAAACGAAGTCGCAGGCAGAAGCTAGTAGAAGATACATAGATTATCCGCGGATCTTTTCCACCCATCTCATTACCCACAACAACGTAACAAAGGCTTCAAGGATTCCCCACAAAAGGTCTCAACGTACACCAAGCGATGCTCTAGCTATAAAAAGCAATGTCAGTCGCAAGCTAATGAAACAAGTTGTGTTTTATAGCCTTAAGCTACAGCTTTGTGTAAAAATATGGCGGGAAGGCGGATATCACGGTATTTTGTAGCTGTTTTTGTGAAGAAGTTATGTTGCAAGCCATGCTAATGATCTGGTTGAGTTTAATGGTAGCCATTTTAATATGCTCGGGGTTTTTTATTATATACTAGTATTATTATATCTACTATGTAGTCTAGGAATCACACTGATATTATAAAGGCGAAAGTTTGTGAGTGTGTGTGAGAGTGTGTTTATATGTTTGTTACTTCTTCACGCTCAAACGGCTGGACCAATTTTGATAAAATTTGGTATGGAGATAGTTGACACCCTGGATTAACATATAGGCTACTTTTTATCTCGATATTCCCACAGGATCGAAACTTATGCGGGTGAAACCGCAGGTCGCAGCTAGTGTAATGTAATGTAATGTAGTACGGGTGGGTATTTAGTGCTCATTGCTATGATAACTGAATATTAATTAGGTAAGATAAATATAATTACAATTAATGTCATTGTGCCATTTTAAAACCCCTTAAATAATTAAATAAGAATATATTCAATCTTGAGCAGTGGTGGCCCAGTGGTAACGGCTGTGAGTTACGAGCTGTAGGTCGTAGGTTCGAACCCAGACAGGCGTTTTACTTTGTGTAAATTATTTCATCACCACTGCTCTCAAAATGGTGAAGAAAAGCGGTTCGAAGACTTTTGATATCTACCAACCCGCACTGGGCCCGCGTCGTGGATTACGACTCACTCCCTCTCACCGAGAGGGCCCCTGTGTCCCAGCAGTGGGAACTTTATAGGCTGATTATTATGCTTATTCAATCAATGTAGTTATTTATTAATCTTTGTGCATAATAAAGCATTGATATACATACACTAGATTAGCAATTACCGCGTCAAGGCGTTGCCACTGGGATCAAGGCCACAGCCTCAATCGTAGCTAATGTCAGTTCAGTGCTCTGTGTGACGCCAACCGAAGTTAGCCGAGTGAAAATTACCGCCAAAATGGGAAAATGCGTAGTGAAAGAGTGCAATTCGAGGTCACAAAAACACAATAAATTAATCGGAATTACTTTCCACGCGTAAGTTTATTGTTTCTGTGTTTATATCAACGTAAAAACGCAATAAAAATAAATAAAATGTAGAATTTTGTAAATTAGGTTCAATGTTGTCACTAAAAACTTAGTTTTAGTTTCCCACATTATGTGGAAGTTTTTAATTTATAGAGTATGTGATTTAAAATATTTTATAAAACTAAATTTGTGACAATATGTAGCAAAAAAATAACATTGTAACATAAAAATAATTGTTTTTAAATATTTAAATACATAATTCCAAAATAACGTTCATAACGTTTAATGTTTTTTTTTGCGTTTTTTATGGCTTAAAAAGTTGGGTAAAAATTCGCATGGCTAGGCAACACCCTCCCGCCATTGCATGTTTATATTGCGGTCTTTGTCTAATCTAAGCGACGACGGTATTATTCTGGCGACTTGTGTAAGTGAGACAGATATATGTTTACTTTTAAATGTGTAGTGGTTTCAAAGCTACGTCGTCGCGTTTAAATAGTGGTAACATTTTTTGGCACATTCTCTAGTTATTTAGCTCAATGTAATAAAGGTACAATTAGTAAATTTCACCCTAACTAAAAAGAGCTGACAAAAAAAAAGTTTCGTATTTTTTAAATTTGGAACCTTCGAAACAAAATATCATCGTTCTTGCTAACCGTACCTGCTTCTTCATGCAGCAAACTGCCGAAAAGAAGACGTGCGTATTCGGACGACTAAATCATAGCGTTGACTGTAGGGAACAAAGTCGTGCAGCAAACGTTTTTAATTATTCTAATGTGTAACGTTTCATATACTTTCTAATCTCGAGCCTCCGTGTAGAAATTACAAATGTTATGTGTGCAGATGAGCATACAATATGTTGTGGATAACCTACAAGTACATGTTAATACTGAGTGGCAGAGACTTTAAATAATTAACCCATTAAATTCCCGTCCTCGTTTTCGTCTCCAAGGACCAAAACAACAACCCGAAATCCCTTCCAAAATAGTGTTGCCACCCTCAAAAACCTTTGTTAAACTGACAAAGATTCACCTAGATGAATATTGAATATAACCTCCGTTATATTTACGTAACCCTTCAACTGCGACGTTGCCCCCGCTTAATTACCAGGATTATGGCGAAATATTAATGAAGTAGCTGATACGGACATGTTGCGAGTTGATACTCTTTTGGGATTATGCGACGGTAAGGACTAAAAGCATGCGGGTTTCGGAGTTTTAGGGGAGGTAAAGAAACTGATAGGTATATGTAACAGTTTTTGGGTTAATTTTGTAATGAGTCTCGTATATGATTATACTAGCAGCGCCCCGCGGTTTCACCCGCAGACGTGTCGAGTGTGTGTTGTGTCAAAGACACGTGGCGCCATCTATTATCATAATAACGTTATTGTTGTTTTCCTCGTGGACAGCACTTTTTTTTGGGATGAAAGGTACCCTATGTCCGTTTCTGTACACCTGACAAGGTATATGCAAAATTTCAGGATGATCGGTTCAGTGGTTTAGAAAAGGTAACAAACAAACTTACTTTAGCATTTATAATATTAGTTAGAATGGGTTGATATCTAAGGAATCTTGGCTAAAAGGGGGTGAATATCGAAATGACGATTAATAGAGAAGTATGACAGAAGAAAACATGTTGCACCGAGCCTAAATATGTAAATTGGGATAAGAGGGCAAGAGAACGATGATCTTGGGAATTTTATCGTCTTTCAACATTTTGCGTTTTTATTTATGAATCTATGTGACATCTACCAACCCGCACTGGGGCCGCGTGCTAGATTACAGCCCACTCCTTCTCGAAGAGAGGGAACCTATCAGCCTATGTCCCAGCAGTGGGCACATTATAGGCTGATTATGCTATGCTAAATTATGTAATAAAATATTTTCATCAAACAATGTCATTGACGTCACCTACCTACGTTAAAAAGTCAGTTACTTTTTTTCAGTTACAGTTACAGACACGGCATTATAACTTTAGATATGATAAGTTTTTAGCATGATACATAGGTATATGACTTTATACATAATTATCTGCTGAACCTAAAGCTATAAATAAAAATATACATCGTATCAAAATTTATCGTCGACATTTACAATACTTACACGACCTGTAACATTTTGATATAAACAGTATATATATAACCCTAAACTGCCGCGCTTCCAAAAAGACAACCATAATATTTCATTTACGCAAAACGAGACAACAGGCTTGCCAGCCATAAAAAATCAAGGCGAACCCCAAAACACAAAGGCTTACCCGCAATTTTGTCAAAATTCACAAGCATTAATATCAATATGTAGAGCAAAAAAGGGGCCAGCAATATCCTCGGGGTCCCTCCGCTTTATTTATCAAAGCCGACCCTATATAACCCTTTCATCGTTACGCGAATTAAATTTCTTTTGCCGTCATTTCCCGTGCATTATCTCGGTTAAAATCATAATGGCGACGTGAGCGCACAATAGCGGTGCTTGTTTAGTACCCGACTTCATTAATGTTTGCTGAAGAATTTTATTAAAATGTAACGTCGCGTTTTAGGGTTAAGGGTTAAGATTAAAAATGGTGGTCGTAGATTATATGAATGTGGTATTTTAATTGAGTTATTCCGGTCTGATCCTCTAGTTTTTATGTGTTAATTTGTTTTAGGTTTTATCATTTAATTTTTAACCTTTGGTTAGTTTTTTTTTTGTTGTTGACTGTACCTATAGGTTGACTTTTCGGCTAGGTACAGACGCCAGCATATCAAGCTACTACAACCTGTCAAAATTCTGTTATAGATTTTCAACTTTATCGCTAAAGTATAAGGTCCAAGTTGATTGGGAAAATTTTACAGTTTCGGGTAGGAATGGCAATGCAATACGACTACACAGGGTGACAGTGACATCGACGCACAACCTGCTACCATGGATTCAGGACATGATTCTGAACATCCAGCGATAAAAATGTCCGTCGTTTAAAAAAAAAAATCTGCTGTTACTTATAAACATGCAATACGCGGTCACATGAGTATGGAACAGCAATTTTTTTTAATACCCGACGTTAAAAAAAAAAAAAATCATCACCAAAATTATGTGTGTAACAGAGTTAACAGAGGGGCAATTCCCGTAATTTTAAGAACGTTCACAGTCTGATCTCAGTCTCATTCTCAACTAATTTGATATATTGTTTGGCATTAAAAAGAATTGTCTCAAAAATGTAGTGATTTTGTTGTTCATAAATTTGACCTACCCAAGCGTCTCCTATTATGTCTCACCTACAAAACATCTATTAATTATCAGCTCTAACGACACCGATATTTATCAGTATAAAGTGACAGACCACACACAAATGATAGTAACTTAAATAAATGACCTATACATTTACCTCTCCATGTCAGTCCACCTTGCGTCCTCATTTTATTTACCTTACAGCTATTTAATACTTTACAGCTGTACCCTGCTTGTCTGCGTCATTTATCTATATTGCACTATATTTGTTGTAGTCGCCATCTTAATTGAATAAATTGTTAACCTTTTACTTTGTTTTTAGGGTTCCTTACCCAAACTGGGGACCCTATTACTATCCGTCCGGCTGTCACAGGGCTGTATCTTTTGAACTACTTTTAAATACAACTTCTCATTTATTTCAAATAGGCACATTATAGGCACTTTTGAACGTCAAAATCGTACGTACTAACTATGGCCGTTAACATCAAGTTCATGTACTTAGGTATTAAAATAAAGAAAAAAAATGAGTGGGACCCCTATATTTTTATTTTTATGTTATTATCATACAAGAAACGTGACAAAGAAGTATCAAACAATCTGCCAAGCCTTTTCACAACTATGTTGCGGTCGGCTTCCAGTCTAACAGGCTGCAGCTGAATACCAATATTTTACATGGAGCGACTGCCTATCTGACCTCCACAACCTAGTTACTGGGTAACACGATACCCCTTGGTGACACTGGTTGTCAGACTTTTTGGGCTTCTGACTACCCGCAACCACTGTCAAATATCTACGAATTACAGCCGGGACCAACGGCATAACGTGCTTTCCGAGCCACGGAGTTTCGATATGCAATGGATGGTCACCCATCCACGGACCGACTGTGGCAAGCGTAGCTTAACCTTCGATCGATCTGTGCGGCTGTTATTATTTAGCCACGAGCGCTTCCAAGAAATATGTAGTGTTAAATATTGACGGTGATACGTACGGATCCCTTTGTATGCGAGTCCGACTCACAACTGTCTTTTACTTTTAAAGTTTTTTTTTCCCATTATGCAGTTTTTTGTGTGTAACTTGGAGGAATAACTCGTTGATTGAAGTGATAGTGTTATGGCCGTGGCGTGTATTTGATAGTAAAGGTTATACTTTTTTTAACAGTACTTTTACTTTTTTATTTCCTGGTTTCGTTAATATTCAGGCCTAAGATTGAGTTTCGTTTAGTTCCTTGCATATGCTTCGCTGCAAACTCCATCGAAAATAGCTAAAGAGAATTATTTTGATGTCGTTATTTTTTTACAACCGATATGAGTTTTTAAAGGCCTAAGTATTTTATAGTGAGTAGATGTCATCAGTTAAGATCCTTTTCATTGCTTCGTTTAGGTGCCTTAGGTAGGTACGTACCGTTCTCTCTGATCAACACCCTGACTGCGTACCACTATCACAATCTGAATTATTTTGAAGGATATTACTAATCCATTGGTTAATATGGTCGAAAAACTCGTCAGCTCAACAGCGAAAATAACGCAATGAATGTTGTTGAACTGTCAAAATGAAAGTCATTACTACTGGGGGCCTAAAAAGAACACTTTGGAGAATCATAAAAGGAGAACATAATGGACAGTTAACTGTTAAGTTAATTACCGACATTTTTTTAATACCCGAAGATGACAGAGGGACAATTCCCGTAATTTTAAGAACGTTCACAGTCTGATCTGTCTCAATCTGTCAAAAATACCTCTACGTTTTGACAAGTTTTTGACATTTGTTTGTCGCCGAAATGAAACTGCGATTAGATTTTGAACGATTTAAATTACGAGAATTGGCCTTCTGATCTCAGTCTCAATCTGTCAAAAATACAATCAATTTACATACATTTTTGACAAATTTTTGACATTGATTATCGCTGAGATGGGATTGCGACTTGAATTTGAACTTTCCACCACAAACATTTTACTAATCTATATTCCTGGAAAGATTAACAATATTAAGCCATTAAACAAACACAGCCTCAAAAAGTATAACATCCAGCTACTAAATAATGTATAAATGTTGCCCACTTAAGAAACTTTGCCTGCCCAACTGGCGACTTACATTATAATAATGACTTTGTCGAACAACTAAACAGTTTTTCTTCAAAATTCGCATTAAGGTACTGAGCACAGAAAAATGCTAAATATAGCACCATCATCATAATTTGTTGGAGTTTTACGGAATATTAAATTGGTGTGTTTTTTCTTTGGTTTAATGTGATAGTTGGCTCACAGACTTGGGAATACATATTTTATTATATAAACTCCACATACATACATAAACTCCATTATTTTTCCCATGGGGGTCAGGTAGAAACTGCAGAACGCCACCAAGTAAAAAAAATATATTTAAAAACATCCGAATTGAGAACCTCCTCCTTTTTAGAAGTCGGTAAAAAATATATATATTATAACTTATATAAAATGTAGATATGTTAAGCTAAAATAATAGTTGAACTTGACAAAAAGTCTTTTGCAAAAGCTGTTCCACGCAAGCTATAGTTATCATAAGCTGTGCCGTTGTAAAATCACAATCTTTAGCAGACCACGGGCAGCATTCTTAGCCACGACCTACTCATTCTTTACTACCTGATTTATCAATATTTTTGAGCCAGCCGAAGAAAGCCCAAATGTCCGGCATTTGGGGAGATCTCCTTGTCTTTAATTACCCCAAAAATAGAGACAGCATGCATATCTGTTCCAAAAACTTGTAACCTTTCAGCAAACCCACGGGCGAAACTAATCAACAAAATTATAAAACTTCGGACTACCCTCTAATTTGATTCTACCATTTCTAATTCTATCAAATTGCAAACCGTTACCCTTAAAAATATTGCAAACAAAGTAATTTAGAGTAACCCTTTCAATATAATTTCCAAAGAAAGCATACCAAAGATTGTTTAAGTAAATACTTGAAATGATTCATCCGACGGTACTGTCGAATCGAAGTATCTACCTCCCCCCCTCATCCCTTCTGTGGGGGTGCTTCCCCCCTTACTCCCCAATCGTTAGCTACCGTCTACAATATTTGCATAACTCATTACGTTGCATCCATATTTAATTAGGATATTTCCTTCTTTAGGTCTTTGGGGTCGCAGTATGGTTGGTGGCTTAGATGCTGTAGAATTTTTTACAATGCAATTGCTACCTAGTGAAATATATTCCATGCTTCGTGTGATAACTACTGAGATAAATTGTTGATTGACAACAAGCATAGCTTTATAAAATTGTTAATGACTTCTTTAAAACTTCGAGCGGTTGTTGTCTTATAGGGAGGTACTTATAAAATAGACATTTAGGTTTTTAACTTTAAATAAAAAGATGATTAAAGTTAAGTGACGTTTAAACGTCAAAATGTATGGTTAAACAGTCGCTAATCACTACTTAACTTTAAGCAACGTTTATGAAAAAAAGGGCTCAGATGTGGTACCTATAGAAATGGCAATCTTAAATAATATTATTATAATCTCTAGAAAGGTATATCAACATTTCCGTTCTATCGACATTTTACATAATAATTTTAAGATTTGCTAGTGAGGGGCCCGTGGCTAAATAATAACAGCCGCACAAGTCGATCAATCAGGTTAAGCTACGCTTGCCGCGGTTGGTCTGTGGATGGGTGACCATCTTTACATACCAGACCCCTCCGTGCCTCGGATAGAATGTTAAGCCGTTGGTCCCGGCTGTCATTTGTGGATCTTTGAAAGTCGTTACGGGTAGTGAGAAGCCCGAAAGTCTCACAACCAGTCTTACCAAGCGGTATCGTATTACCCAGTAACTGGGTTGTGGAGGTCAGATAGACAGTCGCTCCATGTAAAATACTGGTATTCAGCTGCATCCGGTTAGACTGGAAACCGATTCCAACATAGTTGGGAAAAGGCTAGGCAGATGATGATGATGATTTTAAGATTTGCTAGTCGTACAGTCACGAGCATAAGTATGTATACACTTGGCTTTATTCAAAGGCGATTTTCTTCTTTATTTTTTAATTATTTTTTTTATTATTAGGAATATAGTATTTTCGAACCCATAGGTTTATGTAAAGGGTCGTTTCTCAATGTTGCATTCGTTATTTCGTGAAAAAACCCAATTTAAAGTTGCCAAGTGTTGACATATTAGTGCTCGTGACTGTACACGCTTTTATTCTCCGATGCAAAATTTTTCTTTTATTTGGCTCAAATCTCCCATCACAAACGCGAGTACAATTAATTTGCCCCAATAGCTGGTGCTACTTGTAATCGATTGCCATTTAATTCCGTAGCTGCCGGGCCTCTTAGAGCAAGTCGTGAAGGCCCCAAACACGGGTAATGGCTGAGTAAACTTTAATCGTTCGCTTTCTTACTTCCACTTCAATATTTTACGTTTTAATTTGCGTAAAGAGTCGGTTTGATCAATTTTCAATTGAGTGTGGTCGAATTGAGGGATATTTGGCTTTTTCATTTGGCTGCTCTTTGGGACCAACTGTGTCTGTGTGGTTATTTTAGCCCATATCTCCTCCGGCATGCGACAGTTGTGGCCAGTTCCAATAAGCTTTGTAGCATGACAATTGTGGCTAAGTAATAACAGCCGCACGGGTCCATTGATCAGGTTAAGTTACGCTTGCCACGGTTGGCCCATGGATGGGTGACCAATTTTACATACCCCTCCGTGACTCGGAAAGCACGTTAAGCCATTGGCCCCGGCTGTCATTTGTGGATCTTTGACAGTCGTGACGAGTCGTCAGAAATACGAAAGTCTGACTACCTGTCTTACTAAGAGGTATCATTGTATTACCCAGTAACTGGGTTGTGGAGGTCAGATAGGCAGCCGCTCCATGTAAAATACTGATATTCAGCTGCATCCGGTTAGACTGGAAGCCGACCCCACATAGTTGGGAAAAGGCTAGGCAGATGATGACTCATCTGATTACTTAAGTACCCATCAAAAATGTGTATTGACTTTTTAAACAAACGAACAATGGCAAAAAAAACTGTTATTAAAAATCTTCCCATCGTCTGACGATTACATACTCCACTATGTACAACAGTAATAATTACCCCTCACTATTGTCAAAGTGCACTTTAGCGTCAGGATTACAAAATGGCAGTCCTTTCCCGGGCAAACTATCAGAACAATTTTAAACTACCCTCGTCCAAAAAATGCTTGAACGAATTTCAACTTTACTGCTTTGAGATACAGTTCAATGTGCCTTGTTTTGGGTAGCATTTTAAAGTTTGTGTGCAATATTTGAATAGATCGCTGGATGTGTACCCCATGGTCGGTATTGACAAGTGCACTTAGCAAGAGGATTACTAAAGGCTATACGTAGTATGTCATATTTTTGTTACGATTGTACTTATGCTATAAAGTACCATTTGCACAATGCAAGTTTTTTGTTTATGGTATACAATAAAATAGAAGCGACACATGACTTGCATCGTCTAAATTCTAAACAATGTTTCGACGGTGCAACTTTTATTGTTGCTGCAACTTAGGGAGGGCGCCTACGAGTAACTTAGTTGCCCAGCAACTGTTTTGCCTCTGTCGCTGTCTCTTCGCTGGGATTTGGACGATGCGCATATGGGAGCGACAGCAACGCTACTTTTTTGTTAAATTTTCGGTTGAGTGGCAACTGGCTAGCCGGCAACTTTTTTGTCGCAGTGCGCGCACTTGCATTGCAACCCATAGACGGGCGACAGCGTCCAAACCCGCGGACAAAAATGTCTCCCAGCTGTCGCGTCGCTACATGCGCGCACTTTCATACAAACCCGTAAACTTGATGTGAGAGACAAATTAGTTGCGGAGACAAATTTGTTGCGGAGACAAAAGTTGCTCGTGATAATGTTATAATAATGCCAAAATGTTGAAGATTCAATGTTACTATCTCTATATTGCATAACGCCATCCGCGATGACACGAAATGGCCATGAATTCAATTTAATTCGGGGTGCTGTCATGGGAATGATGGAATTACACCCCCATAGTGTTTGTACTATCAATTCAGTACACATGTACTAGCAGGGGGTGAGCACATAGGGTGCTATGTGCGAACTGGTTGCAATAGCGTTTTTCGATTTGCAATTTTTATGGCATGCTCGGATGAATGAGATTTTTTTCTGGAATAAGTAATATTTTGAATATCAATTGAATATCAATGAATATCAATTTTACTGTTTGTTTTTTTATTTTAATCTTAATGTTTTCTTTTTAATTCTGATTCTAATGATAATTTTGATTTTAATTATTGATTCTAATATCGATTATGATTTTGTTTTTTCTTAATGTTCTTTGTTTCTAATTTTTTTTAATATTCTCACTACGAGTAAAAAATCTTGCTATTTTTTATGTAAGTGCTGTGTACGATTGTAAGTGACTAATTCACCATATCTCAATGCATGTGTTATTTATTATTATGTCAATATCCTTTTAAATAAAATAAAAAAATATGTTTCATCTAAATACTTTAAACTAGACTGCATGCTCTACAGCTGATTATGGGCACCCCACAGGCTATTAAGGTGTTCATTCCAGAAAGAATTTGTAATAACCGCAGTGTTAGGAATACAGGTTCATTGCTTGTAAAAATCTCGTACCAATAAATTACTGTAACTAAGATGATCTCGGACGTGGATGATCTAGTTGCGTTTAGTAGCAAGAAGAATGCTGCTGCTCATCCTAAAGAAGATCTATCTAGCCTTTGTAACTTGTTGCGAAACTGGTCGGGAAAAAAATACTTCTTAGTTTTAATACAAAAATAATTATTTGATCTGCACGCGTAGCATGACAACGTTTTGTCAAATCAAATCAAATCAAAATATTTTATTTCACATAAGCCTACATGGGCACTTATGAAACGTCAGAAGCTAGGTGCACGGTTCCAATTGGTCGTTTCCTATGGAGAAGAACCGGCAAGAAACTCAACGGTTACTCTTTTTAAAAATAATTGGCTTTTACAATATTTTCAAATTACAGTAGGTATGGGAGGATAGCGTAGGCCTGTCAACAAGTATCAGGTACTTGATGAAATAAAAAATGGTCTACAGATCTAAAGTCTACAAGGCCTACAAAGTCCTCACATTTACAAAATAAGAATCTATCAAAAGGATAAATAAAAAATAAAAACATAGTGATATGATTCCCATTACAACCACAACGACGACGAGTCGACGGAAGAATAGACAAAATGACACATTGCCATGCTTAGACACGTAGAATGCGTACAAATATTTCTACAATTTGTTATTTATTATTTTTTTTGGTCTATTCTTCCGTTGACAAAACCCGTGTCTACGGCGGTCAAGCTACGCGTGCTGAACCTTTCATAGGTACTCCGTACTTAAGGGGCTTACAGGACCTAAACGCAAAAAAACGCAAGTTTTAGAAACAATAAAAGTGTATGATCGACTACAGTAAAGAAAATCAGAAAAATATATGACATTCTTCAGGATATGTGCTAGGTAGATAGTGTGTTGAAAACATAATGACCTACAACTAATTTGATATGATAGAAAAAATCATGAGGATACCTCAAAAAACTTTTTTTTACAATAATAACCATACTAATATAATATACAATCATTATGATTTTGACGTGACAACGTCTTAAATTAGGTTGCGGCTGGGAGTCACTTATGAAAAAGTGTAACGCTCGGTAACGTTACGATGAGTCACCGAACGAGAGAGAGGCCCGCCGAATGCCTTGCGTCTCTCTCCCACTCAACTATTCTACCGAGAAAAAGACGTTGTCACGTAAAATCTTCGCCCGTAAAACCGACTTTACAGGCAACCATTTTTTTTTGTCAGATTATCGTTCAAGCAACACATTAAAACACTAGTGTTTTAATTTTTTAGTCCAAACAATTGATTTTTTGTAATTAAATAATTGCTTCATATTTTGCAGTAAAATACCAGCGTTGTATCATCGCGGTTCTCTTTCTTTTCTATGCAGTCCGACAGTGACCGCGCTTTAGGTCATGTAAGCACTATTTTCACGAGTTTCTCTGAACATCGCTGAACCAAACATAGGTTTGACAAGTTTTCACCTGACCGGTGAACTACCTACCACACTATGAGCCGGTTGTTTCAAACGGTTAGTTAACGTAACATACGTTATCGTAATTATTTGACGTAAGTCAAGGCCATAATTCCGTTAATGTAATTTGAAACAACGTTTTTTTTGGTTTGATGATAGTTCGCGAAATTTTTGACGTATACGCGTGCGTCAAGTGGACGTGAAACAACCCGCCCTTAAACGCCAATTACAGGAAGCAATTCTAGCTTTATCTCTTGAGAATAGTTAGCAATAGAACAATATCTACTCCTGCGGTTTATGACGTTCTAAAACCGTGCCAAGATACAACAGGAAGGAACCAGTATTATCTCTGTAAATAAGACTCACTGAAACTGGTACACTATAATATTACGACACGAGAAAAAGATATTCTTAAGGGTGGTTGCACATCTGACGGAAAATGCGACGCGTATCGTCGGTCGCGTAACGCCAGAATGGACAAGAATATCACACTAATATTATAAAGGCGAAAGTTTGTGAATGTGGGGGTGTGGGGGTGTGTTTGTATGTCACGCTCAAACGGCTGGACCAATTTCGATAAAGTTTTGTATGGAGGTAGCTGACACCCTGGATTAACATATAGGCTACTTTTTATCTCAATATTCCCACGAGTTAGACATTTACGCGGGTGAAACCGCGGGGCGCAGCTAGTGTACCATAAAACATTCAACTTTACACACTCAACCGATGATGCGTTAGTGCGTCGAACGTACTCTGGACGTTAGCGAAGTTACGCCCGACGCATCATCCGTCAAATGTGCGACCAACCTTAAGATAACTAGACGATACACTTACAGGCATAAAATCATCACATCTGTCAATAGAGATGTTAAAGTGACTTGAGTAAAATTTTCAATGGAAATGCAACTCTATCTTGAAGATGGAAGGCTGAGTTTGGAGTGTGGTGTATCAATAGGCATGTGAACGGTAATCCAGGATCATTTGAGACAAGATCGTAAGGTTTGGACGTTTTCGAAGTAGAATTGTAAAGAGTTAGCGTTGAAGTGTGACTGGATGATTTTGGTGTGTTGCTAACCATGTTGTATGTTACTAAGATGCATTATTGTTCATGGGAGTCTAAAACTTCCATCCAAGTTATACTTAGATAATAAAATATAGCTAAAAGCGATATATGTAGTTAGTTAACAGTTGTAACAATGCATTGTCTTAAAACCATGCTTAACGAATGCGAGCTAGGTTTGTACGAGTTATAGAACGTAGGTTCGAACCCAGACAGGCGCTTTACTTTATCTTAATTAAGAAGGAAAACATCGTGAGGAAACCGGCATGTCCTAGAACCAAAAATTCGAAGACATGTGACATCTACCAAACCGCAATGGGCCCGCGTGGTGCATAACGGCCCACTTCCTATCACAGAGAGGAGACCTGAGTCCTAGTAGTGGGAACATTATAAACTGATTATGACACATCTGGGAATCTTAATATGTATATTATTTCTCCAGTTTGTGATACCCACAACAAGGTAGAGAAAAGCTTTTTTTTATTTATTTATACAAGACTGTCGCAGCTTACGGAGCAAAGAGATGTCAGCATCAGAGAAGGGGCCCCTTAGGGCCGAGGCCTGCCGGGTCAGCGGGATTGTCCGAAAGGGTTACCGCTGGCCCGGAACATAAAGGGCTAAGGAAGGAACACGGGTGGGTTTTAGTCAGTAAGAGCCTGACAATCCCTTCCGCTCCACCCAGAGCGGGAGGGGTCATTTGATGATTTCCCATCCCCAAAAAAAAAAAAAGCTTACGGCAGTAAAAATATAACCATCAGCTCTATGCACATACTCCGCAAGTCTCAGTGACGCAGTCTTGCCAACAAGCTTAACGGGTGACGTCTGCTCATCCCCCTGTGACTTAACCGCGGTTATATTTAACAGACACGGCGCCAGCCGATATGTTACGTCAAGATGTATAGAGACCGCTTTGTGAGTTGTTCGTGCTTGCGTATGTGACGCGGTGGTGCGAAAGTAAGTATTAACATTTATATGGTTTTCATTGAGTTGGTTGAGGTCGAATGAGAGATAGGTTTATTAGACCGGACTTAAAGCCAGTCAGTAAGTATGGAGGTAAGGATGACCGATTATTATAAACGAGAGAAGAAAAAACTGGATTCGGACGCACTGTTAATCCAAATATAGACTTTCTACATACACCTAGTAAAAACTCAGATATACATAATACCTAGGAAAGCCAGCCAGACCGTACACAGATGTTCTCAACAGACCAGGAGATTTGATCAGCTTCTGGAGGGAGCCTGGGCTGGTTAGAATAACCACCGACGGCCGCCATGGCCCACGCACAATGGTCCACTGAAAGACTAAGTGCGGAAACCAAACCCATAACATAGAACAGAATAGGTACCTTTTTTATTTTTTTTGTTGTCGGGGGGAATCTTTCAAAAGGCACCCGACCTCTGGGGAGGGAGGTCGGGGAGTGTGGGATTTTTACCTCACTAAAACCACCCCGGTGATCACCATCAGCACATAGGGGTGGTGGTTCCTCTTAAAAGACCAATTCCGGAAACCCCCCGTGCAACGCCTGAAAGTCACATCCCTGGGGAGAATAGGTACCTAGGAAATGATAAGTGGTAAATTATACTTATCATTTCTCAGGTAGGTATGTATTTTACTTTTAAAAGAACATTTATCAGGTTTAACCTACCTGATAAATGTTCTTTTAAAAGTAAAATAGATAATATCTTATATTAATATTATCTCATCATTGGAAACGTAAAAGAACCTTTTGTATTATTGTGATTTCTTTTGTATCTGTGTATCTTTTGTTGGAGAACCTAAATAAATAAATAGTCTACCAAGTTAACGACCTGTGTCATTTGAAAATCATTTTCTTCTTTGCCAGACGGTCACCAATTTGCGCTTTAATTTTTAGAACACTTCAGCTAAAAATTCTCCACCAATCAATCCTAATACCGAACAAGACTTCAAACCTTTCAATCCTCACTTTCATTTTTATTTTCATCGCAAAAGCGTCATCGAAAACCTTCCCTCCGACGTTTTGAATTAAAAATGCTGACCCGACGAGTTTGGCGCAAACAAAAAACTCTTAATTGGTAAACAGGGGACGCTATGGCTCTGATTTCATGGCTCCTGTGCCTCGCTTTATTAAATACGACGGACAGACATGGTGTTGTAACGTGGCTATAGGTTTTTAACAGGGATGTGGCGAAGGTTCTGTGATTAAAAACATATTGGCAGCATGGACTTTTTGAAATGAAATGATACTGGCCGTACGCAGAAGCATGTATAAAATCACGAAAAAAAAAAACTTAGAATGTACCTACAGGCACTGTAAAATATAAAACTTCTAAAAACGTCGTTTCCGTCTGTATTTGTGTCATAGAAGTCCTTTTCATTTTAAAAAACGTGTGGTGTCGGGGGACCCCCGGCAGGAACGAAGTTCAAAATGAAAATCCAAGGAGGCGGCTGCGAAAAAAAGATCAATAAAAAAAGTATGATAAACAAAGACTCATTGGTAATTTTATTTATTATGATGACATTTAATTAACTTAAAGATCATTTATTTTTGTCCTTTAAAATCAACATACATACAACTTTACTTTAACCAAATCTAAAAATAACAAAATTAAATCCTAACTTAACTAAAACTATACCTACAGAAACTAAAAATAGCGTCGAAAAATTCATCCGCATCGCTGTCGACTGGTAATGTACCCAAGAGACTGGCGGCATTACCACGTTGTATGGCTATGCTTAGACTCTGGCCAAGGTAAAAGCCAGCCCTTGGGTCACGGGAAGTGTCAACCAGCCATTTCGAAATTTCTTTAAAAATACCATGAGCCCTCGGACCCCGCGGCAAAGACATAATAGCGTTAAGCAATGCTTAAAATTGAATATTGCCCTTCTTCAGATGCCATGGAGTTTGCCTAGATATACATGTTCTTCTTCGAAGCCTACTACTCTACTGGACAAATACATAACATTCTGCATGTTCCCAAACTATGTCCTCTTGAATATATTGCTCCCATTTTAACCCTCAAAACTCTGTCAATAGCTCATTAAGAGGGCCGTCTGTGCCCTCATGTCCAATCACAGCCCCCGCTTATGGGGTAGTTATTATTTTTAATCCCTTAATGGCGTCCCAGATTTCATTACTGGGGTTGGTCTGATTAAAAGGGTGCGACCGATTTTTTCGATGTTGCAGGGTTGATAGCGTGGTCGATTTTATGTGTGGTTGGTTATATATTTTGAGTTGTTGAGATTGTTATAGGTAGATAAAGACAACATTATTGATCAGTTGTGTACCTGTAGACAGAAGAAGAAGTAAATACGTTTATTTGAGGTAAACTGATATGAGACAGAACACAAACACAACAAAAAAACTGGCCAAGTGCGAGTCGGAGTCGCACACGAAGGATTCCGTACCATAAGGCAAAAACGCCGAAAAAAACACGTTTGTTGTATGGGAGCCCGCCCCCATTAAATATTTATTTTATTTTGTTTTTAGTATTTGTTGTTATGGTGGCAACAGAAATACATGAAATACATGTCTTCGAATGTTTGGTTCTAGGACATGCCGGTTTCCTCACGATGTTTTCCTTCACCGTTTTGAGAGCAGTGGTGATGAAATAATTTACACAAAATAAAGCGCCTGTCTGGGTTCGAACCTACAACTCGTATGTCACGGCCGTTACCACTGAGCCCCCAGTATTAATTATACTTACAAAAATTATCATAGACATAACCAAAAAATATTTGCAGCTTTACACGTAGGTGGTCCACTTAATTATAGCATCGAACAATTTTTCAAACATTTTTAAGCCCGCTGCACGTAAACTATCGTAACTCTTTAACATACATTATAACGTTATTGTTATTTTAAAACCTAGCTACTGAGCCACTAATCTGTAAAAGCTTAGGGTGTAAACACATCACGGTGGTCTTGTCTGACCACTGCAGTCTCTAAACAACATTAGTCCTGTACTTACATCCTGAGAAATAAAAGATCGTAAGTGTGTAAAGATTAGTATGGAGATACGGCATTTTGGTTTTGAGTGAGAGGAAGTTTTAAAGGAGTGTACATATCGGCGGTGCAGCAAAGCGCTGTTTTGTGTGTAGAACTGATTAGAACGCGGCTGAGACCTCCGCTGTGTGGCGCTATGACATACAATGTTGGCTTTTAGATTATTTTTGTTAAGCAAGCTTCTTGGACCAGTATTCGTCGTCTTACTTACATTCAATCCAAAAAGTAATATTTGAATTTGTGAATCGAAGCATATTTCCGTTAAAATAACACTGTTTATTATTTATTATCCGTCATGTATGTGAAGCTCATGTAACGTTATGAATATCTGTTCGTATCAATTAACCTCCCGTCAATTTTAATTTATGTCAAATAAATGCACGTTAAAATAATGACGCATTAACACTTTTAATCAAGTAATTATATATTTTGGATCTCTTCACACGATTTTATTTTAATATGTAGGTAGTGGCTGATTTCATGGAAGTCAAATTATTGAGATTATGAATATCGTTAGATAATAAAATTGATACTTGTTACTTTCACCACAGAGAAGTTTGTATGTTGTAAGTACAAAAATCAAATACACTTTTTAAAAGAAAACAACTAATACTTCTCCGACTAATCCAAACTAAGTACAAACTAGGATTATTTGCGGAAATAAAACAAAAATTTCCCACCCCGACGGATTCTTAAGTCCCTTTGCAGAGGACAAACATTGACATAGCCAAGTCCGGTAGCTTTTAAACAGTTTGCCTCCACCACGCTAATAGATGTCTCGATAGTGCCACCGCAAACCTTCGACGATTTTTTTCGAATTTGGAACGCGGAAAAAAAATATACCTACGCGTTTTTTTGTAAAAGGATAGTTGAAACTTTGAACTATGCCGCTGCATTTGACATGCATATGTGTAGGTTTCTTTATCGTGTGATTTTTTGGAAATCCGTTTGGTGCAATCTGTGAAGTCATACTGTCACAATTTGTTCTCTTTGAGCTGTAATTGGTCTTCGTTGAAATAATTACTGCTAAATTGTAATAACAACATTTGCCCGACTTCATAAGACTGTATCTGAGGGTCAATTCTCGTAATTTTAGGAATGTGTGAACATTCCTCTTTTCATTCATTTTAGGAATGTCTGATCTTAGTCTCAATCTGTCAAAAATACCTCTAATTTTCCTACATTTTTGTCAAGTTTTTGACAATAATTGTCGCTGAAATGAGACCTGGACTTGATTTTGAATGTTTTCAATTACAGGAATTGGTCTTCTGATCAAATGATGTTTTACTTACTTATCACACTATAAAGGCGGAAGTTTTTGAATGTGTGTGTGTGTGTGTATTTATACGTTTGTTACTTCTTCACGCTCAAACGGCTGCGCCAATATTGATACAATTTTGTATGGAGGTAGTTGACACCCTGGATTAACATATAGGCTACTTTTTATCCGGATATTCCCACGGGATCGACATTTACGCGGGTGAAACCGCGGGGCGTAGCTAGTAAAGAATAAAATCATAATAGACATAAAAAAATTAAGTTGGTAGCTGAATGCTTACAATGATTATTTAATTAAAGCAACACAAATAATTCAAGCCCTATTCAACTGACTGAGTAAGTACAGGTGACTTTGAATGGAAAAATAAATAATAAGCTAAAATTAGATGCCAAGTTTAAGGAAATTACAGTATCAGAGGCACTTTAATAGATTTATGGGGTATTCTGTGGTGTTAGCACACCATTAAGTTCTGACATAATTCGTCATTCCCATGACTATAACGTCGTAGATATTATTTTCGAAGAATAAAGTCATATCTGCAGTTACGATTTTTTAAAATAAACTCTACAGCTCTCTACTTTAAGTTAGAATTGAAAAATATTTTATGAATTTAAAAATAACTTGGTGCCTATTATATTTTTTGATAACACCACGATTGCTTCTGATGAAAATGGAAAATGTTCCTTTTTGTTTCAGTTATAAGATTGAAAATCCTATTTGCTATAGGTAGTCCCTTTAAAATGTAGTGGTGATAAAAATGATGTTAAGATGTAACTACATATTGTTGTAGCGTTCTCATGTTTTAGTACCGATAGGTATTTACGGAAACAAAACTTGTTGAGTTTTGATTAAATGTCAGAGTTTTAAATTAATCGTTTTAGATAAGCTTATTTTATTTTATATTTTAAAGCAGCCATTACGGTAATGAACTTGTTGTTTGTATTTTAAGATCGTTTAACCATTGGTTACAGTAGCCTAGGACAAACATCTGATATTTTTTAACTACTTTAGGTCATAATCATCTGCCTAGCCTTTTCTCAACTATGTCAGGGTCGGCTTCCAGTCTAACCAGATGCAGTTACTGAGTAATACGATACCCCTTGGTAAGACTGGTTGCCAGACTTTTGGGCTTCTGACGACCCGTAACGACTGCCAAAGATTCACGAATGACAGCCGGGACCAACAGCTTAACGTGCTTTCCGAGCCACGTGGGGGTCTTGGTATGTGAAGATGGTCACCCATCTACGGACCTACCGCGGCAAGCGTAGCTTAACCTGATCGATCGACCCGTGCGGCTGTTATTACTTAGCCACAAGCCTCTCCTTTTTTAACTACTTTAGGTAATGAAAGAAATAAAAAGATTTTTTTTTCTACACAAATAAGACGCACCGTATAAAATAATAAGGATTATAGCCTTTGAATCATCACAGGAAACCCAAAACTTCATACCTACGCGCGACGGTTTCCAAAAGTCGCATGTCCAAACCCTTCGCCTGCAGTTTTTGTGTCGTCCAAATAAAAGCGGTCACTTTACGACATGTGAACAAACTTAATAATGCAGTTGTTAAACAAACAAACACATATAAAATATTAGAGATAAAAGGTAAAGGGAGTGAATGGTAAGTTTGTTTTGAGCGGTAAAAATTCGGGTGATTCACTTTGACGCATATAAGTCACGAATTAAAAAGGACAACAACAGACAAAGAAGCCATTTTGCATTGTGCTGTGACAGTCTTCCTTGTGGTGCCGCTTTGGGGAACTTAGAATCTCGTAGACAAGACAGAAAATCCGAAATATTAAGTACCTACCTACTTCATATTTCGGATTTACAAACGTTTATTTTCTTAATCAAGGAATGTTGTGAAGGGGTCTATCCAAAACTTCCAATCTAAATTGTTTAGCTGCATCAAATGGAATTGTGCTGGATACATCTGCCGCATGTCGGCCGATCAATGGGACCTAATGGGTCCCACTTATTGGCAAGCGACATCGTGGCAGACCCAGACGGAGATGGCGGGATGAGCTGGACTCCTTCAACAAGAACTGGTCCTTAGCAGCTTTAAATAGAGAGAAGTGGAAAGAGAGTTAGGAGGCCTTTGCCCTGCAGTTGCACTTCACAGGCTTTTAATAATAAAATAATAATAATGGTTATTGTCCGTTTTTTCTGTGGCATATAGTTTTTCATTGACATGACTTTTAGTCATACAGTAGTAAAAGTGTCTCATTTATTCTATAATATCACCATGAGGAATTGAGGACCTTTGAGTAAGTATGTAATGGAAGGTAGGTACTCAGTATGCCGAGGTAACATGTATTTCATCTATTGAGCACAGACCAGTGGCGTAATAGGGTATCACACTAACTAAACATTGCAATGCCTTTCGTTTTGACAATTCAATACATTGCATTATTTACGTTGTGGAGCAAACGAATTTTTCAAACCTATGAAGCAATGGGTTAGGATTTTTTTCGTTTTCGAAATCCTTCGTATTGTGCTTGAAAGGGTGTTACAAAATTAGGGTGTCGGTGGTATTATCAAGGCTTTGGAGTATATTTTCGTTGCTTTCTTCCATTTTTCCTTCTGAGCAAATTAAAACAAATGCACATCACACTTCGTGTCTTCTCTAACGTTAGTTAACCCTATAAAAACGCATCAATACTTCTTTGTACACGAGGAGTGTAAATTCGGGCCCTAAGTGTCGCCGCGGTCGTTTTAACACTGCAACGCTAATTGGACACTTAAGCTGCACCTTAAAGGGTTAAAACAGTTTTTATCCGGGGGCCGAAGAGACCGGCACGCAGCGGATGACGGGTTACCACTGATGTTGCCGTCATTTGAGTGATTATTGAATTTTTGATAAGGTTTAGTTTAGACTTTATGGTACCTATAAGCTGTTGACGACATGAAGTAGACTCGTTTAGATTTCATTTTCGTTTTTTTTTACTTTTGGTTGGTGTGAATACACTCTCGTTTGATCGTTAATTCTTGGAGCAGCTGTTAGCAAATTTCGTTGAAAACGAAATTTAATCAGTCATCATCAGACGGCCCAGTTGTATTTCTTTTTTTCTTTTGGTGCCGCTTTCCTACTGGAGGTCGAGTGATAGCGCTTGAATTTCTGCCAAACTTAGATATATTCTGTTTCGATGTATAACTAATTTTCATTTACATCGATAAACTCTTGTTTTTTCTGTAAATTTAAAAAACACTGAAATCTATTGTTATTTAGAGCAAAACATGCTTCAAATACACCTACTTCAAGTGGGAATTGGAAATAGTAAAAAAAGTAGGTATGTGAAATACCTACGTAGATATTAAACATTCGTTTCAGAAACTTTTAAATCTAAATGTCTAAATAAAACGTATTGAAAACTTAAAAAAAAATACAAAGGACGCGCTACGATTGAGTAAGTATTGAAAGAAATATCTCTTCAGTAAGAAATATGTTATGAAAACATGTAACAATGCCTATTCTTCATGTAAATCTATTCACACAGGCATAATAATCGAACAATGATCTATTGCACATTCAAATATATTATCACTACCATTTATATCACTTATCACCGGAGCTAAGTGACAAATCACATCTTTGACAGTTGATAACAATACTTTGTATTTTTACAAACCACTTTATTTATGCTTCAACACTCGTATTCAACCTTGTAACATCGCAGTCACAGTTCAATTTTGATTGGCAGAAGTCCAAAAGTTATGTTGAAAAAATTTACATTAAAATTAGCATAGTCTTTTTCGTGTAGTGGTAATAGAAAAAATAACTATAGCATAGAATTATCAATGGTATGTCATTGTCGTATGTCCTCTGTTTATTATGTTTAACGTATCTATGGTCAATTGTGTTGTCACGGTTTGTTTGTCTATATGGTATTCCGGTCAGGTGATGGCCTGTGGTGTAGAAAACCATGGCATTTGGTTTTAGGTTAGTCACTTTTGATTCTGTTTCGTTTTATCAGTGCCTGAGCTTGCTTACTGCACCTTGTTAACATCTTAATAGTTCGAAGTGTAGCATAGCACCGCACAAACCGTGTTTTTTTTTAATAAAGCTAGAAAAATAACATACATTTTTCATTTCATTACCATATAGAGTAAGGAAAAAAGTTAACATATTTGTAGCTGATATGGCAGAGGTTGCGAATAATCTTCACATTATTACAATTGTAATGAACATTTTAGCAATGTATTGTATGTATGTAATTTCAGATAGTTTTATGACACAAAAAGCAAACCTTAGACTGTCAAAGTTCAGGTTGAGACCAACATACAAACAGGCATAAACTACAAAGAAAATATTTCAACCATCCCATTCGCGTGAACGACATAACAAAATCAAAGCAATAAACACGCCTTAAAAACACCATCACTTGAACACATTCTATTACTGCATTTCCCTAACCAATCTCCCTAGACCTGGCACCTTGAACTAATTCCCCCCTTTCACGGTACAATCGGGAGGGGTGGCAGTTCAAGCTAATTTGGCGCCCATAATGAAACTTTTGTATCAACCTTTGGCACGCAATATGAGAATTATGTTATGTTATGATGTCTCAAAACTTAATGTTTCGTGGTCTTTTGTTGAGTGGTATAATAGTCGTAAATTGAGAGGAGTGTCTGTCTGCGTTTTTCTTTAACATTGATTACTAATGTTTCTTGAAGATCAGCCGGTGCATTCTGTAAAAAATCTCACCGCGAAGACTAAGGTGAAGTTGAAGAAGGTTGAGGTTGTGCTGTCATTCCAGCTAATCCTAGAGATTATCACTATTGCCAGCTCCTTCACCTAAGTTTTCATCGTGAGATTTTTACAGCATAGCACTACTGAACCGAAATCATCTATCATTTTGCCAGCATCGGTCAAACTATGTAAGATTTGTATACTACTTAATTATACATACTTCGTCTATCGTTGTAATTCGTTGTCATTTCATATCTTAACTTCATAACGTTATCGTTTGATTGTTTCAATCTATTTTGTTCTAAGTGTTGCTTGTAAGATGAAAAAGGAAAATAGAAAAAAATATAGGTATACGATACGCCTGACAATCTAACGACTATATGTAATTGTTTCTTATCAAAATGATACAGCTAAAACCAATCCCAACAAGAGGCCTAACATGTATTTAAATTATATTTTTAATATTATCTGTTGGTTCCAGGTATATGTCCCTTCATTCCTTATAATCAATCCCCTTTGTTCCCATTAATTCAAAATGGTTGCCCCTATACTTGAAGCTATATAGCCCTATATACATCTATAGATTCTGTCGTCGGTCGTCAAGGAGTGCTAATTTGTTTTGCAAATTGAGGGTGACGCGACTTAGGGGTGTTCCCTAGTATCGGGTTACCGGTGATAGGGACCGAATTGATTTTACACTCAGTTGCTTAAACTGTGGTTGAGAATCACAAGTTAAATGAAGAAGAGGAAGAAAATTGATGTCTCGCTCAATTACGCAGTGATGAGGATTGATTATTTCTTAGCTCGACGTGTTGAGTGCTAAAGCGTAAAATTGGGTAGGTATATATGTATAATTTACCTGTATTAAGAATATAAGTACTTAACTGTATTATTTTTTTGCAAAGTCAGCCAACTGCCCTAGATGAATACTTTTGCAATTCTAATTCCTTAAATTTCCGCAAATTTTTTTCATTTTTGCAAATCATTCTTTTGCATACTTTGTTTTTAGCCTACTTGATGCATCACGATTCATGATATATCGTCATAATTATCTTATCTTGCATCAATATGGCGTCAATACGAAATCTGCAACATCATACAATCTAGAATTAGAAAAAATCGTCTTACTAGTACTTTTTTCTTCTTTATCATCATCACCACTCTCTGCCTTAACTCGTACAACACCATATTCATGTTCTTTCATCCATCTCTATATACCATATTAGCATTTAAAAGAAGTGAAGGCTAAGATGGTAGATAGCACTTCTTTTACATCCATATCCTCCACAATCCTTTCAATTCCTTCATCGACAATCTACGTAGCATCGCAGTTTCCATCATAATCTATCCCCTTTCCACGACTAACGAGGCCTCATTAATGGAGGATGCAAATTGCGAACTGATCCCGTTACCTATTAGTAATACGTTACGTGCGTGTCCCTGTTAATACTGTAAGTGCTAAGTGGGATAGTGTTTCGGAGTAATTTGTAGACGTTGTCTTTGATTATGGTATAGGATTTACTCTGATTACTGCATTTAAAGTTGTACAGATGCCAGCACATCAAGCTACTACAATCTGTCTTTCTTTAATAGATTTTCAACTTTATCGCTATAGCATAATAAAGGTTCAAAGTTGATTGGGAAAATTTTACAGTTTCGGGTAGCTTTATGTGCTGGCGTCTGTGCTATTTAAGTCATGGTCACACAAATCGCGAAATACCTATCCTTACCTAATTCTTATATTTAGTACTTACATTATTTTTGAGCCTACCACGCGCAAACTGTAGATAACCATGAATTCAGCACATGATGACTTACTAAACCTCCTAGAAAAAATTAGTAAATTATCTAAAAAAAAAACGGGTTTCATAAAAACGTGCAATATTTACATGTGGAACTGTTTTTTTTAATAACCCATGAAAAATTTTAACTTTGGTAAAATTTCAGAATCATTTATTGAATCCATGGTAACAAGTTGCACGTCGATTTCCCCCTGTATTGTGTGCCAACGCTGGGCAAAGACCTTCCCTTGTTTCTTCCAAGGAGGAATTACGAGGAACCTACCAAGCAGAATCCATGCGTCATGATCGTGAATGGGCGCCGTTAGTTGGGACTGGTCATCTCTTTGCTGCTATGGCTTATTTTAATTTAATATTTGAATGTTTTTTTTTCATTACGGACGCTTTTAACGTTCTGCATCGTTCTCAGATGCATAATTTTAACATGAATGATGTAACCGAAACTTTGTAACCATATTATTTTGATTTAAAAGAGTGTCCGTGGAGTTTCTTGCCCGTTCTTCTCCATATGTACATACTACGCTTTGGAATGGGCAACTAGCTTCATCTTTCTGGCTGACCCACCCCTTGACATTTCAAAAGTGCCTGTAATTGGTTTATTTGAAACAAATGCTTTGAGTTTGAATTTGCATATTGTATGCTGCAGCTGAAAATATGGGGCAGAAACACGAAAATGACGTATAATATGGATATTTTAAGCAAACTTTGTGTCAGGTCTAGTCTAGCTAATTTATTATCACTAGTTAGGCAGGTACCTACTTCCTTTCAACGCTGATTGTTTTGATAGTAACCCATACAGCGAATGTCGGTTGTCGTGTGATACCTAGATAATAATAAATGTGCTAACGTAATGGTCGTGCCGTGCGAAACGCCACCTGCCGGATTTGATAACAAAACTCCTTTGGCTAATGTCTTCCGAGCCGAAATATTAGTGTGGGTGAAGTTTGTGGATTGGTAACGTAAACTGATAAATACAATGTGTCTAGCTGTATGAATGCACATTATGAAAGTAGTTTGTTCAGAATCATTTACTGAATTCATTTCTGTCATTTTTAATATAGGTAAATTTTTTACCCAAAAATCATTAAAACTACGTAAAATTCCGGTGTAATCAATACAAACCAAAATAATTGTCGAAGTGCCTACTACGTTAGATACATATACGTGTAAAAATGCTGGTACTCATAGGATAACTTGTAGGAAGTAAATTCCTTGACAGAAGCCTCAAAAACCAACCATACATTTTCTTCAAGGCCCAATCGCCTCCGAGACGAAAGACATCGATTCAAACTCAAACTCAAAGCATTTATTTCAATTAAACCATGTACCTACAGGCACTTTTGAATTGTCAAAATTAAATAGTCTGTCAGTTAGTCAGAAAGTTGAAGCTAGTTGCCATTCCAAAACGTAGAATTAATAATAGATTAATAATAATCACAGTAATTGAGGTTTGTCCAGCATTGTTATATACTGAAGACGATGATGATGACGATAATGGAGAATATTGAGGAATACCTATGGGTGCACTTGGTCGGTTAGATTCTTTATCAGTAGACAATGTTGAAATAAGTACAATAACTAATAAAAATAGTCATAGGGAATGAGAGATATCTACTTAAAGCCATGACGAAGTCATCATATGCCTAGCCTTTTCCTAACTACATATATTACGGTCGGCTTCCAGTCTAACCGGATGCAACTGAGTACCAGCATTTACATGGAGCGACTACTTTTCTGACCCTCCACGACCCAGTTACTGGGTAGTGACCTTTGGTAAGACTGGTTGTCAGACTTTCGGGTATCAATCTACGAATCCATATGCCTTGACGAAAGTGAGGAAAGAAATTCAATTAAATAGACGAAAGCTGAAGAACATTTTGCCTATTTTATGACCTCGTGTGACCGCTGGAAACTTAGTCCTAAAGAATTCTGGTACTCGTAGGAAATCTTATAGGAACTAAAGTCCCTTGACAGAAGCCTCAAAAAGTAAACAAACATTTTCTCCAAGACCCACTGCCTCCGAGACAAAAGACGTCGATTAATAATCACCCCTGAATTAATAACCACAGTAATTGAGATGTTTGCTCAAAGTCCCAGGGTTGCCCCCTCAACCCTTATTATTTGAGCAGCGGTTGATATTTAGTCAACCGTAATTATGCTGAGATTCGCCATTTTGAATGTCGACGTCATTCTATGGGGGTGTGTGATTAAAATACGGGAAGGTATATAGATGGTTATGTATTAGATAGATTAAAATATGAACTAGCGACCCTGCATCGCACGATTTTTACGGCTTCACAAAACATCGTTTTTTTTTATCTGTAAGTTTAATATCAATGTTTTTGTCACAAAAACGTTCACTAAATGATGGAGAAACCTGCATCAAAATCTTTTGCAAGGCTTAGAAGAACAACGTGGACAGACAGACATACACGAAAATCAACATTAATTTATAATAATTATGTAGATTGTAGATTTAAGTAGATTGAAGATTGTCAAAATCAATTTTAATAATTTATATTCACTTTGTTAATTGGTTCCTTTGGTCCAGAGGTTTTGGCCCCGACTTACGAGTTATAAGGTCGTGAGTTCAACCCTAGACAGGCACTTTACTAGAGTTCCTATATAATTAATTCATCACCACTGCTCTCAAAACGGTGAAGGAAAACATCGTGAGGAAATCGACATGTCCTAGAACTAAAAAATTCGAAGACAGTCATGTCTTCGAATTTTTTAGTTCTAGGACCTACCAACCAGCACTGGGCCCACGTGGTGGATTACGGCCCACACCCTCTCACAGAGAGGAGGCTTGTGTCCCAGCAGTGGGAAAATTATAGGCTGATTATGCTATTTGGTTCCAAACCAGACAATGAAGTTAGGAATGTATGACGTAACTGCAAAATTCTGACTACACCTAGGTATGTTTATGTAATGTAATAAACCATCAAGTCTTTACCATTGCATTCTCAAAAACACACGGTTACACAACAGGGAAGCGAAACTTTATAAAATACTTCTCCAAAGTTACGCGTATAGCGAATACACGTCAGTCATACAGTAACGGCGAACTGTTATTTAATCATAGTAAATAATAATTTCAATTATGTACTGTCAATAGGAGCTGAGATAACCTCTCTAAGTCTTTGTACAGTTTGCAAACAAAGTTCGTTATATTTTCTCGTGAATTCTGACAGCAAAGTAAAACTGAAGTGCGGCGGTGGCGGTGGCGGCGGAAGTGGTCGCACAGAAAGCCATGGAGCATTCCATAAAGCATAAAGGTTATAGATCGAGTCAAAAACGTCGACTAACTGGGTACTTGACATTTGTTATTGTTTTCTTTTAAACCAAGATCTTGGTGGCCTGCTCTCACATGGTTCGTAAAACTTACTTTTTTATTGTGTCGGCCAGAAATATACTAATACTTAGTTCATGTCGTAATAAATACGTAGATAGGTAAATCAGCAAATCATCATTACATGCCAAATTAAAAAAAAAAAAATTGATACTTTTTGTGCTTACGCTACACACAATAGTTAAGGCGTGTACACACGCGGTGCATATCACGCGCGTCGCGTGATCGCGGCTGTCTGTCATTATGTTGCGCTCAGCTCACTGCACGACGTTGTTCGAATAGTGTGCACTTTGAACACTGTCCGTATACCTACTAGGTACCTATATATGGATAATAATATATACAGGTTGAATTACATAGATAGGTATTATGTTATTCAGTTTGGGCATTTTAAGCAGCTTTTCGTTATAAAATCTAGAAAAAGATGACTGATCCTCAACTAAATGTAATCCAATGTGTGTCTGTAAGTACTTGCAGTAAGTAGGGATATGCAGCAGTATTTTAAGAAAAAGAATAGGATTTGCTCATGGGTCACTGTTTGCAGGCGACTTGTGATTTCTCCGTCTGTTTGCATTACGTAACAAACCAGCTGGGCAAACCCCAGGAAAGTATAAAAAGTTAAAAGTTCTAAATAGTACTACCGTAAAATAATCTTGGAATAAATCATCCAGGTGCCCAATATTTTCATGCCATAGCGAAACCAAATCTGCAAACCTCAAACGGCAGCGTCGGTTCTGTCATAATTATTTCATGTTAGTCCTCAAAATCCTAATTAACCCTCTCAACAGCAAACCAAACAATCTAACATGCAAACTAGAATCACCACACAAAAAAGCCCTTTTCAGCAAATAAGCACTTACCATGCATTTTTTACGAAGCAACTCAAAAGATGCTTAAATGCCTGTCACTTCACGTACCTTATTATTACCCACTCATGACCCCAGCTCCAACTATTTTTACTGAGGGTAGGAAAAAATTAATCCGCCCACTTTTAATTCAAACCCCGAGTGACAGTTGACACAATGGGTAGTATTAAAGGGTTAACAAAGGGCTGTGAACGGGCGCTTTCGAAGGGTTAATTGCATGTTCGTTTCAAATATGGCGGCAGTTTCGAGTTTTTTTTGTTGTCGTGCAGTTTGTGTGCGTGTGGGTTTATCTTTAAATAGATTTTTTTGTTGCATTTTTATATACAGGGTTAGCTACGTCGACGCGCAAAACTGTAATCATGGATTTAGTTAGCACATGAAAATTAATTAGGTAATTAATTTTATTATAAAAAAATTTGGTGTTCCATACATTTTGACAGCGTAGGTACGCGGCCTACGCGGTCAAAATGTATGGAACACCAAATTTTTTTTTAAGGGGCTTATATAGGGTGACTGGTAATTAGTGACCGATACTTAAACACGTGATTTTACTCATCATTATAACAACTTTTAATACGGGACCAAAGCTGAAATCGGAAAAAAAAAACAGTTGTTCCCTACATTTTGACGAGTTAGACGAACATAAATGTAGGGAACAGCTGATTTTTTTTTCGCGATTTCAGCCTCAAAAAGATGTATACAAGGACTAAATAAGTCCTTTTATCACTTCGAAAACTTACACTCAATTATATTAAATAATATTTATTTATTATTAGTGGATTATTGAAAATAACATTCAAGTGTCAATAATAATTTAATCCACTCTAATAATATAAAATATGCTAAAAGTGACTGTCTGTCTGTTGCATTTCACCGGCTAAACCGCATAACTAGCGATTGAAATAAAATAAAATTGTGGAGAGAAAGCTTAGAAGATTTTGAGGAGGGAAATGTGAAAAATGTAGGTATTACCTAATTTGGAAAAGAAAATCGACGTTCTTGGTTATCGCCGTAAGGTCGTCCGAAGTAAGTTTTCTTAAGTAACATCACAGTAACGTGACATCGATTGAACAAGGCTTCGCAGTATGATATTTACGCAGTAAAATTGTTCGCAGTACAGTTTTTCGATGTAACGAAACATCGCAGTAACAAGGCGTCGCAGTATAGAGATGTCGTTGAAAGTTTTTCGAAGAAACAAAATTCGATGATACGGCTTTCGCACTCAAGTAGGTATTCCGATATTAATAGTAAGTACGTATATTTTAGACACAGACTAACAAGAAAATCAATCAAATCAGACTCAGCAAGTAAATATAAATTGTAAAAGTTATATTGAAAGGTACAGACGCCGCACATCAAGCTACCCGAAACTGTCAAATTGTCCCAATCAACCTTGAACCTTATGCTGTAGCGATAAAGTTGAAAATCTATTGAAGAAATTTTACAGATTGTAGTAGCTTGATGTCTGTACCTACTTCTAATCCGGGTAGGTATCAATATCACCTTTCATTACTGCGATGTCAGTAAAAATACATACAAACACAAACTAAGTATTTATTAATGTTTCATTAAACGATTTAATTTACCTTGAAGTGGCCCAGTGGTAACTTACGAGTTGTAGGTCTATAGGTTCGAATCCATCCAGGCGTTTCACTTTGTGTAAATAATTTCATCACCACTGCTCTCAATACGGTGAAAGAAAACATCGTGAGATCCCAACCTGGACTTATCCATACTTAATATTATAAATTCGAAAGTAACTCTGTCTGTCTGTATGTTACCTTTTCACGCCTAAACCACTGAACGGATTTCGATAAAATTTGGCAGAGAGATAGATTGCATCCCGGGGAAGGACATAGGATACTTTTTAACCCGGTTTTCCCACGAGATCGACACTTATGCGTGTGAAACCGCGGGGCCCTGCTAGTAGTTAATAGGTATAAGTTTGAGATCGATAACCCGTTTTGAGAGAACAAGGTCATCAATGCTCGTGCCTTCTCTATACAACACAATAATAGGCTGGTATTATAAATTTTAGAAGAAAATCAACCCCTAAAGGGATGTCATAAGTTGTTGACCTTTGTATGGAAAGATACGAAGACCATACGGACAAAGTCGCAGAAAAAACGAAGTTTTCTATAAAAAAATAATACCTACCAACAAACATTCAATTATCTAGGTGTAATAATATTATAAATAACACTATAAATAACTAATTATAATGAACTTTATGACAGGGTTTAACGATGACAACCTGTGTTTATAAGTCAAAAGAATTGCCTACTCTATTATTAATTGACTTTTATTTGTTGTTTCTAGAGATTGTTTTAGATAAAAACGCCATAATATTTCATTGCGTAATGGTTAGGTGTGATAACACCTTTAGTAATTAAACTCATACCTATATTAGTTTAAAAGAGACTTCCAGTGTTTACTTACTCTTTCATACGAGTTTAAGAGTAATCGAGTCGCGGGCTCGAACTCACTGGTGGTCATAGCCAAAAAGCACGCTGTCTCACCTGGCTTCGTGTCCGACAGAGATAGTATCAGTGATGAGCAGTTAGACGCTAGTCTACACGCACAACGTCTAGTTATCACGCAC
Organism: Oligia latruncula; assembly: GCA_948474745.1. Lineage (NCBI taxonomy): Eukaryota > Metazoa > Arthropoda > Insecta > Lepidoptera > Noctuidae > Oligia > Oligia latruncula. The sequence continues at coordinate 13,110,405 of OX419699.1, forward strand.
AGACACACCGGTAATACGCTCCCGAAATTTGTATGGAAAAAATATCGACTAGTGGCACCTTAAGGGGCTAAAAAGTTTTATGTGCCGAAGTCTAGAATCTAGATAACCTAGCATAATCAGCTTGTAATGTTCCCACTGCTGGGACACATGTCTCCTCTCCTCGAGAAGGAGTGGGCTGTAATTTACCACGCAGGCCCAGTGAGGGTTGGTACATGTCTTCGAATTTTTGGTTATAGTACCTACAAGCCGGTTTCCTCACGATGTTTTCCTTCACCGTTTTGAGAGTATGGCCCGTTCCCTGACACCGATAGGAGGCCTGAGTCCTTGCCGTGGGAACAGTATGGCTGATAATGCCAAACAGCAGAAAACAAACCGTAAAAATTGCGTGATATTTAATAAATGAACATCGTCGACAGTCGTCATTATCGACATTAATTCGCGTAAATGTCGTAAATTCGACATAATTTAACGTAATTTTGTGGTTTACGTTTCACAATTAGTGGTCGATTTGGTCGGCGCTTGCGCATATGACGTGAAATGACGTCATCTGTTCGCTATTGTAATCTGCGGTTGACAGCGACATACGATTGTCGCGTGCCGAGAAAGCCTTATTTTTTAATCAATTTAATATAGCGCTATTAGGCTTTTTACTACCTGCTTCAGAAAGAACGTCATGACTTTGACGAGCATATATATAATATTACACTTTTGTTTTGACCTTTTGGGTACGTTTTATGTAAGAATTATTCCGTGTAATTGTCATTCATTTGTGGTTTGACATCTGCAGTTCTTATTCATATTGCTAACTTTAAAATTGCTATTGCAAAAGGAGAGTAATTCCGGTTTTTATGAATTTAATTTCTTTTAAACCTATAGACGTAGATGGCACGACGAACTTGACGCCTAATTATGAGGGATTGGTCCGTAGGTATTGGCTCAGGATCGGGTTGAGTGGAAAAGGAAAGGGGGGCCTTTGCCCTACAGTGCAGTGGGGCCACATAGGCTGCTTTATTATCTAGCCTGTAGGGGATCCCTACACATACCTACTGTTATGATAACGGTGCGATTCTATTGTGATGATGGAATACAATCGACCGCCGTGAATGTTCGTTAAACACTGATTAAGTAGAAATATATTTTTACCTAATATTTGCAATAATAGGTACCTACAAATGCTGTGTGTGCAAAAGGCACGTCGCATAATGTCGGTAGAGTAATATATGGTTCCGTATATCGTTTATGATTCGTTCGAACAGAATGTTAACAACCATCAATGTAAACAATATGAACGTAGGTACCTACATTAGATCGAAAGTCTGACAACCAGTCTTACCCAGAGGTATCGTATTACCCAGTAACTGGGTTGTGGAGTTCAGATAGGCAGTCGCTCCATGTAAAATACTGGTATTCAGCTGCATCGGTTAGACTGGAAGCCAACCCCAGCATAGTTGGGAAAAGGCAACGCAGATGATGATGACTTAGGTACCTACATTATCCAAATTCGTTGATAAAGAAGCGATTGTTTTAATAGATTAAAAAATACAGAACAGTTCCACTTCTACCAGTTTCATAAAAGACTCATTATAATCCGTCTCCTCCTTTATAATTTACACATTTATATTTCTTATAATAATTCAACTTAAAACTCGATAAAAACCAAAAATAAATAATATTAAAACGTCATAAAACGTATCCCATTTAAGAGCACTCGATCACCTTAATAATAACTGTATGAGGTGTCCCGAACCGCGTTATTAGGCCGCGTCCACACATAAGTGACGGTTGTAACGAGAAAATTAACAGCCAGCGCGTCGCTTGTCGCGACTTGCCGAAACAATTACACGCCCGCGCGGCAATTTAACGTTGAATTTGCATAATTGCGGCGATAACAGGCGATGCCGCGGGCGATTCCGCGGGCGATGTCGCGTCAACGTGAACCGGCCCTGTGACAATTACAATGTACTTTTTGCACTGTTTACACGCTCAATTAATGGAAGAATTAATCAATTTATGCTGGGAATATGCAGATGTAGGCGCGCGTAGATTACTGCTAATAGGTTTCTCTTGTTTGGTTTATGCAAGCTGTTATGGAATAAACAAAAAAAAAAAATAATAAAATAGGTAATGCCCTGTGTGATAAATTGGTTAATCATTTAGTTTTAAAATGCTATAAATTCAGGTCTTTAATACATTTTGTGCATTAAGTTTAACGCTTTGAGATTATGAGCAGCTGTGTAAGCTTGCTACTTTACAGAAACTGTCATTAGGAAGATAAAGTGGAAGTCGGTTGGTTGAGCTGTGCTAAAGAGCCGTCTATTTCAATACTAACGTAAAATGATTTCATTGCTTTGGATTTGCGTAGAGTCCGGCCGTCGTCGAGAAAATACGTTACTGACACCTGTCATTACGACAATATTCTAGTAGCTAATAAAGATCAAATTCGCAAAACACTCGTTCGTTTGAAACTGACAGGTGTCAAGAGCCCATTCTGTCGTCTGCGGGACTGTAGTTCCATTCAGATATACCTAAATTGTAAAATTGTGATATGCATATCATACAAGTAATTTCCAACGTTACCTTCCACAAGAAAAAACAATGACCCTCTGACGTCACGCCAAAAAAAACAGCCCATCAACACACAAAAATCAATACGTAAATTACAATCATACGCCATAAGGCCTCGTTCACATGACGCGACTGGCACCGGCGGCGCGACATCGCGACACCGGCGCGGCGCCGGCAATTAATCAAAGTGTCGCGCGTTTCTCGTCAAATTGCTTTATTGTCGCCCAAATTGGTTGAGACCGGCTGATTTTCCGGTAGATTATCGTTCGTTTATTGGACTTAGTTTGTGTGGGGAAAGTTTATTTGTGGCTTTATGTTGTTGGATACGAAGTGTTGATCGTGTTTGGATTAGGTTTTTTGATTGATTTTTATGATTAAGCAGTGAATATAAAATCTAGGACGGAAATCATAGTGAAGTTGCCTGGTAAGAATATTTAAAAACTAATAATAAAACTGTGTCATAGTGTTGCTAAAACACAGTATAGCCCGGATATCTATGGTATTGCCGATGTAACAGGTTAAACAAAGCAGTGCTTTTTCGAAAAGTGACCAACATAGGTAGCTATTCACAACCTTTCGATACGCTCAATGTTCAATCAATGTTATCGATGGCGTTCTCTTACCACTGCTCACAAATTACAGTTTAAACCAAATCATTCATTCATTTAAGCCGAAAGACGTCCACTGCTGGACATAGGCCTCCCCCAAGCACCTTCACTTTGACTAGTTCTGTGCTTCTCGCATCCAACGGGTTCCTGCGGCCTTCACAAGGTCGTCGGACAACCTTGTTAGGTTATCTAACGCTACGTCTTCCGGTACGCGGTCGCCACTCCAGGACCTTTCGGCCCCATCGGCCATCTGTTCTGCGAGCAATGTGCCCTGCCCACTGTCACTTAAATTTGGCAATTCTTCGGGCTATGTTCGGGCTATGCTTCGGGTTACCTTGGTTCTCCTGCGTATATCCTCATTCCTGATTCGATCACGCAGGGAAACTCCAAGCATAGCCCTCTGCATTGTCCTTTTTTTTTTTTGGATGGGAACTGAGACTGAGATCAGACTGTGAACGTTCTTTAAATTACGAGAATTACCGTTGGCAGATTTTGATTTACAGATGACATTTAAATAAGAACAGAATCTTCGTAATAGAACCTACTGAACAAAAGTTTGTTATTTTATATTCTTCTATCATACCTATTTTCATACTTTACTGAAGCATTAAATTGAAATTCATCTGCCTAGCCTTTTCTCAACTATGTTGGAGTCGGCTTTCAGTCTAACCGAATATTGGGTAATACGATACCCCTTGTTAAGACTGGTTGTCAGACTTTCGGGCTTCTGACGACCCGTAACGACAGCCAAAGATCTACGAATGACAGTCGAGACCAACGGCTTAATGTGCTTTCCGAGGCACGGAGGGATCTTGGTAAGTAAAGATGGTCACCCATCCACCGATCCACCGTGGCAAGCGTAGCTTAACCTGATCGATTGAACCGTGCGGCTGTTAATTCTTAGCCACAAGTCCCTCAGCTTGTCATGTCAGCGTTAAGCTGACATTATTAAATATATTTTTTTCATACACAACATGAGCAGACCTTTAAATTACAACATTTCTTAGAAACCAATACCAAGTCACCTGTACAGTGTACTGTACGTACCGTCACCAAAAAAGATAAGTAACCAGGGTCGTCGGATTACTGGATGAAATTGAAAACTGGCACCAACTCGAAATAGGATGTGCAGTACTTAACTGTCACATAATCATTATAAATTGTCATTTATCAAATCCAAATTCTTGAAAATTACCGTATTAGATAGTGCAAACTAAGTTAGGGCCTTCAAGTAAACACGAATTTTCAGCGTTATAGTAAAAAAAATATAAGTATATCTATGTATGTACCTACTATCAAAACAAATAAGAAAATTAAAGTAAGTCTCAGTTTTAGCGAGCGCCCGACAAGCAATCCATTCATCGCAGAGTTTACAAGATGAAGCAAGTTGGCAACGCGTTGAACTAGCAGTCATGTACCTAATTTTGAACGTTCCTACGAAAGAAGGGCGCACGATGACGTTTCCAAATCGTTTGCCTACGCGCACGTAAGTCTAAGCATCCCTTTCCCTATTGACGTGCTCTAAATTTTCGTTATAACAAGTTGAATTCGATGTTTTAATTTGACGCACTTATTTATTTCATCCTGTAGTTAAAGATAAGTAAGTACATAACTGATGAATGTTTTCGAATAAGATTTAATTTAATGAATAGAAAACAAACAGTTCATTCATCAAATCAAATTTCATTCGAAAACGTCCATCGGTTTCTTACTAAACTTCAACTACATCCGACGACCCTGGTTATTTATCTCTTTTGTTGACTGTACATGTGCTATAATGAGATGTAATAGTTCCCGTGTCTTTATCATTAGACAGCCCGCCATCTAATTTAGTTTTAATTTTAACGATAAACATTTTCTTTGCGACATAATAGCATAATACATAAATGGACATCTGTCGTGTGTAACAAGCATAATTAGAATTTTATTAACACTTTTTACAATCAACTTTTGCAGCCAACCTTTGAGCGTTCGTAGACTTATGTTTTTTTTAGCCTCCGCAACTGTGACGTCAAATAATGACCTATTTTATATTTGATGCACCCTGTCGTACTTCTGTAGTCAGCCGCATGTAAAACTTGCTGACTGATGTTTTGACAAAAGCCAGTACAGTAACGTCTGTGCCCAAATTTACATATTAATATCTGATATAATACTTACATTTAATTCGGAAAAACAAAAACATTTGTAACACAAACATCATAATAAACAGATAGAAAAAAAAGACATTACATAATGTGTAGCTCACGACGATAAGCATATGTCAAATACTACAAAGTTATTATGAAACTATTTGCACACCATTGAAACTTAAAAGGTAAAATCTTATGGTAATGTTTTAAATGAAAAGAAAAGATAAACATTTTTTATACAGATGAGAGGACTATAAAACAAGAACACACTGTACAACACACTAAAGAACACACACTATTAAAGAAGAATTTTGTGAAACTTCTTCCATGTATCACCTTCATTTTCATCTACAATGGTTTGGCGATATGCAACCTCGTTTCAATAATTAGGTAGGTCTACCCTGAAAAAAACTCCCCCCTGGTCCTCAAAAAATCTCGTCGATCAATTAAAAGTCCCCACTGTAATCAAGGGTCCGCCATTTTGTCTCTGCCGCGTGATCGCACGACCGAACACTGCACCCTCCGAGAATTTGATCGACGCAAATAAAAGAAGGCATGTGAATAGCCAGATTTATTAGCTAGGAGTTGGGTTTTCTAGAAGTGATATAGTTTGGATCAAGAGGATTTAGTGAGAGGAGGGGGGGGGGGGAGAAACTGTTTATCAGTAGAAACTTGTAAATGACCTTCAATTTCATATTGTAAGAATACTGTTTATTAGCTGTAAGTTTCCCGAACAGAATCCATACTAATATTATAAATGCGAAAGTGTGTCTGTCTGTTACAGGCTTCTGTTGACAGCGGTTTAAATCGGCATTTTTTGAGGGTTCTAGTGCTTATAAAAATAAAGTATCATCAAAAAGGAAAACGTAGGGACATGCAAGTAGTTAGTATTTATTACTCTGTACAAAATAATTGCTTTAAGGTCATTATCCAGAAAGAAAACAGGCGAGAGCGTTTCTATGGAGAAAAGACTACCCTCATTTCCTCGCGAAAAAGCGTGTGCCAGTGGAAATTACTAGGCTGAGCCTCATATTAGTCCTCCTACTAAGATTTTTAACACTGCTGTCATTTTATTAATATTTTTCAGATATTTACTCGATGCATGCGGAGAGTAAAGCACGATAAACACGGTTTGAAACCAGTCTACAAACCAAGGTGACCTTGAAGTTGTTGTTGTTGCGAGATGCCTGCTACACGGTTTAAAACCAACATCTTTTTCTGCCACTGGTTTGCAACGCAAGCTTTTCTACCAAGGACGTTTAAAGGTCATACGAAATTTGGTTTCAAACCACTGTCTACACTGTTTTAATTTAAGCTTAGGTTTGAAACCACCGTTTCAAACCGTGTATATCGTGCTTAAACAACAATAGCAAGATGAAGGCTACGAAAAATAACACACCGAGAGGAAAGTTGTGTTGGATTTTATATGAAATTGTAATGTCACATCTAGTAGCTATATGTCTATACGCTTAATGAAAGGGTCAGGAATTCAGGATACTTGAAAAGTTCAACGTGTGCACAATCCCTAATATGAGTAAATGGCGAATATTGTGGACCATCATGATAAATTTTATACACAAGTTGATACCTAGATGTTACGCAAGGGTCGTCCAGCCGGTAATTGTATAACACACCAACAGTAGCAATGGCTTTCATTTTGACAGTTCAACAACATTCATTGCGTTATTTACGTTGCACGTTGTCGAGTAGACAATTTTTTCAAACATATAAAGCATTAGTTAGATCTATAAAATTATATACTTAGTAAGTATAAATCAAAGACGCCGAAATGTCTGTACGTGTATAACTTCCGAATAACTGCACTAAATTAGATAATTATTCTTGTTTTGTTGTGTTCGGTATTGCCAGGACAAGGTTTGAACGAAAGAAAATTTTGGAAAATCGAAAAAAAAAAATTGCACCCGAGCGAAGCTGGGGCGGGCCGCTAGTTAGTAATATCCTTCAAAATTATTCTGATTGTGACTGAAAGTTTGCTACGTAATTAGGGTGCGGGGCTGCTATTCTGTAAAAATCTCACCGTGAAAACTTAGGTGAAGTGAGCGTGGAGTGAGCTGTCAATAGTGTCAATTCCTAGCAAAAACAAACTCACTTCACCTAAATTTTCACGGTGAGATTTTTACAGAATCGACCGGCTGTTTAGGCGTTTGACGAGCGCAATCTCCCGCGACGTTCTTGTACGGACGTCTTATTCGGAAACGCGAAACTCTTCAGCTTTCATATTCATATCCTATTTGCGTTCCACAAGATAAAAACATAGAGCTGAGAGCCGTTGTAAAGCCTGTTAGGGTTTTTTTTTTAAATTAAATAATACACGAAAACTGAATAATTACATGCATAAAAAGTTAAGAACAAAAACATAAATAATTCTATTATTGGTAAGTAGGTAGCTATTTTCTTAAAATACTATTATTACATTTATATAAAGTTATATTTACTTAGGTAATATTATTACAAACACTTATTTAATAAGAGATCATATTTTAAGATTACAAATTATTAATAAAGAGGTAAAGGTTTTTTTTTTTTACGTGTATCATAATTAAAGACATTTTTTTTTGATTTTATGATTTTTTATGTGATATGAGTTAGTAGTACCTCTACCTATAGATGGATAGAAAACCAAACATACAAAAAAAAATCGAAAAGGATTCAGTAGTCGAAATGTCATTAAAACCGCCCATCACGATCCCATTGTCAAAACCTAACTAACAATCCTTCATACAACCTTTTTCATGAAAACTTCAAAACGTCACAACTCCAAAACGAACGCAACCTGAAACCAACTTCAACTCTTCAACATTAGGTTTCTTTTCCTTTACCAGCAAGTATTTAGAAAACGTCTAAAATGAAAGATGCTATCGTCGACGAGGACGTAATAAATTAGTCAGTTATTGAATTCAATTATCGGGGTCTGTTCAGGGTTAGTTATCTGATCGTCCATGTTTTGAACAACTGACATGACAACGTTGCTTAATGAAAAACTTTTTCAATTATGGATTGCTATTGTGAGACACGTAACTGACGACCGAAGTACCGACCTATAGTACCTATGTGCCCTTTGTCATGTAATATGGCTTCCATATATACGTTGTACCTATGTGTAGTCTGAGGATTTTTGACAACTTTATTGTACATTACAGAATTATAATCATTAGAATCATTAATACATCTTTCTAAGTTAGATTTCTACCATTAACACTTTTCCATAAGAGATTGGTGGTTGGTGGAAATTAAATTTGGTATAGATACCTATTACACCAAATTTCATCTGAATCGTTTCAGCGGTTTAAGCGTGAAGAGGTAACAGACCGACACACTGTCGTGTTTATAATATTATAATAAGTATGGATGAATATCCTTTAAAATGATTCAGATTGTGATTCATAGTGTGTTACGCAATTATGGTGCTGGTCGATACGAATATTCACAGATACCCTACTTTTTATTTCACTGTGATAATGACAGCAAAGAGCAGAGGGGCCCGTGGCTAAATAATAACAGCCGCACAGGTCGATCGATCAGGTTGTACGGTATCGTATTACCCAGTGTATGGGTTGTGGAGGTCAGATAGACAGTCGCTCCATGTAAAATACTGGTATTGAGCTGCATCCGGTTAGACTGGAAGCCGACCCCTACATAGTTGGGAAAAGGCTAGGCAGATGATGAATGACACCAAAGAACAGTGGTGGCTCAGTGATAGGTACTGGCCCTGACATACAAGTTTGTAGGTCGTGGATTCGGAACCTGGCAGGCGCTTTACTTTGTGGAAATAATTTCGTCACCATTGCTCTCAAAACGATGAAGAAAAACATCGTGAGAAAACCGGCATGTCCTAGACCAAAAATTCGAAGACATGTGACATCTGTCAACCCGCGCTGGGCCCGCGTGGTAGAATATAGCCCACTTCCATACATTACATTCTGTCTTTTTACTGCGTCAACCACACACATTGGGCATACATAGCCGCTACCGCCTTGCTAACTTGCATTAATTTTGTCGTGATGTCACAAAAGAAGAAATCCGTCAGAGTTTCACTAACAGAAAAGACAATTCCCCTACTCTAAAATATATAACCTTTCTGCAGGCTGTTTAACGAACTCCCTAAAATCTCAACCCCAAAAATAAAAGGCCCGAATCCAAAATTGGTATCATTTAAATTCCAACGGTCGAACGTCGGCCATATTGCGATTTTCAATCAACGTTCGATGTTCAAACGGCATCCATTCGCGCAACTGTCATCGGGCGGACACGGACGTGACGTAACGACGGGTTCGCGGAACGGTTATCGGTACATCTCTGTAGCTACATGTGATTTTAATTTGCGGAAGATTACTGCTTTAGGAATCGAAATTTGTTTTTGGAATGAGCTCTTTGTAGTAGGTACTTATAGGTAGGAGGAAGAGAGAGCTGGCTTTGAAAGGCCGATGACCTAAATGGCCCATTTTAGTTCCTGTATTAACGGCACTGATTCATGAGGTTTCTGAATTGGTTTAATTTTATGACAGACCCTTGCATCATTTCTTAGTGAATTCTTTAAATCCATAATTATATATAGCGCCCACAATCTCTATTAACATAATAGTAAATAGGTACATCCAGTCCTAAAGGACCCATCTAACAGTGGCTTAGTTTTACATAATATTTTATCTATAATCCCCATATACCCACCTACTAATCCCCACTTCAATACATCGACCCCATATTATCAAAATGTTGCCAGAACAATAATTCAATATCAAATGGTGCACATGGCATTACTTGCATCTGTCAGGCGCCCGCTGATTCAAAAAACGAACGCAGAGTGCGTTGATACACATTTGAAAGCCAGCCAGTGTAGATTGAACTGTGCGATGTTCGTTTTTTTTTATAATGGTTTTATACAGTGTAAACGATAGTGTTGATACCAACTCTAGTTATGTGTCTGTAACGACTTCTACACTTTCTTAAATATTGATTTCTAATTAATTCAGTTCTTCCAAAGATTGAGAGACCATTTTCAATCGTGATTTTGAATATTTTTCAGGAAAAGGTTCCTCTGGATCGAAGAGCTTTCTATAGCATCCGAATTTAGTCTATAACAAGTCGTGTTCATGGTGGGATTTCCCGGTACCCATCGGCAAAATTACCGAATTCCTTTTACACTTTTTTCCCGTATTTAATCCCTTTATGGTACAAACATGTAGGGTGACAGATTGAGACTGAGATCAGACTGTGATCGTGAATTACGAGAGTTGCCCCTCTGATATTAGATACTTTCATCGTTTAGGTTTTAAAGAGATTTTATTTTTCATAAGAACTTAAACAACAGTTCACTTAAAATGAAGTACAAAGTGCTTACATCTAAGAAATAAATAAGCTCATATTTGTTTACTATCCATTTGCAATACACAAAAGCTGAACCTAGTTCAAAACAAAACTTCGCCACATAATAAATCTGGCCTACACATCTCACAGCTCAGTCTCCACTGGTCACCGGCTAGTGTCGCCGCGGGCGGCAGATGACCGCAACATGATTTATGACGGGACACACCAGCGCATTTACATTCGTAAATGTGATCGGTGTAATTACAGCCTTGTTTCGGCCACGGGCGGTTACCATCGATGGGAACAGGACACTTCTGTATGCGATTGTTGATTGGAGAAGTCTGATTTTTTGTAAGTAATTTAAATAGGAAATAATAATTTATATCACATCATGCTTTGTTTCACCGAAGGGTTAGAGAGGGTCAGCGGGATTGTCCGAAAGGGTTACCGCTGGCCCGGAACATAAAGGGCTAAGGAAGGAACACGGGTGGGTTTTAGTCAGTAAGAGTCTGACACTCCCTCCCGCTCCACCCAGAGCGGGAGGGGTCATTTGATGATTTCCCATCCGCAAAAAAAAAAAAAAAAGGGTTAGAGAGGTGTACCTATAGTAGGTACACCCACATTTCGCCAGTTATGTTTAAGTCCAATATGATAGGGGGCGAGCCTATTTCCATCAACCGGGTATAGTGTTTTATTATAGTTCCAGACTCCGGGCTGCTACTCAAAAATTTCAGATGGAAATATCCAATACCTAACACTTTGCCCAACCAGGGAATCGAGCCCAGGACCTCATGCGCAGCAGTTGCGCTTGCGACCACTAGAGCAACGATGCGGAATTTAAAAGAAGTTAGCAGTTATTTTATTAGTTCAGACTAAACTATTTCGCTAGAAGTCCCTGAAATCCTCTGATTATCAGTTTGTGCGATCCATTTGCTATTTCTAAGTACGTACCTACTTAGATAAACTTTGAATCAAAAGTTCATTGCACTTTTCTAGATTATGAAATTGGACTGAGAAGCAAATTGCATTGGTTTGGCTAAGAAACGAAACTACATAGATTTATTAAAAAAAGTCTAATTAGCAACAAATAAACCTAACGCTACAATTATAAAAAACTAGTATTGAATCTGCATGTGCCAAATCACAGAAAAAAAAAACAACCCTAGATGACTTCTAAACGCCATAAAAACTTTCAAACAAAATGACTTCCGAAAAAATGGTTGCCTGTAAAGTCGGTTTTACGGGCGAAGATTTTACGTGACAACGTCTTTTTCTCGGTAGAATATTTATTGATATGAATATAATTAAATTGCACAATAGGAACAAGGAATTGAACTCTCTCTCGTTCGGTGACTCATCGTAACGTTACCGAGCGTTACACTTTTTCATAAGTGACTCCCAGCCGCAACCTAATTTAAGACGTTGTCACGTCAAAAATCTTCTACGTATCTTAAACAAACCTTTTGTGTACCCAGAATAGGGCATAACCAATCTAAAATCAGAAACAACATACACACAGTTCAGTCTGTTTAAAAGGATACCAATAAAGGAATCAATTTCATCGCGTATTGTTTGTCAAAAACTCGATTATGTCCGGTTCTCTAAGGATGATGAAAAAATGAAGCAGTATGGTAGCAGCTACTCATCGTGAGATTGAACTTGTGAAACCCCCGGTTTTGCCTGTCATGCAAGTTAGAATTGAGTAGGTAAATCTTGTAGTTTTTATTGAGAATTTTTTAAAATTTCGGATGTAGAGTTGGTACTTACTTAATCGTAAAAAAGTAGAATTACAGACATAATGGTTACGTCTTCTGCATTTAATTAATTATACTATTTACAACCAAGTCCGTTTGGCGTTAATCGGAACACGGAATCCACCATAAATTCAAGCTTCAAACTAATTAGAACTAACATTCTACAAATAAACACAACGATTCAGGCAAAGATACTACGGTATCAATCTAAACATGTTCTAAACTTAAAATTAAACTTTTTTCTGGCGCCCGTTTTAAAAAAGAACTGCTTTCGTTTATTTTCCCGCGCTGTCGATGAACGAGGCGTGACATTCGAAATTTTCGGTGTTGTCAGCGCACAAAAAACATGGAAATAGAATAGTGTGTTTGGTGTAATATTAATGCGTCTAACGGACCTCTTTTGTGTCGCTAGGGGATGTATCATTCACGTCATCGCTCATTGAAATGAATAGGTTAATGATATTGGATCAAAAAGGATTAATAGTTCATGGAGAAATTATTTTTTTGCGTAGATTTTTGAGTTTCCGGGAGTTCTGATTGTTAAAGATTTTTCATTTGTCTTTTTTTCTTCTTCTTCCTTTATATTGGTAGAATCTATTTAGGTTTTTCTATTGATAAAGTAAGCAGATTTGTAAATGGTCATTTAAACTGAATAAAATCAGGTAAGTAGGTACTTAATTATTAGTCGCATAAATCCTTCACTTGTACCAATTCAATCTCATTCGCATTTTATATTTGTAACCAGTCGTGTCGCATTCCTGTTAATGGTCTTCAATGGAATCAATTGCATCTTCTTTTATTTACAAATAGCAAAGAGGACATTGACAGATCGTGAAAACCTAGAAATTGAAGACCTAATGCAATCACAGGTTGAGTAGTCGGCGTTAATGGGAATCAGATTAGTTTATTATGCACTAAAATTGCAAGAGCCTCTTCGTGTTTAGCCTTTTTTTAATTGTTTTAAAGGAAGCAATTTATTTAAGTGATTTTTATGACTTTTATGCACTTCTTTAAAATTATGAAGCATGCCTAAAGTTAAGGTTAGAAGTTACATAAAACGTGTTTTTCAGTTGTCCAACATGGTAGGTAGGTAACTCATGTTATTGTCACTTTATTCATGACTCTATTTAGTGCATGGGTTTGACTTGAATTACATATTTTTAAATAGTACATACTTATTCCATACATAATTAATGTTTTTTCGTTTTTTATTTACGCAGAGGTCACATTGCCAACAGCCAGCACCGCTGGGTGTTTTATCGTGTCGTTACCAAATATTATGATTTAGTGATCGCGAGTGTTCCGTTCAGGTGGCGTGCGCGCATCTGCCCCTGTTAATAACCCATTGTTTGATTACGTTGCATATGCTCGTGGTGGGTGATAGGATGTCTTTAGGGGTTTATAGCAACGGCTATTCTGTAGGGCTGAATAACAAGTTGAATTTTCTAGTAAGTAGTTGAAAGAGTGCTCATTTAATTTTAATTTTGGTATCTGCATACTACATACGGTAAAACCCGACCCCAAGAAATATGGGATGAAGGCAGAAAGACGATGATGTAGGGCTGAAACGACTCCAAAGACAACCTACTTTTCATCTCAGGCCCAGTGCGTCAGCGGGATTGTCCGAAAGGGTTACCGCTGGCCCGGAACATAAAGGGCTAAGGAAGGAACACGGGTGGGTTTTAGTCAGTAAGAGTATGACACTCCCTTCCGCTCCACCCAGAGCGGGAGCCCCTCATTAGATGATTTCCTATCCGAAAAAAAAAAAAAAAAAAAAGGAAGGCCCAGTGCGGGTTGGTAAGTAGATGTCACACGTCTGCGAATTGTTTGATTGTAGGACACGCAGTTTCTTCACAATGTTTTGAGAGCAGTGGTGATGAAATTAAATACTTACACAAAGTTAAGTGAGTTTCATCTCTTGCGTAGTATTTTGGGAGGTTAAAAACCTAAAGAATAATATCAATCTAGCTTATTAATCTTATTTAAGTATAATAAAAAATCAGTAGGTACCTACCTAAGTAGGTACTAAAAACTTGTAAAAATTTAGTACCTACCTACCTTTGTACTTAAAAGTTACCTACTCAAATGTCGTGTCTCTATGTACCTACCTATTTTACTGTGTGTACTTACATAAATAATAAAAAAACGACTTCTAGCCAAAAGTTAGTTGACATTTTTCCACTTTAGCTGTGATGCCACAATAAGATTTAAAATTAAATAAATAGTCAGATACTTATTATATGGGATTACTTGATTATTTTTTATGATAAGTCATATAGGTAGTTGAGTTAGGGCTGATTTTTCAATCGACAGATTATTTGTATTCGTAGAATAAAATTGACGTCTGACAGATCTTGTATGAAAGAACTGTCAAAAATTCAAAACTATTCCTCGGATAAAATTATCTGGCTTTGGAAAAATCAGCCCTTAGTCAATAATAACGTTAGAGCAGTTCAAGCAATTGGATCACTAGTCACTAGAATTTTAAATCATAATGAGGCCTGTCACAGCTGAAGTGGAAAAATGTCAATTAACTTTGGAGGCCACTGTGCGTCTGCGCGCGACGTTTGACCTTCAATATACCCTTGCTAGCATTTTTAATCACTTTCGGCATAATGATGACAATAGTTACATTTTATTTTATTAGTACCTAAAACACGGAACACAGCACACTCTCTTGACACCTAACATAAACGCCAAGATGGCGGCAATTCCCGGCCGCGCGCTGACATATTTTGCGCGCACTTTACTTATGTAAGATTTTGTTTCAATCAAAACTACACAAAGGCCAATTCCCCTAATTAAAAACGTTAAAAATCTAGTCGCAAATTCGCAATTTCATTTCGGCGACAATCAATGTCAACAACTTGTCAAAAATGTAGGGAAACCAGAGGTAGGTACCTAGGTATGCTACTTATAATAGCCTCCACGACCGTTTTCGGTCACGGTGGCCAATCTCAATGGAGATTAGCCAGGTACGCAGGAGATACAAGTGCACAAGTGTGTGCGCAAACACAGGTGCACTCTCTGTTCCTTTTACTCTCATAGTCCGATGGGACGGCAATCCGACACGACCGGGGAGAGATCAGGCGCAGGACCAACGGCTTTACGTGCTTTCCGAGGTACGGGGGTATTAAACCGCCAACTTCCAAACTTCGAACTGTTACTAAGAAATTCCTAATGGAAAACCCAATAACACTTTGTCCGACCCGGGAATCGAACCCAGGACTTGGGTCCTGGGTTCGATTCCCGCTCAGCAGTCGCGCTTGCAACCACGAGACCAATGGGGCAGTCCTGCTACTTATAGACTGAGATCAGACTTTGAACGTTCATAAAATTACGAGAATTGCTCTTATGGACACAGTAGGTACAAAAAAGGGATATCAATCAACAGTCTTTACAGAAAACAAAATATAAAATACACACATCAAAAGTGTCTAGGGATCAAGCATTTTTATGCGGATTTCTTGAGATTGAGATGTGGCTTTGTAATAAATTTATGATTTTATAAATTTATATGGATCCTTTTTGGTGCATTTCATAATTTGAATCAGGAACTGTGAATCAAATTCGAGTAAAAGATGAAAATCAGCTGTCAATATTTTCCCTATAAAAACATACAACGCATTGAAGACATTATTAGTGCTACTGTTTCCCTACTACTGATTAAAACCAACGTTATTATGGAGCGGCGACGTCATTTAAGCAGGGAAGAAATGCTCAGAGCCGTGGGAATGATAGAAGCTGGTTCCCGGCAACGTACTGTGGCTTTAGCTCTGAATACAAGTCAGAGTGTTATCAGTCGACTTTGGACACGTTACCGAAGCACTGGTACCGTGGCTGAGCGCCATGGAGGACGGTATCGCTGCACCACACGGAGACAAGACCGATACATTCAAATCTTAACTCGAAGAGCTCCAACAATAACCGCCATGATGTTAGCCGTGAGGCTTCATCACTCTTCAGGGAACTTAATTAGCGACCAAACAGTCAGAAACCGCTTGCATGAAGTGAACCTTCATTCCCGAAGACCGCTACGGGTACCACCTATAGCAATGCACAATCGTAGGATTCGATATCAATGGGCTCTTGAACACAGAAATTGGGCAGAAGAACAATGGCGTTTCGTGTGCTTTTCTGATGAGTCTCGTTTTGGTATGAGACCGGATACAAGACGTATACGACACTGGAGAACCCCTGGACGCCAACAGCGATTAAAATCCTGCCAGGAAGTCCATCCTTATAGTGGTGGAACCATCATGGTATGGGCGGGTATTTGGATCGGCGGAAGAACTGAGTTGATTTGGATCAGAGGCAACCTCAACGCTCAAATTTATGCTGAGACGATTGTATCAGACGTCATCGTTCCTCTACAAGTGCAAATCGGTCCCTTATTTCAGTTAATGCATGATAATGCACGACCGCACACCGCAAGAGTTGTAAGACAGACTCTCGCCGCAGCTAACATCAATGTCCTGCCCTGGCCTGCTCAGTCGCCAGACTTGAACCCGATTGAGCATGCATGGGATATGCTACAGAGAAGAGCTCTGCCGAATATGGAGGGTATCCAGTCGCAAGAAGACCTTTTTTTGTTGTTGCAACGAACATGGGCGGCCATTCCACAGCGTGATTTGGATGAACTCATTTTGAGTATGCCAAACCGATGTTCTTGTGTTGTTAGTGTTCGCGGTAGAAACACGGATTATTAATTGTTTAAGTTACCCAATAAAATTTTAAAGAAAACTGTTATTTCAGTCTTTTTTTCGAACTTTTGTGTTAGTGGTTCAAATGTCAAAAATCCCTTTATTAGGAAAATGGCAAATTTCTTTATTAATGCAAAGGTGACTTGGTTTATCGTTACTGTGACAAACGAAAACACTTTATTTGATGAATCCTTAAAGAAAATTTTAATTAATATCAATCAGGAGAAAAGTTATTGCAAAAATATATGTTGATCCCTAGACACTTTTGATGTGTGTACTTAAGTGTTAAGATCTCGCCACTTTTAATTACTTTTACAACTCAAATGGAACTTACAGAAGCTAGCAATTACATTTAACACCTACTAAGGAAAAAGCCGTCTTGTAATTTTATTATTTTTCTACTTAAAATATAATTGGATTTTTATCCCTTATCATAAAAGTATGATCTTGGAACTGATCAATACCACGGTAAAGGTACGTGTAGATAGGCGCGACACAACTCATAGAACAATTTCTATGAAAACTTCATAGACATTTTAACAGAATCGCGTTGCGCCCGTCTGTGGAACACTTATGTTATTTGTCTATACTTCTTTGAACGCGAATGTAGTTTTGTAGTGACGTGATGTCACGTGACTAATTTTCCATTCTAAAGGCTACTAATAAAATGCCAATCTGTTAAATGTACTAGCCTTCGGCCGCGGCTTTGCCCGCGTGGTAAAAAGTAAGCTAGTTAAGTATCATTATTTTTATATCATGACGTAGGTACGCTTGCTAAACTGACTCTCAAATTTTGAATGTTTTTCTCCTAATTACGCCACCAACTTATCAAAATATTCATAAAAGTTGCATTTAAGCACCAAATATGCAATCTCTACCTACAGTAGGTACAGTCAACAAAAGAGATAAGTAGGTAGGTACCTATGCAGGATCGTCGGATATAGTTGAAGTTTACTCAGAAACCGGCGATAGATGTTCACGAATAAAATTTTATTTTAACAAACAACAAATTTCAGTCGACAACATCCATTGGTTTCTTACTAAACTTCAACTATATCCGACGGTCCTGCATACTTATCTCTTTTGGTGACTGTACATAAGACATTTTATGACAAAGTCAATTTAATTGTTTCACATTCTCAGGGAACAATAAAAGGGGACAAAACAAGTACAAAAAGCCAACACATTATGATATAGCTTTAAAAGTAATTAAATGAATGCTCGGTGACGGATGTCTAATGCGGTTAGTTCCACATTCGTCCGCAAGTCGCCACCGTCCACCTAGACTCGAACCAATCGCCTTTAATGAAGTATTTTATGGTTCAGATCGCACGTTGGCTGTGTGTGACACCATGGTGTAATATTATTTATTTTATTTATTTAATACTTCAAGCACATAAATGTACAGAGGCGGACTTAATGCCATAGGCATTTTCTACCAGTCAACCTTTGGGTGATGCAGAGACAAACAGTGGTAGGTGCAATCAAGAACATTGAGGAATAAATATTTTAAATATGAAGATACGCATAAACCTATTAAAACTATGAATATAATATATACCTAATTAAAGGTGCCGAACTTGTAGCCAAATTCTGGGCCGACTCTATTTAGATTATCATCGACACGCTAGGCACAACATATATTTTATATAGGTATTTAAATCTTGGTTAGACTGGAAGCCAACCCCAACATAGTTGGGAAAAAGCTAGGCAGATGATGATGATTTAATTCTTGGTGGTATCTTTCTTGTGTTCTATTTGTATATATATACTTAGTTGAGAAAATGAAATACTTAGGTAAGTATTTCACTAAGTTTCTGTTTGGAGGACCACCCTGGAAAACTTATCCTACCATCTTTTAGCAAGTCTTTTCGGCTAGGTATGCAAAGGCAACTAGCAATCACTATTATTCTTCTTGACGAACATCATTTAAAACCCGAAACACCATAATAAATTACACCACGGTGTGATAGACGTCCCGGATCAGACGCCAATATGTCTCGTCGCCACAAAATCGAACCTTATCTTACGGTATTAAAGTCCAAATTACAAGAAAAATATAATGTCCTTTCTGAAGACAAATTACCTATAGCTACTTACTTAATTAGCTGAAACGATGACGTAAAATTCGCAATAGCTAAGTTTAATGTCTGGAATAATTGATACAGTAGTGGTATCGTATGGTGTAGTGTAACTAATGCTTCATAATCTTTATACTTAACTAATATTATAAATGCGAAAGTAAGTTTGTTTGTCTGTTTGTTACCTTTTCACGCCGAAACCACTGAACCGATCATCCTGAAATTTTGCATATACGTTGTCAGGTGTACAGAAACGGATAGGTATAGGGTATCTTCCTATCCCGAAAAAAAGTGCTGTTCCCGAGGAAAACAACAATAACGTTATTGATAAATATATGGCGCCACGTGTCTTTCGAACGGGATCGACACTAAGTATGCGGGTGAAACCGCGGGGCGCTGCTAGACTTAGGTATTTAAAGCTAAGTAGTCAAGCCAATCTATCCTGTAAAAATCTCATCGTGAAAATTAGGTGAAGTGAACTTCAAGTGAGCTGTCATTCCTGTCATTCAGTGAGGGTCACTGGGTCACTCATGACCTGAATGATGACCAGCAGGGTAATTGCGTAACACACTATCAGTGGCAATGGGTTTCATTTTGACAGTTGAACAGCATCCATTGCGTTATTTACTTTGGTGAGCAAATACATTTTTCGAACATATGGAGCAATAGAATTGCAATATGCCTCAAAATAATTCAAATTGGTAGTAATAGTGTGTTACGCAATTAGGGTGCTGGACATAGAAAGGGAAAGCAGGGCAATGGCTGTCTGAGGATTACCTCAGACAGCCATTGCCCTGCCCTCTGCAGTGCAAATTTGCGGATCAACATATTAATGTTGATCCGCAAATTAGCACTTTGTACGACGCAAGTCAAAATATAACAATTTTCAGAGAAAACTGCCAATATTTTTACACGTGCAGTCTGTGGGTCAGGTATACGCTGAGGGCATACCTTCATCGCCCTGCATGTCCAGTATAACAATGTATTCAGGATCCTGTTGGGTCTACCAAGCTTTTGTAGCGCTGACGGGATCGAGGCCAGGCCAACAATGGGATACTTAATATCGTGTCCAGCGTGACGAGTTGTGTACACGTTAGTGTGCATACACACACGAGACCAGACCATCACTTACGTGCGGCCTACTGTACCACAGAGTGTATGCTTAAGGGGGAAGCGCTAAGGTAGCCCGCAAAATTTAAATTTTCTAACGTTTTTTGCAATTTGCTGCTCGGTATTAAGTTGTACGTTGACTAAAATATGATTCGCGATCGTAACAAATATGTATTTACGGAATTATAATCATTAGGATCAGTAATACAACTTGTTAAGTTAGTAGATATAATTGTAAAATGTCAAGATTTCATGAAATAGTAATTCAGTGGGATTACCTGGTCTTAGAGAGTTGTGTTGATGACTTTAATGAGGTACAACTTAATACTGACCAGCAAATTGCAAAAAACTTTTAAAAAATCTATTTCGCGGGCTACCTTAGCGCTTTCGCCTTAAGTAACCTGACTTAACTAACCGATATTAAGGGGACTACATGACACTGTCACTGTCGGACTGCATAGAAAAGAAAGAGAAGAGCCCCTCCGGCCGTTTTCACAACTGCGATTCGCAACCAGTTCTGTTTGAAAACTAACAATACTAACCTATTTACATAAGCATTATGTATAATACGACCAAAATACTATCAAAATTATGGACCTAGTCTGAAATATTTTTATTTTTTTTATAGACCTACCTGATTATTCTTTTCTCTCTCAAAATAACGTGGGAATTAGACTAGCGGAGTAAATTAAACTTCTACCATAAACCATAAAAATGGCGTCGATGGACATCAAACCGTTATGCGTTAGATGCCATTAGAGTTTAGACAAACTCTCATTTTTATGTGTGCTCTGGTCTGCCAACAATTTTTGGCGGACTGGGGGTGTCGGGAGGGTGCGCGATCAATACGGTACCCCCCCTCGCCCCGGGGCGACACCCCGTCCTCGCCTAGCGGTGTTCAGAAAAATGGCATGTTTAGGAGTTTTTTTTTTTAATGGTCATGATGGTGACGATGTTTTAGGGTTGGGTCATTTCAATAGATATTAGGAGAGCATCGGTCGTTGGTCTTCGTGTGCGTTAGTTTTTAGTATAGGTACTATCTAAGTACCTAATTAATTATATAGTTGTATGTATTTATAGTATTTTTAAGTTATATTAATATTGTATTGTATATGTTTATAATTATGGGCCTTGATGCCTGAAATAAATGGATAAATAAATAAATTGGGACATTATTTGAATTGCACCAAAAACTTGACAAGCTTAGGTTACAGGCTAAGAGCCCAGTCTCAAGCTTAGGTATAGGTACCTTCCTCGATACAGGTACCTATATAGGTAGGTACCCAGTTTGAATTTCCACTTAGGTACCTAGCTACTGTACCTATCCTAAAGCCGTTTACAAACACCAAATTCGTGGATGTCCTAACCTTACCTATAAACTAGGGACAAATGTTAGGGAGGTACAGTCAACACCAAAAGTAGATGATCAAAGTCAGAAATTCAATACTAATGAACGGAGTTCGCGTCAGAACTGTGTGGCGTCGAAGTGATTCAAAAGTATTCTACGTAGTAAGTATTCTAAGTAGTAGTACTTCGATGCTACACAGTTCTGACGCGAACTCCGTTCATTAGTTTTGAATTTCTGATTTCGATCATCTACTTTTGCTGTTGACACATCTCCCTAAACCTACCTACCTACCTACCTACTTATTGGTAGGTAGGTAAGCCAGGAATCTGCGTGAGGCTTTTGTTATAATTAAACCTAGATACCTCATCTCCTCAAGTGAACTGAAGTTTAAGCACGTAAGTACCTAAGACTCTCATTACCAGTCGACAGCGAAGCGGAGGAATAGGTATTTCTACGCATTAGTATTTTAGTATTTTTATAGATTTTTCAATCGACAGATAATTATTAATTCGTGGAATAAAATTGACGTCTGACAGTTTCTGTATTGAAGAACTGTCCATCCATCCATCCATAATCAGCCTATAATGTTCCCACTGCTGGGACACAGGCCTCCTCTCGGTGAGAGGGAGTGGGCCGTAATCCACCACGCGGGCCCAGTGCGGATTGGCAGATGTCACATGTCTTCGAATTTTTGGTTCTAGGACATGCCGGTTTCCTCACGATGTTTTCCTTCACCGTTTTGAGAGCAGTGGTGATGAAATAATTTACACAAAGTAAAGCGCCTGTCTGGGTTCGAACCTACGACCTACAACTCGTAAGTCGCGGCCGTTACCACTTGGCCACCACTGCTCTCTGATCACTGTCAAAAATACAAAATTATTCTTCAGATAAAAATAATCTGGCGTTGGAAAAATCAGCCCTAAGTTAGATTAGGATATTAGGTACCTATATTTTTATTTTAATAATTTGTAGTTTTTTTAGTAAGTATTAGAAGTTAGTACAGACGCCAGCACATCAAGCTACTACAATCTGTCAATTTTCTTTAATAGATTTTCAACTTTATCGCAAAACCATAAGGTTCAAAGTTGCATGGGAAAATTTTACAGTTTCGGGTAGCTTGGTGTGCTGGCGTCTGTACATAGGTACCTATAAAATAATTATAGGTATATTTGAAATAAAGACCTTTGGTTTCTGTAAGTAACTAATAAAGAAGTTAACCCAAAACATTTTCAATATGAACTAGTGAACCATAGGTAAGACCTACTTAATTGGTATCAATCAAACCTAATTAGTAACAATCAATAATAAAATTATGAAGGCCATAAGCATAAGAGAAACTCAGTAGATCAACTCTACAAATCTCAGGTGAAAGAGAACTGTCAAAAGAAAACATAACAAACTCAAACCACGTGGGCTACTATTTATTTTAAAATTGGAACACGTAAGCTCCTCCTACGCTGTGACAAATGTGCCCAATAGGCGATGTCGCACGGCCTTCGCGACACTGCCGACCAATGGGAAACGTCGCGCGCACCCAATGACATCGTGGTGACATCGGGAAAGATCGTCCACGCCTTTGTCACGTGGTCGGTTACATTCGTGTTTTTTGTCGTAGCGTAGCGTAGCGTCTACGAAGTGGCTCGGGAAGTTATGGGACGTAGCGAGTTTGTAGTTGACATTACATTGAGAGGTTAAAAACGGTTTGATTCGCTACGCCTAGTAAAAAACGACTAATTAAATATTAAGTACGTACTTATAGGATGTGATTTGGAATTTGGATAGTTTTTTTTGTATTAACAATTATAGCACCTATTTTTTGTATTAGGTATTAAGAACCTATTTTTTTGTATAGTATTAGGATTATAGCACCTATTTTTTTGTATTAAGTAGATACCTATTAGGATTATAGCACCTATATTTTTGTATTAGGTATTAGGATTATAGCACCTATTTTGTTTTTGTTAGCCTATACTGCCCCACTGTTGGGCAAAGGCCTCTCCCGAATCCTTCAAGGAACTCTTTTTGACGTGACAACGTCTTAAATTAGGTTGCGGCTGGGAGTCACTTATGAAAAAGTGTAACGCTCGGTAACGTTACGTTCTTATTTTCATTTAATTCCTTGTTCCTATTGTGCAATTTAATTATATTCATATCAATAAATATTCTACCGAGAAAAAGACGTTGTCACGTAAAATCTTCGCCCGTAAAACCGACTTTACAGGCAACCATTTTTTTTTTTTAATTCGTAGCTTAAGTTATGTATGTAGGTATGTAGGTAGGTATGTAGGTAACTATCAAGTGCGTTAATGTTTTCAAATTATTTATCATCAATGTTCATTTAAGGTATTATTTTAAGAAAAAATGGGCCCTAAATTAATGAATGTAGGAAGATAAGAATCTACATTTATGAGTTGAGCTGAATGAATACTGACAAATGTATGCACTGACTAGACAGGTCCACTCAATCTGTGAGGTTCTATCCTCAAAAGACCATTTCAGACATCATTTCAGACATCAATCTACACGGTATTCACATGATCTGACCAAGATTACTTACAAAGAGACTGTGACCTCTGAGTTTGTTTCAGCCTTTCTTCTCAGAGTAGTCAGATAGGAAACGCTGACCTGATCTAGTTTTCAAAAATATAATTGACATGTAAAAGTGTTTGTACAAACCTAGGTACCTACATAAAGAAATAAAATCATCTATCATGTTTTTTTTAGGTTTTTTTTTAGTGTTATGCAGAAAAAATAGTAGCAGGTAGGTACCTACTACCTAACCTTCTAGGTACCTATCTACTTATGTAGAAAGATCGTGATGCCTAAAAATATAAATAGTCAATTGTTATGCAATGCTCATAAAACATTACTGTAATAAAACAGTGATAGCAAACTAAATATTTATAAATACAATAAAAATATCAATAGACAGCGCCATCTATTGCAAAATGATTGAACTATCCTACAACAACTAAAGTTAGTCTACATATTTTATTGTTGAAAGTTCTTTAAACTATCATCAAGGCAATCAAGGCATATTTAAATGGCTTTATTTTATTGAGAAAGGCATTATTTTTGAGCTGAGAATAACAAAAAAACAGCCAAGAGAGTCGGACTCGTAAACGAAGGGTTCCGTACTACAAGGCACAAAACGCCGACACGTTTCTTGTATGGAGACCCCCTTTAACTTTTAAGTATTACTTACCTTAATTTTCTCTTTATTATTTGTTGTTATAGTGGCAATAGAAGTAGATACACACTCTGTGAAAACTTGAACCGTGTTACCTAGACAAACGGTTTATGAGATACAGCCCGCTAACAGACAGACGAACGGACTGCGGAGGCTTAGTAATAGGGCTTCATTGGCACCCTTTGGGTACACAACCCTAAAAACAATAATTATTAACAATCTCGAATTTATCAAGCACCTTAGTAACAGGGTTCCCTTCCACCTACCCGCTAATGAAATTATTCGGGACACCAAACTATATATTCATACAAACATAAATACATAGATATGACTATATTTAGGATAAACAAACACACAAAACACACAGATCCTCGCCGGAAGTGGTTTCAGCCCGAGGCGCGATACTAAACGGAAGCGATATCATCCCCTCTGATCGCACTACAACTACAAACAGGTACCTATTGCAAATAGTTTGTGATAAAATATTTGGTCAATAGGTAGCATATTTTTGCCTAAGGCAGGTAAATTCTACGAATACGAAAAATCTGTCGATTGAAAAATCAGGCCTAACTCAACTGCCTATGACTTATTATAAAAAATAATCAAGTAATCCCATAAATAAGTATCTGACTACTTATTTATTTAATTTTAAATCTTATTGTGGCATCACAGCTAAAGTGGAAAAATGTCAAGTAACTTTTGGCTAGAAGTCGTTTTTTTTATTATTATTTATGTAAGTAGGTACCTACACACAGTAAAATACTTACATAGAGAAACGACATTTGAGTATAACTTTTAAGTACAAATATAGGTAGGTACTACAAGGTTTACAAGTTTTTAGTACCTACTTATGTAGGTTCTGTTTTTTTTATTATACTTAAATAAGATTAATAAGCTAGATTGATATTATTCTTTAGGTTTATAACCTCCCAAAATACTACGCAAGAGATGAAACTCACTTAACTTTGTGTAAGTATTTAATTTCATCACCACTGCTCTCAAAACATTGTGAAGAAACTGCGTGTCTTACAATCAAACAATTCGCAGACGTGTGACATCTACTTACCAACCAGCACTGGGCCTTTTTTTTTTCGTATGGGAAATCATCAAATGACCCCTCCCGCTCTGGGTGGAGCGGAAGGGAGTGTCAGACTCTTACTGACTAAAACCCACCCGTGTTCCTTCCCTAGCCCTTTATGTTCCGGGCCAGCGGTAACCCTTTCGGACAATCCCGCTGACCCAGGAGGCTTCGGCCCTAAGAGGCGGGCCTTCTATGATGCCGACATCTCTTTGATGAGCGCTTGGAACACGTACGCGCCGTCCGGCAAGAGCCTGCGGTGCTATTCTGTAAAAATCTCACCATGAAAACTTAGGTGAAGTGAGCTGTCAATAGTGTCAATTCCTAGCAAAAACAAACTCACTTCACCTAAGTTTTCACGGTGAGATTTTTACAGAATCGACCGGCTGGTCCTGATCGGACGGTGAGCTACCCATTACTCTCCGTCCGCAGGCCCGCGCCTACGGTGGCCTAGTGGCGATACTTAGGTAAGTACTTAATTGTAGGTAGACAATTATTCCTGGCACATCCTGCACATTATCATCTGCCTAGCCTTTTCCCAACTGTGTTGGGATCGGCTTCCAGTCTAACCGGATGCAGCTTAATACCAGTATTTTACATGACGCGACTGCCTATCTGACCTCCACAACCCAGTTACTGGTAAGACTGGTTATCAGACTTTCGGGCTTCTGACTAGGTACTCGTAACGACTGTCAAGGATCCACGAATGACAGCCGGGACCAACGTGCTTTCCGAGGCACGGAGAGGTTTCGGTATGTAAAGATGGTCACCCATCCACAGACCAACCGCGGCAAGCGTAGCTTAACCTGATCGATCAACCTGTGCGGCTGTTAATATTTAGCCACGGGCCCCATAATTAGGTACCTACAATAAAAAAATAAACACCATACAACCCCATAGACCATAGCTTAACCATAAACGTGTTGTCATGGTAATTATATTGTTTTTTTTTACTTTTTCTACTTTATGTCCCCACGTCTTAATTAAAAGGCCGATGCCGCGAGGATCAAATATTTCAATACACCATAAAATAAAACCAGTCTTGAAAGACCTTTTGACCCTCCCATGGCAGGAGATAAAATGTTAGATACGGGTACAAGGGTTGAAGACGAGAATTTGAGGGGTCAAGGTAAACTGGTGATGGTTTAGGGAACAGATTTCTTAGAATTTAGTGGTGTTTTTGAAGTTTTTTTGCTATGGAGTATTGTCAAGACTTTTAATTAAAAGAACAGAGATATAACTTTTTATGGCGTATCACACAGGCCAAGACTTTGTTGAAGCAATAAGGTCTGCCATTTAGATATAACTAGCTTCTGTCCGCGATTTCGTCCGCGTCAAATTTCGAATTTCGAAAAACCCTTTCTTAGTGGATACCTACTCTTCACATAGAACGCACCCTCTAAATTTCATGTCTCTAGGACCAGCGGTTTAGGCTGTGCGTTGATATATCAGTCAGCCAGGACTTTGAATTTATATATAAATACTGGCTTATGCCCGCGACTTCGTTCGCGTGAAATTTCACCCTCTTAGGGGTGGAATTTCGAAAAACCCTTTCTTAGTGGATACCTACTCTTCACAAAGAACACACCTTCCAAATCTCATGTCTCTAGGACCAGCGGTTTAGGCTGTGCGTTGATAAATCAGTCAGTCAGTCAGGACTTTGAATTTTATATATTTAGATAGGTACCGGCTGACTTTTTTTACCGTGTGGACAAAAACAGGGTTTAATAGGTGAACGGAGTAGAGCCTATAGCACAGAATTTCTTCTATTTTCAAATAAAAAAAAAACAAATAAATCAATAAAGGCACCCTTCTCTAAGCGCGGAAATTATCAATGAATTCGTAGCGACATTAAATCCTTTGATTGAAGCCATCGGCGGGCTTCGTTTAAAGGATTGAATCTAAAAAAAAGAGGTTTTTATTTTATTTCTGTGAAAAAAAAAAAGAAATTTCTGTGTTTCTACCTTTTACTCCGTTCGCCTTTTATACCCAGCGGTTTTGTCCAGACGCTAAAGCTAGCCGGTAAAAAAGTCAGCCGGGTATATTTTGCCTCCTAATTTTCAAAACTAGGACAAAATCTTCTCCAAATTAAAACCATCGAACAAATTCTGAAAAAACGCGTAGAATTTTAGAACGATAATTATACTGTTACCTATATCTATATTTATGTATTGTATTGTTTGCTAGATATCTACATTATCTACTTTCTAATTGTATAGGTTTGCTATTAAAATATTCAAAAGACAAGGGTTTAGTCTCAAGGGAAATATATTTTATCGGCTACTTTTAGGTAACGGCAGTGACGCATGACCTAGTTTTCACGTACCTACCTCAAGCAAAAGATTTCGAAAGATCAGATTTTTTATTAGTTTTCTAGATACCTACCTACCTAACTATTAGATAATTCTACCCTTTTGGTCCCGACTTAGGGCCTGTGCACACCACGTTTTGTAAACGTGCCGTTGACGCGCGTTTGTAGCGATACGCGCATTTAAAAAACGTGGTGTGCACAGGCCCTTACGTGTTGTATGTTCGAACCCAAGCACATTAATTTGTGTAATTTATTTCATCACGACGTGTCCGCCTGGTGGATTATGGCCCACTCCCTTTCACCGAGAGGAGGCCTGTGCCCAGCAATGGGAACTTTATAGGCTGATTATGCTTATGCAGTTGGAAAATCTTAATGGATAGATGATCTTGTTGGAATCGCGGAAACAGATAAATTCTTACTTGATTGCTTATTGGACTAGATATAGATACTAGTCAGACCTTGTATTGATATTGACATTTTGTTAAAATTGTAGATTGAAGCTACTTATACACAGTGTTCTTCACGTTATGCATAAACTTTGGTAAACGCCTCTACCTATAGCTTTTACAAATCAAATCTAACACAGGAAGTAGTACTTAAAAGGGCTATATTTGTAATTTCATTTAAACAAATTTAATTGTGCTATGTAGTAAGAAAGTGTCTTAACTTAGTTTTGACAAGTACCAGCCCGTCAAATCTTATGAATAAAAATACGACGTTGCCAATTCGAATAAAGGGGTTTGTTGAAAGTTTGTATGAAAATTAACAAAAAATAAGAATAAATTAATGTGTCCTTAATGAAAAATGCTTATTTCCATGGTCTGAATATCTGGTCGAAGTTTAGAAAAGCCAGTACTGATTTATTCAAAAGAAGACTTTTACAGGACTGTTCCAGACTGTCTTCAAGATCAGCACCTCAATTGCGCAACACATTATCAATCACAATTCGACGAATTTTAAAGTATATTGAAAGAAAAAGTATTTATTGAGACTCGTACAGGAAGATCACAAACTAAACTAAATACAGTAAAAAAAAACCATATTGCTAATCGAATCGACTGCTTCATATTATGTTTGAAAATATCGTCTGCTCAACGGTGTAAATCACGCAATGAATGTTTTTGAATGGTCAAAATGAAGGGCCTGTCATTGTTAATGTGTTACGCAATTACCCCACTGGTATCTACAGGCCCCTGGTATCATAGTATGGTCTCGTATCAATATTTACCATAGGTACAAGAATGACCAGAGCCATAGAAATGTAAAAAAACAGACCAGAGCCATGCGGACTTCCAGATTGAAAGTTGGCTTTTAGGTCTTTTATCAAGCAAAAAGCAGCTCTGGTGGCTGTAAGTTATTTTTTACTAGCTTCTGCCCGGAGCAACTTCGTCTGTCCTTATTTATGAATTTAAAGGATTGTTTATGGAACGCATTGAGAAATGCCTTACTTCGCATAGTTTTGAAAATAGCCTTATGGTGCCTCTTCTCTTCCATCCCGTCCTGTTATTTTACCATATGCGCAGAATCATTCTTACAACAATAGCCACTTCACAACCTTCCCGCCATCGTCAAAGTCATTTCATGCAAAATTAACGTGCCATCCTTATTTTTTTGTCATCACAAGTGTGAGGACATGCCTTTATTTATTTTTTTAATAACGGTCCTTGATAGCTTTTGTGCAACCAAGTTTAGTTTAAAATCGGAAAAATGCTTTGTAAACAAAATTGAACTTTATTTTAGTGCGGATAAGTGTTGTTACATAAAATTTAGGTAAAGTCTGCTGTATTCACATGCAGCTATTTGATTTTAAGTCTTGTTGGACGAAGATTAAAGTTGTAAATTCAATGATCAGTTCAGTCGGTAAGGTAGAGGTGTCAAAAATCAGCAATGTCATCGCGTCGGAGATCCTGAAGGAAATTGGAGCAGAATACAAAAGGATTTTTTTCCCTACATATGTCACGTATGTGTGAGAATTAAATGTTTCTTTTTACAATGACTTTTGGAATTGATTCGAAAAAAAAACAGTTTCAAAATTAATTAGAGGTAGGATGGCCAGTTGTCGGGTCGTTTTATTAATAGTCTCAAACGTGGAATTAGAAAATTGATTTATTTAATGAATTCATTTATAAGGTAAATAGTAGATAATTTGATTTGTGTCTGATTATTACATATTTAAGTTATCATCATCATCTGTCTAGCCTTTTCCCAACTATGTTGTGGTCGGCTTCCAGTCTAGCCGGATGCAGCCTGGTCAGGCTTAGCTTTTTCCTTTGTACAGCTTCTATATTTATGTCTGTAATTTATATGGTGTACATAATAAAGAGTATTCTATTCTATTCATTAAAGTTTCTTAAAGTTAAGTAGTAATTAGTGACTGTTTAACCATACATTTTGACGTTTAAACGTCACTTAACTTTAATCATCGTTTATAAATAAACCCCAAAATGTCAGCGACTTCTTCAAATACCTACTTAAATCCATAGTAAAAAAAAAAAAAAAAAAATGGATATTGGTTTAAATGAGATTGATAAAACTCCAACACCTTTGACCGATCATTATGAAAGATGGCACGTATAGGTAAGTATTTTTTAGATACTTACAATGTTTTTATCCGACCTCCATGCGGGCGAAGCCGTTAGCAAAAGCTAGTCCTATATAATATAATTTCAATAAAAACCGAGCATAAACCAACATTGTCATTACCCAAACAAAACACGCTTGCACTTATTCTATCATATGAC
The DNA here is from genome assembly GCA_948474745.1 of Oligia latruncula. NCBI lineage: Eukaryota > Metazoa > Arthropoda > Insecta > Lepidoptera > Noctuidae > Oligia > Oligia latruncula. Next base: position 13,141,351 of record OX419699.1, read on the forward strand.
ATTACCGTTACCAATGATACAAAGTATCAAAGAGCACCGCGAACAAAGGCAGCGTCTCATCAAATATCATGATGTTACAGAAATGATACTTTTTGTGACACCAGACGACACTAGATGGACATTTTGTAGCAATTAAGAACTGGTAATGATGGAAGGTGCGAGGCCGGAGTGGTATCAAAGGGATGATGAGTCGGTTTTTTAGAAGGATTGCTTCGGTGAGAACTTTTGTGGATCTTTGAAGTTGGTGGATTATATTTGGTATGTGGTCGTTGTTAATTTTGACACTGTGTTACTTAATTATAATTGTTGTGGTCTGTGGAGGGATCTAGCCATTCCTGTAAGTAGTTGAAACTCGGTACCAGATAAATTATGTATGCATAAATAATAATTAACCGGGTAAAACTTTATTGAACTGTTACCCAATATCTGGTATGCCATCGATCCTTGTAAAATACTAGTAGGCCGATGATTGAGTCGTTGTTAGGAGTTCAGTTTTTTCCTAAATTTGAAGACAGGATGTATACTTTCCTACACCATCGCCAAACTGCGATTAAAAACGTTTAAAATCAAAATAAAATATTTTATTTCATACGACAGAAGCCATAGGTGCACGGTTCCAATTGGTCGTTTCCTATGAAGAAGAGCCGGCAAGAAACTCCGCGGTTATTCTTTTAAAAAGTTTATGTTTTATCCCCTGCTGGTAACATCCTACAGAACCCATGTTGGTACTTGATTACAGCCAGAACGAGTCATTCGCAGGACCGTTTCACAAATTCGAATTAATCAATTCAAAATAAGAACCGGAGTTGATTGCACCAAATCACAAATCGCTGTTTAAATGCCACCCACGTTCGTTCTAAATTAACCGTTTCGGACGCGCGGACGTCGGTGTCAGCTTGTCACTCTGTCACATTTAAAAGCATTAACCGGGACTTTCACCCGGTGTTGGGTGACCGGCCCTGTGTCGTATTCATTTCTTTTTTTTTTCTTTCATATTTGGCGACTTCTTTGATTGTAGTTGTGAACGCGTTATTTTTATTTTTCACGCGGAAATGTACTCGTACCTTTGAATTTAGGTAATGTTCTTGTTTTAAAACATTCACCTCAAGTCTTATGTCTATTGTCCATATTGAGCCGAACTTTAACCAATCGGCTAACTTCGGCTGTTCTCGGGTACAAAGGTTGCGCCGGCGCCGCGTCCTGCTGATCCGATGAACTAAGCGCCCTCCCCCGCTGACAAGCACGCTATATACAGCGTGTAGAGCGTGTCAATCTTTTCTCTCCTTTATTTTTTAAAGCCGGTTGTTATTTAAGTGGCTCGAGATTCTTTGTAGCGCCTAGAGATGGTTATCTTTTGTTAATACGTTCGTGTGAGTAGTCAGTGGCAGTTTGGTCGAATATGGATGGTAGCCTCTTTGGTCTCCGAGATTTAATGGAGTTCTAAATTTAAATTACCAAAAAACTATTCATCGTAGACTGAAATGATTATGAGTCTACGTCAGATGATTTTTTCGAATGAGTTAATCATTCTGCTAATGAGACGAACTAAATATTACAGGAACCATAAAAGCGGGCATACAGGTGGTACTACCTACATAGTTCAGTTGGTTTAATGAAGAAGGCCAATTCCTGAAATGTTCTAATAATGTTGTAAAATTCTCAGCGACAATCAATGTCAAAAATGTAGGGATTCTAGAGGTATTTTTGACAGATTGTAACTAAGATCAGACTGTCAACATTCTTAAAACTACGAGAATTGCCCCTCTGATATTCAATGAACAATAATGAACAACAAAAACTGTTTTATAAAAATCAAATCTAACTGATTGTTTTCAAACACCCTGTACACGACTTTAGGTATCAATACTTCATAATCCCATATTCAGCCTCACACCGTTTTTGTTCGTGATGAAGAAATACCATTGTTTGTGGTCCACACCGATTAGTTATGGGTGACACGGGACTCGAATGTATTGGATAATCGATTCAACTTATAATCGTTCCGATTCTAATCGATTACCTTTTTGTGAACGGCCGGTGCCTTTGTGTTCGTTTTTTTAAAAGCAATTATGAAAGTAAAAATGGTGTGTCCTTCTGTGAGGTATTTTAAGTAATTTCATTTGGGATATTGATGTTTTTACTTTTGTTGGAGTCGCTAAAAAGTTTTGCAATGCGAATTTTCAGAAGTAAGTACCTACCTACATTAGCAGAAACAACGGGGTAATTGCGTAACTCACTATCAGTAGCAATTGCTTTCATTTTGACATTTCAACAACATTCATTGCGTTATTTATGTTGTTGAGCAAATAAGTTTTTTGAACATATGAAGCAATGGATTAGCAATATCCTTCAAAATGATTCAGATTGAGATTGATAGTGTGTTACGCAATGAGGGGGGGCGGGATAAGTTTATGACGAGCAACCTATCTTTTCCTATATCTGGTTTTCTTAGATATACAGATAGAATACTTAAGAATACTCTTTCTTATGTACAGTCAACAAAGGAGTTAAGTATACAGGAGCGTCGGATATTGTTGAAGTTTACTAAGAAACCGATGGATATTCTCGAATAAAATTTTAGTTTATTAATAGAAAACAAACAGCTCATTTATTAAATTTAATTTCAGTCCAGAACATCCATCGGTTTCTTAGTAAACTTCAACTATATCCGACGCTCCTGTATACTTAACTCCTTTGTTGACTGTACACCATATTATTACAAATATAAATGTACAAATTTTACAAGGACTGATAATTACAATGGACGATCTTATCACTAAGAGCGATCTTTCAAAGACAACCTTTGGATGGATTAAGGGAGGAAGGAGAGACCATTTTCTTGTATTTTTTTAAGACAATACTCAATACTCAATTCTTTATTGCATTCCACAATGTAGGCTTAGGTGGTAAACATTTGCCAATAGAAACAATCATGGACCCTGTCGGGCACAGCAAAAGACAGATAGGTATGTGGAGAAGAGGACTTATCATTTATGTAATCTAACTTATTGTAAACTTATTCTAAGACAATATCTCAATGAAGTATGCTGTTTCTCATATAAACCTTGAACCGCCCCTCTCAACATAATATACTCCAGAAAAGGCTGATTTATTTTTTACACAGAGGCCGCATAGCTCCCGCCCATAAGGACAAGGGCTTGAACTCTCGATAGATAATTAGTTGTAACTCCGATAAACATAAATCATCCGGACGAAAAATCGTAATTCCCAAAAACGGGCGTCCGGAAATTATTTGAAAAACAAAGCGCTGGCTGACCACGCCCGCGCCGCCTCGGCTGCGCGTACGCATACTGTTCCCACGTTTAAGTAGAGCGAGCAGACTTGATGAAATCTTGGGACATTGCTTGAAGAGATACAGTGGAAGATATTTATGAGGTAAGAGGAGTCGAGAAAGTCACAAGGATGGGGTTATTGCGATCGATGCATCTTCGCTATTGATAGTTTCAGCTAATTTGGATAGATGGCGTTACCTGTTGCTATTTCTTCGATATTGATTGTGCTTTAAGATAAGAGTGTACACAATAATTTTCAAATGATATTTTCATTTTGTATGAATTTCAGTTTGTAGGCGGCCGTTAAAAAAACACTTCAAATTTAGAAAAAAATCGGTTTTGTAGAGCGTCGACTCTGGTACAAATGCCTGTTTGACAGTTTCTTTCTTAAGGTCGAAGTGCCATTATATTACACCCAGGTATTTACTGATTTAATACTTCAATCACACAAATGTACAGGGGCTGACTTAATGCCTTAAGCATTTTTTAGGTGGAGCAGTGGGGCCCAGTGGTAACGGCTGCGACTTACGAGCTGTTAGCCGTAGGTTTGAACCCAGTCAGGAGCTTTACTTTGTGGCAATTATTTCATCACCACTGCTCTCAAAACGGTGACGAAAAACATCGTGAGGAAACCGGCATGGTCGACATCTACCAACCCGCACTGGGCCGCGTGGTAGATTACGGCCCACTCACTGAGATGAGGCCCGTGTCCCAGCAGTGGGAACAATGTTGGCTGATCATTATTACCTGTGAGTGATGCAGAGACAAAAATAATAGCATTAGTTTTTATTACCTACTGTCCTTTTATTTAGTTTAGTTTGTGATGCTTTCAGGCACCATACTTAGGTTGGTTTATTCAGGTTAGGTTGGCCCTAGAGTTGTAAAAGAATATCCAACACATTTTATGTATATTCCTTCCAAATTATATCAGATATCGAACAAATCTCAACAGGACTGTATCACAACATAGCCTCACAACTGGTGACCCTAGCAGGGAGTCTGTATAACGCGATGGGCGTCACACAAGCTGCTCCGGCGATTATTAAGTCTCATGCGCCGCTTGTTGTAATTTAACGGCCGCTTTGACATTAGCAGGACTGTCCGCATTTTACTCATTAGTGTGGCGTTTGTAATTTAAAATGTTGGTGTTTTTAGGCAGGATCGAAATCTACAAAATAGATGCATCATGTCTTGAACCTTGAAAATAAATGCCGGTTTGTTGAAGTGACTGAATACTTGTTTGAGGATTCAGTAACCTCCGTCTTGTTAGACGAAGGTTAGGTTCTTTGTATGTTTATATAGTATTAGAGGTATGAGGAACAGGGTGTGAAGTTCCCTCATCCTCCATAGAAAAGGGAGGATCCTTCGACCAGACGGGTGGCGTGTCTGGTGGGCAACTGCCCGACGATTGATGTCGAGGCGTTGTATACTTATATGCTAGTTGCGCGGTAAACTCTGCTTGCGCGATGCAGGAATTTACGTGACGTCAGTGCGGTGTGTAGTTTGCATACCGATGTAGATTCATATTGTTATTAGCCGGGTGGCTGTAATTAATCTATATAAATAAAAATCAATGTTTGTATGTTGGTCCTCTATGCGTTCCAAAACCATTGGTCAAATTGGGTGGGGTGTCCTGGGGACGCCCGTGATGAAAAAATCTGAGGCGGTAGGAAGTTCGCCGGGTCAGCTAGTTACTTATAAAAACACAATACGAAAAACTGTACCTACATTATAAAAACCTGCTTACTTAGGCGGTTTTCACCCTGCACTTGACCCCATCAAACTTGAATCCGCTCCGGTGTGCGGTGCTGCGGTTTTTAACTTTGACTGTAGAATGTTGATTTGTATGCACACACTGACACCGCATCACCGTGCGGTGCAGTCAAAGTTAAATACCGCTGCACACCGGGGCTGATGCAGTGTGATAACCGCCTCAAACTGCTAAATAATAACAGCTCATTTTTGTTCTCATGATGCAAATCCCGGATTTGCGATGAGGTTCCAATCGGAAAAAGACGCCGTGACCTTTATTTTTTCAGAAATACACAAAAATATGATAAAATTCAATCATGGCATTAAAACATACCAACCACTAACTGGTGCTAGTGGTGGTGGCTGGTGGTAAACTAACTGGTATATTTTGACAATTGTTGTTGTTGTTGTATTGTTTTGGTAATTTGACAGATTGTAGTAGCTTGATGTCTACAAGCTGTCAAATTTCTTTAATAGATTTTCAACCTTATCGCTGAACAATAAGGTTCAAAGTTGATTGGGAAAATTTGACAGTTTTGGGTAGCTTGATGTGCTGGCGTCTGTACATCATCATCATTCTCCTACCCTTATCCCAATATATTTGGGGTCGGCGCAACATGTCTTTTTCTTCCATACTTCTCTATTAGTCGTCATCTCAGTAGTCACCCCCTTTCTAACCATATCATCATTCACACAGTACTTATATCCATTGTTTCTTTGGTCTTCCCCTACTCTTATAGTCATCGACATCCCACACTCAAAACTTTCCTTACGACATTTTCCTCATTCCTCCATAACACATGACAACCGATTTCCACACAACTTTTCAGTTACCGGTGCCACTTACAGACTTCCTCTAATCCTAAGGTACATATTTAAAATTACAAACTCTCGAGTACCTAACCCTCCCGCCGCGACGGCTCAAAGACACAGGAAGTTTAACCGATCGACGTTCCATCACCGTTCGAAAACCAAAATTATAAATATGGAACACTTACCGGCGGACGTAAAACATTTATTCGTCTAATACGTCGTTATCAAGTGCCGCTATATTTGGATGACTTGTCGTGCGCTGAGCAGCGATGTAGGGAGAACGGATGTGGCCTGATATAGAAAGAAAGAAAGAAAGAAAAATTGTGTGATATCAGCGTGAAACATACCCAGTTCAGCCGGTCGATTCTGTAAAAATCTCACCGTGAAAACTCAGGTGAAGTGAGTTTGTTTTTGCTAGGAATTGATTGACACTATTGAGTTTGACAGCTCACTCCACGCTCACTTCACCTAAGTTTTCACGGTGAGATTTTTACAGAATAGCACCGCTTGTTCAGGTTTTATTACACAAATTGACAATGGTACAAGTACCGTACTTACCGACAGACCTATTCAAGGTGATGACACAGAAAGCAATTTAGCAATCAAGATTTAACTATGTAAGGATTAAAGCAGCTGCCTTTTTCTGATCACTTAGTAATAAAATTAATAGTCGCAGTCCCTTGTCAAATTAAAGCAGCTAGATCTGAAGATAAAGGTGAGTTTTCTGTAACAGGACATCTTGGCCTCTCTACAATAATCCAACAATTTGCCAACCAGCTAAGGACATCCAGCAGTAACCTCACATCTTGGGTACAGCCACGAGTGCGGCCGCTCGCGCACATATTTATTTATTTTTACCGAAATAGACCGAACGGTCGTCGAGTGCGTCCGATTTATAGAATGCCGTGAGCAATTTCAGTGGAATCCGAAGCGTGGTTTATGTCTTAATGTAGTCGCTGAAATTGTTACAAGTTGGCGTTTGTGGCGTTTTCGTTGGAAAAATACAGGCGCCGCGAGAGGGTTGAGCGTTTGTGTAACAGTTCGGAAACTGTTCCTGGAACTGGTAGCGGTTCGTTCATTGATGGGAATGTAGTTGTTCTGTTGTTTATTTATGAAGTTATTTACCTGTTACATGAAGGAATGGTGGGTCTACTTTTCGCAGTAGGTAAGTATTGTAAGGCCCAATTTTGGTCTTAGTCTGCTGTAATTATTTATTAGTATTCATCAGCCTATTGTGTTGTATTGTGGGACACAGGCCTCCTCTCGGTGAGAGGAGTGCCCAGTGCGGGTTGGTAGATATCACATGTCTTCGAATTTTTGGTAGGACATTCTGGTTTCCTCACGATGTTTAGTGTACCTACTAACAGGGTTTTTGTTTATTGCTTGGATCGCCAACTGTGGCTACACAATGACATGCGCGTTAACATAAACAGGGGCAAATGCAAGTGTGCACTTCCAAATAGGAGACCACATCATTCACTTATTATCTAGGCAGGTACAAAAACTTTGATAAAGACAAAATATTAAAATAAATCAAAATAAAATACTTACACGAAAATCATAAAAAATTTAAAGAGGTATTCTGCCAATTAATAACTCAGGCGTTTTACAACACAATTGAAGTGTATCTTAGTCTAAAATAACATATTATTGAGCTTAGATATAAATTGTTACCCACTTCCAACTACCTTCATAAAACATCAATAAAAAAAAATTAATAACCAGCACACTATCCAACAAAGACCCACTAAACACCCATTAAAAGATCAATTTCTCACTTAAAATTCAGTCAAAACCCAAACCCGTTCAAACCATAACACTAAAATACTAAGTGTAGGTATTCCTGATCGACCGATCGCCCGATCATGTAGGTCACACTTCCGTGTATAAAATAAATTCGGTTTAAAAGCGCTCGTCCGATAGATTTACTGCCAGTTAATTCGGCTAGATGGTGGACTTATAGAGTGGTTTATGACCGCAGTTGTTTTGCTAAGCGGACTTACAAGGCAGCATGATGCGTCAGCTAGAAAGGAATTGTTCAATTAAAAGGTTAGTTTATGGCGTAGACAGAGTAATCTATAGACTCATGGTATCCATGTCACCGAAAGGGACAAAAAATTCCGGCAATCTTCATCATACTAACATTTTTACAGCTTATTACACTGCACCTTACCATTGTCACAGTTGCGCAAATGTATTTTATCATTGAATTATGCACGAAAAAATCTAAATCTTATTTTCCGTTTAATCGCGGTGTAGTTTTTATTATTTCATTCATAAACGTCAAACTTGTTGTGCACATTGATGTGCTTAGCCGACACGCAGTAAGGGACAGAAATATTTTTACTCTGTCTCTTTTCTTTGCTAGTGACGTTAATATATTTCTCTTTTTCTTGTGCGAATGAAAAAGAAGATATGCAGCAGTCTATAGTTTACTCTGTCTACGGTTTATGGGGTTAGTGACAGGTTGTGTTGCCACTTGTTAGGTTAGAGTATTGCAGCAACTGAGCGTGGAGGTATTGAGGAAGAACGATGAATATTCGATGATATCGTGTCTTTGTAGAATGGGACATGGAACTCCACATGCAATGACATTTTAGGATTATATCCATCCACACTAATATTATAGTTTCGAAAGTAACTCTGTCTGTCTGTATATGATTCTGATATCTGTCTATCTGTCTGTATATAATTCTGATGCGTTCAGCTAGAAAGGAATTGTTCAATTAAAAGGTTAGTTTATGGGGTTAGTGACAGGCTGTGTTGCCACTTGTTAGCGGAAGCTAGTATTTTTATAGGTAAATATATTATTAATTCGTCCATTTATGGACAGGGAGAGCTGAAAGATTTCATCAAAGATTTTCCATGTAAACAAGCTATGGCTAGGTTGAACTTGTTTTTGAAATGTTTGATGAAATCTTTCAGCTCTCTTTAAGAACTTAAGAAAGGCAATTTTGGATTTGTACAGACACCACACATCAAGCTACTACAATCTGTCAAATGTCTTTAATAGATTTTCGACCTTATCGCTACATCATAAGGTTCAAGGTTGATTGGGAAAATTTGACAGTTTCGGGTAGCTTGACGTGCTGGCGTCTGTACGTACATGCAACCGCCCCGTGACTGTCTGTTGGTCTCGTGGTCGCAAGGTGACAGCTGCCGGTCGATTCTGTAAACTTAGGTGATGTGAGTTTGTTTTATCTAGGAATTGATACTATATACAGCTCACTCCACGCTCACTTCACCTAAGTTTTCACGGTGAGATGGTTCCAGAATCGCACTGCTGAACGTGGGCTTTTCCATTAGGTATAGGAATTTCTTGGTAACATTTGGAAGATGGCGGTGTGATACCCCCGTGCCTCGGAAAGCACGTTAAACAGTTGTTCCCGCGCCTGATCTCTCTCTGGTAATGTCGGATTACGTTTTGTTCCATTGGACTATGAGAGTGAGGGAAGAGAGAGTGCATGTGTGTCTGCGTATATACTTGTGCACTATATCTCCCTCACCGAAGCCTAGTCGCCGTTGAGATTGACCGCCATGGTCGAAATACGATCTGCAGGACGACGGTAAAGAGGAAATAGGGTATAAGTGACAAAGAATGAAATGTTCAGGAGGGCCGTTCAAAGTTTTAAATTTTAGAAAAACTGAAGTGAACATTATTTTTGCTAGATACACGCCAAAAAAGTCATCGTAGAGTCATGGGAGTAAGCGCATTCGAAAGAGCGGAAAATTTTACGTAGGATGGCATATATAACTCATTTTTGACCAAAATGTCGCTTATACTACTTCCTTTTTACCGTCGGACTACTGTTACATGCAAACAATACCAATACTTTAATTTTCTCAATGATAATTTCATGTTAAATAGTATGAAAATGTTCGTGAGAATCCACCTTATTGAATGTCTTCAAACAGTACGTTTTCTGACTCATTCTCTCATTGTCAATAACAACTTGTCACTAATTGTCACAGCACTATTGTTAGACTTCATTTGCATGCTAACTTAATTGCTCAAATTATGCAAATCTTTGTCTACTGTTGACAAACTTTAAATACCGACACAAGGAACTAGGAACTCTTATTATAAAGAACGTAAGGACGAAAATGTGTTTTCCGGACTGCAAATCAATGTTGGTTTTTTAACGTGACAATCCTTTTCATAATCCTCTTCAAAATTGATTATAACTCTTATTGAGATCTACGTAAGGTTGAAAATAGAGTGTGAGTTCTGTAGCCATGGCCTCTTCACCTCAAGTTAATGACTGAAATTTTACTGTCATTGCATTTATTGTGGAATCAAAACAATTGTAGTTAAGTATGCAAATTATGTCAAGTAGAAATTACTGTAATTAATTTCTAAGGACAAAGATAACAGGATAAAGATGGTTGACATGCAAGGAAAGAGCTTTAAACTCAGCATTGGGAAAAACTGTCGATAATTCAGTTCTTCATTCTTCCATGGAATGTCTTGCCCTTTATTCTCCACTAGCACCCGCGTAAATGTAGGAATATCGGGGTAAATGTTAATCCCGGGTGTCAGCTACCTCCATACAAAATTTTATAAAAATTGGTCCAGCCGTTTGAGCGTAAAGAAGTAACAAACATATAAACACACACGCTCAAAAACTTTCGCCTTTATAATATTAAGTGTGATATGATTATAGTGTGATAAAATTATAGTGTGATTAACAACTTATTTCTTGTCATTCGAACTTTAAATGAACCAATGACCAATGGCCTGGTGAAGGCCGCAGGAATCCGCTGATGAAATGAGCCAAAATGTGGCTAATTGATAGTATAAACACTTTTACTTGTTTGAGAAGCTAGTAAGGCTTCCTTGATGGGTGTTACAGTGAACCTTCAAAGATAAATTTAAAATAGGCCATTACTTAGCATAAAATGCTTTGAACTGAAATTTTGGTGGGAGTTTTTAAGTTTTCTTTGGATTGATTAAATGTATGAGTAAGTTTGTATGGACATCACCCATTCTGGGATATTTTTTTTGGCGGCCATCAATAGTAATTACATATTTTTAATGTACACATATAACTCATTATTTTTTACTAAGGCGTCAAAGTCGAGAACAATTTGCATTCGGAGATACAAGATTTATTATATACATTTGGAGGCGGATCGAAAGATAAGATCGTTGTATATCTTTGTTCTCCAATTCATTACAGCGTTGTCGCCATACAAATAAATGTTTATACTTCTGCGACCATTCAAATAAAATGCAATTCATTCCTGGCCGGTGACTTTTTATTTTTTATCCCAAGTCGACGAACAAAATGGGTGATCTCATAGGTATATTAGATGATAACATAAAAAATGCAAGATGTTAGTTAAGACTGTTTTGGCAATGACCTTCTATTACAAGGGGCTTAAAACATAACTGACTACATGTCAGTTAATGTACGCCAGCTCATCAAGCTACTACAATCTGTCAAATTTCTTTAATAGATTTTCAACATTATCGCTAAAGTGTAAGGTTAAAAGTTGATTGGGAAAATTTGACAGTTTAGGGTAGCTTGATGTGCTGGCTGGCGTCTGTACATATTATGAAATTGTAGTATGATATTACTAAGTCTTGTGGTTGTTCATGACATTTATGACAGGTGATAGACATTGGCGTAACTAGGGATCTGTCTAGGGGGGCAGACGTCCAGCTGAAGTCATCTAATGAGAGATCATAAATGACGCTTCGTAATGAATATCATCATCATCTGCCTAGCCTTTTCCCAACTATGTTGGGGTCGGCTTCCAGTCTAACCGGATGCTGCTGAATACCAGTATTTCACATGGAGCGACTGCCTATAATCTGACCTCCACAACCCAATTACTGGGTAATACGATATCCTTTGATAAAACTGGTTGTCAGACTTTCGGGCTTCTGACTACCCGTAATGAATTATCCCACCAAAAACATTTCATGTAAAGTAGGTTGCAAGACTTAAATACCGCTTTCACTGTTAAAATGATATCTTTCGTTCAAAATCTAGTCGCAGTTTCATATCGGCGATAAAGAAATGTCACAAATTTGTTAAAAATGTAGGGAAATAAGAGTTAATTTTGACAGATTGAGACTGAGATCAGACTGTAAACGGTAAAAAAATAACGAGATTTCCCCCTAGATAAATTACAGAATTGGCATTCAGATCTAATGTAGAGCCAAGCCCCTAACTCTACAAACCTAACATCTTGGTCAAAATGTACGGCTCTAATAAAAAACCCAATAAAAGCGATGAAATATTAAGTAATTCATCAATACTGTTGATTTGTCTAGGGTGGGCAAAGAAGTTTCTAGGGTACACATTGCTCACCCTTGCCCCCCTTAGCTACGACCAAGGTGATAGATTAATCTTAAATAGAACATAATGACAGCAATATAACATTCTGCCCTTGAACGCTAGAATCTTTGGGACGTGATAGACTTTTCGTACCGATGCATTTTTAACTCGATTGGGATAATGAAGTAAAAATGAGCTATCTAAAACTTATTCGACTAAAAAAAGCTTGGGTGGTTCGCAATATTTTATTGGGATGTATCACGCAAATTGAAAATATAATCTATAAAAATGGGAAAAGTGGGAATATCGGGATACAAATATCCTATGTCCTTTCCCGGGAATCAAACTATCTCTATACCAAATTTCATCTAAATCGGTGCAGTGGTTTAAGAGTGAAGAGGTAACAGACAGACGTCTGTTACCTCTTCACTCTTAAACCGCGAACCGTTGAAAAGTGTGTCTGTCTGTATATACAGACACACTTTCGCATTTATAATATTAGTATGGATTAGCAGTAATAGGCATATAATCCACAAAGTAATTAACATTTTTAATATGATTACAGCTACAGTTGTAAGCAAATAACTGCCAAACAGACAAACACTATAATCAACACTACATATATTTACATAAAAATTAACGGAACAAACATCCATTTCAATAATATAAATTACATAGACACTTTACTAAACTCATATTTGTCAGAACTTGATTAAAATTCAAACAGTTTTACCTTAAAACATTAAAAATGAATTATTATTAATATTTCACAATGTCCTAATGTCCGCCCATCGAGGCATAGGTATGACTGACGCAAACGTATAACTTTACAAAAATATTTTATCACTCTCAAAATACATAACCACCCTTAACACTACTACGTAAGGTTAAAAATCGAATGATCGGAAAGTTAAAAATAAGGTTGTGTCAGGAGGAGCAGTTTTTACAAAACACGCCCCGTTTGACGGTGGACGAAACAAAATTAAGGCTTTCGGTTAACTGTCACACTAGAAAGTTGTTATTAATTTTATTTGTGAGACAATCTATTCAAGGGCGTTGCTTTTTTGTTTGATAGCAAAGGTTTTGGCTGTTTTGAAACGTGTTATTACGTGCAAAAACAGTTTATGATGATGATTATGGGTGACCAAACCTTTTATGGACTTTGCTGAACGTAAGGACAACCCATATTAATGAACCGCTCAGAATTCTGTTTTCAATCATTCCACCATCGCCCTTTTACTACCTAACTGCGAAACGTACTGCAGGGTACCATCCACGCCGCCTCGCCGGTCAGCGGGATTGTCCGAAAGGGTTACCGCTGGCCTGGAACATAAACGGCTAAGGAAGGAACACGGGTGGGTTTTAGTCAGTAAGAGTCTTACACTCCCTTCCGCTCCACCCAGAGCGGGAGGGGTCATTTGATGATTTCCCATCCGCAAAAAAGAAAAAAAAGGGTATCATCCACACTTTGTTGATATCCCTACCAGTCGTACTCAGCGCTTGTCTTCTACATATGCGCACAGCCCAAGCGTGAAACTCTGTGCCAGTGTCTGTGTTACAAAGACAGAGTGAACAGGCATCTTCTGGGTACGCTCGTTCCATCAAAGACCTCATCTATCGCTTTCCGTTAGGCCTGATCGAGGTCAAGGCCATACAGCAATAAAAAAAAAATATAAAGAAGAATGTCTCTCTCATTTTTTCCAGTAATTGACGAAAAACTCCCTAAAAAGGACCTTCCAAGTGAAGAACTGGTAGAGACCAACAATGTAACCAGACTAAGGTCAAAAAGAAAATAGAGACATGGAGAATAAAATAGACTTTGGATTTACGAAAATTCTTTCATAATGCTAGTCTTCAAAATAATAATGCTTAAAGCCCCCAATGACTAATTCCCTCATTCATTTCATCACTTCAAAATAAAGAGAATATAATCATTGCTTTAAATTGTCCAACCACTTACAATCTTTCTCACATCCAATCTCACCCAGAAACAGACCACACTTACCTACACCTACACGACTGTCACCCAAGGCTAACCCTTCATATTTCAGCCTAAAGTCAATTTAATTTAGCTTTGCAGACAAAAAAGGACGATATGGGACCGAACTCATAACGTGTCCCCGCCTCTGAGGGTTCCAGAGAATTCTATAAGGTCAGTGAATTATTAACTTTTCGGGACTGCGGGTCCTATTATAAAGTTTGCCATTGGCTATGTTCTGTCGCGACAGGACGATTTTTTCTTTTGTTCTAATTTTAATTTTGTGAACGTTTGTGGCCAGTTCATTTGTTAGGGGCCCTGTTTTGTTCTTGTTGTAGTCTGTTCTGTTTTTAACAGACAAGGTTTTGTTACACCATTGCACCGTTTGGAATATTTTGTCCCATAGTCCATTGGCATCATCAATTAGTTTCATGATCTCTAACGAAACAAGTCTGTCAACTAGATATAGTAGCTAAGCTTGAACCAACAAGAATCATGTTTGTGGTCAATGCGCTCTAAGACACAAATCACAGACGTCACCCAAAAAGCAGCCAAGTTCAAATAGGACTGGACCTGACACGTTTGCCGCATGTCGGATGCATTGTGGGCTAAGACCATGGCAGCATGGATTACTGAAAATGTCTAGCGGCATAGCGGAAGACCCAGTCGTAGATAGTGGGACGAACTTGACGATTTTATGAGGGATTGGTCCATTTTGGGTCAGGGTCGAGTTGCCCTGGTTTTGCCTTGCAGTGAGACAGTAAAGGTTGATTATATAATTACTATCATGAGTGGGTCTATTAGGTGTCGGGTTTCTGGCCGTTTGTTCGTGCAGTCATTTGTTTTGTCAATTCTTCGGATCAAAATTTTGTTTCAGTGCGGTTAGTGGAAGTGCTCAGGTGCGGTTGAAATCAGTGCTCTGAGTGGAATACCTCATATTTCCGACTGCTTTGAGGAAGCATTTTAGCACTAAGAGGTTGCTTACATCTGAATAATATGCATTCGCTGAACCCTTTGATGTTTGATCACTAAAAAGTTCACTAATTCGATTACCGATTGCGCCAGCCCTTTCTGCCTTGGCGTCCTTTCAACCTAAACTGTTATTCTTACGCTTGCAGCTTCTATTCCGCAACTGAACGTCACCGGATACAACGTCACGTCGGTACACAATGTTTTTGAAATTTGAACGTCCAAGTAGGTATTGGTGTTTATAATGTGGGCACGCGCGTTCTGTCGCACGGGTGGGACAATGTTGCCAGCACTCAAAATAGATATCCTACGCGAGAACGGATGCGGTTGCCAGCGCAAAATTTGTAATATGGGTAAACATTGTTTGAAATTGTTATTGTTTATCTGTGGATTGGAGTTCTGGGAACTAACGTTTTTGTGGCGCGAAAATAATTTTTCTTCTTTTTCCTGATGATTTTCTTTGTGATGTGTCATGGACATTCCTTGTATGTTACAGAAAGTTAGTTCTGGTTAATATCAAGACACGTCTTCGTCTATATGACTCATAGTGAAGATTACCTACTGATCTTAGCCTGTCAGTGCACAGTTTCAGCATTATGAATACCTAGGCTTAACATTTGATAGCTAGGACAAAACAGCAATCTATATCGAACCATTTCCAAAAAGTAAAAAAAGACATGTTACATAACACCACGCCTGTAATCCCCTAACAGTTAGGCAGCGGTGTAGGTACAGTCAACAGCAAAAGTAGATGATCAAAATCAGAAATTCAATACCCTAATGAACGGAGTTCGCGTCAGAACTGTGTGGCGTCGAAGTGATTCAAAAGTATGTGATTGTAAATTATACCAAACATTTACTACTAGTACAGCTGCCATAATATTCGTGATCAGTTTTGACTCCTATTGAATTTCTGATTTTGATCATCTACTTTTGCTGTTGACTGTACTTACCTTCCATATTTCGCCAGTTATGCTTAAGTCCCATGTAATAAGGGGCGAGCCTATTGCCATATACCGGGCACTTCTCACACAGAAATTGTTATGAAAAACCCAATAACGACGACAAGGCATGACGGCACGGTTGGCGCAGTGGTTAAGCGATTGACTGCTGCGCTGCGTGTCGCGGGTTCGATTCCCGCACGGAACAAATATTTGTATGACCTACAAGTAGTTGTTCCGGGTCTGGCTGTTTGTATATGTGACTTTAAATGTTTGTAAACGCACCCACAATACAGGAGAAATTCCTAGCGTGGGGCAACGTTTAAAAAAAAAAAAAAAAAAAATAACACTGCTCGCCCTGGCAAACCCAGGACCTCATGCTGAGCAATAGCGCTTGCGATTTGACCATTGCGGCAGTAAACAAGGTGACAACAGTAATTTAACAAAGACGAAATATATACCTACACCTATCTTCTTTATAAGTAAAATAAAGTCGGGTTAGTTCCACCATTTATAACTAAGAACGGCTGGACCAATTTTTATGATCTTTGATTTGTTGGATTTGTCTTCGCCCCGAATATCAGAATAATTATTAAAACATGGGAAAAAAAAAAAAAAAAAAAATCTGAGGCGGTACGAAGTTCGCCGCCGGGTCAGCTAGTATCTATATTTAAATAAAACAAAGTCGAGTTAGTTACACAATTTACTCAAGAACGGCTGGACCGATTTGTATGATCTTTGATTTGTTGGTTTGTCTCCTCCCTGAATAGCAGAATAACTAATAACACATGGGAAAAATTTCATGAAAACAATAATAATTAATTTTCTCATACATTTTGTATTTATTGATTCTGCAGCAGTGTACCGAGTTGGCCGGTTCAGCTAGTAGGTATATTATTATGAATAAGATTCGAAATAACAAAAGCCATTTATAATGTGAGAATTCAAAGACACTCAATCACACTTCCAACGTTTGTCAAAATAGATACATATCTAGCAACATTATATTTCGCAACAAAACACGAAATAATTCATAAAATGCCACTATCTGAGGTCGATCTCAAAGGTCAAGAAACAATGGGTTTGTCCGACCTGTTCGGAAGAAAAAGCAGCCAAGTGCGAGTAGGACTTGCACATGAAAGATTCTGTATTGTACACTACATAATAATATACGTTAATAAAATAATAATAAACGCACGACGCCATCACGGCAGGCCGAAGCGAAGACGACCACCTTGACCTCCCTTCCACCACCTCCACGTCGACCTTGACTCCTACCGTTAGGGACTGGCCGGCACTAGCAAAAGACAGAATTGTGTGGAAAAGGGAGAGAGAGGCCTTTGCCCTGCAGTGGGAAAATGCAAGCCATAGGCCGACCGCATAACTGAGACGTTGCCTGAGGTAGCAGCGCGGTGCGGGAGGGGTGTGGTGACGTGATGCGAGAGCTCAGTGATTTGTCGACCTGTGACAACTATCACCCCTCCTGCACTGCGCAGCTACCTCAGGCAATGTCTCAGTTAAGCGGTCGGCCTATAATTAGATTATAATTATTATTGTCATAGCGGCTAATACATACTTTGTGAAAATTTCAAGTGTCTACCTATTATGGTTCCAAAGACACAGCCCTGTGACAGAAGGACGGACAGCGGAACCTTAGTAATAGGATCCTGTTGGTACCCTTAAAGAACAGTGGTAGCGCAATGGTAACGGCCCCGACTTATAGAGTACAGTCGTGGTTTCGAACCCAGACAGGCGCTTTACTTGGTGTAAATAATTTCATCACCACTGTTCTCAAAACGGTGAAGGAAAACGTCGTGAGGAAACCGACATGTCCTAAAACCAAAAATTCGAAGACATGTGAATGATCATAATTATGGTTAGAAAGTAGGTGACTACCGAGATGACGACTAATACAAAGATATGGAAGAAAAAGACATGTTGCGCCGACCCTAAATAAATTGGCATTACGGCAGGGGACGGTGAATGCTTATGCGAATCCCGCACCCCCGGCCATAGGTAGAGGTGGAACACCGCGGTGGTCTTAGCTGGTAAGAGTCCGGCATGCCCCTCTGTCACCCCCACGATGGAGGAAGTTCATGAGGATAAACACCGCGTACCAAAAAAAAAATGGGAATGATGATGATGTGACATCTACCAACCGTTGTGACGTTACCTACTAATTTTATTCGTCATAGTCAAGTGTCACTTTTATTTCGTTATGTGTGTTTTTCATTTTGTTTTTTTTTTTATCGGCACCTTGTTTTTATATTTTATGTAGTTAGTTTGGTTATCATCTTATATTGTACTTTTGTGTGTTGTGCTGTCTTTTTGTGTGCGCCAAATAAATGGTTTATCTATCTATCTATCTAACCCGCACTGGGCCCGCGTAGTAGTACAATTCACTCCCTCTCGAAGAGAGGAGGCCTGTGTCCCAGCAGTGGGAACATTATAGGCTGATTATTTTGACACGGAACCCTAAAAATGTTGGTAGGTACTAGAGTCCCCGTGGTAATAATGAAGTTTAATTGTTGCTAGTGACATCTGTCTTCATTATATGCAAAGTAGGCACGCTATCATGCTGTAATTAACTGTAGCAGTTTATTATATAATAGCTGAAGATGGGAATAGTCTTGTTGCTATGTTGATGCTTGTAAAACACGATCTTAATCAGAAAGAATCGGAAGTAAATATGTGAGCACCATGTATCTATCACATAATTGATTTACCTGCCATTGCTTCATTTTTAATTCTTTTTACCTTTTGTGGTAGACAAATTTTATTCTAGGTGCATCGTCTTCACATATAATTATATTATGATACAGACGCTATACAACGTTTATTAATAAGGGGGTAAGCATTTATTACAATTCAATCCATTAGGTGCACTTTTGAATTGTCAAGGAGGATTCAATAACCGACCAATTTTCTTTTTATTACTGTTCATGTTTTAATACAACAACCACCGACCGATGATTCAACTAATCATAATAACCTCCTTAATTTTATAAAACAATTGTTAAAATTATTATTCATGCTATAATATAAATGGTCTAAGCATCAGTCAGTCAGTTCATTAAATGTTGTATTAGACGCATTGGCTGAAAAGAAAGAAAGAAAGAAAATTCGTTTATTTTCGGCAAACATGACGCTTAAAAAAAAACAAACAAAAATTCTGCTGAATATCATTCAGGCCGCCGTTCTTTAGTTAACTTTAACTAAAAGGCTGATTAAGCTAGTTGAGAGAGATACCTACATAATAAAAGTAGGTTCTATTGCTACTTGCCCTTACTGCCCCGTCTAAAAAATCCACCCTGCATTTTTCATGTGAAAATAGTTGCCCCAAGCCCCAATTCGTCGGATCGCTTGCAGTTTTCCGCGAACCCTCAACGCTCGGTACTACAAAGTTTTTTCACCCAGCATTTTGTTCACATGATAATAAAATCATCGCTATTAATTTATTAAGTGATCAATTAACACATTAAAGACCATGAAAACGCGCGCTCATTATAATAATTACGGCTTATTGGCAAACATTGATTCGTAATTTGCATACAATCTGCAACGCTAACTGCCAGTTAAAAAGCCACTTTATTCTTTTAAGTATAAGGTTGTGAATTGAAATGAGATGGGTGGAGTAGTATGTAAATGTCGCAGTGTACTTGATAACAACCATGAAATTGGTTTGTAATGGTTTATCTGTCATTTTCGCTATCGAAATTGGTCACGGAATGTCTCAAGTTTTGGTATTTTATGGAATTTGCGGAGTTAAGTTTATTAGATAAGCATGCTTCTAGGTAATCTTCTGTTTTCGTTCTGTTTCCTTGACATCATTGCGCACAGCCAAAGTGTGGAACTCTCTGCCTCCCACATTTAAGGGCCTTACTCTCGTTTAGTAGCGTAAGACGGTCACTTTATGAAGCCTACTTCTCCGTCTGCCTTCAAAGCAAGAGTGAACAGGCATTTTCTGGGCACGCTCGTTCCATCATAGACCTCATCTATCGCTTTCCATGAGGCGTGATCGGGGTCAAGAGCGGGCCCATTTAGTAATAAAAAAAAAAAATCATCAGTACAGCAGCTGTGGTGTGGTGTGTGTGTAGGTTTTCTTTGAAATATTGTGTCAAGATTTTTCTGCTATTAAAGTACCTATTTGGATACAAGACAAATGTGAGTGGAAACACCGGGAGGGGGATACCCTAGAGGGACTTATAGTGACCTTATTGGTGATTTTCTTCAGAAAGGTCATGACCTTTCTGCTTAGTACTGTAGTGCCTGTGTGTGCTAGCCTTTAGCAATAAGCACTGGCTAGAAATATGATTCGATTCGTTGGTTTAAACATATGTCAAATATGATTATGATGGCATTTTGATTCTAGAAGCAGTGATTCATATCTTAACCGCGAAGTTGTATCGTTGCCTTTTTATATTATAATATCTAATTGAAAGTCCTAAAGTCGTCTTATTTGTATTATTTCCCCCTAAGTTCTACAGTACCCGCAACCAGCGTTCGTTTAAGCCCAGATGTCTGAACATTGTGGGGCTTACATGACCTAAAGCGCGGTCACTGTTTGACTGCATAGAAAAGAAAGAGAAGCGCGATGACACAACGCTGGTAATTTATTGCAAAATATGAAGCAATTATTTCATTACAAAAAATCTAATGTGTGGACTAAAAAATTAAAATAGTAGTGTTTTAGTATTTTGCTTGTAGAATAATCTGACAAAAAATCAGAATGATTGTATGTATATTAGTATGTTTTTATTGAAAAAAAAAAGTTTTTAGAAGTATCTACATGATTTTTGTCTATCGTATCAAATTAGTTGTATTATGTTTTCAACACAGTATCTACCTAGCATATATCCTGATGAATATCATATATTTTTCTGATATAGTTTACTGTAGTCGATTATATACTTTTATTGTTTCTAAAACTTGGGTTTTTTGCGTTTAGGTCCTGTAAGCCCCTTAACGAAACAAAAGTGGCGGTGCTTGGGGGAGGCGTATGTCCAGCAGTGGATGGTCTGGCTCTGGATCTCCGGAACCAGAAGGTTTCCTTCATATAAAAAGTTCATGCAAACGAGAATCCATGTTGTATTAAATTAATGCATGCCTTCTCCATATTGTATCACAGCTCTCTGTCAAACAATAAGTAGTTTAAAATGTGTGGAGAAACTGTCGATTAGTATCACTGGCTTGTGAACGAATAAGGCTCTTATAAAAGTTCCAAATTGTTTTGAAGTATTTTTACGCAAACAAGTTTTAAATGTTTTATCTTACGATCCCTGGACCGATGCATGTACTAAGCACAATGTTTTGCGAACACAAATAATAAAGTCATAATTTCTCAGAAATTATTTTTGCACAAAGTTACTTCTTATGATGTATCTACTGAATCCATAAATGACGGCTTCATGACGGATCTTGTTACAACCCGTATTACCTATAAGAATCATGCTGTGACAAAATAATGAGCATGTCAGCACAGTGGAAGTGGGACTGCCTGCCCAGGGTGAGGCTGACGCAGTCATTTGAGAAACCATAGTACGTGTAGCCAGTTGCCTAAAAGTCTGACAACCAGTCTTACCAACGGGTATCGTGTTACCCAGTAACTGCGTTGTGGAGGTCAGATAGGCAGTCGCTCCATGTAAAATACTGGTAAGTATTCAGCTACATCTTAGACTGGAAGCTGACCCCTACATAGCTGGGGAAAGACTGGGCAGATTGATTGGATCGTGGAGTTCCTTTCATTGCAGGCCAAATAATAACCAAATAATAGCCTGCCGGGTCAGCGGGATTGTCGGCCCGGAACATAAAGGACTAAGAAAGGAACACGAGTGGGTTTTAATCAGTAAGAGTCTGACACTCCCTTCCGCTCCCCCCAGAGCAAATCCGCAAAAAAAGGCCAAATAATAAGAACAAGGTGGATCAGAATGCTGGGCAGCAACAAAAAGTGTAAATGATTGAATAATTAGTCATTTAGCGACACTTAAATTAATAAGGGTCATGAATGTCATGATCATAGCATTGTTCTGTACCATTTATTAATGTTGTCGTTTTGTCGGAGTTCACTTTTTACTATCCATCAGTAACCAAGCTACAACAGTTGTTTTTTTTTTCAGAAATATTTTCATTGTGGTTCTCCTTCCATATGTTACGCACAAACTTTACCAGAACAGCTCTAACCATGAACAATATATTTACCAACGAACAGGATTGGCAGCAGGGCTGACAACTAACAAGCCACCACCGGACGTATCTGAGTATTATCACAATGAGAAAAAAAAAACAATCGAATCAGAAATGAAGAGATTTGCAGGAGAACTAAGGTAACCGACATAGTCCGAAGAATTGCCAAACATATGTGGCAGTGGACAGGGCACATTGCTCGCAGAACAGACGGCCGATGGGCCGAAAAGCTCTGGAGTGGCGACCGCATACCGGAAGACGTAGCGCTGGAAGACTTTCCACAAGGTGGACTTTGTGAAGGCCGGCAGAATCCCTTGGATGCGGGAAACACAGAACCGGTCGAAGTGGCGGTGCTTGAGCCGGCCTATGTCCGAGGCTCTAGCCAGGCCAGAAGTGGACGTCTTTTGGCAGAAATGATGAGAAAAACAAGGCAATATTCTTCTACTTTACCACATCCAATACCCAAACCATCAGAACTCCTCTTACCAAACGTCGAATCACAGAGACAAGCAACAACAAGCAACAAATTAAGAGATTCCCGCCATTTGTATACAAATTGTTATATGACACCGTCCATTGTTTCTACCTTATCAGCAACCTGATCTAAGTCGGTGGCTTTGTGTTCCGTCTTCCATTATTTCATATCATATTTATGTTGACTGTTTTGTGACGTCATGGGGTATTTAATGGCCACTTGTGGTAAATAGACTGCTATGAGAATGTGGTTGTAAAATTATATGGCTACATTATGTTCAGAAGCGGTATCTACAATGCCACATGCAAACAACGCGTCCTACTGACGTCACACAAAATCCTGCATCTCGCAAGCAGAGTTTACCGCGCAACTAGCATTTAAACAACGGCCCGACATGGACCATCGGCAGTTGCCCGCCAGACACTACACTCGTCTGGTCGGAGGATCCTCTCTTTTCTATGGAGGATGAGTGAACTTTACACCCTGTTCCTCATAGCTCTATACTGGTGACCCCGAACATGAACGGCAGCGCAGCCTTCGTGCATGTACTTCAGCGTGACGTCATCATCATCACTCCCGCAAGCTTTAGCGGCGAGTCACCCAGCCAGCCAGTATCCACGGCTTCAACGGGTATCCTGACACAACACAACGTTGTGTATGAGAGGCGAGGACTTCACCACTGGGCCATACGTACATACATGGCTCAGTGGTGAAGTCCTACCATACGTGACATTTTTTTTAAATTGATTTTAATGAAGATAATCTTTGTTTTGTGTAAGGCAGACCTTACCTTCGATGGATACTTCTAAACAACAAGGTGAACTGTGACCAAAGAATGGCAGAATAGTTAAGTAGATACCGTTAGCTGTGCTGCTGGGGAGTTTGATGCGCCACTTCTTCTTCCCAGCGAAAGCACTAGGAAGTAAGGGCGGGCGTTTTGGGGGTCTGTCTTATGTAATTTCGACGTTCGAAAAGTGCTGATTTTCAGCCTAATTTGAATAAACGGCTTTTGATTTAATTTGATTCTGTTGCAGTGTCTGGTGGTAGGCATCTAAGCAGTTTGTCACCTCTTACGATAAAATAATTATACTGTGTGACTAAGTACCTACCTACCTACTAGGGCTAGGATACTTTCCCTTTAGAAAAGGACTCTATTTAATTTTGAAATATGTTTTTTTTTGTTTAGCCTACACTGTCCCACTGCTGGGCAAAGGCCTCCCTCAAGTCCTTCCAGGAACTCTTTGATAAATTATTATTATTATTTATTATATCAGATAACAGAGATCCAATGGGTTAGTAACAATAATCTTAGCCTATGTTAGTACTTAATTAATAACACTGACAATGTACAGGTGACAAGTGACCTCACCAATGGGCTATCGTGTCTCCCGGATAAAGACGAACACGTATACGGTAAGATGAAAACTTCTCTTTAGTATCGAATCAAACAAATAATTCCAAAAATGTCAAAACTACTGATAATAATCAAAAACAACAACGGAACAAAGCTCAGAAAAGCTAATTTCAAAAACACGAAACTCCGCTGTCTCAATGCACCAAACAAATTGCTTCTCCCGATTCATAACTGAAGACAAAGCAAAATTTTAACTTCCATGGCATTACCAAAAACCCGGAGCTAATTAACTCTGAGGGCTCTTAATTAGTCCCCATTGTAGCATGACAAGAGAGCCGGCCATTTTGGTACAACCTCACATTTTATACACACGGACGAATAGGATCACGAACGGAAAAAGATAATTAATAACATTTTAATGATGGTGATTATTTACGCGGACCTAACTAGGCCCGCGTAAAAAAAAAGATTCGAGAGCATGTGACATCTACCTACAAACTGGTGGGTAGATGTCACATGTTTTCGAATTTTTTGGTCCTAGGACAAGCCAGTTTCCTCACGATGTTTTCCTTCACCGTTTTGAGAGCAGTGGTGATTATATAAAAAATACCGAAAATAATGGACGAAAAAAAATTAAATTAAACGCAAAACGGTTTCATTTATCAGCGCTGGAAATTCTAGGATGGTTCCGATGACATACCTCTGTTAGATAAATACCTACTAATATGAAAGGTTTACCTGGCATCTTCGTCGAATATACTGATGACACCAACATGTATATTGGCTTATAATATGACTTGAGAGCAGTGGTGGCCAAGTGGTAACGGCCGCGACTCACGAGTTGTAGGTCGTAGGTTCGAACCCAGACAGGCGCTTTACTTTGTGTAAATTATATCATCACCACTGCTCTTAAAAACGGTGAAGGAAAACATCGTGAGGAAACCGGCATGTCCTAGAGCCAAAAATTCGAAGACATGTGACATCTACCAATCCGCACTGGGCCCGCGTGGTGGATTACGGCCCACTCCCTCTCACCGAGAGGAGGCCTGTGTCCCAGCAGTGGGAACATTATAGGCTGATTATGGTTATGGTATAACTTATTGTCTTAAAGATGCAACTACAGTCTACAGTGCCATCTCAAAAAAAAAACAAAACCTGCAAAAACAAAACCCTTGACAGCGTTCAGTATAAAACTACCAAAAAATCTCAGTCCCCAGCTATAAAATATTTGTTCTATTTGTTATTCATATCCAAACAAATTCTATTCACAATCCTCAAACTCATTTCATTTTTAATCTAACACGACCATTACAAATTATCGCCAATATTTCATTGCCAACATACCTATTGTTGGCCGATCGATCAAGCTGCATGTCCAACTAATGTTTGGGTAACAAATCAAAACAAGATCTTAAAAAACGTTTAACTAAAACATCGTTTCTCTCCGAAAACTGTTTCGCTTTAGATAATTATAGGCTTCTGACCATGCTGTTTCTTCTCTGAGAGAATTCCGAGGAACTAATCAACGCGTAAGGTCTGTGTGTCCCTTTCCAACCACATAAAATGTGCTATAAATTTTTATAAGCCGACTGCGTTTGTGTGAAACAGATATATCTGTACGTATATGTATATGTTGACTGTATGAGGCAGGTACATAAATGTGGTTCTTTTTTAGAGTAAAATGTAGGTTGTGAACGAAGGTGATAAGGAGTTTGTTGATACCATAAGTGCGTTTGACGGTCAATCAGAAAGTGAGATAGATATAATCGGATCTTGAGATAATCTTGATGAGATTTCAGATAGAGGTCTTTTATGAATGCTTTTTCATTGATATGTAGGCAGCATGCTTCAATTTCTGCTTGCAACGTCTTTCCATCCATTTGTACCTATATACAACATACATTATTATGTAGGTTTAGAAGAATTTTTGAACAGTTTTTCATATAGCATTTCCGGGATTTATAGGCCTCCCATAAATATGTGCGATTTCTCTTAGTTCCTGTGCCCCTTGAATCCATGTCTGACCAGCCATTTTAACAATACCATTTTGCGTCGAAAAACGAACAAGTAAACACCGTCATCGATATCAACGAAGCCCAATAATAAAGTGGTGTTACAGTACCCGCTACTTCATTTTCCTTTTATATCCAATCCAAGCTCTGGTAATGCTGCACCTTGCACGCACTTCATCTTATAACCATCGCCCATCGTCCGTCTGTTCAATTCCAAAACTAGGTCATCTACTTCCTACCACGATCCCCAAACGATGCATAAATAAATTGTTTTGACAGATACACTTTCATGTACAGATAACAACAATATCATAAACATGTGTAAAGTGCTCTTATATTTATACTGGGACGACTTCATTTGCATTCTGGTCGGCATCTCAAGCACTTAGCGTGAAGATATGCACAGACGTGACGGGCTGACATGCATCAATCTTGTCACGTGACTCGATAATTATGTTGCCAACTGTACTTTTGAATTGATACCGTTTTTGTGACCCTTATATGGTACCTGGTAAGGTTGTTTCTTGTGTAGAATTTTGTTTAGGGATTTGTGGATCGGTTTGTTCATTGGTGACTGATAACATTCTGCAAACTTATGACATTCATGCCTGCTAAATTATTATGCTCCGTATTCCTATGAAATAAGATTGTTTTTAAATTGACATGAAGTTTCGTAATTTACAGTAGTGTTGCACTATCGCAGGCGACATTCTCACACCTTACCACATTTGATAAGTGCCGCGTAATAATTTTGCAAATAATAATAAATTTGTCTCACGATTCGAAAGTAGGTTAAATGTTATAGTTATAATGGATGGTAGGAAACTCCCTTAATTTACGGTATGACTGACCTAAACAAGTGTATAATGGTTTTCTTCGATATTTTGTGCAATCTCAAACGATGAAACATTAATAAAGAGCATTATTATTATATAGGTTCAATGAATGGAATAATAGTGCTGATGCAGTTATGAATTTAATAAAACATTTTGTAACGCTACAGTTCAAAATATCGATACTCCTACTTTGATCAGACATTCTTGATACTATGCAGTTTGGAAAAGGTGGTTTAAGAATGTTCTACCTTATTTGCATGATATTTTAACACTTCTAGAAGATCGGTTTCATTAAGTGTTATCAAATGAGGAACGTACCGAAAAGAGCGACACGTGTCAATTAAAATCTTCGTAGGCGTCTTTTTTTGGCTTAAAAAAGACAAGCAGATAACAAAAAACGAAAGACAGACGTAACTTAATTAAGATGTAAGTTACTTATCAATAATTAACACGCAAAAAAACGCTCACAAAAGCCCGAGTAATAATTTACAAGTATCAAGTTGCGTCAGTATATCGTCAGAAACTATCGATATATCGTCACAAGTCGTCACAGCGACACAATTAGCGCGACGTTGACTTACTTCCACCGATAGACCGTTCACACGAACAACCATAAACTTGATAAGTCCACACGCAAACTGTCGATAGTCGATAAAACGTCTTGAATTATATCGACATTCTGTCAGCCCGTCCTTATTTGCATTTAATTACGTGTTTTTATTTAGATAAAATGTAATGGATACTTACTACTTTATTATACTTATGGGAACTGTTAGTGTCGTACGTTTGTGAAATGGAATCAGTAGCACTTGCATCTACTTAGAGGTAAGTACCGAAGTAGATTCTTACCGTTAAGTATTTTATTAAGCTTCCTATTTTGTTTCAACATTATAATATTAAGTTATTTGGACTTTTGATATTTCCATTATAACGATAATAATTTAAAAAAATAATGTATTTTTCAGGTTATTGATGCTATTTTGAATTTTACAACCCTGCCTGGGGACGTCGAAGCGCAAACTGTTGAAATTTTCCGAAAAAAAAAATTGCTGTTCCATACATTTTGATCGCGTAAGTATTGCACTTTTCTAAGAAACAGCTATTTTTAGGGTTCCGTACCTCAAAAAGAAAAAGGGAACCCTTCTAAGATCACTTTGTTGTCCGTCTGTCAAGACCCTTTTTCTCAGGAACACGTGGAGTTATCAAGTTGAAATTAGTATCAAATACACAGGGCTGCAATCCCTTGAAGCAGTGAAAAAATCAAACTTCTAAGTCAACGCAATCAAATGATACAGGCGTTTATGTTTCGTTTATGCCGCATAATAAGATACTCGCAAGGGAATCAAAACTTATAGGGTACTTCTCGTTGACCTAGAATCATGAAATTTGGCAAGAAGCAATGTCGTGTAGTGCCAACCCGCACTGGGCCCGCGTGGTGTATTATGGCCCACTCCCTCTCACCAAGAGGAGGCCTGTGTCCCAGCAGTGGGAACATTATAGGCTGATTATGTAATGTCGTGTAGCACAAGGAAAGGAAAAAATCCGAAAACCATTTTGTAGTTACATACCTACAAATTTGTACGGAACCCTCGATGCGCGATTCTGACTCGCACATTTATATCCGACGCAAAATTTCTTCGCTAGGGAAAATCATGTATATACTGAATTCATGGTTACAGTTTGCGCGTCCCGCCAGCCGGGCAGCCTGCAGAAATAAAAAAAAAAATGTAAGTACCTACCTTCTTTTATTTTTAGGGTTCCGTACCCAAAGGGTAAAAACTGGACCCTATTACTAAGACTTCGAACCCTTCGTGTACGAGTCCGACTCGCACTTGGCCAGTTTTTTTTATGTTTCTATGATTGTGTTTAGTTTAGTTTGTGATTTTCTTATACGAGTCCCAATAAATATACTTAATATTTTCTTTCATTCTTTCTTTATCAGCTCATAAAAAGTGAACAAAGCCAAATTTTTCACAGAATATCAAAGAAAAATCGACGACGAAAGAAATGATTAAACACGATAACAAATGAATAAGTAATTATGATCGACTGGGAATTCACCTTCACTGAAACGAGATTACAGACTTCAAAATAATAACTATTCACCTCCGAAATAAAACAACACTCAAGCATCTGCTAAAGAAAATAATTAGTATAACAAACCACGAAAATTCTTAACCACCAAATAAAATGACCATGCATAAACTTTTATACCCATAAAAATATAATAGCGAGCCCGATTGAGTGCGATTCCTTCATTATTGGCGTGGCAACACCTGCCGGTTACATCTGCGGTCATTTTATTGTCCAAAATGAATCCTCGAAAGGGGCAAAAAGGATAAAAAATATCAAAACTACTAACAAACTGTAAAAAACTCGGGCTACGGTTGCGATTGATTTGGGGTGTGCATGTGTCGATAGTGGACATATCGATAGATGAGGAAATAAAGGTCTAGAAGTAAAGCCCTGTTTGTATGACTTTGCTAGTACGCACGTCGTCATATCAAGCTGTACTTTTCCAGTATAAGCAGACATACAGAGTATGGAAAGCCTTTACAATGCGAGATCAGCTAAAACTGGAAATGTATAGCTTGATATGTTGTCGCATGTACCTACAATATTTTAGACAAAAAATATGTTTTTATAGGTCTGTTGACTTGATACAATAAAAAGCTTTGTTAATCAATCAAGTATCAAACATAAAGTAAGTATGTAGCTAACTAACTACCTTTTGCTAGACTACACTGAAGTATAACAAAGTAAAAAATGAAATCGAGACTAAGCGGTTTTATTTAATTAAAAATGTATTGAGGCAATTATAAACAAATTACAGTGATTATGTACAAGCGCGCTCTAAATCTTTTCATTCTCAACTTTTACGTTTTTCTTGATTTATTTTTAGTCACAGCAGTGATGA
This sequence comes from Oligia latruncula, assembly GCA_948474745.1. Classification (NCBI taxonomy): domain Eukaryota; kingdom Metazoa; phylum Arthropoda; class Insecta; order Lepidoptera; family Noctuidae; genus Oligia; species Oligia latruncula. The sequence goes on from OX419699.1 coordinate 13,171,161, forward strand.
GTCATACAACCTAACATTGATTTTATCGTAGCTTCGTTCACTCTCGATTCTTTTCTCCCTTTTATCGATAACTTCCCCTCACTACGGCAGATGCAGCTTCGATTTGGAGTACACTCGGAAGATAATTCATTTCCACGCCGCGCTGTAACAGTAAGTCACTGATGAACTAAAAAATAACAACAATAGTCTATTGTTTTGTATGAACTTGCAGATGTACAATCCACGCTTAAGTTAACATCTGGTTAGTTTTATTTATCGTTCGGGCGTTCCTGCTTTGATGTTATTAGCAAAGGTGTTGGGGAAATGTAGATTAAATGGACGAGTGATGTAATCAGAATCACTAATATACCTAGGTAATGTTTGGACTTTAAGGGGCTATCTCGAAAATCTAAAATCCTCGAAAACTTGTCGAGCCAGGAACATAGGCACTAAGAACTTTCGCGCATGTTCTCTCACTCTCGCTCGCCTCATTTGGTTTCTAAAAATCTTTTTGCGCAGCCTCCTGCGCAAAGTTCAGGCCCGCCAAGTTATGTCGCGTCGGTCGTACTTGGCCATTTAGTATTTTGAGGACCTCAAAATAAGAATTACTTGAGATTCACAAAAGGAGGCGCAATCATTATATTAGAGTGTTCCATAATATTTTTTGGGAGCGCAAAGTGGGAATTATTAAAGGTTCCATTAAATACATGCCTTTTATTAACAGGTTTGGCTCATCATCATCATCATTTCAGCCGAAAGACGTCCACTGCTGGACATAGGCCTCCCCCAAGCACTTCCACTTCGACCGGTTCTGTGCTTTTCGCATCCAACGGGTTCCTGCGGCCTTCACAAGGTCGTCGGTCCACCTTGTGGGAGGCCTTCCAACGCTACGTCTTCCGGTACGCGGTCGCCACTCCAGAACCTATCGGCCCCATCGGCCATATGTTCTGCGAGCAATGTGCCCTGCCCACTGCCACTTAAGTTTGGCAATTCTTCGGGCTATGTCGGTTACCTTGGTTCTCCTGCGGATCTCCTCATTCCTGATTCGGTCACGCAGGGAAACTACAAGCATAGCCCTCTCCATTGCCCTTTGGGTGACTTTTAGCCTTCTTATAAGGCCCATTGAATGGTTATAAGAATATATTTTTTAATTAGGGTTTGTATCAGATTATTCAAGTATGAGAAAACAAAGAATATATTTAAATACTAGCGAGTCTGCCCCAGCATCGCACTGGTGTAATGTACTGATGTGACGACTTGTCAAAACATCGAGATTTCTATACTACATAAAAATATACATAAGTTTAATAATATTGTATTAGGTATACCCATAAACCTTCCAGAATATTTTATCTAAATGACGGAACAACCGCATCAAAATCTATTGCGTAATTTAGAAGAATAACGTGGTCACACAGAAAGACACGAAAAGTGACTAAGGGCTGATTTTTCAATCGACAGATAATTTTTATTCGTTGAATAAATTTGACGTCTGACGTTGACGTTTTGAAATTCAAAACTATTCCTCCGATAAAATTATCCGGCTTTCGAAAAATCAGCCCTAAAGCTTATAATTACGGTATTTATAGAATAAGGGTTCAGGTCCTAGCCGGTTATTAAGAGTTATTCCGGTCTGATCCCCTGAACCCCTCCTCCACCCCCCCCCCCTCCTCGATCCCCTGCTAGTTCGTCTTTTGTTTTAATCTCTGTCTTATCCACATTATGTAAGTTTACTCTTTTTGAGAGAGAGGTTTTTTTTTTTGAGAGCAGTGTTGGCCCAGTGGTCACGGACACGACTTACGAGTTGTAGGTCGTAGGTTCGAACCCAGACAGGCGCTTTACTTTGTGTAAGTTATTTCATCACCACTGCTCTCAAAACGGTGAAGGAAAACATCGTGAGGAAACCAGCATGTCCTAGAACAAAAAATTCGGAGACATGTGACATCCACCAACCCGCACTGGGCCCGCTTGGTGGATTACGGCCCACTCCCTCTCATTGAGAGGAGGCCAGTGTCCCAGTAGTGGGAACATTATAGGCTGATGATGACTCTTTTTGACAGGTAAGTACAGTCAAAAGAAAATAAAAGTTTCATGATTTACAAAATTAAATAAAGATTTTTTTTTTTAATGTCTCATGCGACACTGAAACTGACAAGGTGCCTGCATCATATATCACACTTCAAATTCTATTTAAAACCACTGGGCCTCAGGAATTTGAGCAAAAGTACCAATTTGCCTACCGCGTCTTATTACCGTCCCTCATCTTCTCTTAACATTACTTATCTATGGCCAACTTAAACACAGATATATCACCCACAACATAAATGTCACTTGAGTTTTAAAAACTATGTTTTAAAGCCTTTGCCCATTATTTTGCTACCATATTTATTAAAAAGCCTAAAGCCTGAAGTCTCATCTTTTATTTTACGAGTTAAAAGTTATTTTTCAAATGTTTTCTAGCGGTGGTAGGAGGTAAATTGCAAAGTTACTGAGGTTTTGTCATTATTTCCATTATGGATTCTGTTATGGGATCGTAAAGTTTATAGTTTTAGTGTAATTGTCTATTATTTTAAGAGCTAAATATATTTCTTTAGTTGCGTCGTCTGATATGATAGTCTGGGAGATTTGTTGGTATGCTGTTATCCGTAGTCAGTTTTTAACTAAATTCACCATCTTCTTCATCATCTGCCTAGCCTTTTCCTAACTAAGTATGTTGTATCTAGTTTTCAGCAATGATATCTTTTTACCACGTGAAATGAAAACTTTTGAATGGGCTTCTTCTGGCTTTAATTATCTTATTTTACATCGGCTTCTGTGGACGTAGAATGCTGGTTTCTGATTTACTTATACCTAAAAGTTTAATACGAATCATACTTCCATCTTCCCTGAACCACAACCAAAAAATACAAACCTGAAACAATTACGAATCTATCAGCACAAACGAAAGTAAAAGACTTACCACATGAACACTGCGGCGCGGCGCGGCTCTGAATAAATGCTGGCCCATTTACAAGAGTGTAAGATATGACGTGATATAGATCACTCACAACGTAATAAATAAATAAATAACATAAGAAAAATTACACCGTAAAGCGAATGTTACCGGGGGCGCTACGGCTTCGCTAGGCTTGTGTGGATACACCTCAAGGAATGGTTAAAGGGAGCATAGTTTAAAAAAAATGCTAAGTATCCGATAGCTAATGACTATACTGGATTTATCGCGGGTAGCGAGATCCAAGGCAAAGCGCAGTGATGACAGATGGAGTTAGCGTCAAAACACACTATGCCGAAGGTACGCGAACGAAGTTCCGCGGGTAATTTTACGTTCGATGCAGAAATTCAGTTGCGCACACGCGGGGCGCGGGCATGCCTGCCTCCCGTTGCTCCCCCCACCCCGGATCTTCTTTGGCAATCGAACCGAACTTTGGTCGCGTACAATGTGTGCTCTACAGAATACGTTGAAGTCGAATTTTCGGTGAACTTACGCCAAACCGAAGTTCGGCTGTACCTACGCTATAATGCAACGTAATTTCGGCATAATGTGTCGTCAGTAATTCAAATAGCATTGCAAACGTAATCATGCCGAACTTCGGTCGTTTACCTTCGGTATAGTGTGTTTAGATACTAAGGCAGTGACCAAGTGGCGTCCAAGGACTGGAAGACGAAATGTCGGTCGTTCGGCGGCGAGGTGGACGGACGACATTGTTACCATCGCTGGTAGAACCTGAATGAGCGGCGCGTAGTGTTCCCCGCGCGCCCCTCTTAGACGTCGTGGGGGGAGTCAAACACCTCACTCCCCACCCTGACCCGACGAGGCCCGTAGTGGCGGGCCGGCACCAGACGGAGGATGCGGAAGGATCGTAAGTTCCTGCGACCCGCGTAGGTGTGAGATGGAACACCGGGGTGATTTTTAGTCAGTAAGATTCTGACAGACTTCGCCGCCCGCCCCAGGGCGGCGGTCATCCATGAGGATTTTCCACCAGGGAAACAAAAAAAAAAATGGGGCGTAGGGAATGGCACTTGAAAAGTGAGGCCTGTTCTCAGCAGTAGGTAAAATCGGGCTGTGGATGGATGATGAGCGAGATTCTATCAAGTAACTAACTCTTACTACTACAATAACTCCCAAAAGTGACATCATCATCTGCCGAGCCTTTTCCCAACTATATTGTGGTCACACAAAAGCGTGACTTAAGTGCGGGTTTAGGTCACACAGTGCTATAATTAATAATATATTTCTGAGTCTTATCCTCACTATGATGTGCAAGTTAGCGCCGGGCGCAAGGGAGCGACAGGGACGGATGATTTAGAAACCCCTCGGGAGATGCGCGACGCGACCCGGTATTAATATTGTGACTCCAACGTAGTATATTTTTGAAAAACAGAACAATAGGTGGTGCATTTAATATATTAAAAAATGGTCTTTGTACAAAACTTGTATGTCTTTCTAATATTTGCAAAGCAGAGTTATTACCGTATAACCCTACCGGATTATCGGTCTACCGGTACCCACCGGTTTTCTTCAAATCAATGCAATATGATATAATATGCAATACACTGTAGAAAACTAAAATCCATACAGTAGGATTTTAAGAAAAATAAGAAATATATTTAAAGGTATAGAATTAGACGAGAACGGTTGAGTAAAGATCGTGATTCACTTCCACCAGATTCTTCAGTTTAAAAAAAAAAAAAAAAATTGACTTAAAAAGTAGCAGGCAGTATAGAAAATTAGGTAGACTGAAAAACGTATTTCAATAAATATGTATTACTAGCAGCGCCCCGCGGTTTCACCCGCATAAGTGTCGATCCTGTTTGAAAGGCACGTCTTCTATTCTCATAATGTTATTGTGGTTTTCCTTGGAAACAGCACTTTTTTTCGGGATGAACGACAACGTATATGCAAAATTTCAGGATGATCAGGTCAGTAGTTTAGGCGTGAAAAGGTAACCAACAAACTTACTTTCGCATTTATAATATTAAGTTAGGATTGCTTCTCTTATTCTCTGTACTTACATATACTACAAAATTGTGATCACTCCTTTCCCGGCACTACGTTTTGGTATCTGTCGCCTTACACCTCAAGGTAAATTGGTCCCGAAATTTCAAATTCAAATTCTGTTCTCATTCCCATGTGTGCCCCGCGGCGCAAGCGCTTTTAACATTGTAATTGGTCCTCCGTCGATTGAGCCCAATGGTTATTGCACCCTTTGATGTGGCTTGATTGGTCCCCAAACGGTTTATTACGGATAACTGGGAACTGTGTGTCGGTTATCGTGTGTTGTGTTAGGTCGTGGTCGGCTTCCGAATGTTAATGGGATTCGTGTGCAGCAGTCCTTTACAGTCCATTTTCATTGAAACCAATTTGGTTTGAAATGTGATTGTGAAATTGACACTGGAACCCCAAGTAGTCGATCAAAATAAGAAATGGTTTTTAGTACGGTTAGATAACCGTTTGGTGAGAAAAGCTACTGAGAGATTATTCACGAGAGAATCAAGCCTAAAAAAATATCTCGGAATTTTTCATAATGGGAACTTCACCTGGTAATAGTCAAACTTAAACTCAAAGCCTTTATTTCAATTAAACCATTTACAGGCACTTTTGAATATTATTGTCAAGGAGTCGGTCAGTCAGAAATATGAAGGTAGTTGCATATTCCAAAGCGTAGTAGGTACCTATGGAGAAAAACGGGCAAGAAACTCCATAGTCTAGTATCTAGTATTGTGCAGCCCAATCTTATCATCATTCTTCTTTTAGCCATTGATATAAAATTGATTCCTCCTAAAATATCTTATCTGCGTTCGCAATTTATTTGACAAAAATGTAAACAAATATGAATTAATGGAAAAATAACTTTAATACCTACACAATAAAGTTCAGTTTACGCTACAACTTCAAATATTTTTATAACTTTTTCAGTAGTGCTAGTCAGTCTGAAATCAACTTAATTTGTTATTAAAATAATGTTGATCTGTGTTTAACTTGAAATAGGGTGGGGGTGTGCAGTACTGCGCACGTTTACTATATATTCTAGAGCTTTCTTTGCTATCATTACTCTCTCATCTTTACGTTGCTTTTTCAATTTGCCTAGCCCTTTCCCTACTATGCTGGGGTCGGCTTCCAGTCTAACCGGATGCAGCTAAATACCAGTATTTTACATGAAGCGACTGCCCATCTCACCTCCATCACCCAGTTACTGAGTAATACGATACCTCTTAGTAAGACTCAGTCAGGTCAGACTTTCGGGTTTCTGACTACGTTTCCCATAACGTTGCTTTTTGATGTCTATTATTTTGTTCCGATTCTACAAAATAGTTAACTATTCAACTGCGTTACAAACGATTAGCTTTATGTTACTACAACCAGACGCGTAAATTATGTTTGTAGAAGTAAATCACAATTTGACTACACGTTTGATCCTCGGCTTTGGACAATGCTTGTGATCCAAATAGGTTGCGTCATTTGGCAATAGACTATTATTGTATCCTGTTTTGTTATTCTGTTTTGAATATAGATTATGTATTGTATTAGGTTCATTATCGCGTGCACTGAGTGTACAGGTCCACTCAATCTGTGTGGTTCTTTTCTTAAACGACCATTCCAGACACCAATCTACATGGTCTTCAAATGATATGACCAAGGTTATGTCTGGACTTTAAAAGAGAATGTGACATCTGAGTTTGTTTCGGCCTTTCTTCTGAGAGTAGTCAGGTAAGAAACGCAAACCTCGTCTAATTTAAAAAAATATATATAACTAGCTTCCGCCCGCGACTTCGTCCGCGTGAAATGTCACCCTCCCCCCATTCACCCTCTTAGGGGTGGAATTTCGAAAAATCCTTTCTTAACGGATGCCTACGTCATAACATCTACCTGCATGCCAAATTTCAGCCCGATCCCTCCAGTGGTTTGGGCTGTGCGTTGATAGATCACTAGGTCAGTCAGTCAGTCACCTTTGAGTTTTATATATTTAGATTGACGTGTAAAAGTGTTTGTACATACAAATCTGCTTACAGAAATAAAATCACTTATCAACGACATCTTTCTCCGTTGCTAGAAGCGACACCTATAGAAGATAAGGCTGGAAGTGTAGATTTATTTCTGTTTTATTTCTTGACAGTTGCCAGCCAGTCAACCGTAGGTAACATCAACACACCTGGGCACCAATTCTGTATCATTCCCCGCGAAATCTTACCACGTGCAAGCCACGTCAATATCGTGTCTTGTTAACGGCAAGAAATCGAAATGTAGGACAATATGTATTTTGACCGTTCAATCCACGCCATTGTGTCATAGATAATAATGGGTTAATAGCAGAATATGTCGTGATTAACTAAGGACGTGATTGCAAAGCAAGGAATCGTTAAGTGGTCATAGTTGAAGATCCTGATGACACATGAGAAGCAGTAATTGCTGCCTATGCACATCTGCAATACAAGAGTCATCCCAAATATGTTGCCACACCAAAGACAAAGCCGACTCACGTTCGAAAAAAAAAGCAAAAAGGAACGCAGCAAAACTACTTTGCGGCAGAATATTCTTCTTCTTCTTAGCGTGTCGATAGCAATCTAAATGTACTCGGCCCAGAATTCGGCTACTTGCAGAATATTTATAATAATATTAGCTGCGCCCGGCGGTTTCACCCGCATAAGTGTCGATTCCGTAGGAATATCGGGATAAAAGTAGCCTATATGTTAATTCAGAGTGTCGGCTACCTCCATATAAAATTTTATCAAAATTGGTCCAGCCGTTTGAGCGTGAAGAAGTAACAAACATATAAACACACACACTAACAAACTTTCGCCTTTATATTAGTGTGATTTTATAGGATTTGGTTAATAAAAGTTCATCAAAGTAAGAGGTCTTTCTATAAAATTAGAATATCTAACGACATGTTTCTAACTCATCAATCTGAATAACTTACAGAAGGCCCTCATCTTTCATAATTCAACAATTTGGGACCTTCGAAGACCTTGAATTTTAATACTTTAACGACCTGTTAAATATTCAAATCTAAGAAATGGCTTTCCTGCGGCTATGACATATTTAGTAGAATTTATAATTTTATGACTACCGACGCAATATTCCAGAATTACTTGATCCCCCTTCTGAATCAAAGTTAGTCAATTTAGGGGTCTTAGAAAATGGTCGTTATGGATTGTTTCGATGTTTTGGTACAAATTACTGTCTTTAAGTGTTTAAGCTATTTGAAAAGAATTTCCAAAGGCGTATGCGGTTATTATTTTAAGCGACAAGGGTTAAAAATTTACATTTGAAATTTTTGTCTGCTAATATTTTTGTAATGGAAAATGAGTGCTAACACTTAGCTTTTGTCTTGTTAAAGGTTAACAAGCTTCCAGAACGAAAAAAAAAACTTAAACCAGCGTATAAAACTCATATGATACAAAGAAAAAAAACGTCAGTAATTTATATGATGTCGCTGAAAGCCAGCGCTGGGGCTCTGCCTCGCTTAGGGTCGAAGCATTATGCTGAGCGATGGCCGTTTAGGGTGGATGCATGACGCATATTTCCCCCAACTTCTTCTTTTTAACGGACTTCAAAAAAGGAGGTTTTGTATTCGACCCGTATGTAAGTATGTATGTATGTTTGGAAGTCCGAGATTTTTTCAAAAACCAATAAAGCGATTTTGATAATTCTTTCATCAATGTGTTCTACAAACTTTCAGGAAGGCTTTAGTATATTACATTAGGTAATTATTCTTATGTACGAAGTCATATGCATAAATGTACTGCATCTCCGGCATTTCTATGCGAATTTTGATGATTCTCTTCAATTCATCAATGCACTAATGTTGTGAACTTTAATTTCGGAAGTCGGTGTCAAAAACGAAAATGCGGCCGGAACCAACGACACCGACTTCCAAAATTAAAGTTATTTATCACTTTGTTATTGATACTTTTTTATTGTCAGTGTCAGTCAGTTTTTTTTTTTTGTAAAAAAGTTTTTAGTGTTTGTGTTCTTTCTCTGCGTCATGTTTACCGGAAATAAACTTATTTTCTTTTTATCGTTACATAGGTTAGTATTAAAAAATCACAAACCCAGACGAACACATCCAGTGGCTGGGTCTCAAAATTAGTTTCATACATACATAGGTACATAAACTCACGTATTCTTCCCTTGGGGAAAAGCAGAAACTACAAAACGCCACCGCTACGTCCTTTACATTTTCACGTCAGGTAAAAAGTTCATAGATTTCACGATCGGATCGAATTAAAACAGCTTCCTAATTGCGTCACACACTTTCGATCAAAATCTGAATCATTTTGAAGGATATAGCTAATCCATTGATTCATATGTTTGAAAAGTTTATCTGCTCAACAACGTAAATAACGCAATGAATGTTGTCGAACTGCCAAAGTGAACGCCATTGCTACTGTTAGTATGTTACATGTAAGAAAGTAAAACTGTTTTAATTTAATCCTAAGCCATTGTTGACAGAAATGAAGTTAAAATTAATTAATAAAAATCATGTACCTACAGACGCCAGCAAATCAAGCTACCCGAAACTGTCAAATTTTCCCAATCAACTTTGAACCTTATGCTTTAGCAATAAAGTTGAAAATCTATTAAAGAAATTTGACAGATTGTAGTAGCTTGATGTGCTGTCGTCCCTACTTCGTAGCATTTCACAGACTTGTCAAGCTACGCTTTGCTAATTAGCTCATTAGTGAACAACCTCGTTACGTATCTCTTACATCGTGTAAAAATGTTAATTGTTAAACATATTTATTACCTACATGGTTTGCTGTCTAATATTTTATTGTGAAGCTTTTTGTGAAGCTTTTTATTTGTTGTTATGTGGCAGCCGTGTGAGTTTGTTAATTTTAATGTATTTCTCAGTTTCATGCCCATTTTGATTGAAGCAGCTGTTTTCAGGGATACTTCTGTCATGGGGTCGGCTTCCAGTCTAACCGAATGCAGCTGAATACCAGTACCTATTTTACGCGGAGTGACTACCAATCTGATCTATACCAGTGACTAGGTAATACCCTTTGATAAGACTGGTTGTCTGACTTTTGGGCTTCTGACCTGTAACGAGTGTCAAAGATCTTCGAATGACATCCAGGACCAACAGCTTAACATGATTTCCGAGCCACGACGGGTCACGATATGTAAAATATTTACAACTAGCTGCGCCCCGCGGTTTCACCCGCATAAGTCTCGATCCCGTTAGAATATTGGGATAAAAAGTACCCTATATGTCCTGTGTGTGTGTGTGTGTGCCTAATGGTTCTAAACTATCTGTGTGTCAAATTTCATCCAAATATGTTTAGCCGTTTCTGCGTGAAGAAGTAACAGACATACAAACACACTCACAAACTTTCGCCTTTATAATATTTGTGTGATATTAAATTCCAAATTCCCCAAAAAAAACAACCTTCTATGAAAACAAAGATATTAAAGGTAACTTTATCGCACTTAAGTGACATTGATTAGTACAAAATATCCTTCCCAAACAGGGTTCCCCCTGTTCATGACTAAATAATGAAGCCGTTACAAAATTATGTATGTCATAGACACTTTGTCATGCCCCGTCTGAGATCGAACCCGGACCCCTCCGCTGGCGTTAGCATTTGTCTTCATTTTCTTAAGGGTAGTGATGGAATCGAATTATGTTTTTGTCGATAATTTCGTTAGCTGATGATCTTAAAAGTCACCAATTGGAAGTCGAATAATTTGGTAATATAAGAGCGGCAGAATGTACCTATATTCTCACATCAATAAAACTTAATAACAGTTAAATTGGAATATTGAAAAGACCTGTGTGAGGTTCCAGTCTATTTAAAAAAAATAGTAGAAATAGACATTTATTTATTCAATTGGTCTTACGAGCTAACAGATTTGACATCCAAAACGCTCATACGATTCATTTTCTTACAATTCAATTATGGCTATGACATGGGCAATGACAATATCACTGACATGTTGACATATGTCAACCTCAAATCTTAGATTTTTAAGGTACAGACGCCAGCACATCAACCTATCCGAAACTGTCCAATTTTCCTAATCAACTTTAAATCTTATGCATAAGCGATAAAGTTGAAAATCAATTAAATAAATTTGACAGATTGAAGTAGCTTGATGTGCAGGCGTCTGTACTATCGTACCTACCTAGTAACTTTAGTTTTATTTTAAAGTGTCTGTTTGTTATACAGACGACTGACACTAGATAACTTTACTTTCAAAATCCTACAAAACCACAAACATTCATCAAAATATCGACAAAAGTATCGATATCTCCTCAGCACATCCCTAAATCCTAGGCCCAAGAACATTGATATTAATTCGAGCTTCCCGTACGAAATCACGTCTCTATATAATTACCTCCTGCGACGGGTAAACAGCGGGTTATTATTGAGTTATGAAATCCGCGACTTTTGTCTTCCCAAGGGAAATAATGTGTGTTTTAAAACAAAGAGGGTAACGCCAATTAAACACTTTCGATATTTATGTCGCAAAGTTGTAAAATAATTATAAGGACACGATGTCGATTTTTGGGCAGGAGTTTAGCATTTTGTAGAAGGCTTGAATGAAATTGTATTGAAATGAGAAGAATATGAATGAAGTCAAAAGTCAGTTATTCAAATTAGGCTGAGAATCAGCACTTTTCGAACGTCAAAATTACATAAGACAGTCCCCCAAAACACCCGGCCTTCATCACTTCCTAGTGATTTCGCTGGGAAGAAGAAGTGGCGCAACAAACTTCCCAACAGCACAGCTATCTCTATAATTAGAAAATTCTTAATGAATGAAGATCCAGTCCAAAGGTCTCTTGTCTTCTAAAATATATTTACCATTGGTATCTATCTAGCTTGACAGACATCCCTTGGAAGATGCGTAGGGATGCAAAAAATTGCATCTGTCCTTCTATGGGCTTAGCTAATTTCCATTACCGTTCTTTGTCCCGTTAACATTATGGAATTTTCTTCTATTTGGGAGGTTAAAAAATCTATTTTTTTTTCAACCCTAGGGAAAAGCCGATAGAAAATCGCCTGTACCTACTTATAACCCGTTAGTTTTAAACTTGCAAATTCAGTTCACAAAATCCTCAATCCAAGCTATTATCAATGAAACTTAAAATCTTTTAATTTAGATCTTCAACCTGTGATATCTAATTCCTAAGTCTCTGCTAATCAACAGCGTCAATTAAGTGTGAATAGAAGTGGGGGGGAGCCAGGCACCCCATGACACGGCACAGCCTATCAACTGGCGATTAAACAACTTTGTCCTATACTGAGCTTGGGCACAGAGCTTTGAACATGTAGACAAGTCAAAAAAATATATATATAAGTATTTGGAAAAGCTTTCTACTTTCCTTTTGATTATACATCAGGAATGTGTGTTCAATTTAAGGGTATGGTATAGACTATAAAAATTGAAGTTTTGTACGGAATCCTACTAATATTATAAATGTAAAAGTTTGTTAAGATGTTTGGATGTTTGTTATTCAATCACGCGTAAACCGTTTAACAGATTTGGTTGAAAATTGGCACATGGCTATACCATTTCCTGGATTAAAACAGACGATACTTTTTATCCCGATATTCCCACGTAATCGAAACTTACGCGGATGAAACCGCGAGGCGCTGCTAGTAGCTGATAAAAATAAAAAGACAAAGAAAAGTTGCTCAGTTTGAGTTGCTCGGTCTGTACCCACACACTTAAATATGGCCACTCATTTCTGATACATGCTGTATAAAGGTTTTCTTTAAGAAGAGGAAACCACAAAGTCCTCGTTACAAACTATTTAACCTTTCAGCCTACATAACATATCCAAATCTTACTTAGATAAGTACATTGAGCTGGAGTGGGAAAAGAGTTCTCCAGGAACTCTTTTCCCACGCCACCGGAATTTGGGGGTGGTGTTTGCCTATTATTTGTATTTGTATAACAGTATAAGCAAAAAAACACAGTGGCACTCCGGGAGTGCCGACAGAAGAGAAAACAAAACACATACAGAACACTTTGCCGTACCTGTTATTGTCGCGAATCATATTTTGATCAAGATATAATCTGACACTGACCTGCAAATTGTAAAAAACGTAAGAAAATTTGAATTTCGCGGTCTACCACTATCAATTCACCTTAAAAAAAAACTGTCAAAATGTTGCCCTGTCTATTCCTCTATCAGTCTACAGCAACGTTAAGAGTTCTGTCCCTGCAAGTTCCGTCGATTCAATTACAAAAGTTTGACGAGTTCGTCAGGTGTTCGCCGGTCGTCTGTGTGTAGTCATGGAGATAATCATAGCAATAGAACTTCAGACTTCCATATCTGATGGTTTTATTGTGGTTAATGTAGGCTTTGGGGTTGGAAAGTTGAAGTGTGTCCTTATAAATGGGATAATGGGATAAGTGCGTTTCTTTGGTACGCACGACGACATATCAAGCTATACATTTCCAGTATAAGTTGACTTCTCAATATACAAAAAGCTTATCAATGAGAGGTCAGCCAAAACTGGAAATATCCCTTGATGTATCGTCGTGTGTAAATTTATATGGCAAAATTATTGAACATAATATAAATTTAATCCGTGAGTTTAAAAGGTAGCGTGGGGCCTGAATGACAGAATAAACTTTTAACAGCCCATGGTAAAGATCTGTCGAAGGAAATGCAATAATTAGGTATTGTGATGTCTGCAATAAGCTTTAATTATTATTATATTAAATTGTGTAAAACTGTGTCGGTTGCGTGATGGCTCAGGAAGGTAAAACCGTCTAAAAATTATCCATGAAATCTGCCGAGCCTTTTCCCAACTATTTTGGGTGCGGCTTCCAGTCTCATCGGAAGCAGCTGAATACCACTTTTTATTTGATCTTTATTTTTATCTGATGGTCATTGGTGACCATCTTTACATACCCTGACCCCTCCGTGCCTCGGAAAGCACGTTAAGCCGTTGGTCCCGGCTGTCATTCGTGGATCTTTGACAGTCGTTACGGATAGTCAGATGCCCGAAAGTCTGACAACCAGTCTTACCAAAGGATATCGTATTACCTAGTAACTGGGTTGTGGACCACGCGGCTGGCTTCTTTGAATAGATTTGATTTTCCCATCACTAAATAGTACCTGTGACGTGTAGTAGGTAGTCAAAAAATGGCACGTTTGGTTTTCATGCAGATTGTGATACTTACGATATCTAGGTCTATCTTTATCTAATCTATTAATAAGCCATATTTTTTAGTCGCAGTGGTTTCAGACAGCACTAAAATTTACTTTTTTTTTTTTTTTTTTTCTTTAATTTTTTTTTTTATTTATTAACCGAACATAACTACAAACAGATCTCAACAGGTGAATTCAAAGGCTCACGTATGTCCTCCGAAATGTCAAAGCGATTACATTTAAAGCCACGCGACGATTACCGTGGCACAGTATTAAACGTAATTCGTGGAGGTTATTATGGAATAATTGGGTACAGTGCGTTCGATACTTTAATTATTTTGTTCCTTCGTGACTAATTAGATGATATGTTGGTTATTTAAAGAAAGAAAAGAAAGAAAATACTTACTTACGTTTATTAGTAAACATGACGCAATAAAGAACATAAACAAAAAATAAGAAACAACAACACGTTGTTATGACACACACACACACCAACAACACACGACCAACACGTTGTTGTTGTTGTTGGTTGTAGTTGTCGTTGTTATGTCAACGACATTAAAATGTGGTATTTGTGTATTGGGATGAGTTCGATTCTCTTTTAGATATAACTAGCTGCGGCCCGCGGTTTCACCCGCATAAGTTTCGATCCCATGGGAATATCGGGATAAAAAGTAGTCTATATATTAATCACCCCCACACACACTCACACACTCACAAACTTTCGCCTTTATAATATTAGTGTGAAAAGTGTGAAATAGTGTGATACTAGCATGTAATTGTCCCACTGCAGGTCAAAGGCAACCCGCACTGGGCCCGCGTGGTAGAATATGGCCTGTGTCCCAGCCAAAATCAATCAATCAATCTGCCTAAGCTTTTCCCGTATGCAGCTGAATACCAGTATTTTCCCGACTAAACTATCAAACTCAAACTCAAACTCAAATCATTTATTTCAATTAAACCTTGTACAAGCACTTTTGAATTGTCAAAATTAAATAGTCTGTCAGTTAGTCAGAAAGTTGAAGCTAGTTGCCCAATCCAAAGCGTAGATCTCTATGGAGAAGAACGGGCAAGAAACTCCATGGACACTCTTTTAAATCAAGATATTACAAAATCCTGGGTACATTATTCTTGTTGCTTAAGTAAGTAAGTAAGTCCAGGTTCCTCACGATGTTTCCTTCACATATGTCAGTGATGTCTAAGATAAACTTAGAAAGAACATATGAATTGAAAAAGTCACAATTGATCGCTGCTACTAGCAACGCCCCGCGGTTTCACAAAATATACGAAAGTGGTGTAAGAGGATTTTCGCAAGGGCGTGCGGCTGGTCCAAATCTGCATCGGTTTTTATAGAACCAGCATGAGTGTTACTCGCCGCTACATAATAGGCAGTCAGCTACCTTAATAGTTGGCTTATATATATATATATTATTTTTATTTTTTTTTAATAAAAAACGTTGCCCCACACTAGGAATTACTCCTGTATCGTGGGTGCGTTTACAAACATTTAAACAGCATACACAAATAGCCAGACCCGGAACAACTACCTGTAGGCAATACAAATATTTGTTCCGTGCGGGAATCAAACTCACGACACGCAGCGCAGCAGTCGATCGCTCAGCCACTGCGCCAACCGTGTTATCCATATATCATATAGTTTGGCGAAGACCCCAAGTCTAGTTCGCCAAACTATTTATAAGCTTTAAGGATTGAGGTATAAACAATGCGGAGCAAGATGGAAGATTGGCCATTGTCTGTGATGATGTGCATACGCACTTGAGAGCCGAAACAATGAAAAAATACTAACTGAAAATATCATCCAGATATTAACGACGGTGCGGTCTTCTACGTAGGAAAGACAGATAATGTAGGAGATACAGGTAGAGAGCAGTGGTGGCCAAGTGGTAACGGCCGCGACTTACGAGTTGTAGGTCGTAGGTTCGAACCCAGACAGGCGCTTTACTTTGTGTAAATTATTTCATCACCACTGCTCTCAAAACGGTGAAGGAAAACATCGTGAGGAAACCGGCATGTCCTAGAACCAAAAATTCAAAGACATGTGACATCTACCAATCCGCACTGGGCCCGCGTGGTGGATTACGGCCCACTCCCTCTCACCGAGAGGAGGCCTATGTCCCAGCAGTGGGAACATTATAGGCTGATTATGGTATGGTTATGGTTTTAATGTAGGAAAGACACAAAGGTACATAAAACAAACACCTCCATTCAAATAACACATATACAACTAATAGTCGCTCACAACTTCCCATAGCCACGCGTCGACGTCCTCTACGGTATGACAATGATTATTTTAAAATCCTCATAAAACAATATTATGGCCCGCACTCTATATTTATACACTGTTGGTTGCCAATTATAGGTCGTAACCGAGGGTTCGATCCCACTCGATAATTGCCGCCGCACTAAACATACGTAGAAACATGAGTTATAGCAAGTTGACTGTTGGATTTGGTTGTTAAACTGAGGATTCCACTAATTAGGAGTCATTTTGGTCTGGAGTTGACAATTTGGATGGAATTGGGGATAAAAATTAGGGTATAGAAGTGGGCATTGTAGCCGTTGGTCCCGACTGTCATTCGTGGATCTTTGACAGTCGTTACGGGTCAAGAAATCGGTCAGTCAGAAAATATGAAGCTAGTTGCCCATTCCAAAGTGTAGGTACCTATGGAGAAGAACGGACAAGAAACTCCATGGACACTCTTTATTTTACAAAAATATTAGTTACATCATTACTTTTGAATTTATAATTATACAATGTGAGAACGATGTAAAACATAAAAAAGACGTACGCGTTAAAAGCGTCCAGAGTATAACAAATAGTACTTACCAAAACAACAATCCAAAAATAAAATAATATTAGTGTAATATTATAGTGTGATGCAGCATCCATGAGTGCTGTAATGCTGTTGCATGTCGCTTGAAGCAATCCCGATGCACGCTGGGCAGTTAGATCTAAAACCAACCTCAGTAGGGATTTGCAATATTTTCACCAGGTAGAGATGAAGTTTCTCTATTGGCATTCACAGAAATAACTTCTTCACTTTGTGAATTACTCATTGCTGTAATACATATTTAGACTGTAAACCAAACCATCCGACTCTTTTTAATTTATGGTTATAGTACATTTCTGTCTCTGTGAAAGAACATAGCAATGCCCTGCCAGGTTCCTTTTGTTAATAAAGCCTAGAGAGTCGTATTAATACGCGTAACGGAATACCATTTTTTGCTTACATCTTACGACCAATCTATACGTCTACTAGACTCAGGAAACAGTCAGACAGTCACAGCATACAAATTAACTTTTTTCCACACATTTTTTCAACATCCTACTACATCTCATATACATACACACTATATAATTTGTCTACCGTTGGACTTGCCTCGGTCTTCGGGCAATTGAACCAAATAATTGTCAGAGCATTTTTTCTGCGTTTTCCCATCATTGTATGGGGTTGTGAGTCTAATATCACCTTGCTATAGGAAATTGCGACTTTGTAACACAATGGCGGCTTTAACAATGATATCTTGAAAGCATCTCTGAATGTAATATTGTTTTAGATGAGGAATTGTAGTTATTTTGTTGTGTTTGATGGTTCGATTGTCAAATGTTGTGTCATAATTTTTTTGGGATGTTTGGTTCTTGGCTATGAGATGGAATTAACAGTTATGATAAGAATCGTGTTGGGATTGAATAAACTGCACAAGACTGGCAATTTCAGCTGATAGTCATCCTGCGGTATTATAGAAGTTGCGCCAATAAACCAGCTACAAGCTTGTTAGTCCATCAAGACTTCTCCACCAAATATTATGACAAAAATCTCTTTGACTGCCAGACGTATTTACACCCTATTTTGGTTTGTCCAGTCGAAATTGTTTGTTTGAAAATTAAGGTGCTTAATGTAATGTCAAATAAAACCTCTTTTTACAAAAAGAATCTGGCAAATCATAGTTCTTTCTTTTGCCTTCCAACACGCGTAGCATGACCGCCGCCGTAGAAACGCGTTTTGTCGACAGAAAAATAGATAAAATGTCAGATTGTAGAAATATTTGTAGGCATTCTACGCGTCTAAGCATGGCAATGTGTCATTTTGTCTACTCTTCCATCGACAAAACGTGGTCATGCTACGCATGCAGGAATAGAATGAGTTTCTTCGTATTATGCATTTCCTCTAACGTCATCATGTCACTACACTATAAATTACTACTATGTGAACATACTCTAAATGACGCTTACGTACTCTCAATCGGACACTGTCCACTAGTGCCAGTTTGGTACTTCATAGTGCCAGATGTGTGACGCTGGGGCGGATAACAACTCACACGTGTAATGAATGCATGACTCGACACGTAGCGACACTGGCTCAGTATTAGATACTTGTGTAGGGATGTGCTGTTGTCGATGAAGTTGGTGGTTGTGTCGATAGTTTTATCATGGTTAATTAAAGGAACTACCACACAGCCTCACACAGGTCTACCAGGGTCTAAACATAGTTTCAGAAATATTCATTTGTGTTTAAATTTTCATCACATACAATCGACCCCTGAAAGATTGCCAATTTACTCAAAGTCAACCGATTCGGCCTGTATAGATACAATCTTATAATTCTTTTATTGAAATTGAAAAAGGTTTATTGGCAGAAAAGAGAATGAAATGAACTAAGTAGCAGTGAGTGTTAAGCTTACTTTAACGCGTTCAGTTTAAGCATCACATTCTCAATTTTTTAATTACCGGTGGTTTTTAAAGCTGGGCTTACTAACCTAAAATATAATTTAGCAGTAAATGATATTTTATTTCTGTAAATTGGTTTTTTAAACTTTAATTAAATTGGTTTAATTTTTTTTTTTTACACTTTTACACTTCAGGGAGAAATAATAATATTTTAATCTAGATGACGTCTGTGTTTTCCTTAACCGACTACTCTGAGAAGAAGAATATTAATTTGTGTCTACGTGAGTTTTTTTTTCTTTTAAAGAAAAACCATCGAATCCGTTCCCACGTCACTAGATCGCACCTGTCCGGCGCGCGCGCACCCGTTCATTAGGTCGCGGCGCGTGATTGTCATTTGGCCACGCCCCCCGCGCCCGCTTAGACAATTATTATAATTCGTATGATTACAACTCGCGCACCAGTGGATGTTTTGTGTTGCCTTTTTTTTGGTTTGTTATGTAAGAATTTTTGGTATACATTATTTTGAATAGTGGGGGTAATAGTAATTTTGTTCCAAGTCTTTCTAGTTCCCTTAAAAAATTTGGAAATCATGTAAACGTGTCTATACCAAAACTGCTAGCTTTGATCTTATTTCTGGCTACAAAATCGATTCGAATACTAATCCATCCATGTAATCTGTATAATTGCAGTAGCAGTTCTGTATTTCATCTCGTTGTGCCTAAAAAAACCGGATTTACCATTTCAATTACAGGCATTTTTGATTTGTCAAGAACTCGGTCAGTCAGAAAACATGAAGCTAGTTGTCCATTCCAAAGCGTATGGAGAACAACGGGCAAGAAACTCCATGGACACTCTTTTTTAAATTATATTTTTACAAAAATATTAGTTACATCATTATTGTCGCCATCACCTTCGTGAACAGCCTTTCTAGGTTTATCAGGAATATGTGGCATTTCAACCATATAACGAAGACGTAGGTACCCAAGTGTTATGTAAATGAGTTAAACAGAAAACGGTAAACGGTAACACAGACTAATCTAGAACTCCAAAAACCTTTACAAATGTCAGACAGCTTAATTAAAGATTTCACCATGACCCATCTCCTCAATGACACACTGACAAAAGAACAAAGACGGAGACCATTAGGTTGCGCAACCTCTATTTTATATTCACGCACTCTGCGCTATATAATGACATACGAAAGATCTTTAATAGCGAGCAACCAAATTGCTCTGACCGCTTGCCTCTTACACTTGACCAACTTATCCTGCACTCAACACAAGGAATTATAGATCTTGAAGCTTATATGTTAAGGTTGCAGTGGATGGTATAAGTTATGATTGCATAAATTCGATTCTTAGTGGATCACCACGCCTACCGTTGCGACAAATGGGGACAGTTTTCTTTGCTTTCTTTTTATATCTAGGAAAATTCAATCGTATTGTTGTAAGATAAGGTTGGATTTTGATTGGATTGTGTGTGAAGAGAGTGTTTTGTCATTGAGCGTATTGTTGTTTTGTTACAAAATGTAACATTTGGAGATATGGAAGTACCTATCTATGTATATAAATTGTTTTTTACGAACAATGAGATTAGGTAATCTTTTTTTATGGTAATTTCCTGTGGATTGCGAGACGTGAGGTCAGTGTTAGAGACACCTTTGTCTCGTAGATTCCATTATGAGAGAATTGCATGTGTTATATGAGCAACGTTTGGCAATTTTTCCTCAGAATGCTATTTTCCTATAAGTTCCATTGTTCAGTTCATCTCTACCTACATCCTCCTTTTTATGGATTTCGTCCCTATTCTGCGCAAATCTTGACCAAGAAGTTTTATAATATTATCGATTGCCCTTGACACCGTCCATTTTTCTCCATTATTCTGTAAGAGACCTTCTGCGACAATGACTAAGATTATGATTACCTATTACATATTAAATTTAGTTCATATGCGTATTTTAACGGGTCAGTAAGTAATCTTTTAGCTCTTTACGTAGTAAGTAGGTACTTATTCATGATTCACGCGATCCCAGCCCTACATAAGTACTGGCCCTGATTCCGTCGTTTTTCTACCGAATAACGTCACGATTCAAATGACTTTAGACCCAACACTACTCCACCAAGGCTAGTCCACTTAGCCTTCAGCTAGTGCAGTACCCGATAACAAATCGATACGAAATTGCTTTGACATTTGAAACTGTACACAAAATGTCACGACTGGGGAGTGCGACAAAGGCATTCTTAGAATTTTGTTCGTTTATTGCAATCACTGCTTGAAGGTGTAGTAGGCTTTTTTAGCTTACGTAACAAGATTTATTTGAATTGTAAGTGACTGTTCTTTTGGTATGTTTATTATTTAATAAATATGTGCAGACGCGGCGCACATCAAGCTACCCGAAACTGTCACACTTTCCCCATTACCCTTGAACCTTAAGCTTTAGCGATAAAGTTGAAAATATATTGACCGATTGTAGTAGCTTGATGTGCTGGCGTCTGTACCTACCTAAAAACAAAATATTCGTTAGGGAAAATGTTTAAAAAAATAACACTCAGAAAGATTTTTCGAAGGAAAATATAACTTAATTAAAAACGAAAAACCTCCAGTGACATCGCGGCAGATCCAGGTGAAGATGTCGGGTCGAGCTTGACGCCTAAACAGAAGATCGGTCCACACTAAAGTAAGATAAACTAAAGATAGAAGGTTCGAAAGGCGAAAGGGCTTTGCTTTTGCAGTGGGACAAAACAGGCTGCCAAAAAAAAACCTAAATTCATAAAAAACAAAGCAATGTCACGAAAGCTGTTATAAGGTAGATAAAATAAGAAAGAAAACCCAATTAAGGTAAACTTACGGATAACAGGGAAATGCTAAAAAAAAACTTAAAACATATTGCTGATGACAACATCATTTATTGTAAGATATCATTATCATCATTTAAGTATAAAAGGTATGAAGAACAGGGTGTAAACTTCATTCATCCTCTATAGAAAAGGGAGGATCCTCTGATCAGACGGGTGTTGTGTCTTGTGGGCCCGACGATTGGAGTCGGGACGTTATTATAATATTATGATATTTGCGTAGTAAACTATACTGGTCCCTTAAAGAACACATGAAAAGTAGAGTTAGAAACACCACGCTGCGCTCTATGTATAACTCAAGTAGCGGATGTTGGAGAAAAAACAGCCAGGCTGAAATGGGAGTGGGCCGGACACGTCTCACGAATGCACCCGGAGAGATGGGCAAAGATCTCTACTCACTTGACGCCTGAGGCAGGACATCGCCGTCGAGGTAGACCAAGGCGAAGGTGGCGTGACGACCTAATATCATTAGCAGGGCCAACATGGCCAGAGATCGTACAAGACAGGGAGGTTTGGAAGGAAAAAGGCGAGGCCTTTACCCAGCAGTGGGACACAAAATAGGCTAAAAAAAAGACTATACTGGCGCGATGCAGGATTTTGCGTGACGTCATCGCGTCTGTGTGATGCTTAGTTCGCTTGTGACGATGTAGATGCCGTCACAATTGCATTGACAGGACCTACATAGCTGTTAATCGCTGATCATATTAGTTCAATCAGTATTTAACAAGAGCCCAAAGCAATCAACAAATAGATACAAACAACACATCACAACAAAACAAAAATAAACGAAATTAGTGCGTAATTTAGTTTCGTCTCCGACTTTCTACTAATAATATACTTACCTACGAGTTGTTACAAAACAGAAAATAACAAGCAAGACGAATCGACCGTCACTTCAGTTACACATTCGTCTAATTTAGCTTGAGACATCTTTATTATCGAAGTCCAATAACACAAACTTAATAATGGCCGAAATTGTAGCGACATTACAGCTTTTGATTGGCAGTCCAATATGATTTCTAATTGTGGCCTAGTTATCTTAAATAACCGTCCCGTTGTATTCGTGGTCACAACCTCTACTGCTAAACGTGGGGTCCTGGGTCCAAGTCCGAGTCCCAGTTCGGGCAAACTGTTATTGGGTTTTTCCATTAAGGAATTTCATAGTAACAGCCCTGAGTTTGGAAGTGGGCGGTGTTAACAGTCTTGGAAAGCACGTTAAGCCGTTGTTCTGCACCTGATTTCTTTCCGGTCGTGTCGAATTAGGTGCCGTCCCATCGGACTATGAGAGTGAAGGAAAAGAGAGTGCACCTGTGTCTGCGCAAACACTTGTGCATTATAATATCTCCCGCGCCGAAGGCTAGTCTCCGTTGCGATTGGCCGCCATGGCTAAAATACGGGAGGACTATAATTAACTTAAATCATTCAATCGCAAGGTCGTCTCTTCACGTACAGAGAATGCATGTTGTCAATTTCGGATATTTAGTTTCCAAGTTTCCTCACGATGATTTTTTTTTCCAACAGTACAGAACAAGGCAGGTTATTTTCACCAAAATCTCTTCTTTACTATAATGAGCTTTCCTGTCCTTTCCTTTCCTTTTGCTTCCGAAGCGGTTTTTTACACAGCAACAAGTCCCTTCATGTCTGATATGCGCAATGTTAAGTAACAATTGGTAAAACTAGCAGAAGTTCATAAGTATAGTATGGGACACCCCTAGCTAAAAAGACCGACGACCGTACAAAGAAACTCGGGACGGTAGGCTCTAAGCACGAAATCCGTATATTCCGCCGAACCTACGGGCGACTATTACACCTTATCAATTTCAGACATAATATTAGTTCGGAGCCCGAACTCAGAATGAATGACACCACTATTTGACAGCTGTCCCTACCCCCAATGTGTTTGTACCCGTCCGAAAAATCGAATTTGACACTTGTTTTGACGGATTACGGACCCGTATCTTCGTTAACGGACTTAAATTATAGAGCCCCTGAGTTGAAGTGGAGTCCGTACAAAACTTGTAATATTATTAATATTAGAGTAGGTTGCATAAGTTAAAGCTATGTGACATGACACTTGACAGTGACAAGTCCTCAGTAAATGAACCTAGATAATGTAGGACTCGAGTGTAAGACGTATGGTGGACATTTGTCATTATTATCATTAACCTGTAAATGTCTATCCATTGCAGTACTAGTGATGGATTACCTCGCTCGACGAGGTATTCATGTAAATGGTGTCTTTTACATACCTATTTAATTAGATACCATAATATGTGGAGGTGCCTGTAGGTACCTATAGATCTATAGGCTACGTGATATAACGTCATTTAGAACGAAAGATTGATGTCACAAAATATGTGGCAAATTAGGAAAGCTCAGGACTATAAGTTAAACTAGCAGCAAGTAAAATATTTGTAACGTAGATAAGTACACTTACTTCTTCTGGTCTTTTTGGTCCTTGGCTAAATAATAACAGCCGCACAGATCGATCGATCAGGTTAAGCTACGCTTGCCGCGGTTGGTCTGTGGATGGGTGACCACCACGCTTGCTTAAGACGGGTTGGTGCTATTAGACCTACTCCTACTTAATATTATAAATGCGAAAGTTTGTGTGTTTGTATGATTGTTACTTCTTCACGCACAAATGGCTGGACCATCAAACTTGGTATGGAGGTAGCCGACACCCTGGATTACCACATAGGCTACTTTTTATCCCGATATTCCCCCGGGGTCGAAACTTATGCGGGTGGAACCGCGGGGCGCTGCTAGTACTTAAGGCACTACCTCGAAAATAAATCGGAGCGACTGATCTACTAAGCGAGCGAAAGTGATGCAATTACTTTTGAAACGCAAAAGAAGAGAGATGGCTATAATGTGCGTGCGCTCGGAATAAATCGGCATTACTAAAACGAATTCACTCCTTTTTTAACAAAAGAAATTAATTAAATTTAAAACTAAGCACTTTTTTTTTTTTTTGCGGATGGGAAATCATCAAATGACCCCTCCCGCTCTGGGTGGAGCGAAAGGGAGTGTCAGACTCTTACTGACTAAAACCTACCCGTGTTCCTTCCTTAGCCCTTTATGTTCCGGGCCAGCGGTAACCCTTTCGGACAATCCCGCTGACCCGGCAGGCTTCGGCCCTCGATGCTGACATCTCTTTGAGGCGCGCGTGGAACACGTACGCGCCGTCCGGCACGGGCCTGGTCCTGATCGGACGGTGAGCTACCCATTACTCTCCGCCCGCAGGCCCGCGCCTACGGTGGCCGGGAGTCGTCGCGCGGCTCCCGACGCCCGGAGCGTCTCCCGCGGCGGCTGGGACGGGAGGCTCTCTCCCTGAGCCGTCCCGCCACCTCCTTCGCTAGCATGACTGCTTCGCAGAAGGAGGTGACTGCCTCCCACTCCCTCTCGCCCCGGACCATGACTTAAATTCACTCCTTTTTTAACAAAAGAAATTAATTAAATTTAAAACTAAGCACTTTGAGTAAACTTTGATATGATAATTTTCCATTGAATAACTCATAAGCGTTACGCCGTGTGGTCGAAAAAAATAAAAAAAATATATATAACGTTGCAATTTTTTTGTATCGAGAAAAATTCATTGAATCGTGTATTCCTTTTACATTATACTAGACCAAAGAGTCAAAAAACTTATACCAAAATGTTAAATCCCTGTTCCACATACTTATCAAGTTACACGAAATAGAAAAAACTTTTTTTTTCAATATATCACCTTACTATTTCCACCTGCGTTTTGTTTCGCACATCCGAACCCAAGAAAGACCCATATTATTATATGCCAGTATTATTAAGTAATATATTCAGAGAACAAGATATGCATCTAATGTTGACAATAGAAAACAATGGCGCCCCGGTGATACACCTTACAAATCATATTACAACATGAACATACCTACATACAAACTATATGAATGATGAAACTCTATATGACACAACTAGCTTCAGCCCGTGACGTCGTTCGCGTGAAATTTCTTGTTGTAACGCAAGCTGCGCGCCTAAAATGGAATTGGGCTGGACACATCTGCCGCATGTCCGACACCAATGCGCCAAACTTTGAAAGGTGAAAAAGGTTTAAAAGGTGAGTTACCCATTGGATCGTTCCAATGGGTGACTCACCTTTTGACGGCCACCGTAGTGTATAGATGACAAACCGAAATGTGCCCAGCACGCCACGGTTCGACTACATGACAGACTTTGACGCCGTGGGCACGTTTTAGATTTTTTGACGTGTGGCGGTCAAAAGGATAATGGCAAGCGTCATCGCGGTAGGCCTAGATGGAGATGGCGGGATGAGCTGGACTCCTTCAACAAGGTCCTTAGCAGATTTAAGCAGAGAAGTGGAAAGAGAGTAGTGAGGCCTTTGCTCTACAGTGTTACATCACAGGCTTTTAATAATAATAAATAACATAAAATTTTATCTGTCTTTCTTCTTTTTGCGGTTCCTAATGGTCGTAGCGTGATGCCTATAAACTTCCTTAAGTATTAGGCTATCAAGAGTTCATTTTTTTTTCAAACCCGTCTGGAAATTCCAGAGATTAGCGCTTTAAACAAACAAACAAACTCTTTAGCTTTATTATACATATTAGAATAGAGTGATAACAATATGCAAATTTAAAGGAACAAAGAAACTACGAGGTGACTTGTGTTATGTGAAAAAATACGATTTAGTAGGGTAATATCGCATTAAGTAACGGTTTACCTTGATTTAGTACAGCTTAGCAGTGACTGGCTACTTTACTGGTCAAGCTGTCGCAAGCGCTACTGCTGAGCTGGTTCTGGGTTCGATTCCCAGGTCGGAAAAGTGTTATCGGGTTTTGGCATCAGAAATTTTTCAGTTTTTCTTTTTTTTTTCTTGCAGATGAGAAATCATCAAATGACCACTCCCGCTCTGGGTTGATCAGAAGGGAGTGTCAGACTCTTACTGACTCAAACCCACCCGTGTTCCTTCCTTAGCCCTTTATGTTCCGGGACAGCGGTAACCCTTTCGGACAATCCCGCTGACCCGGCAGGCTTCGGCCCTAAGGGGCCCCTTTTTCTGATGCTGACATCTCTTTGAGGAGCGCGTGGAACACGTACGCGCCGTCCGGCACGGGCCTGGTCCTGATCGGATTTGTACCCGGTGATGCCAATAGACTCGCTCCCTATTAGATGGGACTTAAACTTAATTAAAAAAAAAAAAAAAAAAATTGGCGAAATGTAGGTGTGCTATATGTACAACTCTGCCTAACCTTACGAGGATTACAGGCGTGTTGTTATTTTATGTAATATCGTCTTTTGTAACGGTTTACCTTGATTTAGTTGCGCTTGTCAGTTATTAGTAGGTAGGTACAGCTTATCCTTTTGCGAGAAGTGGTGGCGCAGTGAAAACGGCCGCGACTTACTAGTTGTAGGTCGAAGGGTCGTAGGTTTGAACCCTGATAGGCACTCACTGCTCTCAAAACGGTGAAGGAAAACATCGTGAGAAAACCGGCATGTCCTAGAACCAAAACATCGAAGATAATATGTACAACCCGTACTGGGCCCGCGTGGTGAAATACAGCCCACTCCCTCTCACAGAGAGGAGACCTGTGTCCCAGCAGTGGGAACATTATAATGCTGATTATGCATATGCTTATGCCAATCCTTTTGTCCAGTAAGGCTCAAATCACACCGAGATGGAAGCGAAGCGGGGCGCAGTTTCAGTGTCATATGAATTTTAACTTTATTTTCATTACTCTATCACATAGTATCGCTTGAGAAACTTGAAAGGTCGCGCGGCCGCCCGCTGCGCCGCGTGCACTCCGATGACTCAAGTTTCTCATGCGATAATAAGTATTATAGTAATGAAAATAAAGTTAAAATTCATATGGCACTGAAACTGCGCTCCGCTTCGCTTCCATCTCGGTGTTATTTGAGCCTAACTATAGTCTGCTTTCTATAACCTACTACTAGTTGTTCTAATTATACCTGCCAAATTAGCAATCAAACAACCAATTAAAACTCCTACAAATCTAAATTATCAATTTAACTCGACTCCAAACCCAAAACTCATTTACCAATATTCCCGATAACAAAATAGATAGGCGCGGTTCACACGGCCGCCTCGACACCTCCGCTTTATGAATAATCGAAAAGCGCGAACTAGCCCGCGGTCATGTGTACATAGCCTATGAATAGTGGAACCGCGCAGGTGTGAGCAGTATTCCCTTCGTGTTTATTTTTGATAAAGCTGCGTTGTTTTTAGGGTTTAGTGTATAGACTGCAGTATTTTGGGGTTGAGAGGATTAAAATTCACATTGGAAAAGCCTGTGTTCCGTACCTATATTGCTATTTTTGGCTAGACTGATCATCATTTTAGCCGAACGACGTTCACTACTGGACATAGGCCTCCCCCAAGCACTTCCACTTCGACCGGTTCTGTGTGTGTGGCACAGAACCGGCTAGACTGATACCCGCACCCAAATGCGTAACTAACACACTATCAATCTTAATCTAAATAATATTGAAGGATATATATAAAAAAAAAATATTGCTAATTCGTAACTTCATATATGTTCGAAAAACGTGCGCTTAACAACGTAGGTAAATAATGTAATGAATGTTGTTGAACTGTCAAAATGAAACCGATTGCTACTGATAGTGTGTTACGCAATTCCCCCGCAGGTTTAAGAGATACCTAAAGTAGATACCTATCTTACTTACCTTCTGAAAGGTCATAAACATGATTGCTTCCCTCGTTCATATGAGAGAGAGACACTAGAAAGAGAGAAGAAATAGAAGAAGAATAAGAAGGGAAGAGTATTTTATCTATTGCCATACAACGTGGTAATGCCGCCAGTCTCTTGGGTACATTAGCGGTCGACAGCGATGCGGATGAATTTTTCGACGCTATTTATTAGTTTCTGTACAGTTTTAGTTAAGATAGGATTTAACTTTTGTTATTTTTAGTTTGTATACATCTTGATTATTTAAGAATTACGGCCCATTCCCTCTCACAGAGAGGAGGCCTATATCCCAGCATTGGGAACGTTATAGGCTGATTATAGTAATACTCAAAGGGGTTAAGTTGGGGATGAAATGATGTCATATTATAATCCCATCAGGCGCACAGCGTGTTCACAAATAATTTTCAAACGAAAAATCCTTTGCCGTATCTTTTCACACATTCTTAATATTCAAACCAAGTCTGATTACATTCGGGAGCCCAAAAACCGACAGCGAAAGTGTTGAAAACGAGCTTTGTTTTTCCACTCAAAATTATCACCGTTCCAATTCCAGTCCTTACGAACATACGCTTAACCAATCCCCTGAGGTTAAGTAACATTAAAAACATCCCGCAAAACACTCGTCGCCATGTAACTCGACTAATAACCGTTTACGCGCATGCGCCGTGGGCGAAGCGCGCGCGCATCTGATTGATGCGTTTATAATTATGGCGCGCTTTTGCGCTCGTTGCGCGGGAAAATATCATTTGCGCGGCTTAATGTCGAGAACGTGTGATTGCGTGCGATGAAGATGCTGCGAGCTATGTTTTGTGAAAAGATCTCGTGGAGCTCAAAACTGGAATAGAGGGCAAGAATCTCTTGTGTCGTTTCCTTGTCTATTTGTTTGAACAGGTTTGCATGGGATTCGAACAGATTTTAGTACGTATGTATTTGATTGTGTATGTTTAAGTTTAAAGCGTGTTGGACGAATTATTTAGAATTCCTAATTCAGAAAATACTATTGCTAGTTATTTCTGGACTTATTTTCTGAAGTCCAGACACATTTTCTTATATTTCTGGACGCAGTGCAATAACACATTTGTATTGCAAGTAGTGCAATACAAAGGTGATATACAGTGTTTTAGGTTAAACGAGGGACATGCTTACCTACTCATGAAAATAATCTACCGAGATGTAAGGTGGAAGTTGAGACAGACACGTGTGGACGTTGAGCTGTCATACAGATAACATGTATGGCAGCTCAACATCCACAACATCATTTTGAGTTCGTTTTCGAATTAAGTGCGATCCCTTGAGTAAAGTTCGAAGTGCATTTATTAGAATGTAGCACTAATGGTGCGTTGGCAAAATGATTTATAGAAAAAAAAACATGGAATAGTAAATCATGTGGAAATCCCTTAATATTTTAATGCATTCATTGTAATTGGGTCATCTTTTCTGCAAAATGAAAAGTAATGAGATAAGCAATGCTTTGTCTTTATTACGATGTGTTTATTGGAGAATCCTGTGAATGACCCGTTTTGGTGAGAAGAAAAAAAGAAATCCGATAAATACCGAAGCGATGAATCAGAAATAATTTCACTTCCAGATTAACCAATTTAACTAATTCAGGACTCGAGCTCAAAATGCCAGTTCATATTTCACACACCACAATATGACGCCATCAAGCCATCAAATGACAATTCACCTTTCCAAATGAATTAGCGATCCGTCCGTCGCGTGTCGAATTCATTTCGCTGAGGACGTACTATCAACCGAATATGTGAATGATGATATGGTTAGAAAGGGGGTGACTACCGAGATGACGACTAATAGAGAAGTATGGAAGAAAAAGACATGTTGCGCTGACCCTAAATAAGCAGGAGAGTGATGATTTACAAGGTTTTTTTTTTTTTTTGCGGATGGGAAATCATCAAATGACCCCTCCCGCTCTGGGTGGAGCGGAATCGAGACTGTCAGACTCTTACTAAAACCCACCCGTGTTCCTTCCTTAGCCCTTTATGTTCCGGTCCAGCGGTAACCCTTTCGGACAATCCCGCTGACCCGGCAGGCTTCGGTCCTATGGGGCCCCTCCTCGATGCTGACATCTCTTTGAGGCGCGCGTGGAACACGTACGCGCCGTCCGGCACGGGCCTGATCCTGATCGGACGGTGAGCTACCCATTAATGCTCTCCGCCCGCAGGCCCGCGCCTACGGTGGCCGGGAGTCGTCGCGCGGCTCCCGACGCCCGGAGCGTCTCCCGCGGCGGCTGGGACGGGAGGCTCTCTCCCTGAGCCGTCCCGCCACCTCCTTCGCTAGCATGACTGCTACATGGGCACAGATAAGCTAAGCGCGCACTGCGATGCTATTTTTTTAATCACAAAATAACATATTCATGTGTTTCAAAATTATATTAGCGTTCACGATCTTATAGATCGCGAACGCTAATATAATTTTTCAAGCGATTTCCTATTTACCGCAGTACGCGGACAGTTTATCGAAATTATCGGTTTTGTTCACAGATTGGCGGTTATTTTCCACGTTTTTTTTTTTGGTGGTGCGTGCTTAGCCTTAGATTTTGGAAGAGCTTTTACTTTAAAATAAAGCCACTGTCAAAGTCAAACATTTTCCATTAACGTGCAGTTGACTGTCCATACGGAATTAAAACACGTCATATGTCACTGGGACGTAACACCGTTCCGCCTAATTTGTGTAAAGTGCGAAATAAGGTATTTTGCGAAATGTCTATTAGGTACACTAGATGTTTTGCAAGACGTTTTGTGTCTTTGTGTTTTCGCAAATATCCATTGTTTTTCGTCACGCGTGTAGCTTACAATGTCGAATGTGTTAAGCTCGCGACCCCAATACTATGATAGCAATGATATTACCTATTAGTAACAAGAAATAGGTTACCTATCATACTTTCGCTCTCAAAAATTGCACAGTATCGCACACACATTATTTCATCTCTAATGTGTGTGTGCGATAGTGTGCCATTTTTGTGCAAGTAGGTCATTTATGTCCTAATTATTGGGAGCGAAAAAGAGTAATGTTGCTTCCATCACTGACGCGTCACTAAGT
Organism: Oligia latruncula; assembly: GCA_948474745.1. NCBI lineage: Eukaryota > Metazoa > Arthropoda > Insecta > Lepidoptera > Noctuidae > Oligia > Oligia latruncula. The sequence goes on from OX419699.1 coordinate 13,202,584, forward strand.
TCAGATGCGCTAACTAGCCTAGTGTTAACGTGCCACTTACGGAGCGCGTATAACCTCTTCTTACTTATAATATCATTATATCTTAGGAACATAATGTAGTACTTTCTCCGCCATAGTTTATGCTAACCACAACATGACAGCGCGTGTCACTTGTTTTTCCCCAAATGATTTCAAAACTTTCAGAACTTTCAATCAAACCCCAAAATCAAAGCAAGCGCAACATATTAACTTTTCAACCTTTTCCCACTACACGTCACATTTTCAATAATCGTGCCGTGTATTGACAGGACACTCCAACTTATTTGACGCACCTCGTTTTAAACCGCCTTTTTTCGACTCCGGCGCACCGTTTGATCGCAGTGATTTGACAATATGCTTGCGCATGTTTGACATACGCCGCGCATATCGAAGAAATCTCCATTAACGACAGGCGTGGAAAAAATTGACCACAAAAGACTGAATCGTCAATCGTGAGGGTGCTGGCTACTAATGGGGACCCGTGATTGTAGCGAGAGGCGTGGAGACGACTTATTAGTTAAAGAAATTTTCGGGAGAGACAAACTTCAAGACCTTTGAAGCTTCTTTTTGTCATTATTATACATTATTTCCTAGTTTTCATGAAGTAATATAAATGGTGAGGATTTGATATGACATATAAGTAACACCACAGTTTTACATTTTCTACCAAAGACAGAAGGTTGCTCAAAAGAACACTTCCATTAATATCTTTAATACTTTTAAACTTACCTTTTTTTACAATAATATGAAACTATTTGATCTACTGTCAAAAATAATGAGCCACTATTATAGATCTCAATTCTCGTCCTCTTTCCCACTTGACAATTTATTTAGTGTTTTCTCTTGAAAATAGGTATCTTCATTGACCATCATTATCTCAGTATATTCACTTCTTTCTAGCTATGAATTCATCTTCTCTTCCAGATTTCTATAGAAGCTGTCATCTAATGCTGTTTAATTTTTTCAATGTTTCTTCCATGTCTGTTTCTTTCATGACCCGTTTTAATAACACTAATATTATAAAGGCGAATGTTTGTGAGTGTGTTTGTAAGTTTGTTACTTCTACACGCATAAACTACTAAACAGATTTGGATGAAATTTGGCACACATATAGTTTGTAACCAGGATTGACACATAGGATACTTTTTATCCCGATATTCCAACGGGATCGAAACTTATGCGGGTGAAACCGCGGGGCGCTGGTAGTATCATAATAGTATTAAAACTTAAAGTAACAGCTACTCCACAGTTTTTTGTCCGCCTATCAGCCATCGTCTCTAATGAACTTCCAAATGGAAGCTGTTCGTATCAATGCCAATCAGATTCATATTTATCGAGAGCATCAAAAGGTTTTAATGGTGGTAGCTGGAACTGTTGACCGCGGCACAACCGCGTTTGACGGCTGCACATCACTATGGTAAGAGGTGTAAAAGGTTGACGGGACTTGGTGGTTCCCATGGGATTTGACTGGTGTAGGTTTTACTAGGTGTTTAAATCACCCATAATTTGCTTTCTAATTGTTTGTCTGTGTTATTTATATAGATATTTAAACTTTTAGCACACAAAAAAGGTACAAAGGCGGACTTAATGCCTTAGGCATTCTCTACCAGTCAACCAAAGGTGGCGAAGAGATTAGATGGCAGGTGCTTTGGTTAAGAGCCACAATAATAATAAAAAAAAAAACTATTATGTATAATGAAAATAAAAATTTGTTTCATTACTTAAAATGGTCACATTATAGGTTGCACCTATACACGTATTTATTAGTGATCTTTTAAATCATAAACGTGAAGAATTAATAAGCAAACCACCGTATTAAACAAAAGTTCTAAGCTTTTAGCCCAGTATATATAAAGATCTTACTGTTTTAGACCGCGGTTGTCGTTTTTTGTTTTTGACCAAAATCATAATTTTGAAAACTGTGACTAGATTAGATAAATTCCCTGGGTTTAGTAAATGATACCCTCCATAAAAACAATTGAGTACGCAATAAGGCAATAACACACCTAAGTATAATAAATTATAAAAATAAATCAATTCGGTCAACTAAAGTCAACAAGAAGTTCACCCCCAAAAATCAATACCAAACAAAACAAAAATAACGACAATCACACAACCATGATATTCCTTTCTCTAAACGTAACGAATACATATTTCATGAACACAAGACCATCAGACGATGATGCAGGACTTTCTTGAGATATCGTCGAATATCCCGAGATTGTCCTTTTAATTACGTTTCGACGATAATGATGGCGTCTTGCTAGTTGTTATTTATGGTAATTTGTGAATGAGAAAGATAAAGTCTTTGATTTTATGGTCTTTGTTGGTATTACGAAGGGAAAGGTTTCTTGTTCGGCACAGCTATTTTTCAGAAAATATTATGTAGAAATTGTTACAAAGAGAATGAAAGCATGTGATAGACCAATGTGTGTGTTGGCAACAATAATCAAATCAAATATTTCGAATGAAGACTTACTAACCCTGCACCCAAGTGTAGGGTTAGTAACGTCCTTAAAACGAAGTATTAGTAAACAACACGATACGATAACACATGTAACTGATAGCAGTGAATTACATATGGACAGTCCACTCTGACACAAATCATTTTCAGAACCCTATCAGGGCTGGCCATGACTCGATCCACTATCGATATTGCGCGCTTTTGCATTATAGTGGAAAAACAATCTACATGCGCAGCCGCAAACTTCCCTGACGCACTGCAATGCCATGGCAACCCTATCAGTGTTCTTAATACAGGGCTCTTTATGACGCTTGCGAATATTTACGTCATTAACTAGCATATTATATTCTTAGGTAGGTATTGTTATTCTTATACAGATAAGCTTTATATTTTTTGGAATCTTGAAGACATCGTTTAGCTGAGGACCGGACGGTTACTGCCAGTCATACTTCTTCGAGACCTTAACTTTTGTCCATTCACTAAACAGAAAGTGTGCATACTGTGCTTAATTTATCATCGTTTCTCAAATTGTCCGTCTATCTAGTAAATCATAAAATATCCAATATTAAGACTTGGAAGAGTTCATGGGTCTTAATTTGAACTGTGAAAAGCGCAACGAATCGTAAGTGACAGAATTTCTTCTTGGTTTCGTATCTAAATTATAAATGCTGTGACGTGACTATTTCAAATGTGATATGCAAAAACTTTGGTTGTAAATCATCTCTTATAAATTTTATCCATGTTAAGGCAGATACAGACATTGCGAGGCATGCGCAGCGTACGGCGCTCATCGCATTCTCCGCAATGTGTGGACGTTCATATTCGTGGTCTCAAAGAAAAACATCGTGAGGAATCCGGCATGTCCTAGAACTAAAAAATATTATAGCCACCCCTATATGACACTCCCTCTCGAAGAGAGGAGGCCTGTGTGTCCCAGTAGTGGGAACATTATAGGCAGATTATGCATGTGTAGTGAAACCGTAGCTTTAATAAATACCCCATTTCTAACATTCAAAAACACACACAGCTTATCTGACTAGCTAGAAAGTAAACAGACTACTATGTCATATAAAAATAAGTGCCTAGGGTCTAAATTAATATTTGCTTATGACCCAAACTGTTGCAAAGAAAAAAATCACATACTTAGATCTTTTACCACCACCATTTTAGACGACCAAAACAAAAATAGCCACAGATACAAACAAACCTTTTACACACATCCCCATCATTTGGTACCTAAAAGGTTCCGCGGTCCTAAGCCCGTCTCCACACTGCCCATTACAATGACGGCTGCGCATGACTTGCACATATTCAGCTCTGACGATGATGTATGGGTCTTAGTTTGTAATGAGCGCTGCGATCTGTTTGGCGGTTGCGTGGGTGAGGGTGTGGACTGGCTCTCATGTGTCTTGGACAGGGATACTGGCAGTGATAGTAAAAAAAAAAACTTACGTTTGAATATCCCTTTCGGCTGTACCCTGTTAGAATTAATCGAACGTATAGGATTTCTTAATTTTCAATCAATCAATTTTGGATGCCACTAAGCGGGTCAGCGGTCTTGTGCTCATTTTTATATCATGGTTTAAAACGCGCACTATCTACCAGGTTATGACAACTGTGTGACCCTGAAATAGAATAAAAACTTTGTGGAATCTGTTGATTAAATCATCATCATCGTTCTCCTGCCCTTATCCGAAGTCTTTTTCTTCCATACTTCTCTATTAGTCGTCATCTCGGTAGTCACCCCCTTTCTAACCCCTAATCTATTGAATAAATATAATAATAAATCTTTTTTGAGCACTTTGGTCAGAATTTAAGGTATAGGTAGTATTAAACTTGAAGAAAGTGAAGAAACTCAGTCAGTTCTAGATTGGATAGTAAGTATCGTAGCATAATAAGCTGTGATCAAACGATTGGCCATCTTATACCACACTTTAAGGACCGTATAGGGTGATCTTTTGTACTTAAGGACCACACCGCGTAATTCCGCTCACTTTTTAAGGGTAAAAAACGCAACGCACATCCTTAATCCTGGCTTATGGCAACTAGTCCGTACACTTTGTCATCAATCTTTCAATGGAGGAGTAAGTAATGGTATCTCTGACAAATGACGTCACTAATGACGTGGAACCGAACACATATTAAACTTAGATTACTTTTCTAATGAAAAGGCAAGGATATTTGGGTGGTCGGTGGACTAGGTTTTTTGTTGTTTGAATAATATCAGACTTCTACCATCTTTTGATGGAGGGAAATGGAGCTTGAATGAGCAAGGCAATGTGTAAGACCCTGCTATGCTATGATGAATTCTATCCATTGCTAGATGTTTAAGATTTGGGATTATGAACTGCATACAGACGACGAAATGATAAGCACATACAGGGTGGCATTATATCAACGCGCCAACTGTAACCATGAATTCAGCACAAAATGTGCAAACAACAACAAAACAAACAAAGAACAAACAACAAAGATTTTTTTAATGACCGACGAAAAATTTTAACGCTGTGGCATTCAGAATCATGTACTGAATCCATAGTAACAGGTTGCGCATGATTGTCCCTGCCATCCTTTATAAAAACTGACCAAGTACGAGTCGGACTCGCTCACAAAGGGTTCCGTACCACAAGGCAAAAACGCCGAAAAAAACACGTTTGTTGCATGGGAGCCAGAACAGAATAAAACAAATATTTATTTTATTCTGTTTTTAGTATTTGTTGTTGTAGCGGCAACAGAAACACATCATCTGTGAAAATTTCAACTGTCTAGCTATCACGGTTCATGAGATACAGCCTGGTGACAGTTGGACAATGGAATCTTAGTACCTTATAGGGTCCCGTGTTTACCCTTTGGGTACGGAACCCTAATAAAAACGAAATCACTAAAAGCGACTTAGACATAGGAACTCTTTATTTGAATAACATCCACAAAGGCAGAAACAAAACGGAAGAAAATGCGGAACGTCTCATTGGAATGACAAGCCAAAAACACTGCCTCCTTTAAATGACCACGAATTTCACGACATCAAAAAGAATATTTCACAAAGATCACCCTTCTTAAGTAATACAGATCTATTTAACACAGCTACCATTTGGACAGTCACACATCCGACCCCGAGTAAGATCCTTCCATTCTCACAGGGTGAATAGTGAAAAAGACATAAAACAGAATTTGAACTGCAATTTATCAAACCATCCTCTCCTTTGACCCGAAATGTTATGACAAGATGATGTATATCCAACGATGATATTCCAAAATCACATCTTATACTTTTTAAGTATTTTTTTCTTCTTTAGTGACGTACGAGATAGTGATGCGACATCCGCAACAATTGTTCGAGTGATGGGTCGGTGACGATTTGACTTGTATTGTTCGTTTTTTTTTAAGGAGTTATTGGCTACTGCATGTCATCGTATCTTTCTTTATGATAGGTGTTTTTTACCTACCCATCTCTAATGATGTTGGTAGGTAAATATGATCCAACGGTTATCTTATTCTGATTGTTTTTTTTAGTAAGTTAGCTTATGCTATCCGAATGCTGAGCTAAGGCCGGCTAAATCCTTCCAGACATCTGAATGTTACAGAATAAAATTCAAATAATGTCTGACCAAAAAACAAATAAAATTTTGTCTTCACAGTAATAATATTATTTTATTTCTGTTGAGATCTTTATTGCTAAAGTCACTGAATTTAAATAGCAAAAGGTGTCAAACAACAAGGAAATAACAACATAGCAACAAATTTAACAGAATGGTGAAGACACCGTTGAAACCAATATCACACGCGTTGACGATCTAATAATATTACTGAGGATGCAAAATGTAAGCATATAGCGACCAAAAAAATAACTGACCACTATAAAGAACAAATTTTAATGAGATTTAAATTATGACTGTCACAATGATACTTAAGTACTCTATTGTGGTAGAATCATGAGGTCGTGGATTTAAATTCGGTAAAAAGTTCTAATATGACTTTTCAATTTATATGTACTTACAGTCACTAGCATAAGTATACACTATATGGCTATATTCAAAGGCGATTTTCTCTTTTAATTTTGAATTAAATTTTATGTTATTACGAACATAGTATTTTCGAACCCGTAGGGTTATGTAGAGTACGAGTATCATATTTCAAGGTTGCATTCGTTATTTCACGAAAAAATCGCCATTTTAAGTTGCCAAGTGTTGACATATTAGTGCTTGTGACTGTACAGACGCCAGCACAGCAAGCCACTACAATCTGTCAAATTTCTTTAATAGACTTTCAACTTTATCACTAAAGCATAAGATTTAAAGTTTATTAGGAAAATGTTACAGTTTAGGGTAGCTTGATGTGCTGGTGTCTGAAATCGCCAACCCATCTAGAGCAAGCGTGTTACCTTCTCTGTATGAGAAGAGGCCTGCAGTGGGACAAAAATAGGCTGGTATGATAAAAAAAAAAAGAATAAATAATTTATTTAAATAAATTATTAATATAGGGAATCATTATTTAAAAATCGGTAGGATTCTTTACCAAATAACACTAATACTTTATAGAGAACTATATAATTTTCGCCACAAAGGTGTGCAGTACAACTAGTGAGTAATTTTTTAATTATATATCTTGATATAACAGGTGCGATAAAAGCTTCGCCAAAAAACGCTTACTCTTGTAACTTACACAGATGATTCAACGGCTAAATACAAAGGGAACCGCGATCGTTTGCGGCCCGGCCTTCATTGCTCGCGATGACATTCACAAAAACAATACTTCTTTCAGTATATGCAAGGTTCAGATAAAAAATATTAATAATTTACTTTTTTTATTCAGCTGGATGGAAAAGCAAAATCAGATAGGAATCCTTTGATTATAGATGGTCAGAAGTAAGGTTTAAATAGGGAAGTGATAACAATAATGGACGAACCTGGTGATCCTGATGAAAGGAGGTAGGTACCGATTTCAAGTAAGTGAAGCTTTTATTTCCGGAGTTGCAACTTCTCTTTAATTAATATTTTGTAAGATTGGCAGCAATCCGAAAAATCCACTTGATTTTCCGAAAATCACAATATTTTGAAAAGACCATGTTAAAACAAATAAGTATGATTTTATCACGCTGACTTTGTTATATGTGTAGGAAAAAACCGCCTAAAATTATTGATTTATTTTTACATAGAATTTAACATTCACCTTAAAACGTCTTCAACAGGATCACAAATTAATGAGGTACCTATGTGATGAATCAGATAAGTAGACAGTTTCGTGGTTTTCTAATACCCAATATTTATTCATAGGTAGATAAATATTTAACTTTTTATCTAACAATTTTCAGTTGTCTACATAAGCTTGTGAAATAAAAATCGAAATTGTAATTTCCTGGCAACGTCTGATCGAGGGACAACAATTTGCGGTCACCGACTGATTACCAATACGAAACCCCAACGAAAACACTAACAAACAACCCACATACAAAAACCAACTCAAATACAGAGTTACTAAGTTGGAATTTGGGTGACAACAGTGACGGATGTAAGATGTTTTAATCGAATAATCGTTTAGTCGAAATTCGTCACGTTCACCGACATCTGTCGCCTGTAATCGAATCGAAGCTCGTTCAAATCGATCGACATCGAGACGATTGCATAATTCCTTACGATGACAATACGAATGGCGAGTTGGAAACGTGATTATACATAATAATGGCCCCCAATCGGCTAAATTGCTTTCGACGGAGCACCGATGACATTTCGATTATAGAGATCAATAGGTTTTTTTTTCAATTGACGATGCTATCCTTAGTGATAAGTATTTTTTGGTGATTGTCTTTTTGTGGAGACAAAAAATTGATTGTACCCAGTCTGTTTGCGGAAAATTACTGGTGTATAAGTACTCGTTATTTCTGCTTTCTTGTAAAAACTGTTCGCGGAGTTACAAAAACAGGATCATCGGCTTTCAAATTAAATGATAAAGATCTGAATATAGCCTGCACCTATCTTTGCCTTCAATAATCTAATAGACTCTTCTTTTACCATGCTAGTCAAACCATGGTTTATTGAACTTAGTGACTTAACCATCAACTCAAACCCAACAAAATTTCATCAAAAACCTCCCATGTTAACATTGAACCCGAAGAAATATTTACTCAAAATGTTCTCTAAATCACTTAAGAATTCATTAACTAAACAAAAGCCTCGTCCTGCAAGTAATTGACGCTCTTCACCAGTTGATTAATAAGCCTCAAATTGAATGAGCCTTCTTTGACAGCATCAATTTTCTCCGCAGTTACACCACTGGTACTGTTACCCCTAAAAATCCATTTAGAGAGTCTATTTGAAATTTTGATCGACCCCCGACATGACACCTCGCATCTATTTGGGATGTAAATTGTCAAAGTTAAATTGGAATAGGCTTACATGTAGCGAATTTATATTTAGTTATGGATTCTGTATTTTTGCGTCTTCTTTTGCTCGTTGTGTTTGTTATTAAAAGGCGTAACTGGTCATTGCAGACTTTTTATCAAAAGTTTTTCTGATCAAATGAATTTTATCAGTATTTAATAAAAAAAAGTCATAAAGACATGAAGAAGTAAAAGGAAAAGTAGTAGAAGAAGAAGTAGAAAGGAATTAGTAGTTAAAGAAGTATCTTAGGGTTGCTACTTGTGACAGTTGTGAAGTGAAAGTATGCACAAGCACTTTCAAAACAATTTGTGAAAGTAAAAAAACAACAACGTTGAATTTAGTTATGACATCTCCGTAGAGCTAAAAACAAAATATGTATATTTTTTGTCATGACTCAATTTTGTAGGGTGTTCCATAAATGTATTCAAGGTTAAACTCATAAAAAAGTATTATCTACATAACCAAATTGACACACCTCTTAATTATTATTTAATAGACCAGACATCATTGACGCCTTTCCAAATATGGATAGATGTTTATTTCGACGCAAACATTTCCTTTTATGTTAGTGGAGTTGTTATAAAACGATGTCGAACTATTAGTTTTTTGACAGTTATTACTTTAATCTCCTCGTTATTTTTGTTTGCAGCCTAAGCAATAACATATAAACATTTTTTTTTCATTCGTCACCATAACGAACAAACTTTTTTTAATGTTTATTTTTGAATGTTCATTATGTCCACCATCTTACACATTCTCACTTTCTCTTATTTTGTCTGATATTTAATTATTTCGTTTTCACTAATCAATTATTGTTTTAACTTGCAGACATTACGTCAGTATAGGCATAACTTTCTTTTTTTTTTGTATCTATTAAATAATTTAATTTAAACATAACATTATTTTAATATCCCCTGAAAGTACCTCCATATAAACCACCACTAAAACAGTTTACGCGTCCCCGCCATTTTGCATTGCCCGGATTGTCTCATACGTCAAATTGTCACGGCCAGTCGACGTTGATCGATGGTTGCACCTGCTGCATATCAACAACAACCCTTCGTTCTTGCTAACTTCATCGCCTGCGACTTGAGAAATGTGATTTATTAAGTCTGTGATGTATGGAGTGAAGTGAGATAATTTTTTGAAGGTTGCAAGGGTAAAAGGGCTTTTATTTGCATAGTATTTACTGAGTTTTATTTGTCTGTAAATACTTTTATTTCACTGTATAACATTTACGAGTAGCATCAGCATTGTCTTTCGACATCATCAGAAGTACCGATCTTATGCCTTTCCTTCGATATATTTACTAACTTTAGGAGGAAATGACTATTAAAAAAAAAAACTTCAAAAATGTGGGTACTGTCAAAAGTAAGGTCTATGTAATTATCGTGCTATTTTTACAAAACTTTATGTAGGTACAGTCAACAGCAAAAGTAGATGATCAAAATCAGAAATTCAATACTAATGGACGGAGTTCGCGTCAGAACTGTGTGGCGTCGAAGTATTACTACTTACAATATTTACTACGTAGAATACTTTTGAATCACTTCGACGCCACACAGTTCTGACGCGAACTCCGTCCATTAAGTATTGAATTTCTGATTTTCATCATCTACTTTTGCTGTTGACTGTACTAGCCTAAAATTCCAATCAAAATGAGGCAAAGCACCCGAAAATCCTTACATTTCAATCACACTATCACATCACACTAATATTATAAAGGCGAAAGTTTGTGTGTGTGTGTGTGTTTATACTTGTTACTTCTTCACGCTCAAACGGCTGGTCCAATTTTGATAAAATGTTTTATGGAGGTAGCTGACACCCTTGATTAAGATATAGGCTACTTTTTATCTCGATATTCCCACGGGATCGACACTTATGCTGGTGAAACCGCGGGGCGCAGCTAGTTTACAATAAATACTCATATTTATTTTATAAAGGACACAACATTTGAAGGAAATTGAAAGATATGATAAGATGACACACCGATTCTTTTGTCAACAATTTTATACCAACTTTACCTTCACCTAACAGCTACAACCCTCAATCTAAATGCAACTCTATCACTTAACTATAAAGTCTATTAAATTAATTTTTGATCAGCATAGTTCAGTTTGGTCATTGATATTCCAATATGCTTGATATTGGACTGGGACCACCCAATGTTGGCTTGAATGGCCTCATTAAAGATATTAAGCTGTTATCAAAGGCCTCGGCAGATGGTGACAGGTGACAGAGAAAAAATAAGAGCTGGAAGGAAAGAAAAATATCCAAAAATGTGTCAGCTGCCATGATATCACGTCATGATGTTCATGTGTGTTGTGTGTTCATGCATATGTACTTAAGGACAAGGAAAAAGATTGATTTTGATTTCCAAAATGAAAGGTATTGAAAACGAGTCCAATGCCTTAATTTCAATCAAATGACATTTATTGGTGGCTTCGTAACGATAAACTCACTAACCCATGAAATTCATGACTTTCCTGTAATAATCCTTGGCAAATGAGGAATACTCTGGGTGTGTAGTATGAACCCTTAGAATTCTATTAGTAAGTAACAACACAATAGACGCAATTTTCTCAAAAGAAAAAAAAAACAAATGTCTTGAACTTGATTACTACACAGGCCTGATCATCATCCGTGCGCAGCCTCCCAGCTCTATAATTAAACCACATAGCCGGCTCCATATCGATAATTAAGCAGTAATAATATCAATATCGTCAACTGCGATGACGTCGGCACATCTCAAGGGACAATAGTAAATCAACGTCACATGTCAACTGAGTCTCTTACCATCTTATATTCTTGTTAAAACCGCTCTAACTTGGCCTTTAAGAAGCCATGACTTTAAACTTTCTCATACAATTTTGTTACGACGAGCAAGATCTGAGGGGTCTAGTAAAATGGCCGGCGATGACTTGCGATTCTTCTGTCGCCTACCCACTTACTCCTAATGATAATATTAATGCTATCTCTGAAAGCAATCTCACCGATGTTTTAATGAAAGACTATCTCAATTTGATTTTGGTTCGCGAAATGATTTTAGGGCTAGTGTGGGTTGTTTTGTCTTGTCATATTCTTGGTCTATGTCGCCATTCTTCTATTTTTTCGATAACATTATTCTTTGTATGTTGTTCTTATTGAAAGCGGCAAGTCCTACAGTTTAGGTGACCTCACCTAAGCCAGCGGACTTGTTGGGTTCTGGCGTGATAAAAATCATTTATGTAGTTCTTTCTTTACTCATTTTATTATTGACCTGAACCCACTCTAAGCAGTTTCTATTCTATAAAAGGCATGACTATTTTGTTAAGGTGTTAATATAAGTATTATTTATTTATTGAATACTTCAAGCAAATAAATGTACAGAAGCGGACTTCATGCCATAGGCATTTTCTACCTGTCAACCTTTGGGTGATACAGATACAAACAGTGGTAGGTGCAATCATAAAAAATGAGGAATTAATATTTTAAATATAAATATTCGCATAAACCTATTAAAACTATAAATATAATATCTATATCTATCTCACTAATATTATAAAGGCGAAAGTTTGTGAGTGGGGGTGTGTATGTGTGTTTATATGTTTGTTACTTCTTCACGCTCAAACGGCTGGACCAATTTTGCTAAAATTTGGTATGGAAGTAGCCGACACCCTGGATTAACACATAGGCTACTTTTTATCCCGATATTCCCACGGGATCGACATTTACGCGGGTAAAACCGCGGGGCGCAGCTAGTAATATATATAACTCTTTATCGTTTAAAAACTCGTCTAAATCTCAGACCAAACAAAATCGTCTCATCCAGCTACAAAAAATTTAAAAACACCAATTTCACAGCAATACCTCTAGTCTACTCTGTGACTATCCCCTGAGATCCCGTATAATGCAGCACACGCTCCCAACCGAACATTGTACTATATTGAGACATAAATTTTTCATACGCCGCGAGCCACTTGTGATAACCTCCTTGACCAGCCGCTCCCAGAGGATGCATAAAGGACTTCTCTTGTATAAGGAATCACATATTTCATAACGGTGGTGTTCTAGGGGTGGGCTGGTGTCGATGAATGAGCGGGATAATTGAGAAAGAAATGCGTGATTCGAACAGTAAGTACATCAAAGTCGCAACAAGTAGTGCATATATTGGAGCATTGTCCCCAGCAAGGCGTCGGGTTCGTTTCATTTTGTCCCATGTTTGATGAATCTTGTGCAGCGGGTCGTACGTGTCAAATGATTGGCACAGTCCGTTACTATACCTACATATAATTTTATAGATTATCGTCATTGAATTTTTTGCAGAAAGTTCCAGTTTTAAGCACAATAAATAATTTACAAACTCTCGGTTCCGCTACCCTGCTCAATACAGAACGACCTCAAGATTTGCTAACGTTCATTTTTGGGTTCACATGTCATTAAAAAACTTATTGTGAACTCAACAAAGTCACTTTATCGACAATTTTGTTGAATCATCGAATACTTTAGTGTCCCATCCCTTATTTTCGTTCACACCCTCGAATTTTTTCCCCGTACCGTCACAAAGGGCTATAGGGCTACCGGACAATAATAAATATTTTGACGATATCGCATAAATATCCTTCTTTTATGAATACCAAGCGGCTCTGTGCCATCTAAGGGCGGTAATTTCTTATATTTTATGGTCACTCCTTTATAAATCGTAGCTATTTGTATGGGATAGGGTTGAGCGCTATTTTTTAGTACGAGAATATTCAAATTGGAAGGGGTGTAAAAAGTCTTTACGAGCGACGTTTTAATTTGTCAAAGAGTTCGCTTTTTGTGATGATTTTTTTTAGCTAGTTCTGGTTTTATATCTAGATGAAAGAACCGTGTTTATTAATCAACAAGGCTTTGTTTAGTATTAGCATGGAATCTAGTTGGTACCAAAATTGGGCCACGTAAAATAAGACTGTCCATTAAATCTGAATACGTAGAACGACGTAGAACAAAAAAACAGTTTCATTGTGAAACTGTGGTTACGGTCTCTAATCAACAAAAGCTCGAAAGTTTTTTCTTGAAATTAAAATCCAGTTGCATCTAATAAGACATGAGGTCAACTCCCAAAATATTTTGAGGACTACTTGGCACACGATAATAGCATTACTTTATGCTTGGTAACAGTAAGGGAGGGCGCCCACTAGCAACTATTGTCTCCGCAACTAATTTGTCTCTCACATCAAGTCTACGGGCTTGTATGAACGTGCGCGCAAGTGGCAATGGGACAGCTTGGAGGCATTTTTGTCCGCGGGTTTGGACACAACTGTCGCCAGTCTATTGGTTACAATGCATAATGCGCGCACGGCGACAAAAAAGTTGTCGGCTAACCAGTTGTCGCTCAACCGAAAATTTAACAAAAAAGTGGGTAGAGTTGCTGTCGTTCACGTGTGCGCATCGTCCAAATCTAGGCGAGGAGACAGCGACAAAGACAAAAAAGTTGCTGGGCAACTAAGTTGCTCGAGGGTGCCCTCCCTTAGAATGAAAACATAATTAGAAATCTAGTATATAGGTAGATGTCATGGACCAAGTGATTATTAGGACATTATAAAAAATGCCCGGGCAGTTTGAAATACGCCCAATATGAGAAGGCAGTGTGATAACAATTATTGAAATAATCAAATCGACCGGGCATTTTTTATAATGCTAGTAGTGACTTGCATTATAAAAAATGCCCGGTAATAAAACCAGGTTGTATTACTGTAATTTTTATTTTAAACGTAGAATCAATATTTAAAATCAAATAACGTCTTTCCATTCATAAACACTCTGCTGGTGATAGGCGACGTAGGATGCAAGAGCGAGCGAAGGGCACCCCGAGGTTAGGTTTAGTTAGGTTACTTTAAACCCTTTACACAGAAATAGGACGACATAAGATGCAAGAGCGAGTGAATGAGAAATACAAATACGAGTTACGATTACGTGCAATATACCTGCAATATCAGATTGCCCAAAGACCACAGACAATATTTAAAATGTCGAGGCAATGTGATAACTAAGAAAGTTCAAATTATAATTATTTATTTCGCCCTAAGTAGCTTGTCATTATTCATAATGCGCGGGCATTATGAAAAATGCCCCTATTTATTACTTGCTCCATAACATAGGTACTACATTCCTATGTTATAGGTACGTACAGTTCAGTACTAGTCCAAGTGTCAGTACTGTGACACTGCCGGAAATTGCCTGCAGTCTGTGATGTGTCGGCGCTCACGCGACACCGCAAGTCTAATCGCTGTGCCGTTATACTGCGGTGATATGTTTTATATCTTCATTGTAAATGAGGACACTGAGGAAACAGCATTTCTTTTGATTAAGTCAATGAACTCAGCCTATCGCAGTCCACTGCTGGACATAGGCCTCTCCCAGACTGCGTCACAGCACCCTGTCCTCCGCCTTCCGCATCCAGTCTACCCCAGCCACCTTCTTTAGGTCGTCCGTCCATCTAGCTGGGGGGCGTGCCACACTACGCTTGCCGATACGCGGTCTCCACTCCAGGACTCGTCTGCTCCACCGGCCATCGGTCCTTCGACAGACATGGCCAGCCCACTGCCACTTCAGTTTGCTTACTCTGAAAGCTATGTCGGTAACTCCGGTTCTTTTCCGGATAATTTCATTCCTGATTTTATCATATGATTAAGTAATCATTTTATTATGGGCAGTTTCAAAAGGATTCACCAACCGCTTATGGATTTCGTAGGTTTTCTATGGCATGGTATATTTAACAGACTGTGGACCAATTTTACAAAAGGAAATGCCTATTACAGAACGTTGAAAATACAAATTATGTCAACCAATATTAGGTATTTACTCAGTCACACATGACAATCTGTACGTACTATAGCCTCTTTGATCATCTAGCGTTTCTTGGGAAGTCAGCTCCGCTACAAAGCTAATAAAAAAAAAGTTTATTTGGAACAACTTTAAAATACAATTTACAAAGGAAAACGAAGATAACCACAAAAGTAAAACACTGTGGCGCAGCTATCAACGCCCAACTCAAAATATATACAAAGACATTGTTCCAGACTTCCCAAAGAAAATTAATTAATAATTAATAGAAGAATTACAAAAATGTCAAATAGGCAAACAAACAAACAAAGGCAAACAGAATAATACCAACTATAAGTGGAGGTTACTATAAATGTAGAGTGGAGGTGGGGTGAAGTGTTTACCGTGTTTATGATACTATAAGTTGCTCAGTTTCTTCATATAAGTGTATATGACAAGGATTTAAGCCAATCAGTCACTTTTCTCTTCAGTAGACTTTTAGTCATATAGTCAATATTAATTCTTATATTTATATCATTGTAAAGTTCAGAGCTGATATGGTACAAATGACGACTAACCGACGCTAACCTGCAGCGCTCAGTTTTACAACCTCTGTCGGCACGCCACCGCTTCTTTGTTAGGGGCTGAGGGTCGTAAGGCAGAAGCAGCCAAATGGCTAATCTTTTACCACGTCATTAAAAATCTTCAATCAAATCACACAGAATGAAAAAAGATCCTTAACGAAAAATCTATTAGGCTTTTCATTCTAATGCGCAAGTCTTTGAAAAAGTTCTACATACAAATATTCAGAAAAACTGCCCTGTAATTTTCAAATATGAAGATCAAAGATGATAAATTGATTGGAAAGCATATATCCCTTCGAACGATTGACCCTTTGATCCCTATGCCCAGGCTACTTAGCGGATTGGTCCTTTCATGTCATACGCTTTTCATACCGAAATGGATGTTCTAAAAAGGTTGGATAATGAAATGGTTTTACTTTTTTGAATGTAGAATTAGTTATAATATGGCTAGTGAATATGGAAAAGTAGATTTCTAATGGATTGTTTGAAGTATCACCTCCTAAATTAGTCCTAGCGTAAGCATAGGTAATCAGCCTACAATGCTCCCACTTAGATGGTAGATGAGAGGTTGGTAGATGTCACATGTCTTCGAATTTTTGGTTCTAGGACATGTCGGTTTCCTCACGAAGTTTTCTTTCACCATTTTGAGAGCAGTGGTGATGAAATAATTTACACAAAGTAAAGCGCCTTGTAGGGTTCGAACCTACGACCTATATCACGTAAGTCGCGGTCGTAACCACTGGGCCACCACTGCTCTCATTAGTCCTATATCAGTTTATTATTAATATTAAGGTAATTGGAGGGGCTTGTGGCTAAGTAACTAATATCAGCCGCACGGGTCGATCGATCAGGTTAAGCTACGCTTGCCGCGGTTGGTCCATGGATAGGTGACCATCTTTACATACAAAGGAACGTGCCTCGGGAAGCACGTTAAGCCGTTGGTCCCGGCTGTCAAAGATCCGTTCTTTGACAGTCGTTACGGGTCGTCAGAAGCCCGAAAATTTGACAACCAGTCTTACCAAGGGCAACGTATTACCCAGTAACTGAGTTGTGGATGTCAGATAGGCAATAGTTTCTGACATTGCTTTTGGCAGCTAAGCACTGAAAAAGGAAGTCCGAGTTTCACTCACTTTATCTTATTTTCATAAAAGTCAAGTTCAAAAATCTTGAAAAATCTCACAGGTCAACTTTGCCCTTACCTTTGTGTGTGAGTTTGTTATAATTTTGTAGCAACCATTAAACTGAATATTTTATGAGACAAAATAACTCTACATTGAAACTTAATGAGGTCCAAAGGTTTTGTGAAACTACATTAAAAGTGTGCCAAAAAAAATGTTCCGAACAATTAAAAATATGATTGACTTTATATTAACAAAGAAACGTTTTCATAAAATAAAATACTCATAAAACTTTGTTGGCTTATTACAAAAAATGTTAACGAGACTTGCCAATTATGACCCCTTTGACCAGTTAAAAAGACCTTCCCTTCCCCTCTCTTAACACACAAATTTCAGAACTTTCCGGTACATTTGACTGCAATGAAGGGTTCTTTCTAAATTGGTGTCTTTTGCATACCATCTACTAAAAAGGTGGGCGTGGTCGATTTAAAAATGAGAAAAGATCAAAGGTCTTGCATTTTTTGCTGTTTTTATGACAGCAGTCGCTTTTGTGTTTACATTTTATGGTAGTCATGGATGCTGGCTTTTTGTCTTCGTGAGAAAGAGAATTTCCCCTCATGTTAGATTTAGAGAGTGAGTGAACCAGGGGTAGGCCCTCGTACAGTCTACAAATATGCAAAATTACTAACGAACGTAAACTTTGTTCAAATATTTTCAGCGGAAAAATAGAAACTGTTATCGATTGGCCTCCACTTTGAATGCGTTCAACTGCCCCAGTTAAAAAAATGTTACTGTTAAAAAAATACCAGGGGCCTAAAAAGGCCACTTTGGAGAATCATAAAAGGATAACATTATGAATCGTAATATGGCGAAAACACTGTACTACGTAGGTATAATCAAAGAGATTGGGATTGGATTTGGATCGGATTGATTGGTATTTTTAGCACAGACAAAAAAAATAACTGAAATATGCTTCACCAATGGGATTTGATACGATTAACTTAATGGTTAACTCTCCATTATGTTAACTTTTGTATTAAACAGCTGATTTTTTTTCGTGATTTCAGTGTTGATCCCATAATGAAAATTGACGGCATGGTTGGCGCAGTGGTTAAGCGATTGACTGCTGCGCTGCGTGTCGCGGGTTCGATTCCCGTACGGAACAAATATTTGTATGACCTACAAGTAGTTGTTCCGGGTCTGGATGTTTGTGTATGTGAGTTTAAATGTTTGTAAACGCACCCACAATACAGGAGAAATTCCTAGCGTGGGGCAACGTTAAAAAAAAAAAAAAAAAAAAAAAAAAAAAAAAAAAAAAAAAAGTTCAGTTCGATGATCTAAAGTACCTCTTAAAGTTTGTCGGGTTAATTTTTTAACATTATTTTTATAGTTCAGCTTTTAGTCATATCTCCAACATACATTCACATTTCACCGAACAAACAAAGACATTTACACGACAACAACCGATGCTTGTCACAGTCCGCCGCGTTCGTAACAAAAAATAATTTCCCCAAGTCTTCCGCATAGCCGTAACAGTAACACATTTACCGATATTAGGAAGGAGTAAATCACTAATTATTAAATTATTACCTTGGCAACACACACGGCATACTGTCACGCATTCACTTACCTACTGACTGATATTGATTCACTGGGTTTTTTTCGTTGATTATTTAACAGACCTTGATTCAAGTTTCGTTTTAGTGTTTTCTAGACTACTTTAAAAGAGACCATGACCTCTGAAATTCAGCAATTCTTCTCAGGAATTGCCCAGCTAGGAAATGCCAGCGCCATCTTGTTTTAAAATGTTGACCAAAAATTTACGTGTAAAGAATTTCATATCTTAGAAGATTCAACTTAGGGCTAATTTTCTGATCGCTAGATAACTTTTATTCGAGGAATAAAATTGACGTTTGACAGTTTTTGTATGATTTAACTGTCAAAATTTCAAAAGTATTCCTCGAATAAAGTTATCAGATGATGGAAAAATCTGCCCTTACAGAAATAAACATAATTTGATTTTATTTCAAAGAATCTTTTCAAGAGATTTTGAGTATATTTTTACGATGAGTATATTTTTATGGAGCTACAACAACTTACCAAAGTCACAACCCTTGGCAAGTCGGTAACTGAAAATGCGACATATTTGTCAAAAAAATTGTCACATTTCTACAACAGGTGCTGTTAAGCAGAAAATGTATGAAAGAAACTTGTGAAATTAATGGAATTAATCACCGTTTTCTTCTCGTATTTTTTTTTCATTTAAAAATGATTAATTATTTTAGGGACATAACTTGTGAACAAACTCAAGACCTACCTATGTATTAGCTTTTGACAATCAGACAACGTTCCATTTTCGAAAACCATTTTCCTGACCTCTGAAACTTTGTAGACACAAAAATAAGAAGCTCATTAAGAATCATGTCAATTAAGATAATAAAGTCATTAAACTCAAGTAACTTAACAGCGAACAATTAAAATAATTTATGGTACTTTGAGCATTAATTTTGAAGGTCGCAGCATTGTAGACAATTAAAAAACGCAATGTCCTTATCTTACAACAATATAATAATTAATGTCAGCGTAATTAGAAGATACCAGTTACTTATGTGAACATTTTTACTAAAAACTTGACGCGATAATTTTTGTGAAGTATTTTATTTTTATAACCTGTATATCTAATAACGCGGCAAAATGATAAACTAAAATAAATAGTTCCAAGTTTGACACTTCGTTGACGTTTGTCTATGGAAGTGGCGCCGCCATGATGTGTCAAGTTAAACTGGGCGCGGCGGACTGTAATGATTTTGTAGAGGAACTCGTGTTAAAATGTATGTCTCATCTTGGGAAACGCCATTGTTTTAGTTATTTGCGTAATAATAACTATCATGCACGGTGACGTGTTTTTGAAGAATCGCACATTCTTAGAAATAATAAGCAACTGTTTTGTTATAATTTAAATGGTTTTCCTTGAAATTTCCGAAACTATGCTTTGGCAAAAACTAGTGTAGTTTACCAACGTCTTAAATAATTATGATGAACAATTTACGATTTGGATGGTCATGAAAAAATTGCAAGAATTATTTAACTTCTGAATCTATAAGTTTCATGATCGTGCCTTCTATTACGGTCAACAAAAGAGATAAAGAATGCATGATCGTCAGATATAGTTGAAGTTTAATAAGAAACCGATGGATGTTCTCGAATAAAATTTTATTATACTAATAGAAAACAAACAGCTCATTTATCAATTTAAATTTCAGCAATTTATTTTTTTATTTAACATCCATCGGTTTCTTACTAAACTTCAACTTTATCCGACGATCCTGCACAGTTATCTCTTTTGTTGACTGTAAATACATTGAAACTACACTGGACTGAACTGGAGTGGAGCCCGTGTATTGGCAAGCGAAGTTTGGGACGCCTCCCAGCTTGGACGACCGACGACCATAAAAAGGTGGCTAGGACAGAATGAATACGGAAAGTGCAGCCTGGGAGAGGCCTATGTCCAGCAGTGGACTACGATAGGCTGAGTTGATACATTGAAACTCATGATTTATACATTCGGTCTGATTCATAGTCAGGTCGGTAAAAGAGTCTTGTCATAAAAACCATGAGAATCATTTCAAGTTCGTCATATTTTGTGGAATTTAGCAGATTTTTATGTGATTCCACAATTTTATGACGCACTTTATGATTATTTTCGTTAAGACCAATTGGCCAACATTCATTAATATTCATTCGTAACAATTGTGCCAACATGGAAACCTTTGAACCTATTAATTTACCTCTTTTTACGTTTTAGTTCAATTTATTTTGACAAATCTTTACAAGCTCACACTAAAATATATACTCGTACATATATATTTACTAAGTACAAGTATATAAAAAAGGGGAGGGCTCGATGGGCATCAAAAACTCGTCAATGGGAACAGTGCCCAAAGGCTGGCAGAATTGCCTCGTTGGATGGCAATGCTGGTTCTTTGGCCAAAAATAGGCCATCCCTCTGATCACGTGAACAGTCGATCAATCTCTTGATGATATCCCGAAATTACTTAGTAAGTAGGTACTGTACTAAATGTTATGAACATAATAAAAGGCTCAAGTTTTTAATTACAAAATTATGTGACGATATTTTTTAAAATACCTATTATCAAATTATACTATGATACATTCAGAAAATAAGGGTGCGCATTGACGCGTGCATGATGACAGCACAGTCATGCTCCACGAATATTAAAATGTCTTTAACATCTTAATTAACATAATAATAAATAAAAAATATTTCAAATTGACTATTTGGGGCTCTCAGATGTCTTAGTTTAGTGCCGGCGCAGGTGTAACACGTCACAACGCAAAATCTTTATTCATTTCCATATTAAGAAACTTTTCGAGTTATGTCGTCAAATTTTTCGATGCAACGCTTTTAGATATGAGTTTTGGCCCTAATGCTACAGCTACATTGTCGCGATAAAGCGAACTACACTTCGCGCGCTCTCTGTTGTACAACGAGACGTCAAACTGTGTGCGAAAGAGAGCTCGCGAAGTGTATTTTGCGACAATGTAGCCGTAGCATTACAGAAGAAAACTCTAAGCGTGATCAGTTTCATCCAATTGGAATGTGCAAAGGATGAAGGAAGGGCTTGTATGTGCACGATGTAATTGACAGTAGCCTAGTACCATGAGTAACTGAAACTACTGGTAAGTACCTACTGTGAAAGAGCCCATTTTTTCGAAATACATTAAAAAAACTGGCGAAGTGCGAGTTGGACTCGCACACGAAGGGTTCCGCACCACAAGGCAAAAACGCCGAAAAAACACGTTTGTTGTATGGGAGCCCCCCTTAAATATTTATTTTATTCGGTTTTTAATATTTGTTGTTATAGCGGTAAAAGAAATACATCATCTGTGAAAATTTCAACTGTCTAGCTATCACGGTTCATGAGATACAGCCTGGTGACAGACAGACAGACAGACAGACGGAAAGTGGAGTCTTAGTAATAGGGTCCCGTTTTTACCTTTTTTGGTACGGAACCCTAAAAAAAGACAAGCACATCTATTTATTCACACAGAGGTATTTCTGTGAATACTTGAAAACTCTAAATAATTTTCTAATAACACATCCAAATGTAATGTCGTATAAGACGCAAGGTGAGGCCGTGAGGGTGCGCGGCGGCGCGTGCGCTCGGTCGGGTTTGTCACGCTCCACGACAATTGGTGGAAAAAATCCACTGAGCACACCTAGTAGGGATGTCAGCTAAGAATATTGTTGAGAAAATGTTCTATAATTTAATTTAAATAAACCTTAGTTCACAGTTAGATACCTACTTACACCCAATTTTTAGGTTGGTATTAAAAAGGCCCAGTACAAAGCAGCAGCATCTTCAATAATTAGGCACTTACTTACAATCACACTAATATTATAAAGGCGAAAGTTTGTGTGTGTGTGTGTGTGTGTATTTATATGTTTCTTACTTCTTCACACTCAAACGGCTGGACCAATTTTGATAAAAATTTCTATGGGAGTAGCTGACACCCTGGATTAACTTAAAGGCTACTTTTTATCCCGATATTCCCACGGGATCGATATTTCCGCGGGTGAAACCGCGGGGCGCAGCTAGTTAGTACATAGGTACAACTTAAATTCCCTGTTTTTAAACGGAGTAAAATGATTTTCTTCACACCACAGGCCACAGGTGAAAATGAAGTTATTTTAAATAAAAAAAACAAGATTTAAAATAATTTATTAACGAATCAATTTAATAATTTAAAAAAATTATATCGATAATTTAAATAAAAAATCCAACATTTAAAATAATTTTAAAACTTTTTACTACCTATAATATTAAATAATTAAAAACTTTATCAGGTGTCAACCCTAAACGCATGGACCTGTTACGTGGCGTGCAGTGGACGGATTCACTCGCCGTATAAGTAATCGCGATCTGTTAATAAATACCATTCTTTGCTCACTGCAACGAGTGCGGGCTACTTACGACGAATTATCAGGAAGCAATGATTTCTTTCTGAAAAATATTGTATAAACATACCGTTTAAAACGTCTATAATGCTACTAAAAGTAACTGCCAAATAACAATAGTTATTGTGTAAAATGGTTAAAATAACTGCATTTTAGAGTTATTTTTAAGATGTAAAGCAATGTTAATCTATTCACCATTTATGGTGAATAGATTAACATTGCTTTACATTTTTATTGTTTCAGTGCTCACTCACAATCGGCCTTATTAGTTTGAGCGCACAATCGGCCTTATTAGTTTGAGCGTGAAGAAGTAACAAACATATAAACACACACCCTCACAAACTTTCGCCTTTATAATATTAGTGTGATTTTAAAATAAAGAAAGAGTTGTGACCATTATTTTTTATGTTCTAATTAATGGAGTTTAGTATACATTAAATACAAATAGTTATACATAAATTAAGCATCAAAAATTGATTTGAAACTTAATTTAAATAACTAACAACAATTCGTAAAAAAAAAGAATAGTAGCTACCTAAGTATTTTTTTATTTGACAGTATTAATATTTTAATTGCTCACAAGTCATTAAACATGACTATTTTAAATTAAACTACACTGTATTACAACATAGACTATCAAGAAAAAAAGTTCAAGTGCGATGTAACACACTGACAAATGCCAACTAAAGTTTTTGTCAATAATTATAGTACCTAATCGTAACGTTGGAATAGGTAAGTATAAAAAACTGTTTTTAGGGTTCCGTACCCAAAGGGTAAAAACGAGCCCCTATTACTAAGACTGCTGTCTGTCCGTCCGTCTGTCTGTCACCAGGCTGTATCTCAAGAACCGAAATAGCTAGACAGTTGAAATTTTTACAGATGATGTATTTCTGTTGCCGCTATAACAACAAATACTAAAAACAAAATAAAATAAATATTTAAGGAGGGCTGCCCATACAATAAACGTGTTTTTTTCGGCGTTTTTGCCTTGTGGTACGGAACCCTTCGTGTGCGAGTCCGACTCGCACTTGGCCAGTTTTTTTACTAGTTCATATGAAACATAGTCCCCAAACACACAGTCTTAACAATAATTATGCTAATGTGGTCAGTTAGAAATCTACTGTGGTTTTATGACATTTTGTAACAGGATCTTGATTGATGGTAGTTTTGACATGATGTTAGCACAAATTAACCCAATAATTTTTGAGAAAGGCCTGACTTTCACAAATTATAATAGCCTATTAGAATTCGTTAGGTGGACTAACATCTTTACATTTTCGGGGCCATTTTATGAATATTTTGCAGTCTTCTGCAGTCAAATTCACTATTAAATAAATGTCCCATCTGTCAACAAGTTTATATTGATTGCAATTCAAACATAATTGTCTTTTTATTTTATGCAAACTTGCTTTTCCATTCCACATCTGGCATTAGGAGAATGGTCGACACCAGTACTGCTCAAAGAATAGAATAGAATAGAATTGTGTTTCCTTCAACAAAGTTCGTCACACCACGACCGCACCTGATCGTCACAAGTGCATATTGCATTATTCATGCGGTCGGCCGGCCGCGTCGGTCACACCGCGTCCGTAAGAACGGAACCGCTGCGCCTGCGTTGAAAAAATACCGCACCGTCTTCAGTCGATTGGGGTTTATCATGCAATTGTTTGTTGACTTTACGTGGAATTGTTTTTCTTTTACGCTTTGTGCACTATGGGTTGATGTACTAATTAAGTTGTGGTTGCCATTCTGTCTGCTAAATGTAGCTAAGGTCTTGACGTAGAATTTTGGTTTTAAAATATTAGACAGATAGACACATACAAAGTTCATTTTTGCTTGAGAGCCTAACTATGCTAGTTTGACTGCTGTGTTCATAAAAATTTGAGAAAACAAACAGTGGGGTATTTGCGTAACACACATAAAAAGGCACCGAAAATCCGGGATCACAATGCCTTTCATGTTGACATCCATTGTTTCATAGATTTGAAAAACCCGTCTGCTCAACAACGCAATGAACATGGCTGACCTGTCAAAATAACAGGCATTGCGATCGATTGCCATTCTGTCTACGTCACACAATTACCCCGAGGGTTGCTGGTTTCATTACTGCCATGGTGAAAGCTTCCTTATTGAATGTAGTTATTGAGCTTTCCGAATAATAACTTTAAAATACAAATAGGTATTTCTTTTGTTTCTGAATCTAGTCCAAGCTTTAATAACATCTTTTTTATTTAACTTTTACTATCGCCATAACACTGACGGAATTTCACAAATTAATAATATACAACGAAATCCACCCAACGATAAAGGACGGTACGGTACACAAAAAAATATGCCAAAATTATTTTATAACTCAGTAAATTCGAGCTTGGTGATATATAAATTAGCAATATTATTTTTACAACCAAATAATTGTCGAACAACTCTTATGATCGCTGAGTAAAGTCGAAAATTGCGTAACTAATGTTTTACTGACGGTATTTTGTGACATGGTTTTCCGTTAAACGCCTTGGACAGTTCGCGGTAAGGTCGGCAAAACGGTAGATTGAACGATTTCGATGACGACGCGATATTATAAATCGTTTTTGTCAAATGTCAACTTCTGTGGTCGCCTCCGTTTGGGGTTTTGGTCTTTTTTTGTGGACCTTATTAGACTTGTTTACTGTCTACTGATTTTTCAAGGGTAAAGATTAACGGAGGACCGATTTTAATTAAGCGTTCATCAAAGTGAAACATGATACTATAAGTAAAACAAAAAGCTTGGACAATTCATTCTGTGGTTTAACTCGAAATCAATACCGATTGGATGGTGAGACTTGTAAATAAAATCGATTATGTGTGTTTACATTTTAAGGTTCTGAACTTTAAATAAAAAACAGAACCTATGTAACAACTTTCGTGATGAAACCGGCATCTCCTAGAACCAAAAACTCGAAGACATGTGACATCTACCAACCCGCACTGGGCCCGCGTGGTGGATTACGGTCCACTCCCTCTCACCGAGAGGAGGCCTGTGTCTCAGCAGTGGGGACATTATAGGCTGATTATGTAAGAAGTTACATTAATTTAACATCATCATCTTCCTACCGTGACCCTTTCCCAACTACTTTTGGGTCGGCTTAGCTTCCAGCCTTACCTGATGCAGCTGAGTACCAGTATTTTACATGGAGTGACTGCTTATCTGATCTTGAGAGCCCAACGACGGCTTAAAACGTGCGAACGTTACAGTAATAAGTAAATTAACATAATTATCGCAATTGTTTTAGGTATAATTCGATGAATCCAATTTGTAATCTGCTACTGAAACAGCAGCCATGCTTGCCATACGAACAAGGAACGCAAGCAAGCATATAAGGTAGGACATTCACGACCTAATTTGAGTGGGACAATTCTAGTAACTAATAAAGGTCAAATTCGCCAAAACACGTATTCGTTTGTATGAAACTGAAAGATGTCCAGAAGGCATTCTCTTGACATGACGGCCGGACTCGCCCGGACTAGTAAGTCATTGCAAATAATGGTTTTATGTCGATAATTAATGTCTTATCTAAGTCTAGCTTATCATTATAAAGTAGGTACAGTCACTAGCACTAATACAATAATTATGTTTTATTATTTATTAAAATTTTATGCACAATTTAAAAAATACTGTACAAAGGCGGACTTAATGCCTGAGGCATTCCATGCCATTATGTATAACACTTAGCGACTTTTAAAATTGATTTACTCCTAATGTATTGATTGTAATTTTATGTTGTTACGAAGATAGGTTTTCCCATGACCCATACTATATCAAATCAGTGTTATCTCGAAGAATTCCACGACAAAATCGCTTTTGAAATTATTATTGTTATTTAGTTGTTTGTGAGTTCAAAAAGAAATGCAAAAGGTATGAATTGTCACAATTATTTTTCGTTATGATTGACAGTAATTTTAAGTGCTGTGTAGCTAAAATGCCTGTCAAATAAAACCCAAAATTCTTTACCAACATCTCTCCAGTACAGGCAAACATTTTTAGAACTTTTATCGTTGCATTCTTCTGAAGGACTATATTGCGCACATCAAAGGTACAGTCAGCGCCGTGTTTATGAGAAAGTATGACATGATAGGGACAGAGTTAAGAATGTTAATTGATCCTCTCTTTGATACTAAATGTAAACAGGGGGAGTTTTTAATTTGATGCGCTTAAGTTTGTTTGTAGGGCGAGATTACAATCGTGTAGGGAGATGTGTGTGACGTGTATGTTAGATTATATCCAATACACATGCAGATTTTCTGTGTTTAAATTATTCGTGAAAATTATGTTCCTTGATTTAATATCAGTCCTAATATTCCTTTATATTATTGGAACGTTTCTGGGTGGTCAACTTTATCGTGTGGGAGCTTTGTAGAAAACGAATGTAGAACGGACAAAAATATTTAAAAAACCGTAGAGTTTCTTGCTTTCTTCTTCTCCATAGGAAACGACCAATTGGAATCGTGCACCTAGCTTCTGACGTTTCATAAGTGCCCATGTAGGTTTATATTTTGATTTTTGATTTAAAACCTTATTTAAAACTTTAATATCAGTCCTAATATTCCTTATATTATTGTAACGTTTGATCAAGTCTGGGTGGTCAGCTTTATTCATGTGGGGAGCATTGTAGAAAACGAATGTAGAACTGTCAAAAATATTTAAAAGCTTACTCAAACCTTATTTAAAGCCTTAAGTAGCCCGCTGCTAACATAATCTGGCAAACTGGGGCATTATCCAACATCCAGTGCGAGTGCGGTGCTCCTGAATGGACTGCCATCTGCTGGAGTGTCCCAAATGTCCGTTCACTTGCACCCTTGAGGATCTGAACAACGTCTCTAATCACACTAATGTTATAAAGGTGAAAGTTTGTGAGTGCGTGTGGGGGTGTGTGTTTATATGTTTGTTATTTCTTCACGCTCAAACGATGGGACCAATTTTGATAAAGTTTTGTATGGAGGTAGCTGACACCCTGGATTAATATATAGGCTATTTTTTGTCGCGATATTCCCACGGGATCGACATTTACGGGGGTGAAACCGCGGGGCGCAGCTAGTGCCGACATAAACGTGGCCACCTACTGGGCCCAGACAGTCTAAGCAACTCAGATGTACCGTCGAAACGAAAAGAAGAAGAAAACTTTAATGACAACTAATACATTTTATTTTTGGAAAAC
The DNA here is from genome assembly GCA_948474745.1 of Oligia latruncula. NCBI lineage: Eukaryota > Metazoa > Arthropoda > Insecta > Lepidoptera > Noctuidae > Oligia > Oligia latruncula. The sequence continues at coordinate 13,231,100 of OX419699.1, forward strand.
GCAATCTCATTATCTCTTTTTACATACTAGCGATTGCATTGTGAAATTGTGGCTCAAATTATAAATCAACCCGACATAATTTGGGCCACAGTGTTTTTTTTATAATGCGATTTCATCATCCAACTTAAAGTGGTACTTATTAGTATGACACGTGTAAAATCCAAACACAAAACACAAGCACAACACATTATAAAACCCAGTCGTTATTATTTCAACGACAAAAATACCTCGATAATTACAATAACTCAAGAGCTCTATTATTAAGCAGTTAAATCTTACAAGCATTAAGTACAGTCACCGTCAAAAACGTCATACACACGACACAAAAAACAGAATGGTATACACGTGTATTCTGTATAAGGTTCAACGTCCGATGCTAAATTAGTACACTTCCTTAGAGTAATGTTAAAGGTAGTTGGTTTATTTTTAATTACGTACGTACGTATCGTGAGTGCCCTGAGTGATCGTGATGATCGAAGGAACGAATTATGTGACAGTATTTTGTGGCGAGATGGAAAGTCGGCCATTTTGTGGTTGTTGGTGACGGTGCGGTAGCATGAATTTAGAAGTGACAGACACGCACGTGTCATTGTGCAATAATTTGTAATGATGGAGATAGGTAGAATCAACTTTACTTGAAGTCAGTTCTAGTATGGAATAACTAACTTTGTTTGATATAAAACTGTCAACGTGACAATTACATTAGCTAACATAAGTACCTACTTAACTAGTCTTTGTGCGAATGCGGACTTGAGGACTTTGGACTCTGGACCATATCTTTTTTTATGCCCTTCACATTCACAATCGATTTTAATTTATACCATAAGCTTCCCAAAATTAAAATCGACCTTCCTACTAACTTCCATTCCCTCTAAAATTACTTTTCCAGTTGCTGGGCTGTCGTCACCACATGACGCTGACAGAATAGTTGACATCGGCTCAGTTGCCAAATAGGAAAAAAAAACTTAGGTTATATATAGTTGACAAGTACCTACGCTTGTCAACTATATATGACCTAAGTTTTTGTGAAATACCAAAAAGTATCAAAAAACTAATGGTAATTTAGGTATATCCGAAAAGCAAACCACTACCTAAAAACTCTAAAATAAATACGCATTAATTAGAAGTATAAAATGATAGCAGTTTCCTACTAAACAGCTGATAGTTTAATACTTATAATATTGTTAGTTCTCTTAGAGAAAAACATAATTAAATTCATCGGCGTGGGAGTAATGTTGACATTGCCATTCATTTGACATAATATTAAGAGGACGTCGTGTGTAATTAAATTAAAATAAATTGCGTAAGTATAGCTTGAGGCAATTCATTGACATTAAAAAATTGCGTAACTTCTTTATTGATTGGTGTACACTAATTGACGTGGTTGTGTGGTCCTTATAATGAGAAGAGACTTACTTAGGTGATTCTGTTTGAAGTACCTGTGTAGAATTGTACTTGTCCTTGTATTTTTTTTTTTGTAATTCCCTTTTCTGTTTTCGCTCTGCCTGACCTATAAGCTTTTAATTATTTTATAACTAGCAGCACCCCGCGTTTTCACACGCATAAGTATCGATCCCGTGGAAATATCGGGATATAAACTAGCCTATGTCCTTTCCCGGGACTCAAACTATCTCTATACCAAATTTCATCTAAATCGGTTTGCGTGAAGAGGTAACAGACAGACACACTTTCGCATTTGGAATATTAGTATGGATATTTCTTTTTTGTCAAAGCTGCTGTCAAGGTTTCCCGATGTTGAAACGATTCATTATCCAAATAAGTTTAAGAATTAGTAACTGAATGACCAAGAGGAAATCCTCTCTCAGATGACCCAATAATTCGCTTGACTTAAATAAGTCAAGCGAATTATTGGGTCATCTAAAGATTTTATTGGACATCACCATGCACTTAGACGAAGCCAACATCGGATGGGCCACAGTATACCACACACAGGAACAAAGAAAATGCACTATATTTTCTCAGATAAGAAAGGCATAGATTTTTCATCATCTACCTAATCTATTCCCAACTATGTTGAGGTCGGCAGTCTAACCGGATGCAGCTGAATACCTACCAATATTTTACATGGAGCGACTGTCTCATATCCACACATATTCGTCATTAGTTACAATAAGGATAATATTTATACACGTTATCAGTCCAAAATTAATAATAAGAAAATTAAAAACAAAGCATCGTTAAACACCCAAACGAGGCTTGTTTGTTCGTGTTAGTAAAATATTACCCAAAACCGCTGGCCTGCTACTTGTAATAGTGTCTTAACGATCGTACCAATTGAAGTACGGGTGGTCTAGTCATAAAGGCGAAGTAAGTCAAGTCCGAGGCATACGGTAGTGTAAATATAGCTTTATGATGCGGCGATGAGCGCAAGTTCATGTTGGGTAATTTTTAATTAAAAGTTCTGCTTTCAGGATAAAATTAGGCCGGGGTACAACACTTTCAAGGCTAGAAACAGCTGTAGGGAAAATCTGCTGTTATCTTATCCTGGACTCGTAAGGTGGATCGACTTACGATTAAACGCATTCTATAGTAGGTATATTGAAAGAAAGGACCACACACATTGAAAAATGTCTAAAGCCCTTTGATGGAGAACATGGTATGGTGTTGTGGTCTACGTTTTTACGTTAGTAGGTAAGTGGTTACCGTTGTTACTTTTACAAAAAAGAAATGCATTGATTTAAGTTTAATTTAATAGTTGGTTTTCATGGTTTCCTTTCAAAAGTATATTCAAACGGTCCCAACACTGGTTCAAATATACATCATATTATGTAGTTTATTATTATTATAATTCGATTGATCTTGATGATAAAAGAATAATTCTACCGAAAAGATGACATATGTAAAACAAAGTAGGTATATCAAAAACGAAGACATGTCACAGCATTCAAGTTTATACGGAACTAACATGTAAACAAATGTATAAAAGAGAACACGTGTGAAGTAACAAAAATGTCTAAATTTGTCACTTGTGTAATGTCCCGAACAGTCAGTCACTGCGTCAACAAACATCGTTTGAGATATTTCAGGCCGTCCGTCCGTATGTCCGTCGTTCGTATACATTACGACCAAGAGACATCTGACGACGGACTATCAATCTTACAATAAATACCAGCCGAGACATCACAAACAGTTCAAATAATAAATTAACACAAAATAACAGTAACATCTGACATATTCGAAGCAACTTTGTTTTCATTAACAGTGACTTTAGTGGACAGACTAATTCTTTTACGAGCATTTTATACGTTTTTCACACGTTTCGACACAGCTCACATGTGTAACAGAGTATTAAACATGTTATGACATTATATGAGACAACTAGTATCATTTTTAATATGAAAACAGAGGTTTAAAAACTTTCTGGACGTTTGTCAGAAGCTGCTAGGAGGACGTCAAACAAAAAGTTTCGCTTTGACAAAAAGTTAATTAGGCAGTAAAAATGTATTACGAGCTTCGTGTCACAGTGAACCTAAACAATATAAAACGTCCCGGTGTTTAGTCGTAACTTCCACGGTTTTGTGCATTATTTTGGTTTTTATTCGCAATGACGTCAAGGGACTTTTAAATGTCGAAAACGCTAAAATAAACTTTTAATTAGAGTATCACTAAGGTGAAGACTGTTTGTTGGCCACGGTTTGGTAATTTGAGAAGGACTTTGTGTGAATGAGTAAAAATAATACTTACAAATTGAAAATATATAGTTATAGTAATCAGAGCAGCTCAATTGGTCTAAGTAAACAAAATCAACCAGCAATCAAACGCTGGGATTAAAAGACTAAAATAAAATGCTGATAAAATGCCTAAAAAGTTAAAAGTTAAGTTAACTGGCTAACCAAAACTGATAGGAATAGCTCAAATGTATGAAATATAATAAATACAACAGCCAGTAACAGCCAGTGACAATGAATGTTTATTAATTTAACAAAATCAAAAAGGACATAACAGTACTTGCATTCTTCAAAATCAATCTTAACACACTGTCACTCAACACGCAACAATAACCCTTATACAATCAACAATCAGCTCTAAAAAACCATCACTTCTCAATGACAAGAACACATAACTCGAATCGTTTATCATCCCGAGGCATAAACAGCATATAAATTAAACTGGCAATCCACCAAACCGATGCATTAGCATCAAGGTAATGAAATGAGGTGACAGTTACGTTAGTGAACGCTCCGGGCCTTCCATTAACCCATCTGAGTATATATCTTCATAATGAAGAAAATCTTACAGTTAGGGTAGGAGTTGGAGGGAATTAAACGTGTGTAGATGTTAGTTAGGTCGCTTTCTTTCACAGAAAAGATGTGTGTTTGAATAGTAGGTAAACGGAATAATGCTAAGGAAGTTGAAATTGGTAATTAAGACGATACAGACAAAGGTTACCAAGCAACTTTTCGAAGTAATGTTAATTTCAGAATAGTGATATTTTAGTATGACAGCAGCAAAGAATTCGACAATGCCATAGTAACAATAAACTGAAACGTGTAGGCGTACAGAGGAGAATATAATTTCCCAACAATAGTGGAAGAAGACAATCGTAAAGTCACACCGCGTGCGACAGCTCACACTTTACAACTTGGTATCAACGCCAATAATGTCCGTCCTATTTTTGTCCGGTTATACATCTACTAATTTATAGTGCTATAAAGTTTTACTTGTCACTCACACGGGATTTATGCCCCGTCCGTCCTAAATGTGGTTTCTTCCGCTGACGAATTTGCTCATGTCAACGTCTACTATAAACAACATTTGAAGCGTGCAGCGCAGGCGACAGAGGCGCCTCCGAGCCATTTGCCGTCTTCCATCTGTGACGAAACGGCGACGAACAAAGGAGTATGTCTTCTGACGTAAAGTAAACAAAGTCTAATTTCCTGGGCATGTATTTGCTGTACTATTTCTATTACAGCGTCCCGCAAGGTACACTCTCGGCCCGAAATATCGGTCTTATTGTTTGTAGTACTGGATTCAAAGTCGAGTGTTTCCGATCTGATAAATGGAACTCTGTCGAAGGTGTGTGATGTAAATCGTGCAGGCGGCGCCGGCGACGACGTCGGGACGCCACTGCTCATACAAACAACCGTCGAAGCGTATCGAGGAAGGATGCTTAACACTTGCACCTCTAATTATATCCATGGAACGCGTTGTGGAAACAAACACGTCTTTCTAGTCTGAAAGTTCGAATGCTTTAGGATTTAAGTCAGCTGAAACAGATGATCTTGTTTATGATGTAATATATTATCATGAACAAGAACAGAAAACGACGTTTCTCCTTTTAAAACCATTGCAAGTCTTCGAAAGCCTATACTTTCAAACAATGGAACAGCCTGTAACCTAAAAAGTCATTCTCGATACACTTTCGACCAGAAATAGATATCTACAATAAAGTTGAACCACAAGACGATGCGATCACAGAGCGTCTGAGAAGTGTCTCCTGGAAAAATGTTTTTAAAACGATGTAAAAGTTTCTCAGAACACGATTGAGGGCAGGTTTGTTTATGTTGAGAGAAACAGACGTATGTCATTCGGATGACGAGATGACGAACTTCCTTCAGAATGATAGCCATCGAAATAGATGTTGCGGTAATAAAAATTTGGATTTGGGACAGGTGAGTATAAATTATAATGGCCAGATGTGTTTGCGAAGTTATCATTGAAATTGTTATGTTACTTCTTTTGAAATGTTTCTTGGTAGGTAAGAAAGCTGTTTTAGTAAAAAACATTTTCCATAGGAGCTTTTGTATTCAAATGCTATCTGTTGTTTATCAATCAGTTATTTACTATTAACAAGTTTTAGCGTTTTCATTATATTATTTAACTAATTTGTTATCGGTAAGCAGGAGTGTTTTTAGGGTTCCGTTGCCAAATGGCAAAAAACGGAACCCTTATAGATTCGTCATGTCTGTCTGTCTGTCTGTCTGTCAGTATGTCACAGCCACATTTTTCCGAAACTATAAGAGCTACACTGTTGAAACTTGGTACCTAAGTAGATGTATTCTGTGAACCGCATTAAGATTTTCACAAAAAAATAGAAAAAAACAATAAATTATGGGGGTTCCCCATACTTAGAACTGAAACTCAAAATTTTTTTTTTTCATCAAACCCGTGTCCATCTATGGATAGGTCTTCAAAAAATAAATGATATTGAGGTTTCTAATATCATTTTTTTCTAAGCTGAATAGTTTGCGCGAGAGACACTTCCAAAGTGGTAAAATGTGTATCCCCCCCCCCCCCCCCTGTAACTTCTAAAATAAGAGAATGATCAACCTAAAAAAAAGATATGATGTACATTATCATGCAAACTTCCTTAAAGTAGCTCGCCGGTGAAAATTTAAAAACATATGATGGTACGGAACCCTCGGTGCGCCAGTTCTTGCCCGGTTTTTTTTCCACAGTCCTGCAACAGTAACCAGAGTAAAAAGAAACATGAACGATTAATTATAAAAATAAACAAATCTTAAAAAACGTTTCAGTAATAACATTTTTACATTAAGCGGAACGGTTTTGTGAAGGTTTATTGCTGCTGAATATTATGTTTATTTATTAGTTTAGCATTTATTTATTTTAACTCTATCAAGATGTGCGACTTTATATCAACTCAGCCTATTGCAGTCCACTGCTGGACATAGTCCTCTCCCAGGCTGCGCCACAACATCTTGACCTCCGCCTGCCACATCCAGTTCGTCCCAGCCACTTTCTTTAGGTCGTCCGTCCATCTAGATGGGGGTCGTCCCACACTACGCTTCCCGATACGCCGTCTCCACTCCAGGACTCGTCTGCTCCACCGGCCATCGGTCCTTCGACAGACATGGTCAGCCCACCTTGACCTTTATTTATTTCAAGTAAACCTTTTTAATGTAAAAAAAATCAACCTTCCTACCTATTAGATAGAATATCTTGTAATCTACCTAATAGAATATAAGTAAAAAGCAACACCCCTAAACAAAATCACTTAACATTTCCTAATTCAAAATCCTAACCCTGTCAATGTCACCCTCCCCCCAATTTTAAATAAACAAATGACAGACAAACCACATCAAACGTTCAATTTGTTAGCAACGTGGAGCCATTGACAAAATCCATTAATGTCGAGTCGGTATCTCGGCAATTAGTAAACAAATGAGCCGAATGACAGATCGGGCTGGTTGACGATGTTGGCACGGTGACAAGTTGTGCTACGGCGGCAACGAAACGGTTAAGGTGAATGGAGCGTGAAAATGGAACAATAAAGTGGAGCATTTTCGATGAAAATTTTGAATTTTATGACGTAAGCACGGCTCAGACGAAGTAAATGAATTTGAAAAGATAACAAAGAAAATTACATCAGAAAAAACGATTTTTTTTAAAAGCAGTAGGTAATTATTAATGAAGTTAGTGGCGCCATCCTAATCCATTAATTTCGTGGTGGTCTCGGTGATAAGTAAACAAAGGAACTTCCTGTTTCATGAAATTAAAGAAAAAAAAATTGAAATTGTTGACAGATTTGGCACTGTGACAAGTTGTGACGAGGGCAGTCGCGAAGACGCGATGAACAGAATGATGAATGGTGATGAATGTTTAAAGCAAGATTAAATGGAGAAAGTTTTGAAGAATTTTCTTTTGAATAAAGGTTGAGTCGTTGTATGTAAGTAATTAACATTTTAATCATTCCTAAAATATAAAATTATTACATATTTATTTTCTAATTGCAGGACCATGAATTCTCGTGACAAGCATGATCATCATCTAACCCGATGCTTGTTGACAATTTCAGACCAATTAGGTCCTGGCTAGAGCAGTGGTGCCCCGTTGTACGTCGTGGGCTCAAACACTTCAAACCCCCAGTCAGCCGCGTTACTTTGTGAAAATTATTTCATCACCACTGCTCTCAAAACGGTGAAGGAAAACATCGTGAGGAAACCAGCATGTCCTAGAACACAAAAGACATGTGACATCTGCCAACCCACACCGAGCCCGCGTGGTGGATTATTGCCCACTCCCTCTCAAAAGAGAGGATGCCTGTTTTCCAGTAGTGAGAACATTGTAGGCTAATTATGTAAAGTCCTGGCATTGAACGTTCAACTCCATTAAAAAAATATGTTTGAAATTACTTTTAAATTAAATGTTGGTAGACCGACAAGAGAAAATTAAAAAAACGCTTTGTAAACTCGGTAGTTCCCAACCAGAATCAGCGAAAAATTTCGTAATACATTGGAATTAAAACAATTCTGACAACATAATGAAGTCGGTGGCGCCATTGACTGTCCATTAGTTTCAGGGTGGTCTCAGCAATTAGTTCACAAATGAGCTGAATGTCAGATCAAGATTGTTGACAGTGTTGGCAACGTGACAAACTACGCTGGTGGCAGCGGCAGGATTAAGGTAACGTAGAATGGGCAAAATAAGCTGAAGATATTGGGTTATGAAAAGGGTGGATATGGGATAAATACAGATTTGTGAGCAACTTTTATTATTAAATAGCTGCGCCCCGCGGTTTCACATAAGTTTCGATCCCGTGGGAATATCGGGATAAAAAGTAGCCTATATGTTAATCCAGTGTGTCAGCTACCTCTATACCAAATTTTATCAAAATCCATACCAAATTGAACTTGTGAAAATTGCGCAAATTGTAGAAGTTTTTGACTAAAACATTGACGCTGCTGTTTTAATGGTTTTCTTTTATATTTCGTCTATTTTCAATTTTCACATTCTATACTTTTTAACACTTTCCCTTTATTCAACCCTGTATCAACCTTGCTTGAATTAGTTAATTATTTCTTCTTGGTTAACCACGTCTGCCGTATGCCCAATGAGCTGTGGACCAAAATAATCACTACTTGGAGCCCTCACACAGCCAGAAGGCGTCGCGACAGACCCCGTGGACGAGCTGGAAAAAACAGACGACCCGTGACAACTTTAGCCCTGGATCAAAAGAACTGGAAGTCAGGGGGAGGCCGTTGCTTAGCAGTGGGATGATGCAGATAACAGGTAACAGGCCAGATACCACTTCACCTATGTCTTTGGTAGTAGTAGGTACCTATTTCCTGTGAAGAAAGAAAATATCAAATCATGTCAGCATCTTAATAGAATGCAGCATAAAACAGATGTCTGCATCCCCTTAACAAACGTTCGTGGTGACAGCACAACACATGTCCCACTGTAAAAACACCTCGATAAATCCCAAGCCATTCACTGCAGCTATTTTAGATTAATGACAAACAACAGAAGACAATCGCCCATTTTACACCGAATTAAAGTTGATTTATTTTTTAAACCACGTGTATTTGATTGCCTGGAGACTGGATTGGTTTCGTCTGAAGGTTTGGTGATTACGTTATATTTGTCGATGATGTATTCAGGAAACGAGGTAGTTGGAGCTTTTGTGGGTGGTGAAGGAATAAATGAAAGTTTGAGGAATATATTGCTGATTTTGAATGGGACAAATGCATAGATATGTTTTATGACTTTCCGATTTCCCGAAGTGCACTTGTCTGAAAAATGTTTGCCCGACTGATCGTTTTGACCGAAAGGTAATCTTGACGTAATTATTAAAAAAATTATAGACTAGTTATTTAATAAAATATTAAAGTTATGTTCTGCTTTTTACCATCTGAGTCGGTACATATAACATACTCCCACATTAATTCAAATCGAACGCGTATTAAACGACGAAACAAGACCTTTAATTAAGATTTCCCATATTATTATTAAACACACTCTACCCATTTCTTCAAAATTATCACCAACCAATTTTACACTCTACTTTCCTTGAGACAAGATTCAAATTCAATTGACGAGTTCTTAATGAGAAATGTCCCAGCATTTATCACATCTCCAGTAGTAATGTTTGTCACATCTGATTTAAGTCAATTAGAACCTTTTTATTCGTGTTTGGTGTTAAACATCACATTATAAATGTCGGCAACGACTTACGACCAATAAATTAAACTATTTAGTTAAATTAGAAGCTTTTTATTTACTTTTCTTGTATGATTTATGGCGTGTTTAGTGTTCAAATGTCAGGTTCTTCGTGTGTGGGTGTTACAAGTGTTTTAGGGCAACTGAATGGGTTATGTAGATGTCATTTTGCATATGTGAAAATATGATCCTTGATCCTTTAGTTCTAAATATCAGACACTGGCTGAGCCATTTTATTATTGGCCATGTACTGTACTGATGGGAAATCATCAAATGACCCCTCCCGCTTTGGGTGGAGCGGAAGGGTACTATTTTTTTTATATCTTACACTACAGTAGCTTAGTAACTTGTTGAGACTATTATATACACTTGAAAGGTCTATCTCAGTATGGAGAGAAGTAGAGCTATGGACGATGAGGATGATGACGACTTCTCCATTAATTACTCTCTTATAATGTTTTTCTCATAATTGGTTTGCAATTGGTTTGAAGGAAAACATCGTGAGGAAACCGGCATGTCCTAGAACCAAAAATTCGAAGACATGTGACATCCACCAACCCGCACTGGGCCCGCGTGATGGATTACGGCCCACTCCCTCTCATTGAGAGGAGGCCTGTGTCCCAGCAGTGGGAACATTATAGGCTGATTATGGTTATGGTATGGTAAGTTCTATTCTGGAAACATTTATGTCATATGTCAAGCCATATGCCACTCGAGCATAGACTCTAATATCTTATCTCAAACTTTTATCCTTTAGCCCACCAGCACTTACTTACTGTAGCTTTGATTACACCGACGCACTAGTAGAGAGCAATGATGACTCAGTCGCACTTTACTTTGTGTTTTTAATTTCATCACCACAGCTCTCAAAACGGTGGAGGTAAACCGGCAAGTCCTAGAATTAAAAATTCGAAGACATGTGATATCCACCAACGCGCACTCGGCCCGCGTGGTTGATTACGGCCCACTCCCTTTTACATAGAGGAGGCCTGTGTCGTCATACCGGAAGTACAGGTATTTTACTTGCTTACATTTTTGGCATTTCAATACAGCAACGCGCAGCGATGCGCAGCAGTCAGATTCTCCAAGCTCTTGATTTGATTTTGACAATCATCATCAACATCATCATAATTGGCAACCTCGTTCCACCTACTGCTGAATACAGGCCTCGTCCCTCTTGTACTATGCTTCCCTGGTCTGCGAGTCCCATCCAGTTCTTCCCCGCGATCATCTGGTAGTGGGAACTTTATAGGCTGATTATGGTGATGACTTAGTAGCCTCAAAAAGTTCTGTTTTGTTGTAAAGGTGAATAAAAATTACGATAATAAGTAAATCCTGAGTTTAGACCTTGTAGGCATTTCCAGTAAAGGTGATTCGATGTTTTTTTGCACAGACAGACACTCATAAAATAATAGTACTTAAAAAACAATTATGTTCCGTACAAACTTCATAAAACAGATACAAATTCTTACTGCACTTTAATTCCGAAACTGTCTCATTAATTTTGCACCGCAGTGCATTTCATACAAGACGTGCCATCAAATTAAAACACTATTCACCTTTAACTTAATTAGAACAATACAGTACACATCAGTGCAAAATAAATAACACGCGTGTCGTAACGAGCTCACTTTCTTCTGTGGGCATGACGCGTGAACGGGCTCATGTACACTTGAGTGCATTAATTGTTTCTGCCTGCCAGTGTATTGCGCAAAAACTTCCGTTTTGTGTCGTGTACTACGGATCTAATATGAAACTTTTCACGACTTTACAAGAGCCGCCGTCTTGAAATTGTTCGTTACACATTGCTGCTTTTGTTAAGTGTTATAAGTTTGACGTTTATGTAAAGGCAGCAATGTATTATATATTTTGTGTTGCTGTAGTATTGAATATTCCTAGCCATTTGTCAATACACTTGATATATAACAAGCCCGTATAATTAGTGTTACATATATTTTCCTTTGATGTGACAGCTGATTGGCCAATGAATGCATTGTGCGACACGCGGACTTAAAAATGAGGGTATTGTGAAATGTCAACGAGACACGTAAGACGTTATTATTGTATAATCAGTATAATTAGTTTTCCATCACCACTAATATGGTTCTTAAGATGACAATTACCGCACTCATTAAAGCGTTTTTTTTCCTATATAGCCAGGTCTTTGTACTAACCGCTAGTTAGTATTTAAGAAAAAGAAACAAGTGAGCATCAAAATTAATTAATCGTCATACCGCAAGTACAATAGGTATTTTACTCGCTTACATTTTTGGTATTGCAGTTCATTGCGTTCATACGGATGCCCAGCAGTCAGATTCTCCAAACTCTTGATTTGATTTTGACAATCATCATCAGAATCATCAGCGTCATCATAATTGGCAACCTTGTTCCACCTACTACTGACTAAAGGCCTCCTTCCTTTCGTACTATGCTTCCCTGGTCTGCTAGTCTCATCCAGTTCTTCCCCGCGATCATCTGTAGGTCGTCCACTCACCCATGTTGACAATGTGCTATGTAAATATTAACTTTGCAAACGGAAGTCATCTTTCGTTCTTTTACAGAACTTCCATGAACTAACGAAGGTTTTATAAACAGGATAAATGTTGGTGGTAAGTATTCATGTCTTTACAATATTCTTCAAAGAGAAAAAATCTGGTACAAAATTCTTAATAGAAGAAAAACAAGGTACCAATCCAACGTCACGTTACACCCGTCAGCATAACACTTAGAGAGATCAAAGATATTTAGTAACTAGTAATAAATAAGAGCAGTGTATAAAGATATGAGCCGACATTTAATTCTGATTGTTGAAAATTAAACATTTGTGTCGATTTGAAATGCGAGTTCAGATCAAAAAACTTTGTGATGTGTATAATGTTGAAATTATAGACTGTGATGATGGCAAGGCTGAAGCAAAAGAGTCCGTTTGATAACAAGATGGAGTTAAAAGTTCAAAAGACTAGGTGAACTTGAAGCAAGCTACGTGCTGTTTTTAAAACCACTGCAAGCGTGGAAAATTATATTGACCCTAGAATGACAATATACAGTACTCAGACGTTAACATAGCACCTATATTGTTAGAAAAAGACTGTCACAAAGATATGAGTGACCGAGACGAAATTCTAATTCTTCTAAGTTTGAAACGCGAGTTCGGAACAAAAAACTTGATGATTTGAGTACTATGGAAATTATAGACTGTAACAAAGTCAAGGAGTTAAATCAGGAGAGTCCATTTGATCGCAAGATGGAGTTAAATCATCAAAAGGTGTACTACCTGAACTTGAAGCAAGCAATATGTGCTGTTCCTGAAACCATAGCAAGTTTGGTTGATGCTATTGATCTTACAATGACAACATACAGACACCAGCACAACAAGCTACTACAATCTGTCAAATTTCTTTAAAGATTTTAAACTTTATCGCTAAAGCATAAGGTTTAAAGTTAATCGTGCATCTGTACAGTATTTTATCTTACTCGAGGGGCCGAGTTTTAAAAAGAGACTGACAATAAAGGCGACAAACATCACAGAAACTAAAGTCGACATAGCTGAAGTTTTTCTAAAACTTGATTTGCGATATGCGAATGACTGCGTAGTATCGCTTCATACATCCTGCTAAAAGGACAATCAGCTCTACTCTACGACAAAATGTTGTTTAAAAAAGTCCCAAATCTCAATCAAGTTTGAAGAATCTCAACGTTAAAAAACAAAAGAATCACCACACGTCGATACTACATGTACAGTGACTCCAGCGGTAATCCAAACAAAAGCACAAATGACAATCGGTACCCCGAAAAAATAACCAATGACTCATACAGTTTGACCAAATTGGATACACGTCAGGATGCTTCAGAATTCATTGGTCTCGATGACCATCTAAATCTGTACGGTTGTCAGCCCACCCGGGCGTGAGAGATTGTATTTGTTTACATTAATTTTTACAGCAGCCGCGACAGAAACCAGAGCGAGAGCATTGGCTAATTATAGACGCGTTTTAAGCTTACCACGTGGGGTCGTTGACGTGCCCTCGCATTGTAAAATGTTATAGGAATCGAAGAGTTTTTGAGATGATGAGATTGGCAGCTGATAAATTGATTGTTACTATCCAGAATCTATTTTCTGTATACCAAAGAAAGCTCTGACCATAAAACAAAATATTGATGCCGTCTTCCAAATATTTGAGTTGCAAAATTCATTTAAGTAAACCACTTTATCCAATTGTTTGCCAGCCACTTTGATAATTCTTCTCATTACTTTTTTTCTTTTATAATTGTTATTATCTACTCTTTTTGGAAATAGACCTAAACATTTACTCAAGTCCGCTAAGAAACATAACAATCTTACTACACAGATTTGTCTTATCTACATCAACAAGATATTTCTGTATATTAAATACTCGTATTTTTTAGATAGTTTTTAATGAAATTCCACACTCCAGCACCTTCGGTTTAAATACAGTGCAATTTGTATTGAGTGGGCGCACGTAAAAACAAATTGTTACCATCAGCTGCTATTCATGTACTAGGTACGTAAATTAAGGTACCTTGTCTATGGTTCATTATATCTGAAGAAAACATTTAGTTTAACTTCTTATTTCTGCCACTTTCATCTAGAATTTTATCTGCGTCAATTACATTTGATGTTAGTAGTAGCATTATCATCGACTATTTATTTTGCCGCAGTTCACTGATTTGAGTGTCTTCCCAAAACAGAGAACATTTTGTGGTTATTAGTACCACAATTTTTCAACTTATTTGATCTGCTATACAAATATACCATGCGGTATGCAATCGTAATGCAGGTTCTTTATCACCAACTATGCGTCAATTCTCATTAGCGTCAATTCATTACTACCGAAATGAATTACATATTTATTTGTTGTTAATTAAAACACTCACGGATTGTCAACAGGTATGATTTACAACAGCATCCTTACAAGAACCTGCACCTCCAAAAAAGGAAGCGGAATCAGATATCAACTCTTTTCCAATATTTTATATAAATTTTATCAAATATCTGACATCTTTCAAACCAAAATTAATTCAACAGAGTTAATAATCTAAAGTTCTAAACCCATCTCAATTCATTTTGTATTTGCACAGCGTGAAATAAACCTGTCAAGCTAAACGGTTTGCATTGATTTATTTCGAGTAAATATACAAAGTAAGAGAAGCAAGATGTGTACCAACTTACTCAGTTATGACTATGAGTTATAGAAGGTGTAGCATATGAACACCGACAACTTTGAATAAGGATCTCTGTCAGCTGTTAATCAACTCCTGAAATGGTCAACTGCTGGGAATAGGGTTTCTACCCTTAATTTGCACTGCACCTCTTGGTTTTCCTTTTATTCATTCCAGTACGGTAGGTACTCTAATGCTTTAATGAGGGCATCTCACTAAGAATTTAGTATGTCAAAATCCCTACGCGTTTAAGGTACTAGCTACTACTAACTAACACTAGGTCAGCGCGCTAATTGCGTAACACACTAAAGGTAATTTTTCATTTTGACAGTTCAACAACATTCATTGCGTTATTTACGTTGCTAAGCAGACATATTTTTCGAACATACAAAACAATGGATTAGCCTTTGGAATATCCTTCAAAATTATTCGGATTGTGACTGATAGTGTGTTACGCCATTAGGATGCAGCTTTGGTCCAGCAGCCTGGACGCGCTTTTAGCACATCAAACGCAAAGCTATCTATCATAGGAAAATAACGTTTGACATACCATACCTATAAGGTATTTAGAAAAATATTCCCGTTACACGTTGAATAATAATAGAATACCTGTCATCATAATTACCTTCTCACTTTTTATCGTTTGGTAATTCCAATAAGAACGGTAGTAGCCCATTTGTCTGGCTTGCTACGTGATGGTCGTTAGTTCGAACTCAGGCGTAACCAATGTGCTTTTCCAGCCATCCATGCAGTTTGAATTTATCACTGGATCCAAACGGTGATGTTAGGAATCCCGGTTGTTTACTGGTAAAGTTCCATTTTAGAATACCTGGTGTGCAACCATGGCTAGGGTAATGCACAGCAATGTTTTAACTGCTTGCACAAGTCAAAAAACCTCTTTGAAATGTTGATTGCTTGCAATTATGTTACTAACTGGGTGGCAATCCCATGTTTTCTTTATCATGCTTCTTTTTCACTTGCTTCCACAAACAAAGCATAGTAATATGTTCTACATTATACTACCATACTGCTGGGACATAGGCTTCCTCTCGGTGAGTGGGGGTGGGTCGTAATCCATCACGCGGGTCTAGTGCGGTTGGCAGATGTCACATGTTTTCGAATGTTTGGTTCTAGGACATACCGGTTTCCTCACGATGTTTTCCTTTACCGTTTTGAGAGCAGTGGTGATGAATGAAATTACACAAAGTAACGCCTGACTGGGTTCGAACCAACGACCTATACCTCCTCACGGCTGGCCAAATACCTCTGCTTTTAAGCTTACCATTTTTTCGAAAACTCACCATCCTATATAAAACGTTTTTCAAAATTAATTGATTTTGTTCACCTGGTCCCACAAATAAAACCTCACTATTAAGTCGTTCTGTTTGCGTGCTTCCCAAAATAAAATAAAAAGATCTTTAAAGTTTCCCGCTAGCGACAACTCACCGTCCTGTGCCAACAAAGTGTCAATATTCCAAGTAAACGCATTCTGGGACAAGTGGACCGGTAAAGGCGTGGCGTCGTTCTACTGAATTACACGAATTCCCAATAAAGACGGGACAAGTGTCCGTAAAATGGCCGGCCGCGTGTGGTCACCGGATGCGTATGAATGGGACACTGTTAATGAATGGGACGTTATCCGCAATGATGCAGATGAAATGATAGTATCGATGGAGTTTACGATTCAGGCTGATATTTTGGGGAGAATTCCCACAAGGATAATTTTGTAACAGCTTGAGATTGACGCCAAATCTACGTTATGGCTATCCAGTCTTAACGATTGGCGATCCACCTCTATATTGTCGCAATAAGAGAACATTCTTGGCAGACTTGTGTATTGTTGTAACTTGCGTGATGTTTGTTACCTCTTTGAAACTAAAAGCCACTATTCCACGAGCAACCGCACAAATAATTGTCACAAGGCGATCCACCTCTATATTTTCGCAATAAGAGAGCATTCTTGGCAGACTTGTGTATTGTTATAACTTGCGTGTTGTTTGTTACCTCTTTGAAACTAAAAGCCACTACGTCACGAGCAACCGCACAAATAATTGTCACAAATTCAATTATAATTGAAGCAAACTCAAGGTTATCATTGGAATCTAGTACAGAATCACTCATGCTTGCTCGATAACATCACTTATCTACTTCAAAAACAACAATCAAGTGGCAAAAAGAGAAATACCAAAAAAAAAATCGGCCACGTGTCTATCGAAATTGTTTATGATTGGACTAAGTTAACCAAATTACATATTGTACAGTCCCCAGCACAATATGCTACCCGAATCAATCAACTTTAAACCTTATAATTTAGCGATAAAGTTGAAATTCTATAAGATATTTGACAGATTGTAGTAACTTGATGTGTTGGCGCCTGTACCTGCCTAAGAAGTCCGAATCAATTGTCACTTTTTACTAAAGTAGTTATGTGTTCAATGTTGTTATCATAATCTCAACTGCTATTTACATGATCACCTCAAATGTATTCATTAAATCGATGAGCTCCTTCTTTTTAAAATACTGTCAACATTTCAAAGCAAAACATTATTTTAAAACCATGGTAAGTATGAGGCGCATGTGTGAAATCCAAAAAATAACTTCCGAGTTCCTTCCTCCGTTTATTCAACATGAATTCTCGAATCAAATCTGTACACGGAACCCCAAAACTCGAATAAAAACAGCCTGGTCACACGTCCACCTGCTGTATCTGCTGTAATTACCTTAATTGAGTTTTTTCAATTAAAACCCGGTCACGGTGGGGATGTCTCTGTTTCTACGTGCTCGTATCATTTGATATGTATCTCAGTAATTGGCTGGGTTTTCTCAATACGTACCAACACTGCTATGACGGATGTGGCAAGGAATGGAGGATTGTGATAGAAATTGTTGCTTGTGAAATTATATTGAGGTAATTTTGTTTTTGTGTTTGAGGAAAAGAATTTGAATAAATACATTTTGTGGTTATAGTAAGAACATGGAACTGTTATGAACAGTGTAAAATGACTTTAATTACATGCCACTTGGCTGGCTTGTAACTAAGTCTGACCAATGACCAGTCTTACCAAGGGGTATCATGATACCCAGTAACCGGGTTGTGGAGGTCAGATAGGCAGTCGCTCCATGTAAAATACTTGCAAGTCCGGTTAGCTAAAAAAGGTTAGGCTTGCTTGACCACTTGGCTGGCTTGACTTGACTTGATTTGGCTTGTCTCAACCAGCGTTTTGGCTCTTCTCTCATAATGTTACAGCATCATGCTGAGCGATGGCGGTTTTGCGTGGATCTGCGTCAACTTGTTCTGTGCTTGTGTTTTTTGTAGTGAAAACTTCTTTCGGCGCGTTGGGTTTTTTTTGAGATGGGAAAAAACCATTGAACTGGCGCCACTGTTACCGTAAGCGACACCTTGCGTGTTTTGTTTATAAGACAATTAAAAAAATACCCGCTTCGGATATGTTCGGCTGTCCTCGGGATGTACTCGGTTTTAATTTGCAAATGTTAGTAAACGACTGATGAATTTCTGAATGATAAATTAATGTAGAGTTATTTATTTATTTGACTGGAGAAACAAATTTTTATTGAATATTGTGACTAATTGTAATTTATGATTATTTATTTATGCATTGACTGTATAAATTATTCCATATTGTTTTGATTTAGCATGCAACCATATTTGTGCGCATCTTGGCATAACATAGCGAACTTTAATTTAAGAACTGTATTCACTACCTATGTTACACAAATAAAAAATGATTATGATTATAATGTATATCCGATATGTCAGTGAGTGATGGCAAAATATTCTGTTTGTGTTTTGTTTTCACTTCTGTCGGCACTCCCGGAGTGCCACTGTTTTTTTTTCTTTGCGTCATCTTTACCGCAAATAAATGTATTTTCTTTCTGTCTTTATGCCTTTGAATTTACATTAGGTACAGTTATTTTTGTTCCAGTTGAAATAAGCTCATCGCACTAAAAAATTAATACTAGAACATGCGAGTGATAGCTATAAAGCTTTATAATCGTATGTGCCACAATAAAGCTTATCATTTAATTTTCATAATGTGTACTAAATTAGTTTTTACGATGTCACAGTTTCTGGGTCTTTCCCCTCGTCACGCTTGGTGACTGGAGGGACTGAGGAAAATCCTAATGCATAGTTAAAATTAAATAATGGAAAGAAATACGTGGCTGGGTTTATTCAGTTCTATACTGAAGCTAAATAATAACACGAGGCAGATGCTTTAGAAGGATTGCGTAAGGAATGTGACAAAGGTAGGTAATTTAAGCATTAAAAGGAAATTGAAGCATTGTTGCAGATAAGTAGCAAGTTCCACTGAGAACTTTGAGAATGGGTTCATCAGACCTAATATTTTGGACAATACGTTCTAAAACAAAGGACTTACATACCTACACTTCATTCCTCGACAAAGTATTTTAAGCAAAATTATTGTCGTCTGTAGACTTTTGGAGTAAATTAAAGCTTAGTATTTATTTGTGGTCCCCTAAAAATTAAACAAAACGAAATGTCTCAAAGTGCTTCATTAACGTTGTTATCCAAAGATTGCAATCTTGAAGTAATCTTGTATCATAACATAATAGACATTTAACGAAACTAGGAGCTTGTTGTGAAAGTCTTGCGTCACAGTGTTAATTAAGCCATCTGCTGCTCTCTAAGACACTGGCGCCGATTCTGTTGTTCACAAACTAAACTAAATTTAAGTTCAGGCATCTTTTTCTTTCTATTTCATTAGGACAAGGACAGAAGATAAATATTAGTTTAGTCCTGTCAAATTAGTCAGCGCCTGACGTAAATTGACGTATTTTTAGTAGCCAATTTTTTAATCTCGTCTAAAGTTGTCTATGGAGTATCTTAATTTGACAGGACTAAACTAATATTTATCTTCTGTCCTTTTCTTAATGAAATAGAAAGAAAAAGATGCAGGAACTTAAATTTAGTCTAGTTTGTGAAATACAGAATCGGCGCCACTGTCACGAAAAATTGTGTAACCAATTCATTATGCACTGTCTGCGTTTGGTGGTGTTTAGGTGTTAACAGTTTTGAGTTTATTTATTATCGAAAATGTGACACTTGCATCGTCATTGAAAAATGAAATGACATTTACATTAGTAGTCTAATAAATCCAATTATTTGTAGTTTAGTATACATTTTTCTATCATCAGGTTCTGGATGATTTGAACATGATTTTTAGTTCTATAGCTAGGCTTTTTTATTTTTGTTTCTAATGGAATTCGTTACAGCATTTTTTTTTTTTTTTCTTGGAGAAATGCTCATGCATTCTGCACTACCACGGGGAGATAGTGCAGTTATGTGGGACTCTAACCCACTAAAACTCCACGGTGTCCTCCTCTGCCGCTTATGGCGGGAACACGGGCACGCGTTAGCACTCATCCGTGAACCCGCCGCGGCTGTTCGTCACCGGACCCTCCTCCGGGGAGTACTCCCCATCACCGGCGCACAAGAACACAGCACGCCGTGACCACCCCAGGGACCAAATTCGTTACAGCATAATCAGCCTATATAAGGGTCCCACTGCTGGGACACAGGCCTCCTCCCTGTGAGTGAGAGGGAGTGGGCCATAATTCACCTCGTGGGCCCGGAACTGGTTGGTAGATGTCTGATGTGTGTAGGTGTGTTGGTGATGCCGGTTTTCTTACGATGTTTTCAGTCACCGTTTTGAGAGCAGTAGTGATGAAATAATTTACACAAAGTAAAGTTGCACAGCCTGTGTTCGAATTCACAACCTATAACTCGTAAGTCTGGGCCATTACCACTGAGCCACCACTCATCATCATCATCATCATTTCAGGCGAAAGACGTCCACTGCTGGACATAGGCCTCCCCCAAGCACCTCCACTTCGACCGGTTCTGTGCTTCTCGCATTCAACGGGTTCCTTCGGCCTTCACAAGCCTGAGCCACCACTGCTCTTATTCATTATAGCAATGCCATAGTTTTACCTACCGTAGGCTGAATGATAAAACTTTATAGCTACCATCCTGACATCTTTAATTCTTTATTTAATTTTACTGACCATATTATAATAATTTTCATATTGACATTATATAGACTATTAAGCACTTGTGCTAAATGTTTGCATGCCTAATTTAAGGTAGAATGTATAAGGATCTCTAATTATAAAAACATCTGCATTTTTTGTACCTACTTTCTATGCAAATAAATAATTATTCTATTCTATTCTATTCTAAGGCAGGAAGATTTAAAACTACAGTATCACTGAGGCTTCCTGTATGGGTGGTTTTATACCCCGTGACGATACTCGCTAAGGTGCGTATAAGATAACTGGAATGGTCATCTAAGACATTAACGAGCTCTTTAAAAGTCGAACACATAAATTCAATGATAGATACAATTAACCAGACCAGGTGACTCTTATTAAACACATGTTAAACGACAGAGCATTCGTAGCCGCCAACGACGGGACATAATAAAGCGGAACCCTTTATAGTCTTAAAAATATCGGCAATGTTACACTTTTTTCTCAACTGAGCATGCAATAGGAATACAAACGAGACATTTCAAGATACTGTCATGTCACTAATGACATCAAAAAACAATAAAACGTAACATGAATTAAGTCACAACGGAAGGTGCAAGCGGAATTGGTACAAAGCAACCGACATACCTCAAATACTCTGTCATATACCATTGCAAACAGTGCCTCACACGTTT
Organism: Oligia latruncula; assembly: GCA_948474745.1. NCBI lineage: Eukaryota > Metazoa > Arthropoda > Insecta > Lepidoptera > Noctuidae > Oligia > Oligia latruncula. Next base: position 13,252,906 of record OX419699.1, read on the forward strand.
CATCGAAATTCAACAATTATTAAATTCCCTAATTAGACCTTATAAGGGTCCTGAAAAGTGCCGCTCAAAAACTAGCAACGGTCACCTAATAGACGAGTGTCGCATTGCTGTACGTACGAATTTAATCGCGGCGGTGCTCTTTGTGACGTGAAAGACGCAAGATGGCCGCTGAAGATCAAAGGGGCCGTGCGTGTGAGGCTCCCGCGGTGAAATGTCACCGCGCTCGATCAATTAACGGTTATCCAATGTTAATGTGTTATTGATATCGGCATAGCAAAGTTCGTATTGCCGTAGCTTATTCGATTTTTTGTATGGTTTAAGTGATAATTGGTAAGCGTAATTGAATTCTAGCCGTTACGTCGCATTACTGAGGCATAATTACTGTAACAATGGTGGCATTTGCGTTATATGACACTTGATTATAAGTTGTCGTGACCTAGGCTTTAATTAGCTTTTGCTGTATGTATTCCTAGCGTGATGATATTGACCTTATCACCTGAATGAATGGTCGCTTGAGTTTGTGGAGTGATCCTTATTCGGTGTTCGATAATTACTGCTTCCAAACTTTCTATTAGAATCAATCACTAATGATCGTATGTGATGGCAAAACATATGTAAACGAGATGTAAGTCAGAATGGGATTAAAAATATAATAAATTGTTCTTAGTAATAATGTTTATGGACTGTTTCCATGGGATAATCGTCATTGATTAATTCCAGAAAGAAAATATTGACAGTAATCCAGCAGAGCTTACCGCTAACGCCCATTACCCGTACCACGCACAATATTTAGCCGTGCGTTGTGGAAACTAGGCTCAATCGGGCTACGATGGACAAATTAATGGCCATAACAAATTGTTACCGACGTACACATGGCTGAGATGTGTACAGACTAACAGAACTATTAATTTTATTAGCTGTTTTGAAACCAACGCGTCGAATGTACGAAGGTAACATTGAGAAATCAGGAGCAAGTGTTCCAGATAAAATTATTGAGGATGTCGTAGATTTTCTTCAGTGTTAGAGAGTCTGGTCTTGTGGAAAACTAACCTAGAGTTACATTACTGCATGAATTTATAATTCAGATTCCTAGGAACTTCTATAAAAAATGAAAGCTGCTAAGAACGGAATAAATCACTTCGTCAAAGGTGTTTAATCAATATTTTATCTTAGACAACCGAAAAGTTGGACCTCGTCAAATGATTTTGAAAAGTTTGGTTGATTATAGAGTATATACAACGACGACATATCAATATGTCCAGTTCTAGCTGACCCCGCATTTTATAAGCTTTTCGTAAAATAAGAACTCAGCATATACTTGATAATATATCGTCGTGCGTACCATCATTTAATAGTTTAGTAACATACTTACATTCATCATCTGCCTAGCCTTTTCCCAACTATGTTGGGGTCGGCTTCCAGTCTAACCGGATGCAGCTAAATACCAGTATTTTACATGGAGCAACTGCCTATCTGACCTCCACAACCCAGTTACTGGGTAATACGATACCCCTTGGAAACACTATTGTCAGACTTTCGAGCTTCTGACTACCCGTAACGACTGTCAAAGATCCACGAATGATAGCCGGGACCAACATACTTACATTATAATCCTAATAATATAAATACGATTTTGAATTTGTCTGTCTGTCTGTTACCTTTTCACGCCTCAACGGCTGAACTGTTTTCGATGCAATTTGGCACACATAAGATCATGACTAGGGTAAGGATATAGGACACTTTTTATCCCGGTAGTAAGTATTTTCTCGTGAGATAAGTTTTCGACCTCTTTTAAACGGGCGAAGCAACAAACAAAAACATGCAACAAAACTGAATCGTCAGCCCAATATTTCTTAATGACAAGATGAAAAGAAATTAGACCTTCTACACTCTACAGCATCCGTATTGTATAGCAAGCATTATATTAGTAATGTGATGACGATATAGTATGGCGATAGCAACAAAAGTAATTCGTTATTGATGGTGGTCGAGATTGCTACCTCGTGAGGGGACGAACTTATTCGAAGCACCTTTAATTACGTTAGGACGTTTATACGATGCGATTTTTGAAGATGATTCTATTCGATATTTAGGGGCGGTTGAGGTAATTGAATCGTGCTTTACAGAAATGATTTTTGTCTCTTTTTGATAGTTGGATGGATATTGTTTGTGAGAAACCAAAAATTAAAAAAAAAAAATTGTCTTTGTTTACAGTCGATTTCATTTAATTTTTTTCTTTTTAAAGTACCTTTTGCTTACAATATCAACTTTTGTGTAACAAAACTAAATACTACATTAATGCTACGGAATACGCAAATGTATTGTATAGGTCCATCTAGAATTCTTATTATTTATTATTAATCTATCTATTTAGCCTGTGATGTCCCACTGCTGGGAAAATACCTTCCAGTCCCTTTTCCACACCCTTTTCAGCAGCAAATCAGTCATCATCCATCATCTTGATGTCACTTATCATTTAATCTATTAATTGAAAAATCCCAACAACATTTTACTCCTGGTTAAGAATAAATATCTATACAAAGTATTAGTTAAATGACATCTCAATCATTTAATATTTACTCGTATAATGTTTGATGACCACTTAACATATGTCTACATACCTCTGTATGAATCAATAATATCATATTAAACACAAGAGGTAGCAATAAATATGAGTTTTTATTGTGTTGATCACAAAATGGCCTGTTAATACTTTTTAACGAGACATACGTCATCTAATTACTTAGTTAAGTTTCTATTTATCACTAAGCAATAATAAATAAATTATTACACAATAAAAAATAAATGTAGGTAATTCTATGTCTTCTGTTAGATATAAACTTTGATTTCAGCTACTTGGAGGATCTTAATTTTTTATTTTTTTTTATTTGAAATGGGTTTGCTCTTGACTCTAGTCTAGGTCAGATTTATAATGATGTAAATGAAATTACCTTATATGTTCGTGCTGGCCAAATGTAACATCTATCCAGCCATAATCATTTATGATATCTAATAATTAAAAACAAGTAATTTAATCAATGAGTTATTGAGAGTTGATCAATGAGAGCTGTATGAGAGTTGAATGGCGTGTGTTTGGAGTAGGTGGCATTTTCCTGCTTAAAGGTTCCTACCATAGTTACATTTCTATGGTTCCTACAAACAGGCGCGACACGCGATTTAATCGCGCGCGACTCAAAGGCATTGCTCGTGGCGCGACTTGCGGTGCCTTTGTGTCGCGCGCGATTTTATCGCGTGTCGCGCATTTTTGAAGGAGCCTGAAAGCTTAGAGAGCACTACAAATTTTTATCGTTGCAGATAATAATCGCCAATTTGTGAATAATCCCAATTTTCTAGAGTCCGCGTACTGCGGTAAAAAATGCTTGAAAATTCACTTAAAAAACTATTTGCGTTTGCGATTTTATGTACCTAATGATAACAATTGCATCACCGTGCGCGCTCAGCTTTAGGCTGATGATGATGAATAGAATCGACATCACAGATGACCTAACGACAAATCGCATCAACTAAAACCCTCCAATCACAGCGCTAAGTTCCGACTTCGACCAATCGCAACCACTAAAGACCACGGCATAGAGACAGATACGAATGTACTCCATTCACAGTCCAGTTATAGATGCCGCTACACAATACGTAGATCGCTGGTCACAGAGTAACAGAGCGGCAACATTTAATGACCGCGTATGTCCAGTTACTCAGGTGGTATGTATCGTTTCGTCACTTACGTTATGTACAGGAACGGAATTGCGTTTTTGATGCTGTTTAGGTTGATGCAAGATTTTCGTGACGTAATTTTTGGTAATTAATTGTTTTGATTTTGTCCTGGAATTAATTCGGACGGGTCTGGGTTAAGTTCCTCGTTTCTAATTGAATCTCACCGAGTCGAATACAAAACACCTCACATCATCATTTCAGCCGAAAGACGTCCACACACGCACGCTTGCTGGACATATTATGCCTCCTCCAACACCAACACCTCACATAATCAATCTATAATGTTCCTACTGCTGGGACACAGCCCTCCATTCTTTATAAGAGGGAGTGGGCCCAACGCGGGTTGGTAGATGTCACATGTCTTCGAACTTTTGGTTCTAGGTCATACCCGTGTCCTCACGATGTTTTCCTTCACCGTTTTGAGAGCAGTAGTCATGAAATAAATTGCACAAAGTAACGCACCTGACTGGGTTCGAACCCACGACCTACATCTCGTAAGTAGGGGCCGTTGCCACTGGGCCACTACTACTCTCGATAACACCTCACGAAGGTGCAACATTATGCACATACCTACTGGCTGACCTATCAGAAGGTATGTGCATAAAGAGGGCATAGAAAGATCTATTGTGTAGTATGAAGGCATTGGAGTCAAATAGCTTTTCCTTCGACGCCCCGTCGAGCAAGCACCAGCATTATAGGAAAGTTAAAGTTTTCTTAAATGTATTATAGCCAGAATTACTGCTGATGGGGAGTAATAGAAAATGTTCTTTACTAACTTTTTAGACCTTTGTATCCTGCTTATGCTATAGTAACCAAAATAGTAATCGGTTCATTCATTTCGAAAAACAAGGGCTTGAAAGTTTGTATGAAATGGCGGATGGCGTAAACGCTCCTAAGGGAAATGCGTTAAGGTAGACTTCGAAATTCAAATTTTCTTACGTTTTTTTTGTAATTTGCAGGTCAGTGTCAGTTTTTATGTTGATTAAAATATGATTCACGACCGTAACAAATATGGCTTTACCGAATTGTAATCATTAGAATCAGTAATACAGCTCCATCCGCCTTAAATGTCATGATTTCATGAATTAGATAAATCATTCAGTAGGATAATATTATGAACGTATAGAGTTGTTTTGATGATTTTTATGATTTTCTATAAATAAATATTTGTTACGGCCGCGAATCATATTTCGATCGACATACATACTGATACTGACCTGCAAATTGCAACAAACGTAAGAAAATTTGAATTTCGCGAGTTTCCCTGACGATTTCGCCTTAAAGCTCAACACTATTTTAAAAATCATGATTTGGTATAACTTAGTAAAACTACACTAGAATTAAAAAAAAAAACATTACAACCCCCACTTAGATTCGTTAACAAACCGTGTAATCATAATTACTAACTTCAAACTACAAAGTACCATCAGCAGACATTGTAAAGTACAAACATCTATTGCGTCCAAATTCACGCAAACTTGCCCAATTTCCATTAGCATTTTTACGACGGACACGCAATAAAAAGTGTCTTGCAAGCAATTATTAGGTATCAAGTAACAGTTACGTTATACTGTCCGCTCCGTATCGGAACATCTGTCCGTAATGATACAGGAAACCAGAACAATGCCGTTTGACCTCATATCTTTGAACAAATCTATGTCTCTGGCGGAGAATATTTTGGATGGACGTTTTAAAGGGAAGCTCTGGTCGAAATTAGAATTTTGTGGGTATGGGTGAAGGAATGGGAGGTAGCGGATTTCCGGCTGATTTGCAGAAGGGCTTAAAACGACCCCTAGCAATGATGTTACGGTTTGACTTTGTATTTTACCTCAACTATGTAGTTTTACCAGTTCCAAATCCAAGTATTTTAGATAAAAACACAACAAACAATAACCGGTAAACAATAATCATCTTTCTTGTATCTTCTGATAAGGTAATTAATTAATCACACTATTACTATTAGACTTTAGATATTCTTTATTTTAGATTAACAATGTATGTACAGCATTACTTTATATGCCCAATAACAATCCACATAAAAAATTAAACTAATAAAATATAAATAATTTATTTTGGGCCAAATACTTGTACTCATACAACCTGCCAATCTGCGTGGCATGGCGGCTCTAGTGCTGCCCCTGTTCGATAACATGTCCAATACTATGAAAATCTACAAGTTTTGTTGCAACATTCGATGAGGAGTAATAAAGGGACAGGATTAAGGTCCCCCATTTATAAAATCAATAATAATGCAGAAATGAAAAATACTGGTATTCAGCTGCATTCGGTTAGACTGGAAGCCGACCCCAACATAGTTGGGAAAAGGCTAGGCAGATGATGATGATGATGATCCGCTATGTGCATATAATCTATCCATCTATCTAGATGTGTTAAAAATAAAAACTATGTTGACGCTATGTGCAGTCACAAAATCTGCAGTCACACTGCTATCCAAGTATCTTCGAGATTTTGATTAATTAACCCGTCTTCTTAATATTCTAAATCTTTAGAAAGGTGCTCAAACAGTGACAAATTATGCCCTCGGAAACTGGTTAACATTTGAAACTAGTTTTTAAATAACAGATATGATGTATTTATATACAACATTGTAATGTGTTATCCTAATCCTAAATAATTAGTAGTATTAATATTGGATTTAAGAAAATTAAAGGAAAAAGTACTTTTTTACAACAATAGTACTCAGCTGCACTCTGCTCAGGTTACACTGGAAACCAACCCCAACATAGTTGGGAAAAAGGATAGGCAGATGATGAGATAGATGATGATGACATATGAAATTACATGCCTTTTTTGCAGTCTTTCTTTTCGGATGTACAGCGACTCAGTTTGCGGAATATACACTTCAGTTCCCATGCACTACTATTCACTGCTACCCGCTATCGCTTATAACTTCTACCTCTACGTCCACCGTACAAGGTGTTATTATGTAAATGATGAGAGCTCCGTTTCGGCTGAGTCAATACGCCGGGAAGGTAATCGACAACACGTCCGAGTGGCGGTGGTACCGCCTCCTGTACTGCCAGAAATGAATGACCTTAGTCGACACAATGATGGAGCAAACTTCCTCAACATGTTCATTTAGACTACTGCTATCCAATTTGGTCTTCCTCTTTAGCTTTGAGATTTAAAGCTCTTTTGGATTGTTAGTCTGTATTACGAGATTAACAGCTTTCGTACTGCTGCAAAAAGTTTATTTTTTGGTTCGTATTTTACACTTTGAAAACATGTAAACTTTAGAAACTTTATTATTATTTACAGAAAAAACAGACACTCCGACTTTTTGGTTTATAAAGGCAAGAAAATAACAGCTACTTGTTTGTTTGTTTTTTATTTACATGTAAGCAGCTTTGAGCTATTTTGTAGAATAAATCGGTGGTTTCAGGAGGACTATAGACTAAGACGTCTTGGATAAATCTCAGGTGGAATCTATGGACCTTTGTAGAGTCGACATCTCCCAGAAGTGCTCCAGAAATATATTACCAAATTTAAGAAATCTTAAAGACACTTCCATGAAATAATCTGGCATTATTCGAAAACCCAAGATTAATCACACAAGGAACAATAAAGCACCTGCAAATCAAGTTTATCTACAAACAAATGAAATCATTTACCTAACCCTTATAAGGCACAAAGTGTCACTTAAGGAAACAACATGACTACTGATACTATGTAAGAACATCTTGTCTGGAATGACGTCAGGTCACGATGTTAGCGGCGAAGCAATTTAATCAGAGCTGAGCTCAGTGACAGTCGCACTAAATTATGGCTTATCGTGATACCTATTGTGGATTAAATGGTACAGAAGGTCTGTTTACATACACACCTAATAGGGAAAGATCTCTTTCAAGAGAGAAGGTGCTTGCTCGTACTATAAAATATGAACTAAGCTGGGCAAAGCCTTCAAATTAGTTTCTATTTGTCGTAAAAAATATCCTATCGTTCCTGGATGCCACTACATTTAAGGAATTAATTACATTAAGAAAATATCCATAAGCAATTCTTCGGGCTATGTCGGTTACCTTGGTTCTCCTGCGGATCTCCTCAATTCTGATATGAATAAAAAAGTGAAAACAGGAAACTGCTACACGCCTGATATAAATGATTCTGTCATTCGGTGGTCAAATTCAATCGGTGTCAGGAGGTCTTTAAAATTATGTAACTGTAGTGCAGGGCAGTTTGTTTCATTTCACCATATAGGTAACAATTTCCTCTTAAAACTTCTGTGGAATATATGTATGTCGTGTCGCTGCTGATGTGTTCACAATAGTTTACTTGTTGTAGTAGGTTTAGTCACAACTAGGATATGATTAGGTAAATTAGATGCAAATTTTATTACCGTCATCTTTCTTTTATTACCATTAATGGGTCATTGTGATGCGTATGAGAAACTAATGTACCTACTGGCAGCAAGTCCATTAACGATTAAACACAGTTTCCTAATCAAGATTACCTTGAAGATTGGTCTTCCGATAGGAGTTATATGGATCAAAAATAATAGCCCGTTTTGGACCATGTGTCCTGCACCCTAGTTTTTCCATTGGTACTTAGAGATGACAATATAACAGCCCTCTCTCTTAAACTATTTATTAGTTTTTTTACAATTAAACATGATTATAGATACAATAAAAAAATATCCCTAACATTCGATGAACTTTACCTTATCGAAACCCCATCAGATTAACGACCAGCGTCAATAGAGGTGTTACTATGTATATTTTTTGCTTCTTTTTTAGCTAAACTATGTTCACACGAGTACCTACTTCTTCACAAGTTGTTTTGCATTTTTTTTCCTCTTGTTATCTTTTAGAATATCAATGTCGGACGACAATTTCCCGGACACTATATCGGTGATATCATCGTGACCTAAGAGTCAAGGCTCCTTGTACTATTAATGTTTGAAAGCACAATCATTAAAAAAACATTGTATTTGTTTTTATCAATTTTATTGAGGAACTCTTTATATGGAATTGTTTAGTGATAAGAGAATAATTTGTAAATATTTTTCCTTGAATGGACGTCGGAAAAATCTTCTTGTTTTTTTTTTTGTTTTTTTATTATATTTTAAAGAGACGTAAATAAAAAACAATCATTATAAACTCATCATAAACGTTCATATAACGAAGTTAATCATTTGTTTTTTTTTTATATAAAAAAAACCCTTACAAGCTACTTCTGCAACTAGAAAACTGCGACTTCAAACTACTGTCTGACACATTTTTTATTCCAAACAACTACTAAAACACTTTTTAGCCCAGTAACTACTAATTATCGACCCCATGGCGATATACACGTCCAAATGGGAAGGTGGACGGATGTACAAACGCTTATAATAATTATTGCCAATCTACTGCGACGATCTTCGCTTCATCATTGCGTACGCTTTCATCTGTTTGACAACGATGGGATATAGTATATGCAAAATGTAGATCAAACCAAACATTTTACTCGAGGTGATACAGATTCATCATCCTCCCTTCATCATCATCACCATTTATCCAAGAGACGCCCACTGCTAGACATAGGCTGAACAAGCGTCGCCCATTTCTGATCCTGTGCTTATAGCTTCCAGCATATTCTTGCAACCTTCACCGTCATCGGTCTACCTTGTGTGTGTGGGACCACTTGCCCTTATCCCAACTTATTTAAAGTCTTTTTCTTCTATACATAGCCAGATTAATCTGTGAATTACTTCTTTCCTAGGCCTATCATTTTTCATACAGTCCAACCTCGTTTTCTTTGGTTTATCTTTTTTCGTATAAATTAGGGACAGTGTCTTCGACTTTGTGCCGCATTTTAATTTGGAAGTTACAACAATTACTAACGAATATAAAGTTGAGGTTTCTTTATATTTGATCTACCAGAGATTACTACCATTACCACATTTTATGCAAATAAAGATAGCTATTTACTTAATCATAGCAATGCATTTGCCGGCTTTGATTAATTTTAGCTTATTACGTTACTGATTTTCGAAAAAGCGAATTTCTACTAAAAAATAGTGTCACAGCACCAAAAATCTTCTCATCTTCGTCTAAAACCTTCCATATACTACAGTGCAGGCGGCATATTTTTTGTCACAGCATCGATAAGATCGCCGCCGGAGCGATCGGCTCACAATGGCTCAGTAATTGACAAACCATGACTCGATAAAGTCAAGGCCCCAGCCACACTTGTCTCCCGAGTCCCATCACGTTTACGTGCGATTTGATTGAATTCTTCTAAGATTAGTGGATTAGTAGGTAGGTAAGTACCTGTTGTATCACGTCTCGTTATTTTATGGTTTGAGTTGAATTACAAGTTCAATTTATTGGTTCTTGTTAGAGCGTATACAGTAGAACACAGACACAGTCGAGTCGAGTCGTAGTACAATGACACGTAAAACAAATATGTAGTTGGGTTTAGAGGAAAAATCTTGTCATTAATTTTTGATAGTTTTTTTTTATATTTTGAGAATTTGAGAACGTTGTAGGCCTTGTAGACTGTAGATCATTTTCTATTTTGTGAAGTACCTAGGTACTTGTTGACAGGCCTACACTGTCCTCCCATACCTTTAACACTGTAATTAACCCTGGATTTTCTTGCTGGCTCTTCTCCATAGAAAAACGACCAATTGGAACCGTGCACACTTAACAAGCGTCTGACGTTTCATAAGTGAAAAAAAACAAAACTGCTGAAGTATTACATATTGACCGTTTTAGTTACATAATTATGCAAAATTTTTGCTTCGTTGGAGTAGTTAACAAAAACAGTGTGCGATATATATGCTGGTAGGTATCTATCCCTTTTACAGAAAATAATAAATATAAGCTTCATGAACTTCATGTCACTTGATTTTATCCATAGAACAATTCAAAATAAAGTCTTTATTTTCAGCAAAGTGTAGTCTATTGAAAGACGAAGATATAATATCCATATTTTTAAACTGAGACGAAAAACAGACGACGTAACATTGGCACTCATACACTAAAAACAGCTATAAATCTTGAACGTCATTTTAAAATAATCTATTGTATCGATAGGAAAAAAGTTTAAATACGTCTGTTTATAACTGTTTTCCTATTTTTTGTTGATCAAACACAGTTGTAAGTTTGGACGTGAAAAGCTCTTTATTTGAGAGAGCGTGAGACAGTTTGCTTGGTAACTAAATAATATTACCTACAAAAAGTACCTACAAAGAGTCCTCCTAGCTTAAATATGATGTAACTGTACCAGACAGTTACATCATATTTAAGCCAGGAGGACTCTTAATCGGTATCTGAACTGAGTTTCCTAATCGATGTTGATGATATTATAGATGATATTATTATGAGATCAAATGAAAAATGCTAAACAAAAGATAGATCCTCAAATAAAATAGATCACGACTACAAGAAGTGTAAGGTTACTCAGCTATTACCGATTAAAACACTGTTGATATAATAAAGACGACATTTTCCTTCTCATAATTTACTTGGGGAGATCCGAGATACGTTTGACGCTGCTCGATATTATCGTCATTTTTGTAGGTAAAATTAATTTAAAGAACAAGAGGTACAAACACTTACCCAAAACACACATATGCCATATTGTTTGAAATATGCCATTATTTCCTAAATCTGAGTCAGGTCTTACCAATCAATTTATAAACTTCGTGCAAAAAAGTTCATACATTCCAATGGCGTTGCGCCCGCCAGGTCAGCACCCACTTTAAACTAAGAGCACCAAATCACAGTGCACGAAACCTTGTCATTAAATCTGACCAGTACCCACAAATAACCAACTATTATGCCCATTATAGCCAAGACCTTCTGACTAATTTCTGAAAAGCTTGCCCAGCCTTCAACACCTAAACGATCAAAAGTCGTGCCTGCGTATCGTTGAAAACGTTTAATCGGTTGCCTTCCGTCATACATACACTTCCGTCATTGATTGCAACCGACCTCAACATCAGTTATTTAGATGTCACGACCGATTCTCTATTCAAATCACGATCGATAAAGGTCATGGCTAACATAATAGCGTTGAATACTTTTTGGTAATATCCACGGGACGCAAACAAGAATTTATGGATTGCACAGAGTAATTAATTCTTCATTCCGAAGATAAGCTATCCTTAAGTGCGATAATGTTTTCGGGTGTTGATTCGTTAGGCTATGGTAGACTGGTGTGAATAAAGACGAGTATAATTTGACTGACATATCTTTTGTGATGACCACAACGTATGACCATTAATCATACTTTTTTGTCACCTGTTCGCTAACATGACGAAATTATGTTCTTTGTGACGGCATTGTAGGGTGCTCCTTGATCATGGGAGCCTAGTCATCGCGACCCGTAATTAGTTTTTAAATTGGATGCTGAGCAAAAAACCAGAGAAGTCCCCGTTATTATGTTCTAACGAAATTTTTATTTGGAATTTTTCGTGATTGGATTTGACAAATTACTGCGGACCGTGGATCAATTTATTTGGTCGTTAGTCATTACTGTTTTTCTGGCGATCAAAATTCTTATTTTTATCTAATTTTTATACATTTGACGTATGATCATAGACATGTAGTTTATTATTTGGTTTGGATGCACCGTTAACCTTTGTTGTGGATCAAAATAGCGTTTTTGTATTATCAGTGACTCAATAAATATACTATTTCCATTCCATCGTCATTTGAATATTTAAATTACTGCGATTCTTTATTTCTACTTGATACCGTTACTCATACCATTATCTCATTATCCCTTTGTGGTTTTTAGAAGAGTTGACCAACGCAAACGACACTCCTAATTCGAAGATTACCTACCTACATGACAAATGTCGTATAGCAAGATTATTAAAGTGTCATCTGTCGTTAAAACAATCTTTTGGGACAAACAGATTTCACTTTTAAGGATTTTATGTAGTGAAAGTAAAGTGTCATTTGACACCAAATGACACTTTACTTTCTAATCACTAATTAATTCACCTTTTAAAGTTAATTAAAGATCTCTACTAAGCACAGTAGCTACAATGACATCATAAATAGCACCTTGCACTGTAAACTTGTCTTATCTACCGTCTCAAGTGTTACGTAGAATGATTTGCTCATTCACTTAAGTAATACAATCTTCTAGTGACAAATTATGTCTCCCGGATTCTGTAGCGATAAGATTGAGATCCATTAAGTTTAGAGATTATGCAAAGTGATTTATTATCTTAGTCGCGTTTCTGTTGCTAAATAAAATTAATGTTGCGAAATTTGGTTTGATAATTTAGTCGTGGCTGGGAATGAGAACAAACTTGACGGAAGCATTATTTCTAATGCCAAAAAATAAAGTCTTTTTATATAGATTCACTTTTACTTCTGTCTCCCCTGATGGTAGGCGATGATGCAGTACAAAGAACCTAGTCATCTAAGACTCCCAGGGTACAGTTATCAGAAAACACAAATCCTAGCAGTGATATCAAAGCTTTCATACAGTTTTAAGAGTAGGTGTACACAAAAGGTATATTGCCTCTATAAGGTAGGACATATATACTGTAATGATCTATTTACAGACATGCAACTCTTCTCTTTCAGATCAACAATGCCTTTATCGTACAATCTGTCTACCTTTTATTGCCTTACCGGGTGGCCATCCATCCTCATTCCTACAAAAGTAGTACATTCTCATAGCATAATCACCATAAAACTCAGTGAATAAACATATCCGACCGATACCCGTCGATCACAAGTCATGGAGGAATCATTCTCCTTGAAAATAGAGGCAGCTGAATATAAAACTTAATATGCCAAAGACACCCTTCAGATAAGCGCCATTATATTCAAAGTTCCACGAACAAGACGTCAATGGGATTTAAATACGTCTCTCTTAGGTATCCCACGTTTTTGGGGCCCTGAAGTTTGTTGAAAAAGAAATGAAATATATAGTCCGGGAATTAGATTGATAATATAGCATCACAGTCTGTTATACGCATTTCAGCCAGTTCTCGGAACGTTCGTTATTTTTGTTTACAATAGAAAACGTTGTTTTACAATATTTTCTTCATTAGTGGTTTTCAGGCAAACATTTGTGATTTTTTTATCGGGGACTTTTTTGCTCGGTTGAAAAACGCCGATTTTTTGACGATGACAATAAATTCTTTTAAAAATTTATGTTTGAGACTCTTAATTTAAAATACCTGTTCCTGGAAACCGCATTTTTCAGTACCCCGCTCACTTCCCAGCCCCAAGTCTTCAGTCAAGAAACAATCGAGCAAGCCGACGGCGACCGCTCCACTGTACTGTCAATCGTATCATTAAGGAACCCCGATGGTGGGTCACACATCAACCACGCACTTCATTAGCCACTCTTCAAAGTACGTGAGACACATTCCAGATGGATTTCGCAATGCTTAAGTGGATAGGAGATTGATGTATAATGGTGGGAATTAAGCTCGGTGATTTTTATTCTTATTGTAGACGATAGGACATTATATGGTAGGATTAATGAGATATTGCTCTATGGAATTAATAGGGGTAAAGGTTAGCTTTAGAATTAAAATGCAGAGCACGTAAAACCAGTAAAATAAGTATTGTTGTTGATTAAACTGAAGAGGACCTAGTATAGTCCCTTGCAAATACGCGCGAACCAAATCAAGTCTTGCATTCCAATTGAATAGAAATTAAAAGATTCTGACTGATCCGTTTGATTCAGAAGCAATAGGTTATTTTTACGAATGACACACTATTTCAGCATCGAGTTACAGAAATATAAAAGTTTGTCATCTGCTCGCGTCAGCCCCAAATCTGTTTTATAGGAAGTTTACTCACAAACACATTTTATGAGTTTTTTCATGGCATAGTAAAACCATTTTCAAATCATTTCTAGTTTTGATGTCATATGACGGATGTTTCTCTCTTTAGAGATTCATTTCGTATTGGATTTAATATGTTTTTAAATCGTTTATAATAAAAACACATTGCGATTTTTTTTCATATTTTTATACAGTTATCATATCATATTTATGGCTTTCGCTTTTGATGTTGATTGTGAAATATTAGATCCATTCTGTTTTGTTTAAAATTATTTTGATCATCCTTACCACAAAGTTTAGTTTAATCCGTAGTATTAAATTAGTTATGTGTGATTAAACTTGATAAAATAAAATAATCACCCAGAACATTCTTGATAATGCCTGTCACATTCTTGATAATGTAATCTTTTATCTAGCTCCGCTTCCAATCGTCATGACAAGCAATATAATTGAAAATATTTGCATTGTTTCTTTACACAGCATTGCAGCATTGTTTTTTTTTCATTTATTTAGACTTGTAATAAGTATTGACTTTATTTTCATCTTGATGTTATTGACAGATAATTTCACCTGCCTAAGACCGGAATCCAGGTTGTTAATCAATTCTCAGTAGTTATGGTTATGCTTTAAGTCGTTACTCACATACCAACTCCTGCGCATCCAAATTTTTATTGATACTTCATTTATCTCATGACAGTTCGTTATAACACTTTCCTGTGACCCGAACCAAACGAATAGGTACATAAAAATAAATATCTTCGAAAACATGACTAATAATCCTTCAATATCTTCATATTGCGTTTTCAAAATTGATGTAAAAAAAGTTGTACTCTCACGTCGACCTGTTTGGGCCGTCTATCAACGTATGACGTACTGAGAACCTTCTTTTGCGTTGCAAAACCTTAAATCCTCTACCAAATTGAACCTTAGCTTCTAATCAATAAGGTCTAATGTTAATTTGCCAGTGTGTATGATGTATGATTGTGGTGTACGTCGGGATGTCAAAGCGTCGCGAACGAGCGCCGACGCAGGACAGTCTCGTGCTGAGAGTAATCTTATTCGACCTCGCGGCTAGGGATGTTCGACATCAGAGAAAGTATCGATATCGAGATCATGTGGATAGTTAAGTGGTTAACTATCCACATGATGGTCTGTTATATGAACTGACGCGATTCAGTTAATAAAAGATTATCTAAGGATTAATTTTAGACACTGCTTATTTATTTAGGAAGTAGATAGGAACTGAAATCAAATAGAGAATATATAATAGAAAAAGAAGTACTTAACAAAATCAGCCGCACAAAGTAGGAGATATTTTGTCAAAAAAGCTTGTCAATTTTATGTGACCAAATAGAGCAATGTGTCCATGCAGCTCTTATGGGTAATCTAGTAAAAAACATCTTTAACTCAACGTCTTTCATCGATATCGACAATCAAAGTGATGGGACAACATCATTATTGTCTCAACGGGGCGCTCGGGTCAGAGAGTCGAGACAATCTGTCAAATGGAAAGAATCACACACGAACGAGCCGAGTCCCGCAACGCCGCCCTATTAATCATATTTCGACCTTTTTTTACCATTTCCGAACGTGTGTTCTCTCAGATAATGGCTACTATTCTGACGGCGAAATCACAAAGACCTTTGTCACGTTGTAATTACATTTTAAACTCAATACTTTACACATTAGAGTCCAATTTCAATTGAAGGATCCCCACGTGTGGTGGGCCCCAACAAGCGGTAAGGTCTTTTAGACAATACTTGTCGTTTGATTCGAGATGTCATGTTTTCTGATAAAATCTTGACGAAAATTTCGTTTTGACGGGGTCAAATTTCGTGCGGCCATGTTTTTCAATTACATTTGACATAGTTGAGTCCAAAGTAATGTACGTTTGTTTGTATATTTAGATCATCTATCTGATTAGTCTGCTGATTTCGAAATGTTTTGACAGAGCGAATTGTGACAGGTAAGGTAGATTGCGTAAGAGTGCTAGCTGAAATAGGTAGTTTAAAATTTGAAGCTGTATATATTCAGCCTTCAAATGCCCGTGTTAAAGTTTCAAGATTCTAAGTAAGATAATGATTTGAAGATAAACGATTCTGTGAAGTCTAAACCGTCAAGCTGAATGCGTCAGCACCTCTTGGAGTCAGTCAACGTGTAATGAAAAATTACAATTGTTTAGCTCTGAGTAAGCTTTGGTTGGTCATTGCCTCAGGCGTGGGAAATCAAACAGGTGCTATAGAATCAGCATTATCTCTGTCATTTTTCGATAGGTCACTATCACTATCTAAATCTACTGTGGATTGTTTCCTGAAAATGTCAATTGGGTTAGTCATTTCCACTTTAATACCCATAAACCGCTACTGCTATATGGTGTAAACCTTCACTTACACCCTCGGGGATATAAGGCATGACTGATATATTGAAATTAACGAAGCATTAATTAATAATTAAGATATCGACATTAAATCAAGACCAGCGCTTCATTAACTCATCAGTGACATTGAACGCGAAGCAATATTAATATTTCGTGACAATTCCATATTAGGTAATGCCTCCAAAACACACTGGTAATCATTTGCGTCTTCATTTAATTTGCCGCCAATTATATGAGCAAACATCCTTGTGACTTTATTAATAAAGGTTAATTTCGCGTGGCTAAATATTCTTGGTGCGTTTGAAGTGTTAATATTGTACTTGACATAGATTTTGGTATGGTGCTCAAGCATCGCCTGGGGCGACACGTGGGCGATTCCGTTGACATTTTGTGTGAATTCCGTATTTGAACTTGCTTCGAGCTACGAGTTTAATGTCTTTTCATTTATCTTTGATTTGTCTTAAAATGTATTCGGATAAAGGCTACTTAGTCCTGGAAGCTTGAGAAAATATGAAGTAAAGTGCCAAATAAGATTTGTGTAAGATGAGTCATCATCATCACAAACCCAGCCAAGTAGTAATCCATAGCAAGTGAAATGTAACTAAAATTTAAACATACTAATCAATCAAAGCAGCTTCTTCAACAACATCTTTGGATGAAACGCTTGGAATATTTTGGTTTTCATTAATAAACCCTCCATTTCATTGTTATAATACTTCTGTAAAGCAGAAGTATTATAACAATGAAATGGTAACATGGTAGATAGTTTTAAGTTTAGTACTTGACTTCGTGTAATATACTGACGGACGTTGTAGCAGTATCTACAACGCCACATGTGAACTACGCGTCATACTGACGTCACGCAAAATCCTGCATCTCGGAATATCCTCCCTTTTCTATAGACTATGAGTGAACTTTTACACCCTGTTCCTCATACTACGTATTTGATGAAACGCTTTTGTGCATGATTCTAAATCTTTCATGAGCTTTTTATGAAGATATGTTTTTCTCAATCAAACCAACTGACATAAGCATACAACTCTGTACATCAAAGTACATCTTATCCCCATCAATCTAATTCCCATACAAAATTCAATACATAGGTACCTAAAATGACAGGTTCTCGTATATGTAGATATGTATGACCCTCAGGTCACTGAGGTCCCCGATAGCATCGACTTGGACCCGTCTAATTGTGACATCACGGATACAATTCATCAGTCAGATATTGTGACCTTAGTGTCACGGTGGAAATGTGGGAAGGTTTAGATTGATCAGTGATGAATTTAAAAGATTCATTAATTTTGGTGGCTGTGGTTTTAAGCATTGACAAGTATAATGGTATTGAATTCAAAAGGAATTGAATACTGAAGTTTTTTAAAATTGAGTAGGTACCTATATCAATAATTGCATTCTACTAAGTAGATCCATGATCATGATATCAGTTTGTTTAGATCGGTCAAACCGCATTTTATGGCTTAAGGAAAAATATAATCTTTTTAGGATCACATTTTTGTTCTGCCACAGAGGTTTTTCTAGATTTATTATGCAACGTAGGAATTAGAAATTTGACATAAGGTTAGGTTTTGAAGACGCCACTCAACGATAAAAAAAAATTGGTTTTGGTATTCGTTTTTTTTTTGTTAACATCACTATGATGACGACACTTGGTTCCTACAAAATTATTGTTAGTTTTACAAGTGGTTGCTCTTTAATGTTAACTGTAGCCTATTAATTAAGCTCACCTTAGGTGTTATTTTATTAACATTTCCTGTGACTCCTTCTGAAAAAATGAAGCAGATTCTACTTGGAGCCAAGAATCACACGGCCAAGTACAGTACATGCAATCACAACAAAAACAGTAGATACGCATGTCCCAGCAATACATAATCGTGAACATAGTTAAATAATGATTAGTCACGTCTAAACATAATCAAATCTATCAAGTAAGGCGTCTCCTTGCGCCGGAGTCGTGAGAACACCGAAATTGATTTCTTATTAAACATTATTTGTCATTGAGTAAAGTTTTTGTTTGTATACGTGATATGTAATTATTGTTTTGAGGTTTTCCTTGTGTTATTATTAAGGACTGTCTCGTTGGTGCAGTGGTCGCAAGCGCTACTGCTGAGCATGAGGTCCTGCGTTCGGTTTCCTTGTCGGGCAAAATATTATTGGATTTTTCCATCTGGGATTTCTCAGTAGCAGACCGGAGTCTGAATTTGAGCCCGGTTGATGACAATAGGCTTGCCCCATATTTAGATGGGTTTAAAAAATAACTGGCGAAATGTGGGTGTACTATAAGTACCTACACCACTGCCCTACCCTTCAAGGAATACAGGCACGATATTATCTTATTTTTTTTTTCTTTTGTTTTGTTTGTAGCTTGTTTGTAGTTTGTTTGAGACGTTGCCTGAGGTAGCAGCGCGGTGCGGGAGGGGTGTGGTGACGTGATGCGAGAGCTCAGTGATTCGTCAACTTGTGACAGCTATCACCCCTCCCGCACAGCGCAGCTACCTCAGGCAACGTCACAGTTAAGCGGTCGGCCTATATAAAACGATTTCAACTCTTTTATATTAGTCATCTCGATAATATATAAAATCTATCACGTGTTCGTAAAATCAGTACCTACATAATCAGACGTACCTAATATTTTTCCTGATAAGTTCTACGTGGATAATTTTAGCACGTTATTTCTTATAGCTGTCATAATTCGTAAGAACACCATTGGGTTTTTTATGATTATCAGACAATAACACAAATTGTACGGGGACTTACAGATCAATTTAGTCGTGCTTGTTTGTGTGTATTACCTACAATGTTACGAGACATGACATGCCTACTATGTGGTTTATAATAAGCTTAAGCTAAACACAAGTTCTTCAAATTAAAAATAAAATGGAGGAAGGGTGGTACGCCATCTCCAAGTTTTGTACTTTGTCGCATCAAGTCCTTGATAGAAACTTTTAATAAGAACTCTTTTATCCTTCATTACTAATTTTAAAAATGGAAGTCATGCGTAAATCAATCACAGAAATTCTCACCTTGTCGTTGCGACCACTACGCACCAGCGCAGCTGGCCAATTGCGTAACACATTATCAATCGGAATCGGTTTCATTTTGACAGTTCAACAACATTCATTGCGTTAATTTACGTGTTGAGCATAAAAAAATTTCGAACTTATAAAGCAATTTGCTTCAAAATGATTCAGATTCCGATGGATAGTGTGTTACGCAATTAGGGTGCTAATCTTTCTGAAGAACATCACCAATTTATGGTGTATTTATGTCCTTCTGGGAGGCGGCGGCGGTTCTAAATTCAGTAAAATGAAAAATCATTTTTCTGAATCATTATAATAAACGTAAACAGAGTAAACTATAGACTGCTGTATAACTTCTTTTCATTCGCACAAGAAAAAGAAAAATATATTAACGTCACTAGCAAAGAAAAGAGACAGAGTAAGGATATTTCTGTCCCTTACTGCGTGTCGGCTAAGCACATCAATGTGCACAACAAGTTTGACGTTTGTGAATGAAATAATAAAAAATACACCGCGATTAGACGGAAAATAAGGTCTTTTTCGTACATAATTCAATAATAGTACATTTGCGTAACTGTGAAAATGGTAAGGTGCAGTGTAATAAGCTGTAAAAATGATAGTATTATGAAGATTGCCGGAATTTTTGTCCCTTTCCATGACACGAATATCATGAGTCTATAGATTACTCTGTCTACGATAATAAAAGCAACAATCACGGAGTATATTTCGCGAGAACCATAATTAAAACAAAGACTTTCACCAAAACAAACGGTTCATTAAAAAAATATATATAACAAAGTAACAAAACATTATGCAAATACTACGACAAATAGCTCTTGCTCAATACGAATATAAAATATTCTCAACTTAAAACAATACAGCATTTAAAAAATACAAAACCCTTTCTTATCTTACCCGACATCTACGAAATGTTGAAATGTCGCAAGACAAAAGACCGTGTGAATCTTACTCTTGCCTCATAAGGAAAAAATACAGGCCAATAACTCACTTTAAAGGCACGATGAGACACATCGGTCATTCCAAAAATTATCTAGCTTTAGGCAATGTAATTGGAGTTACGAGACTCATTGCATAAGTTGGTCACATCACTATTTTTAGAGTTCTGTGCCGAAAGGGTGCTAACCGGGCCTTAATACTAAGGCTTCGCTGTCCGCCTGTCTGTCACAGGGCTGTCTTTTGAACCGTGACTGTAGTTAGTAACTACACACTCTGTGAAAATCAAGTGTCTACCATTTCATTTTCACGGAGTCTGAACAAACTATTATCAACAAATAATAAAATTCAAATAAAAATTAAAGGTTGTCCTCATTCAAGAGGAATTTTATAGATAGTTACATTATTATGGTAAAGTGGATTTTGTAATATCATGATTTAAAAGTCTGTCCTTTGAGTTTCATGACCGTTTTTCTCCATAGAGATCTACGTTTTAGAATGTGCAACTAAATAATTATAGGGGTAATGTTTTGTCAAGTTATTAAAATAATTCTATTAAATCAATATAAACCCTCAATAAAATGAAAAAATAAAATGAAAATGTAGATTTTTTTGTTTTATATTCAAATATTAGCTTCAACTTTCTGACTAATTTACTGACTCTTTGACAATTCAAAAGTGCCTGTAAATGGTTTAATTGAAATAAATGCTTTGAGCTTGAGTTTGAGTGACATGGAACCCTTCTTGTGCGAGTTCAACTCGCACTTGGCCGCTTTTTAGGCTATGTTCATTGCGAACGCGACCTTTCTAATGTCTGAACCATCTTTGTTTTGGCTTAATTTGTGTCATTTGCTCTTATGTCGTTTACATACAGTTCATTTTTGCTTAGCTATGTAATTAAGGATGGCTCTAAATGTAGACGCATGACGTGTAGATCACGAAGTGGATCACATACCAAATTGAAGCAGGTGATCTTTTCCGAAGATTTTTTTTTCTCGTCATTGACATGGAGATTTTGATCAAGAATCTTTGAGCCAATAAGGAAGTACCTTAAGGATGTGTTTTTTTTGGTATCTAAACATTTATCTGCGTCATCAAGTTCAATTATAACATCAAGTAGTGCAGTTCAATGCTCCTCCACATCACATCAACTCCGCGTAAAGATGATTTAAGAAATTTGTACGTTTAAATGAACAAGGTGATGGTTTACGTGTTAACAAAAAAAATACATAATGAATGCACATAATTATGTGGTATTTTTGTCAAAATTACGTCATATGAATCTGTAGAATTATAGAAAATAATAAGCAGAGATTAAGTAAGATTGAAGTAAGATTAAATCAGGCAAAGAATCGCAGAGATTGATCGTGTTTCTATAAGAAGACAGACATTAAAAATGCCACAGAGTAGCCGTAAACTTTCCTGCCGGTTCTTCTTCTTAAGAAACGACAAAGTGGAACCGTGCATCTAGCTTCAGACGTTTCATAAGCACCCAAGTAGGTATAAGTGAACTAAATTATTTTGTTGCGAGTAATTTTTATTGTCTTAAAAAAAATATATAAACATCCCAATTGAGAACCTCCTCCTTTTTAGAAGTCGGTTAAAAATAAAAGCTAACGGTCTTAAAATAATAATAATATACATTTAAAAAGGAAAGGAATAAAAAAAAATCGTCCGCATCGTTGTCAACAGGAAAATCGCCCTAAAGGCTAGCGGCATTGCCACGTTGTATGGCAATGTTGATTGTTTGGTAAACTAAATTATTTTGAATTTTCATTTTCATTTTAATTCTTTTAACCGAACATCCATAGCTACAACTTTTCTTCATATAAGTTCAAACCAAATTAATTATTTTCCCAAGGATCCCGTATCGCCAACACCTTCAATAATTTTTTTTTTAAAACCTTTTTCTTTTGACTTTCCTAGATCCTCAAGGATCATACTCGTGATCCTGTCTATAGTCACACCCACATCTATAGCAGGCAAGTTTCAATGTTCGGAGCATAAGACATTGTCTCGGCTTGCGGTGGCGGTTGGACAAAAGACTCCACTGTTTATTTGCCGCCCATACCCTACCTGCGGTTTATGGGAATTGGTTTGCATGTAAGTAATTTTCTAAGTCAGACCGACGACCGTTTTCTAAAGGATTTTGACTCGGATGTTGTGGTGCTGGATGTGGCAGAATATAAAAAAGTGTTGTTTGTTAAACTGGATTTTGTTTACAGTACCTTGGTTCTTCTTCATGAAGTTACACACAATTAAAACCCTAAATAATTTAGTGCTGTTTCACGATAGTTAGGGTTGAATTTGAAGAGGATACAAAAGTGGGTGCCTAAACATTTGTCAACTACATTAACCAAAAGTCTCTATCTATATTCGAGCCCCAAGATACAGACTATACTGTCTAATTTGGGGCTCACTAGCAAATAATATATTGTAACCGTCTTAACTTGATGTTAACCAGTGAACCTGGTATTACCTGGACAATAAATATATTCTATTTCTATTTATTTTGGATAATTTTTTTAGGGGATTTATTGATTTTTTTTTCTCCACACCAAAAAAATAATAAATAGGTACCCGGTAAAGTGCCAGCTGGAATGGATACATTATTAAATGTTTTTTTTTTTTTTTTTAACTTTGCCCCTCACTAGGAATTTCTCCTGTATCGTGGGTGCGTTTACAAACATTTAAACTCACATGCACAAACAGCCAGACCCGGAACAACTACTTGTAGGTCATACAAATATTTGTTCCGTGCGGGAATCGCAAGCAGCAGTCAATCGCTTAACCACTGCGCCAATTTATCGTCGATTTATGTAGGTAAGTAGGTTTGTACAAATACACGTTTCACACAATTTTATACGTCAATCATAAATATGTTTTTAAAATGAAAAACTAGATGTGGGAGATTTTCAAGACACTTTGACTGCGTCGTAGATTCAACGTGTTACAGCATTTCTACCATTTCAAATAATTTTACATCTTCAATCTTACCACTAGCCACAAAACCCGACAAAATTGAAACACACCGCACAGCACAGCTTTCTGACCAACATCGTGACTTTTTCATTTAGCAGCATCGATTTAGAAATTCGTTTTTCATGTCCATAGATGATTATTTCTTAACTTCCTTGCAGGATGGATCGTTGAGGTTAGATTAGTACGATTACTTCGTAATTTTATTACGCAGAACATTTTGGTCTTGGAAGCCATGGATTGTGGTCCTTGGATGCCAATAAAGTTTTGAAAGGCTTGTGTAAAAGTGCTCAGCAATTTTTCTTGTAAATTACTTTTGAATTTGTTGTTTCTATATTGTTGTTTAGAATAGATATAGTAGAGAATTTTTAAGTGTTTATTTTAAGGTTTAAATAGCTTATTGAACGTTTTTATTGTAAAGTTTATTTTTATAAATGTGTAATTCATGTCGCACCATATTGTCCCTGATGGGCAGTATGTTGGCATCCCCATCATTTTATTTAATATATTTTTAGTCTTGCAACACTGTAGGTATGTAGTGTCACTGTCAATTATCTGTCAGTCAATTTTATCATGTTGATTATCTCTATGGACAAGACACGTTTTCTATTTACTGAACCTCTTTCTCAATTTCATCAGTCAACGACCCACGATTTGCAAAGCTTAACAGGTGGATACCGTTCTGTTGTTGATCATGAGCCATCAATATTATATAAAGATTAATTTCCATTTTCCAGTAGGTAGGTAGGTTTACGAATAGACAGAGCTTTTAATTTTCAAACCATTGACATATATATTACTAGCGTAAGGACCGGGCTAACGGCGCGACTAAATGGCACCAACGCCCTGGCCCTAAAATGACGGTTTTAGGGCCAACGCGACTCAGTTGACAGTGGTGCGCGCGAACTTCGAACTTCGAACGAAGAACTTCTATGTAAAATGTTCAGACGGGCGTATCCTTACTCTTGAAATCATTGTTTCAAACTAAAAGAACGCTCTTGAAAATGTGAAAGAAGGATGGACAATTTAAATACTTAAACATTTTTTGGCCAAAGAGTCAGCATTTCCATGCAATGCTGTCAACCTTTTCGGCACTTTTCCTGTTGACAGCGACGGAGACAATTGATGCCCTATGAGTCTTTCCCCTCCTTTTTTTTATACATGTATTTGTATATTTTAAGTCTGTTAGCGTATATACAATGTAAATAATAAATAAAATTGAAAATAAAAGATTTCACAATTATCACAAACTATTACTTAATTGAACTTCACATTTTATGTTTTATACAAGGCAACATCCGAAAAATGTTTCTGGAAAACAATTCTGAACCAAAAATTGTCAGCAAAGTTCAAGTCACCTTTTCAATTCCCCTCAGCTTTTCCATCTGTACAATATTAATATCGGGTGTCAACGGTAAACATTTTCAAGATAGGAAACGTTTGGTACAAGATTTGAGAATTGGAGTGAGTGCGATGTTTTCGGGACAGTTACACAGAATTACAGGGATATCGACGCGACGCGCAAACTACCAATAACCATGAATCTAGGATTTTTTGGGATGCACGAAGAAGCCTCCTGGTGTAGCGCAGTTTGTTCCGCTAGTTACACAACTAAACCGAGCTCTCGGCGCATCCTGGACAGTTACACCCGGCACCATATTTGACTGGCCAATTCTTCCCTTGCGGTGGTAGGGCTAACGCCCGCCTGGTTTGCGTCAAGCAGAAAAATATTTATTCCTCAATTTTCATGATTGCACCTACTAGTGTTTGACTCTGCATCACCCAAAGGTTGACTGGTAGAAAATGCCTATGGCATTAAGTCCGCCTCTGTATATTTATGTGGTTGAAGCACTGACCTCTATCATACACTTGTATAATACAGGTCAGTGTGTTGAAGTATTAAATAAATATATAATTAATTATTTTAGCAGCCAGTAATTAATCTACTGTAAGACCTCTATGCTCAAACTAACAGAAAAAAAAGTACTAGACAGTTTTTATGTTTCTCCATTTTGATTTTTTATCGTTGCAACTATGTCTTTTTTAATCCATCTGATTAAGTTAAGATTAAGTGACCCAATAAATTATGTTTACTTCGAGTAACTTACATACTAATAACATTTATTGGAATTTTCTATGTTGTATTACCGCTTTCGCCCATAGCTTGAACAGAATAGTAGAGATTAGAGCAGGGGGTGCGATTATTAACTGTCGTCTAGCTCTGCGAACTGCTGATCAATCATACGTCCTTAAGATATTAACGAAAGTAAGCTCCGAAAGTATTGTGGAGAGAAGTGTTTGTCTACAGTGTTAGTTCATATTGTTTATGTAGCAAAGTGTTAATAGTTAATTAAATGTTTGAAGGAGCAAATGCTTGTGGCTGTGTAAATTAGGCGATACTTAATAATTTATATTAGGATTTTTGAAGTGAAAACTTCTAGGCGCGTTGGAAATTTTTTGAGATGGGGGAAAAAACCATTGAACTCGCGACACTGTTACCGATACCGCGCTACATTCGGATGTATTCGGCTGTCCTCGGGATGTACTCGGTTTTAAATCCGATATGTCAGTGAGTGATGGCAAAGTATTCTGTTTGTGTTTTGTTTTCACTTCTGTCGGCACTCCCGGAGTGCCACTGTTTTTTTTACTGGTTCTTAACTAATCGCAATTCTTTCTCTTGTCCAGCATAAGCATAGCATAGCGTTATCTGCCTAGAATGTTTCCACTGCTAGGACACAAGCCTCCTATCTGTGAGAGGCAGTGGGTCGTAATCCACGACGCGGGCCCATTGCGGGTTGGTAGATGCCACATTTCTTTGAATTTCTAGTTCAAGGAAATGCCGGTTTCCTCACAATGTTTTCCTTCACCGCTTTGAGAACAGTGCCGATGAAATCACACTAATATTATAAAGGCGAAAGTGTGTGAGTGTGTGTGTGGGGGTGTGTTTTTATGTTTGTTACTTCTTCACGCTCAAACGGTTGAACCAATTTTGATAAAATTTTGTATGGAGGTAGCTGACACCCTGGATTAACATATAAGCTACTTTTCATCCCGATACTCCCACGGGATCGACACTTATGCGGGTGAAACCGCGGGGCGCAGCTAGTAATTTACATAAAGTAAAGCGCCTTTCTGGGTTCGAACCTACAACACGTAAGTCGGGGCCGATACCAGTGAGCCACCACCGCTCAATCACACACAATCACTACGATGACAAACTAATAAAAATCACGTCCCATACCCGTGAGAACCACCCAGGTGTTCTCAAGTCCAGTGTGCTGTGATTACACTATAATGATAAACAGACAATATTAAATGACAATAAATCGATGGACACTTCATTGATAAGAACGATGGCGTGATAACACTATCAGAGACAAAGTTATTGCAAAATTATTGTGTGAAGTATTCCGACTGACATGGCTGATGAAAGCTTATGGTTAATGGCGATATTATAAACATGAGACATTTATTTATCTTTGTTTCTGAAGTAGGCAAAGCAACAGCTAATCGGTGATAGTAATTTTGCAACCATTTGTGAAATATTTGTCATTGAGTAGTTTCGATGGCCATCTGTGGTCTTCATCATCAGTTCCACTTTACCAAATGATGATTTCCGAGTTACTTCAAAAAATACCCAAATCGCTATAGGTTTGCCTATAAAATTTGAGGGTTTCCCTCGATTTCCATGGGATTTTCTCATCAGATTACATCTTGATGATAATGGGACTATCTTGAGAGTATACCCTTTCAAACAAAAAAATAATTTTTGGAATCGGTCCAGCCGTCTTCGAGTAATCGGTGAACATACCTACATAAAAAAAATCATATAAAGAGAAACATATAATCTCCTCCTTTTTGGAAGTCGGATAAAAAGAGCTTTAACCCGTAGTATGTCGGAACGTAGATCCACGCGAGACACAATGGCTTTTTAATTGTTTCTGTAATTATGACATTCAACCGGTTAAGCTTCATTGGAAAGTCAAGGTTCTCAACTGAACTAGACCATGATTCTTTTTAGCCACTAAAATTGAGAATCTTTAGCACAAATTATCTGGATTTCATAATAATTTCGCCAACAATCTCATATAGTTATATATCAACACAGTAATGTGTGTCTGACTGTCACACTAAGTGTATATCTAATTAGTTGGATATAAGGGCTCGTGTCACGTGCCACTCAAGTGGACATTGATTGCGGTCCAAAAGACCAGGGAGGGACACAGAGTGGGGTAAGTCAAGTTAGCTGTGTTTTTGTCGACGTGTTATAAGAAATTGTGGTTATACTTCCATTGATCATGTAAAATTGGCTCCAAAGGACCAGTTTTAAATATGTAGAGGTATGTTTTTATTAGTGTCATGTTTGAACACGTGAAATTTTTTTTTTTTTTTGAAAC
This sequence comes from Oligia latruncula, assembly GCA_948474745.1. NCBI lineage: Eukaryota > Metazoa > Arthropoda > Insecta > Lepidoptera > Noctuidae > Oligia > Oligia latruncula. The sequence goes on from OX419699.1 coordinate 13,281,151, forward strand.
GTTTATATTTGTGTGCCAGTAAAATATGAAGCAAGGAATGCATTTAGATCCCAGAACTATTATTTTATGAAAATTACTAGAATGTCCGTGATAAAAAGGACAAACAATACATATAGCAGACTAGCCTCCAAGAATGATAAATGTACCAAAATGTATGTCCGACGCACCTAGTCAACCCTACTATCACTACCTAGTTGTTTGTGATTGGCTTTAATTACAAATCAAACTTCAGTTTTGTAGCAACGCACTTTAACTTGTGAAATAACATCAAATTTCTAAAATCTTCACCAAACCTACAATTGCATAGTTGACTTTACCTACTTACAAATCAAACTTCAATTTTGCAGCAACGAAATTTAATTTGTGAAAAAACATGGATTTTTTTTTCACCAAAACTACAATTTCAAACTTACTTCACTTCACTTCATAGACACAAAGTCACAAGACGACCGGAGCTTTCGCCCTTGCCCTTTGCCCAAAGAGAATTCCCCAAACATTCCGCTACGATTAACTTTAGATAAATATCTGTAAATGCCACTTATCTACCATTAATTAATAAGAAACCACTGACAATTTCGTTAATTTTGATGGCTTTTAATTGGCTATTTTATTGCCTTAAATTAAAGGTCCTGCTGTGAGAGTCCTTACGTGCATAGCAAGCAACTGCCCACCTACCTACGTCTATTAAAGGTAGTATCAATATAAATAAACGATACTGAAGAACTTGAGGGTTCAGCAATCATAGTAGTGACGTCATTTATGGTGACAGATGGCAAAGCAAAAAAATTAACCACTTGTCCTGGATTCGTTTATCCACTCTGTCTAATTGAACTCGTATCTGTTGTAATAATCTAGTAGATAGAAGATAAATGATGCAAAGCCCTATGACTATAGACTTAGGGCTGATTTTTCAATAGTCAGATAACTTTCATCTTAGTACCTATATCAGGGTTTGATTTTTTTTTTGTAGAAAATATGTCAAACTGTCATATTTATTCTTTAGATTCAGATGTAATCAGTTAACTTATCCGAGTATTGAAAAATCTGCCATTACTTAAATAGATTAGCTTTTTACTACACCGCAAGGTGACAAACGAAACAGGTCTTTTAACTTACGACAAAGTAACTGCCATAATATTAAATGCACCAATTATTTCCACCACTACAACCTAATTCAAACACAGCATAAAAACCTCCCCTATCAACCGCTAATGACACCTCAACAATTGACAGACCCTTAAGAAAAACAAAGGACGATGTGGCAGCAATGCCAATGATTGGCACTGCCCGTTATCGGGTACAACACGCGTAAGTTCAGCCTGCCCGCATAAGCCCGGATTACAGGCGATTGACCGGGAGGACGGTCGTTGTGTGACCGATTTTGCCCGGGCCTGTGTGGGGGTAGGTAGGTAATTGCGGTTTAAAAATAGATGTTGGACACGAAAGATAGGGACGTTTATGAAACGGTTAAAAAACTGAAAAATCTTTTGGACATGGCGCAGTATGCAACATGCGACTTCGACAGCTCGGGGACTAAGACGCAACGAAAGGCTGCGACCGACAATCTTCTAAAACTTTGCTCAAAGGTCCGCACACTTGTCATCGAATGACAAAGTCGCGGGCCTGCGGACGGAGAGTAATGGGTAGCTCACCGTCCGATCAGGACCAGGCCCGTGCCGGACGGCGCGTACATGTTCCACGCGCGCCTCAAAGAGATGTCAGCATCAGTGAAGGGGCCCGTGGGGGCCGAAGACTGCCGGGTCAGCGGGATTGTCCGAAAGGGTTACCGCTGGCCCGGAACATAAAGGGCTAAGGAAGGAACACGGGTGGGTTTTAGTCAGTAAGAGTCTGACATTCGACACGACGCAGTTTGTGCTGGCACTTAATGCGTCTACATTTTTCTTTCTTCTGAATATCCATGATAACCTCCATGGACCTGGACTTCCATTTACATTTAGTGATGTTATACCTGGCTTTGCTTAATTTTTTTAAGCTACGTTATCTGAGTGTTTGTTTTATTTGTATCTGGGTGTTTAATTTAAAAAACAAAACCACGAAAAAAAACGCGAAATTTAATAACGCAATAACATGATCAATATGTTTGTATAACCTCAGTGGTATAACGAACAAATATTTTACCAAAACTGGTACGCGGTATTAGTTGCAGAGTTTATTGAAATAATACCAACGGACAAATCATCAATTTCCATTATTTCAGTAGTATTTATTTACCTACATGAATTGGTTTATCATAGGAACCTCCGTAGCATTTAATTTCATTAGTTCCTATTCCCATTGTACACCCACAGTTTGCCAGTAATGTTTTAAGTCCCATGTAATAGCCTATTGCCATCAACCGGACACAAATTCAGACTGCCTGACCCGGGAATCGATCCCAGAACCTCATGTTCAGCACGTAGCGCTTGCAACCACTGGACCAACGAAGCAGTCGCTTTTTATATTCACATTAATAAACTACGTTAATTAAAAAAAGCATAACTTCGTTCCACTTAACGCTTTCCTTGTCACGTTGAGACATCATTACGACCTACGATTACGACTGTTGGAATTTAAAACTTAGATATAGTTTAAAGCCGGAAAAATATAAATTCAATCAGAGAGTGCTTAACCCCCTTACAGGACCTAAACGCAAAAAAACGCAAGTTTTAGAAACAATAAAAGTATATGATCGACCGAAATCAGACAAATAATTATGATATTCTTCAGGATATATGCTAGGTAGATAGTGTATTGAAAACATAATACAACTAATTTGATATTATGATAGAAAAAAATCATGAAAATACCTCTAAAAACTTTCTTTTTACAATAAAAACCATACCAATATACATCCAATCATTATGATTTTTTTGTCAGATTATTCAACAAGCAACATAATAAAGCACTAGTGTTTTAATTTTTTACTCCAAACAATAGATTTTTTGTAAATAGATAATTGCTTCATATTTTGCAATAAATTACCAGCGTTGTGTCATCGCGCTTCTCTTTCTTTTCTATGCAGTCCGACAGTGACCGCGCTTTAGGTCATATAAGCCCCTTATCTGTTTAGTTCTTCTTTCCCTTTGGTAAAATCTCGTTGACCTGAGAGCCGAACTGAAATACTATCAGCGATAACGATGATAGAAAAGTTTGAAATGTACTGGATTGACATAAGCTACCTAAACCGAAAAGCTTACCTTTGCCAATCCTGGGGGCCTAAAGAGGTCACTTTGGAGAATCATAAAAGGATAACATTATGAATTTTGTTATGGCGAAGACAGTCCGTGTTTTTCTTTTTTTCGCTGTACTACGTATTTACAATCAAAGAGATTGGGATTGGATTTGGATTGGAATGATTGGTATTTTAGCACAGACAAAAAAAAATACTGAAAAATGCTTAACCAATGGGATTTGATACGATTAACTTAACAGTTAACTGTCCAATAACTTATCCTTTTATGATTCTGCCAAAGTTTTTAGAAATAAGAAACGCTTTGAAAGCGATTGCCACTTGTTTAGACCTTTTGTTGGAATTAGGTGCCAAACTACAAAATCTTTCATAGGTATTATCTTTGTGTAAAGAAGATTGGGAACAGGAATATGGGAATTTGCTCCACCCGCTAAATCTATATATCTATCTATACTAATAATAAATCTGAAGAGTTTGTTCGTTTGAACGCGTTATTTCTAGAAGTGCCGGTCAGATTTGAAAAAATATTTTTGCTTTGATAGCCCAATTCTTAAGGAAGGCTATTTAATATCACGGTCATCACAGGGTCCTACCCTTAGGAGCCGAGCAAAAAGTCAGATACAGAATAAACGCACAGTGAAAATGAAGTAATAAGGATGCGATGAGACGAGGTGGGTCGGGGGATCAAGAAATTTCACGCGGACAAAGTCGCGGCCAGAAGCTATAATATATTATTATCTGTAAGTATTTTAAACTACACGAAACAGCAGACGATAATAAATATCTGTGATTTGCTCTTGAAATTGTTCGACAATATTAATTCAATCTAATAATACACACTCTTGAATGGAATTTCCTTCGCTCAAAGCATTACTATATCAGTCATTATAGAGTACCGAGAAATCTTATCTCACAATGACCGTTTCATTTATTTTCGGAGACACAGGAGTCATACCACCTGCACTTGAAATGGCTGAAGCTTTTAGAGAAGCATCAATAGATTCTGATTGTGCCACTTCAGATTATACAACAACTGAAAATGAACCTTTTGCTGAAACAATAAAGTCTAATGTTGAGAAAGAGGACAATGTTGCTGACAAATCTCTCGAAGTTAATGAAATGGAACGAGCATTGAGTAAAATTGAACTTAATGATGCTTGTCTTGTGGTTGATTTTGGTCTGACAGGTGATGATATTGGTAAAGTGTAATGAGGTGCAAGCGACACTGAACTCAAAGAAGGAATATATACGGTTGGATTTTGTATATGTAGAGATAAAAGTTTCTTGGCGCCACGCTTTGTCATGCCGATACGATCTATATCCGGTGCAGTTTCGGGATGAAAATATTTTTACTTATCTTAAGTGGTTGTATCTGCTTATTAATTACCTTTGGAGGGTACATCTCGAGCTGTCAAATCAAACACTTTGTCGGTACTATTCGATCTCTTAACTAATAGACGATGATTCTTTGAAATAGTGACGTAGTCAATACTTAATGTTATGTCAAAATTTGAGTGAGCATTCGTAATGGAAAACCTCTTAATTTATTAGTTAAGTCATCCATATTTCTAGCAGACGAGGTTAAGGGCGTTTTTCTGATCGTAGATTGTAATCATTCATTAATTTAGCAGTACCTAAGTCAGTAGTAGTGTTTAATTCGTTATTGTGTCAAATAAGTGTGCAACTCTCTGCCGGCATCTGTATTCCGTCCCACATTTAACCCGTCTACCTTCAAAGCAAGAGTGAACAGGCATCTTCTGGGCACGCTCGTTCCATCATAGACCTCATCTATCGCTTACCATCAGGCGTGATCGGGGTCAAGAGCGAGCCCATTTAGTAATAAAAAAAAATTATAATACAGTTCTAGTTCTAGCTGATGATTGAATTCTTAATTGCACATTTAAAATCACTTAATCGTCTCCATTAGTGTCCATAAAAATTAAAAGCTTTTCCAGTAGAACTTTCACAAATACCAAATCTATCAAAACTATTTATTTTGTTATTCAATTCTATTTTATGCTGGATCACACACGTCTTGATTTTTACGCCTTGTTGTGCATAAAAAATCTTCATATCTTAAACAATTACTTCTTTCAGTATCACTAACACCGCCAAGATTATAATCAGCCCAATTAAACGATATCACCAAATCAGAAGCAGCTAGTCACCTACCGTTAACATCTTCACTCCTACTTCCTGCATTACTAAAAGATAATACATAGAAATTGTGTATTAAAGTCACCTCATAAATATGTATATGTTTCGGTCTGTGGTCACCGCGACTCTTGCGCAACTGTACTGCGCTGTTGATGGCTATGGACAGGGAAGACGTGGGAATTGTATTGAGGCTATAATTTTTTGTTTTTATTTCTTGGTGGGCTGAGATTGTAAAATTCGACTCAATAATGTTATAGCATTATAATTTTATCTACTAGCTGTTGCACGGAACTTCATCTACGTGTGTTTACATAATTTTTTTGTATAAATATCCAGGATTACCACCATAATTGCGTAACACACTACCAATCACAATCTGAATCTTTTTGAAGGATATTGCTCATCCATTGCTTCATATTATATGTTCGAAAAATTTGTCTGCTAAGCAGCGTAAACAACGCAATGAATGTTGTTCAACTCTTAAAATGAAAGCCTTTTCTACTGTTAGTGTGTTACGCAATTACCCCGCTGCACGCTGGTTCCATGCTATATACAGGGTTATTTTTGAAAACATTAACAACCTCTTAGGAGGTCATTGTACTCATCATTATGAACAACTTTTACTATGGGACCAAATCGCGAAAAAAAAAACAGCTGTTCCCTACATTTGACGAGTTATACGAACATAAATGTAGGGAACAGCTGTGTGTTTTACAAGTAACCCTGTATAGTATGTATCTAAATAACAATAATGCACTTATCTGTAACCCCTCTCACTGCAACTTGATTATTTTCAATCCAACTTTTGTCACCAGGTCCAGTCTACCCCTTTCGATGTCCATCACCTGGCGTACCAGGGTAATAGAAAAAGTGATAGGTGGTACACCGCGGATCCTATCACCGTTTGTTTGACGGCAAGAATAAAGCAATGTCTCTTGTGCTCTGGTTTTTATGCACTTTTCAATGGGTTTTTTGAAACGTTGTGGTTAATTGTTTCAACATAGCAGAAATGAGTGGGTATAGTTCGGGAAATGAAGAATTAATGCGTATGGTTGGTGAAATAGTGCGGTGAAAGACTACTTCAATATTTGTTTTTTTTTTTACAGTATCCATAAAAAAACACGTTTGATTATTATTCTTTTGACGTATGTGCAAGAGGCGGGGTATAACTGCGTATAAACACATAAAATGGCAATTGATGGCAATGCCTTTCATTTTGACGCTTCACCTTTCATTGCGTTATTTACGTTGTTATTCAAACCTATGAAGCATTGGATTAACAATTTCCTTGAAAACCCTCGGACTGCGATTGAAAGGGTGTAACGTCAAAGTCTTTCAGCTGAAATGACAAAATACATTATTTATTTTTTTATCATTTAGTCATCCTTTAGGTCAATCACACATCTACTTTATTGTTAGTGCCTATCAGCAAGAGATCTTCCCACGCAAGTCACCATTAATGTCAACTAAAGGAAACTGATTGTTCTAATGCCCGGGCATCTCCTTAGCTAGATAATAATCATAGACTAAGAAGAATTATTAATTTAACTAACAGAATCACCGACTGTGACAATGTACCGACTGAGCACATCAAACTACCCGAAACTGTCAAATTTTTCCCATCAACTTTGAACCTTATACTTTAGCGATAAAGTTGAAAATCTGTTAAAGAAACTTGACAGATTGTGGTAGCTTGATGTGCTGGCGTCTGTACGTCAGCTATTTAGTTTAATTAATGTCAACGTTAATTGTGGTTTTTTTACGTACATACGTATTAAAATTTTAAATAATTTTGCCTTAGGTATCTGTGACGACTTTTGAGGTGATTCAACTCTTTCATGACATGACACATTTTATATTATAATTAAGTACGTACATAATATATATATGTAGATTCTTAATTATAATTTAAAATGAAACAAACAAAAAAAAAAATTAAACAATGTTGTTTATTTTAAAAACTTAAATTATGCTTTAAAATGTAAAATAAAGTTTTATGTGTTGCGCTATGTACCTAAGTATGACGTTATCTTGGTATTCTTCTTTTTTTTTTCTTTTGTGTATTCTTGGTTCTTGGACTGAAAAAGACCTCATAAACACGTGTATTTCTGTGTCAAAGATATATTTTTTGCACCAGTGTGCAATAACAATACGTGTCTTTCTCTACACAAAACCCGAAAACGTATGGAAAAGTAACGCTTTATTATGTACACCATAATTATGTAGGAAATTTCACATAACACGTAACAACCGTCATGCTAATTATTTACCTACTAAACATGAAAATCAAAGGCCAAAATACCTTTACAAACACGAAATCCCAATCTTTCGCCATAAATTAATGACAAAAAAATATGAATAAATCGCGATAACTACCTATCCGTAAATAGGGTCAAGCATTTTCGCAACAAGGAAGGACGGGCTCGGTCCATAACACCGGTGGTGGTGGCGCGGAAGGAAACCAGGGAAGTTACCTAACATCGGTCACGCCACGCCGTTTTAGGGTTAAATATACGATGCACTGTTATGTATCTTTGTTACTTTTATTACCATTTTATTTTTGAAGTGAAAACTTCTTTAGACGCGTTGGTAATTTTTTGAGATGAGGAAAAAACCATTCTTTCTTCTTTCTTTTTCTTTTTTTAAAAAAACGTTGCCCCACTAGGAATTTCACTAGGTTTCATTGAACTCGCGTCACTGATACCTTCAGCGGCACCGCGCGTGTTTTGTTTATAAGACGATTAAAAAAATACCCGATTCGGATGTGTTCGGCTGTCCTCGGGATGTACTCGGTTTTAATGTATATCCGATAAGTCAGTGAGTGATGGCAAAGTATTCTGTTTGTGTTTTGTTTTCACTTCTGTTCTTCTATTATGAAACGAGCGTGCCCAGAAGATGCCTAAGGCTCTGGAACTCCCACGCATCGACGAATCACAGCAGGCTGCTTGATGCCGGACTCCGGTGGGAGCCGGCGTTAGCCCTACCACCGCAAGGGAAGAATTGGCCAGTCAAATAAGGTGCTGGGTGTAACTGTCCAGGATGCGCCGAGCGCTCGGTTCAGTTAAGTAACTGGCGGAACAAACTGCGCTACACCAGAAGGCTTCTTCATGCATCCCAATCCCATCTTCATGTATTAAGTGTTTTGCGGACTTTATGTTTTGGTACAATGTTCCGTATATTAAATTGCTTTGTTATCATCGGAGCAGGTATATGGTATACAGAGTGGTAGAGACATCGAAGAGAAAACTGAAACCATGAATTCAGCACACGATTCAATCATAGATTTTTTTTTGTCGGTTATCAAAATAATAATCAGCGGTTTCATAGAAAGTTGCAATACCTACGCGGTCAAAATGAATGAAAGAGCATTTTTTTTATCCGACGAAAAATGTCAACCCAAGGCTTTCAGAATAAATATTTGAGGGAATCCTCCGTCGAATAGTCGAGGCGTATCTGACGGACAGAGCCGTCAGCTACCCCGATCGCGATGGGGAGTGGAACCGGCGAGAGATGTCGTGCGGTGTCCCGCAGGGATCGGTCGTGGGGCCGTTCCTGTGGGACATCGGCTACGACTGGGTGCTGCGGGCCGACCTCCCTGATGGTGTCAGCGTAGTTTGCTACGCTGACGACACGCTGGTCCTGGCGCAGGGGAGGTCGCATCAGGCGGCGGCCGACGCGATGACACGCGGGGTTGCGATAGTCGTGGAGAGGATCCGGCAGTTGGGTCTGGAGGTGGCATTGCACAAGTCCGAGGCCATGTCGTTTCATGGGCCCCGGAACGCGCCACCATCGGGATCCCAACTAACGGTAGGAGGGGTTCACATCGGGCGGCGTCGAGACAACGATGAGGTACCTGGGTCTCGTCCTCAACAGCCGGTGGAACTTCGTCAAGCATTTTCGACGTTTGGCCCCCAAACTGGAACGGGCCGGGGCCGCCTTCAAGCGGCTCTTGCCCAACCTGAGGGGGCCAAACGCCTCCTGCCGGAGGCTTTACGCCGGGGTCGTGCGGTCCATGGCCCTATACGGGGCCCCGGTGTGGGCGCGTTCACTGCGGCGGCAAGCCGCCCACTACCTGAACGCGCCCCAGAAGGTGGTAGCCATAAGGCTTATCCGGGGCTACCGCACGATCTCTGGCGAGGCGGCAAGCCTCATTGCCGGACTGCCGCCATGGGATCTGGAGGCGATAGTCCTCGCGCGCGTATATGAGTGGCGCGCAGAGGCACTACGCCGGGGAGAAGTTCCGCTTCCGCGGCAAATCGCTGCGGAGCGGACTGAGCTCCGGCGCGATCTCATGGCGACATGGAAGGAACGACTGTCGCAACCCAGCGCAGGGCACGCCACGATAGCAGCGATAAGACCCCTCTTTGAGGAGTGGCTAGAGAGGCGCCACGGCGCCCTCACCTACCGCCTGACGCAGGTCCTCACCGGACACGGAAGCTTCGGGAGGTTCCTGCACATCATCAGGCGGGAGGAAACGCCCGGGTGTCACCATTGCCAGGATCGCGCAGAGGACACGGTGGAGGTCTGCCCCGCTTGGGCGGAGCACCGCCGTGTCCTCGTAGAGGCGATCGGCAGCGGCGGCGACCTCTCGAGCCCGGCCCTGGTGCAAGCCATGGTCCGGGGCGAGAGGGAGTGGGAGGCAGTCACCTCCTTCTGCGAAGCAGTCATGCTAGCGAAGGAGGTGGCGGGACGGCTCAGGGAGAGAGCCTCCCGTCCCAGCCGCCGCGGGAGACGCTCCGGGCGTCGGGAGCCGCGCGACGACTCCCGGCCACCGTAAGCGCGGGCCTGCGGGCGGAGAGTAATGGGTAGCTCACCGTCCGATCAGGACCAGGCCCGTGCCGGACGGCGCGTACGTGTTCCACAAGTTACAAGTTACGTACAAGTACAACTTTTCTGAACCCTAATAGCAAAGGCTTCTCTACCCTCTTCAACACATCTTTGATCATCTTCCTCCTATTAAACGCCTCAGATTACGCCTAATAAACTGTTTTATGACACTGAGAATACTGGCGGCATGTCACTCAATCACAGCCTTAACTAAACCTAACCAGTTTTAATAATAACTTCATCAGTAACATTATTAATTTATTTTCCCTTTGCCGGACATAAATGCCGCCAACATTCGTTAATTATCGATATATTAACATGTTTGATTATGATTGATTATTTACTTGGAAACTTTGTAGGTTATGTTAAAGGTACTGACGCGTCTGTAATCATGGCGATGTTTTTTTTTTTTTTTGCGGATGGGAAATCATCAAATGACCCTCCCGCTCTGGGTGGAGCGGAAGGGAGTGTCAGACTCTTACTGACTAAAACCTACCCGTGTTCCTTCCTTAGCCCTTTATGTTCCGGGCCAGCGGTAACCCTTTCGGACAATCCCGCTGACGCGGCAATCCCGCTGACCTGGCAATCCCGCTGACCCGGCATCATGGCGATGATTACGTAAAAGTGAACAATGCGCCAAGAATTTGCAAGCTACTCACAATCTGTCAAATTTCTTTAATAGATTTAGGTTCAATGTTAATTGGAAAAAATTTACAGTTTCGGGTAGTTTGATTTGCTGGCGTCTGTACAAAACACTAGAATTAAAATGAATCAGCTTTTTAAAGACACCGCCGAAACTATTTAGCTAATTTGAAACTTAACCGTCCGTCAAGTCAGCCCTAAAAACTGGTGGTTTCAGTTTGTTATATCGTAAAACGAGCGACTAAATCATAATTAGCGGTACTTACTAGATACCGCCATAAAACTGACGACAGTCACTAAGTCTTACTTGAATGTGAGAAAAATGCCAAGAGCTTTTTGTTAAGCTTGGTTTACACACATCAACAAGTTCACAGCTGGTCATAGGGCTGTCTTAAGTTGCGCTGCAACACTATTTTACAAGTTTTTTGTTTTTTATCGGTAAAAAATGTGTGTGACATTTTTTTACAAAGAAAGGTAAATATTTTATAATCCTAGTACTTGATAAGTAATTATTTCATGGCATAAATACGTGGGGAGTAGTAGAAGTATATTTGTAAAGTTTATTGTACCATGATTGCTGTTTATTTTTACCCGACTGCGCCAGAAGGAGGGTTATGTTTTTCGAGTGTATGTATGTATGTATATTTTTTGGCACGCTCTGTAGTCTAAACGGCTTGATCGATTTCAGCTTGAGAGGAGCTGTTAGATTCGTCTTAATTGTGAGAGTGATACTGGGTATATCAAAAGTGAAAAAAAAAATATAATGGCCGATTTTTGGCGTCGTAATATGTCTTCAAAAAATTTTTTTTTCTCAAAACCTATCGAGTGGGGTTTTAAAATAAAGCGTGAAAGGTGATTAAAATATATAGATAAAAATATATACAACTTATATGGTTAGTAGTCGGGTTTTTTTTATTTTTTTAATAACTTCTTTTTATAAACTACTGTTTGTTTTCCCTGACGAAATAAAAATAAACATGATTTGGGATATACCTAGCAACAAAGCATGAATGAACTTTACTAAGTTTGAAACTAAAAATAGACTTTAAAATCCAGTACCTATCGACGAAATCCCACATTTATATTGAAAACCCATTTTCTATATAGTTTATTTGGATCTTTTATTAAATCTTCACAGCAGTGTGTTACTCCCTTACGAGTTACATCGTAAATCTGTAATGTTACCTAACATTGTAGTTCGTTCACTGCGCCCCCTATAATACTAGATCAATAATGAGTTGCCGTCTAATTACTATGTAGCTTTTAAGAGAGTTAAATGACGTGGTTCTTAAATCTCTCATCATCATCATCTGGACATGCTCGTTCCGCCCACAGCCAGCTGAGACAGTATAGGTTATAGGCCTTCTTCCTTTTACAACTCCCGCTCAGACGACTTTAAGCACAATATAGATATACCTAAATAACGCAAGTGCAATTACTTCGCGTGCCAAAAATCGCACCAGCTTACGTTCAAAAATCGTAAGCCGCCACTTTCGCACTCAGTCGCCCACAGATCATATGTGGTCCTGCCTGTGTAATGCTGGCTGGGTAAGCGTGAGCGAGAGCGCGAGCTTGTGACGTCATAGTAGGTAGTCAAAAAATGGCACGCTTGGTTTTCACATTACAGTTCGTGATACTTGCGTTATCAAGCTTGGTTTTCATATTACAGTTCGTGATACTTGCGTTATCAACGTCTATCTATATCTGTGACTTTAAGTCACTCTGCCATATTGAAGTGGACATTCACAAAATTTATTTAATACAAGCTGTGTGTCCGGTGGGATTTTCCATCGGTAAAAATGCATACCCCATTTAACCTCTTTAGGCGATGAATTTAAAAAAAAAACCTTTCTTAGTGCAAAACCTTTCTTAGTGCTCATCTTCGTTATAATAAAGTACCTACTCATAAAGCACTCTTGTGCATAATTTCATGCTTCTAGGTTTAGTGTATTTATTTATGGGGGCTGCGTCGCCTGAAATAAAAAAAATAATTTAAATTAAATTATAAATTAGTCTAAACGACAGTGAATGGATCTAAGATTTTTATTCATTCCTATGTAGATTGATTTCGTTTGTGAAGTTGTTGTTTCTTGTGAACAATCATTTGAAACGGTAGGTCGTAAACAATTTTGTCATATAAAAATCTTCGTTCACCGTTTTTTCGAGTTTTTCCGCAAAAATCTCGATCTAAGTACTCAGTCTTTCTTTTTCCCACTTTTTAATACAAAAGTAAAAAATGAGAAATGCACTTGCCCAGTTAGTAGGGTCCAATTATAAACATTAACATATAGTGACCGGCGACAAGGTTCTCACAACGCTCCGCTGCGCCCGCGTCGAGACATTTCACTTGTGCGTTTTTATTTCTTATCGCTAAGGTGGGTTGCACCGAGTAGTTAATGTTAATTAAAAGGTAGGTTGGTGTGGTGAAATGGTGAGGCTTGTTGAAGATTCCGTGTATGTAATAGTGTCAGATAGCGCGCAATTGTTGAGGTGTACATTCGTTTGGTGACGACAGCATCACAGCGCATTTATAGCATCGGTTAATGTGATTATGAGAATGCAGCACATGATACTTAGCTAAATATATTGGTTTCTTTTTTATTTATCCATCTTTCTGCAGTTTACTATTTACATTGTACATTACATTCATAAGGAAAAGATCAAAATAAATAAGATTCACTGCAAAAAATACTAATAATTTAATTTACCAGGAAACGAACTTATCAATAAAAGTCATCCAAAAGACAAACCCAAAATCATATTAAACACAAACAGCAAAAAACGACTACTCTTCACTTCTAAACCACAAAACCCCATTTAACCTCAACTTAACCTACAGTTAAACCACCCACCGTTCTTACGTTTTAATTAAATAAAATCAGGTGAGCTGAACTAATGAATTCAGTTGTCGGCGACACACTAATCACAAAGTAATTGTGTGACCGTTTTAATGCTAATGTAATCGCTCGATCGTCTTTCCTGTCGCAGGTCATTTTTAACGTCAGTTAATTTTTTCTTTGTCACATGGTGGGAACGACCTTTGTGTGGTGTAGAGTGATCATATTTGCGTCGTAAATTGTTTATTATGTTAAATTCCAGAGGTTGTGCGAAATATGTTGCTAATTTTAATTTGTCTTTTTCTTAGGTATTTGAGAGATTTTAAGCGTCGTCAGTAATCACGTGTATAAAATGGCTATGTATATCAACTTTATAATGTTTGGCTGTGTTATTTCGATGATCGGAGCTGTGATAACTGGAAGCTTTAGTATAATTGTTAGCTCCTGGACGAGAAGATTTTTAGGCAATTGATGATTGCTCATAAAACTCTATGTGTAAAAACAGTACCGACTTGAACATTCACGAAACAATTTAAAACTGTTACACGACATTACAAACACTCATCGATGAGTCTCGCATCATTTCTCGAAACAAGTAATGATTTGCATGCGTCATATAACAATTTATCACCGAATGTCGCAGACATAGCTTCGGGCAAGATGATCATACTTTTAAGTTACATAGTACATTCACTTGATGACACATTATGAACTAGTAACTTTCCAATGTCACCCATCATGGAGTAGGTACAGCCCGATTCAAACTTTCTTCAATTCAATTCAAAATCATTTATTTCAATCCATTTAAGATCTTAAGTTCTAAATTTAAAACAAAATTAAAATTTTAATCATAATAAAAAATTATTAATAAAATTATATAAATTAAATTAAAATTATAAAACTAAATTAAAATCATAAAATAAAATAAAAAATGATTAATAATATGCCTGCCTTTGATTCATTTGTTTTTTTTTAATATTTTGCACATTAATCATATAATAATGGTTAATGTACTGACAATCAAACCTGTTCGCAAATTATGAAGGCTCTGAAGTATGCTATTCGCTGCGCAGTACCCCACCCCTCACCCCCGCTGACAGGTGAATTTGATAATGCGCAGCGACTCGCCTCATGTTCCGACCCGCGTCTTATTTTTCACAGTGACCTTTTCACAGAGCTGAATGGCATCGGTAGGCGTCTGGGTGCACAAATTCTGAAAATATTCATTATTATTATTCATTATTTTTATTTCATTCTGAAATATTGCCATATTTTTTTTGTCTTAGGACCAACCTAGCCCCGAACCATGTCCCGTCATTGACCACCATCTTTTTTCGACCTGCTGAAATTTGTCTCAGTTCTAAGCTTAATATTGTAGACGTAAATCCTGAGGTCACAGGTCAGCTCCCGTGTGAAAGGTCGTGAGCATTATACGCTCATGTTACGTTGTAATCGCTAAACGATTACCATTAATTTCGTTTCTATTTCTATGACTGAGCAATTTGTTTTACAAAGACAGGCTATTCTTCATCTGGTAATAGTTTGTGGGGACTTTGTGTTAATCAATTATTTTAATAGAAGCTGCTGGTTGTTACAGTGTTGCGTTGGATTGATTGTCACCTGTTTATTATGTAAGATGCTGATTTAAATTGAGCAGTGGTCCGTGGTACCAGTGGAATTTGTGCTTTTCGTCATTCTTAAGGGGATTACAGGACTTAAACGCAAGTTTGAGAAACAATAAAAGTATATGATCGACTACAGTAAACAAAATCAGAAAAATATATTATATTCTTCAGGATACATGCTAGGTAGATAGTGTGTTGAAAACATAATACAACTAATTTGATACGATAGAAAAAAATCCTTAAGATACCTCTAAAAACTTTCTTTCTACAATAAAAAACATACTAATATACATACAATCATTCTGATTTTTTGTCAGATTATTCTGCAAGCAACATACTAAAACACTAGTTTTAATTTTGTAGTCCAAACAATAGATTTTTTGTAATTAAATAATTGCTTCATATTTTGTAATAAATTACCAGGGTTGTGTCATCGCGCTTCTCTTTCTTTTATAAGCAGTCCAACACGCGCGGTCATGTCCTGCCCTTAATGCTGGACCATTTATTTGCAGATTTACTTCAGTAAGTTGAATTATTGTTCTTGTGTAGATAATGTCTATTGAGTGAGTTTTTTCAGTATAATTGGATTTTTATGTATAAATGAACTGAATTTATAAAAAATATTTTTACAAAAAAACTTACTTAAAAAAACACTACAAAGTGAAAAATAACTTTTAACGTTTTTTGACACCGACTTCCGAAATTAAAGTTATTTTTCTACTTGCTATGTAAATATCAGTGTCAGGAAGTTATTTAGACATCATCAATATAAAGTAAGTTGCAAAAAATCGTATTATTGAAGCTAACTAAAAAACTACCCAACCAAAGTTATTCAAATTTATATGGGACCACCTCTGAGGCATACCTTATCCATTAAAAAATACATAGATATACAATTTCAGCCAAGCGGTGTCAAGCTAAGGTGCATTGAAGAAATTGAAGACACCGACTAGAATAATCATAAAAATTCGCATAGAAATGCCGGAGGTGCAGTACATTTATGCATATAACTTCGTACATAAGAATAATTAACTAATGTATTATATACTAAAACCTTCCTGAAAGTATGTAGATCACGATAATGAAAGGAACATCAAAATTGGTTCATTCGTTTTTGAGAAAATCACGGACATACAAACATTCGGTCGAATACAGAACCTCCTTTTTTGAATCCTGAAAGTCCTGAAGTAAAAAATAAGACCACTTTTTTATCAATGATAGGCACACGTTTCACCACACCCTGGTGGTTACGAATACTTGTGATTTTAAATAGTTAAAACATTTTTTATTTAAATTTTGTATCCAGAGCCTCGACCTAAAATTTCTGAGAAACGACAATATTTTTTGTTCCAAGATCAACATATATTTTTATCCACCATAGGAAATTAACCAAACAAAGCCTTAACGAAAATACCTTCAGGCACTATCATTTTCGTGGCAATAAATCGTTCTATTACTTATATTTGGCGGTGCCATGATAAATACAGTCCGCGTATTATTTACGGCATATTTGATCAGATAACTTGATGTCCACCAAGGCTTTGGGGCCCAAATTGGTCCAGTAAATCATAGGAAAAGACTGATATGAAGACTTTTGATGTATGTTGCTTTTGTTAATCTTGAGCGGTTGTAATTATAAGTGTTGCGTCACAGTTGTGGAGATTTCTTTTGTTTTTTTTTTATATGAAACTATTTTGTCGTTCTGCCTAAGGGACAGTTTTTGTGTTAGCTTGAAACTGGTTGGTTGAAGTGTTCATATTTGCATATTTCTCTGTCATTATGTAGGCTTGAATACATTTTCTATGCCTCGTATTCATTAATGTACCATTATTAACAGCCTTTTAGTTAAGTATAGATATACCTACTTACTTAAAAGACAAAGCATTGTTCAATAATTGAACATTGTAACCTAACATGTTATCACAGAGCATGTAACCTTTTCATGTTATTAGATGATTGACAGATGTCAGGAGAGCGTGCTAACGACTGGACCACAGATAACATAAGACTTTTATAGCCATACAAAATCTCATTAAGGTGAATGGCTAGTTGAGACCGCGAAATTCAAATTTTCTTAGGTTTTTTGCAATTTGCAAAAACAGTAACAAATTTTGAATTTCGCGGTCTACCACTATCCATTCACCTTAACTTGGCGAGCTGGTAATAATATTGTGTCCAATAATACTGCCGATATAAAATCCAAACCTCTATACCACTAAAATAACCACTATATTGGTGTCTCGATAACCCCAAAAGGACATACCGGCCACCCTCCGTAAGACAATAGTCGTAATGAACCCGTCAATATTGCTTAGCTCGACAAGAGTAATGGCAGGTGTCATATCTTGTGTTGTGTTATTGAGGAGTATACTTACTGCTTTTTCATAGTATTCATCTTTATTTACTACCTACTTTGTTTTGATAGTTTATTTTTAATTTTTAATGCATATTTATTTCAAAGCGAAAGTTAGAGTTTTTTTTTGCCTAAGATTTTTGTTGTACAGACGCCAGCACATCAAGCTACTACAATCTGTCAAATTGCTTTTATAGATTTCCAACTTATCGCTAAATCATTAAGTTCAAAGTTGATTGGGAAAATTTAACAGTTTCGGGTAGCTTAATGTGCTGGCGTCTGTACCAACAAATTGGATGCCAAACACATCACTGGAAAAAGTTTTAGTTATAGCGAATCGAGTATAAAACTCAAGCCATAACAACCACCTGAAAGAATAAGTATAAACACAGGCGGTGACTTTTTTTTCGCTCACTGGATTTTCAACTCACTGCTCAGCGCCGAGAGTTGAAAATCCAACTATGTGTTCTTTTGACGAGCTGGGATGCGCTCTGTTGGATTCTCAATGCTCGGTTGAACACCGAGAGTTGAAAATCCAGTGCGCGATAAATTCCCGCCGCGATATTTTTACGTCCGTGCGAACGTGGGCTAACTGTTCACCTGGATAGACAGGCAAGGATTTTCTTCTGACAGTACAGATGACCTTTGGCCACAACAGTCTGTATTTCAGTTGCCATTTACCTTACGACAATAGCTACATAAAACATAATAGCCACATAATCTCCTTCATTCTTTCAAGACAAGACAAAAATTTAAAATCAGATAACACATTACGACACAACGTCAAACATTGACGAACAATGACTAAATGACCCGTGAACCGAAAATATCTGTCAAAACATCATCCATCGAAGGTTGACGACTCAAAGGGATCTCATTTTGTAAGGGAGCGGCAATGGAACAATAAGCCTAATTTTCGTACAGCATTGATTGATGGCCAATCCCATTCCTTCGTTGACGTGACAAACGTTGATGCTTTGAATAAAGTTCGGGACATGACAATAGATGATATTAATATCAACTAAATGGGTGTTGAGATAGATTTGGTTTTGTGAGACTAAGATTAATTTGGGTTGGTCAATATTTTGTAAACTTGAGATTCAAGAATGATGAGGTGTAATGAGTCGATTTACAAACAAATAAATCTGAGTACAAAAGAATAAGAAGTCTCATTTAAAACATCAATCTTTTTTATGTGGAATGCCATCAAGATCTCTTGGAATATTATTATGATTACGTCAGACGTTTTCACGTTATTAATACACAGGGTAGCAGGGACATTGAGGCGCAAACTGTAACCACATGATTCTGCAACCCCCCCGGTTAAAAATATTCGTTGGTTATTTATTTATCATCATCATAATCAGCCTATAATGTTCCCACTGCTGGGACACAGGCCTCCTCTCAGTGAGAGGGAGTGGGCCGTAATCCACCAAGCGGGCCCAGTGCGTGTTGGTGAATGTCACATGTCTTCAAATTTTTGGTTCTAGGACATGCTGGTTTCCTCACGATGTTTTCCTTCACCGTTTTGAGAGCAGTGGTGATGAAATAATTTACACAAAGTGCCTGTCTGGATTGGAACCTACGACCTACTACTCGTAAGTCGTGTCCGTTACCACTGGGCCACCACTGCTCCAAAAAAAAAATACTGATCCAAAAATGATTATGCTAGAATCATGCACAGAATTCATGGTTAAAATTTGCGCGTCGCTGTCCCTGCCAGCCTGTATATGATCAGCTAGAATCTTTATACTATATTACCGTAAATAAAATAAGAATGAATAAAATACACTTCCTAGCTACAAACACAATCAATTAAACAATACCTGCAGAAAATCTCGAAGTACGTTTCCTCATAGCACAAAAGCCGTTAGTGGAGGCAGCTACCGTACCCTTAGAGGTCACAAATAACAGTACAGGTCGTAAACTAGTTGCCGCATTAACCATAACGAATAAAGGCACTAAAAGCACGTCTCTCAGTCCCTGAGGGCCGTTTCGGCTGTCAATGCGAAAATTTAAGTTCGCCACACCCATGCACTCTGAAGGGTCGACCTTTACGCCCTTTGTCTCAATCGTTGTTGCTTTTACATTCCGAGAGTCCATTCCAATTGTACTCTGTACAGGATTAAATAAAAGTGTTCGGTAGTTGGCGCGAAATTTTAGTGCTGCGAAATTCGAGAGTGTATTTTTTGATGTCATTATCGTTGACTACTTCACCTTGTATTGTTATTAGAGACTTAGTATACCTGTAAAAAGTTTAAGTTCATTAGTGCATATTCATTTTTCATTTATTGAAATAGCTGAATCTAGTATTTATAATCACTGTCTGCGAGACTTAAAGACAAAATAAATAAATACAATAAAAAACCTTCCTCATTCAAAAGTCAATCAGCATTGGAGATTCATTAATCTCATCTCATTTGCGACTGTCACAAATTGCGCAATATCTTTTAAAACGTCTACACTATGACATTGCTTCTGATAGCCTTAGGGTTGTATCACATTTGTTTATATCTCTCTGATTTCATTCATTTGCTGTCCTATTCAATTGAACAACAGGCCTTAATTCCGACAACAGTTTGTGTATGTCTGTTCTAATCTCGTTGTTCAAAGGAATGTGTTACCGACTTTGTGTGGCCATCTATCTTGTTCTAACGACAATGTCTTGATGTATTTTATCACATTTAGCCCCGGTAGAAATATTTACTATCGTCGACCAGTTTACCATGGTCTTCCCCATCTCTCTCAATTCCTTTTTCAGTGGAATGATTGGAGGTGTTTGTAAGTTGATCTATGGGTCACGTGTCATTGGTTTTCGGTTCCGTGACCGTGGTGTTAACGGTCTTATTTGTCATCTGTCAATTTGCCTTCTATTTTTGTTGGGGAATATGAAAGCTTTCGTTTAACTACGCGTGTCGTCGCGTCGGCGGTGTTTTGTCATCATTATTTTTAGCTCCTCATAATGATTATTGACAGGACTGTGGACGCGATGGATGGCTTGCTTTTTAGGTTGTTGTTTAATTTTAGCCCTTATTTATGACATTGGTTTTAACAATAGATTGAGTTGCATTTTAATCTTTCTTTGGTGCCGCAGCAGTTATTATAGAATAAATTAATTTAATATTTGTGAGTGCATCGTTGAGCGTTGGATTTCGAGTTTAAAAATAACTAAAAGATTCGTTACTCTCAATTAGCTTTCTCCTCGACTGTATCTTTGACCGAAACAAAAGAGTTCCCATTGAAAACGAGTAATCAACAGAATTAAAGTCGAATCTGTATCAGGAGGCGAGCCCAATCTCGCGGGGTTTACGCCCAATTAATAATCGTAGCTCTGGGGTGTTCAAAGTTCGATGCATGTCTTTGATAAAAAAAACCTTCAATTTGTCTTGAATACACCTATTTGCAAAATTTTATCTCTCTTTTGTAATTCTGAATGTGAGCTGACTTTGACTTATTAAAGTGGACTTTTACAAATTACTTATAATTATTAAGTAGATATACCTATTAACCGATGGTAGAGACTAATCTTTCAACAAATCTTTTCAGCATAATATCTCTATCGTTACGTCATTTCACCTTTTCATTTTTATTTGTGTGTGTGTGCTACTTGACAACCCTACTAACGCGTTCTTTGTAACTATTTTATGGACTATGTGTCTGAAATAAAGAACACATTAAATTATTCAAAAAGATACCAAAAATTATTTATCGAAAATATTTTATTTATCACCATATCGTACCGCCTAAACTTGAGAACCCCTGGTGTAATGACTGCCTAAGATTTAGATCCGTGGCGCAGGCGCATCATGTTTAATTAACTAACCCCCTTCAAGGTGCGTTCCCTAAATATAGTGACCGAAAAATAACAGCCCTCGTGTGCCTCCGATTTTGTGCCTTTTTTCTTTGCATTAAATGCATGTAATACGTTTTTTGTTCTAATTCCTTTAGTTTAACCAATGGGGTTTAATTTTTCGTACTTTAGTGAATTGAGATCGATTAGGTTTTTATTATGTGATATATTGTGTTCGGTTTTACGTTATGCTTTTTCGGAACCAGTAACTATATTTAGGATAATGAAAACGTTACTATAATAGACTGCAAACAAATAAATTATATTGTCTGTTTTGTATCTTAAAATCACAGCCGGGCCATTCGGACTCGCACACGAAGGGTTCTGTACCACAAGGCAAAAACGCCGAAAAAAAACACGTTTGTTGTATGGGAGCCTCCCTTAAATATTTATTTTATTTTGTTTTTAGTATTTGTTGTTATAGCGGCAACACAAATACATAATTTGTGAAAATTTCAACTGTCTAGCTATCGCGATTCTTGAGATACACCCTGGTGACAGACAGACGGACAGACAGCGAAGTCTTAGTAATAGGGTCCCGTTTTTACCCTTTGGGTACGGAACCCTAAAAACAAAAAAAAATATAGAATATCCCTACGAAACGCCTGGGAAGAGGAAGACCTCCGCTACATGGTGGTTCAGTTTCGAGAGGGAGATATACAGAACCTAACTGCTATGACAACCCAGGGCAGGTCCTGACGCCGGCGCCGCTGTATAAGAAGGCCCGACGCCAGATAGAACTGGGATCACGGGATGGAAGGAGAGTTACTTCAGTCCGAGCTGGTGTGATACACAATAGGCGATAGGCACATTTTTTTAGATAGATAGATAGATTTATTTATTTCTGAGTACCTATATGGTACATTAAGATCTTAATAATAAACAGTTTTACATACACTACCGTTGCCGGTGTAGAAAGTTGGAATAACGCCATCAATTAACACTGTTTTTACCTTAACAGAGGTTCATTAAATAATTAGAAAAAAAAATTATTAAGTCAAAGTGTTACGACGCCTACCTAATAGTTGAGTTATGATATTAATAAAAATAAAAATAAACCTAATAAACTTATTCATCGACCACCAGTCCATATTGTTTTATTTTAATTCACAATTTTTTCATCTTTTAAAAAACTATTAATAACACGACGAATAACAAGTTTGATTAAAGTTCAATTTTTGTCCCGCGTTTCGGTTCTATTATGGGGCGGCTTGGTACCATTACCTGGTACTACGTAGTGCCCTTAATCCCTATAATTAGAGTCATCCCACACGGAGTGATTGATAGCTGCAGTCTGAAGGAACACGGCAGAGGAATGGGATTCTAATCAGTTTTTATAGGGTACTGGATTTAGGGGACTGGATGATATAAGATGTATGTATTTACGTGTGTGTGAAACAATTTTATGTCCCTTAAGATTTAACATTGGTGTGCAAGTGTAGGTACGTGAATATAGTAAAAAGTATGCTTAAAATATGTACTTACCTGGATATCTAGTAATCTACATTTTATAATATGGTTTTGATGCAATTTATTAAAATTTAAATGTCACTAGAAAGAGTGGTGGCCCATTGGTTAGGGCCCCGACTTACGAGTTCGACTTCATGGGTTCGAATCCAGCCAGGCGCATTACTCTGTGTAATTTATTTCATCACAACTACTCTCAAAAACAGTAAAGAAAAACATCTTAAAGAAACCCGGCAAAGTCCTAGAACCAAAAATTCGAAGACATGCGTCATCTACCAACCCGCACTGGGCCTGCGTCCACCACGCAGGCCCAGTGCGGGTTGGTAGATTACGGCCCAATCCCTCTCACCGAGAGGCCTGTGTCAAAGCTGTGGAAACGTTAAAGGCTGATTATGCCTATAGAAACATTCAAAATACATTTCAATAGATTTTAGTTATATATTTTTTTTATATCTTTTTTTTTCTGAGTAGTCTATGATGATGTGTTTGTCTCGATTGTAAATTATAACTCCCAAAAGGAAAAAGGCATTAATAACCGCTCTTTCTCATGTATGCTTCTTAATACCAATTTCGGTAGAGTACACTAATAGCTACCCTTAACGCCTCCCTCAGTTGCAAGCACACCCCTTAATAAAAATACTATATGAGAAACGCCTATCTTGCTTACTTTTTATTAAAACCATGTAATTTTATAAAATGGCTACCAATTTATCTACGAAATCGTGAACTATAATGTTTTGTTACCGCATCGTGCGCGGGAGTCGATTTTTTACAGCCCATCCCCTAACTGATTGTGTTTTTTTATATTCTCATCATCGAAGTTAATAATGTTTAGTGTATTTAGAGTTTTGTCCGATATTTCGCTCGTGGCATTTTTTTTTTGCGCATAATAGTTTAATGATATGGTTAAGATATGTAACCGCAGAATAGCAGATTTTTTTATATTATTGACTGACATAGTACCGATCGTCCTATAATTTCTCCCATTTATAGGTTTTTTTGTTAAAAAATGTCCAGCAACAGATAATAATACCTATGGCAATCGGCCAATGAATTAAAAAAAATCCCTTATAGATAAAATGAGAATGTTTTCTGTGCCTACGGATACCGGAAAAACAGAATACCGCAAAATTTTTAATTTCACATAATATTTTACTCACTTCGTTAGACGGAAACGAGAATTTGCCCCCAAAGTTTTCCAAACTCAAGTTGTAGGTACTGACACTACTGACGACTGACGACCCGAGCAATTAGTGATGGGCACACAATTTCAACAGAATGTGGCGTACGCGCAACGGATAGAAAGTGTCCTCAATGCATGGATTTACAAAAAAAACTAATCATCTCGCGATCGTTTCATCTCGGACGACCCGCATTTTTTTCTTTAATCACCAAAAAAATATCCAATCATCGAATTTGGCGGATCATCATAAAAATGACGATCACTTTATGAAATATCACAGTGAAATATTTGGAATATCGACCAAATTGCGTCTTTCGGTGATGGTGGAACAAAAAAAACTTAAAGTCGATTTAGTTCTTTGTGTAAAAAAATAAAGGGCGTAATTACGGTCACAATGGTGGTTAGCCAGGCGGCACAATTAGATTTTGACGGGTCCATGATAAATGGTTGTCTTGGGTGCTGTTAACCCATAAAAACCAAGGAGACGCGCCGAGGTCACTTTGAAAATCATTTTTGGTGAAATGTAAAATTAATTCTTATTTTTAACCGACTTCAAAAAAGGAGGTTCTGTATTCGATCCGTATGTATGTTTGTATGCCCATGATTTTCTCAAAAACTAATGAACCAATTTTGATAATTCTTTCATTAATGTGATCTACATACTTTCAGGAGGTTTTAGTGTATAATACATTAGGTAATTATTCTTATGTACGAAGTTATATGCATAAATGTACTGCATCTCCGGCATTTCTATGCGAATTTTGATGATTCTTCTAGTCGATGTCTTCAATTCTTCAATGCACTAGTGTTAATTAAATTTGTGTGGGTTAGGTACAACTAAAAAGTGAAAAATAAAAACGTTTTTACAAAAAAAAAACAACCGACTTAAAAAAAAACACTACAAAGTGATAAATAACTTTAATTTCGGAAGTCGGTGTCAAAAAACGAAAATGCGGAACCAACTTTTTTAAGTCCGTTGTTTTTTTTTTGTAAAAAAGTTTTTATTGCGCTCGTTTTTCTAGTTGAATTTGAAATATGAAGTGCAATCGCTGAACTGTGGATTTTACGCAATCTTTGTGACGGCCATGCAAGTCATGTTTTATATTAATTTGTTTAAACTTCTAGATTTATATCTTTAAATATAGATTTAATCCAACCCGCTATGATGGTTCTTGTAGCTGGTTAGGTATCGGATTATTCCTCCAAAGTCAAGTAGAGACATAATTGCTAGGTATAAAATCTAAGTCTGAACAAATACCTAAGTACAGACAAATCAGCAATGTGAATGACTTAGATGTAACAGAATTTGCATTTAAATTGTGTATAATTACGACCTATTTTCAGTAAGTCGTTAACTTGAAGTGTCCTCATCATTCGCAATTATTTCTTACAATTAGTACATGCTATTGTAACTATACCTACTTATTTACGTACGCTAAGGTCAAGTTGCAGTGTTGAAAGATACTTACAAACTAACAAAGTTTCTTCGCGTTCATAAGTACCTATTTAAAAAATCAATAAGCTGCAAATGAGCAAGAGAAAAACACATTACAGAAACGTTAAAAAATGTGTATGACACCCATAAATAAAATATACGAAACAAAAAAATTATGTGGATGGAAGAATTTTTTTTCCACTCCACTCATTCTCTGTTCCGCAGGATAATTCACTAACAATTCGTCCCAACTTATTATTAAAACGATCGTTTCCCTAACCGCGAATTATCAAATTTCTACCATCTTGCCCTAGCATTATCACATAAGTCCAAATGTCTCGAGGTACCATTTAAAACAACCAATTTGACAAGAACCTCATAAACCACGAGCCCCTAAGCATTTTGACCAGTTTTGCTAAGGAATGTTAAAGTGACGCGAGGCCTTTTGAAACTGGTCACTTTAAACTCAAGCGATTAAGAGAAAATTGCAAAAGATTACAGAGCCAACCGTAATCCAGGAATCTGCTATAATTATAAGTATTCCTTTAAATTTCGAACATTAATTAGAGCATCAGTGATTTAGGGGGGCTATTTCGTACAAAATCTACCATTATGGTAGTTTTGGATAATCTATCAAACTTATTTTTAGCCTTTACTGGATTTTAATTGTTTTATAAAGGTATGGTATTTTTATTTTTGTTTTTCTGCTTCTTTTTAATCACTGTCCGTGTTTTGTTTGGTCTGCTTAACATATTTTCTGTTACAACTTTAAATCCAAATGTAGATATTGTGAAATACAACATGTCTTTGATATTACACGAGCTTTTAATATAAAAAACAATACTACTCGTTAAACAAATCTAAAAACATTATACGACGTTCCAGTAAGCTGAAATAAATATGTAACAGGTTTTTATGCGCCTGTGCTTGTTCCTAAGGTTGTTACCCACTGAAGTGTAACGTCGTAGATTAGAGCAAAAACGTGACGTCACAGTCGAGTGTGTTCGCATAAATGTTCCTTTCTTTGCGTTATACGGACGGTGATAAAATGATTAGTGACGGGAAATATACGTTATAATAAGTGTTTTTTTAAGAAAGGTAGATTGATGAACCTCGTATAAGACGGCGGAACGAGCTGGACAAAACAAACGACCAGAGTTCCACTTTAATCCTGGATTGCTAGCACTGGAAATCATGGGGAGAACCCTTAGCTCAACAGTGAGATGATACAGGCTAACAGTATCAGATTGATAGAAAAATCATTTGTGCACACAAGAAAAAAATTGCATATGACACAAAAGCACAATTAAATTATAACTAAATATTATACTTAGGTATACGACGAAAAACAAGGTACCAAAATACATGAAAAAAAAAACATTTTAAAGATAGATAGTGACACTAAATTCAAATGAAGAACACTCAAAATGTGGTGTGCGTCTCAAGGTTGCACCAAATGGGAGTCCAGCTCAGTATGTGTCAAACAATTTAAATACCTAACTCTGATATTCTGATGGATCCCTGCAGTGACATAAAGAACAAAGGTAAGTGTCTGTTATAATCACCAATTACCTAACCTGACCTCAACTTTTCTTTCTCATAATACAAGTCTATTTAACGTCACTACAAAAGTTACATATCATAAAAATATGTCTAATAGTCGCAAGCGCTACTGTTAAGCATAAGGTCCTAGGTTTGATTCCCAGGCCGGGCAAAGTTTTGTTGGGTGTTCCCATCAGTAATTTCTCAGTAGCACCCCGGAGTTTGGATTTGTGCCCGGTTTGATGGCAATAGGCTCGCCCCCTATTACATGGGACTTAAACATAACTGGCGAAATGTGGGTAAAATATAGCTGCACCTCTACCTAACGCTTTGGGTAATACAGGCGTGATATTAATAAAAATCATTGTAAAGTGCAAAATAAAATGAGTAAAGAATAATTTACAAACAGCAAAAAGCAACAAAATAACAGAGGAAATACCATATTGCACTTGACATTTAACTTAATGCAGTTTTTTTCTTTTTATTTCAAATTCACTTAATGCAATTATAGTGTTTTTCATCATAATTATAATATTAAATCAGTAGTTTCAACGCAGTTCATATTAATAATGATAGGTCAAATTTTTTACCGATGCAGTGAGTTCATTCCTTAACTTTGTTTTCATGAATTACATTTACACGTGCGGTAATGGATAATTAGATGTTATTGATATTTTTTTGGTATTTTCTGATTACTGTCAGCCTGCATCACCCCACTGCTGGGCAAAGACCTCCTCCCATGAAATCCAGCTATTTCAGTCCTTAATTACACTTTACTCAAGTGTAATTAAGGACTGAAATAGCTGGATTTCTGGAATCACAATAGATTCCCGTGTCGGACAAAGTGTTATTGATTTTTGGAATTTCTCAGTAACAGCCCGGAGTCTGGATTTGTGGTTGATGGCAATAGGCTCGCCCCCTATTGCATGGGACTTAAACATAACTGGCGAAATTTGGGTGTACTATCAATCAGAATTTGGGTGTACTATCAATCAGAATTTGGGTGTACTATCAATCAGAATTTTGTGTGCTGTTCAAGTTTGACAAGAAAATATTGTTAAATGTCATACACATTTAACAATATTTTCTTGTCAATTTGTATTGGTAGCTAACTCAGTCCATGATGAATCCCTTCGTTCTTACAGGTTGTGTACCTAAAAATCATCATCATCTGCCTAGCCTTTTCCCAACTATATTGGGGTCGGCTTCCAGACTAACCGGATGCAGCTGAATACCAGTATTTTACATGGAGCGACTGCCTATCTGACCTCCACAACCCAGTTACTGGGCAATACGATACCCGTTGGTAACACTGGTTGTCAAATTTTCGGGCTTCTGACGACCCGTAACGACTGTCAAAAATCCACGAATGACAGCCGGGACCAACAGCTTAACGTTGTGTACCTACAAATCAATACATTTATTTATGCCCAAGCGTTTACAACAGAAAAACTGACACTCTAACACAAACAATAAATATGGAACACCCATTACTATGCATAAAGTAAAAGCTGTATTGTTTTAATGCAAAACAACCTTTTCGCGGAAACACATCACCAGTAACTAAACCCTTTACAGCCATTACAGCCACTTTTTCCACTCCTTTATTCATCAAACATATCATTTACTAGCTGTTCCCCGCGGTGTCACACGCTGCGCGGCTCCTAAGGGTCGTAGCGTGATGTTATATAGCCTATAGCCTTCCTCGATAAATGGACTACCCAACACTAAAAGAATCATTCAAATCGGACCAGTAGTTCCAGAGATTAGCGCGTTCAAACAAACAAACAAACTCTGCAGCTTTATAATATTAGTATAGATTTCTTCATCCGTAAGTTTCTAACCACTCTTTCAACTATCACGTAATAGTAAATCATATATTAAGAAATCCTACAGGAAGGTGTCGTTATTTTTTACTTGGCAAGACATTTAATTACGTAGGTAGCATATGAATAATTCAGATGTGCACAGTGTGGAACGGTCACACACTGTGGTGGTAGCGGTCAACTCGCTCCGCTGTAAGATTTCGAATTATGATGACCACTTTTATTATACGTTGCTTAACAACTAAGATTGATAAACAGATTAGAGTTGAAAAGTTTTCCGACGTCTCAGTGAATATATTTGAGAGTTGCTTGTACTATTTTTTTTCTGTAATTATGGGCTGTAAATGTCCACTGTGCCGGCTCTCGTGATAACCGTTGGGTAGCGGATTAGTGATTGCTGTATGATTGTTATCAGTGTAACAACGGTGCTTGCTGCTGCCTCCGTAATTACGAGAGGTAACACAAGAGAGCACTCCATAGTGACAACATAGGTTCTTTCATGAATCATGATGTTAATTCGAAGAATGTATAAATAGATAAGGAAAAGTGTCAACATAAAAAAATTTGCATGCTGGAAACTAATGCAAAGAATACTACAATTCAGATAAACAAACCATTACTTCACTACCCATTCACAGAAGTTGAATCAATCTAAGAAAATTACCAACAATCAGTGAAATAATGACTTAAAACTATCTTAGAGACTGATGAATCACCTTCTTAGTAATGTATGCAAAAAATCTTTCTGCGAACTAAAACGAAGGCTTGATGTCCCCGGGCGTCCATCAGACTCGAATAACATCGACGATGGTCACATTTTGAGCAGAATTTTTGACATTCCGTCACCGCCCATGGATGAGATTTTGGCAGGGATTACATGGCGCGGTTTTTTAAGAAAACAAAAGAGGAATTTGGAATGGTTTTAGACGTTCAAATGTTTTATAGTGCTATAACGATCTTTTGGCGCCTGAATGATAATGACAGGAGGGCGTTGTTGGTAAACATTTGTGAAACTGTCACAGAAATTGTATTGAAAACATAAAAAGGCGGCGTTAGTTCCGATTTTGACCACATACCAAAAGGTTCTTGTACCGTTGTATTTTAGTCAATGCTTTAACTAGATATGGTGGGTAATTTGAGGAAGTTATACGCAAGTCATTTTATTCTGATGTAACAGAGGTATTATTTACTACATAATTTCCATACCTCACGAGCGATATAAGTTCCTTATTGGTAGTTTATCTTTATTTCAAAATGCTAGTCTATTTATGTAGTCAAGTAGACACGTCAATTAAGTTAAAATATTTAAGTTCTTGTCCATTGTATATTGACTGGATGTCTTGTCAAGGCAGGCGATCAAAATGTCGGTTATAAATTATTTCAAAGGCTAGACATTCGCTGGTTACGTGGATAGTTAATGTCTGAGTTGACAGGTGGCGTTACTGGGCCGTTCTTAATGCATTCAGAACATTAATGTCCATTTTATAATCAAGTGCTTTCCTGGTAATGTTTTCTGCACCCTTTTAAAAAGTATTTCTTGCATTATTTGCATATTTATCTATTTCTTTGCGTTTGTTGATTTATATTTCCTGGATATTGATGATAGGTGTAATACCATGAGAACAAATGTTGTAGAAATTAGTTCACCAACATTTTACTCTTCAATTTACATTTCCAGTGTTATTTTTATTTATTGAACTGCTTGTACCAATTGCCATTAATCATCAATCAATTATAGTTTTTCCTTCGAAGTCCCTTGAGTTGATTTAAATTAGTTATTAAACCAAACTTTCCTCTATACATTGTGCCTTATTCCTCAGATCTATCACAGTCATTTATTTTCTTTGCTCTCCGTTCACTAGTTTCACTATTCATATAAGTAATCCTCAACATAATTCGTCTTTTATTTTTCCTTTCTCTTCCAGCAGCTATTCACTAATTTCATCATATTCTTTACTATCTTTCCCATTGTCCTTGTGCCACATGTAAGCCTGGTACTCTAAGTCGCCGGTCCCCACAGGCGACGGTGTCGGATCTGCATAATAACATGCTTCAAGCGCCCTAAAGCGAGACAACTCCGCTTTTTTGACAAAATATACTTTCTTTTGTTTTATTGAGATTATTACTGCATGCCTTCCATTTTGAGTTAAAGGAATGTGTTTGATTGTTGTGAATTTGGACGATTTTTGAAGTGAGTCATCGTTTTCTAGCTCCTTTTGTTAGTTGGTTTTGATATGTCTGAATTTTAAAATTTTCTTACGATAGGGCTGGTTGACTTCTTATCTTGCTGCTGCTAAAATCAGAAGAATACAGTGATTAAAGATTTTTTCATACGTAAATAAAAGTGAAAGACAAATAATAAAAAAAAAATACATTTTAAAAAATGAATGAATTTTTTTTCATTGATAAGTACATTTTCGTAAATTATCTACAAATAAAAGGAGCAAACCCATCATCATTGTTATCCAAACTAAAGACAATAGGTACGTTATCCGATGGCGAGAAAAACATACAATAAAATAATTATTTCTCAACTAAGTTGGCTAATAAACTTTAATAGCTCACACAACATAATTACACCCCCGAGTTAGATACACATTACAATCCCAATCAACTAAAATATAATTCAACAAATCTTCTTAATTGCAATTTACGCACTACCAACATAATAGATGATACAGCCAACTGAATAAAAGAAATATCGCTCAATACGGACTCGGCGCACGTAAAGATAGTCCGTTACACATATCAGTGTAATCATCAACACAGCACATTATCTACGACAGCTTTAGCAACCTCGGTGAAGCAACATTCAACCACCTAACCGTGACTACTGACACTTACTAACTCACCAACTTACATCTACCGTTCACAAAACAACAGCATACACGAAACTGAAACTAAAGAACAACAGTATAAAGATGACACAATTACGAAATTTATTCTAGAACGCGCAATTGAAACTTTGTCGGAACACCCAGCCTTACCACAGAGTAATTACAAAAGAACAAAAGCCAATCACAAAAATTGAGGCACTACATATTCATAGTCGAATATGATGTATGCTGTGGCACATAAGCCGAGGATGTTACGGTATATGAATTTGTCGCTTCATGTAATTGACAGAACGGAGTCGTCCAATGGAATATGCGCAATGCGGACTCGTTGCAAGAGACAATAGGCTTGGTACATAATATACTACATAGTGTACGTGGTGGTTAGATGGGTAATTTTACGGTAAGTGCTTCCGACAATAGCTCCTACAAGTAAACAAAAGGCGCATCTGACTACACATTGTTCTCTATTTAAATAATTTATAAGACAAAAGAGTAGGTACCTAGATACCGTGCTAAATTCGGAATACTTCAAGTGAGGCTGATGGATTACGTGACGTCTAAAAGAAAGCAATGGCTCTGGCCTTTATTGAATAGAATTGGCAAAACTGACTGGGGATAGTGTCTTGTGATCTTTGCGATAACCGATCCACTTACAAAAGCTGTGTAGCTATACAGGAAAAAAAATTAACCCGTGCGAAAACTGTAACCGCACAGCCGTAATAAATTCAGTACTTACACGATTCTGAAAATTCCTCTGCCATAAATTTTTACCGTGTAGGGATTGCACTTTTCTATGAAAAAGCTGTTTTTTGATAAATTAGATCATAATCATAATCAGCCTATAATGTTCCCACTGCTGGGACACAGGCCTCCTATCGGTGAGAGGGAGTGGGCCGTAATCCACCACGCGGGCCCAGTGCGGATTGGCAGATGTCACATGTCTTCGAATTTTTGGTTCTAGGACATGCCGGTTTCCTCACGATGTTTTCCTTCACCGTTTTGAGAGCAGTGGTGATGAAATAATTTACACAAAGTAAAGCGCCTGTCTGGGTTCGAACCTACGACCGTAAGTCGCGGCCGTTACCACTTGGCCACCACTGCTCTGCTCAATTAGATAGATTTAAGAAAATTTTCTACGCTAGGTGGTCTAAATTGATGTGCTGAATTCATGGTTACATTTTGCGCATTGGTTAAAAACTTTTCTTGTACTCGTATTATGAAGAATTGTATTATTTGTATAATCGACCTCGTGATTGCTGAATGTCACTAGCCCGTCATAAAATTACTATTGTTTCCTTTCATTTTAATGTGACAGTAATTGGGAATTTACACTAGGTCGTTTTTCGCCGTGCGGCTGGTCGCTGACCAAATCGCCGCAATTACCGGTCGCTCACAAGCCAAATCGTCACCCCATATACACAAGTCGATAAAAATCGCAGGTGACAAAATATCGACCATCATGCGGCGGGCGATTGCCTGCGACCACGGCACGCAAACTTGGAACAAAAAATTTCAACCGTATACTCTATGGTTGGAAGAATAGAACATGACAGGTCTCCTCGCCCCCTTCTATCATTCTTCACCCCTCTTACACCCGGTGCCAAAACTATAAACAATAATACAAATGTCACTGTCAAATTAAGGCGGTTGACGGCTCGTAGGCTGTGACTTTTTCGCTACTTTATCAAAAAGTACTCTGTGGCCATTACAGTTTTGTTGTTTGTTGTTGATCGAGTGAAATTTGCGTTGATTAATTTCCGTGACCTCTCAGTGATTTTAAACTGTAATATTTTGCATCGGTAGTGCAAGATGTACAAGTGTTGTATCGAATATTGTGGTGCTAAACGAAAGGACGTTAAAATGCATCCGTTTCCTTGTTACTTGTTATACTTGACTAAAAAAGTGGCTTCTGAGCATTAACAGTGATTATTTGCGTAGCTTAAGCGCGTAAGAACTTCAAAAACTATGTGTTTGTCAGAAATACTTTGAAAAAAGAATCATCAGTGAGAAGTATCGGCTCAAAGTTGGTTCTTATCCAACAATGTTTTCGGCTGATGAAGTTACCTCAGGAATACCAACAAAAGTTGACGAAGCTTCGTAAATCTCTTCCCAGAATGCAACATAAAGCTTATAATAAATATAAAACTAAATTAAAAAAATTAAAATTTGAATAAGTATTTTTTGTGTTTAATTTACATATTTTTCAGTAGTTCCCTGGTAATTATACCGATGAGCTCATCTAACTCATAGAAGAGCTCATTGCTCATTGGTTTTTTGCTGGTAACAGCAAAAAAAAATTGAGATCCGAATACAGTACCAACGGGGTAATCGAGGCTGTTTAAGCCTTTGCCAAAAACTCAACACCTAGATTTAAAAAAAAACGAACTGTCATGTTCTAAACTTCCAACTTTTGACAATCCACTACTAACCATTTTTTCTCTATGGGAGTGGGTCGTCTGATACGTAGTATCTCTAAGTAGTTTGTGCCTGCGACTGAGCATTTTCACGGTCGATTGTCGCCGCACGACAAAAGTTAAAATCTACTCTTTTTTTTTTTTTTTTACTCTACTTTGGAACTTGCGATTTTACCTAGTTACCTGCGGCATAGACGAGTTGCCATTTAGGATCAGGACACATTGATCGACGGCCTTTCGCACTTTGCCAATTGAAAAGGAGCATAGGTACTAGTACGCATTATGCCGTTTTTGTGTCAATCCGCCGCCGGAGCGCGTTCGTCGCGTCGATGAGAAAGGATGCGTACGTCGCGTCGCGTAGTTCCTACTTTATATACTTTGCTCTCTTTTTATATGGACAAACCGTCGAACGCCGTCAATGTGTCCTGTCCTTTAGACGTCAGTGCGGCGAAATTCGTGCGGCTATAGTCACCTGTGTATAGCCCGTATTAGATTCCTAGTTGTCAAAAGTGATAACGCAATTACTAGGTCACCTATAAAGGGATACTACATAGAGTCTAATTGATACGATTACATTTCTGAGATTACTCTTTACGATATTGAATGAAAGGGACTGAAATTCCAAGCATTACAATCAAATTACAATAAAACCATTTGCAGCGAAGGATAACTATAATAACCACAATGATAACACTGATCATTTAAAATCATAATAGTGCATTGAAATATCGATTTAACATTCCACAATATTCTAATGATAAAAACAAATCCCTTTGGCATTAAATTCCTATCTATGTTTAATGACAACAAAAAGGCACCGTTTGTGAATAACCAGCTTATAATGTTCCCACTGGTGGGACATAGCCCTCCTGTCTTCGAGAGGGACACGCGGGCCCAGTGCTAGATAGATGTCACACGTATTCAAATTTTTGGTTCTAGGACATGCCGGTTTACTCACGATGTTTTCCTTCACCGTTTTGAGAGCAGTGATCATGAAATAACTAACACAAAGTAAAGAGCCTACCAGGCCCTGCAGTCTCGACATAGATAGCGACGCTGTCGCAAACTACCGATCGCTAAATAATACCGATAATAATCGCTAGCCTTAACGATCCTTACGACAAACGCAAGTCTCTACATCTGTCAAAAATGCTCGCAAAATATATTCGTAAACATTACGAAAATCGTAAAGTTTGCGACAAACTTCGGTAAGATACCGATGACAATCGATAACTTTGAGAGTCGAGACTACCAAATATCGCTAAATCCGGATCGATAGGACTTTGCGACCGAATTCGGTCGTAAAGCGATCGCTATCTATGTCGAGACTGCAGGCCCAGGGTTCGAAACCCACAAACTACGTACCTAGTCGGGGCCACCGCCCAGTACCTAATATCGGCCCTGACTGCTGCCAAATGTATGTCTATATAGTAATTTTATTTATTTATTTTAAAACACATTACAACTATCATCACAGGCTTAGTGTAGTTCTACCAGCTTACAATTGGACTTAGGGTCAGTTCACACCGAGACGCGACGCGACGCGCAGTTTTCAAGATAGAAATACAATTACAGACCTTATCTACTACACTAAAAGGTACACAATTCAGTGTCTACTAGCTACGTCGCGTCGCGTCTCGGTGTGAACTGACTCTTACAGGACCTAAACGCAAAAAACGCAAGTTTTAGAAACAATAAAAGAATAAGATCGACTACAGTAAACAAAAAAAAAAATATGATATTCTTCAGGATCTAAGCTAGGTAGATAATGTGTTGAAAACATAATATAACTAATTTGATATGACAGGAAAAAAAAATCATGAAGATACCTCTAAAAACTTTCTTTTTACAATAAAAACCATACTAATTAATATACAAATTATACATACAATCATTTTGATTTTTTGTCAGATTATTCTACAAGCAACATACTAAAATACTAGTGTACTAGTAGATTTTTTGTAATTAAATAATTGCTTTATATTTTGCAATAAATTACCAGCGTTGTGTCATCGCGCTTCTCTTTCTTTTCTATGCAGTCCGACAGTGACCGCGCTTTAGGTCATATAATCCATTTGATTATGTATAATCGGTAACAGATGAATACGAATAATATTAACGTGTTTACGTCTATCAAGAATTACGAATTAAATGGATAACTTCAATTAATATTGAGTTGTTTGTCAAGTAGACGAACTTTCTACAAATTGGTTTTATAAACACCACAGTTAATTGACGCATGACATGTATGTAGATTGCACAACACGATTTCTAATTATTAAAATTTATTAGAAAAACATGTTTTGATGGCACGATGGCCTAAAATGGATTTACTCATCTTCTACGCAAGCTGTCAATGGTAATTAGTTAATTACGCCTATCGCCATACTAAAAGTATGAACACGAAACGTTAGATAAGGAAATATATATTTTAAGTTTTTTTTTATAATTTGTATTTATTTTTATACGAGTTCATGTATATATTATCTGCTGTTAAAGTACCGAATTTTCACTTACTACAACGTCGAACAATATAAAATACAAAATAAGTTATCAGCGGCGGTCTTCATAACGACATTATTTTGACACCAGAATTTAACGACGTAACGTTTAGTATTTAAATGTTTAACTCTAGGTTTACCTTTAACTCTTGGTGGCGCAAGATGAGAGATTTTCTTAATCTGAACTATTGTCTATATAAACTAATTAATGTTACCGCTGTGACTAAAATGGACCAGCTAAAAATTAAATAAAAATAAATTAAATTTAGCCGGTTCATTTTGAATCACTGAAACTAATTTTATTATTAGAAGTAAAATCAATCTGTCTAGCCTTTTGAAAAAACACCGGGGAAAAAAACACGTTTGTTGTATGGGAGCCCCCCTTAAATATTTATTTTATTTTGTTTTTAGTATTTGTTGTTATAGCGGCAACAGAAAAACATAATTTGTGAAAATTTCAACTGTCTAGCTTTCGCGGTTCTTGAGATACAGCCTGGTGACAGACAGACGGACGGACGGACAGACAGCGAAGTCTTAGTAATAGGGTCCCGTTTTTACCCTTTGGGTACGAAACCCTAAAAATGGAATAGCAAAATGCAAATACAATAATAGTAAAATAAATAAATGAATAAACGGTCACAAACACCGCAATTTCCCAAAATAAACTTTTAGAATGTCACGACCGTTGTCGATATCTCGGGAGAATCATAAAAAATAATAGCTTCACCACAAAAAGACATCTTAGTATTTTTCCTTCTATCTAAACGATCGATGATATTTTATTCACCCATAACTCTTAATTGCTGATCTATTAAGAAAAACTGCACAGTGAGCGAAATAAAAAAAATGTTGAAAAAAAAAAACACTTTCTAAAAATATTATTTAAACTAACAACTCTAACCTTTTTAACTAAAATAGTAATAAAATAGTAATTATAAAAACAATCAATAAAACCTTTATCCACGCACAATTTTATCGATACTTAAAAACGATAGGTATCGACTCAATGCTACATAATTGCAAGCGTTTGGATTTGGATCAACGTAACGGGACATATCGAGTAGTTATGGGATATATTGATGTATATATAAATATTTTATCAGAAAATAATTATTTTTGTGAAGGTGACGGTAATTCTATTGAGGTCGATGGCTAAAATAACAGTAAAAAACGTGATGTCTATCATAATAGTCGTAACAGATGAAGATCTTGTCACGTTGTGCTCGTAAAAATATAGCATTTTGTATATAATGTCATTGATATTTTCGAAATCGTATAGAAAAAAGTGAGCTTTTAACAGCCATACTATTTGATTTTATCTATTGAATCAAATGTAAAAATACAATTGGATACTGAAAAGAGACGAGAGAGTCGTTTTTTCTACTTTTACAATTCCTTTAACTCAAAGGATGATACATTTAGTCATCTATTTGTAGCAGTCAATTAATTTGAAATGAATAAGCTATTAACTTTAATTATTGGCATAGTGATATTATATTGCTAGTGGATATAGGTTTCAGTAATCAAATAAAAAAATCTGATCCAAAATTACCTTCTAGGAAAACAAAATTGAACATGTGTCATAAAATTATAACTTGTTCAGATTGTTTCACGGAGATTATAATTTGATAAACGTTTTTTATCGCTGGTCGGTATGAATATCGCAAAAAAACTTTCTGAATGTACAATTTGTAACACAGGAAAATGCAGCAAAATTTACATTCATAAGCACAGATAAGACCGCTTCTGTATGAAAGCAAAATTGGAATAAACAGTATTAATGCTACTAATGTTAAAACTCCCACATTAAGATAAAATCAATCTAACAGTGAAGACACAATGACAAAAACTGCACCCATGCTCATCATCTCAACACTTAAAGATCAAAAGTTAAAAGCAACACTGTAAAAATTGTAAATGAACGAACTTATCTGATGACGGAACCAGTTGTGGGCAATTTAAATTAATGGATTTGTCATCGCAATTAATTTTATAGGAATTAATATGCGAGCGGCGAGCGCAAAGAGTTATTTTTATGTATATAAATTGACATATAATGGAGTTTGGACGATCTATGGAGCGGTGACGGCAAATTGATTGACAAATTGCGTGACGAATTCAAAATAGGTGGATTTCTTTTGAGTGTGTCTGTTGTAAAAGACGCTATTAGATGTTGGGCCGGTGAACAAGGTGATAACAGAGCGGGAGCGTGTTTCTGTCGACCTGGAACACATTGAGTGAGACAGAGAACAATACTGCATGATGACAAAAAGGAAGACCATGTAGTACCAAGAGCAGAATTTTCTTCATGCAAGGGATGCCATTAAAAAGCTCCATATGTTGGGTCTAATTAACATCAACTATGCGGAAACTACTGGTATTAATATAGAAACTGGTATTCAGTTTAAAAATATGGATAATCATACCTAAATTGATACTATATAAAATAATTGTATCTACGCTGATATTGCTTTCGGTGATGTCATGTACGGGTTTATCATGAAATTATTGCCTGAGTACTGAGATGAAAAAATTGCGATCAAATATCGGATAACAAGATCGAAGTGTGACTCCATCGTCGGTTGAATTAACACTTGACCTCCGATCTGTATCTTATTCTTTTAGGTTTAAAAATATCTACCTACTGCACTTAGGCTGGATACAGAAGGAAGCTTTACCCATTTGATTTTGAAAATATAATAAAAATGGTATGGGTCCCGCCTGCTTTTAACTTTTATTTAATTTAAAATGGGCTTGTTTTTAGCTTTTCAGTTTTTTTTTACTTAAGGTTTTTACCGCAGTCGGGTTTTTCAGTTACTTTTTCTTCTGTAACATGTGGTAGGTACCTCAGCAGCATCATTCAGGCATTTCACTCTGTCTTTCTTTATTATTTCTTGAAATCCTTTCTTTGTCTTTATCATCCATGTACTTCAAAGTGAGATTCTAATTGTATTTTGTTTTCGTCATCTTCCTTATTCTCGCCGACTTCAAAGCCCCATTCAATAGTTGTAAAAGTCTTAGTTAACGGTTTGAAGTTCTCACGACAGATCGGTCCCGATTACGAGGCACGTTCATTATTAGTCAATCTGCCTTATTGAAAACGAATGCCGCCTTTGATCGACATAATGTCAATTTCTCTATATCGAAGCCAATCGTCTAATGTCTTCCGAACTTTATTGTTTTTTTGGTAATTAGCGGCGTTTTTATTCGATGTTTTTAATTGTACACCTCCGTTGAAGTAGGTACTGTGAGGTTATTAAGGAAACTTTAATGGTGACGCGCTGATCGAAAATTGGTGGAGGATTAAAAGGTGTTTGGTCTATTCGAATGCTTTCAATGTTTTGATGTGGAGGCGCATTTTAAATTTGGTTTAGATGGTATACATGAAGAACCTTTTTAAATAAACAAAAATGCCTACAAATTGCTATTAAATAATCAATTAACAACCAGTAAATTAATATACTCATACAAACACGGATCCATCATCATATCTAAAGAACTGACATCAGTTGCGACATTGAAATTCCTCAGCACAACACGCTACCAAAAAAATCTATCTTTTAATTTATTTAATTTGCGCCTCTAATTACACACAATCATCATTGAGCGTGATTTCTCGTGACGCCTCAGACATACAAGGTAGTCTTTTGTACCACCGTCAATGCTTGTCAGACATATGTTTTGCCCGGTAGGTAACCTTTTCAGAAACCAGTTTTTGAAGACCCGTATCAAACTACACTACCTTCTCCTTACAACGCAACTGCGGAGGGACGATATGGTCCTACATAGAATGGCTGCTCGAAACCATTATCGGAGACTAGTAATCAGGCGTAATCACAGAACAACGAATGATTTTACGTCGTGACTTATTTTTTGTCAAATTATTTTTGTTGGTCTTTTTTTTCGTTACCGATGGATTTTTGATTCAATGTCAAAGATCGTCACTCGTTCGATTGACAACAAATTATATGTGATTATGTGTGGTCAGCTCAAATACAACGTAGGTAAGTATCGTCTGCGTTCACATCCTGTTCAACTCGTCTCTTCGTAGACTGATTAGAATGACATGAAGATGACAGCAAAATTTTGATGCATAGCTATAGACTTAAACAATGGGATTCGTCATGCACTTTCCTGGTTTTTTACTTGTCATAAAACTGTACATTTAATTTTGTTACTTCAGCTTTTTGACGCAAGAAACCGCACAATAATCCATACCTAACAAAATATCTTCGTTTCAATATTCGCGAATCAGCTATATTTCATAATTTTTGCGGACATAATTTCACATTTTGACATTTTATCAGGTTACGACACTAACATTTGATACAAAAAAAAACAAATTTGTGTGAGTTCCAACATCATCGTATTTGATTTGAACTCTACCACAACAATATACTAACTCACAACACATAGCAACAGCCACATAAAACCATACACAACAAAATTATATACTCAACAAGCGATACCCCCTCCATTGAATGCGCAAGCGCAGGTCGTTAGGCTTGAAGCAGCATAAATAATAACGTACGATTTAGCAGGAGGAGTGCAACCACTATCTAATGATCAATGAGAGAACAATTGCCATTGTACCCAGCTGCCGGCGGCGCGGCTTGTCACTGGGTGGGTGCAGTTCGGTGCCGGGTCGGGCATGTGATGTAATGCACGATTATGTTGGGAATACGACATTATTATTGAGTTTAATGTGGGGGTTATGTTGCTTTGCTGGTGGTTATGGTTTTGTGGTGGTTGACCTTTGGGTTTAGTGTAGTTTGGGTGGGTTTTCGTGTTGAGCTTTGTGGTAATACCATTTTTAGTAAAAAATGGCAAATTTTATTTGTTACAACTAGTAAGCTGTAAAAAATAAACTTTGCGTGTTCAACCTAAAAAAACATTATAATTTCTAAAAGTTATTGGCAACTCGTTTTGAAAATATATCTAAAAAAAAAATTAAGATTCGGTTATGAAAATTATTTCGAGACTTTTGGCATTGAAACGATTAATGCTAAGGATTGATGATGATAAATCTTTTAATGGTGTCAAAAACTTTTTAATTCCGAGCTGCTTTTAGATATCGCTGATTCAGTCAAAGAAACGATACAGATAACTACTTTTTTAAACGATTTGACAAACATGAAAAACACAAAAAAAAAAATATAGAGAAAACTTAACACTCAGACAAAAAAATCCTATAAACACGCTTCTAAAAACTTTAACAACAAGAGACATTCTTATCAGTCCAACCTCCTTAGAAGTACGAGTATTTGAGGTATAAATCTGCAGGTATCTGGAGGCGCGGACGGGTGGTGAAAGTTCAGTCGCGTATCGACGGCAAAGCCTGCGGGCTACAGCCTACGCGAGGGGCGATACAGTGGAACGATAGTTTTGCGATAAAGCTAAGAAGGAAAATCGTAAATTGTGAAGGAAAATCGTAAAATGTTTATGCGGTTTTAGACCGGCGGCGGCGTCGTCACCGAGGCAGGCCTAAGAAACGCTGGAGTGACGATTCGGACTAGTTTCTAACCGAATTGAGGGAAAAAAAAATGCACAAAAAGTGGACAAATATGGGGAGACTTTACCCAGCAGTAGGACGAAAAAGGTTTACTGAAAAAAAGTTAGGGCATCTCGCAGGGCAGCCTTAGATTTTATCAGCTGCTTAACCAGCAATCTTATTGTAACACACTATCAACCTCAATGTGAATCATTTTGAAGGATATTGCTAATCCAAATCTTCATATGTTCCAAAAATGCATCTGGTGAACAATGTAAATAACGCAATGAATGCTTTTGAACTGTCAAATCGCAGACTATCTTGTAGTGGCTTAGTAAATTAAGACCTCCAAATTTCTGTTAAGGTACTATTGGAGTGATGAGTTGGATACAGCAGTGGTGTAATTGGTGTTGGGTGCTGATGAGAGCAGTGGTGGCCAAGTGGTAACGGCCGCGACTTACGAGTTGTAGGTCGTAGGTTCGAACCCAGACAGGCGCTTTACTTTGTGTAAATTATTTCATCACCACTGCTCTCAAAACGGTGAAGGAAAACATCGTGAGGAAACCGGCATGTCCTAGAACCAAAAATTCGAAGACATGTGACATTGCCAATCCGCACTGGGCCCGCGTGGTGGATTACGGCCCACTCCCTCTCACCGAGAGGAGGCCTGTGTCCCAGCAGTGGGAACATTATAGGCTGATTATGGTTATGGTTATGGTTATGGAGGTGCTGGTAGCGTAGTGCCACCGAAGATTAAATAAAACAGCGGACAAAATCGATTTACGTGTGCATTGGACCAGTGTCACAATTGGAAGGGGCGTGTTGCCACAGATAACAATGAATTTCCATTTTAGGGTTCCGTACCAAAATGGTAAAACCCTTTACTTAAATTATATTGGACTTCATTCGATACAGAAAACCTGACGTCAATAGTGGACTTTGATAACCATTATTTAAAGTGGACAAAGTCTAGAATAAAACAAAACTAATGATAACTTCCAACAATTATAATATTATCATTCATTAGGAGTTTTCAGTTTCAGATATGTTACTAATTTAACAAAATGTATCCTTTGTTTGATTAAGTAAGTTCTGAAAGTAGTATAGTAGTACCTACATACAAGTACAGTATTAATAATAATAATTCATCATCATGAACCTGTCTCTTAAGATATAGCCCTTCTAGTTTAAGAGACAGGGTTTACATTTTTGATTTTCAAAATTTTTGTTAGCCTTCAACTTTTGTCCAAACAATTACGTCAACCTGGTGTCTATGTATTACTTTGGATAAATAAACATTATTTATTTATTCTCCGGCCCGTATGTCAATTTATTTGGGATCGGCGCAAGTACCTACACATGTTGTTATAACATGGGATTCAATGGAAATAGCTACCCATCGTTAATACCTAAAAAATGGTATCTAAAACTGGGATTCAACGAAAATAAATCCTTTTTCTTCCATACTTCTCTATTGGTCGTCATCCCTGTTGTCACAACTACTTACCTAACTAAAATTAAAAGCTATATTAACACCTTCAAATAGGTCCAACAAAGATATCTTTAAGTTTTGAAATTTTTTAAGTTTTGTATTCGTTAATGTGCTACGAAGTGAAACTTAGCTTTTGCGTAAATTATTTTGTTGTAAAGAAAAACAATAGCTGCTTAGTTTGTGTGTCAAAGTTCTTATAGTATTAGTAAGTTTTAAAAATGTTCTCAATTAAGTGAAATCTTTGTAGTTTTTTATTGAGAAATAAATTTCTTTAACCATATAACTTCTCGCAAATAATCCGTTTCGCTATCGTCCCACCTCATAGCCTCAGCTAGCGCTGCATCACCCACAAGTGCGGTGGACAAGCGATAGGCTATTAAGGATTTATAGCCAACAGATTGCTATCATTACTCGGCTCTGGATTATGTTGTTTGAATACGTTATTAGGACCATACACGTTGGTGGCTTCAGTTTTATTGCTGTTATTTTTTCTAGAACTACGACATGTAATTGTGGCTGCTAACGTGAGATAAAAATTGCTACGTTTGGTGATGTTGTGTGTCAATGTGTATGGGTTATTGATTTTTGTTCTGGATATGAGTCATAATGATATGAGCACGAAGGTAGTATTTAGTAGCTGTAGCTTCCCATTTATTGCCTGTTCTGTTGGCCTACACAACTAATAATCACTTTCAAAGCGTCTCGTACAAAGACTTTCAACAGGATTGACTTAAGGTTTTCGGTTATAGCTTTTTTTTTTACTTTTCTATCATCTTTAGCACTGATTTAATAGTCACTTTGTCTGGACCCGCTGGACACTCATTTTGCTGCAGAGTTAACAGTACAGCGTCATTTTATATATTTTCTGCTTGTATTGCAACCTCATTATGTTCTATTTTTGGGTATATTGTGTGCGTGAATCATCGCAACGTAATAACGCTAGTATCTTATGTATGTTCAAGAGGGATTGTTTAAATAATTAGGAAACTTACATAACAGTAGTCCACACCTTTCATTGCTCTCTTGCTCTCTCTCAACAGTTAACTCTGAGAAGTTTAGTAGTTTAATGATCTCTTTGTTGAACCTTTCTACTGCTAAAGCAAATTGAAATCCAGCAAACTGAGATTTACCTTTTATTAACTAGCTTATAATGTAATGTATGTATTATCCAGGTATTCTTTTCTTGTGACAACCAATTATTATTACCATCGATTTTCCTTTTATCATAGAATAATCAGCCTATAATGTTCCCACTGCTGGGAAAAAGGCAGTGGGCCGTAATCCACCACGAGGGTCCAGAGCGGGTTGATAGT
This sequence comes from Oligia latruncula, assembly GCA_948474745.1. Classification (NCBI taxonomy): domain Eukaryota; kingdom Metazoa; phylum Arthropoda; class Insecta; order Lepidoptera; family Noctuidae; genus Oligia; species Oligia latruncula. Next base: position 13,326,133 of record OX419699.1, read on the forward strand.
AGTCACATGTCTTCGAATTTTTGGTTCTAGAACATGCACGTTTCCTCACGATGTTACCGATATGGTGAGGTGGTGTCGATTTACCTTTTAATACAAGTAAATCTTAGTCCATCTCTGTCAGTACAATAGCAACCAATAAATGTTTCTATTTCATTGTCAGTAAGTATAAACGACATGACATAATATCAAAACACGCCTCAAAAACTTTCCCCCAAATCGATTGGCGTCATCAAGAATTAGTCCAAGTTCTTTCACCCGTACTCGGAAAGTCCATATCACATCCGTAGACTTTCCTCTTTTAATTGCGATCCAATGAAGCGCCACTAATTCCCTCCCCTGACCACCCCTGTTTCCCCTGGCTTCCTTAAGGCACCTGTCCCACTGCCATCGATTAGCGAGAAGCGAGTAGGGCTAGTAACTAGAAACGAGTTGGCGAACAACAAGCAGCGAGTGTGTAGTTCGGATAGTTCTGTCGCTGGGCTATGAGCGAGCGTGCGAGTGCAACGAGTATAATGATTATTATCTGGGCGTTTTTGGCGCAGCCGTGAGGCGCACTTTCCTGCGTATTTGCCTATCTGACCTCCACAACCCAGTTACTGGGTATAATTAATAATAAAGAATTTAAACAAAATAGATATTTAATCACGAGCACAAAACAGAAATAATCGACAGTTGCACGTCGTGACTGCGACAAGAGAGCTTCCACTCAGCATACTCGTACGTACACGCAAAACATAACGTAACGGACGTAAATACGTAAGGTGTAATACGTGCGTGCATATCGTACGTTTCTTGAGCGAGAAAATAGTCGATAGCTTGTCGCTTCCTCGTTGGCGGTGGGACAGGTGCCTTTGGGGTGCCCTGGACAACTGGAATTCGGTCTCTTTAGATAACAGTTGGGAATCGATTGTGAAGTTGTAGATTGTAGGTCAAATGTTAGTTCACTTGTTTTGTTTTGATTAGATATTGTTTTCGTTTGTCTTTTGTTATTTTTATCGTACTTCGGTGTGAATCGTTTTTGTTTGTGTTTCTAAGTGGTAATAGTGTTGTTTCTATAAATATTGGTTGTAAACTGTTTTTTAGTTTTAAAGCGATCTCTTAGCCGTTTTTTTTACAAAAGTTTTTATTGATTTGAAGAACATTTCATAGATTGTTTCATTTTAGGTCACCATGTTTGACTTACTAAAACGAATTCTATTATTATTTATTGATTATCGTAACCTTTATAGATTGTGCTTATATAAATGACACAATGAATCACCTAAGTATAAAATTTAAGTAGTAAAATGTACGATTTTTTTTTTTTTTGCTTGTTTCGTCTGTCTAGCTCTAACTTCATTTTTAACAAACTTTTAGTTTACTGTGTAGGTACAACAAATCACAGAAGGCGCCACTAGACCACTGAAACTTCAAACCAAGATCGTCGTTAAGCAAGCCAATAAAGCGGACTGTCCCGAGAAATCCCGGGCGCCCGGAGCATGCCCGGAATGCATTCCTGTCACATCGTTGTCTCCCCTGCTCTACCCTGGACTGAAGGTATACCTACATAACTACATGTAGCTGTCTGTAATTGTGTCTTAAGTTCGTTAAGAACTTGTGGGAAGGGACGAATGTTTTGATGTCACGTGAATGAAATACGGTGTTTGGTTCCTTGTGGAGTCTTTAAGACTTCTATGTGAATGAAACTTACGAGTTGTACGTCATAGGTTCAAACCCAGACAGGCGCTTTACTTTGTTTAATCACCGCTGCTCTCAAAACGGTGAATAAAAACATCGTGAGGAAACCGGCATGTCCTAGAACCAAAAATTCAAAGACATGTGACATCTACCTATTGACCCGCACTAAGCACGCGTGGTGGATTACAAAAAGGACTTAGGTATTAGTGGTTCTTTTAGGTAACGTATGCTATTGTCGACTGTATCATGGCTTAGTTTATGCTAATGGCAATGGTGAATCGCAAATCAATAAATTCAAAATATCTTGTTTTGACATTATGACCTATATACCTAAAAAAACATACCGCGCTGAAAAGAATTGAAGAGAGAGAACAGCCAATTTTGTGCAGACGTGGCCTCATTATTGGTACCTTTTATCAGTATTATACTTTACTAGCAGCGCCCCGCGGTTTCACCCGCATAAGAGTCGATTCCGTGGAAATATCGGGATCAAAACTACCCTAAGTCCTTCCCCGGGATGCAATCTATCTCTCTGCCCAATTTTATCGAAATCCGTTCAGTGGTTTAGGCGTGAAAAGGTAACGTACAGACAGACAGACAGAGTTACTTTCGAATTTATAATATTAGTAGGTACGGATTAGTATGGATGGTGATAAATGGATACAATACCAGAAGAAAATAACAATATTTTAAGATTCGGTATTAAGATTCAAGTTACGCATCTTTTTAACAGACTTCCAAAAAGGAGGAGGTTATACGTTCGACTTTATCGTAAATACAGTGATATTTCTCAAGTCTTTCACTTCTACTTATACAACGTTAGTTATAACTAAGTTTTATTATAGGTGCGAACATTTAAAGAAACTATAATAATATCAATTTATTCTATCTACGTTTTGTAAACAACACAAATATTTTGAATCTGATGATACTCAAGCGCCATCGTATAAGACAGTTGAGCTTTACATAACAACTATCCTGCAAAACGATAAATATTCCAAATGAGTTACAGATCAACTGACGGTGGCCATTTTATTGATTTGCTATTGAATTAATTTCAAGAGCAGTGGTGACCCAGTGGTATCGACCGCGACTTACGAGTTGTAGGTCGTAGGTTCGAACCAAGACAGGCGCTTTACTTTGTGTAAATAATTTCATAACCACTGCTCACAAAACGGTAAAGGAAAACATCGTGATGAAACCGGCATGTCCTAGAACCAAAAATTCGAAGACATGTGACATCTACCAACCCGCACTGGGCCCCCGTGGTGGATTACGGCCCACTCCCTCTCACAGAGAGGAGGCCTGTGTCCCAGCAGTGGGAACAATATACTTAGGCTGATTATGATTGAATTAATGCGTATCACAACAGCAAACTTGTATGTCCCAAAAAAACCTCATGCATTACAAAATGGCCTAAACGACACTCAACCCAAATCCTTGAAGGATCTTCACCAAATTAACCTGTCGGGCGGTACTTCCGCACAGTTTGGCACAAACGGCAATACATCCAGAAAAACACGAGGAAAAGCTTGCGCGTTTGATGTCGTCCGTGCAGGTACTCAGGTACCAAGTACTTAGTTGGGTGGGGTGGGTCAAATAGCGGGGAGGATACGGGTTATTTTTATTTATTAACGATTATTGCCCAGTAAGAGGTAGCGTGACCTGTAAATGAACCGTGAGTGCTGGTTCGAGATGAATCGAGAAAAGAATTCCTGCAAGGACTTGGGGGAGGCCTTGCCCAGCAGTGGGACAGTATTGGCTAAAGAAAAAATATATTACTATCTGTGATTTTTTGAAGTGAAAAGTTCTTTAGGCGCGTTGGGAATTTGTTGAGATGGGAAAAAACCATCGAACTCACGCTACTGTTACCGTAAGCGACTCCGCGCGTGTTTTGTTTATAAGACGATTCAAAAAATACCCGCTTCGGATGTGTTCGGCTGTCCTCGGGATGTACTCGGTTTTAATGTATAGCCTATATGTCAGTAAATGATGGCAAAGTAATCTGTTTGTGTTTTGTTTTCACTTCTGTCGGCACTCCCGGAGTGCCACTGTTTTTTTTTCTCATTATACCTACGTAATCATAGCCAAAGGAGCCTTTTCTACTATTGCTTTTAGGTAAGTACTTAAAAGCAATATTAGCTAGACTTGACATAATTATCATTAGCTACGTTATGTCTACTCTCGCTTTTAGTTAAAAAAATACAATAGGTAATAGGTAATACGGGCTGGTTTCCGCAACTCCGCGACAAAGCGCGTATTTTACGTACGTTAAAAAAATACAAACAACAATTTTTATACAAGAAACGTTTTTTGTGTGAATCTAATCAGTCTTGCATTAACAACGCGGTCGACTACAGCACCCACGACAACGAATCGCTCTAATAGGGTTATTTGATTAACTATTCCTCAAACAACTCCTCAACCATTAAATCAATCAATTATTCAATAATTACAGTCACTTTCTTTACAAATCGCCAGTACCTAGACCCCAAACTTTCCCCTACAAAGAAACGCGAGCATGTCCTTCACTAAGTGATGGGGCGACAAGCCAGGGCCGGATTACGATGACGTATGACTAAATAAATGACGCCATCTTTCTTTCCTACGTGACGAAAACAACTGTTTTCCTTCAAATCACTTCCCTGTTTTCCCCAGGTGTTATAAGGCACAATTTATAAGATCTATTCCCGTGTTTCTCTGAAAATTGCGGCTTCATTCTGAATTAGTTTCATGGGAATTAAAACTCGCGTTGTTATTGTGCGGGACGGTACGTTTGTCAAAATATTTATGTCTGTTTTTGGATCTGAATTGTTTTGATTGAAATGTGGTGGAAGAGAAATGGGGGCATGATCATTTTTGTTTTCATTTAGTTTGCCAAATTGCTTTTAGGAATTTTGATTACAATCTAGATAGGCTAGGTTATGTGGGAGACAAATGACGAGTGGATTTTTTAAAAGGATCGTTAAGTGTACAAAGTATTTATGTTCTGATAATATAATTCATAAAGCCTTTTACTGTGTTAAGATTGGCTTTCTTGCGCTTAGCAAAATTGTATTCGCCATATTCGCGGGTTTTCTTCTATATAAAACAATGAGCAGGTTGCTATAAGAACACGACAACACTGTTGCCAATATGTACCTACCTTTAATCATCCATTTCTTTAGATAGAGAAAAATTTAAGGACTCAGTCTTTCTTCTGTGAGGCAAACAATCATTCTCTAGCTTAATTAGCCTATAATCTTTCCACTGTTAGGACACAGATCTCCTCTCGGTGAGAGGAAGTGGGCTGAAATCCACCACGCGGGCCCAGTGCGGGTTAGTAGATGTCACAAGTCTTCGTTTTTAGGGTTCTGTACATCAAAAGGAAAAAACGGAACCGTTATGGGATCACTTTGTTGTCCGTCTGTCTGTCAAGACACATTATCTCAGGAACGCGTGGAGGTATCGAGTTGAAAATAAAACTATATACTCAAGTCTACAGTTTCTTGAAGCTTTGAAAAAATCTAACTTCTAAGTTAACGTAAAAAAAATATACGGCGGTTTATGCCGCAAAAAACGTATATTTCGACACTCTCAAGGGAATCAAATTTTATAGGGTACTTTCCGTTGACCTAGAATCATGAAATTTGGCAATAAGCAATGTCATGTAGCACAAGTAAAGGAAAAAATCCGAAAACCGTAAATGTGTAGTTACATAGCTAGCTAGCACAGGATATATGGAACTCTCGGTGCGCGAGTCCGACTCCAACTTGACCGGTTCTTTTTTGTTCTACGACATGCCGGTTTCCTTACGATTACAATCTAAAATCAGTCTTCCCGAGTCCGTCCCCCCGTGAAGGACATATGGCATGACATCGAGAATTCGCCGTACGCCCCTGAAAGGTAATTACAACTGCTTGATAGACAGTCCGACCCTTTCGTTTATACACCATCTACTTGGCAAGACACTTACTTGTGCATCGAATTTCTTTATAAATGGTGGGAAAATAGGGTCTTACTTTATGGTTCACGTTAATGTCATTGGACTTAGTTACTTTGTTGGTGTAATTGAGCGTGATATTGGCGAATTATAAGCACAGGATGACCGGGACAATGACGCTCAAACTGTAACCATGAATCAACACATGATTTTAGATATACGTAGAAATTTATCGTCGGTTATCCAAAAAAAATCGGCTGTTTCATAGAAAAGTGTAATTTATTTATTTATTTATCCATTTATTTAAGGCATCAAGGCCAATCACCCTCAAAGTCCAGTTGGTCTTCACACGCATGTACTCCACGATCTCCTCAACCTTCGTGGAGTGGTGCAGTCTGGACACGTACAGCTGCGTCGTCGGGATTGCTGGACGCAGCCGCATGTTGGGTCCTGCCTGCCCGATGCCGCACTGGTTCCGACAAGAAGGCTTCTTCTTCTTCTCCACCTTGATGAAACCATCTTTGTCGCACGTGTCCTTCTCTGAACCCTGCCTTTTCAAAACCTTGTTATAATACCTACGCGGTCAAAATTTAAGGAACAGCAAACTTTTTGTTAAATAACCGACGTTAAATTTCAACGCAGAGGGGCTGCTGAATCATGCTGAATCCATGGTACAGGTTAATAAGCGTTTATGTCCCCGCCATCTTGTATTGTTTTGAAGTTAAAAACTAAAAGTATCTTTCTAACAAGAGTTTTAAAAGTTCCCTAATCATATCACATCAGTTTGATTAATATCATAATTGACAATTTCCGCTCCAAAGAGTGAGTGTACCTACCTACTGACATGTGACAGTCATTTTGATAATTTCCTTTCAAAAAACAAAACAGAGACAAAATCTTGAAAGATATGTACAGTCAACAAAAGAGATAAGTATGCAGGATCTTCGGATATAGATGAAGTTTCAGGCAGGTCGCTTTTGTATTCATTAGTCATTAGGCCATGAATACAAAAGCGACCTGCCTGATGTAGGTTTATTCAAACCTGTGTTTCAATGGGTATGGGAGGACAGTGTAGTCCTGTCAACAAATACCAGGTACTTAATAAAATAGAAAAATGGTAAGCAACGTTCTCACATTCAAATATTTATCAAAAAGATAAATAAAAAAATATTAAAACTAATTATATATTTTAAAAAAGGCAGGCTATAAATCTATAAAACAAAATACGCATTAAACTCACTCATTTAAAATTAAGCATAGGCCAAATCCATCGAATTTAAACATTCCAGATAAATATCTTAATGTAAAAATTCTATTACATACCTACTTAGGCACTATTGCTATTGTTGACGCAAATTTCGAAACTGACATTATACAAATCAAAGAAAAGACAAGAATAATCCATCAGCCAATGATCGGCCTCGAACAATTAGTTAATAGTGGGTATGAATAAAATATTAAAAGCTACTTTATACATAGAAACTATTATTGTTAAACTGTAAGTTAATAAACACATTTAGGTTACGTTATTGTGTGACGTAATGAAAATTTAATCGTGATTTTGCGTTTTTATGAAGGTGCCATTTATAGATTCTGTTTCATGCGGCAATAGAAAGGTAGGGAGTTCAACAACTCAATAGTAGGATCTATCTACCATTTTCTTTGACCGCAAGGTAGTAGATTATAGGGGGAAGCGCCGGGGAAGCCCCAGGGAAACCCGTGAAATTCTAATTTTCTTAAGTTTTATACAATTTTCAGGTCAGTATCAGGTTCGCGATCGTAACAAGTATATATTTACAGAATTATAATAATAATAATTAAAATCATCAATACAACCCTCTTATTTCAAGGTAACCTTATTGATTGATACATATTTCATGAAATACCTAGTATACCCATCTTTTAAATCGCTGAAAAAAGTAATAAGACAGTGTTAAGGTAGGGCTGAAATGTATTAGGTAGGTATCTTTTGCATTTTCTTTACAACAGTTACCAGATTTTCAAAAAATACAAATTAAATGATGGGTATTTCTTTAAGTAAATCTTTCAAAACAATTTTACATAAAACTAGGTGGCGGCGGCATTTCTTAGCTGACTGATCCCCGAGAAGGAATGGCGAATTCAGGGGGTACACTCTAACTCCGTCAATGAAGACACAGGCCCGTCCGACAGTAGTTGATCCGTCAAAACAAGTGTCAAATAAATTTTTTTCGGCCGGACAAAAACACGTGGTGTGTTCGGACAACTGTCAAATCGTAATGTCATTCATTCTTAGTACGTGTCCCCTAACTGTCCCGTAACTAATCTTACGTCCGTAAGTGATAGCGATAACTTCGGCCGAAACTACGAACTTTCTGCATACGGAGTAGACTCCCAGACATCGTCATTGTTAAACTCGTATAAAGAACTGTTGGGTTCCTAAATACCATCATATTTACTCCTAAATATTTCGCAACAAACCCACCACGTAACGTAACCTAACAATGCCGCTAGAACAAACGCGTCGTGACGATTACGACCGATACAAGTACTTAATGGCTCACCAGCTTTTAAATAACAATATGGCCACGCCCACAGCTATTAATGTATTTGTAATCAACGCGATCTTTCTCAGGGATCATATTGTATACTACAGGAGTCCTTTCAAGGCCTTCACACAATGGTTGTGGATGGTATTCAGATTCTTTAGCTCATCTAGTTGAGGAATGCTTCATAGTTTGCAGGTTTAGTATCGTGTTGGCCTGGAGGCTTATGGATACCTAAACCCTTTAAGAAACTAGGTCGAGGTTGTGGGTTTAAGCCTGATATGTTTGAATCATCATCTGCCCAGCCTTTTTCCAACTAAAGTCCTCCAGACCGTATTTCGGCCACGGCGGCCAATCTCAACGGAGACTAGCCTTCGGCGCGGGAGATATTATAGTGCACAAGTGTGCGCGCAGACACAGGTGCACTCCCTCTTCCCTCACTCTCATTGTCCGATGGGACGGCAATCCGACACGACCGGAGAGAGATCAGGCGCAGGACCAACGGCTTAACGTGCTTTCCGAGGCACGGGGGTATCACACCGCCAACTTCCAAACTCCGGGCTGCTACTAAGAAATTCCTAATGGAAAAACTCAATAACACTTTGCCCGACCCGGGAATCGAACCCGGGACCCCACGCTCAGCAGTCGCGCTTGCGACCACGAGACCAACGGGGCCAACTACGTTAGGGTCGGCTTCCAGTCTAACTGGATGCAGCTGAATAGGTACCAGTTTTTTACATGAAGCGACTGCCTGAATGTTTATACGAGTGCTCTGTCACAGTCCATTGCTGGGTGCAGAATACCTTATACCTAGTTTTGCTACAATGGTTAATTTAATGTGTTGCGAAGGCGAATTGCCAGGAAACCTGGACTCGCTGTGGTTATTCTTTTTTTCCAGCAACAAAGTTTAACTACTCGGCAGAGTATGTAGGTAGTTGTACCATGTAAAAAACGCGATTTTTCAGGGATCATATTGTATACTACAGGAGTCCTTTCAGGGCCTTCACACAATGGCTCAGTTTGAGAAGAAGAAGGTATTCAGATTCTTTAACTTATCTTGTTGAAGAATGTCTGAATAGTTTGTTAAATTGGTAAGTACAGGTTTAGGTCGTGGTGGTCTAAAGTATTTTTTTTTTTGCTGAATGGGCCCGCTCTTGACCTCGTTCACGCCTGATGGCAAGCGAAGAATGAGGTCTATGATGGAACGAGCGTGCCCAGAAGATGCCTAAGGCACTGGAACTCTCACGCATCGACGAAACACAGCAGGCTGCTTCACGCCGGACTCCGGTGGGAGGGTGGACGCAAACCAGGCGGTTGTTAGCACTACAATCGCAAGGGAAGAATTGGCCAGTCAAATAAGGTGTTAGGTGTGACTGTCCAGGATGCGCTGAGCGCTCGGTTCAATTGAGTACCTAACTGACGGAACAAACTGCGCTACACGAGAAGGCTTCTTCATGCATCCCAAAAACAAACCCCCTCAAAGTAGGTAACGGCAGTAGTTGAAAACTTAGTAGGTTTGTGCAAATACAAAACATAATCAGCCTATAATAATCCCAGTGCTGAGACGCAGACCTCCTCTCTTCGAGATGAGTGGGCTGTAATTTACCCAGTGTGGGTGGGGTAGATGTCATATGTCTTCAAATGTTTGGTTCTAGGAAATGCCGGTTTCCTCACGATGTGCAAATGAGTGGTGCAAATCAATCTACCAAATCAGTCCAGCCGAAGCGGAAGTCTACTGCTACGTACTGCAAAATGTGCCACAAGCAACGCCCGGTTACAATTTTATTTGTATTCTAAAAGTAGGTACATTTCGAGAAAATCAGGATTATCTCAGGTTCCCTTTATTTATTTAATTTGTCCTTAATACAGGCTACTAAGTAGCCTAGCTAGGACATCAGATCGTAAAATTGTATTGTTATCTACTCATCTTAGATTTAAACTATTCCTAAGTTGTCACCCTACTTTGTAACAGACTGTACCACTTTTTTATAAAATAAATAAAATATTATTATTATTAAATATTATTAATTTAAACAACTAGTTTAATACTAAGCAAAGTAGTTATACGTGTTCTTTTTAACTTATCTTCTTTTAAATAAAGATCTACCGAAAACTTTTATTCAGTAGGTGCTCAACTTTCTAAGTTCAGGTAGGTAGGTGGTTTAGTAGGTGGCTGTACTCTAGATATCACAAACTTCTAAGAAACTAGAAAAAACTTTTAACAGGAACTCTCTAAATATATTATGTGTGTGTGAACTGAGGGACCACACTAAGAATTCGTAAAATAAAATCCTATTAATTATTTCCAGTATTGATAAATACCTCAATTCCTCTCCTTTTTAACACCTACAGCAAAATCTTTATTACAGAAACTCCACCATATAATTCATTTCCTATTTCCAACGTATTAATTACCTTCGGCGATCCACTAAAAAGCCCTCGTATGCATTTGAAGGCAAGTGAAATGCTAGAACAGTTTGCCTGCGGCCTGCGCCCACGTTCAGATGGGCTTATACGTCTCCTGTCTAGCTACGAACTGTGGGATTAAGCTGGCTGCATACGTGGCGTTTGCTAAGGAAGAAGGCGCGGTTTTACAACGTTACAGAATTGGTAAATACTTGATCAGCGGTGCTATTCTGTAAAAATCTCACCGTGAAAACTTAGGTGAAGTAAGCGTGGAGTGAGCTGTCATTGAAGTGTCAATTCTTAGCAAAAACAAACTCATTTCAACTAAGTTTCCACGGTGAGATTTTTACAGAATCGACCGGCTGGAACGAGTAATCAATGATGATATTTATCTTTTCGGCACAACAGCAGAAGAAAACCGTAATGTAAAAACTAGACAAGACAGACAGTGAGGTAGCAAGACTGACTGTCTAAAACTATTTGAACTGAACTTGATTAGGTAATGTTAGCCGACAATATGCGGCGACTAGCTCTACTCTCTACTTCGTGTTTAGTTAGGGAGTATATGTGTAAAAGTATACACATAATTATATTAAACTACTAAATACGAAGTAAAAATCAAACTTCAAATTGGCTGAAGAAGTTAACGTATGACGAAACCGAAAATCTTATTACAATTGTCTCCTAAATGAACTAATACTGTATTTAAGTTAAGGCATTGTTTGTTTAATTTATAAGTACTTGCATGACACTTAATACCAGTTGTATACCTAGAGGAACTTTGACTCCTAAAACACAGGCTTTTGGCCTAGTTTAGGAGGCATCAGTTCGCCCTTTTAAGTGACTCTATTGTACAATATACCTTAAATCCTGTGTGTGCACTTATCTATGTAAGTTTTACAAAGAGTAAAAATAAAATTTTATTATTATTATTATAATGTTGTATTTTTTTTGAGACTCTCATATCCTTGTCTATTAACGAATTTTTTTTAACACTTACACTGCTAGCCCATGATTGTTGAAGGTTCAAGGGCAGTTGACAATTCGACGGACACGTTAGCTGTCCGTCGAATAATAATTGTCAATTGTCTTTAAACGTCAGTAACCGTTAACGGCAGTAATTTTGCTCAGAAATAAGTGGGTCCTCAAAATCTCGTTTAAATGAGTTCTTGGAATGAACATGATAACTGAAATAAAAACAATAACAATCCAACTAAACTGAAGTACCAAACAATATTGATACCCTCAGCTTTTTAACAGCAGATCTGCAACCAGCCTAAAAGCCGCGAGCTGAGACCCTTACGCGGATGCGGCGCAACCTAATAATTTCTTAATGTCATGCGCTCTGAAGGGAATTATTGTTTTGTATTACAATAATGGTGTACTTAGATTCTTAAGTACAGATTACAAGCGGCCATTCCCACTGACGTAGTGGCTTTCCATTCAGTACAGTATGGTACCGTTAGTCCTGAAAGGGTAGGCGATGTTGTATCGCACACACGGCTTATGTTGTGGGTAGACACTTGTAAATGTAAGAGGATAATTTACTATGGGTTCAACGAGCATCGTGGATATTTTTTTAGATTTAAATCAATAGATTCTGAATTAAGAGTTCCCCAGCGGGATTGTCCGAATGGGTTACCGCTGGCCCGGAACATAAAGGGCTAAGGAAGGAACATGGGTGCGTTTTAGTCAGTAAAAGTCTGACACTCCCTTCCGCTCCACCCAGAGCGGGAGGGGTCATTTGATGATTTCCCATCCAGAAAAAAAAAAGTGTTCCCAATTTAAAGAAAATTATGTGAACGGGGAAAAGAGATTAGATGCAGGTAGATGTTGTAAACATAAATATAACTATTAAAATATCTGCATTTTTTGTATCTACTTTCTATGCAAATAAATAATTTCTGTTCAATTCTATAAACATAGTTTTCACTGAAGAGTTAGACAAAGGTCCCCCCCCCCACACCCACACCAGGACACCCACGTTTCGCCAGTTATGTTTATGCCCCATATAATAAAGGCCGAGCCTGTTGACAGGAAAATCCAGACCACGGGCTTCTTATGAGGGCATTTTGCCCAACCTGGGAATTGAACACAGAACCTCACGCTCAGCAGTCGCGCTTGCGTCCACTAGACCAACGAGGCAATTGTTGTTTCACTGAAAAAAAAAATGTAAACATCCAAATTGAGAACCTCCTCTTTTTTTGAAGTCGGTTAAAAAAATGCTGGTCTGGATACATTCAGTTGTTCAGCAATAAGAAAAGTTAATTTTCACTATGTTTCTTTTATGAAACAGCCCAAAATAATTGATTTAACATTGAATATCGCCATTTAAGTATTCAGTAAAACAACAAACACGACCCATATCTTATTAAAAGTTATAAACTAAAGTTGCATTGGTCCGTAAGCTAAATCTCAATGACACTTTTTGCGCCATTTAAATCCAAATATTTTAAAAGCTTTAACAAAACCGTGTTTATATCCAACCGACCTTTCTAAGCCCGCCATAAAATTAGGTCGTTTTTATAATGTCAAGCAAAGCGTTGCATCACGACGTTTAATTATTTATCGCGCAGTAAGCAGTGGCAAATTGTTCTTATTACCATTTTGAAGGGAAGACATTTTGCACAGACGTGATAGAGCACTGAGACTTTGTCACGTAGGGATACCGTTGGCCCTCTAGTTTGTAGGTAGCACGGTATTTTTGCAATGTCCTGGTTTTGGACGAAGTTGTTGTCGAATTTCTTCATTTTTATTTTACGTTATAATACTTGTGGCTTAATAATACTTGTGGCTAAATAATAACAGCCACACGGGTTAGGCTACGCTTGCCGCGGTCGGTCCGAGTATGGGTGACCATCTATACATACCAAGACCCCGTCGTGCCTCGGAAAGCACGTTAAGCCGTTGGTCCTGGCTGTCATAATTATGTGGATCTTTGACAGTCGTAATGGGTCGTCAGTTACCCAAGAGTCCGACAACCAGTCTTACCAAGGGGGATCGTTTTCCACATGTAACAGGATTGTGGAAGTCAGATAGGCAGTCGCTCCATGTAAAATTCTGGTATACAGTTGCATCCGGTTAGACTGGAAGCCGATCCCAGCATAGTTGGGCAAAGGCTAGGCAGATGATGATGACTCGCCAATCGAATTCTGATGAAAGACTCAGTTTAAATCCTAAAGGTACCAAAACTGTCAATGAATCAAATCAAACCAGTCAATCACCGTTGCAACACATTTTAAAGTTTAATTCGCGGAAACACAAACCGGAAAAACATGAAGCTGTCAACACATGTAGGCTACGCCATTTTGTCACATCGGCGTGACGATCGCGTGTGCACCGCGCATGCGCGAGCACTGCGCACGATTCGATTTCGCACGTCCATCTGACACGAAAGATAGCAATTAAGATTTTTTCTTATTGTTGGATAATATTTTTCCGGTCTACGAGTGTTCTAAGAATAGATTGGATAAGCAGAATTATTGATTGTGTGTTGTCGAAGTAAGAAGTACTGTGTATGAATTAAGGATAATAAATTATTAATAAAACTTAGGGGGCTTATGGCTAAGTAATAACAGCCGCACGCGTCGATCGATCAGGTTAAGCTACGCTTATCTTTACATGGCATGGCAAGCAACTCAGTGCCTCGGAAAGCACGTTAAGCAGGCAGACATTACTGGTCGTCAGAAGCTCGAAAGTCTGACAACCAGTCTTACCAAGGGGTTTTGTATTACCCATTAACTGGGTTGTGGAGGTCAGATAGGCAGTCGCTTCATTTAAAACACTGGTACTCAGCTGCATCCGGTTAGACTGGAACCCGACCCCAACACAGTTGGGAAAAGGCTAGGCAGATGATGAAATTACAAAAAAAAAAAACTAAACTATATAATTTTAAACTATCTACTACTAACTGATTCCGAAAAGGTCACAACAAAAGCTCATACACACGCGTCAACGGTAAAAGCAACTGCAGCCGTCGACAACTTGCCGCTCGTGTATATAAGCACGTACCACAGAATAAATAGTAGGTACCGTACTCAAATACGCGGTTGCATCTGCCGTTGGCGCATGTCACTCGTATGTATGTATGCACTCAATTGTTTGAATGTGGGTCCAGTTAACCAATTAAAACACAGAAAATAAATGTTTACGTCAACTGGACCCGCGGGTCCAGTTCCGAGTGGGTCCAGTTGACCAAAGACACCACTGGCAATGCTGCCAGTCTTTTGGGCCCGCTTCCTGTTGACAGCGATGCGGATGAATTTTTTGATGCCCTTTGATTATTTCTACTCCTTTTTATATACTTGTACATACCTATTATTATTATTTTAATACTGTTAGCTTTAAAATTATGTTTTCAAAAATAAAAACTTTACTGCACACTTAGTAACATTCTGCACAGAAATATTTCAGAAGTTTCAGATGGATCTGTTAAACCGTAGAATGCAGTTCTACCATCACCACAAACCTACCCCTACATATGTTTCAAATAGAAAAAAGACTCGCCACATCCTAGACGACACCCACCAGTAGAGAGCCCATCCTTTGTGATATTCCTACTTAGGGCTGATATTTTTCAACCGAAAGATAATTTTTATTCGCGGAATAAAATTGACGTCTGACAGTTTTTGTATGGAAGAACTGTGAAAAATTCAAAATTATTCCTCCAATAAAATTCTCTCGCGTGGGAAAATTCAACCCTTGAGCTGATTTTTCCATCACCAAATAACTTTTATTCGAAGAATAAAATTATTGACGTTTGACAGTTTTAGTATGAGATTACTGTCAAAATTTCAAAATTATTCCTCGAATAAATTTATCAGATGATTGTAAAACTAGCTCTTAGGGCTGATTTTTCAAACGCCAGATAATTTTATCCGAGGAATAATTATGAATTTTGGACAGTTCTTCCATACAAAATTTGTCAGACGTCAATTTTATTCCACGAATAAGAAATATCCTTCGATTGAAAAATCAGCCTTAAGTGAGGTATTTTTGTTCTCACGTATGTTTGACGTTAAATAATACATAATATTAACGTTACATATTATAATACCACCACTTACATGTTACATCTAACGCCTACTTATACCAAACCGAGCAAACCCAACCATGGCACATTATTTAGCCAAATTGCGCTACGTTATGATATTTAACAATATCTAAATGCTGGCATTGTCTTCGGAATTAGACACGGCTGCGAAGCTAAAGCCCTTAGCTTGGAGAGCTGCGTAGGAGTTGCATAGATTAATAGTTTTACCACATTTTGTGCCTAAGGGGCGGTTGTCGGAAATGTGTATGAGGATAAACGGTTTTGAGAAATGTGGTAAAAGGGATTCAGTGATTAGCTGTAACACCTAAATTTTGATATTTTCATTTCATAGAATACGTACAATTCGATTTCAGTTTTGTTCCTATTATAATAGCTACGTCAATGAAGTTATCATTAGTTTTTAGTTTTCACAAAAAAACTTTTTTTTATCGACTTTAGTTTTATAGATCAGCGATTGTCCATATGAAAAATACACTCGAAACGACAGTAAATGTAATCGTGAAAACATGCAAACGTCTTCTAGTAGTCGATCGTTTGAATTTGCATCCGTATTTCTAAAAATCATTTTTCATCTCTTAATATTTTTTGCACTTTATTCTGTATGTTTGATTGACTCCGGTCTGATCCCCTGAACCCCCCTCCACTCCCCCTTCTCGATCCCCTGCTAGTTCGTCTTCTGTTTTAATCTATGTCTTATCCACTTTATCTAGGTTACTCTTTTTGACAGGTAAGTTCAGTCAAGAAAAAAAAATAAACGTTTCATGTTTTCGCCATTAATTTTTAATAATTAATCAAATCAATCTACACTGTTTCTAAAATAAATAACATTTAGGTACCGTAATGTCTATATTATATCTGTAATTTTATGGTGTACATAATAAAGAGTATTCTATCTATGTATGTACTGTCTGCATAATAATCTATGACCGAAGCTTAGTCATAGGCAAGGAAACGACGCCCAAGGCGGGTCAAAATGGTCTCCAAGAGATATCGTTTCTGTTGATAGTCTAGGCGTAATTAACTGTAACTTTACGTAGCAACATGTGAATATTATGACGGAGAAATTGTGCTTGTTATTGAAGTTTTAAGGAACCATAAAATTAAACCTTTGTAGACCGATTCACAGTTGGTTAGTATTAGAAAATTAAGCTTAAAAAAATATTATGGCTAAGAAATGTCATCGTCAGTCAACAGACGTTTATAATTTGATGGTGTACAGTCAACAAAGGAGTTAAGTATACAGGAGCGTCGGATATTGTTGAAGTTTACTAAGAAACTGATGGATATTCTCGAATAAAATTTTAGTTTATTAATAGAAAACAAACAGCTCATTTATTAAATTAAATTTCAGTCCAGAACATCCATCGGTTTCTTAGTAAACTTCAACTATATCCAACGCTCCTGTATACTTAACTCCTTTGTTGACTGTACATAATAAAGAGTGTTCTATTTAATTATGTATTCATAATTAACAAAAAAATACTGATTGATAGATAAAACTACTACCTACTACTTACGGCTGAACCTAATAACCTACCTATTTCAGTTAAGACAGATCACTACTGATGGTAATTAGTAGACAGTATAATCATTACTGCCAGGATTGACTGCCAGTATCATAATAATACAGATCGCTACTGATATTATATATATTATTGGGACGTTAAAACCCGAGATAGATAGGTTTTTCTACCTCTAATATGCCAAAACTAGGTAATTGGGTTCGGCAGTTAAACTACTACCTCTAGTATTTTGAATGAATGTTCTGTTGAAAGGTTCTTGTACAAATAAGAGAAAATAAGAACGTTTACTGTATATTATTTTGTCACCAAAACGAAGACGTGGTGACAAAATAATATAATTAATTCTACAGTCTAATCATAATATATTGACAAGAAAGAAAGCTTGAGATGCTTCGAAACCAATTGGTACAAGAAGTATTATTTATTTATAATTAACTAAAAATAACAAAATTAAATTCTAACTTAACTAAAACTATACAGAAACTAAAAAATAGCGTCGAAAAATTCATCCGCATCGCTGTCGACTGGTAATGTACCCAAGAGACTGGCGGCATTGGTACTAAATAATAACGTGATATCATTTTAATATTCAGTGAAAGTCATCAAAAAAAAATTAATAAAAAATAGAAATAACAAAACACAGAAAACAAATGACAGTCTCAAGCTTCCAATGTAGATTTGTCATAAAACTTGTTTCCATACAAAGGCTTAATAATATGCTAGCTTGACAAGCATAATAGAAACATTTATCACGAACATTTAATATTAATATTTCTAATGTGTCAATATTTTATTGAGAAACGTGTTTTCACACCTTACAATACAGTATCGTTGTAACAGATGGGTATGTTACAAAAGTATGTCATGTTATTTAACAATAAACAATCAATTTATTGTTCGGTAAATCTTTTAAGGTGTGGTCACAATATTAGGTATGTCTTTGACACTAAAATATGGTCCCGGTAGTTGTTTTTACTAACGATTTTGCGACTGATTTCATGATCTTTTCATCTTCATTCAGTGCCCCATAGAATCCAGGGTGACCTTATATTTTTAAGGGTTAGGTACTTAATAAAGCTTTATACCTAATGAGTTTACAGTCTCAATTACATTTTATTTTTCGACCCCCAAAATACAGCCAAATGTCTGAATTTGGGGTCACCGTCCAAGCTGTTCTTATACAATATGATTATCAATAAATAAATTTAAAACTTCAGCTAAATCCCAAGCCTGTAAGTATAAAAATTTCACACTGATCGAGACAAAACAAAAAACTTTACGAATCACCAGAAATTCAATTCTCAAATTGAAAACAAATTTGACATTTACGTTGACACATATTGGCTTGAAATTACATATTGATTTTTTATTATATTCGAGCATGAACTCTCATTACTAAACTTTGGGTCAACAAACAAATATAACATCTCACCTACCAACAAACGAAAAATAACCCTTACCAAAACAATAACCCGAATAAATAAATATCCTCCCCATAACATGTCCACGTACGGCTAACACAATTACAATTCGGTCACGACAAGTAATAAAATAGCCAAAAGAAACGGCCATTCGACACTCGAGGCTAAAGGGCTACTCGGTATTCTTCTCACCAACCCTTAGGAGCCACGAGCCACGAGCCACGAAGGGAAAAGAGCAAACACTTTAAGCGAAGGACCCAAAATAGAGAACGTATTGAGTCGCGAAATACAATAAGGGTGTGTGGAAATTCTTGGGCTAGGGATGTGTATAGAGCTGTTATACTTAGATAATATTTGCTATCTATAGTGTGTGCTGTGTTTATTTTTGGTGGAACCGACTGCATAAGAAGCCGTTTGATGCAGATTACTACGATTTTACTATCCTCGGCAAAAAATACTGAAGAGTTGTAAAAGATTTATATCTGGCGGAACAATGGCTCCTGAAACTTAGGCTCTCGACCCAGTTTCGGAGTATTTAGTTAGTCTTAGTCAACCCTCTGAAGAAAACAGGCGTGATTTTATGTTATTTTGTGTCAGTCTAAATATACAAATATATATACAGTTATTATTTATTTATTTCATAATAAAAAAATAGAGCTTTCTTCACACAAAGCACTACATCCAATCAAAATGCCTTTAAACTTTTAAAAGAATTGTATGTGATTATTAAAATTGTCTTTTTTATTTTACATATTTTTTTTCCTTTCGACGGGATTAACAACTCTAATAACATACAGTGGAGTGGACAATAAGCCTGACCGCAGGTGGCGTTTGGATCTCGCGAACTTTTCAAATATTTGCCAGGACTTTCCCATGGATTTGTTCCTTTTTCCCCTTTTGTCCGAACTAACGTTAACATTTATCTACCGAAGCGGATCAAGTATGCTTTGACACACAGCCACGAATATCTTTTGACGAAATATTTGAACGGGACCCGAATGTTTGAACTTTTTGGAAGGTAAAGCTTGTTTAGATTAAATTACATTTTCAAATCTGACTTGCATTGTTGTTCTTTTTTGGTAATAGGTTTTTGTTTTAGTGACGTCAATGGTTTTTTTTTATGATGTGATCAAGATTATTTCTGAACTTTAAAAGAGACTGTGACCTCTGAGTTTCTTTCGGCCTTTCTTTTCAGAGTAGTTAGATAGGAAACACTCGCTTTTACACGAGTAAAAATCTATTTATAGAAATCAAATCATTTATCATGAACAAAGGCAGTTTTTGTTTAGATTTGTGGTTATTTTACGTGTTTTGTTCTTCAGGTGTGATTTTCCATGCACCTGTTCACGGAAATTCGTTTGCAAATAACTTGATATAAAAAATTTGACCCCCATAACAGTCGATAGCCACGCTATCCGACATAATTATTATGATATCATAATTCAACAATTACCTCACACTAATTCACGTGGTCCTCTAACCGGCACGCATTACATTATCGATTAAAAACAAACTCCAATCGATTCCCGCTCAGTGATGACCATCACTAATCTCATAATATTTGACATTTGGCAACACTATTATTATACACATTATACAGTAACACTTTACAAGCAAATCATGATGCACCTGACCTTGGGAAAATTTCTGTTCCTGCAATCGAATTTTTACGTTTTTTTTTTTCTAATAATTCAATTGAACAATTGGATCCCATTATGGCAAATTGATTTCCTCAATGTGTTCAATGTAACGTCGCAAATTGGACAAAAAGTTAACCTGTGCAATTAGCACTAAGATAAAGCACTTGTAACGACCGTGGGAGATTGATTTTTTTAATCTGTGGCCCAAGGAGGTAATATACTGCGTGTAATATATGTTTACTAATTTTATTGCTTGTATTATGTTTTTTTTTTTTTGATATATTGATGTATTATTGAATTGTTGTTACGGTATCGTAGCTAGTGTGAGTAACTGGATTTATATGAGTATAAACTTTAATAGACTTTTTGCAACTTTTCATAAGTGGGTATCAAAGTGATATAGGTACCTATACAATATTTTGGTAACGATTTCACACTTTTTGAGTAATGGCCGATTCCTATAATTTACCTATGGTTAAAATTGAGACTCTTGTATTTTTTTTCATAAGTAAGTGGATGTCAAAGTGATATATACAATATTTAGGTAACGATCTCACAATTTTTGAATAGCGGCTTTGCATAGCAGACCGTTCCATATCGACATAGCATTCGCAGGACAGGTAGAATTAGCTTACGAATATATTTATATCTAGTTCCTAGTTTAGCAATAAAAAATGCTACCATAAGTAACTTGCGTCTTATTGATGATGAAACTCTACAAGATGGACTAGCTGCGCCCCACGGTTTCACCCGCGTAAATGTCGATCCCGGGGGAATATCGGGATAAAAAGTAGCCTATATGTTAATCCAGGGTGTCAGCTACCTCCATACAAAATTTAATCAAAATTGATCCAGCCGTTTGAGCGTGAAGAAGTAACAAACATATAAACACACACACACTCACAAACTTTCACCTTTATAATATTAGTGGGATAAGCTTGATGAATTTGGAACGATATTTTCACACAACTTATTTACTTACTACAAAAAATTACATTCACATTGCAAAGGCCGTCACTACACAGTCCATTTCCCACCAAACCGGCTTATATGACTTATGCCTAACATCGAACAATCTATAATAACAAGTGATAATCGTTCGTTCAGTCAACGTTCGTGTCATAAGTTAAGAAATTAATGTTTGCAATCACCGTTAGAGGCCAAAGTAAGGCCGAAAACCGAAATTCTCACGGCCGCACCTAATCTACGCACTGCTTTACGAATTTGTCATATTAAGTCGATTATTGAGCAGAGGACACGACATAAGGTGAAGGTAGGGATGGGACAGGTTGTGAAAGGTGGTTTCAACATAGAAATATCGAGCAATTTAATGGACTAATAGTTATGTGCACTAATTACTAATTGCTGGTCTTAAGATGTCAATTTGCATGTGAAAGGAGATTGTAGATGAGTTTATATGCTCATTTTAAGCGCTGGTATATCAAGCCGCTAAGTTATGTTTATTTACACAGAAATATTATACTAAAAAGCACAAAGTATAAAGTATAAAACACGGTTTTTGTTACAAAATAACTTTGTACTAAATCACACATAACAAACAAACTGCACAGGTATCACTGATGACTTTGACTCAAACAATCACTACAAAACCAATTACGAGACATTAAATATTCATCGACAAATTCGTACATTAATAAATCGATAACTGATACGTCACTATTTCTGCGACTGATAGCTGCGACAAAGATAAATGTTCGCGACACTAGCACGTTTAGCATATTACGACCATAGGATAATAAAATACATAGATATGTAAAATCACACCATGTTTCCCCGAAGGTTTGGGCCGAATGCCTATAGCAGGTACAGACACCAGCATCAAGCTACTACAATCTGTCAAATTTATTTAATAGATTTTCAACTTTATTCCTAAAGCATAAGGTTCAATGTTGATTGGGAAAATTTGACAGTTACGGGTAGCTTGATGTATCTGTACCCACACTCACATTTCGCCAGTTATATTGAAATCCCACATAATAGAGGGCGAGCCTATTGCCATCAACCGGGCACAAATCCAGATACCGGGCTGCTACTGAGAAATTCCTAATGGAAAAACCCAATAACGCTTTACCCAACCTGGGAATTGTAACCAGGACCTCACACCCCAGCAGTTAGCGCTTGCGACCACTAGACCAGAGAGGGGCAGTCAATAAATAATAATAAATCGATAAGTGATTAGCACATCACTACGGAGTTTATTTATAAACGATGATTAAAGTTAAGTGACGTTCAAACGTGAAAAATTGATGGTAGGTACCGTTAATCACTACTTAATTTTAAGCAACGTTTATGAATAAAGGGACAGATCTGCAACTGATAGCTGCGACAAAGATAAATGTTCGCGACACTAGCACGTTTAGCCTGTTTCTAACACAGAATAATCAATATTCAAAGAATAAATTAAAACACTGTTGTTTACAAACAGCACTGTTGGTATTTTATCTTATCTGTGTGCTGTACGATTTTAACCCGGAGTGAGTCATTGGGAATCACCGAGCTTAATAGCAAGTGTTATTTTGAGGAATGCTAACAATTTAATTGGTGTTAAAATAAGAATCCGTGAACAGTTGATTGAATATGTCCAAGGGCCAGTTGTTCTAAACGGTTGGTTAACGTAACATACGTACGTTAAATAATAACGATTACGTTGTGGTACGGCACTCTCTATCATTTTGTAAATGTAATTTGAAATAAAGTTTTTTTTTTGTTTGACAATAGTTAGCGCCATTTTTGACGTACCTACGCGTGCGTCAAGTGGACGTGAATCAACCCGCCTTTAGATGCCAATTACAGGAAGCAATTCTAGCTTTATCTCTTGAGAATAGTTAGCAATAGAACAATATCTACTCCTGCTGTTTAAGACGTTCTAAAACGGTGCCAAGAGCGGCGTGTTTCACGTGCACTTGACGTACGCGTATGTCAAAAATGGTACTCATCTGCCTAACCTTTTCCCAACTATGTTGGGGTCGGCTTCCAGTCTAACCGGATGCAGCTTAATACCAGTATTTTACATGGAGCGACTGCCTATCTGACCTCCACAACCCAAGTTACTGGGTAATACGATACCCCTTGGTAAGACTGGTTGTCAGACTTTCGGGCTTCTGACGACCCGTAACGACTGTCAAAGATCCCCGAATGACAGCCGGGACCAACGGCTTAACGTGCTATCCGAGGCACGGAGGAGTCTTGATATGTGAAGATGGTACTAACTATCGTCAAACCAAAAAAGGCGCTGTTTCAAATTACAATTACAACATCATAATGCCGCTAAGCATATTTGGTAAAAATGATGACAGCTGTTTATGAAGTTAAGCTAAAAAACGAGTCAAGCTAAAGATTACACTATTTAAATATTTTCTGGAAGAATGGAAGAAATATATTACATCATCACCATTGCGTTGACCAAGCCGATGTCACATGTCATACACAGATTTAGATGACCACATCTTTTCCTACAATCACTGGAAACATGACTATGGTCACATTTACATCTCCTACCGGTCATCTTACGAATAGGTACGAACTCCTAACCCGTCACCTCTGACGTCATTCGTGGGAAAAACGATTCGCAGCCGGAACTACACGATTACGTACGTAAACTCACGAAGTCCCAGTCTTATGCCCGAGATACACGAAGCTATGTTTCTTAAGCCAGAATAATAAGCTAGTTTTAGTAAGCTAGCAAGCTAGTAACTCTGGCTTCGTGTTTATAGAACTAGCTTCATTTTAAGGTTAGTTTATAGTTCTCCAGACCAAATTTCGGCCCAGGCAGCCAATCTCAGCGGAGACTAGCCATCTACGCGAAAGATATTATAGTGCACAAGTGTGTGCGAAGACACAGGTGCACTCACTCTCATAATCTGATGGGACGGCGCCGCGGCGATCCGACATAACAGAAGAGAGATCAGGGACAGGATCAACGGCTTAACCTGCTTTCCGAGGCACGAGGGGTATCACACCGCCAACTTCCTAACCCTGGGCTGTTACTGAGAAATTCCTAGTGGAAAAACCCAATAACTCTTTGCCCGACCTGGGAATCGAACCCAAGACCCCACGCTCAGCAGTCGTGCTTACGACCACGAGACCAACGGGGCTAGGCTATTAGTAAGAGCGAGGCCCCATTAGTGCGTTGCGTTACGTCGTTGCAACGGATCAACGCATTGTATGCCACACCTGCGTTGAATCATTATGAATATAATAATGACTAATAAATTAGACATTATTGACTAATTTAATAATTGGAATAATAATTAGCATAACATAAGCATAATCAGCCTATAATGTTCCCACTGCTGGGACACAGGCCTCCTCTCTGCGAGAGGGAGTGGGCCATAATCCACCATGCGGACCCAGTGCGGGTTGGTAGATGTCACATGTCTTCGAATTTTTGGTTCTAGGGCATGCCGGTTTCCTCACGATGTTTTCCTTCACCGTTTTGAGAGCAGTGGCGATGAAATAATTTACACAAAGTAAAGCGCCTGTCTGGGTTCGAACCTACTACCTGCAACTCGTAAGTCGCGGCAGTTACCACTGGGCCACCACTGCTCTAATAATAATTAAATTGTCATAATTTAATTAATCATACGTCAGTATTGAGTCGACATTGCGACGACGCAACGCACTAAAGGGACCTCGCTCTAAGCTAGTAAGCAAGCGTCGCGTACCCAGTTTGGATAGTTTAATAGGAATGGGGTTAATGATTGAGCTAGTATCACCACTGATTGTACTATACTGGCTTGTATACTAGCTTCATGTGGCCAGTGAAGCAAGTACGGGATTGACTAGAGTGCAGTGACTAGGTACGCGTTTTTTTTTGACCGCAAACACTTCTTGTCGTCTGCCTAGCCTTTTCCCAACTATGTTGGGGCCGGCTTCCAGTTTAACCAGATGCAACTTAATACCAGTATTTTACATGGAGCGACTGCCTATCTGACCTCCACAACCCAGTTACTGGGTAATACGATACCCCTTGGTAAGACTGGTTATCAGAGTTACGGGCTTCTGACTACCCGTAATGACTGTCAAAGTTCCACGAATGACAGCCGGGACCAACTGCTTAACGTGCTTTCCGAGGCACGGACGGGTCACGGTATGTAAAGATGGTCACCCATCCACAGACCAACCGTGGCAGGCATAGCTTAACCTGATCGATCGACCTGTGCAGCTGTTATTATTTAGCCACTAGTATGTAAACAGTACTAGTATGTGCTTAACCACGACGGCGCGCCAGGATAGTATACGGAGGTTCTGGCTTGCTGTAAAAAAAAAGCAATTTAAAAAAAATTAAACCGACTTCAAAAAGAAATGAACTCAAAATTATGAAATAACTTTAATTTCGGAAGTCGGTGTCTTGGGATCTGTACTTTAGTTTTTGTTTTTTTTGCCACCGACTTCCGAAATTAAAGTTATTTCATAATTTTGAGTTCATTTCTTTTTGAAATCGATTTAATTTTTTTTAAATTACTCTTTTATTTCGTAATTTTAGTTAAAAAAAAAACCTGTTGTATTATGTAGGTAATAGTTTTGTTGTAAATATTGCACTAGAATTTGACCAAGGTTTTGAGATGACACTACACCCGTAGCTCGTATCAATAAGCCAGGCCGTCATACTTACACGTATAAGTCCATATCTTTAAAATTACCGAATCGATTTTGATGAAACTTGCACTGTTCCCTAAGTTAAAGTAAATGTAACCCAATAAAAAAAATGGTCATGATCCGCTTAATAGTAGCGGAGAAATGCGTGGACAAACATACATACATACCTACATACATAGGTACCTACATACATAAGTCTATAAAATTTTGTATATTTTTTTGGAAGCCCTAACAGATTGTCATATGTGAATATAATGCAATTCCAATAATATTAAATACATACGTGTCGAATTGATAACCTCCTTTTGTTTGAAGTCGTTAAAAACCAGGCTCGTGTCACCCAGGCATTATTAAAACGAGAATGCTATTATATTTCGTGTAACGATACTTATCTGACCAATTAATTACTTTTAATAGACTTGTTCGGAAAAGTTTAGAAGGATTCTGTCAAATCAATAGTCACTAGAAAGTAAAAAAAAAGTTATTTATTGTATTTTAAAAGTCTAGAAAGATTGGACTTTTAGTATTTTAATTACTTATATTAAAATATTTTACAGTTGGTTTTAATTAAACACTATCATTATGATAATTAAGATACTAGGAGGATAATTAATTAATTTTATGTATAGGTACATATCCCAAATAGACTCAGTAAATAACCGGTATTATATGAAAGAATTCAAATGACGAATGTCGAAATGCAAATCTCAGCCTTAATAGGGCATTACTCGAAGAATAAAGACTACCGCAGACAGGCGTTGTTTGATTTGACGCGATTCTGGTAGATAATTGTCATAATTGAAATCGTTCTAATAGAACCGCGTCGCACCTGTCCACAGGAGGAACCGTAAACAGATCCAATAATGCTAAGTCGTAAAGTCATCATCAATTTATAAAAGGTTTCGTAGCGGCTAAGTTAGAAGCTTTTGAATGGGAATGGGATACGTATGGCCTAGATTTGTTTCTGTAAGCTCACCCATGATAGATCAAGGAAAAAATCTCATGAAGAACAAAGTTTTTAAGAAAAATAAAGTCAATTCAATGTGTTTTTCCTAACTCATCATCTGCCTAGCCTTTTCCCAACATTGTTGGGGTCGGCTTCCAGTATTACCGGATGCAGCTGAATACCAGTATCCGTACTAATATTATAAATTCGAAAGTAACTCTGTCTGTCTGTCTGTGTGTTACCTTTTCACGCCTAAACCACTGAACGGATTTCGATTTTGGCAGAGAGATTAATTGCATTCCGTGTTCTTATTATTATTTGACGTACTTATGGCAATGCTTTTTTTGGTTTGACAGCCATTTTTGACGTATGCGCGTGCGTCAAGTGGACGTGAAACAACCCGCCCTTAGTACTTATAGGTTATCTCTGCCAAACCCTTAGACGAAAACTGCCGTGATGTGTAAGAGACAGTAACGACCCTAAAAATATCAACAAGTTTCTTAGTGTTTTTCTTAGCCCTGCTTAGGTATATCCCCTTGAATTACAGGACCTTTAGTGCACCTATTTCTACAGATTCCTGTTGCTTGCGTAAACTTAAAGTACACACTAACCCCCTTACTGATAAACGTATTATATCAGATGAATAGTTACACACCGATTTCTCTCTTTCAGTCGTGAGTAATTTAACTTTCAAAAGAAGAAGACAAAGCGTTGTGTAACTATACAGACGCTATACAACGTTTGTTAGTAAGGGGGTACAGCCGGTCGATTCTGTAAAAATCTCACCGTGAAAACTTAGGTGAAGTGAGTTTGTTTTTGCTAGGAATTGACACTATTGACAGCTCACTCCACGCTCACTTCACCTAAGTTTTCACGGTGAGATTTTTACAGAATAGCACCGCAGTTGCAATATATCCTGCAACCGATGTGTCCACGCTTCGCACCGATTTCCTTTCACCATCCATCCACATCAGACAGTCGCATTACCTGTGAAGCCTAACAATAAATTAGATATATCATATATTAAGAAACTCGGACGTCTCGTGGGCGGAGTGCTAAAATTTTATGAGCAAATTCAACCTGATGCAATGTTTCATGGGAGATTGTCGCGGGACCAATCCCACGATATAGTTTGTGAGTTACAACATTTGTTATTAAATGTGTGTTTATTAAATGTGTGTTTATTATTAAATGTGTGTTTATTATTAAATGTGTGTTTATTATTAATTGCTCTGGTAATTGTTTTTGAGATTACAATTTTGTTTTGGAGGACTTGAATCCGATCTGTTTTATCAAAGCTTAGTTTAGGGTGCATGGATCAAGTATGGCGCAAAAATAACATTTTTTTTTTTAAACGTTACCCTACGTTAGGAATTTGTCCTGTATTGTGGGTGCGTTTACAAACATTTAAACTCACATACACAAACAGCCAGACCCGGAACAACTACTTGTAGGTCATACAAATATTTGTTCCGTGCAGGAATCGAACCCGCGACACGTAGATCGCTTAACCACTGCGCCAACCGTGCCGTAAAAAACTAAGAGAGTATAATTTCAGATCCAGAACGTCTTCATACTTCACTGTATTGAACGATCTTTATGGCAAACCCCTAGTCATCATGGTTTACCAGCTAATAGTGTAGAGTATTCTGTTACACTACTTTTTCCGAAAAGTCTCTGGAACATGGGAAAAAAGGAGTTCTTGTTTGTAGGTAGATAATGTTGATGATAAAATATGACAACAATCTCCAATGAGTCAAGTTCAATCTCGAATTGAAAAATTTAACAGACAATAAAAAAAACAAAAACCAATACCAATTAAAAACCACGAATACCAAAAAAAAACATAAAAAATACCAATACCAAAAAAATAACCAAAAAAACCAATACTAATTACCCCAAAAAAAAACAATACCAATACAAAAAATACAATACCAATTAAAAAAAAACAATAAAAACCAATACCAAAAAATACCAATACCAAAAATACCAATTATTTATTTACCTCAAAACATTTAGTCGCATAAGCTGTCAACTGGGAATAAGGCCAGTAATTAATTTATTAAAGTAGATAAGATAACGTTACAATTTCCGTAACAATCTTAAGTAGATATCACTTCGCTTGAGAACTCCAATTAATAATAATTAGCAAAAGCGGATATAGAAATAATATTAAGAGAAAGACTGTCTAATTAAATGAGAGAATCCTTCGTCTTCGTCGTCGACTTATCATGCATACCCATAGCCATACACCGTCAAGTTTACTGGACGCGGCTTCAAGTCCGCTGCAAACTTGACGGTGAACTTGATCGTGAGTGGCCTGCATTAGACTTCCTATAGTTCTAGGACCAGGAGTATACGTATACCTAAGTTTTCGGGACCACTGCGAGGACAATAATGCCCATTTTCACTAATACTAGGCGACATAAATGCGCTCTTGGATTTTCAGCCTTCGGTTCGATGAACCGAGCTTTGAAAATCAAACATTAATTTAAGGGTCGCATAGTGTTAGTGAAAACGGGCATTCATTATTTAAAACTAAATACCTTTAATTGGTAATTTGCGCCTAAAATACCAGAGGTTCCGTAGTTGGAAGCAGATTTAGAAATCCTAAGGGCTGATTTTTCAATGGACAGATCCTTTTTATTCGTGGAATAAAATTGACGTCTGGCAGTTTTTTTAAGGAAAAACTGTCAAAAATTTAAAATTAATACTCCGATAAAATTAGCTGGCGTTGGAAAAATCAGAGGTATTCCACTCAGAGCACTGATTTGGACCGCACTTGGACGAACCGCACCTGAACACTTCCACTAACCGCACTGAAACAAAATTTTGTAACGTGCGGTTCGATGGAACAATTTATTGTTATTGTTTTCAGTCCTCGAACGCCACTTGCATACAGTTTGTAGTGATTCAGCCCTCAGTTGCAAAGAATAAAAACAAAATAGTAACGCAACGAGTGACTGAGAGGAAAAAGTGACCTGCAGTCCTGAAGTCCTAAGAAGAAGTCTAATTTACTGTCAATCAACATACTCATACTCAGCCTATCGCAATCCACTGCTGGACATATATAGCCCCCCCCCCAGGCTGCGCCACAACACCCTCCGTCTTCCGCATCCATTTTGTTCCAGCCACCTTTTTAAGGTCATCGGTCCATCAAGCTGGGGTCCTACACCACACCCAGCTTACTGAGCAAATAAATAAATTATACTGGCTGTTTTGTATCCTACAATCACAGCCGGGCCATTCGGTAAAAACTGGCCAAGTGCGAGTCGGACTCGCACACGAAGGGTTACGTACCACAAGGCAAAAAGGCCGAAAAAATCACGTTTGTTGTATGGGAGCCCACCTTAAATATTTATTTTATTTTGTTTTTAGTATTTGTTGTTATTAAAGACAACAGAAATACATAATTTCTGAAAATTTCAACTGTCTAGCTATCACGGTTCTTGAGATACAGCCTGGTGACAGACAGACGAACGGACAGACAGCGAAGTCTTAGTAATAGGGTCCCGTTTTTACCCTTTGGGTACGGAACCCTAAAAATGTCACCGAGAAAACTTACGTGAATTGAGCTTCTAAAAAGAACTGTAGTAGGTACTAATCTGTAAAAATTTCAGCGTAAAAACTTAAGCGAAGTGAGCTTATAGTGAACTGTCAATAGTGTCAATCCCTAGTATCTGTTGGAATGACAGCTCACTTCACCTAAGTTTTGACGGTGAGATTTTTACAGAATATCACCGCTGTTATTCCATTGGCACTATTGACAGCTCACTTCCCCTCAGTTTTCACGGTGAGATTTTTACAGAATAGCACAGACCTGAGATACAAAAGGGCAGACAGATTAATGGCTTTAGTCAATAGCTAGGGATCCCCAAAAATGACATAATAGCCTCTTGATTAATCACCCGCTTAACATATTGCTTCCTTTACCGAATTTTAATAACTTACCGTTAAATCCTCTATTATTGAAATCACTCAAATCACAATCATTTTTTATTAGCTACGCAACGATTACCTCCTTATAGCACTTCGAGTATCTTCGTCAATATTCGGCACTCGTGTCCTTGCTTTGCCTAATTACGGTTTGTTAAGCAAAAAATGCTTCCTAGGATGTACTGATGATATTTTTGGGCAACAATGGGTCTGAGTGTGTCATGCTTTGCCCACATTAGTGATAATAGCGTGACCATAGCTATTTGGCGGGACCTGTCATAGTTCAAGGTTATAAAGTTACGTTCACAATAGATTCCAAATCGTTGCGATCGTTTGAGAATATTAATAGTCTAGATTGTTATCGTTTTTGTGACATATTTGGATAGTTATGCTGTGATTTTAGTTAACGGATCGAGACTGCAGTAGTCGTTTAGGCCATGACATAACTTGGAAATATCTTAAATAACGATACTGCAATCAGAATTTAGGTTTTGGCTTTCAATCGTATCACTTACTGTGCAATTTCGTCCAACACTGTTACTTTGTACAGTATCCTAATTGCACTTTCTGAATCATTTTGAAGGATATTGCTAATCCATTACATCATGTGTTCGAAAACTTTGTCTGCTCAACAACGTAAATAACGCAATGAATGTTGTTGAACTGTCAAAATGAAAGCCATTGGCACTGTTAGTCTGTTACCAAATTACCCCGCAGATCAACTCTTTTACATTTAAAACTAAATTGTAACTGTGACTCATGAACAAAAAAATACAGGGCATTCCCTTTCACTTCAAAATGTCATCAGCGCGCAAATTGCTTGACATAACTCAGCACGTTCATTTACCATGTAATGTTAAACGCAGCGATCAGTAAAACAAGTGTGTGCGCGCGTTTATTTGCCTTCCCTGCGATGTTAATAGTGTCCTGAGGCGCTTTGGCCACAGTTTGAGACAATTACAACTGATTGCAGACCAGTCGCACAGATTGTGTGACTGCGTTTTTTTAGGCTGTGTCTTTTATGTGATTTATGCCACAAATTGTTTTCGCGTGTGGGAGAATATTGTGGAATGTATGAAAGTATGGGCTAATGATACTATTGTGGAACTTTTGGTGGTCTTCTGGCAAATTTTGTTTAGCTAGAGGCTAGAGGACATTTTCACAGTTTTTATTATGTTTTTTTTTTATGATGATGTTATGAGTAATAACGTTGAACTTTACGCTCGAATTACTTCGAACATTAGGTGGGAAATTCCGTAACAATAAACTTTTTTGCTGACCAAAATATTGAAGTCTTCAAATGAGGTATAATGTGAATCCCCACAAAATTGTCACAACGAAAAACCCATCGTGAAAACCCAGATAGGTTATAGATTCTTTTGCAAAATGCTGCTCCAGGATGGCTCCAAGCCTCAAAGCGCTATGACGAGTGGTCAGTCTTTATTTAAATCACAAATCAAAAAACTTTAAAATTCCAAAAATAGATTACAAAAGCTTCGTTCAAAATAAGGGTCAAGGCCGCACTGTGTTAGTCACTCGGCTCGCTAGTCCACGCCAGTGAATGAACGAGTAGTGCGTAGGTGTTTGTGTACCTAATTAATTCTATACACTAATGAACGATAGTACTCATTGTCAATGTGCATCGATAGCTTATTTGGGTACGCTGAGTCAACGACGTGGGCTTTAGACGACAATGTTGCAAGCGGATGAGGTTACTTGAAAAGCTTTTGAGCTAGTATTTATTCTTAACTGCGGGGATACACCAATAGTGGAGGCGTCGGATTGATGAGCGAAAGGTCGCTAGTTCACCAGGAGTAAAAGTGACGTGTACCTGTTTCAATCACCACTATTATATACATAACTTAGATTGAAGCGTGTGGGTTGAAAGCTATCAAACTAACGCCTATTGATAATAATCATAATCTTGACTTTAGAACCAACAATTAGCTAACACTTTTGAAGAGGTTCGATTCGGTGCATATAAAACTAGAATAGCATGAAGTCAAATCCAGTAGTCAACCCGTCAAATGTGGCCAATAGTCAACCCTACGTAAATAGGCACAGAGTCTGTGCCTATTTACGTAGGGTTGGGTTGCCTTTCAAGCTCGTCTGTGCCACAGACGAGCTTGAAAGGCAGGATTATTATGAATGACTTTATTATACTTCAGCACGACAGA
This sequence comes from Oligia latruncula, assembly GCA_948474745.1. Taxonomy (NCBI): domain Eukaryota; kingdom Metazoa; phylum Arthropoda; class Insecta; order Lepidoptera; family Noctuidae; genus Oligia; species Oligia latruncula. Next base: position 13,358,978 of record OX419699.1, read on the forward strand.
TAATAGAGGTAACATATAACAGTAACTACACAATATTGTATTCAATCTTACCAAATATTATATTGAATAAGGATTATATCGACTTCCTCTGGCTGCAAAGCCCACAAGCCGATTTAAATGACAACAATTTAATTTAATTAAACCTAAATTGTCACTATCCATTGTGCTTCACACCATATTAGCACTTGTGTGAGTCAGTGACGTGGGCACTGGAAGCTAGTGTTGTAAGATAGTGCTAACCGACACTTGACTCGCCTGTGTCAACACGCCTACAGAGTTTGACATCCGATCCGTCTCTTTAGGTCACCCAGCGATTAGGATTAATTCATCATTTCAGATTTGCTTCTTATTGACACAGATAAGGTCATCATCACTCATTATAACAGCACCGCTCCGACACAACAAATAACTTGTTATTCAAATTAGGATTTTAAATTAAATGCACTTAAGTAAATTTTACGATGATACAGAATAGTGGACAGCTCGTGGGCAGCGCGCTACCCGCGAGCCGTCACACGTCGCGCCGCACCTGCCGCGATCTTCAAGTGAGCCGTCCGCTCACGGGTGAAGAAGCACCTGCAAGCGATATGCATGCTGGTGCCTCTGGCTCCTCTTGCTGATGGCGCGTTGGCGACAACCGGATGGATTTTAACCGAGGCGGTGCCAGGCTGTTACTGCTCTGGAATGGTGCGGTCATAGCGAGTGATGACCTATAAGTAAAACCTAGTTGATAGCTCCAGTTCATTGATAAATGCTACGCTTGCCGATACGCGGACTCCACTCCGGCCATCGGTCCTTCGACAAACTTGCATGGCCACCCCACTGCCACTTCAGTTTGCTTACTCTGCAAGCTATATCGGTAACTCCGGTTCTTTTCCGGAGGTATGATGTCATATATACCAAACACTAAAAGAAACTCCGACATAATTGTTATTGTAAGGTATTCGCACTATGCCAAGTGAGTTGACGATACAACTTCACAACGGTGTCCAGCACTTACCACGCCTTACTTAGCCCATGGGGACACTTAAGCAACATTAACTTAAATCATATAATAAGCTCTGTTTAATAGTAATGAGCATACTTAGACGCATGTCAATTGGTACTTCGTTGTAATAGTCGTGTAGTTATTATGGTCAAGTATGTGCTCATGTTATGATTTCTTTGGTTTATTTTCTGCATTTACCGTTCCCATGCTCATCTCTGGATCTATTACTGTTAAACTGTCATTGGCACACAATTCTGCCATTTACGTTCAGAGTTCGACTCGTTAAAACTCGGTTTTCTTATCTCGTGCTGGTTGGCACCAACTACCCTCCAGTAGTTCAGGTAGTTGTGGAGAGATAGCTAGATTGTTTGTATATTGATTGTTTTTTTGATATATGACACCTAGCCCTAGGGTAGGGCTAGGTGTGCCGGACATACGTACGTATTTAGGAAAGAAAATATTCACAGTTCATTCAAAGTCTAATCATTTATTTCAAAATAGGCACTTTGAAAATCATAATTTACAACAAGAAAATAGAATTGTATTGCATTGTAATGTATTGTGGTCAAACGGCTTTGCGTGAAGTCTTCAAAAATGTTATAAGGTTGACATTATCATTATTTCAGCCGAAAGACGTCCACTACTGCAAATAGGCCTCCCCCAAGCACCGCCACTGCGACCGGTTCTGTGCTTCCCGCATCCAACAGATCCCTGCGGCCTTCACAAGGTCATCGGTCCACTTGTGGGAGGCCTTTCAACACTTTGTCATCTGGGACGCGGTCGCCACTCCATTATAAGGGCAAATAATCCCAATGGATGCAGGACTACAATCTCAACTAAATCCTGAACTATCTGATATTTCATTACAATGGTAGAACGTTCACCGTCTCAGCTTAGAGCAACAATTCTAAAGCTTATTTACACTGCCTGGTAAGCCGATGACTCATTTAGCCACACTGCCTTCCACCAGACATTTTCTATGAAGACATTCTGTTTAATTACTATTGATTACGTGTCTTTGATTAAGTAATTGTTTTAGATTGAATAACGTATTGAATTTGCGGTACCTTGAGCCGTTTGCTTCATAGCTTAAAAGGTGAATTAGGGTTATGCCCTCTTTTCTGCTCGATGGGAGCTGAAAGCAATAGTTTGATGTTATATAGCCTTGAAAGTGACATGCAGTGACCTCAATAAAACCTGGCTCAATTATGTTTACTGTGTCTCTGGCGCAGAAAGCTTTAGCTACTGTACGCGCTGCAGCTGAATGGGTCACACACACTTTGGATTTTAGCTTGAAATGAGGACACAGATAGCCAAAGATTGAATAGTTTCTGATTGTGTACTATCGCGTCTATAACTTGTGCAAGGCGACGGACAAGATCTAAGTTGATGATCTTAGTTCTTCTACAGATGTCCTCGTTCCTTATATCAGTAATGGCCGTCTGCACCGTCAACGGGACGTCAACGATACACACGACGTAGCAATGGCCGCGTGTCCACCGCACATCACCGCAAGGACGTCACGTTCGGTTTTAATAATCTTGTTTCTTGTTAACTGTGCCAATAGACAAACAGTGCCTATCGTATCGCTACTCGTGAGTAGCCAGAATGTCACAGCACTAGTATATACATCCCATGCCGATTTCGGCTACGATGACTGCTATTGTTTCCGACAACTATGGGTTACGGGCGTGTGCTCTGATGTGGCTAACGTAACCTACCTTTACGTTAGAATACCATTGTGGTAATGGTATTGTGTGTTGGAGGGTGGCTTACTCTTGAGGTGATCTCGCCTGCTGTCGAGATCTCTCCTCCGCTGGTCTTCAAAGTCATAAACACTTTGTTTTACCAAACGCCTCGAAACAGGTCTATCCTTTGCCAACTCCTCCCAAGGAGAGGGATCAATATTGCATCTCTTCATATGTCTTTTCTGAACATCTTTGTATCTGAGGAACTGGCCGTCTTGTTTCCGCTTGCCGTCCTTGAGTTCAGAAAAGAAGATTCGCTTTGCTATTCTCTTGCGCACAGCACACACGGCACAGCACAGCACAGCATTAGTATTTTAATGGCGGTCCATAGACGACGCAACTTGCTACAGCGTTATTAACAAATTTGTAACTGATGGTTACTTTTGTGAAGCGTCGTGGACAACAGGTCTTAGGGTTAATCTTTAGACTGTCATCAAATATTATGACTCCTGGGATTTGACGTGCTTGGGACGTCAAATCTCAGAAATCATAATATTGCGCTAACATTATTATGTTTAATGCTAAATGGCTATCAAAAACGTAATGAAACGTGGGTAGTTATAGGTCGTAATATATTGACAATTTCACAATAACAGGCAGTTCAATGAATATTTACACTTTATTAGACATTTTAGTTGTCCAGTTAGTACGTAATAACTTTTGGATTCTCCTTACGGTGAATTGTGGCAACTCGATTGGGTGAGTCATTATATGGATTTATAGTAGTGTTCAGTGATTCTAATGTAAGACTGTCGTTGTGATTACTGACGTATGCATGTGTGTTTGTCCACGCATTTCTCCGCTACTATAATTCGGATCGTGACCAATTTTTTTATTGGCTTACATTTACTTCAACTTAGCGAACAGTGCAAGTTTCATGAAAGTCGATTCAGTAATTTTCAAGATATGGACTAATACGTGTAAGTGTGACGGCCTGGCTTTTTGATACGTGCTACGGGTGTAGTGTCAAAGGGAAAAACATCTCAAAACCTTGGTCATATTCTAGTGCATTATTTACAACAAAACTATTACCTACTTATTACAAACAAATATTCCAGTTACCTGTTTAGTTTAGTTTTAATAACCTGATCAATCGACCTGTGCGGCTGTTATTACTTAGCCACGAGCACCTCCAATGGTAGGTATGCTATCATACAAATACTGCAGCCACACCAAAATGTTACTATAAACAAACCCATACCAATAATCGCTTTACTAATTGATTAGATATAAGTACCTTAATATCCATATAACTATAATAGCTACACACGTTCCCCCTTCACTACCGTATACATAAAATCCAATCACTGAACAATCCAATTGAAATAAACCGGGCAAGAGCATAGAGTCGGACTCGCACACCGAGGGTTCCGTACCATCATATGTTTTTAAATTTTCACCGGCGAGCTACTTACTAGATCTCGTTCAAACCAATTTTCGGTGGAAGTTTACATAGTAATGTATGTACAGTGAACAAAGGAGTTAAGTATACAGGAGCGTCGGATATAGTTGAAGTTTACTAAGAAACCAATGGATGTTCTGGACTGAAATTTAATTTAATAAATGAGCTGTTTGTTTTCTATTAATAAACTAAAATTTTATTCGAGAATATCCATTGGTTTCTTAGTAAACTTCAACAATATCCGACGCTCCTGTATACTTAACTCCTTTGTTGACTGTACATCATATATTTTTTTTAGTTTTATCATTCTCTTATTTTAGAAGTTACACGGCCCACACACATTTTACCACTTTGGAAGTGTCTCTCGCGCAAACTATTCAGTTTAGAAAAAAATTATATGAGAAACCTCAATATCATTTTTGAAGACCTATTCATAGATACCCCACACGTATGGGTTTGATGAAAAAAAAATTTGAGTTTCAGTTCTAAGTATGGGGAACCCCCAATATTTATTGTTTTTTTTCTATTTTTTTGTGAACATCTTAATGCGGTTCACAGAATACATCTACTTGCCAAGTTTCAACAGTATAGTTCTTATAGTTTCGGAAAAAAGTGGCTGTGACATACGGACGGACAGACAGACAGACAGACATGACGAATCCATAAGGGTTCCGTTTTTGCCATTTGGCTACGGAACCCTAATTAAGGAAAAATGCACGCGGAAAAGCATCTTGGCTAATTGCTGTATTACCGACGTATGATCGCGGGTCGTGACGGTGGGAGACCTTCGCGAAGTGTAGTGATAAATTTTTATATCAACTGACTAATCGCCATTAATGTTGGACGTGATTTGTTTTATGTATGTGTGTAGGCTTGGTTGGATATTTATGTTATTGTAAATAGGGATTTAAAACTACCTACATAAAGATGATAAATGTTTGAGTGAAAGTTAAATACTACCTACATCTAATAATGTTATTAATGTTAATGTTTCTTGCTAAATGAACGTGAATTGTTATTGAATAAAATGTTTTAATTGAATTACTTAAATTATTACTTATTCTCAATAATTGTTTTACACGTCGATATACAAAAAATGTAAGTACAAAATTGTCTGTAGAGATGAGTTTGCCTATTCACAGTTGAAGCACTTTAACATAGGTATGTAGCAGAACTTCTTGGGAAAGGGAACTCATTTTCTATTTTCCTATTAGAAATCGACTTCCTGAAAGATAATTATTCTTTGAAACGCCCGGAAAAAAATGTACTCGTAGAATTCTTTCGGCTCAGTTAGTTTTCAAGAATTTGAGCAGACGTAACCCATTCATACATCCATTAAATCACAAGAAATACTCTAAAGTTCTAAACTATTACCAAACAGCTGACCCAGGTACAATCACGCCAAACAGTACCTATCATTCTATTAGCCCACTGTTGTGCAGAACTGTACCAACGACCTGACCTTTTGCCAGAGAGTTTCAAGGCCAGAAAAGACGAACGTATTAATTTTGTCGCGAATTGCGCAATAAAACTATGTTTTAAATTATGTTATTACTTGTTTAATGTTGCTCAATGGCATATTTTATGTTGCGCTCACGCTCACTTGCGATTGCGATCATTATAAAATAATATTATTATTATTAAGGTACAGTTGGTTAACTCAATATTTAGGTTTGGAACCTAATAAAGACTCATTTTAAGGTGATATGTTGAAAAAAATGTGGTTTTTCTATTTCATGTAACTTTGTAAGTGTGTGGTTTTGAGAGCAGTGGTGATGAAATAATTTACACAAAGTAAAGCACCTGTCTGGGTTCGAACTTACGACCTACACCACGTAAGTTGCGCCACTGGGCCACCAACTCTCTACAATGTTTAAAAGAGGAAAATCTCGCTTCTCCAATTTCGATTTTATTTCTTTTTCAACTTTCCTTTCAAAAGCGACAAACTTTTGAGCATTGAGCATAAGCATTTCCGTCACATGGAATTTGGAGCAATTTCCTTAAAATTGCTCTCAAGCATCTAAACATCGTTCCAAACCAACATGAAATTAAGATTAACTAATCAAATCAGCATCCTACTAATCAAAACAGAGATCAAACTGCAATGCGAAAAAAACAGAGATCAAACAGCAATGCGAAAAAAACAGAGATCAAACAGCAATGCGAAAAAACTTAAGCCCCATGTCCACGAACGTATCAATAAGAGTCAGCTCACACCGAGACGCGACGCGACGCGCAGTTTTCAAGATAGAAATACAATTACAGACCTTATCTACGACACAAAAAGGTACAGTCAACAAAGGAGTTAAGTATACAGGAGCGTCAGATATTGTTGAAGTTTACTAAGAAACCGATAGATAAATATATGATATAACCGATGGATAATGATATTCTCGAATAAAATTTTAGTTTATTAATAGAAAACAAACAGCTCATTCATAAAATTAAATTTCAGTCCAGAACATCCATCGGTTTCTTAGTAAACTTCAACTATATCCGACGCTCCTGTATACTTTTGTTGACTGTACACGATTCAGTGAGTGCGGCGCTGCGCGGCGTAGCTCGACGTAGTAAACCCTGCATTGTGTACCTTTTAGTGTAGTAGATAAGGTCTGTAATTGTATTTCTATCTTGAAAACTGCGCGTCGCGTCGCGTCTCGGTGTGAACTGACCCTTAATCATCAAAAACTAGCGCATCCTTCAGAAAGAACGTTGACTTTTGACCTCGAATGATCATAATGTTTTATTATAAAAAACCGTTAACTTTTGAATCATTGTAAACTACCGGTAATTAATCATAATTCTATTAGGTGTGACGAAAATGATGACACTTTTATTAATAGTGGGTGAGCTATGATGGCACTTTGAAAGAATGTTTGGGTTGTGGGTTGCAGGTTAGATTTCCGTATTCGAAGCTGGATTTTTATGCCACTTCTGGTGTGACAAAAAATTGCAACTTTATCTTTTACCAGAATATGCAGTATTAGAAGTCTTTTGTCTCTTGTAATCTAATTCATAAATTGCAGTATTTGTAAACGATGCAACCCTAATTTTTTTTCCAGAAAACAGCTCTATTTTCGCTTTTTTCTCTTCCAGAGAGATATTATCGACGTTCATTACAAAAAGTGATGTGGCAACGAAGAAAAACACTGTGACGCTGGTAATGAAATATGGATCAGTAATAAATACATACTTAGATGCAGACTGTAACTAAGTAAAGGGGCAAGAAGATGATAAAAATGCATCCACGCATACTGCTTTTGCCGACAAATTTATATTTTTTAAGGTTAGTAACTATCTAATTTAATGAAAACAGTACTAGGCACCTGCATGATTATATTCTCTACACAAAATGCGATATGAACAAGGATATCCATATCTCTTCGGTCATCACTATGAATATTAAAATCGTTTTAAGTGACACAACAAGCCGCCGACCACATTCATTTCAATATTACCAAAGAAAGACAACATTGCAAAAGGTTCACTCAGTGTTCAAATGAAGAGATGCATTAGAAGGCCAAGTTTTAATAGAAAGCGATCGTCGCGTTCATACGTCACTTTTTATTCGGTGAACCGAAATGCGCTCCGAGAGAGGGCGCCTTCCGGTTTTCCGAAAAAAAAGTTACATATGAACGCGATGATCCCATATTCATGCGACGATCGCTTTCTATGAGATGTGGGGTATGAATATGCAGATAGGAAGATGCTTATAAATCTAGCATACCCTTTACTGATCGCTTTACCAGCAGGTAAACCATGCCCAGTGGTAAGTCGAAGAAGAAAATGAAAGGTTTACCTTTCATTTTCTTCGGTGGCGTGGCAAAAGTCCTACGGCCCGAAGACAAAAAAGTTGAGAGAAGAGGTTGCTAGTGAAAATAAACTTCAAGTACTACCTTCGGGGTAATTGCGTAACACACTATCAGTAGCAATATTGACAGTTCAACAACATTCATTGCGTTATTTACGTTGTTGAGCAAAAAGATTTTTCGATCATATGAAGCATTTGATTAGCAATATTCTTCAAAATGATTCAGATTGAGATCAATAAGTGTGTTACGCAATTAGGGTGCAGGTTCTTTCATCATTTATTGATCTTCAAAGTGTTTATGGTGGCAAAATACATAGAGAGAAGATAAAATATTTTATCGAACGTAAGTACTGTTAATCTGGAGGCTTAACGAGGTAAAAATAATTATAATAATTCACATCACTCATCCTCTTCATAAGTTAGTGGAGTCAATGATAGTTATAGTTATATATATAGTTTATATTAAGGCGGCGACTGACTTGAAACGTTTGTTTGTAATGTATCGAGTTTTTGTAACGCGTTATAGTAGTCAGTGCAGCGAGCTGAGCCACTCGATGCGAGCACTGCAAGGGCATGTTTTCAAACTACTAACAAGTCAGTGCAGAGTGACGCGTCTTCGCAAGCACAACATTATATCGTTTTAGTGTATCGTTTTTTAACAAGAAATGGAGCACGCTTGAGCCATGTGCTCGAATCGAGCGTTCGCCGCGTCCTATGTATCGCAGGTTTGTATCCAAGGTCGCCTCGAATGATACATTGCACACGCAAACGTTGCAGGTCAGTTGCCGCGTTTAGAATGAAACTTCTGTCCAACTTTATGTTTTGTGGCAATACAAAACTTATCGTAAACACGCATATTTATTGAAGATCAGACAATCATATTAATGGACAAATGTAACCAATAATTTATGTTTTAGGTTGTAAACATTACTTGCGAGTCCTTGCGTTTTATGAGGATGTTAATTGATACAGAATGTATAATATGCGGTAACTAAATGAGAATTATATTATGTAAAGTTGTTTCAGATAGCGAATGGAACGGATTTACTTTGTAAGTAACTATAGCGACCTGTGGCGTAGTTACGTAACACACTAACAGTAGCAATGGCTTTCACTTTGACAGATCAACAATATTCATTGCGTTATTTACGTTGCTGAGCAGACAAATTTTTAGAACATATGAAGCAATGGATTAGCAATATCCTTCAAAATTATTAAGATTGTGCTTGATAGTTTGTAGTGTTACGCAATTAGGATGGTTCGCAAAGATGCGATGGTGACATTTAAAACGTCGAGATTTTTGTGCTCTCCCTAAGTTGATTATTAATGTCTTAAACACATTTAAACCTACCAGAATAAATGCTCAAAATGATAATGAAAACTTCATCAAAATCCATTCTATACTTTAGAAAATCGAATTTGTATAGTCACACACGAAATGCGATTTAGTTTTACCAATATACTATTATCTACAGGGTGACTTGTAATTTGACGTATTCCTTTCAGGACATGATAGTATGACCTATTTGAAACAATTAAGCACCCCATAAAGCCGAGGCGAAAATTCGTGGGATTCGAGAAAACTCCATTTTTTTGTCAATTTACCAGAATTCGTCACTAAATATCACTTATATCTGGCTGATAGGCTGTTTATGTATGTAGATACAGCGACCCGAACGGCTGTTGGTGGGTAATGATTCCCAGCGATGGGAACTGCTACAGATTATGCCCAGCCAATCAGACACTATTTCAGGTTATAATCATGAAGAACAATTAAGCATTTCGACTTCATAAGTCCACCAATATACTTATCTATATCTCACTATATTTGCTACTCAATATGCGATGCCACCTTTTAACTTCACATCGCAGTAATATCAAAGTTAATCCTACAATCCATAAGTCACCAACCCACATGTATTATAAGTTAGGTGACAAAAGTTTTATATAATTTACTGCCTTTTAGTCATTAGTTTGACCTCTACTAGCCTCTGTTGGTCTAAAAGGCCACTTATGCTAATTTGGGAGACGCAGAATTATTATAGTCACTACAGTTGAGAATATAGTGAAGTGTTACTATAAATGTAGTGTAGAGACGCAAAATTATAGTCAAACTATAGATTGAGAATATTCTTTATAAGTCAGGTACTGTAGTGTGTGGTTGACAGCCCCGTTGGTGTCGTGGTTACAAGCTCGACTGCTGAGCGTGGAGTCCTGAGTTCGATTCCCGGGTCGGGCAAAGTGTTATTGGGTGTTTCCAATAGGAAGTTCTTAGTAACACCTCAGAGTTTGGAAGTTGACGGTGTGATACCCCCGTGAGCACGTTCAGCTGTTGGTCCTGCGCCTGATCTCTCTCCGGTCGTGTCGGATTGCCGTCCCATCGGACTATGAAAGTGAAGAAAGAGAGAGTGCACCTGTGTCTGCGCACACACTTTTACACTACCACATCTCCCGCGCCGAAGGGTGGTCTCCGCTCAGAATGGTCGCCATGGCCGGTCTCGAGGATGTGTGGTATATCAGTATGATAATAAGTGCTGTCATAAGTTTTTGTAACTAAGTAGGAATATGGTTCCTGTTCCTATATTTTTCCATCCGAAAGCCAGTTTAGCAGGTGTTAATAGATGATTACGATTTACATAGTAGGTAAGTACAGATGCCAACACATCAAGCTACTACAATCTGTCAAATTTCTTTAATAGATTTTCAACTTTATCGCTAAATTATAAGGTTCAAAGTTGATTGGGAAAATTTTACAGTTTCGGGTCATCACATTACTTCTATAACATATTCCTCATATTATAGTCTACCAATTTGCATACTTCCACTGACAAACGTAGTCTTGCTAATAATTAAACGATATATGCCCTCCTAAACTGCGAATGTGATCGTTGGTCAATATTTTAAGCAACCAAACCTTCTTACACATAAGGATCAAAATTGACTGGCTGTTGTCGTTGTGCATACGGACAGCAGTTAAAGAGGAAGCCCATAATATTCAGCTTTGTTAAATAAGGGTATGAATATACTAATGGGAGAGAGCAGCGGTGGCCCAACGAGTTGTAGGTCGCGGGTTCGAACCCTAACAGGCCCTTTGTGTAAACAATTTCATCACCACTACTCCCAAAACTGTTAATGAAAACATCGTGAGGAAACCGGTATGTCCTAGAACAAAAAATTCTAGGACATGTACCATCTACGAACCCGTACTGGGCCAGCGTGGTAGATTACAGCCCACTCCCTCTCAAAGAGAGGAGGCCTGTATCCCAGCAGTGGGAACATTATGAGCTGATTATGTTTATGTTATACTAAAGTATTCATCTCCATATTCTCCGTATTTACATGTACAGCGTGGACAAATAACAGCTTTCGCTATATTGAATATCATTGCAAATGACATGGTGGACGGAACCTGCTCACTTATAATATTAGGTATTACTGACATCGGTATGTATGGTTAATGTAAACCTTGATATCCCGCCACAACCAGTCATCATAAATATATACTATAGATGACATTCAACGAAGGATTCTCTTGGAATTGGTAATTGAATAAATAAATTACCACATACCTGGATAATTCTTCAAGTATAGGTAACTACAGTAAATGTATTTCCCCATCATGCTTAAGTTGAAATTGTTTGGCATTTGACAAAATCTGCATTTGTGATATCTTTCATTATCTTGTAGAATGAGTCCAGGTTTTTTTTTCAACGATGATAAAATCTTCACACAGAACAAAACACAAAAATCAGAGCAGATTTTTTTGTATTTACCCTTAGTAAATACCAACTAGCCAGTTCAATCCCAAGCAGGCACTATACTTTGTGTAAATTATTTCATCACCACTGCTATCAAAACAGCACATGAAAACATCGTGAAGAAACGCCTTCTAGAATCAAACATTCAAAGACATGTGACATCCACCAACCCGCACTGGGCCCGCGTAGTGGATTATGGCCTACTCCCTCTCACAGAGAGGAGGCCTGTCCCCCAACAGACGGAGCATTTTAGGGCTGACTATGCTAAATATGTAACAGCAACCAAATTGATACCAAATAAAAATTCCGCCACTTCAGTAACATCTTTTGCTTAACAATAACAACAATTCATTAATTATGCTTATCATCTTAAAATCTACACGCAAAATCAAATCTGACCTCGTAAAAATCTGCACTGCCTTTGATCGATGACCTAAAGTTAAGAAACGCATTTTGATACAGTTTCATAACTAAAAGTCTATGGTACTTGGTACCATTAGCGTGTGTTGCCAAACTCTATGATTCATGATGCTACGCTCATTGTCTCTGGTTTGTTTGTTTATTTTGTTAGTTTTTTTGGGGTTCCGTTAAATTTAAACGAAAGCTTTGGCTGCATCACTTTACAACCTACTGATTGCTTGGCATGATTTTCAACTTCGCATCTTAGCCTACCCATTACTGCAAGTATGCAGGTTTTCCCTTTCACATTTCAAAATTATATATTTTGTGAATAATGCTTTTAGGATATCAGTTTAGTGCTTGATGCTTCATATTGGTGATAATCTTATTACTCGTTCCTACTTTCCTACTGAAGTTACTTCTGCCAACCATTTCTAAGAGATTTTCATTCCCTAATGCCCTTGCATCATCTGGTGTCATATTAACATCTAGTTCATCACCTTCTTCTGCTTGCGCTAGATTTTGACATGGTACTAAACCATGTCAAAATCTAGTCGCAATCTAATCTCAATGACAATCAATGTCAAAAACTTGTCAAACATTTATGAAATTTAGAGGTGTTTTTGATAGATTGAGACTGAGATTAGATTGCGAACGTTCTTAAAAATTCAGGAATTTGCCACTCTGAAGTCCGTACGAAATGATTTCCTCTATCATTCTTTCCTGACAGCCCTTTTTTTCATCAACCTACTTTATCATCAGCAAAAATACAGTCACCAACATACGGAACAGCCGTAACTTAAAATTCTCACTTCACATTATTTTTTTCGTAATACTCGCTAGTGTTTGCCATAAGTTTTAATGCATACGTGTTGATTGGTGAAAAATAGTTCACTGCAACGTTCTGTGAATAAGTTCTGTTAAAATAATGAAGTTAGGTTCGTTATGGGAGACTGTGAGAGAGCTTTCGAAATGTAATTAGTGCGTGGTTTTAACAATGAGGTTTCTTTTGCAGGAAAATTTTGAAAGTTGGGGATTCGTGATGATTCCAGTCCAGTCTGATGGAAAGGTGTTGGTTGAAAATTGTGAAGAATGAGGCGTTGTTACTGCATTATACGTGTAAGAAAAAAACGAGAGATGTCGTTCGGACACCAGCGGGGTAATTGCGTAATACACTATCAGAAGATGACTTTCATTTTGACAATTTAACAATATTCATTGGGTTATATACGTTGTTAAACAGACAAATTTTTCGAACATATGAAGCAATGGATTAGCAATATCTGTCAGATTGAGATTGAAAGAGTGTTACGCAACTAGGATGCCGGTTGGACGACGGAGATCCTTTCACTGAACAGGGTATCAGGGACATCGAACTGTAACCATGAATTCAGCACAAATAATTACCCCTTTAGCGTAGACTTAAAGATGTCGTACATGATTCTGAAACCTTCATAGAATTTTCGCGCAGGTTATAATAAAAAAATCAACTGTTACACAAAAAACTGCAATACCTCGCGGTCAAAATGTATGTAACAGTAAGTTTTTTTTTTCATGACTCCATGGTGACAGGTTGCACTTTGACGACCCTGCCATCCTGTATTATGTATTCAATAACAGGCACAGACACTAAATGAAAAATTAAAATTAAAACACACAAACTCACATACCATATCAAAAGTATCGTGTCATGTTATAGGTTTTCGGTCTTGCTCTTACTCTCCAAAAGTGCAATAAGGAACTCGTTCCAAAAGATCTAGGTATAATCTGAAATCTTCGTTTGAAGTATGGAACATACCTACTTATGTAGATCAGTAGAACTCTTATACACTACCTACATTTGGTAAGTTTCTGGTTCTCATAGCCTATACGATAATAATTAGTCTTTTCAAAATGCATAATGAGCTTATAATGTTCCCACTGCTGGGACACAGGCCTCCTCTCTGTGAGAGGGAGTGGGCCGTAATCCACCACGCGGGCCCAGTGCGGATTGGCAGATGTCACATGTCTTCGAATTTTTGGTTCTAGGACATGCCGGTTTCCTCACGATGTTTTCCTTCACCGTTTTGAGACCAGTGATGATGAAATTAAATACACCAAGTAAAGCGCCTGTCTCGGTTCGAACTCACGACCTACAAGTCGTAAGTCGCTGCTGATATTACTGGGCCACCACAGCCCTCAAATTAATGTTAACCTTTTGACCGCCACAGTGATGCATAGATGACAAACCAAAATGTGCCCAGCACGCCACGGTTCGACTGCATGGCAGGTTTTGACGCCGAGGCGCGAGGGCACGTTTTTTATTTTTTGACGTGTGGCGGTCAAAAGGTTAATATACCTACTTATGTACGTTAGTAAAACTCTTCTAACACTACCTACATACACAAAGTTTCTTGTACTTAAGATAATCTATACGAGAATTAGTCTTTTCACAATAATAACTTGTCAAATGACCTACATACAATTTGATGCTCATTAGTAGCACGTATTACTTTCACTACTCAATGATGGAACCCACACGACTACTCGCATCACAGACGAATCGATTTCATCATGAATATGATCAATATCTGATAGCAATCAAACTTTTAGACAATGACAAAACAATGCTTACCTTCAAACAAAAGACGAACAACGTTGCGCTTGCGCACGATTAGCGCAATGGTCTACAATAGTACCTCGGTGGCACGAATCTTGATCTTCATTGTCACCTTGAAGACTAGGTATTCGTTACAACTCAGTAAATAAGCGATTTCAAACTCCTTACGGCCCGATCGGTTTTGATGATGGTTTCTGGGTATTTCAGAAAATCCAAAACAGAGGTAATGTCTGTTCAGGGTAACATTGTTACGCAATCACTACACTACTACAGGTAAGTAAAAACACTAATTTATCTGTATTTAGAAGTTTTAATCTTTATAATTATGTTACTACTTTTTCTACCAATTGTTGTTTGAATGACATTATTAAATTGTAGGTAATTAAAAATACATAAACGAAAATTTGGACAGAATTAAAAAAAAACTGTGATATATCTTTGTTCTAGGTTTCGAAACGATAACATTATAAAAAAAAAATCCTATTCTCAAATAAAAATTATGTTTAATGTGATTTAAAATTAGAATTTCGAAAGCAGCGCTTCTCCTCCACTTTTATTATGCGCACAGCCAAAGTGTGCAACTCTCTGCGGGCATCTGTGTTCTCTCCCACATTTAATCCGTCTGCCTTCAAAGCAATAGTGAACGCCATCTTCTGGGCACGCTCGTTCCATCATAGGCCTCATCTATCGCTTTCCATCAGGCGTGATCGGGGTCAAGAGCGTCCATTTAGTAATATTTTTTTTTTAAATCGAATTACGTATTTAAACAAGTAATCAAATCAAAGCACTCAATTTGTAAGTGACTACAAATTTGCATCCACAGGTAGGTACGTTTTGATCCATCTGTTTACATTTCATCAGATACTTTTAATAAAGACTATAGACGTGTACTAAATTGCAGACCGCGAAACAGCACACGTTGGATAGGACCTCAGGCTTGGTGGAAAGATAATTTTCGCTTATCGTCAAATAGCCTGCGATTGGAGGTGCAGCAGCGAACTTCTAAAAGCTGCTGATGATGATGATCACGCCAGTAGACTTCAGGCTAGGTGGAGTGAAAATCTTCACAGGAGGAGAAAAAGGTGTGTTTCCAAAGGCCTAATAGAGGTATGAGGAACAGGGGGTGTAAAGTTCACTCGACCTTCATAGAAAAGGGAGGATCCTCCGACCAGACGGGTGTTGTGTCTGGCGGGCAACTGCCCAATGATTCATGTCGGGCCGTTGTATCTATGCTAGTTGCGCGGTAAACTCTGCTTGCGAGATGCAGGATTTTTGCGTGATGACAGTATGACGCGTAGTTAGCATGTGGCGTTGTAGATACCGCTACAGGCCCATGTCCAGCAGTGAACTGATGCTACAAGCTAATGATGATGACCACGCTAGTGAACCGCCTGTTGTCCTAACAGGCGGTTAAAATTAAATTAACCTTTGATCTAGAAAATCATGTGGCTAATGTCAAACACTCTTAAATCTACATTACATACAATGTCGTAGAATGTCCAAATTCAATACGGAGGTCGCCATTAAGCCTTAACTTATCTATGAAAGGTATTCATCTAAAGGCAGCACTCTATATATTATGCCTAATAGTGTTTTTATTATGATTTTTTTGTTCCAAATTATGATTTAATGCAACTAATGTGACCACGAACAATGTCAACGTAAGTAAAGCTTTACACACACTGAATTGGTTTAAGGTCGCGCGGAAGACGCGAAAATCGCGTGTTGCAATTTTGGTTGGGTCAAGTAACAGAGCAGTTACATTTTTGGCAGGTCTAATGTCTTGAACAGTATGGCTACGGTGAGATAAAGATCGACTATTAGAGTATACTTTCACTTAAGTAAAATACAACCACACCAGCTCATAAATGGGTCTCTGTGATGGATGACAATGGCCGCGACAGTGATACTTTTGAGGATCTTTATACTATTTATTAGGTACCTCTTGCCTCAAGAAAAGTAACTTTTATTATTCTTAAGCTTTAATCTCCAATCGCTTATTTGGTTAAGACTTTATTCTAGTTCTGAGACTTTTATTAAAGTTACTGCAGTGTATTGATACTGCAGTAACTTATACTGCAGTAACTGTATATTTTATTCTAGAGTTCACAAGTGATCGTGGAATTAATCAGTACATAATACACCTGCTTACAATGTTTACTGTACCATGTACCCATTACGGAAATCGTGGTTTTTTGTACCTACGTACCTACGCGTTACGCATCGCACGACCGCAGCTCATCTAGTGTGTGCAGTACCTAACTCGAATCGAATGTCTCGCAATCAGTTGACAGGCGTGAAGGTTGCACCACTGCACGCCGCGTGACGTCATCAGCCGTGATTACCGGCAATTGTCATCAGTGGTGTAGGGTTGGCTGGCTGGAGTAGTGACTGGTATTTGCTATAGTTAGTCCTTGGTTTTTTTTTTTTGGGAACCGAGGGAGAAAAATGAAAATGAAAAATGAAAGATTTAAATCGTTTGATTCGTCCTTTTGACGCCTCTGATACACAATGACGCAGTGACTTGACTTGATTTTCATGGAAATGCTATTTAATAATGTGTGAGCTCACTCTTCTTAGTATGGACACTTTTTCGCGGTACGGTCAGAATTTTTTTTTGCGATTTAAATCTTTGCTAAAACTTATTTCACACATGGCGGTCGCATTAACCTGTCAAACTGTCACTATCATTTCAAATGTTGGCTATACATAGTCGGAGAAGTAATAAAATGCAAGTAAAAATCAGTTTTACAGTTATAATTATATTGAACTAGTTGACCCGGCAAACGTTGTTTTGCCATATAAATTATTTCTAGCTGCCCGGCGCTACTTCGTTTGCATGGTGTCCTACCCCTTACCCTACCCTACCCCTTCCCTACTCCTACCCTACTCCTACACTACTCCTACACTACTCCTACCCTACTCCTACACTACTCCTACCCTAGTCCTAACCTACTCATACCCTACTTCTAATTTACTCCTACCCTACTCCTACCCTACTCCTACCCTACTCCTACCCTACTCCTACACTACTCCTACCCTACTCCTACACTACTCCTACCCTAGTCCTAACCTACTCCTACCCTACTTCTAATTTACTCCTACCCTACTCCTACCCTACTCCTAACCTACTCCTACACTACTCCTACCCTACTCCTACCCTACCCCTACCCTACTCCTACCCTACTCCTACCCTACTCCCATTATTATTATTATCAGCCATTTCTGTCCCACTGCTGGGCAAAGGCCTCCCTTCCCTCCTTTCACTTATCCCTATCCAGTGCTGTTAAACGCCAATCCTTCTGGAAAGAGTCGAGCTCTACCCTACTCCCATAGATATATTAAATTATTATCTGTGTAAGAACCATCCTCGTACTTCAAGGAATATTCAAATAAAAAGTAATTTAAAAAAATTAAACCGACTTCAAAAAGAAATTAACTCAAAATTATGAAATAACTTTAATTTCGGAAGTCGGTGTCTTGGGATCTGTATTTTAGTTGTATGCCACCGACTTCCGAAATTAAAGTTATTTCATAATTTTGAGTTAATTTCTTTTTGAAGTCGGTTTAACTTTTTTAAATTAAACCGACTTCAAAAAGAAATTAAAAAGTTATTCAAAAAGTTATTTCATAATTTTGAGTTAATTTCTTTTTGAAGTCGGTTTAACTTTTTTAAATTATTTTTTTATATTATAGAAGATGTACATGATCACTTTTCAAAATAAACAAATGAAGCTAAACAAGTCACAGTCATTGCATTGCGTTGTTGCAGACAGACAAAAAATTTTTCAAAATAAATTCAAGGCAACTTTTGAATAGTCTGTAAATGCGTATTTCTTCTATGAAAGTAATCAGCCACTGTTATAGAATAGACAAGAAATACAATGATGTCATTTATGAATGAAGAATTAAATATTTCTATCGGTAATTATACTTAGTATCCCATTCATAAAAAGTAGACGCTTTCACCGTAACTTAAAAATATAAATAACTAGCAGCGCCCCGCGGTTTCACCCGCATACGTCTCGATCCCGTGGGAATATCGGGATAAAAAGTATTATGTGTTAAATCCAGGGTGTCAGCTACCTCCATACCAAATTTTATCCAACCGTTTGTGCGTGAAGAAGTAACAAACATACAAACCCAATCACAAACTTTCGCCTCTATAATACACTAGCAGCGCCCCGCAGTTTCATCCGCGTAAGTTTCGATCCTGTAAGAATATCGGGATAAAAACTATCCTATGTCCTTTCCCGGAACTCAAACTATCTCTATACCAAATTTCATCTAAATCGCTGAAGAGGTAACAGACAGACAGACAGACACACTTTCGCATTTATAATATTAGTATGGATTAGTGTGTTAGTAGGTTTGAAAAAGTCACACTTGCTCGGGTTTGAACCCACAACTTCGTGCATCAACTCACTTCTAAATATGGAGTCAAAACAAAAATTTGCATTAGATAAAGTTAATTGAGTTCGGGTGGGAAGATTTATTAGTTTAACTAATTGGTAAATAAAAATCAATAAAAAAATAATAGACTGAATAAGTATGTCTTTTGCATATTTAATAATGCATTTGCATCTATTTTAACGTGTTATTTCGTGTTATAATCAACGACGCGACGCCCACGTATTTTCAATCTTTGGTGACTAATGTTTAGATTTACATTAAATTAATTAATTAGAATGTGAAAATTTTATTCTGTAATAACCTTTTCACATTCTAATTAATTAATTTGCTTTGCTGTCAAAGCGGTGTAGAGGTATCTACAACGCCACATGAGAACAACGCGTCATACTGACGTCACGCAAATCCTGCATCGCGCAAGCAGAGTTTACCGCGCAATTAGCATAGACACAACGGCCCGACATGAATCATTGGGCAGTTGCCCGCCAGACACAAAACCCGTCTGGTCGGAGGGTCCTCCCTCTGCTAAAGTGAACTTTACACACTGTTCCTCATACCTCTATAGCGGACCTACTAAATTATTTTTAACTTTACTTGCTTACGTTATCTTAGACTGCCAGAGGCATATGAGGTGTTCGAAGCTGAAGACTCGATTCTTTGGATGAGGCAAAGTAGTCGTGAATAGATGAGATTGACCAGGAGCGATATGAAGACATTCAAACAGAAAAACTACTTGCTGTATGTACCTGTAACCCCGCGTTTACACCAAGGTATATAACATGATATGTATATTTTACATTTTGTGTTTACTGTTTTCGTTTACACCTAAAACAAGCTTTAAAGACTAGTCGTAGGTACCTATTCAAAACTTGTCAAAAATGACGAAAAGGTAAAATTTCTGAAACAACGTCAATGTTCATATTTTATACATGACTATCTGCGCCCCGCGGTTTCACGCGCATAAGTGTCGATCCCGAAGGAATATCGGGATAAAAACTATCCTATGTCCTTTCATTTATCTTATGCCTATATGTTAGTCGAGGGTGTCAGCTACCTCCATACAAAATTTTATCAAAATTGATCCAGCCGTTTGAGCGTGAAGACGTAACAAATATATCAACCCACACACACACCCCTACAGATACACTCACAAAATTTCGTTTATAATATTAGTGTGATTAGTGTTATATTGTGTTTCTGAAAAGTCTTTTACAAGACTTGTTGAAAATCTGGTATACATCATTTTTGTTACCCTGCGTTTACACCA
The DNA here is from genome assembly GCA_948474745.1 of Oligia latruncula. Classification (NCBI taxonomy): domain Eukaryota; kingdom Metazoa; phylum Arthropoda; class Insecta; order Lepidoptera; family Noctuidae; genus Oligia; species Oligia latruncula. The sequence continues at coordinate 13,379,360 of OX419699.1, forward strand.
AACGCAGGGTAATAAAAATTAAGTGATCATTAAGCTAGGCTAGCAAGTCAAGTTTCAACAAGAACAAAAAAAACTAAACTATTCATCCATGCCACTGTCAACCCTAAACCGCTGATGATCACCGCGGCCTTGGCCATAGTCACGAGTTGACAAAACACCGTCGTTGTGGATTTGTTTAATTTTAGAGGAAAACCGACCGCCGTGAGCGGCGAGCTAATCAGGTGACGAGTAGTTACATTGTACGGAGTTGACGCATGAGATGTAGCGGGGAATGGGTTCAATATTTTTTTGAAGGAGGAACGCGAAAATATTCTATTCTATTTTTCTCTATGGCAATGTTGCCGATGTTGACAATTCTGTCAATGTCAAATGTGTTATGAGAGGAACGAAAATACATGGACGTAATATATAGTTCTGTATATTACGTCCATGCGAAAATATCAATCAATCCCTAACATTTGGTGGATTTGACAGCTGTCAATAAAAAATCTCACCGACCGCGACCGAGTTGATTGACAGCTATGATAATAGAGGTACCATCGAGGAAACTTATATCTGCCCAATTTGAAAACAAAATCCCGTGTACACGATGACCACATCTGTTAGCAAGCGTTACTATAGCGACCGAGCGCCATACGGTGTATAGAGATGGAAGTTTCCGTGATGGTACCTATCTAGGTTGTATGGATGACAGAATAACTAAACAAGAGAGTTTTACTCAATGTCAGTTTACAATATGAAACTATAGAAATGAGTATCCGGTTTTCAGTTTTCATCATCTTTTTGGAAGTCCCTGAACCGTCACCGAACCCAAGTGGGAAGATGGAAGTCGAACCTCGTTAAGTGGGGCTACCTCGACGGAACGGCAGCAAGATGTGGATGTTGAGCTGAATCACAAACTATGCTCCACCTTCTAACCTGCCCTCTGTGGCCCAAAACATGCAGCCACAGTGACCTCTGCGCTGCCACCGATAAGTATTATAAGGTAAAGTTATGGGCCAACCAAATTTAAATAATTATCATGCCAGCGACACGAAGAAGACCAAGATGTTTTCATCTAAGTTTGATTTAAGTTGACAAGTTTTAAGCTGGGAAACGAGAGTACCCCTCTTAGTAACCGATACAATCAATTACACTAAGTCGTTTTTGTTGACTAAATATAAGATCCATTGCTCCACAAGCTTCTCACTTACACCACACCAAAATCCTATCTCATCCGTAAATTCGTATTGATACGCGCATTTTCTATGCAAATGTCGATTACTTTAATTGGAATGGCCTTTGAGTACATACACGATGTAGTAACGCAATTTTGTTTCAAGAGATTTTTTTTTATAATGTCGTAAAGTAACTAATTCGCATCGAGGACAGATGTTGACTTGAGAGAGGAGACAGAATTAAGTGTGAAGAGGTCACATTATTACGAATAATCCGTGCAAAGATTAGGCAATGCGGTCACATAAGATTTTTATTTTTGTTGTTAATAATATTTGCTGGCTTGTGGCTAAGTAATAACAGGTTAAGCTTACGCTTGCTGCGGTTGGTCCGTGGATGGAAGGCTGTCAGTCATGGTTCTTTGGCAGTCGTTACGGGTCGTCAGAAGCCCGAATGTCTAGAACCAGTCTTACCAAGGGGTATCGTATTACCCAGTAACTGGTTTGTGGAGGTCAGATAGGCTGTCGCTTCATGTTAAATACTGGTTTTCAGCTGCATCCGGTTAGACTGGAAGCCGACCCCAACATGGTTGGGAAGAGGCTAGGCAGATGACGATGAATACTGGCGTTAAATAATTTGACATTCATTGTAAAAGCCAACTGTTGTCGTTTCGATTTTGTTTTTATTTAGAGAAACGATGATTGGACTTGGGAAAATTGCAAGTCGAAGCAAAAACTGTTTTCTTTTGTTCTGTTTCTTTTGTTTCTGTTTATTTTTAATATACTACTCTTAGCTTTCCCTTACAAAACAAAATAAATTAGTGTTATTGGGTTTTTCCAACTATAATTTCTCAGTAGCACCCTGGAGTCTGGATTTGTGTCCGGTTGATGGCAATAGGCTCGCCCCCTATTACATGGGACTTAAACATCCCTAACTGGTGAAATGTGAGTGTACATCTCTGCCGAACCCTTGAAGGATTACAGGCGTGATATTATGTCAAATAGCTTCAACTTTCCGACTAAATGGTCGACTCTTTGACAATTCAAAAGTGCATGAACGTTTTAATTGAAATAAATGCTTTATGGTGAATGCGCAGTGGTAGACCGCGAAATTCAAATTTTCATACTTTTTTTGCAATTTGCAGGTCAGTGTTGTATTGTATCTTGATCAAAATATGATTCGCGACAATAATAGATTTATGTTTTTACAGAATTATAGTCATTAGAATCATTAATATATTTCTTTAAGATAGATTTGTTCCTTAAGCACTTTTCCATAAGAGATTTGTTCATTATGGTACAAATCTAACTTAGGAAGATGTATTAATGATTCTAATGATTATAATTCTGCTAATACGTACCTGTTATAGTTGCGAATCATATTTTGATCAAGATGCAACCTGACACTGACCTGAAAATTGCAAAAAACGTAAGAAAAATTGGATTTCGCGGTCTACCACTGCGCAATGAGTTATGTTGGGTTGTGTTGCCCAATCTTGATTGAGCACCTCCAAAGGTGTTAAGATCCAATAAACAAAATTAATCTTGTTGAACTTACGCAACTGTATTGGAGTGAATTTAACTTTAATCAAATGATTAACATTATTATATTTTTTTTTATAATTTGTTAGATTATAAAACGAGTATTTGCTAAGAATTCTTCGCTCTGTCTGCGACATCACCATAATTATCTAATTAAAATCAATTTTATGCAAAATAAAATCGTGTGACAAGAATTAAAAATAGTGGGAAAACCAACTGTCAAGTCTGTTTATACATAACCTGACGTCACTGATTATAATAACTTAAATTATATATTGTAGAGATAATAACATCACATAGGTATTGCTCGGCCCAAATTATATATCTGTCTTTGTTTTTATAATAATAAATGAGGTTCTATTGTCTAACCTTTTTTTTTGTTTCTTGGGATATTCCTCATGGATACCCTCCGTCTGGGAAGAACGGAGGGTTATGTCGGACTCCTACCGACTAAAACCACACTGTTCCTTCTAGTACCATGAGTCGGGGGCCCTGGAGATACTTGTACATTCGCTGTACCCCCGGCTGGAATTGCGAACAAAAAATCAGCTGTTCCCTACATTTATGTTCGTTTAACTCGTCAAAATGAACAGCTGATTATTTTTTCGCGATTTGACGTTTGGTCCCATAGTTAAAGTTGTTCATAATGATGAGTACAATGACCTCTTAAGAGGTTGTTAATGTTTTACCAATAACCCTGTATAAGTCTAAAATCGCCAACCAGTCTAGAGCAAACCTGGTGATCAATGCTCGTGCCTTCTGTGTTTCAGAAGAAGCATTTGCTCTGCAGTGGGACAATAATTATCATCATCATCATAATCAGCCTATATTGTTCCCACTGCTGGGACACAGGCCTCCTCTCTTCGAGAGGGAGTGGGCAAATAATTATGGGCTAGTATTATTATTTTAATAAACAAAGCCTCAAACCTGAAATCCATACAAGTTTCCTTACGTTTCCGGGTCACAAAATCAAGAAGCTTATTACAGCAGGTAATAACGCAGAAGACAAGTTGCTTCTATTACAGGAAAAGATAGAAAAATAAAAAAAACCCAATGGAAATTCTATTATAAACACCGTGCGTGTGCGCACAAAAATCGCGAACCGTTACATCATGTCCTTTTCCTTCAAATTGGGGATTCACACGCTTGCACGGTGTCATTGCAATTAAGTAATATAATTTGACATTCGTCTCGCTGGCGAATCTTCGATTTTTTTGTTCATAAAATGGCTAGTTGTAATCGTAATTACAAAATTGTGATTCGCTGTTGACAGTCACGAATGAAAAGAAAATAAATAGTAAAATATTTTTGTCTGCTATTTTTTTTTTTTTTTCAATGTCGGAATCCGTCAGATTTTTAACTGGCTATATTATAAATGCAATATTAAATGAGACAGCTTGCAGACTAGGTACGCTGAAGTAGCAGGATGACAGGCCAGGTGGAGGTGAAGGACCGATGGCGATGGAGCACATGAGTCCTGGAGTAGAGTCGGCAAGCGTAGCGCGGGAAGCTCTCCAGCTAGATGGACCGACGACCTTATAAAGGTGACCAATTGACTGCTGCGCTGCTTGTCGCGGGTTCGATTCCCGCACGGAACAAATATTTGTATTACCTACAAGTAATTGTTCCGGGTCTGGCTGTTTGTGTATGTGAGTTTAAATGTTTGTAAACGCACCCACAACACAGGAGAAATTCCTAGTGGGGCAACGTTTAAAAAAAAAATCTATGGTAAACAAAGTCACCGAAATGTCTGTACGCGCATAATTTCCGAATTACTGCACTAAATTGGATAATTATTTTTTTGTTCTGTTCGATATTGCCAGGACAAGGTTTGTATGAAAGAAAATTTCGGAAATTCGAAAAAAACAATTGCACCCTTTCGAAGATGGGGTGCTAGCTTGCAATAAAAACTAGTAGTAAAAGTATTTAGCGCTTTCCTGACTCGTCTGCATCCCGATAATCACAAAAAAACGAACACACCAAGTTCAATAACATTAATAATAGATACTATTCATCTAAGAAACACTTTAATTCTGAACATCATGGCGGTAAACTGAAAAATACAACTCAATGGATAACAACATCGAAATACCCTGAATATCATACCGGAAGTAGGTATTAAAAACAGCTGCCCAGGAAACTCTGATTCTTCAGCCACTTCACTCCAGCCAGACATCATCGACTAGCCTCTGTAACTTACAATTCCTACAAAATAGATAACCAGCAAATAGGCATAATCATTACTAGTGACTCGCCCCTGCTTCGTACGGATTTTACGACTTGACAAAACATAACTTTATGCACAAGTAAAAAAATACTGTACAAAGGCGGTTGGCCTGAGGCATTTTCTGCCAACCAACCAATTAATTGTGACTGATTATTTTTTAGGGTTCAATTATATGTAGGTATTTGTATTAATGTATTAAATTAAAATAATTAAATATTTGTTTATTTATGGCACCTAGGCCCAATTGTTAGTAACATTGTACTTAAAAACTATTGTTAGTAAACAAACACAAAAGGAAAATTGTAAGGTTAGCTGTGGGGTCTTCTGACCAGCACCTCCATAGCATGGGACAACCAAGGTGCATCGTACTTTTCTATCGACATACTTAGGAACCTGTTAGAACTAGACTGCACTCTTGCTCTGTTGGTGATCCAATAAATCAATAAATAAATTGACAAGATGGAATTTGTTTTGTAGCGCATTATGGCGTAAAAATCATCGGTATGCGCAATTGCGAACATAATACCGGACGCACTACAATAGCGCGGGAGTCCCAACGGCATCCTGAAGCAGTTAGGAATACTCAGGGCGTCAAGCGATCTCTTATTATGCCTTACCCAAAGCCGTATTATACATATAAATCGTTTAGAATAAGTTCTCTAAAATATGGTGAAAATCGTATCAAAATCAATTTAGAAAAACAACGGTGTCACACCTGCTCGTATCTTTTACTGTGTTAATTAAAGAATTATAACTGTTGAAAGTATTAAGGAGATAATAAATCACAGTATTTATCTAATTAGTAGTTTTTTTGAATAGATATCGCAACCGATTAGTGTCGTTAATATTAAGAGTCTATTTTGAAATGTAAACGACAAAATAATATAGATTAGCATTTAGGCACCGATATCTGAATTAATTATTCATAATGTTTAATATACATCCATACTAATATTAGATATATTTTCGAAAGTAACTCTGTCTATATTCTGTGTAACCTTTTGACGCCTAAACCACTGAACGGATTTCGATAAAATTTGTCAAGGAGATAATATAAATATAGAGTATCCTGGTATCGGACATAGGCTACTTTCTGCTTCGATGGCAAATTCGGACATTCACGCGGGCGAAGCCGCGGGCGGAAGCTAGAATTGATACATATTTAGAAAGCAGACTGCAATATCTATTGTATAGACGCCAGCACATCAAGCTACTACAATCTGTAAATTTTCTTTAAAAGATTTTCAACATTATCGCTAAAGCATTAGGTTCAAGATTGATTGTGAAAATTTGACAGTTTCGGGTAGCTTGATATGCGTCTGTACCATGTTCTAGCTTTCTTATATGGTTTGAACAAGACTACCTAACATCCAAACGCTATTGTAATTACGATCTGTATCGACACTTATCCTGTGACAATTCCATACGAAATCTCGGTCTGCCGGTCGACCGTGAAAACTTAGGTGAAGTGAGTTTTTTTTTTCTAGGAATTGACACTATTGACAGCTCACTCCACGCTCACCTCACCTAAGTTTTCACGGTGAGATGGTTACAGAATCGCACTGTTGTTTTGTAAAATTCTCACCGTGAAAACATGTGAAGTGCGCTTGAAGTGAGCTGTCATTCCATCTAATTCTAAGCATTGACACTATTGACAGCACACCTCACGCTCACTTCAACTAAGTTTTCACGGTGAGATTCTTACAGAATATATCAGCTGATCCACTCAAAGTCAAATCATTTATTTAAAATGGACAATAAAAGACAGTTTTAAACAACAAAATTTACAAGTAAAATGATTTGATCCTAGTTGCGCCTCCCAAAATGGAATTTCGTATGGAGATGGCCATTGGGGTAGTTGCGTAACACACTAACCGTAGCAATGGCTTGCATTGACAGTTCAACAACATTCATTGCGTTCTTTACGTTGTTGAGCAGACAAATGTTTCGAACATATGAATCAATGGATTAGCCATATCCTTAAAAATGATTCAGATTGAAAGTGTGTTACGCAATTAGGTGCTGTTCAGTGCCTTCTGGTGCCTTTAGAACCGGCTTTAAATCACTGTTGGATTCTCATGTGACAGCCATGTCAATTCTCCATGCTTTTCTGCGACACGCCTTATCCGTGACAAAATAATAATTGTCCCATTCATTCACATCGAGTCAACGCCATTTTTTGCGTGTAAAACATTTTATGCCTAATATCTACTAATTGGTGGATAAACAAGTTTCACAACAATTGCTTACGATACCGTATCGGCGACAATTTGAAAGTACGAGCAGACAATTTATCGTGTGTCATGGAATATTTCTAGTTTTTAGATTCAAACAGGTTTTGGAGGAACTTTCATTGAGATGCAAAAGAAGACACATTAATTACGACACGCCTTTATTGCGTGGAGGTAGTTAGAAAATCATGTGAACTTTGCTTGGACATTCGAATTGCAAGACAAAAGGATTGCCGGGTCAGCGGGATTGTCCGAAAGGATTACCGTTGGCCCTGAACATAAAGGGCTAAGGAAGGAACACGGGTAGGTTTTAGTCAGTAAGAGTCTGACACTCCCTTCCGCTCCACCCAGAGCGGGAGGGGTCATTTGATGACTTCCCATCCGCAAAAACAAATGAAAATCTAAAGAATACAGAAAAGTTTCAAGGATCGTCTCCATAGGAACTTACTACGGTCTGGAATGGGTGTAGCGGTATCTACAACGCCACATGTGAACAGCGCGTCATACTGACGCGACGTCACGCCAAATCCTGCATCTCGCAAGCAGAGTTTAACGCGCAACTAGCATAGATACAACGGCCCGACATGAATCATCGGGCAGTTGCCCGCCAGACACAACACCTGTCTGGTGGGAGGATCCTCCCTTTTTTTTATAGAGTATGAGTGAACTTTACACCCTGGTCCTCACACCTCTATTGGGCAACTAACTTCATCTTTTTGACTAAGTTTGAGTTTGATACTGGTATCTCTCGGTTGTAAGTCTAAGCAGTTGTAGGTCGCAGGTTCGAACCCAGACAGGCGCTTGACTTTGTGTAAATTATTTCATCACCACTGCTCTCAAAACGGTGAAGAAAAACATTGTGAGGAAACCGGCATGTCCAAAAACCAAAAATTTGAAGACATGTGACATCTACCAATTTGCACGGGGCCCGCGTGGTGGATTACGGCCCAGTCTTTCTCTCACCAAGTGTCCCAGCAGTGGGAACATTATAAGCTGATCTCTCGGTAAAAATATTCTAATCTAAGCTTGAAACATGAATACCACAAGCTTTTGTATAATTTGGCTGCTCAAATGTTTTTCTATGATTGTGTTAAATCACCTTATATGTCAAAGGGTAGCGCTAAACATGTGAACAAAACGCATACAAAAGTAAATCAAAAAATATATTTTCTCCAGTGAAATTCATCATCCATACTAATATATTCTAAAATAACTCTGTCTGTCTTTCTCTCTGTCTTTCTGTCTGTCTGTCTGTCTGTATCTTTTCACACCTAAACCACTGAACGGATTTCGCTAAAATTGGGCAGAGAGATAGATTGCATCCCGGGGAAGGACATTGGATAGTTTTTATCGACATACCTCGCGGGCGAAGCCGCGGGCGGAAGCTAATCATAAATTCTCCAAGAGACAAATTACATATTCACATCGGAAAGCCAAAAGTCCGAATCTCATAGTCAAAGGCCAAGAACTTCTCAAAATCGATCTTCATTACGAAAAACAGTTTTAAAAGCCGACACGTTTCTCGATAACTTATTTATAACATGAGTTATTTCGATAGCGTGTTGAGAAAAAACCTAACCAGTTTACAATTTCGGACGACACGTCCACATTACAGGTGAGTACAGAATTCCCATTATGCTTGTTGACAATTTTCTGTGTGATGTTGACGGCAATACTAAGATTGTAGATAGACGGCGAAAAACCGGCCAAGTGCGAGTCGGACTCGCACACGAAGGGTTCCGTACCACAAGGCAAACGTTTCTTTTATACCCCTTTAAATTTTAACTTTATTTTATTTTTATTATTTGTTGTTATAGCGGCAACAGAAATACATCATCTGTGAAAATTTCAACTGTCTAGCTATCACTGTTCATGAGATACATCCTGGTGATAGACAGACAGACAGACGGACAGTGGAGTCTTAGTAATAGGGTCCCGTTTTTACCCTTTGGGTACGGAACCCTATAAAGGTTCATTATTTTGCGCTTTAGTAAATGCGAGCGCGTTTTTTGAGAGCATTTGGTGGCGCAGTGGTTATGGCCGCGACTTTTATGTCATAGGTACGAAATCGGACAGGCGCTTTAGTTTAGTGTACATTATTTAATCACCACTGTTCTCAAAACGGTGAAGGAAAAACTATCCTAGAACCAAAAATTCGAAGACATTTGACATCTACCAACCAACCCGCAATAGGCCCGTGTGATGGTTTACGGCCCACTCCCTCTCACAGAGAGGAGGCCTGTGTCCCAGCAGTGGGAATATTATAGGCTGATTATGTTATAGTCGGACTTTTAATTAGCTGCAGTAAAATGACAGCATATGTGTTACATAAATGACTGAAATTGGTGTCTTTTTGTTTTTTCGCGGCCATCAACCAAATCTTGTTTTTCTAGTACAGAATAGAGTAACTAAATTTATTTGACATGCATATCTCTAAACTCAATCTAAAATGAGTTACTAAGAAGTGTCCTTTTACTGCAGCTAATTAAAAGTCGGACTATAGTAAAAGCACTTGCTGACTGTTTTTATTTCAAAGCTTTTCCAGCTTTGAGAGTAGATACAAGTTTTGACTGAATTAATATTAAATCTGAGATTTGACATAGGCAGTAAAATAATGGCAAATTCATATGTAGGGTTGGGTGGATAGTCAGACATCTTCATGACTTCTGACGGCCCATGACAAACTGTTTGTTTATGTGCCAGATCAAACTAAAGAACCTCATTTATGTGGATTGATTGCGACAATACAGTCGATAGAGAAGACACAAAGATTGGCCTTCTGTTTGTCAATATTTGGTGACATGTCTAAGTATCTGCTACTGTGGGAACTGGGTCGGGACAGGCTTTATTTTGTTGTGACACGGTGGCGCAGGCGCCGGTCGACGACAAACGTGTGTGGTGCAAACAATGAAAGGTGTACAATTTTGAGTTTTTTTTTGGCAAAAAACATAATGTTGAAATACTGACTTCATAATCATATTATGGGATTCATAATTTTTACTAGCTTCCGCCCGCGATGTATGTCGATAAAAACTATCCTATGTCCTTCCCCGGGATGCAATCTATCTCTCTGCCTTTTATCGAAATCCGTTCAGTGGTTTAGGGTGGAAAGGTAACATACAGACAGATAGATGGACAGACAGAGTTACTTTCGAATTTATGATATTAGTATGGATTTTCTTCCTATTGTTACCTATCTTCTTTTATCGATGTAGCACTTTCCACCATTTTTTTTTTTCTATTTGCTCTATTTAGTGTTAGATCCTGGACCTTATCCGGCAGGGAAGAACTATGATCTAACTTTAAAAAAAATGAAAACTGATGACATAACATCTATCATTACTAACTTGAAACTCGTTATTAGGGGGTTTTACTGCGTACCCAGTTACTTAGCTTTTCATTAATCAAATCCTTTATCGCTACCGCTTATACTTTGCACCTACTTTCGAGACGTTTGACATTAAATAGTTCATTAGAAAGAAGCACCAATCCAAATTCGTTACGTGACTTCATCTCACCTGGGATTGTTAAATGACTCGTTTTTAGTGTGGTAGAGACAATTGGTAAGGTGTATTGACTTGTGGTGACGGCCTGATGGGATCTCATCAAAGCTGGTGACTGTGTAGTAATTGGTATCGGTATTCGGTATCTTGTTCTTTCGACTGTGTAGTACGTAATTGTGTTCGTTGATTGTTATAGAGCTATCTTATTTCTGTCATTATTTAGACTTTTAGGGAAACTTTGAACTTTTCTTTTCCCTGAGTTGTCATTTTTTCTATTGAATGAATTGTTAAAAGGCGAAATAGATTACACTATAGAGGTATGGGGAGCAGGGTGTAAAGTTCACTCATACTCTATAAAAAAAGGGAGGATCCTCCGACCAGGCAGGTGTTGTGTCTGGCGGACTACTGCCCGATGATTCATGTCGGGCCGTTGTATCTATGCTAGTTGCGCTGTAAACTTTGCTTGCGCGATGCAGGATTTTGCGTGACGTCAGTATGACGCGTTGTTCGCATGTGGCGTTGTAGATACCGTTACATCCACTATTGATTTTTTTGTAAGTACACTAGATTTTAATTCTATTGTGAAAAGGCTTGGTAGCCTAAAGCTACTAACGGATCATCAGAATTATAATTCTGTCATCATCCTTCATCTATTTGTAGTTGGGAGAATCCTACGCAGTCAAGACAGTGTAGTCTATAAGGCGCTCTGCATGCGGTAATACAAAATGAAATTAATACTGTCATTCAATGTCGAAACACCAGATCGAGATGGCGACCAAAAAAACCACTGTGAGATGTCATGAATGTAATTGTTTTTTCTATTTAAGATGTTGTAGGCGTCTCTTTTTATTTGTTGATAGACACTGTTCCAACTGCAGACACAGTGTCGTTCCTACCTATATTTTTTTGTATGGAGATTGTTACTCTGTGTTTTACTGTGTCTAGTGTGTTCATTGGTGGGAATGACGAATTTAATAGTAGATCCCCTGCTGGCTTCTCCATGTACGATTGATAGATGATACGAAAGTCGGTTTATCGTCCCGCGTTGGATGACTGGGTTTTTTATCATGGGACCTTTTTAAGTGAGAATTGTCTTCCTATATAAATTGGATTTTTATCTTTTGTGGTTTGTTGAGGTATGATTGGTACATTGTGGAAGGAAGTCGTCGGGATATTAAAGGTTTTTTTTTTCTTTAAATCTTCTAGGAAAGAAGATCTAAAACAAATCACCTGCTTCTCCTAAGAAAGAATGACTACATGATTATCTAATTTACTTGTGATGACATTTTTATAAGATATATAATCAGCCTAACACGTTCCCCCTGCTGGGACACAGGCCTTCTCTTGGTGAGAGAAAGAGTGGGCCGTAATCTACCACGAGACCAGTGGATGCCACATGTCTTCGAATTTTTGGTTCTAGGACGGGCCGTTTTCCTTACGATGTTTTCCTTGCCGTTTTAAGAGCGGTGATGATCAAATTATTTACACAACGTAAAGCGGCGCTGCGCCTGGGTTTGATCCCACGATCTACAACTTGTAAGTCGGGCTCATTACCACAGGGCCACCACTGCACTCTTTATAACTTAAAGCTTTCCCAATTCTTACTTGTTAAGATAAACTTTTTAATAAGTTATTTATTACAACAATAACAAGACTATAATCGAATGTAATCAAGAGAGTTAACAAACCAGAATCTATCAACCAAAAAACTTCTCAAATTAAAATAAAAACACTTCAAATTAGCACTCACCAGACCGAAATCAACTCTATCTTCTTGGTTCAAAGTTCCATTTTCATTATCTGTTGAAGTCTATTGAAATTATAATACAATTTTAAAGCCATTTGTCAAGCATTTTGGGTCAAAGGGTGCGATGGTGTGATTCGTCTAGTGGTAATCAGCGCACAGACAGACAGTCATCAATTATTGTATAAGAACAGCTACGTGGGTAGGTATACAATGTATATAAAAAAATGCTTATCACATTAGTATGAAGACCATGTGACTGTCAAGTATTATGAGGTATACTTACATAGTCAGCCCATAATGTTCCCACTGCTGGGACACAGGCCTCCTCTCGGTGAGAGGGAGAGGGTCGTAATCCACCACGCGGGCCCAGTGCGGGTTGGTAGATGTCACATGTCTTCGAATTTTTAGTTCTAGAACATGCCGGTTTCCTCACGATGTTTTCCTTCGCCGCTTTGAGAGCAGTAATGATGAAATAATTTACACAAAGTAAAGCGCCTGTCTGGGTTCGAACCTACGACCTACAACTTGTAAGTCGCGGCCGTTACCACTGGGCCACCACTGCGCCTGAGGTATACTTATATTTTTATAATTCGCAGGTCAAATAAAAATACAGAAATGCTTATGTAAAAAAACAAGACCCCTCAACAAGGTCCTTCCATTACAAACATTTTGTAAAACAAAAGCATCCCTCTGATGCTCTTGTTTTACAAAATTTTTACAATTCCCGTATTTTTAAGGCTCCTACAAACAGCCGCGATACGCGATATTATCGCGCGCGACACAAAGGCACCGCTCGTTGCGCGACTTGCGGTGCCTTTGTGTCGCGCGTGATTTTATCGCGCTTCGCGCCTATTTGAAGGAGCCTTTCAGGAAGTTCGCATTCTAATCTCAGTTTCATCTGTCAAATTTATAATGAACTAGCTTCTGCCCGCGACTTCGTCCGCGTGAAATTTCACCCTCTTAGGGGTGGAATTTCGAAAAACCCTTTCTTAGTGGATACCTACTCTTCACAAAGAACACACCCTCCAAATTTCATGTCTCTAGGAGCAGCGGTTTAGACTGTGCGTTGATATATCAACAATCAGTCAGTTTATCATTTTATATATATAGATTTCATAAACTTTTGACAAGTTTTTGACATTGATTGTCGCTAAGATGAGATTGCGACTTGAATTTGAACGGTTTTTAAGCACGAGAACTGGTCTTCAGGTCTAGTTCATATACCTACCTAGGTATATTACCGATCGTAATGAAGGCAAGTCTACATAGTATCTGATGAAGTACCTACCTGGTTCTATTCATGCGAAGCATACCGAGAAAGACATCATCTAATGTTAAGACTCTTGACCTACAATCAAATCTGTGCCCTTAAATACGATAGACAAGGACACGTCAGATCGATGGACAAGCAGATTCGCCAGAATACCTGACGTGAACAAGCATTCTACGGATTAATGGCGATCGTGCTCAAAACAGTGCTACATTATCTACATCTCATACCAAAAGCAACAACCACAATTTATAATAACAAGCACGAATTACGAATCACCCAGCAATTAGTAAGGAACAAATCGCTATTGCTATCAAATGTTTAGAGATATTTATCAACGAGTTAGAGTTGCACATGACATATTGTAATAATGCATTCGCTATGCTAATAGCAATACTGTGTGCATAATGTTGTGAGACGTGCGAATGTCCTCGTTTGGCGTAAAGGACGTGCGCTGAGATGGGGTTTGGGTCCATTATTGGACGATACGATGTATTTTGTTATAGACCTTATCATTATTGGGGGAATACTTCACTTTGGTGTCAACTGCAAAACTTTGGTGCCACCTTGTACTCACAACAACTTGTACAAGTCTTCAGTCAACTAAGTTAAATAACACAACATATATAGACATAAACGCCTTCTTCCCGTGAGGGTAGGCAGAACCTACACCACTACCTGCACTACCTGCTACGATCCTTACATACTCCTTTTGCCTCGTTTACGTTCATGCATCTGGTCATACACGCATGGCCGGGTTGAGAGTACTACGCACTTGACCTTTCTCAAGAACATCACCAATAAGGTCAATATAATTATGTCATAAGTTAAATAAGATATTCCAAATTCTATTCTGTTTATCAGATCGAAATATTCCCTTGCAGAAAAGTCAAAAACTACAGATAAAAGTCAAAGATTGACTTACAGTCATTCTCTGGGTCTCACCAGTAACCAACTTTAATGTAAAAGAAACAGAAATGCATGAACGAAAACTGAGACACGTGAAAACACATTAGATAAAATCTGAAACGTCCCCAAACAAAACGTAACAGTGGAAACAAGCCCCCGATTAGTCACAACACAATCAGCCATTTACGCAAAAGTAACACTCGAAGAGTTCACGACTTCTCAGCAATTATACAACCATCGGGACTCGAATACGTCATCAAATCATGAGTAAATCACGAAGTACTGACTAACTACGTTCCCATACAATCATTGAATATAAATAAACATATTCCAGTAAAGCAAAAAGTTAGTGATAAAGTGATCTCACTGAATGAATGGCACGAAATGATATGCGTGAACCGTATTGTTAACAAGAACGGAATCAATTATAATGCTATTAATGGTAATAAATCGCTTAAAGTTGATGTAATCGGAGCTGATCTAGGAACATGTATTGTTGTGTCAGGTGTTGAGATTCTTGCGCAATTACGAACAGGAACGGGTTTGACTAAAGCTACAGTTTCCTAGAAAAGCTTTGACCGCCACATAACGGCCGTGATGACGGTTGCCATGACAATAAAGGCAGCGGCGTTTGACGTTTCAGTGACGTCATTCGCTGATAAATTGCAGACGCTATGTGGTGCTTTTTTAGAGAACCGAAACTCACTTAACCAATGGACCTTAAATTCATGTATATGTAGGTGACCAAGGTTTTTCTTAGATATATTCAAACGAATTTGGCATATGATGAGAAAGTAACTATAGCAATCGAAGAGTCTACTTCCAAGATAATAGATGACCTAGACTTCGAAGTAGAAGCTTCATTAATCGTAAACATATAAGAGCCTTAACATAAGAAAATTTTAATCAATTTCTTAACCATCGAGTCTTCTAAAGATATATAGATATAACGTTTATTCAGTGCAACAAAAGACACATTACAGGAATTAAAAACATCAAAAAAGGTGAAAAAAAAATTTACAAAGATTAAAAAGATAAATTGACCCATAGACACCTAGCTCATATACATCTATAACGGTCGATCACTACTGGGCGGTGTGTGTCTCATGGTTGCACCGAATGGGAGTCCAGCTCAGCATATGCCAGGTACAATACCTGACGCTGGTATTCTGCTGCATCCCGTTAGTGACATACGGATGTCGAGAAGACACATCTGAGTTTCAACAAAATGGTACCTACATAGTGCGGCGCGTATATTATAAAGGTGGTAAGTACCCACAGTTGAATTGCTTTTAAAACTGACAGAAAGAAAGATTTCGAAATTTTAAACTTATTAAATATTTGTGTAGTGTATACTGGATTACTTGATTATCACAGTGTAGGTAATAATATGTTATGTAATGAATGACTAGTTTATGTTTTAAGCGTGTACGAGCTTACATGTTGGTGTATAATAATATATTGTTATGTTATGGTTTTATAATAATTATGTACAGTGAGTATAGCATAATTTGCTAAGGTGATAATTTTATTAAGATGAACATAGGTACCAGTCACTACAAGAAAACGCCAATATAAAAAATATGCAAGCTACCACGCTCACGAAGGAACTTGGAGGACAAATCCTTATACAATTAGTGACCATCACACAATCTACTACACACAATGTACAAAATATAAATAGTACATAATAATTAGGACCTCGTGATAAAACTCACGTTTCCATTAAAATGATCGATTCACTAACATTTTTATTACTCACTACCGTCTGTCGACGTCTTAGCTTCCTTAACACATTCTTTTACCTGATTGATATCTACTTGTTTGTTATTTATTATGTTTATATGTAGATTCGTAATCAATTTTTATGTTGACTAATAAGTAGTTTGTGTTGGGTTTTTTTAACTCAATAGTTGTAAGATTTTTAGGAAGAATATTCATTCAAGAAAGGTCATGACTGTTGTATGTAATAAGACGTCATAACACTTCGCTTACTACCTACTTTACGCTGATTTTCTACAAGGTTCATCAAATTAAAACGATTTGGGCTTTATAATTATAATACTTCATTTATTACCTTAGAGATACCTAATCATATAGTACTAGCCATTGTGCGCTTTTATAATTTATATCCTGACGATATTATCGTGGACGTCCACGTCCACGTCACGGCATCACGATAACACAGGGAAGTAAAACGTATGGAAATAGAATAGAATAGATTTATTTTGTTACTACAAATTACAGCTTAAAGTTACATTAGCTTAGAGATACAATTTTGTACTTAATTTGTGGAAGACTGGCGCCTAAACTAAGTTTTTTAGAAAACCTGTAAGTCATGCCACCAGGCCTCCTTAACAATTAATATATTTCAAGTATTCTACTGAAGACGTTAGTTTAAAATCACAGTAGTATTCATTCATTCATAATTATGTCATTTATTAAAAATTATTAAAATTATTGAAATGTTTGAAAAAAATATTTATTTTAATTAAATGTTAAAAAAAAATATTTAATTTATTATAATGACTAAATGTATAAAGACGCTTTTAAATGTCCGTCCATTACAACGTGCATGTATTTCCATACATTGGCATCGGACTGATGTATTGGCACCTCGTACCCTTCATCCTCTTGCATATCGATCACCTACTAGGTACTTTCTCTGAGTATATTTACTCCGGTAAGTCTTCAACTTCCCCTGGGAGAGAACGGAATACGAAGTCTTTTACTCCCGAGTGAGTGGTTCAGTATACTACAAAATACCTCCGGAACCCTGGGCCCTCGATAATTTCGGTGACAAAATAACACTAAAACCATGTGATGATAACCTCCATCTTCAAGTTTAAGATTACATCAACAACTAATTTAAATACAAGCCAAATAGAATTTTCCATCGACAAAAATGACGAACTTACATATAAACTTTCATCCCCATTTAACCACCTTAGGGGATTAATTTTCAAAAGTCTACCCTCTAGCCCACTTTCGTTATAAGGAACTCTTGCGCAAAATTTCATGCTTCTAGACCTAGCAGTTTAGGCTGTAAGTATGTACGTTGTCTCTCAGTGAATTTAACATTTTTATTAAGTAGATTTCCTGTTTCTTAGAACCAACCCTACAAGAACTCAATACTTCCAAAAGTATCAGTCTTCAAACCCTATCACTAAGGGGTGTAGCAGATAACAATAAATAAATCAACGTCGAACACATATCGTTGCTACTGAATAAAATAGGTGTCTTTGAAATATACCCATATTATCGCGATACATTGCGGGAACCCTACAATGTCTACAGGGTGATGTCAAAGTGAACTGTCAGATCTGACGGCTGTATGAATATTATTAGAACGGTCGTGAATTTTTATTTTTAAAGTGGAAGGAAGACGGATGGATGGGAGTCTGATAAAGTTGTAGATGTAGATATTATTTTTAGAAAATAGAAAATTCCGTTTTCCATCGAGTCTATTTTTATAATACGATATTCCTGGTTTTGTTGAGGTGAAATAAGGTAGTAAATAAATTAATACGAAATATTTTGAAGCAACATAATCAATTTGATCTTATTTCAATTTTGGGCACTTTTCCTGTTGATTCTTTTCCTTCTTTTTTATATATTACATATTAATTATATTATTTTAAGTGTGCTGCATAGATTATGTAAATATTGTATTGTTTGAAAAAAAAAATCTAGGCAATTAAACAGAAAATTTGCAACACTGAAGACTAATTTTCAAAAATCCTTCAATCATAATGTGGGGCTATTGTAGGTACCTCCATAATATGCCCATAATTTTCCAAGACAACTGGTATATCGTTATGTAATCCAATAAATACCTATATATTTCTATGAGCTAATAGCTGTCATTACTTATTTACTGATGAACTTTAGCCCAGCACGTTCCTACTTCATGCAGCTTAGAACCTTGCTGACACACCTACTGTTTCAATAGCTTGACTCATTGTTTGAAATTAGCAAACCAACATCCAACTTCTGGTTTGCCTATTGCTTACACACTCCCTTTGAAGTCTGTGTTAACATTGCTAAATATTTTTGATAGAAATATTATATTTACAGTCGTTACGGGTAGTCAGAAGCCCGAAAGTCTGACCACCAGTCTTACCAAGTATCTTATTACCCAGTAACTGGGTTGTGGAGGTCAAATAGGTAGTCGCTCCATGTAAAGTAGGACTGGTATTCGGCTGAATCCGGTTAGACTGGAAGCCGACTCCAACATAGTTGGGAATCCACGAATGTCAGCCGGGACCAACAGCTTAACGTGCTTTCCGAGGCACGGAGTGGTCACGGTATTTAAAGACGGTCACCCATCCACAGACCAACCGCGGCAAGCGTAGCTTAACCTGATCGATCGACCTGTTCGGGAGCCATTTTAAGTACGTGTCGAATTTTACGAGCTGTAATTATGATGCCTTAGGAATATTCCACACATCTCTTGTGTACCATTTTTTTTTTTATACTGGACTGGTCAATGTTGTGATGCTTGGGGGAGGCCTATGTCCAGCAGTCGACGTTTTTCGGCTGAAATTATGAGAAATATTCCAAACAAGTTCCCCAAAATCTTAAAAAAGACAAGAAATAACACCGCCGAAATCTTAGCACCCTGTATCTAGCCGGACAGTCGCAACAAAAAGTGTTAAATCTCCGGAGGTCGCGATTACCATCAGACGGACAAGCTCATTATTTATGTATGGCGACGGACCCCGCCACGTATATCACACCCCACTGCTAGGGTTTTAGGGAAATTGGCAGTAGGAGACAATTTCCTTATTAGATTTGGATACATATTTCACTAGATCTATACCTACAGTTGGTAACCCTCATCATCTGCCTAGCCTTTTCCCAACTATGTCGGAGTCGGCTTCCAGTCTAACCGGATGCAGCTGAATACCAGTATTTTACATGGAGCGACTGCCTATCTGACCTCCACAACCCAGTTACTGGGTAATACGATACCCCTTGGTAAGACTGGTTGTCAGACTTTCGGGCTTCTGACTACCCGTAACGACTGTCAAAGATCCACGAATAGCAGCCGGGACCAACGGCTTAACGTGCTTTCCGAGTCACGGAGGGGTCTCGGTATGTAAAGATGGTCACCCATCCACAGACCAACCGCGGCAAGCGTAGCTTAACCTGATCGATCGACCTGTGCGGCTATTATTATTTAGCCACGAATCCCTCACAGTTGGTAACCCTATAGTAAGTAAACCTTAACCCATCATTTATAAACGTTGCTTAAACGTCAAGTGACGTTTAAACGTCAAAGATGTATGGTTAAACAGTCGCTAATCATTATTTAACTTTAAGCAACGTTTATAAATAAACCACTAAGTTACTAGCAGGAACTAGAGCTCGTATTAAAGGCTTATGAGCAGTTCACCAGATTCGCAATTTACCTGGTTCTCGATTTACCAGATTTAAACAACAAATCAGGTTTGTTAATTCTACAACATAGAATTCAGTTTTGTTTTAACTGCTGGTACACAGACTTTCTCCCTGTTAGAGGGAGTGGGCCATAATCCACCACGCGGGCCCAGTGCTTGTTGATGAATGTCACATGTTTTCGAAATTTTGGTTCTAGGACATGCCGGTTTCCTTACGATGTTTTCCTTCACCGTTTTGAGAGCAGTGGTAATGAAAATCAATACACAAAGTAAAGTGCAGGCGCATGGGTTTGAACTCATGAACTACAACTGGGATACCACTGGGCCACAACTGCTGTTACAAAGTAAATTAGTTTACTAAATGGCACTAAACCCAAATAGGTAGATTAAACTTTAATAAAAGCAGATAAATACACTTTTTCCTGAAAGGTATTAAGATTAGAAAGATAATTTTCACGTGCCCTTTGCATGCTCAATGTGAAAACAATACATTGGAACTGGGTGCACAGACCTAACTCCACTCGCCTAGGAGTATTCATAGCCAAGATTTACGCCCATAAGAAAGTGTGTCAGTTTAGTTCAGTATCCGTACCTGAGCTTCATCAACCTATCTGTTAGTTTAAACCTTGATTTATGTTCTAACAACTACATATAATTCAAAATTGTAACAATAACAACGTTGTATCAACATTATTGGCTGACTGTAATGTTTACATGCTCTCTAGTTAAATTGTGTGATGCTTCAAATTATTTAGCACAGTCAAACATGCATGGGTAATTGACAGCAACATCCTCTTGTGTTCTATGTCAACAATATTCTGCGATCTACTATCCGTTTGCCAAGTGTACTGTTTGAGCTTAGGAAAATATTTCTTAGAATCGTATTCATAGTGCTAAACTATTGGTACCCCTTTTAGGTCATTGGGTAAAGCGTAAAACAATACTCTAGTAATCTCGAAGCAGCCCATCAACTACGCAATAAGAGTGGTTTTTGTAGTTCAAGTTTAATACTGTCGCACGGTTGACTGTACAGTGTACAGTATTCCGGGAACAAAGTGTTTCAGGAGATTAAAAACTGTTTAATGTTTATATTGGACTCATTAATTGTGGCTTACTCGAAGTGTGTGTATCCGGTTTTAAGTTTCAGGAATTTATTTTATGATGTAGTTTGTAGGAATCACTGAATAATACGGAACAGAAACAGACGTCTACTGCTGAAAATCGACTTTTATGAAAATCTTCCTCTTAAAGTAACCACTAGACGAAGATTTTCATGAAAGTCCACTTGTCCATCAATCTGCACCCTCATTGCGTACTCTCAATTTGAATCATTTTGAAACATATTTCTAATCCATTGCTCCATATGTTTCCAAAAATGTGTCTGCTCAATAACGCAAATAACGCAATGAATGTTGTTGAACTGTCAAAATTGAACCCACCGCTACTGATAGTGTGTTACGCAATTATCCTGCTGGTCCTATTAAATATGAGGCCCTGTATCCATTGGTAAGTAGGTACAACACTATGGAAATAAGTAATAGTAAACTCGGTAACAATTAGTAAGTAAAACCATCCCTAGTACGAGTACCTACTTGCCAAGGCCAAGAAGTATTTTGGCATTTTAGCCATGTTTATTTCCCACACATTTTGAACGCGTAGTTAGGTATTACACTTTGTTGGAAACCGCAGATTTTTTATTATTATTTTCATATTTCAGGGTTGGTTCGAGGGGCTTGTGGCTAAGAAATAACAGCCGCACGGTTCGATCGATCAAGTTAAGCTACGCTTGCCGTGGTTGGTCCGTGAATGAGTGACCATCTTTACATACCAAGACCCCTCCGTGCCTCTTAAAGCACGTTAAGCCGTTGGTCCCGGCTGTCATTCGTAGATCTTTGACAGTCGTTACGGGTCGTCAGAAACCCGAAAGTCTGACAACCAGTCTTACCAAGGGGTATCGTATTACCCAATAAGTGGGTTAAGCAGGTCAGATAGGCAGTCGCTCCATGTAAAATACTGGTATTCATCCGGTTAGACTGCAACCGGTTAAACTGGAAGCCGACCCCAATATAATTGGGAAAAGGCTAGGCAGATGATGATTTCAGAGTTGGTTCCTTAGTAAAAGTTGTTTATTTTTACGATAAGGTACCTAATAGACTCCACTGTCTTATGATAATATGTCCCTCATTTAACTAAACATTCTGTACCTATAGCCTGCTTCATCACCTCTAGATAAGTTTCGGTTTAACCCAACAAATAATTTAATACAAAACAAACATTCCTTCGCAAATATTTATTTCCATACGTCTAAATTAAGACGTGAAGTTAGTCTGAACGCTGTGTCAATCCGGACGTTTCTGATACATTCTTATAAATAAAATCAGCTCCTACATCTTCCAATGCGCATCGATCTTCAACTAAGCCCGTGTTATTAGGGTTGTATTCATTTAATTCTGAATTTTATTTTAAAAGTAATTTTATGAGCGTTTACGACGTACGGCATTTCATACAAACTTTCAAGCCCTTATTTTTCGAAATGAAAGAACCGATTTTAGAAAAAGTTGATACGCAGTAGGATACAATGGTCTAAAAAGTTAGTATAGAACATTTTCAAAAAATTTGACAATTTGAATTTGACAAACATTTTCTTATTTGAAAAAAGATTCCTACTGAGCTTTTAAGAACCTACTGGAAATCTGTTTCTATGGAAAATTTAAAATCAGTCTAATTTGGCTGTAACACTATTTTTCGAAATTGTACCCATTAATTACATTACATGGAGCGACTGCCGATCTGACGATAGGCAGTCGCTCCGTGTAAAATATTTAGATGCATCCGGTTAGATCGGAAGCCGACCCCAACATAGTGTGGGAAAAGGCTAAGCAGATGATAACTTAATAAAATTCTGGTCATAGCCAGAATTTAAGACATTGCAAGATGAAAATCATTCGTTATTTATGAATAAGTAATGCTTTTCATCTTGCAATGTGACACAATGACATAATTACAAACTTTTAACTATAAAGAGGCATGAATAATATAAACTTTTAGCCGATGTGAAGACTGAAAATCTCTGACTTTCAGTGGATACTAAATATTTTATGCCAGTCATTATACCGATGACGTAAATCTTCATACAACTCTGTAGTATTCCAGTCTTTTTATATTTTGCCCTTAATTCATTAGTCTTTGTTTCCAAAAAACAAAGACTAATGAATGATGTTTTTTTGTTTTGCTTCCGTAAATCACCTCAAAAATTGCCCCCATTCATAGAAGCGTTGCTCCATATTTTTCATCATCAAATAAAAATAGATCAGACCACGACCATCACTATAGTCGATTACAATATTTTGACAGTTGGTGTCTAAAGCCAAATGAATTCCAATAAATTTTAATATCCGTTTTAGTTAAAGAATGTACGACGATAGATAAATGATGAATTCCTATTAAAATTAAACCGACACAGGTGACAGGGTTGGCAGGACAAGATAAACAAGATTTCTGGGCACACACTGGTGACTTTCCATTCGTGCATTTTATTTCTGCATCTCACAGATATCGGAGGACCAAGGCTAAGTGTCATTCTTTCAGCGATAACAAAAGTAAAAAAATCGGTCAAGAAAGAGCGAGTCGGACTCGCGCACAGAGTATTCCGTACAAATTTGTAGGTATGTAAATAGTTATAGATAGATAGTTTATCACGATTTTTATTTTTTATTTTACTACAAATTTACGGATTTCTGATTTTTCTCTTTACTTGTGCTACGTGGCCTTGCTTCTTCCCAAATTCAACAAATCATATACATTTTGATTCCCTTGAGTGTCGAAATATACGTTTTTTGCGCCATAAACGGCCGTATCTTTTTTTTACGTTAACTTGGGTGTTTGATTTTTTCACAGCTTCAAGGGACCGCAGACTTGAGTATAAGTGAGTATGAGTGAGAAATTTAAAACATGCATTAAACGCACACTATGTAGACAAGCATATTACAAGTTGGATGATTATATCGTAGATAAAAATGCTTGGCTTAATGCTGGTCCTGCTCCACAGACACTTGGACTCACTAGTTAAAATTTCAATATTTGGAAGAGGTGCTTCCCTTTTTCTTTTTTTTGTATTTCTGTCATTACGAACATAACTTTTTAAATTTATTCACTCAAGTTTTAATTGTTGAATACTTCAATATTAAATATCTCTTCCTGTTTGGTAGGTAATAAAATTCTATTTATCTCTTAAATAAATTGCAATTGCAATTGTAGTTTTGTATAATTTAGAAGCATTTTTTTTTTTAAACTTTGTAAATGTAAGAACCATGTTTCCTTTTATTATGATTTTTTGATGTTGACTTGAAAGAGCATGGCAGTTGAGAACGTGTCATGCTCACTTAAATGTCTCACCGATGGTGGCGCGTGTGTTGGATCATTCGGTTCCCTACAAAATGGTTGAGCTGGATGGTGCTGATCCACGCGTCATGTTCGTGAACGGGCGCCGTCGGTTGAGACTGGTCATCTCTTAACTGCCAAGGCTTATTTTTAATCTTATGTCTTGAATTCTTTCTTCATTTCTGTCTTTTTTACATTGTTCTCACATATAGAAGCAACAAGAATAATGTACCCAGGATTTTGTAATATCTTGATTTAAAAGAGTGTCCATGGAGTTTCTTGCCCGTTCTTCTCCATAGAGATCTACGCTTTGGAATGGGCAACTAGCTTCATCTTTTGGACTAACTGACAGACTATTTAATTTTGACAATTCAAAAGTGCCTGTACAAGGTTTAATTGAAATAAATGATTTGAGTTTGAGTTTGAGTTTATATGGTTTTAATTTCAACTAGATACCTCTACGCGTTCCCGAGATAAAGGGTCTTGACAGACAGACGGACGGACTGACAACAAAGATCCTATAAGGGTTCCGTTTTTTCCTTTTGACGTACGGAACCCTAAAAATTGATTGACATAAGTTACCGAACATCTTAATTATGTTAATCCAGCTAACACGCTAACAGTACGAATGGCTTACATTTTGACAGTTCAACAACATTCATTGCGTTATTTTCGTTGTTGAGCAGACAAATTTTTCGAACTTTATGAAGCAATGGATTAGCAATATCCTTCAAAATGATTCAGATTGTGATTGATAGTGTGTTACGCAATAAGGATGGTTCACAAAGATGCGATGGTGACATTTAAAACGTCGATATTTTTGTGCTCTCCATAAGTTGATTATTAATGTCTTAAACACATTTAAACCTACTAGAATGATAATGAAAACTTCATCAAAATCCATTCTATACTTTAAAAAATCGAATTTGTATAGTCACACACGAAATGCGACTTAGTTTTACCAATATACTATTATCTACAGGGTGACTTGTAATTTGACGAATTCCTTTCAGGACATGATAGTGTGACCCATTTGAAACAATTAAGCACCCCATAAAGCCGAGGCGAAAATTCGTGGGATTGGAGAAAACTCCATTTTTTTGACAATTTTCCAGAATTCGTCACTAAATATCACTTATATCTGGCTGATAGGCTAGGGTGCTGAAAGAGCCACTTGTCTGACGCTCAGGTAAAATGATAATCACATAACAATATGATCAATAGTTTAAGCCTAGCCTATAACTATGTATACATTGTTGTTGTTGTTTTGTGTACATTGTGCAATAAATAAATAAATAAATCAAAAACAAAAGTGCAGCAAATCCAGCTTTAGCACAACTCTTTTTTTTACAGAAAAATCTAACTTCAACGACTGCATTTCTACTTTCAAGAAAACTTCTGCGAGTAGGTAATGTGATATATTACACTATTATTTTTCTTTGTGTATTCTGTACCAGTACAGCGTCCTAATAATTGTTTGCTACACCGGACAACGTCAATACGTCGGCGCCGGCTGTCGCCAAAAACCAGCGCTGGGGCTCTGTCTTGCATAGGGTCGCAGCATAATGCTGAGCGATAGCCGTTTTGCGTGGATGTGACGCATGTTTCCCCCAACCCTTTCTTTTTTTTTTTGTGTTCATGTTCTTTTTTGCGTCATGTTTACCGCAAATAAACGTATTTTCTTTCTTTCTTTCTTATATGCAATTGGTAATACTGATATTACACTTGCTACACACTTGCTGACGGCTCTGAGAGATTGAGAGTTGGAGTAGGTATAAAGAGCTGCATATCATAAGTTGAAAAAGAAGTGTCCCATTAACAAGCTTCCCACTTTATATCATCTATCACGCACAATACGACTTACCAGCCTGTACCAATATGATCATCAGCCTACAGCAGTCCACTGCTGGACATAGGCCTTCACGCCATTCAGCTCGATTCTCGGCAACTCATCTCCAGCTGCCACCAGCCACACTGCGAAGATCGTCGCTCCACCTAGCTTATACCAATATAATCAAGTCATCTGCCTAGCCTTTTCGCAACTATTTTCGGGTCGGCTTCCAACCGAACCAGTTGCAGCTGAATACCAGTATTTTACATGGAGCGACTGCTTATCTGACCTCCACAACCAGGTATTGGGTTGGGCAATTTCGGGCTTCAGACGACCTGTAACGACTGTCGAAGATCCACTAATGACAGCCGGGACCGCAACAGCTTAATGTGCTTGCCGAGGCACGGTATGTAAAGGTGTTCACCCATCCATGAATCACCCGCTGCAAGCGTAGCTATACCTGATGGATGGACCCGTTCGGCTGTTAATACATAATATTTTAATGCATAAGGTTCAAAGTGTTGTATAAATAAATATAATCAAGAAATACAAACTAAAAATAATAAGGGCTGGGTTTTACCTTGGCCAGAGGCTAAGCATCGCCATACAACGTGGTATTGCCGCCAGTCTCTTGGGTACATTACCAGTCGACAGCGATGCGGATGAATTTTTCGACGCTATTTTTTAGTTTCTGTAGTTATAGTTTTAGTTAAGTTAGGATTTAATTTTGTTATTTTTAGTTTGTACCTATATATTATAATTAAGTATAATATATAATAAAGTAGGTAGCCCTAGCCAGTCGGTGTCGAGTGGGCACATAAACGTCACGTATCGACACAAACGCGATACAGCACTTGGCTCGTGCTCAAATTGATATTGAATTTATTTTCAATTTTAACGCGCCCTCCTTAGGTGGGCAGAGTAGGGGGAATGTTCAGAGGTAGTGACTATGGAGATCTTGGTTTTTAATCTAGTAGATCGTACAATTTACATATATTAATCATAGATTTGTAATGCATACAAAATTGATGTTATTTAATCTTGTAGCATCACAGCAGTAAGTTACTTGTAAGTAATGTTATGCAGATGTCAACTTAATGATTTACTTTTGTCACAGCATAAAAAATCGTTATGTCTACAAAGTGGCCGATGCTTTTGTTTAATTTACGATAAGTTGTATTTTTTTTTTTTGGAAGCCAGCCTCTTTAATACCAACAAAGTTTTTTTATTCAATTCGACGGCCTTGATGAAAGTAACATCACAAACTCTGAAAAATAACCAACAAAAAACAATAATAGAAAGAACTATCAAAACGGTACTCCTAAAAAAGTCCACAGTCACCCAAACTCAACACCTCTCTCTGTTCCTCACACTACTCTGTAAATGTTGACAATGAACAGGCGCCACCGCGGATACAAACGTCAAACTCTATTTCTGTTGCGACTGTGGTGTGCCCGATACTACCCCCCCTTTCAACGCTCCCTCCCCCCTCTACCGCCATAGAGTTTGTCCCGTAAACAAGTGCGCAATGTGTTTTTGTATGGATTTTCAAAAACTATTTTAGATTTAGGTTAAGACATGCGGTGGGGTTTGTATAGAGATTTGTTAGGTTATTAATAGTTGCTAAGTGTGATGTTGGGTTTTAATGGAGTTCAGAATTAGTGGTTTGGTGTGATTAACTGGAAATTAGTAGTCTTTTGTGTTTGAACTTTAAATTAACTCAATTTTTTTATGGTATTTTAAAACAGAGATTTAGTCTGATATTAATTTTTAATACTAGAGTGACTCAGGGCCCGTATTTACGATGTCTGAATTAGGTCCTAAAAAAAACCCGTTCGAATGCATAACCTACTCCTTTTTTTTATGTCGGTTAAAAATGGAACAGAGTTTTTGTAAAATACTTTTCCAGTTATATGAACAGAGATATAATCGAAGTCGGTAAAAAGGCCAAAATAAATAAAAATATTTATTGCAGACCTTGTGATCCATAACAAAAACAGAATAGAAAAAAAAGTTAATACAAAAAAAGGCCATATACAGGGCGTCCTACGGCTATGCCACATGGAGGAAAAGTACCTTAAATATTGTAGATGGAACGTTTTACTGAAAGAAGACATTATTTTAATTTAAAAAACAATTTAAACTGCATTCATAGATTTTTAAATAATTACATGGTTGAACCGGGAATCGAACCTGCTACACGAGAAAAAAAAATACCCTGTAGCTTTATCATACCGATCGAAAGGCTTCATCATAAGGATTATTTTTTGCTAAATAACTTAGTGTCAGAAATAAAAGAAAGACCATGAATTTTAACATTTGATGTGAAATTTTGTTTTTTTTTTTTTTATGGGGATAAGTAAAAAATTTAGTTTACAAGAACCAGTATGAAAATGTCCACGAGCTACAAACAGAACTTAGATCGTGTATTATTCTAAATATCGACCAGAACAAGATCAAAAAATCGACAGGGAGTGAAATAATCAAAAGAGTGCGACTTTGTATTCAACAGTATGGGACTCATTTTGAGCATTTGATAAATTGATTAATTTTGTATTAAAAATGTTAAAATTCATGGTCTTCCTTTTTTTCGCCTTTCGATCGGTATGATAAAGCTACAGGGTATTTTTTTTTCTCGTGTAGCTGGTTCGATTCCCGGTTCAACCATGTAATTATTTAAAAATCTATTAATGCTGCATAAATTGTTTTTTAAAATAAAATAATGTCTTCTTTCGGTAAAATGTTCCATCTACAATATTCAAGGTACTTTCCATCCATTTGGCATAGCTATGGGCATAGCCGTGGGACGCCCTGTATACCTACACACAAACAGACCAACTACTAAGAACAGACCATTTTATAGGTACCTATAAAACTATTTTAGAAACAAAATACTCCTGCTATCGCATCCTAAAAGCCACATCTTACTTTCGAAAGAAAGTCACTTAACAGATATTTGATTACTCAAACAAGCGACACGCACGCGCCGAAAAAAAAAACAAAAAGTGAAAAATATAAAGACCCCAAGTCACGAGACAGAAAAATAGAGATGTTTATCTATGTAACGATCACGATGCTTCGCGGCACAAGCGCAACCGTGACAGATTGCGACAGATAGGTAGTGCGCGACAAAGGACCAAGCTGCTTCGAAATTGATTGATACCGCGATATGGTGGCTTTATATTCAATTTTATTTGCCGTAACGAGAATGTTGTTAAATGAAAATGGTAGTATCGATCTAATACATTTTAATAGTTGCTTCGCAAAAATAATCACAGATTTTTAGCACATCCATTGAAAGTTTATACTGATGGCTCCCAACTCTAACGAAATTTTAAACTCAAATTTTGTATTGCTTTTAGCTACACTATAAAAGCTTAATTTTAGTTCAAAAAAATTAAATCGAATCAAGCAGTTCCAAGTATCCAATTTTACTGAAGACTTATCTTCTTCATTTATTTAGATTACAAAGTAGGCTCAAAATGTGCCGATTGCACATTTTGAACGTCAAAAGATCGCCCCCAGAAACCCATAATGTTGAACTAAATTAAGTAACATACTTCCAATATTCACAACAATTCTTCATAATTGTCTAAAAAGGGAACAACAAAACATTATTTTAATTACCTTTCTCAGGCTGATGGTAAGTTATATTTTAAGGGTTTTTTTACATTGATTTTAGTTTATGTGTTCCTGTCCTGCAATAATCACTATACCTACCTCACCCTAAAATTGTCGCACTTCTGACCCCCAAGATACTGGCAAATGTTTATTTTGACACCGTTCAATTTTTCGTGTACAATTTATGATTATCACACTAATTATCACACTAATATTATAAAGGCGAAAATTTGTGCGTGTGTGAGTGTATGTGTGTTTATATGTTTGTTACTTATTCACGCTCAAACGGCTGGACCAATTTTGATAAAATTTTGTTTGGAGGTAGCTGACACCCTGAATTAAGATATAGGCTACTTTTTATCCCAATATTCCCACGGGTTAGACATTTACGCGGGTAAAACCGCGGGGCGCAGCTAGATAGTAAATAAATTTATTAGCTAAGGTAATTAAAATATATTTTGTTTACCTTAAGTGAATCCATACATATACATAAGCTACTTAAACCACGACACTTTATAAAGCTCTTAACTCACAATCTACCCGTTCCAACCTAACTCTGACACTATCGTCACCTGTCGATCTAAACAGCCAGAGTCTAGAATATCATAACCAGTGTGTTACTGTTATTTTTAGCTACTGCGCCACCATCGTGTCAGCAATTACACAAAAATATTCGCCGGTGCATTTTCGTGCCAATAATAGTCAGTCATTCTTCGACAATGTCATGTAATTGTAGAGTCGGGTTTGTTTATTAATATTTGCAGACACAATGGTGTGTGATACCTGACTAAATATTAGCTTAAGACTAATATTAGGACGTACAAATTTCAAATAGGTACGTCACAACCTATTGTCTTGTGCTCTACGAGGAAAGCACAATTAATATCAAGAGGCTACTCTCAAAGTTCGTCAACGAAGATATAGGCCTGTCCGCAAGTAGTGGATCCGTCAAAACAAATGACAAATACAATTTTTCAAACGGACATAAACGCATCACGCAACTCTCAAATCCAGCCGGTCGATTCTGTAAAAATCTCACCGTGTATACTTAGGTGAAGTGAGCTTGTTTTTGCTAGGAATTGACACTATTGACAGCTCACTCCACGCTCACTTCACCTAAGTTTTCACGGTGAGATTTTTACAGAATAGCACCGCTGTTGTCATTCATTCTTTGTTTGGAAACCGAACTAATCTTGTGTCCGTAAGTGAGGCGGAGTAATAAGCGCCCGTAACTTCTGTCTAAACTACGGTCTTCCTGCTTAGAGAGTAGACCCCCAGGAATATTGCTTGCAGCAGTTGCAGCATAAGTCAAGAGGGCACACTGTCTGATTCGTCAAGTCTAAACAACGCATTTTAATTGGGACGCAATGCATGGTATCCTTTATATACTTTTCATATTCCTTAGGGCCTATAAAAGTGGCAATCGCTTTCAAAGCTTTGAATTTCAACAGGATTGAGATAAGGTTTTGTCTAGCTTATGTCATTTTTGACTTTTTCATTATCGTTATCGCTGATATAATGTCACTTTGTCTAGGCCCTCTGGTTCAATAGAATGTAATCGTTACATGTTTGAATCGAATAGGCACTGTAGGAGAGGTACAGTCACCCAAAGAGATAAGTAATCGGGGTCGTCGGATATAGTTGAAGTATAGGAAAAAAAACCGATGGATTTTTTCGAATGAAATTTAATTAGATAAATGGACTGTTTGTTTTCTATTAACTAAATATTTACTTTGAAAGAATATCTTTGAAATAAAATAATTATTACGGAATCGTTTCATGTTTATTTACATTTTTATCCTTGTCTCCTGGCTAGTCAGCCAAATCTGATGACTACTGCAGTTTTATGTTCTAATCTTCAACAAAATACTGTTTGTCTCGTATTTGTTTCCCACGTTTAACGGACTCGCAGGGGTTGCATGTAAACACCCACTAGTATAATCTCTACAGTACTACAGAAATTGTAATTACTAAGATAACCAGCCAAATGATTCAGCTGAACATCAGTTACAGTTGAATATATCCCCTCACCATGACACTGATCGAATGCTTTACCTCATTCAACGAACAATACACTCAATAGAAACTCCCCTCCGTCACCCTCGCGTGTCTTTCAAACCTTCAAAGAAAGTGACGACACCAATTCAGTAAAAAGCATAGAAATTTATACTCTGTGGTGCACATGTCAAAAATATCACTTCCGCGTGTTAGGGTTGCCTCTAATGTTCGTTGAATTTTGCATGTGAATACCCTTCAGGCGGGGCGGTAATGTGACAAGCGACAACCCTGTTTGTGTATAGAATGTAGGTCCGTCTGTCTGTTTTGTTTCGTATTGTTAAACAGGATGTGTTGCAGGAAATACGTGTAATGTTCTCTGTTTGGTTGACGCCTCATTAACTGGGATTGGATGAGGTTGCAGGTCCATCTCTGTTTTTGGGAATTAATAGTCTCAATTACTTCTTAATTATTTCCTTGTACTTCGATATAAAGTGCTGCAGTCCCTGTATTAATCAAATGATTAAAATTCTGACAGAAATCATAATGTTCTCCTTACACAGCCTCTTTTAATCTCAAAAATAACTTCTACAATATCTATTTTACGTAATATTTAGTACAGTTTTAAATGCTGTATATCAATGGCCGTTGGCAAACAATGAATTTATAGTAAGTGATTCACTAGTCTTAATGAACATTGCCTTCATGCAACTACAATCTCGCAAAGTGGGAACATCTCGACGGTACGGCAGAAAAGAGCTGTGGCACAAACTATGTCCCACTTGCTATCCTGCTCTTTATGACCCAAATTGCAGCCATAGCTACCATTGCACTACCACCAACGGGCCGTGGAAGTTGCGAAGTTTTGGCCCAACAAAATTCAATGAACTTTCGTGCCATCGACATGACTAAGAAGAAGTCCTGAATAACACAACATTCAACTACTGAAAACCGAAGTAAAATCTATCACCACACCACTTAGCTTGACACGACCCATGAAAACACCATAATAATAATATCCTAACACTCGTCTTACAACCCCATGCTTACTAACGCTACGTTTATGGGATTTATCGCATTCACCCCTTGCTCTATGGCGTGGTTTTATGGTTATCTGCATTTTATGGTGATTTTTCTGCGGCTGATTTTAGCGGTCACCCTATTTTGGAGACTGAATTGTTATGTAAAGCCATATTTCTCAATGTAAGTAACAATTTGTTACTTTTTTAAATCGGGTACAGTCTACAGAAACTTCCTTTTAAACGTTATTGGCACATTGACAGAGTTCTAGAGTTAACATGCCGAGAAAATGAGCTCTAACACCCGGTTTATGAATTGAGAATTTGATGTTCAGAACTTGTCAAAGTTTAGAAGTTGACGTGATTCCTTCAATTTAGCCCGCGAAATTTAAAATAAATAAGCATTTGCAAAAAAAAAAAAACCGAAAATCATCTTTAAACTCTCAATTCAGTAACCGCGTGTAAGTACCTACTTATACATTACTTACAATTTATGTTTTTTAGCTGAAAACTGCGGAAAAATCATTATGTATGGTATAAATTATTCTGATTAGGTAATTAGTGGCAATTATGACTGTCGTCATTAGACCATCCCTACGATTTCTATATCTCCTGCTTGTAAACACCTATTTAACACTAATTAATTTATGTTAACAGCAAATATTAGCTGGAAATTCTTTATATCCTCAAATTATGGCTGTAATAGGAATTCGACGTTCCATAGTTTCACAATAAAACTTCCTTCTTTAATTCCTAAAACAATCAAAGAAACTCTTAGGCAATATCTAAGTAAGTATAGCTAAGTTCGGGATTCCACGAAAATTTGGAAGTAAATGTAGTGCAACAAAGGTTGATTGTAAACGTAAAAACAGATCTAATTGAAGGACCTACGTGTCAAATTCGATTGATGGATCCTGTGAGTTGCGACTAATTACGATTAGAGTTAATTGTTGACTAATATGGTTATTGCAACTGCATAATATATTATACTAGCTGCGCCCCGCGGTTTCACCCGCGTAAATGTCGACCCGCGTAAATGTCGAAAAGTAGCCTATATGTTAATCCAAGGTGTCAGCTAGCTCAATACAAAATTTTATCAAAATTGATCTAGCCGTTTGAGTGTGAAGAAGTAACAAACATATAAACACACCCCCACACACACACTCACAAACTTTCGCCTTTATAATATTAGATATTAGTGTAATTTAGGCTGGGAGACCCTTAACTTTCGTTGGCAAATGTTTCAGAGGTGATTTATATTTCTTCCAAAAAAAAACACCACCTTGTAGTGTTTTTTTTTTTAATTCTGTTGGGGTTTTCTTAATTTTTTTGAAGTCGGTTGAAAAACTTTCCCAGCGGTCCTGAAAAAGCTTCCAAAAATCTCAGTGTTTTTTTTAGTTTGGGGTCGGGGACCCCCTTCTGGAACGAAGTTACGCAATACTGCACACACACTCGTATATAATAGAAAGAGACACAGAGTGAGAGAAAGTCCAATGGAGGGAAACGTTTTTTCCTTACGTGACGATTTGACGAGGAGTTGACTGGTAGACAGTCAACTCCTACCGCAAACCGCGTTAAGGAACTTCGCTCCAAAAGTTATCAAAACCACCAAACTTTATTTTGTTTCACATAAAACACTCTAAGTTCCTCACACAATGTAAAGAAACAATACACACTCATATGCGTAATACCCATACCACAATTCTCACGACGCAGCCCGTGGAAAGTGCGAGTATAGTCGAAAGCAACTCGCCCGATAACGTCGAGGTAATTGACAAGCCGCGTTCAGATAAAAGCCTTTATCAGCTGTCGATTTGCGAGAACTGATAGTAAGGGATTCTCACGGTGCGCGAAACTTTCAATTGTTTTTTGGGAATCGTAAAAAGTTGTACCAAAATGTGACGTTAGTTGATGATGTTTTGTGTTTGGTGTGGTGTAAAGTTGATGAATGGTGGTACCTACGTAGTTGCAGTCAAATTAGATCGACCATATTTATCATAAAAAAATATTCTTATTCATAAACGCGAAAACTAAATTTGACCTATATATAAAGCGCTTTTTTTTTGCGGTTCCAGGATGATAAAAAAGTTCTTTTATAAAATGCAAAAGAAAGTTATCCTGTGGCCTCATAATCTTGGTTATAATTTAGGTAGCAAAGCTTTAAGGACTTTGTAATAAAACGTAGTAATTCCAAGCAAGCCTATAAAATGAATAGGGAAACGTGCTTTCCTCTCAACAAAAAGTTTCTTATCATTGCCATCTAACTGGCGACACTGCCAGCCTTTTGGGCACTTTTCCCTCTGACAGCGATGCGGACGAATTTTTAATGCTGAATGAGCTCTTCCCTTTTCCCCCTCTATATATTATAAATATATTTTAGTGTTAGAATGTACCTATGTTGTATTTACGAGTACTTATGACATGAATCAGGAAAAAAACAAACATTCTGTTAAAATTCAAACACGTCACGATCTTGTGTCTAACCTTAATACTCCTCACTAAACGGTAATTAATTAGTCAATGATTAGCACACATTACATCATTTTTATATCATTTCACCTTGAGGAACAACTTCTAATTGCAAGCATCAGGAAACTTGCCGTGACAAATAGACACCGTAGCCAAATCTTTCCATGAGTACCGACCTGACTAGGGATGGACCAAGCTT
Organism: Oligia latruncula; assembly: GCA_948474745.1. Taxonomy (NCBI): domain Eukaryota; kingdom Metazoa; phylum Arthropoda; class Insecta; order Lepidoptera; family Noctuidae; genus Oligia; species Oligia latruncula. The sequence goes on from OX419699.1 coordinate 13,414,859, forward strand.
TTGGCTATCAATATTTTTAGCTAGACGTAGCAGTAAATGGCGCCGTCTAGTTTTGTTATTTCGAAGTTACTGGAATCACCGAAAAGGTCGGACAAGAGTGACACTGGCTGGTGACTGTCAATCTAGCGGAGCGTTCCGTTGGTTGTTGCGTGGCGGCTGTCTTCTGATACCGGATAATATCAGGAGAGCCGCTGTACCACGTCCACGACGAACTGGAACAAGCCTGATGAAATTCAAGCTTTTGGCGTTCGAAAAGTTCTCTTTCTAATTTGAATAAATGACTTTAGATTTTATTTTATTTGCCGCTGAACTCTAATAAGATGACCACTTCTAATCTAGTAAAGTTTAATTTGCGCCGCTAAGCTTATATCTTATCTTCTACATCTTATATCTTATCTTTATATCCTTCTAAATAGGTAGGTACAGTCCCTAAACGTGTAGGTAAGTATTTGCTCATTTCTATTAATGCAATTTTTTTAGGTTTTGTTCAAGTCTCATAATTGTAAACGATATTTTTAAAAACAAAAGTTTGTTTTTGTAATATGTAATTACATTAAATTAATTCACAACTCAATTTTTGTTCTTTTTTTTTTACTATTTATTGAAACAATATTGCTCTATACAACATTTCTAAGAGTTGCGTTTTAATCTGGTGCATATTTTGTTTATAATGATAATATTAATAATCATCGGTTTGTTTGGTTATACTTATAACTGAAATGTTTATCGTTGTTCCATCCCTACTGTTGACCAGACCATACCAGAACTAAACTCACACTGGATGAGTACCTAACTCACCTCGACATTTAATTTTACACGACCACGGTAATTAACACTCACTAACATCAACTGTCAGATAAATTCACAAAAATGTATGATTGATCACTACAGTCGGTCAAACAAGTACCTACCTACCTATTAGTTGTTTTTTGTGGGTACCTACTTACCTTCATGACTTTGTTATTTTTATGGACTTTTCGGGTAACTTAGAAGAGTTTTTATTGTATTGATATTCTCACATTAAGTCAACATTCAGTCGTGATGTTAAGTTGGTAGGTCACATAATCCTGGCTCCAATTATGTTGGGTCAGCTTCTAGTCTAACCGGGAGCAGCTGAATACCAGTGTTTTACATGGGGCAACTGCCTATCTGACCTCCACAACTTACTGTGTAACACGATACCCCTTGGTAAGATTGGTTGTCAAACTTTCGTACCTTCTGACAACCCGTAATGACTGCCAAAGATTCACGAATGACACCAACAATGGTTTAACGTGCTTTCCAAGGCACGGAGCATGCAAAAGTTGGTATCTTTGCATACTCCGCCGTCGACCACCCATCCACGGCCTGTCCTACCCAAGCTTAGCTTAACTTGATCGATCGACCCGTGTGGCTGTTATTACATAGCCATAAACCCCTAGCACTATCTTATATCATAATATCTGGAAGTGCAAAAAATAGCTTCGGCGAGTGACGATTTAAAAAACAAAACACTATCAACAATTTCCAAAAAAAAAAATCAAAAGTAACTGTGACCCAGAACATGTAAATCTGAAGCTGACAGTGCTGCCAACAGAAAAAGCATGACGAGACGTGTGACGGTTGGCAGTCCCGAGCCGAACACTTGACGGCTCAATTGTCTTTGATCACAAATACGTGAATTATTCAACGGCTCCCCTCACTATGCGAGTTCATAGATCAGGTACGTGGAAAGAATGGTTGGAAGTGTTTATGGTTTCGTATCGTCCCATTGTCGAACTATAGGGAAGTTAAAATCATCTTACATAATTGAAAGATTTTTAGAGTCCCTTCTAGAAATTATGACCCTTACGTTCTACATTAAATTCTAAGTTCAAAGAAAAACTATAAGAATATTATTTCAATGTTACCCTTTCCTGAAACTAGAAATTACTGCAATTTTCGAAACAATCTAAAATATGCAGTTTTAGTCTTACCGTATGCTGCACTAGTTGACGTAATCACGTCAACACCGGCTGTCGCCCAGCGCCGGGGCTCTGTCTCGCATAGGGTCTTTAGCATTATGCTGAGCGATGGCCGTTTTCCGTGGATGTGGCGCATATTTTCCCCCAACTTAATTAAAAAAAATTGTATTGATTTGTGTTCTTTCTCTGCGTCATGTTTACCGCGGAATAAAGGGATTTTCTTTCTTTCTTTCTTTATTTAAAATCGAGCTTAATGTCTTTTCTGACTCACTCAAACCTTACATGGCCAAAAACCACGTTCTATTTTCTACGCTCAAATACAACTATGACGTAAAACAAAAGTACACTTGGGCAGAAATATTCGCTTCTGTAAAATATTCAACAGTCACCTCACTACTGTCATAAAGACCGCGGTGAAATCGAATTCGCATCATAGGGGCACCGCGACAAGTGAAACGCGTGTCATTTTAAAGTGGAAATGGCATGACCCGTCATTTCTAGCCCGAGTGAGTGAAAAGGGCGACCACTTTTCAAAATGTCGATATGGAAATCTTGGGAATAGTATATTTCATTACAAGTGCGGAAAGGCTGTCATTGCAAAGAGTTCCGACAAATGTCTACCCGAGCCGAGGCGCAGCCGAAGGCGAGGGTTGACAGTGGGAACAAGTTGCAATGACGGTTCCGCAGGTGTACTGAACGACTATTTTTAATACAGTTCCGAAAAAATGAAGCAATTTAATAAAATAATAAAAACACAATATTGCTTTTTTCTCTTCTCTCCACGCAAACAATTAGTCGTATTTGGATATGTAACGACTTTTTGACTTTTCCGGTAAAATGTTCTCCGAAGCATTTTGTGCAATTATACTGAGTTCCGGTGGTGTTAATTTAAAAAAAATAGGGTCGAAATTACTCATTTTGTGCAACAAACAACTAAACTCGCAAAGCAAATTTCTGGAAAATGGCGCCAACCGTAGAATATAAGCAGAGTTTTTTTTTCATCACCCATTTTGGTAGGCAAAAGGAACTATCCATACAGCTTAGTCATCAGTATATTTTTTTTATTTATATGAAATGAAAATTAAATTTAATGAGATGAAATGAAATGAAACCTAACCTAACTCATTCAATTAAATCATTAAATCTGATATTGAAATAAATTAGTAGCTTCTTTTTAGAAATATACGTATTTGTATGAATCACAAAAACTCTTTAGTAAAAACTTCATGGTTGGTTTTTCTTTTTAATAGACATTATTTTGACAGTTGGGAAAGAGACACGCACGAGTTCGGGAAAGGTAAAAAAAAAGCACTAGTATGTAATAGCCCACTTCCCGAACGCTATACGTCCCTGCAATACACCACTTTTTGAGCAACTGTATTAAAAAAGACTTTACAATAAGCCTTGTTGTACGACTCTTTCAAATCAGCATAACATAACATCACGCCTATAATTTTATGTTTGATGGGGTAGACAGAGGTGTATAGATTCTGCAAATTCTGTAATAGGAGGACAGCCAAGTGCCATTTTACTTTAGTCCAAAGTTAGACTCCGGCTGCTACTACCTAGAACCTCAAAAAATCAAACGGCATTTTTATTCAAACTTGGCTAAGAATCGGCACTATTCCAACGTTACGTCGAAATTACATAAGACAGTTCCCCAAAAACTCCCGACCTTCACCACTTCCTAGTGCTTTAGCTGGGAAGAAGAAATGGCGCAACAGACTCATCAGCATGTTTCCCCCAACCTTTTTTTTTTTTTTTCTTTATTGCGTCTTGTTTTCTGCAAGTAAACGTATTTTCTTTCTTTCTTTCTTTCGCAGCTGTCTGTTAAGTTAGAAATCTCTCTCAAGTTTAGCAGTAGTGCTTTCGACTACAAGACCACCGACACAGCCATTCAAAGTTGGTCATACTCATTCACACTTTAGGGAAGCTCTAAGGTGGCCCGCGAAATTCAAATTTTCTTACGTTTTTTGCAATTTGCTGGTCAGTATTAAGTTGTACGTTGATTAAAATATGATTCGCGGTCGTAACAAATATGTATTTACAGAATTATAATCATTAAAGTCATCAATACAACTCTATAAGACCATGTAATCCCCAAATGTCAAGATTTCATGAAATAGTAATTCTTGGGGATTACATGGTCTTACAGAGTTGTGTTGATGACTTTAATGATTATAATTCTGTAAATAAATATTTGTTACGGCCGCGAATCATATTTTAATCATCGTACAACTTAATACTGACCAGCAAATTGCAAAAAACCTAAAAAAAATTGAATTTCGCGGGCTACCCGGGCGCTTTCACCTTAAGTTAAAAACTCAACAAAACTTCTATAACTACAAAGCTACAACGATAAATAATTAAAAAAACAAAGTTCCCTATAAAAAAATACATAGTAGGTACAAGTAACAGCCCCGGAGCGTTACTGAGCTAATAATTATTATCCGTTTGAACTCCTTTAAGAATTCCTAAAGAGATTAAAAGAATCATTATATATTCTCACTTGAAGGACGAAACATTTGAAAGAGACAAGCCAGATTAAAGCCACGCTCCAGGCATTTGGTTTCTTCAGAATATTTCCCGGGATAGCATTTTCCGGGATAAATTAATTAGGTATAAAGAGATTTCTGAGAAACTGTTGATGCTTGAGTTGAATGACTGGATATTTGAACGTGGATAATTAAGGTTATTTTTCCTGTTTTCAATCCCATATGATCATAGCCTGTCACTGCGGACCATAGGGAACTTCAATGTTGAAATACAATATTTAGCCTCTTTTCCAATTGAAAAACAAGGCTCATTCTTACTGGAGCCGCTTATTCCAGGTATTCTAATGCTTAACACACGTATGTCATAATCTGAATGATTTTGTAGGATATTGCTAATCCATCTGTCCATCCATACTAATATTATAAATGCGATAGTGTGTCTGTCTGTCTGTTACCTCTTCACGCTTAAACTGCTGAACCGATTTAGATGAAATTTGGTATAGAGACATTTAGAGTCCCGGGAAAGGACATAAGATAGTTTTAATCCCGATATTCCCACGGGATCGACGCTTATGCGGGTGGAACCGCGGGTGTGCTGCTAGTTGTTTCATATGTTCGAAAAATTTGACTGCTCAACAATTTAAATAACGCAATAAATGTTGTAGAACTGTCAAACTGAAAGCCATTGCTACTGTTAGTGTGTTACGCAATTAACCCGCTGCTTTTTATTAAATGCTCAATACACTTACGCACTTTGTGCACGTGATCTCCTCGAATTCGAATCGCCGTCACATCGAACTATGAGTGTGATCCCAAGGAGTCCAGCGGTGCTATTCTGTAAAAATCTCACCGTGAAAACTTAGGTGAAGTGAGCGTGGAGTGAGCTGTCAATAGTGTCAATTCCTAGCAAAAACAAACTCACTTCACTTAAGTTTTCACGGTGAGATTTTTACAGAATCGACCGGCTGCAGTGTTTGCGCCACGCACTTGTGGACTATCATATCTCCTTCTTAGGTACTTGACTAGTCCTCTGTTGAGATTGGCATTAATAAATTGGCGAAAACTACCCTTTCGAATGGGCGACTAGAATCAATTCTATTTTATTTATCGTAATTTTTGTGATTTTTACACTACTTTATAAAGGGCCCCAAATTTGAGTCACACAACTTATGGCTTCAGTATCTTTCTCTATTCATTCAAGAGCAACTCATTTCTCTCGATATTTTCTACTAGGATTCATCATTTCTATAACCAGACTTACATACCTACCTATACCATAATATCAACACCTTTCTATAACCAGCCTAAGGTACTGTAAGAGACTTGAAGAGCCGCGTGATGACTCCCGGCGCGGGCCTGCGGGCGGAGAGTAATGGGTAGCTCACCGTCCGATCAGGACCAGGCCCGTGCCGGACGGCGCGTACGTGTTCCACGCGCGCCTCAAAGAGATGTCAGCATCGAGGAGGGGCCCATAGGGCCGAAGCCTGCCGGGTCAGCGGGATTGTCCGAAAGGGTTACCGCTGGCCCGGAACATAAAGGGCTAAGGAAGGAACACGGGTGGGTTTTAGTCAGTAAGAGTCTGACACTCCCTTCCGCTCCACCCAGAGCGGGAGGGGTCATTTGATGACTTCCCATCCGCAAAAAAAAAGGGACTTGAAGAGCCCCCCTTAAAGTAATTAAATAGCGATATGACTTCTTTAAATTTATATTGTTAGAACAACATTACATATTCCAATCTAAGCTAGCACTGACATAACTAAACAAAAATACCTAATAAAATGTTTGACACTTATTTGAATGTTCGAATGGAACCCGCGCTAAATTATAACCAGCCTGCACTGTATAAGGTTAGGCTACGTAGATAGCCTCTACAGTACCTACATACTGTAGAGGTCCAGACGGGACCTCCCAAATACCTATATGTGGTGTTTAATTAAAAGGACTTTGACTTGGAACTAATATATTTTATAATAAGACTTTACAGATACATGTTATTTCTAACGCTGCTTCAATCGAACAAAAACACCATATTAAAATATTTGACACTCGCTTGAACGTTCGAATGGAACTCACCAGATTTTTATGACCAGCCAGTACCTACTGCTAAAGGTAGGTCTACACAGACTCTACAATACCTACCTCTACCATAATATTTACCTTATCATCCAAAAAGCACATTCCTCCACCGCTTAAAATTACCCTGCACAATTACCCCGCTACTAATTTTTACCCCCCTTCACTCCGCGCAAATCCTTAAGATCTGTGCCCCGCGGCCCCGGGGCGCAGCGTCTTTGTACATTTTGTCAAAACGTTAATTAAGAAACTGTGTGCCTTATACTGTAATCTACGAATGAGGGATTATCTTTGAAGTTAAGTTGTAGGTACTTATACTGTGTGTTATACTTTGGGATTTTGGTTATTAATAATGGACGTATTCTCCAAAACGTTTGGTTTTTCATGGATGGGATTACAAATACTTATCTCCCATGATTAGACCCTGAATAACTTCAAGACCCTCTAGTAATCTCAATCTGAATCATTTTGAAGGAAATGGCTAATCCATTGCTTCATATTGTTCGAAAAAATTTGTCTGCTCAACAACGTAAATAACGCAATGATCGTTGTTGTACTGTGAAACGGAAAGCCATTGCTACTGATAGTGTTACACAATTAATTACCCCGCATTTAATTTTCAGTGTCGGAATCGATCCCAGTGCCCGTAGCCCAGAAGCCCGTCACATGCTCTACTCAATTCAATTGTAACTTTGGATCAGTGATCTACTTTTTAATAGAACATTTAATTAAATATGGAGGACTATTATAAAAAAACTGGCAAAGTGCGAGTCGGACTCGCACACGAAGGATTCCATACCACAAAGCAAAAACACCGAAAAAAAACACATTTGTTGTATGGGATAAATATTTATTTTATTTTGTTTTTTGTATTTTTTGTTAGAGCGGCCACAGAAATAATTATATAATTTGTGACAACTGTGTAGCTATCGCGGTTCTTGAGATACAGCCTGGTGACAGACAGACGGACGGACGGACAGACAGCGAAGTCTTGGTAATAATTATAGGATCCCGTTTTTACCCTTTGGGTACGAAACCCTAAAAAAACATCAGTACCAACATCTATATGTTTGCAAAGTAATAAATGATTTGATTTGATATAGTTGAATCTATCCCACACAAACACAGAAAGCCGTGACAGGCGTGATGTTGTGTGTGTGTGTGTCTTGTCTATCCATTATTTTTAACCAACTTCAAAAAAAGGAGGAGGTTCTCAATACGGTTGTTTTTTTTTTAGTTTGTTTTTCAGAACTCCGTTATTTACACTTACAATTTTTATTTTGCAATTTTGCTGTGCCCAACAGGGAAAACAATAATCACATAAAATTTTAGGTTATTATCATCTAAGTATCTACCCATTGTGGAACGATGCAATAAACTATTGAGTAACATAACCTATACTACATTGGTTTAGGTAATTAATTAAAGATAGTCATGTGACATTTTTGACGTTTTCATCTTCAAAATGCCTAAATAACTTCGCTAAATCGTCGTGTGAATAGGTTATGGTGAAATTTCTGTACCTATTCGTGCTTGTAATCCTGTTCAATAAATTATTTTAAAATTTGTAACAAAAGGACCCATGCATCGCGTGGTTTTTTTTTTGTTGTGTACCTTTAGTTCACTACCTAAACCAACGGAGTATAACAGGAGCTTTTTTTCCCAAATCTAAGTTGAGTTAAGCAGTTACTGCGTAGCGAATTTACAATCTAAACCACAATCACACTAAGTTACCATACCTAATACGTTGTTGTTAAACTCTTGATCTTAATACAGCAGTTAGAATAATCAGCAATAGACAGACACCGCCGCGGGGTGAGTTAGTTTGTTTGTGCACAGTTAACGGTTAGTTTATTAATTAGGGTTTGACAAACTGTGCGGTTCAACCCTCCCTCTAACCTCTGTTTAGTTATGAACCGGGGAATTTAATACTGTCTGCCTGGGATGACAATTTGGAAGACTTTGGGAGGGAATGTGCTGTGACTATGTTGATTAAGAAAATAATGTCTCTTGTCACTTTTGATTTTAGAGAAAGTATAATACTTTTTACACGTTTATTAATTCTTGTTTTTCTTATGGAATTAATTTAATAATAAATGATCTCAATATTTATTTACAAAAGGATTAATAATAAAATAAGAGAAATAGAAAACAGTTAAGGCTGCGCCGACCACCAAGTGGCGCCCTCATCGTTTGTTTGGCTATTTCTTTTATTTTACAATGAAAATGCAGAAAATAAGCACGTTAAGTTGTGCTCCACAAGATTATACGTTAATATTATTATAAACGGTAGTTTTAGATTGTTTAGTTTTATTATAATCACTAAAACGGAAAATAGTGGCCACTTTTATTCGTTTTAAAGAAATAACCAAACAAACGATGAGGGCGCCACTTGGCGGTCGGCGCAGCCTTAATAATTGTCCTGTAATAATGTAAGGATCTTCAACTGGTCGAGCTCCACGTTTATTAATTCTTGTTTTTCTTATGGTCTTAAATGAACGTAACTCCTGAGTTTAGTGACTTGTTTCCAAGTAGATACTGTGAGAGCTTCACGAGCTCTCAGTACCTGGACGAGTAAATAAAACCACAGCTTGTCATATTACTTTAATAATTACACCTAGAAGATGGTTCTAAGTTTTTACATTTTATTCCTTGTCTCCTGTCTTGTCAGCCAAATCTGACACCTTCTGTTTTTTCTCTGATATTCTTTAAATAGGTATATTAATTTTTTCTCGTATTTCTGCAATGAAAGTGTTTATAAAGGTCGCATTTAAGCACCAAATAGGCTATAAGTACTCTCTACAATACCTACCAATCATTGGAGGTCTTGCCAAGGGTCAGCCAGTCATAGGAAATAGTCGAATCATATAAGTAGCTTATTTTTAGGGTTTCGTAACCAAAGGGTAAAACGGGACCCTATTACTAAGACTCCGCTGTTCGTTTGTCCGTCTGTCACCAGGCTGTATCTCATGAACTGTGATAGTTAGACAGTTGAAATTTTCACAGATGATGTATTTCTGTTGCCGCTATAATACTAAAAACAGAATAAAATAAATATTTAAGAGGGCTCCCATACAACAAACGTGTTTTTTTTCGGCGTTTTTGCCTTGTAGTACGGAACCCTTCGTGTGCGAGTCCGACTCGCACTTGGCCAGTTTTTTTCTTTTAATTTGATGTGTATAAGTGGTTCTGATATCCTATTTATAGAATAAACAATTTCAATTCAATTCATTGAAAAAAAAAACACGTATACTAACTATTCTTCTTCTTAGCGTCTCGATGGCAATCTAAATGGACTCGGCCCAGAATTCGGCGACGTGTTTGGCGCCATCACTACCGGCCATCAGTTCCTGTATACATATACCACAGTCTAAAAAATACTCTTGTCCTATTTTCGGGAAATGAGGGCTGTTTGCCCTTAATACAGGCTACTAAGTAGCCTAGCTAGAACATCAGATCGTAAAATTGTATTTTTACCTACTCATCTCAGATTTACTATTCCTAAGTTGTCATCCTACTTTGTAACAGACTGTACCAGTTTTTTATGAAATAAATTATTATTATTATTACCTATTAGTATCTTATTTGAATTCCAGAAACACAGCTTTTATGATTTTGATATTATTGTAGTCAGTCATCGACAAACCACCCCTGCACGCCACCGCCACGGTGTCTTTACCTAGCTATACCTAGGTACTTACCCACTTCTTAGACTAGATTTTAGTTTATTTTGAATTATTGATATAATTAATACATAGAAATTACTACAACTCTGTAATAGGTAAACCACAAATGAACGTGTCAACATTTTCAATGTTCGACGTTTCGTACCTAACATGCCTGGTGGCGCTATCTGTTGGCGCTCTCTGAATACTGCTGTTACGGTAACTGGCACAGGTAATTCCCAAGTTTAAGAGTGCCTATGAAAATAGTTCTAGTTTTGTTAATATTCAAATTAACAAAACTAGAGTTAGAATTTTATTAGTTAAAAAAAACGCCTGTTGATTATTTCGCAAAACATGCAAAAAATATGGTTGTTTGTAAATTAAAAAAAAAAGTTTAAAGGTAGATTTCGAATTTAGTACAACCTTAAAATTGTACGTATAGTATAGTAGGTAAAGTATTTAAAGTAGGTACCTACATGGTGTACCTACCTACATATTTGAAGGACATAAAAAAACTGAAATCTTTTAAGAACTGTGCGTTATTCATAAATACGGAATGCTTTAAAACAATTCAGTTAGGTACCTATATAATTTTTAATTGTTTTTGAAGACTTGCAAAATGCTTCTAACCGTTTTGTTTTTACACAAAAAAAAAATTGCGGAGAAAATGTTAGGGTGTCAAATACGTATGAAGTCAATGTCGAGGGTTCCGTATAGGGAGTTCGTTTTGTACCTACCTATTATTATGTTTCCGCTTAGTTTATTCTCCAATACGAATCTTGCAAGCTCAGATCAAGACGATTTCTCAGAAAGAAATAAGTTAAAACTAAAAAAACCAGCAAAGTGCGAGTCGGACTCGCACATGAAGGGTTTCGTACGACAAGGCATAAAACGCTGAAAAAAAAACGTTTCTTTTATACCCCTTTAAATTTTAACTTTATTTTATTTGTAGGTATTATTTGTTGTTATAGATTCAAGATTCAAGAGTCTTTATTTGTGGAAACATGAGTATACATACAGAGCATGCAAGTTATCACAATACAATAATAGATCAGTCATGTTTGGCCTTAGTGGCGTACAAATATTTAAATGTCAACATATTTGTCCGACCGACATGGGAATCGAACCCAGGACTTCGTGTTCAGCAGTAGCGCTTGCGACCACTCGACTCCGCCAGTAACCTAAACAGTTTTCAAAAAAATAAATAAATAAAAATAATACCTAAAATAATAATACCTAAAGTTCTCAAAATGTATTTATAATACCTAACAACAATTTTCAACTCAAACCACCTGGATATTAACTAAACTCCCATAATTATTATCAATAACACTTATTCCCTAATTTCCGTTGCATCCATATCATATAACCGTGCACGCAACCCATCCGAATCACGAACCCTTGTTAGGGAACCCTAAATAATTAATATTTGGTGCGTCCGCGTGGCCCTTATTATAAAATCATGGAGGCTCGTGTAACAATTAGTGTTGTTCTCACACCGATGCAGATGGACCGATTACTAAAGTCATTATAACATTAGAAATATTTTTTTTGAAAAAAATCTTGAAAAATAATTACTAGGTTGAAAGTCTGCGACGTCAGGGACAGGACGATGTGCCTTTTTTTTTGGGTGGGAAATCATCAAATGACCCCTCCCGCTCTGGGCGGAGCGGAAGGGAGTGTCAGACTCTTACTGACTAAAACCCACCCGTGTTCCTTCCTTAGCCCTTTATGTTCCGGTAACCCTTTCGGACTATCCCGCTGAGGACGATGCGCCTTCAGTGGAGGTGGGTAGGAAATCTAGTTGGACGAGGAGATAGCCGATGGAGTAAAGCTGTGGCCGAATGGTGGCCAAGGCTAGGCCAAGGAGACCAGGACCGTCCAAAAGGTTGATGATATCGTCAAAGTCATTGGAAACACCTCGATGAGGGACGCACGGAACTGGGGAGTATGGCGGAAGAAAGGGGAGGCCTATACCCAGTAGTGGATGGTTCCAGGCTGAAATGATGATGATGTTGTAGGGCCCTACAACATCCATCATCACCCTTTACAAGGCTGACCACCTTTGTAAAAAGGAGGGGCTTGTGGCTAAGTAATAACAGCCGCACGGATCGATCGATGAGGTTAAGCTACGCTTGCCGCGGTTGGTCCGTGGATGGGTGACCATCTTTACATACGAAGACCCCTCCATGCCGCGGAAAACACGTTAAGCCGGTGGTCCCGGCTGTCGTTCATGGATCTTTGACAGTCGTTACGGGTCGTCAGAAACCCGAAAATCTGACAACCAGTCTTACCAAGGGGTATCGTATTACCCAGTAACTGGGTTGTGGAGGCATAGGCAGTCGCTCCATGAAAAATAATGGTATTCAGCTGCATGCGGTTAGACTGGAAGCTGACCCCAACAGTTGGGAAAAGGCTAGGCAGATGATGACCAGCTTTGTAAAGGTTTTTTGATGTGATTATGATTTTACATAGTTATAACAGCAGAAGTGTGGACTTTAGAAGCGTTATTTCGGATTCTATATACTTTACCAGGCGTTAGTGGTTATTTCGAGACGACTCCTTCTTCAATACCTACCAATAATGCCGAATAGTCTCCGTAGCGCCCCTTACGTTAGTAGCAGTGTGCAGGTTAGTTGTTGGTACTTATTGGTTCTGTAAGTTCTATGCTATGGATTGGCACTACTGAATCTTAAAAACTTAGATGAAGTAAGCTGCTTCATCTAAGTTTTCAAGATTTTAACAGAATAGATAATGCTGGTACACCTTAACAAATCTCCCCCACCTACTGGAGCCTGTTAGGCTTTTGTAAGGGTTAATATAATCGCATTTTGTCATAATACATCCAAGTTTTTCTCAAAAATTTGGTGGATTTTTATGAATGTGGATTTTTTTACCGATTTTTTAAACGCTTCCAGTGGATAGACAATCTGTTGATGAACTAGACTATAGTTTAATTTATTGCAAACAAAAGTTAAAAAAAAAAACAGAACAAGGATTTCAAACTAATTTTACATGACAGACACCGACAGCGATGCGCATGAACTTTTCCATATTTTTAGTTTGTTAATAGTTTTAGATAAGTTAGGATATTATATTTTTATTTAATTAATTATTTAGGTATAAGTCGTTATTTATATACATTTAATTTTAATTATAAATATACTGCGTATTTTAGATTATAAAAAGTCTCGTCGACTTTCAGTTTTAAAAAGAGATTGCAAATCATTTGAAACGAAATATTTCTCAGCACAATAAACTTGGTAATAAAATAATAAAATCTTTCGTCGAATTATCATAAAGTCAGTAACATAATTTAAATAATTCTTTCAAATATGCCAAATGATCACCTAACGATACATAATTACTTTCTCCGTAATAAATAATAACATAAAACAATATTAAAAGTTTAAATTTAATCATTAATTTATTCATGCAGCTACTGTGAATTTATATGTACGCCATTATACAAACTAGTTTATTGATTTATTCATAGCTACAAATTGAATGTTAACATTATCATATTGTTATTGTATTCGAGTTAACGGGTTTCCAAATCACCATCTATTGAAGTTAAAAGCTCAAGAATGAGTAAAAGCCTCGGTTAGTCAATTATCCAATCAAGCTTCAAAGGCAACTTTTACTTAAAACCCGAGCATTGTTATCGTGAAAAAGGTACAAAAACTGTGTAGGCAGATGCTTATTATGTTTCCAGTTGAGTAGCTCCCCACAGCCGACGCCACTGCTATTAACAAGCGGAACCAGATTATCTCGTCAATAATTCGGCACACTCACCACACAAATAAAAACAATTGGTAAATTTTTTCCTCAATGAGTTTATTGCGGCAGAACAATAAATGAAGCTGATCATATAACGTTTACTTTCAACATCAATTACGAATACTTTACACGATATCATGTCGTACGCCAAGTCCATTAATATTTATAATATTCGAGTCCGTATTGCACTTCGCTTCACAAACGCCAACTCAACACCGAAGCTGCTATCCCTATTAACTTACAGTTCGTGGGATCGATAATTACGATATATTTGTCTAAATATCACAAGAAAATACAAAAACGAAATACGAAATAGAATTAACACAATTAAAATTATTAACAATTAAATATACAGAGTCTGTGTCGCTTCAAGACGTGAGGTATCACCAGGGCGAGCGCGGGTGGCGGGAGCGTCATGACACCGGCACGTGGTGCTGGTACAGTTGCTCCTGGCGCTCGCACAGCGAGGTCATCTTCTTGAACGACTCGGAGGTCTCGCGAAAAAGCAGGTTCGCATCATCCCGGGGCCGCGCGTGCGCCGCGTCCAGCCGGCCGGGCGAGATCACCGGCGGGGACGACGCTGACAGCGGCGACAGCGACTCCCGCACAGACTGTGCCCCCGCCGGCGCCCCGTACGGACCGCCACCTGCTTGCGGCACTCCGTTATCCATCAGAAAAGGGGACGGAAAAAACCCCCGCTCACCGAACTGTGGAAACAGCCCCGCTTGCAGCGCAGTCAAGTTCCGACTGTAGAATTTCATAGTTTCAGTCACGTAGCTGGGAAGCTGAGATGCTTCCTCATTGCCACCGTATCGCAGGCTCTCTAGCGTTGATGCGAGCCCTTTTATATCTGCATATAATTTATTTAGGAGTTCTGCGTTGACTTCGAACGCTGGTTTCTGTTCCGGTGAGCCAGTGGACAGCAGCCGCCGATGCAGGTCAACGTTCGAGCTGTGTCTGTCTCGACTCCGCCGAGAAGGGAAGGCGGCGTCACAACCGTTCACCTCGCACGGATGAAGCAATTTCAAATGATCGTTTCTGTAATGCATGCGCAGCGTGAAGTGGTTCTGAAATACTTTCCCGCAAGCGGTACATCGGTCGGGATTCTCGTCGTCTATGGGGATTTCTAGGTCGTTGATATCTGACCTGTCATCTGTCCTGTCACTGCTGGCTGACGGGGAGCGCGCCCTCGCTAAGCGCTCTTCCAATGCATGCAAGTCACTCCCGCTGTCGCTCGGGGTATACAGATCGGAACGTAATCTCAGTCCTTCACGAACAACGCTGGGGGCACTCGACTCATCGTCCGATTCACTCTCAGCCTTCACACGCGTCACCGATTCCGAGTCCACAGTAGCTTCCTCACCGTTCTGAAATGACTCCGTGCTTTCAGGCTTTTGTTTCTTGAGCGATAAGGGTTCCTCCTCAGCGCGACTCGAGCTGGGAGTTGACAGGTTTCTAAATAAATCCGCATTATATTCTTCATCGGATACGTTGTATTCATTGTTTTGTGAACACCGGGTAGGGTTGCCGCTCTTCCTCTTACGTTTGTTAGGAACGTGGGATGACGTCTTATCGTCCGAGGCGGTGGGGTCAGCGCGGCTGTTTACACTATCAGATTTCACAACAACAGGTTTGGTATCGTCTCTGTTTTTATTCACACTTAAATCTTCAGGTTCATCCTCGTAGTTCAATCTTTCTACAACCGGAGACGTAGTCCGTTCATCAGACTTATCCTTATGATCATCATCGGAGATATCATCATTAATTTCACTATAATTATTGGACTCTTCTTCGTGCATAATATGAGGTTTGGCAAAATCTAGAGCACTGCGGTGATGATATTCATCCGAATGTGGAAGCTTTCTGTACATTTTCTCAATTTCACTGAAGTTGCGGAGATCATCGAGGGGCACACGCGGAGGAAGTGGTCCCGGGGGCCCGCTGAGTGAAGGTGGCAGGCGAGCTGCCAGCTCAGGCGGCAGCAGCCCGGGAGGAGGTATGGGTAGCCGTGCCAGAGCAGGCAGCAGCGGGAACGGCTGTGACGACCGACCGTCGTGTGCCGATATTTTACGTCTTACGTGCGGCGAATGCAGCTTCGGATTCGGGTTAGCACTGTGCCGGTTTCTCGATCGTCGCGAACTGAACATCATGGTGCATCCTTCCACTGTACACTTGTGCATCTCTCGCAGGTGCACCGCCGAAAAATGAATTTTTAACGCGCCTTTATCGCAGAAAGTCTTGAGGCAGACGTTGCACTGAACTCTCTTCTTGCCAGTCGCGGGGTTGACGAACTGGACGCCGAGGCCGAGAGGCCACGGCGCCGGCGGCGGGTCGCGCCTGTCCGGCGGGTACTCGGGCGACCGTCGTTCGTCGCTCTTGTCGTCATCTCGGCCGCTGAAGCTGGCGCCGAGCTTGCGGAAATCGAACTGAGGCGCAGGTTGAGTCACTCGAGGCATCATAAAATAGTCCAGGCCGGCTGGTAGGCCGGGAACCGCACCGTACTCTTTGGGTTCCATCACGTCACTGTCATAATATGCGCGCGTAGTGCGAAGCGGGTGGCGCGCGTCGCGGCCGCTTTGCGACTGAGGACGTGCGACACAGGTGACCGAGCGCGGGCGGCAAGCGACAAAGGCCAGCGGTGCGGGGGTGTGAGGGGGCGCGGCGGGCGTGCGGGTGTCGGGGGCACGGGGGGGGTGCCGCAGGTGGGAGGGGCCAGCGCTGGGCGGAGCGGATCGATGCGGTGGGGACACGCGACTCGTGACACTCGCGCACTCCGCCACTGTAAACACTGGAGAACTAAAGCATCGCATGTTACGTAAGGAGGCACATACGCCACTATTGCACATAACCATACACGAGCGATTGCATACCGACTCGGTTCCGTGTTTAATTATAGAGATGTCGACCGCTTTGCTCTTCGTGAAGGAACGGACAAGAAATCTTAGAATTAACTTATTTTTGATCTCCGACATTCATAAACAAATCAAAATACCGTAACCGTACCTACTCCTCGCATACCTTACTATTAAATACCGAAAAAAACAGGAACGCTTTTTGTTTTCAACGAACTTCAAATCCACAAAAACAAACTCATTGGCTCAACCTGTTTCGTTGGCATATAAATACGGTGCAATTAAAGCGAAAAGCGTTTCTTGAAAGCTCCATCGTGAACTCATGAATGGAGTAATCTGAAGAACGATGAAACTTATACAATAATATTTATTTTTGCTTAATGTTAAAACAATGTTAGTAACCCTATATGAGTCTTCGCTCGAATTAAAGTTTTTGAATTGAATTGTAATATTTACAAAAAGAAATATTGTAAAGTTTGTTATGAGAAACGATTGAAATATTTTTAGTCATTTTTTTTAAAGTTTCGTTTTTAATTTTTCACTAGACTCGTTTTTGATTTTCAAAATGCGCTGTTTTTTAAGATTTTAGTTAATATTTATCAGTTTTTATGTATTCAATTACCCTATACTTACTTAGGTTCTGTCGATTCGTTTCGGAATGCTCTTAGAAACATCTGAAAATTTAAACAATTTTTAAGTTAGTGAAATTATAAGTAAATGCTTATTGGCTTACATTTAAGTTACTGGCGAAATGGTAGGTACTATAGAAATACATCTGCTCAATCCTTTGGAGATTACAGGCGTGATATTACGTTATGTTACATATAATCATACAGAAAAACTTTCACGTTTATCGTTTTTACCACCTTATCTACAGCTTTGAGCCGTTTGGGGTCGAAACGCTCGGGTCATGGGGCCCGAGTGCGCATCTCCTTCCTAAGGAAGTTTCTCGCCGGCTGGTCGACACTTCACGTGACCAGAGGGCTGGGTCGTTCTTTGGCCAAAGAATTAGCATTGCCATTCAACGTGGCACTGCCAGTCTTCTGGGCACGTTTCCGGATGACAGCGATGCGGACGAGTACTTCGACGCCTGTCCTTTGTTTTTGTATTTATTTGTATAGTAAGTAAGTTAGTCATTTAAAGAGAATATGTTTGTTACTTATTGGATTTGAAACTCTTACGTTTTGAAGGTTATTATTTTTTTTACTTAAAGATAAGGGGAATTTATTGCCATTCACGGGAACATAGTAAACATAGGTAGGTATATCTAAAGACATAAGATAATGATATTTTTCGAACGATAGGTATGAAGGCCAATTCAAAATCTAGTCGCAGTCTCATCTCGACGACAAACAAATGTCAAAAACTTGTCAAAATGTAGTGAAATTCGAGGTTTTTTGACAGATTGAGACTGAGATCAGACTGTGAAATTACGAGAATTGCCCGTCCGGTTATAACCACTCACATGTACGCTTCCCGCGCGAGGGGGCATTGTTATGCCCATACATTTTTTATTTTGGGCCGCGCCACTTATACACGACTCGTACAGAAAAAAAATCTATGGACCGCTGTTAAACTAATGGCTGTTTCTTCAAGTGGATAGACCAGGGTAGATTACAAAACTTGTTTCGTAACTTTAAGAGACTTTGATTTTTTTTAATAATTGCTTATTTTTAATGTTTGTTTACATTACGAAAATTAAAAATTAAAGTAATTTTCATTCAAATAGACAAAATTACAAAAAAATAAATACTGAGGGCTTGCTGTCACAGTTTTATGATATGTGAGTTTTATCCAGATGTCATTGAGGCGTATTTTATTTATTTTAGTTTATGACGGCGTACGCGTGAGTGGTTATACTTATACCTACTTCTTTAGGTAGTACAGGATACATCCACCACTATAAGCGGTATATCTAGGTACCCCTTGCCGTATTAGGGCACGGGGTAGTTTAAAAAATGTGATTGACGTGTAAAAGTGCTTGTAACCTACTTACTTACAGAAATAAAATCATTTATCTACCAAATAACTTCTATTTTTTTAATACCCTTTGATATATTTTATATACATATTTTACTTACAATGAATGTATTTATTTTCTGAGTACATGTCTACATAACTTTTATTTGTAGTGTAATTAAATTATTTGTTAATAAAATATAATAAACTATTTATTATAGGGGTACTAATAATGTTATAGTTTTCTTTATTTTATATTTACATTTTCATTCTCGAATCTTTACCTATGACTGCAAAATATAAATATTACAAAACTCTACCTTTACAACTTGCGCCTGAGTTTCCAAACTACTAACGCCATCTATATTTCCATTAACAAACTAAACACCACATCAATGAAAACCCTCAACTTCGGATCACGCGTGTCAATAAATCATTGTTCTATATGTAAAAACGTTTTGGAACGTGTTAAAAAACAAAGCATGGCGGTTGTAATAAAATAACGGATTTTTCTTTGTTTTTTTTTTTGTTTGATGTTCAAGGAGGTTTTACACAAATCAAACGTAGGTACCTTACATCTATTGTTTTGAGTTTGACCATCAAACAGGTTAAGTGAATGGTTTTCGGTAGTGTATTATGATTTTAATAGTTATTTGGTAGGTATTATTAAAAACTTAGCTCCTACCTATTTACTAGCAGAACCCAATTAGAATTTGATATCTAGGTACATTCGAGTTAGAATCGTGCATTTACCTACATTAGAATTATTCTAAGATATGTCCAATTATAAGTAGTTTATTTTAATGATCGGTGGATTTCGCAGAGGACAGGGTGCTGTGACACAGCATGGGACAGACCTATGTCCAACAATGTCCACAATTAAGCTGGGTGAACAATAGTTAAATTCGACTCCTGCGGTAGGCTGAGTCGAATTTAATTATTGTTTACCCAGCATAATTGTTCACAACAAAATCACAATTGAAATAAATCTTCTCTACGCATCGATCTACTTCTCCCAATGTCCTCCCCATTTCTAATTCGAAACATTCTTTTAAAAATAATCAAACACTCCTCCAATCGTAAGTAAAGCCGGAATCGGTGCAGTCCCTCTCTTGAACGCGAGATAACCGTCAGATGTGTTCCTTCATCTGTTCGATGTCGTATAGCGCTTGCTCGATTATTCTCCATCTCGGAAACAGTTATAATCGAGTATCGTTCCGCGATTCACGCGTAAACAGAGCTCTTTTACTGTGTGGTGTAAGGCATAAGCGACAAGCCTTAAATAATCCTCAAGTTCTGAGTTGAGCTACACGATTACTGACAAATGCTTGCACTGACTGGACTGGTCAACTCAAATCTGTGTGCTAATTTCCTTAAAAGACCATTTCAGACATCAATTGAGACGACATCAAAAGATTATGTCTGTACATTTAAAAGAGATTGTGACCTCCGAGTTTGTTTCGGCCTTTCTTCTCAGAGTAGTCAGATAGGAAACGCCGACCTCATCTAGCTTATTTTTTTTATAATAAGACGTGTAAAAGTGATCTCGATATCCTAAATACAGAATAAACAATTTCATTTCATAACGCATATAAATTCTACACCCACCCCGTAAACCTTTATAGTAGGTACTTACAACTCCCGCCACAAGGGTTAAAAACTTATAAGCTCTTTTATTGTGTGGTGAAAGGCATAACAGACAAGCCTAACTGAACGCCTATATTGTACACCCACCTCGTAAACTTAACTTAACCTTTACAGTAGGTATTAGAACACCCGCCACAAGAGTTACAAACGTATAAGACCACCACACTGATCGAATTTCAATAAGAATTCAATTTAGTTTCCTCTCTTAGTCTTAAATTGTGCAAGTACGGTGTTATCCCACTGCAGTATCACAATTAGGTACCTACTTACAATGTATTTTATACTTATTAAATTATTCATTTACTTTGAATCATGGAGTTGCAACAAAACCCTGTAAAAGCTTATAACTTGCAACACAATTAAGTCAATTACACAGTGCGTTGCATATATGTATAAGATCTGTTTCGGCCAAATCGGTAACGATTAAAGAAAGCATACTTATAAACAGTTTATGCCATGCGATACACACAGAATATTGCTAAACCAATAAGTGACAAAACTAATAAGACACCAAGTTAATTCATCACCTCGACCTATTCCTCAAATCGCTACCGCTTATAACATCGCATCGCCGCTTGATTTCTTAGCCCGCTGTTCTCTTATAACTTGTACCGGAGTACAGTCACCCATATTATACTCTCAGTTTCGCGGTACGTAACATAAACAAGATCTCTTTTTGTCCTAAGTGATCCGCCTCTGGTCAACGTTGATTTTTATATCGCCTTGAGAGGATTTTACACTTGTTTCATATAAAAGCTTGCTTAAAAACTCAGATTTTTTGTGAGACTATTTAGGTAGGTAGACTTTTTAGACGAACTGCTCTTTTTCGATGTATATTCTACATTAATTAACTCCGACCAAAAATGGCGACATCGATACATCTGAAACTTAAATGTCCTTTTATGAAAGGACATTTAAGTCCTAACCTAATTGACCTAATTTGCTTCGTCAGCTCAATTTAGACCCCGAACTTATAATACTAACAAAAACTATTCAGTAAAATGTAATAAAAAAAACTCTTAATATGAGGCAGGCACTCTACCATACAGTAAATTTTAATTAGACACATACCCATTAAAATGCTAAGCGACTGCCACAATTATACAAGTTTGTAATTTGTTTTTGAGCTGAACATCAAAATAAAAGTGAATCTGCATAATGATTCACTACACCTGCGGCGATGTAGTAAGGTACGCGTAGCGCCATCTGTTATGATTTTCAGAACTAAACTTTTCAAGTGTGTTCAAACACATTGGAAAAATGAACGCGACGAATCGTGTTTATTATTCCAATGTGCTTTTTACTAAGTCATTGTGATGTATCAGCTAGTAAGTTCTAATGTTGGCAATTCTTTTAATTCTATAGAATTAATCTGTGTACCTACGTTTTCTCTTGCTGAATCCTGGAAGATCATTTGGTAACCACAGTAGATATCTGTTCAAAACTGGGCCATTTCGAGTGTGACGCTAAAAAATGTAAATAGTATAATAATACTTATTTATTTTCCTCAATAAATTTTACAGCAGCATTAGCCAACTAAGTACCTACTACGAATTACACGACCGCACCGGCTAGAATAATGTACAACCCTCCTAACTCGATCCGACCGACATATTTATTTTGAAGAGCGAAGTATTTTGTTTGGATTAAAAATATTTCTGGCTACACTTGCACACGACACTGTACGAAGTATCGCCCTGTACAAAACTGGCAAACAAAATTATAGACACGTGCCGACATACTGTATACTTTTTTGTGGCCCGTGACGCACATAGGTCGAATGGATTGGAATCTTGAGACGATTATTCCGTATGTCAAGCAGAACAGCTTGAAGGTTGAGATTTCAGTGGTTTTGCACTGAAATGCTGGTTGTTTGAATGGCATAATTATGTTTAGCGTGTGGATTGACGTGGTCGGTATGCTGTTTATTTTGGTCGACATGTGAATGATGTACTCGTAGTCTGATGACGTCTTTAGACACTTTCAAGGACATTGCTGGTGCGATAGAAGACAGCAGTGACAATACTGAAGTACCAACTTCATGTAGTGAACCCTGGAACCTATTTAATAAAACCGACAGGCGATACAATTAGACAATCTGACAACATTGTAAGTTTTTCTCTCATAGTTTTATACTTTATTAAACAGCACTGGTCGTGAAACTGCGAAAATTATGTCACTTTTTGACAAATATGTCACATTGTCAATTATATTTAGTAGTGCTCTGGTTTTGTAAGCCCTATTTTGAAGCCTAAAGGCTGGCTTAAATCTTTATCATGGCTTGAGATGTTCTCTCATAGCTGCTGCTATCATGGAGGGATTCCCAAGAAAATGTTATTTGAATTTCGTAGTTGAAACGGTATAACTGATAACTGCTATAATATAATATAATATAATATAATATAATATAATATAATATAATATAATATAATATAATATAATATAATATAATATAATATAATATAATATAATATAATATAATATAATATACCTAATATAATCACACTAATATTATAAAGGCGAAAGTTTGTGAGTGTGTGTGTGTTTATATGTTTGTTACTTCTTCACGCTCAAATAGTTCGACCAATTTTGATAAAATTTTGTATGGAGGTAACTGACACCCTGGATTAACATATAGGCTACTTTTTATCCCGATATTCTCACGGGATCGACACTTACGTGGGTGAAACCGTGGGGCGCAGCTAGTTAGAGATATTTTTGACAGATTGGACCAGATTAAGACTGAGATCAGACTGTGAATGTTCTTAAAATTACTGGAATTACCGCTCTGATCGATTACTCCTCTTCAAACTTCGGCCGTTCAAGGCAACACAACAGATTTACATTTCCTTTCCTTAACCGTTCTAGCATGGAAGTGTCTTCAGTAAACATGTAAGCAATACCAATACATAACACTTTCGTTGCCCACGGCTAGTGGGCACGGATCGCGTGCTGCATCCACACATCCGGCTGAACAAACGGAAATTATAACAAGTATCAGTTTTTTTCCATCTTCAAGTATTAACAGTATCGTGTTTATTGTCATTAAATCGATGTTTCCTTCGATGTATTTATTAATCTCGTGGAAACTGTGAAGGTCGTACCAAAAACGTTGGAACTGCATGAAAACATGAAAATATTTGATATTTCCGCCTGTAACTGGCAGGCTGTAATGATTTGTATGCTTTTGTGTATTTATGAGCAATTTTGTGTCTCTATTTTCGTTGATCTTTTGTTTGGGTAAATTTTAAATCGACGGTAATCAATCGTCTGTTCTTGTCGATTTGACGGTTGTTTGTACCACAGGTAGGTACCTGAAAAAGTAGGTATTAATTTTGATTAATTAGCCAGTTCGAGGCTAAGTTTGTCAGGTACCTAAGTACCTATCACATAGGTTGATTGATGGATTGATTCTTTCGACATATTTTCATTTAGTTAGCATGTTTTTGTAACCATGACAAACACGACATTCATGGGATATGAATGGATTCTGTTTTTACCTGTATGTGTATCTGACTGCGGCGAAGCCCAAAAGGAGGGTTATGTGTTTGACCTGTATGTAAGTATGTAGGTATGTATGTATGTCCGTTTCTTTGTTTCCTCGTAACTCCTAAACGAATGAACTGATTTGGATAAATTATCTTACGTCTTTAGATTTGTATTGATAGCGCGAGTGTCACTGGCTACATTAAAATAAAAACAAAGTAAAATGGCGGATTTGAGGTGCCATATTGTGGAGATAATTTTTTTTCTTCTATTACTTTCGAGTGGGTTAATATCAAAATGAAGGGTTTTAAAAGAAGATTATAAAAATATACAACCTAATAGTTAAAAGTAATTCGAAGTGAGAAATGGTAAAAAACACATTTTTTTTTTCACTTTTGTAATCTAATAAAAAGCAGGAAATAAAAAAACCCGACTGCTGTAAAAAACTTAAGTTGAAATAAAACTGAAAAGCTAAAAACAAGCACTTTTATTTAATTTAAAATAGGCTTGTTGTTTATAATAAGGACAATTGAAAACAGACAAGAGTCGTTTCCCAAGTCTGAGGCTTTCATCTTTCCATGAGCGTTAAAAGCCAATATTGAGTGCTTCAAAATGGGCATGTCCTTCGGGGGGATTGAGTGCTTCCAAATGGGCTTATCTTCGGTCCAGCTTTGGTTGCGCATATCAATGAAGGTCGCAAATGGCACCTCCAACATACAACATAAGATGTTGCTGATCATCAAGTCAGCTTACAGCTTAATCAGATTCTGCTGATCCAAACGTACCTACTAAGTTTGCTATTAACTTACCGCACTCAAACCCACATTATCATAAAGAAGCTCTTAAAAATCTCAACAAACGTCAATTAAAAACACGCATTATGCTAACAGCTTCATAAATTCATAATTCTAACGTAAAACATGAGTTCTCAAGATGGCCGACGCCGAAATCCGTACTACTTGACAATTAGAGCGTTGTTATCGTGTTAACACGCGAGGATATATCCTTGACTTGGTTGTTCGAACAAAGAATATGAGTAATCGGTATATTATTGGTACCTACACGGTATTGGGCTATTTGCAGTTGATTGGAACTCCAATCAACTTGTAACGTGTAGCTAAGGGCCAAGGGCTATGTTTCTAGGACCCGGTGGAGCATACGGTGGAGATCTGCCCAGCTTAGGCAAACACCGCCGTGTCCTCACGGCGGCGATCGGCGGCGGCGATCTCTCGCGTCCGGCCCTAGTCCAGGCCATGGTACGGAGCGAGAGTGCCTGGGAGGCTGTCACCTCCTTCTGCGAAGCAGTAATGCTCGCGAAGGAGGAGGCGGAGCGCGTGAGGGAGAGGCAATCTTTGCGCCCTCACGCCTCTAGCCGCCGCAGGAGACGTCCTGGGCGTCGGGAATCGATAGCCGATACCCGACCACCGTAGGCGCGGGCTTGCGGATGGCGAGCAATGGGCAGCTCGCCGTCCGGTAAGGACCAGGCCACGCGCGCCTCAAAGAGATGTCAGCACTAACTGACGAGGTCCGCTAGGGCCGATGCCTGCCAGGGTCGCGGGTTGTTCGAAAGAGATACCGTGGCCCCTGGCACAGGCAACTGAAGGAATACGGGTGGGTTTTAGTCAGTAAGAGTCTGACACTCCCTTCCGCTTCGCCCAGAGCGCGAGTCTAGTCACTGACTTATTGCTGCTTCATTATTTTCTCTTAGCTCTACATGGAACCTCCTTTAATACGTACTCCTTCGAAGTTATCCGACTATAAAAAACACTACTCTGAGATATGAAGTACGGTTTTGAAAAAGTTGGAAGTGAAAGTCTGGTAAGTTTTTTTTTTTTTCTTCCTTGGCTTCGCACGGTTTGTGCATTTAGCCAATGTCACGTTTTGTTTTATAATACGAAGGAAATAAAGGTAGGGAAACAAAAAATAAAATTATTATTCGAATTAATTATATCGGGATAAATGGATAATAACTATAGGATCAGTATTTATAACGGATAGAATAATGAGCTAAATACAATGACGAAACATTATAACTTAATATTATTTAAAGTAATGAATGAGACTATACATTTATTATATACAGAAAAGCTATTTGTACAAAGTAAAGAAAGTATTGAGGTAGGAAAAGGAATACTGAGGGACAAGAGGTTACTAAGAAAGGATGAACGGTCATATAGGGGATAGGAGAAAAAAATGTGATTTAAGTCGCCTACGTCTGTGCCACACAGGCAGATAGGGTCATCGTCTGGTAAGTTGCTGGCATACGGAGACTAGGGGGCCTAAAAAGGCCGCTTTGGCAGAATCATAAAAGGATAACATTATGAATCAAAATGGACAGTTAACAGTTAAGTTAATTGTATCAAATCCCATTGGTGAAGGACTTTTCAGTTATTTTTTTTGTCTGTGCTAAAATACCAATCAATAAAATCCCAATCTCTTTGATTATACCTACGTAGTGCAGCAAAAAAAAAGAAAAACACGGACTGTCTTCGCCAATGATTCATAATGTTACCCTTTTATGATTCTGCCAAAATGGCATTTTTAGGCCCCCAGGTCTCGGTAGACGTGGTCATGAGATGATGCAATATTTCTAATACCTACTTGCCAGCAAATTGGTAATGGCAGTGCCTATTAGTCTCCATTTACATATTTTATCAATCTGCGAAGAGGTGTTCTCGAACGCAAAACAAGCATGAACTCAAAACGTCTTTATTACATTTTCAACAGCACGGAATCTACATAATTACCAACCTAATTAGCTACATTAATCGTCATTCACACAATTCATCGAATCATCGCTATCTACGAACAAAAGCCCTGACAAAATCCGCCGCCAAAGGAAATAATATATCACCCAGGTATAATCAGCAGATATTACGAAATTATCGCAGGAAAAACGGTGCCAAACGAAATCGTATCCTTAGCCATCAGGACCTCCAAATATAATGACAGGACAATCCGCCCAACTTACTTAAAAACTGGAAAAAATTACTTGAATAAATGAAACCTTAAACAAAAGGAGTTAAGGTTGTAATTGAGTTAGGTGGTGGAAATGTTCGTTAGAAGTACGATAATTTATTAAGTAATTCGGTGTGCGGCGCGGGAGTTGAGCCGTGTAACGCCCCTGCGGATGCTACAAGTAAAAGCAATGATACATCGCGGATTTCGTCGCGTTGTTGGTAGGTTCTACTTACAGCGGTAGAATTGATATTGTTTTCCTTAGGGTTTCTGATTAAATTTTGTGCAATATTACTTCATCGTAAAAAGACTTCGGATAAATATTGTCAATGATGTCATCAAAAATATACATGGCCATCCGTTTCATCTTGTTTCCGCTGATTAAATAAAAGAATAAAATAATTTTGAATAATCAATCGAGGGAAACTCCCTTCTAACTGATATTTCTTTTACTAATACTTATGAGTTTATGAGATATACATCTATTGTTTAGCACAACATTTTTCATGACATAGAGGTCTTTTAGACGCGTCAATAAAGCCAAAACTTCTAAAGGCAGCTTGGTAATTTCAAGACAATATGTTTATTGAAAAGTAATTACCTTTCTAGCGACATAAATTTTCGTCGCTTTTACAAACCCATTTAACGTTATCTGCGGCAGATGTATGACATAACAGAAAAATCAATTTCTATTTGGAAAGCTTATTATGGGTATTAAATCAAAAATATTTATAATTTCACTGCAGATCAAACCGATCCGCCCCAAGTGGAGTAAACCGTCGGCAAGGCGAGGACGTATGTACACACAGAGGAAGTGATTCAGGCGAGGCCTGCTTGCTCAGCGAAGCAGCGCGGTGCTTGCGCAATAACCCGCGAGCGTACTCCCGCGCACGCGATGCACACGGTATGTCCACTTGTCTTGTGGGTTTGTGGCTCTGCTTGTCAGGGTTGATGTAATGAGTTTTTTGTGAAACTTGGGGCATGTTTCAGGCTATTGGCTGATTTTTCTTTTATAGAATCAATGTTTCGTTTCAATATTTTTCCTTTGTTGCACAATGTACACAAAGTTACGGACTAAGACTAGGTTATGCACCGTTTGTGATCTAACTTTATAATTATTAATAATTATAATAATTTATAACAAACATAAATATTTTGTATATCTTCCATAAATACTGTAATAACTTTTTTCTAAGAGAGACTTTAGCATATTTATTCAGCTTATTATGATCCAACTGCTAAGATACAGGCCTCTCGATGAGAGGGAGTGGGCCGTAATCCACCACGTGGGCACAGTGCGGGTTGGTAGGTAACACATGTCTTTGAATTTTTGGTTCTAGAACATGCCGTTTTCCTCACGATGTTTTCCTTCACCGTTTGACTGGTAATATTGCCATGTTGAATGGCAATGCTAATTCTTTGGCCAAAGAACGACCCAGCCCTCTGGTCACGTGAAGTATCGAACAGTTTTCTTGCCGGTTCTTCTCCATAGGAAACGACCAATTGGAACCGTGCACCTAGCTTCTGACGTTTCATAAGTGCCCATGTGGGTTTATGTGAAATAAAATATTTTGATTTTGATTTTTGAGTCAGTGAGAAATTTTCTTAAAAAGGAGACACCTACTCGGGCCCCATGACCCGGGCGTTTCGACCCCAAACGGCTCAAAACTGTAGTTACTCATAAGGTTATAGTATTTGCGCCGCTTGAGGGTCTCAGCAGTCGCAGCAGCGACGCCAGCACAGCTAGCCGTGCTAGGAACACGAACATTTAAATTTATTTATTTGTATAGTTATTGGCTAATTGAAATAGTAACAGCTAATCACATTCCTGGGCAAGAAATTTGACAACTGATTAAAATCGAAATCAAGGTTAGATCGAAAGTAAGGTCCAGTTGGCTGGAACTTACTTTCGATCATTTCATGTGCTTTCCTTTCATACAACAATAAGGACAGCCACATGCAATATTCAGTTTTCTGTTTAACCAGTAACCTAACCAAACCGAACCTCGGGGTGCCCTTCGCTCGCTCTAGCATCCTATGTCGACGTAGCCCCCCGCTTCGCTAATGTGATTAATTCGGTGTCAATTATCACTTTATCTAAATTGAGTAGACATTATAAATAATGGCTAGATAATATATATTATATCCGGTATAATGTCGCCATCCAACTTTAAAGCGCAAAAAGTAAGTGCACCTCACTATTTCTCTGTATTTTCTAACATTTTCAAACCCTCTTGCTAAAAGCAAGTTTAGCATATAATTCATCTGTAATGCAACAAATTACCACCCTACACAATGACTGCGTTGGATGTGCCGACGGCGTGAAAATTTATGGTTTCTGCTTGTGCCTTTTTAAGACGTTGCATGTCGTAAGTGTTGGAGACGCGAAAATAGGTGCGGATCCAGCGGGAGCTAAGCTAGCTACGTTGTTTTCGTGGAAA
Organism: Oligia latruncula; assembly: GCA_948474745.1. Classification (NCBI taxonomy): domain Eukaryota; kingdom Metazoa; phylum Arthropoda; class Insecta; order Lepidoptera; family Noctuidae; genus Oligia; species Oligia latruncula. The sequence goes on from OX419699.1 coordinate 13,444,158, forward strand.
ACGTCTGGTTAATGGAAAATAGACAAATAAAAACATGATACTTATCTCTTCGTGCATATTATTATTATGCGGTATGCTTATGTTGAGGAGCAAGAGATTGAATAGGGCTCTCCCTAAAATATCAGATTATAGCTTAAAATAATAAGAAAAACGGAAATAGGAATGCGTCTTTGATATTATTGACAACCTGACAGAAGTTTATAATAATGGACTTCAATTAGAATAGAGGATAACGAATTTCCCTTGTTGATGATCAATTAAGTTGACTTTCAACTCAACCAGGACTTTCTAACAACAAAAGTATAGCATTCGCTTCAAAAACACATTTTACATATCATATCTAGCACTACACAACCCACCGTAAGTTCATTAAAAGGTTGTCGTTTAGCAAAAGCTCAAGTCACTGTCATCATTTATGTTGTCGCACTTACTCGCGACATTTTGACTTTTCATTTCGAGTCAACACACTCATTAACTGAGTCGTTAACTCATTTTATTTGCGAAACTTTGAGTCTTTGGCTCAAGTCTTCAATCATTGTATGTTGTGTGAATGTGAACGGCTTTTAGTAAAACGGGAAAGTATTAAGGCGTAGGCTAAGGTTTGTGTCCATGGGTCTTTGTCACCTGAAAATAAATGGTTTATTATTAATTAATGGTTTTCAAATAAAAAAATAATATCAAATAATATGTACAAGTAGGTTTAAAAAGAAGGATAGAATCATAGGGCATCAAAAAATTCGTCCGCATCGTTGTCAACACGAAAAAATTTCGTTTTCATATACTGAAAAAAACACGTTTTGTGGAAATTCTGCTTTCTGGAAATTCATCAATCATTTACCGTACAACACCAACAATTATTTCGTTTTCTATAAAAACAAAAGGCAAAAAAAACGTCGTTTAAGGGTGGTATCCACTGACTCGAAATAAATGTTTTAATGACGAACATTATGCAAACACATTAAGGGTATCACCCTCGTTGACTATCGGATTTGAAAGTGGTCCAAGTCCAAAGGGGAGCGGGACATCGCTGACATTAAGTAAAATCTGTTGAAACCGGAGCGATCGCTTGTTCTTACTGTCTGCACCTATAGTGTGTAGGCATGCTAAAATTGGCAGTAGGGTCAGACTTGAAACAGTAAGCTGTTCTCAGAAACATGGTGTGTTTCTCTTTGGGGGGTCCTACTGGCTTGGACTTCTAGATACACTATTATACTTTGCTTTTAAATTCTGTCTCTTTAAACACAGTTGCTATTTCCTCGTTCATAATAGTTCCCAGTTTGCACTTCGCCAGATTAGCTTACGAAATCTAAAATATAGGTGTGATAATTGGATGGCAAAAGGCGTCCTCCAACGATTTCCACTGTTGCCTGTCTTGAACAAACCTTCTCCATTTTGGTCCTGCTGTCCATTTCATTTCGGCTTTCCACTTTGTGCCGCTCCGCTTATAATCCCGCTATTCCCCCATCACTTGTCCTCCTAAACATTTTTCTTGCCATCTTGCCCACTAATGCGTTCGTAACACAGCAGTTATGACGTAATGTCTTCGAAAACGTCATAATACCGTGACTAAGCCGGATTAAGGGCATCTAGGGACGTTTAAATTAAAACGCCTAATTGATTACAGAAATATGGATATTTTGCTTTGTGATACTTATATTGTTTTTTTTTTTTGGCGAGAAAAGTGTGATCGTCGCCGTTAGTGGTCATGAATTTGGACCTATTAATCTCAAATCACACATAACTTACATTGACTTCTATGATTTGAAGAAAGAAAGAAAGAAAATAAGTTTATTTGCGGCAAACAAGACGCATAAAAATAAAAAAACAAACAAAAAAAAAACTAAATAAATTAATTATAATTTCTCCCTAGAATGATAATCGATAAACGGTACGTGTTTCTTCCCTGTCTACTCGTATATACCATAGGACAAATACTATACCTATAACCTTACCTAAAACAGAATCCTTGGGTACGAGAAGTTTTCTAAAAGAATATTATTTCATTAGAGGCTGATTTTTCAATAGACAGGTAACTAAACTTTATTATTAAGAATAAATATGACAGTTTGACATATTTTCTATACAAAAACTGTCAAACCGCAATATTTATTTCTCAGATAAAAGTTATCTGACGGGCTGATTTTGCGATCGACAGATATTTTTTTTATTCGTTTTCGGAAGAACTGTCAAAAATTCGATATTATTCCTTCGATAAAATTATCTGGCGTTGGAAAAATCAGCCCTAATGAAAAATCAGCGCTAAGTCACCCACTCCATATTAGCAGAATAACCGTTCTCTTTTGTCTAAGCAACTATTGTCCAAAGCCCAAGCTAAAACTGTGATATAAAAGACCTTTTCCTGTTTATATATGAAAAGCTTTTCCAAGGAAAATACAAATGTAACTTTCAACCTTTTTATTAAGCATTTCCTGAAAGGATCAGCGCCCCTTTTCCCTTATATTTCCCTACAAAAGCATTGTGACTGAAAGTTCCAATTCACTGCCATTGTACGGTGACGAGTTCACAATAGTCGGACATGTCGCAACAACACCGATCAACAAGTTGTTTAAACCCTTGTTATGCTTGTCACCACGAAATACTGAGAAATGTGTGTTTAAAGAATATTAAACTCTATTTTTAAAGAGATAAGGTTAACTATCAGTTAAACTTGCGTAACAACTGACGCCACAGACTGGAATAATTTCGAATCAATAAAAAAGAGAAGCCGTGACAGTAAAACTGTGATAGCTTTTGTACTCTGTGACAAAATCAACCCTCGGAAACGCAAAGGGTCAAACTAGAGGGGAGCGAAAAATATCTTCGCCGAAAAAAAAAAACACAGACTTATCGCCTTTACACCACGGATCCGTACATAAATAATGATAAAAGGAAATTAAATCAAAGTCTTATTAGAATATTAAAAGTTTCGTTGGCGTTTTTTTAATGTCTCTCGCGGTGTTTGGGGATGCATATTTCACTCAATTTGGTAAATGGAAGATGGTGTGTTGGCCACCCAGCTATTAGAGGGTTGTTTAGTTGGTTTTTTAATATTTTTTCCGGATATTAAAACGCATTTATTAATTAGAAATTATGACGTTTATGGCGCCGTTCGTTTTTATAGTTTGTATGTTGTTTGTGATGTTAATGTTAAAAGGGAAATTTACAGTGTTCACGACAAGGTTAACACTTTCAAGATTTTAAAATTACCTACGTTATTTCGACCGTGTTAATATCCATTCGGGATTCCATTCCCATTTTTCTTACTTTCAAGAAATGCAGAAAAAGTAAAAAAGGAGGTTGGTATCAGGAAAAATTAGGATTTTTCCTGAGACCAACCTCCTTTTTTTACTTTCTACCAATAATGAAATCTTACTTAGTTCTGCACTTTTAGGGGTTTATTAATAAACGATGATTAAAGTTAAAATGTATGGTTAAACAGTCCCTAATCACTACTTAACTTTAAGCAACGTTTGTGAATATAGGGGTCAATGTGCAGGCAATGTCAAAAACAATGTCAATATAAACACGTTGTCATGCTTTTGTTTTTTTTTGGCGGATGGGAAATCATCAAATGACCCCTCCCGCTCTGGGTGGAGCGGAAGGGATTGTCAGACTCTTACTGACTAAAACCCACCCGTGTTCCTTCCTTAGCCCTTTATGTTCCGGGCCAGCGGTAACCCTTTCGCCCTTTCGGACAATCCCGCTAACCCGGCAGGACGTTGTCATGCTTCATACAGTGTTAAATGAACACAACTAAGTCAAAATCTAACAAAAAATCATTACCCTAACATTCCAAAAATCAGCCTCGTAGCACTCCAACCCGACATTAACACATAAACCTTTAAAGAAATCTAGATACACGTACCGCAGCTGGTTTCTAGTTGTAGCTGTGTATCCCTGGTGTAAGGCCGCTGTCTGGTGCCGGCCATGCGTCTTGTCTTTACCGGCCCGACCGCTCCCCGGATGTATCGTGTCGTGTACACCGGGGCTTATGATTTTGATACTTGTATGGAAATATGGGGTTGTAGATAAAGTGGAATTGGTTTATCGATTTTTATAGTAACCTTCAAACTCTATCCAGTAATGAATACTGCTCTAATACGATGTAAAGAGAAGAGGTTATGTTTACTGCCGTCTTAGCCCTCAAACAGCTGCTTTTAACGTTTTACCTATACGCTAAGTTAAAATTAACACTGTAATGGTACCTAAACAGGGTATTAGTTACCTGAATTCAACAAATACATGAAAAATCATCAGTGTATAGTAAAATTATTAGTCTAGTATAGTTTTAGGTAGGTAGTTTCGCTTACGAAACTATAAAGTATCAAGATCACCTCTCCATTCTACACCACAGTCAACCATTAGGGAAATCTGCGCGGCAGCGAGTACTGTTTAATTTATACGCGGGAATATTCTTAAACTATCGGTTTTGTGGTCACTGTGGCGATTCGGCCTTTATTTATGTTCGGCCTCGGCTTCGGCCGACGCAGAGCCGAATTAGCGGACGCTCTCAAGGGATCGTACCGCTCTATTTTGTATTTGGAATGCTAAGACTTAGAGTTTGGTATAAAAGTAGTTTTATCTAATTTAAATAAAAAATAACCTAGAATATTTGTATTGGCAACGAGCACCTTGGCTAAAAAGAGAAATCGGTGTTAACTTTTAACTATTGTAAGCTGAAATCAGAAATGGCAGACCAAATATGAATATGGTCTGCAATTTTTAACCGACTTCAATGAGGTTCTGTATTCGACCCGTGTGTATGTATGTTTGTATTTCCGCGATTTTCTCAAAAACTAATGAACTAATTTTGATAATTCATTAATGTAATCTACATACTTTCAGGAAGGTTTTAGTACTTACATAATACATTACGTATTATTCTTATGTACGAAGTTATATGCATAAATGTAGGTACTGCATCTCCGGCATTTCTATGCAAATTTTGATAATTCTTCTAGACGGTGTCATCAATTCTTCGATGCACTAGTGTTAAGTAATTGAATTCGTGTGGGGTAGGTACAACTAAAAAGTGAAAAATAAAAACTTTTTCACAAAAAAAACAACCGACTTAAAAAAAAACACTACAAAGTGAAATATATAACTTCAATTTCGGAAGTCGTTGTCAAAAAACGAAAATGCAAAACCAACGACACCGACTTCTTGCTTTACGGTCATCATGTCATAAGCGGCCTATATTGTTTCCACTGCTGGGACACTGGCATCTTCTCTGTGAGTGTAGGGCGGCATATAAACCGAGCCGTACAAAAAACGTGTCTGTCAACAAGCTTCTATAGTGACGACCACAACACAACACAACACACTACAACACTGACGACCGTGCCTGCACACGGCGGATAAACCGTAGTTTTTCACGGCAAGAAAACCGTGTGCGTAACTTTGTAGGCACACGGTTTTCTTGCCGTGAAACCCTTTGCCCTTTGCCCGGTGCCCTTTGGCCTTATACATCCCTCCTACATTAAACTTCTTAACCCCTTTTGCATTACATAATTATGTCAAACAATTAAGAAAAGTTATCATAGTATCGATAGCAAAAAGTTTAAATATTTTGCCCCAAATTTCAGCTGCGAGAACTCCGCTCACTGACGCAGTCAAAAAAGAAGAAGATCATCAAGTGAACAGGTGACAGGATATGCGGTGCAGGATGGAAAGTGGGACAGACCATCTCCACTGACGGGTTCACGGACGGCTCAGATCTCAAGTGCGTATGCGGCACCTCCCCACAGACAATGACCCACCTCCCATCATCGATAATCAAACTCGAACTCAAAGCATTTATTTCAATTAAACCATTAACAGGCACTTTTGAATTGTCAAGAAGTCGGTCAGTCTTAAAATATAAAGCTAGTTGCCCATTCCAAAGCGTAGGTACCTACCTATGGAGAAGAACGGGCAAGAAACTCCATGGACACTCTTTTTAAATTATATTTTACAAAAATATTAGTTACATCATTACTTTTGAATTTATAATTAAATAATGTGAGAACGATGTAGAAATAAACACGACGTATGCGTTAAAAGCGTCCAGAGTACAACAAATAGTACTAAAACAACAATCCAAAAATAAAATAATTAATCACATCCCATTCCGCTAATCTAACAAAACACATACATGAAACCAAATCAAATCAAACGTTTATTTGCTAGAAACACATTGTTTTGGTAAAGGTAAGATCTTATAACCTAAGTGTGATTGTATTCTGCCTGCAAGCAAGCGTGCAAATTTTGTTTACATACAATTTATTATTTTACTATTATTATTATCTACTATTATCATGCAATTATTCACTATTCAATTGACTAATTTCTATTGTTAAAATTCTAATAAATATACAAAATTCTAATAAATATACAAATTTCAATTTTTATGTTCCATAAATTCCTTAATACTATAAAAACAACACTTCAGAAGCCATTCAGTCAATTCTGTCTTAAACACATTCCCCTGTAATAATTTTAACTCATTTGGTAAGTTATTATAAACTAAGACACACATCAAACATCGCCAAAACTTACACCAGACACCTATCCCAAACTCATTACGCTCCCAATTTACACATTTCGGTCACAACTCATATTGGGGGCATAAAAAACCAATTTTGGGCGAAAAAAGGCATAAAAGCCAATGTGTAACAGACGAGGGCATAATATCAATTTGCCTCTCATACAATATTCATAACACATCGTGCGAAGTCATATAATTTATATGTTAGAAACAAATTCACGAACGATTTGGCTGAGGTAAGAAGCGGAATATATTCACGGTACGCGCTCTGGTGGGCAAGCAGAGGCAGTATTATGCATGCGAGGTATATGCCACTCTAGGGGGCAGTTACTTATGCCACGCATATCTGAATTTGTGAATATTTTTGGCGGAGGGTTGGTAAAGGATTATAACTCGGAAAACAGTTTTCTTTTTTTCACGGTCGCGGTTGGTATAATTTCTATGGTAGTTGTGATTTATAAAATAATATCTGCATAGCATTCACAATCTTGCGACAAGCTATCGTATCGAAAATGACACATTTCGATAACCAGTACCCTAATTGCGTAACACACTATCAATCGGAATCTGAATCATTTTGAAGCAAATTGCTAATCCATTGCTTCATATGATCGAAAAATTTGTCTGCTCAACACGTAAATAACGCAATGAATGTTGTTGAACTGTCAAAATGAAACCGATTCCGATTGATAATGTGTTACGCAATTGCCCCGCGGATCCGACAGGAAACAGCTGTCGGAAGATTAGCGGGCGTCTATTTGATTTAGGGCTGATTTTTCAATCGACAGATAATTTTTATTCAAAATTGACGTCTGACAGATTTTGTATGGAAGAACTGTCAAAAATTCAAAATTATTCCTCGGATAAAATTATCTGGCGTTGGAAAAATCAGCCCCTAAACTGACAAAATTTTCAGGTTTTGGACTTTTAAAGAGCGTTTAGAGGACTCCTACGATAACATTCACTGATGTTCGGTACGGTACGGAATCATATCGAGTGGTTGAATAGCTATGCTGAACACATTTGTAAAAAAAAAGGTATACTGAAACTTCCTGTAAACTTTAACTAAAAATAAATAAGTAGATTTTATTTACCAATTGCCCGACAGTTTTATTTTAACTTTCCGTTTTTAATTCATAATCAAACGGTTAATTGCATGCATTATAACTTTCAACATTCAAATATCGTCTTAGCAATGCGTATCTTTTTCTTTCCAGTACCTACTTACCTACTTTTCAGAAAAACTAACCTGCAGAAAAATTACAACATTATTCGTGCAACCCTATACGTTTTCATGCGGATTTTCCTGTTCATTATAATTCGCGACATACATCATTCGTGTCAAGGTGTCATGACTTATCCACTGTGTGACAACACAAGAAAATATGGGAGCAATTTTCTTCTTACAAAAGTGCATTTAAATATGTATATCTTGGTAAATGTAGAGCTACTTTATTTGGAGTTAAGGCTCAAGCCTGCTGCTAAGAACTGCTAAAGGTTTTTGATTGTTTATATGAATATGAACAACTTTCACTATGGGACGAACTCTGAAATCACGAAAAAAAAATCAGCTGTCTAATACAAAAGTTCAATACCTACTTGACCAAAATGTATGAAACAGCTGATTTTGTTTTTCGTGATTTCAGAGTTGGTCCCATAGTGAAAGTTGTTCATATTCATGGGTAGAACACAAAAAATCACAAAAATTTGGATGGTGATAAAAAAATATTCCTGTATTCTAAATGTTCTGGGTTCACATTACCATCACAGTTTCAGTACCAATATCTAACTCGTAATTAAAATAATAATGGTGTATAGATATCAACGATTGATTCTGATTGGCTGCGCCCGAGGCGAGCCGGTGATCAAGCGGACGCAAACACTGACCGCTCTGATCCTTTGACAAGGATTGAGTAAACACAAATATAATTTATACTGGCTAATGGAAATCATAGAGTTTCGATTTTTTAGTCTAATGTTTAAAAGGATATATTACTGTAAAGGTATAAATTTGGACGACTAGAAAAAAAAAGAAAACATGACTAAGGAAAACTTCATGAATGGAAGATACAAAACATATTTTGTGGATCCCAAATAAAGTAGAATCGTCCATCGCTTTCCATCAGGCGTGATCGAGATCAAGAGCAGAGATATTTGGCAAAAAAAAAATGGGATTTGATATACTGTTTTTTTTTTACAACAAAAAATTCACACTCTTTCTTGAAGATGAATGATGAAATTCCTATGAGACCAATCTGAAAGTATACCTATCCTTTCAAATAAAAAAAGAATTTTGCAAATCGGCTTATAAATAACGGAGTTCTGAGGTTACAAACATAAAAAAAAAAAAAAAACGAATTGATAACCTCAAAAAAAAGGGCGTGACGAAAATGGGTAAGTATGAATTTCACGTGAACGAATAAATAATCGACCGATGATTAATACCGAGAATTTTATATGTAGCTGGAATTTATATACGTATGACGACGTTCGGACCACTATGCAGCGAGCGAGTACAGTCCATATCAAAAATCTGTAAGCTCTCTTTTAGCTTTCCGTGGGCATAATTTTCTAATTTTTTCTTCAACATTCTATAAGCTTTCAATTTCCCAAGGACAAAACAAAAGCCTTCGTCTACCATAAAACACAAAATAAACAACACTTCTTAACTACGTGCTACTAAATTAGCAGTAAAGACTGGGAGGGGACCCTGGCGAGTTCTGAATAAACCATGTGAGGTATTCCCAGGGGCCCCGGGAAGGAATGAGTGTCTAATGGCCGAGCGACAAATACTCATTATAGTTTAGATGTTAGTTGGTGTTCGTAGCCGTGTACACTGTGGACGGTGATGGACGAAGTTGAGAATTGACTGTTTAATGAGATGCGGTGAGTGATGAAGAAGTAATAACAGCCGCACGGGTCGATTTATCAGGTTAAGCTACGCTTGCGGCGGTTGGTCCGTGGATGGGTGACCATTTTTACATATCAAGACCTCTCTGTGCCTTGGAGAGCACGTTAAGCCGTTGGTCCCGTCTGTCATTCGTGGATCTTTGACAGTCGTTACGGGTCGTCAGAAGCCCGAAAGTCTGACAACCAGTATCGTATTACCTAGTAATTGGGTTGTAAAGGTCAGATAGGCAGTCGCTCCATGTATTCAGCTGCATCCGGCTACACTGGAAGCCGACCCCAACATAGTTGGGAAAAGGCTCGGCAGATTATGATGATGATGAGTGATGAAGAAGTATTGTTGAAGTTCAACAATATTTTGCTAATATAGGGTGGCAGGGTAACCAACGCGCAACCTGTTAGCAGGGGCCATATTACGAAGTATTAAATGCCATCATAATTCCAGTCCGAAAAAGAGATGGTGCTATCGGTCATGTGTAGCTTTGTCTCTCTCTTACACTGGAATCATAATGGCATTAAACCGTCATAATGCGGCACCTGTACATTATGTTATGTTATTCAGTACATGATTCTGGGGAAAACCCCCCTTTGCTGAAATTTTTGGTCGGTTATTAAAAAGAAAATTTGCTGTTCCATACATTTTTTCTATGAAACAACTTGTTTTTAGGGTTCCGTACCCAAAGGGTAAAAACGGGACCACTAGTTAATTAGTCTGTCACCAGGCTGTATCTCATGAACCGTGATAGCTAGACAGTTAAAATGTTCACAGATCATGTATTTCTGTTCCGCTCTAACAACAAATACTAAAAACAGAATAAAATAAATATTTAAAGGGGGATCCCGAAACGTGTTTTTTTCGGCGTTTTTGCCTTATGGTACGGAACCCTTCGTGTGCGAGTCCGACTCGCACTTGGCCAGTTTTTTTTTTATTACCGACGAAAAACTTCTACGCGTCTATAATCAGGCTCTTTAGTCAACTGAGGCCGCTTGATCTTATGCCGCGGGATGAGTTGACCATGTGCTGAATTCACGGTTTCAGTTAGCGCGTCGATGTGACGGCAGAACAAAAAGTAAATAATAGGTAGGTATCTAAGTTATCTTCGACGCGGGCCTATCAATAATAGCATCGAGACTGAGCAAAAATTAATCAAAAAGTAGAAAACAGGCATTTTTCGGAGGCAACCTGTGCAGCAATTAAGAAATGTAGGTAAATAAAATACCTAGTAAAAAAACCACAGGAAAAACTAACCTACATACTTTCAATCACAATCTTAATCATTTTGAAGGATATTTCTATTCCATTGCTTCGTATGTATGTGCGAAAAAATTGTTTGCTCAACAACGTATGTACATAACGCAATGAATGTTGTTGATCTGTCAAAATGAAAGCCATCGCTACTGTAAGTACTTAGATATGTTACGCAATTGCCCCACAGGGCAATAGTTCAAGAAACTTACCCTATCAATACATTTTTCACTGAAAAAAGATCGTCATGTGCATACCTCATAGGGAAAGTCGGTAAAGCTATTAAGACTACCGTCCAGTACGCGTAGGATTACCATCCGTCCGGATTTGTCCGGTACTGTCCGGCTTTTTTCTTTTTTTCTATTTTTTTTGTGCGGATTTTTATGCACTTTTATGTATTGTACGAACAAATTACCATTATGTGGTGGAGAAAATAAACGTATTAATAGGTACTTACTTTTTAGTCCCCCGTCCGGAAATGGTGCGATTTTTTTAAATAAAAAGAACTTAAATGATTTCTGAAAAAATAAATAAGTAAGTACCTATGTAAAAAGTCAAAGTAAAATGTCCAGCTTTTTGTCAGTACTTTTCAGATTTCGAATTGGTTACCTTAACTTCGTGGGAATGAACCACATGCCTTATTCAGACACCCCTGACTTCAAGTTGGAAGTTCACATTGTTAAGGTCGCAGCCTTAACTAGTCTAGAGTCACTGGAATACTATAGTAGTATTGTGTAATACTACTACTACTAAGTACCTACTAGGAAATCATGAGGTATACACACAAATGATTTATACAGTTTAATGAATTGGCTTCGGCTGCAGGATACCTAATTCAGATGGCGAGAACGTGTTTTTGATAGATATTAACGTGACGTTAGGCCGGCCATACAAGGACAGCTTTAAGCAGCCAGTTTCGACTGCTTCAAGCTGCGACTTAAATTTACCCTTTAAAATATAATCTAGAACATCACTGATGTAGGTATTCCTATAAAAGATGTCAAAAGTATAAAATATTACAATTAGTATGTCAAAGTATAATTCAAATTGTCGTTTAAATAGCTGAATAGATTAACACTTGCCCATACTATCTTGGTAGGTACCCATAAAAACAAGTAAATGAGTACATACCTATAGCTACACTAGCCCGGGTCCTCTCTATTAGTCCACATTTCCACAGAAGTAGGTAGTGGCTGGCGTCAAAGTTGTGAACAACGCGGCAACACTTTTAACCCCGTAACTACATGTTTGTAATTATTTCCGGTGAGCGAGCATAATACTCGGCTGAACCAACTACCATATTGACGGGAGACGGAGCTACGAAACGTGGAAATGTGCTTTTTATTTTGAGAAGATTTTTCTTTCTACAGTATTCTAATTTCAGATTTTTGGGGCAGAAATTCTAATCATGGCTATAGTTATGAAGAGCGTTTCCGTCATGTTTATAACGGACGTCATGAAAATCTGTCATTTCCACCAGTATTTGACATTAAGCTGTCTAATATCGCTCTGTATTTGACATTAAGCTGTCCAAAATCGCTCTGTATTTGACATTAAGCTGTCCAAAATCGCTCTGTATTTGACATTAAGCTGTCCAAAATCGCTCTGTATTTGACATTAAGCTGTCCAAAATTGCTCTGTATTTGACATTAAGCTGTCCAAAATCGCTCTGTATTTTTTACATTAAGCTGTCCAAAATCGCTTTGTATTTGGACAGTTCGGTCACCGGTCTTCTAGGATACCGTAGCTATCATATAGATTGGTCGATGGTTCAAATATACAGGTCGTAAGGCTGTCTATCAAGTACAAACATGTGAGTATGACCGTTTTACAATCAATGTTATAATTTGATGAAAATAAGTTTCTTATAAAAGATCCAACCACTTAGCAAAAATAGCATTACGGTTTGAAGATGTTTTGCTTCTCAAAAAGATACAAACTATTTATAGATACATAGTTCACTTAAATATGAGAAACTTAACAATATAATCGTTCAATCTATCGAGTCCATACAGTGAGTAATGATTTATTATTGTTGGTTAGCCAAAAAAATGTTCACCGATGAAGAATGTCTTGTCTTTCGGTAACTTATAATCTTCATATTCTTGTAATCAGCATACCATTGTAAATTTTCGTTTCTTGGAAACTCTTGTGAGTCTAATTTGAAGGATCTTTTTTAAATAGATAATCCATTGAAAATAATTTCCACTTGTCCATTCTTCCTTGATAGCTCATTGTTGTAGTGGGATTACAATTGAAGCGTGTGTGCCGATACATTTTCACGTCGGAGTAGGAAAGTGCCCTCCGTAGCGTTTTAAACTAAAACTAACATGTTAGCCAAAGCTGTTATGAGTTTCACAACTACAGCTACACAACTACAGTATGGCCTACTAACAAAAACTATGTAATAGACACTTTTCATGGCTTAAAACTAAAATGCCTCTCATTATTGTTATAAAATGAATAGATAATATGGACCTTATTATACAATAAGATATATCGCCTCTTTGCTTCAATAACGTGATAAGTCCAACAATTTCAATTTCCAAGATAACACATTATTGAAGCAAAGAGGCGATATGCAAAGTGTACGGTCTCATCGCCGTACATTTTTCTGCTTACTCTGTAACCTACTTTAGGCCAACGATGCGCGTCATAAGTTAGCGTAATAAAATGACATGACTAACTAATTAAAATATAGTGAACTTATAACTGGGTAGCTATCAACAACTTTGAGAAATTATCGCCTTCCACTCTAATACTGTGACTTACTCTTAACTTAAATAAACTTAACCACATAGTGCATCTCAGTGGAACGTGTTTCTCTATACTAACTGAACTCACCAACCTTCACGACAAATCTGTGTACGGAGTTAACTACTACAACCCGTACACAAAGCATTTACAGTGTATTGATAAGTTTTGACATAAGTTTTGTTTTGTCGTTTTGTTTTGTTTTTTAGTTTTTTTGTTTTGTTTTTGACTAGGAAATAGGGTAATTCCAGGGCCTGCAGTCTCGACATAGATAGCGATCGCTTTACGACCGAATTCGGTCGCAAAGTCCTATCGATCCGGATTTAGCGATATTTGGTAGTCTCGACTCTCAGAGTTATCGATTGTCATCGGTATTGTACCGAAGTTTGTCGCAAACTTTACGATTTTCGTTATGTTTACGAATATATTTTGCGAGCATTTTTGACGGCCCGCTAAGTGGGATAGCGATCGTAAACTATTATTTTGGGTGTTTGTAAGTAATTATAAAGAAAAATAATGCGAAATGGGCGTACCTACTCAGTGTGTCTGTACCGATGGGACTTTTAAGGCCACCTATTTATAGATTCCGAACCAAAGAGATTTAAGGCGAAAGCGCCAGGGTAGCCCGCGAAATTCAATTTTTTTTAGGTTTGTTGTACGTTGTAAGTTGTACGTTGATTAAAATATGATTCGCGGCCGTAACAAATATGTATTTACAGAATTATAATCATTAAAGTCATCAACACAACTCTATATGATCATGTAATCCCCAAGAATGACTATTTCATGAAATTTTGACATTTGGGGATTACATGGTCTTAGAGAGTTGTGTTGATGACTTTAATGATTATAATTCTGTAAATACATATTTGTTACGACCGCGAATCATATTTTAATCAACGTACAACTTAATACTGACCAGCAAATTGCAAAAAACGTAAGTTAATTTGAATTTCGCGGGCCACCTTAGAGCTTCCCCCTTAAGATAGGTACATTAATGTCTTTGTTCCGAACATACTACGTGCGAACGAGCCTCGCCGACAATCACCACATTAGCCCTCTAATGTGGTGATTGTCGGCGAGGCTCGGCGAGCCAAAGACATACCTAAATTAAATCTTTTTGATGGGAGCGAAGCGTCCTATATTTGTATCATCATCTGCCTAGCCTTTTCCCAACTATGTTGGGGTCAGCTTCCAGTCTAACCGGATGCAGCTGAATGCCAGTATTTTATTACCTAATATGTATAAGTAAATAAATAACCTCAAGCAAATAATGTTTTCAACTTTATTAATATCACAATCATCTCCTAACTACACACATTCTTATAATCTAAGGCAGTGCTTACACAATACTTGTTACATACCTAGTATATCCACCGGTGATACAGTTCGGTAGTACTAATTTAATGGGAACAAAGGTTTAGTTTTGTAATTTGTTTAAATGTACAAAATTTGCATACTTACTAAATTAGATAGAATGTACATACTTACATGTATTCCTCACAACTGTAACAACTGCTTTCAGTATGTACATACTTTGCAATTAAATCTATTATCTATTCTGTCTATTGCAAAATACTTAAATATCACATAACCGCAAATCAACTTAATTAAATCTCCAATATGTATAAACAATAATAATAATATCTCACAATCATCATCTAAGTAGGTACCTACACACATTCTTACCCCCTTACTAATAAATCTATTATATCAGATGAAGAGTTACATACCGATTTCTCTCTTTCAGTCGTCAGTAATTTAACTTTCGAAATGAAGAAGACAGTGTTGTATAACTATACAGACGGTATACAAAGTCTATTAGTAAGGGGGAAATAACCTAGACACTGTTTACACAAAACTTGTTGCATAGCTACTATTTAGTTTTTGTATTTTGTTTAAAAATGTACATGCATGCTAAATTAGATAAATGTAAACATGTACATACACAAGTTGTGGAATACATTTCCTCACAACTGTAACAACTAATGTCAGTCTAATATTTGCAATAAATAATATTTCTATTCTATTGAAAAAAACATAGGTAACACACAACTGCAAAATCATGTTTTCCACTTTATTAAACCTCCAATTAACAGAATCATCTCCTGAGTTCACACATTCTTACAATCTAGAACTGTTTACAAGACGAATGTTGCACATACCACCTTACTTATCCAAAAATATTTTTCAAATGAAAACTTTCACTATTCACTTAGTTCAAATTGTTTTTTCGTCTTCTCCTTCTGTGTCGTTCCCTCATTACAGGAGATAGAGACCACAAATGACGCATCTCCAAGCTATGTGGCCTTCCGAAATGTGGACCGCTTGCTTCATGTTGCCTCTGTGAATCCTCCGACAGCCTTGCTATGGCTGAGACGGAAATCCCACGAAAGTGAAAATCCGTAGGACTTCTTCATATCTGTACCTTTACAGAATAACACGAGACTTGTTTACCGAGCTCCCCGGTGAACGTTAGTCGTCATTTCTTCAAATCCAACAGCATTACGGACTATCTGTAGAGTCCATTGTCATTAGTTCATTATGCAACTATCTTTACTTTATAATGAGAATATTTAAGCAGTGGGGTCGCCGCTTGAGCCAGAAATGTGTTGGCCGCGTAATAATATACTGAAACCTTGGCTATCTATGAAAAATTATTAAGAAAATACAAAAATACCATTGAAAATTTTTAGTTTCCATGACAACAAATAAACAAGACCATAATGATTTGACACTTGACATGTTTGGCATTAGGAGAATAATGTTGCAAGGCGGTAGATTTGAATGTCCTCACATATTTAACAAGTTACTAAAATTCTTTGAAATAGTTATTGCTACATATTAGTTTCCATGAAAAATAGTATTTTAAAGATATGGTTTACATATTTACTATACAATTTTCAAGAAAAATAATTATTTTTATTAAATCATGTTCTCTAATCTTCCCAGTATTCAAGGAGATTTAGTTACGGCCAATAATTGTCATTGAAATAACCGAACTATGAATAAGTTTTTCGCTAGCCTACCGACATCGCTAAGTCAAGTTATTTTACGATTTTGCTCGGTATCTCGGATGTAGAGACTTGCGTTTGTCGTAAGGATCGTTACGGCAAGCGATTTTTTTCGGTATTATTTTGCGATCGTTAGTTTGCGACAGCGTCGCTATCTATGTCGAGACTGCAGGCCCAGGATAGGTGCCCCACTTTTTGATAGGGAGCCATAACTTATTAATTCAAAATCTATTGGCAATACGTCTTTTGCATATGGTAACTTTGATCTTTAATCTATGATGGTACCCCTTTTGTTTTTACATAATTTTCATAGATTTTGAAGAAATTGTGTCTTTCTTACCCTCTCAAAAGTAGGATAAATGCCTAACGTGAGGGATAGAAAACTCACTGTATAAATGCTTCAATATTAGATGCTAATTGAAATAAAACATACTAGTTTCAATAATGAGTTTGTATTCAGCATTAAACATTAAGCGTATTTAACAGGTCAATGATCTCTGTACGCTAGACACCTGCTAGATGCTGCTGATGCTGTTTTGCCGATGACGCCCCTAAGACGCACTGACCGATGATTCTTATGAGACAAAACTGAAATATCATAAGAATCTTAAGAAAGAAAGAAAATAAGTTTGTTTGCGGTAAACATGACGCGGAGAAATAACACAAGCACAGAAAAATAACAAAAATTGGGTAAAAGCCACACAAAACGGCCATCGCTCAGCTTATTTAACTAACTTAGCTTATGATCAAGTAATTCTACCAGCAACTAGTTTTATCCTTCAGACTGGAACACAGCTATCATAACACATAAGTATGAAGGTGGCAATACTCTCTATAAATACTCTCCATCTCTTCAGATTACCTTTTGTAAACCCGTAAAATTTTATCTGTGTTCCAATATCTGAAT
The DNA here is from genome assembly GCA_948474745.1 of Oligia latruncula. NCBI lineage: Eukaryota > Metazoa > Arthropoda > Insecta > Lepidoptera > Noctuidae > Oligia > Oligia latruncula. The sequence continues at coordinate 13,461,512 of OX419699.1, forward strand.
CTTTTAAAAGTTAATTTCCCATCATCTTCAGCAGACAATACAAAATAAATATAATAAACAAACGAACAATCTGCGAGTGCTAACAACTCAATCATCCATTCATTCATTCACTCGCCGCCATGTTGAACGTATTGAATGAACGATACTATTTGCGAGCTATCGCCTGTCGATCTTCTGTCGCTGATCTACAATTATTGGCCATTTATGCAAAGTGCGTCTACAATGGTCTCAAAACTAAAATAAAATATATTTGTTTAATTTTCTGTTTTCTGAAGAAGATGACTTGCAGTTTTGGTATGAAAATAGCAGCAGTACTTTAAAAGGAGGCTCATTTTTAGCAATTGACAAAAATAGTAACAGAAATACTGCGTTGACTCAGCTCATTGTAGATTTTGATTGAGTTGAACTCCTACCTGTACATCCTGGTTTACCTTCAAAACCCATAAATCTTTCGCCTTTTAATTGACTGTGTAAAATGACCACCGACCTCCACTTACGTAAAATTCAAAAGACATACAACCGTTCTAGAACCCCCAGTTAGACTTGGGATGACAAAATGACAATGGGCCATTTTCATTAAAACAATTTTCAACGTTAAACATTTCATCACTTAACCAACTTATATTTACAGTTTGCACAACACATACAAGTCACTTGTCAATTCTTCCAACCCATATGTGGCGAACCTCGTAATATTTGCGTCCATTATAGGACAGCCACTCTCAGTAATCCGTAAAACACCCACACGGGAGATTGAGACGTAAAGTTAACCTGTGCTGTGCAAGTATTGTAATTTGCAAGCACCATATTATTGTGTGCAGTCAAATAATTATAAGCTGAGTCAGCATGAGCACATGATAGCCATTTAAGATAGGTATTAATAACTGAGGTTTATATTGAGGTTAACGTTGACATTACAAGTAATATTATACGTAAGTATAGCCGACATAAAAGCGGGCGCCATCTTGTTTCAAATGATCTATTTAGATAAATAAATATAATTTCATCAAAAATTACGTAGTCAGGAAACACGATCAACTTCATCGTGTTTTAAAACAATATTTAATTTTGAAGTGTAAGTGGTTTATTGAACCAATTTAGAATAAAACAATGATTCGCTTTAAACCTTACTAAAACAATAAAAAACTGCCTCGCCTCTTTACAACTATGTTAGGTTCAGCTTCCAGATGCAGCACCAGTACTTTACATGGCGTGACTGCCTATCTGACCTCCACAACCCAGTAACTGGGTAACACGATACCCCTTGGTAGGAGTGGATGTCAGACTTCTGGGCTTCTGACTACTCGTAACCACTGTCAAAGATCTCGTTACTAACTAAAACATAAAGGTGCTTAGTATTCCACTTTACAATTGAATCTTTCAAATATTTAATCTAAATCGTAGATTCTAATATAGTTTTTATTTTGAAGCATTTAAATGTCTCTATCTTCAAAATGAATCTATCAGGAAACCTGAACAAAAACAAACAACACTTCATTTGTTTCTAAATCACCTTTACGACAAAACTTCATTCAAGGAAACTCAATATTTATTTAGAACTCGAAAACACTTAACCCTTCCAAACTGCGAGGGTTTTTTCGACCCTCGCGCTCAAATTACCTTCAACCCTTCACGTAGAAAGCTGTAAAATCTCGAAAAACTCCCAAAAGACGTCTCGAAGACAACATCAAGGACATAATTCATAATGAAAAAGTTAATTTTCACGGAGCTAAAACTCATTTACATATTTTTGTGTACGATGTTCAATTATTTGAGTGTGCGCTCACTCTTTCGTACTGAACCTTAATGGTGGTCCTTTGGGCCTCGTTCGAGACAGGGAACCCTTTTCGAGAATTAATTTTTCTTAGGCAATTAGCGAGCGATGTTAAGAGGATGTTTTGTTATCGATCTGCATCTTTAACTAACTCTTTCGTTATGGACATTGTTTTGTTGCAGTTTTTGTCTATTTTTTTTTCAGAAATTAAAGTGAGTATACCTACTTAATTAACTTTTACAATATTTAACACAACTAACTATTTACCTACACTAAGTACTAAATTATATTACTAACTATACAAATAAATACAAAACAACGTTTGTCTAATAGGAAAAAGTATTATTTTCCTTCTTTTGGAAAATATCTTTTTTTCAATAAATATTATTATTTCTAATAATAAAGTCTTTTGACAACTACCCCGAATTTCAAATATTATTAAGTTTGGAGATGGCGTTCCTAATCCACTTTTACTACGGTACCTAATTTCCATAACAGACGAAAATAACGATATTTCTCCTTCACCGTGTCTATCCATTTGTCACACCCAATCATTTTAATGTAGGCGCGTGCCTCGAGCCATCAGGTCACAATGTCTTCTGAGAAGAGCCGATTGCGACCAGTGTGTAGCTATCATGGGCCATAGGACCAAGCTTTATGGCCGTGCATAATGTCTTACTTGTAACCGAAATCAGTAAGTAGGTACTTCATTTCCACGCTGAATTGAAAATGAAAGTTAGAACTGAAAGTGGTAGGTCTCGTTGCAAATGTATCGAAATACTTGATTTTGCCGAGTTATGTGAACATAAATGTATGGAGCTGCAGAGTTTTCTCCCCTTAGGATGTATAGTCAACACTTGGCAACTTTCAATTGCGATTTTTTCGTGAAATAACTAATGCAACGTTGAAATACGACACTTTACATAAACCTATGGGTTCGAAAACACTTTGTTTGTAATAACATATAATTTCATTGAAAACTGAAGGAGAAAATCGTCTTTGAATAAAGCCAAGTGTATACATACTTATGCTCGTGACTGTACTCAGTTATATGCATCTAAAGATTTGAATGAATACAATTTTTTTCTGGTCTTTATCCAGGTACAACCAATATCATCAAAACAGAGCCAACACATTCTTTTTAGGCACCTTTTCACTTTAAAATATTTTTAAGCTCGAAAGTAGACACAAGCAACTACATCCGAGACATCGCGTTCACAAAAAGCTCTATTCGAAAAGTTCTGAAAGGGCTCTTTTGACTCGGCACTTTAATGCAACTAATTATATATTAACTATGTATAAAATAAATCTAATTCGACATTAATGTCTAAGTGTCATGTCAGAGGGTTTATACAGTGTGAGTCTTCATAATGTGCACATAACGAAAGGAGGGAAACTAAGCTTAATTTTATCGACGGAAAAAAAAAAAAATTAAAAAATTGTAGCATTTTTCAAATTCTTGTTCGCTGCTGTGACCCCTGTGTAAACAATCGCCCTCAATTGAGGATTATGTTTTTTTTTTTTAACAAAAATCTGATATTTTTTCATAAATTTTTACAATAATTGTAAAATTACTCAATAAAAGCCCCGATTACCTACCATTTTTTATTACTTTAAATTATTCTCCATCGTATCAAGTTTCTAAACGTAAAAATACCATGTTTATAACTCAATCACAACATTTCCTATCAACTTTACTGTTTAAGAAAGGCCTTTCAATCATCATACTTTAGCAGGTAAAGATCCTTTTAAATATTTTTTTATTTTTTCAAATATTTTTTCCGTCGATAAAATTAAACTATGTTTCCCTCATTTCGTTATGTGCACATTATGAAGACTCACACTGTATATGAGCAAGCCCTGAATTAGTGCAATTGAATTGAACAGCACCCTAATTGCATAACACACTATAAATCACAATCTGAATCATTTTGAAGGATATTGCTAATCCATTGCTTCATATTATGTTCGAAAAATTTGTCTGCTCAACAACGTAAATAACGCAATGAATGTTGTTGAACTGTCATAATGAAAGCCATTCCTACTGTTAGTGTGTTACACAATTACCCGCTGGTCTTTAGGTACCTACAATGACCACCGAATATAGTAAACAATTGCTTTATACGCACCTTTTCTCTTCAAAATAGGAGACTACTGCAAAAATAGACACGTATTTTTTAAGCTCGCAAGCTCGAAAGTAGACATAAGTAACAACATCCGAGACATCGCATACACAAAAAGCTCTATTCGAAAAGTTCTGAAAGGGCTCTTTTGACCCGGCACTCTAATTGAGACCTGTCTACAAACGACCCACTCAGACGGTATTCAAGATCCAACACGTATATACATTTTAATAAATGTATCGCCGCTGAATGGATCCTTTTATCAAAAGGAGCTTGCTTACATAATGTAAAAAATATACAAATTAAGTGTAGGTGGTTGAATGGGCCCCGAGCGAAAATAAATGAATGGTTGTGAGCGCGCACAGTTGGAGGGTTAAGTACACAATATTGGCGCATTGAATTGAGATGTTACTTAATAACACTGTGAGTGCTGCGTATAGAGGGCTTATATTTTAATTTTTGGGACTTCTTGATTATGGTCGTTGGAGTTACTTAGCGGCTCGTAAGTTATGCTAAATTACGCTTTTGTATATTTTAAACGTTTTTTTTTTCACTTACGAAATTCAAAAAAAGACTAGTATAGAGGTCTGAGGAACAAGGTGTAAAGTTCACTCATCCTCCATTGAAAAGGGAGGATCCTCCGAACAGACGGGTGTCGTGTTTGGCGGGCAACTGCCCGATGATTCATGTCAGGTCGTTGTATATGCCTATGCTAGTTGCGCGGTAAACTCTGCTTGCGCGATGTAGGATTTTGCGTGACGTCAGTATGACGCGTTGTTCGCATGTGGCGTTGTAGATACCGCTACATCACTCCCCTCCGGAGACCGAAAGTCGATAATGGGCTGAGTCTTGTATCTTGCGATGCTTGCCAGGCAAGCTGAGGTTCCAGTGAGTCGGAACCGGTTGCCGCATAGTTCACGGTGAGTCGGAACTGTCTGCGAAGATGCCCCAGTGAGTCGGGGTGGCGCTGCGTTGTGCTCCAGTGCGTCGGATGTGGTACAGCGCCAGATTGAGGCGGACTGCTGGCGTCTACCAGGAGAGATTTTTTAAGGGCTCTGCCATGCTTTTGGACCGGCCGAAAGTGCAGTGTGCTGTGCCGAGGTTGCTGATGAGGCTGTGGGTGATGAGCAGGTATGCGCGGTCGCTGCATGCTGGTGGTCAGGATACCCGTTGAAGCCGTGGGTGCTGGCTGGCTGGGTGACTCGCTGCTAAAGCTTGCGGGAGTGATGATGATGACGTCACGAAGTATTTGCACGAAGGCTGCGCTGACGTTCAAGGCCTACTCTTATCTTGACTTGAAAATTATTACATCTCTAACTTTGCAGGTCATTCTGACTATAGTCAGAAACGTTTTATATATAACTAGCTTCCGCCCGCGGCTTTGCCCGCGAGGTATGTCGATAAAAACTATCCTATGTCCTTCCCTGGGATGCCATCTCTCTGCCAAATTTTTATCGAAGTCCGTTCAGTGGTTTAGGCGTGAAAAGGTAACATACAGACAGACAGACAGTAGATATTAGTATGGACTAGCTGTGCCCGCGACTTCGTTCGCGTGTATGTCGGTAAAAAAATTGGATTTCATGGGTTTTCATTTTTTTGCGCAGAATCCTCATTCTTTTTCTGAAGTAATAGTAGTTACTCCTTATAACATCAGCTATCTGCCAGTGAAAGTCCGGTTAAAATAAGTCCAGCCGTTTCGGAGATTAGCCGGAACAAACAGACAGACAACATTTTTTTTTTGTTTTTTTTTTGTTAGGTATAAATATTAAGTAGCGTAACTATTTAATTTGTATAGAGTATAGATTTTATACCAAGGTTTAAAATTGAAAAGGTTTAAAATTAAAATACCACCATATTTATACCATACTAGCTGTTCCCCGCGGTGTCACACGCTGCGCGGCTCCTAAGGGTCGTAGCGTGATGTTATATAGCCTATAGCCTTCCTCGATAAATGGACTACCTAACACTAAAAGAATCATTCAAATCGGACCAGTAGTTCCAGAGATTAGCGCGTTCAAACAAACAAACAAACAAACTCTGCAGCTTTATAATATTAGTATAGATTTTGAGAGCACCTAATACGTACCGTAACGTACGTACGTACGTGTCTAGTATTTATTACAAACAATATCTTATTAACCATCACCTGCCTAGCCTTTTCCCGACTATGTTGGGGTCGGCTTCCAGTCTAACCAGATGCAGCTGAATACCAGTATTTTACATGGCGCGACTGCCTATCTGACCTCCACAACCCAGTTACTGGGTAATACCCCTTGGTAAAACTGGTTGTCAGACTGTCGGGCTTCTGACTACCCGTAACGACTGCCACAGAACCACGAATGACAGCCGGGACCAACGGCTTAACCTGCTTTTCGAGGCACGGAGGGGTCACGGTATGTAAAGATGGTCACCCATCCACAGACCAACCGCGGCAAGCGTAGCTTAACCTGATCGATCGACCTGTGCGGCTGTTATTATTTAGCAATATTCTATTGACCCAATAACATAAAAAATCAATGCGAGGACTCGCTTTACAGTAGTTCAACTATCTCCAACCGGCCTTAGTCCATAACTTCGCAGATAAAAAAATCGCCTTCAGAAAACAAAGCCTGACCTGAAAAGGTTAAGCTTCAATACTTTTTCAGGGAAGTGAACAAAGGCGAGGTTAGTAAGGAAGGCACCGATCCCCCTCCCCTGCCCCCCAGTGGGGGGTCAAGATGCGCCTTGCCTTGTCGTTTATACGTCATTATGGTTTTATATCGCTATATACCGCTTAGGGAGAAACGGTGGATGAGGCTGTAAAATATTTTTGGGATATAGAAGATGGTATGCTAATTTAAGTTACTGTTTTTGTTTAAAAAAGGTTGAATGGATAATAAAAAAAACAAAAATGTTATGATAAAGTTTGACATAAGTAGTGGCACAGAGCATAAGCAGTTATACATAGGTACCTAAAGAAGGAAATACTTGTTCTGCAAAGAGATATACATACATTTTAATATCGTAGTACGAAAATTAATTGAATTTTCTCTGAAGTTTGAATAAGATATCTGCAAATTACTATCTGATACAAATCTGTAAGATATATAAAACTGAGCATACATAAATTATTACTAGAAAGAAGTAAGACAATTCAGAATGTTCAGTGATCTCCTTAACAGGAACTGAAAACGTTTCTATGGAGAGAAGTCTCATTTCAGTCTTATCCAAGAAAACTATCCCATTATCCTCTACCACAGACTACACCAATATCCCTATAGAGTACCTCACTATACACATATGAACATACTCATAAATAGGTACCTATATACACTGCTACATTAAACTTTCCATTAACTTAGCCAAGTCACCACGCCTTTAAACTTTTTACTGCCACTAAAGCCTCCCCACTTACGTAATGTTGACATAAAAAACTTTTCAGCCTGTCCCCTGATTGGTGGAAAGTGTCGCGTAAGGCGTGGCTGAAGGTTTTGTCGCCAATGGGCGTGGCAGAGAGAGACAACGTCGCGTTGTCACTGTGGAGCCTTTAAAAAGCCTCCATGGGGTGGGTATGGGATTATGTACCGAATCTTATGTGATAGAAGGCTTTAGAGGGTGGATTATCTTATTTATAAGGCATGACCATAAGAAGGACGAAATTTTCCAGAATAATTCCTAATGGCTGGTGGATTATCATTTATATGGTCTTGTAAGGATTTTTCCTACAGTACAAAATCATCAAAGTTTACTTTTAGTTTTATTATTTTAGTTGAGACTCAAATTCAGTAGGCACCTGAAATTCTTCACAAAAATCTTCAATCGACAGGTATAGTACAAACGATTTAATTTTTTTTATTTGAAATGGGTTTGCTCTTGACTCTACTCTAGGTCAGAGGTGACAGACATAAAGTCGACGATGTAGTGAGCTTACCCAGAAGAAGCCTGTTCACTCTTACTTTGAAGAGATTCGGGTTGTATGCATGCTTTTTTTCATGAAGAACTTCTATAGAAACAAAGGCTGTTCTAACAAAAATTGCCAGTATAACAAACTTGCTAACTTACTCAGAACTAAGAAATAATTCCCAAAATACAGGCCTAGAGCTACATAGTTTAGGACCAATTCCTTGTAACACATTCATATTGTAAGATTTAGACTTTGAGTATCTGTCGTATTTTTAATATATTTATTGTAGTGAACATTACGTTTTTTTTATTGATAATTAAAACTAACACAAACTCAAACAACTAACCTATAAATTGAAACACTATCTTCATATTCTTCATCCACAACAATTAAGACTTTCGAACTATCCGTTCCAAACTTCAAAGAAAGATTTCGAATACTCCTTGATTAAAATAAACTAAACTTAGCACCCATACACAAACATCAATTCACGCTGTCTTTCCACGAGTGTAGGCAGAAACTACAGAACCTGCGATCATGACAATAAATACTCCTTTTAACATACTTCTTGGTTAAAAGCTATAGCCACGACAATCTTCCATAGTCAGGCTCCCAACCTAAATAAAAGTAAAATAAACGTAAAAATAGCAACATAATATCACCGCCCAAGACCGGGCGGGGGGGTTAGGGCGGGCGGGTGCGGGGGACGGGCGGGGAGTGGTAGCAAAAAGCTCAAGTGCAGGAGGCTGTATCGATCCACAGTCGGCGACCGGCGACATGGCCGGGTCACATCGATGGCATTGTGACTTGGTGGCGAGCGGAGCGGGCAGCGATGAGCGGGAGCGGTGAGCGGGAGTTATGTACTCGTAAGGTTGATGGTTTGGATGATTGGTACATTGTTGTATTTTTTTGTACTGTAACATATCTGGAAACTAACTGGTTACAGAGATACAAAAACTCAAGTGGTCATTTGTAAACCTTTTTGGTCATAATGCAAAACAAAGTTTTTCTTTTGTCGACATCGTTTAAAGTGTTTAAACCCTCGAGTCGGTTTTTGTAATAAGGACGTAACGTTAATTGAAATAAAGTTCTTAATACAAATGACACCTTTGTCCAGTACTCATTTCTCGGTTTTGTATTCAAAACTTTACTACAGTCGGAATAAAGTTCGCAATTCAAATATGGCTGCATGATTGAAACCTGGGTCTGAAGATAACCCTTGTTTTGTAATAAGGCTGTTTGTGTTAACCTTAAAATGCGATTTGAAAGACCAATAAATTCGAGTATGTGTTATAATTGATTACTTCGTGAAAATAACATCTGGTGGAACATCTTGTTTGTCCAGAAAAGCAAATATTATGCGATTACCAATACCCTTTAACAATCGTGATCATTATTGCGTTATAAACACACGAACATTTCATTGTTATAGTTTTTCAGACAGAACAGAATAAGCATGTTGATTAAACAAATAGCCTGCTATTGAAAGGAATTCGACTTATGGCAGATTCCTTTATTTTACTGACAGTTATTGGTTAAAATTAAGACTCACCCACACACCCCCCACACCCCCCCTCACTCTTTATACCTCATAGTTTTTCCCATATGGAAGTATCAATCACAGCTAAAAATAGCTTACAAAACTCTGTTTATATGCCCAGTATGGCAATAAAAAATAGGTACGACAATTTGTAGGCAAAACGATTCGTTGTTGTTTATAGGAACCGAGCATTAGACCAGATTGGTAGGTACCTCTCTTAAGCAACAGAAAAGTAAAGTTAAAACTTCCTTTCATCTCAAGCAGTCAGGAATCTGGAAAACACTAAAGCTTACATGCAAAGTAAATTGTAGAAAAAGGAAAAAATATTAGTATGCTTTAATGATTAGATACGAGTATATTACAAGTCAGCCATATTTGCACAGAAAATGCTGTAATATTTTGACATCGAGAAAATACGATATTGTTTTCTAAAAGACTGAAAGCCGCAAGCTAGCAACACTTTCTTGGAAAATATAGTTGCCTTATTAAATAAATTCATATTTATTGTGAATGAATTTACAGCGCTACACGCTTTCAATTTTGATGAAATTACTAGTATCTGAAAAATACATTAAGTATTGTAAAGAATTCTCCGTAACTCAAGAGAAACATCTTTGTATTAAAAGCCATACAGATATTTACATACACACAAACTCATATAATTTTCTTTTGTTTTACCTAACTGGGGAAATGTGGGTGAAATACCTATAGGTACACCTCTACATACCCCTTCGGAGAATAAAGACTGGAAGTTATGTTATATTACAAACATTTTGCTTCATTCAAGGACCAAAAGCGAACTTAAAGAAACATTACAAACAACATATTGTCTTAACATTAAGAAGACAAGTCAACAAGCAAGAAACCCTACACAAATTCCATAAACAAAGCACAGGAGTTAATTCATTCAAAACATAGATAAAAGAGGCTGTCACTCTGGAAAATAAAATCCAACGGCACCGAGGGGACCAAAGAGAATATTAACTTAGAATAGCTAATACACGACAGGAGAATGTCTTCTAAATCATTCAGAACCAGCATTTTGTTCGCGAATGTTATTAATAACTGTTTTCTTCGTCTCTTCGGCAATTACATTGTTGTCCGTATCACTGCTCGCTATTGAGGCATAGAGTAGTTAGAGAAAATTTCACAGAGGCGTCATTATCCAGAAAATCGAATCCAAACTACACTACTGGTAAAAATCCACTAACACTCATTCTCATTAATTAATGATTAACTAATTAATTCTCGACTTAATGAGTTTACTAAAATATGAATCTCAAATTGCTTTGGTATTCAGGCACTGGGAATCTGCGACACACACAGTCGGTCAGATATGATATGGTACAGCAGTTTAATTAGTAAACGTGTAAACTTGACCTTTTAGGCAACTCTGTAGAGCCAATTTAACTTGTACCTACAAAATTTTGGTGTGACATCTCTTCTCTCATCATCTTCAGTCCCTTTCTTGGTTTATTTTCGAGCAAGATGACAAAAGTTTAAGCCTAGTTAGTGCACAACAAATCTTTCTGAATTATAGGAACCACACTACTAAACCAAGCTGCAAGAATTCATTCTACTCAAACAGCACCTTTTTTACCTAAAAAGTCCCTTCTTAACAGACAGAGACCTCCTTTTACTCTGTGTCCCTGCCTCAAGAGAGGCTAATTTGACTCGCGACAACCGGGCGATTAAATTTTAATATTTGAAAAGCGAAGTCGAGACGCCTCGGGACTCGATGGGGCTTGTCGCTGTTTTTACGAGTACGACTGTACCTACCAGTACAACTCGGAAGCTACACTGTGCTCGCCATTACTTTTTACGCGCCTTTTTCAAATTACCTATGGAAACAGGTGTCATTTTTTTTAATGTTTTTTGTTTCTGGTTTTCAGTTTTGTTTTTTTTTTACATTAGAAAATAAAAGGAGAAAATATGTGGGAGTACTAGCTATCGCTTGAACTAAAAGTAAATGAATAAATTATGTGTAATTTTACTAATTTTGCATCTAAAAAGTAACTAACTACTGAATCATATTCTTTATCATGTTTAAATTTAAAAGATTACTTAGATTACATTACTTTTGAATTTACTTAGAGTTGTCGTCAAAACTGTGGAAGTCAACCACCTGCCATTACAACACAAGAAAACGACCTAATCAACAAAAAAACGGGAAGACTCCCTAATTCACTTCCAAACGGTAACTGCTCAGTAACAAATATTTGGCAATATTTCGCCAATTACTCGAGGCGAGTGCCAACCAGGCATGGGGTTCGAGTTCCCTAATAAAGAATACCAATCGGGAGGTCTCTGGGGAGGCCCTGACCTCCTCAGAAAGGGGTGAGATAAAATACACGTTCGATGGCAACGCTTTAGTATTTTTTCAATTAACTAAATAGGGTTTGTGGTTTTAGTCGATTCCTTTAGAGGTGGGGAAGTGGAAAGCTTTGAACTGATTTGTAATAAAAAAGAAAAAAAGGGTTCGTTACGGTGCTTGTGGTAAAAGGATTGTAGTGTTTTGTAAATTAGCTGAAGGCATAAATCTGAAGACTTTTTATTAAAGTCTTCTTCCGTCGTCTTTCTAATCCATAGATTTTTTTGGTTGATCCATTTGGAGGGTCTTCTTTTTTTTTTAGTAACTGCCATATAGTTTTTACGGTATAGGTAAGTACATACCTTGTGCAATATGATCCACCTGCAAAATGACTCAGATTAAACTGTATTCTATTGAGTTCATTATTTAACAATTTCCTTTAATTAAAAAAACGTTAAAAATCTAGTCGCAATCTCATCTCAGCGACAATCAAAATTGTAGGGATTTTAGAGGTATTTTTGACAGATCGAGACTGAGAACAGACTGTGAAAGTTTTCAAAATTACGAGAAATGCCCCTCAGGTGTCACTTGTCCCTAAAGGTTCATTAGAAAACCAGCGTCAGACAGCATCTATCTAGCTTATTAATGTTGACATAAACCTTTTTGGCGCAGCGGTGAGGCACACACTAATTTTGTTACAACACTATTTTCATTTTTTTATTTTGTTATATTGTATCTTGTGTTTCACGAACTGTGCACTCTTGAACTTTATTATTTCTTTCTTTCTTTATGTGTCCCTTATGCTTCAGAAAAATTTGGTCTCATCACACATTTCTATTTAATCACTAACCACATTCAAACTTCCAAAAACAATGTCAAACACACTTACCTTTAGGACCAAATCTTAAACTTCAAGGACCTCATATCCAGGCTAAGGAAAAACATATTCAATAATAAATCAATACTTTCACTTATTCCCATTCACTGGCGAACCCAAGAGATGATAGCTAATAACTCTTAAATATAATGTTCAGTACGTTTTAGGATGCTCCGGGATGCTTAGTGCGGTTTAGCATGCGATACGCATCCCCGGGCAGACAAAATAAAACATATCCTTGGGCGTAAAACAGGTAGCCAGCAATCATTTAATTTGGTCGCAACCGCACGGATTGAGAGGTTTAGATACTTGTATGGAAAAATATTTTAGAAAACCTTAGGCATTTTGAGCTTTTTTCGGGTTGTTGAGTACAACAACCACACACACACCAATTTTCTATAGTTTTTCAGAAAAAACTATAAAAAAACAAAAAAAACAATAAAACACTAGAAAAAACTATAGAAAATAGAGAAAAAAAGGCAATTGAAACCAAACGCTGCGGAACAGTTAGGGGTGATGTAAGGTTGGGGGCTACCTTCAAAAAATGTTAAATAATAAAGTATCAAAATAGTGTCCTCGTACACAATAGACAAATAAATATTGACGATAAGAACTTTGTTTCTCAATTACGTATGACATTTAATCTTAACAACAGACTGTGAAGTAAGCGCTTTGTTAGCCATGATTATAAACCTTACCTTTAGCAATATTTATCATTATTATGTATTATATTCTACACGAAAATCCGCAAGTATCAACCACGTTTACACTATCCCACAAAAACAAAGCGAGCAACCAACAAATGGATGTTTATTGAAATTCGACGATTATTTTAATAGGACATCCGGTAAAAACGCGATGCGTAGAGATCATGCATTAATGGCAATACACAGAAAAACCGCCAAAATCTTCTGTATTAGAATAATAACAGGTTTTCTCGAAAATCTCAGCTTTGATTCTGCTCTACAATTAAGAAATTCGATGTTTTGAGCACTAATCTCGTATGCTAATTCACAGGTGGATGTGCGATACGCACTTTTGTTAATAACCAGATGATACCTACCTAAGGTATTGTTTGGCGGAACTTAATGTGATCGGTAGGTATAGCACTTGAAAATAATCGGATGTGGAGAAATGCTACAAGCAATGATTAGGTTCGATTCATTCAAGATTTCGATTCGGTCTGCTTTATTTTTTTCGTGTTTTGTAATTCAATAATTTCTGAAAATTGTAAATTCGCCTCTATGTACGTTTTTTTACGCATGAATTAAATAATTATAATAATAATAACTTATAGGTATTCAATAAAATATATATTTATTAATAAATAATTACTGACATATTTGTATAAGTTTTTCAGTCTGTTCATAATCCAGGATACTCAGAAACTCATCCAGAGCCCTTCTACACACAAATCTCGTCGTTTCTTTAAGAGGTTTAATTTTACTTATGCGATTGTACAATAGAGGAGCCAGGAAATAAGAGAAACACTGTGCAAAAGTGGTTTTGCATGCTGGGACGTCATATACCTCATGCACTCTTCTGAGAGATTTTTTACGTGTTAGGCGATACACTGGCCAAACGCAAGTGTATCAACAATCCAAACTAATATTATAAATGCGAAAGTATGTCTCTCTGTATGTCTGTTACTTCTCGCAGCATACGCCGTTAGGAAAATTCGTGATTTAACTGATTTAGAGACAGCCCGTTTAGTATACTTTAGTTATTTTCATAGTGTGATGTCGTACGGTATTCTGTTGTGGGGAAATGCCGCCGATATTCAGACAATTTTTATTTTACAAAAAAGGGCAATTCGTTCCATTTATAAATTAAGTCCCAGACACTCCCTCAGAGACAAATTTAAAGAGATTAATATAATGACTGTGCCTTCTCAGTACATTTATGATAATCTTTTGTATGCACATAAAAATATTAATCTGTTTAAAAAATACAGTGATATCCATAACATAAATACTAGGAACAAACACAAATTTGTTGTTCCTACAACAAGGCTCAAAAAAATAGGTGGCTCGTTTAGATGCCAATGTATACGTTTTTATAATAAACTTCCTAGCCACATTCAAGAACTAAGCCTTAATAAATTCAAATCTTTTATAAAGCGAAAACTATGTCAGAAAGCCTATTATACTGTAAAAGACTATATTGAGGACAAAAAGGCTTGGGATTGAGCTGCTCCAATAGGTTTAGATTGTTGTTTTTATTTTTGCTATTTTACACTTTAATAATTTTCTTTTTTTTTTTTTTAAGTATCTCTTTACTTAAATAATGACATGTACATTTACTGTATAAAGTATTATATGATTTTAATTATTGTGAATGTGAGGACTATGTGGGTAATTTTTTGTTTTTTCTCTCTTCGTTTTAATCATGATCTGGCAGTTTGAGTAGTTTATGCGGCCTACCCAAATGTCCTGTCTTTGGTATTGTTCGTCGAATCGTTGAGCTCCTTAAGTTCTGAGTTGAGCTGCACGGTTACTGACAAATGCGTGCACTGACTGGACAGGTCCGCTCAATCTGTGTGGTTCTTTCCTCAAAAGACCATTTCAGACACTAATCTACATGGTCCTCAAAGATTATGTCCGGATTTTTTATATACACATTGACATTGATGAATTTTATTTAGACAATGACATGAATATTTACTTTGTAAGTAATTTTTATTATTTTTTTTTATTTAATTATTGTGAATGTGAGGACTATGTGGGTCATTTCTTTTTTCCTTCTTAGTTTTAATCATGATCTGGCAGTTTGAGTAGTTTATGCGGCCTACCCAAATGTCCTGTCTTTGGTATTGTTCGTCGAATCGTTGAGCTCCTTAAGTTCTGAGTTGAGCTGCACGGTTACTGACAAATGCGTGCACTGACTGGACAGGTCCGCTCAATCTGTGTGGTTCTTTCCTCAAAAGACCATTTCAGACACTAATCTACATGGTCCTCAAAGATTATGTCCGGATTTTTTATATACACATTGACATTGATGAATTTTATTTAGACAATGACATGAATATTTACTTTGTAAGTAATTTTTATTATTTTTTTTTATTTAATTATTGTGAATGTGAGGACTATGTGGGTCATTTCTTTTTTCCTTCTTAGTTTTAATCATGATCTGGCAGTTTGAGTAGTTTATGCGGCCTACCCAAATGTCCTGTCTTTGGTATTGTTCGTCGAATCGTTGAGCTCCTCAAGTTCTGAGTTGAGCTGCACGATTTTTGACAAATGCGTGCACTGATTGGACAGGTCCGCTCAATCTGTGTGGTTCTTTCCTCAAAAGACCATTTCAGACACCAATCTACATGGTCTTCACACGATCTGACCAAGATTTTGTCTGGACTTTAAAAGAGACTGTGACTTCTGAGTTTGTTTCGGCCTTTCTTCTCAGAATAGTCAGTTAGGAAACGCCGACCTCATCTAGTTTAAAAAAAATATGATTGACGTGTAAAAGTGTTTGTACAAACCTACTTACAGAAATAAAATCATTTATCATTTATCATTTATCTTCATGCTTAAACCGTTGAACCGATTTAGATGAAATTTGGTTTAGAGATAGTTTGAGTAGGAGAAGGACATAGGATAGTTTTTATCCCGATATTCCCACGGGATCGAAACTTACGCGGGCGAAACCGCGGGGCGCTGCTAGTAAATAATCATTATTTGAAGCTCGATGTCGATCAACTCAGATAATCAGCCTATAATGTTCCCACTACTCTTCCCAGTGTGGGTTGGTAGATATCACATGTCTACGAATTTTTGGTTCTATGACATGCCAGTTTCCTCACGATGTTTTCCTTCACCATTCTGAGAGCAGTCGTGATGAAATTATTTACACAAAGTAAAGCGCCTGCCTGGGTTCGAACCCAACTAGGTCGGGGCTGTTACCGGTCGATCAGATCATTCTTCTTCAATTAAAGAACTTACTTAGGGGCCGTCTCCACGAGCGAAAGAATCGCGGCGATAGTCTCGCCAGGTCGCTAGGAAAGTGTATAGAAATACGTTGCACGACGATAATATCGCCGCGATTTTCTCCCTTAGCTGCAGTGAGTGCATGTGCAACATGTCTACTTCTTCCTGAAGAAAGATCTTTCCGGGATCTCAAAATATTTTTTTGGTGGGCTGAGTGATACAATACTGAAAGAAAGTTATTGAAAAAATAACATATGGGATTTTCCTTCGGAAAAAATGACGAGCTTCCCAACAAACTTTCATCCTCTATTTCACCCATATAGGGGGTGACTTTTCAAAAATCTCTCTTTACTTTTTCACTTCCGCAATATAACGAACTCTAGTGCAACGAAAATTTGGCTTATTAGTCAACCCGCACGAATTTACTCGCCCGAAGCGTGCGAATCGGCCCTTTTAATTCATAACTATACTTTTTTCTGGAAGCGACTCATACGAAGTTAATTTATTTTTTTTATTTTATCCAATGAAATGAATGAAGTTAAGAAAAAAAACTGGCCAAGTGCGAGTCGGACTCGCACACGAAGGGTTCCGTACCACAAGGCAAAAACGCCGAAAAAAACACGTTTGCTGTATAGGAGCCCCCTTAAATATTTATTTTATTTTGTTTTTAGTATTTTTTGTTATAGCGGCAACAGAAATACATCATCTGTGAAAATTTCAACTGTCTAGCTGCCGCGGTTCTTGAGATACAGCCTGGTGACAGACAGACGGCAAAAACGCCGAAAAAAACACGTTAGTTGTATATGAGCCCCCCTTAAATATTTATTTTATTTTGTTTTTAGTATTTGTTGTTATAGGGGCAACAGAAATACATCATCTGTGAAAATTTCAACTGTCTAGCTACCGCGGTTCTTGAGATACAGCCTGGTGACAGACAGACGGACGGACGGACAGCGAAGTCTTAGTAATAGGGTTCCGTTTTTACCCTTTAGGTACGGAACCCTAAAAAGTAGGTACCTACTTACACGTTGTTATCGTCTCTCCTACAAATAAATAAACTCCGTGCGAGTCTCATTAAGACAAAAGTAAAAGTGACTATTCGCACTTTTCGGGCGAGTAAAATCGTGCGAATCGACTAACAATCCGAACATTGTTTTAGACCCAGCTGTTTGGACTGTTCGTCGTCTGTCAATAAATGAATGATAAATGAATTTGTTTTTTATTAAGTAGACATTTAAGAATACTTATCATACACAAAACCACAACACAGATTGTCCGAGCCCGTACATAAAGTTGCAAAGCGTTGAACCACGGATTTTCCCACCGTGCCCAGTCTTCCCCAACCAGACTAGCTTCGTCCGTTGAATTCCCAAAACGCCCGAACGTGTCTGAGATCCTTCAGAGAGGGTCTCGAGACCCTTTTCTTGTGTGTCACACACGATCAGAAAGATTGACTAACTTTCTGTGTCACTTTTTGTTGTTGAAATTGTGTACCTACTGCGTTTGCTATTGTCGCAAAAAAAACATTTAAAAAATTGCGTGCTTTTTCTGATGATAAGTCAGAAGTTGCTCTTGTATAGCTCATAATATTTTTGTTCTCATCTCTTGATGCTATATTTCATGATTCTACATTTATTTTCAGAATATTGTAAGTCAATTTTAAAAAAGTCATTACTTTTCTCCTAAGAAAGCTGTTCTGCCGACAACAGAAAAAAAGAAACAAAGAAAATTCGTCACAGAAAAATAATCAATCTAATAACTCAGCTTTACAAAAACTCACACACTGCATCCAACAAAATTCATCCCACAAAAAGGCTACCCATCCCACCAACTCCTGAATCCCACCCACAAAGCCCACGTATATGTCACCCGTCATTTAGATTGTCGCTTTTCATCACACGCGGAGGGGACGCACAGAATCCACATTGACCCTTAGAAGTGGCATTTTGTTCCAAGTGCCCATTATTTTTTCCTTACCATAAAGGTTATGGTAATGCCATTTGGATGGGGTTAGAGGGTTGGGAAGTCGTGTACAACAGATGTTTTGAGCCGTTTGGAAGTTAGCTTGGCCTTAAGATCGGTATTTGAAGGACATGTCGTGAATAGAAATGGTTGGACTATTTTAGGTTAGGATGGTTGGTTTTAAATAGTTTATTTTGTGACTGGAAGATTTCTTTTTGTGACTTTTTGGGCGTGAAAAGTTAGTGAATACTAGATGTCATGGTTTCGATACGATTTTACTGAAAACAGTCAGTGGCTTAGTATAAATATTTAGCTTCCTAGTTGACTAGAATTATGGTAGACAGTTCTTGCGATTAGATGAGAAAACTTATAAAAAATCTGCCTAGCCTTTTCCCAGCTATGTTGGGGTCAGCTTCCAGTCTAACCGGATGCAGCTGAACACGAGTATTTAACATGAAGCTTATGAAAGGTCAAATCAAAAAATATCTGCACATTTAATCTGTTAATAAGCAAGAATGAAGTTTTATCTTACAACGGAAACAAAATATATGAAAAACCTATGTAGATATGCAAAGGATAGGCAAGATATTGGGTACTGCCTTCTTCTAAAGAAATATCTTTCAGAACAGTTAAAATCTAATATAATGTTCGCAGAAGTTCCGTCATTCCTTTTCGATTTATCAGAAAAATCAACATTGTTACGTAATGTCGTCCTAAAATAAGTATATTTTCTCCAAGGGTCCGCAAGTTTTCCACAAGTTATTGTGCAAACTTATCTCTTGCATAATGGATATGCCCTGATAGGTTTCCGTAAGTGATTGATAGAGTCCGTCGTTCACTGTACTCCGGTTTATGTGAGTGGATTTGATGCTGATTTGATTTTAGTTGAGAAAAAAGACAGAGGACAAATACAGAAATACGACTCCGGAATAAGCACTGCATATGTAGAAAGAATAATGTATATAGTCAATAACTAACATTTCTGCTGGAAAAGACATAATACATAAATGCAGAATCGTAGAAAGCGGTACAAAGTGAGCCACGCTCTTTTTTTTTTTATTCATTAGCAGTACTTTTAAAGCTCGAAACACTAATTATATCTGATTTAGCGCAACTATTATGTGATATGACTATTAACGACTTCTATCCGCCGAAAAGGCCGCCCTTTCCCTTTTCCACACACGACTGTCTACTGCTATTGCGGGCCAGTCCTTTCGCGTCATGACGTGTCTACCGCATGTCAGATGAGCTGAGGGCCAAAAGAACCACTGATTGGGTCCCATTAAATGCTAGACGAGATCGCGGCAGACCAAGACAAAGATGGAGGCAAACTTGACTCTTACCGAAAGACAGTAAGTAGACGCAATTGTCAACTTAGCAACACAAAAACAGTTCCTTGAATAAGTACCAAAAAATATGATATTTTAGAAAGAGATGACTTCAAAACTCTATAAAGTATCTACCGTATCAAATCCCCCACCCTTAACAGTCCACCATCTGATCAAAAGTACATCTCCATTAAAATATATCAGTAGTCATGGTATGACGGATCGGTACGCTTTGTTGTGCTAATGTAGCCTCCGTGTTGCCACGTTGCCCACCGAATATATGGAAATAAAGTTTTTAATGTATCGGCTGTGTTTGTACCGGAGGACCAGTGGGAGTTCCTGGTTTATGATCAGGCAATTGATTAGAACCATTCATTCTTCTTCAGTCTTGCCCTAAAGATTACCAAAAAATTTAATTGTCAGGATATTGAATGTGCTCAGCTCACAAAATTCTAGAACTGCGCTGCTTTGTAGCATACCTATTCACAACCAATATATATGCTACCTACCGTACCGAACATCAATGAATGTTATCGTAGGAGTTTTCTAAACGGTGTTCACAAGGCCACTACCCGAAAATTTTGTCAGCTTAAATCAAATAGACGACCGCTATTCTTTCGACAGCTGTTTTCTATTGGGGGCAAGGCAAATCAGGTTATCGAAATGTGTAATTTTCGATACGATTGCCTGTCAAATGGTTGTGAATAGCTATGCTGGTGTAGTATGTACTTTCAAACTTAACTGAAGCCTACATTTGAAGGTATTCTTGTAGTCCTGATCTTAGTATTTTCAACATAGATACCTTCACAAATATCCGTTCAAAAATCAACCCCAACAATACTTCTATCACTGCATTACAATTACAGCTGCCATCTTGCAACGTCATCGCGTCACGATTTTCTATGACAAATGATCTGTCACCGCGAGGGAGCTAAAGTAAAGATTGTAGAAGAAATTAATGTTCTCCCTCACGCCTCGTTACTACTGGCGAGATTGGGAAGTGACGAAGTTTTGTTTTTCGGAGATTTTGAACTAGGAAGGAAACTACGATAACCAGCACCCTAATTGCGTAATACGCATCATTTTGAAGGATATTGCTATTCCATTGCTTCATATGTTCGAAAAATATGTCTGCTCAACAACGGAAATAACGCAATGAATGTTGTTGAACTGTCAAAATGAAAGTCATTGCTACTGTTAGTGTGTTGCGCAATTACGCCGCTGGTACAGACGAGTCAATGTTCCTCTTATCCTGATGTTCAAGGAAAGCCATTTCTAAGGGGATAAACAGGAACAACAAACACAACATGAATGTAAATACGGCCACAAAATTGCTTCCAGATGCAAATAAAACCAAATAAACGAGCTCGTAGCGTCACAATTCTAATCCGACAAATAGCAATGCAAATTCGATAGAGGTAAAAAATTGACACCAAATGCTACAAACAAAAAAAATCGAACCGCAACATAAACAGATTCCGAAAGTCAATTTCCAAATTGCACCGAGTCGCGACTATAAAGTCAACCCTCCTTAATCCAATCACACCCCGTCCTTGTCAACGTTTTGTTTCCTCTTTTTGATAACCCACCATCGTAACAAGAACCCTAAACAAACAAACAGAATCCCCTTTACTGGAAAATTAGCTTGCGTAAAGAGAAACGGGGCAGGTCAAGACAAAATGGCCGCCGAAATAAAGGAACGCTCAAAAAAGGTTGAAATTGTTTTTGAAAAAAGAACACACGAAGAAAATAATCCATTTAGTCGCGCGGCGCAAATGCCTCCGCCGTTAAGGGGATGCAACACTAAAAAGATCAAAAAAGGCATTCACGTTCGAACCGGGATTCTATTATTTGGGCCAGTCAAAGCCGGGGGTTCGTTTAAAATGTACTTAAATTCAATTCCTATTTCCGTTTCGAGAATGTTTTACTTTTTAATTTTTCGCATTCGGACTGGTGGGTTGTTTTGGTTCATTCATAGTTAACGTGAGTGATCTTTTGTAGGGGCTCTCTGTGAAATTGGAGAGGGCTGTTTTCGACCTTTTTGCGAGATCAAAATTGCCTCTCCTGTGTCCTAGTGTCTCTGGCCGTTGTACTGTGAATACTACCTTTTTATTTTTTAAACATACACATCCAATGCGTTAGTCGTATTGGTTTTATGAATCGCTTGTATCAGCAAATGCATGATTGGACTAAGCTTGCATATCAATGAACGGTTTTTTTGGTTGAAGTTATTTTCACAATAAACTTCTTCAACGGTTTCCATTAAAATAATACATTTCCATGGGTATCTTCTATCTATACTAATAATAAAACTAATAAGTTTGTTTGTTTGTTAGTTTGAACGCGCTAATCTCTAAAACTACGTTTTACTCATTATATAGCCTAATTCTTGAAGAATACGGTAGGACCCTTACAGGCCAAGCAAAAATAAGTCAGAAGCGAAAACGAAGTCATAGCAGGCGATACGATGCGTCGGGGTGGGTCAGGGAAACAAGAAATTTGACGCGGATGAAGTCGCGCTAGTGTACCTATAAATAGATAAAAGTACACAAAGGTACATATCAAAGAAAACACCAAGCATATTCCCGTATTTCCCGACTTTCAATTCACATAACATTTGATTCAGAGCTCGTTTCCCAAGATGCCGTATCAGTGGAAAACACTTTAAAATCCACTCGATGTCGCTCCCCTCGTTGTCGGTGAAATGTGGCTCGTCGACCGTCGTGACATACATTCTAATAGTTTTATTGGGGGAACGGCGTCTCTTAAGAGTCACAAGGACCAGTTTTAAAGTCAGCGAGAAAAAGTAAACTAGAAATTAAAGTTTCTAAAAAAGTTTTAATTTCGAATTTGAGCTTAAATCGTATGTCACATTTAAATTTTAATTAGCAATAAATTTAAAAAAAAATGTTCTTTTTATAATTACGTTTTAAAGCTAGATACTTACTACAGCAGCTACAAACAAGTGGAAAAGTGAAAAATCACACCCTATTAGGGGATTAAAGTAATGTTTGACGATCAAAAAGAAAGAAATTTTTACCATGTTTCAATAAGTAGGTACAGACATCAAGCTACCCGAAACTGTAAAACTTTATCAATCAACTTTGAACCTTATGTTTTAGCGATAAAGTTGAAAATCTATTAAAGAAATTTGACAGATTGTAGTAGCTTGATGTGCTGGCGTCTGTAAGTCTAGATAAGCACAGAGGCTATGCTATTGGAATTGGTTTCCGCACTAAGTCCTCTAAGTGGACCATTGTACGTGAAGCTCTGTGGCTTTGGCATTCCAAATTATATTGCCGCATTAGGTACATTTTATAATGTAGGTTTATTCCTTAAGTATCATAAAAATAACCCTTAGATACTAAAAACATCTCTTTAATTCCACCAGTAAGTCTGAGTCAAGTCAACCCCGTGTCTAATCTAACGGAAACCATTCGAAAAACATCACAAGGAATTCCCTGTTCGAGAGAAATCCGGAAATTTTCAATTGAATTTCTAAGGACGGTCACACACGGTAGATTAGTGGCGGTCCGATCTCGATACACTTGTGCGGCGAACGTTAAATCGTGTGTAAGCTGATAGAGGACAGGGGTCAAACGTCAAATTGAGTAGCTTGAAGTATTTTCAAGATGGGGGAATGTTCAAATAAAGGTGGTTTTTTTTTTAAGTTTTCTTTTTTATTGGAGGCTTAGTCTAATAGTTGTTAAGGCGCCTACATGACCTAAAGCGCAGTCTTTGTCGGACTGCATAGAAAAAAAAAAGAGAAGCGTGATGACACAACGCTGGTAATTTATTGCAAAATATGAAGAAATTATCTATTTACAAAATATCTATTGTTTTGACTAAAAAAATTAAACACTAGTGCTTTAAATTCAAATCTTTTATAAAGCGAAAACTATGTCAGAAAGCCTATTATACTGTAAAAGACTATATTGAGGACAAAAAGGCTTGGGATTGAGCTGCTCCAATAGGTTTAGATTGTTGTTTTTATTTTTGCTATTTTACACTTTAATAATTTTCTTTTTTTTTTTTTTTAAGTATCTCTTTACTTAAATAATGACATGTACATTTACTGTATAAAGTATTATATGATTTTAATTATTGTGAATGTGAGGACTATGTGGGTAATTTTTTGTTTTTTCTCTCTTCGTTTTAATCATGATCTGGCAGTTTGAGTAGTTTATGCGGCCTACCCAAATGTCCTGTCTTTGGTATTGTTCGTCGAATCGTTGAGCTCCTTAAGTTCTGAGTTGAGCTGCACGGTTACTGACAAATGCGTGCACTGACTGGACAGGTCCGCTCAATCTGTGTGGTTCTTTCCTCAAAAGACCATTTCAGACACTAATCTACATGGTCCTCAAAGATTATGTCCGGATTTTTTATATACACATTGACATTGATGAATTTTATTTAGACAATGACATGAATATTTACTTTGTAAGTAATTTTTATTATTTTTTTTTATTTAATTATTGTGAATGTGAGGACTATGTGGGTCATTTCTTTTTTCCTTCTTAGTTTTAATCATGATCTGGCAGTTTGAGTAGTTTATGCGGCCTACCCAAATGTCCTGTCTTTGGTATTGTTCGTCGAATCGTTGAGCTCCTCAAGTTCTGAGTTGAGCTGCACGATTTTTGACAAATGCGTGCACTGATTGGACAGGTCCGCTCAATCTGTGTGGTTCTTTCCTCAAAAGACCATTTCAGACACCAATCTACATGGTCTTCACACGATCTGACCAAGATTTTGTCTGGACTTTAAAAGAGACTGTGACTTCTGAGTTTGTTTCGGCCTTTCTTCTCAGAATAGTCAGTTAGGAAACGCCGACCTCATCTAGTTTAAAAAAAAATATGATTGACGTGTAAAAGTGTTTGTACAAACCTACTTACAGAAATAAAATCATTTATCATTTATCATTTATCATTTATCATTTAATATGTTGCTTGTAGAATATAATAATAATAATAATCTGACAAAAATCATAATGTATGTATAGTATGGTTCTATGACTTGCGTTTTTTGCGTTTAGGTCCTGTAAGCCTCTTAATATGAATAATTTTGCCCTAACTACAATGACGTTTGCCACCAGTTTGTTATTACTGCAAGTGTTCTAGCGATGCAGTAAAAACTTGCTTATAACAAGCAAGTTTTTACTGCATCGCTAGAACACTACTTAGTTTTACTGTTAGGAATATGCGTGTTTAAATTAGCTTATAATTTTGAAATTACACATTCACCAACAATTGCCAATTTGACGACATTTTCTTCAATAAATTTTCATTCTGTTATTTTTTGGATTTTTCATTAGCTTTTGTTATAACAAAAGCTAATGAAAAATCCAAAATATAACATTAATTTCGCGCTAACCTGAAAAATTGTCCATAAATTTATTAATATGGCGACGACGGCGACGCTACGAAAACAAATTGCCATAAACAGGACTTTGTGTCTGCCACCTATATTAAAAAAAACACCAAAATATACAATTTCACAACTTTAACATTACTGTGCAAAAAGCAACATCCAATTTAATCTCACCCGTATTACAAACGGATATGGTTCTAATTTCAAACACGATACGTTTAGAAACAGCATTATTAATGTTGTAAACATTTTAGGGTGAATCTCCCAGTTGTAGTCGCGTGGGTAAGGATTCATCTTCGCGACAGGAGGCCGAGTTTCCCGCGCCCGCCACAGGAGCATGCAGCCAATATCGGGTGTACCTACCTTACATAGGGTTTACTCGCGTTAAAGACAGTTAATAAATTAAAGTTATTGCGAAATGTTTAATTTCATTTTTAATAGTAATTGGCTTTAGACACCTTGTATGTAGTAAGTACTTTATAGACAATTGATTAAGGCTACTAACAACCAATACCACCATTATTTAAGATTAGCAAGTGAACTTCTTCCTTCAGGCCTCATCCAAAGATATTGTTTTAGGAGACATTGAATAAAAGCCAGACCCTCACACTTACTTATAAAAAGAAACACAGTATAATGTATCAATACATTTTCACAATTTGTTTCTGAAACACACACAAAGTAAAATCTAAGTAAAGTAAATAAATCTAAATTTCCCTCCCGGTCACATCTACCATAACAGAAGTACCAGGAGAGCAGACAATAAAGGACTTCTTTCTTCCCTGTCAAACGTTTGTCTGGCATCACGCTAATGTCGTGGCTTTGCTCCAAAATGTCGAAATTTTCACCACGGAAACTTTTGAACTGATAATATTTCATACTTTATCAAGCTGGTGGACCAGTGTGAGCTAAACTATAGTTAGCATTTAAATTGGATTGAATACTTTGCTTATACAAAAGATACAATACACGCGCAAGACAAGTAAAGTAGGTATTTATTTTTGCACAAAACTAGCTGTGCCCGCGACTTCTTGCATATCGGAAAACAAATTGGATTTCACCTGTAGCGGTATCTACAACGCCACATGCGAACAACGCGTCATACTGACGTCACGCAAAATCCTGCATCTCGCAAGCAGAGTTTACCGCGCAACTAACACAGAGACATCGGCCCGACATGAATCATCGGGCAGTTGCCCGCCAGATACAACACCAGTCTGCTCGGAGGATCCTCCCTCTTCTATGGAGGATGAGTGAATTACACACCACCACACACACACACACATTACTATACACCGCTTTAATTTTTTTGCTCGTCGTGACTTAAATTCTTTTTCTAAAATAAACCCAAAGTAAGCCTAAGTTACTCCTAATAACATCAGTTATCTGCCAGTGAAAGTCCCGTCGAAATCGGTCCAACCAGATTATCAGGAACAAACAGACAAACAAACATTTTTTTTAATTGTTAGCCGTATAAACTTTCATATGCATTAAGCCTTCAAATTGATTTATTTTTGTACAAAATAAGTCACCCAAGTTTAGAATACCCTAGAGTTTAAAATACAGGGACCTCGGTATTTTTAGCTCTATTTATGCATGTCACATTTAAGGCTTCGTTTTTCATAACCGTTTTGTGACATTATAAGCTAAGAAGAAGCTTTGAGACACACCCAAAACAATTTCCATTTCACAGTTGCTCATTAACATGATTTAACTTTGCACAAAACATCGTGATAAAAATATGATAAAATGATATATCAATCTTCTGAATCACGTAGGTACCCACGTGAAGGACCATAATAAATAGCTTACATAATTACTACCCGTGCGCGATAAGTTGGGACCTTCTAGGAATGCGACTCCTCCGCCCGCTTCCCCTGCACTTCCCCGATGGCACCCGTACTGTACCGATATTGTACAAACACGCCACTGTGACGTCACCGCGCTCAGGTCCCAACTTATCGCGCACGGGTAGTATAGCTTCTCTTCCATCATACCCTGGAGGTAAAGCCTTACATTAAAATAACAGAACTTCCCCAGTCTTTTGTTTGTGGCATTCTTTGCCAGCGTTGTGCGCATAAATTAATTTTAATTTTACATCTCTGTCGTAGCCATCTTGTTTTTTGTTTTCTTCTTTGATGAGGAATGTTTTGTCAACTTGGGATTATATCTTTTGATTGTTATTTTGCATTCTTTTGTTTAAATTGTTGAGATGACTCGTTCTTGTTTGTGGGTTTAAGTTTTAATGAATGTTTGTAAGATGAAACATCTGTATTTTCTTTCAACATAATTTTATGAAAGTAAGTTTACATGATACACAAAACACACTACAACACCACACATAATAAACAGCCTATATTGTTCCCACTGCTGGGACACGAGCCTCCTCTCTTTGAGAGTGAATGGGCTTTAATCTACCACGCGGCTCCAGTGCGGATTGCTAGAGGTCACATGTCTTCGAATTTTTGGTTCTAGGACATGCCGGTTTCCTCACGATGTTTTTCTTCACCATTAAGTGCAGTGGTGATGAAATAATTTTCGGCGGCAGCCTACAACTCTTAAGTTGCGTTACCGTTGGCCGTTACCACTGGGCCACCACTGCTTGACTTGCACCAACAACAACATACAATACACATATTTTTCGTCCAATATTGCAATCGTTGCTCGAACCCATTACGAAAATGCACTGTGAAAAAATTTGCCCAATTATGCGCCCTTGCCAAATCAGTGAAGAGAACCTCATAGAATGTCACCAGATTGCGATATTTGCCTTCGCAAACTTTGTTTATCTCTTTCACGCACGCACGCGTTCCATAGCCTAAAATCCATCCCAACTTTGACAGATGGTTGCTGCATCACAATTCACAAACTAATCCATAGTGGCGCTAGGTTGGCGACATCCGGCGGGGATAAGACCGCTCGCGTCATTTCCGCTTCCTGCTGCAGGGAGGATAAAGGATATAAATAAACGGAGCGTGTATCACACTTTGCGTGAAATCAATCGCCCGGCTAATATGCGACGCGATTTATTTGTCTTTTGTTCGTGCGTGCAGCTGTCGCGACGTGTGAAGTCATCTTTATTTTGAGAAGTAAAATGAGCTCCTATTTTGGGGCTACTGTGGAATTTGTATCCTTCATCAACAAAATTTTGAAAAAAATTACGCTTTCTTACAAGTTTAAATTTTGTTAAAATGCTATTGGACTGTAAACGAAAAAGAGTGAAAATTTAACAATTAGCTATAATGCAAAACAAAGACAATTTTCAGTAAACTGGACTCTATAAGGAAAATTAATAAAGCGCTCTTCCTCTCTCTACCTATTTAAAAATTTGCCGTGCCCGACAGGTTCCATAATTGCTTCTATTATTTTTTTATTTACCACCTGTAATTGTACATTATGGATTGCAATAAACGATTTGACATATATACAGAAACAAGGTTTATAGTGTCTCCTTACCTTTAATAACGGTTTAAACTTGACAGTGTTGTTTCCTAACCACAAACAATAGACAAATTTTCCACTAAAATCAGTAATAGCATAGCAAGTTCAACAAAATATCTTAATCAAAACAAAATCGTCACACAAACCAATAGGTATACATAGCTACATATCTACCTATGTCCTAAACACAACACCACCTAATCAAGCAAAACGAATTCGTCGAAACTTTCGTCCAACGCCACTTTATTTCCTCGTTTGGAACAAAATGACAGACCATTCCATCACGTGGAGCAAAAATACAATAAGTGTAGTTTCCTTGTCCTCTGGACCCCGGTGACCCGAGGAGGTCGTTTGGCGGGTTGGCTAATGAAGCAGCCATATTGGCAGGGCGCGACCAATAGGGTTACAGGATGTTGGGTGCCTGGATGTGACTAGAAAAGACAATAGAAAGCATTTCTTAGACAATTTCATGAAATATGATTTTACGAGGACTAAGCTAAGCTCTAGCGAAATCTTATTAAATTGAGATACATTTTTAGTCTTTTTTCTAAATGAACTACTTTATTGATAAGAAAATTTACTTTCATTCTTGCTCAATAAATCTTTCGTCAAATAATGCGCTGTTGGTATTTTGATTAACTTTTCACAATTACCATTTTTTTTTTCACAAATTATATTTGACGGCCTGATAAGAAATTATCGCTAAGTTGAAAACCACGGGAGAAAAATTATGTATCAGCAACACGAAAACTCACTGTGAAATGTACAGGCTTGTGATTTATTCTTCTAATCTCATGCAAACACAGCACCAGTTTAAAAAAAATCCTACGTAACAATCCAAGCTAAAGACGTGGTAAAGAGGTTAATAACCCAGTAAGGTTTGTAAAGAAACTGTTCTAAACTATGACATTATGTAGGTAGTTGTTTGTTTGACACATTGAAGGACACTGAACGAGACACAATGGCGCCGATTCTGTTGTTCACAAACTAAACTAAATTTAAGTTCATGCATCTTTTTCTTTCTATTTCATTGAGAAAAGGACAGAAGATAAATAATAGTTTAGTTCTGTCAAATTAACATACTCCATAGACAACTTTAGAATACATCAAAATACATCAATTTACGTCAGGGGCTGACTAATTTGACAGGACTAAACTAATATTTATCTTCTGTCCCTTTCTTAATGAAATAGAAAGAAAAAGATGCCTAAACTTAAATTTAGTTAAGTTTGTGAACAACAGAATCGGCGCCAATATAAGTTTTATTGTTGTTACGTCGAGGGGCGTTTAGTATCCCGCAAAATGTTAACCCCTAGACTATCCCATCCAGTCACCGTGTCTCCTTGTATGCGGGGACGGTCGGACATTGGTTAATTACGTGCGATAGTCGGCGGCTGCTCACGAGAGAATGATTGCCGCTCTGTAACGACGCTCTGAGCATAGAGCAAGACGATGGAAGCTCTGAGAACAGCGGGGTTGAGGAAATTGGAGTTGACCCTTCCAAAAGACGAATTTATGAAGGAAGGAATGTTAACCAGCACCTTAATTGCGTAACAGACTACCAATCTCATTTTGAAGGATATTGGTAATCCATTGCTTCATATGTGCGAAAAAATGGTCTGCTCAACAACGTAAATAACGCAATGAATGTTATTGAACTGTCAAAATGAAACTCATAGCTACTGATAGTGTGTTACGCAATTACCCTGCAGCATGTTTATGGCTTTCTCTAGATTACTTTAAATAGTCTTAAAAGGAAAATAAACTAAAGAACCAGTCTGATATTAGCATTATCACATGGACTGTTACTGCCCGGAATTTTGGATAATATAATAACGTTTTAGCAGACACATCCACATAATAAGCCTAGGCAACTAGATACTGTGAAGTAAAAGGCTCTTTTTTCTCGACATTTATAGAGTCGTTGCTGTGGATGCTACTGCTAGAAACATATGCCGTACCTACTATAGGAGTAGATCATATATGCTATGATGTCCTGCCTCTAATTGGGATAGCCTTAGTTTGAAGACAAAGACTTTGGTCTTTGTCTCCGCTCCTTTCATAACTGAGCTGCGGTGCTATACTGTAAAAATCTCACCGTGTAAACTTAGGTGAAGTGAGCGTGGAGTGGCCTGTCAATAGTGTCAATTCCTAGCAAAAACAAACTCACTTCACCTGAGTTTTCACGGTGAGATTTTTACAGAATCGACCGGCTGTTCTGTTCTGGAAGTGTTCTAACCCGCCACAGTAATGGCCGTACAGTGGAGGCACGTACTCGGTAATGTCATTCGGCAGTCGGCACAACAACTAGTTTATGGTTCATTTTGTTGTCCGCACAACATCTCACACCGCACTCTGTTCCCACATATATTTACACACACGTAAACACATCATCTTCTGATGGTTTTCAGCTGATTACATGACAATAAGAGCGCAATTTCAGTCTGAAAAAGTAAGTAGTGCTCAAATATCATAAAAGAAAAATTTTCAGTGACTGAATTATTTGTTGAAATAGACACAACAATAAAAAAATAAACCGGCCAAGTCCGAGTCGGACTTGCACACGAAGGGTTCCGTACCACAAGGCAAAAAACGCCAATAAAACAAAGTTTATTGTATGGAGACTCCTTTACTTTTTATTTATTGAAGTGAAAACTTCTTTTGGCGCGTTGGGCATTTCTTGATCACACACCGCGCGTGTTTTGTTTATAAGATGATTAAAAAAATACACGCTTCGGATGGGTTCGGCTGTCCTCGGGATGTACTCGGTTTTAATGTATAATATCCGATATGTCAGTGAGTGATGGCAAAGTATTCTGTTTGTGTTTTGTTTTCACTTCTGTCGGCACTACCGGAGTGCCACTGTTTTTTTTTTATTTTTTTGTTATAGCGGTAATAGAAATACCTACACTGAAAATTTCAACTGTTTACCCGTTAGATACGGTTCATGAGATACAGCCCGCTGATAGTCAGACGGACGAACAGCCGGGCGGACAGCGGAGGCTTAGTAATAGGGTTCGTTGGCACCCTTTGGGCACGGAAACTGAAAAACTATCTCCTCTATTATCTCTCTATCTGTTGTTCCAATTAGGCATCTTAGTTAAAGCTAGTTGAGATACTTACGAGTATTTAAACAAACTACCTCGGAAGCTGAACAAAATAATTTCTCGTAATTTAATTTTTAAAACCTGTGACTCGTAAATACTCCATGAGAACAAAATGACAGACGCACAACCCAAACAATTACGGCATAAAAGCACGTCAAAATTAAATTAAAAACACAACTCTCCCATCAATAACATCGAACAATTAACTTGAACAAAATATTCGTACATCAATCTAAAAGATCATTAAACTGAATTCTACCGAAACTCATATGTCTCCCTGGGGCAGGTATGGGGAACGAGGTACCCTCGGTGCAGCGAACAAGTGACAAACTCATAAACATTTGTCACTGAACGGACTGTCCGAGTAATTGCGATCCAGCTACACACCCACCAGAATCTCTCGACCCCTGATTTCATACCAATCAACCTCTCTTATACACTATTCTAAGGTGGTCAGGGGAGGTGGGTAGGTCATTCGAAACTGGTATTCATATTACTTATTGGTGCCCCGAAACGTTTAACCGATCCCGTTCTAAATTTGAACAAATAATTTACGTACGGTCACTCTTGACGCCGCTTTAAAATAGGGTTAGCCGTAAAATGGATTGCGAGTGAAATGCATTAGAACTTTAGGTGTATATAACTAACGCCTCAAACTTTGGTAAATGATTGCATGTAAATCGTGGAGGCCTAAAAAGGCCACTTTGGAGAATCATAAAAAGATAACATTATGAATCGTAATATGGCGAAGACAGTCCGTGTTTTTCTTATTTTCGCTGCACTACGTAGATATAATCAAAGAGATTGGGATTGGATTTGGATCGGATTGATTGGTATTTTAGCACAGACAAAAAAAAATAACTGAAAAATGCTTCACCGATGGGATTTGATACGATTAACTTAACGGTTAACTGTCCATTACGTTATCCTTTTATGATTCTGCCAAAGTGGCCTTTTCAGGCCCCCAGTTCTATAATACCTTCTTCAATTATTTTAAAAACAAATGAAAGACCACTTTTTATTTCCCACACCCCAATTAAGACAAAAAAATCTTGAATCTAAACGTTATGATAGCTCCCAACCTTGATTAAATGGCCAACTTTTATATTTCAGTATCAGCCCTACAAAGTCGATGAATAATTTGGAGTGTGTCCCGCGAACGTGGGCTTGCGCTCATTATTGATGGGGACCTCGTCACAGCATCCCGTCGATACTGACGTCAATATAGAGACAAGTAGCAGTAGGTTAAGTAAGTACATATGTCCATAGATATTATAAATTGGAGTCAATTTTCGTGTCTGTCTGTGTGACCGCGTTGTTTTTCTAAACTTCGAAACGGATGTCGATGTGGTTTTCAACATCATTTAGAAAATTAATTCCGGAAGGTTTACGAGTATAATACATTCATAATCAACTTAGTCAAATAAAGAAATCTTCATGTTTTGTCAAGTCGTAAAGACCATGCGAAGCAGGGGCGGGTCACTAGTTAACAATAATTAAATTTGGTGTAAGGAGAATTATGCTAGACATATGTAAGCACGCGAGAGAGCAACACGTCGAAGCCCCCAACCACAATGAACGGAACCCTTCTTTCTTCAACTATGCTAGAAGCCATAGAATGCAGTCACCGTAGAAGCTAAAGTCGGCTAGATGACATCATAATATTACATATTGTTATAACATATAAGTCGCTGGTTCATATCCGACTCGAAGGACCACTTTAACATCACACTAATATCATAAAGGCGAAAGTTTGTGACTGTGTGTGTGTATGTGTGTGTGTTTATATGTTTGTGAATTCTTCACGCTCAAACGGCTGGACCAATTTTGATAAAATGTTGTATGGAGGTAGCTGACACCCTGGACATAGACTACTTTTTATCCCGATATTCCCACGGGATGGATGCATTTACGTGGGTAAAACCGCGTGGCGCAGCTAGTGGTACAATAAAACCATGACATGAGGATGTAGATTGGTTTTTATTTTAAAACCACTTATTATTATATGTCGTGATAAAAATATAAATATTTATATGACAGTATCCAAGATAGCATAGTTTCCTGATGGTGTTTCACTCTAGTGTAAGACTTCTGCCCTTCAACTTTACGGTCAACGTTTAAATCGCCTAACTAAACTAAAAAAATAATAGCAACATAAAAGTTTTGCAACATAATGTGACCGCCATAATCTGATAATACCTATAATTTCCGCTCTTAAGGGTCGTTAAGGGTGAATTTAAATAATTTCCCTTAGCATACTACATGGAATGTTTTGTTTCAAAAATCGTAACATGGGTAGCGACGTAACAAAAACTAAAATGACCTTTTTGTAAGTTCCAATATGTGCTTTAAGGATCATACTGTCGTAGATTGTTAACCTAGCATTGCATAAATATGTAAGCTGTCACGCCCTTTATGCCTGGAGGCTTTAATTTAGGTATTAAGTTTTGCTAACATTTTTTTTTGTTATTATTTTTAGCTCGAGTGTAGTTTTCATTGTATTTGTTGGTATATTGGCGTGGCTGACATATGGCGTTTTGGGGGACTGTCATATGTCAATTGGAAAAGTATTGTTTTTCAGGCTAATTTGAATAAATGACTTATGATTTGATTTTGATTTATTTAAAACGTTAGACGTTGTTTCCTGACTTAACTTATTTCTAACTTAACAGACAGCTGCGCTGCTGGGGAGTTTGTTACTCCACTTCTTCTAAAATTGCTGATTCAGCCTAATTTGAATAAATGGCTTTTGATTTTGATTTAAATAGAAGGTAATTCTCGTAATTCTTACGTTTTCCTACATTCAATACGAGTGGTGTAGGTGAAACAAAAACAGTGGCACTCCGTGAGTGCCGACAGAAGTGAAAACTTAAACAATTACGTGTGTATTTTTTTAATCACACTAATATTATAAAGGCGAAAGTTTGTGAGGTGTGTGTGTGGGGGTGTGTTTATATGTTTGTTACTTCTTCACGCTCAAACGGCTGCACCAATTTTGCTAAAATTTGGTATGGAGGTAGCTGACACCCTGGATTAACATATAGGCTACTTTTTATCCCGATATTCCTACGGGATCGACATTTACGCGGGTAAAACCGCGGGGCGCAGCTAGTCGTCTTATAAACAAAACACGCGCGGTGTCGGTTACGGTAACAGTATCGCGAGCTCAATGGTTTTTCCCATCTCAAAAATACCCAACGCGCCTAAAGAAGTTTTCACCTCAATAAATGAGTTTCAGCTACTTTGACGATATTTACATTGACGATATCATATTATCTTTCAGCAAATCTTTCCAAATTTTCACATTGTAAATATCTCACCATTAAATCCCAAGGTGAGCTGTATAATAGTATCCCTATCATCAGGTAGAGTAACAACTCGCTTCACCTAAGATTTCACGTTGAGATTTTTCAGAACAGACCGGGCTGATTCCATAACTCGTATTTCCAAACATTTTACTTCAGTTAAAGACTATGTGATCACAACTAAACTAACTCCTTCAAACAAACGAACAACAAAAAATATCATACTCAACAAAAACAAAACAAGTCAAAGATTGCCACGTCCGAATCTCAGAGCGAGCTGCCAAGATAATTAATGTGAAGACGTCGTTACGTGTCTTGTGGACGAGCCCCCCCTCACTTCACCCCCTTCAGCCCCCCTGAGACCCTGGAGGCTGACCACAACGTCGTACTAGGAGGTCATAACATTAACTATAGGAGAGCTAATTATAAATGGCATGGTTTGTTTTGATTGGATTCTGCAATAACAATATCAACGATTTTCAATTTTTAAAATTGACTTTGAATTTCTATTACCTATATATGTGCCAGAATTGTCTATTTCTTTACAAGATAAAAGGTGATATGAGAATGGAAAACTATGTTTTAAACTAAGTTCGGATACTCGTAATAAAGCAAGGAAAGCAGGATAGGCAGCTAGGAAAGAGGAAAGTCATCTTTGAAACTTACCACAAACAATCATCACCAAGTCAGATGATTATAGCAGTATTTTCTCACAACCTTCATTTAGAGCAAAACGAAAAAAAAACATTATTAAATTGTGATACGATCAAAATTATAATCACAGGAGTCATAACATCGTTTTCCTCAAACTGACCAAACGAGTGACAACACTGAGACTATTTCCTGCAGCAAAAACTACCAAAACAATATCTAATTACTAAGCTCCTCTCTAAACGGAAAAATATTACGCTACACACACCTACCTACCTACCCTCATGCGTGTACGTGGGACCTCTCAGCAGGACCTCCGTCTGTCCTCCCCGTAATTACAAGTACGATTGTCTTGCGTGACCGATAAATAACCACCATATTTATTTGGGGCCAGTGACAAAATTATTTGCGAGTGGCAACCCTTCGGAGTTAATTTTTCTTTTGTTTTGTTTTGGCAAAGGTTTGAGGAATTTGAGAGCATTATTATGATTATGAAAGTACCTATAGGTACTATTTAAGTTTGGAACTTGGTGTTCAGAATAGTAAACATAACGGTCGTAATACAAAACAAAGTCTTTACCTCTTGGGTTTGTCTTCTCCTACTTAGATGAAAAATCATTGTCTAGGATTGTATTTTTTTTTATTAAATTAAATTAAATATTAATATTATGTTTATAATTATTAATTTAATTAAATTATTCAGGATAAAATCTATATCTATACTAATAATAAAGTTGAAGAGTTTGTTTGAACACGCTAATCTCTGGAGCTAAGGGTCGGATTTGAAAAATTATTTTTGCATTTGATAGCCCAGTCCTTCAGGAAGACTATAGGCTCACGCTAGGACCTTTAGGAGCCGAGCAAAACCAGAAATAAGACAGAAATAATTCTGAGCGTAAACGAAGTATTAGCGCGGGTAGGCGATGCGATGCGACGGGGTGGGTCGGGGACCGAAATTTTACGCGAACGAAGTCGCGGGCAGAAGCTAGTCACTAATATTAGACTTTGCCAGCTTACCAGCATTGGTAGATTACGGCCCACTTTCTCTCACAGAGACGAGACCTAAACTTTTATGTGTCACAGCAGTGGGAACATTAATTATGTCTTATATAAAAGTCAGTTCCGCACTTCAGTGTAAAGACAACGAGTGATAAAATTGTGTTAATTACTCTTGGATAGATATAAATGTAGAGCAACCACCTTATGTGTGAAGACAAAAAGCGGATCACAGGCTGTGTCGAGTCTTTGACAAATTCACGAAATTAAATATATACTTAAGGCGTTTAAATAACATGGACAATACAGGACCTCCCAAAAGAAAAATGATGACCATCAATGCCTTAAAGCACCTGTAGGTAGCCTTAATGTTAAATTAGGTGATCCATCTAAGGACAAGGGCGCTAAGGGTCCAATAAATTAGTTGGGGACACCGGGGATAATAAACACGGCTACGAAATGGCCGTGCCAAATAACTTGTTAGGAGTTGCCCTGTCTCCCCTATTGACTAATTACGACACTTTGTTTTAAGCCACTGGTGGGAACGAGAACTGGAATTAGTTGCTGAAGTTCTCGCAGCTGACGAATTGTGAATACTTTGCTGTGAAGTTGGGATAAAAATTGGGAATGTTTATTTGTTTTAATTGCGTGATAATTTGAGAGGAAGACATCCATCTATCTACTTATAAAGGACTTGCTTTGCAACAGGGATCTCTAATTAATAGCATTTTAGAAAAAAGGAAGCAACCTGCTAAGTTAAGATAAATGCTGACTGACTGCGTGTATTTGATTTCTAACAAGAAAGAGTTCCAGCTTAGTCTAGTATAGGTTTCTTTGCACTTTCCATTTTTTTTCGCCACCTACCGTAAGTCAATGGTATAGTTTTTTACCCGACTACGGTGAAGCAAAAAGTAGGGTTATGATTTTGACCGGTATGTATGTATGTTAATCTGTTCCTTCATAACTTCAAAAGTACTTCTAATAATTTGACAATGGTTAGAAGCGACTTGAGTCAAGACGCTTCTAAGCTTCCAGTCAAGACTCTTGACCGTTCGCTGGTGGCTATGTGACGTCACACTAAATTAAATATGGCGCCCTCTAGAGGACATAAAGTAATGAATTTAAAAATAAATATTTTGGGATGGTGCCTTGTGGGGGTATCAAATGAAAGGGCTTAATTAGCACATTTCAAAAATATAAATATTACTGAAATAAACCACCAAAATAATTAAATAAAAAATAAGTTTAAAAACTAAAACCCGACTACTGAAAACGATGAAACCAGGTACCTTCTCGTGGTCGCATGCCGCTGTACTAACATACTTATAAGGTATGGTAGCATGCGACCATGGGAAGTTACTTTCTTGTTTCATCCTTTTCAGTAGTCGGGTTTTAGTTTTTAAACATTTTTATTTAATTCATATTTTTGTAGCTTTCTCCAAGCCCTTTAAGAAATGAACAGTCCAGAATTCCACAACCAACGTTAATTAGCACGAAACAGAGTAAACTTTAAGGCTAGCAGCGCCCTACTAGCAGCAGTGATGGTTTTACAGTAAAACCATCATCATTTCAGCCGAAAGACGTCCACTGCTGGACATAGGCAACAGAGGCCTATGTCCAGCAGTAAAACCATACTTACATTAATACCCGGAACAATGCACAACTTGCAGTATTTTCACCTGGTCGATAAAATCCGTTGTTGCTATCTCCACTGAGTGGCCATCCTTATTCGACAAGAAACTTCTCATAAGTAACTCTGTCTGTCTGTATGTTACCTTTTCACGGCTAAACCACTGAACGGATTTTGATAAAATTTGGCAGAAAGATAGATTGCACCCCAGGGAGGGACATACCTCGCGGTCGAAGCCGCGGGCGGAAGCTAGTTTTTTTATAACTCAGTGGGTGGTGCCTATAGCTGAGGTTAGAGCATAATATCGAACAAATTTTTGGTCCTCACTTTTATAAACCAATCGGATTTTGAGCAGTTTAGCTATCAGATATTGGAACAGTCAGACTTAAATGATATAAATATTCTATAGTTTTACAACAGCAAGAAACCTTTGAAACTTTTCGAAACAGAGTAAACTTTATTAGAGGTACCTAAAGCTAGAGCAAGCAGCACACTATAAAACCATACATTAATTCGCGCAACAATGCACAACTTGCAGTATTGTCACCTCGCCGATAAGATCCGTTGTTGCTATCTCCGCTGAGTGGCCATCCTTGTTCGACAAGATGGTTGCTTTACGCGGCGCCCGCGCTGTTGTGCCGCGCGGATTTATGTGCAGAATGCCGCATGCTACGTAGATTAGTCTGATAGATGCGATCCGGAGAGCTGTTGCGAGATAGGACTTTGATAATTTTTTAGATGGTGCGATTTTGTTTTTTTTTTATTTAGTCTGATTTTCTGAATGTAGATAACTTTTAACTTGCATTTCAAGAATACGAGTAATTATGACAGTTTGACCTTATTTTTTATACAAAGGCGGTTTAAATAAGAATAGGTTTTTTTGACAACTTTTTCATCCTTAAATTTCTTTTTCCAGTCTTACTTTAGTTTAATACTGGATTTTCCAGTCAATGGGGCCTTGTTTTGTAAAAGATAAGTAGGTACTTATTCACAGAATCATTTTTTTTTTCAAGAACATACATTGCTGCTTTTCAACATCCTGCACAAACTTTAGTAAACACAGACGCCTCAATGTACAACAAAGTCATAAAATTATAGTACGGTGACAATATTCTCTGCATTTCGCGATACACTCCGGTGTTATCGAATTACGATTTACGATGTTGACAATATCTGTTGAAGCTCATGTCGCCTTCGCGTATTTTTATCTTTCTCACATTGTCTCGTGAAATATCCTCCGGGTGGACACCCCAGGGTTTTGTTACAAGCTTATTTAAGATGTTTAGTTGACATGTTTACTGGGTATAAGTTTAACGCGGGAATAATTTAATATTCCGTTTGTTAGACGTCTTGGAACACGACGAGGATGTTTATTCGTGTTTGGTGTTTAACTATTTAATACTGAATGTAGGTAAAGACTTTGTACATGATAATATATTAATTGATGTAGAACCATCTTGTAAAGATGTTTTTACAAGTCATGCTTTTACAAGTTAGGGATTCATTCAGTAACTCTATCAGTAACTGAATGAATCCGTAGCGAGTTTTTATAGGCATTTGTATGTATTTGTATATTTTTTATAAACTTTTAAGTGTAACAGACCGTTAACACGCCTCTACCTACCTAGGCGCCACATCCAGTTATTCTTTATTACAAGCTGTGCCCGATTAGATATTCCATCCGTTAAAATGACGAACTTCTAAACAAACTATCAACCCCTATAAAACCCCTTTACGAAATGAATTTTCAAAAATCCTTCCTTATGAAACACCTTAGTTATTAAAGGAATTCTTGGGAAAATTTCATACTTAATCCAGCCGTTTAGGCTGTGCGTTTCCTGTCAATGAACTACGAGATAAAAAAATACAAACCAATTGCACTTCAAAAGGTCTCCATAGAAAAACAAATGAAAATCTAAATAGAACACTCACATCAGATAAAAAACAAAACTGCCAGTACCTACTTATCAAATCCCTTTCAGAGATATCACTCGTACTCCCAAAAAAACACCGATACCCATCCGTAACTTTAACGGTTGGACCGTAAAAAACGGTCATAATCGGAATCATAACCGTGTTTTACCGCAAGGTGTCGTTAGTGTGAATGTTTCAGTGGCTGATGTATGTCGATCATGGCCTGGTACACAGAGATACTGATATGTCCTGTAATGGAGAGGGGGCGGACTTGGAATTTAGTTTGGACCTACAAGGAAGGTTAAAGAAACAAAGCAAGGAGGAGTACAGTTAAGGACCTTGCTGATAGGATGAATGCTACGAAGACGAGTAAGAGAGGAAAGACGCGAGTTTATGTGTGTGTAGGTATGCTATTTTTTATTGTATTTTTTATATGTTTTTTTTTTTAATCATGTGGTATGCAATTTTTATTTTTTTATAAAACTGCAAGGATCTTTAAGTTTTGGGTAGAGTAAGTATAAATAAAAAATTAAAGGGGGAAATGACGCGAATAAAATGTAAAAAAAATATGAAAATTGAATCATTTTTTCAAATCTCATGTCAACAATTTTAGTAGGTAATTATTGTTTTTGGAATAAACAGCAGCTGAAATGAGATTTTGCAGAAGGCAGTTTTCAGAAACTCTATCTGGAAACGGACCTTCAGCTTGACTTTCAATAGTCAGGGACACCTTCTAGTCAGTCTATCGCAATACACTTGAAAATCAATGTTAAATACTTTTATACAAATAAAAATTGTTTTTTTTATAAAAAACGAAAACGTTTATAACCTACTTTTTTAGCTCTCCCAAGTCCGCCACCATACTCAGCCATCAATACTAACGGTCCCACCCCAAGAGACTCGTAGTCGCAACGAAAAATCATTCCAACGCTAAAATATCAATAAAACACAAGCACCAAGTACCACGCTTGGGACTCGTTCGCTCGCTTCCGAATTACTAACGCGTTCGAGTGCGGCCCTGCCCTTTAGTAGGACATTTTATTTTTTTGTAATGGCCATGTTTGTGCGTTACGAGACTTATATTCACTCATGTTCTTTTTATTGGCGGGGAGTGAAAATCGGTTTGTGCGTGTGAGAAATCCTTGAAAAGCTTCGTGTGTGGTGGGGTTTTTGCTCTTCGGTTTATTGTCACACGAGGTGAATTTTGATAGCCATCTTAGGTCTGTGATGATGTTCTGTGCTTGAAGCGTGGCTACAATGTTGGTCCAAACATTGAAATTACAGTCACAAGCTGCTACTGAGTGTGTGCGTGCGTTTATAGCCATGTCACTAATAGGAGCTTACACTCCAGAATAATTTCTTAATGTAGGTACCGTTACCAAATGACATAAGTAAAAAGGGTCAAAAAAACATCCATCGGTTTCTTACTAAACTTCAACTACATATATCCGACAACACCGGTTACGTATCTCCTTTGGTGATCGTACGTGTACCTACAGAATGTAGTAATGTAACTTTTTGTGCAATTACAAAACCATAACTTACCAATCCATACTAATATTATAAATTCGAAAGAAACTCTGTCTGTCTGTCTGTATGTTACCTTTCACGCCTAAGCCACTGAACGGATTTCGATAAAATTTGGCAGAGAGATAGATTGCATCCCAGGGAAGGACATAGGATAGTTTTTATCGTCATACCTCGCGGACGTAGCCGCGGGCGGAAGCTAGTAAAAAATAGGTCTGATAAAAATTAAACTACTTAAAAATTTGTACTTACTTACCTTCTCTTTATTTACGGCATATTATCAAATTTTCTCCATAAATCAGTCTTACCTCCCCCACCCATAGCACTCCGGAAGCTATAAAGCCTCCAAATCCATCCCTGTCTACTAATGGGACACTTTATTGTTGTTACGACCACCGCAACCACATCGGAGTCACATTTACTCGTGTCTTTTTATTGCCATAACATTATGGTGGGGCGCGGGAAATCACTCGCTACGTGTGAAAAATTCAGGAAGTGGTTTCTGAAAACTTTCAGTAAGGTTGCTGATAAGACATAAAGTCAAGTTATTATTTTTATTTCATGGGTAGGGCACATTCACTGTAGCTGAGTAGAAAATAATTAAAATAGCTTTAAAATTAAGTAAAGTCTGTCGTATAATGACTCGCTTTTCACATACTTTGAACTGCACAGTTTGGTTTTAAGTAGCACATTATACAGGGTGGTAGCCATGGCAGGGACATCGCCGCGCAAACTCCATCATCTGCCTAGTCTTTTCCCAACTATGTTGGGAGCAACTGCCTATCTGACCTCCACAACACAGTTACTGGGTAATACGACACCCCTTGGTAAGAATGGTTGTTAGATTTTCGGGCTTCTGACGACCCGTAACGACTGCCAACGCCGGTTAACGTGCTTTCCGAGGAACGGAGGGGTCTTGGTATGTACAGATTGTCACCCATCCACGGACCAACCGCAGCAAGCGTAGCTTAACCTGATCGATCGACCCGTGCGGCTGATATTACTGAGCCACAAGCCCCTCACCCCGTAAACTGTAACCTTGAATTCAGCACATGATGGACAGCAATTTTCTTAACAACCGACGAAAATTTTCAACGCAGGGTGTTCAAAATCATGTAAAAAAACCTGTTACCAACAGGTTCTAATGTATGTATCTACAAAATTAATTCAGAAAATACACCTAATCGTTCAAAATCGGATCAAAAGAACAGTGAATCTACGTACCCATACCTCCTCAAAAATCCGTACAATTTATTTTCCCATAGCCCAGTATCATTGTAAATCGAGGCGCAGTGTCCAAGACGTCGGTGTCTCCCCTATCTTAAATAGCGGCGGCGGGCGGCGCTGCTGAGTGGCTATTTATTGGAGGTAATTAAAAAGAAAACAGACAAAAGGCTCGCAGCTGACTGGAACGTGCCGGGAACACTAAGTAATAATAGTGATGGGAGTGTCTCGATTCGAGTTATCGATAGTCTCGTTAAGCGAATGATTTATTTATATATACTTTATTGTACAGACGCCAGCACATCAAGCTACCCGAAACTGTCAAATTTTCCGAATCAACTTTGAACTTTGCTTTAGCGATAAAGTTGAAAATATATTAAAGTTTGACTGATTGTAGTAGCTTGATGTGCTGGCGTCTGTAGGTACACCAGAAAATACATAACAAAACATACATTTAACAGTTAGCAGTTTTTGAGCAGTCCTTGGAATTTAATCTCGTGTACCTACTAAAAATAGTTGTAAACTTTTTTCAATAACACATTTCTACATAATTATGACCATCTAAGTATGTCCCTAACGTAAGGCCGAGGCAATGAGTTGGTTTTCCTATTTTAGAGCTGGATCATTATGGTTTGCTTCGATGAGTCAAAATTTTTCTGAGCTAAATGAAAGTTTGACTGGTCCAGTACGCTAATACCAACAATCTTTAGGTCCTCTATAATAGTAATGTCTTGATCGTACCTATACAGGTTTTTAATATTAAAATTAATTATTAATGGGTCCATTCCCAGGTTGGACAAAGTGTTATTGACTTTTCCTATCAGGTATTTTCCAGTAGCAGCCTG
The DNA here is from genome assembly GCA_948474745.1 of Oligia latruncula. Lineage (NCBI taxonomy): Eukaryota > Metazoa > Arthropoda > Insecta > Lepidoptera > Noctuidae > Oligia > Oligia latruncula. The sequence goes on from OX419699.1 coordinate 13,505,240, forward strand.
GAGTCTAGATTTGTACCCGGTTTATGGGGGACAATCGAAATGTGGGTGTTCCATAGATACACCTCTGCCTAACCCTTCAGGGATTACAGACGTAATGTTATATTATGCTCATGTTTTGGTATGCATGAAGAAGCCTCCTCGTGTAGCGCAGTTTGTTCCGCCAGTTACTCAACTGCGATTGCTCGGCGCATCCTTTACAGTCACACCTAACACCTTATTTGACTGGCCAATTCTTCCGTTGCGGTGGTAGGGCTAACGCCTACGTTCCTACTGGAATACGGCGTCAAGCAGCCTACTGTGTTTCGTCGATGCGTGGGAGTTCCAGTGCCTCATCCATCGCTTTCCATCAGGCGTGATCGAGGTCAAAAGCGCACCCATGCAGCAATAAAAAAATAAAAAAATGTTATATTTAAATGATTACGTTCTCATCGATACCACCGGGAACAAACCTGACACGTACATCACTAACAAAAGATCACAAGTCGGTCGTGCAAAAGAGGACTTTTATCAGTCACGACCGATACCAATAGTCCTAGATTCCGACACCTTATTTATTGCCACCCTACACATCACCACCTTAGTTATACACGCGCCATCGCTCTTATTTTCAGTTGATACGATCTATTTCAGCGTGCATCAACGTCTGATGAACGTTGCTATAATTTGCCAATTCTTATTTTGCATTAAAATAATCCTTATTCATTAGGCAGTAAGGAAGATATTGCTTAGATTGTTTGCGTAGTTTTTATTTGCTGAAAGTGACCCTTGGTTCTGGTGAAAAGTAATTGACGAATAAGTCATTTTTCATCGTCAAAGTGCGATAAATGGTCGAGTTTGACCAGTGATTGATTATTTTTTTAACACTCGGTTTGAGTTTATCAATGTGTGTAATTCTGTGAATTTACCAATTGCTGGTAGGGGTCAGATAAAAAATGTCTGTAATAAAAATAACATTAATTTTAACGTTCATGTCAATCGCTACCATGGTATGTGTACATACTTAACTGTTAGTGGAACCATTTTAATTTTAGCTTGGATTTTTTCTCCACTGACCAGTGATACGCGGACTTATTTGTCATGGTGAAGAAAAGTTGCTCTAACTAATTTATTACTATAAATAAAAACCAACATCACAAACAACCTTGCTAAGCAAGCTGCGGCCTAACATTTTACCTCATTTCCTAATGTGAACGTACAGTTAGAATTTGCCAAAATGCAAGACCAAGGGCCTCCATTACAATTTGTCCTGGGGTAAAGCACTCTCTAATGAGTCGTGCAAAATATCATAACATTCAATTCAATTCATCTTCATCTTTACATTCCAAAATCTTCTCACCAAAAATACCAGAAACGCATAAATCAAAGGAACTTTCGAACTCGGAGTTGGAGTGTCAAATAGTTTGCCAACTTCGACTCGGTAGCCAAAGTTCCCCAGGTGTGGGGAAAAACTTATTGATATATGCCAGCTCCCCAACGTGCTGTACGTCATGAATTGCTGCTCTATATTCTAACTGGGCACTGTAGTTGGAGTGCTGTGGAAGGTATTGGTAAGTACTACTGGGAAAGTTTATTTATATCTGTCATATGGACAGAAATCATATAGTAGCATTTAAAGTTTAAATCCATAAAGTGTCGTTCGATACCTGATAAACGACGGAGTAAAAATCAAAGTAGGAAAGTAGCTGTCGTCGGCTGAAAAAAATCATAAATGTATTCTCGTTTGTGTTGATGTATTCAAACCGATAACCTTTATAGGCCGAGAGAAAATAAAAATAGCTACTTAGATTGAAACAACTATCGAAATACACAAGCAAAAATAAAATACCTATTGTAAAAAAAATTACTAACGTTGTAAGATCAGTTAAGTAGGTAAATATCTACCATCATGAATTTTCCGAATCGTTACCACCTTTCCTAATCAGAGACAATTCGCCGCTTTTTTTTCCTTTCCAATTCGACACAGTTGTGAAAGACTACGAACTACTATTCGTTATCAAAACTTATCGATATACGAGTATCTAGCTCAACCTATGAATGAATCAGAAGCTGTCTCTCCACCCTATCTCAGAAGTTATTATAGTGAATACTATCTTTAAGACATCGGCAACTTGAATGGACAAGTACCTAATCTCAGCACTACGACGATGCATGAACTCATTGGAAATAGAACAGACACGGCAAAACTTGGGGAAAGCGAGCGTCTAGTAAATGACAGAAAGAAAGAAACATGCGTTTATTGGCATTACAGCAAAATAAATACACCTTCAAACTATAAAAACAGAAAACAAAGATTATGATGCCAAAAGGACCTCAGCTCAGCATAATGTCAGATGACAACACATGGTGTTGGTACACCTTAAGGTGGTCAGGTGGTCCTGACGCTGATTTTCAGCTGCAACCCACGAGTGCCATACGCTGGAATAACAAACACATACATAAATGGCGACAGAAATATTATTTAACTACTCGTACTTATGTGGTTTTTAAAACCTCACTGCACGAGAGGTTTTATTTCGTCCCAAAAAGCCCTAAGAGGGTGACATGGTCATACTGATCAAACCCTTAAACTATTAAAGATTTTTTTAAATCTCTCGTGCAACATGATAACAGACACCCAATAAAGTACTCTGAAGGTACGGTAGGCACCAACGACTTGAAAAAGTGGTCACTACTATTAAACCTGACGCAACCGATTTTAATCTACGAAAGCACCTCAGAAAGAAGAAAATCGTCTTTCCAGACATGCTTCAATCATGGTCCAATCGTTTGGAAGAAATCTCAACTCTTATATTCACTGGCAGACAACACATAGCCTAAACCATTGGGTTTGAAAGCATGAACTTTTGCACAAGTGTTTAGTGAGCACTAAGGAAGGATTTTTGAAAAATAATCCCATAAGGGGGTTAAATGAATAGAGTTTTTCTTTATTAATGTGACCAAGACTCAAACTCAAACAAGATTGTTAGTAAAACATACGACTATGTTACTAAGCACAGACACTAGACAAAAACACAAGAAATAACGGTTGGTCACCGTTGTCATCATGACATCAAGGAAAGGGAATCAAAGGGGGGCGGGGGGGTCCATGAAAGTTTGTATGGGATTTCGTCATTTTTTCCGATGGGAAATCACATCGAGCAGTCGGCTTGTATATCAATAATATTGTCAGTTGCTCTCATAGAACTGACAGAACTACCCAAGGTCCACAAACAACAAAATCGGAGCCATCTCAAAAAAAAATAGTCCACACGCCGATAAAATCTTCACACGTTAAATGTTGCGCATAAATAATAAAAATTGCGATCGTAAAGACAATTGATACGTTATGAGTGGAGCCGTGTTGGCACGACACATATTTATGGTTAGTGGCCCTCATCGACACGGGTTCGATACCCGGTTCACGCAAAAACGCGTCCGACACATCGCGAGCGTAATATAATGTGAAATGATCGTTCGTAATGTGTGTACGGTGCAAAATATTGTGGTGGATCTGAATCGAGGGGAAGTGGGCTCCACTTCCTGTATTAAAATGTCAGGCAACTTCCATTTGTCCGTAAACATCGGTTAGCTTTTCACATTTTATTACAGAAAAGCAGTCACTTTTTATTTATTAAGAAGTCGATTATATACTTCTAAATATGTATATAAAATTCAAAATCCTGACTGACTGACTGATATCAACACACAGGTTAAACCGCTGGTCCTAGAGACATGAAATTTGGAGGGTGTGTTCTTTGTGAAGAGTAAGAAAGGGTTTTTCGAAATTCCACCCCTAAGAGGGTGAAATTTCACGCGAACGAAGTCGCGGGCATAAGCTAGTTTGACTATAAACGAGACACAAAATCCACAAATTTTGGGAGTCTGTTTGAAGGTTTCCGCAGACAGGCGCGACGCGATTCTGGTAGAACAAATTGAATTAAGTTTTCATAGAAATTGTTCTACTAGTGTCGCGTCGCGCCTGTCTGCGGGAGCCTTTAATCAAAATTAGAATATTGGCTAATTAGGTATCTACTGTTGTCCCCCAAGGTAGTGCAATACAAGAAGTAAGGTTTCATTACACATTTTTACAGACGATTCATCGACCATCGTCGACGCGTCGGCGGTTGCCGTCGACAACGTGCCGCTGGCGACAATAGTCGACTTCGACAATAGTCATTCATCATCTCCTGATAGCCACATCATCCCTTAAACCAACTCCTCCTATCCGCGGAGGATAAATCCTTAATAAACTAAACCAAAACACAAAGTAGAGCCACTTACCCTTCCAGCCGCCGTCATCGTCCCACGGTGAGGTTACTTTATAGTCATGTCATATCAGTTAATGGCGCGCGCCTTTGTCGTAGCGCCGCCGGCTGCCGGTCCCGTACATCAGCCGTATCGCCGCGACATCGGACGACACGGAAAACCGAGTAGAGCAACATTCGCGCTGGTTGTGTTTTGTTTTGTTCTGCGATTTTTTTTTTATTTGGAAGATATAAAAGGTGTTAAATGTTTGGTGGTTTTTGATTGGCGGGAGGTGTAAAGTGCATGAGATTTTTCGCATAGTGCTGAATCTGTTCATAACCAGAGGTCAAAGGGATCTAGGTACCTATAGATAAATGTGCTTGCGATGATGAGCGTCAGATAAAATTATACCTAACTAGCTTCTGTCTGCGACTTTGTCCGTGTGAAATTACTTGTGCCCCCTCCGCATCGCATCGCCTGCCCACGCTATTACTTCGTTTTCGCTTAGTGACTTCTTTTGTTTTTGTGCTATCAAATTCAAAAACAATTTTTCAAATCCGACCGGTAGTTCCAAAGATTAACGCGTTGAAACTCTTCAGCTTTATTATCAGTAAGTATAGATAACGCAGAACGATATGAGCGACTGAATTGCAAGATCCTCCATCATAGTTGATCCCACACTGTTGAGGTTCGTAGTTCTGATTATCTTCTAAATATTAGATATCAATTGCACATTTGTTTGTGGCTAGATGAAGTGGCACCTTTTCTGGCTCTCCCAGGTGCTCTGGCACATGGCTTGAACTCTCTCTTTGGGCTACATCCTCTTGGTCTTACGCCTTCTTTTTGACTACACAGTACACCCTTTCATTATAAAGTTTTAAATGTACGTAAAGGTAGGTCGTATAACATAATCGAGATTCAAAAATGCTAACATTTGATTCAACAGATGCCCCTTGACAACCACGAAATTAAATTTCTTTATCCATAAGGAAACATGTTTCAGAGCCAAACTTATTCAAATTAAAGACGAACTCCAGGTCCTAAGTCAATAATTTGAAAGCCTTTTATTTTATCTGTAAATCAAATTTTAATATTTTTTAGCGCAGGTAGGTCATAAAACACTAAAATTAATAATAAAAAGCAATACACAGGGGTGTCACCCAATAAATTAGTTGCGACATTCGCGACAATGTAAGGCCGTATTCTTAGAACTTGAAACCATCAGGCTGTGACTTAGGGTCATCAGTTTTTTATCAAATGACAATTAATATTAGTCACAAAAACCTTAGTCTCGACTAGGATTTATAAGTCCCTTACTGAGATGATAGTACTTCGCAACGAATTAAAAATAAAATAAGTATTAACTCTTTTTGTTGTTATTTATTTTCTGGGGTAAAGTTTAAAATTATAAATAAAATATAAATAAAATCGCATGTTTTCATATTGTGTTTTTTACAGATACTAAGGACATTTGGAAGAGTGGTCCTGACTCTGGCTAAATATTTGAAACGTGTCAATCTGTGGAGTATATTCCACTGATTTCAGGTGTCACGATTCAATAGTTCGATTCAAATGAATGCGGCTTTCTACATGAATTATATTTCAGAAAAAAATATTTGTTGAGCTAAAACAAATCTAAAGAGATAGAATGCCAAGGAATCGGAAGATACAGAACACTCTGTTTCAAACCTTTTTAGGTTTTTTTTTTGCCCATTATAACAATAATCCCTAAGAAAAACCTGCAGTTGGCAACCCTACCAGTATCTTCTCACCGGCCAACTTACTCATACTACTTTATGTGACACTTTATTAGAACTTTAAGGACTTACAACAAAGGGAATATTCGGTTTCTTAGAAGAATCTCTGTCGTCGAGTTATGTGTACTTATGTTATTATATTTGCATACTTTGTATTATTTTATGTTGTGTTTAGCGGTGACACATCGAAAATCGTAAAAAGTAAAGAGATGAGTCTGTCGTGAAGTCATTTATAGAAAAACTCATTCTAAATGATAAAAAGTTTACCGTCACTTGATTTAAACGTCTGGAATCTTGATCCTAGAAATCTATTTTGGCTGATGTACAGTCAGCAAAAGAGTTAGGTACGCAGGATCGTCGGGTATAGTTGAAGTTTAGTAATAAACCGATGGATGTTGTCGATTGAAATTTAATTTGATAAATGAGCTGTTTGTTTTCTATTAATAAAATTAAATTTTATTCGACAACATCCATCAGTTTATTACTAAACTTTCGATTTCCTGTTACGAACTCTACGCGGAGCTACCGCGTAGAGTTCGTAACAGAAAATCGAATATTTCAATTGTTCGAACGGAAATATTTTTATTTTTGTATGAAAGTCTGATGAATTAATAAAAGTCATAGAACAAAAGTTGTTGTATATGATAGTCCTGAGAAGTTGTTAATGTTTTACCAATAACCCTGTATCATCATCATCATCTGCCTAGCCTTTTCCCAACTATGTTGGGGTCGGCTTCCAGTCTAACCGGATGCAGCTGAATACCAGTATTTTACATGGAGAGACTGCCTATCTGACCTCCACAACCCAGTGACTGGGTAATACGATACCCCTTGATAAGACCAATAACCCTGTATATTGATTGTAAAACCATATGTAGCAAAAGCAACAGCTTAATATTCCGCTAATCCTGTAAGCCAAAACGAGCTTTAGCATAATCATCCTATAATGTTCCAACTACTGGGACACAGGCCTTCCCTCTTCAAGAGGAATTAAGTAGCTTGAATCTACCACGCGGGCCCATTGCGGGTTAGTAGTTGTCACATGGGATCACATGTCTTCGAATATTTGGTTCTATGGCATGCAGGTTTCCTCACGATGTTTTCCTTCACCGTTTTGAGAGCAGTGATGAAATAATTTACACAAAATAAAGCGCCTATCTGGGTTCGAACCTGTGACTAGTAAGTCGCGGCCATTACCACTGGGCCACTGCTCTAGTGATGGTCTAATAGTGATGCAAAACAATTCAACCTCCTATTCAAAACCGAGTAATATCCCGCTAATCCCGTAAGCCAAAACGAGCTTCAACATATTAAGTCAATTCCCAAAACTAATTAAGTAAATAGAGCCCAAGTCTGGCCAACTAGGGTAATCCCAAACTATCAACCTCCAGTCTCCACATATTCTCTACAATTCAAACAACTTTAGAATTAATTCTGCTGATGGGACATAAAGGGACAATGGCTAATAAATATTAATTTCGGTCAGGATCATATCTCGGACATGAATAAATTATTGTATGACCACCGTGTAGTGAAAATTATCAATTTCCCGGGGTCCGTGGTGGCCCGGGAGCGGGACAGACAACCCTTAACTTTGGGACTGTTTGACTTTGTAGGGTTGGCCCTGTTGAGGTTAATTATTCTAGTTTTATTTTTTTTTGTCGGAAGACATTAAACGCAGTCGGACAGGCAGGCATTGATAGATAGTGGAAATAAATCGCTTGGTTGATTTTTACTACTACCGCAGAAATTATAAAACGTTTTATTACATAGATTAATTATGGTGCTTCATGATATACATACAAAGTCGTTGGATTGTCGTCTGGATAAGCATTCAGCCTTGAGGACAGGTCTTATTATCAGGTAGGTATAAGTACTTGTCCATTTGTTTGCTTGACTATGGGTACATATAACAAATACCAAAAGTTACCTTTCCTATGTGAACAGGTGTGCAGTGTGCACAAATATCTATTATATTTAAAATATTTCGAAAATAATCATTAATTTATCTATTAAACACCAAAACATTAACCCTTTCATGTCACTTACTTCTTATTTCTTTTTCTTTTTACTTGCCGGATTGCCGTCCCATCGGACTATGAGAGTGAGGGAAGAGGGAGTGCACCTCTGTCTGTGTGCACACTTGTGCACTATAATATCTCCCACGCCGAAGGCCAGTCTTAGTTGAAATTGACCGCTGTAGCCGTAGCCGAAATACGGTCTGGAGTACTTTATTTATTTCAATCACAAAAATATTCCAAACTAGCTGCGCCCCGCGGTTTCACCCGCATAAGTGTCGATCCCGTGAGAAAATCGGGATAAAAACTATCCTGTCCTTCCCCGGGATGCAATCTATCTCTCTGCCAAATTTTATCGAAATCCGTTCAGTGGTTTAGGCGTGAAAAGGTAACATACAGACAGAGTTACTTTCGAATTTATAATTTTGCAACAGCAAGTGTGTCAACCCTATTCCCACCCCTTCCCTTTGGGCCTCATATCAAGTACAACATAAAAGCAATTCAGCAAATTGTTATTGACATGTTAATAGTTTGAATGTCGTGATGTCGCTACCGTCGCCCGGAGTTGCCATGTTAAATATTATGACATGTCCCGCGAAGGGTTAATAAGATATGGCAACACTGGCGCGCTTTAGGTTAAGTTGTTCGTAATTATTTTAATTGAATCGTAGGTAATTGTGTGATGTTGTTATGTAGTTTGTGTTTTGTTTGTGCTTAGTTTTAGTGTGGATTATGTGGTGAAATTACATTTAGAATAAGGTTTACAAGAGTGTTTGTGAGTGAGAGCTTTGCCGCTCATAAACATTACCTACCTATGGAAAGAATAGATAGTAGTTATTACTTTTTTTTTTGTGTGGGATATCATCAAATGTCCCCCCTCCCGCTCTGGGTGGATCGGAATGGAGTGTCAGACTCTTTCTGACTAAAACTCACCCGTGTTCCTTCCTTAGCCCTTTATGTTCCGGGGTAGCGGTAACCCTTTCGGACAATTCCGCGAACCCGCGCTATTACTTTGTTTACGCTTAGCGTTCTCTCTGACCTTTTTTTTTTGCTCGGCTCCTAAGGGTTCTAGCGTAGTGTTAAATAGCCTATAGCCTTCCTCAATTCCTCATTCAATCGACCGGGTTTTCCAGAAATTAGCACGTTCAAACAAACAAACAAAGGAACAACCTCTTCAGCTTTATTATTAATACTTGCTGAGCCCCGCCGTTTCACCCGCATAAGTTTCGATCCCGTGGTAATATCGGGATAAAAAGTAGCCTATATGTTAATCCAGGTTGTCGGGTACCTCCATATTGAATTTTATCAAAATTGGTCCAGCCGTTTGAGCGTGAAGAAGTAACAAACATATAATGTGTGTGTTTATGCATACTCACAAACTTTCGCCTTTATAATATTAGTGTGATATTGCGTGATGGATATAGATGAAGGTAATTACCTATATCTATTGTTATATATGTTGCCCCTTTTTTTTATTTTTGGTTGGGAAATCATCAAATGACCCCCCCTCCCGCTCTTGGCGGAGCGGAAGGGAGTGTCAGACTGTTACTGACTAAAACCCACCCGTGTTCCTTCAGTTGCCTGATCTCTTTCGAACAACCCTTTTCAATACAAACCACAAAGCTGGGGTGCTTTTTCCAGTACAAATTAACAATATCAAATACATTTTTCTATACAAAATCAAATTATAATATAACCCTTTATCCGTTTACGTAACAAGCTTCCAATTAGTGACGCAACCCGCAACTCCATTCCTCCTTTCTCCGCAACGTTTCTCCGTTCCTCCGCGATCCCTGAATCGGGTTGTTAGACAATTTTGAAGATAATGAGTATCGCCGGAGGATATCACTACTGTTTGTGCTACGTGCCATCTGTCACAACCCTTTGATGTAGAGTGGCTATGAATTGGGTGCAACGTGGATAGTCTTTGTCTTGTCAAATGTCTAACTTATTACTTACTTATTTTATTGTATTCACTAGCGTCTGCCCGAGACTTCGTCCGCATGATTTCTTGCTTCCCCGACCCAACCCGTCGCATTGCATCGCTCGACCGCGCGTTTACCTACTTTTTTCCTTTTTGCGCGGCTCCTAAGAGTCCTAGCGTGATGATAAATAGCCTTTCTCAAGAATTGGGCCATGAAATACAAAAAGAATTTATGAAATCCGACTGGGAGTTCCAGAGATTAGCACGTTCAAGCAAACAAACAAACATTTTAGCTTTGTTTCTTTGCATTTGCAACCAATACCGATAATGCGCCAATGTAGGTAAGGTGTTTCTTTTCCGATTTACAATAAGGATAGCAAAAAGTATCTGTCAAAAGTAGTACCTAGTAGCCTTTCATAATGCCCTTTATTACTTAAGGGAAGCCGACCTCAACATTATATAATCAGCTTATAATGTTCCCACTGCTGGGACACAGGCCTCTTCTCGGTAAGAGGGAGTGAGCCGTAATCCACCACGCGGCCCAGTGCGGGTGCTATAGTGTGTAGATGTCTAATTTCTGGTTCTAGAACATGCCGGTGCCGGTTTCCTCACGATGTTTTCCTTCACCGTTTTTGAGAGCAGTGGTGATTAAATAATTTACACAAAGTAAAGCGCCTGACTGGGTTCGAACCCCCGAACTAAAAGTCCTTAGTCGCGACCGTTACCACTGGGCCATCACTGCTCGCATAATTAGGAAAAACGATAATTTTATCAGCTTATGGTAGTTTTTCTTAATTCCTAATCAGGTTCCTAAATTATTAAGAACATTTTCGAAATGTCTTATTTAAAAAAAGATAACTGGAAATCTCTGTTTCTATGGAAAATTTAAAATCGGTCTAATATGGCTGTAACACTATTTTTCGAAAATGTTGTTAAGTAACTTTTTAGACCTTTATATCCTGCTTATGCGTAATAAGTTTCATTAAAATCGGTTGATTCATTTCGAAAAACAAGGGCTTGAAAGTTTGTATGAAATGCCGTACGGCGTAAACACTCTTAACGGCTAATTAAGTACATATTTCATTCGTAACATGAGGAAATGATGTTCAACGTCAATTATACTTCAAATGACATGACACCATGTCATACTTTCATATTTGTCCCCAATCAGGGACAATTATCCACAATCAAACATCGCGTGGTCGCCGCGGCGACTCTGTATAAATAATTCAACTCATCAAGGGTCGATTGTGACCACACGACGTTCTCGTATAATTTGTGTAGAATAAACATCATATCTTTGGATTTTTGATGTAGGTATACAAATAAATATAATGATGTTGTTGACATCATTGGAGTTAAATGATAAATGATTTCTGTAAGTAGGTTTGTACAAACACTTTTACACGTCAATCATATTTTTAAAACTAGATGAGGTCGGCGTTTCTTATCTGACTACTCAGACAAGAAAGGCCGAAAGAAACTCAGAACTCACAGTCTCTTTTAAAGTCCAAACGTAGGTAATCTTGGTTAGATCATGTGAAGACCATGTAGAATGATGTCTGAAATGGTCTTCTGAGAAAAAAACTACACAGACAGATTTATTGGACCTATCCAGTCAGTGCACGCATTTGTCAATAATCGTGCAGCTCAACTCAAAACTCAAGGAGCTCAACGATTCCGATTCGACGGACAATACCAAAGGAAGGACTTTTGGGTAAAGTAATATTAACGACTACTTAATAAAAATACTATAGATGGCGAACTTTAAGAGGGGGACTGCTCTAAGCTAATGACAAAATAACGAACTCTGTTCAGCAAAGGCTTAACTTTTCTGAAAGAATTGCTATCGAAAGAAAACATGAAAGAATAAAGCCAATCGAACACTCTTGAACTTCTAAACAGCACCCTAATTGCGTAACACACTTATATCAATCACAATCTGAATAATTTTGAAGGATATTGCTAATCCATTGCTTCATAATTATTGCCTGCTCACCAACGTAAATAACGCAATGAATGTTGTTGAATTGTCAAAATGAAAGCCATTCCCACTGTTAGTGTGTAACGCAATTCAACAACGACAACGATACAACCGAAAACGATACTTAAAACGAGATGCAATATTAATATGTAGGTAATTAAACCTTTTATAAATCCCGTTAAGACGTAAGCTCCAGAGATGATAATAGACCTTCAGTTGCAAGTAATTTCCAGTTATCTGCCTTAGTGCGGGCTCTAGTCATTTAGCTAAATAACCCATTTCTCTAGGCTGGCGTTTATAGCTTTTTGTCTAAATTCAGGTCCACCTATTACATGCAAAGTCTTACTGCAGACCTAACTTTATAGGTTAGGACAGCCGAACAGTTTTTACAACCAAACTAAATTGCAAATATTTTTGTTTTTGACGATCATAACATTCTACCAACAGGAAAATCTGTTTAAAAATGATTTATGCAGACAAAATGGCGCCTTTCAAAACCTCAAGCCGTCGTTAAACCCCAAGACATTTAATTACACGTAATTTATCGCCGACACTAATCCGCGAACTTCTGGCCAACAAGAAAAATACAAAAAAAAATCTATCCCCTTGATTACAAGCTGTCACGTCGTAGGATTTTTCCTAAGCCCTCATTTTAATTAGTCACGTCGGTTTTGTACGCGTTCTCGAGTGGAGAACATCCATTTTCTTAACTACTGTAATTGCCCCCACCTCGCGATGTTGCCAGCCACAAAATTTATTGCTTAATTACCTCAAGAAAACGCGTCGCGCTCAACATCCCCGACAGATGTTTTTTATTCGCCGTGGAAAAACAAGAACGGTTTAAGAATGACATTAATTAATTCTTAATGAAATTCATCTTCACCCTCGGTCGTGTTTTAAATTAAACGCTCGATTTATTACTTGTACAATTTGTCGCGAACACAACCCTCGTAATTAAAACACGGCCATCAGTTAATACGTTTATTAGCTACACAAATAGTTGTAAAAATCTCCATTTTATATTACAGGTTGATTCTATGAATAAATACTACATCGATATTAAAATGCTTTCGAAAGTTAATAGCTTAAACGTGTTGCGTCGTTTGTGGCTATTTTTTCAAATTGGTTCTTTTGAAAATCGAGCCAGAAACGACGGTTTTCTTATTGATATGATCAATATTTCCTTTGATACGGTTCATCGATTGGTCCATGGAACAAGGCATCATCAAATCGAGGGTATCCGTCGTCCGGGCGAACGATGTCGGGATAACTTTTGTGTGCAATAGGTTCATGATAAGTATCAGCGCTTTCATGATACTGGTGACTGTTTATAAGATTCCTATTAGCGTTCATGTTCGTCTTAAACTTGTCTTCTTTCTGTGGCAAGATCGGAGTAGGCGTTACCTTGTCATCTATTTTCTTGTCTTTGGCAACAGTGCCTGCTCCAGCAAGATCTCTATAATTCCTCTCATCTTTCCTTAGAGGAGCATAAGGGTATCTGCTTCTGAATCTGTAGTCGTACCTTCCAGTCCTTGCATTCGCATACATATCATCATCATAACGCCTGTAAGGATCCACAGAATATCTATATCTTAGATCCACACTGGGTGGAGTGCGAACCACTTCTGGTAAATGCGCATAATAGATTATCCTTTTCGGTTTCCTTGGTAACATGTTATCGTAAGTCTCATCAAATCGATCTACTCGTGGGCCATAGTATGGGTAGTAACGTCTTCTGTCAATCATGTCATAGTAAGGATCCCGCCTGTATAGGTCATCTGGAACTGGATAATACCTATCATCGTAGAAGTACCTTCTGGATTCTTCTGGAATCTGTGGGTTGTAAACGGCTTGACGTGGGAATACTGGTTTGTATTTGGACCTGACTCTATCTTCGTCTGGTCTTACAAATTCTGTTCGTAGTTCGTCGGTTCTTGTCGGTCTTTGTATAGATTCTTTGTCATTACGGGATTCTGATGCCTCTAATGCTTTGTTTTGAGTGACGAAGTTGACTCGTGGCATTCGAGAATTTATCAGATCACCTGATGGTTGAGGTGGTGTCAGGATATTGTCCCTTTGATCTCTCTGGTCCCTCTGATCTCTTTGGTCTCTCTGATCCCTTTGATCCCTCTGATCCCTTTGATCTCTCTGATCAGGTAAAGGCAGTTTGATCCAGTTCTCATTAGAAGCTCTCGCTCCTCGACCAGTAGGCTTGTCAGTCACTCTCTCTGTAGTTTGATACAGAGGCAGGACTTCCTTAACCTCATTGGCGATAGATATCTTGGTCGTGGGGTCTTCGGGTGGCAAGGGACCTGGTATCCAGGGCTGGTTCATGTTCATGTTAGTCTCTTGGTGATGGGATTGCATGTTGTAGTACTTTTCTTCTTCAATCACGCCACGTCGATCCCTGACGGAATCTGACTCCAGGTTGATCTGAAATTATGAAAATAGGAGTAAAAATAAGGTCCTATATTGGTAGGTAGGAGATCTATCAACGTATAAAAAAGCTTAAAAATAGCACAATGTGTATCTTTCATTAAATATTCTGGGCCATTAATTGTTAGTCGATCGTAGCGATCTAAGATTTATTCATAAGTTATTTTTTCGCTTACATTACGAAATTCCACATTTTCCGTTATAAAACCTATTTTTGTTCCGTGTTTAGCTATAATACCGACATTCTCTAAAACAACTAGCTAAGTATAGCTGCATTCTAGATTTTTTATTGGATTTTGCAGACGAATCCGTGTACTAAACACAAATTTTCTTCACTTTTGTGTTGTTTATAAAACAGCTGTATTTGAGCAGGTGGGTTGTGAAGAATCACGTGGGCGGTAGCTCTGTGACCTGTCTGGGAACACGTAAATACTGAGTCACGAGCTACTACGTCGAAAGTGGAGTGCTATTCTGTATAATATGTTAATAGTGCTCGTCGATTTCAAATGAAGTCAAAAAAAACAGCTGTTTTCCACATTTCTGTTCGTATAACTTGTTAAAATTTAACAGCTGATGTGGTGCGGTCCCATAGTAAAAGTTGTTCATAATGATGAGTACAATGCCCTCTTAAGAGGTTGTTAATGTTTTACCAATAACCTGTATAGGTACTTAGATTTTGGTGAAAATTACTAAAAAAATTACAGTCGTTACGGGTCGTCAGAAGCCCGAAAGTCTGATAACCAGTCTTACAAGGGGTTACCCAGTAACTGGGTTGTGGAGGTCAGATAGGCAGTCGCTCCTTATATAATACTGATATACAGCTGCATCCGGTTAGACTGGAAAGCCGACCCCAAAACATTTGGGAAAAGGCTAGGAAGATGATGAATTGTGGTGTGAAAATAAATAAATGAGTATTAAGTATTATAGTTCGATAGTCAGTTTCAGAATAACACTTTAGAACATCTTGTTTATTATTAAAACCCGAGTTAGGTTATGCGGTCGCGACTGATAGAAGCAAGAAGCGAGCAGGTGTGGACCGCTATGTTAGGACAAACAGTTTATTTATCGCTAATCTATTCGATAACAGCTTTTACATTCGTGTCAATTAGTACTTTATATTCTATCTTCAGAAGAGTTATTAGGTGATTAGTGTATCAAAGGATATGTGTGGGTTTTGTTTAGTTTTTTACTGCGATATTTTTCACAGTTTCGTTTTAACTTTCTTTGAAGTAGGTACTCGTAGGTACAGACTGCACATCAAGCTACAACAATCTGTCAAATCTCTTTAATAGATTTTCAACTTCATCGCTAAAGCATAAGGTTCAAAGTTCATTGGGAAAATTAGATTTATGTGCTGGCGTCTGTACAAACGAACTAACCTATGTTCTATTATCTATGGCTATATTTGGCGGAAAGTCGGTGTATTTCCAGAATACTTTCGTCGCTGAAAACCAGTGCTGGGGCTGTCTTGCATAGAGTCGTAGCATTATGCTAAGCGATGGCCATTTTACGTGGATGTGACGCATATTTTCCCTCAACTTATTATTTGGTTTGTGTTCCTTTTCTGCGTCCTGTTTTTCGCAAATAAACGAATTTGATATAATATATATTTTTATCTTAAGTGCCAGATAACGTTTCCTAGAAGCCTCACTCCTCACCTCGTGGGTGAGGCTTTCTGACTTCTTCTGCATCACAAATAAGGCACTGAAGAATAAATTCTTATTTATTCTATTTCTTTATTCTTCATTATTCTAAGAAGCATACAACGGGTCAGTCAAAGCTTATAATATTTTAAGACTGACTTACGAAAACTTTCACTCTTTAAAGGCTCCTTCGAACAGGCGCGACACGCGATATAATCGCGCGACACAAAGGCACCGCAAGTCGCGCAACGAGCGGTGCCTTTGTGTCGCGCACGATTATATCGCGTGTCGCGCCTTTTTGTAGGAGCCTTAAGCCGGGAATCCGTCTAACTAATGAGACTATAGAGGTATGAGGGACAAGGTGTATAATTCCGGACTGGTGTTTTAAGTACCTGATGGCCTAGTGCCCAAAGTACCTACTTACTTTTTAACCAACGAACGAAACGGAGGAGGTTCTCAAGTCAACGCGTATATTCTGTCTTAACTAACTTACTTCGGTATGTGTCTCGGACTCATGCTGTTCCTCCATGGAGAAGACGGCGCGGATCAGAATTCCGCACCACAGCAGGATCGCCTTTGAATGCCTCATCGTTGATGCTGGACTTGTTCACTGAAACATTTTACAAATTCATCAAAACTATGATTGTCACTTTCATGATATTTATGTAGACATTAGCAGTGCCCCGCGGTTTCACCCACATAAGATTGCATCCCGATATTCCCAAGGGATCGACATCCCGTGGGAATATCTCTGCAGCATGTAGGGATAAACGGGGTGGCAGGGACATCGAAGTGCAAACTGTAACCATGAATTCAGGACATGGTTCTAAATCCTCTAGCGTAGTCTGGCTGGCGTCTGTAAAGAGAACGGGTAGGTAGGTGCGGTTGCCTAAGTAATTTTTTTTCTGCATTTTGATTTTTTTTTTAAGCCTACCCCCATGAGAAAAGGGCGTGAGTGTATGTATATTTGTATGTGAATCTTATCAAATGGATGCTGTATCTATCACCCTAAATCTTTTTTTTTTTTGTAAAACTGTTCCGACAAAGTAAGTTGATTTCAATCTTGCAAGTTGCACAGTTCCCATGGCCTACAGATACCTACCTGAATATTCTACATTCAATAAAAAAAACATAATAGATAAAATATAATATAAAGTAAATACAGTTGGTGCAGTGACCGCGGGCAGTCGGAAGTGTGATGAAATCGGTCGGAAGCGGGGCGGCCGAGCGTGACCCTTATCTGTGTTGTGCGCCAAACATTCGAGCTGGTTGGACGACCTCGCGTTTTGGCATTTCACTGAGTTTTCCAATGGAATATACTGAAAATTATAAACGCCTGTATTTCCCGAAGAGTTAGATAGAGATGTACCTGTAGTAGGCCCACATTTCACCAGTTATGTTTAAGTCCCATGTATAGAGGACGAGTTTATTGCCATCACCTGATCAACCGGGCTGCTACTGAAAATTTTCTGGTTGAAAAACCCTTAGCCAAGCTTACCTACAAATGCTTAGAAGTTAGACTTCATGCTTCATACAAGCGTGAAAATCAAAGTTACAATATCTAATGACCAAATCGCAAAGTATTTGCCAGGAACATACATATTTTGCCTTGACTATGATTAAGTACTACGTTCAACAATACCCAAGTTTAGTGTTAGGTACCTACGAACACATTCAAGGGAAAATGGTGTTTCACAAAGTGTCCTTAGTCCAGTTCATGTTCAGCTCTTGCAAAGCAAATTGGGCACGAACACTAGGTACGTTACATTGAATAAAAAATAGCTGCCATGTCAATGGCGTGATGAGCAAATAATGATGACTATCATTTCATACCAAGGACACTAGAAATAGTTTAACTACTATTATTGCTACATAATACGTAGGTCGGCCCAAATAATTGGACGGTAATCACAATATCGCACTTCTATGTAAATGGACTATAATTACTCTCCATAACACATCGTTTATAGCTTTATAATTTAGACCTACAAATTATTTTATTTAACTATGATCGGAAGGAAATGACACATTTGGAGCATCCATACTATACTAATTATAGGTCTTTACCTATGAAATTGCCGTTTTGTATGAAACTGTTTGGTGGTCTAGCGCCGGTGTGATTCATCACAGCTTCTTACCAAACGACAACGCGCGACCTCATACTGCACAGCAGACGGTCTCCAAGTTGCAATAACTGGGGTTGGAAGCTCTCCGTCATCCGCCCTACTCACCAGACCTTGCACCTACAGACTACTACTTTTTCCAGAATTTGGATAACTTCTTGGCGGGAAAAAAATTCAATACCCGAGAGGCAGTACAAAATATCTTTGAAGAATTTGTTGCCTCCCGTCCAGCTGATTTCTTTAGGAAGGCATCAATAAACTGCCACTGCGTTGGCAAAGATGCATTGATTGCATGGGTGATTACTTCGATTAATCCTACAAATAAAAAATACATGAATAAAATTCGTTTAAATTTTTCATACAAAACGGCAATTTCATAGGTAAAGACCTATTATTATATACTAATATTATAAATTCGAAAGTAACTGTCTGTCTGTATGATACCTTTTCACGCCTAATCCACTGAACGGATTTCGATAAAATTTGGCAGAGAGATAGATTGCAGAGGGAAGGACATGGGATAGTTTTTATCCCGACATTCCCACGGGATCGACACTTATGCGTGTAAAACCGCGGGGCGCTCCTAGTTTTCTATAAATTGAAAAAGGCTTGAAACTATTGTGAAAGAGTAAAAAGGTTACAGTTACGCCGCCACCCATTATTTCCACCAACGTCGACTTTGACCCCAACGGAAAGAAACAGTAGCATTTTATTTTCTTCGAACTATGATTCGAATATACCTACAGCTACACGTGTAGCTTGTGAAAAGTCAGGGAAATTAATTGTATGTATCAAATTGGCTACTAACGTAAATTGTCCATAAATACCTATGTTTAAACCACAGCTGTCATAAATTCCTTCACTGTTTGATGAAATAGACGAAATTAACGGAGTATGTCAATTTGATAAACAACTAATTTCCCTGAATGTACATCCTAGCCTTTTATTCACCCTGCCCACTTACAAGTAGGTATGATCCTATTTGCTGCTGGTGAACACGCAACCCAATTTATGCTTAAATAACTGAACATATTGTGGAATAGAGCAAGCTTCAAGAGGCACCACATCAGAATCTCTGAAGGACCGAACTCACAACCAACCTACCTACTATGTTTTACCAAAGTACCAACACAAAGTCGACGAACCCCGAAAATAACTAAAGAAAATCGTCACAATAGCCACCAAATCCAACAATAGTGCATGGGGATCCCACGACACGACAATTTGGTGACAGACTGATGTTCCGCTCCACAAAGCCGACAATTGTATCGATGCCGTTATCCTGCCCATTGACGGCACTGACCTAGTTAAGGGTATGGTCGTTAGCCCTCTGTATCATGACTATCAGATCATGCTATTCAAATCACCTGGGAACTGTCGGTATAATACCTTCTGAAGTCTTGACGTGATATAGATCAATTTACTGAACAGTCGATCTATTCTAAGTATATAAATCTCATCGTGATTACAGGCAGTGACAGCTCACTTCAAGGGCACTTCACCTCAGCTTTCACAGTGAGATTTTTACAGAATAGACCCAAAGGATTCAATCAAGTTCAATTAACAAATCTTCGGGGAAGAGCAAAGAAACTAATTCATATTGAACCTTTACAATCTTGTGCATGCCGCGACGTGGTCAATCCTCCGTTCTCCTCAGACGGAGAGTAACCATAAGAACTTCCCAATAGAAAAAAGGGCAACCGCTCAATAACCCACATTATGACGAATCCTTTCCTGTAAGAGCACGAAATGGTTTTCGCGCAATGGTGACCCAGGTGGTCATTGAAAATCGTCGTGTAAGCAACCTGAAAGATCTTCAAAGACACCCAGAATATACAATGATCACTTGTTTGAATTTCACGGTCATACAAATATAATTTATTCATTTCAGCTTAAAAACGCCCACTGCTGAACATCTGCGCGACCCGCAAGCACTGCCATTTCAACCGGTTCTGTGCTTCCCGCATACAATTATCGCTTTCTTTTAAAAGAAATTCAACCTCTTTATCGGTAATTAGCTTCTTTAATAGCTAATAGAATTCTGAATTCTGATCAGTTCAAAATGATAATGTTCTGAACTTCTAAGTTATGTTCTAATTAACAAAACGACTCAATCCATCTGCCTAAACAAAGGAACAAAACCTAGGTCACTTATGAGAAACAATAGGACATCAGAGATCGCAACTGAATTGCCGATAGATAAAGACGACATAGCGAAGACGAAAAGACACTTCTAACATGCTAAACCCTAGTCAAAACACACTGGGAGATTAACTAGTATGAAATTTTAACACGCATGAGTCGTCGTCTGCCTAGCCTTTTCCCAACTATGTTAGGGTCGGCTTCCAGTCTAACCGGATGCAGCTGAATACCAGTATTTTACATGGAGCGACTGCCTATCTGCGTCCACAACCCAGTTACTGGGTAAATCGATACCCCTTGGTGAGACTGGTCGTCAGACTTTCGGGCTTCTGACTACCCGTAACGACTGTCAAAGATCCACGAATGACAGCCGGGACCAACGGCTTAACGTGCATTTAACACGCATGAGTGCCTTAATTTATGATAATGTAACACAACCAAGTTTCATCTAACACCATTTGCTTTTAACAAGACTCATAACCCTGCGTCCTAACCGAAAGCGACTGTCCGATCGCGGAGGAGGAGTTCGCGTCAGAACTGTGTGGCGTCGAAGTGATTCAAAAGTATTCTACGTAGTAAATATTCAGTAGTAGTACTTCGACGCCACACAGTTCTGACGCGACTCCGTTCATTAGTATTGAATTTCTGATTTTGATCATCTACTTTTGCTGTTGACTGTACATAAGCCACTACAGTCCGGCCGCCGTCGTCGAGAGAATGCGTTCCTGAAACCTGTCAGGGCAACGATTCTAGTAGCCAATAAACATGAAACTCGCAAAACACGCATTGGTTTGTATGAAACTGACAGGCTAGGCGTCAAGAACGCGTTCTCTCGAGGGCCGGACTGTAGTTTGATTGCGCGAGTAGGTACTCGTATGTCATATTCTTATAAACGAGCGCGACGATAGGTTAGGACGCGGCTTAATACGCCAGCCGGGAGATTTTCCAGGAGATATCGTCCTGCACGTAGGATAAAATCCCGTTTAGGTACACACCTAAAAGGTAATAAGTGAGCCTTATAAACTGGTTCAAAGAGTGCCAAAAACCGAATGAAGGTAGTTCAGTCACTGAACATGAATAATATTGAACCATCTTTTACATGTTCTTTTCTAGCCAATTGCAAAACTGTTCAAGATCGCGTACAAGTAACAAGCATTAGCAATTCACATTGTTGTTTCTTAAAGGTTCATCAAATTAAAAATCCGGACCGGTATCGGTAATCTGTTCGATTTATGCCTACCTCATTACCTACATGACGTGTGACTAATGACTGTAATGCATGAGTGGTAGTGAATATCGTAATATTCGACCTGAGACGAAATCACGGTTATTGTAGTAAGTGACTGAACGATTAACCACTGCACTATGTGTATACCCCCTTATTATTAAACGTTGTATTGCGGCTGTATAGTTACACAACGCTTTGTCTTCTTCTTTCGAAAGTCAAATTGCTGACGACTGAAAGAGAGAAATCGGTGTGTAACTATTCATCTGATAAAATACGTTTATTAGTAAAGGGGTAAGTGTGAAAGCAGTGGTTGCTAAGTGATAACGGCCGCGACTTGAGACTTGAGTTGTAGGTAGGTCGTAGGTTCGAACCTAGACAGGCTCTTTATTTTGTGTAAATTATTTCATCACCACGCTCTCAAAACGGTGAAGGGAAACATCGTGAGGAAACCGTCATGTCCTAGAACCAAAAATTCGAAGATATGTGACGTCTACCAACCGAGGGGTCCATGGCTAAATAATAACAGCCCCACAGGTTGATCGATCAGGGTAAGCTACGCTTGCCGCGGTTGGTCTGTGGATGGGTGACCAGCTTTACATACCAAGACCCCTCCGTGCCTCGGAAAGCACGTTAAGCCGTTGGTCCCGGCTGTCATAGGTATGTGGATCTTAGACAGTCGTTACAAGTAGGTAGTCAGAAGCCCGAAAGTCTGACAACCAATCTTACCAAGGGGTATCCTATTACCCAGTAATTGGGTTGTGGAGGTAAGATAGGCAGTCGTTCCATGTAAAATACTGGTATTCAGCTGCATCCGGTTAGACTGCAAGCCGACCCCAACATAGTTGGGAAAAGGCTAGGCAGATGATGATGTGACATTACCAACCCGCACAAGGCCCGCGTGGTACATTGCAGCCCACACCGTCTCGAAGAGAGAAGGCCTGTGTCCCAGTAGTGGGCACATTATAGGCTGATTATGCTATATGTATACTACGTTCAATTCCCGCAGAACACGGCATCGGCAGAAGCCTCTTCTCATACAAAGAAGGCACGAGCATTGATCACCCCGCTTGCTAAAGGGGGTTGGAGATTTCAGAAATAAATTAAGTAGGTATGTAAAGTACAGGTTCCCCCACTATATTTTTCCTTCACCAATACCAGTAATCACACTAATATTATAAAGGCGAAAGGTTGTGAGTGTGTTTGAATGTTTGTTACTTCTTCACGCACAAACGGCTCGACCAATTTTGATGCAATTTGGTACGGAGGTAGCTGACACCTTGGATTAACACATAGGATACTTTTTATCCCGATATTCCCACGGGATCGACACTTATGCGGGTAAAGCCTCGGGGCACAGCTAGTGTCCAAGATAAACTCTGAAAGTACATATGTATAGAAGTCACATTGGTACCTGCCCGGATTTGAACCCACAACCTCGTACATCAAAGGCATTTTTGTAATAAACAAAAATAGAAAAAGATAATCGGTTGAAATGGCATTTAGTTATATAAATACAATTTCCATCCCGGAAAACTATATATAACATTTTCAGGCAACTCGTGCCCAACTATTAATAAAATTATAATATCAAAATTAATAATTAATATATATAAAATAATATAAATGTATAGGTAATATATATTAATTATTATATATTATTTATTTTATTATTAATTCGAAGCTATGAGTCTTACCTTATCATAATCCAGCCAGTCACCAGCCTCGTCGAAGTTCGGCAGGGTAATGGCGACAGGGTCCGAGCGATCAGCGGTCACGGCTTGCGCCCATATTGTTTGTCAGCACAATTGAACACCGTTTCCATTGTAAACCACGAAAATCTATGTGATACGGTTGATGGGAAAATGTGGGTATGATTACGGCTTTTAAATGGGGAGTAAGCAGCTATGTACAATACGACCGACGGAACTTGGCTGGCCTGAACTTTGCGCAGAAGGCTGCGCAGTAAGATTTTTTAGGAACCAATGGTGACATGAGGCGAGTGCGAGTGAGAGAACATGCGCGAAAGTTCTTAGTTCCTATGTTCAGGCCATTTTGCCATTTTAGCAATCCGGTGTCGACTTGGCTTATACATAAGTACAGTAATCAGCCTGCTAGCAATGTAGCATCTTTCTGGCGGAGACTTCGTGGTAGCAAATTATGGCATAATGCATTTGGATTGAGTGATCTTTTTTTAATTCGTGATAAAATCTGATTCAAAAATAGTCAAAACTCGTAGCCCAAAGTAAAAAAAAAATTCAATCTCAAGGGTCTTCAGTTATTATACTAAATCTCAACATAACTATAACTTACCTTAATTAAACTCACTGATGGTGGCTCTGTCAGTCAGTGGCACTTTTTGCTCCGTGTTTCAAAAATCAGTGTCGAGCAGCAAAAAACAAAATCAACTTTATTTACACTAAGGTAAAGTTGCCATTTGTTTAAGTGAAAATTACCGTTTTTGCACGCCTATGAGATGTGTTTACTCCTAACCTACTACTACCTATACCTATTTGTCGCTTGTACAAACTTAAAATTCAAAGTCGAATCATAATTATTCCGTCTATATAAACAATATTAAGAGCAAGGAAATATATGTACCTAATGATGATGTTGAAGGAGTATTTTACCAGAATTTTGAAAGTGGACAAAGATCCACATAATTAATGTTATAGCTTATGATGATCGTAATATTAACAAGACTACCTTTCACATAACTACCGACATCAATGGAAACGCATACAAATAACTGTACATACATTTGATATGTGAGTAACAATGTGCACGTAGAAGCGTGTCGCCTGTCGCGCCACCGCGCTCTCTGCTGAGCCCCATCTGTGATCGGCGCGTAGATTATCTAACGTTTTGGTCAAAAACATTCCCCATGCATCACAGAAGTATTCACAAATTACTTTTGATATTTTAATGTTGTAATCTGTTTTTTTTTTTTCATTGTTCTAATAGTTGCCATGTTGAATTCGGTATTTTTGTTTTGATTTTAGGCACCTGTCCCACAGCCAACGAGGAAACGACTAGCGGTCGGCCTCTAGCTATTTACTATTTGAACATATAGTAGATGTAGGTCCCGTGTCAGTACGAGATACAGGATGGCAGGGACATGAACGAGCAACCTGTTACCATGGATTTAGTACATGATTGTGAAAACCCTGGCATTGAAATTTTTCGTGTTATTAACCTTTTGAACGCCATTGTCACATATACGTGACAAGCAAGCGCGTGCCCTGTACGCCAGCGACACAAATATGTGACACAAAATGCGGTGCACTTTATCACGAAATAAACAAATCATTACTTTTGTGTTTTTATTTGTATTTGTATACCTTAAATATTTAAAAATGTGGCTTGGCGTGGAGGGCACGCGCGTGCGTTTATGCTCTGGCGTTCAAAAGGTTAAATTAGCTGATCAACATCACTGTAATTCTTAACACCTGTATCTATTTCTGTACCTATGATCCACAATAAACATGATTGATTGATCGATTGATTAAAAAAAAATTCTACCCTTTACACTGCCGGCGAGAACTCTATTGTACGGTCACCAAAGTCGTCGGATATAGTTAAGAAAATGATGGATGTTTTTTCGAATAAAATTTCATTTAATTATTAGAAAACAGTTTATTAATCAAATTAAATTTCATTCCAAAATATCCATCGGTTTCTTACTAAAATTTAACTATATCCGACGACCCTGGTTACATCTCTTTTGGCGACTGTACGTTTCTTATGCGAGGTGGCTAAAACTGTATATTTAGACCCGCAGACTATTTCAAGTTTTTCTACATCTATTCTAAGTTTGCTTCATAAATAAAACTACTTGATAACAAATTACAATCAGTTTTAATCAAATATAGAAATAGAATCGTTATTATAGAACTTCTTTCTTAGCAGTGAGGTTTTCTTACTTCCATATAAAAAAATGCCTCAGGCAGTACAGTATTTTTTTTACTTGTGCATATAGTTTTAATAAATAAATATATAAATAATAAAAAATATGCACAATAATAAAAATCAGCATTGCTAAATAATCATAATACCAGCTTCCAGCAGGTGTTGTGGTAATTAGTTTGTAAATGATAAAATACATAGATACATACTTATTGAAGAAGAAAAAAAAAACAAAACATTAGATATATAAAACTTTAATACTATTATTGTTCAGTTTTAAAATAGCAATTAATGAACTTAAATGCACTCGTGTACAGACGAAACATATGATAAATAATAAGAAATACGTAGAGTAGTTATTACATTAGAAATTATTATTTTAATAAAGTGATGGAACGCTATAAATAAGGCATCGTTAGCACTAGATTATGCGAAAGCTATCTATACCATATCGCGGAACTGGCCTTTAAACTCTCCGAGTTACACGATAACTAAAAGCTAGTTATTTTTAATACGGTTCCGATATACCCAAGGACTAAATCTGAAGTAAAAACTTTTGAAAATACTCCTTTAGGCCTGTCTTTGTGGTTGATTCCATAGAATATAAATTATAAGTAACTTTTTTGGATGGATTCGAGTCAACTAGGGTGTGCTAAGGTGCTCTTGGGTGGGCTAGCGTTCTATGTGTGCACCGTTACAACCTAAAACTGGCCAATATAAAGTTACTGGCTAACGATACCTATGTTTGTTTATAATATGAAATCTTCACTTATTGTGAGTACTGTAGACAGACAAACCACCAACTACACAAAAATGGGCCAATCTTTGGAAAACCTCGCCGGAGTAGAAAATAGACAACCTTCTTTTATTTCAACTTTTCAGACAACACAGACATTACGATCCAATTTATGTAGACCGGAGCAGTTAGACTGGAAGACGACCCCAACAGAGTTGGGTAAGATGACCAGTTGCGGTAGGATGTTTACCAACTTTAAAATAATATGGTGAAAGCCCGAGTTGCATTTATATCATTTAAAAAAAAGGATAACCTAATCTATTTAAAACTCCAGTTCTCTACAGATTTAGTCCTTGAGCATGTAAATTAGAATGTAATAGCTAGTCTAGTGTTACTCCATGCCGGCCATGCCAGCCATCTGTGCGGGCGCAGCCGGTTCATTGCCGCCCCTCTTCTTTGAACCAGAGACAATGTCGTCGATTCTGAGGAGCAGGATCGCTGTCTCTACTGCTGTTTTGTATACCTGAAAATTGAAATAAACGTGATTTTAGTTTGAAAAGCTAGGAAAAACATGTAGACTGCAGATGGAAAGTCTATCTTTATTTAAGAAATCTGAAAAAACTGTATATTATTAAATAGATAATGGTTAACTAGCTTCATCTTTCTGACTGACTGACCCCTTGACAATTCAAAAGTGTCTGTCTGTAATTGGTTTATTTGAAACAAATGCTTTGAGTTTGAATTTTGATCGCAACTGTCTTGGGAAATAGATTAGTTACTCTGCGTGTAAGTAGAACAATACCTACTGTTTATCTTCTTGTCAGTAGGCGTTACCTATTTTTTACGAAACCTACACGAAGATAGATTAGTCTCACAACACACCACTTCTTGCGCCACTTGCAAAATTATTAATAATATAGATATTTTTTTTTATTGTTTCTAAGATGGTCTGGTATACAATTGTATCTTTTTGGTGAGTGTGCATACCTGCAGTTTGACAGCGAGCGGCTCCCAGATGCCCTTGACGGCCATGTCGACGATCTCCCCGCTGTCGCCGTCGATGCCGACCGCGCTGCAGGCGGCGGCGTGGCGCGCGCGCAGGGCGGTGAGTGTGCGGATGGTGTTGGCGCCGCAGTTCTGTGCGAGCGTGCGGGGGATTATCTCTGTGGAAATTACATTTATATGACTTTAACACAACTTATGATGTATTTACTTTAAGGAAACTTACAACTACTACATTTGAGTATGCAGTAACATTATGTAGAAGATGAGCAATTACAAGTTTTCAGTTATATAATAGTTATCTATGCAACTGTTGCATAATAAGGGGTATTAAAACACGAATGTGGGTTTGTCACATGAATGTTTTAATACCTAATTATGTACAGTTGCATACAAGACTTTTTCTACACCCATATGAATCCTCTATAAAAGGTTCTGCCACCAAACGGCTCCCCCATTCCAAAACCTAGTAAGGACTTAAAATGAAATTTTACAGGAGAGTGCATAAACATATAGGTCAGCCAATGAAAAGTACTCTATGTGTTCATTATTTAGTATCTTTTTACAACCAATAGCATTTTTTTTACCTAACTTAAATATACACCATGTATTAAAATGTTGCTGGTACCCTTATTAAAAGATGGTAACGAAACCATAGCGAGATCTAATTCGACGCCAACGCCATCTATCGAGCTGGCGGACAACTTTATTTTCCGACGGACTTATAAAATTACACAACATTTTCGCTACGTTTTTGTACGGATACAACAACAATAACGTTTATTTGGATTTATTAAAATATAGCTAAATCTCTAAACCTACATAATATAGCTGTGCTAATAATAAAGCTGAAGAGTTTATTTGAACGTGCTATTTAGGGAACTACCATTCGGATTAGAAAAAATATTTTTGAATTTGATAGCCCGATTCTCGAGAAAGGATGCGTACCGATCGGTACGGATGAAATAGTCCCACATTAACTTATGCGCTCACACATAAAGAAACAGGTAAAACATGTAACCGTTTCCTTCCGAAGATCAACCTGCAGAGATCTGGGGGCCTAAAAAGGCCACTTTGGCAGAATCATAAAAGTATAAACATTACGAATCAAAATGGACAGTTAACTGTTAAGTTAATCGTATCAAATCCCATTGGTAAAGGAATTTTCAGTTATTTTTTTTTTTCGGTGCTAAAATACCAATCAATCTAATCCAAATCCAATCCAATCTCTTTGATTATACCTACGTAGTGCAGCGAAAAAAAGAAAAACACGGACTGTCTTCGTCATATTATAATAATTCATAATGATATCCTTTTATGATTATGCCAAAGTGGCCTTTTTAAGCCCCCATGTCTTTTTCTTCCATACTTCTCTATTAGTCGTCATCTCGGTAGCTACCCCCTTTCTAACCATATCATCATTCACACAGTATATCCATCGTTCCTTTGGTCTTCCCCTACTCTAGTTTTGTGCGAATGTCAAAGTATTACGTGAAATATTATAGTGAGAGTTGTGAGACCTCGATATTGATGGATATAAACTTTTTGGATTTCCTGAGTTACTCTGCAGAGCTCTTGTAAAATGGAGCGGATATTTAAAAGCATAGTAATCACAAATTTGTTAATTTATTTCTACCTATACTTTTACTGATATTAATATTACAATGAAAATAAATTCTTTAGTAATACTTATACGTATTAATAGGGGCCCGTGGCTAAATAATAACAGCCGCACAGGTCGATCGATCAGGTTAAGCTACGCTTGCCGCGGTTGGTCTGTGGATGAATTGTGTGTGAATTTTGAGTCGGCGCCAAACAAGCAAATTAATTAATTACGTAAAGCGTGATGCGCGGCGGCGCGGCGCGACACCAGTGATCTTTGTTCATTGATTGTTTGGCGCCGACTCAAAATTACTTACGTATACTTACATTAGTTTAAGAACTTAGTTATTAAGGTTAAATAAATAGGTTTATTATTTTTTGCTTTTCAGTTTTTTCGGCGGTTTAGTTTTTTTGTTAAAAAGTTTTTATTTTCGTCGGTTAAAAATGACACATTTTCTTCATGGCCCCCGACAGCAAATAAGTTTGATTAGTCAAAACAGACTTACCTAGCGCCTGTGCGACCGCACGGTAGGGCGTGTTGTGCGCGGCGTTGGCCGACAGATGTTGTGACACGGCCATCTCTACGGCACCGCCGCCGGGTACCAGACGTGGGTTCAGCACCTATAAAATGAAGACATAAAAATAATATACTTTTCCTTTTATGTATAAGCATTCATTATTATGTGTAAGTTTACTTATAGTCCGCGCGGAACTAGTTGGCCGCGCCTTAGGTGGGAACGGGGGTGAGGGCGGCGGGGTTGCGTATTGTTCGCAACGCACGCACTGAGTAATGACAAAGCGCCCCCCCCCCGCCCCTCCGTCCCACCGCTCACATACCTAAGGCGCGGCCAACTAGTTCTGCGCTGACTATAATTATTACCCGCATTGTACTAAACCGGTGTGAAGTGCTCACGGTACAATAAAAACTGGCCAAGTGCGAGTCAGACTCGCACACGAAGGGTTCCGTACCACACGGCATTGAATGGCATTTCGCAGGTCAACCTAGAACCCTAGGAGGTTGTCAGCTGCTTAACCGGACTTGCCTGTGGATGCCTCAATTAATTAAGGCCTCCAGCCAGGGCTTACAAACCTAGAAACTAAGCTACTACACGCTAAGGGCACCCTGCGGGCGCGGACCTCGGCTTAGGGCGGTGCTGGGGAGGGCAGCAAGCAACAGGCTGGATCGAGTTGCCTGACGTTTATAAATTGTTGGCACGTTGTAATGCTAGTTGCACGGTAAACTCTGCTTGCGCGATGCAGAATTTTAGCGTGACGTCAGTATGATGTGTAGTTCGCATGTGGCGATGTAGATGCCGCCACACAGCAATTGTGTGCAGGTAATCACCATTTGCCATTCCATAAAGATCGCGACTAGTAGATACACATTAAAGATAGATTGGCACCTGCGTCTCCTCAGTTGCCGCGTTTCCATTACATAGACCCAGGGCCTGCAGTCTCGACATAGATAGCGATCGCTTTACGACCGAATTCGGTCGCAAAGTCCTATCGATCCGGATTTAGCGATATTTGGTAGTCTCGACTCTCAAAGTTATCGATTGTCATCGGTATTGTACCGAAGTTTTGTCGCAAACTTTACGATTTTCGTAATGTTTACGAATATATTTTGCGAGCATTTTTGACAGATGTAGAGACCTTCGTTTGTCGTAAGGATCGTTAAGGCTAGCGATTATTGTCGGTATTATTTAGCGATCGATAGTTTGCGACAGCGGCGCTATCTTTGTCGAGACTGCAGGGCCAGGGATGGCCAACCGGTTGATCGCGATCGACTGGACGATTCCAGTCGATCGTGGCAAGGCAAAAAATATTTCCAACTACAAACCTGATTTTGCTAATCTAGCGATAGATGCTCAAACGCAACGTGTGAACATTGCGTTGGAGCATCTTTAATATATAAAAGTAGTTAATAAGAATAATTTTCAGTTTTATATTTTCCCTCTTAATAAAATAAAAAATACTACATAATTGTGTACTGAATTGTGCTGTTTCATTTAAGATTTCAAGAAGTATGTAATTGGTAGATCGCTCAGGGTGTCGTCAGTGAACAGTAGATCTTGGGTCTAACCAAGTTAGCTACCCCTGACATAGACAAACTCGAACCACAATAAATCATTTTCGACTGCCGCTAATCTACTACTAAATACGCCAAAAGTTAGTTTTAAACACCATTTCTGCTCAGAACATTATCTATATAAATGCTTACCAAATTCTTAGCGACGTGAAGAGCATCCTGGAGATTCCTCTCGATCTCGTTAAGTATGTCCTTTGAAGCACCGCGCAGTAAGATGGTACACGCCTGGAACATATAAATACTTTTAGAAAAAAATATAATAACGATGGTGACGAACTTTACAGAACGAATTTACCGGTAATGCCATCTAACATTTTACATTTCTAATTGGACTGTGGGAACAGATAGTTATAATTACGGCTATTTCTATTGCCATGCTCTTAGCCGTATTTTATGACTCCCAATGACTGAGCTTTTCGATATAACCATAATCAGCCATAATGTTCCCACTGCTGGGACAATAGCCTACTCTCTTCGAGGGGTTTTGGGCTGTAATCTACCACGCGTGCCCAGTGCGGGTTGACGTCACATGTCTTCGAAATTTTGGTTCTAGGACATGACATGCCGGTTCCCTCACTATACTTTCCTTCACCGTTTTAAGAGCAGCAGAGAGGTGATAATATTATTTACATAGAGTAAAACGCCTGCCGGGGTTCGAACCTACGACCTACATTTCGTAAACCGGAGTCGTTACCTCTGGGCCACCACTTGCACTGCTCTCGACATGACCGCTCTGTTTAAAAAGTTTTCATTCAAACAGTATTCTATGTATCTATGTTCTCGTTGCTAGATACTATCTTGCAGACAAATTAACACAGCGTATCTGCTACTCGGAGCGGTTTATCGCCCATACATTTCCGATATGAGAGATGTGAGTTTGCGACATAATTTAGGTATTATACCACAAGCATAAGCTCCTTTTTCCTGAAAACTCCTGTACGATTGCACTGTAAAAACACTCCAGTTGACTGTCCATTAGGATTGATCAATGCTCGGGCCTTCCCTGTCTTAGAAGAGGCTTTTGCCCTGTTGTAAGACAGTAATGAATGAATGATTTATTTAATTTCCGATACAGTTTCTTAACACTAATACTTGCCCCACAAAACAACTGAACTGAACTTTAACTGGGAGATCGAAGAGTCTCTATTACAGTAAGCTTAATCAATACATCTATAACCTACATAATACCTACACTTACATTGACTCTAATAAATATTTTGTTACTATATTATTATGTATACTTAGGTTAAGGTATGTATCTATGGGTCTTTGTTACCTGATAATAAATGGTTTATTATTATTTTATTATTATAGTAAGTACCTTAGGGTTCTTGCACTCAGTAACAAAGGTGAAGTACTCGTCGCCGATCTTCTTGATCTCAAACTTGCCGGCTCCGAGGCCCACGTCGGATTCCTTCAACTCCTCAGTACGATTCACGATGGTGGCTCCGCAAGCGCGTGCGAGACGGTTGTTGTCGGTTTTACGCAGTCTGAGGGGTGAAAAGACAACAACTTTAGTAAGGGTTTTGTCCAAGCTAGAGACAGACTTGAAATGTCTGATACACCTATAATTACACCGGCACTCATAACCTTAAAACTAGAGATGCGCCGAGTACTCATTTATTACTCATATGCCGAAAAACTCGGTTTGATTGCCGAGGTACTCAAAAATCCATACTATAATATTATAAATGCGAAAGTGTGTCTGTCTGTCTGTCTGTTTGTTACCTCTTCACGCTTAAACCGCTGAACCGATTTAGATGAAATTTGGTATAGAGATAGTTTGAGTCCCGCAAAAGGACATAGGATAATTTTTATCCCGATATTCCCACGGGATCGAAACTTACGCGGGTGAAACCGCGGGCCACTGCTAGTTGTTCTATAATATTTGAGGCGTATACCTATACGTTCTTAATACCAACTAAACCGAGTTACTCGGCAGCATACACGGTTCGGTAAACATAATACCGAGCAATACGAGGTACTCCGTTAACGGTATAACAAAGCAACAGTTTATAAATAGTTAAAGTGGCAGTAGTATTTTCCTAGGCAAGGAAATCTACTATTACTTTGTCGTTCGTATTACATCATCATTTCAATCCTCACCTGCGAATAGCCGTAATGCCAGCTTTGACGAGGTAGTGCTGCGCGAGGTCGGACACTCCCTTCTCCGTAAAGATGATGTCGGGTTTCAGAGCAATGATGTCTTCGCACTGGCGTTGAACATGCTCCTCTTCCAACTGTAGTAGCCTTGTGAAGTCCTGGACAGGAAGTAAATAAATGTTAGAATAATATATAACGAACAAATAAACGAAATATTTTGAAAAAGATCTGACTGAGAACTTATTCCAATGTTTACATTTAATAATGATATTGTAAGTGAAAAGGCATAAATATTGTAGTTGAGAATTTATCCATGGATGTGGTGAATCTTAGTAAACTGTGTTTTAAGAGCAGATTTTCTTGACAAATATGTCAAAAATACACAATTGACACAGACCACTGAAACATTAAGGGTGGGTTGTATCAAAAGCTCCGTTATAGTTTGCGTCAAAGTTAAATTTAATCGTAACCATAACCATGACCATAGAATCTACTATCCGCTGTTGCACCGTCATATATTTTACATGTTTTACAGTTAAAGTTAAAAGGGTGACAAGTGATAAGACGTCATATTTCCCCAAAATGTACGTGGGTAATTTTTTGACAAGGGCAACACTTCAAGCTTGTTGTCATCACGCTTTCTTTGTTTGACACTAGTGATGTTACTCAGTCATTAACGGTCAGGCACTCGATTGACTCGATTATGTAAATTAAAAACTCAAGAACAGAATCATAGCAAGATCAAAAATACAGTAACCGTTCTATATTGGTAATGTACCAAGGTGTTTAAGTCAGTGACTGAAGGAAGGGAGGCCTTTTCTCCTGCAGTGGGACAGAAATGGCTGATAATAATAATAATTCGGCTAAGATTGGCTTTGTTCGACTTTGTGAAGAGCTTTTTGTCTTACATTCCACTGATTATCAGATTGATCTGATAAAATCAGTGAAGATTTAATGAAAAATTACACTTTATTATCTGACAGCACTAACCCACAGAACATGTATTTTCTCTTATTAAAACTCTGTGACTCTGTACATTACAGTATTATGACGGTTTATTATTACACGAAATATATTTATTACCTGGTTTATTATCCAAGAATGATAGTTAACTAGTGTGGCAGTGTTGATGATATTTATCTAACCGCAACTAAACCGAGTGGCACATCGAGAGAAAATGGACTCGATTCTTTATTTTTTTTTTATTTGAGTAACGAGTTAAATAAAATCGAGCCGCATCACTATCTGACACTGTCAGAAAGACAAGACGTCAAGTGATAATAACATTCATTTTATTTTTCCGTTTCTTTCGAATTGCATGGAATTGATATTTCTGTTTTCCTGTATGTAATTGAAGGATTGTATTATTGGAAGATGCATTACAGCATTTACTCCAGAAGGATGTTGAGTTAATTGTTCAGTAAGATTGCAACGCAATGTGCGAAAACATTGCCCGAGACTGCTGCAGATGTGCGGTAACTTGAGAACGCATGGATTCACGAACGCAAATCAAATCATCTGTGCAGTTTAGCGAAAGTGCGTATAGACAATGCAAGAAAGTATTGAAACTGTTATACATTATGGAGATTTGGATACAGGAATATTTACATCATATGGCGATTTTCACAGCAAACGCATACTGTGCCTGATGAATGCGGGAAAGAACATTATTTTGCAGTGGATTCCAGCACACCAAAAAGAACAATAATAATATTAGTTAGAATACGCTTATAACACCGAGCTGCTCTTGCTGGATGCTATTGCAAGGTTGCAACTGTTTGGTGGGCAGACGTTGGTATAGTTGGCTGTTGTGCACATGTAATGTTGAGCATGCGGTATTTATGTATTTTCATCGGTGGAGCGACCTGCATATTTTTTAGATGAAATATTACCTACTTCTAAGTCGTGTGACGTTGAAATTAATATAAGTAGATACCTACTTACAGAAATAAAAATGCTTTGTTATGTACAATTTATGTGTTTTTTTTTTAACGTTTGAAAACACCCCTACTCGCTGAGCAGTGGTGTGTCCGTCGTAACAGATGCGACTTACAGCTTGTAGGTCGTAGGTTTGAACCCAGACAGGCACTTTACTTTGTGTAAATTATTTCATCACCACTGCTCTCAAAACGGTGAAGGAAAACATCGTGAGGAAACCGGCATGTCCTAGAACCAAAAATTCAGAAGAATACGCAGAAGCATACGCTAGAGCTTAAGTTTATTTGGCAATTAAAGCAACACACTGAAGAGCAACAGTGAAGCTAGAACTAAAAATAAAAAAACTGAAATTAGAAATCGATATTCTTAAGTAAAATATTCTCAGGGGTTTCTTGTTTTCAGCAAGGGAGGACCCTTGCTGAAAACAAGAACCCTTGGGAACTAAAAACCCGGAATCTGTCCAAAAATTTATTCTCATCACACTTATGAAATCGATCAATGCGATGGTGATTTTTTTTCTCTTCCTAACTGGCAAATCGGATTCACTGTCACTATCATCGCTAGAAGAGCTTTATTCCCACAATATTTCGCGGAGTAAAGACATACCTAATTTGTTTTAATAGGTACTTTATTCAACAACACAATATTTTTATAGGTTACAACTGCAAAGTAGATGACATTACAATGACACTAACCGTAACTATAGCCCTTAACCGGCCGAATTTGGTCGATTAATGTTATAGTTATGTGTGACGTCATTTTAACAATTATGACAAAACTTAAAACGATGCAACCCGAATTTCGCTTAACCGGAGATTTGACGTCTGTCAAAGCTTTGATTATAGTTAAAAATGGCTTGTTATAGTTATTTATGACGTCATTTTAACAATTCTCAATACGATGCAACCCGAATTTTGCTTAACCGGAGATTTGACGGCTGTCATGAGATTGGTTATGGTTAAGCAAAATTCGGGTTGCATCGTATTGAGAATTGTTAAAATGACGTCATAAATAACTATAACAAGCCATTTTTAACTATAATCAAAGCTTTGACAGACGTCAAATCTCCGGTTAAGCGAAATTCGGGTTGCATCGTTTTAAGTTTTGTCATAATTGTTAAAATGACGTCACACATAACTATAACATTAATCGACCAAATTCGGCCGGTTAAGGGCTATAGTTACGGTTAGTGTCATTGTAATGTCATCTGCTTTGCAGTTGTAACCTATAAAAATATTGTGTTGTTGAATAAAGTACCTATTAAAACAAATTAGGTATGTCTTTACTCCGCGAAATATTGTGGGAATAAAGCTCTTCTAGCGATGATAGTGACAGTGAATCCGATTTGCCAGTTAGGAAGAGAAAAAAAATCACCATCGCATTGATCGATTTCATATGTGTGATGAGAATAAATTTTTGGACAGATTCCGGGTTTTTAGTTCCCAAGGGTTCTTGTTTTCAGCAAGGGTCCTCCCTTGCTGAAAACAAGAAACCCCTGAGAATATTTTACTTAAGAATATCGATTTCTAATTTCAGTTTTTTTATTTTTAGTTCTAGCTTCACTGTTGCTCTTCAGTGTGTTGCTTTAATTGCCAAAGAAACTTAAGCTCTAGCGTATGCTTCTGCGTATTCTTCTGAATTTTTGGTTCTAGGACATGCCGGTTTCCTCACGATGTTTTCCTTCACCGTTTTGAGAGCAGTGGTGATGAAATAATTTACACAAAGTAAAGTGCCTGTCTGGGTTCAAACCTACGACCTACAAGCTGTAAGTCGCATCTGTTACGACGGACACACCACTGCTCAGCGAGTAGGGGTGTTTTCAAACGTTAAAAAAAAAACACATAAATTGTACATAACAAAGCATTTTTATTTCTGTAAGTAGGTACCTACTTATATTAATTTCAACGTCACACGACTTAGAAGTAGGTAATATTTCATCTAAAAAATATGCAGGTCGCTCCACCGATGAAAATACATAAATACCGCATGCTCAACATTACATGTGCACAACAGCCAACTATACCAACGTCTGCCCACCAAACAGTTGCAACCTTGCAATAGCATCCAGCAAGAGCAGCTCGGTGTTATAAGCGTATTCTAACTAATATTATTATTGTTCTTTTTGGTGTGCTGGAATCCACTGCAAAATAATGTTCTTTCCCGCATTCATCAGGCACAGTATGCGTTTGCTGTGAAAATCGCCATATGATGTAAATATTCCTGTATCCAAATCTCCATAATGTATAACAGTTTCAATACTTTCTTGCATTGTCTATACGCACTTTCGCTAAACTGCACAGATGATTTGATTTGCGTTCGTGAATCCATGCGTTCTCAAGTTACCGCACATCTGCAGCAGTCTCGGGCAATGTTTTCGCACATTGCGTTGCAATCTTACTGAACAATTAACTCAACATCCTTCTGGAGTAAATGCTGTAATGCATCTTCCAATAATACAATCCTTCAATTACATACAGGAAAACAGAAATATCAATTTCATGCAATTCGAAAGAAACGGGAAAATAAAATGAATGTTATTATCACTTGACGTCTTGTCTTTCTGACAGTGTCAGATAGTGATGCGGCTCGATTTTATTTAACTCGTTACTCAAATAAAAAAAAAAAAAAGAATCGAGTCCATTTTCTCTCGATGTGCCACTCGGTTTAGTTGCGGTTAGATAAATATCATCAACACTGCCACACTAGTTAACTATCATTCTTGTATAATAAACCAGGTAATAAATATATTTCGTGTAATAAACCGTCATAATACTGTAATGTACAGAGTCACAGAGTTTTAATAAGAGAAAATACATGTTCTGTGGGTTAGTGCTGTCAGATAATAAAGTGTAATTTTTCATTAAATCTTCACTGATTTTATCAGATCAATCTGATAATCAGTGGAATGTAAGACAAAAAGCTCTTTACAAAGTCGAACAAAGCCAATCTTAGCCGAATTATTATTATTATCAGCCATTTCTGTCCCACTGCAGGGCAAAGGCCTCCCTTCCTTCAGTCACTGACTTAAACACCTTGGTACATTACCAATAT
The DNA here is from genome assembly GCA_948474745.1 of Oligia latruncula. Lineage (NCBI taxonomy): Eukaryota > Metazoa > Arthropoda > Insecta > Lepidoptera > Noctuidae > Oligia > Oligia latruncula. The sequence continues at coordinate 13,543,143 of OX419699.1, forward strand.
AGAACGGTTACTGTATTTTTGATCTTGCTATGATTCTGTTCTTGAGTTTTTAATTTACATAATCGAGTCAATCGAGTGCCTGACCGTTAATGACTGAGTAACATCACTAGTGTCAAACAAAGAAAGCGTGATGACAACAAGCTTGAAGTGTTGCCCTTGTCAAAAAATTACCCACGTACATTTTGGGGAAATATGACGTCTTATCACTTGTCACCCTTTTAACTTTAACTGTAAAACATGTAAAATATATGACGGTGCAACAGCGGATAGTAGATTCTATGGTCATGGTTATGGTTACGATTAAATTTAACTTTGACGCAAACTATAACGGAGCTTTTGATACAACCCACCCTTATTGATTAGGGAAATCAGGCCCAATGCACAATCTGACAATTTCTTGTATGTTAGGCATACCATGGGCAGTTCAGCTACCAATCTTGCTGATAAATATATTCATTATTTCACATTAAAAAACAACAGAACACATAGGAACTGCTGATTGACTAATTTTTTTTCCTATACCCAGTAAATGGGTTGTGGTGGTCAGATAGGCAGTCGCTTTATGTAAAATACTGGTATTCAGCTGCATCCGGTTAGAATGGAAGCCGACAGCAACATTATTGGGAAAAGTCTAGGCAGATGATGACTTATATTACTCATGCAAATATTTATTTATTTTATTCTGTTCGGGAAACTTACAGCTAAATTAAACAATGCTCTTAAACAATATGCATCTGAAGGCCAATTACAAGTTTCCACTAATAATATGAGGAGAAGAAAAGTCTGGAGCCTCAGCTTAAGAGCCTATACTACCTCAAATGGCTTAACATGATCCTCCGTTATGTCGAAAATACCGCAGCATTAATTTTGAAATAAATATATGCTAAAGTTGAGGATTAATGTAAGGTCTTATGTTAGACGAAAACACGATTCCATAAAATTTTCTCGATAGAAAAAAAAGCCAAAGTTACCTCCAAACCGGACAATAAACCGCTGGTATTCAAAAAATACTTCAAATTAGATCATGAAACTTTGCATACTAACTGAACTAACTGTAAAGCAGGTCTTATGTTAGTTAGTTTTTTTGAATTACCTTTATTTTCACCGTAAAAAGCAAATACCTAAACTATTGGCTCTGCCTCCCGCCCAGCACCGCACTCTGTCTCGCTTTCACACAGTCCGCGAGCAGTATCGTGCGAGCGAGATAAAGAGTGAATTTTAGCTGAGGTAGTATAGGCTCTTAAGCCATAAGGTTTTAACTCATACCTGTTCTCCCAAAACCCGCCCATTGTTTCACCCCTTGTAAAATTTTTACATTTATTACTGGTAAAATATTTATGGTTTACATAATAAAGAGTATTCAATAAATACTTTTTCTTTCTTTCTATTCTATTCAACGCTAAGGGCAGTCGAGCAGAATGATACGCGGATTCTTGATGTAACGATGCAACTTGTTATATGTTAACTAATTGTAAAACCTTCATACTCATACCTGTTCTCCCAAGATCTCAATGTTGGTCTGACTCTCTCCCTTCTTGTACTCTAGGGGGCAGTCGAGCAGAATGATACGGGGGTTCTCGATGTAACGACGCATCTTGGGGTGAGTTACGTCCTTGTTGAACATAACTCCGTTGAGTACGCGGGACTCTTCGATGGTACCACCTGGAATCTTCTCTACTTTGGCATAGCTGAAAGTTTGGTAAGGTGTTAGTTACTTGGAAACACAAGGTCCATGCTGTGTCCGAAAAGGCCCTATTAATCGAATAAATTTAAAAATGGTAAGGAAATTGTATGCAGTTATCCGCCCGATCAGTTAACCAGTGGAGAAACAGGACATAAGTCTGTAAGACATCCATAGAAAGTATATAGCATGAGAGATGACAGTTACAAAGTGATAATGTTAATCTTAAAGATGCTCAGATCAATGTTTTAGAACATTTGTGTAAAACAAATCAGAATAATGAATTGGAAATCTAAATTCAGCTGCAATTCTAGGTAAAGCTAAGTAACGCCATGTCTACACTTTATTATAATAATGCTTTTCTTTTGTTGTTTTTTTTTTTTGTAATGTATTGAAATAGTAACAATAGAAACTTACTTTTTAATGTCAACTTCAACTCTACCATTCTCGTTGACTGTGACGGTGTTGACAGCATCAAGAGAGATGTCCACAGCAAGGTCGGCCCAGCGACCAATGTACTTTGTGCCCACGCATGAACGGATCTGAGATAAATAAAATAGGTTAAGTACTGTTTTTGAAACCACATCATGTTGTTGTTATTGTGTATAGCATTGCCTTTTTACTAAATGATACATTTTTGAAATATGGTCACAAAAAACCAGCTATTGTCCACATTGTGTCACATTGGTCTATTACAGATCAAAAGATACAGCCCTGTGTGATAGACAAACGGACGCATGGTCAGACAGCGAAACTTTTTGTAATATAGCATGACATTTTGTTTTTCAAAATCAGTTGTTCATTTGTTTTCCCGCCGTTAGATATTTTTTTAATATCGCTTTTTCTGTAACTATGGACAAATCGCTATTTCGCGCTATTTTCGAATACGAGTTCCGCGGTGGCATCAACGTGGCACAAACAGCATGCAATATTAACGACGTGTTTTTGGTTTGATTGCTTCCATTCTGGAAATTTGTTCCCACAATGAGCCTCGTGGCCGAAAGCCATAGTGCATCACTGAACAACAAAATTGCATCGAAGCACAGCACAATGGACCGTCTCATTACTGTACGAGTTACGACTGGCAAATCTCCGTCACCCACCATACTCGCCAGACCATGCTCCAACTAATTTCCATTTTTATTCGGAATTTGGATTACTTTTTACAGGGGAAAAATTTCTATTCCATGAGGCAGTAAAAAACGCCTTTAAAGAGTTCATTGTTTCCCGTCCCCAGGATTTTTATAGCAGAGTCATCAAATGAACTTCTACTAAAATAGCAAAAGTGCATCTTCACTAATAGCCAATACTGCAAATAATTATATAATTTTCTATAATTTTTTTTTTTTTGTTTTTTCTAAGTAAAATGGCAATTTCATAGGTAAGGACTTCGACATCATCATCATCATTTCAGCCGAAAGACATCCACTGCTGGACATAGGCCTCCCCCAAGCACTTCCACTTCGACCGGTTCTGTGTTCTGTTTTAGGTAAGGACCTAAAACATTAATATTAAACCACGCGAAAACTGGGGCAGGTTGCTAGTGATCAATAAAATACTCACAACTTCCTTCAACTTGTCTCTATCATTCAAGTCAATGGGAACGGAGATCTTATCCTGCAACAGTTTAATGGCATCCTCGAGCGCCTGCCGGTACTCCCTGATGATCACTGTGGGGTGAATGTTCTGTGTCAGGAACTGTTCAGCCACTGCCAACATCTCTCCGGCCAGGACGATGACTGATGTTGTTCCGTCACCAACCTGGGAGAAGTTATTTATTTTATAACAATTGCTTCCTGCATTTACAGATTAGTTGTACACCTTCTTAGCATTTTAATTGTATAACCTACTAACATTACAAGTTTAGTAAAATTGTTAGTAACCCTATGGACTCCTGTCAGAAATAAAAGTTTTCTATTCTATTCTAATATTTGGTGGTTCTTTATAAAAATAATGTTTTTTTGGAATACTGCAAGCATTGTAACTAACAACAGTAGTTTGTAGTTTAGTTTTTTACATAGGGATATTTCAGTTTTTTCCTTAGTAGCCTAGTGTCTAGATGAATATTGCATACAGTATAGCTGCATGCTGGCAATTGTGCAGCAGGTGCTGGATTAAAAATTTAGACTCCATTGGTTGCACAAAATATTTGCTCACAATCTGTCAAATATCATGTATTTTTTTATTTCTCATTACTTTGTAGACCACAATTTTCTTCCTTCTTTTAAAATGGGCTGGATACAAATACAGTTAAACTATTAACAAACTGGAAGTATAGTGAGTAACGGATAGATGAAGTATTCTGCAGTGCAGAACTTTGTGATTGAGATGAAATCTTTATTTTACTCCCACACAAGGAAATACAAAATGACTCACAAAACAAGCCAAGAATAATTATTATTTAATTTAAATCTCAATTTTATTTTCCTAAGTTTGAAATTGAGATTGTTATCTTCCAGAGATTCAATTATAGAAGTTTTCTCAAAAGACAAAGACATCCAAGGTACCAAAATCATAAGGGACAGTAAATTTTCTAACCTCTTCATCTTGTGTTCTGGCGATTTCAATCATGGATTTAGCGGCCGGGTGCTGCACGGTGATCTCACGGAGGATAGCGTTGCCGTCGTTGGTCATCACGATGCCTCCCATCGGGTCCATCAACATTTTCAACATAGCCTGAGGCCCGAGGCATGTTCGAATAACGTCTGCTATTGTCTAAAATAAACCCGATAAAACAAATGTTAGTATTCTATTTGACAGATGTTAGTGAAAATGTTTCATTACAAATAATTTTTGCATCAATTCACCTTTCCAGCGTTTATATTCTCCAGTTGAACCTTCCGGCCGGACTCACGTTTTGTGTTTTGGCCTGCAATAGGTAAACCACTTGAATGAAATCCCAGATTATAACGACAAGAACGCAGTTTATAAGTCTTAATACTTACTGAGCACTAATATAGGTTGGTTTCCGTACATTTTGAAAGTACTTTTATTGAAATAAATTCCGTGACTCAAATTATTTCTTCCAGAAAATCCAAGAACTTCAAGAGATTCACGAAAATCGCGTGGTGACTGAAATTGTTGCCAGACTAAAAAGAATGCTGTCAGTGCTGTCACACATTTTTTTTATTTGCCCAGAATTTTTTTAAAGTTGAAAATGTAAACGAAAATAATGGAAACTATGGTTTCGTATTATTTCGATTATGAAATAAATGCAACACATATTTGTAATAATTATATTTTAGTAGCTTTGTATGTTATAAAATATCTTTATTTATATTGCTGGTAACTCATAACTACTACTGTCAAATCCTGTAATTGCCAACCCTAAAATTAAATATTTCTTTTTAAATCTATATTGTGTCAAAAATGTAAGTAATCTAATCAAAGAGTATAATAATAAAGAGGGAATCTAATATAAATAATGATTTAGTTGAAATACTTAATCGCCTCAGGAACATTTGAAACTAGCTTTCTGGTTTTATAGCAAGTGGGCAGGCAGGTACACCAACACGCATATGTATAGATCTGTCGACTCTCACCAGATGGCGGTAAAAGTCATAAAAAAACAATGGACTTATTAAAATACATTTTAATAAGTCCATGTAAAAAAACTATCTTTTTTCTTCTCGTATGTCAGTACCAAAGAGTAAAGTAACTAGAGGAAGTCAGTACGAGCGTATAAAGGTAGTTGAAATGTTTACGATTCTTAATTTCGTTGCTGTAGAAAGATAAAGGCGTGTACAGACGCTTGTAATGTGTAAATAATTTATTTTGTAATGTAATTAATGCAAATACTGGGAGGACGGCATACAAACTCAACGCGAATCCTGTATGTGTTCGACTGCGAGAGCCTTTGTGTTCGCGCTAAAAATGAGCAGATGGATCAGCGCGAGCGTTACATGTGATAGGTACTCGTAGTCCCGTCCACACGCCAAGTCAAAGTCAAATCATTTATTTCAAAAATTACAACTAAATAGAATTGATTCCAGGTAGTTTTCGTATAGAGAATAATGGGCAACAAACTCCACAGTTACTCTTTAAAAAAAAAACGTGAATTCGCATCACATTATACGATAAATTACATGACACATTACGTCTGTATATGCCTTATGCCTCTAAGGAAGGTTGTTTCTTTTATATGCGGGGTTCACTACCAAAGAAGTTGATTTACCCCACGAGTTTGTAGTGGTATGGTAGTGATTGTCATTATCTTATGTATGCCGTACATGTAAAAGAAAACAAGAAAGAAATAATACCGACCACTATTTCACAGAGTACTTTTTGATAGACTGACACTATTTGTACCCTTATCGACGATGGACAAAGACATTAAATTATCTTAAATCTCTTTGACGATGGACAACGTAGGTACCCACTCCAACACGAGATGTTGGAAAGAAGAAAACTTAATTAAAATTAATAATTTTATTATAAATCTTCGAGGTAGATAAGAGATGGAAGAAAAGGTCCTCAAAAGGTCACTCGACGTACTCCACCACGCACCAAAGAGGTTTTATTTTAAAAAGATAATATTTATGTGAACTACAGTCAGCCAAAAAAGCGATTGATAACCGTTTTTAACCGACTTCAAAAAAAGGAGGAGGTTTCTCAATTCTTGGCTTAAGTTTTATTAACATTTCATGTCAAAGGAAACATGTTACACATATCTTTGATGTTTATGATGCTCTATTCGGGAGAATACAGCGGTTGATCACTCGTTTGGCCGACACCATAGAGTAAGTAAACATGTAAACATATGCACACAGTCGACTGCTTCTCTCTTTATTAACATGGGAAACTATAGAATGTGGTAGCAATTTAGGCCAGCAGGTATTATCAGTGCTAACTGCTACCCTCGTGGAAAATAGAAGTAATCGGGCCTAAACATATTTGACTTGTATTCGATATCAGGGTGGATGCGCTGAAAACCACAAGTTTTTCGCAGTCATTCAGTAGTCAACTGTTCAGCGCTCACGCACACACAGAAACCATTGTGTTTGTGTGCCGCAGTGAGTATGCCATTCGATAGATCGTGTAGATTTTGAATTGTGCTAAAGCGACCGCGCGCTCGAGTAACCACGATCAACTCAGGCTACCGCACTCCACTGCATCGGCACCATCAACTTACAATGTTTTAAACTCAGTTTATTCTTCTTGATTCCTTGGAATTTAAGTAGGAAAAGTGAGTAGGTAAGCTACTGACTTTTAAGATTGTTTACCAGGGAGTAGACTTTCAATGAAACACTGGGTAGAATGCAAGGATCAATTTTAATAGAATACTCATAAATAGGCACAGACGCCATCACATCAAGCTACTACAATCTGTCAAATTTCTTTTTCAACTTTATCGCTAAAGCATAAGGTTCAAAGTTGATTGGGAAAATTTGACAGTTTCGGGTAGCTTGATGTGATGGCGTCTGTACAATTTTTTAATTTTTAAGATTAAGTAGGTACCTATATCTATCGTTAAATGTCATTAATATACAGACTAGACACTGAGATCAATTTGTTATAAGCTCTCGCAAAGGAGATGATATTTCAACATTTATCACATGATAATAATTTAATAAAAAGCTATACATTTTAAAATTGGTTTTAAATAGTTTTAATCTATGATGTCGTCATCATCAACATCTGAAGATTCGGCTTTCGTATCATCACCTTTACTCATTTTAGCACTTTCCTTCACATCTTGCAAATTGTGGAGATCCTCATACACCCGCTTCAGATTCCTCATGATATACGAAGTTCCGTTAATTTTACCTGCTGGTTTTGAACCAGAGTGATCGAAGTACTTCTCTGATTCCGCGGCCATGTTACCTGACCGAACAGGTACGGAGAAAGCCGACACATGCCGAGGCCGCTGCCCGAAATCTCTGCCAAGCCTCTTGTCCAATCCAGAATCTTCCCTCGTTTCTTGAGTATTTTCCAAACCTTCAGCTAAAGCCCGTTTTCTGTCATAAATATGTCCAGAAACACGCAGATCTATGAAGAAGTTTAAGGGGTCTACACCAAAACCTCCAGGGTTGTAGAGAGGCGGATACCACATCGGTGGTGGAGGTGGAAGAATTAAGTTTGATTGTGGGACTGATGAAGTCTCAGCGCCTCGTCCAACGCAAGGGGAAGGTTTTGGCAGTTCTTCTGTTCCAACGTCTACATAGGAAGACTGTCTGCCTGGTGGCCCAGGGCTACTGCTTGGCTTCGCTTGTTCTGCCTTAGGCGATAACCTCCTCGGCGATGGCTCGCGAATCCTGGAATGCTTATCCACAGTCAGTTCCAAAGGTACTTCTGGTCGAGTATCAGGTTCTTTCTTCTCTTCCTCTTGTTTGGGCCACTCACGACGCCAATCGTTTTCGTTTTCAGCGAAATATTTGTGCGTGCGACGCTTGAAGCGACGATGGTAATGTGGTGGTCTACAACCGTGACGGGCGTTGACGAAAGACCGCAGCATTTCGCTGAAGAAGAACGCATGGGGCTGAAGCGGTAAGGCGCTGTATAGGTACGGTGGTGTGGCAGCAAGGAGACGGGACACCAGTTCCGTATTCCTCAGTTCCCGTACATGTGTTTTATTTGGTCCCTCAGTAGGAGCCTTCTCCTCCTGCACGGAACTCATCCTGTAACAAAAAAGTTCGTGTTAGAATGTAAATCAATTCGCAAATGAGCGAGTGAGCCCTACCGGGGATCGTGATGTGAATGAGATGCGATGCACTTGAATGAGGGGTGTTTGCAGCACATTATACTGTTCGACATTACTTGAGAAGTGCGATATTTCAATATTTAATGCCTGTGTTACTGGAAGGGATCTAGTCTCACAAAGGAAGCTTCTAAGTAAGAGACGTGTGCATAGATACCTACTCTTGGTAACCGAATCGATTTTCCTACAGAATTTCCGACAGCTAGCTACCAACCCGCACTGGGGCCGCGTGGTTGATCATATTATAACCCACTCCCTCTCACAGAGAAATAAGGCCTGTATCCCAGCAATGGGAAAATTATAGGCTGTATAATTGTATATGCTTTTTTAAGCTTTACCCTTTCTTATGGTGATTCAACGAAAGCAACCCATTTTTAAACAAAAATCGTGACTCGTGATCGTGTCACGACACGATCCTTAGATTCTCATCCTAGAGACAAAATCGCAGGGTATAAACGCGCCAATCTCTGCTAAGCGCACAGTGAGTGCAGAGTGAACGACTGTACGAGTGAACGAGACAGTCGGCCGGTGATTATCGCGGCTCCTCGCCCGCGAACAATGCGTCCGACGCTATTATGTCTAAGTACTGCATTTGTGTTGATGAGATACCCACTGCGACTACGTACTTGCAAGTAAAGGATACGCTTTGTCTGTTCTGGGATGGAAGATAGAATTTATACTTGCAAACGTAGGGTTAGTTATGCAGACAGAAAATGTCTTATAGCTAGGAAAAATTGTGATACAAAAAATACGTAATACGCCAGACCCAAAAAATCACTCATTACGTCGCACAATAGCGCGTAAGTCGAGAATTGGCCATATGACGTTATATATACTTCATTGGATAGATTTTGTCGGCGCACATAGAAAGATGTCAAATAAAAAATCTAAATTATCCAATCGCAGCGCGTTATTCGAATAGTTCTAGCACCGCGCAAATCGTTTGTTGTGTCATCATCATCATCATCATTTCAGCCGAAAGACGTCCACTGCTGGACATAGGCCTCCCCCAAGCACCTCCAGTTCGACCGGTCACCTTTGTTGTGTCACAACCGCTTAAATCGTCAGTCCACCATACATAGGTAGTATATATCTCGTGTTGATGTGTGACCGCGCAGGAGACTTACGCCAGTACGCTGTCGCTGTGTACCATAAACAGAGGGGCAATTCTTTTAATTTTAAGAACGTTCACAGTCTGATATGTCTTAATCTGTCAAAAATACCTCTACTTTCCCTCCGTTTTTGACATTGATTGTCGCTGAGATGAGATTGCGACTAGATTTTGAACGTTTTCAATTACGGGATTTGGTCTTTTTTTTTGTCTCTCCTGAAAACTTACTTGCGCAGCTTATTGTTAGTTGTTACCCAAGCGACGCGGACGTAGTATCATTTAATTAGGGTCTACGTTACCTAGAAAACCATTCATCTAAACACTACTGTAGAAAAAGCAACTGACTATAGCCATTGTTTGCACATTAATTACCGACATGTTAACTAACAACACAGTGACGCATGACGTCACAGCACACCATCAAAATAGAACAAAATATTTCAAATTCAAACTGCCTTTACCGTTGCGAGTGATATAGTGACGTTCTACATCCGCGGTGTCGGTTCGTCTGTCCACATCGATTTTTCAGCTCATCGGTGTTTTATTGGCAATATTCGAATGACGATACATCCGCATTCCGATAGCTCGGTGCGGATTTGTTTTCGGTTTCCTTTTTCGATGCGGCTCGCCCGACGGAATATAATTCTAAGTCTTTTTTAAACCGAACGTTAGCATTTTCTTTCAATTTAAACTCGGTTGTTCGGCTTTTTTGATTTTCGCGTTTGATTTCCATATTAGCTGTATTCAATTGAAAATGAAACGTTGAAGATAAACTTTTCAAGCCTTTTGAAACCTCTATACAGCCAGTAAATTAATTTCCAATCCTTTAAGCATAGCACCACACTATTGAATCAACAACAAAGGACTTCTCTAATAAGGGTGGGTGGCATAGGAATTAAATGTCACATTACCATATCACTGAGCTTGAAGTGAAAGCGATATATCGGATTTGCCACAATATAGCGTGGGTGGGGAGGCAGGGGAGATGTTCACAATAAACTCAGAGTGGTGTATCTCTATTCAAACAGTTGATACGGAGCGTGAATCTTACGTACGCGACGATGAGCAAACATGACGGGGTACAGCCCCAAGTCTGCGTTTAAATGTTGGTAACGTTTTTAATATTGAGGACAAGGGATTTGTTACTTTTTTGTGGTAAGGTTTTGATCTTGGCTGTATGTAGGGGATACTTTTGCGTGGCTGATGAAATATGGCAAATGAAAAATACGCTACGAGAACTTTACGAGCCGCTACGACAACGCTACGACAGCGCTACTCTTGTAGCGCTGTCGTAGCGCATTTCGTAGCGTTAGCGTAGAGGTGTCGTACCGTCTCGTAAAGTTCTCGTAGTAATACATAATAATAGTATATAGATCCTGCATCTAATGATAGAGGAACTATATTATCATGATTCACTTTAACAATATTATTACAATGAAACTTTATTTAACTGTCATACAAAAATTAGGTACTACCTACAATAAACCTTTTTTGTGTACCTAATCTTTATTGTTTTTATATACTTATTTACGTATCTAAGTATAGATAAAAATAACAGGGTTTAAAAAAAATCTCGGAAGGCTTCTGAACAAAACAAACGCGTAGGCACACAGTTAGATGATATACGGAACAAATGGAGACAGAAATAAAATTGGAATCGTTACGTTTCTGTAGCTCGGAAATATTCTGAATACGATGGAATTGTATAGCAAACAGAAATAAAAATAACGTTTGTGTGTGTAGAGTCTGTGTGATCCTGCCTTTAGCAAAAGGCTCTGGCTGGATATAATTGTATACGTGTTCCATTCGAACATTCAAATGAGTGTCAAATAATTTAATATGGTGTTTCAGTTTAATAGATAGGAGTACTAGAATTATCGTTGAATTATAAACTTGTCTTATTAATATATTAGTTCCAAGTCTATCTTCTTTTAATTAAACTGTGGAGGTCCCGTCTGGACCTTCACAGTACCTGGGGCTTATTTCTATCCGTCCTGGTTAAAGCTACCTCGCTATTATTTTAGACTATCTGTGCCCGTGACTTTGTTCGTGTGCATATCGGAAAACCAATTGGATTATATTTGCGTGGAACCCTAATTATTTTTCTAAAATAAAGGTAAATAAGCCTAGTTACACCTTAGATCATCAGCTACATCAGCTATCTGCCAGTGAAAGTCCCGTCAAAATCGGTCCAGCCGTTTCGGAGATTAACCGGAACAAACAAACAGAGAGACTGAAAATGTAATGAAAATAAAAATGTTTTTTTGATTGAAGTACCGTAAGTATAGACTTCCATAAGCATTTAGTAAAAATCTGTTATTTTGACATAAGAAACAGACACTTCAATTTTATTTATTTATTTGTACTTATGTATTTTTAACGCAAAAACGACAGGGTGTTATGTATGTCTATGTCATATATAAATATTGCGAAAACGGATTTTATCCACCCTAATTAAGGTTTTCTCTCTCTTAATTTAGATATTGGGAAAAAGATTAAAACGGGGATGTTGAGGTCTATAGGACACAGTTTACAAATTGAGTGCCAAGCTTAGTGATTATGACAAACTAAATTACAGTTACCTATTACGTAACAGGCTTGAAAAGTTGCACAAATATAAAGCCATCAAGTAAACCGACAGCCAGCGAATTAAACACACGAATTCACAGCGGAAAAAAAAAATTCAAAGCCACTGTAAAAGTACATAAAAAATTCAATTAGGCGGCTCACAGCAACGCGTGGATTTTAGCGACAAATTCGCCCAACGTTCAGCGGCAAAACCACTTTTTTAACAAACAAAATTCAAAGGAAATGTCACTTTATGCCTTTGAAATAAGGGTGGTGAAAATGTGTGGGGAATGGTAAATAATATGGTTGTAGAGGTGTTTCGTCACACGGCAGCGAACGTTAATTTCCATATTAAAACCGTCACAAAGGAAGCAGATTCAAAAACCGCTCCGCGGGCGGTGAAAGAGAAGTGCAGATGTCGGAAGAAAATACAAAATTAGGATGCGGCAATGTTGGCGAGGAATACGTTTTGACAAATCATCAAATCAGGATCAAATACAAACTGGCGAAACTTTACAGATGTGATAGATTTATGGATCTAAACACGATACAACAAAAAAAAAAACAGATTTTTTAAACTCATAATTTCAAGTAACTACACTACGCCGTATGACACGTGTAACGATAGTTGATTACGTGTAAATTATCTCAGATTGGGTATTCAAGTACAGTGGAGTGATATTTTGCTATCGCAAATATTTCTCCTCGATGTTCATCGCAACATAGCTCTCCACACGACAGTGTATTCATATTTCAGTTAAATAAGTCAAGAAACAAAAGTATAAGGGTACCACAAAAACTTTCCAAAAACCTCTTTGTATTATTGTGTATTTTTTACAAAGCACATAAATACAAAGAAGTAATTTCTACAACTGCACAACACCCACATCCAAGCCTTCTCATTTCCACAACGCAAACAATATTGCGCGCAGATACCGGCGGGGTATGATAATCGCGTCAAAACGCACGTGAAGTGCCTCCGACGCTAGGGGGTGAGGCAAGGGGGCGAGGAGGGAGGTGCTAAGCCGATGACGGCTTTAAAACGCACAGATTATCCCGACAAGTGCGCTTCCAAAGAGGTATGATTTATTGCTGCCTCATTGTGCGCGGATTAATTTCTTTATGACGATTTTATTACATGCCTTGGATGTGTTTGAGTTTTGGGAAATTGATTGATGGTTGGTAACTGTTGGAGACTGTAATCGATGTTTAGTTCTTGATTGGACATTTTGGTTTTGATCATATCTTCAAAACCAACAAGCATTTTTTTAATATTTTCAAGAAAATGGTATTCCGACTAGGTGTCGACTTCGTCTGCATGGGTGTCATCTAAAACGTACAATATTTCCTATGGTACCTACTCGCCAATAGTGTAGCTTTCCATCAGTGAAATTTTTGTGTAATCTGGTCAGTACTTCCAGGGATACCTAAAACAATCTTACCTCGTTGGAATCAAATTGTTTAAAAGTTTTACTAGCTATTAATAGAAAGAAAACATTACCTAAGTATTTATTGGAACTTGCACAGGGAAGATCATAAACTACTCGTAAACTAAACACAATCTTAGATTCATTAGATAAATGTATTGAAAAAACAACAAACATTACAACAACAACAATTACAAACAACATCGTTAGCAAGTACGCTTTTCCAAACCATACAGCTAAGTAGATATCCGGTTACATTACAGACGTGGTAACATCGCGTCATTGATATACATACACTAGATTAGCAATTACCGCGCCAAGGCGTTGCCACTGGGCTTGAGACCACAGTCTCAATCGTAGCTAATGTCAGTTCAGTGCTCTGTATGACGCCAACCGAAGTTAGCCGAGTGAAAATTACCGCCAAAATGGCAAAATGCGTAGTGAAAGAGTGCGATTCGAGGTCACAAAAACACAATAAATTAACCGGAATTACTTTCCACGCGTAAGTTTATTGTTTCTGTGTTTATATCAACGTAAAAACGCAATAAAAATAAATAAAATGTAGAATTTTGTAAATTAGGTTCAATGTTGCCACTAAAAACTTAGTTTTAGTTTCCCACATTATGTGGGAGTTTTTAATTTATAGAGTATGTGATTTAAAATATTTTATAAAACTAAATGTGTGACAATGTGTAACAAAAAAATAACATTGTAACATAAAAATAATTGTTTTTAAATATTTAAATACGTAATTCAAAAATAACGTTCATAACGTTTAATGTTTTTTTTTGCGTTTTTTATGGCTTAAAAAGTTGGGTAAAATTTCGCATGGCTAGGCAACACCCTCCCGCCATTGCATGTTTATATTGCGGTCTTTGTCTAATCTAAGCGACGGTATTATTCTTGCGACTTGTGTAAGTGAGACAGATATATGTTTACTTTTAAATACGTAGTGGTTTCAAAGCTACGTCGTCGCGTTTAAATAGTGGTTACATTTTTTTGACACATTTTAATGAGGTTTGCTTCTCTAGTTATTTAGCTCAATGCATCGCGTACGCAAAATATTGAATGCATTTCCTTTTTCGAAACCACATTTTTTTTTTCGAACTATGCTCAAACTGGAAAATGTATCTCTTTACATCCGTCACAGGTTGCCATTCACAAATAAAAACAAAAAACCGTGTACATGTTTAATGACTGGCAGACTGGCATTGCTTTTAGCACGCATGTGCTGCGTCGACTGCGGTTCATGGGATTTAAAAGGCATACAGAATGGTGAAGTTTTTAGAGTAGGATTAACTTATATGTTTTATGAAATTGTAGTGGCTAAAAACGTGGAACTTTTAAGTGCTGCGAAAAACAGAGAAAGGCCTAATAAATCTACGGTTTTTGAAAGCTCAAGTAAATCTGTTGCTAAATCAAATACTAAGGATCGGCTGTTATTATTTCAGTCAGCCAGACACAGCATTGGGCTTGAGATTCAACAATTTTTATTTTTTATAAACTTACTACTAACTTACTACTTACTTTTTCCTTTTTTTTTACTTGTTGACAGGCCTACGCTGTCCTCCCATACCTATTAATACTGCAATTTGAAAACATTGTAAAAGCCAATTATTTAAAAAAAAAGGACCCGTGGAATTTCTTGCCAGCTCTTCTCCATAGGAAACGATCAATTGGAACCGTGCCCCTAGCTTCTGACGTTTCATAAAGTGAAATAAAATATTTTGATTTGATTTGACGGCGTGTTAGTATTTTTTTTTATTACAATCCTTTCAGAATCCGGGTTTTAGTATAATTTATTATTTCGATTGCGTGATTCATTCAAGTTCAATTTTCACAGCATTTCCATTTTCAATGCGTCACCTCACCGCTTAAAAATTGGCAAAAAAGGGCCAAAAATCCATTACCTGCTCTTGCCTCGAACCCGGAACTACGACACAGTAATCAAGCAGCCCAGTCGACCAGAAAGCTGAATGTACCCAATTTCCTAACCAGATCCATCTCTAGATAACGACTATTATGACCGAGTGAATGTAATGAACGAATGAATGTAATGACGCTTGAATGAACGATCGTGGATCGTTTTGAGGACTTTTTTTGTGGTGACAATGTATGTGGTGGGTTACGTGACAATGTTGGGAATTTAAGAAATTGTGAATAATTAATTTTCTTTTCACGTTTGGTGCTCGTAGGAATGTAAGTATTTTTATCTGTCTAATAAGTACTTGGTCTGAAGTAATGTTATCCCACATTGGGGTTTCTTGATTATAAATCAAAATCAATAGTAATTTATTCAAATTAGACAGTCCTCCAAAACGCCCGCCCTTCACCACTTCCTAGTGCTTTCGCTGGGAAGAAGAAGTGGCGCAACAAACTCCCCCGCAGCACAGCGTCATCAACATCAACATCACAATAATGATTTCTTAGTTGTAATTGTAACTTCCTTGCTCATCCCTGTAATTATATCTTTATAAAAAGGGATATTACAAGCTTTACTGTTAACATACTCCCCACACGCGAGTGTGAATTCCGCTAATTATGTGTACTTAGTGTAATATTAATGAGTTCACGGCGGCGTCTTCCCTCTGCTCAATCAAAACGTTGTTACAAGATGTGACTTGATATTTGAAGTTAGTAAATTATAATGACAATATTAATTATAAGCAAGTATTCGTAGGGCTCTGTGCAACACATCCGAAAGAAGACAATAAACAATTAAGCAAATCAAGTAATTTGTAGAGGTATGGAAACGTGCATATAACTATTGTAGTACTAGTAGGTATATTCATCATCTGCCTAGCCTTTTTCCAAGGCTAGGCAGATGATTATTATTGATTATTTCCGAAGAATTGCCAAACTTAAGTGGCAGTGGGCAGGGCACATTGCTCGCAGAACAGATGGCCGATGGGGCCGGAAGGTTCTGGAGTGGCGACCGCGTACCGGAAGACGTAGCGTTGAAAGGCCTCCCACAAGGTGGTCCAACGACCTTGAGAAGGCCGCAGGAACGAAGTGGAAGTGCTTGGGGGAAGCCTATGTCCAGCAGTGGACGTCTTTCGGCTGAAATGATGATGATTGATTATTTGATGATTATTGTAGTAGGTATGTATGCGTGATAATATCGTCAAGTTAGCAATTAAAAAAGCGCACTATCGGTAAACTTGATAATATTCACCTAGGCATAATATATAATTATGTAATTTATATAATATATATTATATCACAATAAAATTATAAAGGCGAAAGTTTGTGAGTGTGTTTATATGTTTGTTAGTTCTTCACGCTCAAACGGCTGGACCAATTTTGATAAAATTTTGTATGGAGGTAGCTGACACCCTGGATTAACATATAGGCTTTACTTTTTATCCCGATATTCCCACGGGATCGACATTTACGCGGGTGAAACAGCGGGCCGCAGCTAGTGTATAATATATGTTCTTATACTATACTACTTAAGGTTAAGAAACCGATGGGTGACGATTATATATTATCGTTCGTCAAACAGTCGAATTTTATGCCCAAGTCAAAGAGAGAATTCTGATAATCGTAGACTATTTCAAAATGATATTATGAAGTCGTTTTTCAAAAAGTACCGTTGAGAATCTCTTGTTATGCGATGTTTTTATGATGTGCCGACTACTGCCTACCCCACGGCGGCTAATAATAATAAAAGCGTTATCGTATCGCTACACAATGCCACGCCGACGTTTACATTCCGTCAAAGCAAACGACAAGGAGCTATGAAAACATTTGATAAGGTATCTGGTTGTTTAATAAATAACAATGTTTAATGCCTGATTGTCTCGTATCAAAATACATTTACAAATAAATAGCGATACGAATAATAAATAGGCAGAAATTGGCACAAAAATAATTTTGTTAGAGTCTCTAAAAGATAGAAATTATAATGACCCAGCAAAGTTACTCCTTGCTATTTAAGTAATAAGATAAAACAAGAACATAAATTGAAATTAAGGAAAATTATTATAATTATTTAAAAAAGTATCTACAATATTGCAAAATACTTATTATACGTCTATTGTTAATATAAATCAACTACTAATCTCCAATTTGGTTATTCACGCTTCTGTGTATTTATTTACTTTTCTTATCTCATTTATAAAGTAAATAAATACTAGGTACCTACACAATAAGTAATATTATCTTCATCTCATTATAGGTATTCAAAATCTTTTTTGTCACCTCCATTTTCTAAACCTGTGCTTCCTACATCTGTATTTCTATTCAAAGCCGCGTAGCGATGTTTCTTTGTGTCGTAGCCGTCGTAGGCAATAAAGGTACGTGCTACGTTGCTACGATGCTACATCACCGCTACGGCGTAGACAACACAACGCGCAATAATGCCGGAGGTTTGTATGCAAACTTTTTTTATACATTTTTCTTTTACAATAAATAATATGTGACGTACCGAAATTATGTGGTTTTATTTTTCCGTTGCTCATAAGTTAGGTTTTATGGTTCTTCAATTTCTGTTTTATATAGATACCCCTCAATTTATAAAAATTACTGTTACGGTGCAGTTTTTTTTATAATAAGAATTCTTGAAACCATCTACCTATATTTGGAGAATTCATGTGAATTAAAAAATGAATTAATTAAAAAAAAAATAAGAATTTGAGATAATTTTCAAGTTATGGAACAACAAACTGAATGGCGTACTTAACAAAGTTCAGATTTCATTGCAACAAAAACTTATTAGGTCCTTTATATTGCAAAAGGTCACTCAAAAATCAACCTAGAATACATTTTTCTAAAGTAGATAACTGATTAGTTGGCAATGAAATGTAAATTGTCTGAGATTATGAACACTGCTGTAGTAGTTACCCGAAGAACTGTCCGTTTATAACACGGAACACCATACCATCGACGACCTCTAAATGTTTTAATTTTGTAACAACTTATAACGGCTATGTCATCACACTAATATTATAAAGGCGAAAGTTTGTGTGTGTGTGCGTGTGTTTATATGTTTATTACTTCTTCAAGCTCAAACGGCTGTACCAATTTTGATAAAAATTTTGTATGGAAGTAGCTGAATTAACATTTATAGGCTATCTACTTTTTATCCCTATATTCCCACGGGATCGACATTTACGCGGGTGAAACCGCAGGGCGCAGCTAGTTTAAAAATAAGAGAGGAATATCGTACAATTTATTTCTACAGCAAAAGGCTTTCACAATCCCAATCACTGCCAATGTAACCTGCACCAAAACACGACGTTCCTACAATTTTCAAATTCGTAACGTGAATAAAAATGGCGATCGCACCGCGGAGCGGCGCGGCGCGGCGCGGCGGGAGTATCGCGTTTCGACAGCGTGTCACTGCATCCCGATAGATGTACACGCAAACCCACTCTCGTATTTAAATATTACGCGACGTCTGATTCGGGACACGTTTCATGCCTATCGGGACGTGGAGCGTATTTGATACATCAGTCGCTGATGAACCCAACAAGATTGAGAAAGAAATATGCATTGTATGAGCAGCCTATTTAGGTAGGGTTAGTTAGATAGGATGTTGTTGTTGTTGGACTGATGTGTTTTTTTTTTCTTTCACTGTATGATAGAAATTAAACTTCTTCTCCTCCTCTCGGTGAGAGCCACGCCGCACACGAGCCCAATGCGGGTTGGGAGATGTCACATGTCTTCGAATTTTTGGTTCTAGAGCATGCCGGTTTCCTCACGATGTTTTCCTTCACCGTTTTGAGAGCAGTGGTGATGAAATAATTTACAAAAAGTAAAGCGCCTGTCTGGGATCGAACCTACGGCCTATAAGTAGTAAGTCGCGGCCGTTACCGCTAGCACTGCTCTATCATTGTAAGGGGGCCTAAAAAGGCCATTTTGGCAGAATCATAAAAGGATAACATTATGAATCATAATGGACTGTTAAGTTAATCGTATCAAATCTCATTGGTGAAGGATTTTTCAGTTATTTTTTTTTGTCTGTGCTAAAATACCAATCAATCCAATCCCAATCTCTTTGATTATACCTACGTAGTGCAGCGAAATAAAGAAAAACACGACTGTCTTCCCCATATTATAATTCATAATGTTATCCTTTTATGATTCTGCCAAAGTGGCCTTTTTAGGCCCGCAGGCATTAGCATAGCAGCAAGTTGACGAACTATTAATTGGTAGGCCACTATTTGTAAGTGAGCTTTCACGAGCGGCATGCCAGTTTCCATCGAACCATTTTCAGAATTCTTGTCTATTTTAGCTACCCGTCCGCTATCACAAAGTCTGCCTTTGAAACATGTTCGTTCCTAATTCGTCATGTTTGTCACAAAATACGTATACGGTAGACGCATGTCATGTTAAATATTCCTCTTTGTGTGATATCGAGACGCGTTCCATTTGGAGTCGATTGGAGATCGGCGATACGTGCTCGAATGGGTATTCGATACGGTGCTATCGGTGCAACCAAATGAAGTGAAAAATAAAAAATATTGTATATGTACAATGTTGGAATTGTATCTCAGGTTGATTTTTTATGGTAAAGCGGTGAGACAACAAGTGTAACGAAGGTGTTGTTGTGTTGAGTTGGTAACACACAAAAAGCTAGCTTGATCCTTAAGATGAAGCTAAATGATTACAGCCGCACAGGTCGATCGATCTGGTTAGGGGACGCTTACCGCGGCTGGTCTGTAGATGGGTGGCCGTCTTTACATACCGAGATCCCTCCGTGCCTCGGCAAGCACGTTAAGCCGGCTGTCATTCGTGGATATTTGACTGTCCTTACGGATAGTCAGAAGCCCGAAAGTCTGACAACCAGTCTTACCAAGGGGTATCGTATTACCCAGTAACTAGGTTGTAAAGGTCAGATAGGTAGTCGCTCCATGTAAAATACTGGTATTCAGCTGCATTCGGTTAGACTGGAAGCCGACCCCAACATAGTTGGGAAAAGGCTAGGCAAATCAGTCACACGAACAGTAACGAAAAGCGACTGTAATTTAATAATTTAAAATAAATTAAATGTTCCTATTTATTTTCATTTTATTCTTCATCTGTCTTTTTAAAACTTTGTCACACACACGCACACACGTATGTTAAATGTTCTAGACATTTAAACGGGAAGTCTGCCGCAAATCCGGTAAATCTAATGAGCAAACATCGGGAACGACATTGAGACTTGGTTTACTTAGGGGGACTTGCCTGTCCGCGTACGGATTTCTGACTTAATTAAAAGGTGTTCCGTGAATGAAACATTTATGAATTTAAAAAATATTTCGTAAGGAATTAAGTACAGCGATACTTCTTCGAAGAAATTCATTAGATAAATATGTACCTATGTGATATCCTTGGGCGTAAATAAATCAGAATTAAAATAATATGAACTTACATAATAACAACTACAATATGTATTGTTAAGTATACTGTCAAGGCATAGAATTAAAATTCGTTTTCATTGAAAATGTATTCGTTTGAAAATCAGTCTTCTTTATCTTCAAAGTTTTACGTAAGTCTTCTATAACTTAAAATATTTACCTATACCCGTTTTGAAAATCCGTACTTATAGGTACCTAGTATTCACTTGTACAAAAATAATCTGTATCAACCTTGAGAGTTCCTAAAATTCTATAAAAGAACTGGGATTAATTCTTTCTTACGGCATCCGGCTGCTTTACTAACTTATTACTATAGTCTAAAAAAAACTGTATTGTCCATGCCTCTCATAGTTTCCGCTAGCGTTCTATATTTGAACTCTAAGCGATTCCTGCGAGAGATACGTACGTGTCTACGTCACTACGCAAATTATACTACCGCGTTCATATTAAAGCGAATGGTTCCGTATGGAGTTTTACAGGATTTGAAAAATACTACGTGGTGTACTTAAATTTTTTGAGGAAGTTTTTAGATAAATGTAATGTATACGTGTGTAGGTACACGTGTAAGCTAGTTCTAGAATGAGCATTAACACACATTCACAGGATTTGATTCTGCAACAATTAACGAGTACCTGCACATCAAAACCAACTAAACAAATCATATTTTTATCTTAATTATCTATCCACATAGAGAACCACCAGTCAGCATCCCTAAAACCCCGGGTACACGATCCCCAGCGGAACACGCGGGCGCGACAATGGCGGCGGCGACGCGCGGGAAACGGTTGAAGCACGCATTGTTCACGCGATGTGGAAATAGACACACATTCTGAACGACTTGAAAAGAATGGGGCTGTAATGATTTTACATTTGAATTCTAGGACAGTAGGTATATTTAATTTTAAAACGGGAATCCTTGTTTCTTTTTTATTTATAGGCTTGTATATCTACTAACATATTTAAACAAATAAATACAATTAAAGTGTCTGTTATAATGTCAAAATAAGAGTTTTTACTAAATTCTTATGAAAGTATACCTATGGTACTTATAAAAAAAATCTTTTTTTTTTTTATCCAATCCTCAAAACATTTTCAACTGGAAACGCTTTTTCTCTCCACATCCGTCAAGCCACGTTCTGCAATGGATCCCGCTCTGTGGTGACAATGGCGCGGCGGCGTCACGGGAAGCGGTAGTCGCATTGTTTGCCGCGCGGTGACGCGTGTGGACGGGGCTTTATTTGTGACGTGTGTGTACTTGGTTCTAGCTTTAAACTTGTTTGTTGAGTGAGGGTTTAGAATTCCAAAATATGAAATAGTTTTCCGGCTACCTTTGAAATGGCGTAAATATTTAAATAACCAGTAGCTCTACCAAGAGTTTGCAGAGCCAAAAACTCGCCAGCGTCTCCGTAAATATGTATGAAATATTGTACAGCGGTCACAAAAATCTAGAATAATAATAATAATCAAAAGAATATTGTAAAAAAAATCCTTGAAAAATTAATGTTTGAATTGAAACTCCTTGATAAATTCCTAAAGCAAAAACAAAATGGTCAGGTATTGCCCATATTGCCACCCCACAGCGAAAAACATAATATTGACAGTGGGAATCCAGCGTTATGCACCAGGGGGCGCCATACACACAAGAATTGAAAGAGATCGTCATAATGCCGCTTTAAAATGGTTGCGAGGATTTTAAAATTGCATAGTCAACGTACCTCCCACGGTGAAGAGGGATGTTTTAAATGTACGGCAGCAGAATCAATATTATTTTCTGCCTTTTTTTGATGAAAATAAAGTTTTTCAACAAATTGCATCAAAAACTCATTCTTTAGAAAAAATAGTCCAAGGATTTTTTTAAGTAAGTATATTTCCGATTAGCGCAAGTAAACAGATAAAAACATCTTCTTTCTTTTTCATTGTTAACTTTATTTAGGACTAGCTTCTGCCCGCGACTTCGTACGCGGATCCTGTTGCTTATGCCAGCGACAACGGGGTAGTCAAAATCGAAGATCTGAAACGTCTGATGTCGAATTCTAAGAACCCGGGGACTGGATAACAACGGGATGCGCGAGACGATTCGAGACGTCATTTTCAGGCAATAATGAACCAATAGGGTGGTAAACTTGGCCTTGCACTTTGAATTTTGGCATAAATGGGCCTTCTGAAATCTATTTCGCAACAAAAGATGCCATTTGAAAGGCATTATTGTACGAACGTATGTTGTCCAAGAAATGTTTTGACTGTGATGGTCACCGATTAGCAGTGATCTTAATATTTCTGGAGGATTTTGTAATATTTCAATATGTACTTTCCCACCTGAGCAACACATACCGTTTGTTTCTTTTTGCTATTTAACAGCTTCACAAAAAGTAAAATTTTTAACCATACCTCCGATGGCGGAATATGTGGCGTAGTCAATCATAGGAGTATACGTAAATGCACTCCGTTCCTTATCAACCCAAGGAAGGTCGCCATGCCCTACGGCTATATCTTGAGACACATCCGATTCTTCAGATGATATCGACATTCTGTTCAGAGAATGTCGAAGTCGATCAGAATTCAAACGTTCGTTGCGCTCTTCTTAATCTGTCTCTTCGTGCCGTACTCCAGCAATTCTTTCTTTCTCACTTTCTGATTATGAATATTTTGTTGTGTGCGTGTTCGGAACAATGTATGATAATCTCACCGTATCAGCGGTCAGTCGCGCATCATATTCTTCACTGATCTCTAGAGATCTGGATGTAGATGCGTA
The DNA here is from genome assembly GCA_948474745.1 of Oligia latruncula. NCBI lineage: Eukaryota > Metazoa > Arthropoda > Insecta > Lepidoptera > Noctuidae > Oligia > Oligia latruncula. The sequence goes on from OX419699.1 coordinate 13,566,725, forward strand.
AATACGCTGAGAACGCAGGCGTGCTTCGCGATCCGAAGAGGTTTCCACGGAGCGAGTTGCAGCCTGATGTTCTCAAACAGCATCAAGTCTCTCCTGACGCTCTTCGGCAGATTCTTGGGATCTTATGATCCTCAATCTTTTAGCTCCTTTGGAACATTGGGAAAGATTTGACCTCTGTCTAGGCATGGTTATAGTTTTATTATGAAGATACCTGATCAATTAAAATCTAAGTGACTGCTCCCCTACCAAGGGTGCCCAGACACGGGATCGTCTGGCGCCCATGTGCTGGTTTGGTCCCTGGGGTGGTCACGGCGTGCTATGTGTTCTGGTGCGCCGGTGATGGGGAGTACTCCCCAGCGGAGGGTCCGGTGACGGACAGCCGCGGCGGGTTCACGGATGAGTGCTAACGCGTGCCCATGTTCCCGCCGTAAGCGGCAGAGAAGGACACAGTGGAGTTTTAGTGGGTTAGAGTCCCACATAACTGGACTATCTCCCCGTGGTAGTGTAGAATGCATGAGCATTTCTTCACGTTAAAAAAAAATAAATGGGAGTTTTGGCCAGTAGAGTCAAATTTTCAATGATATCCACATCAGATGTTTCTGATCTTCGATTTTTATAAGTCAACAGGAAATGCCCATCAGACCGAATAACTTTTACTAAGACGTCATTCCTTTAAGTGTTATGGTGTAGCTGGGCTCTTGGAGTTCCCCATCAGGTGTTCCAGATCTTCAAATTTATTCTCTCAGCAGAAAATCCTCATCACGTGGAACAATTTTTGCTATGGTACCATTTTTGCATCTCTTATAGTTAAGCTGGTCTGTTTTGGTTCTGCATCAGGTGTTCAAGTTTCCAAGAAAAATTATAGCCTGAATGTTGTCCAGCCATATAATAACTATACAACAAAAAAAAAAATCATTCAAATCCGTCCAGTAGTTCCAAAGATCGGACGCGCAGGCCCGAGGCGTGTACGTACTCTGATACAAACCTTAACAAATGTTCGCCGTGATTCTTTAAATTGACATAACTTTTTTATTTATGAACCGATTGACATGAAATAAACACTAAATGTTAAGTTAAGCCTACTACAATATATTAGTGAAAACCGCATCTAAATCGAATAAGCCGTTTCTGATATTAGCGTGCACAAACAAACAGACAAACAGACAAACAGACAAAAAAAAAATTAATTACAATTTCGGGTTCGGCATCGATATAATAACAACCCCTGCTACTTTTTTTTTATATATTTCCATTGTACAGACACCACTTTTCTACAAATTTATTATATGTATAGATAAGTTGTATGTTATTTGGCGTGGATAGATTCCGTCATTTAATTTTAATGAAAGTTAATTCTTTTACAACATAATATAATTTTAGATATCTAATTTATTGATATTTGTACGCCGTCAACGGCGAAACATAGTGGAAGTACATAATATACATATTTTATTTACAACAGCTATTTTAACACCCAGCTATGTTTTGCCAATAAAAACTTTGACTTTGACTTCATTCTTATATTACCATGTTAACTGCTACGAAGTGCTACAGCAAGACTACGAATTTGTCACGCCTCGCTACGACATTGCTACGAATTGCTTCACGATGCTACATCATATTGCTCACTCGTAGCACTTGTCTACGAGTGTCATTGTTTGAAGTATCACGTAGTGAAGGGGTTATAATGGAAACTTGGGACATAATTGTTATTACGTAATGGATTCTGTAGTTCTATATTTATCAATATCTATATATACCATAGATATCCGAATATATACTAATAATAAAGCTGAAGAGTTTGTTTGTTTGAACACGCTAATCTCTGAAACTACGTCGGATTTGAAAATTACTTTTTGCATTTGATAGTCTAATTCTTAAGCAAGACATCACGACACTAGGGCCCTTTGGAGCCGAGTAAAAACAAAAAAGTCAGAAAGTAATTTGATCGAAAACGAAGTAATATCACGGGCATGCGATGCCTTATTATTTAAATTTCTGTGGATGCGACGGAGTGGGTCGGGGAAACAAGAAATTTCACGCTGACGAAGTCGCGGGTAGAATAGCTAGTGTTGAACGTACAATAAAAACTAAATATAAAAAGCACTATAATTTTTTTTTAACTTATTTTTCCCTTTTGAGTCTAATCACATTTCAAAGTCTCATTTGGATTTTTCTTCGTGTATCGAATACTTTCATTGAAACAAAATATAGCCATCCAAAGTAATATTCCCCTACATTTAATTTATAAAATACCAATCAGTCTTTGTACAAAATTAGCGCCGGCGCCGGTCGCAGACAATAGGGTTGGCATGAATGCGACAATTCTGAATACCTTTCAAATCTCATCTGCAAATATCTGAAGTAAATCTTAATCCGCACCCGTTCCCCCTCCACCCACTGTCGCGGTCACCCCTCCCGTCTTTTGTCTACCGTTAATAACGTGATTTTAACCACTGTGCAGGCAAGTTCTAGTAGAATTGAGACTAGTTACAACTTATTACAAGTGGTTTTGTAGATAGTAAGTAGATACCAACTTACTCGATATGAACTGTATACGATACGTAGTCAAGAAATGTACAGACGCCAGCACATCAAACTACCCGAAACTGTCAATTTGACATCTGTCAAATTGACAGTTTCGGGTAGTTTGATGACAGACAAATCAAGCTACTGTAATACAATCTTGTATTACAGTAGCTTGATTTGTCTGTACACGCAGAATAATTTCGTTACCACCTGCTCTCGAAACGGTGGAGGAAATTATCGTGAGGAAACCGACAAAACCTAGAACCAAAAATTCGAAGACATGTGACATCCACCAATCCCAGAGAGAGGGGCCTGTGTCCCAGAAGTGGGAACATTATAGGCTGATTGAACATAATGCTAAAGCTTAGTTAAGACCGAGAATTAAGTCTAAAAACTACTATTTTTCAAAGTAGACCTAAACAAACTCTGATGTCATAATCCATACTAAGTAATATTACGTATACAAAATTCTAAAGTGACTCCGTCTCTCTGTGTTACCTTTCACGGATGCACTTTTACACAATTTCTGGCCTCCACGCGGGTGAAGCCGCAGGGAAAAGTTCTCAAGCTTAGATATAAACACCTACCCTCTTAACGCAAAGCTGAAAATCTGCTTTCAATGAACCCAACCTTCTGCAATCTAACTACCTACCCAATATCTGGCGACATCCTTCAGATATTAATTTAATGTAATGGTCCCACAGACGTTTCTTGAGACAAAGACAAGAAGTGCCCGCGGCCACTGACATATGCTGTTGATTTATCTTTCATTGTCTCTGGTCGTACAGTCGCCTGCACGTCGGTGTAACACTTTGACCCTGAACTCGCCTAGCGTATAAGTACGGAGCTTTATGATATACTAGCTTCAATATTATAAATAACTAGCTTCTGCCCGCGACTTCGTCCGCGTGAAATTTCACCCTCTCCCCATTTACCCCCGTAGGGGTTGAATTTCGAAAAATCCTTCCTTATTCCTTGTCTACATTATATAGGGAACCTCTGTGCAAAATTTCAGCTCTCTAGGTCCAAAGGTTTGGGCTGGGCGTTAATGAGTCAGTCAATCAGTCAATCAGGACTTTTCTTTTTATTTATATAGATATCTACATTACATAATATTTACATTACTTAAAAGTAATGTAAAGATGAATAAAGAGAAAAAAAAAGAGTATAAAGAGTATTCTATTCTATTCTATTCTAGATATGATGTTTAATAGAGTAAGAGGACAGCTTTTACTGGTTTTTTAAACAATGACGTGCTGCCTACTGTACCTTCTATCAACCTCGCTCCAGTTTTCAATGTGTAGATTTATTAGTTTGACAGATGTGAAGATGGAGGGAACATTGTCGGTAAATGGAGGTGTAGAAAATTGATCTTAGATGAAATGGTGTCGGTTAGGAATAGTGTTATTTAATTTAATTGTTGGAGTGCTCGGTTTTATAAAGCTAGTGGGAGCACTTTGGGAAAGGCTTATGTCCAATAGTAGACTCGTTAATGTAGGTTTTTGTTGAAAAGTAAGAAAGAGAAGTTGTTTAGCTTGCACAGCTACAACGTGCAGTTTAAAATAACGTAAATCACAACAACAACGTAACAGCAACGTAGACCACTTGCCGTACAAATTCGCCGTCTCCTTTTCATGAATACCTAAGATAACTACTAAGTTAACAAACTTTAAGGAATTAATCGGTTGGAAACAATATGGATTATTAATTACTAGCAGCGGCCCGCGGTTTCACCCGCGTAAGTTTCGTGGAAATATCGGGATAAAAGTATCCTATGTGTTCATCCAGGAAATGGTCTATCTATGAGCCAATTTTCATCCAAATCTGTTCAACAGTTTACGCGAGATTGAAAACAAACATCTTCACAAACTTTAACATTTATAATATAGCTTCCGCCCGCGGCTTCGCCCGCGAGGTATGTCAATAAAAACTATCCTATGTTCTTCCCCGGGATGCAATGTATCTCTCTGCCAAATTTTATCGAAATCCGTTCACTGATTTAGGCGTGAAAACGTAATAACATACAGACAGACAGAGTTACCTTCAAAAGCAATGACTAGGTACAATTCCGTCCACGGATTCCGTTGCAATATCCTTTTATTCACGAAAACAAATGCCAGTTCTTTCTGCAGAGTTAACTTTCTTGTAATATTAATAGTAAGAAAGTAATAATAAGAATGTTTACTTGTTGATCCTCCCCTACCGAGAAAATAATCAACCCTATCCCCCGAAACTCGTCGCCAACAATTTATTGCTGTGCCATAAATATTAAAAAGTTGGCGCATAAATCTCTGGTTTTATTAATAAAAGCTGTGCAAAGAGGTAAGTTTGCGGTGACGTATGCTGAGGCAATATTCTTGGTTGTCGCCGCCATCTTAGCATTATATTGTAGTCTTTGAGATAAATCAAAGATTTCATAATTCATGCGCTGCTGGTGTTTGCAAACAGTTTGAGTAAAGTATTATTAGTTTGTGTTTGGTATTACTTTCCAAAATTTTGTGTAAAACACACATTGAAAAGTTAGAATCATAAATAAATGTTTTAAATACAGTGCCTTTCTATTCGCCTCTTGAAACGTTTTTTTTTTTTGTTTCTTTCTGCCCGAAAGTAACCTACACAAACATCTTCTTCATTAAAACCAAATCATGATCATTTGACATATTAAAACACATCACATCATCAAAAAAACGCTCTACACAATAAATAGTTAAACCACCCTAGAAAATCCATGTCAATAACCAAGTAAACACAATAAACAAGGGATTAAAACTTTACTGAGCCCCAGAAAGCCCACAATAGACCCGTCGAGACGCAAAAACAAAAATTGAATCCCAAACTGCTTTACAAAGGAGACCATTAGCGGATAAACTTCGCGGGAGGTAATAAGTCTATGGAAAAACTCTCTATGGAAATCAAGGGAAGGCGACTTTTGATTAATTAGCAGTATTCTTTTCGCCAGACCCAAGACCGTTGAGACGGCGCGTCGCGGTCGGCTCCCGCTATTAATCCGCGGAAAACAATATGGCCGCTTTATTGGGACATATCCGGTTGCAAGAAGTTTCATTTGTTATGTATAAAGGGTTTTCTTATTGGTTCAGGGGTTTTATGGTTTGATTTTGTGATTTATTTTTGCTGGACTTGTTTTGGATCTTTCAAAATAAAATACTGTCAACTTGACATTTGAAAAATCCTCTCGAGCACCTTTTGTTTCTTTCGTCAAGTAACTGCTAAGTTATAACAATATCTAAAACTTTTCAACTACCTACCTAAGAAGGTAAATCTGAATTAACAAACTCAAAACCTAAGAACAAAAAAAAAACAGCGGCACTCCGGTAGTGCCGACAGAAGTGAAAACAAAACACAAAAAGAATACTTTGCCATCACTCACTGACATATCGGATATACATTAAAACCGAGTACATCCCGAGGACAGCCGAACACATCCGAAGCGGGTATTTTTTTTAATCGTCTTATAAACAAAACACGCGTGGTGTCGCTTACGGTAACAGTGGCGCGAGTTAGGCAGGATACAAAAGTCTAAAAAGTTAGTATTTTTAGACCTTTGTATCCTGCTTAATGCGTATGAAGTTTCATTAAAATCGGTTCATTCATTTCGAAAAATAAGGGCTAGAAAGTTTGTATAAAATGCCGCACGGCGTAAACGCTCTTAACTAAATATGTATTTAAAATAGTTTGAGTCTAATTATAGAATCTAAAAAAAGCTTCAAAATGTCAAACGAAATATTTTATTCAAAAAACAGCCATATTCGCTGGTATGCTGGTATGGTGAACTACGCCGTAGCATAGTGTGAGCTACGCCGTAGCACAGTTTGACCTACGCCGTAGCACTCTCCATCCGTCTTACGAATTTTCGATCAGGTCACGTGTCCTGACGCGAGTTTAACATTTTTTACCCATTACAAAAAAAGTGTACAACGCCGCTAAAGAAGTTTTCACTTCAAAAAATCTGAATCTCTGAAGTTTCGTCGATATTGTCTCTGGACCTCTTCTTTCCATAAATATCACCAGTAGGTACTTACTTCAACACGACTTGTCCAAGTCGTCAAAACCTAAGCCATTTGAAAAGTTTTATTTGTTCAAAAGAACATTACACCACGGAGCCGCTGAGGTAATCAAAGAAGGGGAGGAATTAATATCAGTCACCGTCGGCTTAATGCTAATTAATGACAGACTAACAATCCGGATCCCTTTCATTACATTATAATTGTTTTCAAAGATATCTGGCGAGATTGGACAGTTTGTTTTAAAGTTTTGTGTCGAGTAGGACGCTTGAAAATGTTTGCGTCGGATATTTTTATGTACAGCTATTGTACAGCTGTACCTGTAGAGTCATAAATGCAGGGTTATTGGTAAAACATTAACAACCTCTTAAAAGGTCATTGTATTGTACTTATCATTATGAACAACTTTTACTATGTGACCAAACCTGAAATCGCGAAAAAAAAATCAGCTGTCCCCTACATTTATGTTCGTTTAACTCGTCAAAAAAACATCGTGAGGAAACCGGAATGTCCTAGAACCAAAAATTCAAAGACATGTGACATCCACTAACCCGCACTGGGCCCGCGTGGTCGATTATGGCCCACTCCCTCTCATTGAGAGGAGGCCTGCGTCCCAGCAGTGGGAACATTATAGGCTGATTATGGTTAAGGTTAACTCGTCAAAATGTACATAATCTAATATGACAGTAATATAGCATACCTAGTTTATGATATTCAACAATAACATTATTTTTAATCCAATCACAATAACCGGAATCCTATAACATTTTTTAAACAACTGACCAACACAACATCTGCGGCAGTAACACGACTCTTGCATATGTCGCACGATGATTTGATATTATTATATTCGTCAAAACGTCAACCTTCATCGAACGAAATTATAAGGTGCAGTACCGCGAAGGGCGTTATAAGGGTCCATTCACATTCGCACCAATTTCATCCACAAGAAATAAGAGGCAGATATATAAAATAATCTATGCATACTGATGAATAAACGGAACTATATTTTGTAGTTAGTGTTGTTTCAAAATCTTGCTATCCATAGCATGCTTACCATATTGTAACTCATTGTTGCCATTCAGGAAAACAACGTCATCTGACGTGTCGATTCAAGAATCAGTTTCAGTTCAGTACTACCCACAGACTACTTAGAGATACGTACTACCCAGTGCCGGATTAAGACTACTTGATGCCCTAAGCAATCCACGCCTGTAGGGCTCTCTTATCCACTAGTCACCTCGTATTTTTCCGAAACGAGCAATTTGTAAAGATTGGCGCATATCTCTATTGACTTTTGGGTCTATTGTAATATCTTGCTTTGCTGATAAACAGCCTTGCCTTTCATGTGCTGTTTCGGTGCTGTTTCTGCCTTATGGTGCCCCCCGAGACGTGATGCCTTAAGCAATTGCTTAATTTGCTTATGGGCTAATCCGGCACTGGTACTACCCCATCCAGATAACTATAAACCCTTCTGTCTTCACAATTTTTCAACTAAACCGTTTTAATAACCATTTTTTCGTCACGCGAATTCACACTTTCCTCTGACAACTTCGATTTGTGGTTGAGGTTGTCGCAAGTTAAGTCTGAACTGGCCTTAACCCATGAGGATTGAATGGTGAATGATTTCAACCCCACAGTAATAATGATATTAGTTGTAACCCCATATTTAGTGCAGGGGGTGTGGGCAGTCCCCGGGAATTTTATGAGAAACTAGACAGTGTGTGATTTTACGCATGTGTTCTCTTTGCGACTATTTTAATGCAATTTTAATGTAAGTAATTGGCGAGTCGTCGGGTCGGTCCCGGTTGCCATTAATATTAAAAATAGGTAGGTCACGCACAATGGTCCACTGAAGGACTAAGTGCGGAAACCAAACCCATAACATAGAACATAGGTAGGTACCTATACCAGTTGTCAATAAAATTCCATAAACAGTCTCAATTAAGCGTCTTTCGGCCGACTCTTGTGTATTTACCAATAATAATGCAAAGACCTCATAACTTTGCGTAGTAGACCCTTATGAACGTAGCTATCATAGGTAAAATTAGTTAAACTATTTATATGCCCAGTTTGGCAATAAACAATGGTACCATTGGTAAGCAAAACTATTCATTTTTGTGCATAGGAACCGAGCAATAAACATTTCAAATCTGATCATGACCAACTGATCAGCAAAGTTCTTATGAATTCATAAACGTTAAACAATATTGATTATTAAACTGCATATCAAAATTAACACCACCGAAAATAGCTAAGCAAAACATGAAACCAGACAGCTACAGTCACGAGCAACAATATGTCAACAATGAGTAAATTTCATCATCAAAATTCTCTGAAATTAATTATTGATATTGTGGGGCTTTGTGCAGACAGAATCCTTTAGCACAAAATATTATGATTTGCATTGTATTTGATCACTTGAATCATACTCTTTAAGACAAAATCGCTTTTGAAGTTCACAAAGAGTACCTATCCCATTTTATACTTGTGATTGTACACTATATTCAACCCATAAGCAGCTATTTTTGTATTCTGTTGGAAAACACCGACGGGTCAGAAAGCAGTGTACCCCTACCCTATATATTGATACAGAGCTAAACTAAACACCGAATACGTTTGTAAGTGATAAAGTCGGAATACTTCATGCTAATTGTAATGGCAGCGTCATATCACAATATTGTGATAATACCTACCTACCCTTCAAATCGTAGCACGTTACCGCAATGCTAGTCGGTTTTAGGAATAGGGATGGTTTCAATTCTTTTCCGGTATACCTATTATAATTTATGAGGAACACGCCTAGAAATTATTTCTATCAAAGATGTGTAAAGCAAAGATAGTTAAATTCAAAATCAATAGACATTTATTCAAATTAGGTTCAGAATCAGCACTTTATTAACGTCAAAATTACATAAGACAATCCCCCAAAACGCCGCCCGCCCTTCAGTCTTCACCATTTCCTGCTGCTCAGCAGCACATCTGCCGGTCGATTCCGTAAAAATCTCACTGTGAAAACTTAGGTGAAGGGAGTTTGTTTTTGCTAGGAATTGACACTATTGACAGCTCACTCCACGCTCACTTCACCTAAGTTTTCACGGTGAGATTTTTACAGAATAGCACCGCTGGGCCTCAAGTCTGCTATTACAATAGTGTCAGAATGGTCTATCATTGATTTCATAATTGTTGATTTTGACAAGTTTAGTAATCTACTTAATATAATGGCGTCATTATGACTTTCCAATGGTCAACCACTGACACTCCATTGAACGAAATGGCATAGAATGGTAATCTCGTAGGTACATAATGACAAATGAATAACTGATAATCTAAAATTTTGACAGTTCCTTTGATCAGTAACCTACCATTAGAACGTCATTGTGCAGTCATTGCTTTTAATTCGTTACGAGTATCGTATCTATAATGTTCTGTGCCATTGACCGATCAATGATCGACCATTATGAATTTAGCAGATTACGAACTTTTAGCAAAATGACAATGGGATCGTGTCGGAATGACGAATTTATAAAAATAGCAGACTTGGGCCCCAGTCATCCGACATTATGCTTAATTTGGTTACCAAGTTAAAATACATACCTACTTGCTACACTATTTTTGCCATAATTCCGAATCCAACATTACTTATGCATACTTATCTATAAGTATTTTGCTGCATCTATTTGCGAAGGGCGTCGGAAGGGGTCGGTAATGTCAGTAATATCAGAAGTCCCCAAGCCACACAAATGTCAGTGTCGTGATAATTGGTGCAACGAGCGCGATCCGTCGCGGTGTGCTGTGTGGGCGACGAAATGTCACACGGACGACAATTTGCACGTTCACCCTATTAATAAGCCACGTAATGTTTCGATATTGCAATATAAAAGAAAAAATTAGTTCGGGATTCAGTTAAAAGATTATTTTACGTTCCGTACCTCAAAAGAAGTAAATGGAACCCTTACAGAATCACTTCATTGTCCTGTGTGTCTGTCAGTTTATCAAGACCCCTCTTCTCAGGAACGCATGGAGGTACTTATTAAGTTCAAATTAATATCCAATACGTACAGTAGATCTACGATCCCTAGGAGCTCTAATAAAATAAGCTTCTAAGTCAAAACAATAAAAAAATGGCCACTAATGCGACATATTTTGATACTCCCAAACTCCTAAGTACCTAAACCAAAAGCTATGTGTGTAAATCTAAACATGTTTTTCAACCACATTTTATGTTTGTTTTTGGTATAAATTCATCCCAACTACGGAACCTTTCATTGTGCATGGTCCGACACGCACTTGGCCGGCCTTTTTTTCTTTTAACGGTATTTGTCTTCTTTTATTAGTATTTGTTTGTACCTACCTATATATCTATTCTAGAGATGCTTGAACTCAGATTGCGTTAAGATTCTCTACTGAATCTAATTTATTACCTACTTATCGAGATACAGTCATAGTGACTGTATCTCGCAGATAATGTCAAGTCAAGCACGATAACGATGACGTCAAGCAGATAATGCTTCACTTGTCTGCAGTGCGATTCTGTAACTATCTCACCGTGAAAACTTAGGTGAAGTGCGCGTGGAGTGAGCTGTCAATAGTGTCAATTCCTAGCAAAAACAAACTCACTTGACCTAAGTTTTCACGGTGAGATTTTTACAGAATCGACCGGCTGGGGTTATCTTAGAAGATCTTATTAGTTATCTTGAATTATCAACTTGAGAAAAAGAATTATGCTCTTCATGCTTCAGATTTATAACCGCGTAAACGCATTTTCGTTTTCGTCAAAATTATATCTAAACCGAGTTAAAAGAGATATAGGTATCAAAGATTATTCTAATGAGTTGTTTCAGCTGTTGTTCTGTTACGTCCATTATGCTATTGTTTGTAGGTAAATAGGTTCCGAATCGAATTTTATCAATGACTATAGCTTCTTCCCGTGATTTCGTCCGCATGAAATTTCGGCCCCGAGCCGACCGCGTCGCATCTCATCCACCCGCGCTACTACCTACTTCATTTTTGCTTATCGCTCTTTTTACTTTTTTTCTTTTTGCTCGGCTCCTAAGGGCCCTAGCGTGATGGTCTTTGGCCCTGCCTCGAGATTTGGGCTATCGAATGCAAAAATAATCTCTTAAATCCGACGAGTAGGTCCAGAGATTAGCGTATTGAAACAAACAAATTATTCAGCTTTATTATTATTAATAGATATTATGGACTTTGTTATCCAACCACTTCAACGTTTTCTTGCAATTGCTAAGAGTAAAGTCTTGTGGCGTCGAAAAGAGATACTTTGTGTTTGTAAGCAAATGTCCAGGCTAATAATTTCTGCATAAACTAAAGTAAAATTATATTCACCATCTATGACGCGGTATAAAGTTACATCACGTCAAATTGCACTACATGAATGAAATCTGTGCTACACATTGTATGAGAAGACAGGTCACAACTATGGACAATACCCATCACACAATGGCGACCACTGACATCTGTATCAGATAATATGACACGCGATACGCAACTAATAATACAGCACATTTACTACCATTACAACCTTTACCTTCTGAGTAATAAGGTTTAAATTCCAATGAGTCAAATGAATTTAATTTTTGGCAATGGCAACATTGACAGGGTCGCGATATGCGTGTAAAGGGGGAAGTGCATTCGCTGATTCTGTGCATTCATTCCGCTCGGTTGAGAATGATCGATTAATGTTTTTTTCGTGAGTAGGTATCGAATAAGAAGTAATACGATGAGGATAATGTATGGTTATATATAGGTACAGTAGGTAGTCATACTCCTATAAGCTGGAACTCATTTAATTTGGTGTCTAATAAGTATTAAATAATACTTAATGTCCAGTATTTTTTTCGTTAATCGTTCCAATCCGTAAATTCATTCCTTATTCTCTATCATGCTTCTCTTGTAGTACTTACCTTACTCTAAGCAAAGTAGATGATTCAAAATATTAAAATGCAAAACGCTTAAGTAGGTAGGTTACTCCACATTATAACTAGGTACGTGTGACTGATCCTCGATGTTTTGGTTTCACTGTCGTATCGTATCGCGAAGCCAATTACGAAAATAGACAAAAAAAGCAAAGTTCGGTTAAACCACTCGAGAAAATGGGAAAAATTAAAAAGTAATAAAAACACAAATGAGGTGCTTTCAATCATCCCTCTGACAACATTGTCGTGTGGAGGCGAAGAGGGGGTAGGAGGAGGGAGTGACGTCACATGAGATTAAAAAGTTTGACGGCTCTCCCACGGAAATTAGCATTTTGCCCGTGGGCTTCATTTGCATACTGTCCGATCTAATTTTTATCTTTTGTTGTTATTAATGCCGAAGGGAATACGTATGTGAAGTGCTTCGTTAATTAAATTCTTGATAACTTTGACAGTTTTTTAGTTAATTAAAAAAATATTTGTCCTGCGGTTATATGATTGCATACTGCATATTAAAAATACATAATGGAGGAAAAAATTTTGTTGCCATGTCAAAGCGGTCAAAGTAACCACATTTTAATTGGAACTGTAGCGTACTTATTCATTAAGTTTTCGTTTTCCCTATTATAAAACGGGAAAATATGTTACTGAAACCAGCGCAGTAGTATGCTGAAAAAGCCACATTTCTATCTTTAAATAAGTGATAATAAAAGTTTATTCACCACAAAAGTAATAACACAATGTGTATATTTTTTTTACATTTCTATGGGTGAGCCACTAAGTAAGGGTTGCTTGTACCTTGTGGTTCTAAATATACTTTTGTTTCCTGTATTATGACAATAAATGACGACTTAAAACTCAAAACTAGCCTTGTTTCGTCCAAAATACGTAACAGTTTTTCCGCTATCAAAGTCATCTCAAATAGCTGATACATCATCCGGATTATTCCGGATGCAGCTGAATACCAGTATTTTACATGGAGAGACTGCCTATCTGACCTCCACAACCCAGTTAAGTACTGGGTAATACGATACTCCTTGGTAAGACTGGTTGTCAGACTTTCGGGCTTCTGACTACCCGTAACGACTGTCAAAGATCCACGAATGACAGCCGGGACCAACGGCTTAACGTGCTTTCCGAGGCACGAAGAGGTCACGGTATGTAAAGATGGTCACCCATCCACAGACCAACCGCGGCAAGCGCAGCTTAACCTGATCGATCGACCTGCGCGGCTGTTATAATTTAGCCACGGGTCCCTCTCTCAAATAGCTGATACATTATGCAAAAAAATTGAAAAGCCTAATTGTAAAATGAGAAGCAGCGTCGGAACCATTGTCGACGAGGACAAAAAATATGGAAAAACTTCCCCGGAGACTTCAGAAAATAAGTAGAAAAGTCCCGCTTCATTTTAAACGTAACTTTACTTTTTCCCCTTCTGTCTTTGACAAAAGATATTTTGGAATAGATGCCTATCGAGTTTCACGGATCTGTCACTTAGTCGAAAAATTTATACTTTGGTAAAATTAATTGTTTGGCAAATTGAAAACCTACCAACCAGAATTGTCTGTATATCCATGTCAAATCACAACTGTCATTCTTTGACAGTCGTATAAGTTGCTAGAACAGGCCGAATTGGCGTAGTGTGTCAATTTGATAAACAATTAATTTCCTAGACTGTGCATTGAGTGAGAGAGGTATACCTATGCCAGGACACGATTTTGCTTTTTGACTTTTTCTTTTGAAATCAAAGTAAGCACACTATTATACTTAATGAACTTAATCCTGCTTTTCGATTTCGATACGAACCGTGATACGAACAGTGCCCCTTTGAAATTATTATTTCGTAGCGTGTAATAGGTATGACTCGCCAGACCGAATTTCGTTTTAAATACCCGATCACAACTAATGCTATAGAGTTGACCAGCAGAGTTAAAGGTATAGAATAGAAAGGTTTAGGCCTCTCTTTACGTATTTGACGTTAGTGTATCGCTATCGAGGCACTATTTCCGAAGTTTTAAAATTTTTGTAGATAGTAGAGCGCTAAGACGACCTACTTCAAGCTAGCCTCTCTCTAACTAAGCACCTACATGGCCATTAACTGTCAAAAAGCTTTTTGTTCGACCAAATCAAATTAAAACAACATTCATTTATTACACAACAGTCGACCTAACGCCCACGCCAATTACCGTCAATCAAAAAAATAACTTCACACAAAAAACCCACACTATTCAATTCCCGACCCTGTAATCGAACCGCGACCGACCGCTCGCTGTAACCGCAAGACCGCGGCGCTCGCCACAGCTGTCACTTAATAATTTAATTGTGCATTTCCCCCATTTTTCACGGCGCTTGCCGGGCGATGTTCACTCTATTATTATCGTAGATTCGTAGCTATATACAGATGTAAATTTTTTGCTGCCTGAATATTTGATAGCTCTGTGGTGTACTGATTTTTGTTTTATTTCCAGGTTTTGTTGCATCCTTACTTCACACCACGCACGGACCTTATTTATCTATTCCGTGCTTCACACTAATATTATATAGGCGAAAGTTTGTGTGTGTGTGTGTATGTTTATATGTTTGTTACTTCTTCACGCTCAAACGGCTGGACCAATTTAGATATAATGTTGTACGGAAGTAGCTGACACCCTGGATTAACATATAGGCTACTTTTTATCCCGATATTCCCACAGGATCGAAACTTACGCGGGTGAAACCGCGAGGTGCTGCTAGTTTTAAATAATAAACGACTTCACTAACAATAAACTGGTAGAGATTACTAAATTACTATGTTCTTGCCTATTACTTACTAGTCCTACTAATATTATAAATGTGAAAGTTGGGATATTACGATTAGTCACACAAACATACATATTACCTGGACTAACACTTAAGATACTTTTTATCCCGATAGTATGCACGGGCAATTGCGTAACACATTATCAACCGGAATCGGTTTCATTTTGACAGTTCACCAACATTCATTGCGTTATTTGCGTTGTTGAGCAGACACCTTTTTCAAGCAAATGGAGCAATGGATTATAAATGTAGGGGGGTGTGTGGATGACCGAAATAAACTTAACTTCTTGAAACTTCTTTTATTTAACTTCTTACAGAAAAACATAACGTCTTCACCTTTAGTTAGCTCGCCTTTTTTTTTTCTTATTCCTTTCCCTTTCCCACACATACTCTCTCATTCACTCATCGCTGCGTTCATACTCAATTTATTTTTCTTAAAATTATGATGCGTTCCGAATTTACATCCTACATAAATAAGCTTCAAAACGATTCAAATTGAGAGTAATAGTGTGTTACGCAATAAGGGTGCAGGTCAGTGTTCTGACCACAGTAAAAATTAGGATTCTTGCATCACAACTTATCTTAGCCTCACCTTAAAGCAGATGAAAGAATGTACAGTCAACAAAGGAGTTAAGTATACAGGAGAGTCAGATATTGTTGAAGTTTACTAAGAAACCGATGGATATTCTCGAATAAAATTTTAGTTTATTAATAGAAAACAAACAGCTTATTTATTAAATTAAATTTCAGTCCAGAACATCCATTGGTTTCTTAGTAAACTTCAACTATATCCGACGCTCCTGTATACTTAACACCTTTGTTGACTGTACTAACCAGGCATTCTTGTTTCAAAACTAAGACAGAGCTTTTCCAAAAAAAAACGGATTGGCAAGGACGATTTATTGTCTTTCACGGGAAAATCGGAACCGATTACTCAAAATCAAAGCATTTATTTCAATTAGGGACATAAAAGGCACTTTTGAACGACAAAATCCATACTAATATTATAAATTCTTAAATAACTCTGTCTATCTGTATGTTACCTTTTCACGCCTAAACCACTGAACGGATTTCGATAAAATTTGGCAGAGAGATAGGTTGCATCCCGGGGAAGGACATAGGATAGTTTTTATCCCGATATTCCCACGGGATCAACACTTATGCGGGTAAAACCGTGGGGCGCTGCTAGTTTACAATAAAATAGAATTGTTTCTAGTCGCCCCTTTCAAAAGGTAGGAGAAGTTCGTATCACGAAGAATGGGCAAGAAACTCCGCCGTTACTCTTTTAAATGTTTTTTAACAATATTTCTTTGCACTCTTATGCTGGTTAATTGCTAGCTGATCGCTAATCACAACTTTCTGAAATAGCTTTGAGTAGGAAAAGTTTAATTTGTTGGAAAAATAACTTTTGGGAAAATTACCACTTACTCACTTTTCCGAAAGATTTAAGTTTGCCACAAACAAACTATATTACCTACTATTTATGAAACTTGCAAAAAAAGTCCACAAAAAGTGACGAAAATAAACATATTATGGAGATTTTTTAAACCAAAAATAATAAACAAAATATACATACCTGTTTCCAGTTCCAGCAGCGCGTACACACGTAAACTAAAATACTTAACTGGCAACTTCACGGTGTGTTCTCTTCGACGGCTCAGTGCATACTGGCAGTAAATCCAGGATTTAGCGACAGCCGCCCAGCAGTGTAGGCGGGGCCACGGCTGGGCGGGACTGAGAATCCGCAAATCAGCTTCGTTTCAGCTTCTTTTCTTCCCATGCCAAGAAGCTTTGGTCAGCTGTAAGTGGGCAATACAGATTGTAGTTACCGCGTTCTTAAGTTGCAGAGTGTAGTACGTACTTACGTAGCTAGTATGTTTATTAAGTAGATATGTAAGATGGGATAATATAATGAGATAAGTTGATCTCTTTATAAAAGCTTACATTTTAGTGGAAAATTCTTTGTGGTTCGGCGTTTTGTAACAGGCTTTAAATGTTATTAGAAAATTATCTACAAAATATTTTAATTTGATGTAATATCTAAAAGTTTAAGATGGAATTGGCTAAGAACCTAATAATAGCCGCACGGGTCGATCGATCATATTAAGCTACGCTTGCCGCGGTTGGTCCGCGGATGGGTGACCATCTTTACATACCTACCAAGACCCCTCCGTGCCTCGGAAAGCACGTTAAAACGTTGGTCCCGGCTGTCATTCGTAGATCTTCGACAAAGTCTGACAACTAGTCTTACCAAGGGAAGGTTGCATGTTCTGTGACCAAGGGTTATCGTGTTAAACAGTAACTGGTTTGTTATGCTCAGATAAGCAGTCTCTGCTCAGCATAATCAGCCTATAATGTTCCCTGAGACACAGGCCTCCTCTCTTCGAGAGGGAGTGGGCTCTACTACGGACACAGTACCTACGGGCGCAGCTGTCACATGTCTTCGAATTTTGGGTTCGTTCGTTTGTTGTTCGTTCATTGTTTGGTTAAAATCTCACCATGAAAACTTAGGTGAAGTGAGCTCTCAATAGTGTCAATCCCCAGCATCAGGTGGAATGACAGCTCACTTGTCAACCGGTAGAGTGCGCGCAAATTAAGTCAGCTCACGGCCGAAATCGGAAATAATCGTTTGCCGCTATCTGGACGTTTATTGCGTTTTTTATTTCCGATGTCAAGAGAGTGTGCTGTGTTCCGAGTTTTCCAAAGTAAATAATTGCCATCATTACGCCCAAGGTGTTAAAAGAGCTAGCAGGGATATAATCTTGAAGTCAAACGTCGCGCGCAGACTTAGGTACCTTGCGCGCACTTTAGATGCTACGCTAGCTGTTTATTGACAGCTCACCTAAGTTTTTACAGCATACCTTTATCGGCTGTTATTCAGTTGCATCTGCGGTGCTATTCTGTAAAAATCTCACTGTGAAAACTTAGGTGAAGTGAGCGTGGAGTAAGCTGTCAATAGTGTCAATTCCTAGCAAAAACAAAGTCACTTCACCTAAGTTTTCACGTTGAGATTTTTACAGAATCGACCTGCTGGTTAGACTGGAAGCCGACCCCAAACGTAGCTGGGAAAAGCTTAGTCAGAAGATGATGAGATAAAGGTACCTAATATTACTTTTTACTAGGAATCACGGGTAGGGTTGAGGTACTTATAGTTTCTTTGTGCTGTGCTTACTAACTGCTGAGATGTCTAACTGTAAATTATTATAGCTAAAAAAAAATCGACAGGTATCTACAACCTAGGTTGTAGATACCTTTTAGGTAGGTAAGCTTATTATTATTATTATTTACAAACTAGCTGCGCCCCGCGGTTTCACCCGCGTAAATGTCGATCCCGTGGGAATATCGGGGTGAAAAGTAGCCTATATGTTATTCCAGGGTGTCAGCTACCTCCATACCAAATTTTATCAAAATTGGTCCAGACGTTTGAGCGTGAAGAAGTAACAAACATATAAACACACACACCCCCACACACGCACACTCACAAACTTTCGCCTTTATAATATTAGTGTGATTATATATTATTTTGCCTGATAGCGTGCCGGTTGACACGGGAGAATGGAAGTATAGAGAACGTGTTGCGCCGACACCAAGTCGTAACATCATACATGCTCTGTGGGTAACATGGGTCAAGGGCAGGGAGATGATGATTTAGAAATTATTTACCTCTCACTTAGATACCTACGTTGATCGGAAGGCCAATTCCCGTAATTAGAAATGTTCAAAATCTAGTCTGCACAATCTTTTATCTCGGCTACAATCAATGTCAAAAATGTGAAATTAAAGGTACCTACTTTTTGAAAGATTGAGACAGATCCGACTGTGAATATTCTTAAACTCTCTGTTGTAGGTACAGTCAACAAAGGAGTTAAGTATACAGGAGCGTCGGATATGGTTGAAGTTTACTAAGAAACCGATGGATGTTCTGGACTGAAATTTAATTTAATAAATGAGCTGTTTGTTTTCTATTAATAAACTAAAATTTTATTCGAGAATATCCATCGGTTTCTTAGTAAACTTCAACAATATCCGACGCTCCTGTATACTTAACTCCTTTGTTGACTGTACATAGATGTTGATAGAGGTCAGTGGTTTGTATCATCATCATCAGCCGTTTAACTGCCTGACATAAGTTACACCTCTTTTTATTAATTTCCTTCTCTTTTTAATATGAAAAATAAAAAATAATTTTGTCATATAAGACAAGTTATAGGACATACAGTCCGTTGACAGTTATTTTACTTCTGGCACCAGCAACCTGACAGCAAATGAGTAGGTATAAAGATCGTAATGGTTTTAACAGACTTGTCAGTGTTTATTATTTTTATGTACTAAAAATAACAAAATTAAATTCTAACATAACTAAAACTATACAGAAACTAGAAAATAGCGTCGAAAAAAAAAACCGACTTCCAAAAAAACACTACAAACTGAAAAATAACTTTAATTTCGGAAGTCGGTGTCTTAGGGATCAGTATTTTAGTTTTTGCCACCGACTTCCGAAATTAAAGTTATTTTTCAGTTTGTAGTGTTTTTTTGGAAGTCGGTTTTTTTTTTGTTAAAAAGTTTTTATTTCTCGCTTTTTAGTGGGTCTATTTATAATTTATCTAAGTTACAATAGCCTAATGTCAACTTGCCCATCGCCTTTTTATAAAATATTCCTTTTCTCGATGCAGGGACGTTAATTGTTGAGGAGTTCTCCTTTTATTAGTTTTTAGATTAGATGCTGATAATCCTGGCTGCAGCATCAGGCCAGACTTATGTCAACATTGCATTGAACTTAAAATTAGTCCTGTTTAAAATGAGCCCAAACACGACTACGGTGCTGTAATTTAAAGGTTTGTACTTTTTCTGATGCTCCTGGCTTCAGCATCAGGTCTTCGGTGTTCCTCAGTAACAGTACGTTTATCCACACATCGAGCCCTTTTCAATGAGCCTAAACACGATATATCTGCTGTTAGTTGTCGAGGAGTTAGGTACTCTGCAGACTATCCTGACTGCAGCATCAGGTCATGACTTGATGATCATGAGACCAAATGTGGCAAACGCCCTATCAAACATCAAAACAATTTACTAAAACAGTCCTTGCCTGTTCGAGTAACTTCTTACTGTTAAGGAGTTGTACCTTCCATCATCAGCCCAGCTACCTGAAATGGTGACAACCATACACAAATACACAAGATACTTCATAAAATATGCGAAAAACAATAAGTGAGCCTATAAAATTTGAGGGTTGCCCTCGATTTCTCTAAGATCCCATCATCAGATCCTAACTTGGTGACAGTGGGACCACCTCAGAACTATCTACTTTCGAACAAAAAAAGAATTTTGAAAATCCGTCGACAATTGGCGGCGTATTCGATGAACAAACATACAAAAAAAAAAAAAAAAAAAAAAAAAAAAAAACATACAAACACCCGAACATAGTACCTCCTCCTTTTTGTAAAGTCGGTAAAAACTCATCCGCATCACTGTCGACTGGTAATGTACCCAAGAGACTGGCGGCATTACCACGTTGTATGGCGATGCTTAGCCTCTGGCCAAGGTAAAAGCCAGCCCTTGGGTCACGGGAAGTGTCAATCAGCCGTTTCGAAATATCTTTAAAAAGACCATGAGCACTCGGACCCCACGGCCCGAGGGTTTCAACCCCAAACGGCTCGAAAATATAATTTCCGATGAGGTTATTATATTTTCGCCGCTTGAGGTTCTCCGCAGCCGCAGCAGCAGCGCCAGCACAGCATGCCGAGCCAGGAAGATGGGATGGCGCAAGAGTATCGACACACGTAGCGTCCCACACTAAAGGCCTACCCACCTTCCATGGAAATAAAGACATACCGTCCGGTCTCTTGCCATCATCGCGTGCCAAACCATTGGGTTCTAATACAGCTGGAACGCCGACGGTGACAAGAGCTCGTCGGATGATGTCATTAATGTTCGCGTGCCGCGCTAAGCGACCCGCACTTCGGTTGCAAGACAAGCCGTGGTGTCCGAGGCTGTTGACATCTTCGCCACAGTGACAGCGATGGGGAGAACAGCAAGGAGTGCCTAGTCGTAGGGAAGCAGCGAGGCGAAAAGTAGTGTCGTCGAACAAAGTGCCTATGTTCGACGAAGGTAGCAGCTTGTCAGTGGCAGCAACCCAACAGCCAGTGCCGGATTAAGACTAGATACTTGATGCCCTAAGCATTCTACGCCTGTAATAGGCCCTCCTATCCACTAGTCGCCTCGTATTTTTCCAAAACATCGACGAGCGATTTGTAAAGATTGGCGCACATCTCAGAGTGACTTTTGTATCTTGTAATATCTTACTGATAAACGGCCTTGCATTCATGTGCATTTCTCTGCTGCCTACTGTCATCTAGCAGCGGTCAGGCGAATGCCGAGCCAAACTTAAGTCACTTTTTAAGGTTCCATCTCAAAAGGAAAAAATTGAACCATTATAGGCGCACTGCTTTGCCCGTCTGTCTGTCGAGGCCCTTTTTCTCAGGAACGAGTGGAGATAAAGTTGAAACTGCTATCAAATACTTACATCTACGGTTCCTAGGAGCTGTAAAAAAAACAAGCTTGCATGCAATGCATTAAAAAACTACGGTCATTTATGCCGCCAATGCGGGAAGCACAAAAGGTCGAAGTGGCGATGCTTGGAGGCCTATGTCCAGCGGTCGAAGTCTTTCGGCTGAAATGATTTTAGATTTTTATCTATGACTAGCTGACCCGGCAAACGTTGTTTTGCCATATAAATTATTTCTAGCTGCCCGGCGCTACTTCGTTCGCGTGGTGTCCTACACTACACCTTACCCTACCCTTCCCCTACCCTACTCCTACACTACCCCTACCCTACTCCTACCCTCCTACACTACTCCTATACGACATCTACCCTACTCCTATAAATAAATAAAAGTATTAAATAGGTACCTACTATGTGCGTCTAAAACCGGAAAAAGAATATTATATTGATATTTACATTATTGTGCAATTGTAGACTCTAAACAATTGCACTTGAGGACAATAGGTATAATATGTACCTACCTCTAACTAAACAGTCATCATTCCGGCGGGCGCTTCATAGGCCTGCCTCGATGACCGTCTATCCTGATATATTCGAAGATAGAGATGACCACCCTGATAACGGAACAGCCTATTGTATCACTGCAGTGATGCTTGCACACTTCTAGCGTACCTATGGTTGCATTGTGAATTCGTTCAAGGATTTTGCGATATTCTACTAAGGGCTGATTTGACACTAAACAGATAAAGTATTCGTAGAATAAAATTAACATCTGACAGTTTTTGTATGGAAGAACTGCCAAAAATTCAAAATTATTCGTCCGATAAAATTATCTGGCGTTGGAAAAATCAGCCCTTAGGGCTGATTTTAGGGCGGCGACCTCTCGCGTCCGGCCCGGCCCGTGCCGGACGGCGCGTACGTGTTCCACGCGCGCCTCAAAGAGATGTCAGCATCAGTTGAAGGGACCGAAGCCTGCCGGGTCAGCGGGATTATCCGAAAGGGTTACCGCTGGCCCGGAACATAAAGGGCTAAGGAAGGAACACGGGTCGGTTTTAGACAGTAAGAGTCTGACACTTCCTTCCGCTCCACCCAGAGCGGGAGGGATCATTTGATGATTTCCCATTCTGAAAAAAAGTCGAGGAATGATTTTGAAATTTTGACAGTTATTTCCTTCGATCAATAATGATCGAAGGTTATTTCATACAAAAAATGTCAAACGTCAAATTTATTCCTCGAATAAAAGTTATCTGGCTATGGAAAAATCAGCCCTAAGTAAATAGCTGTATGTAGGTAGGTAGATAATAAAACAAATCCTGTAGCTAAATCAATTTACCAAGTGGGGATAACCTACTCTTCATCTGTGGGTGTTGTACAGGGGGCTTACCATCACGTCTTAAGGCGAAAGCGCCAGGGTAGCCCGCGAAATTCAATTTTTTTTAGGTTTTTTGCTATTTGCTGGTCAGTATTAAGTTGTACGTTGATTAAAATATGATTCGCGGCCGTAACAAATATGTATTTACAGAATTATAATCATTAAAATCATCAACACAACTCTCCGAGACCATGTAATCCCCAAGAATGACTATTTCATGAAGTCTTGACATTTGGGGATTACATGGTCTTAGAGAGTTGTGTTGAATTTCGCGGGCCACCTTAGAGCTTCCCCCTTAAAGCAGGGCAGAAGTTGAACTGCACTACTTTTTTGTATGACGTCTTAGTACAAAAAAGTAGTGCAGTTCAACTTCTGCCCTGCTTTAAGAGGTGATGGTAAAACCCATAGATTTATATCTTATAAATCTATGGTAAAACCCCTGGTCACCGAGAAAGTTTAATGACGATAAACTGATGCCCCCGATGATAAAAATTAAACTAAAATTTATACCTAGTGCGTCTCTTTTATTTCAAGATCTAGGTACATACCTACCACCAGAATCGCCTACTTAGGGTTTGACCGTGGCCACTGTAGAATAATTCGGGCCCTTCAGGCATCAGACAGTTGATACTGAGTAAACTAACCAAATTGATAAAAAATCATTTGATTTTAAAACCGCTGCCTTACCGCATGCTTCTCTAAGGCTTACAATGATTAAAACTTTTTATTGTTTTTGACGTGACAACGTCTTAAATTAGGTTGCGGCTGGGAGTCACTTATGAAAAAGTGTAACGCTCGGTAACGTTACGTTCTTATTTTCATTTAATTCCTTGTTCCTATTGTGCAATTTAATTATATTCATATCAATAAATATTCTACCGAGAAAAAGACGTTGTCACGTAAAATCTTCGCCCGTAAAACCGACTTTACAGGCAACCATTTTTTGTTTTATGAAACAACGATGCTGATGCTGCAATCAGAGCCCTCTATTGCCCTATTATAGTTACCATGTAATAATAGACAACCAATGTGGGTTCCGTTTCGATGCGTCATATTCATTTCCCGCCGTGTGAACACCGCTGAGTAAAATTAGAACGCGCACAATCAATAAGTTCATAAAACTACGTCGCAGATGGCGACACTGTGTTATTGTGCGCAGCCATGTCAACAACATCTATTGAAATAAAATATATTACGCTATAAAATAACAAAACTACATTCCTCGTGGAGCGAATTACTGCGTAGCTGTAAGTTACACAGCAAAAGTATTTTTTTACGTAAAAATTAATTAGCTGGTTATCATTATGACTACTTAGCAGCATCTCCAATCTCCATCAAAGCGTCAAAAATATGCAAGCTTGTTTCGTATTGAGGCCGCTGTACACCGCCATCTTACGTCCACCGTGTCAACTTGTGTTGAATTTGGTGCAGTAATTTTGTGTTTGATTGTGACGAGAGCAAGTTAACGAAATACAAACTATTCTGTTTAACCAATATCGGTAAGTTCCAAGAATAAAACACTGTAATATGTGGCGGAAAATTCAAGTGAAAAGATAAATGTGAAACCCCGTTGGTAAAACCATCAGTCCGGTCTAACTAACAATGAAATAATATGTCAAACGTTTTATGGATCAATAGTTGCCGCATTTAATCGCGTGTAACTTTGTTGATGCTTATTTCTAATGGCGATTAACTTCTATTTCAGCGCCCGGGATGCTGCTTACTTAAGTCTGTATTATGGCCTGCTAAAACGCAACAATGTCCGACGTGAAGCAAGTGAAAGTTGACAACTGGGGAATTTATTTCCTCCAAAGGCTAAAGCACTTTTTTAACCGAACGGACTACTGTGATCTGACGCTTCAATTTCAAGACAATGCCCAGCTGAAAGTCCACCGACTAGTACTCAATGCGTGCACTGAGTACTTCGAACTCCTGGAACGAACATGTGAAATGTACGAAGACTGTCTTGTGATGCCGGACGACCTGCAGGCGGATGTTGTCGTGCCGATTGTAAACTTCATGTACACGGGACATCTAGAATTCAAGATGGATATACTAGAAAGATTGTATCAAACATCTCAGATTCTCAATATGCCAGTGTTAACTAAATTACTAGAGTCACATCGCAACTTGGCGCCTAAACAACCCACTCACAGTTATAGTGGTATCAAAAAGTTTACTAGGCAAAATGAACCTAAACCTGTGAAGACGACCACACCTGCAGGCTCCAGTAATAAACGCTCCTACAGCAAAGCGTTTGACAATAATATAGTATACAGAAATAAAAAGACTTATCAATCTGTTGCTAAAACTGATATTAATAATAGTGCATATCTTCCATCACCAATATTGAAAGAAACTTCTCAAAAAGCGGTCATAGGTGACCCACGCCCAACAAGATATGAAGTACCTGAAGAACTGGATACTGACAATATCTTTGACAACTCATTCTGCAGTATATCATATACTTCCAAGCCATTAATGGTCCATCCTGATACAGTCAAACGTTATAAAGCTAAACAAAACAATGTATTCAGCGAAGCATCAGGCTCAAAGAAAATGTCTGGTTTGTCAACAATTGATATTGTTGAATGTAAAAGGATAACATCTAAAGATGATAATTTATTTGATGATAACAACACTGAGGATCATTTTAATGATGAAACTGACTTGTTCAATACTTCTTCTTCCTACATGAACAATGAAAAAGATCCAAATCAACTTTTTGATCAGATCTTGGACCCTAATGATGGAAATGGTGGTCCTAAAGTCACAATAGAAACTAAGGACAGTAAAGCTGCTTCCAACCTAGACCATGCAAGAATAATAAGTGAAGTCTTAAAGAAGTATCCTCATTTGGTGAAAAGCAATAAAAATATAAAATTGAAGATTCTGGATCCTGTGCCTAGTAAAGGTAGAAAACAGCAAAAACAATCTACAACTCCTGCATATGTAGAAGATAAACCAGTAAAGTTCAAAACAGAAGAAGATGATTTTACTTATGAAACTGATGTTATTGATTCCAAGCAAGCTGCTAAACTTATTGCAATGGGTGCAGAAAACACTAAAGGTCCTTGGATATGTTTAATCTGTGGCACACCAGGAAAAGCTCTACATTTCAATTCATACTATAAATTCCGCCGTCATTTAGTAGAAGTGCACAATGAAAAACCAGTGGCTAACATTTGTGAATACTGTGGCCTTAGATCTTTGAAGAGAAATTATTTACTACACCATCTTTTTGCTCAACATGGTGTACAACCGCCACCACAGTATCACTTCCCTAAATGTAACTTGTGTACTTATATTGCTTTAACTGATGCGCTGCTTGTTAAACACAAACTGAGCCATAAAGATATGAAGAACTTCCGCTGTAATGTTTGTTCTGTATCATTTGCTTCTTCTAATCAACTACTACTACACATACAAAACACAGGACACAAGTATAGTGCTGAAAAGAAAACTAATCTGCAATGCATCTATTGCTGGAAAGTGTTCTTACGAGAGACAAACCTTTATTCACACATAAAAACGCATCACAAACAAGAAGCAAAGACTGACTGCATCATTGATGACTCAGATGAAGAAAAGCAACCTGTAGTAGAA
Organism: Oligia latruncula; assembly: GCA_948474745.1. NCBI lineage: Eukaryota > Metazoa > Arthropoda > Insecta > Lepidoptera > Noctuidae > Oligia > Oligia latruncula. The sequence goes on from OX419699.1 coordinate 13,593,488, forward strand.
AGACCAAGAGCAAAAGGTGCTGTCAAGTTTGAACCTAGTACTAGCTATGACAATGATTATGAAGAGGTGGATTTACAGTATCCAATACAGCGCAGACCATCAGCTGACAAACAAGTTCCAGCTAGAAGACAACCTAATGTTAACTCCAATGCAAAGCAAAAGATTTTGAATCCTGGCTTTGGTACTCCAAAACCAGCACTAAAGGCCAAGCCAAGTAAAACTGTCAACCAGACTCAATCTGTTCACAATGATTTCTTCCAAGATATTAAAATGCCAGTGGAACCATTATCAAATAACCAGGATGAAGAAATTGTTTTAATAGACAATACTGAATACATCTTGAGAGATCATCAGCTTATTCCTAAAAAACGGAAGCCAGATAATGGAGACTACATTATTTCAGATATTGTTGAATCTGATTCTTTAGAGACTATTCAACAACCAACTACATCCATGGAATACACTCATGTTCAAAATACAAGCATTGAAGAAACTGTGCAGCAACAGTCCAGTATGGTAATAAAGAAGTCAGCAAACTTAAATCAACCAATACAAATTGTGGTATCAAATGAAGAAGAATACAAAGCTTTGATGGCTTCAAACCATCCCATTATATTTGATGATGGTGGCACAAACAAGACCCTGACTGTATTAACTGCACCTCACAACCAAGCAATAGAGACAACTGCAATAGACTTAGACAATACTCCAGGAAATGAAATGATGATTCTTCCTAATGAATATCCTTTGAATGTCTCTGAAGGTGTAGCTACTGAAAATTCTAACATTGTAGTTGTGTACAGTCACCCTGTTGATGATCAAAATAAGCAATTCCAGATTCTGGCTACAGGAGGTATAGGAGCACAATTTGTGACGTCCTCTGCAATCATATCACAAAATTATGAAACTGTAACTACCTCTACACCAGCAATGAACACACATTGCATAGAAGCACATGTGGAACAAACTTGGCAAAATAATATTCAAAGTTTAGAAGGTCAACAAATACAGTTACCAGCACACACAGTAATGCTGGATACTAATCAAGTAGTAACTACTACAATTCATAGTGGAACAGATAATAATTTAAATGAGCTTCCAGAAGTACACTTAGTACCTGAACCTCAAAAAGGGGTATCTCCAAGTGAAACTGATGTTGACCTAAATCAATTGGATGTAACAAATGAACATATAAATGAACCGGTTGAACAAGAGACTATAGAGGAAAATGTCCCACGCATGAGTTTGATTCAAAAAGAAACTACTTTAACTGTAAATGAGACTGTTGAAAGTCTTTCTCAAGCTAAAACAATGCCTGACATTCAAACTAACAATGAAAACATTGAGGAACCAATGGAAATGGAAAATATGCTGGAACAATCATCAGCCTCAGAACATGTAATGGAACAGCCAATGGAAACAGCAATTTTACAAGAACAGTCAATCCAGACGGAAAATGTATTAGAACAACCAACAACGGAAACAGAAATTGTATTAGATCAACCAATGGAAATAGAAAATGTAATACAGCAACCAATCGAAACAGAATATGTCATAGAACAACCACTTGTAACAGAAAATGTGATGGTATTGGAACAACCACTGGAAAATGAAATTGACGAAACAACTGATAATATGATGGAACAACCAGAACAAACAACAAATATGATGGAAGCAGTACAGACAGAAATCATGATAGAACAACATGTAGACACTGGAAATGTACTACAACAACCAATCGACACTGGAAATATAGTAGAACAACCTATCGACACCGGAAATGTACTAGAACAACCTATCAACATAGATACTCCTGTGGAACAGCCAGTGGAGTTGGTAAACACACTGGAACAACCAGCAGAATTAGAAAATGTGATAGAACAACCAGTTGAAAGGGAAAATGTAATAGAACAACCAATTGAAACAGAATGTTTAACCAAACCATCTCTTGTCCCCCAAAACCCGCAAGAACTCACTGTAGATTCTGTGACGATTAACAAATACTCAGAAGTTAAAAAACCTGAGAATGACACATTAGAAGGGCAACCAGAACTCGTGGAATCACAAGTATATGATGATATTGTAGAAATCAACCGTGCCAATAATGAAGAACAACCATTTGCTAAAGTATCTGAGAAAAAAATCAAAGATGTAACTTCTGATTGGTCTGATGATGAATATGACGTTGCTGAGGATGGTAATAGAATTGCTAAATGTCTTCCTAATGAAGTCTCCCAAAATCAACATTTAGTTGATAAAATACCAGAAGTAGAAGAATCAATAGAAAACATTCAACAAGAAATGCAAAAACAAACGACTGCTCATCGTCAAGTAGAGGCAGCTACAGTTCTTGAAACAGAGGCAGCTGCAGATGTTGAAACAGAGGCGCCTGCAGATGTTGAAACAGCGACGGCTGCGACTACATACCGTCCTAATGTTGCAGATGTCGAAACTGAAGAAAGTATTTGTGCTATTTCTTCACAAGAAGAAGACTCGTCAAGCCAAGAAATGCAAGTACCTGCATTCACTGACTCACCCGTTCATACTGCTGTACCAAATCCACTTGTACAGCAGAAATTATCGTCGCTACTAAATGATTGGGAAGATAACGATTCCCAAGAAGAACTGATTACTGACAATGTGGATGATCCAACATCAGAACAGTCTCCAAAAGATACTAGTGTTTGTTCACCAGAAGTTCCAGAAGAAGTCCCAAAAACTATCAAAAGCTTGGTTAGTGACTGGGATGATGATGAGGAGGAAACTAAGGAATGAATAAATGAATAATTTTATTTCAGGCATTGTACATACTTACACATACATTTCACCCATAGTGACTACATGTCGTAAATAAGTATTAAGTATGCAGTGTAGCATGCTAATAGATGGTGAAATCTTCACTAGATGATGGGTAAAAACATTATATTGGTGACTGGAAAATAAAATATTATTCCTCACCACACATTTTGTCCATCGAAAATTAGATAGATAACTTGGATAAAAATATATTTCAAATACTTAGTTATAAGTAGCACTACTAGATTTTTAAGTAAATAGTTATATATCATGTAAAAATCAATGAGTTTATGTACTTGGTGTTGTGTAATAGTAAAGTCTCTTACTTTATCAATTATTTTATAAAATATTGATGACACCATAAATAAATACATGTTGTTTTAAAACCTCAATAATTATACATATATTATGGTAAATAAAAAGTGGTGCAGCCTCATTAAATGGTATTTAGTTGTGCCTGCCATTTTCCTATATCCTTACAGAATACATTGTATAGGTACAAGTATGTAAGCATTATAGACTATAGTACATAATCCTGTCTTCTATATGTTTCCCAATTACTGTAACCCTAAATCATGGAAATGATACTGATTATGTAGGCACCTGTTGAAGCTAATGAAATAAATGGGTTGATAGTAGTCAATATTTTTTATTTAATTTCCCACAAATAAAACAACATTTCATAGAAAAATACCATTTTACTAGATTTTAAACAATTTGCAGTTGCTAAAATCAACAGTACAATGATTATAAATTATAATCACATTTTTATGTGTGCAACATTACATGGCAAAATATATATTATTGGCCTTACCTATATTGTATTTATGACTTGTCAATGTGTAAACACTTCGCTATAAAGGATTTACAAAGTTAAAAACATGAGTTACCTACCACTTCAGAACTGTAAATGTAGCTAGTTATATATAGGTGAGAGATGGGAAAACAGATTTAACTTAAGTACTTTTATTTATATAAACAAGATAGAGAGAAAAGAGAAGTTAAGTAAAGACAGCTTAAAATATGGTTTGCACACATTTCCAAAATGAAATGAGCATCATTCTTCCAATAATTTCTTTATAAAGGTACATTAATGTAATTGAATAATACAGAGATGTTATACTGCCTTTATGGCTAAACACAACAAAAGCCATTACACCCATTAAAAATTAAAACTAGTGTTCTTTATTTCTAACATTCAGCTTCATATTCCAGTTTAAATATTTTCCATAAAATTGCTACAGGGACAACACAATTTAAATGCAGTAGTAGGCTCAATATAAACATTTAAAGATTACACATTTTCTAATATGAGACGATACATGATTATCATTGGTAGATGTCAAATTAATGCTAGATGTGATGTGATACAACATGAAATACTTTTACGATCATATTATTGGAATAGTAATATTGACATAACAAATTACTGGCATACAAACCTCCAAGCAGGAATACATCAATGTTTGTTGAGATTACTACATTTACTTGCTATAGAAAGTTTATAAACTTGACAAATTGATCTCACATTAAAAGCTATTTGCAATCTTGACAGAATATTTGCAAGAGTGAAAAACTATATATCACATAAAACTACATTCTTTCTCTAATTTGAAACACACTACCTAGCTAGTCGTCACAAAGAATATCTAAAAACTATGATTGTGTGTATGCTTTAAAATTGTTACTATGAAAGTGCATTACCACTCAATGTGTACCTACTATAAATTAAATTATAGAGTTTATTTTGCTACAATAATTTTATTTAGTTTACATAATTTAAACATTATAACAAAGCAGCAAGAAGGTGACTTACTGGAACAGAGGACATTGAACTGTGCCTTCCTAATAAATATATGATAGGTAATTGAAAACTGAATAAATAGGAGAAACAAAGAGCTGGTAACTATGCAGATGCAGTATACCTATTTAGTATAAAACATTTTGTTGCAATGAATATGAAATTGCATTTTGTTTGCTTATTCTGCCAATAATATAAGAATCACTATTGAATATGTCAATATTTTTTGTCACAACGTAATAAATGAATCAGTTTTCATACTACATCAATTCAGTATGCTTATAATAGCATAACATCAAATTAACTTCAAAATTTGCCTCTAATGGAATAAATGTATTTACAAAATAAATTACAATATTTACATTAAAAATAAAGCATTAAATAGTTGCCTAATCATTGGATATTGAGACTAACACATATTTAACCATGTATGCCAGAAATACAAAGCCTACCAACACAAATAAATTGGTCAAAATATAGTACATGTTGGACTGTTGCTCCGTTATCACTTCACCTTCACTTGTGGTGGTGTTCTCCGCCTGCAGCATCGCCTCCTGCCGCAGCTTCAGTTGCTGCTCTATCTCCTCAACATACTCCGGGAACAACTCACAAAACATTTTATTTTTAATATTTGTCTCCAAAGATTCCGCCGCCAAGCAACGTTTCTGGAAATCCGAAGTCTCGACAGATCCCAATGTTGGTGTCTTCTCTAACATGAAACTTAGTAGACCAGTGAGGATTGTGGATATCGACCATGCTGGGTTCCATGTGTCAGGATGGAAGTCCGTGATGCTTAGGCACAATCGCGTGTTTGTCTTAAACCGACCATTAGGGGTGATCATGTAAATAGATGGCGGTTTGAATGGGAACTCCCTTGGAAATATGATCTTACCATGATAGTACCCACCCTCGTATGGACTCTTCTCTGGCCCTTTGACCACGTAATGCCATTCTAGAATATTAGATGGCACTGGTTCCGCTGTTACATATGGAACGGGGTCATTTTTAAGCCTAAGGTAGTCTTGCTTCAGTCTGCTCGTAGCTCCTGTAACTTTGGTTTTTGCCATGACTTTGCACGAAACAACAACAATAAAATACTTTAGTATGGAATTTAAATGAGTGTCACTGCAATCACGCACTATTAATTCTTCAACAAAGTCCTCAATTCTATCAATAATTATTTTAATCGAATAAATAAAATAATACGTCAAATGATTTGCAATCATACGATACGTCATTCGAATAGAGGTGAGTAAAATAGTAACAAATTAATGTTGAAATATCGACTAAGAACCTGTAATTAGTCTCGATTATACTAATCGATCGGGTAAACATTATAAAATCATCCTATAGCGTTTCCACTGCTGGGATACAGGCATACAGTATAATAATAGATTCGATACAGGACATAATCCGCAGATTTTTGATAGACTGACTTAAGCCACCACTCGGGCCCAGTGCGGGAGTTGGTGAATGTCACAATGTCTTTGAATGTTTGGTTCTAGAACAAGGCGTAATGTAAACGATGTGCATCTCCATTTACATCTTTGTGCGCATCAGGTTGATCATGAAATTGAACTGAACTCACGAAGCTAGACCCACCACAAATCACTAAATAAATGTTGCCGTTGCTTCGTGAACCAACTAAATAGTTTTGCTAGTTAGGCCACAGGTTCTCAACTTGGGCGATACCGCCCCTGGGGGGCGTTTGAAACTTTTAAGGGGGGGGGGGGGAACAAAAGACTGGGTCTAAATTATATATCCTATCTAGTGATTATAAAAACACGTACAAACACACGGAACTACACATCAAGCTATACATTTCCAGTTTTAGCTGACGTCGCATTGTATAGGTTTTTCGTACAATCAGAAGTCACAGCTTATACTGGATAAGTTTAACTTGATGTGCAGCCGTGCGTGCGTTTTTATAAATTCGTGACAGTAGCTGTTTCAGATTCGCGACACATTGTAAGTAAAAAAAATATTCTCAAAATGGGGGTGGGCAAAATAAGGTTGAGAACCGATAGGTTAAGCTAAACTAAGCGAGTTCTTGCGGTGTGGCCTGCGGTTAACTCTGATTATTAAGTGCTATTAGTATAAACGTATACAATTAAAATCAAATCAACAGTTCCTAAAATGTTTATTTTAAAATAACGAAATCTTACATCTTACATGTCAGTCACAAAAAGGATTTTAACAAATCCATTAACAATAGGTACCTAGTCAACGAAACATGATAATATATAACATCAAACAATGATTCTAATTTAACTAAGCGGTAAAATTTGATTTACTAAGGGCGCTTATAGTCAATCGCACATCAGTGGTAGGTAGCACAAGACTTACACTAAGAAATCCACAACCACACACAACGACAACTAGAGCCCGTCCCAGGAAAGAAGTCCCGCGGCAATAAGTGGAACTAATTAGTAGTATACAGGATACAGGTGTCCCTGGAAGTATGGATCAATTAATTAAATAAGACGATTAATTTCGTGGACAAGATCATTTCCAAACTTTTTAACCCTGAGAATGTCGGTGAATTAAACAAAAAAACTATCAGGAATTCAGGACTATCAATTTAATTTTTTTAGATAGCCCTGATAGTTTTTTAGGATTTTTTTTCTTTGAACACTATGCGAAGTGATTGAAAAAACAAAAATTGGTCATAACTTTTGAACCGTAAAAAAATTCACGACATTCTCAGGGTTGAAAAGTTTGGAAATGACCTTGCCCACACCCCTAATCGATTTGATCCATACTCTCAGGGACACCATGTACTGTATAGTCAGCAACATTCCTACAACAACCTTCCTAGCTTCCTACCTCACACACCTTTCTCTATTTAAAATTGTGCATTTTAAAGTGTTGAGATAAATAAATATTTATGATTGTCGCATGTAAGTATGTGGCGCCACGTCTCTGCGAGACTTCTTTCGTGAAATGGGCTCTACGTGGGTCGGTGCAAAAATGTATGAAAATACACAGTTTTTTGCACGAACGACATTTTGCCGTCAAAGTGAACCGTGTGAAGTATTTAAGTACTTACTCATAGAATAGTAAGTATATACTTCACACGAATAGATTAAAGGTATAAATTATTTTTTTGCAGAAAGCCTGCTGTCTCGCATAGTTACAGCATTATGCTGAGCGATGGTCGTTTTGCGTGGATGTGACGCATATTTTCCCCCAAGTTTTTCTTTTTTATGTTTTTCATATCATGTCTTAGCTTAAATAAACATATTTTATTTTTTCATTATTTATGACATGAAACATTCAAGCTTTTGACTTGGTCCCGTGGTCCAAACGTTCACACAATAACGACCATATCGCCACCACAATGCAACCACAAGCGACACCGCGCACCAGCAGACGGCCGCTATCGTCGCAGACACGTTTATGCACGCATCTACAGCAAAGGCAACTGCAGCCGTCACTACGTGCCGCTCGTGTGTACGAGCGCTGTATTCAAATAAACGAGCGGCACGTTGTCCACGGCTGCAGGCCACTGTTGTTGTCGCGTGCCGCTCGTGTGTATGAGCACTTAAGCTTAGTTACCACAACGCAACTAAAAGATGCTGCAGTGAGACTATGTATACACATAACCACCGTTTGCCCAATTTTTGTCGCTGTGATGTGGTGTGGCTGTGGTACATGTGATTATCCCTCATTAAATATTTCATTTGGAAGGTATTTTATACTAAAGGCTGATTTTTCAATTGCCAGATATCACTTAACTGAAGAATTAATATGAGTGACATATTTCCTAAACAAAATCTGTTCCTATTAAACCATAATATTTATTTTTCGTTTATTTATATATACTTTATTTTACACCAGAAAATACATAACAAAAAAATAAATTTTACACTACAAAACATACAATGGGCCGCCGTATCGCTTCCTGCGATCTCTTCCAGGCAACCTCGCTAATATTGAAAATTTGTCTATTGAAAAATCAGCTCTAAATGGCATAGATAACGCAAGTCGATTTTCAGTTCCCTCCCTCGACTCGGGAAAACGCCCCTTGCATTATATGCATACTTGCAATGGTCATTCGTTTCATTCGCAATTCCGGTAGCTTCGGCAAAGATCGGGTTGAAACTACAATCGATGGATGCAATACGCCATTACTTATGACGTCATTAAAATAGACATTTCATGCTGGGCTTTTAGAACTTGCGTTTTCGAATTTGAATTCTGTTTTTGAAGCTATGGTATGGTACCTTCCTGATTCGGCGGTATTTATACCAGAATAACAAGCAACATTTTAGTACGCTGTTTTGAATGCAGTCCTAACATTGTATTGCTCGGTTATACCGACATAAGACAAAGCGTATAGTAAAGATTGAGTATTAGCAGTAGTACAAGTCTGTTTCGTCCTGACGTCATGTGCCACAGTTGAGTAGCATGCTTCGTATCTCGTGGTTCATTTGTTTGAGCAACTCTTCGTCGGGGCTGTCTTGTTGGACCAGTCTGTCGCGTTGAGCAATCAATTCGTTGATTCTTTCGCTCATCGGATTTTTTGGGGCGTTCCTGCAAGCGTACGAGATTATGATAGAAATGTATTTATACAAATTCTACTGTAATTTACTACATAATGCACTATATTGACAATAATATGGTGCATTATGTTCATTAGCTGTTTCCATATGACTCGCCGATAAGAAAGAAGAACACTACAGAATGTAAACCCTGCGGGATAATTGCGTAACACTTTAAAAAACAGTAGCAATAGCTTTCATTTTGACAGTTCAACAACATTCATTGCGTTATTTACGTTGTTGAGTAGCCAATTTTTTCGAACTAGTGAAGCAATAGATTAGGAATATCCTTCAAAATTATTCGGATTGTAATTGAAAGTGTGTTAGGCAATTAGGGTGATGGTTTACTCACTTTAGATCGTTAAACATGTCTAATTCATCGTGAACAGCAGGATCTGAAACAACAAATTCAAAATTTTATTTGCTATTATGGGTAATTACATAGAGTTGTTAAAAAAATTGAGCATAGTTCAACCATATTACGCCTTGAGGCATGCAAATCTCAAGCTTTTGCTGGATCACATTCACAACAGAGTATTTTTAATTTCTATCTAAGCTAGCTTTTGTTTTTTTTTTAGTAAGTACCTATTTATTTATTTTCAAACAAGATATTTTCTGCATTCGCAACTTATTTGCCAAAAATGTTAACAATTAAGAATTTATGGAAAAGTAACTTTAATTCCTACACAATAACGCAGTTTACGCTACAACTTCTTTTTATCCCGATATTCCCACGGGATCGAAACTTATGCGGGTGAAACCGCGGGGTGCAGCTAGTCTAATATATAAAAATCTCGTGTCCCTGTGTTTGTTATCGATCTCCTCCGAAACGACTTGACCGAATATTTTTTTTTTTTTGTCTATATTTGTTAGATCTAAGAATAGGTCGTAGGCAATTTTTTTTTTTTTTTGCAAAACTTCGTTTGATGCGCCACGTGCGCGCGCGCCACCATGGTATCACATCGCCCACTTCCAAACTCCGGGCTGTTACTAAGAAATTCCTAATGGAAAAACCTAATAACACTGCCCGACCTGGGAATCGAACCCAGGACCCCACGCTCAGCAGCCGACCTTGCGACCACGGGAACAACGGGTCAGTTAAAATGTTTTATAAGGAGTAACTGACTTATCAGAGAATGTGTATTGAGTGCAGGCGTGTTCGCGAGTATGTCCACATAGAAGTCATCTTTTAACTTCTTCAAATCTACGGGAATTTGATTCATGGTGTTTTCTTCTTGGTCTTCTATTGGGTCCAGTCTGCAACAAAATGAAATGGTTCAATATGTCTAACAACTTCTGTCCGTAAAAAGGCAAAATAGGTATTGGAAAAAAAAAACTTTTTTAACAAAAATGTATATCATAACTAACAGCGCCCCGCGGTTTCACCCGCATAAGTGTCGATCCCGTGGGAATATCGGGATAAAAACTATCCTATGTCCTTCCTTGGCTTCCAGTCTAACCGGATACAGCTGAATACCAGTATCCTATATGGAGAGACTGACTATCTGACCTCCATAACTCGTGTTACCCAGTTACTGGGTACTCCTTGGTAATACTGATTGCCAGACTTTTAAAAAAGTAACTCTATCTTTATGTCTGCTACCATTTCACACCATATCGGCTGAACAGATTTCGATTAAATTTGGCACACAGGTCAGTCTAGGTCTTATATGTGGATGCAACATACCCCATCTCGCCAAGTTCCCTCCTGTCCTGCTGCAGTTGCGTCAACATCTGCTTCCTCGTGTGCAGTTTGACGAGGTGCAACTCTCTGACGGCGCGGCCCCACTGCTCTTTGAAGAATGACTTCGATTGTACCGCGCTGTCTAGTTTCTCTTCTAAGTAGCGCTGTAAAAGAAATAGTGTTATATTTAAAGATTGTGCGAAAGGGAGACTTTTGCCCAGCAGTGGGGCATTACGGCCTTAATATACCTACAGATAGATAGATTTAAAAAATAGTTATTTAAGCAGCATACTGGTAATAAATTGATTTGGTTATGAATTCAGAGTGAACAGATTGGTTTTCTAGCTTTCAATCATCAGATAACTTGTTATTTGAAGAATAAATTGCGCCGTTTGCGCGATTTACAGGGTTAGTTTTTAAAGACCAGCCAAGGGTGTGGTACAGACCATCAAACTGAACAACTTTCTCCATGGGATCAATAATATCGTAATCTAGAAAATTTTATCAACTGTCCCATTGAAAACTTCAGTAACCTACACGACCTAAACGTATAATGGGACGGCTTTTTTTTTTTTGCGGATGGGAAATCATCAAATGACCCCTCCCGCTCCCATGTTCCTCCTTAGCCCTTTATGTTCCGGGCCAGCGGTAACCCTTTCGGACAATCCCGCTGACCCGGCAGGCTTCGGCCCTATGGGGCCCCTCCTCGATGCTGACATCTCTTTGAGGCGCGCGTGGAACACGTACGCGCCGTCCGGCACGGGCCTGGTCCTGATCGGACGGTGAGCTACCCATTACTCTCCGCCCGCAGGCCCGCGCATGGGACGGCTAAATTTTTATTCGCGATTACGATGTTGGTCCCATGGACAAAATTGTTTCTTTTGATGGTCTGTACCACACCCTTAAATTTGGCTGGTCTTTGAAAATTAACCCTGTATATTCCTCAGATAAAAGTTTTCTGGCAATTGATAAATCGGGACTTAAGTACAAATAAATAAATATCTTTCTATTGAGTTTAAATATGATACTTACTAATTCCTGTATTAGGCTCGCTGTTTGGTCTTTGGTCAAGCCGGAATACCGATTCTCAGATTCCTTTTCAGTGTTCTTTATATTGTTCTGAAATAAATTAAAAAAAAAAAGTTAAGTAGTAAACATTCACAAAAAGTTATGTGACAAAGTTTTTGAAGTGAAAGCTTCTTGAGGCGCGTTGGGCATTTTTTAGATGGGACAAAACCATCTCGCGACACTGTACCGACACCGTGCTACATTCGGATGTGTTCGGTTGTCCTCGGGATGTACTCGGTTTTAAATCCGATATGTCAGTAAGTGATGGCAAAGTATTCTGTAAATTGTGTTTTGTTGCCACTTCTGTCGGTACTCCCGGAGTGCCACTGATTATTACGCAACAATTTGTGTTTCCGAGCGTCTACAACCCGAATCTCTTCAAAGTAAGAGTGAATAGGCTTCTTCTGGGTAAGCTCACTTCATCGTTGACTTTGTCTCTGTCACCTCTGGCCTAGACTGGAGTCAAGAGCAAACCCATTAAAAAAAATATATCTATAGACAAATTCCTTCTACCTTGAGCAAGTCCACTTGTTTTTGCAGCTGCTGTATCTTGGCCTCCAACTCCTCGACCTTCATATCTTTCAGCTTGAGCTGGTGGTTCATGTCATCCTCCATCTTCTGTGAGGCCTCCCGTAACTCCTGGTATTTGGCTGTGTAGTGGGATTCTAGAGCTTTCTTTGCGTCTAGCAACTGAAAATATTACATATAGAGCTGGTAAATTATGATGCTTTCGTTGAGCTATAGAGTACAGATGACGTCTTCTACCGATGATTGTTTTTAATCAAAAACCGTGTTTTTTCCTCGTATATTATGCAGTCGTAATGAGTCGCCGTTATGAGTGCGATTACTTTAAGTTTCATAACAGTTGCAAAAGAGTTCCTGGAATGATTTGGGGAGGTCTTTGCCCAGCAGTGGGACATATAGGCTAACAAAATAAAAAACAGTTACATCATCCTGATGTCATGCCATAATCACTACAGTATTCAATTCACCAGATGAAATGCCACATTCTTCGAGAAAATCATCATCATTTCAGTAACCGCTGACGACCACAGCTGGGCACAGGCGACCGAAAATCGCCAGAACTACTTGGTCCACTGGACACAGGCTTCAAAGAGTCGCCAGGTCCGGTGGACACAGGCGACAAAGAATCGCCAGAACTACTGGTCCGCTGGACACAGACCTCAACGAATCGCCAGAACTACTGATCCGCTCGACATGGCCTCCAAAAGTCGCCAGAACTACTTGTGTAATATACGAAAAAAAAAAAAGGAAGTGAATGATAGCATAACGGTTGACAGGGGAGAATGAAAGAAGAAAACATGTTGTGCCGACTCCAAGTAACATAGGTCAAGGGCAGGGAGATGATGATAAAAGGACGGATTTCTACATTATAGCATACCTTTTTCTCCCTCTCCGTATTCCGGTACCCCCTCAGCCTAAAGTCTTCAGTGGCGCGACTAAGATCGGCCGCTAGGTTGCGACACTGTTCTATACCTTTGCTGAGTTTCAACTCCAACTCTACTTGCTTCTTCGACCATTCATTAGCGAGGAGTTCTAGGTGATATTCTTCTTTGCGTTTTAACTAGAAATAGGTAAAAATAAAATACAATGAATAAGTACTTAATTTTTTAAATGCAAAATCCCCCAGCCGCGTCGGTCTGTTTGTCTGCACGCGATAAACTTAAAAACTACCGAACGGATTTTCATACGGTTTTCAACAATGGACGTAATGATTCTACTTCTACTGATCTCTTAAGATACAGGGTCATCCCTAGTTTGGAGACCAGGGTTTCAATGTATTGTGCTTAGCATAGCCACTCAGTTGTATAACATTGCTTTGGAATGTACTTAGGCTTTTCTTCAATAAACATTTTTTATTATTTTTTATTATTATTATTATTCATGAGGAGGGTTTAGGTGTATAATTTATTAAGGTATTGAGTAATTTGACTGAAATTTAATGATGATTGTTGAACATGTCGGAAAAAGTCATGCCGACTGGATGCTTCGGGCTGCGTTTCCACCAGAGATGTGCGAGGATGCGTAGCGAGGGATGTGTGTGAAACAAACCAATACCATCGCTTCATTTTCATAGCTTGAACTAAGTTAGCGTTGTTATTGTTTAGTTTTACACACATTTTTCGCTACACATCCTCGCTCATCTCTGGTGGAAACGTAGCCTGACTGACCTCTCGGTGGACTGGCGTGCGCCGCGTAAACCAACAGAGTTACTTATATGAACAAATGGGGATATTTTCGGACATCCACGCGGGCCTTGCCGCGTGCAAAAGCTCGGTGAACAATAAAACAGACGTGACTTATTAACAGTTGCAAACTGTTATATATTTCTTAACTTACTTGACATTTGAACATTTCTTGTTGCTGCTCTTTCCAGTCTTCGAGCTCGTCAACAACCCTCTGCATTAAGGAGTCACGTTCTACTGCGGGGATAGCCGTTTTCACCATATCTGCTAATATTGTTATAATTTTCGTAAGATCTACTCTGCCATTGTCCCGGACGGTACCGAGAGCGCCTGCACTTACACACACATTTCCCGCGTGCGCAACTTCGTAACCACAAGTAAAGGGCGCGTCGCGTCATGAGATAAAAATTATTTAACTTGTAAAAATTAAATAGAATACAGATGGTTAGGGTCTAAGCAGACGGACTGCATTTGAACTGCATGCCAGCTGCAACATCGCAGTTTGGATGCAGTTGACCTAACTACCTATGTTTCGAAGCAGTTAAGTCAACTGCATCCAAACTGTGATGTTGCAGCTGAAAAGCAGTCCGTCTGTTTAGCCCCTTAGGGTCAGAACACACCGCGACGCGACGCAGCGCGCAGTTTTCAAGATAGCAATACAATTATAGACCTTATTTACTACACAAAAAGGTACACAATGCAGTGAGGTGGGCTGCCCAGCTCCGCGCGGCGTAGCTCGACGTAGTAGACAGCACCTCACTGAATTGTGTACCTTTTACTGTAGATAAGGTCTATAATTGTATTGCTATCTTGAAAACTGCGGAGTGAACTGACCCTTACTCACCTTTTTCATTATGTACGATGTAGGTATCGCTTTTGCTAGTCTCTATTGGTATCGGTCTGAAACAAACAACGACAAAAAATCACTCCAATGTTTTGGTATTGAAGAAGGTACAGTCAACAAAAGAGATAAGTATGCAGGATCGTCGGATATAGTTGAAGTTTAGTAAGAAACCTTGTTGTTTAGTAAGAAATGTTGTCGACTGAAATTTAATTTGATAAATGAGCTGTTTCCATAATCAGCCTATAATGTTCCCACTGTTGGGACTCAGGCCTCTCGGTGAGAGGGAGTGGGCCGTAATCCACCACGCGGGCCCAGTGCGGGTTGGTAGATGTCACATGTCTTCGAATTTTTGGTTCTAGGACATGCCGGTTTCCTCACGATGTTTTCCTTCACCGTTTTGAGAGCAGTGGTGATGAAATAATTTACACAAAGTAAAGCGCCTGTCTGGGTTCGAACCTACGACCTACAACTCGTAAGTCGCGGCCGTTACCACTTGGCCACCACTGCTCTGCACCAATGAGCTGTTTGTTTTCAATTAATAAAATTAAATTTTATTCGAGAACATCCATCGGTTTCTTACTAAACTTCCTATACCCGACGATCCTGCATACTTGTCTCTTTTGTTGACTATACGTATGAGAGATGAATAAAAGCCGTGGGTTCACATGCTTTGTTTACTTTTAAGTCCACACACGTATAGAGTCAAGATCCTTCTAGAAATTTCGATGCTAGAACTTTCCAGAACTATCGAAATCTGGTCAGTCGGGGCCGGTATGTACTCGAACATTCCTGATGTTTCTACAGTAGAAGGTTCTAGAACCAAGAAAGAAGAAGGGCCACGACCCGGGTCAGAGTTAGATAAGCGATACAAACGGTATTCGTTTGTATCGCTTATCGTATACAGTGTGAGTCTTTATAATGTGCACATAACGAAATGAGGGAAACAGCTTAATTTTATCGACGGAAAAAATATTTGAAAAAATAAAAAAATGTTTAAAAAAAAAGGATCTTTACCTGCTAAAGTATGGTGATTGCAAGGCCTTTCTTTAACAGTTGATAGGAAATGCTGTGATTGAGTTATAAACATGGTATTTTACGTTTATAAATCTGATACGATGGAGAATAATTTAAAGTAATAAAAAAGAGTAGGTAATCGGGGCTTTTATTGAGTAATTTTACAATTATTGTAAAAATTGATGAAAAAATATCAGATTTTTGTTAGAAAAAAACCATAATTCTCAATTGAGGGTGATTGTTTACACAGGGGTCACAGCAGTGAACAAGAATTTTAATAAAAATTCTACAAAATATTTTTTTTTTTTTTTTTTAGATGAGCTGGACTCCTTCTTAAAGGATTGGCCGACAATCGCAGTAGACCGAGAAAAGTGGAAAGAGGGAAGGGAGGCCTTTGCCCTGCAGTGGGACAACACAGGCTCATAATAATAATAATAATTAGATTTTTTTAAATATTTTTTCCGTCGATAAAATTAAGCTTAGTTTCCCTCATTTCGTTATGTGCACATTATGAAGACACACTGTATATCAGAAGCGATCTTCAAGTGCGACTTTCGAGTGATCAGTAGTGCAATTGTATTTTATAATTAGTGTGTTTGAGTTGTTATTAGTGTTGTTTAATTAAAGTGTCTATTTTTTTGGTTATTAAATCGGCAGTTTTAATTGCCACGAACCCCAAGCTCGTAACAATATATTTACCTATATAACCCCGTCTCTTTCTCACACACAAGCTCATGCTCGCTCTTGCTCTCTCCCCGCACATCTTGCATCGTCTCGCACTGTACTTGCATGTCAGCCGTCATGGGCTTGACGCGAGAGGCGAGCAGCTTCTCCTGGCTCAGAGTGAACGAGTCACACATCTTCTTTATCAGGTCCGTTATCGCGCTGGATTGGAGGACTGAGTCGCCGGAGGCTGTTTTGTATCTGGAAGAGTATTTTAATAGGTTAGAAGAGAGAGAAAAAATATAATCTTATCGGATAACATAACATATACATATACGTATTAAGTATATCAGATGAATAGTTAGACACCGATTTCTCTCTTTCAGTCGTCAGTAATTTGACTTTCGAAAGAAGAAGACAAAGCGTTGTGTAACTATACAGACGCTATACAACGTTTATTAGTCAGGGGGGAAATCGTTCCAAAATAATACAGGTGTAGTATTTTTATGACGCGCTTTACTTATGGTTACCAAGTGCACAAACTCGCTGTGAATGTGTGTGTAAGCGCAAGAGCTCTCGGTACCGTCCGGGACAATGGCAAAGTCGGAGATGTGTGTGTTTGTGTATGTTTTGTGTGCTGACGCCATTCGTGTCCACGCACACAATCACAGCGTGTTTTTACACTTGGTTACCACAAATAAAGGGCGCGTCGCTTCGTGAGATAAAAATATCTACTGTAACTGCATGACTATAGTAAAAGTTTCAGTTTCGTCGACGCCCGTGTATTTGAATACGATGTTAATAACCCTCCTTTTGGGCTTCGCCGCAGTCGGGTAAAAATACACGAGCGGCATGTTGTCGAACGGCTGCAGTTTCCTCTACCGTTGACGCGTGTCGCTCGTGTATATCACACTTATATTATAAAGGCAAAAGTTTGTGAGTGTGTGTGTGTGTATGTGTGTTTATGTTTGTTACTTCTTCACACTTAAACGGCTGGACCAATTTTGATACAATTTTGTATGGATGTAGCTGACACCCTGGATTGACATATAGGCTACTTTTTATCCCGATTTTCCCACGGGAGCTACACTTATGCGGGTGAAACCGCGGGGCGCAGCTAGTAAATACTAAATGCTTTCAGTTCAAGTTTGAGTGACCGTCTAACTAACTAAAGCCAACAATGTTTGTTTTCGCACAATTATCATAATATCACCTCACTCACCTGGCAGTGTTGCTAGCAGCTATATTAGTATAGGCGCCTCCTCCGCCATCTTGCGGTAAGTTGGTGCAACTCCCCGCGCGGAAGTCGATCTGCTCCTGCGGCCCCGCGCCGCGCCGCCCTGCGCTGTCCAAGTGCGTCACGCTACGGGCTGTCAGGTTGCTTGGTTTCTGTAAGTATTATGCATGATTTTGTATTATTGGACAAGTCAAGTAAACAATAATCAGCACTAACACAAGTTAGGATTTTTGTAACAAAAAGGTGCGAGTCGGACTCGCACACGAAGGGTTCCGTACCACGAGGCAAAAACGACGAAAAAAAAACATGTGACTTGTATGAAGACTTTATTTTTTTTTAATTTCATTTCATTTTTATTACAGCGGCAAATTTATTACCTGTATATTACTATCACTCTTCACGCCAACATATTTCAAACTCATCTCGACATCCACAAAGGGTCGTCTCCCGCACTCCACCGCTTGAGTATCGTCACAGCGTAAAATAAAACATCGTTCGTGTATTGTTAGCGCGCCTTCAGAGTTACAGAACTTGTCCAGGAAGTGACGCGTGTCGTCTGTCGGGATTAGCTTGCGAAGATCCATGCTACAGATTCCTGGAAAGTATCATAAGTAAGTAAGTTGTTCAGGACCTTCCTCCTGTACTAGCTGCGCCCCGCGGTTTCACCAGCGTAAGTTTCGATTCCAAAAAAATTCTGGAGAGGATCACCCTTATCACCTAGGGGTATAAAAATAGCCTACAACATATTCTCAGACCTACCAAATATACACAAGAAATTTTATAAAAATCGGTCAAGCCGTTTCGGAGGAGTTCGATAACAAACACTGTGACACGACATTTTCTAGATACACGACATCTATTAGATAGAAGATTATACCTAAAACTCTTTAGACGATCAAGGCCTTAGGCTGAAGATGAAACTTAACGGCCCAGAGTTAAAACCACCAGCCCCTACTTAGTATCAATAACTCTTGTAAGACTTTTCTGCATGCAATACTCTCTGCTAATCATCGACATGCCAAACACTATCTTCTGTGACAGCAGAGCTGAGCTGTTTTCTAAGAGCAGTGGTGGCCAAGTGGTAACGGCCGCGACTTATTACGAGTTGTAGGTCGTAGGTTCGAACCCAGTCACACAAAATCTTGCAACTAGCATATATTTGTATACCTATATGCTAGTTGCGCGGTAAACTGCTTGCGTGCAAGGGACAGGCTAAATTGATGTCGGGATGTTGTCATCCCGACATCATCCAGCCTGTCCCTTGCTGCTCTCTCCCAGCGACGCCCTAAACCGAGGTTCGTACCCCACAGGGGGTGCCCTTAGAGAGTAGTCGCTTAGTTTTAAAGTTTTTCAAACCCTGGCTGGAGGCCTTAATTTATTGAGGCATCCACAGGCAAGCCCGGGTAAGCAGACGACAACCTCATCGGTTGAACTGCGAGATTAATTTTTTTTTTTAATACATTCGTCGGCCACTTGCCCACCAGACACGACACCTGTCTTGTCGGAGGATCCTCCCTTTTCTATAGAGTAGGACTGAGTGAACTTTGCTCCCTGTTCCTCATACCTCTATAACTTTTACACGCTTTTAACCAGATTGTGACACTGGCTTTTCTATAACTAAAATCATAATCATTCTCCTGCCCTTATTCCAATTTATTTGGGGTCGGCGCAACATGTCTTTTTCTTCCATACTTCTCTATTAGTCGTCATCTCGGTAGTCAACCCCTTTCTAACCATAAGTATAACTAAAATAACAGCCTAAAAAGAAAACTAAGATTTACATACCTACGTCCTTCTCACCAGCACACACCCTGGTGACAAGATAAGGACACTCAGTGAAGTACCTCCCTAATAATGCGAGGTCTGAAAGTAGTCGTAATGATGTGCGTTGATTAAACTGAACGTTACATCCGCCTGTATTGCTTGAGGTCGCAGGCATCCTGAGGGCATTTATGAAAAGTTAATTATAAGTTAGGCAGTAGCCATGGAGAGCAGTGGGCCCCAGTGGTAACGGTGGAGGACTTTGTAGGTGACGAACTTGTAGGTGCAAATATTGTGAGGAGCCAGAAATTCGAAGAGAACCTGAAATGTGACATCCCGCACTGGACCCGCGTGGTAGATTACAGCCCACTCCCTCTCGAAGAGAGGAGGCCTGTGGCCCAGCAGTGGGAACATTATAGGCTGAATATGCTAATAGCCATAGTTTATAATTACAGATTTTTTTTTGTCTTTGAAAACGACAAAGATTTCAATTATAGATCTCGGGGGTTCCACTATTAGCTCATCAGTTTTAAGTTGGTTACCCTAGAACAGTCAACCACACTTTGAGTTGGAAGTGGCCATTTGACATTCCTAGCGCCTTTATGTCGTAGCAGTAACAGCGGTTTTCCTAGTTCAAATGTTACCACTGATGTGGAAATAATAGCCCTCATCATGATCATACACATTTCAGAGTGACTAGCACTATTGAAAAAGTTACAAAAATGTTTGAAGTTGTAGCGTAAACTGAACTTTATTTATTTATTTTTATTTTATTCTGTTCGGGATACTTACAGCTAAATTAAACAATGCTCTTAAACAATATACATCTGAAAGCCATTTACAAGTTTCCACTAATAAACACTTGAAACAAAAAAGACAACAAAAAAGGTCGGTACAAAATACCTCTAACATAAATTAGGAAACAAAATAACAAAAATAACATAATAAAATAACACGATCGATTAATAGGTATAAACTAGAAACCCCTTAGACGCTCAATATTACTTATCCGTAAAGAAGCTTTTCACCAACAAATGCTTAAGCTTATTGTGTAGGAATTAAAGTTATTTTTCCATTAATCCATATTTGTTTACAATTTTGGCAAATAAATCGGGAACGCAGATTACTATCTTTGTTGTGCTTGCTAGTGAGAAGCCCTGGTAAGCTAAACTATAGGTTGGATCAGTGAACGACAGTAGTTTTAAAAATACAAACCTATCCGTCATAATGTTGTGTGTGAAAACCGAATAGCTGACGAAGCAGTCGACTTCTTTAGTAGCATTCGGGTCTGGCAGCAGCTGCAAAATGTACGTAAATAAATTCAACATAACATCGACAATAGTGATAGAAAATTGCCCAAAACCGAAGAGATCCTCTCATTCCATGATATAATCATAAGTACCAAATTTTATATGTACACATCATACCTACATAAACTCACCCTTTCTTAACACAGGCAGAAACTACAGAAAGCCACCCTGCTACTATCCGTACATACTCCTTCGTTAAATGTTTTTATTTATACGTATTTAGTCGACTCTTCACGTGACCAGAGGGCTGGCCTATTTATTGGCCAAAGAATTAGCATTGCCATACAACGTGGCAATGCTGTTGACAGCGATGCGGACGAATTTTTTGATGCTCTATGATCATTTTGCTTATTTTTTCATATAAATGTACATATTATTATTATTTTGAATATTAGCATAGATTATGTAAATATTATCTGTATATCTATTTAGGAAGTCATTCTTACCAAATCTATATTCTCGACTGCGCCAATTACGAAGCCGAGCACAAACAGCTGATTGCCTCTGCCAACCTGTATGAGACCCTCATCACATAGCAGCTTTGGTAGAAGATCCGGCGACGACACGGACTTCTTACTTTCTGCTATATACTCCTCTGTGAATTAGAATTAATGATTATTTAGGATGGTCGCAAATATATGTATTTGTGTTGTGGTCTTACAAGGCAAAACATCAAAAAAAGAATGGCCAGGAAGTCTACACTCAGCATTAGGCGAACAAAGGCTACTGTGAAAGGCGATTTTAAACAATAGGTATATATATTTTTTGTAAACCTTCAATGCAAATAAATAATACTCCTGTTATATGGTATAACAAGAGTATTATTTTGGTACAGCTTACACCTACACCTACTTTGTTGCTGATTATTATCAAGAGTAATAGAAATAAATACTCGTAAGTACGACTCGACGACGCGATGGGACACTTAGGCCCGTAATCCACCAAAGCGGAGAGGAGGGGAGATGTCTCATTTTTGTATAGAATTTCGTGCGAGCAAGCGGGCAAGCGGCACTAAATTCTATAGAAAAATGAGACATCTCCTCTCCTCTCTGCTTTGGTGGATTACGGGCCTTAATATGCGTGTCCTGTCAGCTGCACGTTACAGGAACTGGTGGACGCTGGTGATGGCGCCAAAAAAGTAGCCGAATTCTGAGCCGAGTCTATTTAGATTGCTATCAACACGCTAAGAAGAAGTACGACTCAGCATCAGCAGAACAAGGGAGAAGAAATTCTCTCATAAACTCAATTACTACACCACTGGTTTTAGATCCAACATGTCTTATTGATGAGTAGTGATGGCCCAGGGTAACGGCCGAGACTGACAACGTCGTAGGTTCGAACCCTGGCAGGCGCTTTTTTGTGTGTAAATTATTAAATCACCACAACTTTCACAACGGTGAAGGAAAATCGTGAGGAAACCGACATGTCCTAGAACCAAAAATTCGAAAACATGTGACATCTAACCAGCACTGAGCCCGCACGGTGGATTACGGCCCACTCCCTCTCACCCTGTGTCCCAGCAGTGGGAACATTATAGGCTGATTATGCTATGCCATAATGATATTTATTATTTAGCAATAAAGAAAACGGACAAAAACATGGCATATAGTGTAGATTAAAAAGATACTTACTCAAAGTCATCATCAAAGATTTGGCAGAAGGCAGATTTGAGGCTGAGACGGCAGGTGGATACGCTATCTCATTGCTGTGGAACATACGGAGCTCATTCCTCTGGAATAACAAGCTGTTAGTTCAAAATCTGCATGAAAATATACTCTTACCCCCTTACTAATAAACGTTGTAGGTACACAACGCTTTGTCCTCTTCTTTCGAAAGTCAAATTACTGACGACTGACAGAGAGAAATCGGTGTGCAAGTCGGTGTGTATTCATCTGATATAGGTTATTAGTAAGGGGGTAAGTAATTAATCTGTCAATTGAATACTAGCTTCTCCCGCGACTTCCCCTGACAAACCCCGTCGCATCGCGTTACCTGCCCGCGCTATTACTTCGGTTTCGCTTAGCGTTTTTACTGACTTTTTTTAATTTTGCTCGGTTCCTAAGGATCCTAGCGCGATGTTAATAGCCTTTCTCTAGAATTTGGCTGTCAAATGCAAAGATATTTTTTTAAATCCGACTGCTACATAGTTGCAGAGATTAGCGCGTTCAAACAAACAAAAAACAAACAAACTCTTCAGCTTTATTATTAGTGAGTAGGTATTGATAAATAGATTTCAGTACATACTATGGAGTAATTACTAAATTATTTATTACTAGCTGACCCGGCAAACGTTGTTTTGCCATATAATTTATTTCTAGCTGCCCGGCGCTATCGTTCGCGTGGTGTCCTACCCCTACCCTACTTTAACCCTACTCCTACACTACTCCTACCCAACTCCTACCCTACTCCTACCCTACTCCCACACTACTCCTACCCTACTCCAATAAGTAAATAAAAGTATTAAATACTATGTCCGTCTAAAACCGGATAAAAAGCCGGATCCTATGTCCGTCTCCTGGTTCTAAGCTACCTCCCCACCAATTTTTAGCCAAATCGGTTTAGCCGTTCTTGAGTTATAAATAGTGTAACTAACACGACTTTCTTTTATATTTATAGATTATAATCATTATCATTACTTTTTTAAATAACACAGACATAAGTATCAGAGTTAATAATACACATAATAATGTTTTAAAGATCACAATATGTTTTCTTTAGTACTATATCGTCCCAATAGATGTCGTTACGTGTTTCCACTTATTGCAATAAAAAGTTGTTATAGAATGCTTTAAATTGATTATATCTTTTGATAGACTGAAGCGATTGCGATGAAACCAAGACTAATCACTACTCCGAGTTCTACACTATATTTGAGTATAAAAATTAACCATATTGGTTTGGTACTTTTTACGTTGAACCTGTTCAAATAAAAAATCTGTCACATCCAAACAGACAAACAGACAAAAATTCCAAAAATTGATGAAATGGCATCTGTTGGTTATCCTTTAACACCTCACCTATTTTTTTTTTAATATTTTCAATGTACAGAAACGCCTCGTCTACAGATTTATTATATGTATAGATTAGTTAGTTCTGTTACACTAGAGTGTAGCGATAGCGACTACACAAAAAAGGACTTATTCATTTCAGTTTCTGTAACAGTAGAACTAAAATCTCCATTTGTATTACATCAAAAGGTTAAGTAAGACAATCTATACCAGTTGATGCCATAATAATGATTCAAAACCAAGTATTTCAGTTTAATAGAACTGCATCATTGAATCACAATTCAAACACAATATCTTCCTCATTCCAACGTCTCTAATTAGTTATTAACTTACCTAACAGCTTGTGTGTGCACTTAAAGCCAGTTTTACATAAACAATATTGATTTGACAAGTTAAGTGATTACAGACATGCAATACAAAATAATGTATGAATAAAGACGAGGGCTTTTTTACTTGCCGTTTCCTGACTATCAAATGCTTGATATTATTTCCAGCATGACAAAGGAAATGACTATAATACCACCACTACTTTAAACAGATATTATTTATTGGACAGGCACCTACAACAGGTAACAATCTAAGTAAGTCACTACGTTCACAGTGTAGGTTTTAACCTTTTTATTTGATATTTCTCGGGACCCTGGGGTCCAAAATGACAAGCATAAACCTAAATATAAATAATCTTAAAGTGTCTGTTAGTAAAAATAACAGTTTTTTAATAAATAAGTATGATAGTATCTAACTGTACTCATAACAAAAAAAGTTTTTTTTTTAATATTTGTCTGTCTCTCTCACTTTATGTTCTGGCTTATCTCCTATACGGATGGACCGATTTTGATGAAATTTGGTATGGGGATACCATACTTTTTATCACACCATGCGGGCGAAGCCGTTGGCAAAAGCTAGTCAGCGATAATAATGATACAATGATGTTGAATAATTATCGGATAGTGTTTTTTTATCATTGTTCCTCTCAACCGAAGCACCTGCCATCTAATCTCTTTACCAGCCTTAGTTGACTGGTAGAGAATGCATTAAGCCCGCCTTTGTACCTTTTTTGGGTGTGAAAAGTTTAAATAAATAATACTCTTGTCACCACCTTGACTAAAATACTGACATTCTCTTGACTAAAATAGTACATTTTATAACAGAAGACAAAATGACCCCTCCATGCTTCGGAAAGCACGTTAAGCCGTTGGTCCCAGCTGTCATTCGTGGATCTTTGACAGTCGTTACGGGTAGTCAGAAGCCCGAAAGTCTGACAATCAGTCTTACCAAGGGGTATCGTATCACCCAGTAATTAGGTTGTCAGATAAGCAGTCGCTCCATGTAAAATACTGGTATTCAGCTGCATCCGGTAAGACTGGAAGTCGACCCCAACATAGTTGGGAAAAGGCTAGGCAGATGATGATAACAGAAGATAAAACTAATTAATTACATTGACACGTATGCTTACAGGAGTTGGTGTGCTAACTCTGTCTTCGATTGAAAGACTCATCATCAGCTGTGGATGACAGCATTTTCCTTCAGACCTCACTCCCAGAAGCCTGTGCCAAGAGTGTTTGATCTGAAAATATAAAGCTATATTAACTCATCTCATGGCTCTTAAGAATTACCACATAGGTATTTAAAAACTGATTGTCTTCATGTCATTCACCAACAACATCTAGATTTAGTTAACTAAAGCCTGCAGGAGACAGATCATAGTTCCAATGATTTCCGGTCCAAGTGTGGGAAGGGAACACCAAGTGGTTTTTAGTCAATAACAGTCTGTCAGACCCCGCCTGACCTCCCCAGAGCGGCGGTCATCCATGAATATTTTCCACCCCGGAACAAATAAAAAAAGACAAATCATAATAAAAGAATATTCTGTATTGTTATTGATTCTTAAATCTCCACATTCTGTTGGTTGTACAGTTTGGGATAAAACTGTGGATTCTGTTATGTTGATATTACTGTAACTGATTGACATTGAAATAAAGGTTACATTATTCTATTCACAGCTGCAAACTCAAGTTAACTTGTGTGTCTATTTTATAAATTTTCGGGGATATATCCCTGTCCATAAATATGTTATTATTATTAGCCAATAATGTCGTACTGCTGGGCCTCCTTACTCTCTTTCCACCTCTCTCTGACCATAAATGTAAAGTGTCATTGCTGTTTTTACCTAAAATGAAAAAAACCTAAGGGACAAAGTTAGGTTGGACATTAACTAAAACAATATCAAGGCCATACTTCTACAATCTTATTGGAAGGGCATGGTTGTGCTCCAAGTAAGCTCAGGAGCAAGTATCCCACTTTGTCCTTTCGTCCCTGCGTGGAAGTTGTGAAAACCTCCACTTTAACTGGCACATTCTGGACTCGTAAACTGTAACATAGTGAAAAAAGATTTGTAAATTTATGTGGACCTTTTACAAAATACGAGTGTCAATATGAGTGGAGTCCTGTATTCTAGAAGATGATCAATTGATTTGGTACCAATGACTTGACTTGAGATTCTGTCAGTAAAGATAAAAATTCATGATAGGATGTTGCTAAAATGCAAGCCTGTGTATTCAAGAGGGTTTTAATGACGCTATAGGTTGTTTTTTTATGGGAAAAATATGCGTCAAAAACAAAAGTTTGTTTACCTTCGAAACCTTCTTTTGTCAGCTTCCCAAACAAGTTCAGCATCAAAAATCGGAGCATGCGAAGGCACAACAGGGTCCGTCTCTAACATATACCCATTGAGAGATCCACTTACAATAAACGGGGCACGTAAAAATCCAAATCCAAGTCCTAGAAACATTCGAAGATTAGAACAGATGTTCATGTAAAAATTTTGTTCATGCAAAATAATATTTCAGGCTGTTGTGAAACTAGAAAACAGGTATACCCTCTTTCACGTGAAGGACTATCTGAATATTTGGTCCTCGTAATTCGTCCATCAATTTTTTATATGTTAAATACCACAAAATTATAAAAATTCAAATCAAACGCAACTGTAAACATTGCTTTCCAAAATCAAAGATGACATACATACATGACATTACAAGACATAACAACATCGGTGTTGCAAATCTATCTTCCAATCTTCTATCTATTTATATATATATTTATTAATATATAAAAGAAAAGGTGAAACAATTAGGATTTTAAAAGTTCTTGAAATCCACGTTTTCGTTTCTTATTTAATAATTACTTTCTTTTTGGCAGTAACATTTTTTTGAGTTATCAAATACATTGAAAACTATTTTGTAATAAAGAGTTTCCTTGAAGTTTCTTGTCCGTTCTCTCTCTCTCTCTATGTCTACTTGCACACTGCACCGCATTACGCGTGCGTTAAACGGAGCCAAATTCTCCGCACGGAAGCGCGCTTCAAGATTTCAAGGACAGGACAGGACTTTCAATAAAATTTAATTTCTAATTCGAAGTATTTTTTGTTGATCTTCAAAAATTGTTCAACCAAAATCGAACCATGAGACCCCAGTATAATTGACCGACTTAGCAATTCAAAAGTATATAATAAATAGGTACTTTTTATTAAAATAATTTTTTCCTCTGATCAATAAACTTCAAAATTTACCCGAAGACCTCTGAACAAATAATAAAGATCGTAATAATTCAATTTCGAAAACTACTTTTAATTGGGGTGCAGGTGGTATTGAATTTGATAGCGGAAAATACGAAATCCACGCGCCACGCACCCGAAGTCGCGGGCAAATTACTAGCGTATAAAAAATTGTCACGAAAGTGTGTTGCCATTAAAAAATAAAACTGAACAACCGGAGCCAGGAGGTGGCAACAAATAAAAACCCTTGTATTTAATTTCAATTAGCCATTAGCCAGCCCATCACACACACTACTTGCTTATTGCTATTGATAATAATTAATTTATGTTCCTGCTTCCAGCATTGTGGTGAATTGTTTGCCTAAAAAGTTGTTATTTTGTTTACAGAAAGATCCACCATGTTAGCAGAAGGTAGAAACAAAAATTAATTTAATACTTTATTCAATAATCGTAATGATTTTAAGCTTTTATAAAATACAATAAAAACTATAAACAAATTTATTGTGGTTTTATTGTATTAATACGAGCGTATCGTGTAATTCTACTATGATTTTTATATAAGTTCTTGCATTGAATTGGTTTTGTTTCCGTTAAATAAAATGACAGCACTTTTCAACTTTGCGTCTTCTTGGATGATTATTAATTCATAAATGTTGAACAATTAACTAAAATAAGCCTACCAGATATGTGGCATTTATCATAGGTGTACTAAAAAATTAGATCCAACCTGAATAATCAACATGAAGAAGTTTTTATATGAGTACAAAGCTAAAACTACAAAAGGTCGGAGTCAATCAGAAACAAACACTACAACAAGGTAAACAATCGTTCTTTGGTTTTTATCTACCCTAAAAGTATTACATAAATTTAATAAGAATCAGGTGTTGTACGGTACTTACTACTTAGTAAAGTAAGTGATTTAGTGCACATTGTACGGTTGACGAGCCGCCTGTGACCGCAGCAGACTAGAGCTGAGGAGGGCCGACGCTCGACAACGCGCATGAAGTGGATCACCGGAGCGCAACGAAAAGTAATTTGTACAAAAAACCAAATTCAACTCATTGCGAATGCCGCGTTGTTCGTGATGTTTTGTCTGACCGCACAATATATCGGCGGTCATTGTTGCTAGTCGTTTTTTATAACGATCGGACTTCTAATGCGCCGGTAATGTTCCGCGTGTTCCTCGCATCGACGGACTTTCCGTTTTAGTTTAAAAACTTATTTATATTCGATAAATGTTATTTAGTTGCTAATTGCAGACGGCTTGTTTACTGTGCTACCGTTTTCGAACAAAAAGTGGATTCTTTGCAGGACATGGGAGTTTTTAAGTGGTTGCGCCGGTAAGTACGTAAACTTGTTGTTTTTTCATTAATTACCTGGGTACCTATTTTAGGTACGGTAGGTACGTATTTCATAGAATTTGTGTATGAAAATAGATTCAGTATTTAGCGGCATCTTTTAATTTACAAGAAGATCTGATATACCTATTTTAAGTATTGCAATAAACTTCTAGACAGCTGACTTGAGATGGCGCTAATTTAAATCGATTTATTTTCTTACAAAAGTTTAAAATACTTACGTAATTTAAAAATCGCTTCAATCATACATTCGATTTCGTATCAGATGATTGCACGAGCAGTTACTTTTAGACCGTAAAACTCTAACAAAATGTCGATGACAATAGAACAGGTATGCACATTGTCCCAGGATGATGTAAGTGGTCCACCTAACGTTGAATCATCGGAACTATACCCACAATAGATTTGATTTCATTCCCAATAGAGGCCACAAGCTTTTTGTACTTGCCAATCCAAATCACAGGTGAATGCAGTTAATTATTGCAACAAAAACCATCCTGCCCAGTTTAGTCATTTTCTGAACCTCAGGACAGGTGTATCTTGGGAGCCTCACTGGTAAATATTTAATCATAATTTCCCTCTTAATTTCTAAAGCGAATATTTTATTGGCACTATTGAAAATACCATTGCCTGAATTAGGTCGAAAGCTAGAGTTCATTGACTTTTCGAAATGGGTCCGTTAACATTACTATTGCCTAAAGTTTTGTAAGGAACAAAAACTTAGCAAAATGCTAATATTACGGTACACAATGATAACTTTATCATCGTAGGTATGTGATCGTATGATTTATTCATTAGCAGTTGTCCAGTTAGTCTATTATGATTCTGATAAGAAAAATCGTGGTTTTCGTTTCTAATTAGGTATCTTCACATTAGAATTGTTACTGTTCCTAGGCAGTGCCCCTGACCTAAAGCATAAAGATAGTACCAAGGAGAAGGTCAGTAGCACCAACTAAGATTTCTATTGACTGGAAATAAAAATAAATTTTAATTAATTAATTTAATCTAAATTTCCTATGGATTGCGGAAGTATAAGAAGGGGTATCTCACTACGTACGCAAATCTAGATCCGTATTGATACTTATCACTGATTAGTTCCTTGTATCTTGATAAAGTTAATGTTACAATTCCCAAAGAGTCCCAAGGATAACTAGAACGAGGCTCTTTCTTGTCGATTGACCGAACGAACCTTTTGAACTCCATGTAGGGTAGTTGAAAGAGTCTTGTGGACATGGCGCTTTGTTTGTGAATTGTACCTACATTAGATCCCTGTATAATCATTGAAGGGAATGTTAGAGATACTACCTATTCACTTTCTTGCCGTCATTTTCCGGCCGAATCTTATGGATCTTCCCAGAGCTTATAGTCCACTAAACGTTTGAGGGCAGTTATGCCTTCTAAAAGTCTACCACAACAGGATAACGACAGTTTAGTTAGGTGCTTAGTTAAAGCGCCATCTCCACGAGCGAGAGAATCGCAGGGATAGTCTCGCCGTGCCATCAAATTCAATAAAACCTCTATCCGCACGGTAATATCATAGCAACGATAATTGGTTGGCACCGCATGACTATCGCCGCAATTTTCTCGCCCGTGGTTGCGCCTTAGGCTGCCTTTCCACCAGAGATGAGCGAGGATGCGTAGCGAGGGATGTGTGTGAAACAAACTAATAACATTGCTTCATTCTTATAGCTTTTTTTTTTTTTTTTGCGGAAGGGAAATCATCAAATGACCCCTCCCGCTCTGGGTGGAGCGGAAGGGAGTGTCAGACTCTTGCTGACTAAAACCCACCCGTGTTCCTTCCTTAGCCCTTTATGTTCCGGGCCAGCGGTAACCCTTTCGGACAATCCCGCTGACCCGGCAGGCTTCGGCCCTAAGGGGCCCCTCCTCGATGCTGACATCTCTTTGAGGCGCGCGTAGAACACGTACGCGCCGTCCGGCACGGGCCTGGTCCTGATCGGACGGTGAGCTACCCATTACTCTCCGTCCGCAGGCCCGCGCCTACGGTGGCCGGGAGTCGTCGCGCGGCTCCCGACGCCCGGAGCGTCTCCCGCGGCGGCTGGGACGGGAGGCTCTCTCCCTGAGCCCTCCCGCCACCTCCTTCGCTAGCACGACTGCTTCGCAGAAGGAGGTGACTGCCTCCCACTCCCTCTCGCCCCGGACCATGGCTTGCACCAGGGCCGGACGCGAGAGGTCGCTGCCGCTGCCGCCGCCTTAGGCTGCCTTTCCACCAGAGATGAGCGAGGATGCGTAGCGAGGGATGTGTGTGAAACAAACTAATAACATCGCTTCATTTTTATAGCTTGAACTAAGTTAGCGTTAGTCACATCCCTCGCTACACATCCTCGCTCATCTCTGGTGGAAAGGCGCGCCTTATTAAACCTGTCGTAAGCAAGTCCCTGCTTTGTTGTTTAGATGTCTACGACCAATAAGTACTTCGCATTCAGTTACTGCCACTAATTCGGTCCTACCCCGAAACATCTAGAAGACAGTCTAGAATTTATAACCGTGATTTACTGTAATGGCTACGAAAAGGCCGTAACGGAGCTTCGGATGCATGATGTGGTGACTTTAAGTTATGAAACCTCAAGTGGTTTCAAGGAAGGAAAGTATAGGGCTCGTAAAAGAGGCCTCAACAATTAGGACAAGGCATTTGTAGATGACGTAATTTGACCTCGAGGGTCGAAGTCGTGAATTATTGAAAGCGCGAAAGCGAAAGTGCACACTTCCCTGCAAGTAGTTTCAAGAATAACTCACAACATATTATTGAAACTTCAATACATCGCCCAAAGTTGCCCGAACCTAACACCTTTGCTACCCGTTGAGTCAGTTCCTGTTTTACTTGAAAACAAACTATGAAACGAGATGGTCTTATAATACGTAGAAAGCTTGGGGATGCTGATGCTTTTTGTAAAATTTGGTAGCAACATGTCCAGTCGCGAACTTACTGAAATCTGAATCTGTTGAAGTACTGTTTTCCTACCAATTTCTTGTTGTAATGGTGTTTATCGCCCAAATCTAGATAGTCTAAACTGAACATAGGAACCACAACTGCCAACACTTTGAATGCACGATACAGTAACGAGACGATTAATCTTAGTACTACCCCAAAAGATCCATTTAAGCAAATAGATAAAGAGAGAGTGCTTTCTTTCAGATTATCCTGCTACATTAGGCTCACAATACTTTCTTTTATTCAAATCAAACACACAGGAACTTTAAAAAAAATTATGTCCATGTTTTTTTTTATTGCTTCTCATTGCGCACGACTGAGTAATTTCGAAAAGTATAAACTACAAAAGAATACCTCCCGGTACTCAGTCGTCGTGATTGATGCTTCCATTAATTACCAGTTCGATTCAATCTGAAGCCTTACAATGGATCTAAAACAGTGTTATTGAAATTTCACTTTCACCAAACTTATTTGTGATAGCCAAGCAATGCGGATCTCTTATTGCTTTGCAAATAACCAAAATTGTTGGTTAGACAGCTTCTTATTTATGTAAGCACTAGCTGCGCCCCGCGGTTTTACCCGCGTAAATGTCGATCCCGTGGGAATATCGGGATAAAAAGTAAAGCCTATATGTTAATCCAGGGTGTCAGCTACCTCCATACAAAATTTCATCAAAATTGGTCCAGCCGTTTGAGCGTGAAGAAGTAACAAACATAAACACACACACTCACAAACTTTCGCCTTTATAATATTAGTGTGATTATCTTCGTGTCACTAGATATGGGCTGCTGGGACGTGCTTTCTAGTTTAATTACAATATTACGTAATGTATTGTTTGTATCGAGATTATAAAATAAAGTTTTGTTATAACTTCCGGCGTATATATCGGAGATTACAATGGATGACTTTAAAATCTGGTATAATTAACAAAGACTTTGCTAACAAAGCAGAAATGTTGCTGCGTTACTGAAACCGTTTTGTATACCAGAGGCCACGAGCCACGAACTGGAAAGTACTGTTAAGTGGTGTCTAATAGGTCACATGAGAGTTAATTGCTTTAATTAATGAAGCACTTTTACTTTTAGGTAAAACTTGATAGAATAATAAGTGCAAAGATGTATCATGAATGCTGCCCAACACTTATTTGAATTCCGTAGCTATCCCCCTCGATACCCACAGGAAGATAACTGAACTTGACGCAAAAAAATCTTACCATCGTAGGTCTAACAATTATTGGCGACCATTCTAACGCCTTTAAAAGCTACACTTCTTAAATGATTTTTAAATTACTTCAAAATATAAAGGAAATAAAATTCCTTTCTCCACTCGCTTTCGTTGACAAAAACTTGAGGCGTGACAAAAAATAGAGTATCAAAATGGCCGACTTTTCTCTTTCAAAATTTTAGTACTAGACATTTTACTCTTAAAACTACGCTCTGTCAGACACGATCTATCAGTTTATTGGATCTAGGAGCTGTTTCTCAAGAGATCAAAATTTATGTCAGGTGCACAATGCCTGGGAACAAATTTGCGAGCCTGATCAAATCGCTAATCGGTAAAAGTGTATCGATCGTCCCGCGTTTGTGGTACTCGTGATTATGATCGCCTCTTACTTTGCTCTCTTATCTTTGGAGTTCATCGTTTTTTTTGCCACCAGTACCAGGTGTTATTTAATCGAAACTGTTGCTAAGCCTGAGAATAACTGATTTACAAGACATAGCGGTATTAATTATTTAGACAAGTTTTCCGCTGTTCCACCCGCCTAAGTCTCGATCCTGTGGGATTATCGGGATAAAAAGTATCCTATGTCCTAATCCAGGTCATGGTCTACCCATGTGCCAAATTTCATCCAAATCGGTTCAGCTGTTTTCGCGTGAAAGTGTAACAAACACAAAAAATCAGATATTTTTTCTTTATAATATTGGGTAGTTAGACTAACCAAAGCTGCATCGTATATTTAAGGTTTTAATATGTTATTTTGTAGATCTAACGCGTCTCAAAGCGTTACAATTTAAATTCAATACGAAATTCCACTTATTTCGAGTAGATCTCGTCGTTGCGTCGCGGCGGTGACCCGCGACTGTCCCACGCTTTTGCTGCCCGAATGACGTCCGAACTACCATTAGTTGCTGTTATTTGTATTTTTATATTGTTGAAGTTTTTCTCAGACCATTGTTGGGTTTAGCGCCTTACATAAAAAAAGATTCGGAGAACGGGCATCATTGGGCCAACCGAATAATTCGTAATACGTTCGACGTCGTACGTTCTTTCCCCAAGGGAGCATGTTAACTGTCTAAAGATGATTGCCTCCAGTCTCCACTGTCTCCTGGTAAACGCACTGGCCCTAAAACAAATGTTCCTGTTAGGAGAGCTTGTTTCGCTGGGGAAGATTACGGGCTGATGTAATTATATTTTTATGTTTGTTGGCAGGGAGCGCGTGACTGTGACGACTCATCACAGCGTGAACCCCAGCTCCACTGCATCCGAAGTACAGGTTGCACAGGGTCCCCACAGCACCACACAAATCGGCACTATTCGCACAGAGGAATACAAACGAGATTTAGCTGAGTTCCAAGCGAGAAGATCCTCATTAAACAAGGAACTACCAGACACGCCTGTAAAGAAAAAATGCGGTAGACATTCCTTACCCGTCTCTTGCACCGACTGCACCGCAGACCACGATAACACTTTCAATTATGAGAAGAAATCAGCTGTTAAATACAAAAAGAAATCGCATAAACGCGCTCGAAGTACGACCCCGGAACGAACAGTTTACGGAGGCGTCCCGAACATACAGTTTTTATTCCAAAATCAGGTGTTCATGCCCGGGAATCTGTACCCGACGACGTCATCGTTTTCAGAACCGCAAAAATTCAAACGTATATCACGCCATAGAATAGATAGATGTCCAGACATGGACTGCTTAGTTCAAAAGCATTTAGAATTTAAAGATGATGATCAGGCGGGGTCTCCTGCATTCTACAAGAATAACGCTCTTCGTCTTGATGTGAAGAACTTCTTGGAATGTCATAAGAGTGAGGAAGACGACGTAGATGGGTTGAGAGCAGCGGGAGACGTTAATTTATCTAGTCAGAACAATTCCACGAGTCCTACGAAGGATGAATCCGATGATAAGCTATGGGAAGTGATGAGCGAGTTGAAAAACTTGGATCAGTGGGCGGACGAGCAACTGCAGGTGCGGTCGCCGAACACAAGCAAGTCCGATGACAGTAAAGTATGTTTGGCAAGGCAACGCCCGGCCCGGCTGAATCCATTTATTTCTTAAGTTTTGTGTGCATGATTGACTTTAGTGAATTCAACTTTGATTCAGATGATCGATCGCGATTAAGAAAAATAAAAATATTTCGTATTGTTAAAAGTAAACTTAAAACTCCCAGTCAGATAATAATTTTCCTTATCCTTAATAACGTCACTTCAAATCATTGAATTTACTTTGTCTCTGTCGGAAATGAGATCACAGCGATTTCCTGTCTTAATACCTACTTTGGTGCTTAATTTTAGAGCGATACGAGTGTCTACGGTTTGCCAGTAGCAAGTGCAAGCAACATCGATTTGACCGTAGATAGGAATAAAACATGGAACCTTGGGAAATGGGGCGTGGTTCCCGTACAGATAAAGAAGTTAATTGGTGTCACCATTGAGCATGTTAGGAAGAAACGTAACACGGAGATAAATATATTGAGGTGAGGTTCTGTTATGACATCATTCTTTGAGATGTAAAGCCTTTTTGGCGCTTTTAGAATGATGTTTTTAGATGTCATTGTCCTTTTAATGGAGTGAGGTGAGTATATGTCTCATAAACCTCAGAGTGCAAATAAGTTACAGCTGGGCCCAAAATCGTAAAGGAAGTTGAAGGCGGACAGCGAAGCTCTGTTGTTTTAGTTATTCGTTTGTTTCAGAAAGTGTCGCCATCCTAATATTATACTTCTAATGGGAATCTATCCAGACATTCACAGCAATGTGCACTTGATCTGTGAAAGATGCGTTGATTCCCTTTTCGGGATACTACACGTGCAGGTAATTTTTGAATTATTGTTTGATTCTTAAGGCTAATAATAACAGGTACCTAGCAATTAATTCCTCTGCCCCCTTAAAACCCTTTTCCTATAAAACATACTTACTAAACTGCTAACCTTTGAAAACAGTTTGCAAGGATTATATCTTGGTAAGTCAGCCTTAACATTTATTTTAAAGACTCTTTCGTCCTTATTATAAAATGCAACGTCTCTGCCGATCCGTGGTAACAGACGGCTACTTTGATAGCTATATTCACAGCTACTTTTGATATTAACGCGTTCACCTTAATAAAAAAAAACGATTTTGAAACAGTCATACTTTTTACAGGGTCGCATTCTAAGTGTGCAGACAGCAGTGCAATACGCCCTCGACATAGCGAACGCTCTCGTCTTCCTGCGAATGCAAAGTTTTCTCCACACAGAACTAAACAGCACTAGTGTGATGATCACAAACCATGATGCTGCTAAACTGGCAGATGTGGGATCCTGTGCGAAGTTGGAGAAACCAGAGAAAAGGATGCCGAAACCATATGAGATTTACTCGCCTGAACCACAGTACGTTAATATTGCAGGTGAGTTTCGTTAAATACTTTTTATCATGTCAACCTTAGGAATTTGGACTTTGATAATTATCATGTTATGGAATCACAAATTTAATGTCGTACACGACAGAGTTCAAATTCCATTGCAACCAACATCTTTTGAAGACCTTTCTTTAACAAATGATCACCCAAAAAACAATTTAGACTACATGGAATTAAAGTTGATAGTTGAGTAATTGGCAATCTGAGATTCTGAATTGAAGCATAGACATAGTAAAGCTCCTTTTGAAAGGAACTTTCTGTTATTGTCGCAATATATTTTTCGGTCGTTGAGAGAATGCGTTCCTGAAACCTGTCAGTGCGACAATTTTATTCTAGAAGGTGATAAGCTCCTCGGAAAGCACGTTAAGCCGTTGCACTAACATAGATTTTGCATAATTATGCGGCCAAAATTGAAGATTTTAAACTAGTTACAAATACAAAATGTAATATCTTTCTACGTTAACAATAGAACAGACGATAATAAACCGGTCTTCTCGGCTTCAATACCCGCGCGGGGTACGTATGCAGGTAGTCGGAACTTGTTAGTCTCCCGCTACGCACGTGCTTTCGCTCTTTACGCTTTTAAAGTGACTTGTTTTTCGTCGTCAATATTTTTGATTTGAAGACAGTTTTCAAAGTAAACAATATGGATTCGAGTGCTTCAGGTAAATACTATTATTTATTATAGAAATTGTCAACCTAGTATAATTAAAAAACCTTTATTTTAAACCTTCAAAACATATTACGTTTTCTTGAAAAAATATTCTTGATTTTTCAGTTTAAAAGTAATTTAGTTATATTATCGCTTCCTCTCGCCTCAAAATTATTATTTATTATAATACTTAATACTCTTTTCTTATAATTCTGATAAAAATCAGTTGCAGGTAGGTGCAGGTAGGGTAAAAAAGTTATGTTGAAAAATGTTCCAAAAAATATATTTTTTTCTTTTTCGTCGTAGGTTCTCCTGGCTCATCCGGAACAAAATTAGTCACCCGTCAATTTCTCTACGATAAAATGAAAAGCCAAAATTTATTAACAATGGATGAAAAATTGGCCTATTTAGAAAATTACCTGTTTTCTTCTTACGGTGACACAGAGGAAAATATAAAAAAACTAAAGCGAAATATTGCTTACTTCAAGACTGCCATAAAGAAAAAATGGTCTAAAGCACAAAGAAAAGAAGAGGATTTCTTAAAATCTAACCACTCATGGTTAAATGGGACGTTTGAAATCCCATTCCAAGCCCAAAATCGCCCAGGCCGCCCTTCAAAATCATTTGAAGAGTCAAGTGAGAGAAGCAAGCGTCGCAAAACTGAAGTGGTTCGCTCGGCCGTAGGCGATTCTGTTATCATTCATGCTGCTCAGTCAACTTTGAGAGCTAAGGGACTTCGAAATGCATCAGAAATCCTTAAAGAAATCACAAAATCGCCAACAAGGGCAAAAAAAATAAGAAATGCTTACAAGTCATCGAGTGAACCCGACAAACACAATATATTAACACCTCAAGAAGCATTGGCGATGTTTATAGAGGCCGACCTTACACGACAGCAATATGAAATCATACGTAAGACAAATAAGTCGCTCTATCCTTGCTACGACAGATTATTAGAGGCCAAAAAAGAATGCTATCCACCTGAACAACACATAAAAGTGACGAGTCTGTATGCAGAGAGTACTTTGCAAAGTCTTATTGACATAACTCTTATGCGCCTTTCAATGTACTTAGAGGAAGTACTTTTATCTATTAGTGAAGAAGATAGACAGACTTTAATTATTATAAATAAATGGGGATGTGATGGCTCCCAGCAAGCCAGATATAAACAAAAGTTTGAAAATCCTGCTGATTCGGACGCCAATATATTTTTGAGCTCATTTGTCCCGTTACAAATACTTTGTGTCAAGGATAACAAAAAAGTTATTTGGGAGAATCCTTCTCCATCATCTCCCCGGTATTGCCGGCCTATAAGATTCAGATTTCTGAAAGAATGCAATGATGTGACCAAAGAAGAAATCAGTTACGTTGAAGAATCGGTAAAAAATTTGGTTCCTACCGAAATCGAAATAAATGGAAATAAATTTACCTACAAGCACATTTTCAAGATGACTATGATTGATGGCAAGGTTTGCAATGCTGCAACCGACACTAAGTCTACCAGTCGATGCTTTATTTGTAAAGCCACTTCAAAAGATTTTAACAATCTAAGCAAAAAATATGATGTAAGTCCTGAAACTTTAGACTTTGGAATATCTGTGCTGCATGCCAGAATCAGAATTTTTGAGAGTATTTTGCACTTAGGCTATAAACTAGTAGTTCAAAAATACAGACAGAAAAAAACGACGGAAGAAAAAGACTTGGAATTGGCCGCTAAACAAAAAATCCAAGACAGATTTAAAATTGAAACAGGGTTACTCATTGACATGCCTAAGTCCAACTATGGGAATACAAATGATGGAAACACCAGCCGTAGATTTTTCGAGAATCCCCAATTGGCATCCGACATAACTGGAGTGAACTTCGATTTAATTTACAGACTGAAAGTCATTTTAGAAACGATTTCAAGTGGATACATTATTGACGTCAAGAAATATGATGAGTATGCACTAGATACCGCCAAATTATACGTGCAGCATTATGGGTGGCACCCGATGACCCCTACTTTGCACAAAGTGCTCATACATGGTGCTGCCATAATAGAGAATTCACTTCTCCCAATAGGCCAATTGTCGGAGGAGGCTCAAGAGGCCAGAAATAAGCACTTTCGCATGTATAGAGAAAATTACGCAAGAAAATTTTCCCGCGAACAGTGTAACCGCGACATCTATAATCGACTATTATTGAGCTCTGATCCGCTCATTAGCAGTATTAGTATAAAACAAAGAAGGAGAAAAAAAATATCTAAATCCTTTTCTCCGGAGACTTTAGATATGCTTTTACCCACCAAACCAGACTCCGCTTCACCAGAATCCTCGGATGATGAGGATCTGGAGTAACGAATTGGCATGGAGTATGTGTCGACTGTCGAGGGGATACGTCAATTCATTACTCACTAACGTTTAAAATGTACATTTATGAAATATATTTTTTTATGTCTGTGACGTTAGGTTTTTGACATTTTTTTTCATAAATATGATATTTTCTTGAATAAATATTTAAAATTTCAACAGAAAGTTGTTTTTTATTATCATTTATGTCATTTAGAATAGTTATAGCAATTAAAATAATTTTGGCCGCATAAAACCTAAAAACCTATCTATGTGCGTTGGTCCCGGCTGTCATTCGTGGATCTTTGACAGTCGTTACGGGTAGTCAGAAGCCCGAAAGTCTGACAACCAGTCTTACTAAGGGGTATCGTATTACCCAGTAACTGGGTTGTGGAGGTCAGATAGGCAGTCGCTCCATGTAAAATACTGGTATTCAGCTGCATCCGGTTAGACTGGAAGCCGACCCCAACATAGTTGGGAAAAGGCTAGGCAGATGATGAAGGTGATAAAGATTCAAATTCGCAAAACACATAATAATTATTCGTTTATATGAAACTGACAGGTGTCAAGATCGCATTCTCTCGTCGGCCGCACTATAGTCTGTATTTATTGCTGGTAACGCATCAGCAAACCCCTTTGGTGTTGCAGCTGTCTAAAGGGGCGGTAACCTCTTTCCGTTAGGCAAGTCGTATTTGAGAACACATTAAATACAAAAAAAAATAAACTGGCCAAGTGCGAGTCGGACTCGCATTTGAAGGGTTCCGTACCACAAGGCCAAAACGCCGAAAAACACGTTTGTTGTATGGAAGGCCCCCTTAGACATTTATTTTATTCGGTTTTTAGTATTTGTTGTTATAGCGGCAAAAGAAATACTTACATCAACTGTGAAAATTTCAACTGTCTAGCTATTCATGAGGTTCATGAGATACAGCCTGGTGACAGACGGACAGTACCCTTTCGGTACGTAACCCTAAAAATGTTATAGGTCTACCTAGCTAGCTAGTGTCTAGTTCATTGTTCACTAAGTTCTAAGTTGAATGTTCTCTCAAGGTACACTGCCTCTACAAGCTAACAATGAAAGCGAGTTTTATTACAATTCAGAGATTACGTACAATAAACTATATAATTATTCACTACACATTAGGCATAGTTGCTAAGTAAGCCACAGCCACAGCTGTTAATACATCAATTTAGCTGAAAAAATGCTCAAACCCTCATTGTTTTAGTCAAGGAAAGATTTGAAGGAACCATCCATGCATGATTGCTGGTACATTTTCATTGTTCTATGTAACTTCAAGGCTACACATTTAATTTTGCAAAAAATTATATCTAACATAAGATAAGGCAACTCATAATACAATGCGACGTTCTGTGTTCTGACGCTTGGCAGTGTAGAAAAAAAAACTTAGTTCTGTGCTATCAAATTCATTCAAATGACTATTGTTATAAAATAACCATAACAGATAAGTAATTATGCGGTGTCGTTAAATGAATTTTAATTGGTATAGAAATGCGTATAAGGTGATGAAACGGTAGTAAAGATCTATGGCTTACAGCAGCCGTCTGAAATACAATGTCGTTTATTGGATGTAAAATTTTTACATTCAAACTCAAACTCAAATCATTTATTTCAATTAAACCTTGTACAGGCACTTTTGAATTGTCAAAATTAAATAGTCTGTCAGTTAGTCAGAAAGTTGAAGCTAGGTGCCCATTCCAAAGCGTAGATCTCTATGGAGAAGAACGGGCAAGAAACTCCATGGACACTCTTTTAAATCAAGATATTACAAAATCCTGGGTACATTATTCTTGTTGCTTCTATATGTGAGAACAATGTAAAAAAGACAGAAATGAAGAAACAATTCAAGACATAAGATTAAAAATAAGCCTTGGCAGTTAAGAGATGACCAGTCTCAACCGACGGCGCCCGTTCACGAACATGACGCGTGGATCAGCACCATCCAGCTCAACCATTTTGTAGGGAATCGAATGATCCAACACACGCGCCACCATCGGTGAGACATTTAAGTGAGCATGACACGTTCTCAACTGCCATGCTCTTTCAAGTCAACATCAAAAAATCATAATAAAAGGAAACATGGTTCTTACATTTACAAAGTTTAAAAAAAAAAAAATGCTTCTAAATTATACAAAACTACAGTTTGCAATTTATTTAAGAGATAAATAGAATTTTATTACCTACCAAACAGGAAGAGATATTTAATATTGAAGTATTCAACAATTAAAACTTGAGTGAATAAATTTAAAAAGTTATGTTCGTAATGACAGAAACACAAAAAAAAGAAAAAGGGAAGCACCTCTTCCAAATATTGAAATTTTAACTAGTGAGTCCAAGTGTCTGTGGAGCAGGACCAGCATTAAGCCAAGCATTTTTATCTACGATATAATCATCCAACTTGTAATATGCTTGTCTACATAGTGTGCGTTTAATGCATGTTTTAAATTTCTTCTCATTTAATTGAAGAATATCGAGTGGTATTTTATTATAACATTTTACACAGTAACCCAAAAAAGAAGTTTTTACTTTAGACAATCTGAAACGCGGTTGATCTAATTTGTCCCTATTTCTAGTGTTAAAATTATGCCTGTCACTTATCTTACTAAAAAGGTGTAGATTTTTTCGAACGTACATAATGTTTTCATATATATATTGACAAGGAACCGTCATGATGTTAATTTTTTTAAACAGTTCCCGTAGAGATTCGCGTCTGCTGAGCTTGTAGATGGCTCTGACAGCTCTCTTTTGCAGAATGAAGATAGAATCAATATCTGCAGCCCGTCCCCACAACAAAATGCCGTAAGACATGATGCTATGAAAGTAACTAAAATAAACCAGTCTCGCGGTCTCCACTTCTGTTAATTGGCGAATTTTCCAAACAGCGTAAGCGGCTGAACTTAGCCGCCCTGCCAGTGATGTTAAGTGCGGACCCCACTGCAGCTTTGAATCAAGCGTGATCCCCAGGAAAACCGTATTTTCGACGAATTCAAGTATCTCCTTATTCAATACAACATGACATTCACTACTCCTAACATTCGGTAAAGCGAATCTAATGCATTTAGTTTTTTTCTCATTTAATACCAAATTATTTACAGTAAACCAATTATGAACCATAAGCATAGTGTTATTTACGTCGTCAAGATCCTGTGCACGTCTGCTTACTTTAAAAATCAGTGATGTGTCATCAGCAAATAACACCATTTGTGGTCGGTTTTTCAGTAAATGAGGTAAATCATTTATATATACTAAAAATAGGAATGGCCC
This sequence comes from Oligia latruncula, assembly GCA_948474745.1. Classification (NCBI taxonomy): domain Eukaryota; kingdom Metazoa; phylum Arthropoda; class Insecta; order Lepidoptera; family Noctuidae; genus Oligia; species Oligia latruncula. The sequence goes on from OX419699.1 coordinate 13,636,172, forward strand.
CAATATTGAGCCCTGCGGTACACCCATTTTGACTTTTAAGCCCGATGAATTCTCACCGTTAATTTGAACTTGCTGAAATCTATCATTTAAATACGATTTTATTAAGCTAAGAGCAAGTTTACCTAGTCCGTAATGCTCAAGTTTCAAGAGCAGTGTATCGTAATTAACGCAATCAAATGCCTTGGATAGGTCGCAAAAAATGCCTATTGCATCTTATTTTTTTCTTACATATTAGTTACATAAACTGTGTTGTGGTCTGTGGGTGGACGATAGCTACACCTCTACCCCCGTATCCCTTAGGGGGATACACGCGTGATGTTATTTATGTTACACTACCAGCGCCCCGCGATTTCACCAGCATAAATGTCGATCCCGTGGAAATATCGGGATAAAAACTATCCTATGACCTTCCCTGGGATGCAACCTATCTCTCTGCCTAATTTTGTCGAAATCCGTTCAGTGGTTTAGGAGTGAAAAGGTAACATACAGACAGACAGACAGTTACTTTCGAATTTATAATATTAGTATGGATGACCGGTGATCCGGTTAGACTGGAAGCCGACCCCAATATACATAGTTGGGAAAAGGCTAGGCAGATGACACTGTCTATAATAATCACTTAAGCCGCGAACTAGCTTCAACTTTCTGACTAACTGACAGACTATTTAATTTTGACAATTCAAAAGTGCCTGTACAAGGTTTAATTGAAATAAATGGTTTGAGTTTGAATTATAAGAATATATTATTCCCCTGTTTCTAGCAGAGATATGAATCTGTTTCTAGGCCTCGTTTCCTTTTTGCCATTCTCCACGGTTTAGTGCGTCCCTCATCCAGTTGCCGTACTTTTGATGATGTCGATGACCATGCCCCACTTGCTGGAGTGTCCTAAGTGCCCGTTCACCTACACTTTGGACGACCTAAAGAATGCCGCAATCAACGTGTTCACCTACTGGGCTGAAACTAAATACCCAAAAAAAAAATACGAGCAATATCTAGTACCATCAACACGAGAAGAAGATGATGCGGTCGGCCCAATGAGCTTTAGCAAATTCCAAGATTCTTTGACCTGATCTTGGCCACCATCCGGTCATCAAAATTTACCTCATCGGTTGTGTCCGCGTCTAGCCAGATGTCCTACAAACAGTTACTGCGTCAGACAATGCAAAAAGGAAAAAAAACCGTCGATTTTTTATTTATTTTAGTAGCCTGCGTCTGATTTCGTTTGGTGCTTTATGTTAACATAAAGCACCAAACGAAATTTTCCTGTTTCGAAATTTTAATGTTTCCTGAAAAACACCCGCATATTTTATACGTTGTACGTAATCTAAAGGCATTATCATTTACTGGTGAAGGCGACATATCAATTGTTATTGACTGAAAGCTTTATCTAACTAACATTGAAGTCATTGCTTTTTATTGCTTCAGCATCAATGCCTTTTATAGTATAGACAGAACAGTAAAGTTAGTGCAATGTGATGTTAGATTTATGTATAAGTTACCTGACAGAATTTTATTGCCAATGTTCATTCAAGCCATGTTGAAATAATTTTTTCTCGGCTTCCTATATACAACAACTAGCTGTGCCCGGGACTTAGTTCGCGTGCATGACGATGACGGAAAACATTAATGTAGTTTTTTTTTTCTAAAAGAAAAGCAGCCTAAGTTACACCTTATAACATCAGCTATCTGCCCGTTGAAGTCCCCTCAAAATCGGTCCAGCCGTTTCGGAGATTAGCCGGAACAAACAGAGAGACAAAAATTAAAAATAAAGTATGTTATGAGTATCGTAGGTTTAAACTTTCATATGCATTTAGTAAAAAGCTGTTATTTTGACAATATTACAAACAGACATTTCCATTTTATTTATTTGTATAAATTAATATCGACTGTTATGAGATGAAGAAATGGTTAAAGAATTGGATTCATTTGTAAGTATGTATAATGGTTATCTAAACAATGATGAATTCCCAACATAATACAACAGCGCTTTTACAGTTGGTACAAAGTACACACGAATTTGCAAACTCTCAACATAACTGAAATGGTTTTTCTGTAAATGACGTCACCAGGTTGTTAGTCATCGTGAAGTTCGGCACAGCGTATGCCAACGTCCATACTACGTTGAATACACCGGTTCTCGTCCGATCACCGAAGTTAAGCAACATCGGGCGTGGTCAGTACTTGGATGGGTGACCGCCTGGGAACACCACGTGACGTTGGCTTTTTGCTTTAGTTTTTTTAGCTACTTACTTTTTACTATTTTATTTTTATTTTAGCGCCTATTTATATGTAATTAGGGTTAATTTTTCAATAATCAGATAACTTATTGCGATTTGACAGCTTTTTTACGGAAAATATGATCAACTGTCGCAATTAGAATAGATAACAGTTATCTGATTATTTGGTAGCGTCAGCGTAATGTCCCAGTTCAGTAGTACGTACTAACACACAGCGCGCAAGCGATACATCTTTCTTTCAAATGTTCCATTCCATAATGCCATTTCACTTTATGACGTCACAAAGTTGATACCAAACGAATGATTCGACTTAGCATTCGCCAACGTCCATACTACGTTGAATACACCGGTTCTCGTCCGATCACCGAAGTTAAGCAACATCGGGCGTGGTCAGTACTTGGATGGGTGACCGCCTGGGAACACCACGTGACGTTGGCTTTTTGCTTTAGTTTTTTAGCTACTTATTTTTTAATATTTTATTTTTATATTAGCGCCTATTTATATGTAATTATTAGGGTTGATTTTTCAATGATCAGATAACTTATTGCGATTTGACAGCTTTTTTATGGAAAATATGATCAACTGTCGCAATTAGAATAGATAACAGTTATATGACATTATTCGGCAGCGTTAGCTTAATGTCCCAGTTAAGTGGAACGTACTACTACTAACACAGAGCGCGCAAGCGATACATCTTTCAAATGTTCCATAATGCTTAGGCATTTCACTTTATGACGTCACAAAGTTGATACCAAACGAATGATTCGACATAGCATTCGCCAACGTCCATACTACGTTGAATACACCGGTTCTCGTCCGATCACCGAAGTTAAGCAACATCGGGCGTGGTCAGTACTTGGATGGGTGACCGCCTGGGAACACCACGTGACGTTGGCTTTTTGTTTCTAGTTTTTTTAGATACTTACTTTTTAATATTTTATTTTTATGTTAGCGCCTAGGTATTTATATGTAATTAGGGTTAATTTTTCAATAATCAGATAACTTATTGCGATTTGACAGCTTTGTTATGGAAAATATGATCAACTGTCGCAATTAGAATAGATAACAGTTATATGACATTATTCGGCAGCGTTAGCTTAATGTCCCAGTTAAGTGGAACGTACTACTACTAACACAGAGCGCGCAAGCGTTACATCTTTCAAATGTTCCATAATGCTTAAGCATTTCACTTTATGACGTCACAAAGTTGATACCAAACGAATGATTCGATTCAGCATTCGCCAACGTCCATACTACGTTGAATACACCGGTTCTCGTCCGATCACCGAAGTTAAGCAACATCGGGCGTGGTCAGTACTTGGATGGGTGACCGCCTGGGAACACCACGTGACGTTGGCTTTTTGCTTCTAGTTTTTTTAGATACTTACTTTTTAATATTTTATTTTTATGTTAGCGCCTAGGTATTTATATGTAATTAGGGTTAATTTTTCAATGATCAGATAACTTATTGCGATTTGACAGCTTTGTTATGGAAAATATGATCAACTGTCGCAATTAGAATAGATAACAGTTATCTGATTATTTGGTAGCGTCAGCGTAATGTCCCAGTTCAGTAGTACGTACTAACACACAGCGCGCAAGCGATACATCTTTCTTTCAAATGTTCCATTCCATAATGCTTAGGCATTTCACTTTATTACCGACTTAAAAAAAAGGGGGTTATCAATTCGATACGTATGTATACGTATGTATGTATGTTTGTCCACGCATATCTCCGTAACTATTAATCGGATCGTGACCATTCTTTTTTTATTAGCTTACATTTACTTCAACTTAGGGAACAGTGCAAGTTTCATCAAAATCGATTCAGTAATTTTCAAGATATGGACTAAGACGTGAAAGTGTGACGGCCTGGCTTATTGATACGAGCTACGGGTGTACTGTCAAAGCGAAAACATCTCAAAACCTTGGTCAAATTCTAGTGCAACAACTAAAAATTACCAAATAAAAAGTAATTTAAAAAAATTAAACCGACTTCAAAAAGAAATGAACTCAAAATTATGAAATAACTTTAATTTCAGAAGTCGGTGGCAAAAAACTAAAACTAAAATACAGATCCCAAGACACCGACTTCCGAAATTAAAGTTATTTCATAATTTTGAGTTCATTTCTTTTTGAAGTCGGTTTAATTTTTTTAAATTACTTTTTTGACGTCACAAAGTTGATACCAAACAAATGATTCGACTTAGCATTCGCCGACGTCCATACTACGTTGAATACACCGGTTCTCGTCCGATCACCGAAGTTAAGCAACATCGGGCGTGGTCAGTACTTGGATGGGTGACCGCCTGGGAACACCACGTGACGTTGGCTTTTTGCTTTAGTTTTTTAGCTACTTATTTTTTTATATTTTATTTTTATATTAGCGCCTATTTATATGTAATTATTAGGGTTGATTTTTCAATGATCAGATAACTTATTGCGATTTGACAGCTTTTTGTGGAAAATATCAACTGTCGCAATTAGAATAGATAACAGTTATCTGATTATTTGGTAGCGTCAGCGTAATGTCCCAGTTCAGTTGTACGTAGTACGTACTAACACACAGGGCGCAAGCGATACATCTTTCTTTCAAATGTTCCATAATGCTTAGGTATTTTACTTTATATACATAGATGATACTAAACGAAAGATTCGACTTGGCATTCGCCAACGTCCATACTACGTTGAATACACCGGTTCTCGTCCGATCACCGAAGTTAAGCAACATCGGGCGTGGTCAGTACTTGGATGGGTGACCGCCTGGGAACACCACGTGACGTTGGCTTTTTGCATTTTGGAAATATGTTTTTAGCTACTTTTTAAATATTTTTATTGTTGTTACATTATTTAAGGCCGAACCCAATAAGCCTATTGACAGATCGCTACTGATTGTAGCCAGTACCTACAAATTATTACTGCCAGTATAATAATAATCATACAGATCGCTACTGATATAGATTATTATTGGGGCGTTAAAACCAGAGATAGATAGGTTTTTCTACCTCCAGTATGCCAAAACTGGTGATAGATAGGTAATTGGGTTCGGCTATTACTGATCTATTTATATTTAAACAGCAGTTAATTTATTCGGTAGCGTTAGTTATTAACTTATTACTCTAAATATTTTTCTAGTTTGGACTCATTGGCAATGTTAATTGTGTAAAATAGTTGTAGGCAATACTTTTACCGTGTATTAACTATATTAATGTAATTTATCCATGTACCTGTTATCTGTGTATGTAATCAGCACTAATTGCATATACATAAACTCAGTCTCTAAATTTAATGGAATGACGTCATAGATGACGTCTTTATGATAGTAAACGTAAAATTCGAGTAAGCATTCGCCAACGTCCATACTACGTTGAATACACCGGTTCTCGTCCGATCACCGAAGTTAAGCAACATCGGGCGTGGTCAGTACTTGGATGGGTGACCGCCTGGGAACACCACGTGACGTTGGCTTTTTGCTGCATTTTGTAGTGCTTTTTAAGATTAGTTTTTTTTTTTTAAGTAAAAACTTTAGGCGCATTGGGCATTTTTTGAGATGGGAAAAAAACCATTGAACCCGCGCCACTGTTACCGTAAGCGACACCCGCGCGTATTTTGTTTATAAAACGATTAAAAAAAAATACCCGCTTCGGATGTGTTCGGCTGTCCTCGGGTTGTACTCGGTTTTAATTATTCATTTATTATCAGATAAAACATCCATAAAATTGTTAGTAACACAGAAATACTTATGAGAAGAGAAACTAATGTTAGTAATGACAGACATGAGACATGTCATGTAATAATGTGTTAATGTATATCCGATGTCAGTGAGTGATGGCAAAGTATTCTGTTTGTGTTTTGTTTCCACTTCTGTCGGCACTCCCGGAGTGCCAGTTTGGTTTTTAATTCCATAACTAACTAAAGCTTGAAATCAAAGCACTTACCCGAAATGTTGTATTTTCTTACTTATTGAGACTCGGTATCAACGCGCATTAAAGAGGGTCAGAACGTAGGGTTGATTTATGACATTGAAAGAACACCTTATTTCAGGGTCATAAAGTGCTATTTAACTTGACTTAACTTAACGTTCGAGGAGCCGTTTAATGTTTGTGCTTGCATTGATGTCCGAACAACTTTGTACTTTATTGTTTCGAAAATAAAGCGTGAAGTTGGCTTTTTGGTTTTATTTCCTTTCTTCAAAACTTTTGATCAATGAAATATATTAACGTGTCTAAATATTTTTACAGATACCCGTGTAGCAGAAGGTGCAGAATTCGAGCCTTTAATATCAGCACATCCATCGGAGACTTACATCTCATCCAATGCTACCTCGAAGGACTACAAAATGTATCAGAAATCTGAACGATACAGATGGCAGGCGCCCGAGTTGTTTGTACCGGATGAAGAAGGCTTGGTGTACCCGTGCTCGAAGAGTGACGTGTACTCACTATGTCTGGTACTATGGGAGAGTTGTAATGGTAAGTAAACTTATGTAAAAAGTGTTCTGAACAATATAGACGGCAGGTGCCGGAGTTGTTTGTACCGGATGACGAAGGCTTGGTGTACCCGTGCTCGAAGAGTGACGTGTATTCGCTATTTCTGACACTGTGGGAGAGTTGTAATGGTAAGTAAACTTATCTGAACACGGTTGGAAGTACTGAGCATTTATTACAATGTCATACCTCAAATGTAGCACTTTGAAACAAGGACAAGGCATCTATAATAATCATATTTTTATTTATTTTCATCAGCTGCCATGCCATGGAAGAATCTCACTTACGAAAAATTGAAGGAGCAATACACACTTTGGAAAACAGGCATACCACTACCAAAAGATGGCACCTACCCAGGATGTTTACTGTCCTTACTTGAATCTGGACTAACACTTCAGCGACACGAGAGGATGGAACTAGAAGTGCTGCAGAATACACTGCAAAATGTGAAGGTAAATTATTATAATGCCAATCATAAGTACACAATAAGTAATTATTGTGAAAGTAAAATTGGGTGTTCAAATGTTCCATAATGCTTAGGCATTTCACTTTATGACGTCACAAAGTTGATACCAAACGAAAGATTCGACTTAGCATTCGCCAACGTCCATACTACGTTGAATACACCGGTTCTCGTCCGATCACCGAAGTTAAGCAATATCGGGCGCGGTCAGTACTTGGATGGGTGACCGCCTGGGAACACCGCGTGACGTTAGCTTTTTGCATTTTGTTGTAACATCTAATCTAGTCAAACAACGCTGACGATTTGTTAAAAAAATAAGAAGCGAGTCACCCGCATATAACAAGCTTCTGTTTTACATGACAAGTGTCTCTAAATTTAATGGAATGACGTCATAGATGACGTCTTTATGATAGTCAACGTAAAATTTGAGTAATCATTCGCCAACGTCCATACTACGTTGAATACACCGGTTCTCGTCCGATCACCGAAGTTAACCCTCTGTATCATGTTGTAGACTGTAAGCAACATACCGTTTGATCTCTCATAAAATTAAAATGGTTCATTTTTTGTCGTCATATTGCACTGTAGTCTGTGGTCTACAAACCGAAGTATAGAAGTAGTCCTAATAAAATTTACTAGATGGCGTTGTGTCGCAAATCAAACTTCATTTGTCAGTTGTGGGTAATTTGAACAAGTGCGTGCGTGCTTCTTTGAACAAGTGCGTGCGTGCTTCGATTTGAAAAATAGTAAATAATTCGTTTTTGGACGTGTTTTGGTGTTATTTTGGAAACATGGATAGGTAAGTGTCTGAATTTTAATATATAAAGTTATCTTTACGAAAATATTGTCTTGTTTTGTTTATTTTTTTTTAATTCTTGTTTGTTTGCTTTCAAGCAACATTCCCATTTTTTTAAAATAACTTTTAAACTATTTTAATAAATGAAAAATACTGAAACACGTGTATTTTATTATGTCGTTAAAAACCCGGATACAAAAAATTATAAAAATCCACGTTCTTGAGTGATAGAGGGTAGCAACATCGGGCGTGGTCAGTACTTGGATGGGTGACCGCCTGGGAACACCACGTGACGTTGGCTTTTTGCTTTTTAGAAATAAAAACTCGTGTAGTCTATATTTTTTTTAATATTTTGTGATCTAATAGTATTATCTTACCAATTTATTTCCACATTTTAATTTATCAGTAGTTTGTTACTACTTCCCCAACATTCAGCAGTTGGAAACATTGACACCGGGCCACAAAACGAACGCCAGTAGGGTTTTTGCTCTGCGCTTCAAAAGTCAGCATCGAACAGCAAAAAACAAAATCAACTTTATTTACACCACACTATAAAGTTGCATTAAAATTTGTTTAGGGGAAATGATCAAATGACCATTTTTGACGCGTGTAACGAAAAAACGCCTTAAGCTATAGTTTCGTGGCCGCGCAAGCGAGCCGTCTTTCGAACGTTTAATAAATGCTGTCACGTTTTACAAAATGTAAGAAAAAAAAACTATGTTTAATCAAATGACGTTATAAAGTTGACATTGGACGGAAATCTTGTCTACTTTCAGAGTTAAGGAAACACTTCTGTACTTGTAGTAATATAAAATACACTGACGATTAGATACAAAAAATAAGATTGACTCACGTTCACAACAAGGTTGATTTACCTAATACGTGCCGTCTAAATTTAATGTAATGACGTCAGACACTTTTTACGATATTGAACGTACAATTCGACATAGCATTCGCCAACGTCCATACTACGTTGAATACACCGGTTCTCGTCCGATCACCGAAGTTAAGCAACATCGGGCGTGGTCAGTACTTGGATGGGTGACCGCCTGGGAACACCACGTGACGTTGGCTTTTTGCTTTTCAGAAATAAAAACTTAAATTCATAGTATTTTTTAGCTAATTATAAATACTCATTTATTTGTATAAACCGGTTTAATTATTCAGCAGCGTTAAAACAAACCGTCGTTTTTAATAATAATTTAGTTTATTTTTTAAACATGACGTCACAAAGTTGTTATTAAACAAAAATTTCGACCAAACATTCGCCAACGTCCACACTACGTTGAATACACCGGTTCTCGTCCGATCACCGAAGTTAAGCAACATCGGGCGTGGTCAGTACTTGGATGGGTGACCGCCTGGGAACACCACGTGACGTTGGCTTTTTGCTTTTCAGAAATAAAAACTGAAAATATTCGGTGTTAAGTAACTATTTATTTGTATTTAGACAGATTCATTTATTCAGCAGCATTAGAGTAATACATATTTACATTCCTCAGTCGACCACTAAAAAAAACACACATTTTAACTTATGGCTACCCGGCAAACTTCGTACCTACCGCCTCAGAATCAAATAGTGAATTATCTCCATTATTATTTTCTCTAATTATTTATTCTGCTTGTCGGGCAGAGACAAATCCAACAAATCAAAGATCATAAAAATCGGTCCAGCCGTTCTTGAATTATAAATCGTGTAACTATCCCGACTTTGTTTTATTTATATAGTTTTTCTTTATCTTTAATTTATCTTTAATTACATGACGTCAGAGAGTTCGAATTAAACGAAAATTTCGACCAAACATTCACCAACGTCCATACTACGTTGAATACACCGGTTCTCGTCCGATCACCGAAGTTAAGCAACATCGGGCGTGGTCAGTACTTGGATGGGTGACCGCCTGGGAACACCACGTGACGTTGGCTTTTTGCTTTTTAGAAATAAAAACTTAAATTCATAGTATTTTTTAGCTAATTATAAATACTCATTTATTTGTATAAACCGGTTTAATTATTCAGCAGCGTTAAAACAAACCGTCGTTTTTAATAATAATTTAGTTTATTTTTTAAACATGACGTCACAAAGTTGTTAGTAAACATAAAATTCGAGTTAGCATTCGCCAACGTCCATACTACGTTGAATACACCGGTTCTCGTCCGATCACCGAAGTTAAGCAACATCGGGCGTGGTCAGTACTTGGATGGGTGACCGCCTGGGAACACCACGTGACGTTGGCTTTTGCATTTTGCAATTCTTTTTGACTAACACCGACTTCATCTACTACTTGAAATGTATAATTTTTTACATTTAAAAGTCAATATTTATCTTATCATTAACAGCTTTTTAATTTGTGTCGCAAAGTGCTGTTCGTTAGTAAGCGCATCACCTGAGAATGGGTGGACTGATTTGGCCTTTTTATTTTCTAAAATGTTCGTAACAGTCCGAATTAGGATTTTTAGGGAAACAAACATTGGAAAAATTTCCCAGAAAATGGAATAAACGCAAATTCCTTTTTTCAATGGGATTTTTGTATGAACTTTTGTTTGGACAGGACAAAGTTTATGTCAGCTAATGATGAATAAAAATTACTTGTTGCTTTTCCGAACTTTTAATTATATGTATAAGTATTTTTTGTTACAGCGCAACCTGGATAAACTTGGCTACATAATTATCCCAGCCCGTCTACAAACCAAAAGGCCCACATTCAGTTCAACTGCCTGGGACACGACCTCTCCAACCGACTCCGAGTGCCTTAGCCCACAAAACGTCGAACACAAAGCTGTTATCCACAACGTTCGAGAAAGTTCCACGGAAAGCGAGAAAGAATGCAGCAAAAGCGACGCGAGCCCCCTATACGAAACTATAAGAAATTCTCGTCTTAACTCCATGTCGGTCGCAGAGACATGCTTCATCTCCGACGATGACCAAAACGACCATACCCCTATTATAAGATACGAACATTTACCAGACAAAGACTTCTCCAGTGCCTGTTCTACCCCTATAGCTAAAATAAAAGCGAGGATCAAAGAAATGGACACTCCAGGCAGTTTACACAGGAGTGATTCTACAGAATACTGTAGCATTTTCAGCCCGAACCGTACTGTTAACTTTGCAAATGACGACAGCACCACAGACCAAAGCGTTGAACGCCCTAATACGAAGCTCAGTAGAAGTTTCACTCCTAAATCTTATAAACCGCTGCACATAAAAGTCCCTGAATTCAACTTTGATTCGATCAAACCTTTACTGAAAGATAGGAATAGCAATGAGAAGTCTACTTATAACTTCGATATAAAGAACTACAGTTTACCGAATACGCCTATTGCACGCAGTAATAAGCTTAGGAAGAATGCGTGGCTGTCCGGAGATATCAGTGCCACAGAAAAAACTAAAGATAATTCTGTGACGCCGGAGAAAAAAGGTTTGGAATTATGAAAAATGTTCATCTAAGTATACTAAATTATAATATTGTAAATGCGAAAGTAACTGTCTAGGTAGGCAATGGCGCGGGTAAACATAGGATACTATATACCCGTTATCATGTTCCAATGGAATATTTACCGAACTCCACGCGGGCGAAGCCGAGGGCAAAAACTAGTTCTCTAATAAAAGACAATATCGTCGAATGATATCGCTAAGAATTTCGTTCAGATCTTTCGTTTGATTTTTATAGTCCTCCAGTGCTAATTTCGTGTGCTTAGTAATAATTTGACATTTTGCTTCTAGAACGTAAAACCATGATCGACTCATCTCCCGAGACACCCACTACGCCAATGAACACGTCGTGTGTCAACAATACAAATAATCTGGACAATAACTACCAACAACCTACTACTTCTGTCGATTCCCCAGAAAGTATCGACACTGTAATTCGAGACTCCTTTACTGGATTACGGAGGTAACAACTTTTTTTTTATTATAATACGTACCAATTATCCTACTGATATTCTTACTAAGAATTTTCTCAGCAGCAGCCCAGTCAGGATTTGTGTCTGCTTGATAGTAAGAGCCACACACTCTCTTGCCAAGAGATTCAAAATTTTAACAAACGCGAGAATTCCTTGCACTAACTCAACTGCTTGCTTACCCCTTTCCACAATACAAGCGTGATGATATGTTATATACCCGTTATCGATGTTGGGTTAAATACGATTGTGCATTACTTCATTGTTTGTTTTGTTTATCGACAAAAATACCCGAGGGAGGGGCCCGTGGCTAAATAATAACAGCCGGACAGGTCGATCGATCAGGTTAAGCTACGCTTACCGCGGTTGCTCTATGGATGGGTGACCATCTTTACATACCGTGACCCCTCCGTGCCTCGGAAAGCACGTTAAGCCGTTGGTCCCGGCTGTCATTCGTGGATCTTTGACAGTAGTTACGGGTAGTCAGAAGCCCGAAAGTCTGACAACCAGTCTTACGAAGAGGTATCGGAAATCGGTAGTCGCTCCATGTAAAATACTGGTATTCAGCTGCATCCGGTTAGACTGGAAGCCGACCCCAACATAGTTGGGAAAAGGCTAGGCAGATGATGATGTTTACTGACAAAAAAAATACAATCGTGCAAGTAGTAGCTTCGCATGGAATTCACTGATTCATTAGGTATATGACGTCAATCGACAGTATATAGTAGTCTGCTAATTCAGCTTTGAAGTTGTCAACGTCCATACCATGTTGAAAACACCGGTTCTCGTCCGATCACCGAAGTTTAAGCAACATCGGGCGCGGTCAGTACTTGGATGGGTGACCGCCTGGGAACACCGCGTGACGTTGGCTTTTTGTTTTTTATTTGTTTAGTACTATTTTTTATTAAGTAGGTACTTTTAGTAAAGTTAGCATTTTATGTAGAGGACATGAGGAGGTATTTTTAGTTATTTTAATTTTTTTTTATTTATATCAGGACTCTTCTTTTGTTCAGTCTATTTAAAAAAATGTTCAAAGTTAAGCCGTTGGCTTTTTGCATTTTATTAATGCAAAAAGCCAACGTCACGTGGTGTTCCCAGGCGGTCACCCATCCAAGTACTGACCACGCCCGATGTTGCTTAACTTCGGTGATCGGACGAGAACCGGTGTATTCAACGTAGTATGGACGTTGGCGAATGTAAAGTCGAAGTTTACGCACAGTATCTGAGCGCTCAGTACTCTGTACCCAGTAATCATGTCTTTATATCATTACTGCCTACACTCGTGTAAAAAAATGTAGCAAAAAGGTTAGTTACTTCTTACAGGAAGCTACAACAACAATAATTAATGTTGATGTTGCTGTTGTTTTTCCACTTCGTACTAAATTGATATAAATAAATGTGACCACAAATGTTTGATCTTCATTAATAAATTAATAAGCATAATCATAATAAACAGTCTGCCTAGTCTTTCGAATAACGGCTGTTTATTCTAAGTACGCCGATCATACCACCCCGGGTTCACCGCTCGACACGGCAGCGACCGACGACTTCAATCCCGAGTTGAGAGTACTAGGGCTGCAGAATATACAAGGAGTTTGCTTCGCTAGAACATTGGTTTTAAGCGACATCTATGTATTACTCAGTAGGTAGCGCCACTTAAACTTACGGCCGAATTTAGAACTAGCTACAGAACTGTGTTGCATCGTGTCCTATCTGTTTTATTTTAATAACGATAGATGGCGCTAATTTACATTCTTTTTACAAGACATTATGATTGTTTTTTAGACATATAAAACCTGTTATATTACTTTACAGAATAAATCCACCTCAAGATTTCCTCTCGCCTGAGTGTGATGAAGTGAGAGATCGCATGAGTTCTTGCTCTCTGAAGTCAAACAACCAAGATCGAAACGTTCTCAAGTACAAAGTAGAAGAGGATATCCTTGCTAATGTAAACGTGAAACCCTTAGTAGCAATACACGAGAAATGGATTTATGAAGCGAACAGAAAAACTTGCCGGTCGATGTCCTTGCCTGAAGATAACAGGTTGGTAGTAAGAATGACGTCATCACAGCCCACAGGTGTTGATAGAGTTCGACTATTTGAGCAAAGCTTTCGCCAACGTCCATACTACGTTGAATACACCGGTTCTCGTCCGATCACCGAAGTTAAGCAACATCGGGCGTGGTCAGTACTTGGATGGGTGACCGCCTGGGAACACCACGTGACGTTGGCTTTTTGCATTTTACACTGTTTTTAGACTATTTTCTTATGAATAACGGAAGTTGCCAAATATCTACCAATAACTCAATCTAAAATTTTATAAAACAGACCTCACTCCTGATGTTGTTTTTCTTACCAGTGGAGACTCCAAAAACGGATCACAGAGCCAAGGGACTTATTATTTTCATTGAATAATAATAATAATAATAAACCTTTTTCTCAGTGGATAGGTGTCGGTGGATGGGAAAAAACCATATGAGCGCCTAGATATTATTGCAATATTGCATTTACAACAGTCGACGCTACGCTGCCATGAAAATTAAATAGTGTGTTTTTATATAGGCATTCGTCTATGTCATTTCAGTGTTAGTGGAAATAGGCATTAGGCTTTCGCTTTTTTTTTTCAGGAGCCAGATAGCAGCGGTGAAGCCGGCGTCCCACTGCGTGGATACGCTCCAGAAATCTTTGCCCCAGTTGAACATGAAGAAACCCGGGACTAAAATATATCGCACGCGTCCCGCTTCACCTAGCAATGGAAAAAATGGTCAGTCGCCATTAAATTATACCCTTTAAACTACTAATGATGGGGACCTGTAAACATTTCTAATATTGTTACCCGTAGATATTTAAGATAAAACTAAGCTTCTGATAATAACATTAAGAAATCTGCTTTATTTAAATTGAATTTGACTCATTTATGTGACATTACCAGAGCAAAAACTATTTGCATTGTTTGTTTGCATTTAAAATTCGAAAAAGTATTCGCATTTGGCATTGACGAGAGGGTCGCAAAATACATGGGTTTGCAAATCCTCCCCTTTTCGAATGCTTATTGTTGTGAATTACGTGCTTGCGATTGACTTGGCATGCCAACGCCATAGACAGATAAAGGCTCTAATTACAACACCCTCGTTTCGCTTTGAGGGTTAAACCATAATATCTAGGTATATTTTAACATTGCAATACTCACTGTATATGTTTATATTATCACTTGCATTGTGTTGGTAACACAATAAAAACTTACATTTGCATGAGGCTTTTATTTCTAATTTAAACTAACAATACTTTATTTCTTTTGTCCATGACTTATGAAGGTCTTCTGTTTTAAAAGTAAGTATTATTTGATATCTTTTTGGCCAGTGCTCCTTCCATGGGCGTAGCAGGGGGGGGCAGCAAACTTATTTACCCACTCTAGAAACTTTTTTGCCCACTCAAGAAAAATCAACAGTATTGCAGAATTACTCACTGTTTAATCGCTTTTTATTAGTGCCGTACATTTTGACCAAAATGTAAGGTTCTGGTAGTTAGGGGCTTGGCTCTACATTAGATGTAATAACTTTTTAACAGTGAAAGTGTTATTTAAGGCTTGTATTCATGCCAACGACCTTGTGCATTTGGGCGGAGCTAACTACCCCTCTCCGCGCCACTCCGCCACCCGCATGCAACGCGACGCACGTGGACGTGCGTCGCGTTGCCTAGCAACACGAGGCGCCTCGCACTGAATTCGTGGACGAGTGCGGGGATGATATAGACACGGACTTTTAACGATCGCATTTTTAATTTATTATATTAAAAAATATACATGTTTTTAAAAAGATACAAAAACAAATCATTTTCGTTTGTATTGCAAAGCAGTAGATATTTTTTTTATATTCTTTTGATAAAAAATGAAGGAGTAAAATGGTTTCATCTCAACGATTTGGAGGTGATTTGGTGTTTTTTTTTTTTCTTAATAGGTGATATCGATAGAAAAATTATGGCTAAACCAAATTACGATTCATATCATGTAGATTACCAACTATTTTTTCAGATGTAATTTCTCTGTAAGTTCCGGAGAAAAGCTGCTTCATCTGCACGCTGTTTTTAAGCTTTTTTCGAAAGAGTAGCCTTAAGTCTTGGCAACCTATTAGGCCCGGCGCCCACTATCGGCATTGGCTCGGCTGAGGATTTTTATGCGACGAATAAAAATGTAACTTAATTGTATGACGATAAAATTGAAATTTCAATGATAATAATCATCGTAGGTGCAAAAATAAAGATATCTAAATTACAACCTATTTAAAGGAGGTTTATAACCAGTTTAGGCCAAATTTTTATTAAAATTGTCACAATTTTTTTTTTGTTAGCCTATTTTTATCCTACTGCTGGCTGGGCAAAGGCCTCCCCTTTTTCCTTCCAAACCTCCGTCTTGTGCGATCTCTGGCCATGTTGGCCCAGCGAATGTTATTAGATCGTTACCTTCCCCTTGGTCTACCTCGACGGCATTTAAAATTGTCACAATTTTTTTTTTGTTAGCCTATTTTTATCCTACTGCTGGCTGGGCAAAGGCCTCCCCTTTTTCCTTCCAAACCTCCGTCTTGTGCGATCTCTGGCCATGTTGGCCCAGCGAATGTTATTAGATCGTTACCTTCCCCTTGGTCTACCTCGACGGCGATGTCCTGCCTCAGGCGTCCAGTGAGTGACGATCTTTGACCATCTCATATTGTCACAATAGTTTAGTTAAAAATGAATTGATGCTTGTATGATAAAATATTTTACAGGTCACCAATGGGAGCAATTTTGTCAAGCGCGGGATACAATCGCTAAGAGTGTCAACTTTTCTCGAAGCCCTGAGCTGCGACACCGGAGCCCCGAACTTCAACATTGGAGGGCTGAATCAGAAAGAGGGTAATTTATTTTATTACTATCATCATAATAAATAGGTTTCGATTCATTAGACCATGTTTTACTGCTAGGGTTTCGCCAACGTCCATACTACGTTGAATACACCGATTCTCGTCCGATCACCGAAGTTAAGCAACATCGGGCGTGGTCAGTACTTGGATGGGTGACCGCCTGGGAACACCACGTGACGTTGGCTTTTTGCCTTTCATATTTTATTGTTCCAAGAGACTACAAAATTTTTAATTTTAAAGTAATTATTTTAGTTTTATTTTACCTTTTAATTGCAGAACATTAATCGAAAGCCAAAAATCCGAGCTAAAGATCGACCAATCAACTGACACGAGAAGCATCGAAGAGTATATCAGAGACATGATACGCAAAGAGTTCCAACATCTACTGCAAGAAATATCCGACGAGACTACTGCTTCTAAGCACGAAGAGATCGTTAACAAAGGAGTCGCGAATATCATAGAGTCTTTAACTAATAACGAAGAAACAAGAGCCACGAAGAAAGAACCAATGAAATCGTTCTCTCGAGTCAAAATCAACGGGAACAACAAACCTCTACTACAAATCACTTTCACCCGTTCTGGGGAGAATAGTCTGCAAGTCCTAGACAACTGTGTGAATGTCACTATCTGTGATGGAGGCAATAATAATATTAGTACCAACAACAATATGTCTACTAAGGACAAAATGAACCAATCAATGGAAGACACGCTGACTGAGGATGTTCATGTTAACGCTTTGAAGAGGTGTCAGGCTTTCAATGCTTTACAGGTGAGTGACAAGAGAGAGTTAGTACAAGCCAAGCCTTTGTACTAAAACTAAAGCCTAGTATTGATGGTGAACAAAAGTAAACATCTTTGTTTTAGCAACATGTTGTTGTTAACATTTTATACAATTTCAAATAAAATAATGTTGCGCAACTTTTGCTTACCACAAATACCTGCGGGTATGAATTTTAAATGTTGATCAGATTCTAAGATATTTCTCGCTTTCATTGTTAACAGGAAGCTAGAAGTACCGAGGACTTGTACATAGACGACGACTTATCAACGATGCAGGAGAACTTCGGCGGTAAAGTGAAACTAATACCGCTGCACGGCTCCTTGCACGAGATACTGTGCGAGAAGGAAGACGACTGCTGCCTCATCAAGGTCAAGCAGGAGAACGGCTGCGACACCATCTACTTCCGCTGCGACAACTCCGACACAGAGTCGCGAGACGCCATCGATGGCCGTGCGCACGACCAGCGTCCGCAAGACACCGTCGTCTTCAAACGTAGCATTTCACTCGTCGAAGAAAGAATCCAGCGCATTTTCCCAAAAGAAAAACGCTCACACACCCCTCTCTCTCGCAGACCGAAACCTGCCAACATCCGAATACGTCCCAAATCCGAAATATTAACACCGACTGTATCGAGCCTATCTCGAGCTCTAAGCAACAGCAGCCCATCCTTACCTACATGCGACAAAACTGACGAAGTTGAGGTCAACATTGAGAATGTGCTCAGCTACCAGGACTCTTCATCCGATGAATGTCTCAAGTGCCAAGCGGAGAACGATGACTTCGAGTTTCTTGAGAGAAAGATAGAAGAAGACCTCGCGAACTGCTGTACGAGTACGAAATCTCCAATGTCTAACAGCTGCTTATCGAAGATATCTGAAGAAAACCTCTTGAATCTGAACGAGGATAAGGACTGATTAATTCTGTTGATCCAGAATTAAGATTTTTTGTTTAGTTGTAACACTAATGTTGAAGCCGTAAGTACAAATTACGATACTGCATGATGAGGCGTTGGAAGAACTTACTTTTCTTCACTGATTGTATTCACCCCTTAAAACGATTTATATCAGATGAATAGTTACACACCGATTTCTCTTTCAGTCGTCAGTAATTTAACTTTCGAAAGAATAAGACAAAGCGTGGTGTAACTATACAGACGCTATACAACGTTTATTAGTAAGGGGGTTCATGTCCAATTTGACAAGTACAAAGTTGATAGATTTTTTTATCACACTTTTATTGGTAAATCATAATTATGTCACTGATATTGTAACTATCACAATTATGTTACTCAGCCGTCCTATTTGTACTCGCATTTAGAAAACCCAAAGATATTTTCATAGGTTTTCTTGTATTTTTAGATTGTTTCCGTGTTTTCATTTGTATCGTTTTAGTGATTATAGTGCAAGGCTATGTGATTTAGTGTAAGTGGCACCAATACATTCCACTGTTGTGATTTTTTTTTAGAATAGATGCACCTTATGAAGGTATCGCCTTGTTATACTTTAATATGAGCACTTTTAATGTATCCAAAATATTTTAATGTTCGTTTCTATATTTTTTAATTATATTGAATACACCAAAGGTTAATTAGTTGCCTGGTTTGGTACTTTTCTATAATCCTTTGATTTTCTAAAGTGTAAGTTGATTTATAAAATGAGTATTATGTGATTTCTAAAGTTTCCATTTTAAATGCTATTGTTACTCAGATGTGTGGTTGATTTTAGATTTAACTGTTAATAATAAAACTTTGTACTTATATTGTTGTTTTTATTTTACAAAAATAAAAAGTATATGGATGTCACGTGACCAACTTTGAATATCTCGGAAACGTGACACTACGGGGTTTGGTCTGATTACAAAACGAAATCTAACTTTAGTTCTAGCTAAACCTTCGAGCCAGTATTAGTTTTTCGAACTTTATTTCCATCTTAGCACCGTACATCAACTGGCTGCGTCCCGCGGTTTCACCCACATAAATGTCGATCCCGTGGGAATATCCGGATAAAAAGTAGCCTCTAAGTTAATCCAGGGTGTCGGCTACCTCCATACAAAATTTTATCAAAATCGGTCTAGCCGTTTTGAGCGTGAAGAAGTAACAAACATATAAACACACACTCACAAACTTTCGCTTTTATGATATAACCTGATCAAAAGAAAAACCTTGTTTTGTAATAAAGGGGTACATGTTTTATGTTTGCATTAATGCCAGCTTTCGATTTATATAGGTTTCAAGCGTGGCCGCCATTTTGAAAAAGAATCAAAATGGTGCGACAGTACCTACGCTATGCCAGGCTCCATAAAGTAAGTTTATGTAAGGTCTGGCGAATACGGTGGGCGACAAAGAAAACCTAGAGAAGTCGGTGGCAGATTACGCGCTTCTCCAACAACTCACGAAGGACTTTGTCAAAATCACAGACGCTTTTACTGGAAGCTCATGGTCACCTAGCATACTCGGCAGACCTCACCAAATAATTTGATTTGGAAAATTGGACGATCAAAAAAAAATTTTAGGCCATTACTCTGAAAAACACCTTTCATGAGTTCATCATCGATTCCCGCTCCCCAGGATTTCTTTAGCGCACCTAGGCATCAATGCACTTCCATTAAAATGGTATCGCTAAGAAGGTACTACGTATTTTGTAAGTAAATACATAATAATAATGTAGTGTCATTTTCCAACTTCATTTATAAACACTTCCAGAAATAGTGGATGAAATACTATCTTATTATTTTTGTGTTACAGAGCAATCTAGACGAACTTGACTACATAATTATCCCAGCCCGACTACGAACCAAAAAGTCCACATTCAGTTCTACAGGCTCGGATACCACCTCTCCAACCTACTGCAAGTGTCTTAGCCTACGAAACGCCGAACATAGAGCCGAGAAAGTTCCACAGAAAGCGACAAAGAATGCAGCAAAAGCAATGCGCGACCCCTTTAAACGAATTCTCTTCTATTCATTGGAGAAGTCTTTGTCTGGTAATGTTCGATATGAACATTACCAGACAAAGACTTCTCCAATGCCTATTCAACCCCTATAGCTGCCGAACCCTATCTACAGTTAACTTTGCAAATGGCGACAATACCTACGAAAGACCAAACCGTTGAACTCCCTGACTGAACTGAAACTGGGTAGAAGTTTCACACTTCTACCCAGTTTTGTGTCATGGGAGTCCTAAATCTTATGAACCGCTGCCAAAGAGAATAATATACATATATTATAGTCTTTGACCGCTGCACATAAAAGTTCTTGAATACTACTTTGATTCGATCAAACCTCTGCTGAAAGATAGGAATAGAATAGCAATGACAAGTCGACGTATAACTTCCCTAGAAAAAAAACAGTTTACCGAATACGCCTATTGCTCGCAGTAATAAACTTGAAGAATGCCTGGCTGTCCGGAGATATGTGGCACAGAAAAAACTAAAAATAATTCTGTGACGCCCGGAAAAAGAAGCATTTACGGAATCCGGCTTATTCGCGAGGCTGGAAGTCGTCAAACCAGCGCACGACACGACTCTTGAAAACAGCTTGTAGTAATGACTCAGAAGTGAGATGGGCCTATAATTCTATATTTGCTTATTGAACTCTTGGCATTAAAATAATCTAATTATTACATACATAATTATGATAAAAATAACCGAACCGATAATATAAAAAAACACGAGAATTTTGATGAAATTGTGACCTCTGAATTAAGAAAACGAAAGATAATTAGAAGAAACTAATCAGCGCATTTTGAAGACGAGAATGTTGAGCTAATTATGCGCTGAACAGATTTGTAAATTAATTCTTCATTGCCTTACACTAAGCGCACAAACAGAACTCGAAATGATGTTGGGCGCGAAAGAGCTGTATTTAACACTCGATTTACATAACTTAAAAAAATAACTAGCTGTTACATACTATTTATTATTACATGTTATTTCATTGTTTGGTTTAAAAAAAATACAAAGTTGCGCAAATATAATTCGCCGCAAGCCGCAAGTGAATTTTGCAAGACTGCAGCCCATTGTCGTCCTTTTTACACTTCTGTTCCATGCCTGTGGCGTTTTGCCCTAGAGTATGACGGAATCAAAAAACGTCTGAACGGGTTTCCGCCAGCCTTCTTGTTTTTGAGCTGCTTCAGAGCCATCCTAATCTCGTCCGGCATGTCTTCGGTATAGTGTCGGGTCAATCTAGCTCTTAGGTCGTTTGCCAGATTCGTAACGGGGTTAAAGTGGGTCTTAAAGAGAACAATGGACAAGATAAGGTCATGTCAAATGCCCATGTAACACCCACTCTCATGAAGATCGGAGACACTCAAAGTTGTGGACGAGTATGATAAACCTAGGACAAACAAGCGAAATAGTTAGTTACTACGCCGAGTAAACCACCATCCGGATCACTGCTCGGCAGCGACCTACGACTTCAATTCCGAGTTGAGAGTACTAGGGCTGCAGAATTTACGAGGAGGTTCCTTTCTTAGCTAGAAAAGTGCGTAAAGGCGACATCTAGGTATGACTATGCTCAGTAGGTAGTTTGGTAGCGCTACTTTAAACTTACGGCCAAATTTAGAACTAGCGACAGAATGTGTTAAGTCGCGTCCTATGTGTTTTACATGAATTAGGATAGATGGTGCTAAATTATATTCTTTTTAAAAGATATTACGACTGTCTTTTTTAATGTGTTTCTACTGTATTACCTCTCGCCGAGTGTGATGAAGTGAGAGATAAAGTTGAAGAGGATATCCTTGGTAATGTTAACGTTAAACCCTTAGTTGTAGGTAATACACGAGAGGTAGATATAAGAAGCGAACCGAAAAACTTGCCGGTCGATGTCCTTGCCTGAAGATAACAGGTTGGTACCATGGACGTAATATATTAGTAACAATGACGTCATCACAGCCCACAAGTGTTGATAGAGTTCGACTATTTGAGCACTGCTTTCGCCAACGTCCATACTACGTTGAATACACCGGTTCTCGTCCGATCACCGAAGTTAAGCAACATCGGGCGTGGTCAGTACTTGGATGGGTGACCGCCTGGGAACACCACGTGACGTTGGCTTTTTGCTTTTCAGAAATAAAAACTGAAAATATTTGGTGTTAAGTAACTATTTATTTGTATTTAGACAGATTCATTTATTCAGCAGCGTTAGAGTAATACATATTTACATTCCTCAGTCGACCACTAAAAAAACCACACATTTTAACTTATAGCTACCCGGCGAACTTCGTACCTACCGCCTCAGAATCAAATAGTGAATTATCTCCATTATTATTTTCTCTAATTATTTATTTTGCTTGTCGGGGCAGAGACAAATCCAACAAATCAATGATCATAAAAATCGGTCCAGCCGTTCTTGAATTATAAATCGTGTAACTAGCCAGACTTTGTTTTATTTATATAGTTTTTCTTTATCTTTAATTTATCTTTAATTACATGACGTCAGAGAGTTCGAATTAAACGAAAATTTCGACCAAACATTCGCCAACGTCCATACTACGTTGAATACACCGGTTCTCGTCCGATCACCGAAGTTAAGCAACATCGGGCGTGGTCAGTACTTGGATGGGTGACCGCCTGGGAACACCACGTGACGTTGGCTTTTTGCTTTTTAGAAATAAAAACTTAAATTCATAGTATTTTTTAGCTAATTATAAATACTCATTTATTTGTATAAACCGGTTTAATTATTCAGCAGCGTTAAAACAAACCGTCGTTTTTAATAATAATTTAGTTTATTTTTTAAACATGACGTCACAAAGTTGTTATTAAACAAAAATTTCGACCAAACATTCGCCAACGTCCATACTACGTTGAATACACCGGTTCTCGTCCGATCACCGAAGTTAAGCAACATCGGGCGTGGTCAGTACTTGGATGGGTGACCGCCTGGGAACACCACGTGACGTTGGCTTTTTGCTTTTTAGTTATTTAGCTACTTATTTTTTAATATTTTATTTTTGTGTCACTGACTCTGGCAGAGCCACCATCAGGGATTTTAATTTTGATAGCACAAAAAATTAGTCGCTAATTAGTCGAAATTTGTCGCCAAATATCAGAATTTGTCGGTTACTGGTTCAAAAGTTAGAAGGGTTTATAGGTGGCCGATCTGGAGAGAGTTTCCCCAGCAGGGCCACATTTATATCTCAAAAACTAGGGCACCTAGCGTAGATCTGTTTTCTCCCATATTTTGTCGGCAATTAGTCGGAATCAGTCGCCAAGTCACAGATTTAATCGGGTCTTAGTTTAGGAGATATAATGAGTTCAATTAGTAAGGTATAGTCCAAGAGCTAGTCGAAGTTTTTTCGTGAATTATTCGATCTAGCTCTTGGACTATACCTACACATATAAACCCTAATATCTTTTGAACCAGTGACCGACAAATTCTGATATTTGGCGACTAAATATGGGAGAAAACAGATCTTCGCTAGGTGCCCTAGTTTTTGAGATATAAATGTGGCCCTGCTGGGGAAACTCTCTCCAGATTGGCCACCTATAAACCCTTATATCTTTTGAACCAGTGACCGACAAATTCTGATATTTGGCGACAAATTTCGACTAATTAGTGACTAATTTTTTGTGCTATCAAAATTAAAATCCCTGATGGTGGCTCTGCCAAAGTCAGTGACACTTTATTTTTATATTAGGGTTGATTTTTCAATGATCAGATAACTTATTGCGATTTGACAGTTTTTTATGGAAAATATCAACTGTCGCAATTAGACTAGATAACAGTTTTACTTATCTGATCATTGGTAAATTAGCCCTGTGACATTATTCGGTAGCGTCAGCGTAATGTCCCAGTTCAGTTGAACGTACTAACACAGCGCGCAAACGATAGGTATTTTACTGTATACATAGATGACGTCACAAAGTTGATACCAAACGAATGATTCGAGTTAGCATTCGCCAACGTCCATACTACGTTGAATACACCGGTTCTCGTCCGATCACCGAAGTTAAGCAACATCGGGCGTGGTCAGTACTTGGATGGGTGACCGCCTGGGAACACCACGTGACGTTGGCTTTTTGCTTTTCATATTTAATTGTTTCAAACGACTACTGAATTTTTCATTTTTTATAGTAATTATTTAATTGAAATAAATATTTTCACTTTTCATGTTCTAAAAGTTCGTCTATAAGTCAAGTGCGTCGCCGACATAAAGTCGATTTTTATGCTCTGAGTTTTCTATAAAACCAGATAAAATAAATGATAAATGATAAATGATTTTATTTCTGTAAGTAGGTTTGTACAAACACTTTTACACGTCAATCATATTTTTTTTTAAACTAGATGAGGTCGGCGTTTCCTAACCGACTATTCTGAGAAGAAAGGCCGAAACAAACTCAGAAGTCACAGTCTCTTTTAAAGTCCAGACAAAATCTTGGTCAGATCGTGTGAAGACCATGTAGATTGGTGTCTGAAATGGTCTTTTGAGGAAAGAACCACACAGATTGAGCGGACCTGTCCAATCAGTGCACGCATTTGTCAAAAATCGTGCAGCTCAACTCAGAACTTGAGGAGCTCAACGATTCGACGAACAATACCAAAGACAGGACATTTGGGTAGGCCGCATAAACTACTCAAACTGCCAGATCATGATTAAAACTAAGAAGGAAAAAAGAAATGACCCACATAGTCCTCACATTCACAATAATTAATTTAAAAAAAAATAATAAAAATTACTTACAAAGTAAATATTCATGTCATTGTCTAAATAAAATTCATCAATGTCAATGTGTATATAAAAAATCCGGACATAATCTTTGAGGACCATGTAGATTAGTGTCTGAAATGGTCTTTTGAGGAAAGAACCACACAGATTGAGCGGACCTGTCCAGTCAGTGCACGCATTTGTCAATAACCGTGCAGCTCAACTCAGAACTTAAGGAGCTCAACGATTCGACGAACAATACCAAAGACAGGACATTTGGGTAGGCCGCATAAACTACTCAAACTGCCAGATCATGATTAAAACGAAGAGAGAAAAAACAAAAAAATTACCCACATAGTCCTCACATTCACAATAATTAAAATCATATAATACTTTATACAGTAAATGTACATGTCATTATTTAAGTAAAGAGATACTTAAAAAAAAAAAAAGAAAATTATTAAAGTGTAAAATAGCAAAAATAAAAACAACAATCTAAACCTATTGGAGCAGCTCAATCCCAAGCCTTTTTGTCCTCAATATAGTCTTTTACAGTATAATAGGCTTTCTGACATAGTTTTCGCTTTATAAAAGATTTGAATTTATTAAGGCTTAGTTCTTGAATGTGGCTAGGAAGTTTATTATAAAAACGTATACATTGGCATCTAAACGAGCCACCTATTTTTTTGAGCCTTGTTGTAGGAACAACAAATTTGTGTTTGTTCCTAGTATTTATGTTATGGATATCACTGTATTTTTTAAACAGATTAATATTTTTATGTGCATACAAAAGATTATCATAAATGTACTGAGAAGGCACAGTCATTATATTAATCTCTTTAAATTTGTCTCTGAGGGAGTGTCTGGGACTTAATTTATAAATGGAACGAATTGCCCTTTTTTGTAAAATAAAAATTGTTGAATATCGGCGGCATTTCCCCACAACAGAATACCGTACGACATCACACTATGAAAATAACTAAAGTATACTAAACGGGCTGTCTCTAAATCAGTTAAATCACGAATTTTCCTAACGGCGTATGCTGCAGAGCTAAGCTTTTTTGACAATTTATCTATATGGGGGCCCCATTGAAGCTTGGCATCCAACGTTATGCCTAGGAATACTGTGGTATCTTCAGGTTTCAACTCTTCATCCTTAATGAGAACACTAGTTTCTACTTGTCTAACGTGGGGTATGGTAAACTTAATACATTTAGTTTTTTTTCCGTTAAGAAGTAGGTTATTGACATTAAACCAGTTAACTACTTTTGCAAGGGCGTTATTTACATTGTCAGTAACCAGCTGCTGACGTTTGAGTTTAAATAAAAGTGAAGTGTCATCTGCAAACAACACTATATCATGTTCATCCCTTATGAGGTAAGGCAAGTCATTTATATAAATAATAAATAAAAATGGGCCGAGAATTGAGCCCTGGGGGACCCCCATTCTTACTACAGATCCGGGTGACCTTTTTCCGTTAACATCAACTCTCTGAATCCTATCACTCAAGTAAGAAGTAAGAAGATCCAGAGAGGCGTTCCGGATTCCGTAGTGGTGCAGTTTCCTGATTAATGTTTCATGAAGAACACAATCGAATGCCTTGGACAAATCGCAAAAGATGCCCAAAGCATCGCATTTGTCCTCCCATGCATTATAAATATGTCCTAAAAGTTCAACTCCTGCATCGGTAGTCGAACGACCCCTTGTAAATCCGAACTGTTTGTTATGTAGTAATTTATTATTATTAAAAAATCTTTGCAATTGATTTAAAATAAGTTTTTCAAAAATTTTACTAAAGGTAGGTAGTACTGAAATAGGTCTATAATTAGTAGGGTCTGATGTACTACCCGATTTAAACAACGGTATTATTTTACTGTTTTTCATAAGATCAGGAAACTCACCACGGTCAATACAATTATTAAATATAACAGCTAAAGTAGGTGCTACAATGTCTATAATCGACTTAGCAACATCCACAGAATTACCCCATAGATCTGCGGTCTTTTTAACATTTAACGTGTGAAAAGTTTTAATTATATCTTTACAGGTTACATATTGGAAGTGAAATTCAGAATCGCAAACTGGAACGTTTTCTTTAAGTAAAGACTCTGCAGCAATGGGTGATGAGTTAAGAGATTTAGTAGTTGATACGGGAATCTCTGCAAAGAAATTTTCAAAGGCCGCGGCGACTTGACAATCTGATTTAATTATATTGTCATCAATAACAAGGCTGTAGTCACTACTTCGGGTGCATGACCTTCCCGTTTCGCTATTAATGACATTCCAAGTCGTTTTAATAATGTTACTACTATTTTTAATTTTTGAACTCAAATAACGTGACTTGGCAATGCTACAAACTTTTTTAAATATTTTAGAATAATTCTTAACATATAAATTAAATTCAGCAGTGTTTATACAAATCCGTTCTTCATATAATTCATAAAGTCGTTTTCTACTTTTATGTATACCAATGGTGGCCCAGTCACTGAAGGAAGCAATACTATTAACCGATAATGTTTTTGGAATAAATGTGTTATCAAATTGTGTGCAATACATATTAAAAAAATCATTATATTGTTGATTAGGGTCATCATTAGTGAACAAAAGTGGTAATTTACCCATGAGTTTAGTTTTAAATGTTTCCAAGCGATTAGTTGTTTTTGGATTAACAGTGATATCTTTTTTAGTAACTTTTTTGTTTTTATTTGGAATAGTGATTAATTGTCCACAATGATCTGAGTCTATTAGGTTAATAATGTCTTTGTGGGTTGGTATAACATCTGTATAAATGTTATCTAGGCATGTGGCACTAGTAGGAGTTATTCTAGTGGGCTCCAAAAATTGGTTTGCAAGATTGTATGACTGAAACAAACTTATAATTTTAGTACTTAACCCAGAATTTTCTAACAAATTAACATTAAAATCACCACAAATGATGATGGACTTGTTTGTATTACAGATTTTGTGCAACACTTCATCCATAACTTTTTCAAAACAATCATACAATCCTGAAGGAGGTCTGTACACACTTAATATAATGAACTGCTCCAATTCTATACAGGCTATTTCAATTGTCCGTTCAACAGAGAGGCTCACAATATCCTTTCGGTCTTTAAACTTAAGCTGGTTATTTATTAAAATTAATGAGCCACCATGTATAGCATTTACTCTGATTAATGAGCCACCATGTATAGCATTTACTCTGATTAATGAGCCACCATGTATAGCATTTACTCTGAACAATAATAGTTGTCATTTATTATTTAAAAACGCAAAGAAACGTTTTTATGACTTGGCAGTATGAAGTACCCAAGTGAGAATGACACAAATGTTGAAAATTAAAAAAATAAGTTTCGTGGCGGGAATTAGCTATTCTC